>OX336388.2:1171280989-1176280989 GCA_946902985.2 Meconema thalassinum | reverse complement strand
TGACAAGTAACTGTAATTTCGATACAAATTATGGCAGGTCACTGTAACTTCGAAACTATTTATGACAGGTAACTGTAACATCGTTACTAATTATGACAAGTAACTGTAAATTCGATAAAGATTATGTCAGGTAACAGTTACTTCGATACTAATTTTGAAAGGTAACTGTAACTTCGATACTAATTATGACAAGTAACTGTAACTTCGAAACAAATTAAGACAGGTAACTGTAACTTCGTTACTAATTATGAAAAGTAACTGTAATTTCGATACAAATTATGGCAGGTAACTGTAACTTCGATACTGATTATGACAGGTTACAGAAACCTCGATACTAATTATGACAAGTAAGTGTAACATCGATACTAATTATGACGGGTAACTGTAACTTCGATACTAATTATGACTAGTAACCCTAACTTCGTTACTAATTAGGACAAGTAACTGTAATTTTGATAAAAAATTATGGCAGGTAACTGTAACTTCGATACCAATTATGACAGGTAACAGTAACTTCGATACTAATTATGACAGGTAACTGTAACTTCGTTACTAATTATGACAAGTAACTGTAATTTCGATACAAATTATGGCAGTTAACTGTAACATCGTTACTAATTATGACAAGTAACTTTAATTTCGATACAAATTATGGCAGGTAACTGTAATTTCGATACTAATTCTGGCAGGTAACAGTAACTTCGATACTAATTATGACAAGTAACAGTAACTTCGATACTAATTATGACAAGTAACTGTAACTTCGAAACTAATTATGACAGGTAACTGTAACATCGTTACTAATTAAGACAAGTAACTGTAATTTCGATACAAATTATGGCAGGTAACTGTAACTTCGATACTAATTATGACAGGTAACAGGAACTTCGATACTAGTTATGACAAGTAACTGTAACTTCGAAACTAAATATGACAGGTAACTGTAACATCTTTACTAATTATGACAAGTAACTGTAATTTCGATACAAATTATGGCAGGTAACTGTAACTTCGATACTAATTATGACAGGTAACAGTAACTTCGATACTAATTATGAAAGGTAACTGTAACTTCGATACTAATTATGACAGGTTACTGTAACTTCGTTACTAATTATGACAAGTAACTGTAATTTCGATACTTATTATGACAGGTAACTGTAACTTCGATACTTATTATGCCAAGTAACTGTAATTTCGATACAAATTATGGCAGGTAACTGTAACTTCGATACTTATTACGACAGGTAACTGTAACTTCGATACTTATTATGACAAGTAACTGTAATTTCGATACAAATTATGGCAGGTAACAGTAACTTCGATACTAATTATGACAGGTCACAGTAACTTCGATAGTAATTATGACAGGTAACAGTAACTTCGATACTAATTATGACAGGTAACTGTAACTTCGTTACTAATTTTGACAAGTAACTGTAATTTTGATACTAATTATGGCAGGTAACTGTAATTTCATTACTAATTATGACAAATAACTGTAATTTCGATACAAATTATGGCAGGTAACTGTAACTTCGATACTAATTATGACAGGTAACAGTATCTTCGATACTAATGATGACAGAAAACAGTAACTTCGTTACTAATTCTGACAAGTTACTGTAATTTCGATACTAATTATGGCAGGTGAATGTAACATCGTTACTAATTATGACAAGTAACTTTAATTTCGATACAAATTATGGCAGGTAACTGTATCTTCGATACTAATTATGACAGGTAACAGAAACTTCGTTACTAATTATGACAAGTAACTGTAATTTCGATACAAATTATGTCAGGAAACAGTAACTTCGATACTAATTATGACAGGTAACTGTAACTTCGATACTTATTATGACAAGTAACTGTAATTTCGATACAAATTATGGCAGGTCACTGTAACTTTGATACTAATTATGACAGGTAACAGTAACTTCGATAGTAATTATGACAGGTAACAGTAACATCGATACTAATTATGACAGGTAACTGTAACTTCGTTACTAATTATGACAAGTAACTGTAATTTCGATACTAATTATGGCAGGTAACTGTAACTTCGTTACTAATTATGACAAGTAACTGTAATTTCGATACAAAATATGGCAGGTAACTGTAACTTCGATACTAATTATGACAGGTAGCAGTATCTTCGATACTAATGATGACAGAAAACAGTAACATCGATACTAATTATGGCAGGTAACAGTTACTTCGATACTACATATGGCAGGTAACTGTAACTTCGATACTAATTATGACAGTTAACTGTAAATTCGTTACTAATTATGCAAGTAACTGTAATTTCGATAGAAATTATGTCAGGTAACAGTAACTTCGATACTAATTATGACAGGTAACAGTAACTTCGATACTAATTATGACAAGTTACTGTAACTTCGATACTAATTATGTCAGGTAACTGTAACTTCGTTACTAATTATGTCAAGTAACTGTAATTTCGATACAAATTTTGGCAGGTAACTGTAATTTGGATACTTATTATGGCAGGTAACAGTAACTTCGATACTAATTATGACAAGTAACATTAACATCGATACTAATTATGACAAGTAACTGTAACATCGAAACTATTTATGACAGGTAACTGTAACATCGTTACTAATTATGACAAGTAACAGTAATTTCGATACAAATTATGGCAGGTAACTGTAACTTCGATACTGATTATGACAGGTAACAGTAACTTCGATACTAATTATGACAAGTAACTGAAACTTCGATACTAATTATGACAGGTAACTGTAACTTCGATACTAATTATGACAAGTAACTGTAATTTCGATACAAATTTGGCAGGTAACTGTAACTTCGATACTAATTATGACAGGTAACAGTAACTTCGATACTAATTATTACAAGTAACAGTAACTTCGTTACTAATTATGACAAGTAACTGTAATTTCGATACAGATTATGTCAGGTAACAGTTACTTCGATACTAATTTTGACAGGTAACTGTAACTTCGATACTAATTATGACAAGTAACTGTAACTTCGAAACAAATTAAGACAGGTAACTGTAACTTCGTTACTAATTATGAAAAGTAACTGTAATTTCGATACAAATTATGGCAGGTAACTGTAACTTCGATACTGATTATGACAGGTTACAGAAACCTCGATACTAATTATGACAAGTAAGTGTAACTTCGATACTAATTATGACGGGTAACTGTAACTTCGATACTAATTATGACTAGTAACTGTAACTTCGTTACTAATTAGGACAAGTAACTGTAATTTTGATAAAAAATTATGGCAGGTAACTGTAACTTCGATACCAATTATGACAGGTAACAGTAACTTCGATACTAATTATGACAGGTAACTGTAACTTCGTTACTAACTAAGACAAGTAACTGTAATTTCGATACAAATTATGGCAGTTAACTGTAACATCGTTACTAATTACGACAAGTAACTTTAATTTCGATACAAATTATGGCAGGTAACTGTAACTTCGATACTAATAATGACAGGTAAAAGTAACTTCGATACTAATTATGACAGGTAACAGTAACTTCGTTACTAATTATGACAAGCAACTGTAATTTCGATACAGATTATGTCAGGTAACAGTTACTTCGATACTAATTATGACAGGTAACTGTAACTTCGATACTTATTATGGCAAGTAACTGTAATTTCGATACAAATTATGTCAGGTAACAGTAACTTCGATACTAATTATGACAGGTAACAGTAACTTCGTTACTAATTATGACAAGTAACTGTAATTTCGATACAGATTATGTCAGGTAACAGTAACTTCGATACTAATTATGGCAGGTAACTGTAACTTCGATACTAATTATGACAGGTAACAGTAACTTCGATAGTAATTATGACAATTAACAGTAACTTCGATACTAATTATGACAGTTGTAACTTCGATACTAATTATGACAGGTAACTGTAACTTCGATACAAATTATGACAGGTAACTGTAACTTCGATATTAATTATGACAAGTAACTGTAACTTCGTTACTAATTATGACAAGTAACTGTAATTTCGATACAAATAATGGCAGGCAACTGTAACTTCGATACTAATTATGACAGGTAACAGTAACTTCTATACTAATTATGGCAGGTAACTGTAACTTCGCTACTAATTATGACAAGTAACTGTAATTTCGATACAAATTATGACAGGTAACTGTAACTTCGTTACTAATTATGACAAGTAACTGTAATTTCGATACAAATTATGGCAGGTAACAGTAACTTCGATACTAATTTTGACAGGTAACTGTAACTTCGAGACTAATTATGACAAGTAACTGTAATTTCGATACAGATTATGTCAGGTAAGAGTAACGTCGATACTAATTATGACAGGTAACTGTAACTTCGATACTTATTATGACAAGTGACTGTAATTTCGATACAAATTATGGCAGGTGACTGTAACTTCGATACTAATTATGACAGGTAACAGTAACTTCGATAGTTATTATGACAAGTAACAGTAACTTCGATACTAATTATGACAGGTAACTGTAACTTCGATACTAATTATGACAGGTAACTGTAACTTCGAAATTAATTATGACATGTAACTGTAACTTCGTTACTAATTATGACAGGTAACTGTAACTTCGTTACTAATTACGACAAGTAACTGTAATTTCGATACTAATTATTGCTGGTTACTGTAACTTCGTTACTAATTATGACAAGTAACTGTAATTTCGATACAAATTATGGCAGGTAACTGTAACTTCGATACTAATTATGACAGGTAACAGTATCATCGCTACTAATGATGACAGCAAACAGTAACTTCGATACTAATTATGGCAGGTAACAGTAACTTCGATACTAATTATGGCAGGTAACAGTAACTTCGATACTAATTATAACAGTTAACTGTAACTTCGTTACTAATTACGACAAGTATCTGTAATTTCGATACAAATTATGGCAGGTAACAGTAACTTCGATACTTATTATGACAGGTAACAGTAACTTCGATACTAATTATGACAAGTTACTGTATCTTCGATACTAATTATGATAGGTAACTGTAACTTCGTTACTAATTAGACAAGTAACTGTAATTTCGATACAAATTATGGCAGGTAACTGTAATTTCGATACTAATTATGGCAGGTAACTGTAACTTCGATACTAATTATGACAAGTAACAGTAACTTCGACACTAATTATGACAAGTAACTGTAACTTCGAAACTAAAAATGACAGGTAACTGTAACATCGTTACTAATTATGACAAGTAACTGTAATTTCGATACAAATTATGGCAGGTAACTGTAACTTCGATACTAATTATGACAGGTAACAGTAACTTCGATACTAATTATGACAGGTAACTGTAACTTCGATACTAATTATGACAGGTTACTGTAACTTCGTTACTAATTATGACAAGAAACTGTAATTTCGATACTAATTATGACAGGTAACAGTAACTTCGATACTAATTATGACAGGTAACTGTAACTTCGTTATTAATTACGACAAGTAACTGTAATTTCGATACTAATTATGGCAGGTAACTGTAACATCGTTACTAATTATGACAAGTAACTTTAATTTCGATAAAAAAATGATGGCAGGTAACTGTATCTTCGATACAAATTATGACAGGTAACAGGAACTTCGATACTAATTATGACAGGTAACAGTAACTTCGTTACTAATTATGACAAGTAACTGTAATTTCGATACAAATTATGTCAGGTAACAGTAACTTCGATACTAATTATGACAGGTAACTGTAACTTCGATACTTATTATGACAAGTAACTGTAATTTCGATACAAATTATGGCAGGTAACTGTAACTTCGATACTTATTATGACAGGAAACTGTAATTTCGATACAAATTATGGCAGGTAACTGTAACTTTGATACTAATTATGGCAGGTAACAGTAACTTCGATACTTATTATGACAGGTAACAGTAACTTCGTTACTAATTATGACATGTAACTGTAATTTCGATTAAATTATGTCAGGTAACAGTAATTTCGATACTAATTATGACAGGTAACAGTAACTTCGATACTAATTATGACAGGTAACTGTAACTTCGTTACTAATTATGACAAATAACTGTAATTTCTATACTAATTATGGCAGGTAACTGTTACTTCGTTACTAATTATGACAAGTAACTGTAATTTCGATACAAATTATGGCAGGTTACTGTAACTTCGATACTAATTATGACAGGTAACAGTATCTTCGATACTAATGATGACAGAAAACAGTAACATCGATACTAATTATGGCAGGTAACAGTAACTTCGATACTAATTATGGCAGGTAACTGTAACTTCGATACTAAAGATGACAGTTAACTGAAACTTCGTTAAAATTATGACAAGAAACTGTAATTTCGATACAAATTATGTCAGGTAACAGTAACTTCGATACTAATTATGACAGGTAACAGTAACTTCGATACTAATTATGACAAGTTACTGTAACTTCGATACTAATTATGACAGGTAACTGTAACTTCGTTACTAATTATGTCAAGGAACTGTAATTTCGATACAAATTATGGCAGGTAACTGTAATTTCGATACTAATTTTGGCAGGTAACAGTAACTTCGATACTAATTATGACAAGTAACAGTAACTTCGATACTAATTATGACAAGTAACTGTAACTTCGAAACTAATTATGACAGGTAACTGTAACATCGTTACTAATTCTGACAAGTAACTGTAATTTCGATACAAATTATGGCAGGTAACTGTAACTTCGTTACTAATTATGAAAAGTAACTGTAATTTCGATACAAATTATGGCAGGTAACTGTAACTTCGATACTGATTATGACAGGTTACAGAAACCTCGATACTAATTATGACAAGTAAGTGTAACATCGATACTAATTATGACGGGTAACTGTAACTTCGATACTAATTATGACTAGTAACTGTAACTTCGTTACTAATTAGGACAAGTAACTGTAATTTTGATAAAAAATTATGGCAGGTAACTGTAACTTCGATACCAATTATGACAGGTAACAGTAACTTCGATACTAATTATGACAGGTAACTGTAACTTCGTTACTAATTATGACAAGTAACTGTAATTTCGATACAAATTATGGCAGTTAACTGTAACATCGTTACTAATTATGACAAGTAACTTTAATTTCGATACAAATTATGGCAGGTAACTGTAACTTCGATACTAATAATGACAGGTAAAAGTAACTTCGATACTAATTATGACAGGTAACAGTAACTTCGTTGCTAATTATGACAAGCAACTGTAATTTCGATACAGATTATGTCAGGTAACAGTTACTTCGATACTAATTATGACAGGTAACTGTAACTTCGATACTTATTATGGCAAGTAACTGTAATTTCGATACAAATTATGTCAGGTAACAGTAACTTCGATACTAATTATGACAGGTAACAGTAACTTCGTTACTAATTATGACAAGTAACTGTAATTTCGATACAGATTATGTCAGGTAACAGTAACTTCGATACTAATTATGGCAGGTAACTGTAACTTCGATACTAATTATGACAGGTAACAGTAACTTCGATAGTAATTATGACAATTAACAGTAACTTCGATACTAATTATGACAGTTAACTGTAACTTCGATACTAATTATGACAGGTAACTGTAACTTCGATACAAATTATGACAGGTAACTGTAACTTCGATATTAATTATGACAAGTAACTGTAACTTCGTTACTAATTATGACAAGTAACTGTAATTTCGATACAAATAATGACTGGCTACTGTAACTTCGATACTAATTATGACAGGTAACAGTAACTTCTATACTAATTATGGCAGGTAACTGTAACTTCGCTACTAATTATGACAAGTAACTGTAATTTCGATACAAATTATGACAGGTAACTGTAACTTCGTTACTAATTATGACAAGTAACTGTAATTTCGATACAAATTATGGCAGGTAACAGTAACTTCGATACTAATTATGACAGGTAACTGTAACTTCGAGACTAATTATGACAAGTAACTGTAATTTCGATACAGATTATGTCAGGTAACAGTAACGTCGATACTAATTATGACAGGTAACTGTAACTTCGATACTTATTATGACAAGTAACTGTAATTTCGATACAAATTATGGCAGGTGACTGTAACTTCGATAATAATTATGACAGGTAACAGTAACTTCGATAGTTATTATGACAAGTAACAGTAACTTCGATACTAATTATGACAGGTAACTGTAACTTCGATACTAATTATGACAGGTAACTGTAACTTCGTTACTAATTATGACAGGTAACTGTAACTTCGAAATTAATTATGACATGTAACTGTAACTTCGTTACTAATTATGAAAAGTAACTGTTATTTCGATACTAATTATTGCTGGTTACTGTAACTTCGTTACTAATTATGACAAGTAACTGTAATTTCGATACAAATTATGGCAGGTAACTGTAACTTCGATACTAATTATGACAGGTAACAGTATCATCGCTACTAATGATGACAGCAAACAGTAACTTCGATACTAATTATGGCAGGTAACAGTAACTTCGATACTAATTATGGCAGGTAACAGTAACTTCGATACTAATTATAACAGTTAACTGTAACTTCGTTACTAATTATGACAAGTATCTGTAATTTCGATACAAATTATGGCAGGTAACAGTAACTTCGATACTAATTATGACAGGTAACAGTAACTTCGATACTAATTATGACAAGTTACTGTATCTTCGATACTAATTATGATAGGTAACAGTAACTTCGTTACTAATTAGACAAGTAACTGTAATTTCGATACAAATTATGGCAGGTAACTGTAATTTCGATACTAATTATGGCAGGTAACTGTAACTTCGATACTAATTATGACAAGTAACAGTAACTTCGACACTAATTATGACAAGTAACTGTAACTTCGAAACTAAAAATGACAGGTAACTGTAACATCGTTACTAATTATGACAAGTAACTGTAATTTCGATACAACTTATGGCAGGTAACTGTAACTTCGATACTAATTATGACAGGTAACAGTAACTTCGATACTAATTATGACAGGTAACTGTAACTTCGATACTAATTATGACAGGTTACTGTAACTTCGTTACTAATTATGACAAGAAACTGTAATTTCGATACTAATTATGACAGGTAACAGTAACTTCGATACTAATTATGACAGGTAACTGTAACTTCGTTACTAATTACGACAAGTAACTGTAATTTCGATACTAATTATGGCAGGTAACTGTAACATCGTTACTAATTATGACAAGTAACTTTAATTTCGATAAAAAAAATGATGGCAGGTAACTGTATCTTCGATACTAATTATGACAGGTAACAGTAACTTCGATACTAATTATGACAGGTAACAGTAACTTCGTTACTAATTATGACAAGTAACTGTAATTTCGATACAAATTATGTCAGGTAACAGTAACTTCGATACTAATTATGACAGGTAACTGTAATTTCGATACAAATTATGGCAGGTAACTGTAACTTCGATACTTATTATGACAGGAAACTGTAATTTCGATACAAATTATGGCAGGTAACTGTAACTTTGATACTAATTATGGCAGGTAACAGTAACTTCGATACTTATTATGACAGGTAACAGTAACTTCGTTACTAATTATGACATGTAACTGTAATTTCGATTAAATTATGTCAGGTAACAGTAACTTCGATACTAATTATGACAGGTAACAGTAACTTCGATACTAATTATGACAGGTAACTGTCACTTCGTTACTAATTATGACAAATAACTGTAATTTCTATACTAATTATGGAAGGTAACTGTAACTTCGTTACTAATCATGACAAGTAACTGTAATTTCGATACAAATTATGGCAGGTTACTGTAACTTCGATACTAATTATGACAGGTAACAGTATCTTCGATACTAATGATGACAGAAAACAGTAACATCGATACTAATTATGGCAGGTAACAGTAACTTCGATACTAATTATGGCAGGTAACTGTAACTTCGATACTAAAGATGACAGTTAACTGAAACTTCGTTAAAATTATGACATGAAACTGTAATTTCGATACAAATTATGTCAGGTAACAGTAACTTCGATACTAATTATGACAGGTAACAGTAACTTCGATACTAATTATGACAAGTTACTGTAACTTCGATACTAATTATGACAGGTAACTGTAACTTCGTTACTAATTATGTCAAGGAACTGTAATTTCGATACAAATTATGGCAGGTAACTGTAATTTCGATACTAATTTTGGCAGGTAACAGTAACTTCGATACTAATTATGACAAGTAACAGTAACTTCGATACTAATTATGACAAGTAACTGTAACTTCGAAACTAATTATGACAGGTAACTGTAACATCGTTACTAATTCTGACAAGTAACTGTAATTTCGATACAAATTATGGCAGGTAACTGTAACTTCGATACTAATTATGACAGGTAACAGTAACATCGATACCAATTATGACAAGTAACTGTAACTTCGATACCAATTATGACAGGTAACTGTAACTTCGATACTAATTATGACAGGTCACTGTAACTTCGTTACTAATTATGACAAGAAACTGTAATTTCGATACAAATTATGGCAGGTAACTGTAACTTCGATACTAATTATGACAGGTAACAGTAACTTTGATACTAATTATGACAAGTAACAGTAACTTCGATACTAATTATGACAAGTAACTGTAACTTCGAAACAAATTAAAACAGGTAACTGTAACATCGTTACTAATTATGACAAGTAACTGTAATTTCGATACAAATTATGGCAGGTAACTCTAACTTCGATACTAATTATGACAGGTTACAGTAACCTCGATACTAATTATGACAAGTAAGTGTAACATCGATACTAATTATGACGGGTAACTGTAACTTCGATACTTATTATGACTAGTAACTCTAACTTCGTTACTAATTAGGACAAGTAACTGTATTTTTGATAAAAAAATATGGCAGGTAACTGTAACTTCGATACTTATTATGACAGGTAACTGTAACTTCGATACTTATTATGACAAGTTACTGTAATTTCGATACAAATTATGTCAGCTAACAGTAACTTCGATACTAATTATGACAGGTAACAGTAACTTTGATAGTAATTATGACCAGTAACAGTAACTTCGATACTAATTATGACAAGTAACTGTAATTTCGATACAGATTATGTCAGGTAACAGTAACTTCGATACTAATTATAGCAGGTAACTGTAACTTCGATACTAATTATGACAAGTAACTGTAATTTCGATACAAATTATGGCAGGTAACACTAACTTCGATAATAATTATGACAGGTAACTGTAACTTCGATATTAATTATGACAAGTAACTGTAACTTCGTTACTAATTATGACAAGTAACTGTAATTTCGATACAAATAATGGCAGGTAACTGTAACTTCGATACTAATTATGACAGGTAACTGTAACTTCGTTACTAATTATGACAAGTAACTGTAATTTCGATACAAATTATGGCAGGTAACACTAACTTCGATAATAATTATGACAGGTAACTGTAACTTCAATACTAATTATGACATGTAACTGTAATTTCGATACAGATTATGTCAGGTAACAGTAACTTCGATGCTAATTATGACAGGTAACTGTAACTTCGATACTTATTATGACAAGTAACTGTAATTTCGATACAAATTATGGCAGGTAACTGTAACTTCGATACTAATTACGACAGGTAACAGTAACTTCGATAGTAATTATGACAAGTAACAGTAACTTCGATACTAATTATGACAGGTAACTGTAACTTCGATACTAATTATGACAGGTAACTGTAACTTCGTTACTAATTATGACAGGTAACTGTAACTTCGATATTAATTATGACATGTAACTGTAACTTCGTTACTAATTATGAAAAGTAACTGTAATTTCGATACTAATTATTGCTGGTTACTGTAACTTCGTTACTAATTATGACAAGTAACTGTGATTTCGATACAAATTATGGCAGGTAACTGTAACTTTGATACTAATTATGACAGGTAACAGTATCATCGATACTAATGATGACAGCAAACAGTAACTTCGATAGTAATTATGGCAGGTAACAGTAACTTCGATACTAATTATGGCAGGTAACAGTAACTTCGATACTAATTATGACAGTTAACTGTAACTTCGTTACTAATTATGACAAGTATCTGTAATTTCGATACAAATTATGGCAGGTAACACTAACTTCGATACTAATTATGACAGGTAACAGTAACTTCGATACTAATTATGACAAGTTACTGTATCTTCGATACTAATTATGATAGGTAACTGTATCTTCGTTACTAATTAGACAAGTAACTGTAATTTCGATACAAATTATGGCAGGTAACTGTAATTTCGATACTAATTATGGCAGGTAACAGTAACTTCGATACTAATTATGACAAGTAACAGTAACTTCGAAACTAAATATGACAGGTAACTGTAACATCGTTACTAATTATGACAAGTAACTGTAATTTCGATACAAATTATGGCAGGTAACTGTATTTTCGATACTAATTATGACAGGAAACAGTAACTTCGATACTAATTATGACAGGTAACTGTAACTTCGATAATAATTATGACAGGTTACTGTAACTTCGTTACTAATTATGACAAGAAACTGTAATTTCGATACTAATTATGACAGGTAACAGTAACTTCGATACTAATTATGACAGGTAACTGTAACTTCGTTACTAATTATGACAAGTAACTGTAATTTCGATACTAATTATGGCAGGTAACTGTAACATCGTTACTAATTATGACAAGTAACTTTAATTTCGATAAAAAAATTATGGCAGGTAACTGTATCTTCGAAACTAATTATGACAGGTAACAGTAACTTTGATACTAATTATGACAGGTAACAGTAACTTCGTTACTAATTATGACAAGTAACTGTAATTTCGATACAAATTATGTCAGGTAACAGTAACTTCGATACTTATTATGACAGGTTACTGTAACTTCGATACTTATTATGACAAGTAACTGTAATTTCGATACAAATTATGGCAGGTAACTGTAACTTCGATACTTATTATGACAGGTAACTGTAATTTCGATAAAAATTATGGCAGGTAACTGTAACTTTGATACTAATTATGACAGGTAACAGTAACTTCGATACTTATTTTGACAGGTAACAGTAACTTCGTTACTAATTATGACATGTAACTGTAATTTCGATACAAATTATGTCAGGTATCAGTAACTTCGATACTAATTATGACAGGTAACAGTAACTTCGATACTAATTATGACAGGTAACTGTAACTTCGTTACTAATTATGACAAATAACTGTAATTTCGATACTAATTATGGCAGGTAACTGTAACTTCGTTACTAATTATGACAAGTAACTGTAATTTCGATACAAATTATGGCAGGTTACAGTAACTTCGATACTAATTATGACAGGTAACAGTATCTTCGATACTAATGATGACAGAAAACAGTAACATCGATACTAATTATGGCAGGTAACAGTAACTTCGATACTAATTATGGCAGGTAACTGTAACTTCGATACTAAATATGACAGTTAACTGAAACTTCGTTAAAATTATGACAAGAAACTGTAATTTCGATACAAATTATGTCAGGTAACAGTAGCTTCGATACTAATTATGACAGGTAATAGTAACTTCGATACTAATTATGACAAGTTACTGTAACTTCGATACTAATTATGACAGGTAACTGTAACTTCGTTACTAATTATGTCAAGGAACTGTAATTTCGATACAATTTATGGCAGGTAACTGTAATTTCGATACTAATCATGGCAGGTAACAGTAACTTCGATACTAATTATGACAAGTAACAGTAACTTCGATACTAATTATGACAAGTAACTGTAACTTCGAAACTAATTATGACAGGTAACTGTAACATCGTTACTAATTATGACAAGTAACTGTAATTTCGATACAAATTATGGCAGGTAACTGTAACTTCGATACTAATTATGACTGGTAACAGTAACATCGATACCAATTATGACAAGTAACTGTAACTTCGATACCAATTATGACAGGTAACTGTAACTTCGATACTAATTATGACAGGTCACTGTAACTTCGTTACTAATTATGACAAGAAACTGTAATTTCGATACAAATTATGGCAGGTAACTGTAACTTTGTTACTAATTATGACAGGTAACAATAACTTCGATACTAATTATGACAAGTAACAGTAACTTCGATAATAATTATGACAAGTAACTGTAACTTCGAAACAAATTAAGACAGGTAACTGTAACATCGTTACTAATTATGACAAGTAACTGTAATTTCGATACAAATTATGGCAGGTAACTGTAACTTCGATACTAATTATGACAGGTAACAGTAACATCGATACCAATTATGACAAGTAACTGTAACTTCGATACCAATTATGACAGGTAACTGTAACTTCGATACTAATTATGACAGGTCACTGTAACTTCGTTACTAATTATGACAAGAAACTGTAATTTCGATACAAATTATGGCAGGTAACTGTAACTTCGATACTAATTATGACAGGTAACAGTAACTTCGATACTAATTATGACAAGTAACAGTAACTTCGATACTAATTATGACAAGTAACTGTAACTTCGAAACAAATTAAAACAGGTAACTGTAACATCGTTACTAATTATGACAAGTAACTGTAATTTCGATACAAATTATGGCAGGTAACTCTATCTTCGATACTAATTATGACAGGTTACAGTAACCTCGATACTAATTATGACAAGTAAGTGTAACATCGATACTAATTATCACGGGTAACTGTAACTTCGATACTTATTATGACTAGTAACTCTAACTTCGTTACTAATTAGGACAAGTAACTGTATTTTTGATAAAAAATTATGGCAGGTAACTGTAACTTCGATACTTATTATGACAGGTAACTGTAACTTCGATACTTATTATGACAAGTTACTGTAATTTCGATACAAATTATGTCAGCTAACAGTAACTTCGATACTAATTATGACAGGTAACAGTAACTTTGATAGTAATTATGACCAGTAACAGTAACTTCGATACTAATTATGACAAGTAACTGTAATTTCGATACAGATTATGTCAGGTAACAGTAACTTCGATACTAATTATAGCAGGTAACTGTAACTTCGATACTAATTATGACAGGTAACAGTAACTTCGATAGTAATTATGACAAGTAACAGTAACTTCGATACTAATTATGACAGTTAACTGTAACTTCGATACTAATTATGACAGGTAACTGTAACTTCGATACAAATTATGACAGGTAACTGTAACTTCGATATTAATTATGACAAGTAACTGTAACTTCGTTACTAATTATGACAAGTAACTGTAATTTCGATACAAATAATGGCAGGTAACTGTAACTTCGATACTATTTATGACAGGTAACTGTAACTTCGTTACTAATTATGACAAGTAACTGTAATTTCGATACAAATTATGGCAGGTAACACTAACTTCGATAATAATTATGACAGGTAACTGTAACTTCAATACTAATTATGTTATGTAACTGTAATTTCGATACAGATTATGTCAGGTAACAGTAACTTCGATGCTAATTATGACAGGTAACTGTAACTTCGATACTTATTATGACAAGTAACTGTAATTTCGATACAAATTATGGCAGGTAACTGTAACTTCGATACTAATTACGACAGGTAACAGTAACTTCGATAGTAATTATGACAAGTAACAGTAACTTCGATACTAATTATGACAGGTAACTGTAACTTCGATACTAATTATGACAGGTAACTGTAACTTCGTTACTAATTATGACAGGTAACTGTAACTTCGATATTAATTATGACATGTAACTGTAACTTCGTTACTAATTATGAAAAGTAACTGTAATTTCGATACTAATTATTGCTGGTTACTGTAACTTCGTTACTAATTATGACAAGTAACTGTGATTTCGATACAAATTATGGCAGGTAACTGTAACTTCGATACTAATTATGACAGGTAACAGTATCATCGATACTAATGATGACAGCAAACAGTAACTTCGATAGTAATTATGGCAGGTAACAGTAACTTCGATACTAATTATGGCAGGTAACAGTAACTTCGATACTAATTATGACAGTTAACTGTAACTTCGTTACTAATTATGACAAGTATCTGTAATTTCGATACAAATTATGGCAGGTAACACTAACTTCGATACTAATTATGACAGGTAACAGTAACTTCGATACTAATTATGACAAGTTACTGTATCTTCGATACTAATTATGATAGGTAACTGTATCTTCGTTACTAATTAGACAAGTAACTGTAATTTCGATACAAATTATGGCAGGTAACTGTAATTTCGATACTAATTATGGCAGGTAACAGTAACTTCGATACTAATTATGACAAGTAACAGTAACTTCGATACTAATAATGACAAGTAAATGTAACTTCGAAACTAAATATGACAGGTAACTGTAACATCGTTACTAATTATGACAAGTAACTGTAATTTCGATACAAATTATGGCAGGTAACTCTATTTTCGATACTAATTTTGACAGGAAACAGTAACTTCGATACTAATTATGACAGGTAACTGTAACTTCGATAATAATTATGACAGGTTACTGTAACTTCGTTACTAATTATGACAAGAAACTGTAATTTCGATACTAATTATGACAGGTAACAGTAACTTCGATACTAATTATGACAGGTAACTGTAACTTCGTTACTAATTATGACAAGTAACTGTAATTTCGATACAAATTATGTCAGGTAACAGTAACTTCGATACTTATTATGACAGGTTACTGTAACTTCGATACTTATTATGACAAAGTAACTGTAATTTCGATACAAATTATGGCAGGTAACTGTAACTTCGATACTTATTATGACAGGTAACTGTAATTTCGATAAAAATTATGGCAGGTAACTGTAACTTTGATACTAATTATGACAGGTAACAGTAACTTCGATACTTATTATGACAGGTAACAGTAACTTCGTTACTAATTATGACATGTAACTGTAATTTCGATACAAATTATGTCAGGTATCAGTAACTTCGATACTAATTATGACAGGTAACAGTAACTTCGATACTAATTATGGCAGGTAACTGTAACATCGTTACTAATTATGACAAGTAACTTTAATTTCGATAAAAAAATTATGGCAGGTAACTGTATCTTCGAAACTAATTATGACAGGTAACAGTAACTTTGATACTAATTATGACAGGTAACAGTAACTTCGTTACTAATTATGACAAGTAACTGTAATTTCGATACAAATTATGTCAGGTAACAGTAACTTCGATACTTATTATGACAGGTTACTGTAACTTCGATACTTATTATGACAAAGTAACTGTAATTTCGATACAAATTATGGCAGGTAACTGTAACTTCGATACTTATTATGACAGGTAACTGTAATTTCGATAAAAATTATGGCAGGTAACTGTAACTTTGATACTAATTATGACAGGTAACAGTAACTTCGATACTTATTATGACAGGTAACAGTAACTTCGTTACTAATTATGACATGTAACTGTAATTTCGATACAAATTATGTCAGGTATCAGTAACTTCGATACTAATTATGACAGGTAACAGTAACTTCGATACTAATTATGACAGGTAACTGTAACTTCGTTACTAATTATGACAAATAACTGTAATTTCGATACTAATTATGGCAGGTAACTGTAACTTCGTTACTAATTATGACAAGTAACTGTAATTTCGATACAAATTATGGCAGGTTACAGTAACTTCGATACTAATTATGACAGGTAACAGTATCTTCGATACTAATGATGACAGAAAACAGTAACATCGATACTAATTATGGCAGGTAACAGTAACTTCGATACTAATTATGGCAGGTAACTGTAACTTCGATACTAAATATGACAGTTAACTGAAACTTCGTTAAAATTATGACAAGAAACTGTAATTTCGATACAAATTATGTCAGGTAACAGTAGCTTCGATACTAATTATGACAGGTAATAGTAACTTCGATACTAATTATGACAAGTTACTGTACCTTCGATACTAATTATGACAGGTAACTGTAACTTCGTTACTAATTATGTCAAGGAACTGTAATTTCGATACAAATTATGGCAGGTAACTGTAATTTCGATACTAATCATGGCAGGTAACAGTAACTTCGATACTAATTATGACAAGTAACAGTAACTTCGATACTAATTATGACAAGTAACTGTAACTTCGAAACTAATTATGACAGGTAACTGTAACATCGTTACTAATTATGACAAGTAACTGTAATTTCGATACAAATTATGGCAGGTAACTGTAACTTCGATACTAATTATGACTGGTAACAGTAACATCGATACCAATTATGACAAGTAACTGTAACTTCGATACCAATTATGACAGGTAACTGTAACTTCGATACTAATTATGACAGGTCACTGTAACTTCGTTACTAATTATGACAAGAAACTGTAATTTCGATACAAATTATGGCAGGTAACTGTAACTTTGTTACTAATTATGACAGGTAACAATAACTTCGATACTAATTATGACAAGTAACAGTAACTTCGATATTAATTATGACAAGTAACTGTAACTTCGAAACAAATTAAGACAGGTAACTGTAACATCGTTACTAATTATGACAAGTAACTGTAATTTCGATACAAATTATGGCAGGTAACTGTAACTTCGATACTAATTATGACAGGTTACAGTAACCTCGATACTAATTATGACAAGTAAGTGTAACATCGATACTAATTATGACGGGTAACTGTAACTTCGATACTAATTATGACTAGTAACTCTAACTTCGTTACTAATTAGGACAAGTAACTGTTTTTTGATAAAAAATTATGGCAGGTAACTGTAAATTCGATACTTATTATGACAGGTAACTGTAACTTCGATACTTATTATGACAAGTTACTGTAATTTCCATACAAATTATGTCAGGTAACAGTAACTTCGATACTAATTATGACAGGTAACAGTAACTTCGATAGTGATTATGACCAGTAACAGTAACTTCGATACTAATTATGACAGGTAACTGTAACTTCGACACTAATTATGACAGGTAACTGTAACTTCGATGCTAATTATGACAAGGAACTGTTATTTCGATACAAATTATGACAGGTAACAGTAACTTCGTTACTAGTTATGGCATGTAACTGTAATTTCGATACAAATTATGGCAGGTAACAGTAACTTCGATACTTATTATGACAGGTAACAGTAACTTTGATACTAATTATGACAAGTAACTGTAACTTCGTTACTAATTATGACAAGTAACTGTACTTTCGATACAAATGATGGCAGGTAACTGTAACTTCGATACTAATTACGACAGGTAACAGTAACTTCGATACTAATTATGACAGAAAACAGTAACTTTGATATTAATTATGATAGGTAACAGTATCTTCGATACTAATTATGGCCGGTAATTGTAACTTCGATACTAATGATGACAGTTAACTGTAACTTCGTTACTAATTATGACAAGTAACTGTAATTTCGATACAAATTATGGCAGGTAACTGTAACTTCGATACTAATTATGACAGATAACAGTTACTTCGATACTAATTATGACAAGTAACTGTAACTTCGATACTAATTATGACAGGTAACTGTAACATCGTTACTAATTATGACAAGTATCTGTAATTTCGGTACAAATTGTGGCAGGTAACTGTAACTTCGATACTAATTATGACAAGTAACTGTAATTTCGTTACAAATTATGATAAGTAACTGTAATTTGGATAAAGAAAATTAAGGCAGGTAACTGTAACTTCGTTACTAATTATGACAAGTATCTGTAATTTTGGTACAAATTATGGCAGGTAACAGTAACTTCGATACTAATTATGACAGGTAACTGTAACTTCGATACTAATTATGACAAGTTACTGTAACTTCGATACTAATTACGACAGGTAACTGTAACTTCGTTACTAATTATGAAAAGAAACTGTAATTTCGATACAAATTTTGGCAGGTAACTGTAGCTTCGATACTAATTATGACAGGTAACAGTAACTTCGATACTAATTATGACAAGTAACAGTAACTTCGATACTAATTATGACAAGTAACTGTTACTTCGAAACAAATTATGACAGGTAACTGTAACATCGTTACTAATTATGACAAGTAACTGTAATTTCGATACGAATTATGGCAGGTAACTGTAACATCGATACTAATTATGACAGGTTACAGTAACCTCGATACTAATTATGACAAGTAAGTGTACGTTCGATACTAATTATGACGGGTAACTGTAACTTCGATACTAATTATGACTAGTAACTCTAATTCGTTACTAATTAGGATAAGTAACTGTAATTTTGATAAAAAATTATGGCAGGTAACTGTAACTTCGATACTTATTATGACAGGTACAGTAACTTCGATACTAATTATGACAGGTATCTGTAACTTCGTTACTAATTATGACAAGTTACTGTAATTTCGATACAAATTATGGCAGGTAACTGTAACATCGTTACTAATTATGACAAGTAACATTAATTTCGATACAAATTATGGCAGGTAACTGTAACTTCGATACTAATTATGACACGTAGCAGTAATAATAATAATAAATAATAATAAATACAGCCCTTTAATCCCCTAAGGGCAATGGCCTCCTGTCTAGGCAGGGATTTTGCTCCATTACACTCATTAGGTGAGCAGTCCTAAAGAGTAGTGAGGCACCTAGTGGCGCACTTTTCTGGCATGTTAGTCGCTGTTCTTGAATGTTCTTATAGCTATTGATATACCTATTCCTAACCTAGTTACAGTATTGTCTATGTTCTGTATTCTTGTTCTTATATCTAATATATGTGAAATTGTTAATGTTTCTAGCATGTTCACTTTATTTTAGTACAGTTTTGAATGTCCTCAATACATTATCGCTATTGTATTTAAGGGTTCACTATGTTGCACTGAGTTGCTCCTTTCCTTTCCTCGCATATACTATGTTTTGAAAAGGATCATCTCTAGGGTCTTCCACTCTTGTCTGTCTCTTGCTCTTCTTGTCCATTGTGGTCCGGCAAATTTCTTGAATGTGTCAGCCCAGCGTGTCCTCTGTCTTCCTACGTTTCTCCTGCCGGTTCTGGGGTCCCACATCGTTAGTCTGTGCGTCCACCTCCTATGCTCCATCCTCGCTACGTGGCCTCCCCATTTCCATTTTAGTCTGTCCGCTGTGTTGATGACGTCTTTAATACTGGTTCTTCTGCGTATCTCCTCGTTCCGTATTCTGTCTTTCAGCGTGATATTGAGGATTTTTCGTTCCATCCTGCGTTGGACTATCTGGAGCGTTTTTCTCTGCTGCGAAGTTAGTGACCATGTTTGACATCCATACAGCATTACTGGGATTACACATTTCTCTAGAACTTGTGTTTTCAGGCTTAGTTTCTGAGATTTATCTCCTAAAATGAATTTCAAGGACCAGAATTTTTTCCATGCTTGCCCAATTCTTCTTTTGATTTCTTTCTCCGTATTGTTATGGAATGAAATATTTTGACCTAGGTATGTATAGTCCTGGACATTCTCTATTGTTTCACCGTCAATGTTTACTGGGTTTTCTGTCGCATTTGTCATCAGTTTCGTTTTACTCGGATTCATGGTTAGGCCAGCTTCTTTGCTGACCTTGTTTAATTCTGTTACCATTTGTTCTAAGTCTGATGCAGATTTTGCCATGAGTATGATGTCGTCTGCAAACCTTAGGTGTGTCAGATTTTGTCCATCTATGTTGATGCCGTGTCTTGTTTTCCATTTCATTTTCCGGAATTGGTTTTCTAGCAGGCAAGTGAATAGTTTTGGTGAGAGGGGGTCTCCTTGTTTCACCCCTCTCTCTAGCTCGAAGTGTTTTCCCTCCATTTCTGTCCGTATTTTTGCCTGGCTACTCTCGTAGATTTTTGCTAGAAGTCTGATATACCTTTTCTGTATGTTTTGGTTCTCTAGGGCCTCTAGAACATATGTGTGTTCCACGGAGTCAAAGGCTTTGTTATAGTCTATAAATGCAATATAGGCTTTAAGGTTGAATTCTTGCAGTTTTTCGATGAGTTGGTTTACTGTTTGGAGGTGGTCCACCGTGCTGAATCCTGATCTGAAACCCGCTTGTTCTATAGGTTGGTTTTCCTCTAGTGATTTTGACATTCTCTTGGTTAATATTTTTGTGAACAGTTTGTATAGACTTGGCAGCAGACTTATCGGTCTATAGTTATTGATGTCGTCTTTAGCTCCTTTTTTATGGAGCAGGATTATAGTGCTTAGTTTCCATTCCGCTGGTATTTCTTCAGATTCGAGTATTGTGTTGAAGAGTCGAGTGATGATTGCTACAAGTTCCTCACCTCCCCATTTTAGGTATTCGTTAAATATACCATCGTCACCTGGGCATCTTTCATTTTTTATTTCTTTTATTGCTGCACTCACCTCGCTTTGAAGGATGGGGGGTATTTCCTCTTCCTGGTGACCCTTCGGATTATTCAAATTTTGAATCATACTTTCCCTCTCGAGGGTGCTGGAGTATAGTTTCTCGTAGAATTCCGTGGCATGTCGCAGTATATCTTCTCTTGAAGCTAGTCTATTTTCTTTTACATCCTTCACTCCTAATATCCAGTGTTTGCCATCTGATATTTCTTTCCTGATCTTTCTTACTGATGTCGATCTTTCTATAGCCTTCTTGACCATTTCGGTGTTGTGATCTCGGATGTCCTTTCGGATTTCTCTTTTTGTGCGTTTGTTCAATTCCGCATATTCTGTCTTTTTCTGATGGTTGGTCTCTGCTTCCCGTTTTAATTTCTCCCTCTCGTCAATCAGTCGTCTGGTGCTTTCTTTCGGCTTATTTCCCTTTCCTGACTTTTTCACCCCAATAGAGGATTCTGTAGCAGCTTTTGTGATGCACTTCTCCAGTTTATCATATAGGTTCTGTGTGCTCATCTCCTCTTGTTCTTCCAGCTCTTGCAGGTTCTTCTTCAGTTTCTCTGTGTACTGGATTCGGTTGGTTCTTTCCGGGTCGAACCTTTGGGTTTTAACGTATGGGCATTGTTTCTTTGGAATAAGCATTTTCATTCGAACCATTCTGTGATCTGTGTCAAGTTTCAGACCATTGATCACCTGGATATCTTTGATGCCCTCTAGTCTGTCTGCCAGTATGAAGTCAATTTCATTCCTTGTTTTCCCATTTGGTGCTCTCCATGTCCACCTACTGCTTGGGGTTTTCTTGAAAAAGGTATTAACGATTTTTAGTCCTTGTCCCTGTGCGAATTGTATAAGCCTGTCCCCTCGTTCGTTTCTGGATCCATAGCCGTAGGGTCCTATCGGCTCCTCTTCCTCAATTTCTTGCTTGCCTATTTTACTATTGAAGTCCCCCATTACAACGGTTCTATGGGCTTTGTAGTGGTTTAATGTGTCTTGTAGAAGGTCGTAGAAATGTTCGATTTCTTCCTCCGTACTAGCTTCTGTGGGAGCATAGACTTGGATAATTGTGAAGGTATGTCTGTTTAATTTCAGGGATAGTACAGCTATCCTCTCAGAGACCCCTTTAACTTCTTTAATGCAATGTTTTTGTTTCTTCTTTATTATGAATCCCACTCCTTTCTGTCCTTTCGTTTCGCCTATGTAGCTGAATATATCTCCTTCCAGTGTTTCAATTATTTCCTGTCCATATTTTCTAACCTCACTAAGACTTAGTATATCGAATTTCAAGTCAGCTAATGCATTCTTTAATTCCGTTTCTCTTTCTTCCGTTCTCAGAGTCCTTACATTCCAGGTGGCGATTATTAGTTCTTCCTTGTTCTCCTTGTGTACCGTCTGTTTAGTGCACATCACCTCCTGGTTGTTGGTGCTTAGTTTTTTGTGATTAGATCTTTTGTGTTTAGGTCATTCCATTTTGTCCAGTGGCCATTTAGAAGGATCTTCTGATATCCAACTTTTACTTCGTTGTTGCCCTTATTTCTCTGTTCTCTGGCTATGCTTCTTAGTGCTGCTTGAATCTCTCTCTCATTCTTAGTAAGGTCGTCGTCTATATAAACGTCTTGCCCTTTTAGCGTTGCCTTGTTTCGAACTATTCTTAACTTGTCTGTGAAGTTCTTGAAGGTGACTCTCAAGATCCCTCTGTTGTTTTTATCTTTCCCTATGTATGTCATGTTCTCTATTTCAACATCTGCATTTATCTTCCCTAAGATATCTGTAGCTTTTGCATCTACTTCCTTTTTGTTATCATTCTCCATCGTTAGTTCTTTTCCTTTAATTACGATATTGTTCTTTCTCATCCTTTTTTCTGTTTGTTCTTCCCATGTCTCTAGGGTTTTGATTCTTTCTGATATCAAATTTAATTTTTCTTGTGTCAAATTTAATTTTTCTTTCGTCGTGTTCTCTATGTTTGTTATTCTTGACTCCACTGCCTCGTTTACCTCTTTCCATTTTTCGTCTGTCTTCTCTATGGTTTCTTTGATAGACATGATTTCTTGTTTCGTTTCACGCCTAAATTCGTCACTCTGGGATTTTAGGTTCCTGAGTTCAGTCAAGATCTCCGAGAACATTTCCTTGATTTCCGAACCCTGCTGTTGTTCTTCATCACCGGAACTTTCCGATAATTCCATAGTGGTCTTGTGGTTTTTCCGATTTTTCTTTTTCGGTGGCATATTGTCTCTCCTGATGTTCGTTAGGTGTTCCTGCTCTCTCACGTGTTTTTATATATGAGATAACTACTGTTGGATACCGGTATATTTGTGCTGTCTAGGAATGATTTGTGGCATAGCATGTAACGTACTCATGTAGGATACTTAATTTGTTATACTGTATGTATCTTCAGGTGTATGGCGTTTTTCCTGCATCATCTGTTGTAAGGCATTTACAAATTAGTGCTATTTCATACGGCTTTCAATTCGTGAAGAATGCTTTACCGCATTTAGCGCAGGTCACTGGTTTTTTGCCGGTGGTACTTCTTGTCCATACAGGGTTTTTATATGTTACCTGCGACTTCTGCGGTAGGACATTCACTTAGATTTTGTGTTGCTGTATGCGATTTGTGTTAAGACCATCTTTGTGCAATATAACCTCACTATCCCCTTGTGCTGGGAGGTATTATTAATTACTGATATTTTCTATTTACCTTTACCATTGATAGGTTCTTGTATTCTTGCGTTGTGGGTGACTTCCTACCGCACTTTTGTAACTTTTATAAGTTGTACTGGATACGTTTTACTTCGCCTAAAACTAAAACCCGGGGAGTTCAGTCTATTGCATACGGCTTTCAATTCGTGAAGAATGCTTTACCGCATTTAGCGCAGGTCACTGGTTTCTTGCCGGTGGTACTTCTTGTCCATACAGGGTTTTTATATGTTACCTGCGACTTCTGCGGTAGGACATTCACTTAGATTTTTTGTTGCTGTATGCGATTTGTGTTATGACCATCTTTGTGCAATATAACCTCACTATCCCCTTGTGCTGGGAGGTATTATTAATTACTGATATTTTCTATTTACCTTTACCATTGATAGGTTCTTGTATTCTTGCGTTGTGGGTGACTTCCTACCGCACTTTTGTCACTTTTATAAGTTGTACTGGATACGTTTTACTTCGCCTCTTTTAAATCTCCACCACTTGCTGAAGATTGTGTTTCTGTTTTGATGCATGAAACAAACTCTGGCATGGAGAAATCTTCTATCTTAATATCCTCAGTGAAATCAGCATCATCCTGAAGTTCGAAGTCCTCTATAACTGATATCTTTTCATCGTGAAATATATCGCCAGCCTCGTCCTGCAGGTTATCAGAGGGCAACAGCTCATTTGAATCAATGTTACGGAATTCATGAGTCAACCATTCTGGCTCACTCTTGGTGAATACCGGTAGTTGTTTCTCCATTATGATCAGGAAACTTAAAAACCTATCAACACGTTTTATTACGCTACGTGAAATTGAACCAAGTTTCCTGCAAATGGACACTAATTGCTTATGCAGTAACTTCGATACAATTATGACAGGTAACAGTAGTTTCGTTACTAATTATGACAAGTAACTGTAATTTCGATACAAATTATGTCAGGTAACAGTAACATCGATACTAATTATGACAGGTAACTGCAACTTCGATACTTATTATGAGAAGTAACTGTAATTTCGATACAAATTATGGCAGGTAACTGTAACTTCGATACTAATTATGACAGCTAACAGTAACTTCGATAGTAATTATGACAGGTAACAGTAACTTCGATACTAATTATGACAGGTAACTGTAACTTCGTTACTAATTATGACAAATAACTGTAATTTCGATACTTATTATGGCAGGTAACTGTAACTTCGTTACTAATTATGACAAGTAACTTTAATTTCGATACAAATTATGGCAGGTAACTGTAACATCGTTACTAATTATGACAAGTAACTTTAATTACGATACAAATTATGGCAGGTAACTGTAACGTCGATACTAATTATGACAGGTAAAAGTAACTTCGGTACTAATTATGACAGGTAACAGTAACTTTGTTACTTATTATGACAAGTAACTGTAATTGCGATACAAATTATGTCAGGTAACAGTAACTTCGATACTAATTATGACAGGTAACAGTAACTTCGTTACTAATTATGACAAGTAACTGTAATTACGATACAGATTATGTCAGGTAACAGTAACTTCGATACTAATTATGGCAGGTAACTGTAACTTCGATACTAATTATGACAGGTAACAGTAACTTTGATAGTAATTATGACAAGCAACAGTAACTTCGATACTAATTATGACAGGTAACTGTAACTTCGATACTAATTATGACAGGTAACTGTAACTTCGATACAAATAATGACAGGTAACTGTAACTTCGATATTAATTATGACAAGTAACTGCAACTTCGTTACTAATTATGACAAGTAACTGTAATTTCGATACAAATAATGGCAGGTAACTGTAACTTCGATACTAATTATGACAGGTAACAGTATCATCGATACTAATGATGACAGAAAACAGTAACTTCGATACTACTTATGGCAGGTAACAGTAACTTCGATACTAATTATGGCAGGTAACAGTAACATCGATACTAATTATGACAGTTAACTGTAACTTCGTTAATAATTATGACAAGTATCTGTTATTTCGATACAAATTATGGCAGGTAACAGTAACTTCGATACTAATTATGACAGGTAACAGTAACTTCGATACTAATTATGACAAGTTACTGTATCTTCGATACTAATTATGACAGGTAACTGTAACTTCGTTACTAATTAGACAAGTAACTGTAATTTCGATACAAATTATGGCAGGTAACTGTAATTTCGATACGAATTATGGCAGGTAACAGTAACTTCGATACTAATTATGACAAGTAACAGTAACTTCGATACTAATTATGACAAGTAACTGTAACATCGAAACTAAATATGACAGGTAACTCTAACATCGTTACTAATTATGACAAGTAACTGTAATTTCGATACAAATTATGGCAGGTAACTGTAACTTCGATACTAATTATGACCGGTAACAGTTAATTCGATACTAATTATGACAGGTAACTGTAACTTCGATACTAATTATGACAGGTTACTGTAACTTCGTTACTAATTATGACAAGAAACTGTAATTTCGATACTAATTATGACAGGTAACAGTAACTTCGATACTAATTATGACAAGTAACTGTAACTTCGAAACAAGTTATGACAGGTAACTGTAACATCGTTACTAATTATGACAAGTAACTGTAATTTCGATACAAATTATGGCCGATAACTGTAACTTCGATACTAATTATGACAGGTTACAGAAACCTCGATACTAATTATGACAAGTAAGTGTATCTTCGATACAAATTATGACCGGTAACTGTAACTTCGATACTAATTATGACTAGTAACTCTAATTCGTTACTAATTAGGACAAGTATCTGTAATTTTGATAAAAAATTATGGCAGGTAACTGTAACTTCGATACTAATAATGACAGGTAACAGTAACTTCGATACTAATTATGACAGGTAACTGTAACTTCGTTACTAATTATGATAAGTAACAGTAATTTCGATACTAATTATGGCAGGTAACTGTAACATCGTTACTAATTATGACAAGTAACTTTAATTTCGATAAAAAAATTATGGCAGGTAACTGTATCTTCGATACTAATTATGACAGGTAACAGTAACTTCGATACTAATTATGACAGGTAACAGTAACTTCGTTACTAATTATTACAAGTAACTGTAATTTCGATACAAATTATGTCAGGTAACAGTAACTTCGATAGTAATTATGACAGTTAACTGTAACTTCGTTAAAATTAAGACAAGTAACTGTAATTTCGATACAAATTATGTCAGGTAACAGTAACTTCGATACTAATTATGACAGGTAACAGTAACTTCGATACTAATTATGACAAGTTACTGTAATTTCGATACTAATTATGGCAGGTAACTGTAACTTCGTTACTAATTATGACAAGTAACTGTAATTTCGATACAAATTATGGCAGGTAACTGTAACTTCGATACTAATTATGACAGGTAACAGTATCTTCGATACTAATGATGACAGAAAACAGTAACATCGATACTAATTATGGCAGGTAACAGTAACTTCGGTATTAATTATGACAAGTAACTGTAACTTCGATACTAATTATGACAGGTAACAGTAACTTCGATACTAATTATGACAGGTAACTGTAACTTCGCTAATAATTATGACAAGTAACTGTAATTTCGATACAAATTATGACAGGTAACTGTAACTTCGTTACTAATTATGACAAGTAACTGTAATTTCGATACAAATTATGGCAGGTTACAGTAACTTCGATACTAATTATGACAGGTAACTGTAACTTCGATACTAATTATGACAAGGAACTGTTATTTCGATACAAATTATGACAGGTAACAGTAACTTCGTTACTAGTTATGGCAAGTAACTGTAATTTCGATACAAATTATGGAAGGTAACAGTAACTTTGATACTAATTATGACAGGTAACTGTAACTTTGATACTAATTATGACAGGTAACAGTAACTTCGATATTAATTATGACTGGTAACAGTAACTTTGATACTAATTATGACAAGTAACTGTAACTTCGTTACTAATTATGACAAGTAACTGTACTTTCGATACAAATGATGGCAGGTAACTGTAACTTCGATACTAATTACGACAGGTAACAGTAACTTCGATACTAATTATGACAGAAAACAGTAACTTCGATACTAATTATGACAGGTATCAGTATCTTCGATAATAATTATGGCCGGTAACTGTAACTTCGATACTAATGATGACAGTTAACTGTAACTTCGTTACTAATTATGACAAGTCACTGTAATTTCGATACAAATCATGGCAGGTAACTGTAACTTCGATACTAATTATGACAGGTAACAGTTACTTCGATACTAATTATGACAAGTAACTGTAACTTCGATACTAATTATGACAGGTAACTGTAACATCGTTACTAATTAT
The DNA here is from genome assembly GCA_946902985.2 of Meconema thalassinum. Taxonomy (NCBI): domain Eukaryota; kingdom Metazoa; phylum Arthropoda; class Insecta; order Orthoptera; family Tettigoniidae; genus Meconema; species Meconema thalassinum. The sequence goes on along the minus strand of OX336388.2, from coordinate 1,176,251,395 downwards.
GACAAGTATCTGTAATTTCGGTACAAATTGTGGCAGGTAACTGTAACTTAGATACTAATTATGACAGGTAACAGTAACTTCGATACTAATTATGACAAGTAACTGTAATTTCGATACAAATTATGGCAGGTAACTGTAACTTCGTTACTAATTATGGCAGGTAACTGTAATTTCGATACAAATGATGGCAGGTAACAGTAACTTCGATACTAATTATGACAGGTTACTGTAACTTCGATACTAATTATGACAAGTAACTCTAACTTCGTTACTAATTATGACAAGTAACTGTAATTTTGATAAAGAAAATTATGGCAGGTAATTGTAACTTCGATACTATTTATGACAGGTAACAGTAACGTCGATACTTATTATGACAGGTAACTGTAACTTCGTTACTAATTATGACAAGTATCTGTAATTTCGATACTAATTATGGCTGGTAACTGAAACTTCGTTACTAATTATGAAAAGTAACTGTAATTTCGATACAAATTATGGCAGGTAACAGTAACTTCGATACTAATTATGACAGGTAACAGTAACTTCGATACTAATTATGACAATTTACTGTAACTTCGATACTAATTATGACAGGTAACTGTAACTTCGTTACTAATTATGACAAGAAACTGTAATTTCGATACAAATTATGGCAGGTAACTGTAGCTTCGATACTAATTATGACAGGTAACAGTAACTTCGATACTAATTATGACAAGTAACAGTAACTTCGATACTAATTATGACAAGTAACTGTTACTTCGAAACAAATTATGACAGGTAACTGTAATTTCGATACTTATTATGACAAGTAACAGTAACTTCGATACTAATTATGACAAGTAACAGTAACTTCGATACTAATTATGACAGGTAACTGTAATTTCGATACTAATTATGGCAGGTAACTGTAATTTCGATACTAATTATGACAAGTGACAGTAACTTCGATACTAATTATGGCAGGTAACTGTAATTTCGATACTAATTATGGCAGGTAACTGTAATTTCGATACTAATTATGACAAGTAACAGTAACTTCGATACTAATTATGACAAGTAACTGTAACTTCGAAACTAATTATGACAGGTAACTGTAACATCGTTACTAATTATGACAAGTAACTGTAATTTCGATACAAATTATGGCAGGTAACTGTAATTTCGATACTAATTATGACAAGTTACAGTAACTTCGATACTAATTATGACAGGTAACTGTAACTTCGTTACTAATTATGACAAGTAACTGTAATTTCGATACAAATTTTGGCAGGTAACTGTAACTTCGTTACTAATTATGACAAGAAACAGTAACTTCGTTTCTAATTATGACAGGAAACTGTAGCTTCGATACTAATTATGACAGGTAACTGTAACTTCGATTCTAATTATGACAGGTAACTGTTACTTCGATACTTATTATGACAAGTAACTGCAATTTCGATACAAATTGTGGCAGGTAACTGTAATTTCGATAATAATTATGGCAGGTAACAGTAACTTCGATACTAATTATGACAAGTAACTGTAACATCGATACTTATTATGACAAGTAACTGTAATTTCGATACAAATTATGGCAGGTAACTGTAACTTCGATACTTATTATGACAGGCAACTGTACCTTCGTTACTAATTATGACACGTAACTGTACTTTCGACACAAATGATGGCAGGTAACTGTAACTTCGATACTAATTATGACAGGTAACTCTAACTTCGCTAATAATTATGACAAGGAACTCTTATTTCGATACAAATTATGACAGGTAACAGTAACTTCGTTACTAATTATGGCAAGTAACTGTAATTTCGATACAAATTATGGCAAGTAACAGTGACTTCGATACTAATTATGACAGGTAACTGTAACTTTTATACTAATTATGACAGGTAACTGTACCTTCGTTACTAATTATGACAAATAACTGTACTTTCGATGCAAATGATGGCAGGTAACTGTAACTTCGATACTAATTATGACAGGTAACAGTAACTTCGATACTAATTATGACAGAAAACAGTAACATCGATACTTATTATGACAGGTAACAGTATCTTCGATACTAATTATGGCAGGTAACTGTAACGTCGATACTAATGATGACAGTTAACTGTAACTTCGTTACTAATTAAGACAAGTAGCTGTAATTTCGATACAAATTATGGCAGGTAACTGTAACTTCAATACTAATCATGACAGGTAACAGTAACTTCGATACTAATTATGACAAGAAACTGTAACTTCGATACTAATTATGACAGGTTACAGTTAATTCGTTACTAATTATGACAAGTAACGGTAATTTCGATACAAATTATGGCAGGTAACTGTAACTTCGATACTAATTATGACAGGTAACAGTAACTTCGATTCTAATTATGACAAGTAACAGTTACTTCGATACTAATTATGACAAGTAACTGTAACTTCGAAACTAATTATGACAGGTAACTGTAACTTCGATAATAATTATGACAAGTAACTCGAACTTCATTACAAATTATGACAAGTAACTGTAATTTTGATAAAAAATTATGGCAGGTAACTGTAACTTCGTTACTAATTATGGCAGGTAACTGTAATTTCGATACAAATTATGGCAGGTAACTGTAACTTCGATACTAATTATGACAGGTAACAGTAATTTCGATACTAATTATGACGGGTAACTGTAACTTCGTTACTAATTATGACAAGTAACTGTAATTTCGATACTAATTATGGCAGGTAACTGTAACTTCGATACTAATTATGACAGGTGACAGTAACCTCGATACTAATTATGACAAGTAACACTAATTTTGATGAATAATTATGGCAGGTAACTGTAACTTCGATACTAATTACGACAGGTAACAGTAACTTCGATACTAATTATGACAGAAAACAGTAACTTCGATACTAATTATGACAGGTATCAATATCTTCGATACTAATTATGGCCGGTAACTGTAACTTCGATACTAATGATGACAGTTAACTGTAACTTCGTTACTAATTATGACAAGTCACTGTAATTTCGATACAAATCATGGCAGGTAACTGTAACTTCGATACTAATTATGACAGGTAACAGTTACTTCGATACTAATTATGACAAGTAACTGTAACTTCGATACTAATTATGACAGGTAACTGTAACATAGTTACTAATTATGACAAGTATCTGTAATTTCGGTACAAATTGTGGCAGGTAACTGTAACTTCGAAACTAATTATGACAGGTAACAGTAACTTGGATACTAATTATGACAAGTAACTGTAATTTCGATACAAATTATGGCAGGTAACTGTAACTTCGTTACTAATTATGGCAGGTAACTGTAATTTCGATACAAATGATGGCAGGTAACAGTAACTTCGATACTAATTATGACAGGTAACTGTAACTTCGATACAAATTATGACAAGTAACTCTAACTTCGTTACTAATTATGACAAGTAACTGTAATTTTGATAAAGAAAATTATGTCAGGTAATTGTAACTTCGATACTAATTATGACAGGCAACAGTAACTTCGATACTAATTATGACAGGTAACTGTAACTTCGTTACTAATTATGACAAGTATCTGTAATTTCGATACTAATTATGGCTCGTAACTGAAACTTCGTTACTAATTATGAAAAGTAACTGTAATTTCGATACAAATTATGGCAGGTAACAGTAACTTCGATACTAATTATGACAGGTAACAGTAACTTCGATACTAATTATGACAAGTTACTGTAACTTCGATACTAATTATGACAGGTAACTGTAACTTCGTTACTAATTATGACAAGAAACTGTAATTTCGATACAAATTATGGCAGGTAACTGTAGCTTCGATACTAATTATGACAGGTAACAGTAACTTCGATACTAATTATGACAAGTAACAGTAACTTCGATACTAATTATGACAATAACTGTTACTTCGAAACAAATTATGACAGGTAACTGTAACATCGTTACTAATTATGACAAGTAACTGTAATTTCGATACAAACTATGGCAGGTATCTGTAACATCGATACTAATTATGACTAGTAACCCTAATTCGTTACTAATTAGGATAAGTAACTGTAATTTTGATAAAAAATTATGGCAGGTAACTGTAACTTCGATACTAATTATGACAGGTACACTAAATTCGATACTAATTATGACAGGTAACTGTTACTTCGTTACTAATTATGACAAGTTACTGTAATTTCGATACAAATTATGGCAGGTAACTGTAACATCGTTACTAATTATGACAAGTAACTTTAATTTCGATACAAATTATGGCATTTAACTGTAACATCGATACTTATTATGACAGGTAGCAGTAACTTCGATACTAATTATGACAGGTAACAGTAGTTTCGTTACTAATTATGACAAGTAACTGTAATTTCGATACAAATTATGTCAGGTAACATTAACTTCGATACTAATTATGACAGGTAACTGTAACTTCGATACTTATAATGACAAGTAACTGTAATTTCGATACAAATTATGGCAGGTAACTGTAACTTCGATACTAATTATGACAGCTAACAGTAACTTCGTTAGTAATTATGACAGGTAATAGTAACTTCGATACTAATTATGACAGGTAACTGTAACTTCGTTACTAATTATGACAAGTAACTTTAATTTCGATACTAATTATGGAAGGTAACTGTAACTTCGTTACTAATTATGACAAGTAACTGTAATTTCGATACAAATTATGGCAGGTAACTGTAACTTTGATACTAATTATGACAGGTAACAGTATCTTCGATACTAATGATGACAGAAAACAGTAACTTCGATACTAATTATGGCAGGTAACAGTAACTTCGTTACTAATTATGTCAGGTAACTGTATCTTCGATACTAATTATGACAGTTAACTGTAACTTCATTACTATTTATGACAAGTAACTGTAATTTCGATAGAAATTATGACAGGTAACTGTAATTTCGATACTAATTATGGCAGGTAACAGTACCTTCGATACTAATTATGACAAGTAACAGTAACTTCGATACTTATTATGACAAGTAACAGTAACTTCGATACTAATTATGACAGGTAACTGTAATTTCGGTACTAATTATGGCAGGTAACTGTAATTTCGATACTAAATATGACAAGTAACAGTATCTTCGATACTAATTATGGCAGGTAACTGTAATTTCGATACTAATTATGGCAGGTAACTGTAATTTCGATACTTATTATGACAAGTAACAGTAACTTCGATACTAATTATGACAAGTAACAGTAACTTCGATACTAATTATGACAGGTAACTGTAATTTCGATACTAATTATGGCAGGTAACTGTAATTTCGATACTAATTATGACAAGTAACAGTAACTTCGATACTAATTATGGCAGGTAACTGTAATTTCGATACTAATTATGACAGGTAACAGTAACTTCGATACTAATTATGACGGGTAACTGTAACTTCGTTACTAATTATGACAAGTAACTGTAATATCGATACTAATTATGGCAGGTAACTGTAACATCGATACTAATTATGACAGGTTACAGTAACCTCGATACTAATTATGACAAGTAACTCTAATTTTGATGAATAATTATGGCAGGTAACTGTAACTTCGATACTAATTACGACAGGTAACAGTAACTTCGATACTAATTATGACAGAAAACAGTAACTTCGATACTAATTATGACAGGTATCAGTATCTTCGATACTAATTATGGCCGGTAACTGTAACTTCGATACTAATGATGACAGTTAACTGTAACTTCGTTACAAATTATGACAAGTCACTGTAATTTCGATACAAATCATGGCAGGTAACTGTAACTTCGATACTAATTATGACAGGTAACAGTTACTTCGATACTAATTATGACAGGTAACTGTAACTTCGTTACTAATTATGACAAGTATCTGTAATTTCGATACTAATTATGGCTGGTAACTGAAACTTCGTTACTAATTATGAAAAGTAACTGTAATTTCGATACAAATTATGGCAGGTAACAGTAACATCGATACTTATTATGACAGGTAGCAGTAACTTCGATACTAATTATGACAGGTAACAGTAGTTTCGTTACTAATTATGACAAGTAACTGTAATTTCGATACAAATTATGTCAGGTAACATTAACTTCGATACTAATTATGACAGGTAACTGTAACTTCGATACTAATTATGACAGGTAACAGTAACTTCGATACTAATTATGACAAGTAACAGTAACTTCGATACTAATTATGACAGGTAACTGTAATTTCGGTACTAATTATGGCAGGTAACTGTAATTTCGATACTAAATATGACAAGTAACAGTATCTTCGATACTAATTATGGCAGGTATCTGTAATTTCGATACTAATTATGGCAGGTAACTGTAATTTCGATACTTATTATGACAAGTAACAGTAACTTCGATACTAATTATGACAAGTAACAGTAACTTCGATACTAATTATGACAGGTAACTGTAACTTCGATACTAATGATGACAGTTAACTGTAACTTCGTTACAAATTATGACAAGTCACTGTAATTTCGATACAAATCATGGCAGGTAACTGTAACTTCGATACTAATTATGACAGGTAACAGTTACTTCGATACTAATTATGACGGGTAACTGTAACTTCGTTACTAATTATGACAAGTAACTGTAATTTCGATACTAAATATGGCAGGTAACTGTAACTTCGATACTAATTATGACAGGTGACAGTAACCTCGATACTAATTATGACAAGTAACTCTAATTTTGATGAATAATTATGGCAGGTAACTGTAACTTCGATAGTAATTACGACAGGTAACAGTAACTTCGATACTAATTATGACAGAAAACAGTAACTTCGATACTAATTATGACAGGTATCAATATCTTCGATACTAATTATGGCCGGTAACTGTAACTTCGATACTAATGATGACAGTTAACTGTAACTTCGTTACTAATTATGACAAGTCACTGTAATTTCGATACAAATCATGGCAGGTAACTGTAACTTCGATACTAATTATGACAGGTAACAGTTACTTCGATACTAATTATGACAAGTAACTGTAACTTCGATACTAATTATGACAGGTAACTGTAACATCGTTACTAATTATGACAAGTATCTGTAATTTCGGTACAAATTGTGGCAGGTAACTGTAACTTCGAAACTAATTATGACAGGTAACAGTAACTTGGATACTAATTATGACAAGTAACTGTAATTTCGATACAAATTATGGCAGGTAACTGTAACTTCGTTACTAATTATGGCAGGTAACTGTAATTTCGATACAAATGATGGCAGGTAACAGTAACTTCGATACTAATTATGACAGGTAACTGTAACTTCGTTACTAATTATGACAAGTATCTGTAATTTCGATACTAATTATGGCTCGTAACTGAAACTTCGTTACTGATTATGAAAAGTAACTGTAATTTCGATACAAATTATGGCAGGTAACAGTAACTTCGATACTAATTATGACAGGTAACAGTAACGTCGATACTAATTATGACAAGTTACTGTAACTTCGATACTAATTATGACAGGTAACTGTAACTTCGTTACTAATTATGACAAGAAACTGTAATTTCGATACAAATTATGGCAGGTAACTGTAGCTTCGATACTAATTATGACAGGTAACAGTAACTTCGATACTAATTATGACAAGTAACAGTAACTTCGATACTAATTATGACAATAACTGTTACTTCGAAACAAATTATGACAGGTAACTGTAACATCGTTACTAATTATGACAAGTAACTGTAATTTCGATACAAACTATGGCAGGTATCTGTAACATCGATACTAATTATGACTAGTAACCCTAATTCGTTACTAATTAGGATAAGTAACTGTAATTTTGATAAAAAATTATGGCAGGTAACTGTAACTTCGATACTAATTATGACAGGTACACTAAATTCGATACTAATTATGACAAGTAACTGTTACTTCGTTACTAATTATGACAAGTATCTGTAATTTCGGTACAAATTGTGGCAGGTAACTGTAACTTCGAAACTAATTATGACAGGTAACTGTAACTTCGATACTAATTATGACAAGTAACTCTAACTTCGTTACTAATTATGACAAGTAACTGTAATTTTGATAAAGAAAATTATGTCAGGTAATTGTAACTTCGATACTAATTATGACAGGCAACAGTAACTTCGATACTAATTATGACAGGTAACTGTAACTTCGTTACTAATTATGACAAGTATCTGTAATTTCGATACTAATTATGGCTCGTAACTGAAACTTCGTTACTGATTATGAAAAGTAACTGTAATTTCGATACAAATTATGGCAGGTAACAGTAACTTCGATACTAATTATGACAGGTAACAGTAACGTCGATACTAATTATGACAAGTTACTGTAACTTCGATACTAATTATGACAGGTAACTGTAACTTCGTTACTAATTATGACAAGAAACTGTAATTTCGATACAAATTATGGCAGGTAACTGTAGCTTCGATACTAATTATGACAGGTAACAGTAACTTCGATACTAATTATGACAAGTAACAGTAACTTCGATACTAATTATGACAATAACTGTTACTTCGAAACAAATTATGACAGGTAACTGTAACATCGTTACTAATTATGACAAGTAACTGTAATTTCGATACAAACTATGGCAGGTATCTGTAACATCGATACTAATTATGACTAGTAACCCTAATTCGTTACTAATTAGGATAAGTAACTGTAATTTTGATAAAAAATTATGGCAGGTAACTGTAACTTCGATACTAATTATGACAGGTACACTAAATTCGATACTAATTATGACAAGTAACTGTTACTTCGTTACTAATTATGACAAGTTACTGTAATTTCGATACAAATTATGGCAGGTAACTGTAACATCGTTACTAATTATGACAAGTAACTTTAATTTCGATACAAATTATGGCATTTAACTGTAACATCGATACTTATTATGACAGGTAGCAGTAACTTCGATACTAATTATGACAGGTAACAGTAGTTTCGTTACTAATTATGACAAGTAACTGTAATTTCGATACAAATTATGTCAGGTAACATTAACTTCGATACTAATTATGACAGGTAACTGTAACTTCGATACTTATTATGACAAGTAACTGTAATTTCGATACAAATTATGGCAGGTAACTGTAACTTCGATACTAATTATGACAGCTAACAGTAACTTCGTTAGTAATTATGACAGGTAATAGTAACTTCGATACTAATTATGACAGGTAACTGTAACTTCGTTACTAATTATGACAAGTAACTTTAATTTCGATACTAATTATGGAAGGTAACTGTAACTTCGTTACTAATTATGACAAGTAACTGTAATTTCGATACAAATTATGGCAGGTAACTGTAACTTTGATACTAATTATGACAGGTAACAGTATCTTCGATACTAATGATGACAGAAAACAATAACTTCGATACTAATTATGGCAGGTAACAGTAACTTCGTTACTAATTATGGCAGGTAACTGTATCTTCGATACTAATTATGACAGTTAACTGTAACTTCATTACTATTTATGACAAGTAACTGTAATTTCGATAGAAATTATGACAGGTAACTGTAATTTCGATACTAATTATGGCAGGTAACAGTACCTTCGATACTAATTATGACAAGTAACAGTAACTTCGATACTTATTATGACAAGTAACAGTAACTTCGATACTAATTATGACAGGTAACTGTAATTTCGGTACTAATTATGGCAGGTAACTGTAATTTCGATACTAAATATGACAAGTAACAGTATCTTCGATACTAATTATGGCAGGTAACTGTAATTTCGATACTAATTATGGCAGGTAACTGTAATTTCGATACTTATTATGACAAGTAACAGTAACTTCGATACTAATTATGACAAGTAACAGTAACTTCGATACTAATTATGACAGGTAACTGTAATTTCGATACTAATTATGGCAGGTAACTGTAATTTCGATACTAATTATGACAAGTAACAGTAACTTCGATACTAATTATGGCAGGTAACTGTAATTTCGATACTAATTATGACAGGTAACAGTAACTTCGATACTAATTATGACGGGTAACTGTAACTTCGTTACTAATTATGACAAGTAACTGTAATATCGATACTAATTATGGCAGGTAACTGTAACTTCGATACTAATTGTGACAGGTTACAGTAACCTCGATACTAATTATGACAAGTAACTCTAATTTTGATGAATAATTATGGCAGGTAACTGTAATTTCGATACTAATTACGACAGGTAACAGTAACTTCGATACTAATTATGACAGAAAACAGTAACTTCGATACTAATTATGACAGGTATCAGTATCTTCGATACTAATTATGGCCGGTAACTGTAACTTCGATACTAATGATGACAGTTAACTGTAACTTCGTTACAAATTATGACAAGTCACTGTAATTTCGATACAAATCATGGCAGGTAACTGTAACTTCGATACTAATTATCACAGGTAACAGTTACTTCGATACTAATTATGACAGGTAACTGTAACTTCGTTACTAATTATGACAAGTATCTGTAATTTCGATACTAATTATGGCTGGTAACTGAAACTTCGTTACTAATTATGAAAAGTAACTGTAATTTCGATACAAATTATGGCAGGTAACAGTAACATCGATACTTATTATGACAGGTAGCAGTAACTTCGATACTAATTATGACAGGTAACAGTAGTTTCGTTACTAATTATGACAAGTAACTGTAATTTCGATACAAATTATGTCAGGTAACATTAACTTCGATACTAATTATGACAGGTAACTGTAACTTCGATACTAATTATGACAGGTAACAGTAACTTCGATACTAATTATGACAAGTAACAGTAACTTCGATACTAATTATGACAATAACTGTTACTTCGAATCAAATTATGACAGGTAACTGTAACATCGTTACTAATTATGACAAGTAACTGTAATTTCGATACAAATTATGGCAGGTAACTGTAACTTCGATACTAATTATGACAGCTAACAGTAACTTCGTTAGTAATTATGACAGGTAATAGTAACTTCGATACTAATGATGACAGTTAACTGTAACTTCGTTACAAATTAAGACAAGTCACTGTAATTTCGATACAAATCATGGCAGGTAACTGTAACTTCGATACTAATTATGACAGGTAACAGTTACTTCGATACTAATTATGACAGGTAACTGTAACTTCGTTACTAATTATGACAAGTTACTGTAACTTCGATACTAATTATGACAGGTAACTGTAACTTCGTTACTAATTATGACAAGAAACTGTAATTTCGATACAAATTATGGCAGGTAACTGTAGCTTCGATACTAATTATGACAGGTAACAGTAACTTCGATACTAATTATGACAAGTAACAGTAACTTCGATACTAATTATGACAATAACTCTTACTTCGAAACAAATTATGACAGGTAACTGTAACATCGTTACTAATTATGACAAGTAACTGTAATTTCGATACAAACTATGGCAGGTAACTGTAACATCGATACTAATTATGACTAGTAACCCTAATTCGTTACTATTTAGGATAAGTAACTGTAATTTTGATAAAAAATTATGGCAGGTATCTGTAACTTCGATACTAATTATGACAGGTACACTAAATTCGATACTAATTATGACAGGTAACTGTTACTTCGTTACTAATTATGACAAGTAACTTTAATTTCGATACAAATTATGGCAGGTAACTGTAACATCGATACTTATTATGACAGGTGGCAGTAACTTCGATACTAATTATGACAGGTAACAGTAGTTTCGTTACTAATTATGACAAGTAACTGTAATTTCGATACAAATTATGTCAGGTAACATTAACTTCGATACTAATTATGACAGGTAACTGTAACTTCGATACTTATTATGACAAGTAACTGTAATTTCGATACAAATTATGGCAGGTAACTGTAACTTCGATACTAATTATGACAGCTAACAGTAACTTCGTTAGTATTTATGACAGGTAATAGTAACTTCGATACTAATTATGACAGGTAACAGTAACTTCGTTACTTATTATGACAAGTAACTGTAATTTCGATACTAATTATGGAAGGTAACTGTAACTTCGTTACTAATTATGACAAGTAACTGCAATTTCGATACAAATTATGGCAGGTAACTGTAACTTTGATACTAATTATGACAGGTAACAGTATCTTCGATACTAATGATGACAGAAAACAGTAACTTCGATACTAATTATGGCAGGTAACAGTAACATCGTTACTAATTATGGCAGGTAACTGTATCTTCGATACTAATTATGACAGTTAACTATAACTTCATTACTATTTATGACAAGTAACTGTAATTTCGATACAAATCATGGCAGGTAACTGTAACTTCGATACTAATTATGACAGGTAACAGTTACTTCGATACTAATTATTACAAGTAACTGTAACTTCGATACTAATTATGACAGGTAACTGTAACATCGTTACTAATTATGACAAGTATCTGTAATTTCGGTACAAATTGTGGCAGGTAACTGTAACTTCGATACTAATTATGACAGGTAACAGTAACTTGGATACTAATTATGACAAGTAACTGTAATTTCGATACAAATTATGGCAGGTAACTGTAACTTCGTTACTAATTATGGCAGGTAATTGTAATTTCGATACAAATGATGGCAGGTAACAGTAACTTCGATACTAATTATGACAGGTTACTGTAACTTCGATACTAATTATGACAAGTAACTCTAACTTCGTTACTAATTATGACAAGTAACTGTAATTTTGATAAAGAAAATTATGGCAGGTAATTGTAAATTCGATACTAATTATGACAGGTAACAGTAACTTCGATACTAATTATGACAGGTAACTGTAACTTCGTTTTTAATTATGACAAGTATCTGTAATTTCGATACTAATTATGGCTGGTAACTGAAACTTCGTTACTAATTATGAAAAGTAACTGTAATTTCGATACAAATTATGGCAGGTGACAGTAACTTCGATACTAATTATGACAGGTAACAGTAACTTCGATACTAATTATGACAAGTTACTGTAACTTCGATACTAATTATGACAGGTAACTGTAACTTCGTTACTAATTATGACAAGAAACTGTAATTTCGATACAAATTATGGCAGGTAACTGTAGCTTCGATACTAATTATGACAGGTAACAGTAACTTCGATACTAATTATGACAAGAAACAGTAACTTCGATACTTATTATGACAATAAATGTTACTTCGAAACAAATTATGACAGGTAACTGTAACATCGTTACTAATTATGACAAGTAACTGTAATTTCGATACAAACTATGGCAGGTAACTGTAACATCGATACTAATTATGACTAGTAACCCTAATTCGTTACTAATTAGGATAAGTAACTGTAATTTTGATAAAAAATTATGGCAGGTAACTGTAACTTCGATACTAATTATGACAGGTACACTAAATTCGATACTAATTATGTCAGGTAACTGTTACTTCGTTAGTAATTATGACAAGTTACTGTAATTTCGATATAAATTATGGCAGGTAACTGTAACATCGTTACTAATTATGACAAGTAACCTTAATTTCGATACAAATTATGGCAGGTAACTGTAACATCGATACTTATTATGACAGGTAGCAGTAACTTCGATACTAATTATGACAGGTAACAGTAGTTTCGTTACTAATTATGACAAGTAACTGTAATTTTGATACAAATTATGTCAGGTAACATTAACTTCGATACTAATTATGACAGGTAACTGTAACTTCGATACTTATTATGACAAGTAACTGTAATTTCGATACAAATTATGGCAGGTAACTGTAACTTCGATACTAATTATGACAGCTAACAGTAATTTCGTTAGTAATTATGACAGGTAATAGTAACTTCGATACTAATTATGACAGGTAACTGTAACTTCGTTACTAATTATGACAAGTAACTGTAATTTCGATACTAATTATGGAAGGTAACTGTAACTTCGTTACTAATTATGACAAGTAACTGTAATTTCGATACAAATTATGGCAGGTAACTGTAACTTTGATACTAATTATGACAGGTAACAGTATCTTCGATACTAATGATGACAGAAAACAGTAACTTCGATACTAATTATGGCAGGTAACAGTAACATCGTTACTAATTATGGCAGGTAACTGTATCTTCGATACTAATTATGACAGTTAACTGTAACTTCATTACTATTTATGACAAGTAACTGTAATTTCGATACAAATTATGGCAGGTAACTGTAATTTCGATACTAATTATGGCAGGTAACAGTACCTTCGATACTAATTATGACAAGTAACAGTAACTTCGATACTTATTATGACAAGTAACAGTAACATCGATACTAATTATGACAGGTAACTGTAATTTCGGTACTAATTATGGCAGGTAACTGTAATTTCGATACTAAATATGACAAGTAACAGTATCTTCGATACTAATTATGGCAGGTAACTGTAATTTCGATACTAATTATGCCAGGTAACTGTAATTTCGATACTTATTATGACAAGTAACAGTAACTTCGATACTAATTATGACAAGTAACAGTAACTTCGATACTAATTATGACAGGTAACTGTAATTTCGATACTAATTATGGCAGGTAACTGTAATTTCGATACTAATTATGACAAGTAACAGTAACTTCGATACTAATTATGGCAGGTAACTGTAATTTCGATACTAATTATGACAGGTAACAGTAACTTCGATACTAATTATGACGGGTAACTGTAACTTCGTTACTAATTATGACAAGTAACTGTAATATCGATACTAATTATGGCAGGTAACTGTAACTTCGATACTAATTATGACAGGTTACAGTAACCTCGATACTAATTATGACAAGTAACTCTAATTTTGATGAATAATTATGGCAGGTAACTGTAACTTCGATACTAATTACGACAGGTAACAGTAACTTCGATACTAATTATGACAGAAAACAGTAACTTCGATACTAATTATGACAGGTATCAGTATCTTCGATACTAATTATGGCCGGTAACTGTAACTTCGATAATAATGATGACAGTTAACTCTAACTTCGTTACAAATTATGACAAGTCACTGTAATTTCGATACAAATCATGGCAGGTAACTGTAACTTCGATACTAATTATGACAGGTAACAGTTACTTCGATACTTATTATGACAGGTAACTGTAACTTCGTTACTAATTATGACAAGTATCTGTAATTTCGATACTAATTATGGCTGGTAACTGAAACTTCGTTACTAATTATGAAAAGTAACTGTAATTTCGATACAAATTATGGCAGGTAACAGTAACATCGATACTTATTATGACAGGTAGCAGTAACTTCGATACTAATTATGACAGGTAACAGTAGTTTCGTTACTAATTATGACAAGTAACTGTAATTTCGATACAAATTATGTCAGGTAACATTAACTTCGATACTAATTATGACAGGTAACTGTAACTTCGATACTAATTATGACAGGTAACAGTAACTTCGATACTAATTATGACAAGTAACAGTAACTTCGATACTAATTATGACAATAACTGTTACTTCGAAACAAATTATGACAGGTAACTGTAACATCGTTACTAATTATGACAAGTAACTGTAATTTCGATACAAATTATGGCAGGTAACTGTAACTTCGATACTAATTATGACAGCTAACAGTAATTTCGTTAGTAATTATGACAGGTAATAGTAACTTCGATATTAATTATGACAGGTAACTGTAACTTCGTTACTAATTATGACAAGTAACAGTAATTTCGATACAAATGATGGCAGGTAACAGTAACTTCGATACTAATTATGACAGGTTACTGTAACTTCGATACTAATTATGACAAGTAACTCTAACTTCGTTACTAATTATGACAAGTAACTGTAATTTTGATAAAGAAAATTATGGCAGGTAATTGTAACTTCGATACTAATTATGACAGGTAACAGTAACTTCGATACTAATTATGACAGGTAACTGTAACTTCGTTACTAATTATAACAAGTATCTGTAATTTCGATACTAATTATGGCTGGTAACTGAAACTTCGTTACTAATTATGAAAAGTAACTGTAATTTCGATACAAATTATGGCAGGTAACAGTAACTTCGATACTAATTATGACAGGTAACAGTAACTTCGATACTAATTATGACAAGTTACTGTAACCTCGATACTAAATATGACAGGTAACTGTAACTTCGTTACTAATTATGACAAGAAACTGTAATTTCGATACAAATTATGGCAGATAACTGTAGCTTCGATACTAATTATGACAGGTAACAGTAACTTCGATACTAATTATGACAAGTAACAGTAACTTCGATACTAATTATGACAATAACTGTTACTTCGAAACAAATTATGACAGGTAACTGTAACATCGTTACTAATTATGACAATTAACTGTAATTTCGATACAAACTATGGCAGGTAACTGTAACATCGATACTAATTATGACTAGTAACCCTAATTCGTTACTAATTAGGATAAGTAACTGTAATTTTGATAAAAAATTATGGCAGGTAACTGTAACTTCGATACTAATTATGACAGGTACACTAAATTCGATACTAATTATGACAGGTAACTGTTACTTCGTTACTAATTATGACAAGTAACTTTAATTTCGATACAAATTATGGCAGGTAACTGTAACATCGATACTTATTATGACAGGTGGCAGTAACTTCGATACTAATTATGACAGGTAACAGTAGTTTCGTTACTAATTATGACAAGTAACTGTAATTTCGATACAAATTATGTCAGGTAACATTAACTTCGATACTAATTATGACAGGTAACTGTAACTTCGATACTTATTATGACAAGTAACTGTAATTTCGATACAAATTATGGCAGGTAACTGTAACTTCGAAACTAATTATGACAGCTAACAGTAACTTCGTTAGTAATTATGACAGGTAATAGTAACTTCGATACTAATTATGACAGGTAACAGTAACTTCGTTACTAATTATGACAAGTAACTGTAATTTCGATACTAGTTATGGAAGGTAACTGTAACTTCGTTACTAATTATGACAAGTAACTGTAATTTCGATACAAATTATGGCAGGTAACTGTAACTTTGTTACTAATTATGACAGGTAACAGTATCTTCGATACTAATGATGACAGAAAACAGTAACTTCGATACTAATTATGGCAGGTAACAGTAACTTCGTTACTAATTATGGCAGGTAACTGTATCTTCGATACTAATTATGACAGTTAACTGTAACTTCATTACTATTTATGACAAGTAACTGTAATTTCGATACAAATTATGGCAGGTAACAGTAACTTCGATACTAATTATGACAGGTAACTGTAACTTCGTTACTAATTAAGACAAGTAACTGTAATTTCGATACAAATTATGGCAGGTAACTGTAATTTCGATACTAATTATGGCAGGTAACAGTACCTTCGATACTAATTATGACAAGTAACAGTAACTTCGATACTTATTATGACAAGTAACAGTAACTTCGATACTAATTATGACAGGTAACTGTAATTTCGGTACTAATTATGGCAGGTAACTGTAATTTCGATACTAAATATGACAAGTAACAGTAACTTCGATACTAATTATGGCAGGTTACTGTAATTTCGATACTAATTATGGCAGGTAACTGTAATTTCGATACTTATTATGACAAGTAACAGTAACTTCGATACTAATTATGACAAGTAACAGTAACTTCGATACTAATTATGACAGGTAACTGTAATTTCGATACTAATTATGGCAGGTAACTGTAATTTCGATACTAATTATGACAAGTAACAGTAACTTCGATACTAATTATGGCAGGTAACTGTAATTTCGATACTAATTATGACAGGTAACAGTAACTTCGATACTAATTATGACGGGTAAGTGTAACCTCGATACTAATTATGACAAGTAACTCTAATTTTGATGAATAATTATGGCAGGTAACTGTAACTTCGATACTAATTACGACATGTAACAGTAACTTCGATACTAATTATGACAGAAAACAGTAACTTCGATACTAATTATGACAGGTATCAGTATCTTCGATACTAATTATGGCCGGTAACTGTAACTTCGATACTAATGATGACAGTTAACTGTAACTTCGTTACTAATTATGACAAGTCACTGTAATTTCGATACAAATCATGGCAGGTAACTGTATCTTCGATACTAATTATGACAGGTAACAGTTACTTCGATACTAATTATGACAAGTAACTGTAACTTCGATACTAATTATGACAGGTAACTGTAACATCGTTACTAATTATGACAAGTATCTGTAATTTCGGTACAAATTGTGGCAGGTAACTGTAACTTCGATACTAATTATGACAGGTAACAGTAACTTGGATACTAATTATGACAAGTAAATGTAATTTCGATACAAATTATGGCAGGTAACTGTAACTTCGTTACTAATTATGGCAGGTAATTGTAATTTCGATACAAATGATGGCAGGTAACAGTAACTTCGATACTAATTATGACAGGTTACTGTAACTTCGATACTAATTATGACAAGTAACTCTAACTTCGTTACTAATTATGACAAGTAACTGTA
Source organism: Meconema thalassinum (assembly GCA_946902985.2). Taxonomy (NCBI): domain Eukaryota; kingdom Metazoa; phylum Arthropoda; class Insecta; order Orthoptera; family Tettigoniidae; genus Meconema; species Meconema thalassinum. The sequence continues at coordinate 1,176,232,773 of OX336388.2, read as the reverse complement.
ATTTTGATAAAGAAAATTATGGCAGGTAATTGTAACTTCGATACTAATTATGACAGGTAACAGTAACTTCGATACTAATTATGACAGGTAACTGTAACTTCGTTACTAATTATGACAAGTATCTGTAATTTCGATACTAATTATGGCTGGTAACTGAAACTTCGTTACTAATTATGAAAAGTAACTGTAATTTCGATACAAATTATGGCAGGTAACAGTAACTTCGATACTAATTATGACAGGTAACAGTAACTTCGATACTAATTATGACAAGTTACTGTAACTTCGATAATAATTATGACAGGTAACTGTAACTTCGTTACTAATTATGACAAGAAACTGTAATTTCGATACAAATTATGGCAGGTAACTCTAGCTTCGATACTAATTATGACAGGTAACAGTAACTTCGATACTAATTATGACAAGTAACAGTAACTTCGATACTAATTATGACAATAAATGTTACTTCGAAACAAATTATGACAGGTAACTGTAACATCGTTACTAATTATGACAAGTAACTGTAATTTCGATACAAACTATGGCAGGTAACTGTAACATCGATACTAATTATGACTAGTAACCCTAATTCGTTACTAATTAGGATAAGTAACTGTAATTTTGATAAAAAATTATGGCAGGTAACTGTAACTTCGATACTAATTATGACAGGTACACTAAATTCGATACTAATTATGACAGGTAACTGTTACTTCGTTACTAATTATGACAAGTTACTGTAATTTCGATACAAATTATGGCAGGTAACTGTGACATCGTTACTAATTATGACAAGTAACTTTAATTTCGATACAAATTATGGCAGGTAACTGTAACATCGATACTTATTATGACAGGTAGCAGTAACTTCGATACTAATTATGACAGGTAACAGTAGTTTCGTTACTAATTATGACAAGTAACTGTAATTTCGATACAAATTATGTCAGGTAACATTAACTTCGATACTAATTATGACAGGTAACTGTAACTTCGATACTTATTATGACAAGTAACTGTAATTTCGATACAAATTATGGCAGGTTACTGTTACTTCGATACTAATTATGACAGCTAACAGTAACTTCGTTAGTAATTATGACAGGTAATAGTAACTTCGATACTAATTATGACAGGTAACTGTATCTTCGTTACTAATTATGACAAGTAACTGTAATTTCGATACTAATTATGGAAGGTAACTGTAACTTCGTTACTAATTATGACAAGTAACTGTAATTTCGATACAAATTATGGCAGGTAACTGTAACTTTGATACTAATTATGACAGGTAACAGTATCTTCGATACTAATGTTGACAGAAAACAGTAACTTCGATACTAATTATGGCAGGTAACAGTAACTTCGTTACTAATTATGGCAGGTAACTGTATCTTCGATACTAATTATGACAGTTAACTGTAACTTCATTACTATTTATGACAAGTAACTGTAATTTTGATACAAATTATGGCAGGTAACAGTAACTTCGATACTAATTATGACAGGTAACTGTAACTTAGTTACTAATTAAGACAAGTAACTGTAATTTCGATACAAATTATGGCAGGTAACTGTAATTTCGATACTAATTATGGCAGGTAACAGTACATTCGATACTAATTATGACAAGTAACAGTAACTTCGATACTTATTATGACAAGTAACAGTAACTTCGATACTAATTATGACAGGTAACTGTAATTTCGGTACTAATTATGGCAGGTAACTGTAATTTCGATACTAATTATGACAAGTAACAGTAACTTCGATACTAATTATGACAGGTAACTGTAATTTCGATACTAATTATGGCAGGTAACTGTAATTTCGATACTAATTATGACAAGTAACAGTAACTTCGATACTAATTATGGCAGGTAACTGTAATTTCGATACTAATTATGGCAGGTAACTGTAATTTCGATACTAATTATGACAAGTAACTGTAATTTCGATACAAATTATGGCAGGTAACTGTAATTTCGATACTAATTATGACAAGTTACAGTAACTTCGATACTAATTATGACAGGTAACTGTAACTTCGTTACTAATTATGACAAGTAACTGTAATTTCGATACAAATTTTGGCTGGTAACTGTAACTTCGTTACTAATTATGACAAGAAACAGTAACTTCGTTTCTAATTATGACAGGAAACTGTAGCTTCGATACTAATTATGACAGGTAACTGTAACTTCGATTCTAATTATGACAGGTAACTGTAACTTCGATACTTATTATGACAAGTAACTGTAATTTCGATACAAATTTTGGCAGGTTACTGTAATTTCGATAATAATTATGGCAGGTAACAGTAACTTCGAAACTAATTATGACAGGTAACTGTAACATCGATACTTATTATGACAAGTAACTGTAATTTCGATACAAATTATGGTAGGTAACTGTAACTTCGATACTTATTATGACAGGTAACCGTAACTTCGATAGTAATTATGACAAGTAACAGTAACTTCGATACTAATTATGACAGGTAACTGTAATTTCGACACTAATTATGGCAGGTAACTGTAATTTCGATACTAATTATGACAAGTAACAGTAACTTCGATACTAATTATGGCAGGTAACTGTAATTTCGATACTAATTATGACAGGTAACAGTAACTTCGATACTAATTATGACGGGTAACTGTAACCTCGATACTAATTATGACAAGTAACTCTAATTTTGATGAATAATTATGGCAGGTAACTGTAACTTCGATACTAATTACGACATGTAACAGTAACTTCGATACTAATTATGACAGATAACAGTAACTTCGATACTAATTATGACAGGTATCAGTATCTTCGATACTAATTATGGCCGGTAACTGTAACATCGATACTAATGATGACAGTTAACTGTAACTTCGTTACTAATTATGACAGGTCACTGTAATTTCGATACAAATCATGGCAGGTAACTGTATCTTCGATACTAATTATGACAGGTAACAGTTACTTCGATACTAATTATGACAAGTAACTGTAACTTCGATACTAATTATGACAGGTAACTGTAACATCGTTACTAATTATGACAAGTATCTGTAATTTCGGTACAAATTGTGGCAGGTAACTGTAACTTCGATACTAATTATGACAGGTAACAGTAACTTGGATACTAATTATGACAAGTAAATGTAATTTCGATACAAATTATGGCAGGTAACTGTAACTTCGTTACTAATTATGGCAGGTAATTGTAATTTCGATACAAATGATGGCAGGTAACAGTAACTTCGATACTAATTATGACAGGTTACTGTAACTTCGATACTAATTATGACAAGTAACTCTAACTTCGTTACTAATTATGACAAGTAACTGTAATTTTGATAAAGAAAATTATGGCAGGTAATTGTAACTTCGATACTAATTATGACAGGTAACAGTAACTTCGATACTAATTATGACAGGTAACTGTAACTTCGTTACTAATTATGACAAGTATCTGTAATTTCGATACTAATTATGGCTGGTAACTGAAACCTCGTTACTAATTATGAAAAGTAACTGTAATTTCGATACAAATTATGGCAGGTAACAGTAACTTCGATACTAATTATGACAGGTAACAGTAACTTCGATACTAATTATGACAAGTTACTGTAACTTCGATACTAATTATGAGAGGTAACTGTAACTTCGTTACTAATTATGACAAGAAACTGTAATTTCGATACAAATTATGGCAGGTAACTGTAGCTTCGATACTAATTATGACAGGTAACAGTAACTTCGATACTAATTATGACAAGTAACAGTAACTTCGATACTAATTATGACAATAAATGTTACTTCGAAACAAATTATGACAGGTAACTGTAACATCGTTACTAATTATGACAAGTAACTGTAATTTCGATACAAACTATGGCAGGTAACTGTAACATCGATACTAATTATGACTAGTAACCCTAATTCGTTACTAATTAGGATAAGTAACTGTAATTTTGATAAAAAATTATGGCAGGTAACTGTAACTTCGATACTAATTATGACAGGTACACTAAATTCGATACTAATTATGACAGGTAACTGTTACTTCGTTACTAATTATGACAAGTTACTGTAATTTCGATACAAATTATGGCAGGTAACTGTAACATCGTTACTAATTATGACAAGTAACTTTAATTTCGATACAAATTATGGCAGGTAACTGTAACATCGATACCTATTATGACAGGTAGCAGTAACTTCGATACTAATTATGACAGGTAACAGTAGTTTCGTTACTAATTATGACAAGTAACTGTAATTTCGATACAAATTATGTCAGGTAACATTAACTTCGATACTAATTATGACAGGTAACTGTAACTTCGATACTTATTATGACAAGTAACTGTAATTTCGATACAAATTATGGCAGGTTACTGTTACTTCGATACTAATTATGACAGCTAACAGTAACTTCGTTAGTAATTATGACAGGTAATAGTAACTTCGATACTAATTATGACAGGTAACTGTATCTTCGTTACTAATTATGACAAGTAACTGTAATTTCGATACTAATTATGGAAGGTAACTGTAACTTCGTTACTAATTATGACAAGTAACTGTAATTTCGATACAAATTATGGCAGGTAACTGTAACTTTGATACTAATTATGACAGGTAACAGTATCTTCGATACTAATGTTGACAGAAAACAGTAACTTCGATACTAATTATGGCAGGTAACAGTAACTTCGTTACTAATTATGGCAGGTAACTGTATCTTCGATACTAATTATGACAGTTAACTGTAACTTCATTACTATTTATGACAAGTAACTGTAATTTTGATACAAATTATGGCAGGTAACAGTAACTTCGATACTAATTATGACAGGTAACTGTAACTTTGTTACTAATTAAGACAAGTAACTGTAATTTCGATACAAATTATGGCAGGTAACTGTAATTTCGATACTAATTATGGCAGGTAACAGTACCTTCGATACTAATTATGACAAGTAACAGTAACTTCGATACTTATTATGACAAGTAACAGTAACTTCGATACTAATTATGACAGGTAACTGTAATTTCGGTACTAATTATGGCAGGTAACTGTAATTTCGATACTAATTATGACAAGTAACAGTAACTTCGATACTAATTATGACAGGTAACTGTAATTTCGATACTAATTATGGCAGGTAACTGTAATTTCGATACTAATTATGACAAGTAACAGTAACTTCGATACTAATTATGGCAGGTAACTGTAATTTCGATACTAATTATGGCAGGTAACTGTAATTTCGATACTAAATATGACAAGTAACTGTAATTTCGATACAAATTATGGCAGTTAACTGTAATTTCGATACTAATTATGACAAGTTACAGTAACTTCGATACTAATTATGACAGGTAACTGTAACTTCGTTACTAATTATGACAAGTAACTGTAATTTCGATACAAATTTTGGCTGGTAACTGTAACTTCGTTACTAATTATGACAAGAAACAGTAACTTCGTTTCTAATTATGACAGGAAACTGTAGCTTCGATACTAATTATGACAGGTAACTGTAACTTCGATTCTAATTATGACAGGTAACTGTAACTTCGATACTTATTATGACAAGTAACTGTAATTTCGATACAAATTTTGGCAGGTTACTGTAATTTCGATAATAATTATGGCAGGTAACAGTAACTTCGATACTAATTATGACAGGTAACTGTAACATCGATACTTATTATGACAAGTAACTGTAATTTCGATACAAATTATGGTAGGTAACTGTAACTTCGATACTTATTATGACAGGTAACCGTAACTTCGATAGTAATTATGACAAGTAACAGTAACTTCGATACTAATTATGACAGGTAACTGTAACTTCGATACTAATTACGACAGGTAACTGTAACTTCGATACTAATTCTGACAGGTAACTGGAACTTCGATACTAATTATGAAAAGTAACTGTAACTTCGTTACTAATTATGACAAGTAACTGTAATTTTGATAAAGAAAATTATGGCAGGTAATTGTAACTTCGATACTAATTATGACAGGTAACAGTAACTTCGATACTAATTATGACAGGTAACTGTAACTTCGTTACTAATTATAACAAGTATCTGTAATTTCGATACTAATTATGGCTGGTAACTGAAACTTCGTTACTAATTATGAAAAGTAACTGTAACTTCGATACAAATTATGGCAGGTAACAGTAACTTCGATACTAATTATGACAGGTAACAGTAACTTCGATACTAATTATGACAAGTTCCTGTAACTTCGATACTAATTATGACAGGTAACTGTAACTTCGTTACTAATTATGACAAGAAACTGTAATTTCGATACAAATTATGGCAGGTAACTGTAGTTTCGTTACTAATTATGACAAGTAACTGTAATTTCGATACAAATTATGTCAGGTAACATTAACTTCGATACTAATTATGACAGGTAACTGTAACTTCGATACTTATTATGACAAGTAACTGTAATTTCGATACAAATTATGGCAGGTAACTGTAACTTCGATACTAATTATGACAGCTAACAGTAATTTCGTTAGTAATTATGACAGGTAATAGTAACTTCGATACTAATTATGACAGGTAACTGTAATTTCGATACTAATTATGGAAGGTAACTGTAACTTCGTTACTAATTATGACAAGTAACTGTAATTTCGATACAAATTATGACAGGTAACTGTAATTTCGATACTAATTATGGTAGGTAACTGTAACTTCGATACTTATTATGACAGGTAACCGTAACTTCGATAGTAATTATGACAAGTAACAGTAACTTCGATACTAATTATGGCAGGTAACAGTAACATCGTTACTAATTATGGCAGGTAACTGTATCTTCGATACTAATTATGACAGTTAACTGTAACTTCATTACTATTTATGACAAGTAACTGTAATTTCGATACAAATTATGGCAGGTAACTGTAATTTCGATACTAATTATGGCAGGTAACAGTACCTTCGATACTAATTATGACAAGTAACAGTAACTTCGATACTTATTATGACAAGTAACAGTAACTTCGATACTAATTATGACAGGTAACTGTATCTTCGTTACTAATTATGACAAGTAACTGTAATTTCGATACTAATTATGGAAGGTAACTGTAACTTCGTTACTAATTATGACAAGTAACTGTAATTTCGATACAAATTATGACAGGTAACTGTAACTTTGATACTAATTATGACAGGTAACAGTATCTTCGATACTAATGTTGACAGAAAACAGTAACTTCGATACTAATTATGGCAGGTAACAGTAACTTCGTTACTAATTATGGCAGGTAACTGTATCTTCGATACTAATTATGACAGTTAACTGTAACTTCATTACTATTTATGACAAGTAACTGTAATTTTGATACAAATTATGGCAGGTAACAGTAACTTCGATACTAATTATGACAGGTAACTGTAACTTTGTTACTAATTAAGACAAGTAACTGTAATTTCGATACAAATTATGGCAGGTAACTGTAATTTCGATACTAATTATGGCAGGTAACAGTACCTTCGATACTAATTATGACAAGTAACAGTAACTTCGATACTTATTATGACAAGTAACAGTAACTTCGATACTAATTATGACAGGTAACTGTAATTTCGGTACTAATTATGGCAGGTAACTGTAATTTCGATACTAATTATGACAAGTAACAGTAACTTCGATACTAATTATGACAGGTAACTGTAATTTCGATACTAATTATGGCAGGTAACTGTAATTTCGATACTAATTATGACAAGTAACAGTAACTTCGATACTAATTATGGCAGGTAACTGTAATTTCGATACTAATTATGGCAGGTAACTGTAATTTCGATACTAAATATGACAAGTAACTGTAATTTCGATACAAATTATGGCAGTTAACTGTAATTTCGATACTAATTATGACAAGTTACAGTAACTTCGATACTAATTATGACAGGTAACTGTAACTTCGTTACTAATTATGACAAGTAACTGTAATTTCGATACAAATTTTGGCTGGTAACTGTAACTTCGTTACTAATTATGACAAGAAACAGTAACTTCGTTTCTAATTATGACAGGAAACTGTAGCTTCGATACTAATTATGACAGGTAACTGTAACTTCGATTCTAATTATGACAGGTAACTGTAACTTCGATACTTATTATGACAAGTAACTGTAATTTCGATACAAATTTTGGCAGGTTACTGTAATTTCGATAATAATTATGGCAGGTAACAGTAACTTCGATACTAATTATGACAGGTAACTGTAACATCGATACTTATTATGACAAGTAACTGTAATTTCGATACAAATTATGGTAGGTAACTGTAACTTCGATACTTATTATGACAGGTAACCGTAACTTCGATAGTAATTATGACAAGTAACAGTAACTTCGATACTAATTATGACAGGTAACTGTAACTTCGATACTAATTACGACAGGTAACTGTAACTTCGATACTAATTCTGACAGGTAACTGGAACTTCGATACTAATTATGAAAAGTAACTGTAACTTCGTTACTAATTATGACAAGTAACTGTAATTTTGATAAAGAAAATTATGGCAGGTAATTGTAACTTCGATACTAATTATGACAGGTAACAGTAACTTCGATACTAATTATGACAGGTAACTGTAACTTCGTTACTAATTATAACAAGTATCTGTAATTTCGATACTAATTATGGCTGGTAACTGAAACTTCGTTACTAATTATGAAAAGTAACTGTAACTTCGATACAAATTATGGCAGGTAACAGTAACTTCGATACTAATTATGACAGGTAACAGTAACTTCGATACTAATTATGACGGGTAACTGTAACTTCGATACTAATTATGACAGGTAACAGTAACTTCGATACTAATTATGACAAGAAACTGTAATTTCGATACAAATTATGGCAGGTAACTGTAGTTTCGTTACTAATTATGACAAGTAACTGTAATTTCGATACAAATTATGTCAGGTAACATTAACTTCGATACTAATTATGACAGGTAACTGTAACTTCGATACTTATTATGACAAGAAACTGTAATTTCGATACAAATTATGGCAGGTAACTGTAGTTTCGTTACTAATTATGACAAGTAACTGTAATTTCGATACAAATTATGTCAGGTAACATTAACTTCGATACTAATTATGACAGGTAACTGTAACTTCGATACTTATTATGACAAGTAACTGTAATTTCGATACAAATTATGGCAGGTAACTGTAGTTTCGTTACTAATTATGACAAGTAACTGTAATTTCGATACAAATTATGTCAGGTAACATTAACTTCGATACTAATTATGACAGGTAACTGTAACTTCGATACTTATTATGACAAGTAACTGTAATTTCGATACAAATTATGGCAGGTAACTGTAACTTCGATACTAATTATGACAGCTAACAGTAATTTCGTTAGTAATTATGACAGGTAATAGTAACTTCGATACTAATTATGACAGGTAACTGTAATTTCGATACTAATTATGGAAGGTAACTGTAACTTCGTTACTAATTATGACAAGTAACTGTAATTTCGATACAAATTATGGCAGGTAACTGTAACTTTGATACTAATTATGACAGGTAACAGTATCTTCGATACTAATGATGACAGAAAACAGTAACTTCGATACTAATTATGGCAGGTAACAGTAACATCGTTACTAATTATGGCAGGTAACTGTATCTTCGATACTAATTATGACAGTTAACTGTAACTTCATTACTATTTATGACAAGTAACTGTAATTTCGATACAAATTATGGCAGGTAACTGTAATTTCGATACTAATTATGGCAGGTAACAGTACCTTCGATACTAATTATGACAAGTAACAGTAACTTCGATACTTATTATGACAAGTAACAGTAACTTCGATACTAATTATGACAGGTAACTGTAATTTCGGTACTAATTATGGCAGGTAACTGTAATTTCGATACTAAATATGACAAGTAACAGTATCTTCGATACTAATTAAGGCAGGTAACTGTAATTTCGATACTAATTATGCCAGGTAACTGTAATTTCGATACTTATTATGACAAGTAACAGTAACTTCGATACTAATTATGACAAGTAACAGTAACTTCGATACTAATTATGACAGGTAACTGTAATTTCGGTACTAATTATGGCAGGTAACTGTAATTTCGATACTAATTATGACAAGTAACAGTAACTTCGATACTAATTATGACAGGTAACTGTAATTTCGATACTAATTATGGCAGGTAACTGTAATTTCGATACTAATTATGACAAGTAACAGTAACTTCGATACTAATTATGGCAGGTAACTGTAATTTCGATACTAATTATGGCAGGTAACTGTAATTTCGATACTAAATATGACAAGTAACTGTAATTTCGATACAAATTATGGCAGTTAACTGTAATTTCGATACTAATTATGACAAGTTACAGTAACTTCGATACTAATTATGACAGGTAACTGTAACTTCGTTACTAATTATGACAAGTAACTGTAATTTCGATACAAATTTTGGCTGGTAACTGTAACTTCGTTACTAATTATGACAAGAAACAGTAACTTCGTTTCTAATTATGACAGGAAACTGTAGCTTCGATACTAATTATGACAGGTAACTGTAACTTCGATTCTAATTATGACAGGTAACTGTAACTTCGATACTTATTATGACAAGTAACTGTAATTTCGATACAAATTTTGGCAGGTTACTGTAATTTCGATAATAATTATGGCAGGTAACAGTAACTTCGATACTAATTATGACAGGTAACTGTAACATCGATACTTATTATGACAAGTAACTGTAATTTCGATACAAATTATGGTAGGTAACTGTAACTTCGATACTTATTATGACAGGTAACCGTAACTTCGATAGTAATTATGACAAGTAACAGTAACTTCGATACTAATTATGACAGGTAACTGTAACTTCGATACTAATTACGACAGGTAACTGTAACTTCGATACTAATTCTGACAGGTAACTGGAACTTCGATACTAATTATGAAAAGTAACTGTAACTTCGTTACTAATTATGACAAGTAACTGTAATTTTGATAAAGAAAATTATGGCAGGTAATTGTAACTTCGATACTAATTATGACAGGTAACAGTAACTTCGATACTAATTATGACAGGTAACTGTAACTTCGTTACTAATTATAACAAGTATCTGTAATTTCGATACTAATTATGGCTGGTAACTGAAACTTCGTTACTAATTATGAAAAGTAACTGTAACTTCGATACAAATTATGGCAGGTAACAGTAACTTCGATACTAATTATGACAGGTAACAGTAACTTCGATACTAATTATGACAAGTTCCTGTAACTTCGATACTAATTATGACAGGTAACTGTAACTTCGTTACTAATTATGACAAGAAACTGTAATTTCGATACAAATTATGGCAGGTAACTGTAGTTTCGTTACTAATTATGACAAGTAACTGTAATTTCGATACAAATTATGTCAGGTAACATTAACTTCGATACTAATTATGACAGGTAACTGTAACTTCGATACTTATTATGACAAGTAACTGTAATTTCGATACAAATTATGGCAGGTAACTGTAACTTCGATACTAATTATGACAGCTAACAGTAATTTCGTTAGTAATTATGACAGGTAATAGTAACTTCGATACTAATTATGACAGGTAACTGTAATTTCGATACTAATTATGGAAGGTAACTGTAACTTCGTTACTAATTATGACAAGTAACTGTAATTTCGATACAAATTATGACAGGTAACTGTAATTTCGATACTAATTATGGTAGGTAACTGTAACTTCGATACTTATTATGACAGGTAACCGTAACTTCGATAGTAATTATGACAAGTAACAGTAACTTCGATACTAATTATGGCAGGTAACAGTAACATCGTTACTAATTATGGCAGGTAACTGTATCTTCGATACTAATTATGACAGTTAACTGTAACTTCATTACTATTTATGACAAGTAACTGTAATTTCGATACAAATTATGGCAGGTAACTGTAATTTCGATACTAATTATGGCAGGTAACAGTACCTTCGATACTAATTATGACAAGTAACAGTAACTTCGATACTTATTATGACAAGTAACAGTAACTTCGATACTAATTATGACAGGTAACTGTATCTTCGTTACTAATTATGACAAGTAACTGTAATTTCGATACTAATTATGGAAGGTAACTGTAACTTCGTTACTAATTATGACAAGTAACTGTAATTTCGATACAAATTATGACAGGTAACTGTAACTTTGATACTAATTATGACAGGTAACAGTATCTTCGATACTAATGTTGACAGAAAACAGTAACTTCGATACTAATTATGGCAGGTAACAGTAACTTCGTTACTAATTATGGCAGGTAACTGTATCTTCGATACTAATTATGACAGTTAACTGTAACTTCATTACTATTTATGACAAGTAACTGTAATTTTGATACAAATTATGGCAGGTAACAGTAACTTCGATACTAATTATGACAGGTAACTGTAACTTTGTTACTAATTAAGACAAGTAACTGTAATTTCGATACAAATTATGGCAGGTAACTGTAATTTCGATACTAATTATGGCAGGTAACAGTACCTTCGATACTAATTATGACAAGTAACAGTAACTTCGATACTTATTATGACAAGTAACAGTAACTTCGATACTAATTATGACAGGTAACTGTAATTTCGGTACTAATTATGGCAGGTAACTGTAATTTCGATACTAATTATGACAAGTAACAGTAACTTCGATACTAATTATGACAGGTAACTGTAATTTCGATACTAATTATGGCAGGTAACTGTAATTTCGATACTAATTATGACAAGTAACAGTAACTTCGATACTAATTATGGCAGGTAACTGTAATTTCGATACTAATTATGGCAGGTAACTGTAATTTCGATACTAAATATGACAAGTAACTGTAATTTCGATACAAATTATGGCAGTTAACTGTAATTTCGATACTAATTATGACAAGTTACAGTAACTTCGATACTAATTATGACAGGTAACTGTAACTTCGTTACTAATTATGACAAGTAACTGTAATTTCGATACAAATTTTGGCTGGTAACTGTAACTTCGTTACTAATTATGACAAGAAACAGTAACTTCGTTTCTAATTATGACAGGAAACTGTAGCTTCGATACTAATTATGACAGGTAACTGTAACTTCGATTCTAATTATGACAGGTAACTGTAACTTCGATACTTATTATGACAAGTAACTGTAATTTCGATACAAATTTTGGCAGGTTACTGTAATTTCGATAATAATTATGGCAGGTAACAGTAACTTCGATACTAATTATGACAGGTAACTGTAACATCGATACTTATTATGACAAGTAACTGTAATTTCGATACAAATTATGGTAGGTAACTGTAACTTCGATACTTATTATGACAGGTAACCGTAACTTCGATAGTAATTATGACAAGTAACAGTAACTTCGATACTAATTATGACAGGTAACTGTAACTTCGATACTAATTACGACAGGTAACTGTAACTTCGATACTAATTCTGACAGGTAACTGGAACTTCGATACTAATTATGAAAAGTAACTGTAACTTCGTTACTAATTATGACAAGTAACTGTAATTTTGATAAAGAAAATTATGGCAGGTAATTGTAACTTCGATACTAATTATGACAGGTAACAGTAACTTCGATACTAATTATGACAGGTAACTGTAACTTCGTTACTAATTATAACAAGTATCTGTAATTTCGATACTAATTATGGCTGGTAACTGAAACTTCGTTACTAATTATGAAAAGTAACTGTAACTTCGATACAAATTATGGCAGGTAACAGTAACTTCGATACTAATTATGACAGGTAACAGTAACTTCGATACTAATTATGACGGGTAACTGTAACTTCGATACTAATTATGACAGGTAACAGTAACTTCGATACTAATTATGACAAGAAACTGTAATTTCGATACAAATTATGGCAGGTAACTGTAGTTTCGTTACTAATTATGACAAGTAACTGTAATTTCGATACAAATTATGTCAGGTAACATTAACTTCGATACTAATTATGACAGGTAACTGTAACTTCGATACTTATTATGACAAGAAACTGTAATTTCGATACAAATTATGGCAGGTAACTGTAGTTTCGTTACTAATTATGACAAGTAACTGTAATTTCGATACAAATTATGTCAGGTAACATTAACTTCGATACTAATTATGACAGGTAACTGTAACTTCGATACTTATTATGACAAGTAACTGTAATTTCGATACAAATTATGGCAGGTAACTGTAGTTTCGTTACTAATTATGACAAGTAACTGTAATTTAGATACAAATTATGTCAGGTAACATTAACTTCGATACTAATTATGACAGGTAACTGTAACTTCGATACTTATTATGACAAGTAACTGTAATTTCGATACAAATTATGGCAGGTAACTGTAACTTCGATACTAATTATGACAGCTAACAGTAATTTCGTTAGTAATTATGACAGGTAATAGTAACTTCGATACTAATTATGACAGGTAACTGTAATTTCGATACTAATTATGGAAGGTAACTGTAACTTCGTTACTAATTATGACAAGTAACTGTAATTTCGATACAAATTATGGCAGGTAACTGTAACTTTGATACTAATTATGACAGGTAACAGTATCTTCGATACTAATGATGACAGAAAACAGTAACTTCGATACTAATTATGGCAGGTAACAGTAACATCGTTACTAATTATGGCAGGTAACTGTATCTTCGATACTAATTATGACAGTTAACTGTAACTTCATTACTATTTATGACAAGTAACTGTAATTTCGATACAAATTATGGCAGGTAACTGTAATTTCGATACTAATTATGGCAGGTAACAGTACCTTCGATACTAATTATGACAAGTAACAGTAACTTCGATACTTATTATGACAAGTAACAGTAACTTCGATACTAATTATGACAGGTAACTGTAATTTCGGTACTAATTATGGCAGGTAACTGTAATTTCGATACTAAATATGACAAGTAACAGTATCTTCGATACTAATTAAGGCAGGTAACTGTAATTTCGATACTAATTATGCCAGGTAACTGTAATTTCGATACTTATTATAACAAGTAACAGTAACTTCGATACTAATTATGACAAGTAACAGTAACTTCGATACTAATTATGACAGGTAACTGTAATTTCGTTACTAATTATGGCAGGTAACTGTAATTTCGATACTAATTATGACAAGTAACAGTAACTTCGATACTAATTATGGCAGGTAACTGTAATTTCGATACTAATTATGACAGGTAACAGTAACTTCGATACTAATTATGACGGGTAACTGTAACTTCGTTACTAATTATGACAAGTAACTGTAATATCGATACTAATTATGGCAGGTAACTGTAACTTCGATACTAATTATGACAGGTTACAGTAACCTCGATACTAATTATGACAAGTAACTCTAATTTTGATGAATAATTATGGCAGGTAACTGTAACTTCGATACTAATTACGACAGGTAACAGTAACTTCGATACTAATTATGACAGAAAACAGTAACTTCGATACTAATTATGACAGGTATCAGTATCTTCGATACTAATTATGGCCGGTAACTGTAACTTCGATACTAATGATGACAGTTAACTGTAACTTCGTTACAAATTATGACAAGTCACTGTAATTTCGATACAAATCATGGCAGGTAACTGTAACTTCGATACTAATTAAGACAGGTAACAGTTACTTCGATACTTATTATGACAGGTAACTGTAACTTCGTTACTAATTATGACAAGTATCTGTAATTTCGATACTAATTATGGCTGGTAACTGAAACTTCGTTACTAATTATGAAAAGTAACTGTAATTTCGATACAAATTATGGCAGGTAACAGTAACATCGATACTTATTATGACAGGTAGCAGTAACTTCGATACTAATTATGACAGGTAACAGTAGTTTCGTTACTAATTATGACAAGTAACTGTAATTTCGATACAAATTATGTCAGGTAACATTAACTTCGATACTAATTATGACAGGTAACTGTAACTTCGATACTAATTATGACAGGTAACAGTAACTTCGATACTAATTATGACAAGTAACAGTAACTTCGATACTAATTATGACAATAACTGTTACTTCGAAACAAATTATGACAGGTAACTGTAACATCGTTACTAATTATGACAAGTAACTGTAATTTCGATACAAATTATGGCAGGTAACTGTAACTTCGATACTAATTATGACAGCTAACAGTAATTTCGTTAGTAATTATGACAGGTAATAGTAACTTCGATACTAATTATGACAGGTAACTGTAACTTCGTTACTAATTATGACAAGTAACTGTAATTTCGATACAAATGATGGCAGGTAACAGTAACTTCGATACTAATTATGACAGGTTACTGTAACTTCGATACTAATTATGACAAGTAACTCTAACTTCGTTACTAATTATGACAAGTAACTGTAATTTTGATACAAATTATGGCAGGTAACTGTAACATCGATACTTATTATGACAGGTGGCAGTAACTTCGATACTAATTATGACAGGTAACAGTAGTTTCGTTACTAATTATGACAAGTAACTGTAATTTCGATACAAATTATGTCAGGTAACATTAACTTCGATACTAATTATGACAGGTAACTGTAACTTCGATACTTATTATGACAAGTAACTGTAATTTCGATACAAATTATGGCAGGTAACTGTAACTTCGAAACTAATTATCACAGCTAACAGTAACTTCGTTAGTAATTATGACAGGTAATAGTAACTTCGATACTAATTATGACAGGTAACAGTAACTTCGTTACTAATTATGACAAGTAACTGTAATTTCGATACTAGTTATGGAAGGTAACTGTAACTTCGTTACTAATTATGACAAGTAACTGTAATTTCGATACAAATTATGGCAGGTAACTGTAACTTTGTTACTAATTATGACAGGTAACAGTATCTTCGATACTAATGATGACAGAAAACAGTAACTTCGATACTAATTATGGCAGGTAACAGTAACTTCGTTACTAATTATGGCAGGTAACTGTATCTTCGATACTAATTATGACAGTTAACTGTAACTTCATTACTATTTATGACAAGTAACTGTAATTTCGATACAAATTATGGCAGGTAACAGTAACTTCGATACTAATTATGACGGGTAACTGTAACTTCGTTACTAATTAAGACAAGTAACTGTAATTTCGATACAAATTATGGCAGGTAACTGTAATTTCGATACTAATTATGGCAGGTAACAGTACCTTCGATACTAATTATGACAAGTAACAGTAACTTCGATACTTATTATGACAAGTAACAGTAACTTCGATACTAATTATGACAGGTAACTGTAATTTCGGTACTAATTATGGCAGGTAACTGTAATTTCGATACTAAATATGACAAGTAACAGTAACTTCGATACTAATTATGGCAGGTTACTGTAATTTCGATACTAATTATGGCAGGTAACTGTAATTTCGATACTTATTATGACAAGTAACAGTAACTTCGATACTAATTATGACAAGTAACAGTAACTTCGATACTAATTATGACAGGTAACTGTAATTTCGATACTAATTATGGCAGGTAACTGTAATTTCGATACTAATTATGACAAGTAACAGTAACTTCGATACTAATTATGGCAGGTAACTGTAATTTCGATACTAATTATGACAGGTAACAGTAACTTCGATACTAATTATGACGGGTAACTGTAACCTCGATACTAATTATGACAAGTAACTCTAATTTTGATAAATAATTATGGCAGGTAACTGTAACTTCGATACTAATTACGACATGTAACAGTAACTTCGATACTAATTATGACAGAAAACAGTAACGTCGATACTAATTATGACAGGTATCAGTATCTTCGATACTAATTATGGCCGGTAACTGTAACTTCGATACTAATGATGACAGTTAACTGTAACTTCGTTACTAATTATGACAAGTCACTGTAATTTCGATACAAATCATGGCAGGTAACTGTATCTTCGATACTAATTATGACAGGTAACAGTTACTTCGATACTAATTATGACAAGTAACTGTAACTTCGATACTAATTATGACAGGTAACTGTATCATCGTTACTAATTATGACAAGTATCTGTAATTTCGGTACAAATTGTGGCAGGTAACTGTAACTTCGATACTAATTATGACAGGTAACAGTAACTTGGATACTAATTATGACAAGTAAATGTAATTTCGATACAAATTATGGCAGGTAACTGTAACTTCGTTACTAATTATGGCAGGTAATTGTAATTTCGATACAAATGATGGCAGGTAACAGTAACTTCGATACTAATTATGACAGGTTACTGTAACTTCGATACTAATTATGACAAGTAACTCTAACTTCGTTACTAATTATGACAAGTAACTGTAATTTTGATAAAGAAAATTATGGCAGGTAATTGTAACTTCGATACTAATTATGACAGGTAACAGTAACTTCGATACTAATTATGACAGGTAACTGTAACTTCGTTACTAATTATGACAAGTATCTGTAATTTCGATACTAATTATGGCTGGTAACTGAAACTTCGTTACTAATTATGAAAAGTAACTGTAATTTCGATACAAATTATGGCAGGTAACAGTAACTTCGATACTAATTATGACAGGTAACAGTAACTTCGATACTAATTATGACAAGTTACTGTAACTTCGATAATAATTATGACAGGTAACTGTAACTTCGTTACTAATTATGACAAGAAACTGTAATTTCGATACAAATTATGGCAGGTAACTGTAGCTTCGATACTAATTATGACAGGTAACAGTAACTTCGATACTAATTATGACACGTAACAGTAACTTCGATACTAATTATGACAATAAATGTTACTTCGAAACAAATTATGACAGGTAACTGTAACATCGTTACTAATTATGACAAGTAACTGTAATTTCGATACAAACTATGGCAGGTAACTGTAACATCGATACTAATTATGACTAGTAACCCTAATTCGTTACTAATGAGGATAAGTAACTGTAATTTTGATAAAAAATTATGGCAGGTAACTGTAACTTCGATACTAATTATGACAAGTTACTGTAATTTCGATACAAATTATGGCAGGTAACTGTAACATCGTTACTAATTATGACAAGTAACTTTAATTTCGATACAAATTATGGCAGGTAACATTAACTTCGATACTAATTATGACAGGTAACTGTAACTTCGATACTTATTATGACAAGTAACTGTAATTTCGATACAAATTATGGCAGGTTACTGTTACTTCGATACTAATTATGACAGCTAACAGTAACTTCGTTAGTAATTATGACAGGTAATTGTAACTTCGATACTAATTAGGACAGGTAACTCTATCTTCGTTACTAATTATGACAAGTAACTGTAATTTCGATACTAATTATGGAAGGTAACTGTAACTTCGTTACTAATTATGACAAGTAACTGTAATTTCGATACAAATTATGGCAGGTAACTGTAACTTTGATACTAATTATGACAGGTAACAGTATCTTCGATACTAATGTTGACAGAAAACAGTAACTTCGATACTAATTATGGCAGGTAACAGTAACTTCGTTACTAATTATGGCAGGTAACTGTATCTTCGATACTAATTATGACAGTTAACTGTAACTTCATTACTATTTATGACAAGTAACTGTAATTTTGATACAAATTATGGCAGGTAACAGTAACTTCGATACTAATTATGACAGGTAACTGTAACTTTGTTACTAATTAAGACAAGTAACTGTAATTTCGATACAAATTATGGCAGGTAACTGTAATTTCGATACTAATTATGGCAGGTAACAGTACCTTCGATACTAATTATGACAAGTAACAGTAACTTCGATACTTATTATGACAAGTAACAGTAACTTCGATACTAATTATGACAGGTAACTGTAATTTCGGTACTAATTATGGCAGGTAACTGTAATTTCGATACTAATTATGACAAGTAACAGTAACTTCGATACTAATTATGACAGGTAACTGTAATTTCGATACTAATTATGGCAGGTACCTGTAATTTCGATACTAATTATGACAAGTAACAGTAACTTCGATACTAATTATGGCAGGTAACTGTAATTTCTATACTAATTATGGCAGGTAACTGTAATTTCGATACTAATTATGACAAGTAACTGTAATTTCGATACAAATTATGGCAGGTAACTGTAATTTCGATACTAATTATGACAAGTTACAGTAACTTCGATACTAATTATGACAGGTAACTGTAACTTCGTTACTAATTATGACAAGTAACTGTAATTTCGATACAAATTTTGGCTGGTAACTGTAACTTCGTTACTAATTATGACAAGAAACAGTAACTTCGTTTCTAATTATGACAGGAAACTGTAGCTTCGATACTAATTATGACAGGTAACTGTAACTTCGATTCTAATTATGACAGGTAACTGTAACTTCGATACTTATTATGACAAGTAACTGTAATTTCGATACAAATTTTGGCAGGTTACTGTAATTTCGATAATAATTATGGCAGGTAACAGTAACTTCGATACTAATTATGACAGGTAACTGTAACATCGATACCTATTATGACAAGTAACTGTAATTTCGATATAAATTATGGTAGGTAACTGTAACTTCGATACTGATTATGACAGGTAACCGTAACTTCGATAGTAATTATGACAAGTAACAGTAACTTCGATACTAATTATGACAGGTAACTGTAATTTCGATACTAATTATGGCAGGTAACTGTAATTTCGATACTAATTATGACAAGTAACAGTAACTTCGATACTAATTATGGCAGGTAACTGTAATTTCGATACTAATTATGACAGGTAACAGTAACTTCGATACTAATTATGACGGGTAACTGTAACCTCGATACTAATTATGACAAGTAACTCTAATTTTGATGAATAATTATGGCAGGTAACTGTAACTTCGATACTAATTACGACATGTAACAGTAACTTCGATACTAATTATGACAGAAAACAGTAACTTCGATACTAATTATGACAGGTATCAGTATCTTCGATACTAATTATGGCCGGTAACTGTAACTTCGATACTAATGATGACAGTTAACTGTAACTTCGTTACTAATTATGACAAGTCACTGTAATTTCGATACAAATCATGGCAGGTAACTGTATCTTCGATACTAATTATGACAGGTAACAGTTACTTCGATACTAATTATGACAAGTAACTGTAACTTCGATACTAATTATGACAGGTAACTGTAACATCGTTACTAATTATGACAAGTATCTGTAATTTCGGTACAAATTGTGGCAGGTAACTGTAACTTCGATACTAATTATGACAGGTAACAGTAACTTGGATACTAATTATGACAAGTAAATGTAATTTCGATACAAATTATGGCAGGTAACTGTAACTTCGTTACTAATTATGGCAGGTAATTGTAATTTCGATACAAATGATGGCAGGTAACAGTAACTTCGATACTAATTATGACAGGTTACTGTAACTTCGATACTAATTATAACAAGTAACTCTAACTTCGTTACTAATTATGACAAGTAACTGTAATTTTGATAAAGAAAATTATGGCAGGTAATTGTAACTTCGATACTAATTATGACAGGTAACAGTAACTTCGATACTAATTATGACAGGTAACTGTAACTTCGTTACTAATTATGACAAGTATCTGTAATTTCGATACCAATTATGGCTGGTAACTGAAACTTCGTTACTAATTATGAAAAGTAACTGTAATTTCGATACAAATTATGGCAGGTAACAGTAACTTCGATACTAATTATGACAGGTAACAGTAACTTCGATACTAATTATGACAAGTTACTGTAACTTCGATACTAATTATGACAGGTAACTGTAACTTCGTTACTAATTATGACAAGAAACTGTAATTTCGATACAAATTATGGCAGGTAACTGTAGCTTCGATACTAATTATGACAGGTAACAGTAACTTCGATACTAATTATGACAAGTAACAGTAACTTCGATACTAATTATGACAATAAATGTTACTTCGAAACAAATTATGACAGGTAACTGTAACATCGTTACTAATTATGACAAGTAACTGTAATTTCGATACAAACTATGGCAGGTAACTGTAACATCGATACTAATTATGACTAGTAACCCTAATTCGTTACTAATTAGGATAAGTAACTGTAATTTTGATAAAAAATTATGGCAGGTAACTGTAACTTCCATACTAATTATGACAGGTACACTAAATTCGATACTAATTATGACAGGTAACTGTTACTTCGTTACTAATTATGACAAGTTACTGTAATTTCGATACAAATTATGGCAGGTAACTGTAACATCGTTACTAATTATGACAAGTAACTTTAATTTCGATACAAATTATGGCAGGTAACTGTAACATCGATACTTATTATGACAGGTAGCAGTAACTTCGATACTAATTATGACAGGTAACAGTAGTTTCGTTACTAATTATGACAAGTAACTGTAATTTCGATACAAATTATGTCAGGTAACATTAACTTCGATACTAATTATAACAGGTAACTGTAACTTCGATACTTATTATGACAAGTAACTGTAATTTCGATACAAATTATGGCAGGTTACTGTTACTTCGATACTAATTATGACAGCTAACAGTAACTTCGTTAGTAATTATGACAGGTAATAGTAACTTCGATACTAATTATGACAGGTAACTGTATCTTCGTTACTAATTATGACAAGTAACTGTAATTTCGATACTAATTATGGAAGGTAACTGTAACTTCGTTACTAATTATGACAAGTAACTGTAATTTCGATACAAATTATGGCAGGTAACTGTAACTTTGATACTAATTATGACAGGTAACAGTATCTTCGATACTAATGTTGACAGAAAACAGTAACTTCGATACTAATTATGGCAGGTAACAGTAACTTCGTTACTAATTATGGCAGGTAACTGTATCTTCGATACTAATTATGACAGTTAACTGTAACTTCATTACTATTTATGACAAGTAACTGTAATTTTGATACAAATTATGGCAGGTAACAGTAACTTCGATACTAATTATGACAGGTAACTGTAACTTTGTTACTAATTAAGACAAGTAACTGTAATTTCGATACAAATTATGGCAGGTAACAGTAATTTCGATACTAATTATGGCAGGTAACAGTACCTTCGATACTAATTATGACAAGTAACAGTAACTTCGATACTTATTATGACAAGGAACAGTAACTTCGATACTAATTATGACAGGTAACTGTAATTTCGGTACTAATTATGGCAGGTAACTGTAATTTCGATACTAATTATGACAAGTAACAGTAACTTCGATACTAATTATGACAGGTAACTGTAATTTCGATACTAATTATGGCAGGTAACTGTAATTTCGATACTAATTATGACAAGTAACAGTAACTTCGATACTAATTATGGCAGGTAACTGTAATTTCGATACTAATTATGGCAGGTAACTGTAATTTCGATACTAAATATGACAAGTAACTGTAATTTCGATACAAATTATGGCAGGTAATTGTAATTTCGATACTAATTATGACAAGTTACAGTAACTTCGATACTAATTATGACAGGTAACTGTAACTTCGTTACTAATTATGACAAGTAACTGTAATTTCGATACAAATTTTGGCTGGTAACTGTAACTTCGTTACTAATTATGACAAGAAACAGTAACTTCGTTTCTAATTATGACAGGAAACTGTAGCTTCGATACTAATTATGACAGGTAACTGTAACTTCGATTCTAATTATGACAGGTAACTGTAACTTCGATACTTATTATGACAAGTAACTGTAATTTCGATACAAATTTTGGCAGGTTACTGTAATTTCGATAATAATTATGGCAGGTAACAGTAACTTCGATACTAATTATGACAGGTAACTGTAACATCGATACTTATTATGACAAGTAACTGTAATTTCGATACAAATTATGGTAGGTAACTGTAACTTCGATACTTATTATGACAGGTAACCGTAACTTCGATAGTAATTATGACAAGTAACAGTAACTTCGATACTAATTATGACAGGTAACTGTAACTTCGATACTAATTACGACAGGTAACTGTAACTTCGATACTAATTCTGACAGGTAACTGGAACTTCGATACTAATTATGAAAAGTAACTGTAACTTCGTTACTAATTATGACAAGTAACTGTAATTTTGATAAAGAAAATTATGGCAGGTAATTGTAACTTCGATACTAATTATGACAGGTAACAGTAACTTCGATACTAATTATGACAAGAAACTGTAATTTCGATACAAATTATGGCAGGTAACTGTAGTTTCGATACTAATTATGACAGGTAACAGTAACTTCGATACTAATTATGACAAGTAACAGTAACTTCGATACTAATTATGACAATAACTGTTACTTCGAAACAAATTATGACAGGTAACTGTAACATCGTTACTAATTATGACAAGTAACTGTAATTTCGATACAAACTATGGCAGGTAACTGTAACATCGATACTAATTATGACTAGTAACCCTAATTCGTTACTAATTAGGATAAGTAACTGTAATTTTGATAAAAAATTATGGCAGGTATCTGTAACTTCGATACTAATTATGACAGGTACACTAAATTCGATACTAATTATGACAGGTAACTGTTACTTCGTTACTAATTATGACAAGTAACTTTAATTTCGATACAAATTATGGCAGGTAACTGTAACATCGATACTTATTATGACAGGTGGCAGTAACTTCGATACTAATTATGACAGGTAACAGTAGTTTCGTTACTAATTATGACAAGTAACTGTAATTTCGATACAAATTATGTCAGGTAACATTAACTTCGATACTAATTATGACAGGTAACTGTAACTTCGATACTTATTATGACAAGTAACTGTAATTTCGATACAAATTATGGCAGGTAACTGTAACTTCGATACTAATTATGACAGCTAACAGTAACTTCGTTAGTAATTATGACATGTAATAGTAACTTCGATACTAATTATGACAGGTAACAGTAACTTCGTTACTAATTATGACAAGTAACTGTAATTTCGATACTAATTATGGAAGGTAACTGTAACTTCGTTACTAATTATGACAAGTAACTGCAATTTCGATACAAATTATGGCAGGTAACGGTAACTTTGATACTAATTATGACAGGTAACAGTATCTTCGATACTAATGATGACAGAAAACAGTAACTTCGATACTAATTATGGCAGGTAACAGTAACTTCGTTACTAATTATGGCAGGTAACTGTATCTTCGATACTAATTATGACAGTTAACTGTAACTTCATTACTATTTATGACAAGTAACTGTAATTTCGATACAAATTACGGCAGGTAACAGTAACTTCGATACTTATTATGACAGGTAACTGTAACTTCGTTACTAATTAAGACAAGTAACTGTAATTTTGATACAAATTATGGCAGGTAACTGTAATTTCGATACTAATTATGGCAGGTAACAGTACCTTCGATACTAATTATGACAAGTAACAGTGACTTCGATACTTATTATGACAAGTAACAGTAACTTCGATACTAATTATGACAGGTAACTGCAATTTCGGTACTAATTATGGCAGGTAACTGTAATTTCGATACTAAATATGACAAGTAACAGTAACTTCGATACTAATTATGGCAGGTTACTGTAATTTCGATACTAATTATGGCAGGTAACTGTAATTTCGATATTTATTATGACATGTAACAGTAACTTCGATACTAATTATGACAAGTAACAGTAACTTCGATACTAATTATGACAGGTAACTGTAATTTCGATACTAATTATGGCAGGTAACTGTAATTTCGATACTAATTATGACAAGTAACAGTAACTTCGATACTAATTATGGCAGGTAACTGTAATTTCGATACTAATTATGACAGGTAACAGTAACTTCGATACTAATTATGACGGGTAACTGTAACCTCGATACTAATTATGACAAGTAACTCTAATTTTGACGAATAATTATGGCAGGTAACTGTAACTTCGATACTAATTACGACATGTAACAGTAACTTCGATACTAATTATGACAGAAAACAGTAACTTCGATACTAATTATGACAGGTATCAGTATCTTCGATACTAATTATGGCCGGTAACTGTAACTTCGATACTAATGATGACAGTTAACTGTAACTTCGTTACTAATTATGACAAGTCACTGTAATTTCGATACAAATCATGGCAGGTAACTGTAACTTCGATACTAATTATGACAGGTAACAGTTACTTCGATACTTATTATGACAAGTAACTGTAACTTCGTTACTAATTATGACAAGTATCTGTAATTTCGATACTAATTATGGCTGGTAACTGAAACTTCGTTACTAATTATGAAAAGTAACTGTAATTTCGATACAAATTATGGCAGGTAACAGTAACATCGATACTTATTATGACAGGTAGCAGTAACTTCGATACTAATTATGACAGGTAACAGTAGTTTCGTTACTAATTATGACAAGCAACTGTAATTTCGATACAAATTATGTCAGGTAACATTAACTTCGATACTAATTATGACAGGTAACTGTAACTTCGATACTAATTATGACAGGTAACAGTAACTTCGATACTAATTATGACAAGTAACAGTAACTTCGATACTAATTATGACAATAACTGTTACTTCGAAACAAATTATGACAGGTAACTGTAACATCGTTACTAATTATGACAAGTAACTGTAATTTCGATACAAATTATGGCAGGTAACTGTAACTTCGATGCTAATTATGACAGCTAACAGTAATTTCGTTAGTAATTATGACAGGTAATAGTAACTTCGATACTAATTATGACAGGTAACTGTAACTTCGTTACTAATTATGACAAGTAACTGTAATTTCGATACAAATGATGGCAGGTAACAGTAACTTCGATACTAATTATGACAGGTTACTGTAACTTCGATACTAATTATGACAAGTAACTGTAACTTCGTTACTAATTATGACAAGTAACTGTAATTTTGATAAAGAAAATTATGGCAGGTAATTGTAACTTCGATACTAATTATGACAGGTAACAGTAACTTCGATACTAATTATGACAGGTAACTGTAACTTCGTTACTAATTATAACAAGTATCTGTAATTTCGATACTAATTATGGCTGGTAACTGAAACTTCGTTACTAATTATGAAAAGTAACTGTAATTTCGATACAAATTATGGCAGGTAACAGTAACTTCGATACTAATTATGACAGGTAACAGTAACTTCGATACTAATTATGACAAGTTACTGTAACTTCGATACTAATTATGACAGGTAACTGTAACTTCGTTACTAATTATGACAAGAAACTGTAATTTCG
This sequence comes from Meconema thalassinum, assembly GCA_946902985.2. NCBI lineage: Eukaryota > Metazoa > Arthropoda > Insecta > Orthoptera > Tettigoniidae > Meconema > Meconema thalassinum. The sequence goes on along the minus strand of OX336388.2, from coordinate 1,176,205,308 downwards.
ATACAAATTATGGCAGGTAACTGTAGTTTCGATACTAATTATGACAGGTAACAGTAACTTCGATACTAATTATGACAAGTAACAGTAACTTCGATACTAATTATGACAATAACTGTTACTTCGAAACAAATTATGACAGGTAACTGTAACATCGTTACTAATTATGACAAGTAACTATAATTTCGATACAAACTATGGCAGGTAACTGTAACATCGATACTAATTATGACTAGTAACCCTAATTCGTTACTAATTAGGATAAGTAACTGTAATTTTGATAAAAAATTATGGCAGGTATCTGTAACTTCGATACTAATTATGACAGGTACACTAAATTCGATACTAATTATGACAGGTAACTGTTACTTCGTTACTAATTATGACAAGTAACTTTAATTTCGATACAAATTATGGCAGGTAACTGTAACATCGATACTTATTATGACAGGTGGCAGTAACTTCGATACTAATTATGACAGGTAACAGTAGTTTCGTTACTAATTATGACAAGTAACTGTAATTTCGATACAAATTATGTCAGGTAACATTAACTTCGATACTAATTATGACAGGTAACTGTAACTTCGATACTTATTATGACAAGTAACTGTAATTTCGATACAAATTATGGCAGGTAACTGTAACTTCGATACTAATTATGACAGCTAACAGTAACTTCGTTAGTAATTATGACAGGTAATAGTAACTTCGATACTAATTATGACAGGTAACAGTAACTTCGTTACTAATTATGACAAGTAACTGTAATTTCGATACTAATTATGGAAGGTAACTGTAACTTCGTTACTAATTATGACAAGTAACTGCAATTTCGATACAAATTATGGCAGGTAACTGTAACTTTGATACTAATTATGACAGGTAACAGTATCTTCGATACTAATGATGACAGAAAACAGTAACTTCGATACTAATTATGGCAGGTAACAGTAACTTCGTTACTAATTATGGCAGGTAACTGTATCTTCGATACTAATTATGACAGTTAACTGTAACTTCATTACTATTTATGACAAGTAACTGTAATTTCGATACAAATTATGGCAGGTAACAGTAACTTCGATACTAATTATGACAGGTAACTGTAACTTCGTTACTAATTAAGACAAGTAACTGTAATTTTGATACAAATTATGGCAGGTAACTGTAATTTCGATACTAATTATGGCAGGTAACAGTACCTTCGATACTAATTATGACAAGTAACAGTGACTTCGATACTTATTATGACAAGTAACAGTAACTTCGACACTAATTATGACAGGTAACTGCAATTTCGGTACTAATTATGGCAGGTAACTGTAATTTCGATACTAAATATGACAAGTAACAGTAACTTCGATACTAATTATGGCAGGTTACTGTAATTTCGATACTAATTATGGCAGGTAACTGTAATTTCGATATTTATTATGACATGTAACAGTAACTTCGATACTAATTATGACAAGTAACAGTAACTTCGATACTAATTATGACAGGTAACTGTAATTTCGATACTAATTATGGCAGGTAACTGTAATTTCGATACTAATTATGACAAGTAACAGTAACTTCGATACTAATTATGGCAGGTAACTGTAATTTCGATACTAATTATGACAGGTAACAGTAACTTCGATACTAATTATGACGGGTAACTGTAACCTTGATACTAATTATGACAAGTAACTCTAATTTTGATGAATAATTATGGCAGGTAACTGTAACTTCGATACTAATTACGACATGTAACAGTAACTTCGATACTAATTATGACAGAAAACAGTAACTTCGATACTAATTATGACAGGTATCAGTATCTTCGATACTAATTATGGCCGGTAACTGTAACTTCGATACTAATGATGACAGTTAACTGTAACTTCGTTACTAATTATGACAAGTCACTGTAATTTCGATACAAATCATGGCAGGTAACTGTAACTTCGATACTAATTATGACAGGTAACAGTTACTTCGATACAAATTATGACAAGTAACTGCAACTTCGATACTAATTATGACAGGTAACTGTAACATCGTTACTAATTATGACAAGTATCTGTAATTTCGGTACAAATTGTGGCAGGTAACTGTAACTTCGATACTAATTATGACAGGTAACAGTAACTTGGATACTAATTATGACAAGTAACTGTAATTTCGATACAAATTATGGCAGGTAACTGTAACTTCGTTACTAATTATGGCAGGTAATTGTAATTTCGATACAAATGATGGCAGGTAACAGTAACTTCGATACTAATTATGACAGGTTACTGTAACTTCGATACTAATTATGACAAGTAACTCTAACTTCGTTACTAATTATGACAAGTAACTGTAATTTTGATAAAGAAAATTATGGCAGGTAATTGTAACTTCGATACTAATTATGACAGGTAACAGTAACTTCGATACTAATTATGACAGGTAACAGTACTTCGTTACTAATTATGACAAGTATCTGTAATTTCGATACTAATTATGGCTGGTAACTGAAACTTCGTTACTAATTATGAAAAGTAACTGTAATTTCGATTCAAATTATGGCAGGTGACAGTAACTTCGATACTAATTATGACAGGTAACAGTAACTTCGATACTAATTATGACAAGTTACTGTAACTTCGATACTAATTATGACAGGTAACTGTAACTTCGTTACTAATTATGACAAGAAACTGTAATTTCGATACAAATTATGGCAGGTAACTGTAGCTTCGATACTAATTATGACAGGTAACAGTAACTTCGATACTAATTATGACAAGTAACAGTAACTTCGATACTAATTATGACAATAAATGTTACTTCGAAACAAATTATGACAGGTAACTGTAACATCGTTACTAATTATGACAAGTAACTGTAATTTCGATACTAATTATGGAAGGTAACTGTAACTTCGTTACTAATTATGACAAGTAACTGCAATTTCGATACAAATTATGGCAGGTAACTGTAACTTTGATACTAATTATGACAGGTAACAGTATCTTCGATACTAATGATGACAGAAAACAGTAACTTCGATACTAATTATGGCAGGTAACAGTAACTTCGTTACTAATTATGGCAGGTAACTGTATCTTCGATACTAATTATGACAGTTAACTGTAACTTCATTACTATTTATGACAAGTAACTGTAATTTCGATACAAATTATGGCAGGTAACAGTAACTTCGATACTAATTATGACAGGTAACTGTAACTTCGTTACTAATTAAGACAAGTAACTGTAATTTTGATACAAATTATGGCAGGTAACTGTAATTTCGATACTAATTATGGCAGGTAACAGTACCTTCGATACTAATTATGACAAGTAACAGTGACTTCGATACTTATTATGACAAGTAACAGTAACTTCGACACTAATTATGACAGGTAACTGCAATTTCGGTACTAATTATGGCAGGTAACTGTAATTTCGATACTAAATATGACAAGTAACAGTAACTTCGATACTAATTATGGCAGGTTACTGTAATTTCGATACTAATTATGGCAGGTAACTGTAATTTCGATATTTATTATGACATGTAACAGTAACTTCGATACTAATTATGACAAGTAACAGTAACTTCGATACTAATTATGACAGGTAACTGTAATTTCGATACTAATTATGGCAGGTAACTGTAATTTCGATACTAATTATGACAAGTAACAGTAACTTCGATACTAATTATGGCAGGTAACTGTAATTTCGATACTAATTATGACAGGTAACAGTAACTTCGATACTAATTATGACGGGTAACTGTAACCTTGATACTAATTATGACAAGTAACTCTAATTTTGATGAATAATTATGGCAGGTAACTGTAACTTCGATACTAATTACGACATGTAACAGTAACTTCGATACTAATTATGACAGAAAACAGTAACTTCGATACTAATTATGACAGGTATCAGTATCTTCGATACTAATTATGGCCGGTAACTGTAACTTCGATACTAATGATGACAGTTAACTGTAACTTCGTTACTAATTATGACAAGTCACTGTAATTTCGATACAAATCATGGCAGGTAACTGTAACTTCGATACTAATTATGACAGGTAACAGCTACTTCGATACAAATTATGACAAGTAACTGCAACTTCGATACTAATTATGACAGGTAACTGTAACATCGTTACTAATTATGACAAGTATCTGTAATTTCGGTACAAATTGTGGCAGGTAACTGTAACTTCGATACTAATTATGACAGGTAACAGTAACTTGGATACTAATTATGACAAGTAACTGTAATTTCGATACAAATTATGGCAGGTAACTGTAACTTCGTTACTAATTATGGCAGGTAATTGTAATTTCGATACAAATGATGGCAGGTAACAGTAACTTCGATACTAATTATGACAGGTTACTGTAACTTCGATACTAATTATGACAAGTAACTCTAACTTCGTTACTAATTATGACAAGTAACTGTAATTTTGATAAAGAAAATTATGGCAGGTAATTGTAACTTCGATACTAATTATGACAGGTAACAGTAACTTCGATACTAATTATGACAGGTAACTGTACTTCGTTACTAATTATGACAAGTATCTGTAATTTCGATACTAATTATGGCTGGTAACTGAAACTTCGTTACTAATTATGAAAAGTAACTGTAATTTCGATACAAATTATGGCAGGTGACAGTAACTTCGATACTAATTATGACAGGTAACAGTAACTTCGATACTAATTATGACAAGTTACTGTAACTTCGATACTAATTATGACAGGTAACTGTAACTTCGTTACTAATTATGACAAGAAACTGTAATTTCGATACAAATTATGGCAGGTAACTGTAGCTTCGATACTAATTATGACAGGTAACAGTAACTTCGATACTAATTATGACAAGTAACAGTAACTTCGATACTAATTATGACAATAAATGTTACTTCGAAAAAATTATGACAGGTAACTGTAACATCGTTACTAATTATGACAAGTAACTGTAATTTCGATACAAACTATGGCAGGTAACTGTAACATCGATACTAATTATGACTAGTAACCCTAATTCGTTACTAATTAGGATAAGTAACTGTAATTTTGATAAAAAATTATGGCAGGTAACTGTAACTTCGATACTAATTATGACAGGTACACTAAATTCGATACTAATTATGACAGGTAACTGTTACTTCGCTACTAATTATGACAAGTTACTGTAATTTCGATATAAATTATGGCAGGTAACTGTAACATCGTTACTAATTATGACAAGTAACTGTAATTTCGATACAAATTATGGCAGGTAACTGTAACTTCGATACTAATTATGAGAGCTAACAGTAATTTCGTTAGTAATTATGACAGGTAATAGTAACTTCGATACTAATTATGACAGGTAACTGTAACTTCGTTACTAATTATGACAAGTAACTGTAATTTCGATACTAATTATGGAAGGTAACTGTAACTTCGTTACTAATTATGACAAGTAACTGTAATTTCGATACAAATTATGGCAGGTAACTGTAACTTTGATACTAATTATGACAGGTAACAGTATCTTCGATACTAATGATGACAGAAAACAGTAACTTCGATACTAATTATGGCAGGTAACAGTAACTTCGTTACTAATTATGGCAGGTAACTGTATCTTCGATACTAATTATGACAGTTAACTGTAACTTCATTACTATTTATGACAAGTAACTGTAATTTCGATACAAATTATGGCAGGTAACTGTAATTTCGATACTAATTATGGCAGGTAACAGTACCTTCGATACTAATTATGACAAGTAACAGTAACTTCGATACTTATTATGACAGGTAACAGTAACTTCGATACTAATTATGACAGAAAACAGTAACTTCGATACTAATTATGACAGGTATCAGTATCTTCGATACTAATTATGGCCGGTAACTGTAACTTCGATACTAATGATGACAGTTAACTGTAACTTCGTTACAAATTATGACAAGTCACTGTAATTTCGATACAAATCATGGCAGGTAACTGTAACTTCGATACTAATTATGACAGGTAACAGTTACTTCGATACTTATTATGACAGGTAACTGTAACTTCGTTACTAATTATGACAAGTATCTGTAATTTCGATACTAATTATGGCTGGTAACTGAAACTTCGTTACTAATTATGAAAAGTAACTGTAATTTCGATACAAATTATGGCAGGTTACAGTAACATCGATACTTATTATGACAGGTAGCAGTAACTTCGATACTAATTATGACAGGTAACAGTAGTTTCGTTACTAATTATGACAAGCAACTGTAATTTCGATACAAATTATGTCAGGTAACATTAACTTCGATACTAATTATGACAGGTAACTGTAACTTCGATACTAATTATGAGAGCTAACAGTAATTTCGTTAGTAATTATGACAGGTAATAGTAACTTCGATACTAATTATGACAGGTAACTGTAATTTCGGTACTAATTATGGCAGGTAACTGTAATTTCGATACTAAATATGACAAGTAACAGTATCTTCGATACTAATTATGGCAGGTAACTGTAATTTCGATACTAATTATGCCAGGTAACTGTAATTTCGATACTTATTATGACAAGTAACAGTAACATCGATACTAATTATGACAAGTAACAGTAACTTCGATACTAATTATGACAGGTAACTGTAATTTCGATACTAATTATGGCAGGTAACTGTAATTTCGATACTAATTATGACAAGTAACAGTAACTTCGATACTAATTATGGCAGGTAACTGTAATTTCGATACTAATTATGACAGGTAACAGTAACTTCGATACTAATTATGACGGGTAACTGTAACTTCGTTACTAATTATGACAAGTAACTGTAATATCGATACTAATTATGGCAGGTAACTGTAACTTCGATACTAATTATGGCAGGTTACAGTAACCTCGATACTAATTTTGACAAGTAACTCTAATTTTGATGAATAATTATGGCAGGTAACTGTAACTTCGATACTAATTACGACAGGTAACAGTAACTTCGATACTAATTATGACAGAAAACAGTAACTTCGATACTAATTATGACAGGTAACAGTAGTTTCGTTACTAATTATGACAAGCAACTGTCATTTCGATACAAATTATGTCAGGTAACATTAACTTCGATACTAATTATGACAGGTAACTGTAACTTCGATACTAATTATGACAGGTAACAGTAACTTCGATACTAATTATGACAAGTAACAGTAACTTCGATACTAATTATGACAATAACTGTTACTTCGAAACAAATTATGACAGGTAACTGTAACATCGTTACTAATTATGACAAGTAACTGTAATTTCGATACAAATTATGGCAGGTAACTGTAACTTCGATACTAATTATGACAGCTAACAGTAATTTCGTTAGTAATTATGACAGGTAATAGTAACTTCGATACTAATTATGACAGGTAACTGTAACTTCGTTACTAATTATGACAAGTAACTGTAATTTCGATACAAATGATGGCAGGTAACAGTAACTTCGATACTAATTATGACAGGTTACTGTAACTTCGATACTAATTATGACAAGTAACTCTAACTTCGTTACTAATTATGACAAGTAACTGTAATTTTGATAAAGAAAATTATGGCAGGTAATTGTAACTTCGATACTAATTATGACAGGTAACAGTAACTTCGATACTAATTATGACAGGTAACTGTAACTTCGTTACTAATTATAACAAGTATCTGTAATTTCGATACTAATTATGGCTGGTAACTGAAACTTCGTTACTAATTATGAAAAGTAACTGTAATTTCGATACAAATTATGGCAGGTAACAGTAACTTCGATACTTATTATGACAGGTAACAGTAACTTCGATACTAATTATGACAAGTTACTGTAACTTCGATACTAATTATGACAGGTAACTGTAACTTCGTTACTAATTATGACAAGAAACTGTAATTTCGATACAAATTATGGCAGGTAACTGTAGCTTCGATACTAATTATGACAGGTAACAGTAACTTCGATACTAATTATGACAAGTAACAGTAACTTCGATACTAATTATGACAATAACTGTCACTTCGAAACAAATTATGACAGGTAACTGTAACATCGTTACTAATTATGACAAGTAACTGTAATTTCGATACAAACTATGGCAGGTAACTGTAACATCGATACTAATTATGACTAGTAACCCTAATTCGTTACCAATTAGGATAAGTAACTGTAATTTTGATAAAAAATTATGGCAGGTAACTGTAACTTCGATACTAATTATGACAGGTACACTAAATTCGATACTAATTATGACAGGTAACTGTTACTTCGTTACTAATTATGACAAGTAACTTTAATTTCGATACAAATTATGGCAGGTAACTGTAACATCGATACTTATTATGACAGGTGGCAGTAACTTCGATACTAATTATGACAGGTAACAGTAGTTTCGTTACTAATTATGACAAGTAACTGTAATTTCGATACAAATTATGTCAGGTAACATTAACTTCGATACTAATTATGACAGGTAACTAACTGTAACTTCGATACTTATTATGACAAGTAACTGTAATTTCGATACAAATTATGGCAGGTAACAGTAACATCGATACTAATTATGACAGCTAACAGTAACTTCGTTAGTAATTATGACAGGTAATAGTAACTTCGATACTAATTATGACAGGTAACAGTAACTTCGTTACTAATTATGACAAGTAACTGTAATTTCGATACTAGTTATGGAAGGTAACTGTAACTTCGTTACTAATTATGACAAGTAACTGTAATTTCGATACAAATTATGGCAGGTAACTGTAACTTTGATACTAATTATGACAGGTAACAGTATCTTCGATACTAATGATGACAGAAAACAGTAACTTCGATACTAATTATGGCAGGTAACAGTAACTTCGTTACTAATTATGGCAGGTAACTGTATCTTCGATACTAATTATGACAGTTAACTGTAACTTCATTACTATTTATGACAAGTAACTGTAATTTCGATACAAATTATGGCAGGTAACAGTAACTTCGATACTAATTATGACAGGTAACTGTAACTTCGTTACTAATTAAGACAAGTAACTGTAATTTCGATACAAATTATGGCAGGTAACTGTAATTTCGATACTAATTATGGCAGGTAACAGTACCTTCGATACTAATTATGACAAGTAACTGTAACTTCGTTACTAATTAAGACAAGTATCTGTAATTTCGATACAAATTATGGCAGGTAACTGTAACATCGATACTTATTATGACAGGTAACTGTAATTTCGGTACTAATTATGGCAGGTAACTGTAATTTCGATACTAAATATGACAAGTAACAGTAACTTCGATACTAATTATGGCAGGTTACTGTAATTTCGATACTAATTATGGCAGGTAACTGTAATTTCGATACTTATTATGACAAGTAACAGTAACTTCGATACTAATTATGACAAGTAACAGTAACTTCGATACTAATTATGACAGGTAACTGTAATTTCGATACTAATTATGGCAGGTAACTGTAATTTCGATACTAATTATGACAAGTAACAGTAACTTCGATACTAATTATGGCCGGTAACTGTAATTTCGATACTAATTATGACAGGTAACAGTAACTTCGATACTAATTATGACGGGTAACTGTAACCTCGATACTAATTATGACAAGTAACTCTAATTTTGATGAATAATTATGGCAGTTAACTGTAACTTCGATACTAATTACGACATGTAACAGTAACTTCGATACTAATTATGACAGAAAACAGTAACTTCGATACTAATTATGACAGGTATCAGTATCTTCGATACTAATTATGGCCGGTAACTGTAACTTCGATACTAATGATGACAGTTAACTGTAACTTCGTTACTAATTATGACAAGTCACTGTAATTTCGATACAAATCATGGCAGGTAACTGTATCTTCGATACTAATTATGACAGGTAACAGTTACTTCGATACTAATTATGACAAGTGACTGTAACTTCGATACTAATTATGACAGGTAACTGTAACATCGTTACTAATTATGACAAGTATCTGTAATTTCGGTACAAATTGTGGCAGGTAACTGTAACTTCGATACTAATTATGACAGGTAACAGTAACTTGGATACTAATTATGACAAGTAACTGTAATTTCGATACAAATTATGACAGGTAACTGTAACTTCGTTACTAATTATGGCAGGTAATTGTAATTTCGATACAAATGATGGCAGGTAACAGTAACTTCGATACTAATTATGACAGGTTACTGTAACTTCGATACTAATTATGACAAGTAACTCTAACTTCGTTACTAATTATGACAAGTAACTGTAATTTTGATAAAGAAAATTATGGCAGGTAATTGTAACTTCGATACTAATTATGACAGGTAACAGTAACTTCGATACTAATTATGACAGGTAACTGTAACTTCGTTACTAATTATGACAAGTATCTGTAATTTCGATACTAATTATGGCTGGTAACTGAAACTTCGTTACTAATTATGAAAAGTAACTGTAATTTCGATACAAATTATGGCAGGTAACAGTAACTTCGATACTAATTATGACAGGTAACAGTAACTTCGATACTAATTATGACAAGTTACTGTAACTTCGATACTAATTATGACAGGTAACTGTAACTTCGTTACTAATTATGACAAGAAACTGTAATTTCGATACAAATTATGGCAGGTAACAGTAGCTTCGATACTAATTATGACAGGTAACAGTAACTTCGATACTAATTATGACAAGTAACAGTAACTTCGATACTAATTATGACAATAAATGTTACTTCGAAACAAATTATGACAGGTAACTGTAACATCGTTACTAATTATGACAAGTAACTGTAATTTCGATACAAACTATGGCAGGTAACTGTAACATCGATACTAATTATGACTAGTAACCCTAATTCGTTACTAATTAGGATAAGTAACTTTAATTTTGATAAAAAATTATGGCAGGTAACTGTAACTTCGATACTAATTATGACAGGTACACTAAATTCGATACTAATTATGACAGGTAACTGTTACTTCGTTACTAATTATGACAAGTTACTGTAATTTCGATACAAATTATGGCAGGTAACTGTAACATCGTTACTAATTATGACAAGTAACTTTAATTTCGATACAAATTATGGCAGGTAACTGTAACATCGATACTTATTATGACAGGTAGCAGTAACTTCGATACTAATTATGACAGGTAACAGTAGTTTCGTTACTAATTATGACAAGTAACTGTAATTTCGATACAAATTATGTCAGGTAACATTAACTTCGATACTAATTATGACAGGTAACTGTAACTTCGATACTTATTATGACAAGTAACTGTAATTTCGATACAAATTATGGCAGGTTACTGTAACTTCGATACTAATTATGACAGCTAACAGTAACTTCGTTAGTAATTATGACAGGTAATAGTAACTTCGATACTAATTATGACAGGTAACTGTATCTTCGTTACTAATTATGACAAGTAACTGTAATTTCGATACTAATTATGGAAGGTAACTGTAACTTCGTTACTAATTATGACAAGTAACTGTAATTTCGATACACATTATGGCAGGTAACTGTAACTTTGATACTAATTATGACAGGTAACAGTATCTTCGATACTAATGTTGACAGAAAACAGTAACTTCGATACTAATTATGGCAGGTAACAGTAACTTCGTTACTAATTATGGTAGGTAACTGTATCTTCGATACTAATTATGACAGTTAACTGTAACTTCATTACTATTTATGACAAGTAACTGTAATTTTGATACAAATTATGGCAGGTAACAGTAACTTCGATACTAATTATGACAGGTAACTGTAACTTTGTTACTAATTAAGACAAGTAACTGTAATTTCGATACAAATTATGGCAGGTAACTGTAATTTCGATACTAATTATGGCAGGTAACAGTACCTTCGATACTAATTATGACAAGTAACAGTAACTTCGATACTTATTATGACAAGTAACAGTAACTTCGATACTAATTATGACAGGTAACTGTAATTTCGGTACTAATTATGGCAGGTAACTGTAATTTCGATACTAATTATGACAAGTAACAGTAACTTCGATACTAATTATGACAGGTAACTGTAATTTCGATACTAATTATGGCAGGTAACTGTAATTTCGATACTAATTATGACAAGTAACAGTAACTTCGATACTAATTATGGCAGGTAACTGTAATTTCGATACTAATTATGGCAGGTAACTGTAATCTCGATACTAATTATGACAAGTAACTGTAATTTCGGTACAAATTATGGCAGGTAACTGTAATTTCGATACTAATTATGACAAGTTACAGTAACTTCGATACTAATTATGACAGGTAACTGTAACTTCGTTACTAATTATGACAAGTAACTGTAATTTCGATACAAATTTTGGCTGGTAACTGTAACTTCGTTACTAATTATGACAAGAAACAGTAACTTCGTTTCTAATTATGACAGGAAACTGTAGCGTCGATACTAATTATGACAGGTAACTGTAACTTCGATTCTAATTATGACAGGTAACTGTAACTTCGATACTTATTATGACAAGTAACTGTAATTTCGATACAAATTTTGGCAGGTTACTGTAATTTCGATAATAATTATGGCAGGTAACAGTAACTTCGATACTAATTATGACAGGTAACTGTAACATCGACACTCATTATGACAAGTAACTGTAATTTCGATACAAATTATGGTAGGTAACTGTAACTTCGATACTTATTATGACAGGTAACCGTAACTTCGATAGTAATTATGACAAGTAACAGTAACTTCGATACTAATTATGACAGGTAACTGTAACTTCGATACTAATTACGACAGGTAACTGTAACTTCGTTACAAATTATGACAAGTCACTGTAATTTCGATACAAATCATGGCAGGTAACTGTAACTTCGATACTAATTATGACAGGTAACAGTTACTTCGATACTTATTATGACAGGTAACTGTAACTTCGTTACTAATTATGACAAGTATCTGTAATTTCGATACTAATTATGGCTGGTAACTGAAACTTCGTTACTAATTATGAAAAGTAACTGTAATTTCGATACAAATTATGGCAGGTAACAGTAACATCGATACTTATTATGACAGGTAGCAGTAACTTCGATACTAATTATGACAGGTAACAGTAGTTTCGTTACTAATTATGACAAGCAACTGTAATTTCGATACAAATTATGTCAGGTAACATTAACTTCGATACTAATTATGACAGGTAACTGTAACTTCGATACTAATTATGAGAGCTAACAGTAATTTCGTTAGTAATTATGACAGGTAATAGTAACTTCGATACTAATTATGACAGGTAACTGTAATTTCGGTACTAATTATGGCAGGTAACTGTAATTTCGATACTAAATATGACAAGTAACAGTATCTTCGATACTAATTATGGCAGGTAACTGTAATTTCGATACTAATTATGCCAGGTAACTGTAATTTCGATACTTATTATGACAAGTAACAGTAACTTCGATACTAATTATGACAAGTAACAGTAACTTCGATACTAATTATGACAGGTAACTGTAATTTCGATACTAATTATGGCAGGTAACTGTAATTTCGATACTAATTATGACAAGTAACAGTAACTTCGATACTAATTATGGCAGGTAACTGTAATTTCGATACTAATTATGACAGGTAACAGTAACTTCGATACTAATTATGACGGGTAACTGTAACTTCGTTACTAATTATGACAAGTAACTGTAATATCGATACTAATTATGGCAGGTAACTGTAACTTCGATACTAATTATGGCAGGTTACAGTAACCTCGATACTAATTATGACAAGTAACTCTAATTTTGATGAATAATTATGGCAGGTAACTGTAACTTCGATACTAATTACGACAGGTAACAGTAACTTCGATACTAATTATGACAGAAAACAGTAACTTCGATACTAATTATGACAGGTATCAGTATCTTCGATACTAATTATGGCCGGTAACTGTAACTTCGATACTAATGATGACAGTTAACTGTAACTTCGTTACAAATTATGACAAGTCACTGTAATTTCGATACAAATCATGGCAGGTAACTGTAACTTCGATACTAATTATGACAGGTAACAGTTACTTCGATACTTATTATGACAGGTAACTGTAACTTCGTTACTAATTATGACAAGTATCTGTAATTTCGATACTAATTATGGCTGGTAACTGAAACTTCGTTACTAATTATGAAAAGTAACTGTAATTTCGATACAAATTATGGCAGGTAACAGTAACATCGATACTTATTATGACAGGTAGCAGTAACTTCGATACTAATTATGACAGGTAACAGTAGTTTCGTTACTAATTATGACAAGCAACTGTCATTTCGATACAAATTATGTCAGGTAACATTAACTTCGATACTAATTATGACAGGTAACTGTAACATCGATACTAATTATGACAGGTAACAGTAACTTCGATACTAATTATGACAAGTAACAGTAACTTCGATACTAATTATGACAATAACTGTTACTTCGAAACAAATTATGACAGGTAACTGTAACATCGTTACTAATTATGACAAGTAACTGTAATTTCGATACAAATTATGGCAGGTAACTGTAACTTCGATACTAATTATGACAGCTAACAGTAATTTCGTTAGTAATTATGACAGGTAATAGTAACTTCGATACTAATTATGACAGGTAACTGTAACTTCGTTACTAATTATGACAAGTAACTGTAATTTCGATACAAATGATGGCAGGTAACAGTAACTTCGATACTAATTATGACAGGTTACTGTAACTTCGATACTAATTATGACAAGTAACTCTAACTTCGTTACTAATTATGACAAGTAACTGTAATTTTGATAAAGAAAATTATGGCAGGTAATTGTAACTTCGATACTAATTATGACAGGTAACAGTAACTTCGATACTAATTATGACAGGTAACTGTAACTTCGTTACTAATTATAACAAGTATCTGTAATTTCGATACTAATTATGGCTGGTAACTGAAACTTCGTTACTAATTATGAAAAGTAACTGTAATTTCGATACAAATTATGGCAGGTAACAGTAACTTCGATACTTATTATGACAGGTAACAGTAACTTCGATACTAATTATGACAAGTTACTGTAACTTCGATACTAATTATGACAGGTAACTGTAACTTCGTTACTAATTATGACAAGAAACTGTAATTTCGATACAAATTATGGCAGGTAACTGTAGCTTCGATACTAATTATGACAGGTAACAGTAACTTCGATACTAATTATGACAAGTAACAGTAACTTCGATACTAATTATGACAATAACTGTTACTTCGAAACAAATTATGACAGGTAACTGTAACATCGTTACTAATTATGACAAGTAACTGTAATTTCGATACAAACTATGGCAGGTAACTGTAACATCGATACTAATTATGACTAGTAACCCTAATTCGTTACTAATTAGGATAAGTAACTGTAATTTTGATAAAAAATTTTGGCAGGTAACTGTAACTTCGATACTAATTATGACAGGTACACTAAATTCGATACTAATTATGACAGGTAACTGTTACTTCGTTACTAATTATGACAAGTAACTTTAATTTCGATACAAATTATGGCAGGTAACTGTAACATCGATACTTATTATGACAGGTGGCAGTAACTTCGATACTAATTATGACAGGTAACAGTAGTTTCGTTACTAATTATGACAAGTAACTGTAATTTCGATACAAATTATGTCAGGTAACATTAACTTCGATACTAATTATAACAGGTAACTAACTGTAACTTCGATACTTATTATGACAAGTAACTGTAATTTCGATACAAATTATGGCAGGTAACTGTAACATCGATACTAATTATGACAGCTAACAGTAACTTCGTTAGTAATTATGACAGGTAATAGTAACTTCGATACTAATTATGACAGGTAACAGTAACTTCGTTACTAATTATGACAAGTAACTGTAATTTCGATACTAGTTATGGAAGGTAACTGTAACTTCGTTACTAATTATGACAAGTAACTGTAATTTCGATACAAATTATGGCAGGTAACAGTAACTTCGTTACTAATTATGGCAGGTAACTGTATCTTCGATACTAATTATGACAGTTAACTGTAACTTCATTACTATTTATGACAAGTAACTGTAATTTCGATACAAATTATGGCAGGTAACAGTAACTTCGATACTAATTATGACAGGTAACTGTAACTTCGTTACTAATTAAGACAAGTAACTGTAATTTCGATACAAATTATGGCAGGTAACTGTAATTTCGATACTAATTATGGCAGGTAACAGTACCTTCGATACTAATTATGACAAGTAACAGTAACTTCGATACTTATTATGACAAGTAACAGTAACTTCGATACTAATTATGACAGGTAACTGTAATTTCGGTACTAATTATGGCAGGTAACTGTAATTTCGATACTAAATATGACAAGTAACAGTAACTTCGATACTAATTATGGCAGGTTACTGTAATTTCGATACTAATTATGGCAGGTAACTGTAATTTCGATACTTATTATGACAAGTAACAGTAACTTCGATACTAATTATGACAAGTAACAGTAACTTCGATACTAATTATGACAGGTAACTGTAATTTCGATACTAATTATGGCAGGTAACTGTAATTTCGATACTAATTATGACAAGTAACAGTAACTTCGATACTAATTATGGCCGGTAACTGTAATTTCGATACTAATTATGACAGGTAACAGTAACTTCGATACTAATTATGACGGGTAACTGTAACCTCGATACTAATTATGACAAGTAACTCTAATTTTGATGAATAATTATGGCAGTTAACTGTAACTTCGATACTAATTACGACATGTAACAGTAACTTCGATACTAATTATGACAGAAAACAGTAACTTCGATACTAATTATGACAGGTATCAGTATCTTCGATACTAATTATGGCCGGTAACTGTAACTTCGATACTAATGATGACAGTTAACTGTAACTTCGTTACTAATTATGACAAGTCACTGTAATTTCGATACAAATCATGGCAGGTAACTGTATCTTCGATACTAATTATGACAGGTAACAGTTACTTCGATACTAATTATGACAAGTGACTGTAACTTCGATACTAATTATGACAGGTAACTGTAACATCGTTACTAATTATGACAAGTATCTGTAATTTCGGTACAAATTGTGGCAGGTAACTGTAACTTCGATACTAATTATGACAGGTAACAGTAACTTGGATACTAATTATGACAAGTAACTGTAATTTCGATACAAATTATGACAGGTAACTGTAACTTCGTTACTAATTATGGCAGGTAATTGTAATTTCGATACAAATGATGGCAGGTAACAGTAACTTCGATACTAATTATGACAGGTTACTGTAACTTCGATACTAATTATGACAAGTAACTCTAACTTCGTTACTAATTATGACAAGTAACTGTAATTTTGATAAAGAAAATTATGGCAGGTAATTGTAACTTCGATACTAATTATGACAGGTAACAGTAACTTCGATACTAATTATGACAGGTAACTGTAACTTCGTTACTAATTATGACAAGTATCTGTAATTTCGATACTAATTATGGCTGGTAACTGAAACTTCGTTACTAATTATGAAAAGTAACTGTAATTTCGATACAAATTATGGCAGGTAACAGTAACTTCGATACTAATTATGACAGGTAACAGTAACTTCGATACTAATTATGACAAGTTACTGTAACTTCGATACTAATTATGACAGGTAACTGTAACTTCGTTACTAATTATGACAAGAAACTGTAATTTCGATACAAATTATGGCAGGTAACTGTAGCTTCGATACTAATTATGACAGGTAACAGTAACTTCGATACTAATTATGACAAGTAACAGTAACTTCGATACTAATTATGACAATAAATGTTACTTCGAAACAAATTATGACAGGTAACTGTAACATCGTTACTAATTATGACAAGTAACTGTAATTTCGATACAAACTATGGCAGGTAACTGTAACATCGATACTAATTATGACTAGTAACCCTAATTCGTTACTAATTAGGATAAGTAACTTTAATTTTGATAAAAAATTATGGCAGGTAACTGTAACTTCGATACTAATTATGACAGGTACACTAAATTCGATACTAATTATGACAGGTAACTGTTACTTCGTTACTAATTATGACAAGTTACTGTAATTTCGATACAAATTATGGCAGGTAACTGTAACATCGTTACTAATTATGACAAGTAACTTTAATTTCGATACAAATTATGGCAGGTAACTGTAACATCGATACTTATTATGACAGGTAGCAGTAACTTCGATACTAATTATGACAGGTAACAGTAGTTTCGTTACTAATTATGACAAGTAACTGTAATTTCGATACAAATTATGTCAGGTAACATTAACTTCGATACTAATTATGACAGGTAACTGTAACTTCGATACTTATTATGACAAGTAACTGTAATTTCGATACAAATTATGGCAGGTTACTGTAACTTCGATACTAATTATGACAGCTAACAGTAACTTCGTTAGTAATTATGACAGGTAATAGTAACTTCGATACTAATTATGACAGGTAACTGTATCTTCGTTACTAATTATGACAAGTAACTGTAATTTCGATACTAATTATGGAAGGTAACTGTAACTTCGTTACTAATTATGACAAGTAACTGTAATTTCGATACAAATTATGGCAGGTAACTGTAACTTTGATACTAATTATGACAGGTAACAGTATCTTCGATACTAATGTTGACAGAAAACAGTAACTTCGATACTAATTATGGCAGGTAACAGTAACTTCGTTACTAATTATGGCAGGTAACTGTATCTTCGATACTAATTATGACAGTTAACTGTAACTTCATTACTATTTATGACAAGTAACTGTAATTTTGATACAAATTATGGCAGGTAACAGTAACTTCGATACTAATTATGACAGGTAACTGTAACTTTGTTACTAATTAAGACAAGTAACTGTAATTTCGATACAAATTATGGCAGGTAACTGTAATTTCGATACTAATTATGGCAGGTAACAGTACCTTCGATACTAATTATGACAAGTAACAGTAACTTCGATACTTATTATGACAAGTAACAGTAACTTCGATACTAATTATGACAGGTAACTGTAATTTCGGTACTAATTATGGCAGGTAACTGTAATTTCGATACTAATTATGACAAGTAACAGTAACTTCGATACTAATTATGACAGGTAACTGTAATTTCGATACTAATTATGGCAGGTAACTGTAATTTCGATACTAATTATGACAAGTAACAGTAACTTCGATACTAATTATGGCAGGTAACTGTAATTTCGATACTAATTATGGCAGGTAACTGTAATCTCGATACTAATTATGACAAGTAACTGTAATTTCGGTACAAATTATGGCAGGTAACTGTAATTTCGATACTAATTATGACAAGTTACAGTAACTTCGATACTAATTATGACAGGTAACTGTAACTTCGTTACTAATTATGACAAGTAACTGTAATTTCGATACAAATTTTGGCTGGTAACTGTAACTTCGTTACTAATTATGACAAGAAACTGTAACTTCGTTTCTAATTATGACAGGAAACTGTAACTTCGTTACTAATTATAACAAGTATCTGTAATTTCGATACTAATTATGGCTGGTAACTGAAACTTCGTTACTAATTATGAAAAGTGACTGTAATTTCGATACAAATTATGGCAGGTAACAGTAACTTCGATACTAATTATGACAGGTAACAGTAACTTCGATACTAATTATGACAAGTTACTGTAACTTCGATACTAATTATGACAGGTAACTGTAACTTCGTTACTAATTATGACAAGAAACTGTAATTTCGATACAAATTATGGCAGATAACTGTAGTTTCGATACTAATTATAACAGGTAACAGTAACTTCGATACTAATTATGACAAGTAACAGTAACTTCGATACTAATTATGACAATAACTGTTACTTCGAAACAAATTATGACAGGTAACTGTAACATCGTTACTAATTATGACAAGTAACTGTAATTTCGATACAAACTATGGCAGGTAACTGTAACATCGATACTAATTATGACTAGTAACCCTAATTCGTTACTAATTAGGATAAGTAACTGTAATTTTGATAAAAAATTATGGCGGGTATCTGTAACTTCGATACTAATTATGACAGGTACACTAAATTCGATACTAATTATGACAGGTAACTGTTACTTCGTTACTAATTATGACAAGTAACTTTAATTTCGATACAAATTATGGCAGGTAACTGTAACATCGATACTTATTATGACAGGTGGCAGTAACTTCGATACTAATTATGACAGGTAACAGTAGTTTCGTTACTTATTATGACAAGTAACTGTAATTTCGATACAAATTATGTCAGGTAACATTAACTTCGATACTAATTATGACAGGTAACTGTAACTTCGATACTTATTATGACAAGTAACTGTAATTTCGATACAAATTATGGCAGGTAACTGTAACTTCGATACTAATTATGACAGCTAACAGTAACTTCGTTAGTAATTATGACAGGTAATAGTAACTTCGATACTAATTATGACAGGTAACAGTAACTTCGTTACTAATTATGACAAGTAACTGTAATTTCGATACTAATTATGGAAGGTAACTGTAACTTCGTTACTAATTATGACAAGTAACTGCAATTTCGATTCAAATTATGGCAGGTAACTGTAACTTTGATACTAATTATGACAGGTAACAGTATCTTCGATACTAATGATGACAGAAAACAGTAACTTCGATACTAATTATGGCAGGTAACAGTAACTTCGTTACTAATTATGGCAGGTAACTGTATCTCCGATACTAATTATGACAGTTAACTGTAACTTCATTACTATTTATGACAAGTAACTGTAATTTCGATACAAATTATGGCAGGTAACAGTAACTTCGATACTAATTATGACAGGTAACTGTAACTTCGTTACTAATTAAGACAAGTAACTGTAATTTTGATACAAATTATGGCAGGTTACTGTAATTTCGATACTAATTATGGCAGGTAAAAGTACCTTCGATACTAATTATGACAAGTAACAGTAACTTCGATACTTATTATGACAAGTAACAGTAACTTCGATACTAATTATGACAGGTAACTGCAATTTCGGTACTAATTATGGCAGGTAACTGTAATTTCGATACTAAATATGACAAGTAACAGTAACTTCGATACTAATTATGGCAGGTTACTGTAATTTCGATACTAATTATGGCAGGTAACTGTAATTTCGATACTTATTATGACAAGTAACAGTAACTTCGATACTAATTATGACAAGTAACAGTAACTTCGATACTAATTATGACAGGTAACTGTAATTTCGATACTAATTATGGCAGGTAACTGTAATTTCGATACTAATTATGACAAGTAACAGTAACTTCGATACTAATTATGGCAGGTAACTGTAATTTCGATACTAATTATGACAGGTAACAGTAACTTCGATACTAATTATGACGGGTAACTGTAACCTCGATACTAATTATGACAAGTAACTCTAATTTTGATGAATAATTATGGCAGGTAACTGTAACTTCGATACTAATTACGACATGTAACAGTAACTTCGATACTAATTATGACAGAAAACAGTAACTTCGATACTAATTATGACAGGTATCAGTATCTTCGATACTAATTATGGCCGGTAACTGTAACTTCGATACTAATGATGACAGTTAACTGTATCTTCGTTACTAATTATGACAAGTCACTGTAATTTCGATACAAATCATGGCAGGTAACTGTAACTTCGATACTTATTATGACAGGTAACAGTTACTTCGATACTAATTATGACAAGTAACTGTAACTTCGATACTAATTATGACAGGTAACTGTAACATCGTTACTAATTATGACAAGTATCTGTAATTTCGGTACAAATTGTGGCAGGTAACTGTAACTTCGATACTAATTATGACAGGTAACAGTAACTTGGATACTAATTATGACAAGTAACTGTAATTTCGATACAAATTATGGCAGGTAACTGTATCTTCGTTACTAATTATGGCAGGTAATTGTAATTTCGATACAAATGATGGCAGGTAACAGTAACTTCGATACTAATTATGACAGGTTACTGTAACTTCGATACTAATTATGACAAGTAACTCTAACTTCGTTATTAATTATGACAAGTAACTGTAATTTTGATAAAGAAAATTATGGCAGGTAATTGTAACTTCGATACTAATTATGACAGGTAACAGTAACTTCGATACTAATTATGACAGGTAACTGT
The DNA here is from genome assembly GCA_946902985.2 of Meconema thalassinum. Taxonomy (NCBI): domain Eukaryota; kingdom Metazoa; phylum Arthropoda; class Insecta; order Orthoptera; family Tettigoniidae; genus Meconema; species Meconema thalassinum. The sequence goes on along the minus strand of OX336388.2, from coordinate 1,176,182,948 downwards.
AACTTCGTTACTAATTATGACAAGTATCTGTAATTTCGATACTAATTATGGCTGGTAACTGAAACTTCGTTACTAATTATGAAAAGTAACTGTAATTTCGATACAAATTATGGCAGGTGACAGTAACTTCGATACTAATTATGACAGGTAACAGTAACTTCGATACTAATTATGACAAGTTACAGTAACTTCGATACTAATTATGACAGGTAACTGTAACTTCGTTACTAATTATGACAAGAAACTGTAATTTCGATACAAATTATGGCAGGTAACTGTAGCTTCGATACTAATTATGACAGGTAACAGTAACTTCGATACTAATTATGACAAGTAACAGTAACATCGATACTAATTATGACAATAAATGTTACTTCGAAACAAATTATGACAGGTAACTGTAAAATCGTTACTACTTATGACAAGTAACTGTAATTTCGATACAAACTATGGCAGGTAACTGTAACATCGATACTAATTATGACTAGTAACCCTAATTCGTTACTAATTAGGATAAGTAACTGTAATTTTGATAAAAAGTTATGGCAGGTAACTGTAACTTCGATACTAATTATGACAGGTACACTAAATTCGATACTAATTATGACAGGTAACTGTTACTTCGTTACTAATTATGACAAGTTACTGTAATTTCGATACAAATTATGGCAGGTAACTGTAACATCGTTACTAATTATGACAAGTAACTTTAATTTCGATACAAATTATGGCAGGTAACTGTAACATCGATACTTATTATGACAGGTTGCAGTAACTTCGATACTAATTATGACAGGTAACAGTAGTTTCGTTACTAATTATGACAAGTAACTGTAATTTCGATACAAATTATGTCAGGTAACATTAACTTCGATACTAATTATGACAGGTAACTGTAACTTCGATACTTATTATGACAAGTAACTGTAATTTCGATACAAATTATGGCAGGTAACTGTAACTTCGATACTAATTATGACAGCTAACAGTAACTTCGTTAGTAATTATGACAGGTAATAGTAACTTCGATACTAATTATGACAGGTAACTGTAACTTCGTTACTAATTATGACAAGTAACTGTAATTTCGATACTAATTATGGAAGGTAACTGTAACTTCGTTACTAATTATGACAAGTAACTGTAATTTCGATACAAATTATGGCAGGTAACTGTAACTTTGATACTAATTATGACAGGTAACAGTATCTTCGATACTAATGATGACAGAAAACAGTAACTTCGATACTAATTATGGCAGGTAACAGTAACTTCGTTACTAATTATGGCAGGTAACTGCATCTTCGATACTAATTATGACAGTTAACTGTAACTTCATTACTATTTATGACAAGTAACTGTAATTTCGATACAAATTATGGCAGGTAACTGTAATTTCGATACTAATTATGGCAGGTAACAGTACCTTCGATACTAATTATGACAAGTAACAGTAACTTCGATACTTATTATGACAAGTAACAGTAACTTCGATACTAATTATGACAGGTAACTGTAATTTCGGTACTAATTATGGCAGGTAACTGTAATTTCGATACTAAATATGACAAGTAACAGTATCTTCGATACTAATTATGGCAGGTAACTGTAATTTCGATACTAATTATGGCAGGTAACTGTAATTTCGATACTTATTATGACAAGTAACAGTAACTTCGATACTAATTATGACAAGTAACAGTAACTTCGATACTAATTATGACAGGTAACTGTAATTTCGATACTAATTATGGCAGGTAACTGTAATTTCGATACTAATTATGACAAGTAACAGTAACTTCGATACTAATTATGGCAGGTAACTGTAATTTCGATACTAATTATGACAGGTAACAGTAACTTCGATACTAATTATGACGGGTAACTGTAACTTCGTTACTAATTATGACAAGTAACTGTAATATCGATACTAATTATGGCAGGTAACTGTAACTTCGATACTAATTATGACAGGTTACAGTAACCTCGATACTAATTATGACAAGTAACTCTAATTTTGATGAATAATTATGGCAGGTAACTGTAACTTCGATACTAATTACGACAGGTAACAGTAACTTCGATACTAATTATGACAGAAAACAGTAACTTCGATACTAATTATGACAGGTATCAGTATCTTCGATACTAATTATGGCCGGTAACTGTAACTTCGATACTAATGATGACAGTTAACTGTAACTTCGTTACAAATTATGACAAGTCACTGTAATTTCGATACAAATCATGGCTGGTAACTGAAACTTCGTTACTAATTATGAAAAGTAACTGTAATTTCGATACAAATTATGGCTGGTAACTGAAACTTCGTTACTAATTATGAAAAGTAACTGTAATTTCGATACAAATTATGGCAGGTAACAGTAACATCGATACTTATTATGACAGGTAGCAGTAACTTCGATACTAATTATGACAGGTAACAGTAGTTTCGTTACTAATTATGACAAGTAACTGTAATTTCGATACAAATTATGTCAGGTAACATTAACTTCGATACTAATTATGACAGGTAACTGTAACTTCGATACTAATTATGACAGGTAACAGTAACTTCGATACTAATTATGACAAGTAACAGTAACTTCGATACTAATTATGACAATAACTGTTACTTCGAAACAAATTATGACAGGTAACTGTAACATCGTTACTAATTATGACAAGTAACTGTAATTTCGATACAAATTATGGCAGGTAACTGTAACTTCGATACTAATTATGACAGCTAACAGTAACTTCGTTAGTAATTATGACAGGTAATAGTAACTTCGATACTAATTATAACAAGTATCTGTAATTTCGATACTAATTATGGCTGGTAACTGAAACTTCGTTACTAATTATGAAAAGTAACTGTAATTTCGATACAAATTATGGCAGGTAACAGTAACTTCGATACTAATTATGACAGGTAACAGTAACTTCGATACTAATTATGACAAGTTACTGTAACTTCGATACTAGTTATGACAAGTAACTCTAACTTCGTTACTAATTATGACAAGTAACTGTAATTTTGATAAAGAAAATTATGGCAGGTAGTTGTAACTTCGATACTAATTATGACAGGTAACAGTAACTTCGATACTAATTATGACAGGTAACTGTAACTTCGTTACTAATTATAACAAGTATCTGTAATTTCGATACTAATTATGGCTGGTAACTGAAACTTCGTTACTAATTATGAAAAGTAACTGTAATTTCGATACAAATTATGGCAGGTAACAGTAACTTCGATACTAATTATGACAGGTAACAGTAACTTCGATACTAATTATGACAAGTTACTGTAACTTCGATACTAATTATGACAGGTAACTGTAACTTCGTTACTAATTATGACAAGAAACTGTAATTTCGATACAAATTATGGCAGGTAACTGTAGCTTCGATACTAATTATGACAGGTAACAGTAACTTCGATACTAATTATGATAAGTAACAGTAACTTCGATACTAATTATGACAATAACTGTTACTTCGAAACAAATTATGACAGGTAACTGTAACATCGTTACTAATTATGACAAGTAACTGTAATTTCGATACAAACTATGGCAGGTAACTGTAACATCGATACTAATTATGACTAGTAACCCTAATTCGTTACTAATTAGGATAAGTAACTGTAATTTTGATAAAAAATTATGGCAGGTAACTGTAACTTCGATACTAATTATGACAGGTACACTAAATTCGATACTAATTATGACAGGTAACTGTTACTTCGTTACTAATTATGACAAGTAACTTTAATTTCGATACAAATTATGGCAGGTAACTGTAACATCGATACTTATTATGACAGGTGGCAGTAACTTCGATACTAATTATGACAGGTAACAGTAGTTTCGTTACTAATTATGACAAGTAACTGTAATTTCGATACAAATTATGTCAGGTAACATTAACTTCGATACTAATTATGACAGGTAACTGTAACTTCGATACTTATTATGACAAGTAACTGTAATTTCGATACAAATTATGGCAAGTAACTGTAACTTCGATACTAATTATGACAGCTAACAATAACTTCGTTAGTAATTATGACAGGTAATAGTAACTTCGATACTAATTATGACAGGTAACAGTAACTTCGTTACTAATTATGACAAGTAACTGTAATTTCGATACTAATTATGGAAGGTAACTGTAACTTCGTTACTAATTATGACAAGTAACTGTAATTTCGATACAAATTATGGCAGGTAACTGTAACTTTGATACTAATTATGACAGGTAACAGTATCTTCGATACTAATGATGACAGAAAACAGTAACTTCGATACTAATTATGGCAGGTAACAGTAACTTCGTTACTAATTATGGCAGGTAACTGTATCTTCGATACTAATTATGACAGTTAACTGTAACTTCATTACTATTTATGACAAGTAACTGTAATTTCGATACAAATTATGGCAGGTAACAGTAACTTCGATACAAATTATGACAGGTAACTGTAACTTCGTTACTAATTAAGACAAGTAACTGTAATTTCGATACAAATTATGGCAGGTAACTGTAATTTCGATACTAATTATGGCAGGTAACAGTACCTTCGATACTAATTATGACAAGTAACAGTAACTTCGATACTTATTATGACAAGTAACAGTAACTTCGATACTAATTATGACAGGTAACTGTAATTTCGGTACTAATTATGGCAGGTAACTGTAATTTCGATACTAAATATGACAAGTAACAGTAACTTCGATACTAATTATGGCAGGTTACTGTAATTTCGATACTAATTATGGCAGGTAACTGTAATTTCGATACTTATTATGACAAGTAACAGTAACTTCGATACTAATTATGACAAGTAACAGTAACTTCGATACTAATTATGACAGGTAACTGTAATTTCGATACTAATTATGGCAGGTAACTGTAATTTCGATACTAATTATGACAAGTAACAGTAACTTCGATACTAATTATGGCAGGTAACTGTAATTTCGATACTAATTATGACAGGTAACAGTAACTTCGATACTAATTATGACGGGTAACTGTAACCTCGATACTAATTATGACAAGTAACTCTAATTTTGATGAATAATTATGGCAGGTAACTGTAACTTCGATACTAATTACGACATGTAACAGTAACTTCGATACTAATTATGACAGAAAACAGTAACTTCGATACTAATTATGACAGGTATCAGTATCTTCGATACTAATTATGGCCGGTAACTGTAACTTCGATACTAATGATGACAGTTAACTGTAACTTCGTTACTAATTATGACAAGTCACTGTAATTTCGACACAAATCATGGCAGGTAACTGTAACTTCGATACTAATTATGACAGGTAACAGTTACTTCGATACTAATTATGACAAGTAACTGTAACTTCGATACTAATTATAACAGGTAACTGTAACATCGTTACTAATTATGACAAGTATCTGTAATTTCGGTACAAATTGTGGCAGGTAACTGTAACTTCGATACTAATTATGACAGGTAACAGTAACTTGGATACTAATTATGACAAGTAACTGTAATTTCGATACAAATTATGGCAGGTAACTGTAACTTCGTTACTAATTATGGCAGGTAATTGTAATTTCGATACAAATGATGGCAGGTAACAGTAACTTCGATACTAATTATGACAGGTTACTGTAACTTCGATACTAATTATGACAAGTAACTCTAACTTCGTTACTAATTATGACAAGTAACTGTAATTTTGATAAAGAAAATTATGGCAGGTAATTGAAACTTCGATACTAATTATGACAGGTAACAGTAACTTCGATACTAATTATGACAGGTAACTGTAACTTCGTTACTAATTATGACAAGTATCTGTAATTTCGATACTAATTATGGCTGGTAACTGAAACTTCGTTACTAATTATGAAAAGTAACTGTAATTTCGATACAAATTATGGCAGGTAACAGTAACTTCGATACTAATTATGACAGGTAACAGTAACTTCGATACTAATTATGACAAGTTACTGTAACTTCGATACTAATTATGACAGGTAACTGTTACTTCGTTACTAATTATGACAAGTTACTGTAATTTCGATACAAATTATGGCAGGTAACTGTAACATCGTTACTAATTATGACAAGTAACTTTAATTTCGATACAAATTATGGCAGGTAACTGTAACATCGATACTTATTATGACAGTGCGCCGTTAAAGGTCTAGGTAATAATAATAATAATGCGCGTCAGAGTAGCAGTGGAAGAATAAAATCAACAAGGTCGCAAATGGATGGGGGAAAAGACGTCTTGCTCGACCCGGTGCTGGGCCCAAGGTTTTCGGAGCGAGCAAAAGATGATTTCCAAAAAACCAAATGCAAACAAATAATTGCTTAATGCAACAATCAAAAGTGCAAAAATGAGATTCCCATAAAATTAATTAAACAAATCCCAGAGCCGTGTTAATCGTGCCTTTGTTACGTCACAAAGACAAGATTGACGAAATCAAGATAAGGATAAGGATAAGGAAGGGGAACTTAAATGTAAGAAATGAAAAGACAAGGGAGCTATATTACTTAAAATATAAAAATGTATTAAGGATAAAAGAAAGAGCGTGTACACGAAATAAACAAATTATTTAAAACAAAGAAAAAAGGCAAGCTAATACAAGCTCAATAATACAAAAGAAACCCAATACCAAGAATAAAGAATTCAAAAACTTAAAAAAAACTGAAAAGCACGACAGAACCTGAGTACCGCTCAACAACATGAATCTAACGAAAAGATACAAACTTGAAAGAAAATAAAACGAAATTTACAAAAGTTAGAGAGAAACGACAAACTTGCAAAAAGTCAAACTTCGAACTGCTAAGACGCGAAGCTTTTCATGATGTTATGTAAACATACCGGAGGGAAGGGGGAGGAGTGAGGGGAGTAAAACAAAGGGGAGAGAGATCTCACGGAGATAGGAGGAAGGAGAAGACAAGGGGAATTATAATTAAGTTATGTAATACGGCGAAAATCGAAAGAGAAAAACAAAACAAAAGGAAAATGAGATATACGGAGATACATTACATTACAATTGACTTGGGACGAAAGAGACCGGTAAAATTCGAAAGCACGCTATAATAAAATAGGCTTATATTCCAACATAATGCCGCACCAACGCGACATATAAAAAAAGAATAATATGACATCGGAGCTGGAGAAAATCCCAGTTAACCACCGTCACATATATTCTATAAACAAAAGGGACACGTATTAGTGGGACGTTGGACATCAGTCCCGTTACCTCACACATACTGTCCACAAACAAAGGTCCAATTGCTACCAATCAAATGAAACATTTGTGGTACAAAGAGACACCGACGCAAAAGACGAGCACTAAGGCCCGACAGGAAATATATATAAGCCAAGACGCAGAAACGCAATACTTTCGAATCTTACAGGTATTAATCAAAATAATAAAACTGTGAGAAGGGCACATAACAAAAGCAACAAAAAGAACTCCGCCGTATGACATTACGCAAGGTCCCGGAGATCTGGTTCAAGGATTAAAATACTAACAATAACATCTTGAAAAGGAAAGAGAATTAAGCAAAAGAAGGAACGTTTAACAAAAACAATTACATTGCGTTAGATAGAAATACATTGAGCCGTACTCACATTCCGCTGCGCCATGAGGGTGGGCCTCTGCCCGAATACACACGTTCGCCTTACATCTCGGCGCGTCTAAGACTGACTTAGCTTCTGTCCCCCAGAGGGGAGAGAAGCCTCTCAGAAAAATCAAATGCGTAGTTTGGGAGTGGCCCCAAACTCGCGTCAAATATAGTCAGAGCCAATGGCAGAACGAATTGCACAACAAAATGCAAGGTAGCAACAACACTAGCCAATACGAGAGAACAAGGCAGTATGTAGCCAGGGGTTGCACAACGTTAGACAGAGAGATACATACAGACAAACTGCGCACTTTTAAACTCTCGAGGCGTAATATAGAGATGTCACAACACATGACAATAATAATAATAATAATCATGATGATAATAATAATAATTACAATAAATTCTGAAAAGTGGTTCAAATTCCACCGCTTTCTCCAAAAAAAATTCTTTTACATAACAAAGGCATAAAAGAATTTTTTCTTTTTCATAACAAAATTATATAAAATAACATTCTTCGATTAGATACATTTGAACAGGGTGAAGGAAAGAAGATTACATCATGTACACCAGATACACACATGAAAAATTAAGACATAATAAAATGTTCTCACATTTCTCTTATTCATAAAACGCAGCTTAATTAAAAGTTCTTTGAACGTCATAACTTCCATAAAAGGCTTGACGAAACGCAAGTCTCTTTTCTCAAACACACATATATTTTCATACACACGTATTCACGAAGATGTTCACTGGTGAGGAAAATTTTTTCTTTTTTGGTACGAAAGAAAAAAAAGACTTTAAAATGAAATTAAAACAACAAAAATTGAAATTATATAAAGGATCAGTACAGCCGTGAAATAAAGGCGGATCCTACCTCTACTGCACGTCAATACGTCACACATATTAAAAATGGATGTACCAAAAAGAAAATAATGATAATAAAACGGTCAATCTTGAGCTAGACTCTGCCAGATGACGTGGAGAAAGCGAAGTCTTCTTAATGGCGACCTTCTGGAAATCAGCCAATTTTCTAATAATAAAAGAAAGAAAAAGGTTAAATCATGATCACAAAAAAAATATAAAGGGGAGCACCCTGTATACAAAATAAGGCTTGCGTCAGGGGAAATATTTGGGGTTACATAAGCTGCGTAAGAGGGAAAGTAGATTCATTCTGCCAGCTGGAAAGTAAAAGTATGAATAGGCAGGGTCGTCAGACCAAATGAAAGAAGAGAAAACGAGCCGTGAACGGGGTCTAAAGGATACACCGGCCACTTCTCAGGTACTTGGAGACTAGCTATCGCTACCGGAAACACTCTCCAAATATATGACAGATACAGGAAAATAATACACATTATCTTAGAGAAAACATTAGATTGAAATGATTTATAAAAACATGATATCACAAAAACGTAAAACAGAAGTTACGATAAATAGTAAACAACTATATCAATAAACAAATCACTGTCACTACAAGAAAAGAATGTAAGTCAACAGACCATCTCAGGCGTTGTCGAACAATAGCAAGTCGTGTCTGCAGCTCGGACAATGGGCCGGCCGGCTCCCTACAACAAAAGCAGGCAGGTACCGGAAATTGCCTTAGGCAGAAGTATAGTTCAACACATCTTTCGAAATCCTCCGTGTAACTCAGGCGGCCACGGGTGTCTCCTGCCTAACTAGATACATAGTAGGAGTAAAGGGGAAAAATGTACTAATAACATTCATCAAAAGACATTAGATACTAACAAATGAAAAGGAATAATAACTCAAAGTAGCTGTCGAAACAAAAAATACCATTCCGGACAGAGAACGAAAATCCAAATAATTACGTTACAAAATACCTTCCAAATAAAAGGAACAGACTGGAACCTCGCATAAAACCAATCAAGACCAGACATACAATCAATCAAACTCGAAACCCAATAATAAATATTACCAACCCACAAAAATAAAATGGTTACAGCGTCAATATACGGGCCGTAGACCTCAGAGGTACCGCATAAAAAAATTAAAGACAGAGAGGGTATGGCCTATCCCATACAAATATAAGAAAATTGGGTAATGCACGCCAGAGTAGTTCACACGAACATCAATGTCCCATACCAAGGATGCCGTAGACCTAAAATGGTTGGTATCTCTGAGTAATACTTATCGTATATTTGGTTTGCCAATAAAAACGAATAAATAGTTCGTACGTAATATATATATGGTTTAAATTGAATAGGGTATAAAATCAAAATTGAACTAAATTTGAATCCACCCACAAATAACTGTTGATAAAAATTCATTAAACTCATTGACACACACATTCATCTCAAAATACAACCAACAACAACAACACTACATACATACTCCTTCCCATAAACAAATCGAAATTTCCCCATTTCATCAGAATGCTAATATGAGTCGTTGGAACACCATGGAAACTCAAATAACGGACTACAGGTCATCGTGACAAACTTCATCCCATACTAAAGATTGACGAATCGTGTAGAATCTATGTACATCCTAAGTGGGCGTCGAAGCCGTGGGACAGGTCCCATACCCTAATCCCGACGAAGACCTCACCTAGCAGGTTTCCCAACGAAATACACACTGCCATACTGAACATATAGTAACATCAAGCTTACCGTATATAAACAATTTTAAATGAAAACCTACATTGAAATCCCCTGACAAAAATAAAACAATCACCCTCCCTAATTATGAAACAAACTTAACTCCCAATCATAACACACATAATAGCTCAACAGACCATTCATTCATAACTGAAACAACAAACACTATACTAACATCAAACGTTAGTATAATTACGCGAGGCTCAAGGTGGGTCGGGGCGACCGTAGGATTTAAAGAGACGGTTCCCATAAGTGGGCCCACCTTCATTGGGGAAAACTTCGGAGAAAGAGGGGCGGGGGGTTTTAGGCTGCACGGTAATGACAAGAAACCTGTCAGCAGCTGTTCCAGACCGAGACATATGAAGGGGTGAGGCGAGTTCTGAGAAATATCACAGTCAACTAAGCGACTATTTACAACAAAGGTAAGGACTCAAACCCTTGAGAGAAATGCATTTTCTACTTCACAGAAAGTAAAATAAAAACGTCCACAACACTGACGAAATGAAAAGGAAGAGAAAGCAAACAAAATTTCCTGTCGCCTTAAAATCACCGTTAACTAAACAAATGTCTACTAGAGGAAGCAAATACATAAAAGTAGGTTACAATACCGTGACGTGTCGTGTTCCAGCGATGCGATGTACTCACTGATATGTTGCCACTGTTCACCTCGAAGCTGGGTCTTTTGGATGTCTTGTTTACTTGAGGGACTAAACCACCTTTCCTTGGAGATGGGTTTCCTGGATGCCCGTAGTTCACACAGAAAGTAACTTCACCCTTTCTTCAGGGGTGGGGAAAAACAATTCACTGAATTCCTTAAACTCAAAGAAAAACAAATTTTAATACAATGTAAATGAAGAGAAAAATAATAAAAGGTTAATAACTTGAGAGAGGTGAGGAGGGAACGATTTCGCACGCAACCACGCGATCTGCTACCATTGCGCCGATAAAGGTCTATTAATAATAATAATAATGCGCGTCAGAGTAGCAGTGGAAGAATAAAATCAACAAGGTCGCAAATGGATGGGGGAAAAGACGTCTTGCTCGACCCGGTGCTGGGCCCAAGGTTTTCGGAGCGAGCAAAAGATGATTTCCAAAAAACCAAATGCAAACAAATAATTGCTTAATGCAACAATCAAAAGTGCAAAAATGAGATTCCCATAAAATTAATTAAACAAATCCCAGAGCCGTGTTAATCGTGCCTTTGTTACGTCACAAAGACAAGATTGACGAAATCAAGATAAGGATAAGGATAAGGAAGGGGAACTTAAATGTAAGAAATGAAAAGACAAGGGAGCTATATTACTTAAAATATAAAAATGTATTAAGGATAAAAGAAAGAGCGTGTACACGAAATAAACAAATTATTTAAAACAAAGAAAAAAGGCAAGCTAATACAAGCTCAATAATACAAAAGAAACCCAATACCAAGAATAAAGAATTCAAAAACTTAAAAAAAACTGAAAAGCACGACAGAACCTGAGTACCGCTCAACAACATGAATCTAACGAAAAGATACAAACTTGAAAGAAAATAAAACGAAATTTACAAAAGTTAGAGAGAAACGACAAACTTGCAAAAAGTCAAACTTCGAACTGCTAAGACGCGAAGCTTTTCATGATGTTATGTAAACATACCGGAGGGAAGGGGGAGGAGTGAGGGGAGTAAAACAAAGGGGAGAGAGATCTCACGGAGATAGGAGGAAGGAGAAGACAAGGGGAATTATAATTAAGTTATGTAATACGGCGAAAATCGAAAGAGAAAAACAAAACAAAAGGAAAATGAGATATACGGAGATACATTACATTACAATTGACTTGGGACGAAAGAGACCGGTAAAATTCGAAAGCACGCTATAATAAAATAGGCTTATATTCCAACATAATGCCGCACCAACGCGACATATAAAAAAAGAATAATATGACATCGGAGCTGGAGAAAATCCCAGTTAACCACCGTCACATATATTCTATAAACAAAAGGGACACGTATTAGTGGGACGTTGGACATCAGTCCCGTTACCTCACACATACTGTCCACAAACAAAGGTCCAATTGCTACCAATCAAATGAAACATTTGTGGTACAAAGAGACACCGACGCAAAAGACGAGCACTAAGGCCCGACAGGAAATATATATAAGCCAAGACGCAGAAACGCAATACTTTCGAATCTTACAGGTATTAATCAAAATAATAAAACTGTGAGAAGGGCACATAACAAAAGCAACAAAAAGAACTCCGCCGTATGACATTACGCAAGGTCCCGGAGATCTGGTTCAAGGATTAAAATACTAACAATAACATCTTGAAAAGGAAAGAGAATTAAGCAAAAGAAGGAACGTTTAACAAAAACAATTACATTGCGTTAGATAGAAATACATTGAGCCGTACTCACATTCCGCTGCGCCATGAGGGTGGGCCTCTGCCCGAATACACACGTTCGCCTTACATCTCGGCGCGTCTAAGACTGACTTAGCTTCTGTCCCCCAGAGGGGAGAGAAGCCTCTCAGAAAAATCAAATGCGTAGTTTGGGAGTGGCCCCAAACTCGCGTCAAATATAGTCAGAGCCAATGGCAGAACGAATTGCACAACAAAATGCAAGGTAGCAACAACACTAGCCAATACGAGAGAACAAGGCAGTATGTAGCCAGGGGTTGCACAACGTTAGACAGAGAGATACATACAGACAAACTGCGCACTTTTAAACTCTCGAGGCGTAATATAGAGATGTCACAACACATGACAATAATAATAATAATAATCATGATGATAATAATAATAATTACAATAAATTCTGAAAAGTGGTTCAACAGGTAGCAGTAACTTCGATACTAATTATGACAGGTAACAGTAGTTCCGTTACTAATTATGACAAGTAACTGTAATTTCGATACAAATTATGTCAGGTAACATTAACTTCGATACTAATTATGACAGGTAACTGTAACTTCGATACTTATTATGACAAGTAACTGTAATTTCGATACAAATTATGGCAGGTTACTGTAACTTCGATACTAATTATGACAGCTAACAGTAACTTCGTTAGTAATTATGACAGGTAATAGTAACTTCGATACTAATTATGACAGGTAACTGTATCTTCGTTACTAATTATGACAAGTAACTGTAATTTCGATACTAATTATGGAAGGTAACTGTAACTTCGTTACTAATTATGACAAGTAATTGTAATTTCGATACAAATTATGGCAGGTAACTGTAACTTTGATACTAATTATGACTGGTAACAGTATCTTCGATACTAATGTTGACAGAAAACAGTAACTTCGATACTAATTATGGCAGGTAACAGTAACTTCGTTACTAATTATGGCAGGTAACTGTATCTTCGATACTAATTATGACAGTTAACTGTAACTTCATTACTATTTATGACAAGTAACTGTAATTTTGATACAAATTATGGCAGGTAACAGTAACTTCGATACTAATTATGACAGGTAACTGTAACTTCGTTACTAATTAAGACAAGTAACTGTAATTTCGATACAAATTATGGCAGGTAACTGTAATTTCGATACTAATTATGGCAGGTAACAGTACCTTCGATACTAATTATGACAAGTAACAGTAACTTCGATACTTATTATGACAAGTAACAGTAACTTCGATACTAATTATGACAGGTAACTGTAATTTCGGTACTAATTATGGCAGGTAACTGTAATTTCGATACTAAATATGACAAGTAACAGTAACTTCGATACTAATTATGGCAGGTTACTGTAATTTCGATACTAATTATGGCAGGTAACTGTAATTTCGATACTTATTATGACAAGTAACAGTAACTTCGATACTAATTATGACAAGTAACAGTAACTTCGATACTAATTATGACAGGTAACTGTAATTTCGATACTAATTATGGCAGGTAACTGTAATTTCGATACTAATTATGACAAGTAACAGTAACTTCGATACTAATTATGGCAGGTAACTGTAATTTCGATACTAATTATGACAGGTAACAGTAACTTCGATACTAATTATGACGGGTAACTGTAACCTCGATACTAATTATGACAAGTAACTCTAATTTTGATGAATAATTATGGCAGGTAACTGTAACTTCGATACTAATTACGACATGTAACAGTAACTTCGATACTAATTATGACAGAAAACAGTAACTTCGGTACTAATTATGACAGGTATCAGTATCTTCGATACTAATTATGGCCGGTAACTGTAACTTCGATACTAATGATGACAGTTAACTGTAACTTCGTTACAAATTATGACAAGTCACTGTAATTTCGACACAAATCATGGCAGGTAACTGTAACTTCGATACTAATTATGACAGGTAACAGTTACTTCGATACTAATTATGACAAGTAACTGTAACTTCGATACTAATTATAACAGGTAACTGTAACATCGTTACTAATTATGACAAGTATCTGTAATTTCGGTACAAATTGTGGCAGGTAACTGTAACTTCGATACTAATTATGACAGGTAACAGTAACTTGGATACTAATTATGACAAGTAACTGTAATTTCGATACAAATTATGGCAGGTAACTGTAACTTCGTTACTAATTATGGCAGGTAATTGTAATTTCGATACAAATGATGGCAGGTAACAGTAACTTCGATACTAATTATGACAGGTTACTGTAACTTCGATACTAATTATGACAAGTAACTCTAACTTCGTTACTAATTATGACAAGTAACTGTAATTTTGATAAAGAAAATTATGGCAGGTAATTGAAACTTCGATACTAATTATGACAGGTAACAGTAACTTCGATACTAATTATGACAGGTAACTGTAACTTCGTTACTAATTATGACAAGTATCTGTAATTTCGATACTAATTATGGCTGGTAACTGAAACTTCGTTACTAATTATGAAAAGTAACTGTAATTTCGATACAAATTATGGCAGGTAACAGTAACTTCGATACTAATTATGACAGGTAACAGTAACTTCGATACTAATTATGACAAGTTACTGTAACTTCGATACTAATTATGACAGGTAACTGTTACTTCGTTACTAATTATGACAAGTTACTGTAATTTCGATACAAATTATGGCAGGTAACTGTAACATCGTTACTAATTATGACAAGTAACTTTAATTTCGATACAAATTATGGCAGGTAACTGTAACATCGATACTTATTATGACAGGTAGCAGTAACTTCGATACTAATTATGACAGGTAACAGTAGTTCCGTTACTAATTATGACAAGTAACTGTAATTTCGATACAAATTATGTCAGGTAACATTAACTTCGATACTAATTATGACAGGTAACTGTAACTTCGATACTTATTATGACAAGTAACTGTAATTTCGATACAAATTATGGCAGGTTACTGTAACTTCGATACTAATTATGACAGCTAACAGTAACTTCGTTAGTAATTATGACAGGTAATAGTAACTTCGATACTAATTATGACAGGTAACTGTATCTTCGTTACTAATTATGACAAGTAACTGTAATTTCGATACTAATTATGGAAGGTAACTGTAACTTCGTTACTAATTATGACAAGTAATTGTAATTTCGATACAAATTATGGCAGGTAACTGTAACTTTGATACTAATTATGACTGGTAACAGTATCTTCGATACTAATGTTGACAGAAAACAGTAACTTCGATACTAATTATGGCAGGTAACAGTAACTTCGTTACTAATTATGGCAGGTAACTGTATCTTCGATACTAATTATGACAGTTAACTGTAACTTCATTACTATTTATGACAAGTAACTGTAATTTTGATACAAATTATGGCAGGTAACAGTAACTTCGATACTAATTATGACAGGTAACTGTAACTTCGTTACTAATTAAGACAAGTAACTGTAATTTCGATACAAATTATGGCAGGTAACTGTAATTTCGATACTAATTATGGCAGGTAAAAGTACCTTCGATACTAATTATGACAAGTAACAGTAACTTCGATACTTATTATGACAAGTAACAGTAACTTCGATACTAATTATGACAGGCAACTGTAATTTCGGTACTAATTATGGCAGGTAACTGTAATTTCGATACTAAATATGACAAGTAACAGTAACTTCGATACTAATTATGGCAGGTAACTGTAATTTCGATACTAATTATGGCAGGTAACTGTAATTTCGATACTTATTATGACAAGTAACAGTAACTTCGATACTAATTATGACAAGTAACAGTAACTTCGATACTAATTATGACAGGTAACTGTAATTTCGATACTAATTATGGCAGGTAACTGTAATTTCGATACTAATTATGACAAGTAACAGTAACTTCGATACTAATTATGGCAGGTAACTGTTATTTCGATACTAATTATGGCAGGTAACTGTAATTTCGATACTAATTATGACAAGTAACTGTAATTTCGATACAAATTATGGCAGGTAACTGTAATTTCGATACTAATTATGACAAGTTACAGTAACTTCGATACTAATTATGACAGGTAACTGTAACTTCGTTACTAATTATGACAAGTAACTGTAATTTCGATACAAATTTTGTCTGGTAACTGTAACTTCGTTACTAATTATGACAAGAAACAGTAACTTCGTTTCTAATTATGACAGGAAACTGTAGCTTCGATACTAATTATGACAGGTAACTGTAACTTCGATTCTAATTATGACAGGTAACTGTAACTTCGATACTTATTATGACAAGTAACTGTAATTTCGATACAAATTTTGGCAGGTAACTGTAATTTCGATAATAATTATGGCAGGTAACAGTAACTTCGATACTAATTATGACAGGTAACTGTAACATCGATACTTATTATGACAAGTAACTGTAATTTCGATACAAATTATGGTAGGTAACTGTAACTTCGATACTTATTATGACAGGTAACCGTAACTTCGATAGTAATTATGACAAGTAACAGTAACTTCGATACTAATTATGACAGGTAACTGTAACTTCGATACTAATTACGACAGGTAACTGTATCATCGATACTAATTCTGACAGGTAACTGGAACTTCGATACTAATTATGACAAGTAACTGTAACTTCGTTACTAATTATGACAAGTAACTCTAATTTCGATACAAATTTTGGCAGGTAACTGTAACTTCGTTACTAATTATGACAAGAAACAGTAACTTCGTTTCTAATTATGACAGGAAACTGTAGCTTCGATACTAATTATAACAGGTAACTGTAACTTCGATTCTAATTATGACAGGTAACTGTAACTTCGATACTAATTATGACAAGTAAATGTAATTTCGATACAAATTATGACAGGTAACTGTAACTTCGATATTAATTATGACAAGTAACTGTAACTTCGTTAATAATTATGACAAGTAACTGTAATTTCGTTACAAATAATGGCAGGTAACTGTAACTTCGATACTAATTATGACAGGTAACAGTAACTTCGATACTAATTATGACAGGTAACTGTAACTTCGCTACTAATTATGACAAGTAACTCTAACTTCGATACTAATTATGACAAGTAAATGTAATTTCGATACAAATTATGACAGGTAACTGTAACTTCGATATTAATTATGACAAGTAACTGTAACTTCGTTAATAATTATGACAAGTAACTGTAATTTCGTTACAAATAATGGCAGGTAACTGTAACTTCGATACAAATTATGACAGGTAACTGTAACTTCGTTACTAATTATGACAAATAACTGTAATTTCGATACAAATTATGGCAGGTAACAGTAACTTCGATACTAATTATGACAGGCAACTGTACCTTCGTTACTAATTATGACACGTAACTGTACTTTCGATACAAATGATGGCAGGTAACTGTAACTTCGATACTAATTATGACAGGTAACTCTAACTTCGCTAATAATTATGACAAGGAACTCTTATTTCGATACAAATTATGACAGGTAACAGTAACTTCGATACTAATTATGGCAGGTAACTGTAATTTCGATACTAATTATGACAAGTAACAGTAACTACGATACTAATTATGGCAGGTAACTGTAATTTCGATACTAATTATGACAAGTAACTGTAATTTCGATACAAATTATGGCAGGTAACTGTAACTTCGTTACTAATTATGACAAGTAACTGTAATTTCGATACTAATTATGGAAGGTAACTGTAACTTCGTTACTAATTATGACAAGTAACTGTAATTTCGATACAAATTATGGCAGGTAACTGTAACTTTGATACTAATTATGACAGGTAACAGTATCTTCGATACTAATGTTGACAGAAAACAGTAACTTCGATACTAATTATGGCAGGTAACAGTAACTTCGTTACTAATTATGGCAGGTAACTGTATCTTCGATACTAATTATGACAGTTAACTGTAACTTCATTACTATTTATGACAAGTAACTGTAATTTCGATACAAATTATGGCAGGTAACAGTAACTTCGATACTAATTATGACAGGTAACTGTAACTTCGTTACTAATTAAGACAAGTAACTGTAATTTCGATACAAATTATGGCAGGTAACTGTAATTTCGATACTAATTATGGCAGGTAACAGTACCTTCGATACTAATTATGACAAGTAACAGTAACTTCGATACTTATTATGACAAGTAACAGTAACTTCGATACTAATTATGACAGGTAACTGTAATTTCGGTACTAATTATGGCAGGTAACTATAATTTCGATACTAAATATGACAAGTAACAGTAACATCGATACTAATTATGGAAGGTAACTGTAATTTCGATACTAATTATGGCAGGTAACTGTAATTTCGATACTTATTATGACAAGTAACAGTAACTTCGATACTAATTATGACAAGTAACAGTAACTTCGATACTAATTATGACAGGTAACTGTAATTTCGATACTAATTATGGCAGGTAACTGTAATTTCGATACTAATTATGACAAGTAACAGTAACTTCGATACTAATTATGGCAGGTAACTGTAATTTCGATACTAATTATGGCAGGTAACTGTAATTTCGATACTAATTATGACAAGTAACTGTAATTTCGATACAAATTATGGCAGGTAACTGTAATTTCGATACTAATTATGACAAGTTACAGTAACTTCGATATTAATTATGACAGGTAACTGTAACTTCGTTACTAATTATGACAAGTAACTGTAATTTCGATACAAATTTTGGCTGGTAACTGTAACTTCGTTACTAATTATGACAGGAAACAGTAACTTCGTTTCTAATTATGACAGGAAACTGTAGCTTCGATACTAATTATGACAGGTAACTGTAACTTCGATTCTAATTATGACAGGTAACTGTAACTTCGATACTTATTATGACAAGTAACTGTAATTTCGTAACAAATTTTGGCAGGTAACTGTAATTTCGATAATAATTATGGCAGGTAACAGTAACTTCGATACTAATTATGACAGGTAACTGTAACATCGATACTTATTATGACAAGTAACTGTAATTTCGATACAAATTATGGTAGGTAACTGTAACTTCGATACTTATTATGACAGGTAACCGTAACTTCGATAGTAATTATGACAAGTAACAGTAACTTCGATACTAATTATGACAGGTAACTGTAACTTCGATACTAATTACGACAGGTAACTGTAACTTCGATACTAATTCTGACAGGTAACTGGAACTTCGATACTAATTATGACAAGTAACTGTAACTTCGTTACTAATTATGACAATAACTCTAATTTCGATACAAATTTTGGCAGGTAACTGTAACTTCGTTACTAATTATGACAAGAAACAGTAACTTCGTTTCTAATTATGACAGGAAACTGTAGCTTCGATACTAATTATAACAGGTAACTGTAACTTCGATTCTAATTATGACAGGTAACTGTAACTTCGATACTAATTATGACAAGTAAATGTAATTTCGATACAAATTATGACAGGTAACTGTAACTTCGATATTAATTATGACAAGTAACTGTAACTTCGTTAATAATTATGACAAGTAACTGTAATTTCGATACAAATAATGGCAGGTAACTGTAACTTCGATACTAATTATGACAGGTAACTGTAACTTCGCTACTAATTATGACAAGTAACTGTAATTTCGATACAAATTATGACAGGTAACTGTAACTTCGTTACTAATTATGACAAATAACTGTAATTTCGATACAAATTATGGCTGGTAACAGTAACTTCGATACTAATTATGACAGGCAACTGTACCTTCGTTACTAATTATGACACGTAACTGTACTTTCGATACAAATGATGGCAGGTAACTGTAACTTCGATACTAATTATGACAGGTAACTCTAACTTCGCTAATAATTATGACAAGGAACTCTTATTTCGATACAAATTATGACTGGTAACAGTAACTTCGTTACTAATTATGGCAAGTAACTGTAATTTCGATACAAATTATGGCAAGTAACAGTAACTTCGATACTAATTATGACAGGTAACTGTAACTTCTATACTAATTATGACAGGTAACTGTACCTTCGTTACTAATTATGACAAATAACTGTACTTTTGATGCAAATGATGGCAGGTAACTGTAACTTCGATACTAATTTTGACAGAAAAAACAGTAACTTCGATACTTATTATGGCAGGTAACAGTATCTTCGATACTAATTATGGCAGGTAACTGTAACGTCGATACTAATGATGACAGTTAACTGTAACTTCGTTACTAATTAAGACAAGTAGCTGTAATTTCGATACAAATTATGGCAGGTAACTGTAACTTCAATACTAATTATGACAGGTAACAGTAACTTCAATACTAATTATGACAAGTAACTGTAACTTCGATACTAATTATGACAGGTAACAGTTAATTCGTTACTAATTATGACAAGTAACTGTAATTTCGTTACAAATTATGGCAGGTAACTGTAACTTCGATACTAATTATGACAGGTAACAGTAACTTCGATTCTAATTATGACAAGTAACAGTTACTTCGATACTAATTATGACAAGTAACTGTAACTTCGAAACTAATTTTGACAGGTAACTGTATCATCGTTACTAATTATGACAAGTATCTGTAATTTCGGTACAAATTATGGCAGGTTACTTGTAACTTCGATACTAATTATGACAGGTAACAGTAACTTCGATACTAATTATGACAGGTAACTGTAACTTCGATAATAATTATGACAAGTAACTCGAACTTCATTACAAATTATGACAAGTAACTGTAATTTTGATAAAAAATTATGGCAGGTAACTGTAACTTCGTTACTAATTATGGCAGGTAACTGTAATTTCGATACAAATTATGGCATGTAACAGTAACTTCGATACTAATTATGACAGGGAACTGTAATTTCGATACTAATTATGACAAGTAACTCTTACTTCGTTACTAATTATGACAAGTAACTGTACTTTCGATACAAATGATGGCAGGTAACTGTAACTTCGATACTAATTACGACAGGTAACAGTAACTTCGATACTAATTATGACAGAAAACTGTAACTTCGATACTAATTAGGACAGGTATCAGTATCTTCGATACTAATTATGGCCGGTAACTGTAACTTCGATACTAATGATGACAGTTAACTGTAACTTCGTTACTAATTATGACAAGTCACTGTAATTTCGATACAAATCGTGGCAGGTAACTGTAACTTCGATACTAATTATGACAGGTAACAGTTACTTCGATACTAATTATGACAAGTAACTGTAACTTCGATACTAATTATGACAGGTAACTGTAACATCGTTACTAATTATGACAAGTATCTGTAATTTCAGTACAAATTGTGGCAGGTAACTGTAACATCGATACTTATTATGACAGGTAGCAGTAACTTCGATACTAATTATGACAGGTAACAGTAGTTTAGTTACTAATTATGACAAGTA
Organism: Meconema thalassinum; assembly: GCA_946902985.2. Taxonomy (NCBI): domain Eukaryota; kingdom Metazoa; phylum Arthropoda; class Insecta; order Orthoptera; family Tettigoniidae; genus Meconema; species Meconema thalassinum. The sequence goes on along the minus strand of OX336388.2, from coordinate 1,176,160,842 downwards.
ACTGTAATTTCGATACAAATTATGTCAGGTAACATTAACTTCGATACTAATTATGACAGGTAACTGTAACTTCGATACTTATTATGACAAGTAACTGTAATTTCGATACAAATTATGGCAGGTAACTGTAACTTCGATACTAATTATGACAGCTAACAGTAACTTCGTTAGTAATTATGACAGGTAATAGTAACTTCGATACTAATTATGACAGGTAACTGTAACTTCGTTACTAATTATGACAAGTAACTGTAATTTCGATACTAATTATGGAAGGTAACTGTAACTTCGTTACTAATTATGACAAGTAACTGTAATTTCGATACAAATTATGGCAGGTAACTGTAACTTTGATACTAATTATGACAGGTAACAGTATCTTCGATACTAATGATGACAGAAAACAGTAACTTCGATACTAATTATGGCAGGTAACAGTAACTTCGTTACTAATTATGGCAGGTAACTGTATCTTCGATACTAATTATGACAGTTAACTGTAACTTCATTACTATTTATGACAAGTAACTGTAATTTCGATACAAATTATGGCAGGTAACAGTAACTTCGATACTAATTATGACAGGTAACTGTAACTTCGTTACTAATTAAGACAAGTAACTGTAATTTCGATACAAATTATGGCAGGTAACTGTAATTTCGATACTAATTATGGCAGGTAACGGTACCTTCGATACTAATTATGACAAGTAACAGTAACTTCGATACTTATTATGACAAGTAACAGTAACTTCGATACTAATTATGACAGGTAACTGTAATTTCGGTACTAATTATAGCAGGTAACTGTAATTTCGATACTAAATATGACAAGTAACAGTAACTTCGATACTAATTATGGCAGGTAACTGTAATTTCGATACTAATTATGGCAGGTAACTGTAATTTCGATACTTATTATGACAAGTAACAGTAACTTCGATACTAATTATGACAAGTAACAGTAACTTCGATACTAATTATGACAGGTAACTGTAATTTCGATACTAATTATGGCAGGTAACTGTAATTTCGATACTAATTATGACAAGTAACAGTAACTTCGATACTAATTATGGCAGGTAACTGTAATTTCGATACTAATTATGGCAGGTAACTGTAATTTCGATACTAATTATGACAAGTAACTGTAATTTCGATACAAATTATGGCAGGTAACTGTAATTTCTATACTAATTATGACAAGTTACAGTATCTTCGATACTAATTATGACAGGTAACTGTAACTTCGTTACTAATTATGACAAGTAACTGTAATTTCGATACAAATTTTGGCTGGTAACTGTAACATCGTTACTAATTATGACAAGAAACAGTAACTTCGTTTCTAATTATGACAGGAAACTGTAGCTTCGATACTAATTATGACAGGTAACTGTAACTTCGATTCTAATTATGACAGGTAACTGTAACTTCGATACTTATTATGACAAGTAACTGTAATTTCGATACAAATTTTGGCAGGTAACTGTAATTTCGATAATAATTATGGCAGGTAACAGTAACATCGATACTAATTATGACAGGTAACTGTAACATCGATACTTATTATTACAAGTAACTGTAATTTCGATACAAATTATGGTAGGTAACTGTAACTTCGATACTTATTATGACAGGTAACCGTAACTTCGATAGTAATTATGACAAGTAACAGTAACTTCGATACTAATTATGACAGGTAACTGTAACTTCGAAACTAATTATGACAGGTAACTGTATCATCGTTACTAATTATGACAAGTATCTGTAATTTCGGTACAAATTATGGCAGGTAACTGTAACTTCGATACTAATTATGACAGGTAACAGTAACTTCGATACTAATTATGACAGGTAACTGTAACTTCGATAATAATTATGACAAGTAACTCGAACTTCATTACAAATTATGACAAGTAACTGTAATTTTGATAAAAAATTATGGCAGGTAACTGTAACTTCGTTACTCATTATGGCAGGTAACTGTAATTTCTATACAAATTATGGCATGTAACAGTAACTTCGATACTAAGTATGACAGGGTACTGTAATTTCGATACTAATAATGACAAGTAACTCTTACTTCGTTACTAATTATGACAAGTAACTGTACTTTCGATACAAATTATGGCAGGTAACAGTAACTTCGATACTAATTATGACAGGCAACTGTACCTTCGTTACTAATTATGACACGTAACTGTACTTTCGATGCAAATTATGGCAGGTAACTGTAACTTCGATACTAATTATGACAGGTAACAGTAACTTCGATACTAATTATGACAGGTAACTGTAACTTCGATAATATTTATGACAAGTAACTCGAACTTCATTACAAATTATGACAAGTAACTGTAATTTTGATAAAAAATTATGGCAGGTAACTGTAACTTCGTTACTAATTATGGCAGGTAACTGTAATTTCGATACAAATTATGGCATGTAACAGTAACTTCGATACTAAGTATGACAGGGAACTGTAATTTCGATACTAATTATGACAAGTAACTCTTACTTCGTTACTAATTATGACAAGTAACTGTACTTTCGATACAAATGATGGCAGGTAACTGTAACTTCGATACTAATTACGACAGGTTTTTGTAACTTCGATACTAATTATGACAGAAAACAGTAACTTCGATACTAATTATGACAGGTATCAGTATCTTCGATACTAATTATGGCCGGTAACTGTAACTTCGATACTAATGATGACAGTTAACTGTAACTTCGTACCTAATTATGACAAGTCACTGTAATTTCGATACAAATCATGGCAGGTAACTGTAACTTCGATACTAATTATGACAGGTAACAGTTACTTCGATACTAATTATGACAAGTAACTGTAACTTCGATACTAATTATGACAGGTAACTGTAACATCGTTACTAATTATGACAAGTATCTGTAATTTCGGTACAAATTGTGGCAGGTAACTGTAACTTCGATACTAATTATGACAGGTAACAGTAACTTCGATACTAATTATGACAAGTAACTGTAATTTCGATACAAATTTTGGCAGGTAACTGTAACTTCGTTACTAATTATGGCAGGTAACTGTAATTTCGATACAAATGATGGCAGGTAACAGTAACTTCGATACTAATTATGACAGGTTACTGTAACTTCGATACTAATTATGACAATAACTCTAACTTCGTTACTAATTATGACAAGTAACTGTAATTTTGATAAAGAAAATTATGACAGGTAACAGTAACTTCGATACTAATTATGACAGAAAACAGTAACTTCGATACTTATTATGGCAGGTAACAGTATCTTCGATACTAATTATGGCAGGTAACTGTAACGTCGATAATAATGATGACAGTTAACTGTAACTTCGTTACTAATTAAGACAAGTAGCTGTTATTTCGATACAAATTATGGCAGGTAACTGTAACTTCAATACTAATTATGGCAGGTAACAGTAACTTCAATACTAATTATGACAAGTAACTGTAACTTCGATACTAATTATGACAGGTAACAGTTAATTCGTTACTAATTATGACAAGTAACTGTAATTTCGATACAAATTATGGCAGGTAACTGTAACTTCGATACTAATTATGACAAGTAACAGTTACTTCGATACTAATTATGACAAGTAACTGTAACTTCGAAACTAATTATGACAGGTAACTGTATCATCGTTACTAATTATGACAAGTATCTGTAATTTCGGTACAAATTATGGCAGGTAACTGTAACTTCGATACTAATTATGACAGGTAACAGTAACTTCGATACTAATTATGACAGGTAACTGTAACTTCGATAATAATTATGACAAGTAACTCGAACTTCATTACAAATTATGACAAGTAACTGTAATTTTGATAAAAAATTATGGCAGGTAACTGTAACTTCGTTACTAATTATGGCAGGTAACTGTAATTTCGATACAAATTATGGCATGTAACAGTAACTTCGATACTAATTATGACAGGGAACTGTAATTTCGATACTAATTATGACAAGTAACTCTTACTTCGTTACTAATTATGACAAGTAACTGTACTTTCGATACAAATGATGGCAGGTAACTGTAACTTCGATACTAATTACGACAGGTAACAGTAACTTCGATACTAATTATGACAGAAAACAGTAACTTCGATACTAATTATGACAGGTATCAGTATCTTCGATACTAATTATGGCCGGTAACTGTAACTTCGATACTAATGATGACAGTTAACTGTAACTTCGTTACTAATTATGACAAGTCACTGTAATTTCGATACAAATCATGGCAGGTAACTGTAACTTTGATACTAATTATGACAGGTAACAGTTACTTCGATACTAATTATGACAAGTAACTGTAACTTCGATACTAATTATGACAGGTAACTGTAACATCGTTACTAATTATGACAAGTATCTGTAATTTCAGTACAAATTGTGGCAGGTAACTGTAACTTCGATACTAATTATGACAGGTAACAGTAACTTCGATACTAATTATGACAAGAAACTGTAATTTCGATACAAATTATGGCAGGTAACTGTAACTTCGTTACTAATTATGGCAGGTAACTGAATTTCGATACAAATGATGGCAGGTAACAGTAACGTCGATACTAATTATGACAGGTTACTGTAACTTCGATACTTATTATGACAAGTAACTCTATCTTCGTTACTAATTATGACAAGTAACTGTAATTTTGATAAAGAAAATTATGGCAGGTAATTGTAACTTCGATACTAATTATGACAGGTAACAGTAACTTCGATACTAATTATGACAGGTAACTGTAACTTCGTTACTAATTATGACAAGTATCTGTAATTTCGATACTAATTATGGCTGGTAACTGAAACTTCGTTACTAATTATGAAAAGTAACTGTAATTTCGATACTAATTATGGCAGGTAACAGTAACTTCGATACTAATTATGACAGGTAACAGTAACTTCGATACTAATTATGACAATTTACTGTAACTTCGATACTAATTAAGACAGGTAACTGTAACTTCGTTACTAATTATGACAAGAAACTGTAATTTCGATACAAATTATGGCAGGTAACTGTAGCTTCGATACTAATTATGACAGGTAACAGTAACTTCGATACTAATTATGACAAGTAACAGTAACTTCGATACTAATTATGACAAGTAACTGTTACTTCGAAACAAATTATGACAGGTAACTGTAAAATCGTTACTAATTATGACAAGTAACTGTAATTTCGATACAAACTATGGCAGGTAACTGTAACATCGATACTAATTATGACTAGTAACTCTAATTCGTTACTAATTAGGATAAGTAACTGTAATTTTGATAAAAAATTATGGCAGGTAACTGTAACTTCGATACTAATTATGACAGATACAGTAACTTCGATACTAATTATGACAGGTAACTGTTACTTCGTTACTAATTATGACAAGATACTGTAATTTCGATACAAATTATGGCAGGTAACTGTAACTTCGATGCTTATTATGACAGGTAGCAGTAACTTCGATACTAATTATGACAGGTAACAGTAGTTTCGTTACTAATTATGACAAGTAACTGTAATTTCGATACAAATTATGTCAGGTAACAGAAACTTCGACACTAATTATGACAGGTAACTGTGACTTCGATACTTATTATGACAAGTAACTGTAATTTCGATACAAATTATGGCAGGTAACTGTAACTTCGATACTAATTATGACAGCTAACAGTAACTTCGTTAGTAATTATGACAGGTAATAGTAACTTCGATAGTAATTATGACATGTAACTGTAACTTCGTTACTAAGTATGACAAGTAACTGAAATTTCGATACTAATTATGGAAGGTAACTGTAACTTCGTTACTAATTATGACAAGTAACTGTAATTTCGATACAAATTATGGCAGGTAACTGTAACATCGATACTAATTATGACAGGTAACAGTATCTTCGATACTAATGATGACAGAAAACAGTAACTTCGATACTAATTATGGCAGGTAACAGTAACTTCGTTACTAATTATGGCAGGTAACTCTATCTTCGATACTAAATATGACAGTTAACTGTAACTTCATTACTAATTATGACAAGTAACTGTAATTTCGATACAAATTAAGGCAGGTAATAGTAACTTCGATACTAATTATGACAGGTAACTGTAACTTCGTTACTAATTAAGACAAGTAACTGTAATTTCGATACAATATATGGCAGGTAACTGTAATTTCGATACTTATTATGGCAGGTAACAGTACCTTCGATACTAATTATGACAAGTAACAGTTACTTCGATACTTATTATGACAAGTAACAGTAACTTCGATACTAATTATGACAGGTAACTGTAATTTCGGTACTAATTAGGGCAGGTAACTCTAATTTCGATACTAAATATGACAAGTAACAGTAACTTCGATACTAATTATGGCAGGTAACTGTAATTTCGATACTAATTATGGCAGGTAACTGTAATTTCGATACTTATTATGACAAGTAACAGTAACTTCGATACTAATTATGACAAGTAACAGTAACTTCGATACTAATTATGACAGGTAACTGTAATTTCGATACTAATTATGGCAGGTAACTGTAATTTCCATACTAATTATGACAAGTAACAGTAACTTCGATACTAATTATGGCAGGTAACTGTAATTTCGATACTAATTATGGCAGGTAACTGTAATTTCTATACTAATTATGACAAGTAACAGTAACTTCGATACTAATTATGACAAGTAACTGTAACTTCGAAACTAATTATGACAGGTAACTGTAACATCGTTACTAATTATAACAAGTAACTGTAATTTCGATACAAATTATGGCAGGTAACTGTAATTTCGATACTAATTATGACAAGTTACAGTAACTTCGATACTAATTATGACAGGTAACTGTAACTTCGTTACTAATTATGACAAGTAACTGTAATTTCGATACAAATTTTGGCAGGTAACTGTAACTTCGTTACTAATTATGACAAGAAACAGTAACTTCGTTTCTAATTATGACAGGAAACTGTAGCTTCGATACTAATTATGACAGGTAACTGTAACTTCGATTCTAATTATGACAGGTAACTGTAACTTCGATACTTATTATGACAAGTAACTGTAATTTCGATACAAATTTTGGCAGGTAACTGTAATTTCGATAATAATTATGGCAGGTAACAGTAACTTCGATACTAATTATGACAAGTAACTGTAACATCGATACTTATTATGACAAGTAACTGTAATTTCGATACAAATTATGGCAGGTAACTGTAACTTCGATACTTATTATGACAGGTAACAGTAACTTCGATAGTAATTATTACAAGTAAGAGTAACTTCGATACTAATTATGACAGGTAACTGTAACTTCGATACTAATTACGACAGGTAACTGTAACTTCGATACTAATTCTGACAGGTAACTGTAAATTCGATACTAATTATGACAAGTAACTGTAACTTCGTTACTAATTATGACAAGTAACTCTAATTTCGATACTAATTATGACAAGTAACTGTAACTTCGTTACTAATTATGACAAGTAACTCTAATTTCGATACAAATTTTGGCAGCTAACTGTAGCTTCGATACTAATTATGACAGGTAACTGTAACTTCGATTCTAATTATGAAAGGTAACTGTAACTTCGATACTAATTATGACAAGTAAATGTAATTTCGATACAAATTATGACAGGTAACTGTAACTTCGATATTAATTATGACAAGTAACTGTAACTTCGTTAATAATTATGACAAGTAACTGTAATTTCGATACAAATAATGGCAGGTAACTGTAACTTCGATACTAATTATGACAGGTAACAGTAACTTCGATACTAATAATGACAGGTAACTGTAACTTCGCTACTAATTATGACAAGTAAAAGTAATTTCGATACAAATTATGACAGGTAACTGTAACTTCGTTACTAATTATGACAAATAACTGTAATATCGATACAAATTATGGCAGGTAACAGTAACTTCGATACTAATTATGACAGGCAACTGTACCTTCGTTACTAATTATGACACGTAACTGTACTTTCGATACAAATGATGGCAGGTAACTGTAACTTCGATACTAATTATGACAGGTAACTCTAACTTCGCTAATAATTATGACAAGGAACTCTTATTTCGATACAAATTATGACAGGTAACAGTAACTTCGTTACTAATTATGGCAAGTAACTGTAATTTCGATACAAATTATGGCAAGTAACAGTGACTTCGATACTCATTATGACAGGTAACTGTAACTTTTATACTAATTATGACAGGTAACTGTACCTTCGTTACTAATTATGACAAATAACTGTACTTTCGATGCAAATGATGGCAGGTAACTGTAACTTCGATACTAATTATGACAGGTAACAGTAACTTCGATACTAATTATGACAGAAAACAGTAACATCGATACTTATTATGACAGGTAACAGTATCTTCGATACTAATTATGGCAGGTAACTGTAACGTCGATACTAATGATGACAGTTAACTGTAACTTCGTTACTAATTAAGACAAGTAGCTGTAATTTCGATACAAATTATGGCAGGTAACTGTAACTTCAATACTAATTATGACAGGTAACAGTAACTTCGATACTAATTATGACAAGTAACTGTAACATCGATACTAATTATGACAGGTTACAGTTAATTCGTTACTAATTATGACAAGTAACTGTAATTTCGATACAAATTATGGCAGGTAACTGTCACTTCGATACTAATTATGACAGGTAACAGTAACTTCGATTCTAATTATGACAAGTAACAGTTACTTCGATACTAATTATGACAAGTAACTGTAACTTCGAAACTAATTATGACAGGTAACTGTATCATCGTTACTAATTATGACAAGTATCTGTAATTTCGGTACAAATTATGGCAGGTTACTGTAACTTCGATACTAATTATGACAGGTAACAGTAACTTCGATACTAATTATGACAGGTAACTGTAACTTCGATAATAATTATGACAAGTAACTCGAACTTCATTACAAATTATGACAAGTAACTGTAATTTTGATAAAAAATTATGGCAGGTAACTGTAACTTCGTTACTAATTATGGCAGGTAACTGTAATTTCGATACAAATTATGGCAGGTAACTGTAACTTCGATACTAATTATGACAGGTAACAGTAACTTCGATACTAATTATGACGGGTAACTGTAACTTCGTTACTAATTATGACAAGTAACTGTAATTTCGATACTAATTATGGCAGGTAACTGTAACTTCGATACTAATTATGACAGGTTACAGTAACCTCGATACTAATTATGACAAGTAACTCTAATTTTGATGAATAATTATGGCAGGTAACTGTAACTTCGATACTAATTATGACAGGTAACAGTAACTTCGATACTAATTATGACAGATAACAGTAACTTCGATACTAATTATGACAGGTAACTGTAACTTCGTTACTAATTATGACAAGTAACTGTAATTTCGATACAAATTATGGCAGGTAACTATAACTTCGATACTAATTATGACAGGTTACAGTAACCTCGATACTAATTATGACAAGTAAGTGTAACTTCGATACTAATTATGACGGGTAACTGTAACTTCGATACTAATTATGACTAGTAACTCTAATTCGTTACTAATTAGGGCAAATAACTGTAATTTTGTTAAAAAATTATGGCAGGTAACTGTAACTTCGATACTAATTATGACAGGTAACAGTACTTTCCATACTAATTATGACAGGTAACTGTAACTTCGTTACTAATTATGACAAGTAACTGTAATTTTGATACTTATTATGGCAGGTAACTGTTACATCGTTACTAATTATTACAAGTAACTTTAATTTCGATACAAATTATGGCAGGTAACTGTAACTTCGATACTAATTATGACAGGTAACAGTAACTTCGATACTAATTATGACAGGTAACAGTAACTTCGTTACTAATTATGACAAGTAACTGTAACTTCGAAACTAATTATGACAGGTAACTGTAACATCGTTACTAATTACGACAAGTTACTGTAATTTCGATACAAATTATGGCAGGTAACTGTAACTTCGATACTTATTATGACAGGTAACAGTAACTTCGATACTAATTATGACAAGTAACTGTAACTTCGATTCAAATTATGGCAGGTAACTGTAACTTCGTTACTAATTATGGCAGGTAACTGTAATTTCGATACAAATTATGACAGGTAACAGTAACTTCGATACTAATTATTACAGGTAACTGTAACTTCGTTACTAATTATGACAAGTAACTGTAATTTCAATACTAATTATGGCAGGTAAATGTAACATCGTTACTAATTATGACAAGTAACTGTAATTTCAATACTAATTATGGCAGGTAAATGTAACATCGTTACTAATTATGACAAGTAACTTTAATTTCGATACAAATTATGGCAGGTAACTGTAACTTCGATACTAATTATGACAGGTGACAGTAACTTCGATATTAATTATGACAGGTAAGAGTAACTTCGTTACTAATTATGACAAGTAACTGTAATTTCGAAACTAATTATTGCAGGTAACTGTAACTTCGTTATTAATTATGACAAGTATCTGTAATTTCGATACAAATTATGGCAGGTAACTGTAACTTCGATACTAATTATGACAGGTAACAGTATCTTCGATACTAATGATGACAGAAAACAGTAACTTCGATACTAATTATGGCAGGTAACAGTAACTTCGATACTAATTATGGCAGGTAACTCTATCTTCGATACTAATTATGACAGTTAACTGTAACTTCATTACTAATTATGACAAGGAACTGTAATTTCGATACAAATTATGGCAGGTAACAGTAACTACGATACTAATTATGACAGGTAACCGTAACTTCGTTACTAATTATGACCAGTAACTGTAATTTCGATACAAATTATGGCAGGTAACTGTAATTTCTATATTATTTATGGCATTCATTACTTTCTCTTTCTTTCTTTCTTTCTTTCTTTCTTTCTTTCTTTCTTTTATCTTTCTTTCTCTCACTTTCTTTTCTTTATTTCAATACTTGATCTTTTTATTTATTTCTTACTCTTCTTCCTTTCCTTTCTTTCTCTTTTTCTGTCTTTCTTTCCTGTCTTTATTTTTCTTTGGTTTTTTCTTCCCTTCTTTCCTATCTTTTTCTTTCTCTTTTTTCTTTTCTTTACTTTCCTTTTTTTACTCTTTTCTTTGTATTTGATTCTTTCCTTTCTTTTTCTATTTTTCTTCTTTCTTTTCCTATTTTTCTTTCTCTTTTTCTTTTTCTATTTTTCTTATGCTTTCTTTTTTCTTAATTAATTAATTAATTATTTTTATGTCTACCCTTTAATTCTAAAACTTGCTACCATATCCTTCTTTTGTTCAGATTCATCTGAAATGAAGTCAGGTTTCCTTTATTTATTTCCTTTATAACTTGAAGTTAATTTGTTTATTAGCTATATGTCATTGTTCTATTAGACTGTGGTGTGTGAGTGTGTCTGGTGAGGGTGCATGTGAGTGGGCCTGGTGACAGACTGTTTTAGTGGTAGTATTTGTTTGTTGGTGAAACATTAGTATTTTTTTCGTTAGTAGAATTTTGGTATTTAATTGTTAGTAGAAGGTTAGTATTTTGTAGTAGAATTGCTCTTTACTTATTCTGAAAGGGAGTAGCAGCCTTCCAGAATAAATCAATTCTTTACTAGTCTAATAGACGGTTAAGATATTGATAATATAAGCCAACTAATGGCTACACTGCGTTCTGCTGCACGGCTGAAAGCAACGGGAAACTACAGCCGTAATGCTATTCCCGAGGATATGCACCTCTCTATGCATAATTACATGTGATGATGGCCTCCTCCCTTGTAAAATTTCAATCCGGAGGTAAACTAGTCCCCCGTTCGGATCTCCGGGTGGGGACTACTCGAGAGGGGGTTAACATCACAGAAGTGACAAAGAGGAAATCTGACATTCTACGGATCGGAGCGTGGAATGTTAGAAGTCTGCTAGGAAGTGGAAAGTTAGAAATCTTAGAAAGGGAAATGGATAGGTTGAGGTTGGATTTGGTTGGGATTAGTGAAATGCGCTGGCAGGAAGAGCAGGACTTTTGGTCAGGAGACTATAGGGTCCTTAGCACCAAATCAAACAATGGCCAAGCAGGGGTTGGTCTCATATTGAGTAGGAAACTTGGACAGCGGGTGGAATATTATGAGCAATACAGTGAACGGATTATTGTGGCAAAAATCAATACTAAACCTACGTGCACCACAGTGGTACAAGTCTATATGCCTACCAGTCAAGCTGATGATGAGGATGTTGAAAAGGTCTACGAAGAAATAGATGACATTCTGAGGTATATCAAAGGTGATGAAAATGTTATAGTGATGGGAGATTGGAATGCTGAGGTAGGAAAAGGGAGAAAAGGGAAGATAGTAGGAGATTTCGGATTAGGTGAAAGTAATGATCGAGGAAGCAGGCTGATGGAATTCTGCACCGAACATGAGTTGGTCATAGCTAACACCTTATTCAATAACCACAATAGAAGAATATACACATGGATGAGACCAGGAGATACAGGGCGTTACCAAATCGACTTCATTATGGTCAAGCAGAGGTTTCGAAACCAGATTTTGGATTGTAAAACATATCCTGGTGCTGACATAAACTCTGACCACAATCTGGTTGTAATGAAATGCAGATTAAAGTTGAAGAAACTGAAGAAAAGTCAAAAGCCAAAAAGGTGGGCAATAGACAGACTGAAAGTAAAGGATGTAAACGAAAGATTCAAGAAGAGTATAAAGGAAGGACTAATCAAAACCCCTAAACAAACTTCAATTGCAGACGAATGGGCACTTTTGAAGAATGAAATAACAAAATCCGCAGAAGAAAACATTGGTAGGAAAGAAAGAATAGGTAGAAAACCGTGGATCACTCAGGATATACTAGAATTGATGGATGAAAGGCGGAAACACAAGAATCTAAGAGATGAAAAGGGGAAAGCAGAATACAGACGTCTGAGAAATGAGGTTAACAAGAAGTGCAAGGGAGCGAAAGAAGAATGGTTGAAAGAGAAATGTGCAGGTATAGAAAATTGTCTGAAATTAGGAAGAGTAGACACAGCCTATCGAAGGATTAAGAATACTTTTGGGGAAAAGAAGACTAAGTGCTGTAATATTAAGGACACAAATGGAAAGCCTCTAACAGATAGGGAAGAAAAGGTTGAGAGATGGAAAGCTTACATAGAGTGCTTGTATAAGGGAAAGGAGATCGAGAATCATGTAATGGAAAGGGAGGAGGAAATTGATGAGGATACAAAAGGAGATTTAATATTGAGATCAGAATTTGACAGAGCATTAGAGGACTTAGGCAGGAACAAAGCACCAGGCATAGATGATATACCGATTGAGTTGCTACGCTGCATAGGAGATGAAGGTCTGATCAGGTTATTTCACTTGGTGTGTAGGATTTATGAGACAGGTGAGGTACCCCCTGATTTCAAGAAGAATGTTATCATCCCTATACCAAAGAAAGTGGGAGCTGACAGATGTGAAGATTACCGTACAATCAGCTTGATTACTCATGCTTCAAAGATCCTGTCTAGAATAATTTACAAGAGGATTGAAAGCCAGATAGAAACGGAGTTGGGTGAAGACCAGTTTGGTTTCAGGAGAAATGTAGGAACAAGGGAAGCTGTACTAAGTCTTAGGCTGATTTTGGAAGGTAGAATAAGGAAAGATAAGAGACCGTTCATGGCATTTGTAGACTTAGAAAAGGCTTTTGATAACGTTGATTGGACTAAATTGTTTGACATTTTGAAATCTATTGGAATAAAGTACAGGAATAGGAGGGTGATATACAATCTATACAGAAACCAGACTGCAGTCATTCGAGCTGAAGGACATGAGAGAGAAGCTGGTATTCAGAAAGGTGTAAGGAAAGGCTGCAACTTATCACCCATACTTTTCAATCTTTACATTGAACAAGCAATGAAGGAAATTGGAGAAAAATTTAAAGTGGGAGTGAAGATTCAAGGAGAAATAATTTCCACTCTGAGATTTGCTGATGACATCGTCATCTTGGCCGACAAGCCTGAGGATTTGAATGAGTTTTTGAATGGTATGGATTCCGTCTTACGGAAGGAATTCAGGATGAAAATTAATAAATGTAAAACAAAAATACTGGAATGCAGCCGTAATAAATCAGAAACCTCTATGGAGATCAAATTGGCCGGTGAAAAGCTGAAGGAAGTAGGAGACTTCTGTTACTTAGGAAGCAGAATAACCAGTGATGGACGAAGCAAAGACGATATAAAAAGTAGGTTGGCTCAGGCAAGGAAAGCCTTTCTACAAAAAAGGAATCTGTTGACATCGAATATAGATTTAGGTATTAGGAAGTCATTTTTGAAAGCCTTTGTCTGGAGCGTGGCGCTCTATGGAAGTGAAACATGGACTATTGGTGCAGCAGAAAAGAGGAGAATTGAAGCATTTGAAATGTGGTGTTACAGGAGAATGATGAAGATCAGATGGGTAGATAGGGTTACAAACGAAGAGGTATTAAGGCGAGTGGGAGAGGAGAGATCTTTCTGGCGACTGCTAATGAAGAGAAGAGATAGGTTGGTTGGACACAAACTAAGACACCCAGGAATAGCAAGCTTAGTTATGGAAGGAAGGGTCGAGGATAAGAACTGTAGGGGTAGACCAAGGTTAGAATATGTTAAACAGATTGCCTAGGATGTAGGGTGTGGTAGCTATGTAGAAATGAAACGATTAGCTCAGAACAGGGAGGCATGGAGAGCTGCATCAAACCAGTCAAAAGACTGAAGACTCAAACAACAACGTATGGCAGGTAACAGTAACTTCGATACTAATTATGACAAATAACAGTAACTTCGATACTAATTATGACAAGTAACAGTAACTTCGATACCAATTATGACAGGTAACTGTAATTTCGATACTAATTATGGCAGGTAACTGTAATTTCGATACTAATTATTACAAGTAACAGTAACTTCGATACTAATTATGGCAGGTAACTGTAATTTCGATATTAATTATGGCAGGTAACTGTATTTTCGATACTAATTATGACAAGTAACAGTAACTTCGATACTAATTATGACAAGTAACAGTAACTTCGATACTAATTATGACAGGTAACTGTAATTTCGATACTAATTATGGCAGGTAACTGTAATTTCGATACTAATTATGACAAGTAACAGTAACTTCGATACTAATTATGGCAGGTAACTGTAATTTCGATACTAATTATGGCAGGCAACTGTAATTTCGATACTAATTATGACAAGTAACAGTAACTTCGATACTAATTATGACAAGTAACTGTAACTTCGAAACTAATTATGACAGGTAACTGTAACATCGTTACTAATTATGACAAGTAACTGTAATTTCGATACAAATTATGGCAGGTAACTGTAACTTGGATACTAATTATGACAGGTAACAGTAACTTCGATACTAATTATGACAAGTAACTGTAACTTCGATACTAATTATGACAGGTAACTGTAACTTCGATACTAATTATTACAGGTAACTGTAACTTCGTTACTAATTAAGACAAGTAACTGTAATTTCGATACAAATTTTGACAGGTAACTGTAACTTCGTTACTAATTGTGACAAGAAACAGTAACTTCGTTTCTAATTATGACAGGAAACTGTAGCTTCGATACTAATTATGACAGGTAACTGTAACTTCGATTCTAATTATGACAGGTAACTGTAACTTCGATATTTATTATGACAAGTAACTGTAATTTCGATACAAATTTTGGCAGGTAACTGTAATTTCGATAATAATTATGGCAAGTAACAGTAACTTCGATACTAATTAAGACAGGTAACTGTAACTTCGATACTTATTATGACAAGTAACTGAAATTTCGATACAAATTATGGCAGGTAACTGTAACTTCTATACCAATTATGACAGGTAACTGTACCTTCGTTACTAATTATGACAAATAACTGTACTTTCGATGCAAATGATGGCAGGTAACTGTAACTTCGATACTAATTATGACAGGTAACAGTAACTTCGATACTAATTATGACAGAAAACAGTAACTTCGATAATAATTATGACAGGTAACAGTATCTTCGATACTAATTATGGCAGGTAACTGTAACGTCGATACTAATGATGACAGTTAACTGTAACTTCGTTACTAATTAAGACAAGTAACTGTATTTTCGATACAAATTATGGCAGGTAACTGTAACTTCGATACTAATTATGACAGGTAACAGTAACTTCAATTCTAATTATGACAAGTAACAGTTACTTCGATACTAATTATGACAAGTAACTGTAACTTCGAAACTAATTATGACAGGTAACTGTATCATCGTTACTAATTATGACAAGTATCTGTAATTTCGGTACAAATTATGGCAGGTAACTGTAACTTCGATACTAATTATGACAGGTAACAGTAACTTCGATACTAATTATGACAGGTAACTGTAACTTCGATAATAATTATGACAAGTAACTCGAACTTCATTGCAAATTATGACAAGTAACTGTAATTTTGATAAAAAATTATGGCAGGTAACTGTAACTTCGTTACAAATTATGGCAGGTAACTGTAATTACGATACAAATTATGGCATGTTACAGTAACTTCGATACTAATTATGACAGGTAACTGTAATTTCGATATTAATTATGACAAGTAACTCTTTCTTCGTTACTAATGATGACAGGTAATTTTGATAAAAAATTATGGCAGGTAACTGTTACTTCGATACTAATTATGACAGGTAACAGTAACTTCGATACTAATTATGACAGGTAACTGTAACTTCGTTACTAATTATGACAAGTAACTGTAATTTCGATACTAATTATGGCAGGTAACTGTAACATCGTTACTAATTATGACAAGTAACTTTAATTTCCATACAAATTATGGCAGGTAACTGTAATTTTGATACTAATTATGACAGGGTACAGTAACCTCGATACTAATTATGACAAGTAAGTGTAACTTCGAAACAAATTATGACAGTTAACTGTAACATCGTTACTAATTATGACAAGTGACTGTAATTTCGATACAAATTATGGCATGTAACTGTAACTTCGATACTAATTATGACAGGTTACAGTAACCTTGATACTAATTATGACAAGTTAGTGTAACTTCGATACTTATTATGACGGGTAACTGTAACTTCGATACTAATTATGACTAGTAACTCTAATTCGTTACTAATTAGGACAAGTAATGGTAATTTTGATAAAAAATTATGGCAGGTAACTGTAACTTCGATACTAATTATGACAGGTAACAGTAACTTCGATACTAATTATGACGGATAACTGTAACTTCGTTACTAATTATGACAAGTAACTGTAATTTCGAGACTAATTATGGCAGGTAACTGTAACTTCGATACTAATTATGACAGGTTACAGTAACCTCTATACTAATTATGACAAGTAACTCTAATTTTGATAAATAATTATGGCAGGTAACTGTAACTTCGATACTAATTATGACAGGTAACAGTAACTTCGATACTAATTATGACAGACAACAGTAACTTCGATACTAATTATGACAGGTAACTGTAACTTCGTTCCTAATTATGACAAGTAACTGTAATTTTGATACTAATTATGGCAGGTAACTGTAACTTCGATACTAATTATGACAGGTTACAGTAACCTCGGTACTAATTATGACAAGTAACTGTAATTTTGATAAAAATTTATGGCAGGTAACTGTAACTTCGTTATTAATTATGACAAGTAACTGTTATTTCGATACTAATTATGGCAGGTAACTGTAACATCGTTACTAATTATGACAAGTAACTGTAATTTTGATACTAATTATGGCAGGTAACTGTAACTTCGATACTAATTATGACAGGTTACAGTAACCTCGGTACTAATTATGACAAGTAACTGTAATTTTGATAAAAATTTATGGCAGGTAACTGTAACTTCGTTATTAATTATGACAAGTAACTGTTATTTCGATACTAATTATGGCAGGTAACTGTAACTTCGTTACTAATTATGACAAGTCACTGTAATTTCGATACAAATCATGGCAGGTAACTGTAACTTCGATACTAATTATGACAGGTAACAGTTACTTCGATACTAATTATGACAAGTAACTGTAACTTCGATACTAATTATGACAGGTAACTGTAACATCGTTACTAATTATGACAAGTATCTGTAATTTCAGTACAAATTGTGGCAGGTAACTGTAACTTCGATACTAATTATGACAGGTAACAGTAACTTCGATACTAATTATGACAAGTAACTGTAATTTCGATACAAATTATGGCAGGTAACTGTAACTTCGTTACTAATTATGGCAGGTAACTGAATTTCGATACAAATGATGGCAGGTAACAGTAACGTCGATACTAATTATGACAGGTTACTGTAACTTCGATACTTATTATGACAAGTAACTCTATCTTCGTTACTAATTATGACAAGTAACTGTAATTTTGATAAAGAAAATTATGGCAGGTAATTGTAACTTCGATACTAATTATGACAGGTAACAGTAACTTCGATACTAATTATGACAGGTAACTGTAACTTCGTTACTAATTATGACAAGTATCTGTAATTTCGATACTAATTATGGCTGGTAACTGAAACTTCGTTACTAATTATGAAAAGTAACTGTAATTTCGATACAAATTATGGCAGGTAACAGTAACTTCGATACTAATTATGACAGGTAACAGTAACTTCGATACTAATTATGACAATTTACTGTAACTTCGATACTAATTATGACAGGTAACTGTAACTTCGTTACTAATTATGACAAGAAACTGTAATTTCGATACAAATTATGGCAGGTAACTGTAGCTTCGATACTAATTATGACAGGTAACAGTAACTTCGATACTAATTATGACAAGTAACAGTAACTTCGATACTAATTATGACAAGTAACTGTTACTTCGAAACAAATTATGACAGGTAACTGTAAAATCGTTACTAATTATGACAAGTAACTGTAATTTCGATACAAACTATGGCAGGTAACTGTAACATCGATACTAATTATGACTAGTAACTCTAATTCGTTACTAATTAGGATAAGTAACTGTAATTTTGATAAAAAATTATGGCAGGTAACTGTAACTTCGATACTAATTATGACAGATACAGTAACTTCGATACTAATTATGACAGGTAACTGTTACTTCGTTACTAATTATGACAAGATACTGTAATTTCGATACAAATTATGGCAGGTAACTGTAACATCGTTACTAATTATGACAAGTAACTTTAATTTCGATACAAATTATGGCAGGTAACTGTAACTTCGATGCTTATTATGACAGGTAGCAGTAACTTCGATACTAATTATGACAGGTAACAGTAGTTTCGTTACTAATTATGACAAGTAACTGTAATTTCGATACAAATTATGTCAGGTTACAGTAACTTCGACACTAATTATGACAGGTAACTGTAACTTCGATACTTATTATGACAAGTAACTGTAATTTCGATACAAATTATGGCAGGTAACTGTAACTTCGATACTAATTATGACAGCTAACAGTAACTTCGTTAGTAATTATGACAGGTAATAGTAACTTCGATAGTAATTATGACATGTAACTGTAACTTCGTTACTAAGTATGACAAGTAACTGAAATTTCGATACTAATTATGGAAGGTAACTGTAACTTCGTTACTAATTATGACAAGTAACTGTAATTTCGATACAAATTATGGCAGGTAACTGTAACATCGATACTAATTATGACAGGTAACAGTATCTTCGATACTAATGATGACAGAAAACAGTAACTTCGATACTAATTATGGCAGGTAACAGTAACTTCGTTACTAATTATGGCAGGTAACTCTATCTTCGATACTAAATATGACAGTTAACTGTAACTTCATTACTAATTATGACAAGTAACTGTAATTTCGATACAAATTAAGGCAGGTAATAGTAACTTCGATACTAATTATGACAGGTAACTGTAACTTCGTTACTAATTAAGACAAGTAACTGTAATTTCGATACAATATATGGCAGGTAACTGTAATTTCGATACTTATTATGGCAGGTAACAGTACCTTCGATACTAATTATGACAAGTAACAGTAACTTCGATACTTATTATGACAAGTAACAGTAACTTCGATACTAATTATGACAGGTAACTGTAATTTCGGTACTAATTAGGGCAGGTAACTGTAATTTCGATACTAAATATGACAAGTAACAGTAACTTCGATACTAATTATGGCAGGTAACTGTAATTTCGATACTAATTATGGCAGGTAACTGTAATTTCGATACTTATTATGACAAGTAACAGTAACTTCGATACTAATTATGACAAGTAACAGTAACTTCGATACTAATTATGACAGGTAACTGTAATTTCGATACTAATTATGGCAGGTAACTGTAATTTCCATACTAATTATGACAAGTAACAGTAACTTCGATACTAATTATGGCAGGTAACTGTAATTTCGATACTAATTATGGCAGGTAACTGTAATTTCTATACTAATTATGACAAGTAACAGTAACTTCGATACTAATTATGACAAGTAACTGTAACTTCGAAACTAATTATGACAGGTAACTGTAACATCGTTACTAATTATGACAAGTAACTGTAATTTCGATACAAATTATGGCAGGTAACTGTAATTTCGATACTAATTATGACAAGTTACAGTAACTTCGATACTAATTATGACAGGTAACTGTAACTTCGTTACTAATTATGACAAGTAACTGTAATTTCGATACAAATTTTGGCAGGTAACTGTAACTTCGTTACTAATTATGACAAGAAACAGTAACTTCGTTTCTAATTATGACAGGAAACTGTAGCTTCGATACTAATTATGACAGGTAACTGTAACTTCGATTCTAATTATGACAGGTAACTGTAACTTCGATACTTATTATGACAAGTAACTGTAATTTCGATACAAATTTTGGCAGGTAACTGTAATTTCGATAATAATTATGGCAGGTAACTGTAACTTCGATACTAATTATGACAAGTAACTGTAACATCGATACTTATTATGACAAGTAACTGTAATTTCGATACAAATTATGGCAGGTAACTGTAACTTCGATACTTATTATGACAGGTAACAGTAACTTCGATAGTAATTATTACAAGTAAGAGTAACTTCGATACTAATTATGACAGGTAACTGTAACTTCGATACTAATTACGACAGGTAACTGTAACTTCGATACTAATTCTGACAGGTAACTGTAAATTCGATACTAATTATGACAAGTAACTGTAACTTCGTTACTAATTATGACAAGTAACTCTAATTTCGATACTAATTATGACAAGTAACTCTAATTTCGATACAAATTTTGGCAGTTAACTGTAGCTTCGATACTAATTATGACAGGTAACTGTAACTTCGATTCTAATTATGACAAGTAAATGTAATTTCGATACAAATTATGACAGGTAACTGTAACTTCGATATTAATTATGACAAGTAACTGTAACTTCGTTAATAATTATGACAAGTAACTGTAATTTCGATACAAATAATGGCAGGTAACTGTAACTTCGATACTAATTATGACAGGTAACAGTAACTTCGATACTAATAATGACAGGTAACTGTAACTTCGCTACTAATTATGACAAGTAAAAGTAATTTCGATACAAATTATGACAGGTAACTGTAACTTCGTTACTAATTATGACAAATAACTGTAATATCGATACAAATTATGGCAGGTAACAGTAACTTCGATACCAATTATGACAAGTAAATGTAATTTCGATACAAATTATGACAGGTAACTGTAACTTCGATACCAATTATGACAAGTAAATGTAATTTCGATACAAATTATGACAGGTAACTGTAACTTCGATATTAATTATGACAAGTAACTGTAACTTCGTTAATAATTATGACAAGTAACTG
This sequence comes from Meconema thalassinum, assembly GCA_946902985.2. Classification (NCBI taxonomy): domain Eukaryota; kingdom Metazoa; phylum Arthropoda; class Insecta; order Orthoptera; family Tettigoniidae; genus Meconema; species Meconema thalassinum. Next base: position 1,176,138,874 of record OX336388.2, on the reverse strand, counting down.
TAATTTCGATACAAATAATGGCAGGTAACTGTAACTTCGATACTAATTATGACAGGTAACAGTAACTTCGATACTAATAATGACAGGTAACTGTAACTTCGCTACTAATTATGACAAGTAAAAGTAATTTCGATACAAATTATGACAGGTAACTGTAACTTCGTTACTAATTATGACAAATAACTGTAATATCGATACAAATTATGGCAGGTAACAGTAACTTCGATACTAATTATGACAGGCAACTGTACCTTCGTTACTAATTATGACACGTAACTGTACTTTCGATACAAATGATGGCAGGTAACTGTAACTTCGATACTAATTATGACAGGTAACTCTAACTTCGCTAATAATTATGACAAGGAACTCTTATTTCGATACAAATTATGACAGGTAACAGTAACTTCGTTACTAATTATGGCAAGTAACTGTAATTTCGATACAAATTATGGCAAGTAACAGTGACTTCGATACTCATTATGACAGGTAACTGTAACTTTTATACTAATTATGACAGGTAACTGTACCTTCGTTACTAATTATGACAAATAACTGTACTTTCGATGCAAATGATGGCAGGTAACTGTAACTTCGATACTAATTATGACAGGTAACAGTAACTTCGATACTAATTATGACAGAAAACAGTAACATCGATACTTATTATGACAGGTAACAGTATCTTCGATACTAATTATGGCAGGTAACTGTAACGTCGATACTAATGATGACAGTTAACTGTAACTTCGTTACTAATTAAGACAAGTAGCTGTAATTTCGATACAAATTATGGCAGGTAACTGTAACTTCAATACTAATTATGACAGGTAACAGTAACTTCGATACTAATTATGACAAGTAACTGTAACATCGATACTAATTATGACAGGTTACAGTTAATTCTTTACTAATTATGACAAGTAACTGTAATTTCGATACAAATTATGGCAGGTAACTGTAACTTCGATACTAATTATGACAGGTAACAGTAACTTCGATTCTAATTATGACAAGTAACAGTTACTTCGATACTAATTATGACAAGTAACTGTAACTTCGAAACTAATTATGACAGGTAACTGTATCATCGTTACTAATTATGACAAGTATCTGTAATTTCGGTACAAATTATGGCAGGTTACTGTAACTTCGATACTAATTATGACAGGTAACAGTAACTTCGATACTAATTATGACAGGTAACTGTAACTTCGATAATAATTGTGACAAGTAACTCGAACTTCATTACAAATTATGACAAGTAACTGTAATTTTGATAAAAAATTATGGCAGGTAACTGTAACTTCGTTACTAATTATGGCAGGTAACTGTAATTTCGATACAAATTATGGCAGGTAACTGTAACTTCGATACTAATTATGACAGGTAACAGTAACTTCGATACTAATTATGACGGGTAACTGTAACTTCGTTACTAATTATGACAAGTAACTGTAATTTCGATACTAATTATGGCAGGTAACTGTAACTTCGATACTAATTATGACAGTTTACAGTAACCTCGATACTAATTATGACAAGTAACTCTAATTTTGATGAATAATTATGGCAGGTAACTGTAACTTCGATACTAATTATGACAGGTAACAGTAACTTCGATACTAATTATGACAGATAACAGTAACTTCGATACTAATTATGACAGGTAACTGTAACTTCGTTACTAATTATGACAAGTAACTGTAATTTCGATACAAATTATGGCAGGTAACTATAACTTCGATACTAATTATGACAGGTTACAGTAACCTCGATACTAATTATGACAAGTAAGTGTAACTTCGATACTAATTATGACGGGTAACTGTAACTTCGATACTAATTATGACTAGTAACTCTAATTCGTTACTAATTAGGGCAAATAACTGTAATTTTGTTAAAAAATTATGGCAGGTAACTGTAACTTCGATACTAATTATGACAGGTAACAGTACTTTCCATACTAATTATGACAGGTAACTGTAACTTCGTTACTAATTATGACAAGTAACTGTAATTTTGATACTTATTATGGCAGGTAACTGTTACATCGTTGCTAATTATTACAAGTAACTTTAATTTCGATACAAATTATGGCAGGTAACTGTAACTTCGATACTAATTATGACAGGTAACAGTAACTTCGATACTAATTATGACAGGTAACAGTAACTTCGTTACTAATTATGACAAGTAACTGTAACTTCGAAACTAATTATGACAGGTAACTGTAACATCGTTACTAATTACGACAAGTTACTGTAATTTCGATACAAATTATGGCAGGTAACTGTAACTTCGATACTTATTATGACAGGTAACAGTAACTTCGATACTAATTATGACAAGTAACTGTAACTTCGATTCAAATTATGGCAGGTAACTGTAACTTCGTTACTAATTATGGCAGGTAACTGTAATTTCGATACAAATTATGACAGGTAACAGTAACTTCGATACTAATTATTACAGGTAACTGTAACTTCGTTACTAATTATGACAAGTAACTGTAATTTCAATACTAATTATGGCAGCTAAATGTAACATCGTTACTAATTATGACAAGTAACTGTAATTTCAATACTAATTATGGCAGGTAAATGTAACATCGTTACTAATTATGACAAGTAACTTTAATTTCGATACAAATTATGGCAGGTAACTGTAACTTCGATACTAATTATGACAGGTGACAGTAACTTCGATATTAATTATGACAGGTAAGAGTAACTTCGTTACTAATTATGACAAGTAACTGTAATTTCGAAACTAATTATTGCAGGTAACTGTAACTTCGTTATTAATTATGACAAGTATCTGTAATTTCGATACAAATTATGGCAGGTAACTGTAACTTCGATACTAATTATGACAGGTAACAGTATCTTCGATACTAATGATGACAGAAAACAGTAACTTCGATACTAATTATGGCAGGTAACAGTAACTTCGATACTAATTATGGCAGGTAACTCTATCTTCGATACTAATTATGACAGTTAACTGTAACTTCATTACTAATTATGACAAGGAACTGTAATTTCGATACAAATTATGGCAGGTAACAGTAACTACGATACTAATTATGACAGGTAACCGTAACTTCGTTACTAATTATGACCAGTAACTTTAATTTCGATACAAATTATGGCAGGTAACTGTAATTTCTATATTATTTATGGCATTCATTACTTTCTCTTTCTTTCTTTCTTTCTTTCTTTCTTTCTTTCTTTTATCTTTCTTTCTCTCACTTTCTTTTCTTTATTTCAATACTTGATCTTTTTATTTATTTCTTACTCTTCTTCCTTTCCTTTCTTTCTCTTTTTCTGTCTTTCTTTCCTGTCTTTATTTTTCTTTGGTTTTTTCTTCCCTTCTTTCCTATCTTTTTCTTTCTCTTTTTTCTTTTCTTTACTTTCCTTTTTTTACTCTTTTCTTTGTATTTGATTCTTTCCTTTCTTTTTCTATTTTTCTTCTTTCTTTTCCTATTTTTCTTTCTCTTTTTCTTTTTCTATTTTTCTTATGCTTTCTTTTTTCTTAATTAATTAATTAATTATTTTTATGTCTACCCTTTAATTCTAAAACTTGCTACCATATCCTTCTTTTGTTCAGATTCATCTGAAATGAAGTCAGGTTTCCTTTATTTATTTCCTTTATAACTTGAAGTTAATTTGTTTATTAGCTATATGTCATTGTTCTATTAGACTGTGGTGTGTGAGTGTGTCTGGTGAGGGTGCATGTGAGTGGGCCTGGTGACAGACTGTTTTAGTGGTAGTATTTGTTTGTTGGTGAAACATTAGTATTTTTTTCGTTAGTAGAATTTTGGTATTTAATTGTTAGTAGAAGGTTAGTATTTTGTAGTAGAATTGCTCTTTACTTATTCTGAAAGGGAGTAGCAGCCTTCCAGAATAAATCAATTCTTTACTAGTCTAATAGACGGTTAAGATATTGATAATATAAGCCAACTAATGGCTACACTGCGTTCTGCTGCACGGCTGAAAGCAACGGGAAACTACAGCCGTAATGCTATTCCCGAGGATATGCACCTCTCTATGCATAATTACATGTGATGATGGCCTCCTCCCTTGTAAAATTTCAATCCGGAGGTAAACTAGTCCCCCGTTCGGATCTCCGGGTGGGGACTACTCGAGAGGGGGTTAACATCACAGAAGTGACAAAGAGGAAATCTGACATTCTACGGATCGGAGCGTGGAATGTTAGAAGTCTGCTAGGAAGTGGAAAGTTAGAAATCTTAGAAAGGGAAATGGATAGGTTGAGGTTGGATTTGGTTGGGATTAGTGAAATGCGCTGGCAGGAAGAGCAGGACTTTTGGTCAGGAGACTATAGGTTCCTTAGCACCAAATCAAACAATGGCCAAGCAGGGGTTGGTCTCATATTGAGTAGGAAACTTGGACAGCGGGTGGAATATTATGAGCAATACAGTGAACGGATTATTGTGGCAAAAATCAATACTAAACCTACGTGCACCACAGTGGTACAAGTCTATATGCCTACCAGTCAAGCTGATGATGAGGATGTTGAAAAGGTCTACGAAGAAATAGATGACATTCTGAGGTATATCAAAGGTGATGAAAATGTTATAGTGATGGGAGATTGGAATGCTGAGGTAGGAAAAGGGAGAAAAGGGAAGATAGTAGGAGATTTCGGATTAGGTGAAAGTAATGATCGAGGAAGCAGGCTGATGGAATTCTGCACCGAACATGAGTTGGTCATAGCTAACACCTTATTCAATAACCACAATAGAAGAATATACACATGGATGAGACCAGGAGATACAGGGCGTTACCAAATCGACTTCATTATGGTCAAGCAGAGGTTTCGAAACCAGATTTTGGATTGTAAAACATATCCTGGTGCTGACATAAACTCTGACCACAATCTGGTTGTAATGAAATGCAGATTAAAGTTGAAGAAACTGAAGAAAAGTCAAAAGCCAAAAAGGTGGGCAATAGACAGACTGAAAGTAAAGGATGTAAACGAAAGATTCAAGAAGAGTATAAAGGAAGGACTAATCAAAACCCCTAAACAAACTTCAATTGCAGACGAATGGGCACTTTTGAAGAATGAAATAACAAAATCCGCAGAAGAAAACATTGGTAGGAAAGAAAGAATAGGTAGAAAACCGTGGATCACTCAGGATATACTAGAATTGATGGATGAAAGGCGGAAACACAAGAATCTAAGAGATGAAAAGGGGAAAGCAGAATACAGACGTCTGAGAAATGAGGTTAACAAGAAGTGCAAGGGAGCGAAAGAAGAATGGTTGAAAGAGAAATGTGCAGGTATAGAAAATTGTCTGAAATTAGGAAGAGTAGACATAGCCTATCGAAGGATTAAGAATACTTTTGGGGAAAAGAAGACTAAGTGCTGTAATATTAAGGACACAAATGGAAAGCCTCTAACAGATAGGGAAGAAAAGGTTGAGAGATGGAAAGCTTACATAGAGTGCTTGTATAAGGGAAAGGAGATCGAGAATCATGTAATGGAAAGGGAGGAGGAAATTGATGAGGATGCAAAAGGAGATTTAATATTGAGATCAGAATTTGACAGAGCATTAGAGGACTTAGGCAGGAACAAAGCACCAGGCATAGATGATATACCGATTGAGTTGCTACGCTGCATAGGAGATGAAGGTCTGATCAGGTTATTTCACTTGGTGTGTAGGATTTATGAGACAGGTGAGGTACCCCCTGATTTCAAGAAGAATGTTATCATCCCTATACCAAAGAAAGTGGGAGCTGACAGATGTGAAGATTACCGTACAATCAGCTTGATTACTCATGCTTCAAAGATCCTGTCTAGAATAATTTACAAGAGGATTGAAAGCCAGATAGAAACGGAGTTGGGTGAAGACCAGTTTGGTTTCAGGAGAAATGTAGGAACAAGGGAAGCTGTACTAAGTCTTAGGCTGATTTTGGAAGGTAGAATAAGGAAAGATAAGAGACCGTTCATGGCATTTGTAGACTTAGAAAAGGCTTTTGATAACGTTGATTGGACTAAATTGTTTGACATTTTGAAATCTATTGGAATAAAGTACAGGAATAGGAGGGTGATATACAATCTATACAGAAACCAGACTGCAGTCATTCGAGCTGAAGGACATGAGAGAGAAGCTGGTATTCAGAAAGGTGTAAGGCAAGGCTGCAACTTATCACCCATACTTTTCAATCTTTACATTGAACAAGCAATGAAGGAAATTGGAGAAAAATTTAAAGTGGGAGTGAAGATTCAAGGAGAAATAATTTCCACTCTGAGATTTGCTGATGACATCGTCATCTTGGCCGACAAGCCTGAGGATTTGAATGAGTTTTTGAATGGTATGGATTCCGTCTTACGGAAGGAATTCATGATGAAAATTAATAAATGTAAAACAAAAATACTGGAATGCAGCCGTAATAAATCAGAAACCTCTATGGAGATCAAATTGGCCGGTGAAAAGCTGAAGGAAGTAGGAGACTTCTGTTACTTAGGAAGCAGAATAACCAGTGATGGACGAAGCAAAGACGATATAAAAAGTAGGTTGGCTCAGGCAAGGAAAGCCTTTCTACAAAAAAGGAATCTGTTGACATCGAATATAGATTTAGGTATTAGGAAGTCATTTTTGAAAGCCTTTGTCTGGAGCGTGGCGCTCTATGGAAGTGAAACATGGACTATTGGTGCAGCTGAAAAGAGGAGAATTGAAGCATTTGAAATGTGGTGTTACAGGAGAATGATGAAGATCAGATGGGTAGATAGGGTTACAAACGAAGAGGTATTAAGGCGAGTGGGAGAGGAGAGATGTTTCTGGCGACTGCTAATGAAGAGAAGAGATAGGTTGGTTGGACACAAACTAAGACACCCAGGAATAGCAAGCTTAGTTATGGAAGGAAGGGTCGAGGATAAGAACTGTAGGGGTAGACCAAGGTTAGAATATGTTAAACAGATTGCCTCGGATGTAGGGTGTGGTAGCTATGTAGAAATGAAACGATTAGCTCAGAACAGGGAGGCATGGAGAGCTGCATCAAACCAGTCAAAAGACTGAAGACTCAAACAACAACGTATGGCAGGTAACAGCAACTTCGATACTAATTATGACAAATAACAGTAACTTCGATACTAATTATGACAAGTAACAGTAACTTCGATACCAATTATGACAGGTAACTGTAATTTCGATACTAATTATGGCAGGTAACTGTAATTTCGATACTAATTATTACAAGTAACAGTAACTTCGATACTAATTATGGCAGGTAACTGTAATTTCGATATTAATTATGGCAGGTAACTGTATTTTCGATACTAATTATGACAAGTAACAGTAACTTCGATACTAATTATGACAAGTAACAGTAACTTCGATACTAATTATGACAGGTAACTGTAATTTCGATACTAATTATGGCAGGTAACTGTAATTTCGATACTAATTATGACAAGTAACAGTAACTTCGATACTAATTATGGCAGGTAACTGTAATTTCGATACTAATTATGGCAGGTAACTGTAATTTCGATACTAATTATGACAAGTAACAGTAACTTCGATACTAATTATGACAAGTAACTGTAACTTCGAAACTAATTATGACAGGTAACTGTAACATCGTTACTAATTATGACAAGTAACTGTAATTTCGATACAAATTATGGCAGGTAACTGTAACTTGGATACTAATTATGACAGGTAACAGTAACTTCGATACTAATTATGACAAGTAACTGTAACTTCGATACTAATTATGACAGGTAACTGTAACTTCGATACTAATTATTACAGGTAACTGTAACTTCGTTACTAATTAAGACAAGTAACTGTAATTTCGATACAAATTTTGACAGGTAACTGTAACTTCGTTACTAATTGTGACAAGAAACAGTAACTTCGTTTCTAATTATGACAGGAAACTGTAGCTTCGATACTAATTATGACAGGTAACTGTAACTTCGATTCTAATTATGACAGGTAACTGTAACTTCGATATTTATTATGACAAGTAACTGTAACTTCGATACAAATTTTGGCAGGTAACTGTAATTTCGATAATAATTATGGCAAGTAACAGTAACTTCGATACTAATTAAGACAGGTAACTGTAACTTCGATACTTATTATGACAAGTAACTGAAATTTCGATACAAATTATGGCAGGTAACTGTAACTTCTATACTAATTATGACAGGTAACTGTACCTTCGTTACTAATTATGACAAATAACTGTACTTTCGATGCAAATGATGGCAGGTAACTGTAACTTCGATACTAATTATGACAGGTAACAGTAACTTCGATACTAATTATGACAGAAAACAGTAACTTCGATAATAATTATGACAGGTAACAGTATCTTCGATACTAATTATGGCAGGTAACTGTAACGTCGATACTAATGATGACAGTTAACTGTAACTTCGTTACTAATTAAGACAAGTAACTGTATTTTCGATACTAATTATGGCAGGTAACTGTAACTTCGATACTAATTATGACAGGTAACAGTAACTTCAATTCTAATTATGACAAGTAACAGTTACTTCGATACTAATTATGACAAGTAACTGTAACTTCGAAACTAATTATGACAGGTAACTGTATCATCGTTACTAATTATGACAAGTATCTGTAATTTCGGTACAAATTATGGCAGGTAACTGTAACTTCGATACTAATTATGACAGGTAACAGTAACTTCGATACTAATTATGACAGGTAACTGTAACTTCGATAATAATTATGACAAGTAACTCGAACTTCATTGCAAATTATGACAAGTAACTGTAATTTTGATAAAAAATTATGGCAGGTAACTGTAACTTCGTTACAAATTATGGCAGGTAACTGTAATTTCGATACAAATTATGGCATGTTACAGTAACTTCGATACTAATTATGACAGGTAACTGTAATTTCGATACTAATTATGACAAGTAACTCTTTCTTCGTTACTAATGATGACAGGTAATTTTGATAAAAAATTATGGCAGGTAACTGTTACTTCGATACTAATTATGACAGGTAACAGTAACTTCGATACTAATTATGACAGGTAACTGTAACTTCGTTACTAATTATGACAAGTAACTGTAATTTCGATACTAATTATGGCAGGTAACTGTAACATCGTTACTAATTATGACAAGTAACTTTAATTTCCATACAAATTATGGCAGGTAACTGTAATTTTGGTACTAATTATGACAGGGTACAGTAACCTCGATACTAATTATGACAAGTAAGTGTAACTTCGAAACAAATTATGACAGTTAACTGTAACATCGTTACTAATTATGACAAGTGACTGTAATTTCGATACAAATTATGGCATGTAACTGTAACTTCGATACTAATTATGACAGGTTACAGTAACCTTGATACTAATTATGACAAGTTAGTGTAACTTCGATACTTATTATGACGGGTAACTGTAACTTCGATACTAATTATGACTAGTAACTCTAATTCGTTACTAATTAGGACAAGTAATGGTAATTTTGATAAAAAATTATGGCAGGTAACTGTAACTTCGATACTAATTATGACAGGTAACAGTAACTTCGATACTAATTATGACGGATAACTGTAACTTCGTTACTAATTATGACAAGTAACTGTAATTTCGAGACTAATTATGGCAGGTAACTGTAACTTCGATACAAATTATGACAGGTTACAGTAACCTCTATACTAATTATGACAAGTAACTCTAATTTTGATAAATAATTATGGCAGGTAACTGTAACTTCGATACTAATTATGACCGGTAACAGTAACTTCGATACTAATTATGACAGACAACAGTAACTTCGATACTAATTATGACAGGTAACTGTAACTTCGTTCCTAATTATGACAAGTAACTGTAATTTTGATACTAATTATGGCAGGTAACTGTAACTTCGATACTAATTATGACAGGTTACAGTAACCTCGGTACTAATTATGACAAGTAACTGTAATTTTGATAAAAATTTATGGCAGGTAACTGTAACTTCGTTATTAATTATGACAAGTAACTGTTATTTCGATACTAATTATGGCAGGTAACTGTAACATCGTTACTAATTATGACAAGAAACTTTAATTTCGATACAAATTATGGCAGGTAACTGTAACGTCGATACTAATTATGACAGGTTACAGTAACCTCGATACTAATTATGAAAAGCAACTGTAATTTTGATAAAAAATTATGGCAGGTAACTGTAACTTCGATACTAATTATGACAGGTAACAGTAACTTCGATACTAATTATGACAGTAACTTCGAAACAAATTATGACAGGTAACTGTAACATCGTTACTAATTATGACAAGTAACTGTAATTTCGATACAAATTATGGCAGGTTACTATAACTTCGATACTAATTATGACAGGTTACAGTAACCTCGATACTAATTATGACAAGTAAGTGTAACTTCGATACTAATTATGATGGGTAACTGTAACTTCGATACTAATTATGACTAGTAACTCTAATTCGTTACTAATTAGGAAAAATAACTGTAATTTTGTTAAAAAATTATGGCAGGTAACTGTAACTTCGATACTAATTATGACAGGTAACAGTAATTTCGATACTAATTATGACAGGTAACTGTAACTTCGTTACTAATTATGACAAGTAACTGTAATTTTGATACTTATTATGGCAGGTAACTGTTACATCGTAACTAATTATTACAAGTAACTTTAATTTCGATACAAATTATGGCAGGTAACTGTAACTTCGATACTAATTATGACAGGTTACAGTAACTTCGATACTAATTATGACAGGTAACAGTAACTTCGTTACTAATTATGACAAGTAACTGTAATTTCGATACAAATTATGTCAGGTAACAGTAACTTCGATACTAATTATGACAGGTAACTGTAACTTCGATACTTATTATGAAAAGTAACTGTAATTTCGATACAAATTATGGCAGGTAACTGTAACTTCGATACTAGTTATGACAGGTAACAGTAACTTCGATAGTAATTATGACAAGCAACAGGAACTTCGATACTAATTATGACAGGTAACTGTAACTTCGATACTAATTATGACAGGTAACTGTAACTTCGATACAAATAATGACAGGTAACTGTAACTTCGATATTAATTATGACAAGTAACTGCAACTTCGTTACTAATTATGACAAGTAACAGTAATTTCGATACAAATAATGGCAGGTAACTGTAACTTCGATACTAATTATGACAGGTAACAGTTACTTCGAGACTAATTATGACAGGTAACTGTAACTTCGTTACTAATTATGACAAGTAACTGTAATTTCGATACTAATTATGGCTGGTTACTGTAACTTCGTTACTAATTATGACAAGTAACTGTAATTTCGATACAAATTATGGCAGGTAACTGTAACTTCGATACTAATTATGACAGGTAACAGTATCATCGATACTAATGATGACAGAAAACAGTAACTTCGATACTAATTATGGCAGGTAACAGTAACTTCGATACTAATTATGGCAGGTAACAGTAACTTCGATACTAATTATGACAGTTAACTGTAACTTCGTTACTAATTATGACAAGTATCTGTAATTTCGATACAAATTATGGCAGGTAGCAGTAACTTCGATACTAATTATGACAGGTAACAGTAACTTCGATACTAATTATGACAAGTTACTGTATCTTCGATACTAATTATGACAGGTAACTGTAACTTCGTTACTAATTAGACAATTAACTGTAATTTCGATACAAATTATGGCAGGTAACTGTAATTTCGATACGAATTATGGCAGGTAACAGTAACTTCGATACTATTTATGACAAGTAACAGTAACTTCGATACTAATTATGACAAGTAACTGTAACATCGAAACTAAATATGACAGGTAACTCTAACATCGTTACTAAATATGACAAGTAACTGTAATTTCGATGCAGATTATGGCAGGTAACTGTAACTTCGATACTAATTATGACAGGTAACAGTAAATTCGATACTAATTATGACAGGTAACTGTAACTTCGATACTAATTATGACAGGTTACTGTAACTTCATTACTAATTATGACAAGAAACTGTAATTTCTATACTAATTATGACAGGTAACAGTAACTTCGATACTAATTATGACAAGTTACTGTAACTTCGAAACAAATTATGACAGGTAACTGTAACATCGTTACTAATTATGACAAGTAACTGTAATTTCGATACAAATTATGGCAGATAACTGTAACTTCGATACTAATTATGACAGGTTACAGAAACCTCGATACTAATTATGACAAGTAAGTGTAACTTCGATACAAATTATGACCGGTAACTGTAACTTCGATACTAATTATGACTAGTAACTCTAATTCGTTACTAATTAGGACAAGTATCTGTAATTTTGATAAAAAATTATGGCAGGTAACTGTAACTTCGATACTAATAATGACAGGTAACAGTAACTTCGATACTAATTATGACAGGTAACTGTAACTTCGTTACTAATTATGACAAGTAACTGTAATTTCGATACTTATTATGGCAGGTGACTGTAACATCGTTACTAATTATGACAAGTAACTTTAATTTCGATAAAAAAAATTATGGCAGGTAACTGTATCTTCGATAATAATTATGACAGGTAACAGTAACTTCGATACGAATTATGACAGGTAACAGTAACTTCGTTACTAATTATTACAAGTAACTGTAATTTCGATACAAATTATGTCAGGTAACAGTAACTTCGATAGTAATTATGACAGTTAACTGTAACTTCGTTAAAATTATGACAAGTAACTGTAATTTCGATACAAATTATGTCAGGTAACAGTAACTTCGATACTAATTATGACAGGTAACAGTAACTTCGATACTAATTATGACAAGTTACTGTAATTTCGATACTAATTATGGCAGGTAATTGTAACTTCGTTACTAATTATGACAAGTAACTGTAATTTCGATACAAATTATGGCAGGTAACTGTAACTTCGATACTAATCATGACAGGTAACAGTATCTTCGATACTAATGATGACAGAAAAAAGTAACATCGATACTAATTATGGCAGGTAACAGTAACTTCGATACTAATTATGGCAGGTAACTGTAACTTCGATACTAATTATGACAGTTAACTGTAACTTCGTTAAAATTATGACAAGTAACTGTAATTTCGATACAAATTATGTCAGGTAACAGTAACTTCGGTACTTATTATGACAGGTAACAGTAACTTCGATACTAATTATGACAAGTTACTGTAACTTCGATACTAATTATGACAGGTAACTGTAACTTCGTTACTAAATATGACAAGTAACTGTAATTTCGATACAAATTATGGCAGGTAACTGTAACTTCAATACTAATTATGACAGGTAACAGTAACTTCGATACCAATTATGACAAGTAACTGTAATTTCGATACTAATTATGACAAGTAACTGTAACTTCGAAACTAATTATGACAGGTAACTGTAACATCGTTACTAATTATGACAAGTAACTGTAATTTCGATACAAATTATGGCAGGTAACGGTAACTTCGATACTAATTATGACAGGTAACAGTAACTTCGATACCAATTATGACAAGTAACTGTAACTTCGATACTAATTATGACAGGTAACTGTAACTTCGATACTAATTATGACAAGTAACTCTAACTTCATTACAAATTATGACATGTAACTGTAATTTCGATACAAATTATGGCAGGTAACTGTAACTTCGTTACTAATTATGGCAGGTAACCGTAATTTCGATACAAATTATGACAGGTGACTGTAACTTCGATACAAATTATGACAGGTAACTGTAACTTCGATACTAATAATGTCAGGTCACTGTAACTTCGTTACTAATTATGACAAGAAACTGTAATTTCGATACAAATTATGGCAGGTAACTGTAACTTCGATACTAATTATGACAGGTAACAGTAACTTCGATACTAATTATGACAAGTAACAGTAACGTCGATACTAATTATGACAAGTAACTGTAACTTGGAAACAAATTAAGACAGGTAACTGTAACATCGTTACTAATTATGACAAGTAACTGTAATTTCGATACAAATTATGGAAGGTAACTGTAATTCGATGCTAATTAAGACAGGTTACAGTAACCTCGATACTAATTATGACAAGTAAGTGTAACATCGATACGAATTATGACGGGTAACTGTAACTTCGATACTAATTATGACTAGTTACTCTAACTTCGTTACTAATTAGGACAAGTAACTGTATTTTTGATAAAAAATTATGGCAGGTAACTGTAACTTCGATACTAATTTTGACAGGTAACATTAACTTCGATACTAATTATGACAGGTAACTGTAACTTCGTTACTAATTATGACAAGTAACTGTAATTTAGATACAAATTATGGCAGGTAACTGTAACATCGTTACTAATTATGACAAGTAACTTTAATTTCGATACAAATTATGGCAGGTAACTGTAACTTCGATACTAATTATGACAGGTAACAGTAACTTCGATACTAATTATGAGAGGTAACAGTAACTTCGTTACTAATGATGACAAGTAACTGTAATTTAGTTACAAATAATGGCAGGTAACAGTAACTTCGATACTAATTATGACAGGTAACTGTAACTTCGATACTTATTATGTCAAGTAACTGTAATTTCGATACAAATGATGGCAGGTAACTGTAACTTCGATACTAATTACGACAGGTAACAGTAACTTCGATACTAATTATGACAGAAAACAGTAACTTCGATACTAATTATGACAGGTATCAGTATCTTCGATACTAATTATGGCCGGTAACTGTAACTTCGATACTAATGATGACAGTTAACTGTAACTTCGTTACTAATTATGACAAGTCACTGTAATTTCGATACAAATCAAGGCAGGTAACTGTAACTTCGATACTAATTATGACAGGTAACTGTAACTTCGATACTAATTATGACAGGTAACAGTAACTTCGATACTAATTATGACAAGTAACTGTAATTTCGATACAAATTATGGCAGGTAACTCTAACTTCGTTACTAATTATGGCAGGTAACTGTAATTTCGATACAAATGATGGCAGGTAACAGTAACTTCGATACTAATTATGACAGGTTACTGTAACGTCGATACTAATTATGACAAGTAACTCTAACTTCGTTACTAATTATGACAAGTAACTGTAATTTTGATAAAGAAAATTATGGCAGGTAACTGTAACTTCGATACTAATTATGACAGGTAACAGTAACTTCGATACTAATTATGACAGGTAACTGTAACTTCGTTACTAATTATGACATGTAACTGTAATTTCGATACTAATTATTGCTGGTAACTGAAACTTCGTTACTAATTATTAAAAGTAACTGTAATTTCGTTACAAATTATGGCAGGTAACAGTAACTTCGATACTAATTATGACAGGTAACAGTAACTTCGATACTAATTATGACAAGTTACTGTAACTTCGATACAAATTATGACAGGTAACTGTAACTTCGTTACTAATTATGACAAGAAACTGTAATTTCGATACTAATTATGGCAGGTAACTGTAGGTTCGATAATAATTATGACAGGTAACAGTAACTTCGATACTAATTATGACAAGTAACAGTAACTTCGATACTAATTATGACAAGTAACTGTTACTTCGAAACAAATTATGACAGGTAACTGTAACATCGTTACTAATTATGACAAGAAACTGTAATTTCGATACAAGTTATGTCAGGTAACAGTAACTTCGATACTAATTATGACAGGTAACAGTAACTTCGATACTAATTATGACAGGTAACAGTAACTTCGTTACTAATTATTACAAGTAACTGTAATTTCGATACAAATTATGTCAGGTAACAGTAACTTCGATTGTAATTATGACAGTTAACTGTAACTTCGTTAAAATTATGACAAGTAACTGTAATTTCGATACAAGTTATGTCAGGTAACAGTAACTTCGATACTAATTATGACAGGTAACAGTATCTTCGATACTAATGATGACAGTTAACTGTAACTTCGTTAAAATTATGACAAGTAACTGTAATTTCGATACAAATTATGTCAGGTAACTGTAACTTCGATACCAATTATGACAAGTAACTGTAATTTCGATACAGATTATGTCAGGTAACAGTAACTTCGATACTAATTATGACAGGTAACAGTAACTTCGATACTAATTATGACAAGTAACTTTATTTTTGATAAAAAATTATGGCAGGTAACTGTAACTTCGATACTAATTTTGACAGGTAACATTAACTTCGATACTAATTATGACAGGTAACTGTAACTTCGTTACTAATTATGACAAGTAACTGTAATTTCGATACAAATTATGGCAGGTAACTCTAACTTCGTTACTAATTATGGCAGGTAACTGTAATTTCGATACAAATGATGGCAGGTAACAGTAACTTCGATACTAATTATGACAGGTTACTGTAACGTCGATACTAATTATGACAAGTAACTCTAACTTCGTTACTAATTATGACAAGTAACTGTAATTTTGATAAAGAAAATTATGGCAGGTAACTGTAACTTCGATACTAATTATGACAGGTAACAGTAACTTCGATACTAATTATGACAGGTAACTGTAACTTCGTTACTAATTATGACATGTAACTGTAATTTCGATACTAATTATTGCTGGTAACTGAAACTTCGTTACTAATTATGAAAAGTAACTGTAATTTCGTTACAAATTATGGCAGGTAACAGTAACTTCGATACTAATTATGACAGGTAACAGTAACTTCGATACTAATTATGACAAGTTACTGTAACTTCGATACAAATTATGACAGGTAACTGTAACTTCGTTACTAATTATGACAAGAAACTGTAATTTCGATACAAATTATGGCAGGTAACTGTAGCTTCGATAATAATTATGACAGGTAACAGTAACTTCGATACTAATTATGACAAGTAACAGTAACTTCGATACTAATTATGACAAGTAACTGTTACTTCGAAACAAATTATGACAGGTAACTGTAACATCGTTACTAATTATGACAAGAAACTGTAATTTCGATACAAGTTATGTCAGGTAACAGTAACTTCGATACTAATTATGACAGGTAACAGTAACTTCGATACTAATTATGACAGGTAACAGTAACTTCGTTACTAATTATTACAAGTAACTGTAATTTCGATACAAATTATGTCAGGTAACAGTAACTTCGATAGTAATTATGACAGTTAACTGTAACTTCGTTAAAATTATGACAAGTAACTGTAATTTCGATACAAATTATGTCAGGTAACAGTAACTTCGATACTAATTATGACAGGTAACAGTAACTTCGATACTAATTATGACAAGTTACTGTAATTTCGATACTAATTATGGCAGGTAACTGTAACTTCGTTACTAATTATGACAATTAACTGTAATTTCGATACAAATTATGGCAGGTAACTGTAACTTCGATACTAATTATGACAGGTAACAGTATCTTCGATACTAATGATGACAGTTAACTGTAACTTCGTTAAAATTATGACAAGTAACTGTAATTTCGATACAAATTATGTCAGGTAACTGTAACATCAATACTAATTATGACAGGTAACAGTAACTTCGATACCAATTATGACAAGTAACTGTAATTTCGATACAGATTATGTCAGGTAACAGTAACTTCGATACTAATTATGACAGGTAACAGTAACTTCGATACTAATTATGACAAGTAACTTTATTTTTGATAAAAAATTATGGCAGGTAACTGTAACTTCGATACTAATTTTGACAGGTAACATTAACTTCGATACTAATTATGACAGGTAACTGTAACTTCGTTACTAATTATGACAAGTAACTGTAATTTCGATACAAATTATGGCAGGTAACTGTAACATCGTTACTAATTATGACAAGTTACTGTAACTTCGATACTAATTATGACAGGTAACTGTAACTTCGTTACTAAATATGACAAGTAACTGTAATTTCGATACAAATTATGGCAGGTAACTGAAACTTCAATACTAATTATGACAGGTAACAGTAACTTCGATACCAATTATGACAAGTAACTGTAATTTCGATACAGATTATGTCAGGTAACAGTAACTTCGATACTAATTATGACAGGTAACAGTAACTTCGATACTAATTATGACAAGTAACAGTAACTTCGATACTAATTATGACAAGTAACTGTAACTTCGAAACAAATTAAGACAGGTAACTGTAACATCGTTACTAATTATGACAAGTAACTGTAATTTCGATACAAATTAAGGAAGGTAACTGTAACTTCGATACTAATTAAGACAGGTTACAGTAACCTCGATACTAATTATGACAAGTAAGTGTAACATCGATACTAATTGTGACGGGTAACTGTAACTTCAATACTAATTATGACTAGTAACTCTAACTTCGTTACTAATTAGGACAAGTAACTGTATTTTTGATAAAAAATTATGGCAGGTAACTGTAACTTCGATACTAATTTTGACAGGTAACATTAACTTCGATACTAATTATGACAGGTAACTGTAACTTCGTTACTAATTATGACAAGTAACTGTAATTTCGATACAAATTATGGCAGGTAACTGTAACATCGTTACTAATTATGACAAGTAACTTTAATTTCGATACAAATTATGGCAGGTAACGGTAACTTCGATACTAATTATGACAGGTAACAGTAACTTCGATACTAATTATGAGAGGTAACAGTAACTTCGTTACTAATTATGACAAGTAACTGTAATTTCGTTACAAATAATGGCAGGTAACAGTAACTTCGATACTAATTATGACTGGTAACTGTAACTTCGATACTTATTATGTCAAGTAACTGTAATTTCGATACAAATTATGTCAGGTAACAGTAACTTCGATACTAATTATGACAGGTAACAGTAACTTCGTTACTAATTATGACAAGTAACTGTAATTTCGATACAGATTATGTCAGGTAACAGTAACTTCGATACTAATTATGGCAGGTAACTGTAACTTCGATACTAATTATGACAGGTAACTGTAACTTCGATACTAATTATGACAGGTTACTGTAACTTCGATGCAAATTATGACAGGTAACTGTAACTTCGATATTAATTATGACAAGTAACTGTAACTTCGTTACTAATTATTACAAGTAACTGTAATTTCGATACAAATAATGGCAGGTAACTGTAACTTCGATACACATTATGACAAGTAACTGTAACTTCGATACTAATTATGACAGGTAACAGTAACTTCGATACATATTATGACAGGTAACTGTAACTTCGCTAATAATTATGACAAGTAACTGTAATTTCGATACAAATTATGACAGGTAACTGTAACTTCGTTACTAATTATGACAAGTAACTGTAATTTCGATACAAATTATGGCAGGTAACAGTAACTTCGATACTAATTATGACAGGTAACTGTAACTTCGATACTAATTATGACAAGGAACTGTTATTTCGATACAAATTATGACAGGTAACAGTAACTTCGTTACTAGTTATGGCAAGTAACTGTAATTTCGATACAAATTATGGCAGGTAACAGTAACTTTGATACTAATTATGACAGGTAACTGTAACTTTGATACTAATTATGACAGGTAACAGTAACTTCGATATTAATTATGACAGGTAACAGTAACTTTGATACAAATTATGACAAGTAACTGTAACTTCGTTACTAATTATGACAAGTAACTGTACATTCGATACAAATGATGGCAGGTAACTGTAACTTCGATACTAATTACGACAGGTAACAGTAACTTCGATACTAATTATGACAGAAAACAGTAACTTCGATACTAATTATGACAGGTATCAGTATCTTCGATACTAATTATGGCCGGAAACTGTAACTTCGATACTAATGATGACAGGTAACAGTAACTTCGTTACTAATTATGACAGGTTACTGTAACTTCGATACTAATTATGACAAGTAACTCTAACTTCGTTTCTAATTATGACAAGTAACTGTAATTTTGATAAAGAAAATTATGGCAGGTAACTGTAACTTCGATACTAATTATGACAGGTAACAGTAACTTCGATACTAAATAAGACAGGTAACTGTAACTTCGTTACTAATTATGACATGAAACTGTAATTTCGATACTAATTATGGCTGGTAACTGAAACTTCGTTACTAATTATGAAAAGTAACTGTAATTTCGATACAAATTATGGCAGGTAACAGTAACTTCGATACTAATTATGACAGGTAACAGTAACTTCGATACTAATTATGACAAGTTACTGTAACTTCGATACAAATTATGACAGGTAACTGTAACTTCGTTACTAATTATGACAAGAAACTGTAATTTCGATACAAATTATGGCAGGTAACTGTAGCTTCGATAATAATTATGACAGGTAACAGTAACTTCGATACTAATTATGACAAGTAACAGTAACGTCGATACTAATTATGACAAGTAACTGTTACTTCGAAACAAATTATGACAGGTAACTGTAACATCGTTACTAATTATGACAAGTAACTGTAATTTCGATACAAATTTTTGCAGGTAACTGTAACATCGATACTAATTATGACTAGTAACTCTAATTCGTTACTAATTAGGATAAGTAACTGTAATTTTGATAAAAAATTATGGCAGGTAACTGTAACTTCGATACTAATTATGACAGGTACAGTAACTTCGATACTAATTATGACAGGTAACTGTAACTTCGTTACTAACTATGACAAGTTACTGTAATTTCGATACAATTTACGGCAGGTAACTGTAACATCGTTACTAATTATGACAAGTAACTTTAATTTCGATACAAATTATGGCAGGTAACTGTAACTTCGATACTTATTATGACAGGTAGCAGTAACTTCGATACTAATTATGACAGGTAACAGTAGTTTCGTTACTAATTATGACAAGTAACTGTAATTTCGAATCAAATTATGTCAGGTAACAGTAACTTCGATACTAATTATGACTGGTAACTGTAACTTCGATACTTATTATGACAATTAACTGTAATTTCGATACAAATTATGGCAGGTAACTGTAACTTCGATATTAATTATGACAGCTAACAGTAACTTCGTTAGTAATTATGACAGGTAATAGTAACTTCGATACTAATTATGACAGGTAACTGTAACTTCGTTACTAAGTATGACAAGTAACTGTAATTTCGATACTAATTATGGAAGGTAACTGTAACTTCGTTACTAATTATGACAAGTAACTGTAATTTCGATACAAATTATGGCAGGTAACTGTAACTTCGATACTAATTATGACAGGTAACAGTATCTTCGATACTAATGATGACAGAAAACAGTAACTTCGATACTAATTATGGCAGGTAACAGTAACTTCGTTACTAATTATGGCAGGTAACTGTATCTTCGATACTAATTATGACAGTTAACTGTAACTTCATTACTAATTATGACAAGTAACTGTAATTTCGATACAAATTATGGCAGGTAACAGTAACTTTGATACTAATTATGACAGGTAACTGTTACTTCGTTACTAATTAAGACAAGTAACTGTAATTTCGATACAAATTATGGCAGGTAACTGTAATTTCGATACTAATTATGGCAGGTAACAGTACCATCGATACCAATTATGACAAGTAACAGTAACTTCGATACTTATTATGACAAGTAACAGTAACTTCGATACTAATTATGACAGGTAACTGTAATTTCGGTACTAGTTATGGCAGGTAACTGTAATTTCGATACTAATTATGACAAGTAACAGTAACTTCGATACTAATTATGGCAGGTAACTGTAATTTCGATACTAAATATGGCAGGTAACTGTAATTTCGATACTTATTATGACAAGTAACAGTAACTTCGATACTAATTATGTCAAGTAACAGTAACTTCGATACTAATTATGACAGGTAACTGTAATTTCGATACTAATTATGGCAGGTAACTGTAATTTCGATACTAATTATGACAAGTAACAATAACTTCGATACTAATTATGGCAGGTAACTGTAATTTCGATACTAATTATGGCAGGTAACTGTAATGTCGATACTAATTATGACAAGTAACAGTAACTTCGATACTAATTATGACAAGTAACTGTAACTTCGAAACTAATTATGACAGGTAACTGTAACATCGTTACTAATTATGACAAGTAACTGTAATTTCGATACAAATTATGGCAGGTAACTGTAATTTCGATACTAATTATGACAAGTAACAGTATCTTCGATACTAATTATGACAGGTAACTGTAACTTCGTTACTAATTATGACAAGTAACTGTAATTTCGATACAAATTATGGCAGGTAACTGTAACTTCGTTACTAATTATGAAAAGAAACAGTAACTTCGTTTCTAATTATGACAGGAAACTGTAGCTTCGATACTAATTATGACAGGTAACTGTAACTTCGCTACTAATTATGACAAGTAACTGTAATTTCGATACAAATTATGACAGGTAACTGTAACTTCGTTACTAATTATGACAAATAACTGTAATTTCTATACAAATTATGGCAGGTAACAGTAACTTCGATACTAATTATGACAGGCAACTGTACCTTCGTTACTAATTATGACACGTAACTGTACTTTCGATACAAATGAGGGCAGGTAACTGTAACTTCTATACTAATTATGACAGGTAATTCTAACTTCGCTAAAAATTATGACAAGGAACTCTTATTTCGATACAAATTATGAAAGGTAACAGTAACTTCGTTACTAATTATGGCAAGTTACTGTAATTTCGATACAAATTATGTCAAGTAACAGTAACTTCGATACTAATTATGACAGGTAACTGTGACTTCTATACTAATTATGACAGGTAACTGTACCTTCGTTACTAATTATGACAAATAACTGTACTTTCGATGCAAATGATGGCAGGTAACTGTAACTTCGATACTCATTATGACAGGTAACAGTAACTTCGATACTAATTATGACAGAAAACAGTAACTTCGATACTAATTATGACAGGTAACAGTAACTTCGATACTAATTATGACGGGTAACTGTAACTTCGTTACTAATTATGACAAGTAACTGTAATTTCGATACTAATTATGGCAGGTAACTGTAACTTCGATACTAATTATGACAGGTTGCAGTAACCTCAATACTTATTATGACAAGTAACTCTAATTTTGATAAATAATTATGGCAGGTAACTGTAACTTCGATACTAATTATGACAGGTAACAGTAACTTCGATACTAATTATGACAGATAACCGTAACTTCGATACTAATTATGACAGGAAACTGTAACTTCGTTACTAATTATGACAAGTAACTCTAATTCGTTACTAATTAGGACAAATAACTGTAATTTTGTTAAAAAATTATGGCTGGTAACTGTAACTTCGATACTAATTATGACAGGTAACAGTACTTTCGATACTAATTATGACAGGTAACTGTAACTTCGTTACTAATTATGACAAGTAACTGTAATTTTGATACTTATTATGGCAGGTAACTGTTACATCGTTACTAATTATTACAAGTAACTTTAATTTCGATACAAATTATGGCAGGTAACTGTAACTTCGATACTAATTATGACAGGTAACAGTAACTTCGATACTAATTATGACAGGTAACAGTAACTTCGTTACTAATTATGACAAGTAACTGTAATTTCGATACACATTATGTCAGGTAACAGAAACTTGGATACTAATTATGACAAGTAACTGTAACTTCGATACTTATTAAGAAAAGTAACTGTTATTTCGATACAAATTATGGCAGGTAACTGTAACTTCGATACTAATTATGACAGGTAACAGTACCTTCGATAGTAATTATGACAGGTAACAGTAACTTCGATACTAATTATACAGGTAACTGTAACTTCGTTACTAATTATGACAAGTAACTGTAATTTCGATACTTATTATGGCAGGTAACTGTAACTTCGTTACTAATTATGACAAGTAACTGTAATTTCGATACAAATTATGGCAGGTAACTGTAACTTCGATACTAATTATGACAGGTAACAGTATCTTCGATACTAATGATGACAGAAAACAGTAACATCGATACTAATTATGGCAGGTAACAGTAACTTCGATCCTAATTATGGCAGGTAACTGTAACTTCGATACTAATTATGACAGTTAACTGTAACTTCGTTGCTAATTATGACAAGTAACTGTAATTTCGATAAAAATTATGGCAGGTAACAGTAACTTCGATACTAATTATGACAGGTATCAGTAACTTCGATACTAATTATGACAAGTTACTGTAACTTCGATACTTATTATGTCAAGTAACTGTAATTTCGATACAAATTATGGCAGGTAACTGTAATTTCTTTACTAATTATGGCAGGTAACAATAACTTCGGTACTAATTATGACAGGTAACTGAAACTTCGTTACTAATTATGACAAGTAACTGTAATTTCGATACAAATTATGGCAGGTAACTGTAATTTCGATACAAATTATGACAGGTAACAGTAACTTCGATACTAATTATGACAAGTAACAGTAACTTCGATACTAATTATGACAAGTAACTGTAACATCGATACAAATTATGGCAGGTAACTGTAACTTCGTTACTAATTATGGCAGGTAACTGTAATTTCGATACTAATTATGACAAGTAACTGTAACATCGATACAAATTATGGCAGGTAACTGTAACTTCGTTACTAATTATGGCAGGTAACTGTAATTTCGATACAAATTATGACAGGTAACAGTAACATCGATACTAATTATGACAGGTAACTGTAACTTCGATACTAATTATGACAGGTCACTGTAACTTCGTTACTAATTATGACAAGAAACTGTAATTTCGATACAAATTATGGCAGGTAAATGTAACTTCGATTCTAATAATGACAGGTATCAGTAACTTCGATACTAATTATGACAAGTAACAGTAACTTCGATACTAATTATGACAAGTAACTGTAACTTCGAAACAAATTAAGACAGGTAACTGTAACATCGTTCCAAATTTGACAAGTAACTGCAACTTCGAAACAAATTATGACAGATTACAGTAACCTCGATACTAATTATGACAAGTAAGTGTAACATCGATACTAATTATGACGGGTAACTGTAACTTCGATACTAATTATGACTAGTAACTCTAACTTCGTTACTAATTAGGACAAGTAACTGTAATTTTGATTAAAAATTATGGCTGGTAACTGTTACTTCGATACTAATTATGACAGGTTACAGTAACTTCGATACTCATTATGACAGGTAACTGTAATTTCGATACTAATTATTGCAGGTAACTGTAACTTCGTTATTAATTATGACAAGTATCTGTAATTTCGATACAAATTATGGCAGGTAACTGTAACTTCGATACTAATTATGACAGGTAACAGTATCTTCGATACTAATGATGACAGAAAACAGTATCTTCGATACTAATTATGGCAGGTAACAGTAACTTCGATACTAATTATGGCAGGTAACTCTATCTTCGATACTAATTATGTCAGTTAACTGTAACTTCATTACAAATTATGACAAGTAACTGTTATTTCGATACAAATTATGGCAGGTAACAGTAACTACGATACTAATTATGACAGGTAACCGTAACTTCGCTACTAATTATGACAAGTAACTGTAATTTCGATACAAATTATGGCAGGTAACTGTAATTTCGATATTAATTATGGCAAGTAACAGTAACTTCTATACTAATTATGACAAATAACAGTAACTTCGATACTAATTATGACAAGTAACAGTAACTTCGATACTAATTATGACAGGTAACTGTAATTTCGATACTAATTATGGCAGGTAACTGTAATTTCGATACTAATTATTACAAGTAACAGTAACTTCGATACTAATTATGGCAGGTAACTGTAATTTCGATATTAATTATGGCAGGTAACTGTATTTTCGATACTAATTATGACAAGTTACAGTAACTTCGATACTAATTATGACAAGTAACAGTAACTTCGATACTAATTATGACAGGTAACTGTAATTTCGATACTAATTATGGCAGGTAACTGTAATTTCGATACTAATTATGACAAGTAACAGTAACTTCGATACTAATTATGGCAGGTAACTGTAATTTCGATACTAATTATGGCAGGTAACTGTAATTTCGATACTAATTATAACAAGTAACAGTAACATCGATACTAATTATGACAAGTAACTGTAACTTCGAAACTAATTATGACAGGTAACTGTAACATCGTTACTAATTATGACAAGTAACTGTAATTTCGATACAAATTATGGCAGGTAACTGTAACTTCGATACTAATTATGACAGGTAACAGTAACTTCGATACTAATTATGACAAGTAAGTGTAACTTCGATACTAATTATGACAGGTAACTGTAACTTCGATACTAATTATTACAGGTAACTGTAACTTCGTTACTAATTAAGACAAGTAACTGTAATTTCGATACAAATTTTGGCAGGTAACTGTAACTTCGTTACTAATTATGACAAGAAACAGTAACTTCGTTTCTAATTATGACAGGAAACTGTAGCTTCGATACTAATTATGACAGGTAACTGTAACTTCGATTCTAATTACGACAGGTAACTGTAACTTCGATATTTATAATGACAATTAACTGTAATTTCGATACAAATTTTGGCAGGTAACTGTAATTT
The DNA here is from genome assembly GCA_946902985.2 of Meconema thalassinum. Taxonomy (NCBI): domain Eukaryota; kingdom Metazoa; phylum Arthropoda; class Insecta; order Orthoptera; family Tettigoniidae; genus Meconema; species Meconema thalassinum. Next base: position 1,176,112,234 of record OX336388.2, on the reverse strand, counting down.
CGATAATAATTATGGCAGGTAACAGTAACTTCGATACTAATTATGACAGGTAACTGTAACTTCGATACTTATTATGACAAGTAACTGTAATTTCGATACAAATTATGGCAGGTAACTGTAACTTCTATACTAATTATGACAGGTAACTGTACCTTCGTTACTAATTATGACAAATAACTGTACTTTCGATGCAAATGATGGCAGGTAACTGTAACTTCGATACTAATTATGACAGGTAACAGTAACGTCGATACTAATTATGACAGAAAACAGTAACTTCGATACTAATTATGACAGGTAACAGTATCTTCGATACTAATTATGGCAGGTAACTGTAACGTCGATACTAATGATGACAGTTAACTGTAACTTCGTTACTAATTAAGACAAGTAACTGTAATTTCGATACAAATTATGGGAGGTAACTGTAACTTCAATACTAATTATGACATGTAACAGTAACTTCGATAGTAATTATGTCAAGTAACTGTAACTTCGATACTAATTATGACAGGTAACAGTTAATTCGTTACTAATTATGACAAGTAACTGTAATTTCGATACAAATTATGGCAGGTAACTGTAACATCGATACTAATTATGACAGGTAACAGTAACTTCAATTCTAATTATGACAAGTAACAGTTACTTCGATACTAATTATGACAAGTAACTGTAACTTCGAAACTAATTATGACAGGTAACTGTATCATCGTTACTAATTATGACAAGTATCTGTAATTTCGGTACAAATTATGGCAGGTAACTGTAACTTCGATACTAATTATGACAGGTAACAGTAACTTCGATACTAATTATGACAGGTAACTGTAACTTCGATAATAATTATGACAAGTATCTCGATCTTCATTACAAATTATGACAAGTAACTGTAATTTTGATAAAAAATTATGGCAGGTAACTGTAACTTCGTTACAAATTATGGCAGGTAACTGTAATTTCGATACAAATTATGGCATGTAACAGTAACTTCGATACTAATTATGACAGGTAACTGTAATTTCGATACTAATTAAAACAAGTAACTCTTACTTCGTTACTAATTATGACAGGTAACTGTAATTTTGATAAAAAATTATGGCAGGTAACTGTAACTTCGATACTAATTATGACAGGTAACAGTAACTTCGATACTAATTATGACAGGTAACTGTAACTTCGTTACTAATTATGACAAGTAACTGTAATTTCGATACTAATTATGGCAGGTAACTGTAACATCGTTACTAATTATGACAAGTAACTTTAATTTCCATACAAATTATAGCAGGTAACTGTAACATCGATACTAATTATGACAGGTTACAGTAACCTCGTTACTAATTATGACAAGTAAGTGTAACTTCGAAACAAATTATGACAGTTAACTGTAACATCGTTACTAATTATGACAAGTAACTGTAATTTCGATACAAATTATGGCATGTAACAGTAACTTCGAAACTAATTATGACAGGTTACAGTAACCTCAATACTAATTATGACAAGTTAGTGTAACTTCGATACTAATTATGACGGGTAACTGTAACTTCGATACTAATTATGACTGGTAACTCTAATTCGTTACTAATTAGGACAAGTAACTGTAATTTTGATAAAAATTATGGCAGGTAACTGTAACTTCGATACTAATTATGACAAGTAACTGTAATTTCGATACTAATTATGGCAGGTAACTGTAACTTCGATACTAATTATGACAGGTTAATGTAACCTCTATACTAATTATGACAAGTAACATTAATTTTGATAAATAATTATGGCAGGTAACTGTAACTTCGATACTAATTATGACAGGTAACAGTAACTTCGATACTAATTATGACAGACAACAGTAACTTCGATACTAATTATGGCAGGTAACTGTAACTTCGATACTAATTATGACAGGTTACAGTAACCTCGGTACTAATTAAGACAAGTAACTGTAATTTTGATAAACAATTATGGCAGGTAACTGTAACTTCGTTACTAATTATGACAAGTAACTGTTATTTCGATACTAATTATGGCAGGTAACTGTAACATCGTTACTAATTATGACAAGTAACTTTAATTTCGATACAAATTATGGCAGGTAACTGTAACGTCGATACTAATTATGACAGGTTACAGTAACCTCGATACTAATTATGACAAGTAACTGTAATATTGATAAAAAAATTATTGCAGGTAACTGTAACTTCGATACTTATTATGACAGGTAACAGTAACTTCGATACTTATTATGACAGTAACTTCGAAACAAATTATGACAGGTAACTGTAACATCGTTACTAATTATGACAAGTAACTGTAAATTCGATACAAATTATGGCAGGTAACTATAACTTCGATACTAATTATGACAGGTAACAGTAATTTCGATACTAATTATTACAGGTAACTGTAACTTCGTTACTAATTATGACAAGTAACTGTAATTTTGATACTTATTATGGCAGGTAACTGTTACATCGTTACTAATTATTACAAGTAACTTTAATTTCGATACAAATTATGGCAGGTAACTGTAACTTCGATACTAATTATGACATGTAACAGTAACTTCGATACTAATTATGACAGGTAACAGTAACTTCGTTACTAATTATGACAAGTAACTGTAATTTCGATACAAATTATGTCAGGTAACAGTAACTTCGATACTAATTATGAAAGGTAACTGTAACTTCGATACTTATTATGAAAAGTAACTGTAATTTCGATACAAATTATGGCAGGTAAGTGTAACTTCGATACTAATTATGACAGGTAACAGTAACTTCGATAGTAATTTTGACAGGTAACAGTAACTTCGATACTAATTATACAGGTAACTGTAACTTCGTTACTAATTATGACAAGTAACTATAATTTCGATACTAATTATGGCAGGTAACTGTAACTTCGTTACTAATTATGACAAGTAACTGTAATTTCGATACAAATTATGGCAGGTAACTGTAACTTCGATACTAATTATGACAGGTAACAGTATCTTCGATACTAATGATGACAGAAAACAGTAACATCGATACTAATTATGGCAGGTAACAGTAACTTCGATACTAATTATGGCAGGTAACTGTAACTTCGATACTAATTATGACAGTTAACTGTAACTTCTTTACTAATTATGACAAGTAACTGTAATTTCGATACAAATTATGGCAGGTAACAGTAACTTCGATACTAATTATGACAGGTAACAGTTACTTCGATACTAATTATGACAAGTTACTGTAACTTCGATACTAATTATGACAAGTAACTGTAATTTCGATACAAATTATGGCAGGTAACTGTAATTTCGATACTAATTATGGCAGGTAAGAATAACTTCGATACTAATTATGACAGGTAACTGTAACTTCGTTACTAATTATGACAAGTAACTGTAATTTCGATACAAATTATAGCAGGTAACTGTAATTTCGATACAAATTATGACAGGTAACAGTAACTTCGATACTAATTATGACAAGTAACAGTAACTTCGATACTAATTATGACAAGTAACTGTAACTTCGAAACTAATTATGACAGGTTACTGTAACATCGTTACTAATTATGACAAGTAACTGTAATTTCGATACAAATTATGGCAGGTAACTGTAACTTCGATACTTATTATGACAGGTAACAGTAACTTCGATACTAATTATGACAGACAACAGTAACTTCGATACTAATTATTGCAGGTAACTGTAACTTCGATACTAATTATGACAGGTTACAGTAACCTCGGTACTAATTAAGACAAGTAACTGTAATTTTGATAAACAATTATGGCAGGTAACTGTAACTTCGTTACTAATTATGACAAGTAACTGTTATTTCGATACTAATTATGGCAGGTAACTGTAACATCGTTACTAATTATGACAAGTAACTTTAATTTCGATACAAATTATGGCAGGTAACTGTAACTTCGATACTAATTATGACAGGTTAATGTAACCTCTATACTAATTATGACAAGTAACATTAATTTTGATAAATAATTATGGCAGGTAACTGTAACTTCGATACTAATTATGAGAGGTAACAGTAACTTCGATACTAATTATGACAGACAACAGTAACTTCGATACTAATTATGGGAGGTAACTGTAACTTCGATACTAATTATGACAGGTTACAGTAACCTCGGTACTAATTAAGACAAGTAACTGTAATTTTGATAAACAATTATGGCAGGTAACTGTAACTTCGTTACTAATTATGACAAGTAACTGTTATTTCGATACTAATTATGGCAGGTAACTGTAACATCGTTACTAATTATGACAAGTAACTTTAATTTCGATACAAATTATGGCAGGTAACTGTAACGTCGATACTAATTATGACAGGTTACAGTAACCTCGATACTAATTATGACAAGTAACTGTAATATTGATAAAAAAAATTATTGCAGGTAACTGTAACTTCGATACTTATTATGACAGGTAACAGTAACTTCGATACTTATTATGACAGTAACTTCGAAACAAATTATGACAGGTAACTGTAACATCGTTACTAATTATGACAAGTAACTGTAAATTCGATACAAATTATGGCAGGTAACTATAACTTCGATACTAATTATGACAGGTAACAGTAATTTCGATACTAATTATTACAGGTAACTGTAACTTCGTTACTAATTATGACAAGTAACTGTAATTTTGATACTTATTATGGCAGGTAACTGTTACATCGTTACTAATTATTACAAGTAACTTTAATTTCGATACAAATTATGGCAGGTAACTGTAACTTCGATACTAATTATGACATGTAACAGTAACTTCGATACTAATTATGACAGGTAACAGTAACTTCGTTACTAATTATGACAAGTAACTGTAATTTCGATACAAATTATGTCAGGTAACAGTAACTTCGATACTAATTATGAAAGGTAACTGTAACTTCGATACTTATTATGAAAAGTAACTGTAATTTCGATACAAATTATGGCAGGTAACTGTAACTTCGATACTAATTATGACAGGTAACAGTAACTTCGATAGTAATTATGACAGGTAACAGTAACTTCGATACTAATTATAGAGGTAACTGTAACTTCGTTACTAATTATGACAAGTAACTATAATTTCGATACTAATTATGGCAGGTAACTGTAACTTCGTTACTAATTATGACAAGTAACTGTAATTTCGATACAAATTATGGCAGGTAACTGTAACTTCGATACTAATTATGACAGGTAACAGTATCTTCGATACTAATGATGACAGAAAACAGTAACATCGATACTAATTATGGCAGGTAACAGTAACTTCGATACTAATTATGGCAGGTAACTGTAACTTCGATACTAATTATGACAGTTAACTGTAACTTCTTTACTAATTATGACAAGTAACTGTAATTTCGATACAAATTATGGCAGGTAACAGTAACTTCGATACTAATTATGACAGGTAACAGTTACTTCGATACTAATTATGACAAGTTACTGTAACTTCGATACTAATTATGACAAGTAACTGTATTTTCGATACAAATTATGGCAGGTAACTGTAATTTCGATACTAATTATGGCAGGTAAGAATAACTTCGATACTAATTATGACAGGTAACTGTAACTTCGTTACTAATTATGACAAGTAACTGTAATTTCGATACAAATTATAGCAGGTAACTGTAATTTCGATACAAATTATGACAGGTAACAGTAACTTCGATACTAATTATGACAAGTAACAGTAACTTCGATACTAATTATGACAAGTAACTGTAACTTCGAAACTAATTATGACAGGTTACTGTAACATCGTTACTAATTATGACAAGTAACTGTAATTTCAATACAAATTATGGCAGGTAACTGTAACTTCGATACTTATTATGACAGGTAACAGTAACTTCGATACTAATTATGACAGACAACAGTAACTTCGATACTAATTATTGCAGGTAACTGTAACTTCGATACTAATTATGACAGGTTACAGTAACCTCGGTACTAATTAAGACAAGTAACTGTAATTTTGATAAACAATTATGGCAGGTAACTGTAACTTCGTTACTAATTATGACAAGTAACTGTTATTTCGATACTAATTATGGCAGGTAACTGTAACATCGTTACTAATTATGACAAGTAACTTTAATTTCGATACAAATTATGGCAGGTAAATGTAACGTCGATACTAATTATGACAGGTTACAGTAACCTCGATACTAATTATGACAAGTAACTGTAATTTTGATAAAAAAATTATGGCAGGTAACTGTAACTTCGATACTAATTATGACAGGTAACAGTAACTTCGATACTAATTATGACAGGTAACAGTAACTTCGATACTAATTATGACAGTAACTTCGAAACAAATTATGACAGGTAACTGTAACATCGTTACTAATTATGACAAGTAACTGTAAATTCGATACAAATTATGGCAGGTAACTATAACTTCGATACTAATTATGACAGGTAACAGTAATTTCGATACTAATTATGACAGGTAACTGTAACTACGTTACTAATTATGACAAGTAACTGTAATTTTGATACTTATTATGGCAGGTAACTGTTACATCGTTACTAATTATTACAAGTAACATTAATTTCGATACAAATGATGGCAGGTAACTGTAACTTCGATACTAATTATGACAGGTAACAGTAACTTCGATACTAATTATGACAGGTAACAGTAACTTCGTTACTAATTATGACAAGTAACTGTAATTTCGATACAAATTATGTCAGGTAACAGTAACTTTGATACTAATTATGAAAGGTAAATGTAACTTCGATACTTATTATGAAAAGTAACTGTAATTTCGATACAAATTATGGCAGGTAACTGTAACTTCGATACTAATTATGACAGGTAACAGTATCTTCGATACTAATGATGACAGAAAACAGTAACATCGATACTAATTATGGCAGGTAACAGTAACTTCGATACTAATTATGGCAGGTAACTGTATCTTCGATACTAATTATGACAGTTAACTGTAACTTCATTACTAATTATGACAAGTAACTGTAATTTCGATACAAATTATGGCAGGTAACTGTAATTTCGATAATAATTATGGCAGGTAACAGTAACTTCGATAGTAATTATGACAGGTAACAGTAACTTCGATACTAATTATACAGGTAACTGTAACTTCGTTACTAATTATGACAAGTAACTGTAATTTCGATACTAATTATGGCAGGTAACTGTAACTTCGTTACTAATTATGACAAGTAACTGTAATTTCGATACAAATTATGGCAGGTAACTGTAACTTCGATACTAATTATGACAGGTAACAGTATCTTCGATACTAATGATGACAGAAAACAGTAACATCGATACTAATTATGGCAGGTAACAGTAACTTCGATACTAATTATGGCAGGTAACGGTAACTTCGATACTAATTATGACAGTTAACTGTAACTTCGTTACTAATTATGACAAGTAACTGTAATTTCGATACAAATTATGGCAGGTAACAGTTACTTCGATACTAATTATGACAGGTAACAGTTACTTCGATACTAATTATGACAGGTAACTGTAACTTCGATACTAATTATGACAGGTCACTGTAACATCGTTACTAATTATGACAAGAAACTGTAATTTCGATACAAATTATGGCTGGTAACTGTAATTTCGATACTAATTATGGCAGGTAAGAATAACCTCGATACTAATTATGACAGGTAACTGTAACTTCGTTACTAATTATGACAAGTTACTGTTACTTCGATACTAATTATGACAAGTAACTGTAATTTCGATACAAATTATGGCAGGTAACTGTAATTTCGATACTAATTATGGCAGGTAAGAATAACTTCGATACTAATTATGACAGGTAACTGTAACTTCGTTACTAATTATGACAAGTAACTGTAATTTCGATACAAATTATGGCAGGTAACTGTAATTTCGATACAAATTATGACAGGTAACAGTAACTTCGATACTAATTAGGACAAGTAACAGTAACTTCGATACTAATTATGACAAGTAACTGTAACTTCGAAACTAATTATGACAGGTTACTGTAACATCGTTACTAATTATGACAAGTAACTGTAATTTCGATACAAATTATGGCAGGTAACTGTAACTTCGATACTTATTATGACAGGTAACAGTAACTTCGATACTAATTATGACAAGTAACTGTAACTTCGATACTAATTATGACAGGTAACTGTAACTTCGATACTAATTATGACAAGAAACTCTAACTTCATTACAAATTATGACAAGTAACTGAAATTTCGATACAAATTATTGCAGGTAACTGTAACTTCGTTACTATTTATGGCAGGTAACTGTAATTTCGATACAAATTATGACAGGTAACAGTAACTTCGATACTAATTATGACAGGTAACTGTAACTTCGATACTAATTATGACAGGTCACTGTAACTTCGTTACTAATTATGACAAGAAACTGTAATTTCGATACAAATTGTGGCTTGTAACTGTAACTTCGATTCTAGTAATGACAGGTAACAGTAACTTTGATACTAATTATGACAAGTAACAGTAACTTCGATACTAATTATGACAAGTAACTGTAACTTCGAAACAAATTAAGACAGGTAACTGTAACATCGTTACTAATTATGACAAGTAACTGTAACTTCGAAACAAATTATGACAGGTTACAGTAACCTCGATACTAATTTTGACAAGTAAGTGTAACATCGATACTAATTATGACTAGTAACTCTAACTTCGTTACTAATTAGGACAAGTAACTGTAATTTTGATAAAAAATTATGGCAGGTAACTGTAACTTCGTTACTAATTATGACAAGTAACTGTAATTTCAATACTAATTATGGCAGGTAAATGTAACATCGTTACAAATTATGACAAGTAACTTTAATTTCGATACAAATTATGGCAGGTAACTGTAACTTCGATACTAATTATGACAGGTAACAGTAACTTTGATCCTAATTATGACAGGTAAGAGTAACTTCGTTACTAATTATGACAAGTAACTGTAATTTCGATACTAATTATGGCAGGTAACTGTAACTTCGTTAATAATTATGACAAGTATCTGTAATTTCGATACAAATTATGGCAGGTAACTGTAACTTCGATACTAATTATGACAGGTAACAGTATCTTCGATACTAATGATGACAGAAAACAGTAACTTCGATACTAATTTTGGCAGGTAACAGTAACTTCGATACTAATTATGGCAGGTAACTGTATCTTCGATACTAATTATGACAGTTAACTGTAACTTCATTACTAATTATGACAAGTAACTGTAATTTCGATACAAATTATGGCAGGTAACTGTAATTTCGATAATAATTATGGCAGGTAACAGTAACTTCGATACTAATTATGACAGGTAACTGTAACATCGATACTTATTATGACAAGTAACTGTAATTTCGATACAAATTATGGCAGGTAACTGTAACTTCGATACTTATTATGACAGGTAACAGTAACTTCGATAGTAATTATGACAAGTAACAGTAACTTCGATACTATTTATGACAGGTAACTGTAACTTCGATACTAATTACGACAGGTAACTGTAACTTCGATTCTAATTATGACAGGTAACTGTAACTTCGATACTAATTATGACAAGTAAATGTAATTTAGATACTAATTATGACAGGTAACTGTAACTTCGATATTAATTATGACAAGTAACTGTAATTTCGATACAAATTATGACAGGTAACTGTAACTTCGTTACTAATTATGACAAATAACTGGTATTTCGATACAAATTATGGCAGGTAACAGTAACTTCGATACTAAATATGACAGGCAACTGTACCTTCGTTACTAATTATGACACGTAACTGTACTTTCGATACAAATGATGGCAGGTAACTGTAACTTCGATACTAATTATGACAGGTAACTCTAACTTCGCTAAAAATTATGACAAGGAACTCTTATTTCGATACAAATTATGACAGGTAACAGTAACTTCGTTACTAATTATGGCAAGTAACTGTAATTTCGATACAAATTATGTCAAGTAACAGTAACTTCGATACTAATTATGACAGGTAACTGTAACTTCTATACTAATTATGACAGGTAACTGTACCTTCGTTACTAATTATGACAAATAACTGTACTTTCGATGCAAATGATGGCAGGTAACTGTAACTTCGATACTAATTATGACAGGTAACAGTAACTTCGATACTAATTATGACAGAAAACAGTAACTTCGATACTAATTATGACAGGTAACAGTATCTTCGATACTAATTATGGCAGGTAACTGTAACGTCGATACTAATGATGACAGTTAACTGTAACTTCGTTACTAATTAAGACAAGTAACTGTAATTTCGATACAAATTATGGAAGGTAACTGTAACTTCAATACTAATTATGACAGGTAACAGTAACTTCGATACTAATTATGACAAGTAACTGTAACTTCGATACTAATTATGACAGGTAACAGTTAATTCGTTACTAATTATGACAAGTAACTGTAATTTCGATACAAATTATGGCAGGTAACTGTAACATCGATACTAATTATGACAGGTAACAGTAACTTCGATTCTAATTATGACAAGTAACAGATACTTCGATACTAATTATGACAAGTAACTGTAACTTCGAAACTAATTATGACAGGTAACTGTATCATCGTTACTAATTATGACAAGTATCTGTAATTTCGGTACAAATTATGGCAGGTAACTGTAACTTCGATACTAATTATGACAGGTAACAGTAACTTCGATACTAATTATGACAGGTAACTGTAACTTCGATAATAATTATGACAAGTAACTCGAACTTCATTACAAATTATGACAAGTAACTGTAATTTTGATTAAAAATTATGGCAGGTAACAGTAACTTCGTTTCTAATTATGGCAGGTAACTGTAATTTCGATACAAATTATGGCATGTAACAGTAACTTCGATACTAATTATGACAGGTAACTGTAATTTCGATACTAATTATGACAAGTAACTCTTACTTCGTTACTAATTATGACAGGTAACTGTAATTTTGATAAAAAATTATGGCAGGTAACTGTAACTTCGATACTAATTATGACAGGTAACAGATACTTCGATACTAATTATGACAGGTAACTGTAACTTCGTTACTAATTATGACAAGTAACTGTAATTTCGATACTAATTATGGCAGGTAACTGTAACATCGTTACTAATTATGACAAGTAACTTTAATTTCCATACAAATTATGGCAGGTAACTGTAACTTCGATACTAATTATGACAGGTTACAGTAACCTCGATACTAATTATGACAAGTAAGTGTAACTTCGAAACAAAATATGACAGTTAACTGTAACATCGTTACTAATTATGACAAGTAACTGTAATTTTGATAAAAAATTATGGCAGGTAACTGTAACTTCGATACTAATTATGACAGGTAACAGTAACTTCGATACTAATTATGACGGGTAACTGTAACTTCGTTACTAATTATGACAAGTAACTGTAATTTCGATACTAATTATGGCAGGTAACTGTAACTTCGATACTAATTATGACAGGTTACAGTAACCTCGATACTAATTATGACAAGTAACTCTAATTTTGATAAATAATTATGGCAGGTAACTGTAACTTCGATACTAATTATGACAGGTAACAGTAACTTCGATACTAATTATGACAGATAACAGTAACTTCGATACTAATTATGACAGGAAACTGTAACTTCGTTACTAATTATGACAAGTAACTCTAATTCGTTACTAATTAGGACAAATAACTGTAATTTTGTTAAAAAATTATGGCAGGTAACTGTAACTTCGATACTAATTATGACAGGTAACAGTACTTTCGATACTAATTATGACAGGTAACTGTAACTTCGTTACTAATTATGACAAGTAACAGTAATTTTGATACTTATTATGGCAGGTAACTGTTACATCGTTACTAATTATTACAAGTAACTTTAATTTCGATACAAATTATGGCAGGTTACTGTAACTTCGATACTAATTATGACAGGTAACAGTAACTTCGATACTAATTATGACAGGTAACAGTAACTTCGTTACTAATTATGACAAGTAACTGTAATTTCGATACACATTATGTCAGGTAACAGAAACTTCGATACTTATTATGACAAGTAACTGTAACTTCGATACTTATTATGAAAAGTAACTGTTATTTCGATACAAATTATGGCAGGTAACTGTAACTTCGATACTTATTATGACAGGTAACAGTAACTTCGATAGTAATTATGACAGGTAACAGTAACTTCGATACTAATTATACAGGTAACTGTAACTTCGTTACTAATTATGACAAGTAACTGTAATTTCGATACTTATTATGGCAGGTAACTGTAACTTCGTTACTAATTATGACAAGTAACTGTAATTTCGATACAAATTATGGCAGGTAACTGTAACTTCGATACTAATTATGACAGGTAACAGTATCTTCGATACTAATGATGACTGAAAACAGTAACATCGATACTAATTATGGCAGGTAACAGTAACTTCGATACTAATTATGGCAGGTAACTGTAACTTCGATACTAATTATGACAGTTAACTGCAACTTCGTTGCTAATTATGACAAGTAACTGTAATTTCGATAAAAATTATGGCAGGTTACAGTAACTTCGATACTAATTATGACAGGTATCAGTAACTTCGATACTAATTATGACAAGTTACTGTAACTTCGATACTAATTATGACAAGTAACTGTAATTTCGATACTAATTATGGCAGGTAACAATAACTTCGGTACTAATTATGACAGGTAACTGTAACTTCGTTACTTATTATGACAAGTAACTGTAATTTCGATACAAATTATGGCAGGTAACTGCAATTTCGATACAAATTATGACAGGTAACAGTAACTTCGATACTAATTATGACAAGTAACAGTAACTTCGATACTAATTATGACAAGTAACTGTAACTTCGAAACTAATTATGACAGGTAACTGTAACATCGTTACTAATTATGACAAGTAACTGTAATTTCGATACAAATTATGGCAGGTAACAGTAACTTCGATACTTATTATGACAGGTAACAGTAACTTCGATACTAATTATGACAAGTAACTGTAACTTCGATACAAATTATGGCAGGTAACTGTAACTTCGTTACTAATTATGGCAGGTAACTGTAATTTCGATACAAATTATGACAGGTAACAGTAACTTCGATACTAATTATGACAGGTAACTGTAACTTCGATACTAATTATGACAGGTAACTGTAACTTCGATACTATTTATGACAAGTAAATGTAATTTCGATACAAATTATGACAGGTAACTGTAACTTCGATATTAATTATGACAAGTAACTGTAACTTCGTTACTAATTATGACAAGTAACTGTAATTTCGATACAAATAATGGCAGGTGTCTGTAACTTCGATACTAATTATGACAGGTAACAGTAACTTCGATACTAATTATGACAGGTAACTGTAACTTCGCTACTAATTATGACAAGTAACTGTAATTTCGATACAAATTATGACAGGTAACTGTAACTTCGTTACTAATTATGACAAATAACTGGAATTTCGATACAAATTATGGCAGGTAACAGTAACTTCGATACTAATTATGACAGGCAACTGTACCTTCGTTACTAATTATGACAGGTAACTGTACTTTCGATACAAATGATGGCAGGTAACTGTAACTTCGATACTAATTATGACAGGTAACTCTAACTTCGCTAAAAATTATGACATGGAACTCTTATTTCGATACAAATTATGACAGGTAACAGTAACTTCGTTACTAATTATGGCAAGTAACTGTAATTTCGATACAAATTATGTCAAGTAACAGTAACTTCGATACTAATTATGACAGGTAACTGTAACTTCTATACTAATTATGACAGGTAACTGTACCTTCGTTACTAATTATGACAAATAACTGTACTTTCGATGCAAATGATGGCAGGTAACTGTAATTTCGATACTAATTATGACAGGTAACAGTAACTTCGATACTAATTATGACAGAAAACAGTAACTTCGATACTAATTATGACAGGTAACAGTATCTTCGATACTAATTATGTCAGGTAACTGTAACGTCGATACTAATGATGACAGTTAACTGTAACTTCGTTACTAATTAAGACAAGTAACTGAAATTTCGATGCAAATTATGGGAGGTAACTGTAACTTCAATACTAATTATGACAGGTAACAATAACTTCGATACTAATTATGACAAGTAACTGTAACTTCGATACTTATTATGACAGGTAACAGTTAATTCGTTACTAATTATGACAAGTAACTGTAATTTCGATACAAATTATGGCAGGTAACTGTAACATCGATACTAATTATGACAGGTAACAGTAACTTCGATTCTTACTATGACAAGTAACAGTTACTTCGATACTAATTATGACAAGTAACAGTAACTTCGATACAAATTATGACAAGTAACTGTAACTTCGAAACTAATTATGACAGGTAACTGTAACATCGTTACTAATTATGACAAGTAACTGTAATTTCGATACAAATTATGGCAGGTAACAGTAACTTCGATACTTATTATGACAGGTAACAGTAACTTCGATACTAATTATGACAAGTAACTGTAACTTCGATACAAATTATGGCAGGTAACTGTATCATCGTTACTAATTATGACAAGTAACTGTAATTTCGATAAAAATTATGGCAGGTAACAGTAACTTCGATACTAATTATGACAGGTATCAGTAACTTCGATACTAATTATGACAAGTTACTGTAACTTCGATACTAATTATGACAAGTAACTGTAATTTCGATACAAATTATGGCAGGTAACTGTAATTTCGATACAAATTATGGCAGGTAACAATAACTTCGGTACTAATTATGACAGGTAACTGTAACTTCGTTACTAATTATGACAAGTAACTGTAATTTCGATACAAATTATGGCAGGTAACTGTAATTTAGATACAAATTATGACAGGTAACAGTAACTTCGATACTAATTATGACAAGTAACAGTAACTTCGATACTAATTATGACAAGTAACTGTAACTTCGAAACTAATTATGACAGGTAACTGTAACATCGTTGCTATTTATGACAAGTAACTGTAATTTCGATACAAATTATGGCAGGTAACTGTAACTTCGATACTTATTATGACAGGTAACAGTAACTTCGATACTAATTATGACAAGTAACTGTAACTTCGATACAAATTATGGCAGGTAACTGTAACTTCGTTACTAATTATGGCAGGTAACTGTAATTTCGATACAAATTATGACAGGTAACAGTAACTTCGATACTAATTATGACAGGTAACTGTAACTTCGATACTAATTATGACAGGTCACTGTAACTTCGTTACTAATTATGACAAGAAACTGTAATTCCGATACTAATTATGGCAGGTAACTGTAACTTCGTTATTAATTATGACAAGTATCTGTAATTTCGATACAAATTATGGCAGGTAACTGTAACTTCGATACTAATTATGACAGTTAACAGTATCTTCGATACTAATGATGACTGAAAACAGTATCTTCGATACTAATTATGGCAGGTAACAGTAACTTCGATACTAATTATGGCAGGTAACTCTATCTTCGATACTAATTATGACAGTTAACTGTAACTTCATTACAAATTATGACAAGTAACTGTAATTTCGATACAAATTATGGCAGGTAACAGTAACTACGATACTAATTATGACAGGTAACCGTAACTTCGTTACTAATTATGACAAGTAACTGTAATTTCGATACAAATTATGTCAGTTTACTGTAATTTCGATATTAATTATGGCAGGTAACAGTAACTTCTATACTAATTATGACAAATAACAGTAACTTCGATACTAATTATGACAAGTAACAGTAACTTCGATACTAATTATGACAGGTAACTGTAATTTCGATACTAATTATGGCAGGTAACTGTAATTTCGATACTAATTATTACAAGTAACAGTAACTTCGATACTAATTATGGCAGGTAACTGTAATTTCGATATTAATTATGGCAGGTAACTGTATTTTCGATACTTATTATGACAAGTAACAGTAACTTCGATACTAATTATGACAAGTAACAGTAACTTCGATACTAATTATGACAGGTAACTGTAATTTCGATACTAATTATGTCAGGTAACTGTAATTTCGATACTAATTATGACAAGTAACAGTAACTTCGATACTAATTATGGCAGGTAACTGTAATTTCGATACTAATTATGGCAGGTAACTGTAATTTTGATACTAATTATAACAAGTAACAGTAACTTCGATACTAATTATGACAAGTATCTGTAACTTCGAAACTAATTATGACAGGTAACTGTAACATCGGTACTAATTATGTCAAGTAACTGTAATTTCGATACAAATTATGGCAGGTAACTGTAACTTCGATACTAATTATGACAGGTAACAGTAACTTCGATACTAATTATGACAAGTAACTGTAACTTCGATACTAATTATGACAGGTAACTGTAACTTCGATACTAATTATTACAGGTAACTGTAACTTCGTTACTAATTAAGACAAGTAACTGTAATTTCGATACAAATTTTGGCAGGTAACTGTAACTTCGTTACTAATTATGACAAGAAACAGTAACTTCGTTTCTAATTATGACAGGAAACTGTAGCTTCGATACTAATTATGACAGGTAACTGTAACTTCGATTCTAATTAGGACAGGTAACTGTAACTTCGATATTTATTATGACAAGTAACTGTAATTTCGATACAAATTTTGGCAGGTAACTGTAATTTCGATAATAATTATGGCAGGTAACAGTAACTTCGATACTAATTATGACAGGTAACTGTAACTTCGATACTAATTATGACAAGTAACAGTAACTTCGATACTAATTATGACAGGTAACTGTAATTTCGATACTAATTATGGCAGGTAACTGTAATTTCGATACTAATTATTACAAGTAACAGTAACTTCGATACTAATTATGGCAGGTAACTGTAATTTCGATATTAATTATGGCAGGTAACTGTATTTTCGATACTTATTATGACAAGTAACAGTAACTTCGATACTAATTATGACAAGTAACAGTAACTTCGATACTAATTATGACAGGTAACTGTAATTTCGATACTAATTATGTCAGGTAACTGTAATTTCGATACTAATTATGACAAGTAACAGTAACTTCGATACTAATTATGGCAGGTAACTGTAATTTCGATACTAATTATGGCAGGTAACTGTAATTTTGATACTAATTATAACAAGTAACAGTAACTTCGATACTAATTATGACAAGTATCTGTAACTTCGAAACTAATTATGACAGGTAACTGTAACATCGGTACTAATTATGTCAAGTAACTGTAATTTCGATACAAATTATGGCAGGTAACTGTAACTTCGATACTAATTATGACAGGTAACAGTAACTTCGATACAAATTATGGCAGGTAACTGTAACTTCTATACTAATTATGACAGGTAACTGTACCTTCGTTACTAATTATGACAAATAACTGTACTTTCGATGCAAATGATGGCAGATAACTGTAACTTCGATACTAATTATGACAGGTAACAGTAACTTCGATACTAATTATGACAGAAAACAGTAACTTCGATACTAATTATGACAGGTAACAGTATCTTCGATACTAATTATGGCAGGTAACTGTAACGTCGATACTAATGATGACAGTTAACTGTAACTTCGTTACTAATTAAGACAAGTAACTGTAATTTCGATACAAATTATGGGAGGTAACTGTAACTTCAATACTAATTATGACAGGTAACAGTAACTTCGATACTAATTATGACAAGTAACTGTAACTTCGATACTAATTATGACAGGTAACAGTTAATTCGTTACTAATTATGACAAGTAACTGTAATTTCGATACAAATTATGGCAGGTAACTGTAACATCGATACTAATTATGACAGGTAACAGTAACTTCGATTCTAATTATGACAAGTAACAGTTACTTCGATACTAATTATGACAAGTAACTGTAACTTCGAAACTAATTATGACAGGTAACTGTAACATCGTTACTAATTATGACAAGTAACTGTAATTTCGATACAAATTATGGCAGGTAACAGTAACTTCGATACTTATTATGACAGGTAACAGTAACTTCGATACTAATTATGACAAGTAACTGTAACTTCGATACAAATTATGGCAGGTAACTGTAACTTCGTTACTAATTATGGCAGGTAACTGTAATTTCGATACAAATTATGACAGGTAACAGTAACTTCGATACTAATTATGACAGGTAACTGTAACTTCGATACTAATTATGACAGGTAACTGTAACTTCGATACTATTTATGACAAGTAAATGTAATTTCGATACAAATTATGACAGGTAACTGTAACTTCGATATTAATTATGACAAGTAACTGTAACTTCGTTACTAATTATGACAAGTAACTGTAATTTCGATACAAATAATGGCAGGTGTCTGTAACTTCGATACTAATTATGACAGGTAACAGTAACTTCGATACTAATTATGACAGGTAACTGTAACTTCGCTACTAATTATGACAAGTAACTGTAATTTCGATACAAATTATGACAGGTAACTGTAACTTCGTTACTAATTATGACAAATAACTGGAATTTCGATACAAATTATGGCAGGTAACAGTAACTTCGATACTAATTATGACAGGCAACTGTACCTTCGTTACTAATTATGACAGGTAACTGTACTTTCGATACAAATGATGGCAGGTAACTGTAACTTCGATACTAATTATGACAGGTAACTCTAACTTCGCTAAAAATTATGACATGGAACTCTTATTTCGATACAAATTATGACAGGTAACAGTAACTTCGTTACTAATTATGGCAAGTAACTGTAATTTCGATACAAATTATGTCAAGTAACAGTAACTTCGATACTAATTATGACAGGTAACTGTAACTTCTATACTAATTATGACAGGTAACTGTACCTTCGTTACTAATTATGACAAATAACTGTACTTTCAATGCAAATGATGGCAGGTAACTGTAATTTCGATACTAATTATGACAGGTAACAGTACCTTCGATACTAATTATGACAGAAAACAGTAACTTCGATACTAATTATGACAGGTAACAGTATCTTCGATACTAATTATGTCAGGTAACTGTAACGTCGATACTAATGATGACAGTTAACTGTAACTTCATTACTAATTAAGACAAGTAACTGAAATTTCGATGCAAATTATGGGAGGTAACTGTAACTTCAATACTAATTATGACAGGTAACAATAACTTCGATACTAATTATGACAAGTAACTGTAACTTCGATACTTATTATGACAGGTAACAGTTAATTCGTTACTAATTATGACAAGTAACTGTAATTTCGATACAAATTATGGCAGGTAACTGTAACATCGATACTAATTATGACAGGTAACAGTAACTTCGATTCTTACTATGACAAGTAACAGTTACTTCGATACTAATTATGACAAGTAACTGTAACTTCGAAACTAATTATGACAGGTAACTGTATCATCGTTACTAATTATGACAAGTATCTGTAATTTCGGTACAAATTATGGCAGGTAACTGTAACTTCGATACTAATTATGACAGGTAACAGTAACTTCGATACTAATTATGACAGGTAACTGTAACTTCGATAATAATTATGACAAGTAACTCGAAATTCATTACAAATTATGACAAGTAACTGTAATTTTGATAAAAAATTATGGCAGGTAACAGTAACTTCGTTACTAATTATGGCAGGTAACTCTAATTTCGATACATATTATGGCATGTAACAGTAACTTCGATACTAATTATGACAGGTAACTGTAATTTCGATACTAATTATGACAAGTAACTCTTACTTCGTTACTAATTATTACAGGTAACTGTAATTTTGATAAAAAATTATGGCAGGTAACTGTAACTTCGATACTAATTATGACAGGTAACAGTAACTTCGATACTAATTATGACAGGTAACTGTAACTTCGTTACTAATTATGACAATTAACTGTAATTTCTATACTAATTATGGCAGGTAACTGTAACATCGTTACTAATTATGACAAGTAACTTTAATTTCCATACAAATTATGGCAGGTAACTGTAACTTCGATACTAATTATGACAGGTAACAGTAACTTCGATACTAATCATGACAGATAACAGTAACTTCGATACTAATTATGACAGGAAACTGTAACTTCGTTACTAATTATGACAAGTAACTCTAATTCGTTACAAATTAGGACAAATAACTGTAATTTTGTTAAAAAATTATGGCAGGTAACTGTAACTTCGATACTAATTATGACAGGTAACAGTACTTTCGATACTAATTATGACAGGTAACTGTAACTTTGTTACTAATTATGACAAGTAACAGTAATTTTGATACTTATTATGGCAGGTAACTGTTACATCGTTACTAATTATTACAAGTAACTTTAATTTCGATACAAGTTATGGCAGGTAACTGTTTAACTTCGATACTAATTATGACAGGTAACAGTAACTTCGATACTAATTATGACAGGTAACAGTAACTTCGTTACTAATTATGACAAGTAACTGTAATTTCGATACACATTATGTCAGGTAACAGAAACTTCGATACTAATTATGACAAGTAACTGTAACTTCGATACTTATTATGAAAAGAAACTGTTATTTCGATACAAATTATGGCAGGTAACTGTAACTTCGATACTAAGTATGACAGGTAACAGTAACTTCGATAGTAATTATGACAGGTAACAGTAACTTCGATACCAATTATACAGGTAACTGTAACTTCGTTACTAATTATGACAAGTAACTGTAATTTCGATACTTATTATGGCAGGTAACTGTAACTTCGTTACTAATTATGACAAGTAACTGTAATTTCGATACAAATTATGGCAGGTAACTGTAACTTCGATACTAATTATGACAGGTAACAGTATCTTCGATACTAATGATGACTGAAAACAGTAACATCGATACTAATTATGGCAGGTAACAGTAACTTCGATACTAATTATGGCAGGTAACTGTAACTTCGTTGCTAATTATGACAAGTAACTGTAATTTCGATAAAAATTATGGCAGGTAACAGTAACTTCGATACTAATTATGACAGGTATCAGTAACTTCGATACTAATTATGACAAGTTACTGTAACTTCGATACTAATTATGACAAGTAACTGTAATTTCGATACAAATTATGGCAGGTAACTGTAATTTCGATACAAATTATGGCAGGTAACAATAACTTCGGTACTAATTATGACAGGTAACTGTAACTTCGTTACTAATTATGACAAGTAACTGTAATTTCGATACAAATTATGGCAGGTAACTGTAATTTAGATACAAATTATGACAGGTAACAGTAACTTCGATACTAATTATGACAAGTAACAGTAACTTCGATACTAATTATGACAAGTAACTGTAACTTCGAAACTAATTATGACAGGTAACTGTAACATCGTTGCTATTTATGACAAGTAACTGTAATTTCGATACAAATTATGGCAGGTAACTGTAACTTCGATACTTATTATGACAGGTAACAGTAACTTCGATACTAATTATGACAAGTAACTGTAACTTCGATACAAATTATGGCAGGTAACTGTAACTTCGTTACTAATTATGGCAGGTAACTGTAATTTCGATACAAATTATGACAGGTAACAGTAACTTCGATACTAATTATGACAGGTAACTGTAACTTCGATACTAATTATGACAGGTCACTGTAACTTCGTTACTAATTATGACAAGAAACTGTAATTCCGATACTAATTATGGCAGGTAACTGTAACTTCGTTATTAATTATGACAAGTATCTGTAATTTCGATACAAATTATGGCAGGTAACTGTAACTTCGATACTAATTATGACAGTTAACAGTATCTTCGATACTAATGATGACTGAAAACAGTATCTTCGATACTAATTATGGCAGGTAACAGTAACTTCGATACTAATTATGGCAGGTAACTCTATCTTCGATACTAATTATGACAGTTAACTGTAACTTCATTACAAATTATGACAAGTAACTGTAATTTCGATACAAATTATGGCAGGTAACAGTAACTACGATACTAATTATGACAGGTAACCGTAACTTCGTTACTAATTATGACAAGTAACTGTAATTTCGATACAAATTATGTCAGTTTACTGTAATTTCGATATTAATTATGGCAGGTAACAGTAACTTCTATACTAATTATGACAAATAACAGTAACTTCGATACTAATTATGACAAGTAACAGTAACTTCGATACTAATTATGACAGGTAACTGTAATTTCGATACTAATTATGGCAGGTAACTGTAATTTCGATACTAATTATTACAAGTAACAGTAACTTCGATACTAATTATGGCAGGTAACTGTAATTTCGATATTAATTATGGCAGGTAACTGTATTTTCGATACTTATTATGACAAGTAACAGTAACTTCGATACTAATTATGACAAGTAACAGTAACTTCGATACTAATTATGACAGGTAACTGTAATTTCGATACTAATTATGTCAGGTAACTGTAATTTCGATACTAATTATGACAAGTAACAGTAACTTCGATACTAATTATGGCAGGTAACTGTAATTTCGATACTAATTATGGCAGGTAACTGTAATTTTGATACTAATTATAACAAGTAACAGTAACTTCGATACTAATTATGACAAGTATCTGTAACTTCGAAACTAATTATGACAGGTAACTGTAACATCGGTACTAATTATGTCAAGTAACTGTAATTTCGATACAAATTATGGCAGGTAACTGTAACTTCGATACTAATTATGACAGGTAACAGTAACTTCGATACTAATTATGACAAGTAACTGTAACTTCGATACTAATTATGACAGGTAACTGTAACTTCGATACTAATTATTACAGGTAACTGTAACTTCGTTACTAATTAAGACAAGTAACTGTAATTTCGATACAAATTTTGGCAGGTAACTGTAACTTCGTTACTAATTATGACAAGAAACAGTAACTTCGTTTCTAATTATGACAGGAAACTGTAGCTTCGATACTAATTATGACAGGTAACTGTAACTTCGATTCTAATTATGACAGGTAACTGTAACTTCGATATTTATTATGACAAGTAACTGTAATTTCGATACAAATTTTGGCAGGTAACTGTAATTTCGATAATAATTATGGCAGGTAACAGTAACTTCGATACTAATTATGACAGGTAACTGTAACTTCGATACTTATTATGACAAGTAACAGTAATTTCGATACAAATTATGGCAGGTAACTGTAACTTCTATACTAATTATGACAGGTAACTGTACCTTCGTTACTAATTATGACAAATAACTGTACTTTCGATGCAAATGATGGCAGATAACTGTAACTTCGATACTAATTATGACAGGTAACAGTAACTTCGATACTAATTATGACAGAAAACAGTAACTTCGATACTAATTATGACAGGTAACAGTATCTTCGATACTAATTATGGCAGGTAACTGTAACGTCGATACTAATGATGACAGTTAACTGTAACTTCGTTACTA
Organism: Meconema thalassinum; assembly: GCA_946902985.2. Taxonomy (NCBI): domain Eukaryota; kingdom Metazoa; phylum Arthropoda; class Insecta; order Orthoptera; family Tettigoniidae; genus Meconema; species Meconema thalassinum. The sequence continues at coordinate 1,176,088,638 of OX336388.2, read as the reverse complement.
ATTAAGACAAGTAACTGTAATTTCGATACAAATTATGGGAGGTAACTGTAACTTCAATACTAATTATGACAGGTAACAGTAACTTCGATACTAATTATGACAAGTAACTGTAACTTCGATACTAATTATGACAGGTAACAGTTAATTCGTTACTAATTATGACAAGTAACTGTAATTTCGATACAAATTATGGCAGGTAACTGTAACATCGATACTAATTATGACAGGTAACAGTAACTTCGATTCTAATTATGACAAGTAACAGTTACTTCGATACTAATTATGACAAGTAACTGTAACTTCGAAACTAATTATGACAGGTAACTGTATCATCGTTACTAATTATGACAAGTATCTGTAATTTCGGTACAAATTATGGCAGGTAACTGTAACTTCGATACTAATTATGACAGGTAACAGTAACTTCGATACTAATTATGACAGGTAACTGTAACTTCGATAATAATTATGACAAGTAACTCTTACTTCGTTACTAATTATGACAGGTAACTGTAATTTTGATACAAAATTATGGCAGGTAACTGTAACTTCGATACTAATTATGACAGGTAACAGATACTTCGTTACTAATTATGGCAGGTAACTGTAATTTCGATACAAATTATGGCATGTAACAGTAACTTCGATACTAATTATGACAGGTAACTGTAATTTCGATACTAATTATGACAAGTAACTCTTACTTCGTTACTAATTATGACAGGTAACTGTAATTTTGATACAAAATTATGGCAGGTAACTGTAACTTCGATACTAATTATGACAGGTAACAGATACTTCGATACTAATTATGACAGGTAACTGTAACTTCGTTACTAATTATGACAAGTAACTGTAATTTCGATACTAATTATGGCAGGTAACTGTAACATCGTTACTAATTATGACAAGTAACTTTAATTTCCATACAAATTATGGCAGGTAACTGTAACTTCGATACTAATTATGACAGGTTACAGTAACCTCGATACTAATTATGACAAGTAAGTGTAACTTCGAAACAAAATATGACAGTTAACTGTAACATCGTTACTAATTATGACAAGTAACTGTAATTTTGATAAAAAATTATGGCAGGTAACTGTAACTTCGATACTAATTATGACAGGTAACAGTAACTTCGATACTAATTATGACGGGTAACTGTAACTTCGATACTAATTATGACAAGTAACTGTAATTTCGATACTAATTATGGCAGGTAACTGTAACTTCGATACTAATTATGACAGGTTACAGTAACCTCGATACTAATTATGACAAGTAACTCTAATTTTGATAAATAATTATGGCAGGTAACTGTAACTTCGATACTAATTATGACAGGTAACAGTAACTTCGATACTAATTATGACAGATAACAGTAACTTCGATACTAATTATGACAGGAAACTGTAACTTCGTTACTAATTATGACAAGTAACTCTAATTCGTTACTAATTAGGACAAATAACTGTAATTTTGTTAAAAAATTATGGCAGGTAACTGTAACTTCGATACTAATTATGACAGGTAACAGTACTTTCGATACTAATTATGACAGGTAACTGTAACTTCGTTACTAATTATGACAAGTAACAGTAATTTTGATACTTATTATGGCAGGTAACTGTTACATCGTTACTAATTATTACAAGTAACTTTAATTTCGATACAAATTATGGCAGGTTACTGTAACTTCGATACTAATTATGACAGGTAACAGTAACTTCGATACTTATTATGACAGGTAACAGTAACTTCGTTACTAATTATGACAAGTAACTGTAATTTCGATACACATTATGTCAGGTAACAGAAACTTCGATACTTATTATGACAACTAACTGTAACTTCGATACTTATTATGAAAAGTAACTGTTATTACGATACAAATTATGGCAGGTAACTGTAACTTCGATACTTATTATGACAGGTAACAGTAACTTCGATAGTAATTATGACAGGTAACAGTAACTTCGATACTAATTATACAGGTAACTGTAACTTCGTTACTAATTATGACAAGTAACTGTAATTTCGATACTTATTATGGCAGGTAACTGTAACTTCGTTACTAATTATGACAAGTAACTGTAATTTCGATACAAATTATGGCAGGTAACTGTAACTTCGATACTAATTATGAAAGGTAACAGTATCTTCGATACTAATGATGACTGAAAACAGTAACATCGATACTAATTATGGCAGGTAACAGTAACTTCGATACTAATTATGGCAGGTAACTGTAACTTCGATACTAATTATGACAGTTAACTGCAACTTCGTTGCTAATTATGACAAGTAACTGTAATTTCGATAAAAATTATGGCAGGTTACAGTAACTTCGATACTAATTATGACAAGTAACTGTAATTTCGATACTAATTATGGCAGGTAACAATAACTTCGGTACTAATTATGACAGGTAACTGTAACTTCGTTACTAATTATGACAAGTAACTGTAATTTCGATACAAATTATGGCAGGTAACTGCAATTTCGATACAAATTATGACAGGTAACAGTAACTTCGATACTAATTATGACAAGTAACAGTAACTTCGATACTAATTATGACAAGTAACTGTAACTTCGAAACTAATTATGACAGGTAACTGTAACATCGTTACTAATTATGACAAGTAACTGTAATTTCGATACAAATTATGGCAGGTAACAGTAACTTCGATACTTATTATGACAGGTAACAGTAACTTCGATACTAATTATGACAAGTAACTGTAACTTCGATACAAATTATGGCAGGTAACTGTAACTTCGTTACTAATTATGGCAGGTAACTGTAATTTCGATACAAATTATGACAGGTAACAGTAACTTCGATACTAATTATGACAGGTAACTGTAACTTCGATACTAATTATGACAGGTAACTGTAACTTCGATACTATTTATGACAAGTAAATGTAATTTCGATACAAATTATGACAGGTAACTGTAACTTCGATATTAATTATGACAAGTAACTGTAACTTCGTTACTAATTATGACAAGTAACTGTAATTTCGATACAAATAATGGCAGGTGTCTGTAACTTCGATACTAATTATGACAGGTAACAGTAACTTCGATACTAATTATGACAGGTAACTGTAACTTCGCTACTAATTATGACAAGTAACTGTAATTTCGATACAAATTATGACAGGTAACTGTAACTTCGTTACTAATTATGACAAATAACTGGAATTTCGATACAAATTATGGCAGGTAACAGTAACTTCGATACTAATTATGACAGGCAACTGTACCTTCGTTACTAATTATGACAGGTAACTGTACTTTCGATACAAATGATGGCAGGTAACTGTAACTTCGATACTAATTATGACAGGTAACTCTAACTTCGCTAAAAATTATGACATGGAACTCTTATTTCGATACAAATTATGACAGGTAACAGTAACTTCGTTACTAATTATGGCAAGTAAATGTAATTTCGATACAAATTATGTCAAGTAACAGTAACTTCGATACTAATTATGACAGGTAACTGTAACTTCTATACTAATTATGACAGGTAACTGTACCTTCGTTACTAATTATGACAAATAACTGTACTTTCGATGCAAATGATGGCAGGTAACTGTAACTTCGATACTAATTATGACAGGTAACAGTAACTTCGATACTAATTATGACAGAAAACAGTAACTTCGATACTAATTATGACAGGTAACAGTATCTTCGATACTAATTATGTCAGGTAACTGTAACGTCGATACTAATGATGACAGTTAACTGTAACTTCGTTACTAATTAAGACAAGTAACTGAAATTTCGATGCAAATTATGGCAGGTAACTGTAACTTCAATACTAATTATGACAGGTAACAGTAACTTCGATACTAATTATGACAAGTAACTGTAACTTCGATACTTATTATGACAGGTAACAGTTAATTCGTTACTAATTATGACAAGTAACTGTAATTTCGATACAAATTATGGCAGGTAACTGTAACATCGATACTAATTATGACAGGTAACAGTAACTTCGATTCTTATTATGACAAGTAACAGTTACTTCGATACTAATTATGACAAGTAACTGTAACTTCGAAACTAATTATGACAGGTAACTGTATCATCGTTACTAATTATGACAAGTATCTGTAATTTCGGTACAAATTATGGCAGGTAACTGTAACGTCGATACTAATTATGACAGGTAACAGTAACTTCGATACTAATTATGACAGGTAACTGTAACTTCGATAATAATTATGACAAGTAACTCGAACTTCATTACAAATTATGACAAGTAACTGTAATTTTGATAAAAAATTATGGCAGGTAACAGTAACTTCGTTACTAATTATGGCAGGTAACTCTAATTTCGATACAAATTATGGCATGTAACAGTAACTTCGATACTAATTATGACAGGTAACTGTAATTTCGATACTAATTATGACAAGTAACTCTTACTTCGTTACTAATTATGACAGGTAACTGTAATTTTGATAAAAAATTATGGCAGGTAACTGTAACTTCGATACTAATTATGACAGGTAACAGATACTTCGATACTAATTATGACAGGTAACTGTAACTTCGTTACTAATTATGACTAGTAACTGTAATTTCGATACTAATTATGGCAGGTAACTGTAACATCGTTACTAATTATGACAAGTAACTTTAATTTCCATACAAATTATGGCAGGTAACTGTAACTTCGATACTAATTATGACAGGTTACAGTAACCTCGATACTAATTATGACAAGTAAGTGTAACTTCGAAACAAAATATGACAGTTAACTGTAACATCGTTACTAATTATGACAAGTAACTGTAATTTTGATAAAAAATTATGGCAGGTAACTGTAACTTCTATACTAATTATGACAGGTAACAGTAACTTCGATACTAATTATGACGGGTAACTGTAACTTCGTTACTAATTATGACAAGTAACTGTAATTTCGATACTAATTATGGCAGGTAACTGTAACTTCGATACTAATTATGACAGGTTACAGTAACCTCGATACTAATTATGACAAGTAACTCTAATTTTGATAAATAATTATGGCAGGTAACTGTAACTTCGATACTAATTATGACAGGTAACAGTAACTTCGATACTAATTATGACAGATAACAGTAACTTCGATACTAATTATGACAGGAAACTGTAACTTCGTTACTAATTATGACAAGTAACTCTAATTCGTTACTAATTAGGACAAATAACTGTAATTTTGTTAAAAAATTATGGCAGGTAACTGTAACTTCGATACTAATTATGACAGGTAACAGTACTTTCGATACTAATTATGACAGGTAACTGTAACTTCGTTACTAATTATGACAAGTAACAGTAATTTTGATACTTATTATGGCAGGTAACTGTTACATCGTTACTAATTATTACAAGTAACTTTAATTTCGATACAAATTATGGCAGGTTACTGTAACTTCGATACTAATTATGACAGGTAACAGTAACTTCGATACTAATTATGACAGGTAACAGTAACTTCGTTACTAATTATGACAAGTAACTGTAATTTCGATACACATTATGTCAGGTAACAGAAACTTCGATACTTATTATGACAAGTAACTGTAACTTCGATACTTATTATGAAAAGTAACTGTTATTACGATACAAATTATGGCAGGTAACTGTAACTTCGATACTTATTATGACAGGTAACAGTAACATCGATAGTAATTATGACAGGTAACAGTAACTTCGATACTAATTATACAGGTAACTGTAACTTCGTTACTAATTATGACAAGTAACTGTAATTTCGATACTTATTATGGCAGGTAACTGTAACTTCGTTACTAATTATGACAAGTAACTGTAATTTCGATACAAATTATGGCAGGTAACTGTAACTTCGATACTAATTATGACAGGTAACAGTATCTTCGATACTAATGATGACTGAAAACAGTAACATCGATACTAATTATGGCAGGTAACAGTAACTTCGATACTAATTATGGCAGGTAACTGTAACTTCGATACTAATTATGACAGTTAACTGCAACTTCGTTGCTAATTATGACAAGTAACTGTAATTTCGATAAAAATTATGGCAGGTTACAGTAACTTCGATACTAATTATGACAGGTATCAGTAACTTCGATACTAATTATGACAAGTTACTGTAACTTCGATACTAATTATGACATGTAACTGTAATTTCGATACTAATTATGGCAGGTAACAATAACTTCGGTACTAATTATGACAGGTAACTGTAACTTCGTTACTAATTATGACAAGTAACTGTAATTTCGATACAAATTATGGCAGGTAACTGCAATTTCGATACAAATTATGACAGGTAACAGTAACTTCGATACTAATTATGACAAGTAACAGTAACTTCGATACTAATTATGACAAGTAACTGTAACTTCGAAACTAATTATGACAGGTAACTGTAACATCGTTACTAGTTATGACAAGTAACTGTAATTTCGATACAAATTATGGCAGGTAACAGTAACTTCGATACTTATTATGACAGGTAACAGTAACTTCGATACTAATTATGACAAGTAACTGTAACTTCGATACAAATTATGGCAGGTAACTGTAACTTCGTTACTAATTATGGCAGGTAACTGTAATTTCGATACAAATTATGACAGGTAACAGTAACTTCGATACAAATAATGGCAGGTGTCTGTAACTTCGATACTAATTATGACAGGTAACAGTAACTTCGATACTAATTATGACAGGTAACTGTAACTTCGCTACTAATTATGACAAGTAACTGTAATTTCGATACAAATTATGACAGGTAACTGTAACTTCGTTACTAATTATGACAAATAACTGGAATTTCGATACAAATTATGGCAGGTAACAGTAACTTCGATACTAATTATGACAGGCAACTGTACCTTCGTTACTAATTATGACAGGTAACTGTACTTTCGATACAAATGATGGCAGGTAACTGTAACTTCGATACTAATTATGACAGGTAACTCTAACTTCGCTAAAAATTATGACATGGAACTCTTATTTCGATACAAATTATGACAGGTAACAGTAACTTCGTTACTAATTATGGCAAGTAAATGTAATTTCGATACAAATTATGTCAAGTAACAGTAACTTCGATACTAATTATGACAGGTAACTGTAACTTCTATACTAATTATGACAGGTAACTGTACCTTCGTTACTAATTATGACAAATAACTGTACTTTCGATGCAAATGATGGCAGGTAACTGTAACTTCGATACTAATTATGACAGGTAACAGTAACTTCGATACTAATTATGACAGAAAACAGTAACTTCGATACTAATTATGACAGGTAACAGTATCTTCGATACTAATTATGTCAGGTAACTGTAACGTCGATACTAATGATGACAGTTAACTGTAACTTCGTTACTAATTAAGACAAGTAACTGAAATATCGATGCAAATTATGGCAGGTAACTGTAACTTCAATACTAATTATGACAGGTAACAGTAACTTCGATACTAATTATGACAAGTAACTGTAACTTCGATACTTATTATGACAGGTAACAGTTAATTCGTTACTAATTATGACAAGTAACTGTAATTTCGATACAAATTATGGCAGGTAACTGTAACATCGATACTAATTATGACAGGTAACAGTAACTTCGATTCTTATTATGACAAGTAACAGTTACTTCGATACTAATTATGACAAGTAACTGTAACTTCGAAACTAATTATGACAGGTAACTGTATCATCGTTACTAATTATGACAAGTATCTCTAATTTCGGTACAAATTATGGCAGGTAACTGTAACTTCGATACTAATTATGACAGGTAACAGTAACTTCGATACTAATTATGACAGGTAACTGTAACTTCGATAATAATTATGACAAGTAACTCGAACTTCATTACAAATTATGACAAGTAACTGTAATTTTGATAAAAAATTATGGCAGGTAACAGTAACTTCGTTACTAATTATGGCAGGTAACTCTAATTTCGATACAAATTATGGCATGTAACAGTAACTTCGATACTAATTATGACAGGTAACTGTAATTTCGATACTAATTATGACAAGTAACTCTTACTTCGTTACTAATTATTACAGGTAACTGTAATTTTGATAAAAAATTATGGCAGGTAACTGTAACTTCGATACTAATTATGACAGGTAACAGTAACTTCGATACTAATTATGACAGGTAACTGTAACTTCGTTACTAATTATGACAATTAACTGTAATTTCGATACTAATTATGGCAGGTAACTGTAACATCGTTACTAATTATGACAAGTAACTTTAATTTCCATACAAATTATGGCAGGTAACTGTAACTTCGATACTAATTATGACAGGTTACAGTAACCTCGATACTAATTATGACAAGTAACTCTAATTTTGATAAATAATTATGGCAGGTAACTGTAACTTCGATACTAATTATGACAGGTAACAGTAACTTCGATACTAATCATGACAGATAACAGTAACTTCGATACTAATTATGACAGGAAACTGTAACTTCGTTACTAATTGTGACAAGTAACACTAATTCGTTACAAATTAGGACAAATAACTGTAATTTTGTTAAAAAATTATGGCAGGTAACTGTAACTTCGATACTAATTATGACAGGTAACAGTACTTTCGATACTAATTATGACAGGTAACTGTAACTTTGTTACTAATTATGACAAGTAACAGTAATTTTGATACTTATTATGGCAGGTAACTGTTACATCGTTACTAATTATTACAAGTAACTTTAATTTCGATACAAATTATGGCAGGTAACTGTTTAACTTCGATACTAATTATGACAGGTAACAGTAACTTCGATACTAATTATGACAGGTAACAGTAACTTCGTTACTAATTATGACAAGTAACTGTAATTTCGATACACATTATGTCAGGTAACAGAAACTTCGATACTAATTATGACAAGTAACTGTAACTTCGATACTTATTATGAAAAGTAACTGTTATTTCGAAACAAATTATGGCAGGTAACTGTAACTTCGATACTAAGTATGACAGGTAACAGTAACTTCGATAGTAATTATGACAGGTAACAGTAACTTCGATACCAATTATACAGGTAACTGTAACTTCGTTACTAATTATGACAAGTAACTGTAATTTCGATACTTATTATGGCAGGTAACTGTAACTTCGTTACTAATTATGACAAGTAACTGTAATTTCGATACAAATTATGGCAGGTAACTGTAACTTCGATACTAATTATGACAGGTAACAGTATCTTCGATACTAATGATGACTGAAAACAGTAACATCGATACTAATTATGGCAGGTAACAGTAACTTCGATACTAATTATGGCAGGTAACTGTAACTTCGATACTAATTATGACAGTTAACTGCAACTTCGTTGCTAATTATGACAAGTAACTGTAATTTCGATAAAAATTATGGCAGGTAACAGTAACTTCGATACTAATTATGACAGGTATCAGTAACTTCGATACTAATTATGACAAGTTACTGTAACTTCGATACTAATTATGACAAGTAACTGTAATTTCGATACAAATTATGGCAGGTAACTGTAATTTCGATACAAATTATGGCAGGTAACAATAACTTCGGTACTAGTTATGACAGGTAACTGTAACTTCGTTACTAATTATGACAAGTAACTGTAATTTCGATACAAATTATGGCAGGTAACTGTAATTTAGATACAAATTATGACAGGTAACAGTAACTTCGATACTAATTATGACAAGTAACAGTAACTTCGATACTAATTATGACAAGTAACTGTAACTTCGAAACTAATTATGACAGGTAACTGTAACATCGTTGCTATTTATGACAAGTAACTGTAATTTCGATACAAATTATGGCAGGTAACTGTAACTTCGATACTTATTATGACAGGTAACAGTAACTTCGATACTAATTATGACAAGTAACTGTAACTTCGATACAAATTATGGCAGGTAACTGTAACTTCGTTACTAATTATGGCAGGTAACTGTAATTTCGATACAAATTATGACAGGTAACAGTAACTTCGATACTAATTATGACAGGTAACTGTAACTTCGATACTAATTATGACAGGTCACTGTAACTTCGTTACTAATTATGACAAGAAACTGTAATTCCGATACTAATTATGGCAGGTAACTGTAACTTCGTTATTAATTATGACAAGTATCTGTAATTTCGATACAAATTATGGCAGGTAACTGTAACTTCGATACTAATTATGACAGTTAACAGTATCTTCGATACTAATGATGACTGAAAACAGTATCTTCGATACTAATTATGGCAGGTAACAGTAACTTCGATACTAATTATGGCAGGTAACTCTATCTTCGATACTAATTATGACAGTTAACTGTAACTTCATTACAAATTATGACAAGTAACTGTAATTTCGATACAAATTATGGCAGGTAACAGTAACTACGATACTAATTATGACAGGTAACCGTAACTTCGTTACTAATTATGACAAGTAACTGTAATTTCGATACAAATTATGGCAGTTTACTGTAATTTCGATATTAATTATGGCAGGTAACAGTAACTTCTATACTAATTATGACAAATAACAGTAACTTCGATACTAATTATGACAAGTAACAGTAACTTCGATACTAATTATGACAGGTAACTGTAATTTCGATACTAATTATGGCAGGTAACTGTAATTTCGATACTAATTATTACAAGTAACAGTAACTTCGATACTAATTATGGCAGGTAACTGTAATTTCGATATTAATTATGGCAGGTAACTGTATTTTCGATACTTATTATGACAAGTAACAGTAACTTCGTTACTAATTATGACAAGTAACAGTAACTTCGATACTAATTATGACAGGTAACTGTAATTTCGATACTAATTATGTCAGGTAACTGTAATTTCGATACTAATTATGACAAGTAACAGTAACTTCGATACTAATTATGGCAGGTAACTGTAATTTCGATACTAATTATGGCAGGTAACTGTAATTTTGATACTAATTATAACAAGTAACAGTAACTTCGATACTAATTATGACAAGTAACTGTAACTTCGAAACTAATTATGACAGGTAACTGTAACATCGTTACTAATTATGACAAGTAACTGTAATTTCGATACAAATTATGGCAGGTAACTGTAACTTCGATACTAATTATGACAGGTAACAGTAACTTCGATACTAATTATGACAAGTAACTGTAACTTTGATACTAATTATAACAGGTAACTGTAACTTCGATACTAATTATTACAGGTAACTGTAACTTCGTTACTAATTAAGACAAGTAACTGTAATTTCGATACAAATTATGGCAGGTAACTGTAATTTCGATATTAATTATGGCAGGTAACTGTATTTTCGATACTTATTATGACAAGTAACAGTAACTTCGTTACTAATTATGACAAGTAACAGTAACTTCGATACTAATTATGACAGGTAACTGTAATTTCGATACTAATTATGTCAGGTAACTGTAATTTCGATACAAATTATGTCAAGTAACAGTAACTTCGATACTAATTATGACAGGTAACTGTAACTTCTATACTAATTATGACAGGTAACTGTACCTTCGTTACTAATTATGACAAATAACTGTACTTTCGATGCAAATGATGGCAGGTAACTGTAATTTCGATACTAATTATGACAGGTAACAGTAACTTCGATACTAATTATGACAGAAAACAGTAACTTCGATACTAATTATGACAGGTAACAGTATCTTCGATACTAATTATGTCAGGTAACTGTAACGTCGATACTAATGATGACAGTTAACTGTAACTTCGTTACTAATTAAGACAAGTAACTGAAATTTCGATGCAAATTATGGGAGGTAACTGTAACTTCAATACTAATTATGACAGGTAACAATAACTTCGATACTAATTATGACAAGTAACTGTAACTTCGATACTTATTATGACAGGTAACAGTTAATTCGTTACTAATTATGACAAGTAACTGTAATTTCGATACAAATTATGGCAGGTAACTGTAACATCGATACTAATTATGACAGGTAACAGTAACTTCGATTCTTACTATGACAAGTAACAGTTACTTCGATACTAATTATGACAAGTAACTGTAACTTCGAAACTAATTATGACAGGTAACTGTATCATCGTTACTAATTATGACAAGTATCTGTAATTTCGGTACAAATTATGGCAGGTAACTGTAACTTCGATACTAATTATGACAGGTAACAGTAACTTCGATACTAATTATGACAGGTAACTGTAACTTCGATAATAATTATGACAAGTAACTCGAAATTCATTACAAATTATGACAAGTAACTGTAATTTTGATAAAAAATTATGGCAGGTAACAGTAACTTCGTTACTAATTATGGCAGGTAACTCTAATTTCGATACATATTATGGCATGTAACAGTAACTTCGATACTAATTATGACAGGTAACTGTAATTTCGATACTAATTATGACAAGTAACTCTTACTTCGTTACTAATTATTACAGGTAACTGTAATTTTGATAAAAAATTATGGCAGGTAACTGTAACTTCGATACTAATTATGACAGGTAACAGTAACTTCGATACTAATTATGACAGGTAACTGTAACTTCGTTACTAATTATGACAATTAACTGTAATTTCTATACTAATTATGGCAGGTAACTGTAACATCGTTACTAATTATGACAAGTAACTTTAATTTCCATACAAATTATGGCAGGTAACTGTAACTTCGATACTAATTATGACAGGTTACAGTAACCTCGATACTAATTATTACAAGTAACTCTAATTTTGATAAATAATTATGGCAGGTAACTGTAACTTCGATACTAATTATGACAGGTAACAGTAACTTCGATACTAATCATGACAGATAACAGTAACTTCGATACTAATTATGACAGGAAACTGTAACTTCGTTACTAATTATGACAAGTAACTCTAATTCGTTACAAATTAGGACAAATAACTGTAATTTTGTTAAAAAATTATGGCAGGTAACTGTAACTTCGATACTAATTATGACAGGTAACAGTACTTTCGATACTAATTATGACAGGTAACTGTAACTTTGTTACTAATTATGACAAGTAACAGTAATTTTGATACTTATTATGGCAGGTAACTGTTACATCGTTACTAATTATTACAAGTAACTTTAATTTCGATACAAGTTATGGCAGGTAACTGTTTAACTTCGATACTAATTATGACAGGTAACAGTAACTTCGATACTAATTATGACAGGTAACAGTAACTTCGTTACTAATTATGACAAGTAACTGTAATTTCGATACACATTATGTCAGGTAACAGAAACTTCGATACTAATTATGACAAGTAACTGTAACTTCGATACTTATTATGAAAAGAAACTGTTATTTCGATACAAATTATGGCAGGTAACTGTAACTTCGATACTAAGTATGACAGGTAACAGTAACTTCGATAGTAATTATGACAGGTAACAGTAACTTCGATACCAATTATACAGGTAACTGTAACTTCGTTACTAATTATGACAAGTAACTGTAATTTCGATACTTATTATGGCAGGTAACTGTAACTTCGTTACTAATTATGACAAGTAACTGTAATTTCGATACAAATTATGGCAGGTAACTGTAACTTCGATACTAATTATGACAGGTAACAGTATCTTCGATACTAATGATGACTGAAAACAGTAACATCGATACTAATTATGGCAGGTAACAGTAACTTCGATACTAATTATGGCAGGTAACTGTAACTTCGTTGCTAATTATGACAAGTAACTGTAATTTCGATAAAAATTATGGCAGGTAACAGTAACTTCGATACTAATTATGACAGGTATCAGTAACTTCGATACTAATTATGACAAGTTACTGTAACTTCGATACTAATTATGACAAGTAACTGTAATTTCGATACAAATTATGGCAGGTAACTGAAATTTCGATACAAATTATGGCAGGTAACAATAACTTCGGTACTAATTATGACAGGTAACTGTAACTTCGTTACTAATTATGACAAGTAACTGTAATTTCGATACAAATTATGGCAGGTAACTGTAATTTAGATACAAATTATGACAGGTAACAGTAACTTCGATACTAATTATGACAAGTAACAGTAACTTCGATACTAATTATGACAAGTAACTGTAACTTCGAAACTAATTATGACAGGTAACTGTAACATCGTTGCTATTTATGACAAGTAACTGTAATTTCGATACAAATTATGGCAGGTAACTGTAACTTCGATACTTATTATGACAGGTAAAAGTAACTTCGATACTAATTATGACAAGTAACTGTAACTTCGATACAAATTATGGCAGGTAACTGTAACTTCGTTACTTATTATGGCAGGTAACTGTAATTTCGATACAAATTATGACAGGTAACAGTAACTTCGATACTAATTATGACAGGTAACTGTAACTTCGATACTAATTATGACAGGTCACTGTAACTTCGTTACTAATTATGACAAGAAACTGTAATTCCGATACAAATTATGACAGGTAACAGTAACTTCGATACTAATTATGACAGGTAACTGTAACTTCGATACTAATTATGGCAGGTAACTGTAACTTCGTTATTAATTATGACAAGTATCTGTAATTTCGATACAAATTATGGCAGGTAACTGTAACTTCGATACTAATTATGACAGTTAACAGTATCTTCGATACTAATGATGACTGAAAACAGTATCTTCGATACTAATTATGGCAGGTAACAGTAACTTCGATACTAATTATGGCAGGTAACTCTATTTTCGATACTAATTATGACAGTTAACTGTAACTTCATTACAAATTATGACAAGTAACTGTAATTTCGATACAAATTATGGCAGGTAACAGTAACTACGATACTAATTATGACAGGTAACCGTAACTTCGTTACTAATTATGACAAGTAACTGTAATTTCGATACAAATTATGTCAGTTTACTGTAATTTCGATATTAATTATGGCAGGTAACAGTAACTTCTATACTAATTATGACAAATAACAGTAACTTCGATACTAATTATGACAAGTAACAGTAACTTCGATACTAATTATGACAGGTAACTGTAATTTCGATACTAATTATGGCAGGTAACTGTAATTTCGATACTAATTATTACAAGTAACAGTAACTTCGATACTAATTATGGCAGGTAACTGTAATTTCGATATTAATTATGGCAGGTAACTGTATTTTCGATACTTATTATGACAAGTAACAGTAACTTCGATACTAATTATGACAAGTAACAGTAACTTCGATACTAATTATGACAGGTAACTGTAATTTCGATACTAATTATGTCAGGTAACTGTAATTTCGATACTAATTATGACAAGTAACAGTAACTTCGATACTAATTATGGCAGGTAACTGTAATTTCGATACTAATTATGGCAGGTAACTGTAATTTTGATACTAATTATAACAAGTAACAGTAACTTCGATACTAATTATGACAAGTATCTGTAACTTCGAAACTAATTATGACAGGTAACTGTAACATCGGTACTAATTATGTCAAGTAACTGTAATTTCGATACAAATTATGGCAGGTAACTGTAACTTCGATACTAATTATGACAGGTAACAGTAACTTCGATACTAATTATGACAAGTAACTGTAACTTCGATACTAATTATGACAGGTAACTGTAACTTCGATACTAATTATTACAGGTAACTGTAACTTCGTTACTAATTAAGACAAGTAACTGTAATTTCGATACAAATTTTGGCAGGTAACTGTAACTTCGTTACTAATTATGACAAGAAACAGTAACTTCGTTTCTAATTATGACAGGAAACTGTAGCTTCGATACTAATTATGACAGGTAACTGTAACTTCGATTCTAATTATGACAGGTAACTGTAACTTCGATATTTATTATGACAAGTAACTGTAATTTCGATACAAATTTTGGCAGGTAACTGTAATTTCGATAATAATTATGGCAGGTAACAGTAACTTCGATACTAATTATGACAGGTAACTGTAACTTCGATACTTATTATGACAAGTAACAGTAATTTCGATACAAATTATGGCAGGTAACTGTAACTTCTATACTAATTATGACAGGTAACTGTACCTTCGTTACTAATTATGACAAATAACTGTACTTTCGATGCAAATGATGGCAGATAACTGTAACTTCGATACTAATTATGACAGGTAACAGTAACTTCGATACTAATTATGACAGAAAACAGTAACTTCGATACTAATTATGACAGGTAACAGTATCTTCGATACTAATTATGGCAGGTAACTGTAACGTCGATACTAATGATGACAGTTAACTGTAACTTCGTTACTAATTAAGACAAGTAACTGAAATTTCGATACAAATTATGGGAGGTAACTGTAACTTCAATACTAATTATGACAGGTAACAGTAACTTCGATACTAATTATGACAAGTAACTGTAACTTCGATACTAATTATGACAGGTAACAGTTAATTCGTTACTAATTATGACAAGTAACTGTAATTTCGATACAAATTATGGCAGGTAACTGTAACATCGATACTAATTATGACAGGTAACAGTAACTTCGATTCTAATTATGATAAGTAACAGTTACTTCGATACTAATTATGACAAGTAACTGTAACTTCGAAACTAATTATGACAGGTAACTGTATCATCGTTACTAATTATGACAAGTATCTGTAATTTCGGTACAAATTATGGCAGGTAACTGTAACTTCGATACTAATTATGACAGGTAACAGTAACTTCGATACTAATTATGACAGGTAACTGTAACTTCGATAATAATTATGACAAGTAACTCGAACTTCATTACAAATTATGACAAGTAACTGTAATTTTGATAAAAAATTATGGCAGGTAACAGTAACTTCGTTACTAATTATGGCAGGTAACTGTAATTTCGATACAAATTATGGCATGTAACAGTAACTTCGATACTAATTATGACAGGTAACTGTAATTTCGATACTAATTATGACAAGTAACTCTTACTTCGTTACTAATTATGACAGGTAACTGTAATTTTGATACAAAATTATGGCAGGTAACTGTAACTTCGATACTAATTATGACAGGTAACAGATACTTCGATACTAATTATGACAGGTAACTGTAACTTCGTTACTAATTATGACAAGTAACTGTAATTTCGATACTAATTATGGCAGGTAACTGTAACATCGTTACTAATTATGACAAGTAACTTTAATTTCCATACAAATTATGGCAGGTAACTGTAACTTCGATACTAATTATGACAGGTTACAGTAACCTCGATACTAATTATGACAAGTAAGTGTAACTTCGAAACAAAATATGACAGTTAACTGTAACATCGTTACTAATTATGACAAGTAACTGTAATTTTGATAAAAAATTATGGCAGGTAACTGTAACTTCGATACTAATTATGACAGGTAACAGTAACTTCGATACTAATTATGACGGGTAACTGTAACTTCGTTACTAATTATGACAAGTAACTGTAATTTCGATACTAATTATGGCAGGTAACTGTAACTTCGATACTAATTATGACAGGTTACAGTAACCTCGATACTAATTATGACAAGTAACTCTAATTTTGATAAATAATTATGGCAGGTAACTGTAACTTCGATACTAATTATGACAGGTAACAGTAACTTCGATACTAATTATGACAGATAACAGTAACTTCGATACTAATTATGACAGGAAACTGTAACTTCGTTACTAATTATGACAAGTAACTCTAATTCGTTACTAATTAGGACAAATAACTGTAATTTTGTTAAAAAATTATGGCAGGTAACTGTAACTTCGATACTAATTATGACAGGTAACAGTACTTTCGATACTAATTATGACAGGTAACTGTAACTTCGTTACTAATTATGACAAGTAACAGTAATTTTGATACTTATTATGGCAGGTAACTGTTACATCGTTACTAATTATTACAAGTAACTTTAATTTCGATACAAATTATGGCAGGTTACTGTAACTTCGATACTAATTATGACAGGTAACAGTAACTTCGATACTAATTATGACAGGTAACAGTAACTTCGTTACTAATTATGACAAGTAACTGTAATTTCGATACACATTATGTCAGGTAACAGAAACTTCGATACTTATTATGACAAGTAACTGTAACTTCGATACTTATTATGAAAAGTAACTGTTATTACGATACAAATTATGGCAGGTAACTGTAACTTCGATACTTATTATGACAGGTAACAGTAACTTCGATAGTAATTATGACAGGTAACAGTAACTTCGATACTAATTATACAGGTAACTGTAACTTCGTTACTAATTATGACAAGTAACTGTAATTTCGATACTTATTATGGCAGGTAACTGTAACTTCGTTACTAATTATGACAAGTAACTGTAATTTCGATACAAATTATGGCAGGTAACTGTAACTTCGATACTAATTATGAAAGGTAACAGTATCTTCGATACTAATGATGACTGAAAACAGTAACATCGATACTAATTATGGCAGGTAACAGTAACTTCGATACTAATTATGGCAGGTAACTGTAACTTCGATACTAATTATGACAGTTAACTGCAACTTCGTTGCTAATTATGACAAGTAACTGTAATTTCGATAAAAATTATGGCAGGTTACAGTAACTTCGATACTAATTATGACAAGTAACTGTAATTTCGATACTAATTATGGCAGGTAACAATAACTTCGGTACTAATTATGACAGGTAACTGTAACTTCGTTACTAATTATGACAAGTAACTGTAATTTCGATACAAATTATGGCAGGTAACTGCAATTTCGATACAAATTATGACAGGTAACAGTAACTTCGATACTAATTATGACAAGTAACAGTAACTTCGATACTAATTATGACAAGTAACTGTAACTTCGAAACTAATTATGACAGGTAACTGTAACATCGTTACTAATTATGACAAGTAACTGTAATTTCGATACAAATTATGGCAGGTAACAGTAACTTCGATACTTATTATGACAGGTAACAGTAACTTCGATACTAATTATGACAAGTAACTGTAACTTCGATACAAATTATGGCAGGTAACTGTAACTTCGTTACTAATTATGGCAGGTAACTGTTATTTCGATACAAATTATGACAGGTAACAGTAACTTCGATACTAATTATGACAGGTAACTGTAACTTCGATACTAATTATGACAGGTAACTGTAACTTCGATACTATTTATGACAAGTAAATGTAATTTCGATACAAATTATGACAGGTAACTGTAACTTCGATATTAATTATGACAAGTAACTGTAACTTCGTTACTAATTATGACAAGTAACTGTAATTTCGATACAAATAATGACAGGTGTCTGTAACTTCGATACTAATTATGACAGGTAACAGTAACTTCGATACTAATTATGACAGGTAACTGTAACTTCGCTACTAATTATGACAAGTAACTGTAATTTCGATACAAATTATGACAGGTAACTGTAACTTCGTTACTAATTATGACAAATAACTGGAATTTCGATACAAATTATGGCAGGTAACAGTAACTTCGATACTAATTATGACAGGCAACTGTACCTTCGTTACTAATTATGACAGGTAACTGTACTTTCGATACAAATGATGGCAGGTAACTGTAACTTCGATACTAATTATGACAGGTAACTCTAACTTCGCTAAAAATTATGACATGGAACTCTTATTTCGATACAAATTATGACAGGTAACAGTAACTTCGTTACTAATTATGGCAAGTAAATGTAATTTCGATACAAATTATGTCAAGTAACAGTAACTTCGATACTAATTATGACAGGTAACTGTAACTTCTATACTAATTATGACAGGTAAATGTACCTTCGTTACTAATTATGACAAATAACTGTACTTTCGATGCAAATGATGGCAGGTAACTGTAACTTCGATACTAATTATGACAGGTAACAGTAACTTCGATACTAATTATGACAGAAAACAGTAACTTCGATACTAATTATGACAGGTAACAGTATCTTCGATACTAATTATGTCAGGTAACTGTAACGTCGATACTAATGATGACAGTTAACTGTAACTTCGTTACTAATTAAGACAAGTAACTGAAATTTCGATGCAAATTATGGCAGGTAACTGTAACTTCAATACTAATTATGACAGGTAACAGTAACTTCGATACTAATTATGACAAGTAACTGTAACTTCGATACTTATTATGACAGGTAACAGTTAATTCGTTACTAATTATGACAAGTAACTGTAATTTCGATACAAATTATGGCAGGTAACTGTAACATCGATACTAATTATGACAGGTAACAGTAACTTCGATTCTTATTATGACAAGTAACAGTTACTTCGATACTAATTATGACAAGTAACTGTAACTTCGAAACTAATTATGACAGGTAACTGTATCATCGTTACTAATTATGACAAGTATCTGTAATTTCGGTACAAATTATGGCAGGTAACTGTAACGTCGATACTAATTATGACAGGTAACAGTAACTTCGATACTAATTATGACAGGTAACTGTAACTTCGATAATAATTATGACAAGTAACTCGAACTTCATTACAAATTATGACAAGTAACTGTAATTTTGATAAAAAATTATGGCAGGTAACAGTAACTTCGTTACTAATTATGGCAGGTAACTCTAATTTCGATACAAATTATGGCATGTAACAGTAACTTCGATACTAATTATGACAGGTAACTGTAATTTCGATACTAATTATGACAAGTAACTCTTACTTCGTTACTAATTATGACAGGTAACTGTAATTTTGATAAAAAATTATGGCAGGTAACTGTAACTTCGATACTAATTATGACAGGTAACAGATACTTCGATACTAATTATGACAGGTAACTGTAACTTCGTTACTAATTATGACTAGTAACTGTAATTTCGATACTAATTATGGCAGGTAACTGTAACATCGTTACTAATTATGACAAGTAACTTTAATTTCCATACAAATTATGGCAGGTAACTGTAACTTCGATACTAATTATGACAGGTTACAGTAACCTCGATACTAATTATGACAAGTAAGTGTAACTTCGAAACAAAATATGACAGTTAACTGTAACATCGTTACTAATTATGACAAGTAACTGTAATTTTGATAAAAAATTATGGCAGGTAACTGTAACTTCTATACTAATTATGACAGGTAACAGTAACTTCGATACTAATTATGACGGGTAACTGTAACTTCGTTACTAATTATGACAAGTAACTGTAATTTCGATACTAATTATGGCAGGTAACTGTAACTTCGATACTAATTATGACAGGTTACAGTAACCTCGATACTAATTATGACAAGTAACTCTAATTTTGATAAATAATTATGGCAGGTAACTGTAACTTCGATACTAATTATGACAGGTAACAGTAACTTCGATACTAATTATGACAGATAACAGTAACTTCGATACTAATTATGACAGGAAACTGTAACTTCGTTACTAATTATGACAAGTAACTCTAATTCGTTACTAATTAGGACAAATAACTGTAATTTTGTTAAAAAATTATGGCAGGTAACTGTAACTTCGATACTAATTATGACAGGTAACAGTACTTTCGATACTAATTATGACAGGTAACTGTAACTTCGTTACTAATTATGACAAGTAACAGTAATTTTGATACTTATTATGGCAGGTAACTGTTACATCGTTACTAATTATTACAAGTAACTTTAATTTCGATACAAATTATGGCAGGTTACTGTAACTTCGATACTAATTATGACAGGTAACAGTAACTTCGATACTAATTATGACAGGTAACAGTAACTTCGTTACTAATTATGACAAGTAACTGTAATTTCGATACACATTATGTCAGGTAACAGAAACTTCGATACTTATTATGACAAGTAACTGTAACTTCGATACTTATTATGAAAAGTAACTGTTATTACGATACAAATTATGGCAGGTAACTGTAACTTCGATACTTATTATGACAGGTAACAGTAACTTCGATAGTAATTATGACAGGTAACAGTAACTTCGATACTAATTATACAGGTAACTGTAACTTCGTTACTAATTATGACAAGTAACTGTAATTTCGATACTTATTATGGCAGGTAACTGTAACTTCGTTACTAATTATGACAAGTAACTGTAATTTCGATACAAATTATGGCAGGTAACTGTAACTTCGATACTAATTATGACAGGTAACAGTATCTTCGATACTAATGATGACTGAAAACAGTAACATCGATACTAATTATGGCAGGTAACAGTAACTTCGATACTAATTATGGCAGGTAACTGTAACTTCGATACTAATTATGACAGTTAACTGCAACTTCGTTGCTAATTATGACAAGTAACTGTAATTTCGATAAAAATTATGGCAGGTTACAGTAACTTCGATACTAATTATGACAGGTATCAGTAACTTCGATACTAATTATGACAAGTTACTGTAACTTCGATACTAATTATGACATGTAACTGTAATTTCGATACTAATTATGGCAGGTAACAATAACTTCGGTACTAATTATGACAGGTAACTGTAACTTCGTTACTAATTATGACAAGTAACTGTAATTTCGATACAAATTATGGCAGGTAACTGCAATTTCGATACAAATTATGACAGGTAACAGTAACTTCGATACTAATTATGACAAGTAACAGTAACTTCGATACTAATTATGACAAGTAACTGTAACTTCGAAACTAATTATGACAGGTAACTGTAACATCGTTACTAATTATGACAAGTAACTGTAATTTCGATACAAATTATGGCAGGTAACAGTAACTTCGATACTTATTATGACAGGTAACAGTAACTTCGATACTAATTATGACAAGTAACTGTAACTTCGATACAAATTATGGCAGGTAACTGTAACTTCGTTACTAATTATGGCAGGTAACTGTAATTTCGATACAAATTATGACAGGTAACAGTAACTTCGATACAAATAATGGCAGGTGTCTGTAACTTCGATACTAATTATGACAGGTAACAGTAACTTCGATACTAATTATGACAGGTAACTGTAACTTCGCTACTAATTATGACAAGTAACTGTAATTTCGATACAAATTATGACAGGTAACTGTAACTTCGTTACTAATTATGACAAATAACTGGAATTTCGATACAAATTATGGCAGGTAACAGTAACTTCGATACTAATTATGACAGGCAACTGTACCTTCGTTACTAATTATGACAGGTAACTGTACTTTCGATACAAATGATGGCAGGTAACTGTAACTTCGATACTAATTATGACAGGTAACTCTAACTTCGCTAAAAATTATGACATGGAACTCTTATTTCGATACAAATTATGACAGGTAACAGTAACTTCGTTACTAATTATGGCAAGTAAATGTAATTTCGATACAAATTATGTCAAGTAACAGTAACTTCGATACTAATTATGACAGGTAACTGTAACTTCTATACTAATTATGACAGGTAACTGTACCTTCGTTACTAATTATGACAAATAACTGTACTTTCGATGCAAATGATGGCAGGTAACTGTAACTTCGATACTAATTATGACAGGTAACAGTAACTTCGATACTAATTATGACAGAAAACAGTAACTTCGATACTAATTATGACAGGTAACAGTATCTTCGATACTAATTATGTCAGGTAACTGTAACGTCGATACTAATGATGACAGTTAACTGTAACTTCGTTACTAATTAAGACAAGTAACTGAAATATCGATGCAAATTATGGCAGGTAACTGTAACTTCAATACTAATTATGACAGGTAACAGTAACTTCGATACTAATTATGACAAGTAACTGTAACTTCGATACTTATTATGACAGGTAACAGTTAATTCGTTACTAATTATGACAAGTAACTGTAATTTCGATACAAATTATGGCAGGTAACTGTAACATCGATACTAATTATGACAGGTAACAGTAACTTCGATTCTTATTATGACAAGTAACAGTTACTTCGATACTAATTATGACAAGTAACTGTAACTTCGAAACTAATTATGACAGGTAACTGTATCATCGTTACTAATTATGACAAGTATCTCTAATTTCGGTACAAATTATGGCAGGTAACTGTAACTTCGATACTAATTATGACAGGTAACAGTAACTTCGATACTAATTATGACAGGTAACTGTAACTTCGATAATAATTATGACAAGTAACTCGAACTTCATTACAAATTATGACAAGTAACTGTAATTTTGATAAAAAATTATGGCAGGTAACAGTAACTTCGTTACTAATTATGGCAGGTAACTCTAATTTCGATACAAATTATGGCATGTAACAGTAACTTCGATACTAATTATGACAGGTAACTGTAATTTCGATACTAATTATGACAAGTAACTCTTACTTCGTTACTAATTATTACAGGTAACTGTAATTTTGATAAAAAATTATGGCAGGTAACTGTAACTTCGATACTAATTATGACAGGTAACAGTAACTTCGATACTAATTATGACAGGTAACTGTAACTTCGTTACTAATTATGACAATTAACTGTAATTTCGATACTAATTATGGCAGGTAACTGTAACATCGTTACTAATTATGACAAGTAACTTTAATTTCCATACAAATTATGGCAGGTAACTGTAACTTCGATACTAATTATGACAGGTTACAGTAACCTCGATACTAATTATGACAAGTAACTCTAATTTTGATAAATAATTATGGCAGGTAACTGTAACTTCGATACTAATTATGACAGGTAACAGTAACTTCGATACTAATCATGACAGATAACAGTAACTTCGATACTAATTATGACAGGAAACTGTAACTTCGTTACTAATTGTGACAAGTAACACTAATTCGTTACAAATTAGGACAAATAACTGTAATTTTGTTAAAAAATTATGGCAGGTAACTGTAACTTCGATACTAATTATGACAGGTAACAGTACTTTCGATACTAATTATGACAGGTAACTGTAACTTTGTTACTAATTATGACAAGTAACAGTAATTTTGATACTTATTATGGCAGGTAACTGTTACATCGTTACTAATTATTACAAGTAACTTTAATTTCGATACAAATTATGGCAGGTAACTGTTTAACTTCGATACTAATTATGACAGGTAACAGTAACTTCGATACTAATTATGACAGGTAACAGTAACTTCGTTACTAATTATGACAAGTAACTGTAATTTCGATACACATTATGTCAGGTAACAGAAACTTCGATACTAATTATGACAAGTAACTGTAACTTCGATACTTATTATGAAAAGTAACTGTTATTTCGATACAAATTATGGCAGGTAACTGTAACTTCGATACTAAGTATGACAGGTAACAGTAACTTCGATAGTAATTATGACAGGTAACAGTAACTTCGATACCAATTATACAGGTAACTGTAACTTCGTTACTAATTATGACAAGTAACTGTAATTTCGATACTTATTATGGCAGGTAACTGTAACTTCGTTACTAATTATGACAACTAACTGTAATTTCGATACAAATTATGGCAGGTAACTGTAACTTCGATACTAATTATGACAGGTAACAGTATCTTCGATACTAATGATGACTGAAAACAGTAACATCGATACTAATTATGGCAGGTAACAGTAACTTCGATACTAATTATGGCAGGTAACTGTAACTTCGATACTAATTATGACAGTTAACTGCAACTTCGTTGCTAATTATGACAAGTAACTGTAATTTCGATAAAAATTATGGCAGGTAACAGTAACTTCGATACTAATTATGACAGGTATCAGTAACTTCGATACTAATTATGACAAGTTACTGTAACTTCGATACTAATTATGACAAGTAACTGTAATTTCGATACAAATTATGGCAGGTAACTGTAATTTCGATACAAATTATGGCAGGTAACAATAACTTCGGTACTAATTATGACAGGTAACTGTAACTTCGTTACTAATTATGACAAGTAACTGTAATTTCGATACAAATTATGGCAGGTAACTGTAATTTAGATACAAATTATGACAGGTAACAGTAACTTCGATACTAATTATGACAAGTAACAGTAACTTCGATACTAATTATGACAAGTAACTGTAACTTCGAAACTAATTATGACAGGTAACTGTAACATCGTTGCTATTTATGACAAGTAACTGTAATTTCGATACAAATTATGGCAGGTAACTGTAACTTCGATACTTATTATGACAGGTAACAGTAACTTCGATACTAATTATGACAAGTAACTGTAACTTCGATACAAATTATGGCAGGTAACTGTAACTTCGTTACTAATTATGGCAGGTAACTGTAATTTCGATACAAATTATGACAGGTAACAGTAACTTCGATACTAATTATGACAGGTAACTGTAACTTCGATACTAATTATGACAGGTCACTGTAACTTCGTTACTAATTATGACAAGAAACTGTAATTCCGATACTAATTATGGCAGGTAACTGTAACTTCGTTATTAATTATGACAAGTATCTGTAATTTCGATACAAATTATGGCAGGTAACTGTAACTTCGATACTAATTATGACAGTTAACAGTATCTTCGATACTAATGATGACTGAAAACAGTATCTTCGATACTAATTATGGCAGGTAACAGTAACTTCGATACTAATTATGGCAGGTAACTCTATCTTCGATACTAATTATGACAGTTAACTGTAACTTCATTACAAATTATGACAAGTAACTGTAATTTCGATACAAATTATGGCAGGTAACAGTAACTACGATACTAATTATGACAGGTAACCGTAACTTCGTTACTAATTATGACAAGTAACTGTAATTTCGATACAAATTATGGCAGTTTACTGTAATTTCGATATTAATTATGGCAGGTAACAGTAACTTCTATACTAATTATGACAAATAACAGTAACTTCGATACTAATTATGACAAGTAACAGTAACTTCGATACTAATTATGACAGGTAACTGTAATTTCGATACTAATTATGGCAGGTAACTGTAATTTCGATACTAATTATTACAAGTAACAGTAACTTCGATACTAATTATGGCAGGTAACTGTAATTTCGATATTAATTATGGCAGGTAACTGTATTTTCGATACTTATTATGACAAGTAACAGTAACTTCGTTACTAATTATGACAAGTAACAGTAACTTCGATACTAATTATGACAGGTAACTGTAATTTCGATACTAATTATGTCAGGTAACTGTAATTTCGATACTAATTATGACAAGTAACAGTAACTTCGATACTAATTATGGCAGGTAACTGTAATTTCGATACTAATTATGGCAGGTAACTGTAATTTTGATACTAATTATAACAAGTAACAGTAACATCGATACTAATTATGACAAGTAACTGTAACTTCGAAACTAATTATGACAGGTAACTGTAACATCGTTACTAATTATGACAAGTAACTGTAATTTCGATACAAATTATGGCAGGTAACTGTAACTTCGATACTAATTATGACAGGTAACAGTAACTTCGATACTAATTATGACAAGTAACTGTAACTTTGATACTAATTATAACAGGTAACTGTAACTTCGATACTAATTATTACAGGTAACTGTAACTTCGTTACTAATTAAGACAAGTAACTGTAATTTCGATACAAATTTTGGCAGGTAACTGTAACTTCGTTACTAATTATGACAAGAAACAGTAACTTCGTTTCTAATTATGACAGGAAACTGTAGCTTCGATACTAATTATGACAGGTAACTGTAACTTCGATTCTAATTATGACAGGTAACTGTAACTTCGATATTTATTATGACAAGTAACTGTAATTTCGATACAAATTTTGGCAGGTAACTGTAATTTCGATAATAATTATGGCAGGTAACAGTAACTTCGATACTAATTATGACAGGTAACTGTAACTTCGATACTTATTATGACAAGTAACTGTAATTTCGATACAAATTATGGCAGGTAACTGTAACTTCTATACTAATTATGACAGGTAACTGTACCTTCGTTACTAATTATGACAAATAACTGTACTTTCGATGCAAATGATGGCAGATAACTGTAACTTCGATACTATTTATGACAGGTAACAGTAACTTCGATACTAATTATGACAGAAAACAGTAACTTCGATACTAATTATGACAGGTAACAGTATCTTCGATACTAATTATGGCAGGTAACTGTAACGTCGATACTAATGATGACAGTTAACTGTAACTTCGTTACTAATTAAGACAAGTAACTGTAATTTCGATACAAATTATGGGAGGTAACTGTAACTTCAATACTAATTATGACAGGTAACAGTAACTTCGATACTAATTATGACAAGTAACTGTAACTTCGATACAAATTATGACAGGTAACAGTTAATTCGTTACTAATTATGACAAGTAACTGTAATTTCGATACAAATTATGGCAGGTAACTGTAACTTCGATACTAATTATGACAGGTAACAGTAACTTCAATTCTAATTATGACAAGTAACAGTTACTTCGATACTAATTATGACAAGTAACTGTAACTTCGAAACTAATTATGACAGGTAACTCTATCATCGTTACTAATTATGACAAGTATCTGTAATTTCGGTACAAATTATGGCAGGTAACTGTACCATCGATACTAATTATGACAGGTAACAGTAACTTCGATACTAATTATGACATGTAACAGTAACTTCGATACTAATTATGACAGGTAACTGTAACTTCGTTACTAATTATGACAATTAACTGTAATTTCGATACTAATTATGGCAGGTAACTGTAACATCGTTACTAATTATGACAAGTAACTTTAATTTCCATACAAATTATGGCAGGTAACTGTAACTTCGATACTAATTATGACAGGTTACAGTAACCTCGATACTAATTATGACAAGTAACTCTAATTTTGATAAATAATTATGGCAGGTAACTGTAACTTCGATACTAATTATGACAGGTAACAGTAACTTCATTACTAATCATGACAGATAACAGTAACTTCGATACTAATTATGACAGGAAACTGTAACTTCGTTACTAATTGTGACAAGTAACACTAATTCGTTACAAATTAGGACAAATAACTGTAATTTTGTTAAAAAATTATGGCAGGTAACTGTAACTTCGATACTAATTATGACAGGTAACAGTACTTTCGATACTAATTATGACAGGTAACTGTAACTTTGTTACTAATTATGACAAGTAACAGTAATTTTGATACTTATTATGGCAGGTAACTGTTACATCGTTACTAATTATTACAAGTAACTTTAATTTCGATACAAATTATGGCAGGTAACTGTTTAACTTCGATACTAATTATGACAGGTAACAGTAACTTCGATACTAATTATGACAGGTAACAGTAACTTCGTTACTAATTATGACAAGTAACTGTAATTTCGATACACATTATGTCAGGTAACAGAAACTTCGATACTAATTATGACAAGTAACTGTAACTTCGATACTTATTATGAAAAGTAACTGTTATTTCGATACAAATTATGGCAGGTAACTGTAACTTCGATACTAAGTATGACAGGTAACAGTAACTTCGATAGTAATTATGACAGGTAACAGTAACTTCGATACCAATTATACAGGTAACTGTAACTTCGTTACTAATTATGACAAGTAACTGTAATTTCGATACTTATTATGGCAGGTAACTGTAACTTCGTTACTAATTATGACAAGTAACTGTAATTTCGATACAAATTATGGCAGGTAACTGTAACTTCGATACTAATTATGACAGGTAACAGTATCTTCGATACTAATGATGACTGAAAACAGTAACATCGATACTAATTATGGCAGGTAACAGTAACTTCGATACTAATTATGGCAGGTAACTGTAACTTCGATACTAATTATGACAGTTAACTGCAACTTCGTTGCTAATTATGACAAGTAACTGTAATTTCGATAAAAATTATGGCAGGTAACAGTAACTTCGATACTAATTATGACAGGTATCAGTAACTTCGATACTAATTATGACAAGTTACTGTAACTTCGATACTAATTATGACAAGTAACTGTAATTTCGATACAAATTATGGCAGGTAACTGTAATTTCGATACAAATTATGGCAGGTAACAATAACTTCGGTACTAATTATGACAGGTAACTGTAACTTCGTTACTAATTATGACAAGTAACTGTAATTTCGATACAAATTATGGCAGGTAACTGTAATTTAGATACAAATTATGACAGGTAACAGTAACTTCGATACTAATTATGACAAGTAACAGTAACTTCGATACTAATTATGACAAGTAACTGTAACTTCGAAACTAATTATGACAGGTAACTGTAACATCGTTGCTATTTATGACAAGTAACTGTAATTTCGATACAAATTATGGCAGGTAACTGTAACTTCGATACTTATTATGACAGGTAACAGTAACTTCGATACTAATTATGACAAGTAACTGTAACTTCGATACAAATTATGGCAGGTAACTGTAACTTCGTTACTAATTATGGCAGGTAACTGTAATTTCGATACAAATTATGACAGGTAACAGTAACTTCGATACTAATTATGACAGGTAACTGTAACTTCGATACTAATTATGACAGGTCACTGTAACTTCGTTACTAATTATGACAAGAAACTGTAATTCCGATACTAATTATGGCAGGTAACTGTAACTTCGTTATTAATTATGACAAGTATCTGTAATTTCGATACAAATTATGGCAGGTAACTGTAACTTCGATACTAATTATGACAGTTAACAGTATCTTCGATACTAATGATGACTGAAAACAGTATCTTCGATACTAATTATGGCAGGTAACAGTAACTTCGATACTAATTATGGCAGGTAACTCTATCTTCGATACTAATTATGACAGTTAACTGTAACTTCATTACAAATTATGACAAGTAACTGCAATTTCGATACAAATTATGGCAGGTAACAGTAACTACGATACTAATTATGACAGGTAACCGTAACTTCGTTACTAATTATGACAAGTAACTGTAATTTCGATACAAATTATGGCAGTTTACTGTAATTTCGATATTAATTATGGCAGGTAACAGTAACTTCTATACTAATTATGACAAATAACAGTAACTTCGATACTAATTATGACAAGTAACAGTAACTTCGATACTAATTATGACAGGTAACTGTAATTTCGATACTAATTATGGCAGGTAACTGTAATTTCGATACTAATTATTACAAGTAACAGTAACTTCGATACTAATTATGGCAGGTAACTGTAATTTCGATATTAATTATGGCAGGTAACTGTATTTTCGATACTTATTATGACAAGTAACAGTAACTTCGATACTAATTATGACAAGTAACAGTAACTTCGATACTAATTATGACAGGTAACTGTAATTTCGATACTAATTATGTCAGGTAACTGTAATTTCGATACTAATTATGACAAGTAACAGTAACTTCGATACTAATTATGGCAGGTAACTGTAATTTCGATACTAATTATGGCAGGTAACTGTAATTTTGATACTAATTATAACAAGTAACAGTAACTTCGATACTAATTATGACAAGTAACTGTAACTTCGAAACTAATTATGACAGGTAACTGTAACATCGTTACTAATTATGACAAGTAACTGTAATTTCGATACAAATTATGGCAGGTAACTGTAACTTCGATACTAATTATGACAGGTAACAGTAACTTCGATACTAATTATGACAAGTAACTGTAACTTTGATACTAATTATAACAGGTAACTGTAACTTCGATACTAATTATTACAGGTAACTGTAACTTCGTTACTAATTAAGACAAGTAACTGTAATTTCGATACAAATTTTGGCAGGTAACTGTAACTTCGTTACTAATTATGACAAGAAACAGTAACTTCGTTTCTAATTATGACAGGAAACTGTAGCTTCGATACTAATTATGACAGGTAACTGTAACTTCGATTCTAATTATGACAGGTAACTGTAACTTCGATATTTATTATGACAAGTAACTGTAATTTCGATACAAATTTTGGCAGGTAACTGTAATTTCGATAATAATTATGGCAGGTTACAGTAACTTCGATACTAATTATGACAGGTAACTGTAACTTCGATACTTATTATGACAAGTAACTGTAATTTCGATACAAATTATGGCAGGTAACTGTAACTTCTATACTAATTATGACAGGTAACTGTACCTTCGTTACTAATTATGACAAATAACTGTACTTTCGATGCAAATGATGGCAGATAACTGTAACTTCGATACTATTTATGACAGGTAACAGTAACTTCGATACTAATTATGACAGAAAACAGTAACTTCGATACTAATTATGACAGGTAACAGTATCTTCGATACTAATTATGGCAGGTAACTGTAACGTCGATACTAATGATGACAGTTAACTGTAACTTCGTTACTAATTAAGACAAGTAACTGTAATTTCGATACAAATTATGGGAGGTAACTGTAACTTCAATACTAATTATGACAGGTAACAGTAACTTCGATACTAATTATGACAAGTAACTGTAACTTCGATACAAATTATGACAGGTAACAGTTAATTCGTTACTAATTATGACAAGTAACTGTAATTTCGATACAAATTATGGCAGGTAACTGTAACTTCGATACTAATTATGACAGGTAACAGTAACTTCAATTCTAATTATGACAAGTAACAGTTACTTCGATACTAATTATGACAAGTAACTGTAACTTCGAAACTAATTATGACAGGTAACTCTATCATCGTTACTAATTATGACAAGTATCTGTAATTTCGGTACAAATTATGGCAGGTAACTGTACCATCGATACTAATTATGACAGGTAACAGTAACTTCGATACTAATTATGACAGGTAACTGTAACTTCGATAATAATTATGACAAGTAACTCGAACTTCATTACAAATTTGACAAGTAACTGTAATTTTGATAAAAAATTATGGCAGGTAACTGTAACTTCGATACTAATTATGACAGGTAACAGTAACTTCAATTCTAATTATGACAAGTAACAGTTACTTCGATACTAATTATGACAAGTAACTGTAACTTCGAAACTAATTATGACAGGTAACTGTATCATCGTTACTAATTATGACAAGTATCTGTAATTTCGGTACAAATTATGGCAGGTAACTGTAACTTCGATACTAATTATGACAGGTAACTGTAACTTCGATACTAATTATGACAGGTAACAGTAACTTCAATTCTAATTATGACAAGTAACAGTTACTTCGATACTAATTATGACAAGTAACTGTAACTTCGAAACTAATTATGACAGGTAACTGTATCATCGTTACTAATTATGACAAGTATCTGTAATTTCGATACAAATTATGGCAGATAACTGTAACTTCGATACTAATTATGAAAGGTAACAGTATCTTCGATACTAATTATGACAGGTAACTGTAACTTCGTTACCAATTATGACAAGTAACTGTAATTTCGATACTAATTATGGCAGGTAACTGTAACATCGTTACTAATTATGACAAGTAACTTTAATTTCCATACAAATTATGGCAGGTAACTGTAACTTCGATACTAATTATGACAGGTTACAGTAACCTCGATACTAATTATGACAAGTAAGTGTAACTTCGAAACAAATTATGACAGTTAACTGTAACATCGTTACTAATTATGACAAGCAACTGTAATTTCGATACAAATTATGGCATGTAACTGTAACTTCGATACTAATTATGACAGGTTACAGTAACCTCAATACTAATTATGACAAGTTAGTGTAACTTCGATACTAATTATGACGGGTAACTGTAACTTCGATACTAATTATGACTAGTAACTCTAATTCGTTACTAATTAGGACAAGTAACTGTAATTTTGATGAAAATTATGGCAGGTAACTGTAACTTCGATACTAATTATGACAGGTAACAGTAACTTCGATACTAATTATGACGGGTAACTGTAACATCGTTACTAATTATGACAAGTAACTGTTATTTCGATACTAATTATGGCAGGTAACTGTAACTTCGATACTAATTATGACAGGTAACAGTAACTTCGATACTAATTATGACAGACAACAGTAACTTCGATACTAATTATGACAGGTAACTGTAACTTCGTTACTAATTATGACAAGTAACTGTAATTTCGATACTAATTATGGCAGGTAACTGTAACATCGATACTAATTATGACAGGTTACAGTAACCTCGGTACTAATTATGACAAGTAACTGTAATTTTGATAAAAAATTATGGCAGGTAACTGTAACTTCGTTACTAATTATGACATGTAACTGTTATTTCGATACTAATTTTGGCAGGTAACTGTAACATCGTTACTAATTATGACAAGTAACTTTAATTTCGATACAAATTATGGCAGGTAACTGTAACGTCGATACTAATTATGACAGGTTACAGTAACCTCGATACTAATTATGACAAGTAAATGTAATTTTGATAAAAAAATTATGGCAGGTAACTGTAACTTCGATACTAATTATGACAGGTAACAGTAACTTCGATACTAATTATGACAGTAACTTCGAAACAAATTATGACAGGTAACTGTAACATCGTTACTAATTATGACAAGTAACTGTAAATTCGATACAAATTATGGCAGGTAACTATAACTTCGATACTAATTATGACAGGTAACAGTAATTTCGATACTAATTATGACAGGTAACTGTAACTTCGTTACTAATTATGACAAGTAACTGTAATTTTGATACTTATTATGGCAGGTAACTGTTACATCGTTACTAATTATTACAAGTAACTTTAATTTCGATACAAATTATGGCAGGTAACTGTAACTTCGATACTAATTATGACAGGTAACAGTAACTTCGATACTAATTATGACAGGTAACAGTAACTTCGTTACTAATTATGACAAGTAACTGTAATTTCGATACAAATTATGTCAGGTAATTGTAACTTCGATACTAATTATGACAGGTAACAGTAACTTCGATAGTAATTATGACAGGTAACAGTAACTTCGATACTAATTATACAGGTAACTGTAACTTCGTTACTAATTATGACAAGTAACTGTAATTTCGATACTAATTATGGCAGGTAACTGTAACTTCGTTACTAATTATGACAAGTAACTGTAATTTCGATACAAATTTTGGCAGGTAACTGTAATTTCGATAATAATTATGGCAGGTAACAGTAACTTCGATACTAATTATGACAGGTAACTGTAACTTCGATACTTATTATGACAAGTAACTGTAATTTCGATACAAATTATGGCAGGTAACTGTAACTTCTATACTAATTATGACAGGTAACTGTACGTTCGTTACTAATTATGACAAATAACTGTACTTTCGATGCAAATGATGGCAGATAACTGTAACTTCGATACTAATTATGACAGGTAACAGTAACTTCGATACTAATTATGACAGAAAACAGTAACTTCGATACTAATTATGACAGGTAACAGTATCTTCGATACTAATTATGGCAGGTAACTGTAACGTCGATACTAATGATGACAGTTAACTGTAACTTCGATACTAATTATGACAAGTAACTGTAACTTCGATACTAATTATGACAGGTAACAGTTAATTCGTTACTAATTATGACAAGTAACTGTAATTTCGATACAAATTATGGCAGGTAACTGTAACTTCGATACTAATTATGACAGGTAACAGTAACTTCAATTCTAATTATGACAAGTAACAGTTACTTCGATACTAATTATGACAAGTAACTGTAACTTCGAAACTAATTATGACAGGTAACTGTATCATCGTTACTAATTATGACAAGTATCTGTAATTTCGGTACAAATTATGGCAGGTAACTGTAACTTCGATACTAATTATGACAGGTAACAGTAACTTCGATACTAATTATGACAGGTAACTGTAACTTCGATAATAATTATGACAAGTAACTCGAACTTCATTACAAATTTGACAAGTAACTGTAATTTTGATAAAAAATTATGGCAGGTAACTGTAACTTCGTTACAAATTATGGCAGGTAACTGTAATTTCGATACAAATTATGGCATGTAACAGTAACTTCGATACTAATTATGACAGGTAACAGTTAATTCGTTACTAATTATGACAAGTAACTGTAATTTCGATACAAATTATGGCAGGTAACTGTAACTTCGATACTAATGATGACAGAAAACAGTAACATCGATACTAATTATGGCAGGTAACAGTAACTTCGATACTAATTATGGCAGGTAACTGTAACTTCGATACTAATTATGACAGTTAACTGTAACTTCGTTACTATTTATGACAAGTAACTGTAATTTCGATACAAATTATGGCAGGTAACAGTAACTTCGATACTAATTATGACAGGTAACAGTTACTTCGATACTAATTATGACATGTTACTGTAACTTCGATACTAATGATGACAGAAAACAGTAACATCGATACTAATTATGGCAGGTAACTGTAATTTCGATACTAATTATGGCAGGTAAGAATAACTTCGATACTCATTATGACAGGTAACTGTAACTTCCTTACTAATTATGACAATTAACTGTAATTTCGATACAAATTATGGCAGGTAACTGTAATTTCGATATTAATTATGGCAGGTAACAGTAACTTCGATACTAATTATGACAAATAACAGTAACTTCGATACTAATTATGACAAGTAACAGTAACTTCGATACTAATTATGACAGGTAACTGTAATTTCGATACTAATTTTGGCAGGTAACTGTAATTTCGATACTAATTATTACAAGTAACAGTAACTTCGATACTAATTATGGCAGGTAACTGTAATTTGGTTATTAATTATGGCAGGTAACTGTAATTTCGATACTAATTATGACAAGTAACAGTAACTTCGATACTAATTATGACAAGTGACAGTAACTTCGATACTAATTATGACAGGTAACTGTAATTTCGATACTAATTATGGCAGGTAACTGTAATTTCGATACTAATTATGACAAGTTACAGTAACTTCGATACTAATTATGGCAGGTAACTGTAATTTCGATACTAATTATGGCAGGTAACTGTAATTTCGATACTAATTATGACAAGTAACAGTAACTTCGATACTAATTATGACAAGTAACTGTAACTTCGAAACTAATTATGACAGGTAACTGTAACATCGTTACTAATTATGACAAGTAACTGTAATATCGATACAAATTATGGCAGGTAACTGTAACTTCGATACTAATTATGACAGGTAACAGTAACTTCGATACTAATTATGACAAGTAACTGTAACTTCGATACTAATTATGACAGGTAACTGTAACTTCGATACTAATTATGACAGGTAACTGTAACTTCGTTACTAATTAAGACAAGTAACTGTAATTTCGATACAAATTTTGGCAGGTAACTGTAACTTCGTTACTAATTATGACAAGAAACAGTAACTTCGTTTCTAATTATGACAGGTAACTGTAGCTTCGATACTAATTATGACAGGTAACTGTAACTTCGATTCTAATTATGACAGGTAACTGTAACTTCGATATTTATTATGACAAGTAACTGTAATTTCGATACAAATTTTGGCAGGTAAATGTAATTTCGATAATAATTAGGGCAGGTTACTGTAACTTCGATACTTATTATGACAAGAAACTGTGATTTCGATACAAATTATGGCAGGTAACAGTAACTTCGATACTAATTATGACAGGCAACTGTACCTTCGTTACTAATTATGACAAGTAACTGTATTTTCGATACAAATGATGGCAGGTAACTGTAACTTCGATACTAATTATGACAGGTAACAGTAACTTCGATACTAATTATGACAGAAAACAGTAACTTCGATACTAATTATGACAGGTAACAGTATCTTCGATACTAATTATGGCAGGTAACTGTAACGTCGATACTAATGATGACAGTTAACTGTAACTTCGATACTAATTATGACAAGTAACTGTAACTTCGATACTAATTATGACAGGTAACAGTTAATTCGTTACTAATTATGACAAGTAACTGTAATTTCGATACAAATTATGGCAGGTAACTGTAACTTCGATACTAATTATGACAGGTAACAGTAACTTCAATTCTAATTATGACAAGTAACAGTTACTTCGATACTAATTATGACAAGTAACTGTAACTTCGAAACTAATTATGACAGGTAACTGTAACTTCGTTACTAATTATGACAAGTAACTGTAATTTCGATACTAATTATGGCAGGTAACTGTAACTTCGTTACTAATTATGACAAGTAACTGTAATTTCGATACAAATTTTGGCAGGTAACTGTAATTTCGATAATAATTATGGCAGGTAACAGTAACTTCGATACTAATTATGACAGGTAACTGTAACTTCGATACTTATTATGACAAGTAACTGTAATTTCGATACAAATTATGGCAGGTAACTGTAACTTCTATACTAATTATGACAGGTAACTGTACCTTCGTTACTAATTATGACAAATAACTGTACTTTCGATGCAAATGATGGCAGATAACTGTAACTTCGATACTAATTATGACAGGTAACAGTAACTTCGATACTAATTATGACAGAAAACAGTAACTTCGATACTAATTATGACAGGTAACAGTATCTTCGATACTAATTATGGCAGGTAACTGTAACGTCGATACTAATGATGACAGTTAACTGTAACTTCGATACTAATTATGACAAGTAACTGTAACTTCGATACTAATTATGACAGGTAACAGTTAATTCGTTACTAATTATGACAAGTAACTGTAATTTCGATACAAATTATGGCAGGTAACTGTAACTTCGATACTAATTATGACAGGTAACAGTAACTTCAATTCTAATTATGACAAGTAACAGTTACTTCGATACTAATTATGACAAGTAACTGTAACTTCGAAACTAATTATGACAGGTAACTGTATCATCGTTACTAATTATGACAAGTATCTGTAATTTCGGTACAAATTATGGCAGGTAACTGTAACTTCGATACTAATTATGACAGGTAACAGTAACTTCGATACTAATTATGACAGGTAACTGTAACTTCGATAATAATTATGACAAGTAACTCGAACTTCATTACAAATTTGACAAGTAACTGTAATTTTGATAAAAAATTATGGCAGGTAACTGTAACTTCGTTACAAATTATGGCAGGTAACTGTAATTTCGATACAAATTATGGCATGTAACAGTAACTTCGATACTAATTATGACAGGTAACAGTTAATTCGTTACTAATTATGACAAGTAACTGTAATTTCGATACAAATTATGGCAGGTAACTGTAACTTCGATACTAATGATGACAGAAAACAGTAACATCGATACTAATTATGGCAGGTAACAGTAACTTCGATACTAATTATGGCAGGTAACTGTAACTTCGATACTAATTATGACAGTTAACTGTAACTTCGTTACTATTTATGACAAGTAACTGTAATTTCGATACAAATTATGGCAGGTAACAGTAACTTCGATACTAATTATGACAGGTAACAGTTACTTCGATACTAATTATGACATGTTACTGTAACTTCGATACTAATGATGACAGAAAACAGTAACATCGATACTAATTATGGCAGGTAACTGTAATTTCGATACTAATTATGGCAGGTAAGAATAACTTCGATACTCATTATGACAGGTAACTGTAACTTCCTTACTAATTATGACAATTAACTGTAATTTCGATACAAATTATGGCAGGTAACTGTAATTTCGATATTAATTATGGCAGGTAACAGTAACTTCGATACTAATTATGACAAATAACAGTAACTTCGATACTAATTATGACAAGTAACAGTAACTTCGATACTAATTATGACAGGTAACTGTAATTTCGATACTAATTTTGGCAGGTAACTGTAATTTCGATACTAATTATTACAAGTAACAGTAACTTCGATACTAATTATGGCAGGTAACTGTAATTTGGTTATTAATTATGGCAGGTAACTGTAATTTCGATACTAATTATGACAAGTAACAGTAACTTCGATACTAATTATGACAAGTGACAGTAACTTCGATACTAATTATGACAGGTAACTGTAATTTCGATACTAATTATGGCAGGTAACTGTAATTTCGATACTAATTATGACAAGTTACAGTAACTTCGATACTAATTATGGCAGGTAACTGTAATTTCGATACTAATTATGGCAGGTAACTGTAATTTCGATACTAATTATGACAAGTAACAGTAACTTCGATACTAATTATGACAAGTAACTGTAACTTCGAAACTAATTATGACAGGTAACTGTAACATCGTTACTAATTATGACAAGTAACTGTAATATCGATACAAATTATGGCAGGTAACTGTAACTTCGATACTAATTATGACAGGTAACAGTAACTTCGATACTAATTATGACAAGTAACTGTAACTTCGATACTAATT
This sequence comes from Meconema thalassinum, assembly GCA_946902985.2. Taxonomy (NCBI): domain Eukaryota; kingdom Metazoa; phylum Arthropoda; class Insecta; order Orthoptera; family Tettigoniidae; genus Meconema; species Meconema thalassinum. The sequence goes on along the minus strand of OX336388.2, from coordinate 1,176,048,222 downwards.
ATGACAGGTAACTGTAACTTCGATACTAATTATGACAGGTAACTGTAACTTCGTTACTAATTAAGACAAGTAACTGTAATTTCGATACAAATTTTGGCAGGTAACTGTAACTTCGTTACTAATTATGACAAGAAACAGTAACTTCGTTTCTAATTATGACAGGTAACTGTAGCTTCGATACTAATTATGACAGGTAACTGTAACTTCGATTCTAATTATGACAGGTAACTGTAACTTCGATATTTATTATGACAAGTAACTGTAATTTCGATACAAATTTTGGCAGGTAAATGTAATTTCGATAATAATTAGGGCAGGTTACTGTAACTTCGATACTTATTATGACAAGAAACTGTGATTTCGATACAAATTATGGCAGGTAACAGTAACTTCGATACTAATTATGACAGGCAACTGTACCTTCGTTACTAATTATGACAAGTAACTGTACTTTCGATACAAATGATGGCAGGTAACTGTAACTTCGATACTAATTATGACAGGTAACAGTAACTTCGATACTAATTATGACAGAAAACAGTAACTTCGATGCTAATTAGGACAGGTAACAGTATCTTCGATACTAATTATGACAAGTTACTGTAACTTCGATACTAATTATGACAAGTAACTGTAATTTCGATACAAATTATGGCAGGTAACTGTAATTTCGATACTAATTATGGCAGGTAAGAATAACTTCGATACTAATTATGGCAGGTAACTGTAATTTGGTTATTAATTATGGCAGGTAACTGTAATTTCGATACTAATTATGACAAGTAACAGTAATTTCGATACTAATTATGACAGGTTACTGTAACTTCGATACTTATTATGACAAGTAACTGTAATTTCGATACAAATTATGGCAGGTAACTGTAACTTCGATACATATTATGACAGGTAACAGTAACTTCGATAGTAATTATGACAAGTAACAGTAACTTCGATACTAATTATGACAGGTAACTGTAACTTCGATACTAATTAGGACAGGTAACTGTAACTTCGATACTAATTATGACAGGTAACTGTAACATCGATACTAATTATGACAAGTAACTGTAACTTCGTTACTAATTATGACAAGTAACTGTAATTTCGATACAAATTTTGGCAGGTAACTGTAACTTCGTTACTAATTATGACAATAAACAGTAACTTCGTTTCTAATTATGACAGGAAACTGTAGCTTCGATACTAATTATGACAGGTAACTGTAACTTCGATTCTAATTATGACAGGTAACAGTAAATTCGATACTAATTATGACAAGTAAATGCAATTTCGATACAAATTATGACAGGTAACTGTAACTTCGATATTAATTATGAGAAGTAACTGTAACTTCGTTACTAATTATGACAAGTAACTGTAATTTCGATACAAATAATGGCAGGTAACTGTAACTTCGATACTAATTATGACAGGTAACAGTAACTTCGATACTTATTATGAGAGGTAACTGTAACTTCGATACTAATTATGACAAGTAACTGTAATTTCGATACAAATTATGACAGGTAACTGTAACTTCGTTACTAATTATGACAAGAAACTGTGATTTCGATACAAATTATGGCAGGTAACAGTAACTTCGATACTAATTATGACAGGCAACTGTACCTTCGTTACTAATTATGACAAGTAACTGTACTTTCGATACAAATGATGGCAGGTAACTGTAACTTCGATACTAATTATGACAGGTAACTCTAACTTCGCTACTAATTATGACAAGGAACTGTTATTTCGATACAAATTATGACAGGTAACAGTAACTTCGTTACTAATTATGGCAAGTAACTGTTATTTCGATACAAATTATGGCAGGTAACAGTAACTTCGATACTAATTATAACAGGTAACTGTAACTTCTATACTAATTATGACAGGTAACTGTACCTTCGTTACTAATTATGATAAATAACTGTACTTTCGATACAAATGATGGCAGGTAACTGTAACTTAGATACTAATTATGACAGGTAACAGTAACTTCGATACTAATTATGACAGAAAACAGTAACTTCGATGCTAATTAGGACAGGTAACAGTATCTTCGATACTAATTATGACAAGTTACTGTAACTTCGATACTAATTATGACAAGTAACTGTAATTTCGATACAAATTATGGCAGGTAACTGTAATTTCGATACTAATTATGGCAGGTAAGAATAACTTCGATACTAATTATGACAGGTAACTGTAACTTCGTTACTAATTATGACAAGTAACTGTAATTTCGATACAAATTATGGCAGGTAACTGTAACTTTGATACTAATTATGACAGTTAACTGTAACTTCGTTACTAATTATGACAAGTAACTGTAATTTCGATACAAATTATGGCAGGTAACTGTAACTTTGATACTAATTATGACAGTTAACTGTAACTTCGTTACTAATTATGACAAGTAACTGTAATTTCGATACAAATTATGGCAGGTAACAGTAACTTCGATACTAATTATGACAGGTAACAGTTACTTCGATACTAATTATGACAAGTTACTGTAACTTCGATACTAATTATGACAAGTAACTGTAATTTCGATACAAATTATGGCAGGTAACTGTAATTTCGATACTAATTATGGCAGGTAAGAGTAACTTCGATACTAATTATGACAGGTAACTGTAACTTCGTTACTAATTATGACAAGTAACTGTAATTTCGATACAAATTATGGCAGGTAACTGTAATTTCGATACAAATTATGACAGGTAACAGTAACTTCGATACTAATTATGACAAGTAACAGTAACTTCGATACTAATTATGACAAGTAACTGTAACTTCGAAACTAATTATGACAGGTTACTTTAACATCGTTACTAATTATGACAAGTAACTGTAATTTCGATACAAATTATGGCAGGTAACTGTAACTTCGATACTTATTTTGACAGGTAACAGTAACTTCGATACTAATTATGACAAGTAACTGTAACTTCGATACTAATTATGACAGGTAACTGTAACTTCGATACTAATTATGACAAGTAACTCTAACTTCATTACAAATTATGACAAGTTACTGAAATTTCGATACAAATTATGGCAGGTAACTGTAACTTCGTTACTAATTATGGCAGGTAACTGTAATTTCGATACAAATTATGACAGGTAACAGTAACTTCGATACTAATTATGACAGGTAACTGTAACTTCCATACTAATTATGACAGGTCACTGTAACTTCGTTACTAATTATGTCAAGAAACTGTAATTTCGATACAAATTATGGCTGGTAACTGTAACTTCGATTCTAATAATGACAGGTAACAGTACCTTCGATACTAATTATGACAAGTAACAGTAACTTCGATACTAATTATGACAAGTAACTGTAACTTCGAAAAAAAAAGACAGGTAACTGTAACATCGTTACTAATTATGACAAGTAACTGTAACTTCGAAACAAATTATGACAGGTTACAGTAACCTCGATACTAATTTTGACAAGTAAGTGTAACATCGATACTAATTATGACTAGTAACTCTAACTTCGTTACTAATTAGGACAAGTAACTGTAATTTTGATAAAAAATTATGGCAGGTAACTGTAACTTCGTTACTAATTATGACAAGTAACTGTAATTTCAATACTAATTATGGCAGGTAAATGTAACATCGTTACAAATTATGACAAGTAACTTTAATTTCGATACAAATTATGGCAGGTAACTGTAACTTCGATACTAATTATGACAGGTAACAGTAACTTCGATCCTAATTATGACAGGTAAGAGTAACTTCGTTACTAATTATGACAAGTAACTGTAATTTCGATACTAATTATGGCAGGTAATTGTAACTTCGTTATTAATTATGACAAGTATCTGTAATTTCGATACAAATTATGGCAGGTAACTGTAACTTCGATACTAATTATGACAGGTAACAGTATCTTCGATACTAATGATGACAGAAAACAGTAACTTCGATACTAATTATGGCAGGTAACAGTAACTTCGATACTAATTATGGCAGGTAACTGTATCTTCGATACTAATTATTACAATTAACTGTAACTTCATTACTAATTATGACAAGTAACTGTAATTTCGATACAAATTATGGCAGGTAACAGTAACTACGATACTAATTATGACAGGTAACTGTAACATCCTTACTAATTATGACAATTAACTGTCATTTCGATACAAATTATGGCAGGTAACTGTAATTTCGATATTAATTATGGCAGGTAACAGTAACTTCGATACTAATTATGACAAATAACAGTAACTTCGATACTAATTATGACAAGTAACAGTAACTTCGATACTAATTATGACAGGTAACTGTAATTTCGATACTAATTATGGCAGGTAACTGTAATTTCGATACTAATTATTACATGTAACAGTAACTTCGATACTAATTATGGCAGGTAACTGTAATTTGGTTATTAATTATGGCAGGTAACTGTATTTTCGATACTAATTATGACAAGTAACAGTAACTTCGATACTAATTTTGACAAGTAACAGTAACTTCGATACTAATTAATACAGGTAACTGTAATTTCGATACTAATTATGGCAGGTAACTGTAATTTCGATACTAATTATGACAAGTAACAGTAACTTCGATACTAATTATGGCAGGTAACTGTAATTTCGATACTAATTATGGCAGGTAACTGTAATTTCGATACTAATTATGACAAGTAACAGTAACTTCGATACTAATTATGACAAGTAACTGTAACTTCGAAACTAATTATGACAGGTAACTGTAACATCGTTACTAATTATGACAAGTAACTGTAATTTCGATACAAATTATGGCAGGTAACTGTAACTTCGATACTAATTATGACAGGTAACAGTAACTTCGATACTAATTATGACAAGTTACTGTAACTTCGATACTAATTATGACAGGTAACTGTAACTTCGATACTAATTATGACAGGTAACTGTAACTTCGTTACTAATTAAGACAAGTAACTGTAATTTCGATACAAATTTTGGCAGGTAACTGTAACTTCGTTACTAATTATGGCAAGAAACAGTAACTTCGTTTCTAATTATGACAGGTAACTGTAGCCTCGATACTAATTATGACAGGTAACTGTAACTTCGATTCTAATTATGACAGGTAACTGTAACTTCGATATTTATTATGACAAGTAACTGTAATTTCGATACAAATTTTGGCAGGTAAATGTAATTTCGATAATAATTATGGCAGGTAACAGTATCTTCGATACTAATTATGACAGGTTACTGTAAATTCGATACTTATTATGACAAGTAACTGTAATTTCGATACAAATTAGGGCAGGTAACTGTAACTTCGATACTTATTACGACAGGTAACAGTAACTTCGATAGTAATTATGACAAGTAACAGTAACTTCGATACTAATTATGACAGGTAACTGTAACTTCGATACTAATTAGGACAGGTAACTGTAACTTCGATACTAATTATGACAGGTAACTGTAACATCGATACTAATTATGACAAGTAACTGTAACTTCGTTACTAATTATGACAAGTAACTGTAATTTCGATACAAATTTTGGCAGGTAACTGTAACTTCGTTACTAATTATGACAAGAAACAGTAACTTCGTTTCTAATTATGACAGGAAACTGTAGCTTCGATACTAATTATGACAGGTAACTGTAACTTCGATTCTAATTATGACAGGTAACAGTAAATTCGATACTAATTATGACAAGTAAATGTAATTTCGAGACAAATTATGACAGGTAACTGTAACTTCGATATTAATTATGAGAAGTAACTGTAACTTCGTTACTAATTATGAAAAGTAACTGTAATTTCGATACAAATAATGGCAGGTAACTGTAACTTCGATACTAATTATGACAGGTAACAGTAACTTCGATACTAATTATGACAGGTAACTGTAACTTCGCTACTAATTATGACAAGTAACTGTAATTTCGATACAAATTATGACAGGTAACTGTAACTTCGTTACTAATTATGACAAGTAACTGTAATTTCGATACAAATTATGGCAGGTAACAGTAACTTCGATACTAATTATGACAGGCAACTGTACCTTCGTTACTAATTATGACAAGTAACTGTACTTTCAATACAAATGATGGCAGGTAACTGTAACTTCGATACTAATTATGACAGCTAACTCTAACTTCACTACTATTTCTGACAAGGAACTGTTATTTCGATACAAATTATGACAGGTAACAGTAACTTCGTTACTAATTATGGCAAGTAACTGTTATTTCGATACAAATGATGGCAGGTAACAGTAACTTCGATACTAATTATAACAGGTAACTGTAACTTCTATACTAATTATGACAGGTAACTGTAGCTTCGTTACTAATTATGACAAATAACTGTACTTTCGATACAAATGATGGCAGGTAACTGTAACTTAGATACTAATTATGACAGGTAACAGTAACTTCGATACTAATTATGACAGAAAACAGTAACTTCGATACTAATTAGGACAGGTAACAGTATCTTCGATACTAATTATGGCAGGTTACTGTAACTTCGATACTAATGATGACAGTTAACTGTAACTTCGTTACTAATTAAGACAAGTAACTGTAATTTCGATACTAATTATGACAGGTAACAGTTACTTCGATACTAATTATGACAAGTTACTGTAACTTCGATACTAATTATGACAAGTAACTGTAATTTCGATGCAAATTATGGCAGGTAACTGTAATTTCGATACTAATTATGGCAGGTAAGAATAACTTCGATACTAATTATGACAGGTAACTGTAACTTCGTTACTAATTATGACAAGTAACTGTAATTTCGATACAAATTATGGCAGGTAACTGTAATTTCGATACAAATTATGACAGGTAACAGTAACTTCGATACTAATTATGACAAGTAACAGTAACTTCGATACTAATTATGACAAGTAACTGTAACTTCGAAACTAATTATGACAGGTTACTTTAACATCGTTACTAATTATGACAAGTAACTGTATTTTCGATACAAATTATGGCAGGTAACTGTAACTTCGATACTTATTTTGACAGGTAACAGTAACTTCGATACTAATTATGACAAGTAACTGTAACTTCGATACTAATTATGACAGGTAACTGTAACTTCGATACTAATTATGACAAGTAACTCTAACTTCATTACAAATTATGACAAGTTACTGAAATTTCGATACAAATTATGGCAGGTAACTGTAACTTCGTTACTAATTATGGCAGGTAACTGTAATTTCGATACAAATTATGACAGGTAACAGTAACTTCGATACTAATTATGACAGGTAACTGTAACTTCCATACTAATTATGACAGGTCACTGTAACTTCGTTACTAATTATGACAAGAAACTGTAATTTCGATACAAATTATGGCTGGTAACTGTAACTTCGATTCTAATAATGACAGGTAACAGTAACTTCGATACTAATTATGACAAGTAACAGTAACTTCGATACTAATTATGACAAGTAACTGTAACTTCGAAACAAATTAAGACAGGTAACTGTAACATCGTTACTAATTATGACAAGTAACTGTAACTTTGAAACAAATTATGACAGGTTACAGTAACCTCGATACTAATTTTGACAAGTGTAACATCGATACTAATTATGACTAGTAACTCTAACTTCGTTACTAATTAGGACAAGTAACTGTAATTTTGATAAAAAATTATGGCAGGTAACTGTAACTTCGTTACTAATTATGACAAGTAACTGTAATTTCAATACTAATTATGGCAGGTAAATGTAACATCGTTACAAATTATGACAAGTAACTTTAATTTCGATACAAATTATGGCAGGTAACTGTAACTTCGATACTAATTATGACAGGTAACAGTAACTTCGATCCTAATTATGACAGGTAAGAGTAACTTCGTTACTAATTATGACAAGTAACTGTAATTTCGATACTAATTATGGCAGGTAACTGTAACTTCGTTATTAATTATGACAAGTATCTGTAATTTCGATACAAATTATGGCAGGTAACTGTAACTTCGATACTAATTATGACAGGTAACAGTATCTTCGATACTAATGATGACAGAAAACAGTAACTTCGATACTAATTATGGCAGGTAACAGTAACTTCGATACTAATTATGGCAGGTAACTGTATCTTCGATACTAATTATGACAGTTAACTGTAACTTCATTACTAATTATGACAAGTAACTGTAATTTCGATACAAATTATGGCAGGTAACAGTAACTACGATACTAATTATGACAGGTAACTGTAACATCCTTACTAATTATGACAATTAACTGTCATTTCGATACTAATTATGGCAGGTAACTGTAATTTCGATACTAATTATGACAAGTAACAGTAACTTCGATACTAATTATGACAAATAACTGTAACTTCGAAACTAATTATGACAGGTAACTGTAACATCGTTACTAATTATGACAAGTAACTGTAATTTCGATACAAATTATGGCAGGTAACTGTAACTTCGATACTAATTATGACAGGTAACAGTAACTTCGATACTAATTATGACAAGTTACTGTAACTTCGATACTAATTATGACAGGTAACTGTAACTTCGATACTAATTATGACAGGTAACTGTAACTTCGTTACTAATTAAGACAAGTAACTGTCATTTCGATACAAATTTTGGCAGGTAACTGTAACTTCGTTACTAATTATGGCAAGAAACAGTAACTTCGTTTCTAATTATGACAGGTAACTGTAGCCTCGATACTAATTATGACAGGTAACAGTAACTTCAATTCTAATTATGACAAGTAACAGTTACTTCGATACTAATTATGACAAGTAACTGTAACTTCGAAACTAATTACGACAGGTAACTGTATCATCGTTACTAATTATGACAAGTATCTGTAATTTCGATACAAATTAAGGCATGTAACAGTAACTTCGATACTAATTATGACAGGTAACTGTAATTTCGATACAAATTAGGGCAGGTAACTGTAACTTCGATACTTATTACCACAGGTAACAGTAACTTCGATAGTAATTATGACAAGTAACAGTAACTTCGATACTAATTATGACAGGTAACTGTAACTTCGATACTAATTAGGACAGGTAACTGTAACTTCGATACTAATTATGACAGGTAACTGTAACGTCGATACTAATTATGACAAGTAACTGTAACTTCGTTACTAATTATGACAAGTAACTGTAATTTCGATACAAATTTTGGCAGGTAACTGTAACTTCGTTACTAATTATGACAAGAAACAGTAACTTCGTTTCTAATTATGACAGGAAACTGTAGCTTCGATACTAATTATGACAGGTAACTGTAACTTCGATTCTAATTATGACAGGTAACAGTAAATTCGATACTAATTATGACAAGTAAATGTAATTTCGAGACAAATTATGACAGGTAACTGTAACTTCGATATTAATTATGAGAAGTAACTGTAACTTCGTTACTAATTATGAAAAGTAACTGTAATTTCGATACAAATAATGGCAGGTAACTGTAACTTCGATACTAATTATGACAGGTAACAGTAACTTCGATACTAATTATGACAGGTAACTGTAACTTCGCTACTAATTATGACAAGTAACTGTAATTTCGATACAAATTATGACAGGTAACTGTAACTTCGTTACTAATTATGACAAGTAACTGTAATTTCGATACAAATTATGGCAGGTAACAGTAACTTCGATACTAATTATGACAGGCAACTGTACCTTCGTTACTAATTATGACAAGTAACTGTACTTTCGATACAAATGATGGCAGGTAACTGTAACTTCGATACTAATTATGACAGCTAACTCTAACTTCACTACTAATTATGACAAGGAACTGTTATTTCGATACAAATTATGACAGGTAACAGTAACTTCGTTACTAATTATGGCAAGTAACTGTTATTTCGATACAAATGATGGCAGGTAACAGTAACTTCGATACTAATTATAACAGGTAACTGTAACTTCTATACTAATTATGACAGGTAACTGTACCTTCGTTACTAATTATGACAAATAACTGTACTTTCGATACAAATGATGGCAGGTAACTGTAACTTAGATACTAATTATGACAGGTAACAGTAACTTCGATACTAATTATGACAGAAAACAGTAACTTCGATACTAATTAGGACAGGTAACAGTATCTTCGATACTAATTATGGCAGGTTACTGTAACTTCGATACTAATGATGACAGTTAACTGTAACTTCGTTACTAATTAAGACAAGTAACTGTAATTTCGATACTAATTATGACAGGTAACAGTTACTTCGATACTAATTATGACAAGTTACTGTAACTTCGATACTAATTATGACAAGTAACTGTAATTTCGATGCAAATTATGGCAGGTAACTGTAATTTCGATACTAATTATGGCAGGTAAGAATAACTTCGATACTAATTATGACAGGTAACTGTAACTTCGTTACTAATTATGACAAGTAACTGTAATTTCGATACAAATTATGGCAGGTAACTGTAATTTCGATACAAATTATGACAGGTAACAGTAACTTCGATACTAATTATGACAAGTAACAGTAACTTCGATACTAATTATGACAAGTAACTGTAACTTCGAAACTAATTATGACAGGTTACTTTAACATCGTTACTAATTATGACAAGTAACTGTAATTTCGATACAAATTATGGCAGGTAACTGTAACTTCGATACTTATTTTGACAGGTAACAGTAACTTCGATACTAATTATGACAAGTAACTGTAACTTCGATACTAATTATGACAGGTAACTGTAACTTCGATACTAATTATGACAAGTAACTCTAACTTCATTACAAATTATGACAAGTTACTGAAATTTCGATACAAATTATGGCAGGTAACTGTAACTTCGTTACTAATTATGGCAGGTAACTGTAATTTCGATACAAATTATGACAGGTAACAGTAACTTCGATACTAATTATGACAGGTAACTGTAACTTCCATACTAATTATGACAGGTCACTGTAACTTCGTTACTAATTATGTCAAGAAACTGTAATTTCGATACAAATTATGGCTGGTAACTGTAACTTCGATTCTAATAATGACAGGTAACAGTACCTTCGATACTAATTATGACAAGTAACAGTAACTTCGATACTAATTATGACAAGTAACTGTAACTTCGAAAAAAAAAGACAGGTAACTGTAACATCGTTACTAATTATGACAAGTAACTGTAACTTCGAAACAAATTATGACAGGTTACAGTAACCTCGATACTAATTTTGACAAGTAAGTGTAACATCGATACTAATTATGACTAGTAACTCTAACTTCGTTACTAATTAGGACAAGTAACTGTAATTTTGATAAAAAATTATGGCAGGTAACTGTAACTTCGTTACTAATTATGACAAGTAACTGTAATTTCAATACTAATTATGGCAGGTAAATGTAACATCGTTACAAATTATGACAAGTAACTTTAATTTCGATACAAATTATGGCAGGTAACTGTAACTTCGATACTAATTATGACAGGTAACAGTAACTTCGATCCTAATTATGACAGGTAAGAGTAACTTCGTTACTAATTATGACAAGTAACTGTAATTTCGATACTAATTATGGCAGGTAATTGTAACTTCGTTATTAATTATGACAAGTATCTGTAATTTCGATACAAATTATGGCAGGTAACTGTAACTTCGATACTAATTATGACAGGTAACAGTATCTTCGATACTAATGATGACAGAAAACAGTAACTTCGATACTAATTATGGCAGGTAACAGTAACTTCGATACTAATTATGGCAGGTAACTGTATCTTCGATACTAATTATTACAATTAACTGTAACTTCATTACTAATTATGACAAGTAACTGTAATTTCGATACAAATTATGGCAGGTAACAGTAACTACGATACTAATTATGACAGGTAACTGTAACATCCTTACTAATTATGACAATTAACTGTCATTTCGATACAAATTATGGCAGGTAACTGTAATTTCGATATTAATTATGGCAGGTAACAGTAACTTCGATACTAATTATGACAAATAACAGTAACTTCGATACTAATTATGACAAGTAACAGTAACTTCGATACTAATTATGACAGGTAACTGTAATTTCGATACTAATTATGGCAGGTAACTGTAATTTCGATACTAATTATTACATGTAACAGTAACTTCGATACTAATTATGGCAGGTAACTGTAATTTGGTTATTAATTATGGCAGGTAACTGTATTTTCGATACTAATTATGACAAGTAACAGTAACTTCGATACTAATTTTGACAAGTAACAGTAACTTCGATACTAATTAATACAGGTAACTGTAATTTCGATACTAATTATGGCAGGTAACTGTAATTTCGATACTAATTATGACAAGTAACAGTAACTTCGATACTAATTATGGCAGGTAACTGTAATTTCGATACTAATTATGGCAGGTAACTGTAATTTCGATACTAATTATGACAAGTAACAGTAACTTCGATACTAATTATGACAAGTAACTGTAACTTCGAAACTAATTATGACAGGTAACTGTAACATCGTTACTAATTATGACAAGTAACTGTAATTTCGATACAAATTATGGCAGGTAACTGTAACTTCGATACTAATTATGACAGGTAACAGTAACTTCGATACTAATTATGACAAGTTACTGTAACTTCGATACTAATTATGACAGGTAACTGTAACTTCGATACTAATTATGACAGGTAACTGTAACTTCGTTACTAATTAAGACAAGTAACTGTAATTTCGATACAAATTTTGGCAGGTAACTGTAACTTCGTTACTAATTATGGCAAGAAACAGTAACTTCGTTTCTAATTATGACAGGTAACTGTAGCCTCGATACTAATTATGACAGGTAACTGTAACTTCGATTCTAATTATGACAGGTAACTGTAACTTCGATATTTATTATGACAAGTAACTGTAATTTCGATACAAATTTTGGCAGGTAAATGTAATTTCGATAATAATTATGGCAGGTAACAGTATCTTCGATACTAATTATGACAGGTTACTGTAAATTCGATACTTATTATGACAAGTAACTGTAATTTCGATACAAATTAGGGCAGGTAACTGTAACTTCGATACTTATTACGACAGGTAACAGTAACTTCGATAGTAATTATGACAAGTAACAGTAACTTCGATACTAATTATGACAGGTAACTGTAACTTCGATACTAATTAGGACAGGTAACTGTAACTTCGATACTAATTATGACAGGTAACTGTAACATCGATACTAATTATGACAAGTAACTGTAACTTCGTTACTAATTATGACAAGTAACTGTAATTTCGATACAAATTTTGGCAGGTAACTGTAACTTCGTTACTAATTATGACAAGAAACAGTAACTTCGTTTCTAATTATGACAGGAAACTGTAGCTTCGATACTAATTATGACAGGTAACTGTAACTTCGATTCTAATTATGACAGGTAACAGTAAATTCGATACTAATTATGACAAGTAAATGTAATTTCGAGACAAATTATGACAGGTAACTGTAACTTCGATATTAATTATGAGAAGTAACTGTAACTTCGTTACTAATTATGAAAAGTAACTGTAATTTCGATACAAATAATGGCAGGTAACTGTAACTTCGATACTAATTATGACAGGTAACAGTAACTTCGATACTAATTATGACAGGTAACTGTAACTTCGCTACTAATTATGACAAGTAACTGTAATTTCGATACAAATTATGACAGGTAACTGTAACTTCGTTACTAATTATGACAAGTAACTGTAATTTCGATACAAATTATGGCAGGTAACAGTAACTTCGATACTAATTATGACAGGCAACTGTACCTTCGTTACTAATTATGACAAGTAACTGTACTTTCAATACAAATGATGGCAGGTAACTGTAACTTCGATACTAATTATGACAGCTAACTCTAACTTCACTACTATTTCTGACAAGGAACTGTTATTTCGATACAAATTATGACAGGTAACAGTAACTTCGTTACTAATTATGGCAAGTAACTGTTATTTCGATACAAATGATGGCAGGTAACAGTAACTTCGATACTAATTATAACAGGTAACTGTAACTTCTATACTAATTATGACAGGTAACTGTAGCTTCGTTACTAATTATGACAAATAACTGTACTTTCGATACAAATGATGGCAGGTAACTGTAACTTAGATACTAATTATGACAGGTAACAGTAACTTCGATACTAATTATGACAGAAAACAGTAACTTCGATACTAATTAGGACAGGTAACAGTATCTTCGATACTAATTATGGCAGGTTACTGTAACTTCGATACTAATGATGACAGTTAACTGTAACTTCGTTACTAATTAAGACAAGTAACTGTAATTTCGATACTAATTATGACAGGTAACAGTTACTTCGATACTAATTATGACAAGTTACTGTAACTTCGATACTAATTATGACAAGTAACTGTAATTTCGATGCAAATTATGGCAGGTAACTGTAATTTCGATACTAATTATGGCAGGTAAGAATAACTTCGATACTAATTATGACAGGTAACTGTAACTTCGTTACTAATTATGACAAGTAACTGTAATTTCGATACAAATTATGGCAGGTAACTGTAATTTCGATACAAATTATGACAGGTAACAGTAACTTCGATACTAATTATGACAAGTAACAGTAACTTCGATACTAATTATGACAAGTAACTGTAACTTCGAAACTAATTATGACAGGTTACTTTAACATCGTTACTAATTATGACAAGTAACTGTATTTTCGATACAAATTATGGCAGGTAACTGTAACTTCGATACTTATTTTGACAGGTAACAGTAACTTCGATACTAATTATGACAAGTAACTGTAACTTCGATACTAATTATGACAGGTAACTGTAACTTCGATACTAATTATGACAAGTAACTCTAACTTCATTACAAATTATGACAAGTTACTGAAATTTCGATACAAATTATGGCAGGTAACTGTAACTTCGTTACTAATTATGGCAGGTAACTGTAATTTCGATACAAATTATGACAGGTAACAGTAACTTCGATACTAATTATGACAGGTAACTGTAACTTCCATACTAATTATGACAGGTCACTGTAACTTCGTTACTAATTATGACAAGAAACTGTAATTTCGATACAAATTATGGCTGGTAACTGTAACTTCGATTCTAATAATGACAGGTAACAGTAACTTCGATACTAATTATGACAAGTAACAGTAACTTCGATACTAATTATGACAAGTAACTGTAACTTCGAAACAAATTAAGACAGGTAACTGTAACATCGTTACTAATTATGACAAGTAACTGTAACTTTGAAACAAATTATGACAGGTTACAGTAACCTCGATACTAATTTTGACAAGTGTAACATCGATACTAATTATGACTAGTAACTCTAACTTCGTTACTAATTAGGACAAGTAACTGTAATTTTGATAAAAAATTATGGCAGGTAACTGTAACTTCGTTACTAATTATGACAAGTAACTGTAATTTCAATACTAATTATGGCAGGTAAATGTAACATCGTTACAAATTATGACAAGTAACTTTAATTTCGATACAAATTATGGCAGGTAACTGTAACTTCGATACTAATTATGACAGGTAACAGTAACTTCGATCCTAATTATGACAGGTAAGAGTAACTTCGTTACTAATTATGACAAGTAACTGTAATTTCGATACTAATTATGGCAGGTAACTGTAACTTCGTTATTAATTATGACAAGTATCTGTAATTTCGATACAAATTATGGCAGGTAACTGTAACTTCGATACTAATTATGACAGGTAACAGTATCTTCGATACTAATGATGACAGAAAACAGTAACTTCGATACTAATTATGGCAGGTAACAGTAACTTCGATACTAATTATGGCAGGTAACTGTATCTTCGATACTAATTATGACAGTTAACTGTAACTTCATTACTAATTATGACAAGTAACTGTAATTTCGATACAAATTATGGCAGGTAACAGTAACTACGATACTAATTATGACAGGTAACTGTAACATCCTTACTAATTATGACAATTAACTGTCATTTCGATACTAATTATGGCAGGTAACTGTAATTTCGATACTAATTATGACAAGTAACAGTAACTTCGATACTAATTATGACAAATAACTGTAACTTCGAAACTAATTATGACAGGTAACTGTAACATCGTTACTAATTATGACAAGTAACTGTAATTTCGATACAAATTATGGCAGGTAACTGTAACTTCGATACTAATTATGACAGGTAACAGTAACTTCGATACTAATTATGACAAGTTACTGTAACTTCGATACTAATTATGACAGGTAACTGTAACTTCGATACTAATTATGACAGGTAACTGTAACTTCGTTACTAATTAAGACAAGTAACTGTCATTTCGATACAAATTTTGGCAGGTAACTGTAACTTCGTTACTAATTATGGCAAGAAACAGTAACTTCGTTTCTAATTATGACAGGTAACTGTAGCCTCGATACTAATTATGACAGGTAACAGTAACTTCAATTCTAATTATGACAAGTAACAGTTACTTCGATACTAATTATGACAAGTAACTGTAACTTCGAAACTAATTACGACAGGTAACTGTATCATCGTTACTAATTATGACAAGTATCTGTAATTTCGATACAAATTAAGGCATGTAACAGTAACTTCGATACTAATTATGACAGGTAACTGTAATTTCGATACAAATTAGGGCAGGTAACTGTAACTTCGATACTTATTACCACAGGTAACAGTAACTTCGATAGTAATTATGACAAGTAACAGTAACTTCGATACTAATTATGACAGGTAACTGTAACTTCGATACTAATTAGGACAGGTAACTGTAACTTCGATACTAATTATGACAGGTAACTGTAACGTCGATACTAATTATGACAAGTAACTGTAACTTCGTTACTAATTATGACAAGTAACTGTAATTTCGATACAAATTTTGGCAGGTAACTGTAACTTCGTTACTAATTATGACAAGAAACAGTAACTTCGTTTCTAATTATGACAGGAAACTGTAGCTTCGATACTAATTATGACAGGTAACTGTAACTTCGATTCTAATTATGACAGGTAACAGTAAATTCGATACTAATTATGACAAGTAAATGTAATTTCGAGACAAATTATGACAGGTAACTGTAACTTCGATATTAATTATGAGAAGTAACTGTAACTTCGTTACTAATTATGAAAAGTAACTGTAATTTCGATACAAATAATGGCAGGTAACTGTAACTTCGATACTAATTATGACAGGTAACAGTAACTTCGATACTAATTATGACAGGTAACTGTAACTTCGCTACTAATTATGACAAGTAACTGTAATTTCGATACAAATTATGACAGGTAACTGTAACTTCGTTACTAATTATGACAAGTAACTGTAATTTCGATACAAATTATGGCAGGTAACAGTAACTTCGATACTAATTATGACAGGCAACTGTACCTTCGTTACTAATTATGACAAGTAACTGTACTTTCGATACAAATGATGGCAGGTAACTGTAACTTCGATACTAATTATGACAGCTAACTCTAACTTCACTACTAATTATGACAAGGAACTGTTATTTCGATACAAATTATGACAGGTAACAGTAACTTCGTTACTAATTATGGCAAGTAACTGTTATTTCGATACAAATGATGGCAGGTAACAGTAACTTCGATACTAATTATAACAGGTAACTGTAACTTCTATACTAATTATGACAGGTAACTGTACCTTCGTTACTAATTATGACAAATAACTGTACTTTCGATACAAATGATGGCAGGTAACTGTAACTTAGATACTAATTATGACAGGTAACAGTAACTTCGATACTAATTATGACAGAAAACAGTAACTTCGATACTAATTAGG
Organism: Meconema thalassinum; assembly: GCA_946902985.2. NCBI lineage: Eukaryota > Metazoa > Arthropoda > Insecta > Orthoptera > Tettigoniidae > Meconema > Meconema thalassinum. Next base: position 1,176,030,309 of record OX336388.2, on the reverse strand, counting down.
ACAGGTAACAGTATCTTCGATACTAATTATGGCAGGTTACTGTAACTTCGATACTAATGATGACAGTTAACTGTAACTTCGTTACTAATTAAGACAAGTAACTGTAATTTCGATACTAATTATGACAGGTAACAGTTACTTCGATACTAATTATGACAAGTTACTGTAACTTCGATACTAATTATGACAAGTAACTGTAATTTCGATGCAAATTATGGCAGGTAACTGTAATTTCGATACTAATTATGGCAGGTAAGAATAACTTCGATACTAATTATGACAGGTAACTGTAACTTCGTTACTAATTATGACAAGTAACTGTAATTTCGATACAAATTATGGCAGGTAACTGTAATTTCGATACAAATTATGACAGGTAACAGTAACTTCGATACTAATTATGACAAGTAACAGTAACTTCGATACTAATTATGACAAGTAACTGTAACTTCGAAACTAATTATGACAGGTTACTTTAACATCGTTACTAATTATGACAAGTAACTGTAATTTCGATACAAATTATGGCAGGTAACTGTAACTTCGATACTTATTTTGACAGGTAACAGTAACTTCGATACTAATTATGACAAGTAACTGTAACTTCGATACTAATTATGACAGGTAACTGTAACTTCGATACTAATTATGACAAGTAACTCTAACTTCATTACAAATTATGACAAGTTACTGAAATTTCGATACAAATTATGGCAGGTAACTGTAACTTCGTTACTAATTATGGCAGGTAACTGTAATTTCGATACAAATTATGACAGGTAACAGTAACTTCGATACTAATTATGACAGGTAACTGTAACTTCCATACTAATTATGACAGGTCACTGTAACTTCGTTACTAATTATGACAAGAAACTGTAATTTCGATACAAATTATGGCTGGTAACTGTAACTTCGATTCTAATAATGACAGGTAACAGTAACTTCGATACTAATTATGACAAGTAACAGTAACTTCGATACTAATTATGACAAGTAACTGTAACTTCGAAACAAATTAAGACAGGTAACTGTAACATCGTTACTAATTATGACAAGTAACTGTAACTTTGAAACAAATTATGACAGGTTACAGTAACCTCGATACTAATTTTGACAAGTGTAACATCGATACTAATTATGACTAGTAACTCTAACTTCGTTACTAATTAGGACAAGTAACTGTAATTTTGATAAAAAATTATGGCAGGTAACTGTAACTTCGTTACTAATTATGACAAGTAACTGTAATTTCAATACTAATTATGGCAGGTAAATGTAACATCGTTACAAATTATGACAAGTAACTTTAATTTCGATACAAATTATGGCAGGTAACTGTAACTTCGATACTAATTATGACAGGTAACAGTAACTTCGATCCTAATTATGACAGGTAAGAGTAACTTCGTTACTAATTATGACAAGTAACTGTAATTTCGATACTAATTATGGCAGGTAACTGTAACTTCGTTATTAATTATGACAAGTATCTGTAATTTCGATACAAATTATGGCATGTAACAGTATCTTCGATACTAATGATGACAGAAAACAGTAACTTCGATACTAATTATGGCAGGTAACAGTAACTTCGATACTAATTATGGCAGGTAACTGTATCTTCGATACTAATTATGACAGTTAACTGTAACTTCATTACTAATTATGACAAGTAACTGTAATTTCGATACAAATTATGGCAGGTAACAGTAACTACGATACTAATTATGACAGGTAACTGTAACATCCTTACTAATTATGACAATTAACTGTCATTTCGATACAAATTATGGCAGGTAACTGTAATTTCGATATTAATTATGGCAGGTAACAGTAACTTCGATACTAATTATGACAAATAACAGTAACTTCGATACTAATTATGACAAGTAACAGTAACTTCGATACTAATTATGACAGATAACTGTAATTTCGATACTAATTATGGCAGGTAACTGTAATTTCGATACTAATTATTACATGTAACAGTAACTTCGATACTAATTATGGCAGTTAACTGTAATTTGGTTATTAATTATGGCAGGTAACTGTATTTCCGATACTAATTATGACAAGTAACAGTAACTTCGATACTAATTTTGACAAGTAACAGTAACTTCGTTACTAATTATGACAGGTAACTGTAATTTCGATACTAATTATGGCAGGTAACTGTAATTTCGATACTAATTATTACAAGTAACAGTAACGTCGATACTAATTATGGCAGGTAACTGTAATTTCGATATTAATTATGGCAGGTAACTGTATTTTCGATACTTATTATGACAAGTAACAGTAACTTCGATACTAATTATGACAAGTAACAGTAACTTCGATACTAATTATGGCAGGTAACTGTAATTTCGATACTAATTATGGCAGGTAACTGTAATTTCGATACTAATTATAACAAGTAACAGTAACTTCGATACGAATTATGACAAGTAACTGTAACTTCGAAACTAATTATGACAGGTAACTGTAACATCGTTACTAATTATGACAAGTAACTGTAATTTCGATACAAATTATGGCAGGTAACTGTAACTTCGATACTAATTATGACAGGTAACAGTAACTTCGATACTAATTATGACAAGTAACTGTAACTTCGATACTAATTATGACAGGTAACTGTAACTTCGATACTAATTATTACAGGTAACTGTAACTTCGTTACTAATTAAGACAAGTAACTGTAATTTCGATACAAATTTTGGCAGGTAACTGTAACTTCGTTACTAATTATGACAAGAAACAGTAACTTCGTTTCTAATTATGACAGGAAACTGTAGCTTCGATACTAATTATGACAGGTAACTGTAACTTCGTTTCTAATTATGACAGGTAACTGTAACTTCGATATTTATTATGACAAGTAACTGTAATTTCGATACAAATTTTGGCAGGTAACTGTAATTTCGATAATAATTACGGCAGGTAACAGTAACTTCGATACTAATTATGACAGGTTACTGTAACTTCGATACTTATTATGACAAGTAACTGTAATTTCGATACAAATTATGGCAGGTAACTGTAACTTCTATACTAATTATGACAGGTAACTGTACCTTCGTTACTGATTATGACAAATAACTGTACTTTCGATGCAAATGATGGCAGATAACTGTAACTTCGATACTAATTATGACAGGTAACAGTAACTTCGATACTAATTATGACAGAAAACAGTAACTTCGATACTAATTATGACAGGTAACAGTATCTTCGATACTAATTATGGCAGGTAACTGTAACGTCGATACTAATGATGACAGTTAACTGTAACTTCGTTACTAATTAAGACAAGTAACTGTAATTTCGATACAAATTATGGGAGGTAACTGTAACTTCAATACTAATTATGACAGGTAACAGTAACTTCGATACTAATTATGACAAGTAACTGTAACTTCGATACTAATTATGACAGGTAACAGTTAATTCGTTACTAATTATGACAAGTAACTGTAATTTCGATACAAATTATGGCAGGTAACTGTAACTTCGATACTAATTATGACAGGTAACAGTAACTTCAATTCTAATTATGACAAGTAACAGTTACTTCGATACTAATTATGACAAGTAACTGTAACTTCGAAACTAATTATGACAGGTAACTGTATCATCGTTACTAATTATGACAAGTATCTGTAATTTCGGTACAAATTATGGCAGGTAACTGTAACTTCGATACTAATTATGACAGGTAACAGTAACTTCGATACTAATTATGACAGGTAACTGTAACTTCGATAATAATTATGACAAGTAACTCGAACTTCATTACAAATTTGACAAGTAACTGTAATTTTGATAAAAAATTATGGCAGGTAACTGTAACTTCGATACTAATTATGACAGATAACAGTAACTTCAATTCTAATTATGACAAGTAACAGTTACTACGATACTAATTATGACAAGTAACTGTAACTTCGAAACTAATTATGACAGGTAACTGTATCATCGTTACTAATTATGACAAGTATCTGTAATTTCGGTACAAATTATGGCAGGTAACTGTAACTTCGATACTAATTATGACAGGTAACTGTAACTTCGATACTAATTATGACAGGTAACAGTAACTTCAATTCTAATTATGACAAGTAACAGTTACTTCGATACTAATTATGACAAGTAACTGTAACTTCGAAACTAATTACGACAGGTAACTGTATCATCGTTACTAATTATGACAAGTATCTGTAATTTCGATACAAATTAAGGCATGTAACAGTAACTTCGATACTAATTATGACAGGTAACTGTAATTTCGATACAAATTAGGGCAGGTAACTGTAACTTCGATACTTATTACCACAGGTAACAGTAACTTCGATAGTAATTATGACAAGTAACAGTAACTTCGATACTAATTATGACAGGTAACTGTAACTTCGATACTAATTAGGACAGGTAACTGTAACTTCGATACTAATTATGACAGGTAACTGTAACATCGATACTAATTATGACAAGTAACTGTAACTTCGTTACTAATTATGACAAGTAACTGTAATTTCGATACAAATTTTGGAAGGTAACTGTAACTTCGTTACTAATTATGACAAGAAACAGTAACTTCGTTTCTAATTATGACAGGAAACTGTAGCTTCGATACTAATTATGACAGGTAACTGTAACTTCGATTCTAATTATGACAGGTAACAGTAAATTCGATATTAATTATGACAAGTAAATGTAATTTCGAGACAAATTATGACAGGTAACTGTAACTTCGATATTAATTATGAGAAGTAACTGTAACTTCGTTACTAATTATGAAAAGTAACTGTAATTTCGATACAAATAATGGCAGGTAACTGTAACTTCGATACTAATTATGACAGGTAACAGTAACTTCGATACTAATTATGACAGGTAACTGTAACTTCGCTACTAATTATGACAAGTAACTGTAATTTCGATACAAATTATGACAGGTAACTGTAACTTCGTTACTAATTATGACAAGTAACTGTAATTTCGATACAAATTATGGCAGGTAACAGTAACTTCGATACTAATTATGACAGGCAACTGTACCTTCGTTACTAATTATGACAAGTAACTGTACTTTCGATACAAATGATGGCAGGTAACTGTAACTTCGATACTAATTATGACAGCTAACTCTAACTTCACTACTAATTATGACAAGGAACTGTTATTTCGATACAAATTATGACAGGTAACAGTAACTTCGTTACTAATTATGGCAAGTAACTGTTATTTCGATACAAATGATGGCAGGTAACAGTAACTTCGATACTAATTATAACAGGTAACTGTAACTTCTATACTAATTATGACAGGTAACTGTACCTTCGTTACTAATTATGACAAATAACTGTACTTTCGATACAAATGATGGCAGGTAACTGTAACTTAGATACTAATTATGACAGGTAACAGTAACTTCGATACTAATTATGACAGAAAACAGTAACTTCGATACTAATTAGGACAGGTAACAGTATCTTCGATACTAATTATGGCAGGTTACTGTAACTTCGATACTAATGATGACAGTTAACTGTAACTTCGTTACTAATTAAGACAAGTAACTGTAATTTCGATACTAATTATGACAGGTAACAGTTACTTCGATACTAATTATGACAAGTTACTGTAACTTCGATACTAATTATGACAAGTAACTGTAATTTCGATGCAAATTATGGCAGGTAACTGTAATTTCGATACTAATTATGGCAGGTAAGAATAACTTCGATACTAATTATGACAGGTAACTGTAACTTCGTTACTAATTATGACAAGTAACTGTAATTTCGATACAAATTATGGCAGGTAACTGTAATTTCGATACAAATTATGACAGGTAACAGTAACTTCGATACTAATTATGACAAGTAACAGTAACTTCGATACTAATTATGACAAGTAACTGTAACTTCGAAACTAATTATGACAGGTTACTTTAACATCGTTACTAATTATGACAAGCAACTGTAATTTCGATACAAATTATGGCAGGTAACTGTAACTTCGATACTTATTTTGACAGGTAACAGTAACTTCGATACTAATTATGACAAGTAACTGTAACTTCGATACTAATTATGACAGGTAACTGTAACTTCGATACTAATTATGACAAGTAACTCTAACTTCATTACAAATTATGACAAGTTACTGAAATTTCGATACAAATTATGGCAGGTAACTGTAACTTCGTTACTAATTATGGCAGGTAACTGTAATTTCGATACAAATTATGACAGGTAACAGTAACTTCGATACTAATTATGACAGGTAACTGTAACTTCCATACTAATTATGACAGGTCACTGTAACTTCGTTACTAATTATGACAAGAAACTGTAATTTCGATACAAATTATGGCTGGTAACTGTAACTTCGATTCTAATAATGACAGGTAACAGTAACTTCGATACTAATTATGACAAGTAACAGTAACTTCGATACTAATTATGACAAGTAACTGTAACTTCGAAACAAATTAAGACAGGTAACTGTAACATCGTTACTAATTATGACAAGTAACTGTAACTTTGAAACAAATTATGACAGGTTACAGTAACCTCGATACTAATTTTGACAAGTGTAACATCGATACTAATTATGACTAGTAACTCTAACTTCGTTACTAATTAGGACAAGTAACTGTAATTTTGATAAAAAATTATGGCAGGTAACTGTAACTTCGTTACTAATTATGACAAGTAACTGTAATTTCAATACTAATTATGGCAGGTAAATGTAACATCGTTACAAATTATGACAAGTAACTTTAATTTCGATACAAATTATGGCAGGTAACTGTAACTTCGATACTAATTATGACAGGTAACAGTAACTTCGATCCTAATTATGACAGGTAAGAGTAACTTCGTTACTAATTATGACAAGTAACTGTAATTTCGATACTAATTATGGCAGGTAACTGTAACTTCGTTATTAATTATGACAAGTATCTGTAATTTCGATACAAATTATGGCAGGTAACAGTATCTTCGATACTAATGATGACAGAAAACAGTAACTTCGATACTAATTATGGCAGGTAACAGTAACTTCGATACTAATTATGGCAGGTAACTGTATCTTCGATACTAATTATGACAGTTAACTGTAACTTCATTACTAATTATGACAAGTAACTGTAATTTCGATACAAATTATGGCAGGTAACAGTAACTACGATACTAATTATGACAGGTAACTGTAACATCCTTACTAATTATGACAATTAACTGTCATTTCGATACAAATTATGGCAGGTAACTGTAATTTCGATATTAATTATGGCAGGTAACAGTAACTTCGATACTAATTATGACAAATAACAGTAACTTCGATACTAATTATGACAAGTAACAGTAACTTCGATACTAATTATGACAGATAACTGTAATTTCGATACTAATTATGGCAGGTAACTGTAATTTCGATACTAATTATTACATGTAACAGTAACTTCGATACTAATTATGGCAGTTAACTGTAATTTGGTTATTAATTATGGCAGGTAACTGTATTTCCGATACTAATTATGACAAGTAACAGTAACTTCGATACTAATTTTGACAAGTAACAGTAACTTCGTTACTAATTATGACAGGTAACTGTAATTTCGATACTAATTATGGCAGGTAACTGTAATTTCGATACTAATTATTACAAGTAACAGTAACGTCGATACTAATTATGGCAGGTAACAGTAATTTCGATATTAATTATGGCAGGTAACTGTATTTTCGATACTTATTATGACAAGTAACAGTAACTTCGATACTAATTATGACAAGTAACAGTAACTTCGATACTAATTATGGCAGGTAACTGTAATTTCGATACTAATTATGGCAGGTAACTGTAATTTCGATACTAATTATAACAAGTAACAGTAACTTCGATACGAATTATGACAAGTAACTGTAACTTCGAAACTAATTATGACAGGTAACTGTAACATCGTTACTAATTATGACAAGTAACTGTAATTTCGATACAAATTATGGCAGGTAACTGTAACTTCGATACTAATTATGACAGGTAACAGTAACTTCGATACTAATTATGACAAGTAACTGTAACTTCGATACTAATTATGACAGGTAACTGTAACTTCGATACTAATTATTACAGGTAACTGTAACTTCGTTACTAATTAAGACAAGTAACTGTAATTTCGATACAAATTTTGGCAGGTAACTGTAACTTCGTTACTAATTATGACAAGAAACAGTAACTTCGTTTCTAATTATGACAGGAAACTGTAGCTTCGATACTAATTATGACAGGTAACTGTAACTTCGTTTCTAATTATGACAGGTAACTGTAACTTCGATATTTATTATGACAAGTAACTGTAATTTCGATACAAATTTTGGCAGGTAAATGTAATTTCGATAATAATTATGGCAGGTAACAGTATCTTCGATACTAATTATGACAGGTTACTGTAAATTCGATACTTATTATGACAAGTAACTGTAATTTCGATACAAATTAGGGCAGGTAACTGTAACTTCGATACTTATTACGACAGGTAACAGTAACTTCGATAGTAATTATGACAAGTAACAGTAACTTCGATACTAATTATGACAGGTAACTGTAACTTCGATACTAATTAGGACAGGTAACTGTAACTTCGATACTAATTATGACAGGTAACTGTAACATCGATACTAATTATGACAAGTAACTGTAACTTCGTTACTAATTATGACAAGTAACTGTAATTTCGATACAAATTTTGGCAGGTAACTGTAACTTCGTTACTAATTATGACAAGAAACAGTAACTTCGTTTCTAATTATGACAGGAAACTGTAGCTTCGATACTAATTATGACAGGTAACTGTAACTTCGATTCTAATTATGACAGGTAACAGTAAATTCGATACTAATTATGACAAGTAAATGTAATTTCGAGACAAATTATGACAGGTAACTGTAACTTCGATATTAATTATGAGAAGTAACTGTAACTTCGTTACTAATTATGAAAAGTAACTGTAATTTCGATACAAATAATGGCAGGTAACTGTAACTTCGATACTAATTATGACAGGTAACAGTAACTTCGATACTAATTATGACAGGTAACTGTAACTTCGCTACTAATTATGACAAGTAACTGTAATTTCGATACAAATTATGACAGGTAACTGTAACTTCGTTACTAATTATGACAAGTAACTGTAATTTCGATACAAATTATGGCAGGTAACAGTAACTTCGATACTAATTATGACAGGCAACTGTACCTTCGTTACTAATTATGACAAGTAACTGTACTTTCGATACAAATGATGGCAGGTAACTGTAACTTCGATACTAATTATGACAGCTAACTCTAACTTCACTACTAATTATGACAAGGAACTGTTATTTCGATACAAATTATGACAGGTAACAGTAACTTCGTTACTAATTATGGCAAGTAACTGTTATTTCGATACAAATGATGGCAGGTAACAGTAACTTCGATACTAATTATAACAGGTAACTGTAACTTCTATACTAATTATGACAGGTAACTGTACCTTCGTTACTAATTATGACAAATAACTGTACTTTCGATACAAATGATGGCAGGTAACTGTAATTTAGATACTAATTATGACAGGTAACAGTAACTTCGATACTAATTATGACAGAAAACAGTAACTTCGATACTAATTAGGACAGGTAACAGTATCTTCGATACTAATTATGGCAGGTTACTGTAACTTCGATACTAATGATGACAGTTAACTGTAACTTCGTTACTAATTAAGACAAGTAACTGTAATTTCGATACTAATTATGACAGGTAACAGTTACTTCGATACTAATTATGACAAGTTACTGTAACTTCGATACTAATTATGACAAGTAACTGTAATTTCGATGCAAATTATGGCAGGTAACTGTAATTTCGATACTAATTATGGCAGGTAAGAATAACTTCGATACTAATTATGACAGGTAACTGTAACTTCGTTACTAATTATGACAAGTAACTGTAATTTCGATACAAATTATGGCAGGTAACTGTAATTTCGATACAAATTATGACAGGTAACAGTAACTTCGATACTAATTATGACAAGTAACAGTAACTTCGATACTAATTATGACAAGTAACTGTAACTTCGAAACTAATTATGACAGGTTACTTTAACATCGTTACTAATTATGACAAGTAACTGTAATTTCGATACAAATTATGGCAGGTAACTGTAACTTCGATACTTATTTTGACAGGTAACAGTAACTTCGATACTAATTATGACAAGTAACTGTAACTTCGATACTAATTATGACAGGTAACTGTAACTTCGATACTAATTATGACAAGTAACTCTAACTTCATTACAAATTATGACAAGTTACTGAAATTTCGATACAAATTATGGCAGGTAACTGTAACTTCGTTACTAATTATGGCAGGTAACTGTAATTTCGATACAAATTATGACAGGTAACAGTAACTTCGATACTAATTATGACAGGTAACTGTAACTTCCATACTAATTATGACAGGTCACTGTAACTTCGTTACTAATTATGACAAGAAACTGTAATTTCGATACAAATTATGGCTGGTAACTGTAACTTCGATTCTAATAATGACAGGTAACAGTAACTTCGATACTAATTATGACAAGTAACTGTAACTTCGAAACAAATTAAGACAGGTAACTGTAACATCGTTACTAATTATGACAAGTAACTGTAACTTTGAAACAAATTATGACAGGTTACAGTAACCTCGATACTAATTTTGACAAGTGTAACATCGATACTAATTATGACTAGTAACTCTAACTTCGTTACTAATTAGGACAAGTAACTGTAATTTTGATAAAAAATTATGGCAGGTAACTGTAACTTCGTTACTAATTATGACAAGTAACTGTAATTTCAATACTAATTATGGCAGGTAAATGTAACATCGTTACAAATTATGACAAGTAACTTTAATTTCGATACAAATTATGGCAGGTAACTGTAACTTCGATACTAATTATGACAGGTAACAGTAACTTCGATCCTAATTATGACAGGTAAGAGTAACTTCGTTACTAATTATGACAAGTAACTGTAATTTCGATACTAATTATGGCAGGTAACTGTAACTTCGTTATTAATTATGACAAGTATCTGTAATTTCGATACAAATTATGGCAGGTAACAGTATCTTCGATACTAATGATGACAGAAAACAGTAACTTCGATACTAATTATGGCAGGTAACAGTAACTTCGATACTAATTATGGCAGGTAACTGTATCTTCGATACTAATTATGACAGTTAACTGTAACTTCATTACTAATTATGACAAGTAACTGTAATTTCGATACAAATTATGGCAGGTAACAGTAACTACGATACTAATTATGACAGGTAACTGTAACATCCTTACTAATTATGACAATTAACTGTCATTTCGATACAAATTATGGCAGGTAACTGTAATTTCGATATTAATTATGGCAGGTAACAGTAACTTCGATACTAATTATGACAAATAACAGTAACTTCGATACTAATTATGACAAGTAACAGTAACTTCGATACTAATTATGACAGATAACTGTAATTTCGATACTAATTATGGCAGGTAACTGTAATTTCGATACTAATTATTACATGTAACAGTAACTTCGATACTAATTATGGCAGTTAACTGTAATTTGGTTATTAATTATGGCAGGTAACTGTATTTCCGATACTAATTATGACAAGTAACAGTAACTTCGATACTAATTTTGACAAGTAACAGTAACTTCGTTACTAATTATGACAGGTAACTGTAATTTCGATACTAATTATGGCAGGTAACTGTAATTTCGATACTAATTATTACAAGTAACAGTAACGTCGATACTAATTATGGCAGGTAACTGTAATTTCGATATTAATTATGGCAGGTAACTGTATTTTCGATACTTATTATGACAAGTAACAGTAACTTCGATACTAATTATGACAAGTAACAGTAACTTCGATACTAATTATGGCAGGTAACTGTAATTTCGATACTAATTATGGCAGGTAACTGTAATTTCGATACTAATTATAACAAGTAACAGTAACTTCGATACGAATTATGACAAGTAACTGTAACTTCGAAACTAATTATGACAGGTAACTGTAACATCGTTACTAATTATGACAAGTAACTGTAATTTCGATACAAATTATGGCAGGTAACTGTAACTTCGATACTAATTATGACAGGTAACAGTAACTTCGATACTAATTATGACAAGTAACTGTAACTTCGATACTAATTATGACAGGTAACTGTAACTTCGATACTAATTATTACAGGTAACTGTAACTTCGTTACTAATTAAGACAAGTAACTGTAATTTCGATACAAATTTTGGCAGGTAACTGTAACTTCGTTACTAATTATGACAAGAAACAGTAACTTCGTTTCTAATTATGACAGGAAACTGTAGCTTCGATACTAATTATGACAGGTAACTGTAACTTCGTTTCTAATTATGACAGGTAACTGTAACTTCGATATTTATTATGACAAGTAACTGTAATTTCGATACAAATTTTGGCCGGTAACTGTAATTTCGATAATAATTACGGCAGGTAACAGTAACTTCGATACTAATTATGACAGGTTACTGTAACTTCGATACTTATTATGACAAGTAACTGTAATTTCAATACAAATTATGGCAGGTAACTGTAACTTCTATACTAATTATGACAGGTAACTGTACCTTCGTTACTGATTATGACAAATAACTGTACTTTCGATGCAAATGATGGCAGATAACTGTAACTTCGATACTAATTATGACAGGTAACAGTAACTTCGATACTAATTATGACAGAAAACAGTAACTTCGATACTAATTATGACAGGTAACAGTATCTTCGATACTAATTATGGCAGGTAACTGTAACGTCGATACTAATGATGACAGTTAACTGTAACTTCGTTACTAATTAAGACAAGTAACTGTAATTTCGATACAAATTATGGGAGGTAACTGTAACTTCAATACTAATTATGACAGGTAACAGTAACTTCGATACTAATTATGACAAGTAACTGTAACTTCGATACTGATTATGACAGGTAACAGTTAATTCGTTACTAATTATGACAAGTAACTGTAATTTCGATACAAATTATGGCAGGTAACTGTAACTTCGATACTAATTATGACAGGTAACAGTAACTTCAATTCTAATTATGACAAGTAACAGTTACTTCGATACTAATTATGACAAGTAACTGTAACTTCGAAACTAATTATGACAGGTAACTGTATCATCGTTACTAATTATGACAAGTATCTGTAATTTCGGTACAAATTATGGCAGGTAACTGTAACTTCGATACTAATTATGACAGGTAACAGTAACTTCGATACTAATTATGACAGGTAACTGTAACTTCGATAATAATTATGACAAGTAACTCGAACTTCATTACAAATTTGACAAGTAACTGTAATTTTGATAAAAAATTATGGCAGGTAACTGTAACTTCGATACTAATTATGACAGATAACAGTAACTTCAATTCTAATTATGACAAGTAACAGTTACTTCGATACTAATTATGACAAGTAACTGTAACTTCGAAACTAATTATGACAGGTAACTGTATCATCGTTACTAATTATGACAAGTATCTGTAATTTCGGTACAAATTATGGCAGGTAACTGTAACTTCGATACTAATTATGACAGGTAACTGTAACTTCGATACTAATTATGACAGGTAACAGTAACTTCAATTCTAATTATGACAAGTAACAGTTACTTCGATACTAATTATGACAAGTAACTGTAACTTCGAAACTAATTACGACAGGTAACTGTATCATCGTTACTAATTATGACAAGTATCTGTAATTTCGATACAAATTAAGGCATGTAACAGTAACTTCGATACTAATTATGACAGGTAACTGTAATTTCGATACTAATTAAAACAAGTAACTATTACTTCGTTACTAATTATGACAGGTAACTGTAATTTTGATAAAAAATTATGGCAGATAACTGTAACTTCGATACTAATTATGAAAGGTAACAGTATCTTCGATACTAATTATGACAGGTAACTGTAACTTCGTTACTAATTATGACAAGTAACTGTAATTTCGATACTAATTATGGCAGGTAACTGTAACATCGTAACTAATTATGACAAGTAACTGTAATTTCGATACAAATAATGGCAGGTAACTGTAACTTCGATACTAATTATGACAGGTAACAGTAACTTCGATACTAATTATGACAGGTAACTGTAACTTCGCTACTAATTATGACAAGTAACTGTAATTTCGATACAAATTATGACAGGTAACTGTAACTTCGTTACTAATTATGACAAGTAACTGTAATTTCGATACAAATTATGGCAGGTAACAGTAACTTCGATACTAATTATGACAGGCAACTGTACCTTCGTTACTAATTATGACAAGTAACAGTTCTTTCGATACAAATGATGGCAGGTAACTGTAACTTCGATACTAATTATGACAGCTAACTCTAACTTCACTACTAATTATGACAAGGAACTGTTATTTCGAAACAAATTATGACAGGTAACAGTAACTTCGTTACTAATTATGGCAAGTAACTGTTATTTCGATACAAATTATGGCAGGTAACAGTAACTTCGATACTAATTATAACAGGTAGCTGTAACTTCTATACTAATTATGACAGGTAACTGTACCTTCGTTACTAATTATGACAAATAACTGTACTTTCGATACAAATGATGGCAGGTAACTGTAACTTAGATACTAATTATGACAGCAGTAACTTCGATACTAATTATGACAGAAAACAGTAACTTCGATACTAATTAGGACAGGTAACAGTATCTTCGATACTAACTATGGCAGGTTACTGTAACTTCGATAATAATGATGACAGTTAACTGTAACTTCGTTACTAATTAAGACAAGTAACTGTAATTTCGATACTAATTATGACAGGTAACAGTTACTTCGATACTAATTATGACAAGTTACTGTAACTTCGATACTAATTATGACAAGTAACTGTAACTTCGATACAAATTATGGCAGGTAACTGTAATTTCGATACAAATTATGACAGGTAACAGTAACTTCGATACTAATTATGACAAGTAACAGTAACTTCGATACTAATTATGACAAGTAACTGTAACTTCGAAACTAATTATGACAGGTTACTTTAACATCGTTACTAATTATGACAAGTAACTGTAATTTCGATACAAATTATGGCAGGTAACTGTAACTTCGATACTTATTTTGACAGGTAACAGTAACTTCGATACTAATTATGACAAGTCACTGTAACTTCGATACTAATTATGACAGGTAACTGTAACTTCGATACTAATTATGACAAGTAACTCTAACTTCATTACAAATTATGACAAGTTACTGAAATTTCGATACAAATTATGGCAGGTAACTGTAACTTCGTTACTAATTATGGCAGGTAACTGTAATTTCGATACAAATTATGACAGGTAACAGTAACTTCGATACTAATTATGACAGGTAACTGTAACTTCCATACTAATTATGACAGGTCACTGTAACTTCGTTACTAATTATGACAAGAAACTGTAATTTCGATACAAATTATGGCTGGTAACTGTAACTTCGATTCTAATAATGACAGGTAACAGTAACTTCGATACTAATTATGACAAGTAACAGTAACTTCGATACTAATTATGACAAGTAACTGTAACTTCGAAACAAATTAAGACAGGTAACTGTAACATCGTTACTAATTATGACAAGTAACTGTAACTTTGAAACAAATTATGACAGGTTACAGTAACCTCGATACTAATTTTGACAAGTAAGTGTAACATCGATACTAATTATGACTAGTAACTCTAACTTCGTTACTAATTAGGACAAGTAACTGTAATTTTGATAAAAAATTATGGCAGGTAACTGTAACTTCGTTACTAATTATGACAAGTAACTGTAATTTCAATACTTATTATGGCAGGTAAATGTAACATCGTTACAAATTATGACAAGTAACTTTAATTTCGATACAAATTATGGCAGGTAACTGTAACTTCGATACTAATTATGACAGGTAACAGTAACTTCGATCCTAATTATGACAGGTAAGAGTAACTTCGTTACTAATTATGACAAGTAACTGTAATTTCGATACTAATTATGGCAGGTAACTGTAACTTCGTTATTAATTATGACAAGTATCTGTAATTTCGATACAAATTATGGCAGGTAACTGTAACTTCGATACTAATTATGACAGGTAACAGTATCTTCGATACTAATGATGACAGAAAACAGTAACTTCGATACTAATTATGGCAGGTAACAGTAACTTCGATACTAATTATGGCAGGTAACTGTATCTTCGATACTAATTATGACAGTTAACTGTAACTTCATTACTAATTATGACAAGTAACTGTAATTTCGATACAAATTATGGCAGGTAACAGTAACTACGATACTAATTATGACAGGTAACTGTAACATCCTTACTAATTATGACAATTAACTGTCATTTCGATACAAATTATGGCAGGTAACTGTAATTTCGATATTAATTATGGCAGGTAACAGTAACTTCGATACTAATTATGACAAATAACAGTAACTTCGATACTAATTATGACAAGTAACAGTAACTTCGATACTAATTATGACAGGTAACTGTAATTTCGATACTAATTATGGCAGGTAACTGTAATTTCGATACTAATTATTACATGTTACAGTAACTTCGATACTAATTATGGCAGGTAACTGTAATTTGGTTATTAATTATGGCAGGTAACTGTATTTTCGATACTAATTATGACAAGTAACAGTGACTTCGATACTAATTTTGACAAGTAACAGTAACTTCGATACTAATTATGACAGGTAACTGTAATTTCGATACTAATTATGACAGGTAACTGTAATTTCGATACTAATTATGACAAGTAACAGTAACTTCGATACTAATTATGGCAGGTAACTGTAATTTCGATACTAATTATGGCAGGTAACTGTAATTTCGATACTAATTATGACAAGTAACAGTAACTTCGATACTAATTATGACAAGTAACTGTAACTTCGAAACTAATTATGACAGGTAACTGTAACATCGTTACTAATTATGACAAGTAACTGTAATTTCGATACAAATTATGGCAGGTAACTGTAACTTCGATACTAATTATGACAGGTAACAGTAACTTCGATACTAATTATGACAAGTAACTGTAACTTCGATACTAATTATGACAGGTAACTGTAACTTCGATACTAATTATGACAGGTAACTGTAACTTCGTTACTAATTAAGACAAGTAACTGTAATTTCGATACAAATTTTGGCAGGTAACTGTAACTTCGTTACTAATTATGACAAGAAACAGTAACTTCGTTTCTAATTATGACAGGTAACTGTAGCCTCGATACTAATTATGACAGGTAACTGTAACTTCGATTCTAATTATGACAGGTAACTGTAACTTCGATATTTATTATGACAAGTAACTGTAATTTCGATAAAAATTTTGGCAGGTAAATGTAATTTCGATAATAATTATGGCCGGTAACAGTATCTTCGATACTAATTATGACAGGTTACTGTAACTTCGATACTTATTATGACAAGTAACTGTAATTTCGATACAAGTTATGGCAGGTAACTGTAACTTCGATACTTATTATGACAGGTAACAGTAACTTCGATAGTAATTATGACAAGTAACAGTAACTTCGATACTAATTATGACAGGTAACTGTAACTTCGATACTAATTAGGACAGGTAACTGTAACTTCGATACTAATTATGACAGGTAACTGTAACATCGATACTAATTATGACAAGTAACTGTAACTTCGTTACTAATTATGACAAGTAACTGTAATTTCGATACAAATTTTGGCAGGTAACTGTAACTTCGTTACTAATTATGACAAGAAACAGTAACTTCGTTTCTAATTATGACAGGAAACTGTAGCTTCGATACTAATTATGACAGGTAACTGTAACTTCGATTCTAATTATGACAGGTAACAGTAAATTCGATACTAATTATGACAAGTAAATGTAATTTCGATACAAATTATGACAGGTAACTGAAACTTCGATATTAATTATGAGAAGTAACTGTAACTTCGTTACTAATTATGACAAGTAACTGTAATTTCGATACAAATAATGGCAGGTAACTGTAACTTCGATACTAATTATGACAGGTAACAGTAACTTCGATACTAATTATGACAGGTAACTGTAACTTCGCTACTAATTATGACAAGTAACTGTAATTTCGATACAAATTATGACAGGTAACTGTAACTTCGTTACTAATTATGACAAGTAACTGTAATTTCGATACAAATTATGGCAGGTAACAGTAACTTCGATACTAATTATGACAGGCAACTGTACCTTCGTTACTAATTATCACAGGTAACTGTACTTTCGATACAAATGATGGCAGGTAACTGTAACTTCGATACTAATTATGACAGCTAACTCTAACTTCACTACTAATTATGACAAGGAACTGTTATTTCGATACAAATTATGACAGGTAACAGTAACTTCGTTACTAATTATGGCAAGTAACTGTTATTTCGATACAAATTATGGCAGGTAACAGTAACTTCGATACTAATTATAACAGGTAACTGTAACTTCTATACTAATTATGACAGGTAACTGTACCTTCGTTACTAATTATGACAAATAACTGTACTTTCGATACAAATGATGGCAGGTAACTGTAACTTAGATACTAATTATGACAGGTAACAGTAACTTCGATACTAATTATGACAGAAAACAGTAACTTCGATACTAATTAGGACAGGTAACAGTATCTTCGATACTAATTATGGCAGGTTACTGTAACTTCGATACTAATGATGACAGTTAACTGTAACTTCGTTACTAATTAAGACAAGTAACTGTAATTTCGATACTAATTATGACAGGTAACAGTTACTTCGATACTAATTATGACAAGTTACTGTAACTTCGATACTATTTATGACAAGTAACTGTAATTTCGATACAAATTATGGCAGGTAACTGTAATTTCGATACTAATTATGGCAGGTAAGAATAACTTCGATACTAATTATGACAGGTAACTGTAACTTCGTTACTAATTATGACAAGTAACTGTAATTTCGATACAAATTATGGCAGGTAACTGTAATTTTGATACAAATTATGACAGGTAACAGTAACTTCGATACTAATTATGACAAGTAACAGTAACTTCGATACTAATTATGAAAAGTAACTGTAACTTCGAAACTAATTATGACAGGTTACTTTAACATCGTTACTAATTATGACAAGTAACTGTAATTTCGATACAAATTATGGCAGGTAACTGTAACTTCGATACTTATTTTGACAGGTAACAGTAACTTCGATACTAATTATGACAAGTAACTGTAACTTCGATACTAATTATGACAGGTAACTGTAACTTCGATACTAATTATGACAAGTAACTCTAACTTCATTACTAATTAAGACAAGTTACTGAAATTTCGATACAAATTATGGCAGGTAACTGTAACTTCGTTACTAATTATGGCAGGTAACTGTAATTTCGATACAAATTATGACAAGAAACTGTAATTTCGTTACAAATTATGGCTGGTAACTGTAACTTCGATTCTAATAATGACAGGTAACAGTAACTTCGATACTAATTATGACAAGTAACAGTAACTTCGATACTAATTATGACAAGTAACTGTAACTTCGAAACAAATTAAGACAGGTAACTGTAACATCGTTACTAATTATGACAAGTAACTGTAACTTCGAAACAAATTATGACAGGTTACAGTAACCTCGATACTAATTTTGACAAGTAAGTGTAACATCGATACTAATTATGACTAGTAACTCTAACTTCGTTACTAATTAGGACAAGTAACTGTAATTTTGATAAAAAATTATGGCAGGTAACTGTAACTTCGTTACTAATTATGACAAGTAACTGTAATTTCAATACTAATTATGGCAGGTAAATGTAACATCGTTACAAATTATGACAAGTAACTTTAATTTCGATACAAATTATGGCAGGTAACTGTAACTTCGATACTAATTATGACAGGTAACAGTAACTTCGATCCTAATTATGACAGGTAAGAGTAACTTCGTTACTAATTATGACAAGTAACTCTAATTTCGATACTAATTATGGCAGGTAACTGTAACTTCGTTATTAATTATGACAAGTATCTGTAATTTCGATACAAATTATGGCAGGTAACTGTAACTTCGATACTAATTATGACAGGTAACAGTATCTTCGATACTAATGATGACAGAAAACAGTAACTTCGATACTAATTATGGCAGGTAACAGTAACTTCGATACTAATTATGGCAGGTAACTGTATCTTCGATACTAATTATGACAGTTAACTGTAACATCATTACTAATTATGACAAGTAACTGTAATTTCGATACAAATTATGGCAGGTAACAGTAACTACGATACTAATTATGACAGGTAACTGTAACATCTTTACTAATTATGACAATTAACTGTCATTTCGATACAAATTATGGCAGGTAACTGTAATTTCGATATTAATTATGGCAGGTAACAGTAACTTCGATACTAATTATGACAAATAACAGTAACTTCGATACTAATTATGACAAGTAACAGTAACTTCGATACTAATTATGACAGGTAACTGTAATTTCGATACTAATTATGGCAGGTAACTGTAATTTCGATACTAATTATTACATGTAACAGTAACTTCGATACTAATTATGGCAGGTAACTGTAATTTGGTTATTAATTATGGCAGGTAACTGTATTTTCGATACTAATTATGACAAGTAACAGTAACTTCGATACTAATTTTGACAAGTAACATTAACTTCGATACTAATTATGACAGGTAACTGTAATTTCGACACTAATTATGGCAGGTAACTGTAATTTCGATACTAATTATGACAAGTAACAGTAACTTCGATACTAATTATGGCAGGTAACTGTAATTTCGATACTAATTATGGCAGGTAACTGTAATTTCGATACTAATTATGACAAGTAACAGTAACTTAGATACTAATTATGACAAGTAACTGTATCTTCGAAACTAATTATGACAGGTAACTGTAACATCGTTACTAATTATGACAAGTAACTGTAATTTCGATACAAATTATGGCAGGTGACTGTAACTACGATACTAATTATGACAGGTTACAGTAACTTCGATACTAATTATGACAGGTAACTGTAACATCGATACTAATTATGACAGGTAACTGTAACTTCGATACTAATTATGACAGGTAACTGTAACTTCGTTACTAATTAAGACAAGTAACTGTAATTTCGATACAAATTTTGGCAGGTAACTGTAACTTCGAGACTAATTATGGCAAGAAACAGTAACTTCGTTTCTAATTATGACAGGTAACTGTAGCCTCGATACTAATTATGACAGGTAACTGTAACTTCGATTCTAATTATGACAGGTAACTGTAACTTCGATATTTATTATGATAAGTAACTGTAATTTCGATACAAATTTTGGCAGGTAAATGTAATTTCGATAATAATTATGGCAGGTAACAGTATCTTCGATACTAATTATGACAGGTTACTGTAACTTCGATACTTATTATGACAAGTAACTGTAATTTCGATACAAATTATGGCAGGTAACTGAAACTTCGATACTTATTATGACAGGTAACAGTAACTTCGATAGTAATTATGACAAGTAACAGTAACTTCGATACTAATTATGACAGGTAACTGTAACTTCGATACTAATTAGGACAGGTAACTGTAACTTCGATACTAATTATGAGAGGTAACTGTAACATCGATACTAATTATAACAAGTAACTGTAACTTCGTTACTAATTATGACAAGTAACTGTAATTTCGATACAAATTTTGGCAGGTAACTTCGTTACTAATTATGACAAGAAACAGTAACTTCGTTTCTAATTATGACAGGAAACTGTAGCTTCGATACTAATTATGACAGGTAACTGTAACTTCGATTCTAATTATGACAGGTAACAGTAAATTCGATACTAATTATGACAAGTAAATGTAATTTCGATACAAATTATGACAGGTAACTGTAACTTCTATATTAATTATGAGAAGTAACTGTAACTTCGTTACTAATTATGACAAGTAACTGTAATTTCGATACAAATAATGGCAGGTAACTGTAACTTTGATACTAATTATGACAGGTAACAGTAACTTCGATACTAATTATGACAGGTAACTGTAACTTCGCTACTAATTATGACAAGTAACTGTAATTTCGATACAAATTATGACAGGTAAATGTAACTTCGTTACTAATTATGACAAGTAACTGTAATTTCGATACAAATTATGGCAGGTAACAGTAACTTCGATACTAATTATGACAGGCAACTGTACCTTCGTTACTAATTATGACAAGTAACTGTACTTTCGATACAAAAGATGGCAGGTAACTGTAACTTCGATACTAATTATGACAGCTAACTCTAACTTCACTACTAATTATGACAAGGAACTGTTATTTCGATACAAATTATGACAGGTAACAGTAACTTCGTTACTAATTATGGCAAGTAACTGTTATTTCGATACAAATTATGGCAGGTAACAGTAACTTCGATACTAATTATAACAGGTAACTGTAACTTCTATACTAATTATGACAGGTAACTGTACCTTCGTTACTAATTATGACAAATAACTGTACTTTCGATACAAATGATGGCAGGTAACTGTAACTTAGATACTAATTATGACAGGTAACAGTAACTTCGATACTAATTATGACAGAAAACAGTAACTTCGATACTAATTAGGACAGGTAACAGTATCTTCGATACTAATTATGGCAGGTTACTGTAACTTCGATACTAATGATGACAGTTAACTGTAACTACGTTACTAATTAAGACAAGTAACTGTAATTTCGATACAAATTATGGCAGGTAACTGTAACTTTGATACTAATTATGACAGGTAACAGTAACTTCGATACTAATTATGACACGTAACTGTAACTACGATACTAATTATGACAGGTAACAGTTACTTCGTTACTAATTATGACAAGAAACTGTAATTTCGATACAAATTATGGCAGGTAACTGTAACTTCGATACTAATTATGACAGGTAACAGTAACTTCGATACTAATTATGACAAGTAACAGTTACTTCGATACTAATTATGACAAGTAACTTTAACTTCGAAACTAATTATGACAGGTAACTGTTTCATCGTTACTAATTATGACAAGTATCTGTAATTTCGGTACAAATTATGGCAGGTATCTGTATCTTCCATACTAATTATGACAGGTAACAGTAACTTCGATACTAATTATGAAAGGTAACTGTAACTTCGATACTAATTATGACAAGTAACTCTACCTTCATTACAAATTATGACAAGTAACTGTAATTTTGATAAAAAATTATGGCAGGTAACTGTAACTTCGTTATTAATTATGGCAGGTAACTGTAATTTCGATACAAATTATGGCAGGTAACAGTAACTTCGATACTAATTATGACAGGTAATTGTAATTTCGATACTAATTATGACAAGTAACTCTAACTTCATTACAAATTAAGACAAGTTACTGAAATTTCGATACAAATTATGGCAGGTAACTGTAACCTCGTTACTAATTATGGCAGGTAACTGTAATTTCGATACAAATTATGACAAGAAACTGTAATTTCGTTACAAATTATGGCTGGTAACTGTAACTTCGATTCTAATAATGACAGGTAACAGTAACTTCGATACTAATTATGACAAGTAACAGTAACTTCGATACTAATTATGACAAGTAACTGTAACTTCGAAACAAATTAAGACAGGTAACTGTAACATCGTTACTAATTATGACAAGTAACTGTAACTTCGAAACAAATTATGAAAGGTTACAGTAACCTCGATACTAATTTTGACAAGTAAGTGTAACATCGATACTAATTATGACTAGTAACTCTAACTTCGTTACTAATTAGGACAAGTAACTGTAATTTTGATAAAAATTTATGGCAGGTAACTGTAACTTCGTTACTAATTATGACAAGTAACTGTAATTTCAATACTAATTATGGCAGGTAAATGTAACATCGTTACAAATTATGACAAGGACTTTAATTTCGATACAAATTATGGCAGGTAACTGTAACTTCGATACTAATTATGACAGGTAACAGTAACTTCGATCCTAATTATGACAGGTAAGAGTAACTTCGTTACTAATTATGACAAGTAACTCTAATTTCGATACTAATTATGGCAGGTAACTGTAACTTCGTTATTAATTATGACAAGTATCTGTAATTTCGATACAAATTATGGCAGGTAACTGTAACTTCGATACTAATTATGACAGGTAACAGTATCTTCGATACTAATGATGACAGAAAACAGTAACTTCGATACTAATTATGGCAGGTAACAGTAACTTCGATACTAATTATGGCAGGTAACTGTATCTTCGATACTAATTATGACAGTTAACTGTAACTTCATTACTAATTATGACAAGTAACTGTAATTTCGATACAAATTATGGCAGGTAACAGTAACTACGATACTAATTATGACAGGTAACTGTAACATCTTTACTAATTATGACAATTAACTGTCATTTCGATACAAATTATGGCAGGTAACTGTAATTTCGATATTAATTATGGCAGGTAACAGTAACTTCGATACTAATTATGACAAATAACAGTAACTTCGATACTAATTATGACAAGTAACAGTAACTTCGATACTAATTATGACAGGTAACTGTAATTTCGATACTAATTATGGCAGGTAACTGTAATTTCGATACTAATTATTACATGTAACAGTAACTTCGATACTAATTATGGCAGGTAACTGTAATTTGGTTATTAATTATGGCAGGTAACTGTATTTTCGATACTAATTATGACAAGTAACAGTAACTTCAATACTAATTTTGACAAGTAACAGTAACTTCGATACTAATTATGACAGGTAACTGTAATTTCGACACTAATTATGGCAGGTAACTGTAATTTCGATACTAATTATGACAGGTAACAGTAACATCGATACTAATTATGGCAGGTAACTGTAATTTCGATACTAATTATGGCAGGTAACTGTAATTTCGATACTAATTATGACAAGTAACAGTAACTTCGATACTAATTATGACAAGTAACTGTATCTTCGAAACTAATTATGACAGGTAACTGTAACATCGTTACTAATTATGACAAGTAACTGTAATTTCGATACAAATTATGGCAGGTAACTGTAACTTCGATACTAATTATGACAGGTTTCAGTAACTTCGATACTAATTATGACAGGTAACTGTAACTTCGATACTAATTATGACAGGTAACTGTAACTTCGATACTAATTATGACAGGTAACTGTAACTTCGTTACTAATTAAGACAAGTAACTGTAATTTCGATACAAATTTTGGCAGGTAACTGTAACTTCGTTACTAAATATGGCACGAAACAGTAACTTCGTTTCTAATTATGACAGGTAACTGTAGCCTCGATACTAATTATGACAGGTAACTGTAACTTCGATATTTATTATGACAAGTAACTGTAATTTCGATACAAATTTTGGCAGGTAAATGTAATTTCGATAATAATTATGGCAGGTAACAGTATCTTCGATACTAATTATGACAGGTTACTGTAACTTCGATACTTATTATGACAAGTAACTGTAATTTCGATACAAATTATGGCAGGTAACTGTAACTTCGATACTTATTATGACAGGTAACAGTAACTTCGATAGTAATTATGACAAGTAACAGTAACTTCGATACTAATTATGACAGGTAACTGTAACTTCGATACTAATTAGGACAGGTAACTGTAACTTCGATACTAATTATGACAGGTAACTGTAACATCGATACTAATTATAACAAGTAACTGTAACTTCGTTACTAATTATGACAAGTAACTGTAATTTCGATACAAATTTTGGCAGGTAACTGTAACTTCGTTACTAATTATGACAAGAAACAGTAACTTCGTTTCTAATTATGACAGGAAACTGTAGCTTCGATACTAATTATGACAGGTAACTGTAACTTCGATTCTAATTATGACAGGTAACAGTAAATTCGATACTAATTATGACAAGTAAATGTAATTTCGATACAAATTATGACAGGTAACTGTAACTTCTATATTAATTATGAGAAGTAACTGTAACTTCGTTACTAATTATGACAAGTAACTGTAATTTCGATACAAATAATGGCAGGTAACTGTAACTTCGATACTAATTAAGACAGGTAACAGTAACTTCGATACAAATTATGACAGGTAACTGTAACTTCGCTACTAATTATGACAAGTAACTGTAATTTCGATACAAATTATGACAGGTAACTGTAACTTCGTTACTAATTATGACAAGTAACTGTAATTTCGATACAAATTATGGCAGGTAACAGTAACTTCGATACTAATTATGACAGGCAACTGTACCTTCGTTACTAATTATGACAAGTAACTGTACTTTCGATACAAATGATGGCAGGTAACTGTAACTTCGATACTAATTATGACAGCTGACTCTAACTTCACTACTAATTATGACAAGGAACTGTTATTTCGATACAAATTATGACAGGTAACAGTAACTTCGTTACTAATTATGGCAAGTAACTGTTATTTCGATACAAATTATGGCAGGTAACAGTAACTTCGATACTAATTATAACAGGTAACTGTAACTTCTATACTAATTATGACAGGTAACTGTACCTTCGTTACTAATTATGACAAATAACTGTACTTTCGATACAAATGATGGCAGGTAACTGTAACTTAGATACTAATTATGACAGGTAACAGTAACTTCGATACTAATTATGACAGAAAACAGTAACTTCGATACTAATTAGGACAGGTAACAGTATCTTCGATACTAATTATGGCAGGTTACTGTAACTTCGATACTAATGATGACAGTTAACTGTAACTAAGTTACTAATTAAGACAAGTAACTGTAATTTCGATACAAATTATGGCAGGTAACTGTAACTTTGATACTAATTATGACAGGTAACAGTAACTTCGATACTAATTATGACACGTAACTGTAACTACGATACTAATTATGACAGGTAACAGTTACTTCGTTACTAATTATGACAAGAAACTGTAATTTCGATACAAATTATGGCAGGTAACTGTAACTTCGATACTAATTATGACAGGTAACAGTAACTTCGATACTAATTATGACAAGTAACAGTTACTTCGATACTAATTATGACAAGTAACTGTAACTTCGAAACTAATTATGACAGGTAACTGTTTCATCGTTACTAATTATGACAAGTATCTGTAATTTCGGTACAAATTATGGCAGGTATCTGTATCTTCCATACTAATTATGACAGGTAACAGTAACTTCGATACTAATTATGAAAGGTAACTGTAACTTCGATACTAATTATGACAAGTAACTCTACCTTCATTACAAATTATGACAAGTAACTGTAATTTTGATAAAAAATTATGGCAGGTAACTGTAACTTCATTATTAATTATGGCAGGTAACTGTAATTTCGATACAAATTATGGCAGGTAACAGTAACTTCGATACTAATTATGACAGGTAATTGTAATTTCGATACTAATTATGACAAGTAACTCTAACTTCGTTACTAATTATGACAAGTAACTGTAATTTTGATAAAAAATTATGGCAGGTAACTGTAACTTCGATACTAATTATGACAGGTAACAGTTACTTCGATACTAATTATGACAGGTAACTGTAACTTCGTTTTAATTATGACAAGTAACTGTAATTTCGATAATAATTATGGCAGGTAACTGTAACATCGTTACTAATTATGACAAGTAACTTTAATTTCCATACAAATTATGGCAAGTAACTGTAACTTCGATACTAATTATGACAGGTTACAGTTACCTCGATACTAATTATGACAAGTAAATGTAACTTCGAAACAAATTATGACAGGTAACTGTAACATCGTTACTTATTATGACAAGTAACTGTAATTTCGATACTAATTATGGCAGGTAACTGTAACTTCGATACTAATTATGACAGGTTACAGTAACCTCGATACAAATTATGACAAGTTAGTGTAACTTCGGTACTAAATATGATGGGTAACTGTAACTTCGATACTAATTATGACTAGTATCTCTAATTCGTTACTAATTAGGACAAGTAACTGTAATTTTGATAAAAAATTATGGCAGGTAACTGTAACTTCGATACTAATTATGACAGGTAACTGTAACTTCGTTACTAATTAAGACAAGTAACTGTAATTTCGATACAAATTTTGGCAGGTAACTGTAACTTCGTTACTAATTATGAAAAGAAACAGTAACTTCGTTTCTAATTATGACAGGTAACTGTAACTTCGATACTAATTATGACAGGTAACTGTAACTTCGATTCTAATTATGACAGGTAACTGTAACTTCGATATTTATTATGACAAGTAACTGTAATTTCGATACAAATTTTGGCAGGTAAATGTAATTTCGATAATAATTATGGCAGGTAACAGTATCTTCGATACTAATTATGACAGGTTACTGTAACTTCGATACTTATTATGGCAAGTAACTGTAATTTCGATACAAATTATGGCAGGTAACTGTAACTTCGATACTTATTATGACAGGTAACAGTAACTTCGATAGTAATTATGACAAGTAACAGTAACTTCGATACTAATTATGACAGGTAACTGTAACTTCGATACTAATTAGGACAGGTAACTGTAACTTCGATACTAATTATGACAGGTAACTGTAACATCGATACTAATTATGACAAGTAACTGTAACTTCGTTACTAATTATGACAAGTAACTGTAATTTCGATACAAATTTTGGCAGGTAACTGTAACTTCGTTACTAATTATGACAAGTAACTGTAATTTCGATACAAATTATGACAGGTAACTGTAACTTCGTTACTAGTTATGACAAGTAACTGTAATTTCGATACTAATTATGACAGGCAACTGTACCTTCGTTACTAATTATGACAAGTAACTGTACTTTCGATACAAATGATGGCAGGTAACTGTAACTTCGATACTAATTATGACAGCTAACTCTAACTTCACTACTAATTATGACAAGGAACTGTTATTTCGATACAAATTATGACAGGTAACAGTAACTTCGTTACTTATTATGGCAAGTAACTGTTATTTCGATACAAATTATGGCAGGTAACAGCAACTTCGATACTAATTATAACAGGTAACTGTAACTTCTATACTAATTATGACAGGTAACTGTACCTTCGTTACTAATTATGACAAATAACTGTACTTTCGATACAAATTATGGCAGGTAACTGTAACTTCGATACTAATTATGACAGGTAACAGTAACTTCGATACTAATTATGACAGGTAACAGTAACTTCGTTACTAATTATGACAAGTAACTGTAATTTCGATACAAATTATGTCAGGTAACTGTAACATCGATACTAATTATGGCAGGTAACAGTAACTTCGATACTAATTATGGCAGGTAACTGTAACTTCGATACTAATTATGACAGTTAACTGTAACATCGTTACTAATTATGACAAGTAACTGTAATTTCGATACAAATTATGGCAGGTAACAGTAACTTCGATACTAATTATGACAGGTAACAGTAACTTCGATACTAATTACGACAAGTTACTGTAACTTCGATACTAATTATGACAAGTGACTGTAATTTCGATACAAATTATGGCAGGTAACTGTAATTTCGATACTAATTATGGCAGGTAACAGTAACTTCGATACTAATTACGACAGGTAACTGTAACTTCGATACTAATTACGACAGGTAACTGTAACTTCGATACTTATAATGACAAGTAACTGTAACTTCGTTACTAATTATGACAAGTAACTGCAATTTCGATACAAATTTTGGCAGGTAACTGTAACTTCGTTACTAATTATGACAAGAAACAGTAACTTCGTTTCTAATTATGACAGGAAACTGTAGCTTCGATACTAATTATGACAGGTAACTGTAACTTCGATTCTAATTATGACAGGTAACTGTAACTTCGATACTAATTATGACAAGTAAATGTAATTTCGATACAAATTATGACAGGTAACTGTAGCTTCGATATTAATTATGACAAGTAACTGTAACTTCGTAACTAATTATGACAAGTAACTGTAATTTCGATACAAATAATGGCAGGTAACTGTAACTTCGATACTTATTATGACAGGTAACAGTAACTTCGATACTAATTATGACAGGTAACTGTAACTTCTATACTAGTTATAACAGGTAACTGTACCTTCGTTACTAATTATGACAAATAACTGTACTTTCGATACAAATGATGGCAGGTAACTGTAACTTCGATACTAATTATGACAGGTAACAGTAACTTCGATACTAATTATGACAGAAAACAGTAACATCGATAATAATTATGACAGGTAACAGTATCTTCGATACTAATTATGGCAGGTAACTGTAACTTCGATACTAATGATTACAGTTAACTGTAACTTCGTTACTAATTAAGAAAAGGAACTGTAATTTCGATATAAATTATGGCAGGTAACTGTAAGTTTGATACTAATTATGACAGGTAACAGTTACTTCGTTTCTAATTATGACAAGTAACTGTAATTTCGATACAAATTATGGCAGGTAACTATAACTTCGATACTAATTATGACAGGTTACAGTAACCTCGATACTAATTATGACAAGTAAGTGTAACTTCGATACTAATTATGACGGGTAACTGTAACTTCGATACTAATTATGACTAGTAACTCTAATTCGTTACTAATTAGGACAAACAACTGTAATTTTGATAAAAAATTATGGCAGGTAACTGTAACTTCGATACTAATTATGACAGATAACAGTAACTGCGATAGTAATTATGACAGGTAACAGTAACATCGATACTAATTATGACAGGTAACAGTAACTTCGATACTAATAATGACAGGTAACTGTAACTTCGTTACTAATTATGACAAGTAACTGTAATTTCGATACTAATTATGGCAGGTAACTGTAACTTCGATACAAATTTTGACAGGTTACAGTAACCTCGGTACTAATTATGACAAGTTACTGTAATATTGATAAAAAATTATGGCCGGTAACTGTAACTTCGTTACTAATTATGACAAGTAACTGTTATTTCGATACTAATTATGGCAGGTAACTGTAACTTCGATACTAATTATGACAGGTTACAGTAACCTCGATACTAATTATGACAAGTAACTGTAATTTTGATAAAAAATTATGGCAGGTAACTGTAACTTCGATACTAATTATGACAGTTAATTGTAACTTCGTTACTAATTATGACAAGTAACTGTAATTTCGATACAAATTATGGCAGGTAACAGTAACTTCGATACTAATTATGACAGGTAACAGTAACTTCGATACTAATTATGACAAGTTACTGAAACATCGATACTAATTATGACAAGTAACAGTAATTTCGATACAAATTATGGAAGGTAACTGTAATTTCGATACTAATTATGGCAGGTAACAGTAACTTCGATACTAATTATGACAGGTAACTGTAACTTCGTTACTAATTATGACAAGTAACTGTAATTTCGATACAAATTATGGCAGGTAACTGTAATTTCGATACTAGTTATGGCAGGTAACAGTAACTTCGATACTAATTATGACAAGTAACAGTAACTTCGATACTAATTAAGACAAGTAACTGTAACTTCGAAACTAATTATGACAGGTAACTGTAACATCGTTACTAATTATGACAAGTAACTGTAATTTCGATACAAATTATGGCAGGTAACTGTAACTTCGATACTAATTATGACAGGTAACAGTAACATCGATACTAATTATGACAAGTAACTGTAACTTCGATACTAATTATGACAGGTAACTGTAACTTCGATACTAATTATCACAAGTAACTCTAACTTCATTACAAATTATGACAAATAACTGAAATTTCGATACAAATTATGGCAGGTAACTGTAATTTCGATATTAATTATGACAAGTAACAGTAACTTCGATACTAATTATGGCAGGTAACTGTAATTTCGATACTAATTATGGCAGGTAACTGTAATTTCGATACTAATTATGACAAGTAACAGTAACTTCCATACTAATTATGGCGGGTAAATGTAATTTCGATACTAATTATGGCGGGAAACAGTAATTTCGATACTAATTATGACAAGTAACAGTAACCTCGATACTAATTATGACAAGTAACTGTAACTTCGAAACTAATTATGACAGGTAACTGTAACAACGTTACTAATTATGACAAGTAACTGTAATTTCGTTACAAATTATGGCAGGTAACTGTAACTTCGATACTAATTATGACAGGTAACAGTAACATCGATACTAATTATGACAAGTAACTGTAACTTCGATACTAATTATGAGAGGTAACTGTAACTTCGATACTAATTATGATAGGTAACTGTAACTTCGTTACTACTGATGACAAGTAACTGTAATTTCGATACAAATTTTGGCAGGTAACTGTAACTTCGTTACTAATTATGACAAGAAACAGTAACTTCGTTTCTAATTATGACAGGAAACTGTAGCTTCGATACTAAATATGACAGGTAACTGTAACTTCGATTCTAATTATGACAGGTAACTGTAACTTCGATACTTATTATGACAAGTAACTGTACCTTCGATACATAATATGACAAGTAACTGTAATTTCGACACAAATTATGGCAGGTAACTGTAACTTCGATACTTATTATGAGAGGTAACAGTAACATCGATGGTAATTATTACAAGTAACAGTAACTTCGATACTAATTATGACAGATAACTGTAACTTCGATACTAATTACGACAGGTAACTGTAACTTCGATACTAATTATGACAGGTTACAGTAACCTCGGTACTAATTATGACAAGTTACTGTAATTTTGATAAAAAATTATGGCCGGTAACTGTAACTTCGTTACAAATTATGACAAGTAACTGTTATTTCGATACTAATTATGGCAGGTAACTGTAACATCGATACTAATTATGACAGGTTACAGCAACCTCGATACTAATTATGACAAGTAACTATAATTTCGATACTAGTTATGGCAGGTTACAGTAACTTCGATACTAATTATGACAAGGAACAGTAACTTCGATACTAATTAAGACAAGTAACTGTAACTTCGAAACTAATTATGGCAGGTAACTGTAACATCGTTACTAATTATGACAAGTAACTTTAATTTCGACACAAATTATGGCAGGTAACTGTAACATCGATACTAATTATGACAGGTTACAGCAACCTCGATACTAATTTTGACAAGTAACTATAATTTCGATACTAGTTATGGCAGGTTACAGTAACTTCGATACTAATTATGACAAGTAACAGTAACTTCGATACTAATTATGACAAGTAAATGTAACTTCGAAACTAATTATGACAGGTAACTGTAACATCGTTACTAATTATGACAAGTAACTGTAATTTCGATACAAATTATGGCAGGTAACTGTAACTTCGATACTAATTATAACAGGTAACAGTAACTTCGATACTAATTATGACAAGTAACAGTAACTTCGATACTAATTATGACAGGTAACTGTAACTTCGATACTAATTATCACAAGTAACTCTAACTTCATTACAAATTATGACAAGTAACTGAAATTTCGATACAAATTATGGCAGGTATCTGTAATTTCGATATTAATTATGACAAGTAACAGTAACTTCGATACTAATTATGGCAGGTAACTGTAATTTCGATACTAATTATGGCAGGTAACTGTAATTTCGATACTAATTATGACAAGTAACAGTAACTTCGATACTAATTATGGCGGGTAACTGTAATTTCGATACTAATTATGGCGGGTAACTGTAATTTCGATACTAATTATGACAAGTAACAGTAACTTCGATACTAATTATGACAAGTAACTGTAACTTCGAAACTAATTATGACAGGTAACTGTAAGATCGTTACTAATTATGACAAGTAACTGTAATTTCGATACAAATTATGGCAGGCAACTGTATCTTCGATACTAATTATGACAGGTAACAGTAACTTCGATACTAATTATGACAAGTAACTGTAACTTCGATACTAATTATGAGAGGTAACTGTAACTTCGATACTAATTATGATAGGTAACTGTAACTTCGTTACTACTGATGACAAGTAACTGTAATTTCGATACAAATTTTGGCAGGTAACTGTAACTTCGTTACTAATTATGACAAGAAACAGTAACTTCGTTTCTAATTATGACAGGAAACTGTAGCTTCGATACTAATTATGACAGGTAACTGTAACTTCGATTCTAATTATGACAGGTAACTGTAACTTCGATACTTATTATGACAAGTAACTGTAATTTCGATACAAATTTTGGCAGGTAACTGTAATTTCGATAAAAATTATGGCAAGTAACAGTAACTTCGATACTAATTATGACAGGTAACAGTAACTTCGATACTAATTATGACAAGTAACTGTAACTTCGATACTAATTATGACAGGTTACTGTAACTTCGATACTAATTATCACAAGTAACTCTAACTTCATTACAAATTATGACAAGTAACTGAAATTTCGATACAAATTATGGCAGGTAACTGTAATTTCGATATTAATTGTGACAAGTAACAGTAACTTGGATACTAATTATGGCAGGTAACTGTAATTTCGATACTAATTATGGCAGGTAACTGTAATTTCGATACTAATTATGACATGTAACAGTAACTTCGATACTAATTATGGCGGGTAACTGTAATTTCGATACTAATTATGGCGGGTAACTGTAATTTCGATACTAATTATGACAAGTAACAGTAACTTCGATACTAATTATGACAAGTAACTG
Source organism: Meconema thalassinum (assembly GCA_946902985.2). Taxonomy (NCBI): domain Eukaryota; kingdom Metazoa; phylum Arthropoda; class Insecta; order Orthoptera; family Tettigoniidae; genus Meconema; species Meconema thalassinum. The sequence goes on along the minus strand of OX336388.2, from coordinate 1,175,995,310 downwards.
TAACGTCGAAACTAATTATGACAGGTAACTGTAACATCGTTACTAATTATGACAAGTAACTGTAATTTCGTTACAAATTATGGCAGGTAACTGTAACTTCGATACTAATTATGACAGGTAACAGTAACATCGATACTAATTATGACAAGTAACTGTAACTTCGATACTAATTATGAGAGGTAACTGTAACTTCGATACTAATTATGATAGGTAACTGTAACTTCGTTACTACTGATGACAAGTAACTGTAACTTCGATAAAAATTTTGGCAGGTAACTGTAACTTCGTTACTATTTATGACAAGAAACAGTAACATCGATACTAATTATGACAAGTAACTGTAACTTCGATACTAATTATGAGAGGTAACTGTAACTTCGATACTAATTATGACAGGTAACTGTAACTTCGATTCTAATTATGACAGGTAACTGTAACTTCGATACTTATTACGACAAGTAACTGTAACTTCGATACATATTAAGACAAGTAACTGTAATTTCGACACAAATTTTAGCAGGTAACTGTAACTTCGATACTTATTATGACACGTAACAGTAACATCGATAGTAATTATTACAAGTAACAGTAACTTCGATACTAATTATGACAGATAACTGTAACTTCGATACTAATTACGACAGGTAACTGTAACTTCGATACTAATTATGACAGGTTACAGTAACCTCGGTACTAATTATGACAAGTTACTGTAAGTTTGATAAAAAATTATGGCCGGTAACTGTAACTTCGTTACTAATTATGACAAGTAACTGTTATTTCGATACTAATTATGGCAGGTAACTGTAACATCGTTACTAATTATGACAAGTAACTTTAATTTCGACACAAATTATGGCAGGTAACTGTAACTTCGATACTAATTATGACAGGTTACAGCAACCTCGATACTAATTATGACAAGTAACTGTAATTTTGATAAAAAATTATGGCAGGTAACTGTAACTTCGATACTAATTATGACAGTTAACTGTAACTTCGTTACTAATTATGACAAATAACTGTAATTTCGATACTAGTTATGGCAGGTAACAGTAACTTCGATACTAATTATGACAAGTAACAGTAACTTCGATACTTATTATGACAAGTAACTGTAACTTCGAAACTAATTATGACAGGTAACTGTAACATCGTTACTAATTATGACAAGTAACTGTAATTTCGATACAAATTATGGCAGGTAACTGTAACTTCGATACTAATTATGACAGGTAACAGTAACTTCGATACTAATTATGACAAGTAACTGTAACTTCGATACTAATTATGACAGGTAACTGTAACTTCGATACTAATTATCACAAGTAACTCTAACTTCATTACAAATTATGACAAGTAACTGAAATTTCGATACAAATTATGGCAGGTAACTGTAATTTCGATATTAATTATGACAAGTAACAGTAACTTCGATACTAATTATGGCAGGTAACTGTAATTTCGATACTAATTATGGCAGGTAACTGTAATTTCGATACTAATTATGTCAAGTAACAGTAACTTCGATACTATTTATGGCGGGTAATTGTAATTTCGATACTAATTATGGCGGGTGACTGTAATTTCGATACTAATTATGACAAGTAACAGTAACTTCGATACTAATTATGACAAGTAACTGTAACTTCGAAACTAATTATGACAGGTAACTGTAACATCGTTACTAATTATGACAAGTAACTGTAATTTCGATACAAATTATGGCAGGTAACAGTAACTTCGATACTAATTATGACAGGTAACAGTAACTTCGATACTAATTATGACAAGTAACTGTAACTTCGATACTAATTATGAGAGGTAACTGTAACTTCGATACTAATTATGATAGGTAACTGTAACTTCGTTACTACTGATGACAAGTAACTGTAATTACGATACAAATGTTGGCAGGTAACTGTAACTTCGTTACTAATTATGACAAGAAACAGTAACTTCGTTTCTAATTATGACAGGAAACTGTAGCTTCGATACTAATTATGACAGGTAACTGTAACTTCGATTCTAATTATGACAGGTAACTGTAACTTCGATACTTATTATGACAAGTAACTGTAATTTCGATACAAATTTTGGCAGGTAACTGTAATTTCGATAAAAATTATGGCAGGTAACAATAACTTCGATACTAATTATGACAGGTAACTGGAACTTCGATACATATTATGACAATTAACTGTAATTTCGACACAAATTATGGCAGGTAACTGTAACTTCGATACTTATTATGACAGGTAACAGTAACATCGATAGTAATTATTACAAGTAACAGTAACTTCGATACTAATTATGACAGGTAACTGTAACTTCGATACTAATTACGACAGGTAACTGTAACTTCGATACTAATTATGACAGGTAATTGTAACTTCGATACTAATTATGACAAGTAACTGTAACTTCGTTACTAATTATGACAAGTAACTGTAATTTCGATACAAATTTTGGCAGGTAACTGTATCTTCGTTACTAATTATGACAAGAAACAGTAACTTCGTTTCTAATTATGACAGGAAACTGTAGCTTCGATACTAATTATGACAGGTAACTGTAACTTCGATTCTAATTATGACAGGTAACTGTAACTTCTATACTAATATTGACAAGTAAATGTAATTTCGATACAAATTATGACAGGTAACTGTAACTTCGATATTATTTATGACAAGTAACTGTAACTTCGTTACTAATTGTGACAAGTAACTGTAATTTCGTTAAAATTAATGGCAGGTAACTGTAACTTCGATACTAATTATGACAGGTAACAGTAACTTCGATACTAACTATGACAGGTAACTGTAACTTCGCTACTATTTATGACAAGTAACTGTAATTTCGATACAAAATATGACAGGTAACTGTAACTTCGTTACTAATTATGACAAGTAACTGTAATTTCGAAACAAATTATGGCAGGTAACAGTAACTTCGATAGTAATTATGACAGGCAACTGTACCTTCGTTACTAATTATGACATGTAATTGTTCATTCGATAGAAATGATGGCAGGTAACTGTAACTTCGATACTAATTATGACAGGTAACTCTAACTTCGCTACTAGTTATGACAAGGAACTGTTATTTCGATACAAATTATGACAGGTAACAGTAACTTCGTTACTAAATATGGCAAGTAACTGTAATTTCGATACAATTTATGGCAGGTAACAGTAACTTCGATACTAATTATGACAGGTAACTGTAACTTCTATACTAATTATGACAGGTAACTGTACCTTCGTTACTAATTATGACAAATAACTGTACTTTCGATACAAATGATGGCAGGTAACTGTAACTTCGATACTAATTATGACAGGTAACTGTAATTTCGATACTAATTATGACAAGTAACTCTAACTTCGTTACTAATTATGACAAGTAACTGTAATTTTGATAAAAAATTATGGCAGGTAACTGTAACTTCGATACTAATTATGACAGGTAACAGTAACTTCGATACTAATTATGACAGGTAACTGTAACTTCGATACTTATTATGACAAGTAACTGTAATTTCGATACAAATTATGGCAGGTAACTGTAACTTCGATACTTATTATGACAGGTAACAGTTACTTCGATAGTAATTATGACAAGTAACAGTAACTTCGATACTAATTATGACAGGTAACTGTAACTTCGATACTAATTACGACAGGTAACTGTAACTTCGATACTAATTATGACAGGTAACTGTAACTTCGATACTAATTATGACAAGTAACTGTAACTTCGTTACTAATTATGACAAGTAACTGTAATTTCGATACAAATTTTGGCAGGTAACTGTAACTTCGTTACTAATTATGACAAGAAACAGTAACTTCGTTTCTAATTATGACAGGAAACAGTAGCTTCGATACTAATTATGACAGGTAACTGTAACTTCGATTCTAATTATGACAAGTAACTTTAACTTCGATACTAATTATGACAAGTAAATGTAATTTCGATACAAATTATGACAGGTAACTGTAACTTCGATATTAATTATGACAAGTAACTGTAACTTCGTTACTAATTATGACAAGTAACTGTAATTTCGATACAAATAATGGCAGGTAATTGTAACTTCGATACTAATTATGACAGGTAACAGTAACTTCGATACTAATTATGACAGGTAACTGTAACTTCGCTACTAATTATGACAAGTAACTGTAATTTAGATACAAATTATGACAGGTAACTGTAACTTCGTTACTAATTATGACAAGTAACTGTAATTTCGATACAAATTATGGCAGGTAACAGTAACTTCGATACTAATTATAACAGGCAACTGTACCTTCGTTACTAATTATGACAAGTAACTGTACTTTCGATACAAATGATGGCAGGTAACTGTAACATCGATACTAATTATGACAGGTAACTCTATCTTCGCTACTAATTATGACAAGGAACTGTTATTTCGTTACAAATTATGACAGGTAACAATAACTTCGTTACTAATTATGGCAAGTAACTGTAATTTCGATACAAATTATGGCAGGTAACAGTAACTTCGATACTAATTATGACAGGTAACTGTAACTTCTATACTAATTATGACAGGTAACTGTACCTTCGTTACTAATTATGACAAATAACTGTATTTTCGTTAGAAATGATGGCAGGTAAATGTAACTTCGATACTAATTATGACAGGTAACAGTAACTTCGATACTATTTATGACAGAAAACAGTAACTTCGATACTAATTATGACAGGTAACAGTATCTTCGATACTAATTATGGCAGGTAACTGTAACTTCGATACTAATTATGACAGGTAACAGTAACTTCGATACTAATTATGACAGGTAACTGTAACTTCGATACTAATTATGACAAGTAACTCTAACTTCATTACAAATTATGACAAGTAACTGTAATTTTGATAAAAAATTATGGTAGGTAACTGTATCTTCGTTACTAATTATGGCAGGTAACTGTAATTTCGATACAAGTTATGGCAGGTTACAGTAACTTCGATACTAATTATGACAGGTAACTGTAATTTCGATACTAATTATGACAAGTAAATCTAACTTCGTTACTAATTATGACAAGTAACTGTAATTTTGATAAAAAATTATGGCACGTAACTGTAACTTCGATACTAATTATACCAGGTAACAGTAACTTCGATACTAATTATGACATGTTACTGTAACTGCGTTACTAATTATGACAAGTAACTGTAATTTCGATACAAATTATGGCAGGTAACTGTAACATCGTTACTAATTATGACAAGTAACTTAAATTTCCATACAAATTATGGCAGGTAACTGTAACTTCGATACTAATTATGACAGGTTACAGTAACCTCGAAACTAATTATGACAAGTAAGTGTAACTTCGAAACAATTTATGACAGGTAACTGTAACATCGTTACTAATTATGACAAGTAACTGTAATTTCGATACAAATTATGGCATGTAACTGTAACTTCGATACTAATTATGACAGGTTACAGTAACCTCGATACTAATTATGAGAAGTTAGTGTTACTTCGATACTAATTATGACGGGTAACTGTAACTTCGTTACTATTTATGACAAGTAACTGTAATTTCGATACTAATTATGGCAGGTAACTGTACCTTCGATACTAATTATGACAGGTTACAGTAACCTTGATACTAATTATGACAAGTAACTCTAATTTTGATAAATTATTATGGTAGGTAACTGTAACTTCGATACTAATTATGACAGGTAACAGTAACTTCGATACTAATTATGACAGGTAACAGTTACTTCGATACTAATTATGACAGGTAACAGTAACTTCGATACTAATTATGACAGGTAACTGTAACTTCGTTACTAATTATGACAAGTAACTGTAATTTCGATACAAAAAATATGGCAGGTAACTGTAACTTCGATAATAATTATGACAGGTTACAGTAACCTCGGTACTAATTATGACAAGTAACTGTAATGTTGATTAAAAAATATGGCAGGTAATTGTAACTTCGTTACTAATTATGACAAGTAACTGTTATTTCGATACTAATTATGGCAGGTAACTGTAACATCATTACTAATTATGACAAGTAACTTTAATTTCGATACAAATTATGGCAGGTAACTGCAACTTGGTTACTAATTATTACAGGTTACAGTAACCTCGATACTAATTATGACAAGTAACTGTAATTTTGATAAAAAATTATGGCAGGTAACTGTAACTTCGATACTAATTATGACAGGTAACAGTAACTTCGATACTTATTATGACAGGTAACAGTAACTTCGAAACAAATTATGACAGGTAACTGTAACATCGTTACTAATTATGACAAGTAACTATAATTTCGATACAAATTATGGCAGGTAACTATAACTTCGATACTAATTATGACAGGTTACAGTAACCTCGATACTAATTATGACAAGTAAGTGTAACTTCGATACTTATTATGACGGGTAACTGTAACTTCGATACTAATTATGACTAGTAAATCTAATTCGTTACTAATTAGGACAAATAACTGTAATTTTGATAAATAATTATGGCAGGTAACTGTAACGTCGATACTAATTAGGACAGGTAACAGTAACTTCGATACTAATTATGACAGGTAACTGTAACTTCGTTACTAATTATGACAAGTAACTGTAATTTCGATACTAATTATGACAAGTAACTGTAACTTCGATACTAACTATGACAGGTAACAGTAACTTCGATACTAATTATACAGGTAACTGTAACTTCATTACTAATTATGACAAGTAACTGTAATTTCGATACTAATTATGGCAGGTAACTGTAACTTCGTTTCTAATTATGACAAGTAACTGTAATTTCGATACAAATTATGGCAGGTAACTGTAACTTCGATACTAATTATGACAGGTAACAGTATCTTCGATACTAATGATGACAGAAAACAGTAACATCGATACTAATTATGGTAGGTAACAGTAACTTCGATACAAATTATGGCAGGTAACTGTAACTTCGATACTAATTATGACAGTTAACTATTATTATTAGCGTATGGTACAACACAAAACAAACAACATAAACAATATACATACATACAATAAGTAACACATTACAACTATTACAATCATGCAAGGGAAAGGGTGTTCAAAGATTAATGTCTAAATTTTCTAGCCATCTTATGGCTTCAGTAGAGGCTATTACAAAGTCCTGTGTTGATCCAGTGAATGCCCTACTAATACACTCAGTGACAATATGGTTCATAGTCTGTCTAACTGCACCACAATCACAGGTTGGGGAAGATCGCATGCCCCATTTAAACATCATTGATCCGCATCTCCCGTGGTTAGTGCGGACTCTGTTGAGAGTTACCCATGTCTTGCGGGGCAAATCGAATCCGGCTGGCATATTTTGAATGTTGAACAATGCCTGCCATTGCATTGGAGCTATGCTGTTCCACTCTTTTTGCCAATCAGCTTTTGGATCATAAACCTGCCTAACCAGTTCCTGTGCTGTTTTAATAGGTGGAGATCTTGACTTGAGACGGCTATATCTGGTGCTAGCATCTTCATGAATGGGGAGTTCAGGATTGGCCAATATCTTGTTGTATTCCCTGACCAAGTTGTTCAGTCTTCTAATTCTAGGCGGTTCTATGTGACTAAGCACAGGCAACCAGAAAAGAGGTGTAGATTTTATTGTGCCACTAATAATACGCATTGTCTCATTCAGGACTGTGTCCACCTTTTTAACATGAGAGCTGTTGACACAAACTGAGGAACAGTACTCAGCTGTTGAAAGTACCAGTGCCATCGCCGAAGTACGCAATGTAGTTGCAAACGCTCCCCATGTGGAGCCAGCAAGTTTGTGGATGATATTGTTACGTGTCCTTAATTTGGCTACTAGGTTGGTGAGATGCTTCCTGTACGATAACGTTCGGTCAAGAGTAACTCCAAGATATTTGGGGTTGGCATTATGAGGGAGAGGGCCTCCATTAAGAGACACTTTCAGGGTAGAGTTCGCTTGCCGATTGTTTAAATGGAAGAAGCAGGTTTCCGTTTTACTAGAGCTGGGCTTCAAGCACCACATTTCGAAGTATTTGCATAGGGCATCCAGGTCTGCATTTAAAGTTCTCTCTATCACATTAGCATCAGCATGTTGAGTAACTATTGCTAGATCATCAGCATAAGCAAACTGACGAGAGCTGGTAGTAGGTATGTCCGCAATATATAGATTAAACAATAATGGAGAAAGAACAGATCCTTGTGGAAGACCATTATTGAGTACCCTTGTTTTGCTGTGGTTTTTATGCATAACTACCTGGATTATTCTATTTGAAAGCATATTGTTAATCAAACGTGACATTTGACTGCACTTTGTCAGTTTAAAGAACTTGTACACAATACCTTCTCTCCACACTGTGTCGTAGGCAGCTGTTAGATCAATAAACACTGCCCCACTCTTCAATCGCTTTTCAAAACCTGTCTCAATATGTGTTGTCAAGGCAAGCACCTGATCTTTACAATTACGCTGAGGTCTGAAACCAGCCTGCTCGATAGGAATGCTTTTACAAATTAGGGGGCTTATTCTATTGTAAATAAGTCGTTCCAGGAGCTTAAAACAAACGCTCATTAAGGCGATTGGTCTGTAGCTTTCAACAGAATTCGGAGGTTTGCCAGGTTTTACGATAGCTAGAATCTTAGTTCGTTTGAACTCGGAAGGAAGTTTACTTGTTTGAAGGATGTTTGAAAAGAACTGCACTGAAGCTGATTCCTGCTCGTGGTGCCCCTGCATAGGTACTAGGATTCGATTTTCCAGTACTGAACTGAACGTCAGCATTCGGTGGCCAGACTATCACTAGTGATCTCCTGGCTAATGATACACAAAACTAAAGACAGTTAACTGTGACTTCGTTACTAATTATGACAAGTAACTGTAATTTCGATACAAATTATGGCAGGTAACTGTAACTTCGATACTAATTATGACAGGTAACAGTAACTTCGATACTAATTATGACAGGTAACTGTAACTTCGTTACTAATTATGACAAGTAACTGTAATTTCGATACTAATTATGGCAGGTAACTGTTACATCGTTACTAATTATTACAAGTAACTTTAATTTCGATACAAATTATGGCAGGTAACTGTAACTTCGATACTAATTATGACAGGTAACAGTAACTTCGATACTAATTATGACAAGTTACTGTAACTTCGTTACTAATTATGGCAGGTATCTGTAATTTCGATACAAATTATGACAGGTAACAGTAACTTCGATACTAATTATGACAGGTAACTGTAACTTCGATACTAATTATGACAGGTGACTGTAACTTCGTTACTAATTATGACAAGAAACTGTAATTTCGATACAAATTATGGCAGGTAACTGTAACTTCGATACTAATCATGACAGGTAACAGTAACTTCGATACTAATTATGACAAGTAACAGTTACTTCGATACTCATTATGACAAGTAACTGTAACTTCGAAACAAATTAAGACAGGTAACTGTAATATCGTTACTAATTATGACAAGTAACTGTAACTTCGAAACAAATTATGACAGGTTACAGTAACCTCGATACTAATTATGACAAGTAAGTGTAACATCTATACTAATTATGACGAGTAACTGTAACTTCGTTACTAATTAGGACAAGTAACTGTAATTTTGATAAAAAATTATGGCAGGTAACTGTTACTTCGATACTAATTATGACAGGTAACAGTAACTTCGAAACAAATTATGACAGGTAACTGTAACATCGTTACTAATTATGATCAAGTAACTATAATTTCGATACAAATTATGGCAGGTAACTATAATTTCGATACTAATTATGACAGGTTACAGTAACCTCGATACTAATTATGACAAGTAAATGTAACTTCGATACTTATTATGACGGGTAATTGTAACTTCGATACTAATTATGACTAGTAACTCTAATTCGTTACTAATTAGGACAAATAACTGTAATTTTGATAAAAAATTATGGCAGGTAACTGTAACGTCGATACTAATTATGACAGGTAACAGTAACTTCGATACTAATTATGACAGGTAACTGTAACTTCGTTACTAATTATGACAAGTAACTGTAATTTCGATACTAATTATGGCAGGTAACTGTTACATCGTTACTAATTATTACAAGTAACTTTAATTTCGATACAAATTATGGCAGGTAACTGTAACTTCGATACTAATTATGACAGTTAACAGTAACTTCGATACTAATTATGACAGGTAACAGTAACTTCGTTACTAATTATGACAAGTAACTGTAATTTCGATACAAATTATGTCAGGTTTCAGTAACTTCGATACTAGTTATGACTGGTAACTGTAACTTCGATACTTATTATGACAAGTAACTGTAATTTCGATACAAATTATGGCAGGTAACTGTAACTTCGATACTAATTATGACAGGTAACAGTAACTTCGATAGTAATTATCACAGGTAACAGTAACTTCGATACTAATTATACAGGTAACTGTAACTTCGTTACTAATCATGACATGTAACTCTAATTTCGATACTAATTATGGCAGGTAACTGTAACTTCGATACTAATTATGACAGGTAACAGTAACTTCGATACTAATTATGACAAGTAACAGTATCTTCGATACTAATGATGACAGAAAACAGTAACATCGATACTAATTATGGCAGGTAACAGTATCTTCGATACTAATTATGGCAGGTAACTGTAACTTCGATACTAATTATGACAAGTAACTCTAACTTCATTACAAATTATGACAAGTAACTGTAATTTTGATAAAAAATTATGGCAGGTAACTGTAACTTCGTTACTAGTTATGGCAGGTAACTGTAATTTCGATACAAGTTATGGCAGGTAACAGTAACTTCGATACTAATTATGACAGGAAACAGTAACTTCGATACTAATTATGACAGGTAACTGTAACTTCGTTACTAATTATGACAAGTAACTGTAATTTCGATACTTATTATGGCAGGTAACTGTAACATCGTTACTAATTATGACAAGTAACTTTAATTTCCATACAAATTATGGCAGGTAACTGTAACTTCGATACTAATTATGACAGGTTACAGTAACCTCGATACAAATTATGACAAGTAAGTGTAACTTCGAAACAAATTATGACAGGTAACTGTAACATCGTTACTAATTATGACAAGTAACTGTAATTTCGATACAAATTATGGCATGTAACCTGTAACTTCGACACTAATTATGACAGGTAACAGTATCTTCGATACTAATTATGACGGGTAACTGTAACTTCGTTACTAATTATGACAAGTAACTGTAATTTCGATTCTAATTATGGCAGGTAACTGTACCTTCGATACTAATTATGACAGGTTACAGTAACCTCGATACTAATTATGACAAGTAACTCTAATTTTGATAAATTATTATGGCAGGTAACTGTAACTTCGATACTAATTATGACAGGTAACAGTAACTTCGATACTAATTATGACAGGTAACAGTAACTTCGATACTAATTATGACAGGTAACAGTAACTTCGATACTAATTATGACAGGTAACTGTAACTTCGTTACCAGTTATGACAAGTAACTGTAATTTCGATATTAATTATGGCAGGTAACTATAACTTCGATACTAATTATGACAGGTTACAGTAACCTCGGTACTAATTATGACAAGAAACTGTAATTTTGATAAATAATTATGTCAGGTAACTGTAACTTCGTTACTAATAATGACAAGTAACTGTAATTTCGATACTAATTATGGCAGGTAACTGTTTCATCGTTATTAATTCTTACAAGTAACTTTAATTTCGATACAAATTATGGCAGGTAACTGTAACGTCGATACTAATTATGACAGGTAACAGTAACTTCGATACTAATTATGACAGGTAACAGTAACTTCGTTACTAATTATGACAAGTAACTGTAATTTCGATACAAATTATGTCAGGTAACAGTAACTTCGATACTAATTATGACTGGTAACTGTAACTTCGATACTTATTATGACAAGTAACTGTAATATCGATACAAATTATGGCAGGTAACTGTAACTTCTATACTAATTATGACAGGTAACAGTAACTTCGATAGTAATTATGACAAGTAACAGTAACTTCGATACTAATTATACAGGTATCTGTAACTTCATTACTAATTATGACAAGTAACTGTAATTTCGATACTAATTATGGCAGGTAACTGTAACTTCGTTTCTAATTATGACAAGTAACTGTAATTTCGATACAAATTATGGCAGGTAACTGTAACTTCGATACTAATTATGACAGGTAACAGTATCTTCGATACTAATGATGACAGAAAACAGTAACATCGATACTAATTATGGTTGGTAACAGTAACTTCGATACTAATTATGGCAGGTAACTGTAACTTCGATACTAATTATGACAGTTAACTGTGACTTCGTTACTAATTATGACAAGTAACAGTAATTTCGATACAAATTATGGCAGGTAACAGTAACTTCGATACTAATTATGACAGGTTACAGTAACTTCGATACTAATTATGACAAGTTACTGTAACTTCGATACTAATTATGACAAGTAACTGTAATTTCGATATAAATTATGGCAGGTAACTGTAATTTCGTTACTAATTATGGCAGGTAACAGTAACTTCGGTACTAATTATGACAGGTAACTGTAACTTCGTTACTAGTTATGACAAGTAACTGTAATTTCGATACAAATTATGGCAGGTAACTGTAATTTCGATACTAATCATGACAGGTAACAGTCACTTCGATACTAATTATGACAAGTAACAGTAACTTCGATACTAATTATGACAAGTAACTGTTACTTCGAAACTAATTATGACAGGTAACTGTAACATCGTTACTAATTATGACAAGTAACTGTAATTTCGATACAAATTATGGCAGGTAACTGTAACTTCGATACTAATTATGACAGGTAACAGTAACTTCGATACTAATTATGACAAGTAACTGTAACTTCGATACTAATTATGACAGGTAACTGTAACTTCGATACTAATTATGACAGGTGACTGTAACTTCGTTACTAATTATGACAAGAAACTGTAATTTCGATACAAATTATGGCAGGTAACTGTCACTTCGATACTAATCATGACTGGTAACAGTAACTTCGATACTAATTATGACAAGTAACAGTAACTTCGATACTCATTATGACAAGTAACTGTAACTTCGAAACAAATTAAGACAGGTAACTGTAACATCGTTACTAATTATGACAAGTAACTGTAACTTCGAAACAAATTATGACAGGTTACAGTAACCTCGATACTAATTATGACAAGTAAGTGTAACATCTATACTAATTATGACGCGTAACTGTAACTTCGATACTAATTATGACTAGTAACTCTAACTTCGTTACTAATTAGGACAAGTAACTGTAATTTTGATAAAAAATTATGGCAGGTAACTGTTACTTCGATACTAATTATGACAGGTAACAGTAACATCGATACGAATTATGACAGGTAACTGTAACTTCGAAAAAAATTAAGACAGGTAACTGTACTTCGTTACTAATTATGACAAGTAACTGTAATATCGATACAAATTATGGCAGGTAAATGTAACATCGTTACTAATTATGACAAGTAACTTTAATTTCGATACAAATTATGGCAGGTAACTGTAACTTCGATACTAATTATGACAGGTAACAGTAACTTCGATACTAATTATGACAGGTAAGAGTAACTTCGTTACTAATTATGACAAGTAACTGTAATTTCGATACAGATAATGTCAGGTAACAGTAACTTCGATACTAATTTTGAAAGGTAACTGTAACTTCGATACTTATTATGACAAGTAACTGTAATTTCGATACAAATTATGGCAGGTAACTGTAACTTCGATACTAATTATGACAGTTAACAGTAACTTCGATAGTAATTATGACAAGTAACATTAACTTCGATACTAATTATGACAGTTAACAGTAACTTCGATACTAATTATGACAGGTAACTGTAACATCGTTACTAATTATGACAAGTAACTGTAATTTCGATACAAATTATGGCACGTAACTGTAACTTGGATACTAATTATGACAGGTTACAGTAACCTCGATACTAATTATGACAAGTAAGTGTAACTTCGATACTAATTATGACGGGTAACTGTAACATCGATACTAATTATGACTAGTAACTCTAATTCGTTACTAATTAGGACAAATAACTGTAATTTTGATAAAAAATTATGGCAGGTAACTGTAACTTCGATACTAATTATGACCGGTAATATCGATACTAATTATGACAGGTAACTGTAACTTCGTAACTAATCATGACAAGTAACTGTAATTTCGATACTAATTATGGCAGGCAACTGTAACTTCGTTACTAATTATGACAAGTAACTGTAATTTCGATACTAATTATGGCAGGTAACTGTACCTTCGATACTAATTATGACAGGTTACAGTAACCTCGATACTAATTATGACAGGTTACTGTAACTTCGTTACTAATTATGACAAGTAACTGTAATTTCGATACTAATTATGGCAGGTAACTGTAACTTCGATACTAATTATGACAGGTAACAGTAACTTCGATACTAATTATGACAGGTAACAGTAACTTCGATACTAATTATGACAGGTAACTCTAACTTCATTACAAATTATGACAAGTAACTGTAATTTTGATAAAAAATTATGGTAGGTAACTGTATCTTCGTTACTAATTATGGCAGGTAACTGTAATTTCGATACAAGTTATGGCAGGTTACAGTAACTTCGATACTAATTATGACAGGTAACTGTAATTTCGATACTAATTATGACAAGTAATTCTAACTTCGTTACTAATTATGGCAAGTAACTGTAATTTTGATAAAAAATTATGGCACGTAACTGTAACTTCGATACTAATTATACCAGGTAACAGTAACTTCGATACTAATTATGACAGGTAACAGTAACTTCGATACTTATTATGACAGGTAACAGTAACTTCGAAACAAATTATGACAGGTAACTGTAACATCGTTACTAATTATTACAAGTAACTTAAATTTCGATACAAATTATGGCAGGTAACTGTAACTTCGATACTAATTACGACAGTTGACAGTAACTTCGATACTAATTATGACAGGTAACAGTAACTTCGTTACTAATCATGACAAGTAACTGTAATTTCGATTTTAATTACGGCAGGTAACTGTAACTTCGTTACTAATTATGACAAGTAACTGTAATTTCGATACAAATTATGGCAGGTAACTGTAACTTCGATACTAATTATGACAAGTAACAGTATCTTCGATACTAATGAAGACAGAAAACAGTAACATCGATACTAATTATTGCAGGTAACAGTATCTTCGATACTAATTATGGCAGGTAACTGTAACTTCGATACTAATTATGACAAGTAACTCTAACTTCATTACAAATTATGACAAGTAACTGTAATTTTGATAAAAAATTATGGCAGGTAACTGTAACTTCGTTACTAATTATGGCAGGTAACTGTAATTTCGATACAAGTTATGGCAGGTAACAGTAACTTCGATACTAATTATGACAGGTAACTGTAATTTCGATACTAATTATGACAAGTAACTCTAACTTCGTTACTAATTATGACAAGTAACTGTAATTTCGATACTTATTATGGCAGGTAACTGTAACATCGTTACTAATTATGACAAGTAACTTTAATTTCCATACAAATTATGGCAGGTAACTGTAACTTCGATACTAATTATGACAGGTTACAGTAACCTCGATACTAATTATGACAAATAAGTGTAACTTCGAAACAAATTATGACAGGTAACTGTAACATCGTTACTAATTATGACAAGTAACTGTAATTTCGATACAAATTAAGGCATGTAACCTGTAACTTCGATACTAATTATGACAGGTTACAGTTACCTCGATACTAATTATGACAAGTTAGTGTATCTTCGATACTAATTATGACGGGTAACTGTAACTTCGTTACTAATTATGACAAGTAACTGTAATTTCGATACTAATTATGGCAGGTAACTGTACCTTCGATACTAATTATGACAGGTTACAGTAACCTCGATACTAATTATGACAAGTAACTCTAATTTTGATAAACTATTATGGCAGGTAATTGTAACTTCGATACTAATTATGACAGGTAACAGTAACTTCGATACTAATTATGACAGGTAACAGTAACTTCGATACTAATTATGACAGGTAACAGTAACTTCGGTACTAATTATGACAGGTAACTGTAACTTCGTTACTAATTATGACAAGTAACTGTATTTTCGATACTAATTATGGCAGGTAACTATAACTTCGATACTAATTTTGACAGGTTACAGTAACCTCGGTAGTAATTATGACAAGTAACTGTAATTTTATTCATAATGTTGAATTTTGGGCTTATGCCGTGTTTTATTATATTGCAATTCGACGCGTTTCGAAAGAAACCATGTCTTTCATCGTCAGGAATAATCTGGAATACGACAATGTTGCTAAGAGAAAGCAACGAAGAACATATAGAAGGTGCCCAAAGATGGACGCCATTATAGCCCCATGTTAGGGACAACGGAAAGCAGCAGTGAATTACTTTCTCAGGGTTCTGATAATAGGTAGCCAGGATTCACTGGGATTGTAGCCGGTGTCGCGGTTGAAATTATCTGGGTGTTTACGTATTTCAACCGCCTCCCTGATGATTCTGGGACGATATTGCTTTATACGGGCAAGAACATCCACCCCTTGGAACATGACATCATGGCCAGGTGTTAAAGCATGATCGGCAACAGCTGATTTATCAGGTTGAATGAGCCTGATACATCTATTATGTTCCTTAATGCGAGTGCATATTGTTCTCGAAGTCTGCCAGATGTAAACCTTGCCACAAGTACAGGGAACTCTGTAGATACCCGGTTGTTGCAATTTAGGCAAACTGTCCTTAGTTGGTCGCAGGAGTTGGCTAATCTTAACAGAAGTTCCAAATACAGTCCGTATGTTGTATCGACGTAGGATTTTAGCAATACGATCCGTTGTGTTATGTATTTACGGAAGGTAAGCAGTAATTTTGTTAAAAAATTATGTCAGGTAACTGTAACTTCGTTACTAATAATGACAAGTAACTGTAATTTCGATACTAATTATGGCAGGTAACTGTTACATCGTTATTAATTCTTACAAGAAACTTTAATTTCGATACAAATTATGGCAGGTAACTGTAACTTCGATACTAATTATGACAGGTAACAGTAACTTCGATACTAATTATGACAGGTAACAGTAACTTCGTTACTAATTATGACAAGTAACTGTAATTTCGATACAAATTATGTCAGGTAACAGTAACTTCGATACTAATTATGGCTGGTAACTGTAACTTCGATACTTATTATGACAAGTAACTGTAATATCGATACAAATTATGGCAGGTAACTGTAACTTCTATACTAATTATGACAGGTAACAGTAACTTCGATAGTAATTATGACAAGTAACTGTAATTTCGATACAAATTATGGCAGGTAACTGTAATTTCGATACTAATTATGGCAGGTAACAGTAACTTCGATACTAATTATACAGGTAACTGTAACTTCATTACTAATTATGACAAGTAACTGTAATTTCGATACTAATTATGGCAGGTAACTGTAACTTCGTTTCTAATTATGACAAGTAACTGTAATTTCGATACAAATTATGGCAGGTAACTGTAACTTCGATACTAATTATGACAGGTAACAGTATCTTCGATACTAATGATGACAGCAAACAGTAACATCGATACTAATTATGGCAGGTAACAGTAACTTCGATACTAATTATGGCAGGTAACTGTAACTTCGATACTAATTATGACAGTTAACTGTGACTTCTTTACTAATTATGACAAGTAACTGTAATTTCGATACAAATTATGGCAGGTAACAGTAACTTCGATACTAATTATGACAGGTAACAGTAACTTCGATACTAATTATGACAAGTTACTGTAACTTCGATACTAATTATGACAAGTAACTGTAATTTCGATACAAATTATGGCAGGTAACTGTAATTTCGATACTAATTATGGCAGGTAACAGTAACTTCGATACTAATTATGACAGGTAACTGTAACTTCGTTACTAGTTATGACAAGTAACTGTAATTTCGATACAAATTATGGCAGGTAACTGTAATTTCGATACTAATTATGACAGGTAACAGTAACATCGTTACTAATTATGACAAATAACAGTAACTTCGATACTCATTATGACAAGTAACTGTAACTTGGAAACAAATTAAGACAGGTAACTGTAATATCGTTACTAATTATGACAAGTAACTGTAACTTCGAAACAAATTATGACAGGTTACAGTAACCTCGATACTAATTATGACAAGTAAGTGTAACATCTATACTAATTATGACGAGTAACTGTAACTTCGATACTAATTATGACTAGTAACTCTAACTTCGTTACTAATTAGGACAAGTAACTGTAATTTTGTTAAAAAATTATGGCAGGTAACTGTAACTTCGAAACTAATTATCACAAGTAACTGTTACTTCGAAACTAATTATGACAGGTAACTGTAACATCGTTACTAATTATGACAAGTAACTGTAATTTCGATACAAATTATGGCAGGTAACTGTAACTTCGATACTAATTATGACAGGTAACAGTAACTTCGATACTAATTATGACAAGTAACTGTAACTTCGATACTAATTATGACAGGTAACAGTAACTTCGATACTAATTATACAGGTAACTGTAACTTCATTACTAATTATGACAAGTAACTGTAATTTCGATACTAATTATGGCAGGTAACTGTAACTTCGTTTCTAATTATGACAAGTAACTGTAATTTCGATACAAATTATGGCAGGTAACTGTAACTTCGATACTAATTATGACAGGTAACAGTATCTTCGATACTAATGATGACAGAAAACAGTAACATCGATACTAATTATGGCAGGTAACAGTAACTTCGATACTAATTATGGCAGGTAACTGTAACTTCGATACTATTTATGACAGTTAACTGTGACTTCGTTACTAATTATGACAAGTAACTGTAATTTCGATACAAATTATGGCAGGTAACAGTAACTTCGATACTAATTATGACAGGTAACAGTAACTTCGATACTAATTATGACAAGTTACTGTAACTTCGTTACTAATTATGGCAGGTATCTGTAATTTCGATACAAATTACGACAGGTAACAGTAACTTCGATACTGATTATGACAGGTAACTGTAACTTCGATACTAATTATGACAGGCGACTGTAACTTCGTTACTAATTATGACAAGAAACTGTAATATCGATACAAATTATGGCAGGTAACTGTAACTTCGATACTAATCATGACAGGTAACAGTAACTTCGATACTAATTATGACAAGTAACAGTAACTTCGATACTCATTATGACAAGTAACTGTAACTTCGAAACAAATTAAGACAGGTAACTGTAATATCGTTACTAATTATGACAAGTAACTGTAACTTCGAAACAAATTATGACAGGTTACAGTAACCTCGATACTAATTATGACAAGTAAGTGTAACATCAACACTAATTATGACGTGTAACTGTAACTTCGATACTATTTATGACTAGTAACTCAAACTTCGTTACTAATTAGGACAAGTAACTGTAATTTTGATAAAAAATTATGGCAGGTAACTGTTACTTCGATACTAATTATTACAGGTAACAGTAACTTCGAAACAAATTATGACAGGTAACTGTAACATCGTTACTAATTATGATCAAGTAACTATAATTTCGATACAAATTATGGCAGGTAACTATAACTTCGATACTAATTATGACAGGTTACAGTAACCTCGATAGTAATTATGACAAGTAAGTGTAACTTCGATACTTATTATGACGGGTAACTGTAACTTCGATACTAATTATGACTAGTAACTCTAATTCGTTACTAATTAGGACAAATAACTGTAATTTTGATAAAAAATTATGGCAGGTAACTGTAACGTCGATACTAATTATGACAGGTAACAGTAACTTCGATACTAATTATGACAGGTAACTGTAACTTCGTTACTAATTATGACAAGTAACTGTAATTTCGATACTAATAATGGCAGGTAACTGTTACATCGTTACTAATTATTACAAGTAACTTTAATTTCGATACAAATTATGGCAGGTAACTGTAACTTCGATACTAATTATGACAGTTAACAGTAACTTCGATACTAATTATGACAGGTAACAGTAACTTCGTTACTAATTATGACAAGTAACTGTAATTTCAATACAAATTATGTCAGGTAACAGTAACTTCGATACTAATTATGACTGGTAACTGTAACTTCGATACTTATTATGACAAGTAACTGTAATTTCGATACAAATTATGGCAGGTAACTGTAACTTCGATACTAATTATGACAGGTAACAGTAACTTCGATAGTAATTATCAGAGGTAACAGTAACTTCGATACTAATTATACAGGTAACTGTAACTTCGTTACTAATCATGACAAGTAACTGTAATTTCGATACTAATTATGGCAGGTAACTGTAACTTCGTTACTAATTATGACAAGTAACTGTAATTTCGATACAAATTATGGCAGGTAACTGTAACGTCGATACTAATTATGACAAGTAACAGTATCTTCGATACTAATGATGACAGAAATCAGTAACATCGATACTAATTATGGCAGGTAACTGTAACTTCGATACTAATTATGACAAGTAACTCTAACTTCATTACAAATTATGACAAGTAACTGTAATTTCGATACTTATTATGGCAGGTAACTGTAACATCGTTACTAATTATGACAAGTAACTTTAATTTCCATACAAATTATGGCAGGTAACTGTAACTTCGTTACTAGTTATGGCAGGTAACTGTAATTTCGATACAAGTTATGGCAGGTAACAGTAACTTCGATACTAATTATAACAGGTAACTGAAATTTCGATACTAATTATGACAAGCAACTCTAACTTCGTTACTAATTATGACAAGTAACTGTAATTTTGATAAAAAAATTTGGCAGGTAACAGTAACTTCGATACTAATTATGACAGGAAACAGTAACTTCGATACTAATTATGACAGGTAACTGTAACTTCGTTACTAATTATGACAAGTAACTGTAATTTCGATACTTATTATGGCAGGTAACTGTAACATCGTTACTAATTATGACAAGTAACTTTAATTTCCATACAAATTATGGCAGGTAACTGTAACTTCGATACTAATTATGACAGGTTACAGTAACCTCGATACTAATTATGACAAGTAAGTGTAACTTCGAAACAAATTATGACAGGTAACTGTAACATCGTTACTAATTATGACAAGTAACTGTAATTTCGATACAAATTATGGCATGTAACCTGTAACTTCGATACTAATTATGACAGGTTACAGTTACCTCGATACTAATTATGACAAGTTAGTGTAACTTCGATACTAATTATGACGGGTAACTGTAACTTCGTTACTAATTATGACAAGTAACTGTAATTTCGATACTAATTATGGCAGGTAACTGTACCTTCGATACTAATTATGACAGGTTACAGTAACCTCGATACTAATCATGACAAGTAACTCTAATTTTGATAATTTATTATGGCAGGTAACTGTAACTTCGATACTAATTGTGACAGGTAACAGTAACTTCGATACTAATTATGACAGGTAACAGTAACTTCGATACTAATTATGACAGGTAACAGTAACTTCGATACTAATTATGTCAGGTAGCTGTAACTTCGTTACCAGTTATGACAAGTAACTGTAATTTCGATAGTAATTATGGCAGGTAACTGTAACTTCGATACTAATTATGACAGGTTACAGTAACCTCAGTACTAATTATGACAAGTAACTGTAATTTTGATAAAAAATTATGTCAGGTAACTGTAACTTCGTTACTAATAATGACAAGTAACTGTAATTTCGATACTAATTATGGCAGGTAACTGTTATATCGTTATTAATTCTTACAAGTAACTTTAATTTCGATACAAATTATGGCAGGTAACTGTAACTTCGATACTAATTATGACAGGTAACAGTAACTTCGATACTAATTATGACAGGTAACAGTAACTTCGTTACTAATTATGACAAGTAACTGTAATTTCGATACAAATTATGTCAGGTAACAGTAACTTAGATACTAATTATGACTGGTAACTGTAACTTCGATACTTATTATGACAAGTAAGTGTAATATCGATACAAATTATGGCAGGTAACTGTAACTTCTATACTAATTATGACAGGTAACAGTATCTTCGATACTAATGATGACAGAAAACAGTAACATCGATACTAATTATGGTTGGTAACAGTAACTTCGATACTAATTATGGCAGGTAACTGTAACTTCGATACTAATTATGACAGTTAACTGTGACTTCGTTACTAATTATGACAAGTAACAGTAATTTCGATACAAATTATGGCAGGTAACAGTAACTTCGATACTAATTATGACAGGTTACAGTAACTTCGATACTAATTATGACAAGTTACTGTAACTTCGATACTAATTATGACAAGTAACTGTAATTTCGATATAAATTATGGCAGGTAACTGTAATTTCGTTACTAATTATGGCAGGTAACAGTAACTTCGGTACTAATTATGACAGGTAACTGTAACTTCGTAACTAGTTATGACAAGTAACTGTAATTTCGATACAAATTAGTCAGGTAACAGTAACTTCGATACTAATTATGACTGGTAACTGTAATTTCGATACAAATTATGGCAGGTAACTGTAACTTCGATACTAATTATGACAGGTAACAGTATCTTCGATACTAATGATGACAGAAAACAGTAACATCGATACTAATTATGGCAGGTAACAGTAACTTCGATACTAATTATGGCAGGTAACTGTAACTTCGAAACTAATTATGACAGTTAACTGTGACTTCGTTACTAATTATGACAAGTAACTGTAATTTCGATACAAATTATGGCAGGTAACAGTAACTTCGATACTAATTATGACAGGTAACAGTAACTTCGATACTAATTATGACAAGTTACTGTAACTTCGTTACTAATTATGGCAGGTATCTGTAATTTCGATACAAAATATGACAGGTAACAGTAATTTCGATACTAATTATGACAGGTAACTGTAACTTCGATACTAATTATGACAGGTGACTGTAACTTCGTTACTAATTATGACAAGAAACTGTAATTTCGATACAAATTATGGCAGGTAACTGTAACTTCGATACTAATCATGACAGGTAACAGTAACTTCGATACTAATTATGACAAGTAACAGTAACTTCGATACTCATTATGACAAGTAACTGTAACTTCGAAACAAATTAAGACAGGTAACTGTAATATCGTTACTAATTATGACAAGTAACTGTAACTTCGAAACAAATTATGACAGGTTACAGTAACCTCGATACTAATTATGATCAAGTAACTATAATTTCGATACAAATTATGGCAGGTAACTATAACTTCGATACTAATTATGACAGGTTACAGTAACCTCGATACTAATTATGACAAGTAAGTGTAACTTCGATACTTATTATGACGGGTAACTGTAACTTCGATACTAATTATGACTAGTAACTCTAATTCGTTACTAATTAGGACAAATAACTGTAATTTTGAAAAAAAAATTATGACAGGTAACTGCAACGTCGATACTAATTATGACAGGTAACAGTAACTTCGATACTAATTATGACAGGTAACTGTAACTTCGTTACTAATTATGACAAGTAACTGTAATTTCGATACTAATTATGGCAGGTAACTGTTACATCGTTACTAATTATTACAAGTTACTTTAATTTCGATACAAATTATGGCAGGTAACTGTAACTTCGATACTAATTATGACAGTTAACAGTAACTTCGATACTAATTATGACAGGTAACAGTAACTTCGTTACTAATTATGACAAGTAACTGTAATTTCGATACAAATTATGTCAGGTAACAGTAACTTCGATACTAATTATGACTGGTAACTGTAACTTCGATACTTATTATGACAAGTAACTGTAATTTCGATACAAATTATGGCAGGTAACTGTAACTTCGATACTAATTATGACAGGTAACAGTAACTTCGATAGTAATTATCACAGGTAACAGTAACTTCGATACTAATCATACAGGTAACTGTAACTTCGTTACTAATCATGACAAGTAACTGTAATTTCGATACTAATTATGGCAGGTAACTGTAACTTCGTTACTAATTATGACAAGTAACTGTTATTTTGATACAAATTATGGCAGGTAACTGTAACTTCGATACTAATTATGACAAGTAACAGTATCTTCGATACTAATGATGACAGAAAACAGTAACATCGATACTAATTATGGCAGGTAACAGTATCTTCGATACTAATTATGGCAGGTAAATGTAACTTCGATACTAATTATGACAAGTAACTCTAACTTCATTACAAATTATGACAAGTAACTGTAATTTTGATAAAAAATTAAGGCAGGTAACTGTAACTTCGTTACTAGTTATGGCAGGTAACTGTAATTTCGATACAAGTTATGGCAGGTAACAGTAACTTCGATACTAATTATGACAGGTAACTGAAATTTCGATACTAATTATGACAAGTAACTCTAACTTCGTTACTAATTATGACAAGTAACTGTAATTTTGATAAAAAAAATTGGCAGGTAACAGTAACTTCGATACTAATTATGACTGGAAACAGTAACTTCGATACTTATTATGACAGGTAACTGTAACTTCGTTACTAATTATGACAAGTAACTGTAATTTCGATACTTATTATGGCAGGTAACTGTAACATCGTTACTAATTATGACAAGTAACTTTAATTTCCATACAAATTATGGCAGGTAACTGTAACTTCGATACTAATTATGACAGGTTACAGTAACCTCGATACTAATTATGACAAGTAAGTGTAACTTCGAAACAAATTATGACAGGTAATTGTAACATCGTTACTAATTATGACAAGTAACTGTAATTTCGATACAAATTATGGCATGTAACCTGTAACTTCGATACTAATTATGACAGGTTACAGTTACCTCGATACTAATTATGACAAGTTAATGTAACTTCGATACTAATTATGACGGGTAACTGTAACTTCGTTACTAATTATGACAAGTAACTGTAATTTCGATACTAATTATGGCAGGTAACTGTACCTTCGATACTAATTATGACAGGTTACAGTAACCTCGATACTAATTGTGACAAGTAACTCTAATTTTGATAAATTATTATGGCAGGTAACTGTAACTTCGATACTAATTATGACAGGTAACAGTAACTTCGATACTAATTATGCCAGGTAACAGTAACTTCGATACTAATTATGACAGGTAACAGTAACTTCGATACTAATTATGACAGGTAACTGTAACTTCGTTACCAGTTATGACAAGTAACTGTAATTTCGATACTAATTATGGCAGGTAACTGTAACTTCGATACTAATTATGACAGGTTACAGTAACCTCGGTACTAATTATGACAAGTAACTGTAATTTTGATAAAAAATTATGTCAGGTAACTGTAACTTCGTTACTAATAATGACAAGTAACTGTAATTTCGATACTAATTATGGCAGGTAACTGTTACATCGTTATTAATTCTTACAAGTAACTTTAATTTCGATACAAATTATGGCAGGTAACTGTAACTTCGATACTAATTATGACAGGTAACAGTAACTTCGATACTAATTATGACAGGTAACAGTAACTTCGCTACTAATTATGACAAGTAACTGTAATTTCGATACAAATTATGTCAGGTAACAGTAACTTCGATACTAATTATGACTGGTAACTGTAACTTCGATACTTATTATGACAAGTAACTGTAATATCGATACAAATTATGGCAGGTAATTGTAACTTCTATACTAATTATGACAGGTAACAGTAACTTCGTAAGTAATTATGACAAGTAACAGTAACTTCGATACTAATTATACAGGTAACTGTAACTTCATTACTAATTATGACAAGTAACTGTAATTTCGATACTAATTATGGCAGGTAACTGTAACTTCGTTTCTAATTATGACAAGTAACTGTAATTTTGATACAAATTATGGCAGGTAACTGTAACTTCGATACTAATTATGACAGGTAACAGTATCTTCGATACTAATGATGACAGAAAACAGTAACATCGATACTAATTATGGTTGGTAACAGTAACTTCGATACTAATTATGGCAGGTAACTGTAACTTCGATACTAATTATGACAGTTAACTGTGACTTCGTTACTAATTATGAAAAGTAACAGTAATTTCGATACAAATTATGGCAGGTAACAGTAACTTCGATACTAATTATGACAGGTTACAGTAACTTCGATACTAATTATGACAAGTTACTGTAACTTCGATACTAATTATGACAAGTAACTGTAATTTCGATATAAATTATGGCAGGTAACTGTAATTTCGTTACTAATTATGGCAGGTAACAGTAACTTCGGTACTAATTATGACAGGTAACTGTAACTTCGTTACTAGTTATGACAAGTAACTGTAATTTCGATACAAATTATGGCAGGTAACTGTAATTTCGATACTAATCATGACAGGTAACAGTCACTTCGATACTAATTATGACATGTAACAGTAACTTCGATACTAATGATGACAAGTAACTGTTACTTCGAAACTAATTATGACAGGTAACTGTAACTTCGATACTAATTATGACAGGTGACTGTAACTTCGTTACTAATTATGACAAGAAACTGTAATTTCGATACAAATTATGGCAGGTAACTGTAACTTCGATACTAATCATGACAGGTAACAGTAACTTCGATACTAATTATGACAAGTAACAGTAACTTCTATACTCATTATGACAAGTAACTGTAACTTCGAAACAAATTAAGACAGGTAACTGTAACATCGTTACTAATTATGACAAGTAAGTGTAACTTCGAAACAAATTATGACAGGTTACAGTAACCTCGATACTAATTATGACAAGTAAGTGTAACATATATACTAATTATGATGCGTAACTGTAACTTCGATACTAATTATGACTAGTAACTCTAACTTCGTTACTAATTAGGACAAGTAACTGTAATTTTGATAAAAAATTATGGCAGGTAACTGTTACTTCGATACTAATTATGACAGGTAACAGTAACATCGATACTAATTATGACAGGTAACTGTAACTTCGAAAAAAATTAAGACAGGTAACTCTACTTCGTTACTAATTATGACAAGTAACTGTAATTTCGATACAAATTATGGCAGGTAAATGTAACATCGTTACTAATTATGACAAGTAACTTTAATTTCGATACAAATTATGGCAGGTAACTGTAACTTCGATACTAATTATGACAGGTAACAGTAACTTCGATACTAATTATGACAGGTAAGAGTAACTTCGTTACTAATTATGACAAGTAACTGTAATTTCGATACAGATTATGTCAGGTAACAGTAACTTCGATACTAATTTTGAAAGGTAACTGTAACTTCGATACTTATTATGACAAGTAACTGTAATTTCGATACAAATTATGACAGGTAACTGTAACTTCGATACTAATTATGACAGGTAACAGTAACTTCGATAGTAATTATGACAAGTAACATTAACTTCGATACTAATTATGACAGGTAACAGTAACTTCGATACTAATTATGACAGGTAACTGTAACATCGTTACTAATTATGACAAGAACTGTAATTTCGATACAAATTATGGCACGTAACTGTAACTTGGATACTAATTATGACAGGTTACAGTAACCTCGATACTAATTATGACAAGTAAGTGTAACTTCGATACTTATTATGACGGGTAACTGTAACTTCGATACTAATTATGACTAGTAACTCTAATTCGTTACTAATTAGGACAAATAACTGAAATTTTGATAAAAAATTATGGCAGGTAACTGTAACTTCGATACTAATTATGACCGGTAACATCGATACTAATTATGACAGGTAACTGTAACTTCTTAACTAATCATGACAAGTAACTGTAATTTCGATACTAATTATGGCAGGTAACTGTTACATCCTTACTAATTATGACAAGTAACTGTAATTTCGATACAAATTATGATAGGTTACAGTATCTTCGATACTTACGATGACAGAAAACAGTAACATCGATACCAATTATGGTTGGTAACAGTAACTTCGATACTAATTATGGCAGGTAACTGTAACTTCGATACTAATTATGACAGTTAACTGTGACTTCGTTACTAATTATGACAAGTAACAGTAATTTCGATACAAATTATGGCAGGAAACAGTAACTTCGATACTAATTATGACAGGTTACAGTAACTTCGATACTAATTATGACAAGTTACTGTAACTTCGATATTAATTATGACAAGTAACTGTAATTTCGATATAAATTATGGCAGGTAACTGTAATTTCGTTACTAATTATGGCAGGTAACAGTAACTTCGGTACTAATTATGACAGGTAACTGTAACTTCGTTACTAGTTATGACAAGTAACTGTAATTTCGATACAAATTATGTCAGGTAACAGTAACTTCGATACTAATTATGACTGGTAACTGTAATTTCGATACAAATTATGGCAGGTAACTGTAACTTCGATACTAATTATGACAGGTAACAGTATCTTCGATACTAATGATGACAGAAAACAGTAACATCGATACTAATTATGGCAGGTAACAGTAACTTCGATACTAATTATGGCAGGTAACTGTAACTTCGATACTAATTATGACAGTTAACTGTGACTTCGTTACTAATTATGACAAGTAACTTTAATTTCGATACAAATTATGGCAGGTAACAGTAACTTCGATACTAGTTATGACAGGTAAGAGTAACTTCGATACTAATTATGACAAGTTACTGTAACTTCGTTACTAATTATGGCAGGTATCTGTAATTTCGATACAAATTATGACAGGTAACAGTAACTTCGATACTAATTATGACAGGTAACTGTAACTTCGATACTAATTATGACAGGTGACTGTAACTACGTTACTAATTATGACAAGAAACTGTAATTTCGATACAAATTATGGCAGGTAACTGTAACTTCGATACTTATCATCACAGGTAACAGTAACTTCGATACTAATTATGACAAGTAACAGTAACTTCGATACTCATTATGACAAGTAACTGTAACTTCGAAACCAATTAAGACAGGTAACTGTAATATCGTTACTAATTATGACAAGTAACTGTAACTTCGAAACAAATTATGACAGGTTACAGTAACCTCGATACTAATTATGACAAGTAAGTGTAACATCTATACTAATTATGACGAGTAACTGTAACTTCGATACTAATTATGACTAGTAACTCTAACTTCGTTACTAATTAGGACAAGTAACTGTAATTTGGTAAAAAATTATGGCAGGTAACTGTTACTTCGATACTAATTATGACAGGTAACAGTAACTTCGAAACAAATTATGACAGGTAACTGTAACATCGTTACTAATTATGATCAAGTAACTATAATTTCGATACAAATTATGGCAGGTAACGGTTACATCGTTACTAATTATTACAAGTAACTTTAATTTCGATACAAATTATGGCAGGTAACTGTAACTTCGATACTAATTATGACAGTTAACAGTAACTTCGATACTAATTATGACAGGTAACAGTAACTTCGTTACTAATTATGACAAGTAACTGTAATTTCGATACAAATTATGTCAGGTAACAGTAACTTCGATACTAATTATGACTGGTAACTGTAACTTCGATACTTATTATGACAAGTAACTGTAATTTCGATACAAATTATGGCAGGTAACTGTAACTTCGATAGTAGTTATCACAGGTAACAGTAACTTCGATACTAATTATACAGGTAACTGTAACTTCGTTACTAATCATGACAAGTAACTGTAATTTCGATACTAATTATGGCAGGTAACTGTAACTTCGTTACTAATTATGACAAGTAACTGTAATTTCGATACAAATTATGGCAGGTAACTGTAACTTCGATACTAATTATGACAAGTAACAGTATCTTCGATACTAATGATGACAGAAAACAGTAACATCGATACTAATTATGGCAGGTAACAGTATCTTCGATACTAATTATGACAAGTAACTCTAACTTCATTACAAATTATGACAAGTAACTGTAATTTTGATAAAAAATTATGACAGGTAACTGTAACTTCGTTACTAGTTATGGCAGGTAACTGTAATTTCGATACAAGTTATGGCAGGTAACAGTAACTTCGATACTAATTATGACAGGTAACTGAAATTTCGATACTAATTATGACAAGTAACTCTAACTTCGTTACTAATTATGACAATTAACTGTAATTTTGATAAAAAAATTGGCAGGTAACAGTAACTTCGATACTAATTATGACAGGAAACAGTAACTTCGATACTAATTATGACAGGTAACTGTAATTTCGATACTTCTTATGGCAGGTAACTGTAACTTCGTTACTAATTATGACAAGTAACTGTAATTTCGATACTTATTATGGCAGGTAACTGTAACATCGTTACTAATTATGACAAGTAACTTTAATTTCCATACAAATTATGGCAGGTAACTGTAACTTCGATACTAATTATGACAGGTTACAGTAACCTCGATACTAATTATGACAAGTAAGTGTAACTTCGAAACAAATTATGACAGGTAACTGTAACATAGTTACTAATTATGACAAGTAACTGTAATTTCGATACAAATTATGGCATGTAACCTGTAACTTCGATACTAATTATGACAGGTTACAGTTACCTCGATACTAAAAATGACAAGTTAGTGTAACTTCGATACTAATTATGACGGGTAACTGTAACTTCGTTACTAATTATGACAAGTAACTGTAATTTCGATACTAATTATGGCAGGTAACTGTACCTTCGATACTAATTATGACAGGTTACAGTAATCTCGATACTAATTATGACAAGTAACTCTAATTTTGATAAATTATTATGGCAGGTAACTGTAACTTCGATACTAATTATGACAGGTAACAGTAACTTCGATACTAATTATGACAGGTAACAGTAACTTCGATACTAATTATGACAGGTAACAGTAACTTCGATACTAATTATGACAGGTAACTGTAACTTCGTTACCAGTTATAACAAGTAACTGTAATTTCGATACTAATTATGGCAGGTAACTTTAACTTCGATACTAATTATGACAGGTTACAGTAACCTCGGTACTAATCATGACAAGTAACTGTAATTTTGATAAAAAATTAGGTCAGGTAACTGTAACTTCGTTACTAATAATGACATGTAACTGTAATTTCGATACTAATTATGGCAGGTAACTGTTACATCGTTATTAATTCTTACAAGTAACTTTAATTTCGATACAAATTATGGCAGGTAACTGTAACTTCGATACTAATTATGACAGTTAACAGTAACTTCGATACTAATTATGACAGGTAACAGTAACTTCGTTACTAATTATGACAAGTAACTGTAATTTCGATACAAATTATGTCAGGTAACAGTAACTTCGATACTAATTATGACTGGTAACTGTAACTTCGATACTTATTATGACAAGTAACTGTAATTTCGATACAAATTATGACAGGTAACTGTAACTTCGATACTAATTATGACAGGTAACAGTAACTTCGATAGTAATTATGACAGGTAACAGTAACTTCGATAATAATTATACAGGTAACTGTTCTTCG
Organism: Meconema thalassinum; assembly: GCA_946902985.2. Classification (NCBI taxonomy): domain Eukaryota; kingdom Metazoa; phylum Arthropoda; class Insecta; order Orthoptera; family Tettigoniidae; genus Meconema; species Meconema thalassinum. Next base: position 1,175,963,540 of record OX336388.2, on the reverse strand, counting down.
TTACTAATTATGACAAGTAACTGTAATTTCGATACTAATTATGGCAGGTAACTGTAACTTCGTTACTAATTATGACAAGTAACTGTAATTTCGATACAAATTATGGCAGGTAACTGTAACTTCGATACTAATTATGACAAGTAACAGTATCTTCGATACTAATGATGACAGAAAACAGTAACATCGATACTAATTATGGCAGGTAACAGTAACATCGATACTAATTATGGCAGGTAACTGTAACTTCGATAATAATTATGACAAGTAACTCTAACTTCATTACAAATTATGACAAGTAACTGTAATTTTGATAAAAAATTATGGCAGGTAACTGTAACTTCGTTACTAATTATGGCAGGTAACTGTAATTTCGATACAAGTTATGGCAAGTAACAGTAACTTCGATACTAATTATGACAGGTAACTGTAATTTCGATACTAATTATGACAAGTAACTCTAACTTCGTTACTAATTATGACAAGTAACTGTAATTTTGATAAAAAATTATGGCAGGTAACTGTAACTTCGATACTAAATATGACAGGTAAGAGTAACTTCGATACTAATTATGACAGGTAACTGTATCTTCGTTACTAATTATGACAGGTAACTGTAATTTCGATACTAATTATGGCAGGTAACTGTAACATCGTTACTAATTATGACAAGTAACTTTAATTTCCATACAAATTATGGAAGTTAACTGTAACTTCGATACTAATTATGACAGGTTACAGGAACCTCGATAATAATTATGACAAGTAAGTGTATCTTCGAAACAAATTATGACAGGTAACTGTAACATCGTTACTAATTATGACAAGTAACTGTAATTTCGATACAAATTATATCATGTAACCTGTAACTTCGATACTAATTATGACAGGTTACAGTTGCCTCGATACTAATTATGACAAGTTAGTGTAACTTCGATACTAATTATGACGGGTAACTGTAACTTCGTTACTAATTATGACAAGTAACTGTAATTTCGATACTAATTATGGCAGGTAACTGTACCTTCGATACTAATTATGACAGGTTACAGTAACCTCGATACTAATTATGACAAGTAACTCTAATTTTTATAAATTATTATGGCAGGTAACTGTTACTTCGATACTAATTATGACAGGTAACAGTAACTTCGATACTAATTATGACAGGTAACTGTAACTTCGTTACTAATTATGACAAGTAACTGTAATTTCGATACTAATTATGGCAGGTAACTGTAACTTCGATACTAATTATGACAGGTTACAGTAACCTCGATACTAATTATGACAAGTAACTGTAATTTTGATAAAAAATTATGGCAGGTAAATGTAACTTCGATACTAATTATGACAGGTAAGAGTAACTTCGATACTTATTATGACAGGTAACAGTAACTTCGAAACAAATTATGACAGGTAACTGTAACATCGTTACTAATTATGACAAGTAACTATAATTTCGATACAAATTATGGCAGGTAACTATAACTTCGATACTAATTATGACAGGTTACAGTAACCTCGATACTAATTAAGACAAGTAAGTGTAACTTCAATACTTATTATGACGGGTAACTGTAACTTCGATACTAATTATGACTAGTAACTCTAATTCGTTACTAATTAGGTCAAATAACTGTAATTTTGATAAACAATTATGACAGGTAAATGTAACTTCGAAACTAATTATGACAGGTAACAGTAACTTCGATACTAATTATGACAGGTAACTGTAACTTCGTTACTAATTATGACAAGTAACTGTAATTTCGATACTAATTATGGCAGGTAACTGTTACATCGTTACTAATTATTACAAGTAACTTTAATTTCGATACAAATTATGGCAGGTAACTGTAACTTCGATACTAATTATGACAGGTAACAGTAACTTCGATAGTAATTATGACAGGTAACAGTAACTTCGATACTAATTATACAGGTAACTGTAACTTCGTTACTAATTATGACATGTAACTGTAATTTCAATACAAATTATGTCAGGTAACAGTAACTTCGATACTAATTATGACTGGTAACTGTAACTTCGATACTTATTATGACAAGTAACTGTAATTTCGATACAAATTATGGCAGGTAACTGTAACTTCGATACTAATTATGACAGGTAACAGTAACTTCGATAGTAATTATGACAGGTAACAGTAACTTCGATACTAATTATACAGGTAACTGTAACTTCGTTACTAATCATGACAAGTAACTGTAATTTCGATACTAATTATGGCAGGTAACTGTAACTTCGTTACTAATTATGACAAGTAACTGTAATTTCGATACAAATTATGGCAGGTAACTGTAACTTCGATACTAATTATGACAAGTAACAGTATCTTCGATACTAATGATGACAGAAAACAGTAACATCGATACTAATTATGGCAGGTAACAGTATCTTCGATACTAATTATGGCAGGTAACTGTAACTTCGATACTAATTATGACAAGTAACTCTAACTTCATTACAAATTATGACAAGTAACTGTAATTTTGATAAAAAATTATGGCAGGTAACTGTAATTTCGATACAAGTTATGGCAGGTAACAGTAACTTCGATACTAATTATGACAGGTAACTGAAATATCGATACTAATTATGACAAGTAACTCTAACTTCGTTACTAATTATGACAAGTAACTGTAATTTTGATATAAAAATTTGGCAGGTAACAGTAACTTCGATACTAATTATGACAGGAAACAATAACTTCGATACTAATTATGACAGGTAACGGTAACTTCGTTACTAATTATGACAAGTAACTGTAATTTCGATACTTATTATGGCAGGTAACTGTAACATCGTTACTAATTATGACATGTAACTTTAATTTCCATACAAATTATGGCAGGTAACTGTAACTTCGATACTAATTATGACAGGTTACAGTAACCTCGATACTTATTATGACAAGTAAGTGTAACTTCGAAACAAATTATGACAGGTAACTGTAACATCGTTACTAATTATGACAAGTAACTGTAATTTCGATACAAATTATGGCATGTAACCTGTAACTTCGATACTAATTATGACAGGTTACAGTTACTTCGATACTAATTATGACAAGTTATTGTAACTTCGATACTAATTATGACGGGTAACTGTAACTTCGTTACTAATTATGACAAGTAACTGGAATTTCGATACTAATTATGGCAGGTAACTGTACCTTCGATACTAATTATGACAGGTTACAGTAACCTCGATACTAATTATGACAAGTAACTCTAATTTTGATAAATTATTATGGCAGGTAACTGTAACTTCGATACTAATTATGACAGGTAACAGTAACTTCGATACTAATTATGACAGGTAACAGTAACTTCGATACTAATTATGACAGGTAACAGTAACTTCGATACTTATTATGACAGGTAACTGTAACTTCGTTACTAATTATGACAAGTAACTGTAATTTCGATACTAATTATGGCAGGTAACTGTAACTTCGATACTAATTATGACAGGTTACAGTAACCTCGGTACTAATTATGACAAGTAACTGTAATTTTGATAAAAAATTATGTCAGGTAACTGTAACTTCGTTACTAGTAATGACAAGTAACTGTAATTTCGATACTAATTATGGCAGGTAACTGTTACATCGTTATTAATTCTTACAAGTAACTTTAATTTTAATACAAATTATGGCAGGTAACTGTAACTTCGATACTAATTATGACAGGTAACAGTAACTTCGATACTAATTATGACAGGTAACAGTAACTTCGTTACTAATTATGACATGTAACAGTAATTTCGATACAAATTATGGCAGGTAACAGTAACTTCGATACTAATTATGACAGGTAACAGTAACTTCGATACTAATTATGACAAGTTACTGTAACTTCGTTACTAATTATGACAAGTAACTGTAATTTCGATACAAATTATGTCAGGTAACAGTAACTTCGATAGTAATTATGACTGGTAACTGTAACTTCGATACTTATTATGACAAGTAACTGTAATATCGATACAAATTATGGCAGGTAACTGTAACTTCTATACTAATTATGACAGGTAACAGTAACTTCGATACTAATTATGACAGGTAACAGTATCTTCGATACTAATGATGACAGAAAACAGTAACATCGATGCTAATTATGGTTGGTAACAGTAACTTCGATACTAATTATGGCAGGTAACTGCAACTTCGATACTAATTATGACAGTTAACTGTGACTTCGTTACTAATTATGACATGTAACAGTAATTTCGATACAAATTATGGCAGGTAACAGTAACTTCGATACTAATTATGACAGGTAACAGTAACTTCGATACTAATTATGACAAGTTACTGTAACTTCGATACTAATTATGACAAGTAACTGTAATTTCGATATAAATTATGGCAGGTAACTGTAATTTCGTTACTAATTATGGCAGGTAACAGTAACTTCGATACTAATTATGACAGGTAACTGTAACTTCGTTACTAGTTATGACAAGTAACTGTAATTTCGATACAAATTATGGCAGGTAACTGTAATTTCGATACTAATCATGACAGGTAACAGTCACGTCGATACTAATTATGACAAGTAACAGTAACTTCGATACTAATTATGAAAAGTAACTGTTACTTCGAAACTAATTATGACAGGTAACTGTAACATCGTTACTAATTATGACAAGTAACTGTAATTTCGATACAAATTATGGCAGGTAACTGTAACTTCGATACTAATTATGACAGGTAACAGTAACTTCGATACTAATTATGACAAGTAACTGTAACTTCGATACTAATTATGACAGGTAACTGTAACTTCGATACTAATTATGACAAGTAACTCTAACATCATTACAAATTATGACAAGTAACTGAAATTTCGATACAAATTGTGGCAGGTAACTGTAACTTCGTTACTAATTATGGCAGGTATCTGTAATTTCGATACAAATTATGACTGGTAACAGTAACTTCGATACTAATTATGACAGGTAACTGTAACTTCGATACTAATTATGACAGGTGACTGTAACTTCGTTACTAATTATGACAAGAAACTGTAATTTCGATATAAATTATGGCAGGTAACTGTAACTTCGATACTAATCATGACAGGTAACAGTAACTTCGATACTAATTATGACAAGTAACAGTAACTTCGATACTCATTATGACAAGTAACTGTAACTTCGAAACAAATTAAGACAGGTAACTGTAACATCGTTACTAATTATGACAAGTAACTGTAACTTCGAAACAAATTATGACAGGTTACAGTAACCTCGATACTAATTATGACAAGTAAGTGTAACATCTATACTAATTATGACGCGTAACTGTAACTTCGATACTAATTATGACTAGTAACTCTAACTTCGTTACTAATTAGGACAAGTAACTGTAATTGTGATAAAAAATTATGGCAGGTAACTGTTACTTCGATACTTATTATGACAGGTAACAGTAACATCGATACTAATTATGACAGGTAACTGTAACTTCGAAAAAATTAAGACAGGTAACTGTACTTCGTTACTAATTATGACAAGTAACTGTAATTTCGATACAAATTAAGGCAGGTAACTGTAACTTCGATACTAATTATGACAGGTAACAGTAACTTCGATACTAATTATGACAGGTAAGAGTAACTTCGTTACTAATTATGACAAGTAACTGTAATTTCGATACAGATTATGTCAGGTAACAGTAACTTCGATACTAATTTTGAAAGGTAACAGTAACTTCGATACTAATTATGACAGGTAACAGTAACTTCGATAGTAATTATGACAAGTAACATTAACTTCGGTACTAATTAGGACAGGTAACAGTAACTTCGATACTAATTATGACAGGTAACTGTAACATCGTTACTAATTATGACAAGTAACTGTAATTTCGATACAAATTATGGCACGTAACTGTAACTTGGATACTAATTATGACAGGTCACAGTAACCTCGATACTAATTATGACAAGTAAGTGTAACTTCGATACTAATTATGACGGGTAACTGTAACTTCGATACTAATTATGACTAGTAACTCTAATTCGTTACTAATTAGGACAAATAACTGTAATTTTGATAAAAAATTATGGCAGGTAACTGTAACTTCGATACTAATTATGACCGGTAACATCGATACTAATTATGACAGGTAACTGTAACTTCGTAACTAATTATGACAAGTAACTGTAATTTCTATACTAATTATGGCAGGTAACTGTTACATCGTTACTAATTATGACAAGTAACTGTAATTTCGATACAAATTATGGCATGTAACTGTAACTTCGATACTAATTATGACAGGTTACAGTAACCTCGATACTAATTATGACAAGTTAGTGTAACTTCGATACTAATTATGACGGGTAACTGTAACTTCGTTACTAATTATGACAAGTAACTGTAATTTCGATACTAATTATGGCAGGTAACTGTACCTTCGATACTAATTATGACAGGTTACAGTAACCTCCATACTAATTATGACAAGTAACTCTAATTTTGATAAATTATTATGGCAGGTAACTGTAACTTCGATACTAATTATGACAGGTAACAGTGACTTCGATACTAATTATGACAGGTAACAGTAACTTCGATACTAATTATGACAGGTAACAGTAACTTCAATACTAATTATGACAGGTAACTGTAACTTCGTTACTAATTATGACAAGTAACTGTAATTTCGATACTAATTATGGCAGGTAACTGTAACTTCGATACTAATTATGACAGGTTACAGTAACCTCGGTACTAATTATGACAAGTAACTGTAATTTTGATAAAAAATTATGGCAGGTAACTGTAACTTCGTTACTAATTATGACAAGTAACTGTTATTTCGTTACTAATTATGGCAGGTAACTGTATCATCATTACTAATTATGACAAGTAACTTTAATTTCGATACAAATTATGGCAGGTAACTGTACTTCGATACTAATTATGACAGGTTACAGTAACCTCGATACTAATTATGACAAGTAACTGTAATTTTGATAAAAAATTATGGCAGGTAACTGTAACTTCGATACTAATTATGACAGGTAACAGTAACTTCGATACTTATTATGACAGGTAACAGTAACTTCGAAACAAATTATGACAGGTAACTGTAACATCGTTACTAATTATGACAAGTAACTATAATTTCGATACAAATTATGGCAGGTAACTATAACTTCGATACTAATTATGACAGGTTACAGTAACCTCGATACTAATTATGACAAGTAAGTGTAACTTCGATACTAATTATGACAGGTAACAGTAACTTCGATACTAATTATGACAGGTAACTGTAACTTCGTTACTAATTATGACAAGTAACTGTAATTTCGATACTAATTATGGCAGGTAACTGTTACATCGTTACTAATTATTACAAGTAACTTAAATTTCGATACAAATTATGGCAGGTAACTGTAACTTCGATACTAATTATGTCAGGTAACAGTAACTTCGATACTAATTATGACTGGTAACTGTAACTTCGATACTTATTATGACAAGTAACTGTAATTTCGATACAAATTATGGCAGGTAACTGTAACTTCGATACTAATTATGACAGATAACAGTAACTTCGATAGTAATTATGACAGGTAACAGTAACTTCGATAATAATTATACAGGTAACTGCAACTTCGTTACTAATCATGACAAGTAACTGTAATTTCGATACTAATTATGGCAGGTAACTGTAACTTCGTTACTAATTATGAAAAGTAACTGTAATTTCGATACAAATTATGGCAGGTAACTGTAACTTCGATACTAATTATGACAGGTAACAGTAACTTCGATAGTAATTATGACAGGTAACAGTAACTTCGATAATAATTATACAGGTAACTGCAACTTCGTTACTAATCATGACAAGTAACTGTAATTTCGATACTAATTATGGCAGGTAACAGTAACTTCGATACTAATTATGGCAGGTAACTGTAACTTCGATACTAATTATGACAAGTAACTCTAACTTCATTACAAATTATGACAAGTAACTGTAATTATGATAAAAAATTATGGCAGGTAACTGTAACTTCGTTACTAATTATGGCAGGTAACTGTAATTTCGATACAAGTTATGGCAGGTAACAGTAACTTCGATACCAATTATGACAGGTAACTGTAATTTCGACACTAATTATGACAAGTAACTCTAACTTCGTTACTAATTATGACAAGTAACTGTAATTTTGATAAAAAAAATTGGCAGGTAACTGTAACTTCGATACTAATTATGACAGGTAAGAGTAACTTCGATACTAATTATGACAGGTAACTGTAACTTCGTTACTAATTATGACAAGTAACTGTAATTTCGATACTAATTATGGCAGGTAACTGTAACATCGTTACTAATTATGACAAGTAACTTTAATTTCCATACAAATTATGGCAGGTAACTGTAACTTCGATACTAATTATGACAGATTACAGTAACCTCGATACTTATTATGACAAGTAAGTGTAACTTCGAAACAAATTATGACAGGTAACTGTAACATCGTTACTAATTATGACAAGTAACTGTAATTTCGATACAAATCATGGCATGTAACCTGTAACTTCGATACTAATTATGACAGGTTACAGTTGCCTCGATACTAATTATGACAAGTTAGTGTAACTTCGATACTAATTATGACGGGTAACTGTAACTTCGTTACTAATTATGACAAGTAACTGTAATTTCGATACTAATTATGGCAGGTAACTGTACCTTCGATACTAATTATGACAGGTTACAGTAACCTCGATACTAATTATGACAAGTAACTCTAATTTTGATAAATTATTATGGCAGGTAACTGTTACTTCGATACTAATTATGACAGGTAACAGTAACTTCGATACTAATTATGACAGGTAACAGTAATTTCGATACTAATTATGACAGGTAACAGTAACTTCGATACTAATTATGACAGGTAACTGTAACTTCGTTACTAATTATGACAAGTTACTGTAATTTCGATACTAATTATGGCAGGTAAATGTAACTTCGATACTAATTATGACAGGTTACAGTAACCTCGGTACTAATTATGACAAGTAACTGCAATTTTGATAAAAAATTATGTCAGGTGACTGTAACTTCGTTACTAATTATGACAAGTAACTTTAATTTCGATACAAATTAGGGCAGGTAACTGTAACTTCGATACTAATTATGACAGGTTACAGTAACCTCGATACTAATTATGACAAGTAACTGTAATTTTGATTAAAAATTATGGCAGGTAACTGTAACTTCGATACTAATTATGACAGGTAACAGTAAATTCGATACTTATTATGACAGGTAACAGTAACTTCGAAACAAATTATGACAGGTAACTGTAACATCGTTACTAATTATGACAAGTAACTGTAATTTCGATACAAGTTCTTGCAGGTAACTATAACTTCGATACTAATTATGACAGGTTACAGAAACCTCGATACTAATTATGACAAGTAAGTGTAACTTCGATACTATTTATGACGGGTAACTGTAACTTCGATACTAATTATGACTAGTAACTCTAATTCGTTACTAATTAGGACAAATAACTGTAATTTTGATAAAAAATTATGGCAGGGAACTGTAACTTCGATACTAATTATGACAGGTAACAGTAACTTCGATACTAATTATGACAGGTAACTGTAACTTCGTTACTAATAATGACATGTAACTGTAATTTCGATGCTAATTATGGCAGGTAACTGTTACATCGTTACTAATTATGACAAGTAACTGTAATTTCGATACAAATTATGGCAGGTAACTGTAACTTCGATACTAATTATGACAGGTAACAGTAACTTCGATACTAATTATGACAGGTAACAGTAACTTCGTTACTAATTATGACAAGAAACTGTAACTTCTATACTAATTATGACAGGTAACAGTAACTTCGATAGTAATTATGACAGGTAACAGTAACTTTGATACTAATTATGCAGGTAACTGTAACTTCATTACTAATTATGACACGTAACTGTAATTTCGATACTAATTATGGCAGGTAACTGTAACTTCGTTACTAATTATGACAAGTAACTGTAATTTCGATACAAATTATGGCAGGTAACTGTAACTTCGATACTAATTATGACAGATAACAGTATCTTCGATACTAATGATGACAGAAAACAGTAACATCGATACTAATTATGACAGGTAACAGTAACTTCGATACTAATTATGGCAGGTAACTGTAACTTCGATACTAATTATGACAGTTAACTGTGACTTCGTTACTAATTATGACAAGTAACTGTAATTTCGATACAAATTATGGCAGGTAACAGTAACTACGATACTTATTATGACAGGTAACAGTAACTTCAATACTAATTAGGACAAGATACTGTAACTTCGATACTAATTATGACAAGTAACTGTAATTTCGATACAAATTATGGCAGGTAACTGTAATTTCGATACTAATTATGGCAGGTAACAGTAATTTCGATACTAATTATGAGAGGTAACTGAAACTTCGTTACTAGTTATGACAAGTAACTGTAATTTCGATACAAATTATGGCAGGTAACTGTAACTTCGATACTAATTATGACAGGTAACTGTAACTTCGATACTAATTATGACAAGTAACTCTAACTTCATTACAAATTATGACAAGTAACTGAAATTTCGATACAAATTATGGCAGGTAACTGTAACTTCGTTACTAATTATGGCAGGTATCTGTAATTTCGATACAAATTATGACAGGTAACAGTAACTTCGATACTAATTATGACAGGTAACAGTAACTTCGATACTAATTATGACAGGTGACTGTAACTTCGTTACTAATTATGACAAGAAACTGTAATTTCGATACAAATTATGGCAGGTAACTGTAACTTCGATACTAATCATGACAGGTAACAGTAACTTCGATACTAATTATGACAAGTAACAGTAACTTCGATACTCATTATGACAAGTAACTGTAACTTCGAAACAAATTAAGACAGGTAACTGTAACATCGTTACTAATTATGACAAGTAACTGTAACTTCAAAACAAATTATGACAGGTTACAGTAACCTCGATACTAATTATGACAAGTAAGTGTAACATCTATACTAATTATGACGGGTAACTGTAACTTCGATACTAATTATGACTAGTAACTCTAATTCGTTACTAATAAGAACAAATAACTGTAATTTTGATAAAAAATTATGGCAGGTAACTGTAACTTCGATACTAATTATGACAGGTAACGGTAACATCGATACTAATTATGACAGGTAACTGTAACTTCGTTACTAATTATGACAAGTAACTGTAATTTCGATACTAATTATGGCAGGTAACTGTTACATCGTTACTAATTATTACAAGTAACTTTAATTTCGATACAAATTATGGCAGGTAACCGTAACTTCGATACTAATTATGACAGGTAACAGTAACTTCGATACTAATTATGACAGGTAACAGTAACTTCGTTACTAATTATGACAAGTAACTGTAATTTCGATACAAATTATGGCAGTTAACTGTAACTTCGTTACTAATTATGGCAGGTAACTGCAATTTCGATACAAATTATGACAGGTAACAGTAACTTCGATACTAATTATGACAGAAAACAGTAACTTCGATACTAATTATGACAGGTAACAGTATATTCGATATTAATTATGGCAGGTAACTGTAACTTCGATACTAATGATGACAGTTAACTGTAACTTCGTAACTAATTATGACAAGTATGTGTAATTTCGGTACAAATTGTGGCAGGTAACTGTATCTTCGATACTAATTATGACAGGTAACAGTAACTTCGATACTAATTATGACAAGTAACTGTAACTTCGATACTATTTATGACAGGTAACTGCAACTTCGATACTAATTATGACAAATGACTCCAACTTCATTACAAATTATGACAAGTAACTGTAATTACGATACAATTTATGGCACGTAACTGTTAACTTCGTTACTAATTATGGCAGGTAAATGTAATTTCGATACAAACGATGGCAGGTAACAGTAACATCGATACTAATTATGACAGGTAACTGTAACTTCGATACTAATTATGACAAGTAACTCTAACTTCGTTACAAAATATGACAAGTAACTGTAATTTTGATTTAAAAAAATTATGGCAGGTAACTGTAACTTCGATACTAATAATGACAGGTAATAGTAACTTCGATACTAATTATGACAGGTAACTGTAACTTCGTTACTAATTATAACAAGTAACTGTAATTACGATACTAATTATGGCTGGTAACTGAAACTTCGTTACTAATTATGACAAGTAACTGTAATTTCGATACAAATTATGGCAGGTAACAGTAACTTCGATACTAATTATGACAGGTAACTGTAGCTTCGATACTAATTATAACAAGTTACTGTAACTTCGATACAAATTATGACAGGTAACTGTAACATCGTTACTAATTATGACAAGAAACTGTAATTTCGATACAAATTATGGCAGGTAACTGTAGCTTCGATACTAATTATGACAGGTAACAGTAACTTCGATACTAATTATGACAAGTCAAAGTAACTTCGATACTTATTATGACAAGTTACTGTAACTTCGAAACAAATTATGACAGGTAACTGTAACATCGTTACTAATTATGACAAGTAACTGTAATTTCGATACAAATTGTGGCTGGTAACAGTAACTTCGATACTAATTATGACAGGTAACAGTAGTTTCGTTACTCATTTTGACAAGTAACTGTAATTTCGATACAAATTTGTCAGGTACCAGTAACTTCGATACTAATTATGGCAGGTAACAGTAACATCGATACTAATTATGGCAGGTAACAGTATCTTCGATACTAATTATGGCAGGTCACTGTATCTTCGATACCAATTATGACAGTTAACTGTAACTTCGTTACTAATTATGACAAGTAACTGTAATTTCGATACAAATTAAGGCAGGTAACAGTAACTTCGATACTAATTATGACAGGTAACAGTAACTTCGATACTAATTATGACAAGTTACTGTAACTTCGATACTTATTATGACAGGTAACTGTAACTTCGTTACTAATTATGACAAGTAACTGTAATTTCGATACAAATTATGGCAGGTAACTGTAATTTCGATACTAATTATGACAAGTTACAGTACCTTCGATACTTATTATGACAAGTAACTGTAACTTCGAAACTAATTATGACAGGTAACTGTATCATCGTTACTAATTATGACAAGTAACTGTAATTTCGAAAAAATTATGGCAGGTTACTGTAACTTCGATACTAATTATGACAGGTAACAGTAATTTCGATACTTATTATGACAAGTAACTGTAACTTAATTACAAATTATGACAAGTAACTGTAATTTCGATACAAATTATGGCAGGTAACTGAAACATCGTTACTAATTATGGCAGGTTACTGTAATTTCGATACAAATTATGACAGGTAACAGTAACTTCGATACTAATTATGACAGGTAACTGCAACTTCGACACTAATTATAACAGGTTACTGTAACTTCGTTATTAATTATGACAAGAAACTGTAATTTCGATACAAATTATGTTAGGTAACTGTAACTTCGATAATAATTATGACAGGTTACAGTAACCTCGATACTAATTATGACAAGTAAGTGTAACTTCGATACTAATTATGACGGGTAACTGTAACTTCGATACTATTTATGAGTAGTAACTCTAACTTCGTTACTAATTAGGACAAGTAACTGTAATTTTGATAAAAAATTATGGCAGGTAACTGTAACTTCGATACGAATTATGACAGGTAACAGTAACTTCGATACTAATTATGACAGGTAACTGTAACTTCGTTACTAATTATGACAAGTAACTGTAACTTCGATACTAATTATGACAGGTAACTGTAACTTCGATACAAATTATGACAGGTAACTGTAACTTCGATATTAATTATGACAAGTAACTGTAATTTCGATACAAATTATGGCAGGTAATTGTAACTTCGATACTAATTATGACAGGTAACAGTAACTTCGATAGTAATTATGACAAGTAACTGTAACTTCGATACTTATTATGACAGGTAACAGTAACTTCGATACTAATTATGACAGGTAACTGTAACTTCGATACTTATTATGACAGGTAACTGTAACTTCGATACAAATTATGACAGGTAACTGTAACTTCGAGAACAAATTATGACAGGTAACTGTAACTTCGTTACTAATTATGACAAGTAACTGTAATTTCGATACAAATCAGGGCAGGTAACTGTAACTTCGATAGTAATTATGACAGGTTATTGAAACTTCGATACTAATTATGACAAAGAACTGTTATTTCGATACAAATTATGGCAGGTAACTGTAACTTCGTTACTAATTATGACAAGTAACTGTAATTTCGGTACAAATTATGGCAGGTAACTGTAACTTCGATACAAATTATGACAAGGAACTGTAATTTCGATACAAATAATGGCAGGTAACTGTAACTTCGATACAAATTATGGCAGGTAACTGTAACTTCGATACAAATTACGACAGGTAACAGTAACTTCGCTACTAATTATGACAATTAACTGTAATTTCGATACAAACTATGACAGGTAACTGCAACTTCGTTACTAATTATGACAAGTAACTGTATTTTCGATACAAATTATGGCAGGTAACAGTAACTTCGATATTAATTATGACAGGTAACTGTAACTTCGATACTAATTATGACAAGGAACTGTAATTTCGATACAAATTATGACAGGTAACAGTAACTTCGTTACTAATTATGACAGGTAACAATAACATAGATACTAATTATGACAGAAAACTGTAACTTCGATACTAATTATGACAGGTAACAGTATCTTCGATACTAATTATGGCAGGTAACTGTAACTTCGATACTAATGATGACAGTTAACTGTAACTTCGTTACTAATTATGACAAGTAACTGTACTTTCGATAAAAATGATGGCAGGTAACTGTAACTTCGATACTAATTATGACAGGTAACAATACCTTCGATACTAATTATGTCAGAAAACTGTAACTTCGATACTAATTATGACAGGTAACAGTATCTTCGATACTAATTATGGCAGGTAACTGTAACTTCGATACTAATGATGACAGTTAACTGTAAATTCGTTACTAATTATGACAAGTAATTGTAATTTCGATACAAATTATGGCAGGTAACTGTAACTTCGATACTAATTATGACAGGTAACAGTAACTTCGATACTAATTATAACAAGTAACTGTAACTTCGATACTAATTAAGACAGGTAACGGTAACTTCGTTACTAATTATGACAAGTAACTGTAATTTCGATACAAATTATGGCAGTTAACTGTAACTTCGATACTAATTATGACAAGTAACTGTAATTTCGATACAAATTAAGGCAGGTAACAGTAACTTCGATACTAATTATGACAGGTAACAGTAACTTCGATACTAATTATGACAAGTTACTGTAACTTCGATACTTATTATGACAGGTAACTGTAACTTCGTTACTAATTATGACAAGTAACTGTAATTTCGATACAAATTATGGCAGGTAACTGTAATTTCGATACTAATTATGACAAGTTACAGTACCTTCGATACTTATTATGACAAGTAACTGTAATTTCGATACAGATTATGTCAGGTAACAGTAACTTCGATAGTAATTATGACATGTAACAGTAACTTCGATACTAATCATGACAGGTAAATGTAACTTCGATACTAATTACGACAGGTAACTGTAACTTCGATACAAATTATGACAGGTAAGTGTAACTTCGATATTAATTATGACAAGTAACTGTAATTTCGATACAAATTATTGCAGGTAACTGTAACTTCGATACTTATTATAACAGGTTACATTAACTTCGATACTAATTAAGACAAGTAACAGTTACTTCGATATTAATTATGACAAGTAACTATAACTTCGAAACTAATTATGACAGGTAACTGTAACATCGTTACTAATTATGACAAGTATCTGTAATTTCGGTACAAATTATGGCAGGTAACTGTACCTTCGATACAAATTATGACAGGTAACTGTAACTTCGTTACTAATTATGACAAGTAACAGTAATTTCGATACAAATAATGGCAGGTAACAGTAACTACGATACTAATTATGACAGGTAACTGTAACTTCGATACTAATTATGACAAGGAACTGTTATTTCGATACATTTATGGCAGGTAACTGTAACTTCGTTACTAATTATGACAAGTAACTGTAATTTCGGTACAAATTATGGCAGGTAACAGTAACTTCGATACAAATTATGACAAGGAATTGTAATTTCGATGCAAATAATGGCAGGTAACAGTAACTTCGATACAAATTATGACAGGTAACTGTAACTTCGATATTAATTATGACAAGTAACTGTAATTTCGATACAAATTATGGCAGGTAACTGCAACTTCGATACTAATTATGACAGGTTACATTAACTTCGATACTAATTATGACAAGTAACAGTTACTTCGATACTAATTATGACAAGTAACTATAACACCGAAACTAATTATGACAGGTAACTGTAACATCGTTACCAATTATGACAAGTATCTGTAATTTCGGTACACATTATGGCAGGTAACTGTAACTTCGATACAAATTATGACAGGTAACTGTAACTTCGTTACTAATTATGACAAGTAACTGTAACTTCGATACTAATTATGACAAGGAATTGTTATTTCGATCCAAATTATGGCAGGTAACTGTAACTTCGTTACTAATTATGACAAGTAACTGTAATTTCGGTACAAATTATGGCAGGTAATTGTAACTTCGATACAAGATATGACAAGGAACTGTAATTTCGATACAAATAATGGCAGGTAACTGTAACTTCGATACTCATTATGACAGGTAACAGTAACGTCGATACTAATTATGACAGGTAACTGTAACTTCGCTACTAATTATGACAAGTAACTGTAATTTCGATACAAACTATGACAGGTAACTGTAACTTCGATACTAATTATGACAAGTATCTGTAATTTCGGTACAAATTATGATAGGTAACTGTACCTTCGATACTAATTATGACAAGGAACTGTTATTTCGATACAAATTATGGCAGGTAACTGTAACTTCGTTACTAATTATGACAAGTAACTGTAATTTCGGTACAAATTATGGCAAGTAACTGTAACTTCGATACAAATTATGACAAGGAACTGTAATTTCGATCCAAATAATGGCAGGTAACTGTAACTTCGATACTAATTATGACAGGTAACAGTATCTTCGATACTAATTATGACAGGTAACTCTAACTTCGCTACTAATTATGACAAGTAACTGTAATTTCGATACAAACTATGACAGGTAACTGTAACTTCGATACTAATTATGACAAGTATCTGTAATTTCGGTACAAATTATGACAGGTAACTGTAACTTCGATACTAATTATGACAAGGAACTGTTATTTCGATACAAATTATGACAGGTAACTGTAACTTCGTTACTAATTATGACAAGTATCTGTAATTTCGGTACAAATTATGGCAGGTAACTGTAACTTCGATACAAATTATGACAGGTAACTGTAACTTCTTTACTAATTATGACAAGTAACTGTAATTTCGATACAAATTATGGCAGGTAACTGTAACTTCGATACTAATTATGACAGGTAACAGTAACTTCGATACTAATTATGACAGGTAACAGTAACTTCGCTACTAATTATGACAAGTAACTGTAATTTCGATACACACTATGACAGGTAACTGTAACTTCGATACTAATTATGACAAGGAACTGTTATTTCGATACAAATTATGACAGGTAACTGTAACTTCGTTACTAATTATGACAAGTATCAGTAATTTCGGTACCAATTATGGCAGGTAACTGTAACTTCGATACAAATTATGGCAGGTAACTGTAACTTCGATACAAATTATGACAGGTAACAGTAACTTCGCTACTAATTATGACAAGTAATTGTAATTTCGTTACAAAATATGACAGGTAAATGTACCTTCGTTACTAATTATGACAAGTAACTGTAATTTCGATACAAATTATGGCAGGTAACAGTAACTTCGATACTAATTATGACAGGTAACTGTAACTTCGATACTAATTATGACAAGGAACTGTTATTTCTATACAAATTATGACCGGTAACAGTAACTTCGTGACTAATTATGGCAAGTGACTGTAATTTCGATAGAAATTATGGCAGGTTACAGTAACTTCGATACTAATTATGACAGGTAACTGTAACTTCTATATTAATTATGACAGGTAACTGTACCTTCGTTACTAATTATGACAAGTAACTGTACTTTCGATACAAATTATGGCAGGTAACTGTAACTTCGATACTAATTATGACAGGTAACAGTAACTTCGATACTAATTATGACAGGTAACTGTAACTTCTATATTAATTATGACAGGTAACTGTACCTTCGTTACTAATTATGACAAGGAACTGTACTTTCGATACAAATTATGACAAGTAACTGTAATTTCTATACAAATTATGGCAGGTAACTGTAACTTCGATACTAATTATGACAGGTTACATTCACTTCGATGCAAATTATGACTAGTAACAGTTACTTCGATACTAATTATGACAAGTAACTATAACTTCGAAACTAATTATGACAGGTAACTGTAACATCGTTACTAATTATGACAAGTGTCTGTAATTTCGGTACAAATTAGGGCAGGTAACTGTAACTTCGATACTAATTATGACAGGTAACAGTAACTTCGATACTAATTATGAAAAGTAACTGTAACATCGATACTAATTATGACAGGTAAATGTAACTTCGATACTAATTATGACAAGTAACTCTAACTTCATTACACATTATGACAAGTAACTGTAATTTCGATAAAAATTATGGCAGATAACTGAAACATCGATACTAATTATGGCAGGTAACTGTAATTTCGATACAAATTATGACAGGTAACAGTAACTTCAATACTAATAATGACAGGTAACTGCAACTTCGACACTAATTATGACAGGTTACTGTAACTTCGTTACTAATTATGACATGAACCTGTAATTTCGATACAAATTATGGCAGAAAACTGTAATTTCGATACAAATTATGGCAGGTAACTGTAACTTCGATACTAATTATGAAAATTAACTGTAACTTCGAAACAAATTATGACAGGTAACTGTAACATCGTTACTAATTATGACAAGTAACTGTAATTTTGATACAAATTATGGCAGGTAACTGTAACTTCGATATTAATTATGACAGTTTACAGTAAACTCGATACTTATTATGACAAGTAAGTGTAACTTCGATACTAATTATGAAAAGTAACTGTAACTTCGATACTAATTATGACAGGTAACTGCAACTTCGACACTAATTATGACAGGTTACTGTAACTTCGTTACTAATTATGACAAGAAACTGTAATTTCGATACAAATTATGGCAGGTAACTGTAACTTCGATACTAATTATGACAGGTAACAGTAACTTCGATATTAATTATAACAAGTAACAGTAACTTCGATACTAATTATGACAAGTAACTGTAACTTCGAAACAAATTATGACAGGTAAATGTAACATCGTTACTAATTATGTCAAGTAACTGTAATTTCGATACAAATTATGGCAGGTAACTGTAACTTCTATACTAATTATGAGAGGTTACAGTAACCTCGATAGTAATTATGACAAGTAAGTGTAACTTCGATACTAATTATGACGGGTAACTGTAAATTCGATACTAATTATGACTAGTAACTCTAACTTCGTTACTAATTAGGACAAGTAACTGTAATTTTGATAAAAAATTATGGCAGGTAACTCTAACTTCGATACTAATTATGACAGGTAACAGTAACTTCGATACTAATTATGACAGGTAACTGTAACTTCGTTACTATTTATGACAAGTAACGGTAACTTCGAAACTAATTATGACAGGTAACTGTAACATCGTTACTAATTATGACAAGTAACTTTAATTTCGATACAAATTGTGGCAGGTAACTGTAACTTCGATACTAATTATGACAGGTAACAGTAACTTCGATGCTAATTATGACAGGTAACAGTAACTTCGTTACTAATTAAGACAAGTAACACTAATTTCAATAGAGATTATGACAGGTAACAGTAACTTCGATACTAATTATGACAGGTAACTGTAACTTCGATACAAATTATGACAGGTAACTGTATGTTCGATATTAATTATGACAAGTAACTGTAATTTCGATACAAATTATGGCAGGTAACTGTAACTTTGATACTAATTATGGCAGATAACAGTAACTTCGATACTAATTATGACAGGTAACTGTAACATCGATACAAATTATGACAGGTAACTGTAACTTCGATATTAATTATGACAAGTAACTGTAATTTCGATACAAATTATGGCAGGTAACTGTAACTTCGATACTAATTATGACAGGTAACAGTAACTTCGATACTAATTATGACAGGTAACTGTAACTTCGATACAAATTATGACAGGTAACTGTAACTTCGATATTAATTATGACAAGTAACTGTAATTTCGATACAAATTATGGCAGGTAACTGTAACTTCGATACTAATTATGGCAGATAACAGTAACTTCGATACAAATTATGACAGGTAACTGTAAATTCGATATTAATTATGACAAGAATCTGTAATTTCGATACAAATTATGGCAGGTAACTGTAACTTCGATACTAATTATGACAGGTAACAGTAACTTCGATACTTATTATGACAGGTAACTGTAACTTCATTACTATTTATGACAAGTAACGGTAACTTCGAAACTAATTATGACAGGTAACTGTAACATCGTTACTAATTATGACAAGTAACTTTAATTTCGATACAAATTGTGGCAGGTAACTGTAACTTCGATACTAATTATGACAGGTAACAGTAACTTCGATACTAATTATGACAGGTAACAGTAACTTCGTTACTAATTAAGACAAGTAACTCTAATTTCAATAGAGATTATGACAGGTAACAGTAACTTCCATACTAATTATGACAGGTAACTGTAACTTCGAATCAAATTATGACAGGTAACTGTAACTTCGATATTAATTATGACAAGTAACTGTAATTTCGATACAAATTATGGCAGGTAACTGTAACTTTGATACTAATTATGGCAGATAACAGTAACTTCGATACTAATTATGACAGGTAACTGTAACATCGATACAAATTATGACAGGTAACTGTAACTTCGATATTAATTATGACAAGTAACTGTAATTTCGATACAAATTATGGCAGGTAACTGTAACTTCGATACTAATTATGACAGGTAACAGTAACTTCGATACTAATTATGACAGGTAACTGTAACTTCGATACAAATTATGACAGGTAACTGTAACTTCGATATTAATTATGACAAGTAACTGTAATTTCGATACAAATTATGGCAGGTAACTGTAACTTCGATACTAATTATGACAGGTAACAGTAACTTCGATACTAATTATGACAGGTAACTGTAACTTCGATACAAATTATGACAGGTAACTGTCACTTCGATATTAATTATGACAAGGATCTGTAATTTCGATACAAATAATGGCAGGTAACTGTAACTCCGATACTAATTATGACAGGTAACAGTAACTTCGATACTATTTATGACAGGTTACATTAACTTCGATACTAATTATGACAGGTAACTGTAACTTCGTTACTAATTATGACAAGTAACTGTAACTTCGATACTCATTATGACAGGTAACTGTATCTTCGATACAAATTATGACAGGTAACTGTAACTTCGATATTAATTATGACAAGTAACTGTAATTTTGATACAAATTCTGACAGGTAATTGTAACTTCGATATTAATTATGACAGGTAACAGTAACTTCGATAGTAATTATGACAAGTAACTATAACATCGAAACTAAGTATGACAGGTAACTGTAACATCGTTACCAATTATGACAAGTATCTGTAATTTCGGTACAAATTATGGGAGGTAACTGTAACATCGATACAAATTATGACAGGTAACTGTAACTTCGTTAGTAATTATGACAAGTAACTGTAACCTCGATACTAATTATGACAAGGAACTGTTATTTCGATACAAATTATGGAAGGTAACTGTAACATCGATACTAATTATGACAGGTAACAGTAACTTCGATACTAATTATGACAAGTAACAGTAACTTCGATACTAATTATGACAAGTAACTGTAACTTCGAAACAAATTATGACAGGTAACTGTAACATCGTTACTAATTATGACAAGTAACTGTAATTTCGATACAAATTATGGCAGGTAACTGTAACTTCGATACTAATTATGACAGGTTACAGTAACCTCGATACTAATTATGACAAGTAAGTGTAACTTCGATACTAATTATGACGGGTAACTGTAACTTCGATAGTAATTATGACTAGTAACTCTAACTTCGTTACTAATTAGGACAAGTAACTGTAATTTTGAAAAAAAATTATGGCAGGTAACTGTAACTTCGATACTAATTATGACAGGTAACAGTAACTTCGATACTAATTATGACAGGTAACTGTAACTTCGTTACTAATTATGACAAGTAACTGTAACTTCGATACTAATTATGACAGGTAACTGTATCTTCGATACAAATTATGACAGGTAACTGTAACTTCGATATTAATTATGACAAGTAACTGTAATTTCGATACAAATTCAGGCAGGTAATTGTAACTTCGATATTAATTATGACAGGTAACAGTAACTTCGATAGTAATTATGACAAGTAACTGTAACTTCGATACTTATTATGACAGGTAACAGTAACTTCGATACTAATTATGACAGGTAACTGTAACTTCGATACTTATTATGACAGGTAACAGTAACTTCGATACTTATTATGACAGGTAACTGTAACTTCGATACTAATTATGACAGGTAACTGTAACTTCGATACAAATTATGACAGGTAACTGTAACTTCGATATTAATTATGACAAGTAACTGTAATTTCGATACAAATTATGACAGGTAACAGTAACTTCATTACTAATTATGGCAAGTGACTGTAATTTCGATACAAATTATGGCAGGTTACAGTAACTTCGATACTAATTATGACAGGCAACTGTAACTTCTATACTAATTAAGACAGGTAACTGTACCTTCGTTACTAATTATGACAAGTAACTGTACTTTCGATACAAATGATGGCAGGTAACTGTAACTTCGATACTAATTATGACAGGTAACAATATCTTCGATACTAATTATGACAGAAAACTGTAACTTCGATACTAATTATGACAGGTAACAGTATCTTCGATACTAATTATGGCAGGTAACTGTAACTTCGATACTAATGATGACAGTTAACTGTAACTTCGTTACTAATTATGAGAAGTAACTGTAATTTCGATACAAATTATGGCAGGTAACTGTAACTTCGATACTAATTATGACAGGTAACAGTAACTTCGATACTAATTATAACAAGTAACTGTAACTTCGATACTAATTAAGACAGGTAACGATAACTTCGTTACTAATTTTGACAAGTTACTGTAATTTCGATACAAATTATGGCAGGTAACTGTAACTTCGTTACTAATTATGACAAGTAACTGTAATTTCGATACTAATTATGACAGGTAACTGTAACTTCGATACAAATTATGACAGGTAACTGTAACTTCGTTACTAATTATGACAAGTATCTGTAATTTCGGTACAAATTATGGCAGGTAACTGAAACATCGTTACTAATTATGGCAGGTAACTGTAATTTCGATACAAATTATGACAGGTAACAGTAACTTCGATACTAATTATGACAAGTAACTGTAACTTAATTACAAATTATGACAAGTAACTGAAATATCGATACAAATTATGGCAGGTAACTGAAACATCGTTACTAATTATGGCAGGTAACTGTAATTTCGATACAAATGATGACAGGTAACAGTAACTTCGATACTAATTATGACAGGTAACTGCAACTTCGACACTAATTATGACTGGTTACTGTAACTTCGTTACTAATTATGTCAAGAAACTGTAATTTCGATACAAATTATGGCAGGTAACTGTAACTTCGATACTAATTATGACAGGTAACAATAACTTCGATACTAATTATGACAAGTAACAGTAACTTCGATACTAATTATGACAAGTAACTGTAACTTCGAAACAAATTATGACAGGTAACTGTAACATTGTTACTAATTATGACAAGTAAGTGTAACTTCGATACTAATTATGACAAGTAACTGTAACTTCGAAACAAATTATGACAGGTAACTGTAACATTGTTACTAATTATGACAAGTAAGTGTAACTTCGATACTAATTATGACGGGTAACTGTAATTTCGATACTAATTGTGACTAGTAACTCTAACTTCGTTACTAGTTAGGACAAGTAACTGTAATTTTGATAAAAAATTATGGCAGGTAACTGTAACTTCGATACAAATTATGACAGGTAACAGTAACTTCGATAGTAATTATGACAAGTAACTGTAACTTCGATACTTATTATGACAGGTAACAATAACTTCGATACTAATTATGACAGGTAACTGTAACTTCGATACTTATTATGACAGGTAACAGTAACTTCGATACTACGTATGACAGGTAACTGTAACTTCGATACTAATTATGACAAGGAATTGTTATTTCGATACAAATTATGACAGGTAACTGTAACTTCGTTACTAATTATGACAAGTATCTGTAATTTCGGTACCAATTATGGCAGGTAACTGTAACTTCGATACAAATTATGGCAGGTAACTGTAACTTCGATACAAATTATGACAGGTAACAGTAACTTCGCTACTAATTATGACAACTAACTGTAATTTCGTTACAAGCTATGACAGGTAACTGTAACTTCGTTACTAATTGTGACAAGTAACTGTAATTTCGATACAAATTATGGCAGGTAACAGTAACTTCGATACTAATTATGACAGGTAACTGTAACTTCGATACTAATTATGACAAGGAACTGTTATTTCGATACAAATTATGACCGGTAACAGTAACTTCGTGACTAATTATGGCAAGTGACTGTAATTTCGATAGAAATTATGGCAGGTTACAGTAACTTCGATACTAATTATGACAGGTAACTGTAACTTCTATATTAATTATGACAGGTAACTGTACCTTCGTTACTAATTATGACAAGTAACTGTACTTTCGATACAAATGATGAAAGGTAACTGTAACTTCGATACTAGTTATGACAGGTAACAATAACTTCGATACTAATTATGACAGAAAACAGTAACTTCGATACTAATTATGACAGGTAACAGTATCTTCGATACTAATTATGGCAGGTAACTGTAGCTTCGATACTAATGATGACAGTTAACTGTAACTTCGTAACTAATTATGACAAGTAACTGTAATTTCGATACAAATTATGGCAGGTAACTGTAACTTCGATACAAATTATGACAGGTAACAGTAACTTCGATACTAATTTTGACAGGTAACTGTACCTTCGTTACTAATTATGACAAGTAAATGTAATTTCTATACAAATTATGGCAGGTAACTGTAACTTCGATACTAATTATGACAGGTTACATTCACTTCGATACAAATTATGACTAGTAACAGTTACTTCGATACTAATTATGACAAGTAACTATAACTTCGAAACTAATTATGACAGGTAACTGTAACTTCGATACTAATTATGACAGGTAACAGTAACTTCGATACTAATTATGAAAAGTAACTGTAACTTCGATACTAATTATGACAGGTAACTGTAACTTCGATACTAATTATGACAAGTAACTCTAACTTCATTACAAATTATGACAAGTAACTGTAATTTCGATAAAAATTATGGCAGGTAACTGAAACATCGTTACTAATTATGACAAGTAACTGTAATTTCGATACAAATTATGGCAGGTAACTGTAACTTCGATACTAATTATGACAGGTAACTGTAACTTCGATACTAATTATGACAGGTAACAGTAACTTCGATACTAATTATGACAGGTAACAGTAACTTCGATACTAATTATGAAAAGTAACTGCAACTTCGATACTAATTATGACAGGTAACTGCAACTTCGACACTAATTATGACAGGTTACTGTAACTTCGTTACTAATTATGACAAGAAACTGTAATTTCGATACAAATTATGGCAGGTAACTGTAACTTCGATACTAATTATGACAGGTAACAGTAACTTCGATACTAATTATGACAAGTAACAGTAACTTCGACACTAATTATGACAGGTTACTGTAACTTCGTTACTAATTATGACAAGTAACTGTAATTTCGATACAAATTATGGCAGGTAACTGTAACTTCGATACTAATTATGACAGGTTACAGTAACCTGGATAGTAATTATGACAAGTAAGTGTAACTTCGATACTAATTATGACGGGTAACTGTAAATTCGATACTAATTATGACTAGTAACTCTAACTTCGTTACTAATTAGGACAAGTAACTGTAATTTTGATAAAAAATTATGGCAGGTAACTGTAACTTCGATACTAATTATGACAGGTAACAGTAACTTCGATACTAATTATGACAGGTAACTGTAACTTCGTTACTATTTATGACAAGTAAGGGTAACTTCGAAACTAATTATGACAGGTAACTGTAACATCGTTACTAATTATGACAAGTAACTTTAATTTCGATACAAATTGTGGCAGGTAACTGTAACTTCGATACTAATTATGACAGGTAACAGTAACTTCGATACTAATTATGACAGGTAACAGTAACTTCGTTACTAATTAAGACAAGTAACTCTAATTTCGATAGAGATAATGTCAGGTAACAGTAACTTCGATACTAATTATGACAGGTAACTGTAACTTCGATACAAATTATGACAGGTAACTGTAACTTCGATATTAGTTATGACAAGTAACTGTAATTTCGATACAAATTATGGCAGGTAACTGTAACTTTGATACTAATTATGGCAGATAACAGTAACTTCGATACTAATTATGACAGGTAACTGTAACATCGATACATATTATGACAGGTAACTGTAACTTCGATATTAATTATGACAAGTAACTGTAATTTCGATACAAATTATGGCAGGTAACTGTAACTTCGATACTAATTATGACAGGTAACAGTAACTTCGATACTTATTATGACAGGTAACTGTAACTTCGATACAAATTATGACAGGTAACTGTAACTTCGATATTAATTATGACAAGTAACTGTAATTTCGATACAAATTATGGCAGGTAACTGTAACTTCGATACTAATTATGGCAGATAACAGTAACTTCGATACAAATTATGACAGGTAACTGTAACATCGATACAAATTATGACAGGTAACTGTAACTTCGATATTAATTATGACAAGGATCTGTAATTTCGATACAAATAATGGCAAGTAACTGTAACTCCGATACTAATTATGACAGGTAACAGTAACTTCGATACTAATTATGACAGATTACATTAACTTCGATACTAATTATGACAAGTAACAGTTACTTCGATACTAATTATGACAAGTAACTATAACATCGAAACTAAGTATGACAGGTAACTGTAACATCGTTACCAATTATGACAAGTATCTGTAATTTCGGTACAAATTATGGGAGGTAACTGTAACTTCGATACAAATTATGACGGGTAACTGTAACTTCGTTAGTAATTATGACAAGTAACTGTAACCTCGATACTATTTATGACAAGGAACTGTTATTTCGATACAAATTACGGCAGGTAACTGTAACTTCGTTACTAATTATGACAAGTAACTGTAATTTAGGTACAAATTATGGCAGGTAACTGTAACATCGATACAAATTATGACAAGGATCTGTAATTTCGATACAAATAATGGCAGGTAACTGTAACTTCGATACTAATTATGACAGGTAACAGTAACTTCGGTACTAATTTTGACAGGTAATTGTAACTTCGCTACTAGTTATGACAAGTAACTGTAATTTCGATACAAACTATGACAGGTAACTGTAACTTCGATATTAATTATGACAAGTATCTGTAATTTCGGTACAAATTATGACAGGTAACTGTAACTTCGATACTAATTATGACAAGGAACTGTTATTTCAATACAAATTATGGCAGATAACTGTAAGTTCGTTACAAATTATGACAAGTAACTGTAATTTCGTTACTAATTATGGCAGATAACTGTAATTTCGATACAAATTATGACAGGTAACAGTAAATTCGATACTAATTATGACAAGTAACTGTAACTTAATTACAAATTATGACAAGTAACTGTAATTTCGATACAAATTATGGCAGGTAAATGAAACATCGTTACTAATTGTGGAAGGTAACTGTAATTTCGATACACTCTATGACAGGTAACAGTAACTTCGATACTAATTATGACAGGTAACTGCAACTTCGACACTAATTATGACAGGTTACCGTAACATCGTTACTAATTATGACAGGAAACTGTAATTTCGATACAAATTATGGCAGGTAACTGTAACTTCGATACTAATTATGACAGGTAACAGTAACTTCGATACTAATTATGACAAGTAACAGTAACTTCGATACTAATTATGACAAGTAACTGTAACTTCGAAACAAATTATGACAGGTAACTGTAACATCGTTACTAATTATGACAAGTAACTGTAATTTCGATACAAATTATGGCAGGTAACTGTAACTTCGATACTAATTATGACAGGTTACAGGAACCTCGATACTAATTATGACAAGTAAGTGTAACTTCGATACTAATTATGACGGGTAACTGTAACTTCGATAGTAATTATGACTAGTTACTCTAACTTCGTTACTAATTAGGACAAGTAACTGTAATTTTGATAAAATATTATGGCAGGTAACTGTAACTTCGATACTAATTATGACAGGTAACAGTAACTTCGATACTAATTATGACAGGTAACTGTAACTTCGTTACTAATTATGAAAAGGAACTGTAACTTCGATACTAATTATGACAGGTAACTGTATCTTCGATACAAATTATGACAGGTAACTGTATCTTCGATATTAATTATGACAAGTAACTGTAATTTCGATACAAATTCTGGCAGGTAATTGTAACTTCGATATTAATTATGACAGGTAACAGTAACTTCGATAGTAATTATGACAAGTAACTGTAACTTCGATACTTATTATGACAGGTAACAGTAACTTCGATACTAATTATGACAGGTAACTGTACCTTCGTTACTAATTATGACAAGTAACTGTACTTTCGATACAAATGATGGCAGGTAACTGTAACTTCGATACAAATTAAGGCAGGTAACTGTAACTTCGATACAAATTATGACAGGTAACAGTAACTTCGCTACTAATTATGACAAGTAACTGTAATTTCGATACACACTATGACATGTAACTGTAACTTCGTTACTAATTATGACAAGTAACTATATTTTCGATACAAATTATGGCAGGTAACAGTAACTTCGATACTAATTATGACAGGTAACTGTAACATCGATACTAATTATGACAAGGAACTGTAATTTCGATACACATTATGACTGGTAACAGTAACTTCATTACTAATTATGGCAAGTGACTGTAATTTCGATACAAATTATGGCAGGTTACAGTAACTTCGATACTAATTATGACAGGCAACTGTAACTTCCATACTAATTATGACAGGTAACTGTACCTTCGTTACTAATTATGACAAGTAACTGTACTTTCGATACAAATGATGGCAGGTAACTGTAACTTCGATACTAATTATGACAGGTAACAGTATCTTCGATACTAATTATGGCAGGTCACTGTAACTTCGATAATAATGATGACAGTTAACTGTAACTTCGTTACTAATTATGACAAGTAACTGTAACTTCGATACAAATTATGACAGGTAAATGTAACTTCGTTACTAATTATGACAAGTATCTGTAATTTCGGTGCAAATTATGGCAGGTAACTGAAACATCGTTACTAATTATGGCAGGTAACTGTAATTACGATACAAATTATGACAGGTAACAGTAACTTCGATACTAATTATGACAAGTAACTGTAACTTAATTACAAATTATGACAAGTAACTATAATTCCGATACCAATTATGGCAGGTAACTGAAACATCGTTACTAATTATGGCAGGTAACTGTAATTTCGACACAAATGATGACAGGTAACAGTAACTTCGATACTAATTATGACAGGTAACTGCAACATCGACACTTAATTATGACAGGTTACTGTAACTTCTTTACTAGTTATGTCAAGAAACTGTAATTTCGATACAAATTATGGCAGGTAACTGTAACTTCGATACTAATTATGACAGGTAACAATAACTTCGATACTAATTATGACAAGTAACAGTAACTTCGATACTAATTATGACGGGTAACTGTACCTTCGATACTAATTATGACTAGTAACTCTAACTTCGTTACTAATTAGGGCAAGTAACTGTAATTTTGATAAAAAATTATGGCAGGTAACTGTAACTTCGATACTAATTATGACAGGTAACAGTAACTTCGATACTAATTATGACAGGTAACTGTGACTTCGTTACTAATTATGACAAGTAACTGTAACTTCGATACTAATTATGACAGGTAACTGTAACTTCGATACAAATTATGACAGGTAACTGTAACTTCGATATTAATTATGACAAGTAACTGTTATTTCGATACAAATTATGGCAGGTAATTGTAACGTCGATACTAATTATGACAGGTAACAGTAACTTCGATAGTAATTATGACAAGTAACTGTAACTTCGATACTTATTATGACAGGTAACAGTAACTTCGATAATAATTATGACAGGTAACTGTAACTTCGATACTTATTATGACAGGTAACAGTAACTTCGATACTACTTATGACAGGTAACTGTAACTTCGATACTAATTATGACAGGTAACAGTAACTTCGATACAAATTATGACAGGTAACTGTAACTTCGATATTAATTATGACAAGTAACCTGTAATTTCGATACAATTTATGGTAGGTAACTGTAACTTCGATACTAATTATGACAGGTTACATTAACTTCGATACTAATTATGACAAGTAACAGTTACTTCGATACTAATTATGACAAGTAACTATAACCTCGAAACTAATTATGACAGGTAACTGTACCATCGTAACCAATTATGACAAGTATCTGTAATTTCGGTACAAATTATGGCAGGTAACTGTAACTTCGATACAAATTATGACAGGTAACTGTAACTTCGTTACTAATTATGACAAGTAACTGTAATTTCGATACAAATAAGGGCAGGTAACTGTAACTTCGATACTAATTACGACAGGTAACTGTAACTTCGATACTAATTATGACAAGGAACTGTTATTTCGATACAAATTATGGCAGGTAACTGTAACATCGTTACTAATTATGACATGTAACTGTATTTTCGGTACAAATTATGGAAGGTAACTGTAACTTCGATACAAATTATGACAAGGAACTGTAGTTTCGATACAAATAATGGCAGGTAACTGTAACTTCGATACTAATTATGACAAGTAACTGTAATTTCGATACAAACTATGACAGGTAAATGTAACTTCGTTACTAATTATGACAAGTAACTGTATTTTCGATACAAATTATGGCAGGTAACAGTAACTTCGATACTAATTATGCCAGGTAACTGTAACTTCGATACTATTTATGACAAGGAACTGTAATTTCGATACAAATTATGACAGGAAACAGTAACTTTGTTACTAATTATGGCAAGTGACTGTAATTTCGATACAAATTATGTCAGGTTACAGTACCTTCGATACTAATTATGACAGGCAACTGTAACTTCTATACTAATTATGACTGGTAACTGTACCTTCGTTACTAATTATGACAAGTAACTGTAATTTCGATACAAATTATGGCAGGTAACTGTAACTTCGATACTAATTATGACAGGTAACAGTAACTTCGATACTAATTATAACAAGTAACTGTAACTGCGATACTAATTAAGACAGGTAACGGTAACTTCGTTACTAATTATGACAAGTAACTGTAATTTCGATACAAATAATGGCAGGTAACTGTAACTACGATACTAATTATGACAGGTAACTGTAACTTCGATACTAATTATGACAAGGAACTGTTATTTCGATACAAATTATGGCAGGTAACTGTAACTTTGTTACTAATTATGACAAGTAACTGTAATTTCGGTACAAATTATGGCAGGTAACTGTAACTTCGATACAAATTATGACAAACAACTGTAATTTCGAAACAAATAATAGCAGGTATCAGTAACTTCGATACAAATTATGACAGGTAACTGTAACTTTGATATTAATTATGACAAGTAACTGTAATTTCGATACAAATTATGGCAGGTAACTGTAACTTCGATACTAATTATGACAGGTTACATTAACTTCGCTACTAATTATGACCAGTAACAGTTACTTCGATACTAATTATGACAAGTTACTATAACATCGAAACTAATTATGACAGGTAACTGTAAGATCGTTACCAATTATGACAAGTATCTGTATTTTCGGTAAAAATTATGGCAGGTAACTGTAACTTCGAAACAAATTATGACAGGTTTCTGTAACTTCGTTACTAATTATGACAAGTAACTGTAACTTCGATACTAATTATGACAAGGAACTGTTATTTCGATACAATTTATGGCAGGTAACTGTAACTTCGTTACTAATTATGACAAGTAACTGTAATTTCGGTACAAATTATGGCAGGTAACTGTAACTTCGATACAAATTATGACAAGGAACTGTAATTTCGATACAAATAATGGCAGGTAACTGTAACTTCGATACTAATTATGACAGGTAACAGTAACTTCGATACTAATTATGACAGGTAACTGTAACTTCGCTACTAATTATGACAAGTAACTGTAATTTCGATACAAACTATGACAGGTAACTGTAACTTCGATACTAATTATGACAAGTATCTGTAATTTCGGTACAAGTTATGACAGGTAACTGTAACTTCGATACTAATTATGACAAGGAACTGTTATTTCGAAACAAATTATGGCAGGTAACTGTAACTTCGTTACTAATTATGACAGGTAACTGTAATTTCGGTACAAATTATGGAAGGTAACTGTAACTTCGATACAAATTATGACAAGGAACTGTAATTTCGATACAAATAATGGCAGGTAACTGTAATTTCGTTACTAATTATGACAGGTAACAGTAACTTCGATACTAATTATGACAGGTAACTGTAACTTCGCTACTAATTATGACAAGTAACTGTAATTTCGATACAAACTATGACAGGTAACTGTAACTTCGATACAAATTATGACAAGTATCTGTAATTTCGGTACAAATTATGACAGGTAACTGTAACTTCGATACTAATTATGACAAGGAACTGTTATTTCGATACAAATTAAGACAGGTAACTGTATCTTCGTTACTAAGTATGACAAGTATCTGTAATTTCGGTACAAATTATGGCAGGTAACTGTAACTTCGACACAAATTATGACAGGTAACAGTAAGTTCGCTACTAATTATGAAAAGTAACTGTAATTTCGATACAAACTATGACAGGTAACTGTAACTTCGATACTAATTATGACAAGGAACTGTTTTTCGATACAAATTATGACAGGTAAATGTAACTTCGTTACTAATTATGACAAGTATCTGTAATTTCGGTACCAATTATGGCAGGTAACTGTAACTTCGATACAAATTATGGCAGGTAACTGTAACTTCGATACAAATTATG
Organism: Meconema thalassinum; assembly: GCA_946902985.2. Taxonomy (NCBI): domain Eukaryota; kingdom Metazoa; phylum Arthropoda; class Insecta; order Orthoptera; family Tettigoniidae; genus Meconema; species Meconema thalassinum. The sequence goes on along the minus strand of OX336388.2, from coordinate 1,175,929,752 downwards.
ACAGGTAACAGTAACTTCGCTACTAATTATGACAAGTAACTGTAATTTCGATACAAACTATGACAGGTAACTGTAACTTCGTTACTAATTATGACAAGTAACTGTAATTTCGATACAAATTATGGCAGGTAACAGTAACTTCGATACTAATTATGACAGGTAACTGTAACTGCGATACTAATTATGACAAGGAACTGTTATTTCGATACAAATTATGACAGGAACAGTAACTTCGTGACTAATTATGGCAAGTGACTGTGATTTCGATACAAATAATGGCAGGTTACAGTAACTTCGATACTAATTATGACAGGTAACTGTAACTTCTATAATAATTATGACAGGTAACTGTACCTTCGTTACTAATTATGACAAGTAACTGTTATTTCGATACAAATGATGGCAGGTAACACTAACTTCGATACTAATTATGACAGGTAACAGTAACTTCGATACTAATTATAACAAGTAACTGTAACTGCGATACTAATTAAGACAGGTAACGGTAACTTCGTTACTAATTATGACAAGTAACTGTAATTTCGATACAAATAATGGCAGGTAACTGTAACTACGATACTAATTATGACAGGTAACTGTAACTTCGATACTAATTATGACAAGGAACTGTTATTTCGATACAAATTATGGCAGGTAACTGTAACTTTGTTACTAATTATGACAAGTAACTGTAATTTCGGTACAAATTATGGCAGGTAACTGTAACATCGATACAAATTATGACAAGGAACTGTAATTTCGATACAAATAATAGCAGGTATCTGTAACTTCGATACAAATTATGCCAGGTAACTGTAACTTTGATATTAATTATGACAAGTAACTGTAATTTCGATACAAATTATCGCAGGTAACTGTAACTTCGATACAAATTATGACAGGTAACTGTAACTTCGATATTAATTATGACAAGTAAGTCTAATTTCGATACAAATTATGGCAGGTAATTGTAACTTCGATACTAATTATGACAGGTAACAGTAACTTCGATAGTAATTATGACAAGTAACTGTAACTTCGATACTTATTATGACAAGTAACAGTAACATCGATACTAATTATGACAGGTAACTGTAACTTCGATACTTATTATGACAGGTAACAATAACTTCGATACTAATTATGACAGGTAACTGTAACTTCAATACTAATTATGACAGGTAACTGTAACTTCGATACAAATTATGAGAGGTAACTGTAACTTCGATATTAATTATGACAAGTAACTGTAATTTCGATACAAATTATGGCAGGTAACTGTAACTTCGATACTAATTATGACAGGTTACATTAACTTCGATACTATTTATGACAAGTAACAGTTACTTCGATACTAATTATGACAAGTAACTATAACATCGAAACTAATTATGACAGGTAACTGTAACATCGTTACCAATTATGACAAGTATCTGTAATTTCGGTACAAATTATGGCAGGTAACTGTAACTTCGATACAAATTATGACAGGTAACTGTAACTTCGTTACTAATTATGACAAGTAACTGTAATTTCGATACAAATAAGGGCAGGTAACTGTAACTTCGATACTAATTATGACAGGTGACTGTAACTTCGTTAATAATTATGACAAGGAACTGTTATTTCGATACAAATTATGGCAGGTAACTGTAACTTCGTAACTAATTATGACATGTAACTGTAATTTCAGTACAAATTATGGCAGGTCGATACTAATTATGACAGGTAACAGTAAATTCGATACTAATATGACTGGTAACTGTAACTTCGCTACTAATTATGAGAAGTAACTGTAATTTCGATACAAACTATGACAGGTAACTGTAACTTCGATACTAATTATGACAAGTATCTGTAATTCCGGTACAAATTATGATAGGTAACTGTAACTTCGATACTAATTATGACAAGGAACTGTTATTTCGAAACAAATTATGACAGGTAACTGTAACTTCGTTAATAATTATGACAAGTATCAGTAATTTCGGTACGAATTATGACAAGGAACTGTTATTTCGATACAAATTATGACAGGTAACTGTAACTTCGTTACTAATTATGACATGTATCTGTAATTTCGGTACCAATTATGGCAGGTAACTGTAACTTCGATACAAATTATGACAGGTAACAGTAACTTCGCTACTAATTATGACAAGTAACTGTAATTTCGATACAAATAATGGCAGGTAACTGTAACTACGATACTAATTATGACAGGTAACTGTAACTTCGATACTAATTATGACAAGGAACTGTTATTTCGATACAAATTATGGCAGGTAACTGTAACTTTGTTACTAATTATGACAAGTAACTGTAATTTCGGTACAAATTATGGCAGGTAACTGTAACTTCGATACAAATTATGACAAGGAACTGAAATTTCGATACAAATAATAGCAGGTATCTGTAACTTCGATACAAATTATGACAGGTAACTGTAACTTTGATATTAATTATGACAAGTAACTGTAATTTCGATACAAATTATGGCAGGTAACTGTAACTTCGATACAAATTATGACAGGTAACTGTAACTTCGATATTAATTATGACAAGTAACTGTAATTTCGATACAAATTATGGCAGGTAATTGTAACTTCGATACTAATTATGACAGGTAACAGTAACTTCGATAGTAATTATGACAAGTAACTGTAACTTCGATACTTATTATGACAAGTAACAGTAACTTCGATACTAATTATGACAGGTAACTGTAACTTCGATACTTATTATGACAGGTAACAATAACTTCGATACTAATTATGACAAGTAACTGTAACTTCAATACTAATTATGACAGGTAACTGTAACTTCGATACAAATTATGAGAGGTAACTGTAACTTCGATATTAATTATGACAAGTAACTGTAATTTCGATACAAATTATGGCAGGTAACTGTAACTTCGATACTAATTATGACAGGTTACATTAACTTCGATACTATTTATGACAAGTAACAGTTACTTCGATACTAATTATGACAAGTAACTATAACATCGAAACTAATTATGACAGGTAACTGTAACATCGTTACCAATTATGACAAGTATCTGTAATTTCGGTACAAATTATGGCAGGTAACTGTAACTTCGATACAAATTATGACAGGTAACTGTAACTTCGTTACTAATTATGACAAGTAACTGTAATTTCGATACAAATAAGGGCAGGTAACTGTAACTTCGATACTAATTATGACAGGTAACTGTAACTTCGATAATAATTATGACAAGGAACTGTTATTTCGATACAAATTATGGCAGGTAACTGAAACTTCGTAACTAATTATGACATGTAACTGTAATTTCGGTACAAATTATGGCAGGTAACTGTAACTTCGATACAAATTATGACAAGGAACTGTAATTTCGAAACAAATAATGGCAGGTAACTGTAACTTCGATACTAATTATGACAGGTAACAGTAAATTCGATACTAATATGACAGGTAACTGTAACTTCGCTACTAATTATGAGAAGTAACTGTAATTTCGATACTAACTATGACAGGTAACTGTAACTTCGATACTAATTATGACAAGTATCTGTAATTTCGATACAAATTATGACAGGTAACTGTAACTTCGATACTAATTATGACAAGGAACTGTTATTTCGAAACAAATTATGACAGGTAACTGTAACTTCGTTAATAATTATGACAAGTATCAGTAATTTCGGTACAAATTATGACAAGGAACTGTTATTTCGATACAAATTATGACAGGTAACTGTAACTTCGTTACTAATTATGACATGTATCTGTAATTTCGGTACCAATTATGGCAGGTAACTGTAACTTCGATACAAATTATGACAGGTAACAGTAACTTCGCTACTAATTATGACAAGTAACTGTAATTTCGATACAAATAATGGCAGGTAACTGTAACTACGATACTAATTATGACAGGTAACTGTAACTTCGATACTAATTATGACAAGGAACTGTTATTTCGATACAAATTATGGCAGGTAACTGTAACTTTGTTACTAATTATGACAAGTAACTGTAATTTCGGTACAAATTATGGCAGGTAACTGTAACTTCGATACAAATTATGACAAGGAACTGTAATTTCGATACAAATAATAGCAGGTATCTGTAACTTCGATACAAATTATGACAGGTAACTGTAACTTTGATATTAATTATGACAAGTAACTGTAATTTCGATACAAATTATGGCAGGTAACTGTAACTTCGATACAAATTATGACAGGTAACTGTAACTTCGATATTAATTATGACAAGTAACTGTAATTTCGATACAAATTATGGCAGGTAATTGTAACTTCGATACTAATTATGACAGGTTACAGTAACTTCGATAGTAATTATGACAAGTAACTGTAACTTCGATACTTATTATGACAAGTAACAGTAACTTCGATACTAATTATGACAGGTAACTGTAACTTCGATACTTATTATGACAGGTAACAATAACTTCGATACTAATTATGACAGGTGACTGTAACTTCAATACTAATTATGACAGGTAACTGTAACTTCGATACAAATTATGAGAGGTAACTGTAACTTCGATATTAATTATGACAAGTAACTGTAATTTCGATACAAATTATGGCAGGTAACTGTAACTTCGATACTAATTATGACAGGTTACATTAACTTCGATACTATTTATGACAAGTAACAGTTACTTCGATACTAATTATGACAAGTAACTATAACATCGAAACTAATTATGACAGGTAACTGTAACATCGTTACCAATTATGACAAGTATCTGTAATTTCGGTACAAATTATGGCAGGTAACTGTAACTTCGATACAAATTATGACAGGTAACTGTAACTTCGTTACTAATTATGACAAGTAACTGTAATTTCGATACAAATAAGGGCAGGTAACTGTAACTTCGATACTAATTATGACAGGTAACTGTAACTTCGATAATAATTATGACAAGGAACTGTTATTTCGATACAAATTATGGCAGGTAACTGTAACTTCGTAACTAATTATGACATGTAACTGTAATTTCGGTACAAATTATGGCAGGTAACTGTAACTTCGATACAAATTATGACATGGAACTGTAATTTCGAAACAAATAATGGCAGGTAACTGTAACTTCGATACTAATTATGACAGGTAACAGTAAATTCGATACTAATATGACAGGTAACTGTAACTTCGCTACTAATTATGAGAAGTAACTGTAATTTCGATACAAACTATGACAGGTAACTGTAACTTCGATACTAATTATGACAAGTATCTGTAATTTCGGTACAAATTATGACAGGTAACTGTAACTTCGATACTAATTATGACAAGGAACTGTTATTTCGAAACAAATTATGACAGGTAACTGTAACTTCGTTAATAATTATGACAAGTATCAGTAATTTCGGTACAAATTATGACAAGGAACTGTTATTTCGATACAAATTATGACAGGTAACTGTAACTTCGTTACTAATTATGACATGTATCTGTAATTTCGGTACCAATTATGGCAGGTAACTGTAACTTCGATACAAATTATGACAGGTAACAGTAACTTCGCTACTAATTATGACAAGTAACTGTAATTTCGATACAAACTATGACAGGTAACTGTAACTTCGTTACTAATTATGACAAGTAACTGTATTTTCGATACAAATTATGGCAGGTAACAGTAACTTCGATACTAATTATCACATGTAACTGTAACTTCGATACTAATTATGACAAGGAACTGGAATTTCGATACAAATTATGACAGGTAACGGTAACTTCCTTAGTTATTATGGCAAGTGACTGTAATTTCGATACAAATTATGGCAGGTTACAGTAACTTCGATACTAATTATGACAGGCAAATGTAACTTCTATACTAATTATGACAGGTAAATGTACCTTCGTTACTAATTATGACAAGTTACTGTACTTTCGATACAAATGATGGCAGGTAACTGTAACTTCGATACTAATTATGACAGGTAACAATATCTTCGATACCAATTATGACAGAAAACTGTAACTTCGATACTAATTATGACAGGTAACAGTATCTTCGATACTAATTATGGCAGGTAACTGTAACTTCGATACTAATGATGACAGTTAACTGTAACTTCGTTACTAATTATGACAAGTAACTGTAATTTCGATACAAATTATGGCAGGTAACTGTAACTTCGATACTAATTATGACAGGTAACAGTAACTTCGATACTAATTATAACAAGTAACTGTAACTTCGATACTAATTAAGACAGGTAACGGTAACTTCGTTACTAATTATGACAAGTAACTGTAATTTCGATACAAATTATGGCAGGTAACTGTAACTTCGTTACTAATTATGACAAGTAACTGTAACTTCGATACTAATTATGACAGGTAACTGTAACTTCGATACAAATTATGACAGGTAACTGTAACTTCGTTACTAATTATGACAAGTATGTGTAATTTCGGTACATATTATGGCAGGTAACTGAAACATCGTTACTAATTATGGCAGGTAACTGTAATTTCGATACAAATTATGACAGGTAACAGTAACTTCGATACTAATTATGACAAGTAACTGTAACTTAATTACAAATTATGACATGTAACTGTAATTTCGATACAAATTATGGCAGGTAACTGAAACATCATTACTAATTATGGCAGGTAACTGTAATTTCGATAAATTATGACAGGTAACAGTAACTTCGATATTAATTATGAAAACTAACTGTAATTTCGATACAAATTATGGCAGGTAATTGTAACTTCGATACTAATTATGATAGGTAACAGTAACTTCGATAGTAATTATGACAAGTAACTGTACCTTCGATACTTATTATGACAGGTAACAGTAACTTCGAAACAAATTATGACAGGTAAATGTAACATCGTTACTAATTATGACAAGTAACTGTAATTTCGATACAAATTATGGCAGGTAACTGTAACTTCGATACTAATTATGACAGGTTACAGTAACCTCGATACTAATTATGACAAGTAAGTGTAACTTCGATACTAATTATGACGGGTAACTGTAACTTCGATACTAATTATGACTAGTAACTCTAACTTCGTTACTAATTAGGGCAAGTAACTGTAATTTTGATAAAAATTATGGCAGGTAACTGTAACTTCGATACTAATTATGACAGGTAACAGTAACTTCGATACTAATTATGACAGGTAACTGTAACTTAGTTACTAATTATGACAAGTAACTGTAACTTCGATACTAATTATGACAGGTAACTGTAACTTCGATACAAATTATGACAGGTAACTGTAACTTCGATATTAATTATGACAAGTAACTGTAATTTCGATACAAATTATGGCAGGTAATTGTAACTTCGATACTAATTATGACAGGTAACAGTAAATTCGATAGTAATTATGACAAGTAACTGTAACTTCGATACTTATTATGACAGGTAACAGTAACTTCGATACTAATTATGACAGGTAACTGTAACTTCGATACTTATTATGACAGGTAACAGTAACTTCGATACTACTTATGACAGGTAACTGAAACTTCGATACTAATTATGACAGGTAACTGTAACTTCGATACAAATTATGACAGGTAACTGTAACTTCGATATTAATTATGACAAGTAACCTGTAATTTCGATACAAATTATGGCAGGTAACTGTAACTTCGATACTAATTATGACAGGTTACATTAACTTCGATACTAATTATGACAAGTAACAGTTACTTCGATACTAATTATGACAAGTAACTATAACCTCGAAACTAATTATGACAGTTAACTGTAACATCGTTACCAATTATGACAAGTATCTGTAATTTCGGTACAAATTATGGCAGGTAACTGTAACTTAGATACAAATTATGACAGGTAACTGTAACTTCGTTACTAATTATGACAAGTACCTGTAATTTCGATACAAATAAGGGCAGGTAACAGTAACTTCGATACTAATTACGACAGGTAACTGTAACTTCGATACCAATTATGACAAGGAACTGTTATTTCGATACAAATTATGGCAGGTAACTGTAACATCGTTACTAATTATGACATGTAACTGTATTTTCGGTACAAATTGTGGAAGGTAACTGTAACTTCGATACAAATTATGACAAGGAACTGCAATTTCGATACAAATAATGGCAGGTAACTGTAACTTCGATACTAATTATTACAGGTAACAGTAAATTCGATACTAATTATGACAGGTAACTGCAACTTCGCTACTAATTATGACAAGTAACTGTAATTTCGATACAAACTATGACAGGTAACTGTAACTTCGATACTAATAATGACAAGTATCTGTAATATCGGTACAAATTATGACAGGTTACTGTAACTTCGATACTAATTATGACAAGGAACTGTTATTTCGATACAAATTATGACAGGTAACTGTAACTTCGTTAATAATTATGACAAGTATCAGTAATTTCGGTACAAATTATGAGAAGAATTGTTATTTCGATACAAATTAGGACAGGTAACTGTAACTTCGTTACAAATTATGACAAATATCTGTAATTTCGGTACCAATTATGGCAGATAACTGTAACTTCGATACAAATTATGGCAGGTAACTGTAACTTCGATACAAATTATGACAGGTAACAGTAACTTCGCTACGAATTATGACAAGTAGCTGTAATTTCGATACAAACTATGACAGGTAAATGTAACTTCGTTACTAATTATGACAAGTAACTGTATTTTCGATACAAATTATGGCAGGTAACAGTAACTTCGATACTAATTATGACAGGTAACTGTAACTTCGATACTAATTATGACAAGGAACTGTAATTTCGATACAAATTATGACAGGTAACAGTAACTTCGTTACTAATTATGGCAAGTGACTGTAATTTCGATACAAATTATGGCAGGTTACAGTACCTTCGATACTAATTATGACAGGCAACTGTAACTTCTATACTAATTATGACTGGTAACTGTACCTTCGTTACTAATTATGACAAGTAACTGTAATTTCGATACAAATTATGGCAGGTAACTGTAACTTCGATACTTATTATGACAGGTAACAGTAACTTCGATACTAATTATAACAAGTAACTGTAACTGTGAAACTAATTAAGACAGGTAACTGTAACTTCGTTACTAATTATGACAAGTAACTGTAATTTCGATACAAATAATGGCAGGTAACTGTAACTACGAAACTAATTATGACAGGTAACTGTAACTTCGATACTAATTATGACAAGGAACTTTTATTTCGATACAAATTATGGCAGGAAACTGTAACTTTGTTACTAATTATGACAAGTAACTGTAATTTCGGTACAAATTATGGCAGGTAACTGTAACTTCGATACAAATTATGACAAGGAACTGTAATTTCGATACAAATAATAGCAGGTATCACTAACTTCGATACAAATTATGACAGGTAACTGTAACTTTGATATTAATTATGACAAGTAACTGTAATTTCGATACAAATTATGGCAGGTAACTGTAACTTCGATAGAAATTATGACAGGTAACTGTAACTTCGTTACTAATTATGACAAGTAACTGTAATTTCGATACAAATAAGGGCAGGTAACTGTAACTTCGATACTAATTATGACAGGTAACTGTAACTTCGATAATAATTATGACAAGGAACTGTTATTTCGATACAAATTATGGCAGGTAACTGTAACTTCGTAACTAATTATGACATGTAACTGTAATTTCGGTACAAATTATGGCAGGTAACTGTAACTTCGATACAAATTATGACATGGAACTGTAATTTCGAAACAAATAATGGCAGGTAACTGTAACTTCGATACTAATTATGACAGGTAACAGTAAATTCGATACCAATATGACAGGTAACTGTAACTTCGCTACTAATTATGAGAAGTAACTGTAATTTCGATACAAACTATGACAGGTAACTGTAACTTCGATACTAATTATGACAAGTATCTGTAATTTCGGTACAAATTATGACAGGTAACTGTAACTTCGATACTAATTATGACAAGGAACTGTTATTTCGAAACAAATTATGACAGGTAACTGTAACTTCGTTAATAATTATGACAAGTATCAGTAATTTCGGTACAAATTATGACAAGGAACTGTTATTTCGATACAAATTATGACAGGTAACTGTAACTTCGTTACTAATTATGACATGTATCTGTAATTTCGGTACCAATTATGGCAGGTAACTGTAACTTCGATACAAATTATGACAGGTAACAGTAACTTCGCTACTAATTATGACAAGTAACTGTAATTTCGATACAAACTATGACAGGTAACTGTAACTTCGTTACTAATTATGACAAGTAACTGTATTTTCGATACAAATTATGGCAGGTAACAGTAACTTCGATACTAATTATGACATGTAACTGTAACTTCGATACTAATTATGACAAGGAACTGGAATTTCGATACAAATTATGACAGGTAACGGTAACTTCCTTAGTTATTATGGCAAGTGACTGTAATTTCGATACAAATTATGGCAGGTTACAGTAACTTCGATACTAATTATGACAGGCAACTGTAACTTCTATACTAATTATGACAGGTAAATGTACCTTCGTTACTAATTATGACAAGTTACTGTACTTTCGATACAAATGATGGCAGGTAACTGTAACTTCGATACTAATTATGACAGGTAACAATATCTTCGATACCAATTATGACAGAAAACTGTAACTTCGATACTAATTATGACAGGTAACAGTATCTTCGATACTAATTATGGCAGGTAACTGTAACTTCGATACTAATGATGACAGTTAACTGTAACTTCGTTACTAATTATGACAAGTAACTGTAATTTCGATACAAATTATGGCAGGTAACTGTAACTTCGATACTAATTATGACAGGTAACAGTAACTTCGATACTAATTATAACAAGTAACTGTAACTTCGATACTAATTAAGACAGGTAACGGTAACTTCGTTACTAATTATGACAAGTAACTGTAATTTCGATACAAATTATGGCAGGTAACTGTAACTTCGTTACTAATTATGACAAGTAACTGTAACTTCGATACTAATTATGACAGGTAACTGTAACTTCGATACAAATTATGACAGGTAACTGTAACTTCGTTACTAATTATGACAAGTATGTGTAATTTCGGTACATATTATGGCAGGTAACTGAAACATCGTTACTAATTATGGCAGGTAACTGTAATTTCGATACAAATTATGACAGGTAACAGTAACTTCGATACTAATTATGACAAGTAACTGTAACTTAATTACAAATTATGACATGTAACTGTAATTTCGATACAAATTATGGCAGGTAACTGAAACATCATTACTAATTATGGCAGGTAACTGTAATTTCGATAAATTATGACAGGTAACAGTAACTTCGATATTAATTATGAAAACTAACTGTAATTTCGATACAAATTATGGCAGGTAATTGTAACTTCGATACTAATTATGATAGGTAACAGTAACTTCGATAGTAATTATGACAAGTAACTGTACCTTCGATACTTATTATGACAGGTAACAGTAACTTCGAAACAAATTATGACAGGTAACTGTAACATCGTTACTAATTATGACAAGTAACTGTAATTTCGATACAAATTATGGCAGGTAACTGTAACTTCGATACTAATTATGACAGGTTACAGTAACCTCGATACTAATTATGACAAGTAAGTGTAACTTCGATACTAATTATGACGGGTAACTGTAACTTCGATACTAATTATGACTAGTAACTCTAACTTCGTTACTAATTAGGGCAAGTAACTGTAATTTTGATAAAAATTATGGCAGGTAACTGTAACTTCGACACTAATTATGACAGGTAACAGTAACTTCGATACTAATTATGACAGGTAACTGTAACTTAGTTACTAATTATGACAAGTAACTGTAACTTCGATACTAATTATGACAGGTAACTGTAACTTCGATACAAATTATGACAGGTAACTGTAACTTCGATATTAATTATGACAAGTAACTGTAATTTCGATACAAATTATGGCAGGTAATTGTAACTTCGATACTAATTATGACAGGTAACAGTAAATTCGATAGTAATTATGACAAGTAACTGTAACTTCGATACTTATTATGACAGGTAACAGTAACTTCGATACTAATTATGACAGGTAACTGTAACTTCGATACTTATTATGACAGGTAACAGTAACTTCGATACTACTTATGACAGGTAACTGAAACTTCGATACTAATTATGACAGGTAACTGTAACTTCGATACAAATTATGACAGGTAACTGTAACTTCGATATTAATTATGACAAGTAACCTGTAATTTCGATACAAATTATGGCAGGTAACTGTAACTTCGATACTAATTATGACAGGTTACATTAACTTCGATACTAATTATGACAAGTAACAGTTACTTCGATACTAATTATGACAAGTAACTATAACCTCGAAACTAATTATGACAGTTAACTGTAACATCGTTACCAATTATGACAAGTATCTGTAATTTCGGTACAAATTATGGCAGGTAACTGTAACTTAGATACAAATTATGACAGGTAACTGTAACTTCGTTACTAATTATGACAAGTACCTGTAATTTCGATACAAATAAGGGCAGGTAACAGTAACTTCGATACTAATTACGACAGATAACTGTAACTTCGATACCAATTATGACAAGGAACTGTTATTTCGATACAAATTATGGCAGGTAACTGTAACATCGTTACTAATTATGACATGTAACTGTATTTTCGGTACAAATTGTGGAAGGTAACTGTAACTTCGATACAAATTATGACAAGGAACTGCAATTTCGATACAAATAATGGCAGGTAACTGTAACTTCGATACTAATTATTACAGGTAACAGTAAATTCGATACTAATTATGACAGGTAACTGCAACTTCGCTACTAATTATGACAAGTAACTGTAATTTCGATACAAACTATGACAGGTAACTGTAACTTCGATACTAATAATGACAAGTATCTGTAATTTCGGTACAAATTATGACAGGTTACTGTAACTTCGATACTAATTATGACAAGGAACTGTTATTTCGATACAAATTATGACAGGTAACTGTAACTTCGTTAATAATTATGACAAGTATCAGTAATTTCGGTACAAATTATGAGAAGAATTGTTATTTCGATACAAATTAGGACAGGTAACTGTAACTTCGTTACAAATTATGACAAATATCTGTAATTTCGGTACCAATTATGGCAGGTAACTGTAACTTCGATACAAATTATGGCAGGTAACTGTAACTTCGATACAAATTATGACAGGTAACAGTAACTTCGCTACGAATTATGACAAGTAGCTGTAATTTCGATACAAACTATGACAGGTAAATGTAACTTCGTTACTAATTATGACAAGTAACTGTATTTTCGATACAAATTATGGCAGGTAACAGTAACTTCGATACTAATTATGACAGGTAACTGTAACTTCGATACTAATTATGACAAGGAACTGTAATTTCGATACAAATTATGACAGGTAACAGTAACTTCGTTACTAATTATGGCAAGTGACTGTAATTTCGATACAAATTATGGCAGGTTACAGTACCTTCGATACTAATTATGACAGGCAACTGTAACTTCTATACTAATTATGACTGGTAACTGTACCTTCGTTACTAATTATGACAAGTAACTGTAATTTCGATACAAATTATGGCAGGTAACTGTAACTTCGATACTTATTATGACAGGTAACAGTAACTTCGATACTAATTATAACAAGTAACTGTAACTGTGAAACTAATTAAGACAGGTAACTGTAACTTCGTTACTAATTATGACAAGTAACTGTAATTTCGATACAAATAATGGCAGGTAACTGTAACTACGAAACTAATTATGACAGGTAACTGTAACTTCGATACTAATTATGACAAGGAACTTTTATTTCGATACAAATTATGGCAGGTAACTGTAACTTTGTTACTAATTATGACAAGTAACTGTAATTTCGGTACAAATTATGGCAGGTAACTGTAACTTCGATACAAATTATGACAAGGAACTGTAATTTCGATACAAATAATAGCAGGTATCAGTAACTTCGATACAAATTAAGACAGGTAACTGTAACTTTGATATTAATTATGACAAGTAACTGTAATTTCGATACAAATTATGGCAGGTAACTGTAACTTCGATACTAATTATGACAGGTTACATTAACTTCGCTACTAATTATGACCAGTAACAGTTACTTCGATACTAATTATGACAAGTAACTATAACATCGAAACTAATTATGACAGGTAACTGTAAGATCGTTACCAATTATGACAAGTATCTGTATTTTCGGTAAAAATTATGGCAGGTAACTGTAACTTCGAAACAAATTATGACAGGTATCTGTAACTTCGTTACTAATTATGACAAGTAACTGCAACTTCGTTACTAATTATGACAAGTAACTGTAATTTCGGTACAAATTATGGCAGGTAACTGTAACGTCGATACAAATTATGACAAGGAACTGTAATTTCGATACAAATAATGGCAGGTAACTGTAACTTCGATACTAATTATGCCAGGTAACAGTAACTTCGATACTAATTATGACAGGTAACTGTAACTTCGCTACTAATTATGACAAGTAACTGTAATTTCGATACAAATTATGACAGTTAACTGTAACTTCGATACTAATTATGACAAGTATCTGTAATTTTGGTACAAATTATGACAGGTAACTGTAACTTCGATACTAATTATGACAAGCAACTGTTATTTCGAAACAAATTATGGCAGATAACTGTAACTTCGTTACTAATTATGACAAGTAACTGTAATTTCGGTACAAATTATGGAAGGTAACTGTAACTTCGATACAAATTATGACAAGGAACTGTAATTTCGATACAAATAATGGCAGGTAACTGTAATTTCGATACTAATTATGACAGGTAACAGTAACTTCGATACTAATTATGACAGGTAACTGTAACTTCGCTACTAATTATGACAAGTAACTGTAATTTCGATACAAACTATGACAGGTAACTGTAACTTCGATACAAATTATGACAAGTATCTGTAATTTCGGTACAAATTATGACAGGTAACTGTAACTTCGATACTAATTATGACAAGGAACTGTTATTTCGATACAAATTATGACAGGTAACTGTATCTTCGTTACTAATTATGACAAGTATCTGTAATTTCGGTACAAATTATGGCAGGTAATTGTAACTTCGACACAAATTATGACAGGTAACAGTAACTTCGCTACTAATTATGACAAGTAACTGTAATTTCGATACAAACTATGACAGGTAACTGTAACTTCGATACTAATTATGACAAGGAACTGTTTTTCGATACAAATTATGACAGGTAAATGTAACTTCGTTACTAATTATGACAAGTATCTGAAATTTCGGTACCAATTATGGCAAGTACCTGTAACTTCGATACTAATTATGACAAGTATCTGTAATTTCGGTACAAATTATGACAGGTAACTGTAACTTCGATACTAATTATGACAAGGAACTGTTATTTCGAAACAAATTATGGCAGGTAACTGTAACTTCGTTACTAATTATGACAAGTAACTGTAATTTCGGTACAAATTATGGAAGGTAACTGTAACTTCGACACTAATTATGGCAGGTAACTGTCACTTCGATACTAATGATGACAGTTAACTGTAACTTCGTTACTAATTATGACAAGTAACTGTAATTTCGATACAAATTATGGCAGGTAACTGTAACTTCGATACTAATTATGACAGGTAACAGTAACTTCGATACTAATTATGACAGGTAACTGTAACTTCGATACTAATTATGACAAGTATCTGTAATTTCGGTACAAATTATGACAGGTAACTGTAACATCGATACTAATTATGACAAGGAACTGTTATTTCGAAACAAATTATGGCAGGTAACTGTAACTTCGTTACTAATTATGACAAGTAACTGTAATTTCGGTACAAATTATGGAATGTAACTGTAACTTCGATACAAATTATGACATGGAACTGTAATTTCGATACAAATAATGGCAGGTAACTGTAATTTCGATACTAATTATGACAGGTAACAGTAACTTCGATACTAATTATGACAGGTAACGGTAACTTCGCTACTAATTATGACAAGTAACTGTAATTTCGATACAAACTATTACAGGTAACTGTAACATCGATACAAATTATGACAAGTATCTGTAATTTCGGTACAAATTATGACAGGTAACTGTAACTTCGATACTAATTATGACAAGGAACTGTTATTTCGATACAAATTATGACAGGTAACTGTATCTTCGTTACTAATTATGACAAGTATCTGTAATTTCGGTACAAATTATGGCAGGTAACAGTAACTTCGACACAAATTATGACAGGTAACAGTAACTTCGCTACTAATTATGACAAGTAACTGTAATTTCGATACAAACTATGACAGGTAACTGTAACATCGATACAAATTATGACAAGGAACTGTTTTTCGATACAAATTATGACAGGTAAATGTAACTTCGTTACTAATTATGACAAGTATCTGTAATTTCGGTACCATTTATGGCAGGTAACTGTAACTTCGATACAAATTATGGCAGGTAACTGTAACTTCGATACAAATTATGACAGGTAACAGTAACTTCGCTACTAATTATGACAAGTAACTGTAATTTCGATACAAACTATGACAGGTAACTGTAACTTCGTTACTAATTATGACAAGTAACTGTAATTTCGATACAAATTATCGCAGGTAACAGTAAGTTTGATACTAATTATAACAGGTAACTGTAACTTCGATACTAATTATGACAAGGAACTGTTATTTCGATACAAATTATGACAGGTAACAGTAACTTCGTGACTAATTATGGCAAGTGACTGTGATTTCGATACAAATAATGGCAGGTTACAGTAACTTCGATACTAATTATGACAGGTAACTGTAACTTCTATACTAATTATGACAGGTAACTGTACCTTCGTTACTAATTATGACAAGTAACTGTTATTTCGATACAAATGATGGCAGGTAACACTAACTTCGATACTAATTATGACAGGTAACAATAACTTCGATACTAATTATGACAGAAAACAGTAACTTCGATACTAATTATGACAGGTAACAGTATCTTCGATACTAATTATGGCAGGTAACTGTAACTTCGATACTAATGATGACAGTTAACTGTAACTTCGTTACTAATTATGACAAGTAACTGTAATTTCGATACAAATTATGGCAGGTAACTGTAACTTCGATACTAATTATGACAGGTAACAGTAACTTCGATACTAATTATGACAGGTAACTGTAACTTCGTTACTAATTATGACAAGTAACTGTAACTTCGATACTAATTATGACAGGTAACTGTAACTTCGATACAAATTATGACAGGTAACTGTAACTTCGATATTAATTATGACAAGTAACTGTAATTTCGATACAAATTATGGCAGGTAATTGTAACTTCGATACTAATTATGACAGGTAACAGTAACTTCGATAGTAATTATGACAAGTAACTGTAACTTCCATACTTATTATGACAGGTAACAGTAACTTCGATACTAATTATGACAGGTAACTGTAACTTCGATACTTATTATGACAGGTAACAGTAACTTCGATACTACTTATGACAGGTAACTGTAACTTCGATACTAATTATGACAGGTAACTGTAACTTCGATACAAATTATGACAGGTAACTGTAACTTCGATATTAATTATGACAAGTAACCTGTAATTTCGATACAAATTATGGCAGGTAACTGTAACTTCGATACTAATTATGACAGGTTACATTAACTTCGATACTAATTATGACAAGTAACAGTTACTTCGATACTAATTATGACAAGTAACTATAACCTCGAAACTAATTATGACAGGTAACTGTAACATCGTTACCAATTATGACAAGTAACTGTAATTTCGGTACAAATTATGGCAGGTAACTGTAACTTCGATACAAATTATGACAGGTAACTGTAACTTCGTTACAAATTATGACAAGTAACTGTAATTTCGATACAAATAAGGGCAGGTAACTGTAACTTCGATACTAATTACGACAGCTAACTGTAACTTCGATACTAATTATGACAAGGAACTGTTATTTCGATACAAATTATGGCGGGTAACTGTAACATCGTTACTAATTATGACATGTAACTGTATTTTCGGTACAAATTATGGAAGGTAACTGTAACTTCGATACAAATTATGACAAGGAACTGTATTTTCGATACAAATAATGGCAGGTAACTGTAACTTCGATACTAATTATGACAGGTAACAGTAAATTCGATACTAATTATGACAGGTAACTGTAACTTCGCTACTAATTATGACAAGTAACTGTAATTTCGATACAAACTATGACAGGTAACTGTAACTTCGATACTAATTAAGACAAGTTACTGTAATTTCGGTACAAATTATGACAGTTAACTGTAACTTCGATACTAATTATGACAAGGAACTGTTATTTCGATACAAATTATGACAGGTAACTGTAACTTCGTTAATAATTATGACAAGTATCAGTAATTTCGGTACAAATTATGAGAAGGAAGTGTTATTTCGATACAAATTAGGACAGGTAACTGTAACTTTGTTACTAATTATGACAAGTAACTGTAATTTCGGTACCAATTATGGCAGGTAACTGTAACTTCGTTACTAATTATGACAAGTAACTGTAATTTCGATACAAATAAGGGCAGGTAACTGTAACTTCGATACAAATTATGACAGGTAACAGTAACTTCGCTACGAATTATGACAAGTATCTGTAATTTTGATACAAACTATGACAGGTAAATGTAACTTCGTTACTAATTATGACAAGTAACTGTATTTTCGATACAAATTAAGGCAGGTAACAGTAACTTCGATACTAATTATGACAGGTAACTGTAACTTCGATACTAATTATGACAAGGAACTGTAATTTCGATACAAAGTATGACAGGTAACAGTAACTTCGTTACTAATTATGGAAAGTGACTGTAATTTCGATACAAATTATGGCAGGTTACAGTACCTTCGATACTAATTATGACAGGCAACTGTAACTTCTATACTAATTATGACAGGTAACTGTACCTTCGTTACTAATTATGACAAGTAACTGTAATTTCGATACATATTATGGCAGGTAACTGCAACTTCGATACTAATTATGACAGGTAACAGTAACTTCGATACTAATTATAACAAGTAACTGTAACTGCGATACTAACTAAGACAGGTAACGGTAACTTCGTTACTAATTTTGTCAAGTAACTGTAATTTCGATACAAATAATGGCAAGTAACTGTAACTACGATACTAATTATGACAGGTAACTGTAACTTCGTTACTAATTATGGCAAGTGACTGTAATTTCGATACAAATTATGGCAGGTTACAGTACCTTCGATACTAATTATGACAGGCAACTGTAACTTCTATACTAATTATGACTGGTAACTGTACCTTCGTTACTAATTATGACAAGTAACTGTAATTTCGATACAAATTATGGCAGGTAACTGTAACTTCGATACTTATTATGACAGGTAACAGTAACTTCGATACTAATTATAACAAGTAACTGTAACTGTGAAACTAATTAAGACAGGTAACTGTAACTTCGTTACCAATTATGACAAGTAACTGTAATTTCGATACAAATAATGGCAGGTAACTGTAACTACGAAACTAATTATGACAGGTAACTGTAACTTCGATACTAATTATGACAAGGAACTTTTATTTCGATACAAATTATGGCAGGTAACTGTAACTTTGTTACTAATTATGACAAGTAACTGTAATTTCGGTACAAATTATGGCAGGTAACTGTAACTTCGATACAAATTATGACAAGGAACTGTAATTTCGATACAAATAATAGCAGGTATCAGTAACTTCGATACAAATTATGACAGGTAACTGTAACTTTGATATTAATTATGACAAGTAACTGTAATTTCGATACAAATTATGGCAGGTAACTGTAACTTCGATACTAATTATGACAGGTTACATTAACTTCGCTACTAATTATGACCAGTAACAGTTACTTCGATACTAATTATGACAAGTAACTATAACATCGAAACTAATTATGACAGGTAACTGTAAGATCGTTACCAATTATGACAAGTATCTGTATTTTCGGTAAAAATTATGGCAGGTAACTGTAACTTCGAAACAAATTATGACAGGTATCTGTAACTTCGTTACTAATTATGACAAGTAACTGCAACTTCGTTACTAATTATGACAAGTAACTGTAATTTCGGTACAAATTATGGCAGGTAACTGTAACGTCGATACAAATTATGACAAGGAACTGTAATTTCGATACAAATAATGGCAGGTAACTGTAACTTCGATACTAATTATGCCAGGTAACAGTAACTTCGATACTAATTATGACAGGTAACTGTAACTTCGCTACTAATTATGACAAGTAACTGTAATTTCGATACAAATTATGACAGTTAACTGTAACTTCGATACTAATTATGACAAGTATCTGTAATTTCGGTACAAATTATGACAGGTAACTGTAACTTCGATACTAATTATGACAAGCAACTGTTATTTCGAAACAAATTATGGCAGATAACTGTAACTTCGTTACTAATTATGACAAGTAACTGTAATTTCGGTACAAATTATGGAAGGTAACTGTAACTTCGATACAAATTATGACAAGGAACTGTAATTTCGATACAAATAATGGCAGGTAACTGTAATTTCGATACTAATTATGACAGGTAACAGTAACTTCGATACTAATTATGACAGGTAACTGTAACTTCGCTACTAATTATGACAAGTAACTGTAATTTCGATACAAACTATGACAGGTAACTGTAACTTCGATACAAATTATGACAAGTATCTGTAATTTCGGTACAAATTATGACAGGTAACTGTAACTTCGATACTAATTATGACAAGGAACTGTTATTTCGATACAAATTATGACAGGTAACTGTATCTTCGTTACTAATTATGACAAGTATCTGTAATTTCGGTACAAATTATGGCAGGTAATTGTAACTTCGACACAAATTATGACAGGTAACAGTAACTTCGCTACTAATTATGACAAGTAACTGTAATTTCGATACAAACTATAACAGGTAACTGTAACTTCGATACTAATTATGACAAGGAACTGTTTTTCGATACAAATTATGACAGGTAAATGTAACTTCGTTACTAATTATGACAAGTATCTGAAATTTCGGTACCAATTATGGCAAGTACCTGTAACTTCGATACTAATTATGACAAGTATCTGTAATTTCGGTACAAATTATGACAGGTAACTGTAACTTCGATACTAATTATGACAAGGAACTGTTATTTCGAAACAAATTATGGCAGGTAACTGTAACTTCGTTACTAATTATGACAAGTAACTGTAATTTCGGTACAAATTATGGAAGGTAACTGTAACTTCGACACTAATTATGGCAGGTAACTGTCACTTCGATACTAATGATGACAGTTAACTGTAACTTCGTTACTAATTATGACAAGTAACTTTAATTTCGATACAAATTATGGCAGGTAACTGTAACTTCGATACTAATTATGACAGGTAACAGTAACTTCGATACTAATTATGACAGGTAACTGTAACTTCGATACTAATTATGACAAGTATCTGTAATTTCGGTACAAATTATGACAGGTAACTGTAACATCGATACTAATTATGACAAGGAACTGTTATTTCGAAACAAATTATGGCAGGTAACTGTAACTTCGTTACTAATTATGACAAGTAACTGTAATTTCGGTACAAATTATGGAATGTAACTGTAACTTCGATACAAATTATGACATGGAACTGTAATTTCGATACAAATAATGGCAGGTAACTGTAATTTCGATACTAATTATGACAGGTAACAGTAACTTCGATACTAATTATGACAGGTAACGGTAACTTCGCTACTAATTATGACAAGTAACTGTAATTTCGATACAAACTATTACAGGTAACTGTAACATCGATACAAATTATGACAAGTATCTGTAATTTCGGTACAAATTATGACAGGTAACTGTAACTTCGATACTAATTATGACAAGGAACTGTTATTTCGATACAAATTATGACAGGTAACTGTATCTTCGTTACTAATTATGACAAGTATCTGTAATTTCGGTACAAATTATGGCAGGTAACAGTAACTTCGACACAAATTATGACAGGTAACAGTAACTTCGCTACTAATTATGACAAGTAACTGTAATTTCGATACAAACTATGACAGGTAACTGTAACATCGATACAAATTATGACAAGGAACTGTTTTTCGATACAAATTATGACAGGTAAATGTAACTTCGTTACTAATTATGACAAGTATCTGTAATTTCGGTACCATTTATGGCAGGTAACTGTAACTTCGATACAAATTATGGCAGGTAACTGTAACTTCGATACAAATTATGACAGGTAACAGTAACTTCGCTACTAATTATGACAAGTAACTGTAATTTCGATACAAACTATGACAGGTAACTGTAACTTCGTTACTAATTATGACAAGTAACTGTAATTTCGATACAAATTATCGCAGGTAACAGTAAGTTTGATACTAATTATAACAGGTAACTGTAACTTCGATACTAATTATGACAAGGAACTGTTATTTCGATACAAATTATGACAGGTAACAGTAACTTCGTGACTAATTATGGCAAGTGACTGTGATTTCGATACAAATAATGGCAGGTTACAGTAACTTCGATACTAATTATGACAGGTAACTGTAACTTCTATACTAATTATGACAGGTAACTGTACCTTCGTTACTAATTATGACAAGTAACTGTTATTTCGATACAAATGATGGCAGGTAACACTAACTTCGATACTAATTATGACAGGTAACAATAACTTCGATACTAATTATGACAGAAAACAGTAACTTCGATACTAATTATGACAGGTAACAGTATCTTCGATACTAATTATGGCAGGTAACTGTAACTTCGATACTAATGATGACAGTTAACTGTAACTTCGTTACTAATTATGACAAGTAACTGTAATTTCGATACAAATTATGGCAGGTAACTGTAACTTCGATACTAATTATGACAGGTAACAGTAACTTCGATACTAATTATGACAGGTAACTGTAACTTCGTTACTAATTATGACAAGTAACTGTAACTTCGATACTAATTATGACAGGTAACTGTAACTTCGATACAAATTATGACAGGTAACTGTAACTTCGATATTAATTATGACAAGTAACTGTAATTTCGATACAAATTATGGCAGGTAATTGTAACTTCGATACTAATTATGACAGGTAACAGTAACTTCGATAGTAATTATGACAAGTAACTGTAACTTCCATACTTATTATGACAGGTAACAGTAACTTCGATACTAATTATGACAGGTAACTGTAACTTCGATACTTATTATGACAGGTAACAGTAACTTCGATACTACTTATGACAGGTAACTGTAACTTCGATACTAATTATGACAGGTAACTGTAACTTCGATACAAATTATGACAGGTAACTGTAACTTCGATATTAATTATGACAAGTAACCTGTAATTTCGATACAAATTATGGCAGGTAACTGTAACTTCGATACTAATTATGACAGGTTACATTAACTTCGATACTAATTATGACAAGTAACAGTTACTTCGATACTAATTATGACAAGTAACTATAACCTCGAAACTAATTATGACAGGTAACTGTAACATCGTTTCCAATTATGACAAGTAACTGTAATTTCGGTACAAATTATGGCAGGTAACTGTAACTTCGATACAAATTATGACAGGTAACTGTAACTTCGTTACAAATTATGACAAGTAACTGTAATTTCGATACAAATAAGGGCAGGTAACTGTAACTTCGATACTAATTACGACAGCTAACTGTAACTTCGATACTAATTATGACAAGGAACTGTTATTTCGATACAAATTATGGCGGGTAACTGTAACATCGTTACTAATTATGACATGTAACTGTATTTTCGGTACAAATTATGGAAGGTAACTGTAACTTCGATACAAATTATGACAAGGAACTGTATTTTCGATACAAATAATGGCAGGTAACTGTAACTTCGATACTAATTATGACAGGTAACAGTAAATTCGATACTAATTATGACAGGTAACTGTAACTTCGCTACTAATTATGACAAGTAACTGTAATTTCGATACAAACTATGACAGGTAACTGTAACTTCGATACTAATTAAGACAAGTTACTGTAATTTCGGTACAAATTATGACAGTTAACTGTAACTTCGATACTAATTATGACAAGGAACTGTTATTTCGATACAAATTATGACAGGTAACTGTAACTTCGTTAATAATTATGACAAGTATCAGTAATTTCGGTACAAATTATGAGAAGGAAGTGTTATTTCGATACAAATTAGGACAGGTAACTGTAACTTTGTTACTAATTATGACAAGTAACTGTAATTTCGGTACCAGTTATGGCAGGTAACTGTAACTTCGTTACTAATTATGACAAGTAACTGTAATTTCGATACAAATAAGGGCAGGTAACTGTAACTTCGATACAAATTATGACAGGTAACAGTAACTTCGCTACGAATTATGACAAGAATCTGTAATTTTGATACAAACTATGACAGGTAAATGTAACTTCGTTACTAATTATGACAAGTAACTGTATTTTCGATACAAATTAAGGCAGGTAACAGTAACTTCGATACTAATTATGACAGGTAACTGTAACTTCGATACTAATTATGACAAGGAACTGTAATTTCGATACAAAGTATGACAGGTAACAGTAACTTCGTTACTAATTATGGAAAGTGACTGTAATTTCGATACAAATTATGGCAGGTTACAGTACCTTCGATACTAATTATGACAGGCAACTGTAACTTCTATACTAATTATGACAGGTAACTGTACCTTCGTTACTAATTATGACAAGTAACTGTAATTTCGATACATATTATGGCAGGTAACTGCAACTTCGATACTAATTATGACAGGTAACAGTAACTTCGATACTAATTATAACAAGTAACTGTAACTGCGATACTAACTAAGACAGGTAACGGTAACTTCGTTACTAATTATGTCAAGTAACTGTAATTTCGATACAAATAATGGCAAGTAACTGTAACTACGATACTAATTATGACAGGTAACTGTAACTTCGATACTAATTATGACAAGGAACTGTTATTTCGATACAAATTATGGCAGGTAACTGTAACTTTGTTACTAATTATGACAAGTAACTGTAATTTCGGTACAAATTATGGCAGGTAACTGTAACTTCGATACAAATTATGACAAGGAACTGTTATTTCGATACAAATTATGACAGGTAACAGTAACTTCGTGACTAATTATGGCAAGTGACTGTGATTTCGATACAAATAATGGCAGGTTACAGTAACTTCGATACTAATTATGACAGGTAACTGTAACTTCTATACTAATTATGACAGGTAACTGTACCTTCGTTACTAATTATGACAAGTAACTGTTATTTCGATACAAATGATGGCAGGTAACACTAACTTCGATACTAATTATGACAGGTAACAATAACTTCGATACTAATTATGACAGAAAACAGTAACTTCGATACTAATTATGACAGGTAACAGTATCTTCGATACTAATTATGGCAGGTAACTGTAACTTCGATACTAATGATGACAGTTAACTGTAACTTCGTTACTAATTATGACAAGTAACTGTAATTTCGATACAAATTATGGCAGGTAACTGTAACTTCGATACTAATTATGACAGGTAACAGTAACTTCGATACTAATTATGACAGGTAACTGTAACTTCGTTACTAATTATGACAAGTAACTGTAACTTCGATACTAATTATGACAGGTAACTGTAACTTCGATACAAATTATGACAGGTAACTGTAACTTCGATATTAATTATGACAAGTAACTGTAATTTCGATACAAATTATGGCAGGTAATTGTAACTTCGATACTAATTATGACAGGTAACAGTAACTTCGATAGTAATTATGACAAGTAACTGTAACTTCCATACTTATTATGACAGGTAACAGTAACTTCGATACTAATTATGACAGGTAACTGTAACTTCGATACTTATTATGACAGGTAACAGTAACTTCGATACTACTTATGACAGGTAACTGTAACTTCGATACTAATTATGACAGGTAACTGTAACTTCGATACAAATTATGACAGGTAACTGTAACTTCGATATTAATTATGACAAGTAACCTGTAATTTCGATACAAATTATGGCAGGTAACTGTAACTTCGATACTAATTATGACAGGTTACATTAACTTCGATACTAATTATGACAAGTAACAGTTACTTCGATACTAATTATGACAAGTAACTATAACCTCGAAACTAATTATGACAGGTAACTGTAACATCGTTACCAATTATGACAAGTAACTGTAATTTCGGTACAAATTATGGCAGGTAACTGTAACTTCGATACAAATTATGACAGGTAACTGTAACTTCGTTACAAATTATGACAAGTAACTGTAATTTCGATACAAATAAGGGCAGGTAACTGTAACTTCGATACTAATTACGACAGCTAACTGTAACTTCGATACTAATTATGACAAGGAACTGTTATTTCGATACAAATTATGGCGGGTAACTGTAACATCGTTACTAATTATGACATGTAACTGTATTTTCGGTACAAATTATGGAAGGTAACTGTAACTTCGATACAAATTATGACAAGGAACTGTATTTTCGATACAAATAATGGCAGGTAACTGTAACTTCGATACTAATTATGACAGGTAACAGTAAATTCGATACTAATTATGACAGGTAACTGTAACTTCGCTACTAATTATGACAAGTAACTGTAATTTCGATACAAACTATGACAGGTAACTGTAACTTCGATACTAATTAAGACAAGTTACTGTAATTTCGGTACAAATTATGACAGTTAACTGTAACTTCGATACTAATTATGACAAGGAACTGTTATTTCGATACAAATTATGACAGGTAACTGTAACTTCGTTAATAATTATGACAAGTATCAGTAATTTCGGTACAAATTATGAGAAGGAAGTGTTATTTCGATACAAATTAGGACAGGTAACTGTAACTTTGTTACTAATTATGACAAGTAACTGTAATTTCGGTACCAGTTATGGCAGGTAACTGTAACTTCGTTACTAATTATGACAAGTAACTGTAATTTCGATACAAATAAGGGCAGGTAACTGTAACTTCGATACAAATTATGACAGGTAACAGTAACTTCGCTACGAATTATGACAAGTATCTGTAATTTTGATACAAACTATGACAGGTAAATGTAACTTCGTTACTAATTATGACAAGTAACTGTATTTTCGATACAAATTAAGGCAGGTAACAGTAACTTCGATACTAATTATGACAGGTAACTGTAACTTCGATACTAATTATGACAAGGAACTGTAATTTCGATACAAAGTATGACAGGTAACAGTAACTTCGTTACTAATTATGGAAAGTGACTGTAATTTCGATACAAATTATGGCAGGTTACAGTACCTTCGATACTAATTATGACAGGCAACAGTATCTTCGATACTAATTATGGCAGGTAACTGTAACTTCGATACTAATGATGACAGTTAACTGTAACTTCGCTACTAATTATGACCAGTAACAGTTACTTCGATACTAATTATGACAAGTAACTATAACATCGAAACTAATTATGACAGGTAACTGTAAGATCGTTACCAATTATGACAAGTATCTGTAATTTCGGTAAAAATTATGGCAGGTAACTCTAACTTCGAAACAAATTATGACAGGTAACTGTAACTTCGTTACTAATTATGACAAGTAACTGTAACTTCGATACTAATTATGACAAGGAACTGTTATTTCGATACAATTTATGGCAGGTAACTGTAACTTCGTTACTAATTATGACAAGTAACTGTAATTTCGGTACAAATTATGGCAGGTAACTGTAACTTCGATACAAATTATGACAAGGAACTGTAATTTCGATACAAATAATGGCAGGTAACTGTAACTTCGATACTAATTATGACAGGTAACAGTAACTTCGATACTAATTATAACAGGTAACTGTAACTTCGCTACTAATTATGAGAAGTAACTGTAATTTCGATACAAACTATGACAGGTAACTGTAACTTCGATACTAATTATGACAAGTATCTGTAATTTCGGTACAAATTATGACAGGTAACTGTAACTTCGATACTAATTATGACAAGGAACTGTTATTTCGAAACAAATTATGGCAGGTAACTGTAACTTCGTTACTAATTATGACAAGTAACTGTAATTTCGGTACAAATTATGGCAGGTAACAGTAACTTCGATACTAATTATGACAGGTAACTGTAACTTCGATACTAATTATGACAAGGAACTGTTATTTCGATACAAATTATGACAGGTAACAGTAACTTCGTGACTAATTATGGCAAGTGACTGTGATTTCGATACAAATAATGGCAGGTTACAGTAACTTCGATACTAATTATGACAGGTAACTGTAACTTCTATACTAATTATGACAGGTAACTGTACCTTCGTTACTAATTATGACAAATAACTGTTATTTCGATACAAATGATGGCAGGTAACTGTAACTTCGATACTAATTATGACAGGTAACAGTAAATTCGATACTAATTATAACAAGTAACTGTAACTGCGATACTAATTAAGACAGGTAACGGTAACTTCGTTACTAATTATGACAAGTAACTGTAATTTCGATACAATAATGGCAGGTAACTGTAACTACGATACTAATTATGACAGGTAACTGTAACTTCGATACTAATTATGACAAGGAACTGTTATTTCGATACAAATTATGGCAGGTAACTGTAACTTTGTTACTAATTATGACAAGTAACTGTAATTTCGGTACAAATTATGGCAGGTAACTGTAACTTCGATACAAATTATGACAAGGAACTGTAATTTCGATACAAATAATAGCAGGTATCAGTAACTTCGATACAAATTTTGACAGGTAACTGTAACTTTGATATTAATTATGACAAGTAACTGTAATTTCGATACAAATTATGGCAGGTAACTGTAACTTCGATACAAATTATGACAAGTAACTGTAACTTCGATATCAATTATGACAAGTAACTGTAATTTCGATACAAATTATGGCAGGTAATTGTAACTTCGATACTAATTATGACAGGTAACACTAACTTCAATAGTAATTATGACAAGTAACTGTAACTTCGATACTTATTATGACAGGTAACAGTAACTTCGATACTAATTATGACAGGTAACTGTTATTTCGAAACAAATTATGACAGGTTACTGTAACTTCGTTAATAATTATGACAAGTATCAGTAATTTCGGTACAAATTATGACAAGGAACTGTTATTTCGATACAAATTATGACAGGTAACTGTAACTTCGTTACTAATTATGACATGTATCTGTAATTTCGGTACCAATTATGGCAGGTAACTGTAACTTCGATACAAATTATGACAGGTAACAGTAACTTCGCTACTAATTATGACTAGTAACTGTAATTTCGATACAAACTATGACAGGTAACTGTAACTTCGTTACTAATTATGACAAGTAACTGTATTTTCGATACAAATTATGGCAGGTAACAGTATCTTCGATACTAATTATGACAGGTAACTGTAACTTCGATACTAATTATGACAAGGAACTGGAATTTCGATACAAATTATGACAGGTAACAGTAACTTCCTTACTTATTATGGCAAGTGACTGTAATTTCGATACAATTTATGGCAGGTTACAGTAACTTCGATACTAATTATGACAGGCAACTGTAACTTCTATACTAATTATGACAGGTAACTGTACCTTCGTTACTAATTATGACAAGTTACTGTACTTTCGATACAAATGATGGCAGGTAACTGTAACTTCGATACTAATTATGACAGGTAACAATATCTTCGATACCAATTATGACAGAAAACTGTAACTTCGATACTAATTATGACAGGTAACAGTATCTTCGATACTAATTATGGCAGGTAACTGTAACTTCGATACTAATGATGACAGTTAACTGTAACTTCGATACTAATTATGACAAGTAACTGTAATTTCGATACAAATTATGGCAGGTAACTGTAACTTCGATACTAATTATGACAGGTAACAGTAACTTCGATACTAATTATAACAAGTAACTGTAACTTCGATACTAATTAAGACAGGTAACGGTAACTTCGTTACTAATTATGACAAGTAACTGTAATTTCGATACAAATTATGGCAGGTAACTGTAACTTCGTTACTAATTATGACAAGTAACTGTAACTTCGATACTAATTATGACAGGTAACTGTAACTTCGATACAAATTACGACAGGTAACTGTAACTTCGTTACTAATTATGACAAGTATCTGTAATTTCGGTACATATTATGGCAGGTAACTGAAACATCGTTACTAATTATGGCAGGTAACTGTAATTTTGATACAAATTATGACAGGTAACAGTAACTTCGATGCTAAATATGACAAGTAACTGTAACTTAATTACAAATTATGACAAGTAACTGTAATTTCGATACAAATTATGGCAGGTAACTGAAACATCGTTACTAATTATGGCAGGTAACTGTAACTTCGAAACAAATTATGACAGGTAACTGTAACATCGTTACTAATTATGACAAGTAACTGTAATTTCGATACAAATTATGGCAGGTAACTGTAACTTCGATACTAATTATGACAGGTTACAATAACCTCGATACTAATTATGACAAGTAAGTGTAACTTCGATACTAATTATGACGGGTAACTGTAACTTCGATACTAATTATGACTAGTAACTCTAACTTCGTTACTAATTAGGGCAAGTAACTGTAATTTTGATAAAAAATTATGGCAGGTAACTGTAACTTCGATACTAATTATGACAGGTAACAGTAACTTCGATACTAATTATGACAGGTAACTGTAACTTCGTTACTAATTATGACAAGTAACTGTAATTTCGATACTAATTATGACAGGTAACTGTAACTTCGATACAAATTATGACAGGTAACTGTAACTTCGATATTAATAATGACAAGTAACTGTAATTTCGATACAAATTATGGCAGGTAATTGTAACTTCGATACTAATTATGACAGGTAACAGTAACTTCGATAGTAATTATGACAAGTAACTGTAACTTCGATACTTATTATGACAGGTAACAGTAACTTCGATACTAATTATGACAGGTAACTGTAACTTCGATACTTATTATGACGGGTAACAGTAACTTCGATACTACTTATGACAGGTAACTGTAACTTCGATACTAATTATGACAGGTAACTGTAACTTCGATACAAATTATGACAGGTAACTGTAACTTCGATATTAATTATGACAAGTAACCTGTAATTTCGATACAAATTATGGCAGGTAACTGTAACTTCGATACTAATTATGACAGGTTACATTAACTTCGATACTAATTATGACAAGTAACAGTTACTTCGATACTAATTATGACAAGTAACTATAACCTCGAAACTAATTATGACAGGTAACTGTAACATCGTTACCAATTATAACAAGTATCTGTAATTTCGGTACAAATTATGGCAGGTAACTGTAACTTCGATACAAGTTATGACAGGTAACTGTAACTTCGTTAGTAATTATGACAAGTAACTGTAATTTCGATACAAATAAGGGCAGGTAACTGTAACTTCGATACTAATTACGACAGGTAACTGTAACTTCGATACTAATTATTACAAGGAACTATTATTTCGATACAAATTATGGCAGGTAACTGTAACATCGTTACTAATTATGACATGTAACTGTATTTTCGGTACAAATTATGGAAGGTAACTGTAACTTCGATACAAATTATGACAAGGAACTGTAATTTCGATACAAATAATGGCAGGTAACTGTAACTTCGATACTAATTATCACAGGTAACAGTAAATTCGATACTAATTATGACAGGTAACTGTAACTTCGCTACTAATTATGACAAGTAACTGTAATTTCGATACAAACTATGACAGGTAACTGTAACTTCGATACTAATTATGACAAGTATCTGTAATTTCAGTACAAATTATGACAAGTAACTGTAACTTCGATACTAATTATGACAAGGAACTGTTATTTCGATACAAATTATGACAGGTAACTGTAACTTCGTTAATAATTATGACATGTATCAGTAATTTCGGTACAAATTATGAGAAGTAAGTGTTATTTCGATACAAATTTGGACAGGTAACTGTATCTTCGTTACTAATTATGACAAGTATCTGTAATTTCGGTACCAATTATGGCAGGTAACTGTAACTTCGATACAAATTATGGCAGGTAACTGTAACTTCGATACAAATTATGACAGGTAACAGTAACTTCGCTACGAATTATGACAAGTAACTGTAATTTCGATACAAACTATGACAGGTAACTGTAACTTCGATACTAATTAAGACAAGTTACTGTAATTTCGGTACAAATTATGACAGTTAACTGTAACTTCGATACTAATTATGACAAGGAACTGTTATTTCGATACAAATTATGACAGGTAACTGTAACTTCGTTAATAATTATGACAAGTATCAGTAATTTCGGTACAAATTATGAGAAGGAAGTGTTATTTCGATACAAATTAGGACAGGTAACTGTAACTTTGTTACTAATTATGACAAGTAACTGTAATTTCGGTACCAGTTATGGCAGGTAACTGTAACTTCGTTACTAATTATGACAAGTAACTGTAATTTCGATACAAATAAGGGCAGGTAACTGTAACTTCGATACAAATTATGACAGGTAACAGTAACTTCGCTACGAATTATGACAAGTATCTGTAATTTTGATACAAACTATGACAGGTAAATGTAACTTCGTTACTAATTATGACAAGTAACTGTATTTTCGATACAAATTAAGGCAGGTAACAGTAACTTCGATACTAATTATGACAGGTAACTGTAACTTCGATACTAATTATGACAAGGAACTGTAATTTCGATACAAAGTATGACAGGTAACAGTAACTTCGTTACTAATTATGGAAAGTGACTGTAATTTCGATACAAATTATGGCAGGTTACAGTACCTTCGATACTAATTATGACAGGCAACAGTATCTTCGATACTAATTATGGCAGGTAACTGTAACTTCGATACTAATGATGACAGTTAACTGTAACTTCGCTACTAATTATGACCAGTAACAGTTACTTCGATACTAATTATGACAAGTAACTATAACATCGAAACTAATTATGACAGGTAACTGTAAGATCGTTACCAATTATGACAAGTATCTGTAATTTCGGTAAAAATTATGGCAGGTAACTCTAACTTCGAAACAAATTATGACAGGTAACTGTAACTTCGTTACTAATTATGACAAGTAACTGTAACTTCGATACTAATTATGACAAGGAACTGTTATTTCGATACAATTTATGGCAGGTAACTGTAACTTCGTTACTAATTATGACAAGTAACTGTAATTTCGGTACAAATTATGGCAGGTAACTGTAACTTCGATACAAATTATGACAAGGAACTGTAATTTCGATACAAATAATGGCAGGTAACTGTAACTTCGATACTAATTATGACAGGTAACAGTAACTTCGATACTAATTATAACAGGTAACTGTAACTTCGCTACTAATTATGAGAAGTAACTGTAATTTCGATACAAACTATGACAGGTAACTGTAACTTCGATACTAATTATGACAAGTATCTGTAATTTCGGTACAAATTATGACAGGTAACTGTAACTTCGATACTAATTATGACAAGGAACTGTTATTTCGAAACAAATTATGGCAGGTAACTGTAACTTCGTTACTAATTATGACAAGTAACTGTAATTTCGGTACAAATTATGGCAGGTAACAGTAACTTCGATACTAATTATGACAGGTAACTGTAACTTCGATACTAATTATGACAAGGAACTGTTATTTCGATACAAATTATGACAGGTAACAGTAACTTCGTGACTAATTATGGCAAGTGACTGTGATTTCGATACAAATAATGGCAGGTTACAGTAACTTCGATACTAATTATGACAGGTAACTGTAACTTCTATACTAATTATGACAGGTAACTGTACCTTCGTTACTAATTATGACAAATAACTGTTATTTCGATACAAATGATGGCAGGTAACTGTAACTTCGATACTAATTATGACAGGTAACAGTAAATTCGATACTAATTATAACAAGTAACTGTAACTGCGATACTAATTAAGACAGGTAACGGTAACTTCGTTACTAATTATGACAAGTAACTGTAATTTCGATACAATAATGGCAGGTAACTGTAACTACGATACTAATTATGACAGGTAACTGTAACTTCGATACTAATTATGACAAGGAACTGTTATTTCGATACAAATTATGGCAGGTAACTGTAACTTTGTTACTAATTATGACAAGTAACTGTAATTTCGGTACAAATTATGGCAGGTAACTGTAACTTCGATACAAATTATGACAAGGAACTGTAATTTCGATACAAATAATAGCAGGTATCAGTAACTTCGATACAAATTTTGACAGGTAACTGTAACTTTGATATTAATTATGACAAGTAACTGTAATTTCGATACAAATTATGGCAGGTAACTGTAACTTCGATACAAATTATGACAAGTAACTGTAACTTCGATATCAATTATGACAAGTAACTGTAATTTCGATACAAATTATGGCAGGTAATTGTAACTTCGATACTAATTATGACAGGTAACACTAACTTCAATAGTAATTATGACAAGTAACTGTAACTTCGATACTTATTATGACAGGTAACAGTAACTTCGATACTAATTATGACAGGTAACTGTTATTTCGAAACAAATTATGACAGGTTACTGTAACTTCGTTAATAATTATGACAAGTATCAGTAATTTCGGTACAAATTATGACAAGGAACTGTTATTTCGATACAAATTATGACAGGTAACTGTAACTTCGTTACTAATTATGACATGTATCTGTAATTTCGGTACCAATTATGGCAGGTAACTGTAACTTCGATACAAATTATGACAGGTAACAGTAACTTCGCTACTAATTATGACTAGTAACTGTAATTTCGATACAAACTATGACAGGTAACTGTAACTTCGTTACTAATTATGACAAGTAACTGTATTTTCGATACAAATTATGGCAGGTAACAGTATCTTCGATACTAATTATGACAGGTAACTGTAACTTCGATACTAATTATGACAAGGAACTGGAATTTCGATACAAATTATGACAGGTAACAGTAACTTCCTTACTTATTATGGCAAGTGACTGTAATTTCGATACAATTTATGGCAGGTTACAGTAACTTCGATACTAATTATGACAGGCAACTGTAACTTCTATACTAATTATGACAGGTAACTGTACCTTCGTTACTAATTATGACAAGTTACTGTACTTTCGATACAAATGATGGCAGGTAACTGTAACTTCGATACTAATTATGACAGGTAACAATATCTTCGATACCAATTATGACAGAAAACTGTAACTTCGATACTAATTATGACAGGTAACAGTATCTTCGATACTAATTATGGCAGGTAACTGTAACTTCGATACTAATGATGACAGTTAACTGTAACTTCGATACTAATTATGACAAGTAACTGTAATTTCGATACAAATTATGGCAGGTAACTGTAACTTCGATACTAATTATGACAGGTAACAGTAACTTCGATACTAATTATAACAAGTAACTGTAACTTCGATACTAATTAAGACAGGTAACGGTAACTTCGTTACTAATTATGACAAGTAACTGTAATTTCGATACAAATTATGGCAGGTAACTGTAACTTCGTTACTAATTATGACAAGTAACTGTAACTTCGATACTAATTATGACAGGTAACTGTAACTTCGATACAAATTACGACAGGTAACTGTAACTTCGTTACTAATTATGACAAGTATCTGTAATTTCGGTACATATTATGGCAGGTAACTGAAACATCGTTACTAATTATGGCAGGTAACTGTAATTTTGATACAAATTATGACAGGTAACAGTAACTTCGATGCTAAATATGACAAGTAACTGTAACTTAATTACAAATTATGACAAGTAACTGTAATTTCGATACAAATTATGGCAGGTAACTGAAACATCGTTACTAATTATGGCAGGTAACTGTAACTTCGAAACAAATTATGACAGGTAACTGTAACATCGTTACTAATTATGACAAGTAACTGTAATTTCGATACAAATTATGGCAGGTAACTGTAACTTCGATACTAATTATGACAGGTTACAATAACCTCGATACTAATTATGACAAGTAAGTGTAACTTCGATACTAATTATGACGGGTAACTGTAACTTCGATACTAATTATGACTAGTAACTCTAACTTCGTTACTAATTAGGGCAAGTAACTGTAATTTTGATAAAAAATTATGGCAGGTAACTGTAACTTCGATACTAATTATGACAGGTAACAGTAACTTCGATACTAATTATGACAGGTAACTGTAACTTCGTTACTAATTATGACAAGTAACTGTAATTTCGATACTAATTATGACAGGTAACTGTAACTTCGATACAAATTATGACAGGTAACTGTAACTTCGATATTAATAATGACAAGTAACTGTAATTTCGATACAAATTATGGCAGGTAATTGTAACTTCGATACTAATTATGACAGGTAACAGTAACTTCGATAGTAATTATGACAAGTAACTGTAACTTCGATACTTATTATGACAGGTAACAGTAACTTCGATACTAATTATGACAGGTAACTGTAACTTCGATACTTATTATGACGGGTAACAGTAACTTCGATACTACTTATGACAGGTAACTGTAACTTCGATACTAATTATGACAGGTAACTGTAACTTCGATACAAATTATGACAGGTAACTGTAACTTCGATATTAATTATGACAAGTAACCTGTAATTTCGATACAAATTATGGCAGGTAACTGTAACTTCGATACTAATTATGACAGGTTACATTAACTTCGATACTAATTATGACAAGTAACAGTTACTTCGATACTAATTATGACAAGTAACTATAACCTCGAAACTAATTATGACAGGTAACTGTAACATCGTTACCAATTATAACAAGTATCTGTAATTTCGGTACAAATTATGGCAGGTAACTGTAACTTCGATACAAGTTATGACAGGTAACTGTAACTTCGTTAGTAATTATGACAAGTAACTGTAATTTCGATACAAATAAGGGCAGGTAACTGTAACTTCGATACTAATTACGACAGGTAACTGTAACTTCGATACTAATTATTACAAGGAACTATTATTTCGATACAAATTATGGCAGGTAACTGTAACATCGTTACTAATTATGACATGTAACTGTATTTTCGGTACAAATTATGGAAGGTAACTGTAACTTCGATACAAATTATGACAAGGAACTGTAATTTCGATACAAATAATGGCAGGTAACTGTAACTTCGATACTAATTATCACAGGTAACAGTA
This sequence comes from Meconema thalassinum, assembly GCA_946902985.2. Lineage (NCBI taxonomy): Eukaryota > Metazoa > Arthropoda > Insecta > Orthoptera > Tettigoniidae > Meconema > Meconema thalassinum. Next base: position 1,175,892,124 of record OX336388.2, on the reverse strand, counting down.
AATTCGATACTAATTATGACAGGTAACTGTAACTTCGCTACTAATTATGACAAGTAACTGTAATTTCGATACAAACTATGACAGGTAACTGTAACTTCGATACTAATTATGACAAGTATCTGTAATTTCAGTACAAATTATGACAAGTAACTGTAACTTCGATACTAATTATGACAAGGAACTGTTATTTCGATACAAATTATGACAGGTAACTGTAACTTCGTTAATAATTATGACATGTATCAGTAATTTCGGTACAAATTATGAGAAGTAAGTGTTATTTCGATACAAATTTGGACAGGTAACTGTATCTTCGTTACTAATTATGACAAGTATCTGTAATTTCGGTACCAATTATGGCAGGTAACTGTAACTTCGATACAAATTATGGCAGGTAACTGTAACTTCGATACAAATTATGACAGGTAACAGTAACTTCGCTACGAATTATGACAAGTAACTGTAATTTCGATACAAACTATGACAGGTAAATGTAACTTCGTTACTAATTATGACAAGTAACTGTATTTTCGATACAAATTATGGCAGGTAACTGTAACTTCGATACTAATTATGACTGGTAACTGTAACTTCGATACTAATTATGACAAGGAACTGTAATTTCGATACAAATTATGACAGGTAACAGTAACTTCGTTACTAATTATGGCAAGTGACTGTAATTTCGATACAAATTATGGCAGGTTACAGTACCTTCGATACTAATTATGACAGGCAACTGTAACTTCTATACTAATTATGACTGGTAACTCTACCTTCGTTACTAATTATGACAAGTAACTGTAATTTCGATACAAATTATGGCAGGTAACTGTAACTTCGATACTAATTATGACAGGTAACAGTAACTTCGATACTAATTATAACAAGTAACTGTAACTGCGAAACTAATTAAGACAGGTAACGGTAACTTCGTTACTAATTATGACAAGTAACTGTAATTTCGATACAAATAAAGGCAGGTAACTGTAACTACGATACTAATTATGACAGGTAACTGTAACTTCGATACTAATTATGACAAGGAACTGTTATTTCGATACAAATTATGGCAGGTAACTGTAACTTTGTTACTAATTATGACAAGTAACTGTAATTTCGGTACAAATTATGGCTGGTAACTGTAACTTCGATACAAATTATGACAAGGAACTGTAATTTCGATACAAATAATAGCAGGTATCAGTAACTTCGATACAAATTATGACAGGTAACTGTAACTTTGATATTATTTATGACAAGTAACTGTAATTTCGATACAAATTATGACAGGTATCTGTAACTTCGTTACTAATTATGACAGGTAACTGTTCCTTCGTTACTAATTATGACAAGTTACTGTACTTTCGATACAAATGATGACAGGTAACTGTAACTTCGATACTAATTATGACAGGTAACAATATCTTCGATACCAATTATGACAGAAAACTGTAACTTCGATACTAATTATGACAGGTAACAGTATCTTCGATAATAATTATGGCAGGTAACTGTAACTTCGATACTAATGATGACAGTTAACTGTAACTTCGATACTAATTATGACAAGTAACTGTAATTTCGATACAAATTATGGCAGGTAACTGTAACTTCGATACTAATTATGACAGGTAACAGTAACTTCGATACTAATTATAACAAGTAACTGTAACTTCGATACTAATTAAGACAGGTAACGGTAACTTCGTTACTAATTATGACAAGTAACTGTAATTTCGATACAAATTATGGCAGGTAACTGTAACTTCGTTACTAATTATGACAAGTAACTGTAACTTCGATACTAATTATGACAGGTAACTGTAACTTCGATACAAATTATGACAGGTAACTGTAACTTCGTTACTAATTATGACAAGTATCTGTAATTTCGGTACATATTATGGCAGGTAACTGAAACATCGTTACTAATTATGGCAGGTAACTGTAATTTTGATACAAATTATGACAGGTAACAGTAACTTCGATACTAATTATGACAAGTAACTGTAACTTAATTACAAATTATGACAAGTAACTGTAATTTCGATACAAATTATGGCAGCTAACTGAAACATCGTTACTAATTATGGCAGGTAACTGTAACTTCGAAACAAATTATGACAGGTAACTGTAACATCGTTACTAATTATGACAAGTAACTGTAATTTCGATACAAATTATGGCAGGTAACTGTAACTTCGATACTAATTATGACAGGTTACAGTAACCTCGATACTAATTATGACAAGTAAGTGTAACTTCGATACTAATTATGACGGGTAACTGTAACTTCGATTCTAATTATGACTAGTAACTCTAACTTCGTTACTAATTAGGGCAAGTAACTGTAATTTTGATAAAAAATTATGGCAGGTAACTGTAACTTCGATACTAATTATGACAGGTAACAGTAACTTCGATACTAATTATGACAGGTAACTGTAACTTCGTTACTAATTATGAAAAGTAACTGTAATTTCGATACTAATTATGACAGGTAACTGTAACTTCGATACAAATTATGACAGGTAACTGTAACTTCGATATTAATTATGACAAGTAACTGTAATTTCGATACAAATTATGGCAGGTAATTGTAACTTCGATACTAATTATGACAGGTAACAGTAACTTCGATAGTAATTATGACAAGTAACTGTAACTCCGATACTTATTATGACAGGTAACAGTAACTTCGATAATAATTATGACAAGGAACTGGAGTTTCGATACAAATTATGACAGGTAACAGTAACTTCCTTACTTATTATGGCAAGTGACTGTAATTTCGATACAAATTATGGCAGGTTACAGTAACTTCGAAACTAATTATGACAGGCAACTGTAACTTCTATACTAATTATGACAGGTAACTGTACCTTCGTTACTAATTATAACAAGTTACTGTACTTTCGATACAAATGATGGCAGGTAACTGTAACTTCGATACTAATTATGACAGGTAACAATATCTTCGATACCAATTATGACAGAAAACTGTAACTTCGATACTAATTATGACAGGTAACAGTATCTTCGATACTAATTATGGCAGGTAACTGTAACTTCGATACTAATGATGACAGTTAACTGTAACTTCGATACTAATTATGACAAGTAACTGTAATTTCGATACAAATTATGGCAGGTAACTGTAACTTCGATACTAATTATGACAGGTAACAGTAACTTCGATACTAATTATAACAAATAACTGTAACTTCGATACTAATTAAGACAGGTAACGGTAACTTCGTTACTAATTATGACAAGTAACTGTAATTTCGATACAAATTATGGCAGGTAACTGTAACTTCGTTACTAATTATGACAAGTAACTGTAACTTCGATTCTAATTATGACAGGTAACTGTAACTTCGATACAAATTATGACAGGTAAAAGTAACTTCGTTACTAATTATGACAAGTATCTGTAATTTCGGTACATATTATGGCAGGTAACTGAAACATCGTTAATAATTATGACAAGTATCAGTAATTTCGGTACAAATTATGAGAAGTAAGTGTTATTTCGATACAAATTAGGACAGGTAACTGTATCTTCGTTACTAATTATGACAAGTATCTGTAATTTCGGTACCAATTATGGCAGGTAACTGTAACTTCGATACAAATTATGGCAGGTAACTGTAACTTCGATACAAATTATGACAGGTAACAGTACCTTCGCTACGAATTATGACAAGTAACTGTAATTTCGATACAAACTATGACAGGTAAATGTAACTTCGTTACTAATTATGACAAGTAACTGTATTTTCGATACAAATTATGGCAGGTTACAGTAACTTCGATACTAATTATGACAGGTAACTGTAACGTCGATACTAATTATGACAAGGAACTGTAATTTCGATACAAATTATGACAGGTAACAGTAACTTCGTTACTAATTATGGCAAGTGACTGTAATTTCGATACAAATTATGGCAGGTTACAGTACCTTCGATACTAATTATGACAGGCAACTGTAACTTCTATACTAATTATGACTGGTAACTCTACCTTCGTTACTAATTATGACAAGTAACTGTAATTTCGATACAAATTATGGCAGGTGACTGTAACTTCGATACTAATTATGACAGGTAACAGTAACTTCGATACTAATTATAACAAGTAACTGTAACTGCGAAACTAATTAAGACAGGTAACGGTAACTTCGTTACTAATTATGACAAGTAACTGTAATTTCGATACAAATAATGGCAGGTAAGTGTAACTACGATACTAATTATGACAGGTAACTGTAACTTCGATAATAATTATGACAAGGAACTGTTATTTCGATACAAATTATGGCAGGTAACTGTAACTTTGTTACTAATTATGACAAGTAACTGTAATTTCGGTACAAATTATGGCTGGTAACTGTAACTTCGATACAAATTATGACAAGGAACTGTAATTTCGATACAAATAATAGCAGGTATCAGTAACTTCGATACAAATTATGACAGGTAACTGTAACTTTGATATTATTTATGACAAGTAACTGTAATTTCGATACAAATTATGGCAGGTAACTGTAACTTCGATACTAATTATGACAGGTTACATTAACTTCGCTACTAATTATGACCAGTAACAGTTACTTCGATAATAATTATGATAAGTAACTATAACATCGAAACTAATTATGACAGGTAACTGTAAGATCGTTACCAATTATGACAAGTATCTGTATTTTCGGCAAAAATTATGGCAGGTAACTGTAACTTCGAAACAAATTATGACAGGTATCTGAAACTTCGTTACTAATTATGGCAAGTTACTGTAACTTCGATACTAATTATGACAAGGAACTGTTATTTCGATACAATTTATGGCAGGTAACTGTAACCTCGTTACTAATTATGACAAGTAACTGTAATTTCGGTACAAATTATGGCAGGTAACTGTAACTTCGATACAAATTATGACAAGGAACTGTAATTTCGATACAAATAATGGCAGGTAACTGTAACTTCGATACTAATTATGACAGGTAACAGTAACTTCGATACTAATTATGACAGGTAACAGTAACTTCGCTACTAATTATGACAAGTAACCGTAATTTCGATACAAATTATGACAGGTAACTGTAACTTCGATACTAATTATGACAAGTATCTGTAATTTCGGTACAAATTATGACAGGTAACTGTAACTTCGATACTAATTATGACAAGGAACTGTTATTTCGAAACAAATTATGGCAGGTAACTGTAACTTCGTTACTAATTATGACAAGTAACTGTAATTTCGGTACAAATTATGGAAGGTAACTGTAACTTCGATACAAATTATGACAAGGAACTGTAATTTCGATACAAATAATGGCAGGTAACTGTAATTTCGATACTAGTTATGACAGGTAACAGTAACTTCGATACTAATTATGACAGGTAACTGTAACTTCGCTACTAATTATGACAAGTAACTGTATCTTCGTTACTAATTATGACAAGTATCTGTAATTTCGGTACAAATTATGGCAGGTAACAGTAACTTCGACACAAATTATGACTGGTAACAGTAACTTCGCTACTAATTATGACAAGTAACTGTAATTTCGATACAAACTATGACAGGTAACTGTAAGTTCGATACTAATTATGACAAGGAACTGTTTTTCGATACAAATTATGACAGGTAAATGTAACTTCGTTACTAATTATGACAAGTATCTGTAATTTCGGTACCAATTATGGCAGGTAACTGTAACTTCGATACATTTTATGGCAGGTAACTGTAACTTCGATACAAATTATGACAGGTAACAGTAACTTCGCTACTAATTATGACAAGTAACTGTATTTTCGATACAAACTACGACAGGTAACTGTAACTTCGTTACTAATTATGACAAGTAACTGTAATTTCGATACAAATTATGGCAGGTAACAGTAACTTCGATACTAATTATGACAGGTAACTGTAACTTCGATACTAATTATGACAAGGAACTGTTATTTCGATACAAATTATGACAGGTAACAGTAACTTCGTGACTAATTATGGCAAGTGACTGTGATTTCGATACAAATAATGGCAGGTTACAGTAACTTCGATACTAATTATGACAGCTAACTGTAACTTCTATACTAATTATGACAGGTAACTGTACCTTCGTTACTAATTATGACAAGTAACTGTTATTTCGATACAAATGATGGCAGGTAACACTAACTTCGATACTAATTATGACAGGTAACAGTAATTTCGATACTAATTATAACAAGTAACTGTAACTGCGATACTAATAAAGACAGGTAACGGTAACTTCGTTACTAATTATGACAAGTAACTGTAATTTCGATACAACTAATGGCAGGTAACTGTACCTACGATACTAATTATGACAGGTAACTGTAACTTCGATACTAATTATGACAAGGAACTGTTATTTCGATACAAATTATGGCAGGTAACTGTAACTTTGTTACTAATTATGACAAGTAACTGTAATTTCGGTACAAATTATGCCAGGTAACTGTAACTTCGATACAAATTATGACAAGGAACTGTAATTTCGATACAAATAATAGCAGGTATCAGTAACTTCGATACAAATTATGACAGGTAACTGTAACTTTGATATTAATTATGACAAGTAACTGTAATTTCGATACAAATTATGGCAGGTAACTGTAACTTCGATACTAATTATGACAGGTTACATTAACTTCGCTACTAATTATGACCAGTAACAGTTACTTCGATACTAATTATGACTATGAACTATAACATCGAAACTAATTATGACAGGTAACTGTAAGATCGTTACCAATTATGACAAGTATCTGTAATTTCGGTAAAAATTATGGCAGGTAACTGTAACTTCGAAACAAATTATGACAGGTAACTGTAACTTCGTTACTAATTATGACAAGTAACTGTAACTTCGATACTAATTATGACAAGGAACTGTTTTTTCGATACAATTTATGGCAGGTAACTGTAACTTCGTTACTAATTATGACAAGTAACTGTAATTTCGGTACAAATTATGGAAGGTAACTGTAACTTCGATACAAATTATGACAAGGAACTGTAATTTCGATACAAATAATGGCAGGTAACTGTAACTTCGATACTAATTATGACAGGTAACAGTAACTTCGATACTAATTATGACAGGTAACTGTAACTTCGCTACTAATTATGACAAGTAACTGTAATTTCGATACAAACTATGACAGGTAACTGTACCTTCGATACTAATTATGACAAGTATCTGTAATTTCGGTACAAATTATAACAGGTAACTGTAACTTCGATACTAATTATGACAAGGAACTGTTATTTCGAAACAAATTATGGCAGGTAACTGTAACTTCGTTACTAATTATGACAAGTAACTGTAATTTCGGTACAAATTATGGAAGGTAACTGTCACTTCGATACAAATTATGACAAGGAACTGTAATTTCGATACAAATAATGGCAGGTAACTGTAATTCCGATACTAATTATGACAGGTAACAGTAACTTCGATACTAATTATGACAGGTAACTGTAACTTCGCTACTAATTATGACAAATAACTGTAATTTCGATACAAATTATGACAGGTAACTGTAACTTCTATACTAATTATGACTGGTAACTGTACCTTCGTTACTAATTATGACAAGTAACTGTAATTTCGATACAAATTATGGCAGGTAACTGTAACTTCGATACTAATTACGACAGGTAACAGTAACTTCGATACTAATTATAACAAGTAACTGTAACTGCGAAACTAATTAAGACAGGTAACGGTAACTTCGTTACTAATTATGACAAGTAACTGTAATTTCGATACAAATAATGGCAGGTAACTCTAACTACGATACTAATTATGACAGGTAACTGTAACTTCGTTACTAATTATGACAAGTAACTGTAATTTCGGTACAAATTATGGAAGGTAACTGTAACTTCGATACTAATTATGACAAGGAACTGTTATTTCGATACAAATTATGGCAGGTAACTGTAACTTTGTTACTAATTATGACAAGTAACTGTAATTTCGGTACAAATTATGGCAGGTAACTGTAACTTCGATACAAATTATGAGAAGGAACTGTAATTTCGATACAAATAATAGCAGGTATCAGTAACTTCGATACAAATTATGACAGGTAACTGTAACTTTGATATTAATTATGACAAGTAACTGTAATTTCGATACAAATTATGGCAGGTAACTGTAACTTCGATACTAATTATGACAGGTTACATTAACTTCGCTACTAATTATGACCAGTAACAGTTACTTCGATACTAATTATGACAAGTAATTATAACATCGAAACTAATTATGACAGGTAACTGTAAGATCGTTACCAATTATGACAAGTATCTGTATTTTCGGTAAAAATTATGGCAGGTAACTGTAACTTCGAAACAAATTATGACAGGTATCTGTAACTTCGTTACTAATTATGACAAGTTACTGTAACTTCGATACTAATTATGACAAGGAACTGTTATTTCGATACTATTTATGGCAGGTAACTGTAACCTCGTTACTAATTATGACAAGTAACTGTAATTTCGGTACAAATTATGGCAGGTAACTGTAACTTCGATACAAATTATGACAAGGAACTGTAATTTCGATACAAATAATGGCAGGTAACTGTAACTTCGATACTAGTTATGACAGGTAACAGTAACTTCGATACTAATTATGACAGGTAACTGTAACTTCGCTACTAATTATGACAAGTAACCGTAATTTCGATACAAATTATGACAGGTAACTGTAACTTCGATACTCATTATGACAAGTATCTGTAATTTCGGTACAAATTATGACAGGTAACTGTAACTTCGATACTAATTATGACAAGGAACTGTTATTTCGAAACAAATTATGGCAGGTAACTGTAACTTCGTTACTAATTATGACAAGTAACTGTAATTTCGGTACAAATTATGGAAGGTAACTGTAACTTCGATACAAATTATGACAAGGAACTGTAATTTCGATACAAATAATGGCAGGTAACTGTAATTTCGATACTAATTATGACAGGTAACAGTAACTTCGATACTAATTATGACAGGTAACTGTAACTTCGCTACTAATTATGACAAGTAACTGTAATTTCGATACAAACTATGACAGGTAACTGTAACTTCGATACAAATTATGACAAGTATCTGTAATTTCGGTACAAATTATGACAGGTAACTGTAACTTCGATACTTATTATGACAAGGAACTGTTATTTCGAAACAAATTATGACAGGTAACTGTATCTTCGTTACTAATTATGACAAGTATCTGTAATTTCGGTACAAATTATGGCAGGTAACTGTAACTTCGACACAAATTATGACAGGTAACAGTAACTTCGCTACTGATTATGACAAGTAACTGTAATTTCGATACAAACTATGACAGGTAACTGTAACTTCGATACTAATTATGACAAGGAACTGTTTATCGATACAAATTATGACAGGTAAATGTAACTTCGTTACTAATTATGACAAGTATCTGTAATTTCGGTACCAATTATGGCAGGTAACTGTAACTTCGATACATTTTATGGCAGGTAACTGTAACTTCGATACAAATTATGACAGGTAACAGTAACTTCGCTACTAATTATGACAAGTAACTGTATTTTCGATACAAACTATGACAGGTAACTGTAACTTCGTTACTAATTATGACAAGTAACTGTAATTTCGATACAAATTATGGCAGGTAACAGTAACTTCGATACTAATTATGACAGGTAACTGTAACTTCGATACTAATTATGACAAGGAACTGTTATTTCGATACAAATTATGACAGGTAACAGTAACTTCGTGACTAATTATGGCAAGTGACTGTGATTTCGATAAAAATAATGGCAGGTTACAGTAACTTCGATACTAATTATGACAGGTAACTGTAACTTCTATACTAATTATGACAGGTAACTGTACCTTCGTTACTAATTATGACAAGTAACTGTTATTTCGATACAAATGATGGCAGGTATCACTAACTTCGATACTAATTATGACAGGTAACAGTAATTTCGATACTAATTATAACAAGTAACTGTAACTGCGATACTAATCAAGACAGGTAACGGTAACTTCGTTACTAATTATGACAAGTAACTGTAATTTCGATACAAATAATGGCAGGTAACTGTAACTATGATACTAATTATGACAGGTAACTGTAACTTCGATACTAATTATGACAAGGAACTGTTATTTCGATACAAATTATGGCAGGTAACTGTAACTTTGTTACTAATTATGACAAGTAACTGTAATTTCGGTACAAATTATGGCAGGTAACTGTAACTTCGATACAAATTATGACAAGGAACTGTAATTTCGATACAAATAATAGCAGGTATCAGTAACTTCGATACAGATTATGACAGGTAACTGTAACTTTGATATTAATTTTGGCAAGTAACTGTAATTTCGATACAAATTATGGCAGGTAACTGTAACTTCGATACTAATTATGACAGGTTACATTAACTTCGCTACTAATTATGACCAGTAACAGTTACTTCGATACTAATTATGACAAGTAACTATAACATCGAAACTAATTATGACAGGTAACTGTAAGATCGTTACCAATTATGACAAGTATCTGTATTTTCGGTAAAAATTATGGCAGGTAACTGTAACTTCGAAACAAATTATGACAGGTATCTGAAACTTCGTTACTAATTATGGCAAGTTACTGTAACTTCGATACTAATTATGACAAGGAACTGTTATTTCGATACAATTTATGGCAGGTAACTGTAACCTCGTTACTAATTATGACAAGTAACTGTAATTTCGGTACAAATTATGGCAGGTAACTGTAACTTCGATACAAATTATGACAAGGAACTGTAATTTCGATACAAATAATGGCAGGTAACTGTAACTTCGATACTAATTATGACAGGTAACAGTAACTTCGATACTAATTATGACAGGTAACAGTAACTTCGCTACTAATTATGACAAGTAACCGTAATTTCGATACAAATTATGACAGGTAACTGTAACTTCGATACTAATTATGACAAGTATCTGTAATTTCGGTACAAATTATGACAGGTAACTGTAACTTCGATACTAATTATGACAAGGAACTGTTATTTCGAAACAAATTATGGCAGGTAACTGTAACTTCGTTACTAATTATGACAAGTAACTGTAATTTCGGTACAAATTATGGAAGGTAACTGTAACTTCGATACAAATTATGACAAGGAACTGTAATTTCGATACAAATAATGGCAGGTAACTGTAATTTCGATACTAATTATGACAGGTAACAGTAACTTCGATACTAATTATGACAGGTAACTGTAACTTCGCTACTAATTATGACAAGTAACTGTATCTTCGTTACTAATTATGACAAGTATCTGTAATTTCGGTACAAATTATGGCAGGTAACAGTAACTTCGACACAAATTATGACTGGTAACAGTAACTTCGCTACTAATTATGACAAGTAACTGTAATTTCGATACAAACTATGACAGGTAACTGTAACTTCGATACTAATTATGACAAGGAACTGTTTGTCGATACAAATTATGACAGGTAAATGTAACTTCGTTACTAATTATGACAAGTATCTGTAATTTCGGTACCAATTATGGCAGGTAACTGTAACTTCGATACATTTTATGGCAGGTAACTGTAACTTCGATACAAATTATGACAGGTAACAGTAACTTCGCTACTAATTATGACAAGTAACTGTATTTTCGATACAAACTACGACAGGTAACTGTAACTTCGTTACTAATTATGACAAGTAACTGTAATTTCGATACAAATTATGGCAGATAACAGTAACTTCGATACTAATTATGACAGGTAACTGTAACTTCGATACTAATTATGACAAGGAACTGTTATTTCGATACAAATTATGACAGGTAACAGTAACTTCGTGACTAATTATGGCAAGTGACTGTGATTTCGATACAAATAATGGCAGGTTACAGTAACTTCGATACTAATTATGACAGCTAACTGTAACTTCTATACTAATTATGACAGGTAACTGTACCTTCGTTACTAATTATGACAAGTAACTGTTATTTCGATACAAATGATGGCAGGTAACACTAACTTCGATACTAATTATGACAGGTAACAGTAATTTCGATACTAATTATAACAAGTAACTGTAACTGCGATACTAATTAAGACAGGTAACGGTAACTTCGTTACTAATTATGACAAGTAACTGTAACTTCGCTACTAATTATGACAAGTAACTGTAATTTCGATACAAACTATGACAGGTAACTGTAACTTCGATACTAATTATGACAAGTATCTGTAATTTCGGTACAAATTATGACAGGTAACTGTAACTTCGATACTAATTATGACAAGGAACTGTTATTTCGAAACAAATTATGGCAGGTAACTGTAACTTCATTACTAATTATGACAAGTAACTGTAATTTCGGTACAAATTATGGAAGGTAACTGTAACTTCGATACAAATTATGACAAGGAACTGTAATTTCGATACAAATAATGGCAGGTAACTGTAATTTCGATACTAATTATGACAGGTAACAGTAACTTCGATACTAATTATGACAGGTAACTGTAACTTCGCTACTAATTATGACAAGTAACTGTAATTTCGATACAAACTATGACAGGTAACTGTAACATCGATACAAATTATGACAAGTATCTGTAATTTCGGTACAAATTATGACAGGTAACTGTAACTTCGATACTAATTATGACATGGAACTGTTATTTCGATACAAATTATGACAGGTAACTGTATCTTCGTTACTAATTATGACAAGTATCTGTAATTTCGGTACAAATTATGGCAGGTAACTGTAACTTCGACACAAATTATGACAGGTAACAGTAACTTCGCTACTAATTATGACAAGTAACTGTAATTTCGATACAAACTATGACAGGTAACTGTAACTTCGATACTAATTATGACAAGGAACTGTTTTTCGATACAAATTATGACAGGTAAATGTAACTTCGTTACTAATTATGACAAGTATCTGTAATTTGGGTACCAATTATGGCAGGTAACTGTAACTTCGATACAAATTATGGCAGGTAACTGTAACTTCGATACAAATTATGACAAGTATCTGTAATTTCGGTACAAATTATGACAGGTAACTGTAACTTCGATACTAATTATGACAAGGAACTGTTATTTCGAAACAAATTATGGCAGGTAACTGTAACTTCGTTACTAATTATGACAAGTAACTGTAATTTCGGTACAAATTATGGAAGGTAACTGTAACTTCGATACAAATTATGACAAGGAACTGTAATTTCGATACAAATAATGGCAGGTAACTGTAATTTCGATACTAATTATGACAGGTAACAGTAACTTCGATACTAATTATGACAGGTAACTGTAACTTCGCTACTAATTATGAAAAGTAACTGTAATTTCGATACAAACTATGACAGGTAACTGTAACATCGATACAAATTATGACAAGTATCTGTAATTTCGGTACAAATTATGACAGGTAACTGTAACTTCGATACTAATTATGACAAGGAACTGTTATTTCGATACAAATTATGACAGGTAACTGTATCTTCGTTACTAATTATGACAAGTATCTGTAATTTGGGTACAAATTATGGCAGGTAACTGTAACTTCGACACAAATTATGACAGGTAACAGTAACTTCGCTACTAATTATGACAAGTAACTGTAATTTCGATACAAACTATGACAGGTAACTGTAACTTCGATACTAATTATGACAAGGAACTGTTTTTCGATACAAATTATGACAGGTAAATGTAACTTCGTTACTAATTATGACAAGTATCTGTAATTTCGGTACCAATTATGGCAGGTAACTGTAACTTCGATACAAATTATGGCAGGTAACTGTAACTTCGATACAAATTATGACAGGTAACAGTAACTTCGCTACTAATTATGACAAGTAAATGTAATTTCGATACAAACTATGACAGGTAACTGTAACTTCATTACTAATTATGACAAGTAACTGTAATTTCGATACAAATTATGGCAGGTAACAGTAAGTTCGATACTAATTATAACAGGTAACTGTAACTTCGATACTAATTATGACAAGGAACTGTTATTTCGATACAAATTATGACAGGTAACAGTAACTTCGTGACTAATTATGGCAAGTGACTGTGATTTCGATACAAATAATGGCAGGTTACAGTAACTTAGATACTAATTATGACAGGTAACTGTAACTTCTATACTAATTATGACAGGTAACTGTACCTTCGTTACTAATTATGACAGGTAACTGTTATTTCGATACAAATGATGGCAGGTAACACTAACTTCGATACTAATTATGACAGGTAACAATAACTTCGATACAAATTATGACAGAAAACAGTAACTTCGATACTAATTATGACAGGTAACAGTATCTTCGATACTAATTATGGCAGGTAACTGTAACTTCGATACTAATGATGACAGTTAACTGTAACTTCGTTACTAATTATGACAAGTAACTGTAATTTCGATACAAATTATGGCAGGTAACTGTAACTTCGATACTAATTATGACAAGTAACTGTAACTTCGATACTAATTATGACAGGTAACTGTAACTTCGATACAAATTATGACAGGTAACTGTAACTTCGATATTAATTATGACAAGTAACTGTAATTTCGATACAAATTATGGCAGGTAATTGTAACTTCGATACTAGTTATGACAGGTAACAGTAACTTCGATAGTAATTATGACTAGTAACTGTAACTTCCATACTTATTATGACAGGTAACAGTAACTTCGATACTAATATGACAGGTAACTGTAACTTCGATACTTATTATGACAGATAACAGTAACTTCGATACTACTTATGACAGGTAACTGTAACTTCGATACTAATTATGACAGGTAACTGTAACTTCGATACAAATTATGACAGGTAACTGTAACTTCGATATTAATTATGACAAGTAACCTGTAATTTTGATACAAATTATGGCAGGTAACTGTAACTTCGATACTAATTATGACAGGTTACTTTAACTTCGATACTAATTATGACAAGTAACAGTTACTTCGATACTAATTATGACAAGTAACTATAACCGCGAAACTAATTATGACAGGTAACTGTAACATCGTTACCAATTATGACAAGTATCTGTAATTTCGGTACAAATTATGGCAGGTAATTGTAACTTCGATACAAATTATGACAGGTAACTGTAACTTCGTTACTAATGTGACAAGTAACTGTAATTTCGATACAAATAAGGGCAGGTAACTGTAACTTCGATACTAATTACGACAGGTAACTGTAACTTCGATACTAATTATGACAAGGAACTGTTATTTCGATACAAATTATGGCAGGTAACTGTAACATCGTTACTAATTATGACATGTAACTGTATTTTCGGTACAAATTATGGAAGGTAACTGTAACTTCGATACAAATTATGACAAGGAACTGTAATTTCGATACAAATAATGGCAGGTAACTGTAACTTCGATACTAATTATGACAGGTAACAGTAAATTCGATACTAATTATGACAGGTAACTGTAACTTCGCTACTAATTATGACAAGTAACTGTAATTTCGATACAAACTATGACAGGTAACTGTAACTTCGATACTAATTATGACAAGTATCTGTAATTTCGGTACAAATTATGACAGGTAACTGTAACTTCGATACTAATTATGACAAGGAACTGTTATTTCGATACAAATTATGACATGTAACTGTAACTTCGTTAATAATTATGACAAGTATCTGTAATTTCGGTACCAATTATGGCAGGTAACTGTAACGTCGATACAAATTATGGCAGGTAACTGTAACTTCGATACTAATTATGACAGGTAACAGTAACTTCGCTACGAATTATGACAAGTAACTGTAATTTCGATACAAACTATGACAGGTAAATGTAACTTCGTTACTAATTATGACAAGTAACTTTTTTTTCTATACAAATTAAGGCAGGTAACAGTAACTTCGATACTAATTATGACAGGTAACTGTAACTTCGATACTAATTATGACAAGGAACTGTAATTTCGATACAAATTATGACAGGTAACAGTAACTTCGTTACTAATTATGGCAAGTGACTGTAATTTCGATACAAATTATGGCAGGTTACAGTACCTTCGATACTAATTATGACAGGCAACTGTAACTTCTATACTAATTATGACAGGTTACTGTACCTTCGTTACTAATTATGACAAGTAACTGTAATTTCGATACAAATTATGGCAGGTAACTGTAACTTCGATACTAATTATGACAGGTAACAGTAACTTCGATATTAATTATAACAAGTAACTGTAACTGCGATACTAATTAAGACAGGTAACGGTAACTTCGTAACTAATTATGACAGGTAACTGTAATTTCGATAGAAATAATGGCAGGTAACTGTAACTACGATACTAATTATGACAGGTAACTGTAACTTCGATACTAATTATGACAAGGAACTGTTATTTCGATACAAATTATGGCAGGTAACTGTAACTTTGTTACTAATTATGACAAGTAACTGTAATTTCGGTACAAATTATGGCAGGTAACTGTAACTTCGATACAAATTATGACAAGGAACTGTAATTTCGATACAAATAATAGCAGGTATCAGTAACTTCGATACAAATTATGACAGGTAACTGTAACTTTGATATTAATTATGACAAGTAACTGTAATTTTGATACAAATTATGGCAGGTAACTGTAACTTCGATACTAATTATGACAGGTTACATTAACTTCGCTACTAATTATGACCAGTAACAGTTACTTCGATACTAATTATGACAAGTAACTGTAATTTCGGTACAAATTATGGCAGGTAACTGTAACTTCGATACAAATTATGACAAGGAACTGTAATTTCGATACAAATAATGGCAGGTAACTGTAACTTCGATACTAATTATGACAGGTAACAGTAACTTCGATACTAATTATGACAGGTAACTGTAACTTCGCTACTAATTATGACAAGTAACTGTAATTTCGATACAAACTATGACAGGCAACTGTAACTTCGATACTAATTATGACAAGTATCTGTAATTTCGGTACAAATTATGACAGGTAACTGTAACTTCGATACTAATTATGACAAGGAACTGTTATTTCAAACAAATTATGGCAGGTAACTGTAACTTCGTTACTAATTATGACAAGTAACTGTAATTTCGGTACAAATTATGGAAGGTAACTGTAACTTCGATACAAATTATGACAAGGTACTGTAATTTCGATACAAATAATGGCAGGTAACTGTAATTTCGATACTAATTATGACAGGTAACAGTAACTTCGATACTAATTATGACAGGTAACTGTAACTTCGCTACTAATTATGACAAGTAACTGTAATTTCGATACAAACTATGACAGGTAACTGTAACATCGATACAAATTATGACAAGTATCTGTAATTTCGGTACAAATAATGACAGGTAACTGTAACTTCGATACTAATTATGACAAGGAACTGTTATTTCGATACAAATTATGACAGGTAACTGTATCTTCGTTACTAATTATGACAAGTATCTGTAATTTCGGTACAAATTATGGCAGGTAACTGTAACTTCGACACAAATTATGACAGGTAACAGTAACTTCGCTACTAATTATGACAAGTAACTGTAATTTCGATACAAACTATGACAGGTAACTGTAACTTCGATACTAATTATGACAAGGAACTGTTTTTCGATACAAATTATGACAGGTAAATGTAACTTCGTTACTAATTATGACAAGTATCTGTAATTTCGGTACCAATTATGGCAGGTAACTGTAACTTCGATACAAATTATGGCAGGTAACTGTAACTTCGATACAAATCATGACAGGTAACAGTAACTTCGCTACTAATTATGACAAGTAACTGTAATTTCGATACAAACTATGACAGGTAACTGTAACTTCGTTACTAATTATGACAAGTAACTGTAATTTCGATACAAATTATGGCAGGTAACAGTAAGTTCGATACTAATTATAACAGGTAACTGTAACTTCGATACTAATTATGACAAGGAACTGTTATTTCGATACAAATTATGACAGGTAACAGTAACTTCGTGACTAATTATGGCAAGTGACTGTGATTTCGATACAAATAATGGCAGGTTACAGTAACTTAGATACTAATTATGACAGGTAACTGTAATTTCTATACTAATTATGACAGGTAACTGTACCTTCGTTACTAATTATGACAGGTAACTGTTATTTCGATACAAATGATGGCAGGTAACACTAACTTCGATACTAATTATGACAGGTAATAATAACTACGATACTAATTATGACAGAAAACAGTAACTTCGATACTAATTATGACAGGTAACTGTATCTTCGATACTAATTATGGCAGGTAACTGTAACTTCGATACTAATGATGACAGTTAACTGTAACTTCGTTACTAATTATGACAAGTAACTGTAATTTCGATACAAATTATGGCAGGTAACTGTAACTTCGATACTAATTATGACAAGTAACTGTAACTTCGATACTAATTATGACAGGTAACTGTAACTTCGATACAAATTATGACAGGTAACTGTAACTTCGATATTAATTATGACAAGTAACTGTAATTTCGATACAAATTATGGCAGGTAATTGTAACTTCCATACTAGTTATGACAGGTAACAGTAACTTCGATAGTAATTATGACAAGTAACTGTAACTTCCATATTTATTATGACAGGTAACAGTAACTTCGATACTTATATGACAGGTAACTGTAACTTCGATACTTATTATGACAGGTAACAGTAACTTCGATACTACTTATGACAGGTAACTGTAACTTCGATACTAATTATGACAGGTAACAGTAACTTCGATACAAATTATGACAGGTAACTGTAACTTCGATATTAATTATGACAAGTAACCTGTAATTTCGATACAAATTATGGCAGGTAACTGTAACTTCGATACTAATTATGACAGGTTACTTTAACTTCGATACTAATTATGACAAGTAACAGTTACTTCGATACTAATTATGACAAGTAACTATAACCTCGAAACTAATTATGACAGGTAACTGTAACATCGTTACCAATTATGACAAGTATCTGTAATTTCGGTAAAAATTATGGCAGGTAACTGTAACTTCGATACAAATTATGACAGGTAACTGTAACTTCGTTACTAATGTGACAAGTAACTGTAATTTCGATACAAATAAGGGCAGGTAACTGTAACTTCGATACTAATTACGACAGGTAACTGTAACTTCGATACTAATTATGACAAGGAACTGTTATTTCGATACAAATTATGGCAGGTAACTGTAACATCGTTACTAATTATGACATGTAACTGTATTTTCGGTACAAATTATGGAAGGTAACTGTAACTTCGATACAAATTATGACAAGGAACTGTAATTTCGATACAAATAATGGCAGGTAACTGTAACTTCGATACTAATTATGACAGGTAACAGTAAATTCGATACTAATTATGACAGGTAACTGTAACTTCGCTACTAATTATGACAAGTAACTGTAATTTCGATACAAACTATGACAGGTAACTGTAACTTCGATACTAATTTTGACAAGTATCTGTAATTTCGGTACAAATTATGACAGGTAACTGTAACTTCGATACTAATTATGACAAGGAACTGTTATTTCGATACAAATTATGACATGTAACTGTAACTTCATTAATAATTATGACAAGTATCTGTAATTTCGGTACCAATTATGGCAGGTAACTGTAACTTCGATACAAATTATGGCAGGTAACTGTAACTTCGATACAAATTATGACAGGTAACAGTAACTTCGCTACGAATTATGACAAGTAAATGTAATTTCGATACAAACTATGACAGGTAAATGTAACTTCGTTACTAATTATGACAAGTAACTGTATTTTCTATACAAATTAAGGCAGGTAACAGTAACTTCGATACTTATTATGACAGGTAACTGTAACTTCGATACTAATTATGACAAGGAACTGTAATTTCGATACAAATTATGACAGGTAACAGTAACTTCGTTACTAATTATGGCAAGTGACTGTAATTTCGATACAAATTATGGCAGGTTACAGTACCTTCGATACTAATTATGACAGGCAACTGTAACTTCTATACTAATTATGACAGGTAACTGTACCTTCGTTACTAATTATGACAAGTAACTGTAATTTCGATACAAATTATGGCAGGTAACTGTAACTTCGATACTAATTATGACAGGTAACAGTAACTTCGATACTAATTATAACAAGTAACTGTAACTGCGATACTAATTAAGACAGGTAACGGTAACTTCGTTACTAATTATGACAAGTAACTGTAATTTCGATACAAATAATGGCAGGTAACTGTAACTACGATACTAATTATGACAGGTAACTGTAACTTCGATACTAATTATGACAAGGAACTGTTATTTCGATACAAATTATGGCAGGTAACTGTAACTTTGTTACTAATTATGACAAGTAACTGTAATTTCGGTACAAATTATGGCAGGTAACTGTAACTTCGATACAAATTATGACAAGGAACTGTAATTTCGATACAAATAATAGTAGGTATCAGTAACTTCGATACAAATTATGACAGGTAACTGTAACTTTGATATTAATTATGACAAGTAACTGTAATTTCGATACAAATTATGGCAGGTAACTGTAACTTCGATACTAATTATGACAGGTTACATTAACTTCGCTACTAATTATGACCAGTAACAGTTACTTCGATACTAATTATGACAAGTAACTATAACATCGAAACTAATTATGACAGGTAACTGTAAGATCGTTACCAATTATGACAAGTATCTGTAATTTCGGTAAAAATTATGGCAGGTAACTCTAACTTCGAAACAAATTATGGCAGGTAACTGTAACTTCGTTACTAATTATGACAAGTAACTGTAACTTCGATACTAATTATGACAAGGAACTGTTATTTCGATACAATTTATGGCAAGTAACTGTAACTTCGTTACTAATTATGACAAGTAACTGTAATTTCGGTACAAATTATGGCAGGTAAATGTAACTTCGATACAAATTATGACAAAGAACTGTAATTTCGATACAAATAATGGCAGGTAACTGTAACTTCGATACTAATTATGACAGGTAACAGTAACTTCGATACTTATTATGACAGGTAACTGTAACTTCGCTACTAATTATGACAAGTAACTGTAATTTCGATAAAAACTATGACAGGTAACTGTAACTTCGATACTAATTATGACAAGTATCTGTAATTTCGGTACAAATTATGACAGGTAACTGTAACTTCGATACTAATTATGACAAGGAACTGTTATTTCGAAACAAATTATGGCAGGTAACTGTAACTTCGTTACTAATTATGACAAGTAACTGTAATTTCGGTACAAATTATGGAAGGTAACTGTAACTTCGATACAAATTATGACAAGGAACTGTAATTTCGATACAAATAATGGCAGGTAACTGTAATTTCGATACTAATTATGACAGGTAACAGTAACTTCGATACTAATTATTACAGGAAACTGTAACTTCGCTACTAATTATGACAAGTTACTGTAATTTCGATACAAACTATGACAGGTAACTGTAACTTCGATACATATTATGACAGGTAACTGTAACTTCGATACAAATTATGACAGGTAACTGTATCTTCGATATTAATTATGACAAGTAACCTGTAATTTCGATACAAATTATGGCAGGTAACTGTAACTTCGATACTAATTATGACAGGTTACTTTAACTTCGATACTAATTATGACAAGTAACAGTTACTTCGATACTAATTATGACAAGTAACTATAACCTCGAAACTAATTATGACAGGTAACTGTAACATCGTTACCAATTATGACAAGTATCTGTAATTTCGGTACAAATTATGGCAGGTAACTGTAACTTCGATACAAATTATGACAGGTAACTGTATCTTCGTTACTAATGTGACAAGTAACTGTAATTTCGATACAAATTAGGGCAGGTAACTGTAACTTCGATACTAATTACGACAGGTAACTGTAACTTCGATACTAATTATGACAAGGAACTGTTATTTCGATACAAATTATGGCAGGTAACTGTAACATCGTTACTATTTATGACATGTAACTGTATTTTCGGTACAAATTATGGAAGGTAACTGTAACTTCGATACAAATTATGACAAGGAACTGTAATTTCGATACAAATAATGGCAGGTAACTGTAACTTCGATACTAATTATGACAGGTAACAGTAAATTCGATACTAATTATGACAGGTAACTGTAACTTCGCTACTAATTATGACAAGTAACTGTAATTTCGATACAAACTATGACAGGTAACTGTAACTTCGATACTAATTATGTCAAGTATCTGTAATTTCGGTACAAATTATGACAGGTAACTGTAACTTCGATACTAATTATGACAAGGAACTGTTATTTCGATACAAATTATGACATGTAACGGTAACTTCGTTAATAATTATGACAAGTATCTGTAATTTCGGTACCAATTATGGCAGGTAACTGTAACTTCGCTACAAATTATGGCAGGTAACTGTAACTTCGATACAAATTATGACAGGTAACAGTAACTTCGCTACGAATTATGACAAGTAACTGTAATTTCGATACAAACTATGACAGGTAAATGTAACTTCGTTACTAATTATGACAAGTAACTGTATTTTCTATACAAATTAAGGCAGGTAACAGTAACTTCGATACTAATTATGACAGGTAACTGTAACTTCGATACTAATTATGACAAGGAACTGTAATTTCGATACAATTTATGACAGGTAACAGTAACTTCGTTACTAATTATGGCAAGTGACTGTAATTTCGATACAAATTATGGCAGGTTACAGTACCTTCGATACTAATTATGACAGGCAACTGTAACTTCTATACTAATTATGACAGGTAACTGTACCTTCGTTACTAATTATGACAAGTAACTCTAATTTCGATACAAATTATGGCAGGTAACTGTAACTTCGATACTAATTATGACAGGTAACAGTAACTTCGATACTAATTATAACAAGTAACTGTAACTGCGATACTAATTAAGACAGGTAACGGTAACTTCGTTACTAATTATGACAAGTAACTGTAATTTCGATACAAATAATGGCAGGTAACTGTAACTTCGATACTAATTATGACAGGTAACAGTAACTTCGATACTAATTATAACAAGTAACTGTAACTGCGATACTAATTAAGACAGGTAACGGTAACTTCGTTACTAATTATGACAAGTAACTGTAATTTCGATACAAATAATGGCAGGTAACTGTAACTACGATACTAATTATGACAGGTAACTGTAACTTCGATACAAATTATGACAAGGAACTGTAATTTCGATACAAATAATAGCAGGTATCAGTAACTTCGATACAAATTATGACAGGTAACTGTAACTTTGATATTAATGATGACAAGTAACTGTAATTTCGATACAAATTATGGCAGGTAACTGTAACTTCGATACTAATTATGACAGGTTACATTAACTTCGCTACTAATTATGACCAGTAACAGTTACTTCGATACTAATTATGACAAGTAACTATAACATCGAAACTAATTATGACAGGTAACTGTAAGATCGTTACCAATTATGACAAGTATCTGTAATTTCGGTAAAAATTATGGCAGGTAACTCTAACTTCGAAACAAATTATGACAGGTAACTGTAACTTCGTTACTAATTATGACAAGTAACTGTAACTTCGATACTAATTATGACAAGGAACTGTTATTTCGATACAATTTATGGCAAGTAACTGTAACTTCGTTACTAATTATGACAAGTAACTGTAATTTCGGTACAAATTATGGCAGGTTAATGTAACTTCGATACAAATTATGACAAAGAACTGTAATTTCGATACAAATAATGGCAGGTAACTGTAACTTCGATACTAATTATGACAGGTAACAGTAACTTCGATACTTATTATGACAGGTAACTGTAACTTCGCTACTAATTATGACAAGTAACTGTAATTTCGATACAAACTATGACAGGTAACTGTAACTTCGATACTAATTATGACAAGTATCTGTAATTTCGGTACAAATTATGACAGGTAACTGTAACTTCGATACTAATTATGACAAGGAACTGTTATTTCGAAACAAATTATGGCAGGTAACTGTAACTTCGTTACTAATTATGACAAGTAACTGTAATTTCGGTACAAATTATGGAAGGTAACTGTAACTTCGATACAAATTATGACAAGGAACTGTAATTGCGATACAAATAATGGCAGGTAACTGTAATTTCGATACTAATTATGACAGGTAACAGTAACTTCGATACTAATTATTACAGGTAACTGTAACTTCGCTACTAATTATGACAAGTAACTGTAATTTCGATACAAACTATGACAGGTAACTGATACTTCGATACATATTATGACAAGTATCTGTAATTTCGGTACAAATTATGACAGGTAACTGTAACTTCGATACTAATTATGACAAGGAACTGTTATTTCGATACAAATTATGACAGACAACTGTATCTTCGTTACTAATTATGACAAGTATCTGTAAGTTCGGTACAAATTATGGCAGGTAACTGTAACTTCGACACAAATTATGACAGGTAACAATAACTTCGCTACTAATTATGACAAGTAACTGTAATTTCGATACAAACTATGACAGGTAACTGTAACTTCGATACTAATTATGACAAGTAACTGTAATTTCGATACAAATAATGGCAGATAACTGTAACTACGATACTAATTATGACAGGTAACTGTAACTTCGATACTAATTATGACAAGGAACTGTAATTTCGATACAAATTATGACAGGTAACAGTAACTTCGTTACTAATTATGGCAAGTGACTGTAATTTCGATACAAATTATGGCAGGTTACAGTACCTTCGATACTAATTATGACAGGCAACTGTAACTTCTATACTAATTATGACAGGTAACTGTACCTTCGTTACTTATTATGACAAGTAAGTGTAATTTCGATACAAATTATGGCAGGTAACTGTAACTTCGATACTAATTATGACAGGTAACAGTAACTTCGATACTAATTATAACAAGTAACTGTAACTGCGATACTAATTAAGACAGGTAACGGTAACTTCGTTACTAATTATGACAAGTAACTGTAATTTCGATACAAATAATGGCAGGTAACTGTAACTACGATACTAATTGTGACAGGTAACTGTAACTTCGATACTAATTATGACAAGGAACTGTTATTTCGATACAAATTATGGCAGGTAACTGTAACTTTGTTACTAATTATGACAAGTAACTGTAATTTCGGTACAAATTATGGCAGGTAACTGTAACTTCGATACAAATTATGACAAGGAACTGTAATTTCGATACAAATAATAGCAGGTATCAGTAACTTCGATACAAATTATGACAGGTAACTGTAACTTTGATATTAATTATGACAAGTAACTGTAATTTCGATACAAATTATGGCAGGTAACTGTAACTTCGATACTAATTATGACAGGTTACATTAACTTCGCTACTAATTATGACCAGTAACAGTTACTTCGATACTAATTATGACAAGTATCTATAACATCGAAACTAATTATGACAGGTAACTGTAAGATCGTTACCAATTATGACAAGTATCTGTAATTTCGGTAAAAATTATGGCAGGTAAATCTAACTTCGAAACAAATTATGACAGGTAACTGTAACTTCGTTACTAATTATGACAAGTAACTGTAACTTCGATACTAATTATGACAAGGAACTGTTATTTCGATACAATTTATGGCAAGTAACTGTAAATTCGTTACTAATTATGACAAGTAACTGTAATTTCGGTACAAATTATGGCAGGTAAATGTAACTTCGATACAAATTATGACAAAGAACTGTAATTTCGATACAAATAATGGCAGGTAACTGTAACTTCGATACTAATTATGACAGGTAACAGTAACTTCGATACTTATTATGACAGGTAACTGTAACTTCGCTACTAATTATGGCAAGTAACTGTAATTTCGATACAAACTATGACAGGTAACTGTAACTTCGATACTAATTATGACAAGTATCTGTAATTTCGGTACAAATTATGACAGGTAACTGTAACTTCGATACTAATTATGACAAGGAACCGTTATTTCGAAACAAATTATGGCAGGTAACTGTAACTTCGTTACTAATTATGACAAGTAACTGTAATTTCGGTACAAATTATGGAAGGTAACTGTAACTTCGATACAAATTATGACAAGGAACTGTAATTTCGATACAAATAATGGCAGGTAACTGTAATTTCGATACTAATTATGACAGGTAACAGTAACTTCGATACTAATTATTACAGGTAACTGTAACTTCGCTACTAATTATGACAAGTAACTGTAATTTCGATACAAACTATGACAGGTAACTGTAACTTCGATACATATTATGACAGGTAACTGTAACTTCGATACAAATTATGACAGGTAACTGTAACATCGATACAAATTATGACAGGTAACTGTAACTTCGATACTAATTATGACAAGTATCTGTAATTTCGGTACAAACTATGACAGGTAACTGTAACTTCGATACATATTATGACAGGTAACTGTAACTTCGATACAAATTATGGCAGGTAACTGTAACTTCGATACAAATTATGACAAGGAACTGTAATTTCGATACAAATTATGGCAGGTAACTGTAACTTCGATACTAATTATGACAGGTTACATTAACTTCGCTACTAATTATGACCAGTAACAGTTACTTCGATACTAATTATGACAAGTAATTATAACATCGAAACTAATTATGACAGGTAACTGTAAGATCGTTACCAATTATGACAAGTATCTGTATTTTCGGTAAAAATTATGGCAGGTAACTGTAACTTCGAAACAAATTATGACAGGTATCTGAAACTTCGTTACTAATTATGACAAGTTACTGTAACTTCGATACTAATTATGACAAGGAACTGTTATTTCGATACTATTTATGGCAGGTAACTGTAACCTCGTTACTAATTATGACAAGTAACTGTAATTTCGGTACAAATTATGGCAGGTAACTGTAACTTCGATACAAATTATGACAAGGAACTGTAATTTCGATACAAATAATGGCAGGTAACTGTAACTTCGATACTAATTATGACAAGTATCTGTAATTTCGGTACAAATTATGACAGGTAACTGTAACTTCGATACTAATTATGACAAGGAACTGTTATTTCGAGACAAATTATGGCAGGTAACTGTAACTTCGTTACTAATTATGACAAGTAACTGTAATTTCGGTACAAATTATGGAAGGTAACTGTAACTTCGATACAAATTATGACAAGGAACTGTAATTTCGATACAAATAATGGCAGGTAACTGTAATTTCGATACTAATTATGACAGGTAACAGTAACTTCGATACTAATTATGACAGGTAACTGTAACTTCGCTACTAATTATGACAAGTAACTGTAATTTCGATACAAACTATGACAGGTAACTGTAACTTCGATACAAATTATGACAAGTATCTGTAATTTCGGTACAAATTATGACAGGTAACTGTAACTTCGATACTAATTATGACAAGGAACTGTTATTTCGATACAAATTATGACAGGTAACTGTATCTTCGTTACTAATTATGACAAGTATCTGTAATTTCGGTACAAATTATGGCAGGTAACTGTAACTTCGACACAAATTATGACAGGTAACAGTAACTTCGCTACTGATTATGACAAGTAACTGTAATTTCGATACAAACTATGACAGGTAACTGTAACTTCGATACTAATTATGACAAGGAACTGTTTTTCGATACAAATTATGACAGGTAAATGTAACTTCGTTACTAATTATGACAAGTATCTGTAATTTCGGTACCAATTATGGCAGGTAACTGTAACTTCGATACATTTTATGGCAGGTAACTGTAACTTCGATACAAATTATGACAGGTAACAGTAACTTCGCTACTAATTATGACAAGTAACTGTATTTTCGATACAAACTATGACAGGTAACTGTAACTTCGTTACTAATTATGACAAGTAACTGTAATTTCGATACAAATTATGGCAGGTAACAGTAACTTCGATACTAATTATGACAGGTAACTGTTACTTCGATACTAATTATGACAAGGAACTGTTATTTCGATACAAATTATGACAGGTAACAGTAACTTCGTGACTAATTATGGCAAGTGACTGTGATTTCGATAAAAATAATGGCAGGTTACAGTAACTTCGATACTAATTATGACAGGTAACTGTAACATCTATACTAATTATGACAGGTAATTGTACCTTCGTTACTAATTATGACAAGTAACTGTTATTTCGATACAAATGGTGGCAGGTATCACTAACTTCGATACTAATTATGACAGGTAACAGTAATTTCGATACTAATTATAACAAGTAACTGTAACTGCGATACTAATTAAGACAGGTAACGGTAACTTCGTTACTAATTATGACAAGTAACTGTAATTTCGATACAAATAATGGCAGGTAACTGTAACTATGATACTAATTATGACAGGTAACTGTAACTTCGATACTAATTATGACAAGGAACTGTTATTTCGATACAAATTATGGCAGGTAACTGTAACTTTGTTACTAATTATGACAAGTAACTGTAATTTCGGTACAAATTATGGCAGGTAACTGTAACTTCGATACAAATTATGACAAGGAACTGTAATTTCGATACAAATAATAGCAGGTATCAGTAACTTCGATACAAATTATGACAGGTAACTGTAACTTTGATATTAATTTTGACAAGTAACTGTAATTTCGATACAAATTATGGCAGGTAACTGTAACTTCGATACTAATTATGACAGGTTACATTAACTTCGCTACTAATTATGACCAGTAACAGTTACTTCGATACTAATTATGACAAGTAACTATAACATCGAAACTAATTATGACAGGTAACTGTAAGATCGTTACCAATTATGACAAGTATCTGTAATTTCGGTAAAAATTATGGCAGGTAACTGTAACTTCGAAACAAATTAGGACAGGTAACTGTAACTTCGTTACTAATTATGACAAGTAACTGTAACTTCGATACTAATTATGACAAGGAACTGTTATTTCGATACAATTTATGGCAGGTAACTGTAACTTCGTTACTAATTATGACAAGTAACTGTAATTTCGGTACAAATTATGGCAGGTAACTGTAACATCGATACAAATTATGACAAGGAACTGTAATTTCGATACAAATAATGGCAGGTAACTGTAACTTCGATACTAATTATGACAGGTAACAGTAACTTCGATACTAATTATGACAGGTAACTGTAACTTCGCTACTAATTATGACAAGTAACTGTAATTTCGATACAAACTATGACAGGTAACTGTAACTTCGATACTAATTATGACAAGTATCTGTAATTTCGGTACAAATTATGACAGGTAACTGTAACTTCGATACTAATTATGACAAGGAACTGTTATTTCGAAACAAATTATGGCAGGTAACTGTAACTTCATTACTAATTATGACAAGTAACTGTAATTTCGGTACAAATTATGGAAGGTAACTGTAACTTCGATACAAATTATGACAAGGAACTGTAATTTCGATACAAATAATGGCAGGTAACTGTAATTTCGATACTAATTATGACAGGAAACAGTAACTTCGATACTAATTATGACAGGTAACTGTAACTTCGCTACTAATTATGACAAGTAACTGTAATTTCGATACAAACTATGACAGGTAAGTGTAACATCGATACAAATTATGACAAGTATCTGTAATTTCGGTACAAATTATGACAGGTAACTGTAACTTCGATACTAATTATGACAAGGAACTGTTATTTCGATACAAATTATGACAGGTAACTGTATTTTCGTTACTAATTATGACAAGTATCTGTAATTTCGGTACAAATTATGGCAGGTAACTGTAACTTCGACACAAATTATGACAGGTAACAGTAACTTCGCTACTAATTATGACAAGTAACTGTAATTTCGATACAAACTATGACAGGTAACTGTAACTTCGATACTAATTATGACAAGGAACTGTTTTTCGATACAAATTATGACAGGTAAATGTAACTTCGTTACTAATTATGACAAGTATCTGTAATTTCGGTACCAATTATGGCAGGTAACTGTAACTTCGATACAAATTATGGCAGGTAACTATAACTTCGATACAAATTATGACAGGTAACAGTAACTTCGCTACTAATTATGACAAGTAACTGTAATTTCGATACAAACTATGACAGGTAACTGTAACTTCGTTACTAATTATGACAAGTAACTGTAATTTCGATACAAATTATGGCAGGTAACAGTAAGTTCGATACTAATTATAACAGGTAACTGTAACTTCGATACTAATTATGACAAGGAACTGTTATTTCGATACAAATTATGACAGGTAACAGTAACTTCGTGACTAATTATGGCAAGTGACTGTGATTTCGATACAAATAATGGCAGGTTACAGTAACTTAGATACTAATTATGACAGGTAACTGTAACTTCTATACTAATTATGACAGGTAACTGTACCTTCGTTACTAATTATGACAGGTAACTGTTATTTCGATACAAATGATGGCAGGTAACACTAACTTCGATACTAATTATGACAGGTAACAATAACTTCGATACAAATTATGACAGAAAACAGTAACTTCGATACTAATTATGACAGGTAACAGTATCTTCGATACTAATTATGGCAGGTAACTGTAACTTCGATACTAATGATGACAGTTAACTGTAACTTCGTTACTAATTTTGACAAGTAACTGTAATTTCGATACAAATTATGGCAGGTAACTGTAACTTCGATACTAATTATGACAAGTAACTGTAACTTCGATACTAATTATGACAGGTAACTGTAACTTCGATACAAATTATGACAGGTAACTGTAACTTCGATATTAATTATGACAAGTAACTGTAATTTCTATACAAATTATGGCAGGTAATTGTAACTTCGATACTAGTTATGACAGGTAACAGTAACTTCGATAGTAATTATGACAAGTAACTGTAACTTCCATACTTATTATGACAGGTAACAGTAACTTCGATACTAATATGACAGGTAACTGTAACTTCGATACTTATTATGACAGGTAACAGTAACTTCGATACATATTATGACAGGTAACTGTAACTTCGATACAAATTATGACAGGTAACTGTAACATCGATACTAATTATTACAGGTAACTGTAACTTCGCTACTAATTATGACAAGTAACTGTAATTTCGATACAAACTATGACAGGTAACTGTAACTTCGATACATATTATGACAGGTAACTGTAACTTCGATACAAATTATGACAGGTAACTGTAATTTCGATACAAACTATGACAGGTAACTGTAACTTCGATACTATTTATGACAAGTATCTGTAATTTCGGTACAAATTATGACAGGTAACTGTAACTTCGATACTAATTATGACAAGGAACTGTTATTTCGATACAAATTATGACATGTAACTGTAACTTCGTTAATAATTATGACAAGTGTCTGTAATTTCGGTACCAATTATGGCAGGTAACTGTAACTTCGCTACAAATTATGGCAGGTAACTGTAACTTCGATACAAATTATGACAGGTAACAGTAACTTCGCTACGAATTATGACAAGTAACTGTAATTTCGATACAAACTATGACAGGTAAATGTAACTTCGTTACTAATTATGACAAGTAACTGTATTTTCTATACAAATTAAGGCAGGTAACAGTAACTTCGATACTAATTATGACAGGTAACTGTAACTTCGATACTAATTATGACAAGGAACTGTAATTTCGATACAAATTATGACAGGTAACAGTAACTTCGTTACTAATTATGGCAAGTGACTGTAATTTCGATACAAATTATGGCAGGTTACAGTACCTTCGATACTAATTATGACAGGCAACTGTAACTTCTATACTAATTATGACAGGTAACTGTACCTTCGTTACTAATTATGACAAGTAACTCTAATTTCGATACAAATTATGGCAGGTAACTGTAACTTCGATACTAATTATGACAGGTAACAGTAACCTCGATACTAATTATAACAAGTAACTGTAACTGCGATACTAATTAAGACAGGTAACGGTAACTTCGTTACTAAATATGACAAGTAACTGTAATTTCGATACAAATAATGGCAGGTAACTGTAACTACGATACTAATTATGACAGGTAACTGTAACTTCGATACTAATTATGACAAGAAACTGTTATTTCGATACAAATTATGGCAGGTAACTGTAACTTTGTTACTAATTATGACAAGTAACTGTAATTTCGGTACAAATTATGGCAGGTAACTGTAACTTCGATACAAATTATGACAAGGAACTGTAATTTCGATACAAATAATAGCAGGTATCAGTAACTTCGATACAAATTATAACAGGTAACTGTAACTTTGATATTAATTATGACAAGTAACTGTAATTTCGATACAAATTATGGCAGGTAACTGTAACTTCGATACTAATTATGACAGGTTACATTAACTTCGCTACTAATTATGACCAGTAACAGTTACTTCGATACTAATTATGACAAGTAACTATAGCATCGAAACTAATTATGACAGGTAACTGTAAGATCGTTACCAATTATGACAAGTATCTGTAATTTCGGTAAAAATTATGGCAGGTAACTCTAACTTCGAAACAAATTATGACAGGTAACTGTAACTTCGTTACTAATTATGACAAGTAACTGTAACTTCGATACTAATTATGACAAGGAACTGTTATTTCGATACAATTTATGGCAAGTAACTGTAACTTCGTTACTAATTATGACAAGTAACTGTAATTTCGGTACAAATTATGGCAGGTTAATGTAACTTCGATACAAATTATGACAAAGAACTGTAATTTCGATACAAATAATGGCAGGTAAATGTAACTTCGATGCTAATTATGACAGGTAACAGTAACTTTGATACTTATTATGACAGGTAACTGTAACTTCGCTACTAATTATGACAAGTAACTGTAATTTCGATACAAACTATGACAGGTAACTGTAACTTCGATACTAATTATGACAAGTATCTGTAATTTCGGTACAAATTATGACAGGTAACTGTAACTTCGATACTAATTATGACAAGGAACTGTTATTTCGAAACAAATTATGGCAGGTAACTGTAATTTCGTTACTAATTATGACAAGTAACTGTAATTTCGGTACAAATTATGGAAGGTAACTGTAACTTCGATACAAATTATGACAAGGAACTGTAATTGCGATACAAATAATGGCAGGTAACTGTAATTTCGATACTAATTATGACAGGTAACAGTAACTTCGATACTAATTATTACAGGTAACTGTAACTTCGCTACTAATTATGACAAGTAACTGTAATTTCGATACAAACTATGACAGGTAACTGATACTTCGATACATATTATGACAAGTATCTGTAATTTCGGTACAAATTATGACAGGTAACTGTAACTTCGATACTAATTATGACAAGGAACTGTTATTTCGATACAAATTATGACAGGTAACTGTATCTTCGTTACTAATTATGACAAGTATCTGTAAGTTCGGTACAAATTATGGCAGGTAACTGTAACTTCGACACAAATTATGACAGGTAACAGTAACTTCGCTACTAATTATGACAAGTAACTGTAATTTCGATACAAACTATGACAGGTAACTGTAACTTCGATACTAATTATGACAAGTAACTGTAATTTCGATACAAATAATGGCAGGTAACTGTAACTACGATACTAATTATGACAGGTAACTGTAACTTCGATACTAATTATGACAAGGAACTGTAATTTCTATACAAATTATGACAGGTAACAGTAACTTCGTTACTAATTATGGCAAGTGACTGTAATTTCGACACAAATTATGGCAGGTTACAGTACCTTCGATACTAATTATGACAGGCAACTGTAACTTCTATACTAATTATGACAGGTAACTGTACCTTCGTTACTAATTATGACAAGTAACTGTAATTTCGATACAAATTATGGCAGGTAACTGTAACTTCGATACTAATTATGACAGGTAACAGTAACTTCGATACTAATTATAACAAGTAACTGTAACTGCGATACAAATTAAGACAGGTAACGGTAACTTCGTTACTAATTATGACAAGTAACTGTAATTTCGATACAAATAATGGCAGGTAACTGTAACTACGATACTAATTGTGACAGGTAACTGTAACTTCGATACTAATTATGACAAGGAACTGTTATTTCGATACAAATTATGGCAGGTAACTGTAACTTTGTTACTAATTATGACAAGTAACTGTAATTTCGGTACAAATTATGGCAGGTAACTGTAACTTCGATACAAATTATGACAAGGAACTGTAATTTCGATACAAATAATAGCAGGTATCAGTAACTTCGATACAAATTATGACAGGTAACTGTAACTTTGATATTAATTATGACAAGTAACTGTAATTTCGATACAAATTATGGCAGGTAACTGTAACTTCGCTACTAATTATGACCAGTAACAGTTACTTCGATACTAATTATGACAAGTATCTATAACATCGAAACTAATTATGACAGATAACTGTAAGATCGTTACCAATTATGACAAGTATCTGTAATTTCGGTAAAAATTATGGCAGGTAAATCTAACTTCGAAACAAATTATGACAGGTAACTGTAACTTCGTTACTAATTATGACAAGTAACTGTAACTTCGATACTAATTATGACAAGGAACTGTTATTTCGATACAATTTATGGCAAGTAACTGTAAATTCGTTACTAATTATGACAAGTAACTGTAATTTCGGTACAAATTATGGCAGGTAAATGTAACTTCGATACAAATTATGACAAAGAACTGTAATTTCGATACAAATAATGGCAGGTAACTGTAACTTCGATACTAATTATGACAGGTAACAGTAACTTCGATACTTATTATGACAGGTAACTGTAACTTCGCTACTAATTATGACAAGTAACTGTAATTTCGATACAAACTATGACAGGTAACTGTAACTTCGATACTAATTATGACAAGTATCTGTAATTTCGGTACAAATTATGACAGGTAACTGTAACTTCGATACTAATTATGACAAGGAACCGTTATTTCGAAACAAATTATGGCAGGTAACTGTAACTTCGTTACTAATTATGACAAGTAACTGTAATTTCGGTACAAATTATGGATGGTAACTGTAACTTCGATACAACATATGACAAGGAACTGTAATTTCGATACAAATAATGGCAGGTAACTGTAATTTCGATACTAATTATGACAGGTAACAGTAACTTCGATACTAATTATTACAGGTAACTGTAACTTCGCTACTAATTATGACAAGTAACTGTAATTTCGATACAAACTATGACAGGTAACTGTAACTTCGATACATATTATGACAGGTAACTGTAACTTCGATACAAATTATGACAGGTAACTGTAACATCGATATTAATTATGACAAGTAACCTGTAATTTCGATACAAATTATGGCAGGTAACTGTAACTTCGATACTAATTATGACAGGTTACTTCAACTTCGATACTAATTATGACAAGTAACAGTTACTTCGATACTAATTATGACAAGTAACTATAACCTCGAAACTAATTATGACAGGTAACTGTAACATCGTTACCAATTATGACAAGTATCTGTAATTTCGGTACAAATTATGGCAGGTAACTGTAACTTCGATACAAATTATGACAGGTAACTGTAACTTCGTTACTAATGTGACAAGTAACTGTAATTTCGATACAAATAAGGGCAGGTAACTGTAACTTCGATACTAATTACGACAGGTAACTGTAACTTCGATACTAATTATGACAAGGAACTGTTATTTCGATACAAATTATGGCAGGTAACTGTAACATCGTTACTAATTATGACATGTAACTGTATTTTCGGTACAAATTATGGAAGGTAACTGTAACTTCGATACAAATTATGACAAGGAACTGTAATTTCGATACAAATAATGGCAGGTAACTGTAACTTCGATACTAATTATGACAGGTAACAGTAAATTCGATACTAATTATGACAGGTAACTGTAACTTCGCTACTAATTATGACAAGTAACTGTAATTTCGATACAAACTATGACAGGTAACTGTAACTTCGATACTAATTATGACAAGTATCTGTAATTTCGGTACAAATTATGACAGGTAACTTTAACTTCGATACTAATTATGACAAGGAACTGTTATTTCGATACAAATTATGACATGTAACTGTAACTTCGTTAATAATTATGACAAGTATCTGTAATTTCGGTACCAATTATGGCAGGTAACTGTAACTTCGATACAAATTATGGCAGGTAACTGTAACTTCGATACAAATTATGACAGGTAACAGTAACTTCGCTACGAATTATGACAAGTAACTGTAATTTCGATACAAACTATGACAGGTAAATGTAACTTCGTTACTAATTATGACAGGTAACTGTATTTTCTATACAAATTAAGGCAGGTAACAGTAACATCGATACAATCTATGACAGGTAACTGTAACATCGATACTAATTATGACAAGGAACTGTAATTTCGATACAAATTATGACAGGTAACAGTAACTTCGTTACTAATTATGGCAAGTGACTGTAATTTCGATACAAATTATGGCAGGTTACAGTACCTTCGATACTAATTATGACAGGCAACTGTAACTTCTATACTAATTATGACAGGTATCTGTACCTTCGTTACTAATTATGACAAGTAACTGTAATTTCGATACAAATTATGGCAGGTAACTGTAACTTCGATACTAATTATGACAGGTAACAGTAACTTCGATACTAATTATAACAAGTAACTGTAACTGCGATACTAATTAAGACAGGTAACGGTAACTTCGTTACTAATTATGACAAGTAACTGTAATTTCGATACAAATAATGGCAGGTAACTGTAACTACGATACTAATTATGACAGGTAACTGTAACTTCGATACTAATTATGACAAGGAACTGTTATTTCGATACAAATTATGGCAGGTAACTGTAACTTTGTTACTAATTATGACAAGTAACTGTAATTTCGGTACAAATTATGGCAGGTAACTGTAACTTCGATACAAATTATGACAAGGAACTGTAATTTCGATACAAATAATAGCAGGTATCAGTAACTTCGATACAAATTATGACAGGTAACTGTAACTTTGATATTAATTATGACAAGTAACTGTAATTTCGATACAAATTATGGCAGGTAACTGTAACTTCGATACTAATTATGACAGGTTACATTAACTTCGCTACTAATTATGACCAGTAACAGTTACTTCGATACTAATTATGACAAGTAACTATAACATCGAAACTAATTATGGCAGGTAACTGTAAGATCGTTACCAATTATGACAAGTATCTGTAATTTCGGTAAAAATTATGGCAGGTAACTCTAACTTCGAAACAAATTATGACAGGTAACTGTAACTTCGTTACTAATTATGACAAGTAACTGTAACTTCGATACTAATTATGACAAGGAACTGTTATTTCGATACAATTTATGGCAAGTAACTGTAACTTCGTTACTAATTATGACAAGTAACTGTAATTTCGGTACAAATTATGGCAGGTAAATGTAACTTCGATACAAATTATGACAATGAACTGTAATTTCGATACAAATAATGGCAGGTAACTGTAACTTCGATACTAATTATGACAGGTAACAGTAACTTCGATACTTATTATGACAGGTAACTGTAACTTCGCTACTAATTATGACAAGTAACTGTAATTTCGATACAAACTATGACAGGTAACTGTAACTTCGATACTAATTATGACAAGTATCTGTAATTTCGGTACAAATTATGACAGGTAACTGTAACTTCGATACTAATTATGACAAGGAACTGTTATTTCGAAACAAATTATGGCAGGTAACTGTAACTTCGTTACTAATTATGACAAGTAACTGTAATTTCGGTACAAATTATGGAAGGTAACTGTAACTTCGATACAAATTATGACAAGGAACTGTAATTTCGATAAAAATAATGGCAGGTAACTGTAATTTCGATACTAATTATGACAGGTAACAGTAACTTCGATACTAATTATTACAGGTAACTGTAACTTCGCTACTAATTATGACAAGTTACTGTAATTTCGATACAAACTATGACAGGTAACTGTAACTTCGATACATATTATGACAGGTAACTGTAACTTCGATACAAATTATGACAGGTAACTGTAACTTCGATATTAATTATGACAAGTAACCTGTAATTTCGATACAAATTATGGCAGGTAACTGTAACTTCGATACTAATTATGACAGGTTACTTTAACTTCGATACTAATTATGACAAGTAACAGTTACTTCGATACTAATAATGACAAGTAACTATAACCTCGAAACTAATTATGACAGGTAACTGTAACATCGTTACCAATTATGACAAGTATCTGTAATTTCGATACAAATTATGGCAGGTAACTGTAACTTCGATACAAATTATGACAGGTAACTGTAACTTCGTTACTAATGTGACAAGTAACTGTAATTTCGATACAAATAAGGGCAGGTAACTGTAACTTCGATACTAATTACGACAGGTAACTGTAACTTCGATACTAATTATGACAAGGAACTGTTATTTCGATACAAATTATGGCAGGTAACTGTAACATCGTTACTAATTATGACATGTAACTGTATTTTCGGTACAAATTATGGAAGGTAACTGTAACTTCGATACAAATTATGACAAGGAACTGTAATTTCGATACAAATAATGGCAGGTAACTGTAACTTCGATACTAATTATGACAGGTAACAGTAAATTCGATACTAATTATGACAGGTAACTGTAACTTCGCTACTAATTATGACAAGTAACTGTAATTTCGATACAAACTATGACAGGTAACTGTAACTTCGTTACTAATTATGACAAGTATCTGTAATTTCGGTACAAATTATGACAGGTAACTGTAACTTCGATACTAATTATGACAAGGAACTGTTATTTCGATACAAATTATGACATGTAACTGTAACTTCGTTAATAATTATGACAAGTATCTGTAATTTCGGTACCAATTATGGCAGGTAACTGTAACTTCGATACAAATTATGGCAGGTAACTGTAACTTCGATACAAATTATGACAGGTAACAGTAACTTCGCTACGAATTATGACAAGTAACTGTAATTTCGATACAAACTATGACAGGTAAATGTAACTTCGTTACTAATTATGACAAGTAACTGTATTTTCTATACTAATTAAGGCAGGTAACAGTAACTTCGATACTAATTATGACAGGTAACTGTAACTTCGATACTAATTATGACAAGGAACTGTAATTTCGATACAAATTATGACAGGTAACAGTAACTTCGTTACTAATTATGGCAAGTGACTGTAATTTCGATACAAATTATGGCAGGTTACAGTACCTTCGATACTAATTATGACAGGCAACTGTAACTTCTATACTAATTATGACAGGTAACTGTACCTTCGTTACTAATTATGACAAGTAACTGTAATTTCGATACAAATTATGGCAGGTAAATGTAACTTCGATACTAATTATGACAGGTAACAGTAACTTCGATACTAATTATAACAAGTAACTGTAACTGCGATACTAATTAAGACAGGTAACG
The DNA here is from genome assembly GCA_946902985.2 of Meconema thalassinum. NCBI lineage: Eukaryota > Metazoa > Arthropoda > Insecta > Orthoptera > Tettigoniidae > Meconema > Meconema thalassinum. The sequence continues at coordinate 1,175,852,334 of OX336388.2, read as the reverse complement.
GTAACTTCGTTACTAATTATGACAAGTAACTGTAATTTCGATACAAATAATGGCAGGTAACTGTAACTACGATACTAATTATGACAGGTAACTGTAACTTCGATACTAATTATGACAAGGAACTGTTATTTCGATACAAATTATGGCAGGTAACTGTAACTTTGTTACTAATTATGACAAGTAACTGTAATTTCGGTACAAATTATGGCATGTAACTGTAACTTCGATACAAATTATGACAAGGAACTGTAATTTCGATACAAATAATAGCAGGTATCAGTAACTTCGATACAAATTATGACAGGTAACTGTAACTTTGATATTAATTATGACAAGTAACTGTAATTTCGATACAAATTATGGCAGGTAACTGTAACTTCGATACTAATTATGACAGGTTACATTAACTTCGCTACTAATTATGACCAGTAACAGTTACTTCGATACTAATTATGACAAGTAACTATAACATCGAAACTAATTATGACAGGTAACTGTAAGATCGTTACCAATTATGACAAGTATCTGTAATTTCGGTAAAAATTATGGCAGGTAACTCTAACTTCGAAACAAATTATGACAGGTAACTGTAACTTCGTTACTAATTATGACAAGTAACTGTAACTTCGATACTAATTATGACAAGGAACTGTTATTTCGATACAATTTATGGCAAGTAACTGTAACTTCGTTACTAATTATGACAAGTAACTGTAATTTCGGTACAAATTATGGCAGGTAAATGTAACTTCGATACAAATTATGACAATGAACTGTAATTTCGATACAAATAATGGCAGGTAACTGTAACTTCGATACTAATTATGACAGGTAACAGTAACTTCGATACTTATTATGACAGGTAACTGTAACTTCGCTACTAATTATGACAAGTAACTGTAATTTCGATACAAACTATGACAGGTAACTGTAACTTCGATACTAATTATGACAAGTATCTGTAATTTCGGTACAAATTATGACAGGTAACTGTAACTTCGATACTAATTATGACAAGGAACTGTTATTTCGAAACAAATTATGGCAGGTAACTGTAACTTCGTTACTAATTATGACAAGTAACTGTAATTTCGGTACAAATTATGGAAGGTAACTGTAACTTCGATACAAATTATGACAAGGAACTGTAATTTCGATAAAAATAATGGCAGGTAACTGTAATTTCGATACTAATTATGACAGGTAACAGTAACTTCGATACTAATTATTACAGGTAACTGTAACTTCGCTACTAATTATGACAAGTTACTGTAATTTCGATACAAACTATGACAGGTAACTGTAACTTCGATACATATTATGACAGGTAACTGTAACTTCGATACAAATTATGACAGGTAACTGTAACTTCGATATTAATTATGACAAGTAACCTGTAATTTCGATACAAATTATGGCAGGTAACTGTAACTTCGATACTAATTATGACAGGTTACTTTAACTTCGATACTAATTATGACAAGTAACAGTTACTTCGATACTAATAATGACAAGTAACTATAACCTCGAAACTAATTATGACAGGTAACTGTAACATCGTTACCAATTATGACAAGTATCTGTAATTTCGATACAAATTATGGCAGGTAACTGTAACTTCGATACAAATTATGACAGGTAACTGTAACTTCGTTACTAATGTGACAAGTAACTGTAATTTCGATACAAATAAGGGCAGGTAACTGTAACTTCGATACTAATTACGACAGGTAACTGTAACTTCGATACTAATTATGACAAGGAACTGTTATTTCGATACAAATTATGGCAGGTAACTGTAACATCGTTACTAATTATGACATGTAACTGTATTTTCGGTACAAATTATGGAAGGTAACTGTAACTTCGATACAAATTATGACAAGGAACTGTAATTTCGATACAAATAATGGCAGGTAACTGTAACTTCGATACTAATTATGACAGGTAACAGTAAATTCGATACTAATTATGACAGGTAACTGTAACTTCGCTACTAATTATGACAAGTAACTGTAATTTCGATACAAACTATGACAGGTAACTGTAACTTCGTTACTAATTATGACAAGTATCTGTAATTTCGGTACAAATTATGACAGGTAACTGTAACTTCGATACTAATTATGACAAGGAACTGTTATTTCGATACAAATTATGACATGTAACTGTAACTTCGTTAATAATTATGACAAGTATCTGTAATTTCGGTACCAATTATGGCAGGTAACTGTAACTTCGATACAAATTATGGCAGGTAACTGTAACTTCGATACAAATTATGACAGGTAACAGTAACTTCGCTACGAATTATGACAAGTAACTGTAATTTCGATACAAACTATGACAGGTAAATGTAACTTCGTTACTAATTATGACAAGTAACTGTATTTTCTATACTAATTAAGGCAGGTAACAGTAACTTCGATACTAATTATGACAGGTAACTGTAACTTCGATACTAATTATGACAAGGAACTGTAATTTCGATACAAATTATGACAGGTAACAGTAACTTCGTTACTAATTATGGCAAGTGACTGTAATTTCGATACAAATTATGGCAGGTTACAGTACCTTCGATACTAATTATGACAGGCAACTGTAACTTCTATACTAATTATGACAGGTAACTGTACCTTCGTTACTAATTATGACAAGTAACTGTAATTTCGATACAAATTATGGCAGGTAAATGTAACTTCGATACTAATTATGACAGGTAACAGTAACTTCGATACTAATTATAACAAGTAACTGTAACTGCGATACTAATTAAGACAGGTAACGGTAACTTCGTTACTAATTATGACAAGTAACTGTAATTTCGATACAAATAATGGCAGGTAACTGTAACTACGATACTAATTATGACAGGTAACTGTAACTTCGATACTAATTATGACAAGGAACTGTTATTTCGATACAAATTATGGCAGGTAACTGTAACTTTGTTACTAATTATGACAAGTAACTGTAATTTCGGTACAAATTATGGCATGTAACTGTAACTTCGATACAAATTATGACAAGGAACTGTAATTTCGATACAAATAATAGCAGGTATCAGTAACTTCGATACAAATTATGACAGGTAACTGTAACTTTGATATTAATTATGACAAGTAACTGTAATTTCGATACAAATTATGGCAGGTAACTGTAACTTCGATACTAATTATGACAGGTTACATTAACTTCGCTACTAATTATGACCAGTAACAGTTACTTCGATACTAATTATGACAAGTAACTATAACATCGAAACTAATTATGACAGGTAACTGTAAGATCGTTACCAATTATGACAAGTATCTGTAATTTCGGTAAAAATTATGGCAGGTAACTCTAACTTCGAAACAAATTATGACAGGTAACTGTAACTTCGTTACTAATTATGACAAGTAACTGTAACTTCGATACTAATTATGACAAGGAACTGTTATTTCGATACAATTTATGGCAAGTAACTGTAACTTCGTTACTAATTATGACAAGTAACTGTAATTTCGGTACAAATTATGGCAGGTAAATGTAACTTCGATACAAATTATGACAAAGAACTGTAATTTCGATACAAATAATGGCAGGTACCTGTAACTTCGATACTAATTATGACAGGTAACAGTAACTTCGATACTTATTATGACAGGTAACTGTAACTTCGCTACTAATTATGACAAGTAACTGTAATTTCGATACAAACTATGACAGGTAACTGTAACTTCGATACTAATTATGACAAGTAGCTGTAATTTCGGTACAAATTATGACAGGTAACTGTAACTTCGATACTAATTATGACAAGGAACTGTTATTTCGAAACAAATTATGGCAGGTAACTGTAACTTCGTTACTAATTATGACAAGTAACTGTAATTTCGGTACAAATTATGGAAGGTAACTGTAACTTCGATACAAATTATGACAAGGAACTGTAATTGCGATAAAAATAATGGCAGGTAACTGTAATTTCGATACTAATTATGACAGGTAACAGTAACTTCGATACTAATTATTACAGGTAACTGTAACTTCGCTACTAATTATGACAAGTAACTGTAATTTCGATACAAACTATGACAGGTAACTGTAACTTCGATACATATTATGACAGGTAACTGTAACTTCGATACAAATTATGACAGGTAACTGTAACTTCGATATTAATTATGACAAGTAACCTGTAATTTCGATACAAATTATGGCAGGTAACTGTAACTTCGATACTTATTATGACAGGTTACTTTAACTTCGATACTAATTATGACAAGTAACAGTTACTTCGATACTAATTATGACAAGTAACTATAACCTCGAAACTAATTATGACAGGTAACTGTAACATCGTTACCAATTATGACAAGTATCTGTAATTTCGGTACAAATTATGGCAGGTAACTGTAACTTCGATACAAATTATGACAGGTAACTGTAACTTCGTTACTAATGTGACAAGTAACTGTAATTTCGATACAAATAAGGGCAGGTAACTGTAACTTCGATACTAATTACGACAGGTAACTGTAACTTCGATACTAATTATGACAAGGAACTGTTATTTCGATACAAATTATGGCAGGTAACTGTAACATCGTTACTAATTATGACATGTAACTGTATTTTCGGTACAAATTATGGAAGGTAACTGTAACTTCGATACAAATTATGACAAGGAACTGTAATTTCGATACAAATAATGGCAGGTAACTGTAACTTCGATACTAATTATGACAGGTAACAGTAAATTCGATACTAATTATGACAGGTAACTGTAACTTCGCTACTAATTATGACAAGTAACTGTAATTTCGATACAAACTATGACAGGTAACTGTAACTTCGATACTAATTATGACAAGTATCTGTAATTTCGGTACAAATTATGACAGGTAACTGAAACTTCGATACTAATTATGACAAGGAACTGTTATTTCGATACAAATTATGACATGTAACTGTAACTTCGTTAATAATTATGACAAGTATCTGTAATTTCGGTACCAATTATGGCAGGTAACTGTAACTTCGATACAAATTATGGCAGGTAACTGTAACTTCGATACAAATTATGACAGGTAACAGTAACTTCGCTACGAATTATGACAAGTAACTGTAATTTCGATACAAACTATGACAGGTAAATGTAACTTCGTTACTAATTATGACAAGTAACTGTATTTTCTATACAAATTAAGGCAGGTAACAGTAACTTCGATACTAATTATGACAGGTAACTGTAACTTCGTACTAATTATGACAAGGAACTGTAATTTCGATACAAATTATGACAGGTAACAGTAACTTCGTTACTAATTATGGCAAGTGACTGTAATTTCGATACAAATTATGGCAGGTTACAGTACCTTCGATACTAATTATGACAGGCAACTGTAACTTCGATACTAATTATGACAGGTAACTGTACCTTCGTTACTAATTATGACAAGTAACTGTAATTTCGATACAAATTATGGCAGGTAACTGTAACTTCGATACTAATTATGACAGGTAACAGTAACTTCGATACTAATTATAACAAGTAACTGTAACTGCGATACTAATTAAGACAGGTAACGGTAACTTCGTTACTAATTATGACAAGTAACTGTAATTTCGATACAAATAATGGCAGGTAACTGTAACTACGATACTAATTATGACAGGTAACTGTAACTTCGATACTAATTATGACAAGGAACTGTTATTTCGATACAAATTATGGCAGGTAACTGTTACTTTGTTACTAATTATGACAAGTAACTGTAATTTCGGTACAAATTATGGCAGGTAACTGTAACTTCGATACAAATTATGACAAGGAACTGTAATTTCGATACAAATAATAGCAGGTATCAGTAACTTCGATACAAATTATGACAGGTAACTGTAACTTTGATATTAATTATGACAAGTAACTGTAATTTCGATACAAATTATGGCAGGTAACTGCAACTTCGATACTAATTATGACAGGTTACATTAACTTCGCTACTAATTATGACCAGTAACAGTTACTTCGAAACTAATTATGACAAGTAACTATAACATCGAATCTAATTATGACAGGTAACTGTAAGATCGTTACCAATTATGACAAGTATCTGTAATTTCGGTAAAAATTATGGCAGGTAACTCTAACTTCGAAACAAATTATGACAGGTAACTGTGACTTCGTTACTAATTATGACAAGTAACTGTAACTTCGATACTAATTATGACAAGGAACTGTTATTTCGATACAATTTATGGCAAGTAACTGTAACTTCGTTACTAATTATGACAAGTAACTGTAATTTCGGTACAAATTATGGCAGGTAAATGTAACTTCGATACAAATTATGACAAAGAACTGTAATTTCGATACAAATAATGGCAGGTAACTGTAACTTCGATACTAATTATGACAGGTAACAGTAACTTCGATACTTATTATGACAGGTAACTGTAGCTTCGCTACTAATTATGACAAGTAACTGTAATTTCGATACAAACTATGACAGGTAACTGTAACTTCGATACTAATTATGACAAGTATCTGTAATTTCGGTACAAATTATGACAGGTAACTGTAACTTCGATACTAATTATGACAAGGAACTGTTATTTCGATACAAATTATGACAGGTAACTGTATCTTCGTTACTAATTATGACAAGTATCTGTAAGTTCGGTACAAATTATGGCAGGTAACTGTAACTTCGACACAAATTATGACAGGTAACAGTAACTTCGCTACTAATTATGACAAGTAACTGTAATTTCGATACAAACTATGACAGGTAACTGAAACTTCGATACTAATTATGACAAGGAACTGTTTTTCGATACAAATTATGACAGGTAAATGTAACTTCGTTACTAATTATGACAAGTATCTGTAATTTCGGTACCAATTATGGCAGGTAAATGTAACTTCGATACAAATTATGGCAGGTAACTGTAACTTCGATACAAATTATGGCAGGTAACAGTAACTTCGATACTAATTATGACAGGTAACTGTAACTTCGATACTAATTATGACAAGGAAATGTTATTTCGATACAAATTATGACAGGTAACAGTAACTTCGTGACTAATTATGGCAAGTGACTGTGATTTCGATACAAATAATGGCAGGTTACAGTAACTTCGATACTAATTATGACAGGTAACTGTAACTTCTATACTAATTATGACAGGTAACTGTACCTTCGTTACTAATTATGACAAGTAACTGTTATTTCGATACAAATGATGGCAGGTAACACTAACTTCGATACTAATTATGACAGGTAACAGTAACTTCGATACCAATTATATCAAGTAACTGTAACTGCGATACTAATTAAGACAGGTAACGGTAACTTCGTTACTAATTATGACAAGTAACTGTAATTTCGATATAAATAATGGCAGGTAACTGTAACTACGATACTAATTATGACAGGTAACTGTAACTTCGATACTAATTATGACAAGGAACTGTTATTTCGATACAAATTATGGCAGGTAACTGTAACTTTGTTACTAAGTATGACAAGTAACTGTAATTTCGGTACAAATTATGGCAGGTAACTGTAACCTCGATACAAATTATGACAAGGAACTGTAATTTCGATACAAATAATAGCAGGTATCAGTAACTTCGATACAAATTATGACAGGTAACTGTAACTTTGATATTAATTATGACAAAAAACTGTAATTTCGATACAAATTATGGCAGGTAACTGTAATTTCGATACAAACTATGACAGGTAAATGTAACTTCGTTACTAATTATGACAAGTAACTGTATTTTCGATACAAATTAAGGCAGGTAACAGTAACTTCGATACTAATTATGACAGGTAACTGTAACTTCGATACTAATTATGACAAGGAACTGTAATTTCGATACAAATTATGACAGGTAACAGTAACTTCGTTACTAATTATGGCAAGTGACTGTAATTTCGATACAAATTATGGCAGGTTACAGTACCTTCGATACTAATTATGACAGGCAACTGTAACTTCTATACTAATTATGACAGGTAACTGTACCTTCGTTACTAATTATGTCAAGTAACTGTAATTTCGATACAAATTATGGCAGGTAACTGTAATTTCGATACTAATTATGACAGGTAACAGTAACTTCGATACTAATTATTACAGGTAACTGTAACTTCGCTACTAATTATGACAAGTAACTGTAATTTCGATACAAACTATGACAGGTAACTGTAACTTCGATACATATTATGACAAGTATCTGTAATTTCGGTACAAATTATGACAGGTAACTGTAACTTCGATACTAATTATGACAAGGAACTGTTATTTCGATACAAATTATGACAGGTAACTGTATCTTCGTTACTAATTATGACAAGTATCTGTATGTTCGGTACAAATTATGGCAGGTAACTGTAACTTCGACACAAATTATGACAGGTAACAGTAACTTCGCTACTAATTATGACAAGTAACTGTAATTTCGATACAAACTATGACAGGTAACTGTAACTTCGATACTAATTATGACAAGGAACTGTTTTTCGATACAAATTATGACAGGTAAATGTAACTTCGTTACTAATTATGACAAGTATCTGTAATTTCGGTACCAATTATGGCAGGTAAATGTAACTTCGATACAAATTATGGCAGGTAACTGTAACTTCGATACAAATTATGACAGGTAACAGTAACTTCGCTACTAATTATGACAAGTTACTGTAATTTCGATACAAACTATGACAGGTAACTGTAACTTCGTTACTAATTATGACAAGTAACTGTAATTTCGATACAAATTATGGCAGGTAACAGTAACTTCGATACTAATTATGACAGGTAACTGTAACTTCGATACTAATTATGACAAGGAACTGTTATTTCGATACAAATTATGACAGGTAACAGTAACTTCGTGACTAATTATGGCAAGTGACTGTGATTTCGATACAAATAATGGCAGGTTACAGTAACTTCGATACTAATTATGACAGGTAACTGTAACTTCTATACTAATTATGACAGGTAACTGTACCTTCGTTACTAATTATGACAAGTAACTGTTATTTCGATACAAATGATGGCAGGTAACACTAACTTCGATACTAATTATGACAGGTAACAGTAACTTCGATACTAATTATAACAAGTAACTGTAACTGCGATACTAATTAAGACAGGTAACGGTAACTTCGTTACTAATTATGACAAGTAACTGTAATTTCGATATAAATAATGGCAGGTAACTGTAACTACGATACTAATTATGACAGGTAACTGTAACTTCGATACTAATTATGACAAGGAACTGTTATTTCGATACAAATTATGGCAGGTAACTGTAACTTTGTTACTAATTATGACAAGTAACTGTAATTTCGGTACAAATTATGGCAGGTAACTGTAACCTCGATACAAATTATGACAAGGAACTGTAATTTCGATACAAATAATAGCAGGTATCAGTAACTTCGATACAAATTATGACAGGTAACTGTAACTTTGATATTAATTATGACAAGTAACTGTAATTTCGATACAAATTATGGCAGGTAACTGTAATTTCGATACTAATTATGACAGGTAACAGTAACTTCGATACTAATTATTACAGGTAACTGTAACTTCGCTACTAATTATGACAAGTAACTGTAATTTCGATACAAACTATGACAGGTAACTGTAACTTCGATACATATTATGACAAGTATCTGTAATTTCGGTACAAATTATGACAGGTAACTGTAACTTCGATACTAATTATGACAAGGAACTGTTATTTCGATACAAATTATGACAGGTAACTGTATCTTCGGTACTAATTATGACAAGTATCTGTAAGTTCGGTACAAATTATGGCAGGTAACTGTAACTTCGACACAAATTATGACAGGTAACAGTAACTTCGCTACTAATTATGACAAGTAACTGTAATTTCGATACAAATTATGACAGGTAACTGTAACTTCGATACTAATTATGACAAGGAACTGTTTTTCGATACAAATTATGACAGGTAAATGTAACTTCGTTACTAATTATGACAAGTATCTGTAATTTCGGTACCAATTATGGCAGGTAAATGTAACTTCGACACAAATTATGGCAGGTAACTGTAACTTCGATACAAATTATGACAGGTAACAGTAACTTCGCTACTAATTATGACAAGTTACTGTAATTTCGATACAAACTATGACAGGTAACTGTAACTTCGTTACTAATTATGACAAGTAACTGTAATTTCGATACAAATTATGGCAGGTAACAGTAACTTCGATACTAATTATGACAGGTAACTGTAACTTCGATACTAATTATGACAAGGAACTGTTATTTCGATACAAATTATGACAGGTAACAGTAACTTCGTGACTAATTATGGCAAGTGACTGTGATTTCGATACAAATAATGGCAGGTTACAGTAACTTCGATACTAATTATGACAGGTAACTGTAACTTCTATACTAATTATGACAGGTAACTGTACCTTCGTTACTAATTATGACAAGTAACTGTTATTTCGATACAAATGATGGCAGGTAACACTAACTTCGATACTAATTATGACAGGTAACAGTAACTTCGATACTAATTATAACAAGTAACTGTAACTGCGATACTAATTAAGACAGGTAACGGTAACTTCGTTACTAATTATGACAAGTAACTGTAATTTCGATATAAATAATGGCAGGTAACTGTAACTACGATACTAATTATGACAAGGAACTGTTATTTCGATACAAATTATGGCAGGTAACTCTAACTTCGAAACAAATTATGACAGGTAACTGTGACTTCGTTACTAATTATGACAAGTAACTGTAACTTCGATACTAATTATGACAAGGAACTGTTATTTCGATACAATTTATGGCAAGTAACTGTAACTTCGTTACTAATTATGACAAGTAACTGTAATTTCGGTACAAATTATGGCAGGTAATTGTAACTTCGATACAAATTATGACAAAGAACTGTAATTTCGATACAAATAATGGCAGGTAACTGTAACTTCGATACTAATTATGACAGGTAACAGTAACTTCGATACTTATTATGACAGGTAACTGTAACTTCGCTACTAATTATGACAAGTAACTGTAATTTCGATACAAACTATGACAGGTAACTGTAACTTCGATACTAATTATGACAAGTATCTGTAATTTCGGTACAAATTATGACAGGTAACTGTAACTTCGATACTAATTATGACAAGGAACTGTTATTTCGAAACAAATTATGGCAGGTAACTGTAACTTCGTTACTAATTATGACAAGTAACTGTAATTTCGGTACAAATTATGGAAGGTAACTGTAACTTCGATACAAATTATGACAAGGAACTGTAATTTCGATACAAATAATGGCAGGTAACTGTAATTTCGATACTAATTATGACAGGTAACAGTAACTTCGATACTAATTATTACAGGTAACTGTAACTTCGCTACTAATTATGACAAGTAACTGTAATTTCGATACAAACTATGACAGGTAACTGTAACTTCGATACATATTATGACAAGTATCTGTAATTTCGGTACAAATTATGACAGGTAACTGTAACTTCGATACTAATTATGACAAGGAACTGTTATTTCGATACAAATTATGACAGGTAACTGTATCTTCGTTACTAATTATGACAAGTATCTGTAAGTTCGGTAAAAATTATGGCAGGTAACTGTAACTTCGACACAAATTATGACAGGTAACAGTAACTTCGCTACTAATTATGACAAGTAACTGTAATTTCGATACAAACTATGACAGGTAACTGTAACTTCGATACTAATTATGACAAGGAACTGTTTTTCGATACAAATTATGACAGGTAAATGTAACTTCGTTACTAATTATGACAAGTATCTGTAATTTCGGTACCAATTATGGCAGGTAAATGTAACTTCGATACAAATTATGGCAGGTAACTGTAACTTCGATACAAATTATGACAGGTAACAGTAACTTCGCTACTAATTATGACAAGTTACTGTAATTTCGATACAAACTATGACAGGTAACTGTAACATCGTTACTAATTATGACAAGTAACTGTAATTTCGATACAAATTATGGCAGGTAACAGTAACTTCGATACTAATTATGACAGGTAACTGTAACTTCGATACTAATTATAACAAGTAACTGTAACTGCGATACTAATTAAGACAGGTAACGGTAACTTCGTTACTAATTATGACAAGTAACTGTAATTTCGATATAAATAATGGCAGGTAACTGTAACTACGATACTAATTATGACAGGTAACTGTAACTTCGATACTAATTATGACAAGGAACTGTTATTTCGATACAAATTATGGCAGGTAACTGTAACTTTGTTACTAATTATGACAAGTAACTGTAATTTCGGTACAAATTATGGCAGGTAACTGTAACCTCGATACAAATTATGACAAGGAACTGTAATTTCGATACAAATAATAGCAGGTATCAGTAACTTCGATACAAATTATGACAGGTAACTGTAATTTCGATACTAATTATGACAGGTAACAGTAACTTCGATACTAATTATTACAGGTAACTGTAACTTCGCTACTAATTATGACAAGTAACTGTAATTTCGATACAAACTATGACAGGTAACTGAAACTTCGATACATATTATGACAAGTATCTGTAATTTCGGTACAAATTATGACAGGTAACTGTAACTTCGATACTAATTATGACAAGGAACTGTTATTTCGATACAAATTATGACAGGTAACTGTATCTTCGGTACTAATTATGACAAGTATCTGTAAGTTCGGTACAAATTATGGCAGGTAACTGTAACTTCGACACAAATTATGACAGGTAACAGTAACTTCGCTACTAATTATGACAAGTAACTGTAATTTCGATACAAATTATGACAGGTAACTGTAACTTCGATACTAATTATGACAAGGAACTGTTTTTCGATACAAATTATGACAGGTAAATGTAACTTCGTTACTAATTATGACAAGTATCTGTAATTTCGGTACCAATTATGACAGGTAAATGTAACTTCGACACAAATTATGGCAGGTAACTGTAACTTCGATACAAATTATGACAGGTAACAGTAACTTCGCTACTAATTATGACAAGTTACTGTAATTTCGATACAAACTATGACAGGTAACTGTAACTTCGTTACTAATTATGACAAGTAACTGTAATTTCGATACAAATTATGGCAGGTAACAGTAACTTCGATACTAATTATGACAGGTAACTGTAACTTCGATACTAATTATGACAAGGAACTGTTATTTCGATACAAATTATGACAGGTAACAGTAACTTCGTGACTAATTATGGCAAGTGACTGTGATTTCGATACAAATAATGGCAGGTTACAGTAACTTCGATACTAATTATGACAGGTAACTGTAACTTCTATACTAATTATGACAGGTAACTGTACCTTCGTTACTAATTATGACAAGTAACTGTTATTTCGATACAAATGATGGCAGGTAACACTAACTTCGATACTAATTATGACAGGTAACAGTAACTTCGATACTAATTATAACAAGTAACTGTAACTGCGATACTAATTAAGACAGGTAACGGTAACTTCGTTACTAATTATGACAAGTAACTGTAATTTCGATATAAATAATGGCAGGTAACTGTAACTACGATACTAATTATGACAAGGAACTGTTATTTCGATACAAATTATGGCAGGTAACTCTAACTTCGAAACAAATTATGACAGGTAACTGTGACTTCGTTACTAATTATGACAAGTAACTGTAACTTCGATACTAATTATGACAAGGAACTGTTATTTCGATACAATTTATGGCAAGTAACTGTAACTTCGTTACTAATTATGACAAGTAACTGTAATTTCGGTACAAATTATGGCAGGTAAATGTAACTTCGATACAAATTATGACAAAGAACTGTAATTTCGATACAAATAATGGCAGGTAACTGTAACTTCGATACTAATTATGACAGGTAACAGTAACTTCGATACTTATTATGACAGGTAACTGTAACTTCGCTACTAATTATGACAAGTAACTGTAATTTCGATACAAACTATGACAGGTAACTGTAACTTCGATACTAATTATGACAAGTATCTGTAATTTCGGTACAAATTATGACAGGTAACTGTAACTTCGATACTAATTATGACAAGGAACTGTTATTTCGAAACAAATTATGGCAGGTAACTGTAACTTCGTTACTAATTATGACAAGTAACTGTAATTTCGGTACAAATTATGGAAGGTAACTGTAACTTCGATACAAATTATGACAAGGAACTGTAATTTCGATACAAATAATGGCAGGTAACTGTAATTTCGATACTAATTATGACAGGTATCAGTAACTTCGATACTAATTATTACAGGTAACTGTAACTTCGCTACTAATTATGACAAGTAACTGTAATTTCGATACAAACTATGACAGGTAACTGTAACTTCGATACTAATTATGACAAGGAATTGTTTTTCGATACAAATTATGACAGGTAAATGTAACTTCGTTACTAATTATGACAAGTATCTGTAATTTCGGTACCAATTATGGCAGGTAAATGTAACTTCGATACAAATTATGGCAGGTAACTGTAACTTCGATACAAATTATGACAGGTAACAGTAACTTCGCTACTAATTATGACAAGTTACTGTAATTTCGATACAAACTATGACAGGTAACTGTAACTTCGTTACTAATTATGACAAGTAACTGTAATTTCGATACAAATTATGGCAGGTAACAGTAACTTCGATACTAATTATGACAGGTAACTGTAACTTCGATACTAATTATGACAGGTAACTGTAACTTCGATACTAATTATGACAAGGAACTGTTATTTCGATACAAATTATGACAGGTAACTGTATCTTCGTTACTAATTATGACAAGTATCTGTAATTTCGGTACCAATTATGGCAGGTAAATGTAACTTCGATACAAATTATGGCAGGTAACTGTAACTTCGATACAAATTATGACAGGTAACAGTAACTTCGCTACTAATTATGACAAGTTACTGTAATTTCGATACAAACTATGACAGGTAACTGTAACTTCGTTACTAATTATGACAAGTAACTGTAATTTCGATACAAACTATGACAGGTAACTGTAACTTCGATACATATTATGACAAGTATCTGTAATTTCGGTACAAATTATGACAGGTAACTGTAACTTCGATACTAATTATGACAAGGAACTGTTATTTCGATACAAATTATGACAGGTAACTGTATCTTCGTTACTAATTATGACAAGTATCTGTAAGTTCGGTACAAATTATGGCAGGTAACTGTAACTTCGACACAAATTATGACAGGTAACAGTAACTTCGCTACTAATTATGACAAGTAACTGTAATTTCGATACAAACTATGACAGGTAACTGTAACTTCGATACTAATCATGTAAAGGAACTGTTTTTCGATACAAATTATGACAGGTAAATGTAACTTC
The DNA here is from genome assembly GCA_946902985.2 of Meconema thalassinum. NCBI lineage: Eukaryota > Metazoa > Arthropoda > Insecta > Orthoptera > Tettigoniidae > Meconema > Meconema thalassinum. The sequence continues at coordinate 1,175,836,865 of OX336388.2, read as the reverse complement.
GTTACTAATTATGACAAGTATCTGTAATTTCGGTACCAATTATGGCAGGTAAATGTAACTTCGATACAAATTATGGCAGGTAACTGTAACTTCGATACAAATTATGACAGGTAACAGTAACTTCGCTACTAATTATGACAAGTTACTGTAATTTCGATACAAACTATGACAGGTAACTGTAACTTCGTTACTAATTATGACAAGTAACTGTAATTTCGATACAAATTATGGCAGGTAACAGTAACTTCGATACTAATTATGACAGGTAACTGTAACTTCGAAACTAATTATAACAAGTAACTGTAACTGCGATACTAATTAAGACAGGTAACGGTAACTTCGTTACTAATTATGACAAGTAACTGTAATTTCGATATAAATAATGGCAGGTAACTGTAACTACGATACTAATTATGACAGGTAACTGTAACTTCGATACTAATTATGACAAGGAACTGTTATTTCGATACAAATTATGGCAGGTAACTGTAACTTTGTTACTAATTATGACAAGTAACTGTAATTTCGGTACAAATTATGGCAGGTAACTGTAACCTCGATACAAATTATGACAAGGAACTGTAATTTCGATACAAATAATAGCAGGTATCAGTAACTTCGATACAAATTATGACAGGTAACTGTAATTTCGATACTAATTATGACAGGTAACAGTAACTTCGATACTAATTATTACAGGTAACTGTAACTTCGCTACTAATTATGACAAGTAACTGTAATTTCGATACAAACTATGACAGGTAACTGTAACTTCGATACATATTATGACAAGTATCTGTAATTTCGGTACAAATTATGACAGGTAACTGTAACTTCGATACTAATTATGACAAGGAACTGTTATTTCGATACAAATTATGACAGGTAACTGTATCTTCGGTACTAATTATGACAAGTATCTGTAAGTTCGGTACAAATTATGGCAGGTAACTGTAACTTCGACACAAATTATGACAGGTAACAGTAACTTCGCTACTAATTATGACAAGTAACTGTAATTTCGATACAAATTATGACAGGTAACTGTAACTTCGATACTAATTATGACAAGGAACTGTAATTTCGATACAAACTATGACAGGTAACTGTAACTTCGATACATATTATGACAAGTATCTGTAATTTCGGTACAAATTATGACAGGTAACTGTAACTTCGATACTAATTATGACAAGGAACTGTTATTTCGATACAAATTATGACAGGTAACTGTATCTTCGTTACTAATTATGACAAGTATCTGTAAGTTCGGTACAAATTATGGCAGGTAACTGTAACTTCGACACAAATTATGACAGGTAACAGTAACTTCGCTACTAATTATGACAAGTAACTGTAATTTCGATACAAACTATGACAGGTAACTGTAACTTCGATACTAATTATGACAAGGAACTGTTTTTCGATACAAATTATGACAGGTAAATGTAACTTCGTTACTAATTATGACAAGTATCTGTAATTTCGGTACCAATTATGGCAGGTAAATGTAACTTCGATACAAATTATGGCAGGTAACTGTAACTTCGATACAAATTATGACAGGTAACAGTAACTTCGCTACTAATTATGACAAGTTACTGTAATTTCGATACAAACTATGACAGGTAACTGTAACTTCGTTACTAATTATGACAAGTAACTGTAATTTCGATACAAATTATGGCAGGTAACAGTAACTTCGATACTAATTATGACAGGTAACTGTAACTTCGATACTAATTATGACAAGGAACTGTTATTTCGATACAAATTATGACAGGTAACAGTAATTTCGTGACTAATTATGGCAAGTGACTGTGATTTCGATACAAATAATGGAAGGTTACAGTAACTTCGATACTAATTATGACAGGTAACTGTAACTTCTATACTAATTATGACAGGTAACTGTACCTTCGTTACTAATTATGACAAGTAACTCTTATTTCGATACAAATGATGGCAGGTAACACTAACTTCGATACTAATTATGACAGGTAACAGTAACTTCGATACTAATTATAACAAGTAACTGTAACTGCGATACTAATTAAGACAGGTAACGGTAACTTCGTTACTAATTATGACAAGTAACTGTAATTTCGATATAAATAATGGCAGGTAACTGTAACTACGATACTAATTATGACAGGTAACTGTAACTTCGATACTAATTATGACAAGGAACTGTTATTTCGATACAAATTATGGCAGGTAACTGTAGCTTTGTTACTAATTATGACAAGTAGCTGTAATTTCGGTACAAATTATGGCAGGTAACTGTAACCTCGATACAAATTATGACAAGGAACTGTAATTTCGATACAAATAATAGCATGTATCAGTAACTTCGATACAAATTATGACAGGTAACTGTAACTTTGATATTAATTATGACAAGTAACTGTAATTTCGATACAAATTATGGCAGGTAACTGTAATTTCGATACAAACTATGACAGGTAAATGTATCTTCGTTACTAATTATGACAAGTAACTGTATTTTCGATACAAATTAAGGCAGGTAACAGTAACTTCGATACTAATTATGACAGGTAACTGTAACTTCGATACTAATTATGACAAGGAACTGTAATTTCGATACAAATTATGACAGGTAACAGTAACTTCGTTACTAATTATGGCAAGTGACTGTAATTTCGATACAAATTATGGCAGGTTACAGTACCTTCGATACTAATTATGACAGGCAACTGTAACTTCTATACTAATTATGACAGGTAACTGTACCTTCGTTACTAATTATGTCAAGTAACTGTAATTTCGATACAAATTATGGCAGGTAACTGTAATTTCGATACTAATTATGACAGGTAACAGTAACTTCGATACTAATTATTACAGGTAACTGTAACTTCGCTACTAATTATGACAAGTAACTGTATTTTCGATACAAACTATGACAGGTAACTGTAACTTCGATACATATTATGACAAGTATCTGTAATTTCGGTACAAATTATGACAGGTAACTGTAACTTCGATACTAATTATGACAAGGAACTGTTATTTCGATACAAATTATGACAGGTAACTGTATCTTCGTTACTAATTATGACAAGTATCTGTAAGTGCGGTACAAATTATGGCAGGTAACTGTAACTTCGACACAAATTATGACAGGTAACAGTAACTTCGCTACTAATTATGACAAGTAACTGTAATTTCGATACAAACTATGACAGGTAACTGTAACTTCGATACTAATTATTACAAGGAACTGTTTTTCGATACAAATTATGACAGGTAAATGTAACTTCGTTACTAATTATGACAAGTATCTGTAATTTCGGTACCAATTATGGCAGGTAAATGTAACTTCGATACAAATTATGGCAGGTAACTGTAACTTCGATACAAATTATGACAGGTAACAGTAACTTCGCTACTAATAATGACAAGTTACTGTAATTTCGATACTAACTATGACAGGTAACTGTAACTTCGTTACTAATTATGACAAGTAACTGTAATTTCGATACAAATTATGGCAGGTAACAGTAACTTCGATACTAATTATGACAGGTAACTGTAACTTCGATACTAATTATGACAAGGAACTGTTATTTCGATACAAATTATGACAGGTAACAGTAACTTCGTGACTAATTATGGCAAGTGACTGTGATTTCGATACAAATAATGGCAGGTTACAGTAACTTCGATACTAATTATGACAGGTAACTGTAACTTCTATACTAATTATGACAGGTAACTGTACCTTCGTTACTAATTATGACAAGTAACTGTTATTTCGATACAAATGATGGCAGGTAACACTAACTTCGATACTAATTATGACAGGTAACAGTAACTTCGATACTAATTATAACAAGTAACTGTAACTGCGATACTAATTAAGACAGGTAATGGTAACTTCGTTACTAATTATGACAAGTAACTGTAATTTCGATATAAATAATGGCAGGTAACTGTAACTACGATACTAATTATGACAGGTAACTGTAACTTCGATACTAATTATGACAAGGAACTGTTATTTCGATACAAATTATGGCAGGTAACTGTAACTTTGTTACTAATTATGACAAGTAACTGTAATTTCGGTACAAATTATGGCAGGTAACTGTAACCTCGATACAAATTATGACAAGGAACTGTAATTTCGATACAAATAATAGCAGGTATCAGTAACTTCGATACAAATTATGACAGGTAACTGTAACTTTGATATTAATTATGACAAGTAACTGTAATTTCGATACAAATTATGGCAGGTAACTGTAATTTCGATACAAACTATGACAGGTAAATGTAACTTCGTTACTAATTATGACAAGTAACTGTATTTTCGATACAAATTAAGGCAGGTAACAGTAACTTCGATACTAATTATGACAGGTAACTGTAACTTCGATACTAATTATGACAAGGAACTGTAATTTCGATACAAATTATGACAGGTAACAGTAACTTCGTTACTCATTATGGCAAGTGACTGTAATTTCGATACAAATTATGGCAGGTAACTGTAACTTCGATACTAATTATGACAGGTTACATTAACTTCGCTACTAATTATGACCAGTAACAGTTACTTCGATACTAATCATGACAAGTAACTATAACATCGAAACTAATTATGACAGGTAACTGTAAGATCGTTACCAATTATGACAAGTATCTGTAATTTCGGTAAAAATTATGGCAGGTAACTCTAACTTCGAAACAAATTATGACAGGTAACTGTAACTTCGTTACTAATTATGACAAGTAACTGTATCTTCGATACTAATTATGACAAGGAACTGTTATTTCGAAACAATTTATGGCAGGTAATTGTAACTTCGTTACTAATTATGACAAGTAACTGTAATTTCGGTACAAATTATGGCAGGTAACTGTTACTTCGATACAAATTATGACAAGGAACTGTAATTTCGATACAAATAATGGCAGGTAACTGAACTTCGATACCAATTATGACAGGTATCAGTAACTTCGATACTAATTATGACAGGTAACTGTAACTTCGCTACTAATTATGACAAGTAACTGTAATTTCGACACAAACTATGACAGGTAACTGTAACTTCGATACTAATTATGACAAGTATCTGTAATTTCGGTACAAATTATGACAGGTAACTGTAACTTCGATACTAATTATGACAAGGAATTGTTATTTCGAAACAAATTATGGCAGGTAACTGTAACTTCGTTACTAATTATGACAAGTAACTGTAATTTCGGTACAAATTATGGAAGGTAAATGTAACTTCGATACAAATTATGACAAGGAACTGTAATTTCGATACAAATAATGGCAGGTAACTGTAATTTCGATACTAATTATGACAGGTAACAGTAACTTCGATACTAATTATGACAGGTAACTGTAACTTCGCTACTAATTATGACAAGTAACTGTAATTTCGATACAAACTATGACAGGTAACTGTAACTTCGATACAAATTATGACAAGTATCTGTAATTTCGGTACAAATTATTACAGGTAACTGTAACTTCGATACTAATTATGACAAGGAACTGTTATTTCGATACAAATTATGACAGGTAACTGTATCTTCGTTACTAATTATGACAAGTATCTGTAATTTCGGTACAAATTATGGCAGGTAACTGTAACTTCGACACAAATTATGACAGGTAACAGTAACTTCGCTACTAATTATGACAAGTAACTGTAATTTCGATACAAACTATGACAGGTAACTGTAACTTCGATACTAATTATGACAAGGAACTGTTTTTCGATACAAATCTTGACAGGTAAATGTAACTTCGTTACTAATTATGACAAGTATCTGTAATTTCGGTACCAATTATGGCAGGTAACTGTAACTTCGATACAAATTATGGCAGGTAACAATAACTTCGATACAAATTATGACAGGTAACAGTAACTTCGCTACTAATTATGACAAGTAACTGTAATTTCGATACAAACTATGACAGGTAACTGTAACTTCGTTACTAATTATGACAAGTAACTGTAATTTCGACACAAATTATGGCAGGTAACAGTAACTTCGATACTAATTATGACAGGTAACTGTAACTTCGATACTAATTATGACAAGGAACTGTTATTTCGATACAAATTATGACAGGTAACAGTAACTTCGTGACTAATTATGGCAAGTGACTGTGATTTCGATACAAATAATGGCAGGTTACAGTAACCTTCGATACTAATTATGACAGGTAACTGTAACTTCTATACTAATTATGACAGGTAACTGTACCTTCGTTACTAATTATGACAAGTAACTGTAATTTCGATACAAATAATGGCAGGTAACTGTAACTACGATACTAATTATGACAGGTAACTGTAACTTCGATACTAATTATGACAAGGAACTGTTATTTCGATACAAATTATGGCAGGTAACTGTAACTTTGTTACTAATTATGACAAGTAACTGTAATTTCGGTACAAATTATGGCAGGTAACTGTAACTTCGATACAAATTATGACAAGGAACTGTAATTTCGATACAAATAATAGCAGGTATCAGTAACTTCGATACAAATTATGACAGGTAACTGTAACTTTGATATTAATTATGACAAGTAACTGTAATTTCGATACAAATTATGGCAGGTAACTGTAACTTCGATACAAATTATGACAGGTAACTGTAACTTCGATATTAATTAAGACAAGTAACTGTAATTTCGATACAAATTATGGCAGGAAATTGTAACTTCGATACTAATTATGACAGGTAACAGTAACTTCGATAGTAATTATGACAAGTAACTGTAACTTCGATACTTATTATGACAGGTAACAGTAACTTCGATACTAATTATGACAGGTAACTGTAACTTCGATACTTATTATGACAGGTAACAGTAACTTCGATACTAATTATGACAGGTAACTGTAACTTCAATACTAATTATGACAGGTAACTGTAACTTCGATACATATTATGAGAGGTAACTGTATCTTCGATATTAATTATGACAAGTAACTGTAATTTCGATACAAATTATGGCAGGTAACTGTAACTTCGATACTAATTATGACAGGTTACATTAATTTCGATACTATTTATGACAAGTAACAGTTACTTCGATACTAATTATGACAAGTAACTATAACATCGAAACTAATTATGACAGGTAACTGTAACATCGTTACCAATTATGACAAGTATCTGTAATTTCGGTACAAATTATGGCAGGTAACTGTAACTTCGATACAAATTATGACAGGTAACTGTAACTTCGTTACTATATATGACAAGTAACTGTAATTTCGATACAAATAAGGGCAGGTAACTGTAACTTCGATACTAATTATGACAGGTAACTGTAACTTCGATACTAATTATGACAAGGAACTGTTATTTCGATACAAATTATGGCAGCTAACTGTAACTTCGTAACTAATTATGACATGTAACTGTAATTTCGGTACAAATTATGGCAGGTAACTGTAACTTCGATACAAATTATGACAAGGAACTGTAATTTCGAAACAAATAATGGCAGGTAACTGTAACTTCGATACTAATTATGACAGGTAACAGTAAATTCGATACTTATATGACAGGTAACTGTAACTTCGCTACTAATTATGAGAAGTAACTGTAATTTCGATACAAACTATGACAGGTAACTGTAACTTCGATACTAATTATGACAAGTATCTGTAATTTCGGTACAAATTATGACAGGTAACTGTAACTTCGATACTAATTATGACAAGGAACTGTTATTTCGAAACAAATTATGACAGGTAACTGTAACTTCGTTAATAATTATGACAAGTATCAGTAATTTCGGTACAAATTATGACAGGGAACTGTTATTTCGATACAAATTATGACAGGTAACTGTAACTTCGTTACTAATTATGACATGTATCTGTAATTTCGGTACCAATTATGGCAGGTAACTGTAACTTCGATACAAATTATGACAGGTAACAGTAACTTCGCTACTAATTATGACAAGTAAATGTAATTTCGATACAAACTATGACAGGTAACTGTAACTTCGTTACTAATTATGACAAGTAACTGTATTTTCGATACAAATTATGGCAGGTAACAGTAACTTCGATACTAATTATGACAGGTTACTGTAACTTCGATACTAATTATGACAAGGAACTGGAATTTCGACACAAATTATGACAGGTAACAGTAACTTCCTTACTTATTATGGCAAGTGACTGTAATTTCGATACAAATTATGGCAGGTTACAGTAACTTCGATACTAATTATGACAGGCAACTGTAACTTCTATACTAATTATGACAGGTAACTGTACCTTCGTTACTAATTATGACAAGTTACTGTACTTTCGATACAAATGATGGCAGGTAACTGTAACTTCGATACTAATTATGACAAGTGACTGTGATTTCGATACAAATAATGGCAGGTTACAGTAACTTCGATACTAATTATGACAGGTAACTGTAACTTCTATACTAATTATGACAGGTAACTGTACCTTCGTTACTAATTATGACAAGTAACTGTTATTTCGATACAAATGATGGCAGGTAACACTAACTTCGATACTAATTATGACAGGTAACAGTAACTTCGATACTAATTATAACAAGTAACTGTAACTGCGATACTAATTAAGACAGGTAACGGTAACTTCGATACTAATTATGACAAGTAACTGTAATTTCGATACAAATAATGGCAGGTAACTGTAACTACGATACTAATTATGACAGGTAACTGTAACTTCGATACTAATTATGACAAGGAACTGTTATTTCGATACAAATTAAGGCAGGTAACTGTAACTTTGTTACTAATTATGACAAGTAACTGTAATTTCGGTACAAATTATGGCAGGTAACTGTAACTTCGATACAAATTATGACAAGGAACTGTAATTTCGATACAAATAATAGCAGGTATCAGTAACTTCGATACTAATTATGACAGGTAACTGTAACTTCGATACTAATTATGACAAGGAACTGTTATTTCGATAGAAATTATGACAGGTAACAGTAACTTCGTGACTAATTATGGCAAGTGACTGTGATTTCGATACAAATAATGGCAGGTTACAGTAACGTCGATACTAATTATGACAGGTAACTGTAACTTCTATACTAATTATGACAGGTAACTGTACCTTCGTTACTAATTATGACAAGTAACTATTATTTCGATACAAATGATGGCAGGTAACACTAACTTCGATACTAATTATGACAGGTAACAGTAACTTCGATAATAATTATAAGAAGTAACTGTAACTGCGATACTAATTAAGACAGGTAACGGTAACTTCGTTACTAATTATGACAATTAACTGTAATTTCGATATAAATAATGGCAGGTAACTGTAACTACGATACTAATTATGACAGGTAACAGTAACTTCGATACTAATTATATCAAGTAACTGTAACTGCGATACTAATTAAGACAGGTAACGGTAACTTCGTTACTAATTATGACAAGTAACTGTAATTTCGATACAAATTATGGCAGGTAACTGTAATTTCGATACAAACTATGACAGGTAAATGTAACTTCGTTACTAATTATGACAAGTAACTGTATTTTCGATACAAATTAAGGCAGGTAACAGTAACTTCGATAGTAATTATGACAGGTAACTGTAACTTCGATACTAATTATGACAAGGAACTGTAATTTCGATACAAATTATGACAGGTAACAGTAACTTCGTTACTAATTATGGCAAGTGACTGTAATTTCGATACAAATTATGGCAGGTTACAGTACATTCGATACTAATTATGACAGGCAACTGTAACTTCTATACTAATTATGACAGGTAACTGTACCTTCGTTACTAATTATGACAAGTAACTGTAATTTCGATACAAATTATGGCAGGTAACTGTAACTTCGATACTAATTATGACAGGTAACAGTAACTTCGATACTAATTATATCAAGTAACTGTAACTGCGATACTAATTAAGACAGGTAACGGTAACTTCGTTACTAATTATGACAAGTAACTGTAATTTCGATACAAATAATGGCAGGTAACTGTAACTACGATACTTATTATGACAGGTAACTGTAACTTCGATACTAATTATGAAAAGGAACTGTTATTTCGATACAAATTATGGCAGGTAACTGTAACTTTGTTACTAATTATGACAAGTAACTGTAATTTCGGTACAAATTATGGCAGGTAACTGTAACTTCGATACAAATTATGACAAGGAACAGTAATTTCGATACAAATAATAGCAGGTATCAGTAACTTCGATACAAATTATGACAGGTAACTGTAACTTTGATATTAATTATGACAAGTAACTGTAATTTCGATACAAATTATGGCAGGTAACTGTAACTTCGATACTAATTATGACAGGTTACATTAACCTCGCTACTAATTATGAGCAGTAACAGTTACTTCGATACTAATCATGACAAGTAACTATAACATCGAAACTAATTATGACAGGTAACTGTAAGATCGTTACCAATTATGACAAGTATCTGTAATTTCGGTAAAAATTATGGCAGGTTACTCTAACTTCGAAACAAATTATGACAGGTAACTGTAACTTCGTTACTAATTATGACAAGTAACTGTATCTTCGATACTAATTATGACAAGGAACTGTTATTTCGATACAATTTATGGCAGGTAACTGTAACTTCGTTACTAATTATGACAAGTAACTGTAATTTCGGTACAAATTATGGCAGGAAACTGTAACTTCGATACAAATTATGACAAGGAACTGTAATTTCGATACAAATAATGGCAGGTAACTGTAACTTCGATACCAATTATGACAAGGAACTGTTATTTCGAAACAAATTATGGCAGGTAACTGTAACTTCGTTACTAATTATGACAAGTAACTGTAATTTCGGTACAAATTATGGAAGGTAACTGTAACTTCGATACAAATTATGACAAGGAACTGTAATTTCGATACAAATAATGGCAGGTAACTGTAATTTCGATACTAATTATGACATGTATCTGTAAATTCGGTACCAATTATGGCAGGTAACTGTAACTTCGATACAAATTATGACAGGTAACAGTAACTTCGCTACTAATTATGACAAGTAAATGTAATTTCGATACAAACTATGACAGGTAACTGTAACTTCGTTACTAATTATGACAAGTAACTGTATTTTCGATACAAATTATGGCAGGTAACAGTAACTTCGATACTAATTATGACAGGTAACTGTAACTTCGATACTAATTATGACAAGGAACTGGAATTTCGATACAAATTATGACAGGTAACAGTAACTTCCTTACTTATTATGGCAAGTGACTGTAATTTCGATACAAATTATGGCAGGTTACAGTAACTTCGATACTAATTATGACAGGCAACTGTAACTTCTATACTAATTATGACAGGTAACTGTACCTTCGTTACTAATTATGACAAGTTACTGTACTTTCGATACAAATGATGGCAGGTAACTGTAACTTCGATACTAATTATGACAAGGAACTGTAATTTCGAAACAAATAATGGCAGGTAACTGTAACTTCGATAATAATTATGACAGGTAACAGTAAATTCGATACTAATATGACAGGTAACTGTATCTTCGTTACTAATTATGACAAGTATCTGTAATTTCGGTACAAATTATGGCAGGTAACTGTAACTTCGACACAAATTATGACAGGTAACAGTAACTTCGCTACTAATTATGACAAGTAACTGTAATTTCGATACAAACTATGACAGGTAACTGTAACTTCGATACTAATTATGACAAGGAACTGTTTTTCGATACAAATTATGACAGGTAAATGTAACTTCGTTACTAATTATGACAAGTATCTGTAATTTCGGTACCAATTATGGCAGGTAACTGTAACTTCAATACAAATTATGACAGGTAACAGTAACTTCGCTACTAATTATGACAAGTAACTGTAATTTGGATACAAACTATGACAGGTAACTGTAACTTCGTTACTAATTATGACAAGTAACTGTAATTTCGATACAAATTATGGCAGGTAACAGTAACTTCGATACTAATTATGACAGGTAACTGTAACTTCGATACTAATTATGACAAGGAACTGTTATTACGATACAAATTATGACAGGTAACAGTAACTTCGTGACTAATTATGACAAGTGACTGTGATTTCGATACAAATAATGGCAGGTTACAGTAACTTTGATACTAATTATGACAGGTAACTGTAACTTCTATACTAATTATGACAGGTAACTGTACCTTCGTTACTAATTATGACAAGTAACTGTTATTTCGATACAAATGATGGCAGGTAACACTAACTTCGATACTAATTATGACAGGTAACAGTAACTTCGATACTAATTATAACAAGTAACTGTAACTGCGATACTAATTAAGACAGGTAACGGTAACTTCGTTACTAATTATGACAAGTAACTGTAATTTCGATACAAATAATGGCAGGTAACTGTAACTACGATACTAATTATGACAGGTAACTGTAACTTCGATACTAATTATGACAAGGAACTGTTATTTCGATACAAATTATGGCAGGTAACTGTAACTTTGTTACTAATTATGACAAGTAACTGTAATTTCGGTACAAATTATGGCAGGTAACTGTAACTTCGATACAAATTATGACAAGGAACTGTAATTTCGATACAAACAATAGCAGGTATCAGTAACTTCGATACTAATTATGACAGGTAACTGTAACTTCGATACTAATTATGACAAGGAACTGTTATTTCGATACAAATTATGACAGGTAACAGTAACTTCGTGACTAATTATGGCAAGTGACTGTGATTTCGATACAAATAATGGCAGGTTACAGTAACTTCGATACTAATTATGACAGGTAACTGTAACTTCTATACTAATTATGACAGGTAACTGTACCTTCGTTACTAATTATGACAAGAAACTGTTATTTCGATACAAATGATGGCAGGTAACACTAACTTCGATACTAATTATGACAGGTAACAGTAACTTCGATACTAATTATAACAAGTAACTGTAACTGCGATACTAATTAAGACAGGTAACGGTAACTTCGTTACTAATTATGACAAGTAACTGTAATTTCGATATAAATAATGGCAGGTAACTGTAACTACGGTACTAATTATGACAGGTAACTGTAACTTCGATACTAATTATGACAAGGAACTGTTATTTCGATACAAATTATGGCAGGTAACTGTAACTTTGTTACTAATTATGACAAGTAACTGTAATTTCGGTACAAATTATGGCAGGTAACTGTAACCTCGATACAAATTATGACAAGGAACTGTAATTTCGATACAAATAATAGCAGGTATCAGTAACTTCGATACAAATTATGACAGGTAACTGTAACTTTGATATTAATTATGACAAGTAACTGTAATTTTGATACAAATTATGGCAGGTAACTGTAATTTCGATACAAACTATGACAGGTAAATGTAACTTCGTTACTAATTATGACAAGTAACTGTATTTTCGATACAAATTAAGGCAGGTAACAGTAACTTCGATACTAATTATGACAGGTAACTGTAACTTCGATACTAATTATGACAAGGAACTGTAAATTCGATACAAATTATGACAGGTAACAGTAACTTCGTTACTAATTATGGCAAGTGACTGTAATTTCGATACAAATTATGGCAGGTTACAGTACCTTCGATACTAATTATGACAGGCAACTGTAACTTCTATACTAATTATGACAGGTAACTGTACCTTCGTTACTAATTATGACAAGTAACTGTAATTTCGATACAAATTATGGCAGGTAACTGTAACTTCGATACTAATTATGACAGGTAACAGTAACTTCGATACTAATTATAACAAGTAACTGTAACTGCGATACTAATTAAGACAGGTAACGGTAACTTCGTTACTAATTATGACAAGTAACTGTAATTTCGATACAAATAATGGCAGGTAACTGTAACTACGATACTTATTATGACAGGTAACTGTAACTTCGATACTAATTATGAAAAGGAACTGTTATTTCGATACAAATTATGGCAGGTAACTGTAACTTTGTTACTAATTATGACAAGTAACTGTAATTTCGGTACAAATTATGGCAGGTAACTGTAACTTCGATACAAATTATGACAAGGAACTGTAATTTCGATACAAATAATAGCAGGTATCAGTAACTTCGATACAAATTATGACAGGTAACTGTAACTTTGATATTAATTATGACAAGTAACTGTAATTTCGATACAAATTATGGCAGGTAACTGTAACTTCGATACTAATTATGACAGGTTACATTAACTTCGCTACTAATTATGACCAGTAACAGTTACTTCGATACTAATCATGACAAGTAACTATAACATCGAAACTAATTATGACAGGTAACTGTAAGATCGTTACCAATTATGACAAGTATCTGTAATTTCGGTAAAAATTATGGCAGGTAACTCTAACTTCGAAACAAATTATGACAGGTAACTGTAACTTCGTTACTAATTATGACAAGTAACTGTATCTTCGATACTAATTATGACAAGGAACTGTTATTTCGATACAATTTATGGCAGGTAACTGTAACTTCGTTACTAATTATGACAAGTAACTGTAATTTCGGTACAAATTATGGCAGGTAACTGTAACTTCGATACAAATTATGACAAGGAACTGTAATTTCGATACAAATAATGGCAGGTAACTGTAACTTCGATACCAATTATGACAGGTATCAGTAACTTCGATACTAATTATGACAGGTAACTGTAACTTCGCTACTAATTATGACAAGTAACTGTAATTTCGATACAAACTATGACAGGTAACTGTAACTTCGATACTAATTATGACAAGTATCTGTAATTTCGGTACAAATTATGACAGGTAACTGTAACTTCGATACTAATTATGACAAGGAACTGTTATTTCGAAACAAATTATGGCAGGTAACTGTAACTTCGTTACTAATTATGACAAGTAACTGTAATTTCGGTACAAATTATGGAAGGTAACTGTAACTTCGATACAAATTATGACAAGGAACTGTAATTTCGATACAAATAATGGCAGGTAACTGTAATTTCGATACTAATTATGACAGGTAACAGTAACTTCGATACTAATTATGACAGGTAACTGTAACTTCGCTACTAATTATGACAAGTAACTGTAATTTCGATACAAACTATGACAGGTAACTGTAACTTCGATACAAATTATGACAAGTATCTGTAATTTCGGTACAAATTATGACAGGTAACTGTAACTTCGATACTAATTATGACAAGGAACTGTTATTTCGATACAAATTATGACAGGTAACTGTATCTTCGTTACTAATTATGACAAGTATCTGTAATTTCGGTACAAATTATGGCAGGTAACTGTAACTTCGACACAAATTATGACAGGTAACAGTAACTTCGCTACTAATTATGACAAGTAACTGTAATTTCGATACAAACTATGACAGGTAACTGTAACTTCGATACTAATTATGACAAGGAACTGTTTTTCGATACAAATTTTGACAGGTAAATGTAACTTCGTTACTAATTATGACAAGTATCTGTAATTTCGGTACCAATTATGGCAGGTAACTGTAACTTCGATACAAATTATGGCAGGTAACAATAACTTCGATACAAATTATGACAGGTAACAGTAACTTCGCTACTAATTATGACAAGTAACTGTAATTTCGATACAAACTATGACAGGTAACTGTAACTTCGTTACTAATTATGACAAGTAACTGTAATTTCGACACAAATTATGGCAGGTAACAGTTACTTCGATACTAATTATGACAGGTAACTGTAACTTCGATACTAATTATGACAAGGAACTGTTATTTCGATACAAATTATGACAGGTAACAGTAACTTCGTGACTAATTATGGCAAGTGACTGTGATTTCGATACAAATAATGGCAGGTTACAGTAACTTCGATACTAATTATGACAGGTAACTGTAACTTCTATACGAATTATGACAGGTAACTGTACCTTCGTTACTAATTATGACAAGTAACTGTAATTTCGATACAAATAATGGCAGGTAACTGTAACTTCGATACTAATTATGACAGGTAACAGTAACTTCGATAGTAATTATAACAAGTAACTGTAACTTCGATACTTATTATGACAGGTAACAGTAACTTCGATACTAATTATGACAGGTAACTGTAACTTCGATACTTATTATGACAGGTAACAGTAACTTCGATACTAATTATGACAGGTAACTGTAACTTCAATACTAATTATGACAGGTAACTGTAACTTCGATACATATTATGAGAGGTAACTGTAACTTCGATATTAATTATGACAAGTAACTGTAATTTCGATACAAATTATGGCAGGTAACTGTAACTTCGATACTAATTATGACAGGTTACATTAATTTCGATACTATTTATGACAAGTAACAGTTACTTCGATACTAATTATGACAAGTAACTATAACATCGAAACTAATTATGACAGGTAACTGTAACATCGTTACCAATTATGACAAGTATCTGTAATTCGGTACAAATTATGGCAGGTAACTTTAACTTCGATACAAATTATGACAGGTAACTGTAACTTCGTTACTAATTATGACAAGTAACTGTAATTTCGATACAAATAAGGGAAGGTAACTGTAACTTCGATACTAATTATGACAGGTAACTGTAACTTCGATACTAATTATGAAAAGGAACTGTTATTTCGATACAAATTATGGCAGCTAACTGTAACTTCGTAACTAATTATGACATGTAACTGTAATTTCGGTACAAATTATGGCAGGTAACTGTAACTTCGATACGAATTATGACAAGGAACTGTAATTTCGAAACAAATAATGGCAGGTAACTGTAACTTCGATACTAATTATGACAGGTAACAGTAAATTCGATACTAATATGACAGGTAACTGTAACTTCGCTACTAATTATGAGAAGTAACTGTAATTTCGATACAAACTATGACAGGTAACTGTAACTTCGATACTAATTATGACAAGTATCTTTAATTTCGGTACAAATTATGACAGGTAACTGTAACTTCGATACTAATTATGACAAGGAACTGGAATTTCGATACAAATTATGACAGGTAACAGTAACTTCCTTACTTATTATGGCAAGTGACTGTAATTTCGATACAAATTATGGCAGGTTACAGTAACTTCGATACTAATTATGACAGGCAACTGTAACTTCTATACTAATTATGACAGGTAACTGTACCTTCGTTACTAATTATGACAAGTTACTGTACTTTCGATACAAATGATGGCAGGTAACTGTAACTTCGATACTAATTATGACAAGGAACTGTAATTTCGAAACAAATAATGGCAGGTAACTGTAACTTCGATACTAATTATGACAGGTAACAGTAAATTCGATACTAATATGACAGGTAACTGTATCTTCGTTACTAATTATGACAAGTATCTGTAATTTCGGTACAAATTATGGCAGGTAAATGTAACTTCGACACAAATTACGACAGGTAACAGTAACTTCGCTACTAATTATGACAAGTAACTGTAATTTCGATACAAACTATGACAGGTAACTGTAACTTCGATACTAATTATGACAAGGAACTGTTTTTCGATACAAATTATGACAGGTAAATGTAACTTCGTTACTAATTATGACAAGTATCTGTAATTTCGGTACCAATTATGGCAGGTAACTGTAACTTCGATACAAATTATGGCAGGTAACTGTAACTTCGATACAAATTATGACAGGTAACAGTAACTTCGCTACTAATTATGACAAGTAACTGTAATTTGGATACAAACTATGATAGGTAACTGTAACTTCATTACTAATTATGACAAGTAACTGTAATTTCGATACAAATTATGGCAGGTAACAGTAACTTCGATACTAATTATGACAGGTAACTGTAACTTCGATACTAATTATGACAAGGAACTGTTATTACGATACAAATTATGACAGGTAACAGTAACTTCGTGACTAATTATGACAAGTGACTGTGATTTCGATACAAATAATGGCAGGTTACAGTAACTTCGATACTAATTATGACAGGTAACTGTAACTTCTATACTAATTATGACAGGTAACTGTACCTTCGTTACTAATTATGACAAGTAACTGTTATTTCGATACAAATGATGGCAGGTAACACTACCTTCGATACTAATTATGACAGGTAACAGTAACTTCGATACTAATTATAACAAGTAACTGTAACTGCGATACTAATTAAGACAGGTAACGGTAACTTCGATACTAATTATGACAAGGAACTGTTATTTCGATACAAATTATGGCAGGTAACTGTAACTTTGTTACTAATTATGACAAGTAACTGTAATTTCGGTACAAATTATGGCAGGTAACTGTAACTTCGATACAAATTATGACAAGGAACTGTAATTTCGATACAAATAATAGCAGGTATCAGTAACTTCGATACAAATTATGACAGGTAACTGTAACTTTGATATTAATTATGACAAGTAACTGTAATTCCGATACTTATTATGACAGGTAACAGTAACTTCGATACTAATTATGACAGGTAACTGTAACTTCAATACTAATTATGACAGGTAACTGTAACTTCGATACAAATTATGAGAGGTAACTGTAACTTCGATATTAATTATGACAAGTAACTGTAATTTCGATACAAATTATGGCAGGTAACTGTAACTTCGATACTAATTATGACAGGTTACATTAACTTCGATACTATTTATGACAAGTAACAGTTACTTCGATACTAATTATGACAAGTAACTATAACATCGAAACTAATTATGACAGGTAACTGTAACATCGTTACCAATTATGACAAGTATCTGTAATTTCGGTACAAATTATGGCAGGTAACTGTAACTTCGATACAAATTATGACAGGTAACTGTAACTTCGTTACTAATTATGACAAGTAACTGTAATTTCGATACAAATAAGGGCAGGTAACTGTAACTTAGATACTAATTATGACTGGTATCTGTAACTTCGATACTAATTATGACAAGGAACTGTTATTTCGATACAAATTATGGCAGGTAAGTGTAACTTCGTAACTAATTATGACATGTAACTGTAATTTCGGTACAAATTATGGCAGGTAACTGTAACTTCGATACAAATTATGACAAGGAACTGTAATTTCGAAACAAATAATGGCAGGTAACTGTAACTTCGATACTAATTATGACAGGTAACAGTAAATTCGATACTAATATGACAGGTAACTGTAACTTCGCTACTAATTATGACAAGGAACTGTTATTTCGAAATAAATTATGACAGGTAACTGTAATTTCGTTAATAATTATGACAAGTATCAGTAATTTCGGTACAAATTATGACAAGGAACTGTTATTTCGATACAAATTATGACAGGTAACTGTATCATCGTTACTAATTATGACAAGTATCTGTAATTTCGGTAAAAATTATGGCAGTTAACTGTAACTTCGACACAAATTATGACAAGTAACAGTAACTTCGCTACTAATTATGACAAGTAACTGTAATTTCGATACAAACTATGACAGGTAACTGTAACTTCGATACTAATTATGACAAGGAACTGTTTTTCGATACAAATTATGACAGGTAAATGTAACTTCGTTACTAATTATGACAAGTAGCTGTCATTTCGGTACCAATTATGGCAGGTAACTGTAACTTCGATACAAATTATGGCAGGTAACTGTAACTTCGATACAAATTATGACAGGTAACAGTAACTTCGCTACTAATTATGACAAGGAACTGTTATTTCGATACAAATGATGGCAGGTAACACTAACTTCGATACTAATTATGACAGGTAACTGTAACTTCGATACTAATTATGACAAGGAACTGTTATTTCGATACAAATTATGACAGGTAACAGTAACTTCGTGACTAATTATGGCAAGCGACTGTGATTTCGATACAAATAATGGCAGGTTACAGTAACTTCGATACTAATTATGACAGGTAACTGTAACTTCTATACTAATTATGACAGGTAACTGTACCTTCGTTACTAATTATGACAAGTAACTGTTATTTCGATACAAATGATGGCAGGTAACACTAACTTCGATACTAATTATGACAGGTAACAGTAACTTCGATACTAATTATAACAAGTAACTGTAACTTCTATAATAATTATGACAGGTAACTGTACCTTCGTTACTAATTATGCCAAGTAACTGTAATTTCGATACAAATAATGGCAGGTAACTGTAACTACGATACTAATTATGACAGGTAACTGTAACTTCGATACTAATTATGACAAGGAACTGTTATTTCGATACAAATTATGGCAGGTAACTGTAACTTTGTTACTAATTATGACAAGTAACTGTAATTTCGGTACAAATTATGGCAGGTAACTGTAACTTCGATACAAATTATGACAAGGAACTGTAATTTCGATACCAATAATAGCAGGTATCAGTAACTTCGATACAAATTATGACAGGTAACTGTAACTTTGATATTAATTATGACAAGTAACTGTAATTTCGATACAAATTATGGCAGGTAACTGAAACTTCGATACAAATTATGACAGGTAACTGTAACTTCGATATTAATTAAGACAAGTAACTGTAATTTAGATACAAATTATGGCAGGTAATTGTAACTTCGATACTAATTATGACAGGTAACAGTAACTTCGATAGTAATTATGACAAGTAACTGTAACTTCGATACTTATTATGACAGGTAACAGTAACTTCGATACTAATTATGACAGGTAACTGTAACTTCGATACTTATTATGACAGGTAACAGTAACTTCGATACTAATTATGACAGGTAACTGTAACTTCAATACTAATTATGACAGGTAACTGTAACATCGATACATATTATGAGAGGTAACTGTAACTTCGATATTAATTATGACAAGTAACTGTAATTTCGATACAAATTATGGCAGGTAACTGTAACTTCGATACTAATTATGACAGGTTACATTAATTTCGATACTATTTATGACAAGTAACAGTTACTTCGATACTAATTATGACAAGTAACTATAACATCGAAACTAATTATGACAGGTAACTGTAACATCGTTACCAATTATGACAAGTATCTGTAATTTCGGTACAAATTATGGCAGGTAACTAAAACTTCGATACAAATTATGACAGGTAACTGTAACTTCGTTACTAATTATGACAAGTAACTGTAATTTCGATACAAATAAGGGCAGGTAACTCTAACTTCGATACTAATTATGACAAGGAACTGTTATTTCGATACAAATTATGGCAGCTAACTGTAACTTCGTAACAAATTATGACATGTAACTGTAATTTCGGTACAAATTATGGCAGGTAACTGTAACTTCGATACAAATTATGACAAGGAACTGTAATTTCGAAACAAATAATGGCAGGTAACTGTAACTTCGATACTAATTATGACAGGTAACAGTAAATTCGATACTAATATGACAGGTAACTGTAACTTCGCTACTAATTATGAGAAGTAACTGTAATTTCGATACAAACTATGACAGGTAACTGTAACTTCGATACTAATTATGACAAGTATCAGTAATTTCGGTACAAATTATGACAGGTAACTGTAACTTCGATACTAATTATGACAAGGAACTGTTATTTCGAAACAAATTATGACAGGTAACTGTAACTTCGTTAATAATTATGACAAGTATCAGTAATTTCGGTACAAATTATGACAAGGAACTGTTATTTCGATACAAATTATGACAGGTAACTGTAACTTCGTTACTAATTATGACATGTATCTGTAATTTCGGTGCCAATTATGGCAGGTAACTGTAACTTCGATACAAATTATGACAGGTAACAGTAACTTCGCTACTAATTATGACAAGTAAATGTAATTTCGATACAAACTATGACAGGTAACTGTAACTTCGTTACTAATTATGACAAGTAACTGTATTTTCGATACAAATTATGGCAGGTAACAGTAACTTCGATACTAATTATGACAGGTAACTGTAACTTCGATACTAATTATGACAAGGAACTGGAATTTCGATACAAATTATGGCAGGTTACAGTAACTTCGATACTAATTATGACAGGCAACTGTAACTTCTATACTAATTATGACAGGTAACTGTACCTTCGTTACTAATTATGACAAGTTACTGTACTTTCGATACAAATGATGGCAGGTAACTGTAACTTCGATACTAATTATGACAAGGAACTGTAATTTCGAAACAAATAATGGCAGGTAACTGTAACTTCGATACTAATTATGACAGGTAACAGTAAATTCGATACTAATATGACAGGTAACTGTATCTTCGTTACTAATTATGACAAGTATCTGTAATTTCGGTACAAATTATGGCAGGTAACTGTAACTTCGACACAAATTATGACAGGTAACAGTAACTTCGCTACTAATTATGACAAGTAACTGTAATTTCGATACAAACTATGACAGGTAACTGTAACTTCGATACTAATTATGACAAGGAACTGTTTTTCGATACAAATTATGACAGGTAAATGTAACTTCGTTACTAATTATGACAAGTATCTGTAATTTCGGTACCAATTATGGCAGGTAACTGTAACTTCGATACAAATTATGGCAGGTAACTGTAACTTCGATACATATTATGACAGGTAACAGTAACTTCGCTACTAATTATGACAAGTAACTGTAATTTGGATACAAACTATGACAGGTAACTGTAACTTCGTTACTAATTATGACAAGTAACTGTAATTTCGATACAAATTATGGCAGGTAACAGTAACTTCGATACTAATTATGACAGGTAACTGTAACTTCGATACTAATTATGACAAGGAACTGTTATTACGATACAAATTATGACAGGTAACAGTAACTTCGTGACTAATTATGACAAGTGACTGTGATTTCGATACAAATAATGGCAGGTTACAGTAACTTCGATACTAATTATGACAGGTAACTGTAACTTCTATACTAATTATGACAGGTAACTGTACCTTCGTTACTAATTATGACAAGTAACTGTTATTTCGATACAAATGATGGCAGGTAACACTACCTTCGATACTAATTATGACAGGTAACAGTAACTTCGATACTAATTATAACAAGTAACTGTAACTGCGATACTAATTAAGACAGGTAACGGTAACTTCGTTACTAATTATGACAAGTAACTGTAATTTCTATACAAATAATGGCAGGTAACTGTAACTACGATACTAATTATGACAGGTAACTGTAACTTCGATACTAATTATGACAAGGAACTGTTATTTCGATACAAATTATGGCAGGTAACTGTAACTTTGTTACTAATTATGACAAGTAACTGTAATTTCGGTACAAATTATGGCAGGTAACTGTAACTTCGATACAAATTATGACAAGGAACTGTAATTTCGATACAAATAATAGCAGGTATCAGTAACTTCGATACAAATTATGACAGGTAACTGTAACTTTGATATTAATTATGACAAGTAACTGTAATTTCGATACTTATTATGACAGGTAACAGTAACTTCGATACTAATTATGACAGGTAACTGTAACTTCGATACAAATTATGAGAGGTAACTGTAATTTCGATATTAATTATGACAAGTAACTGTAATTTCGATACAAATTATGGCAGGTAACTGTAACTTCGATACTAATTATGACAGGTTACATTAACTTCGATACTATTTATGACAAGTAACAGTTACTTCGATACTAATTATGACAAGTAACTATAACATCGAAACTAATTATGACAGGTAACTGTAACATCGTTACCAATTATGACAAGTATCTGTAATTTCGGTACAAATTATGGCAGGTAACTGTAACTTCCATACTAATTATGACTGGTAACTGTAACTTCGATACTAATTATGACAAGGAACTGTTATTTCGATACAAATTATGGCAGGTAAGTGTAACTTCGTAACTAATTATGACATGTAACTGTAATTTCGGTACAAATTATGGCAGGTAACTGTAACTTCGATACAAATTATGACAAGGAACTGTAATTTCGAAACAAATAATGGCAGGTAACTGTAACTTCGATACTAATTATGACAGATAACAGTAAATTCGATACTAATATGACAGGTAACTGTAACTTCGCTACTAATTATGAGAAGTAACTGTAATTTCGATACAAACTATGACAGGTAACTGTAACTTCGATACTAATTATGACAAGTATCTGTAATTTCGGTACAAATTATGACAGGTAACTGTAACTTCGATACTAATTATGACAAGGAACTGTTATTTCGAAACAAATTATGACAGGTAACTGTAATTTCGTTAATTATTATGACAAGTATCAGTAATTTCGGTACAAATTATGACAAGGAACTGTTATTTCGATACAAATTATGACAGGTAACTGTATCTTCGTTACTAATTATGACAAGTATCTGTAATTTCGGTAAAAATTATGGCAGGTAACTGTAATCGACACAAATTATGACAAGTAACAGTAACTTCGCTACTAATTATGACAAGTAACTGTAATTTCGATACAAACTATGACAGGTAACTGTAACTTCGATACTAATTATGACAAGGAACTGTTTTTCGATACAAATTATGACAGGTAAATGTAACTTCGTTACTAATTATGACAAGTATCTGTAATTTCGGTACCAATTATGGCAGGTAACTGTAACTTCGATACAAATTATGGCAGGTAACTGTAACTTCGATACAAATTATGACAGGAAACTGTATCTTCGATTATAATTATGACAGTTAACTCTAACTTCGATACAAATTATGAGAGGTAACTGTAACTTCGTTACTAATTATGACAAGTATCTGTAATTTCGATACAAATTATGGCAGGTAATTGTAACTTCGATACTAATTATGACAGGTAACAGTAACTTCGATAGTAATTATGACATGTAACTGTAACTTCGATACTTATTATGACAGGTAACAGTAACTTCGATACTAATTATGACAGGTAACTGTAACTTCGATACTTAATATGACAGGTAACAGTAACTTCGATACTAATTATGACAGGTAACTGTAACTTCAATACTAATTATGACAGGTAACTGTAACTTCGATACAAATTATGAGAGGTAACTGTAACTTCGATATTAATTATGACAAGTAACTGTAATTTCGATACAAATTATGGCAGGTAACTGTAACTTCGATACTAATTATGACAGGTTACATTAACTTCAATACTATTTATGACAAGTAACAGTTACTTCGATACTAATTATGACAAGTAACTATAACATCGAAACTAATTATGACAGGTAACTGTAACATCGTTACCAATTATGACAAGTATCTGTAATTTCGGTACAAATTATGGCAGGTAACTGTAACTTCGATACAAATTATGACAGGTAACTGTAACTTCGTTACTAATTATGACAAGTAACTGTAATTTCGATACAAATAAGGGCAGGTAACTGTAACTTCGATACTAATTATGACAGGTAACTGTAACTTCGATACTAATTATGACAAGGGACTGTTATTTCGATACAAATTATGGCAGGTAACTGTAACTTCGTAACTAATTATGACATGTAACTGTAAATTCGGTACAAATTATGGCAGGTAACTGTAACTTCGATACAAATTATGACAAGGAACTGTAATTTCGAAACAAATAATGGCAGGTAACTGTAACTTCGATACTAATTATGACAGGTAACAGTAAATTCGATACTAATATGACAGGTAACTGTAACTTCGCTACTAATTATGAGAAGTAACTGTAATTTCGATACAAACTATGACAGGTAACTGTAACTTCAATACTAATTATGACAAGTATCTGTAATTTCGGTACAAATTATGACAGGTAACTGTAACTTCGATACTAATTATGACAAGGAACTGTTATTTCGAAACAAATTATGACAGGTAACTGTAACTTCGTTAATAATTATGACAAGTATCAGTAATTTCGGTACAAATTATGACAAGGAACTGTTATTTCGATACAAATTATGACAGGTAACTGTATCTTCGTTACTAATTATGACAGGTATCTGTAATTTCGGTACAAATTATGGCAGGTAACTGTAACTTCGACACAAATTATGACAGGTAACAGTAACTTCGCTACTAATTATGACAAGTTACTGTAATTTCGATACAAACTATGACAGGTAACTGTAACTTCGACACTAATTATGACAAGGAACTGTTTTTCGAAACAAATTATGACAGGTAAATGTAACTTCGTTACTAATTATGACAAGTATCTGTAATTTCGGTACCAATTATGGCAGGTAACTGTAACTTCGATACAAATTATGGCAGGTAACTGTAACTTCGATACAAATTATGAGAGGTAACAGTAACTTCGCTACTAATTATGACAAGTAACTGTAATTTCGATACAAACTATGACAGGTAACTGTAACTTCGTTACTAATTATGACAAGTAACTGTAATTTCGATACAAATCATGGCAGGTAACAGTAACTTCGATACTAATTATGACAGGTAACTGTAACTTCGATACTAATTATGACAAGGAACTGTTATTTCGATACAAATTATGACAGGTAACAGTAACTTCGTGACTAATTATGGCAAGTGACTGTGATTTCGATACAAATAATGGCAGGTTACAGTAACTTCGATACTAATTATGACAGGTAACTGTAACTTCTATACTAATTATGACAGGTAACTGTACCTTCGTTACTAATTATGACAAGTAACTGTTATTTCGATACAAATGATGGCAGGTAACACTAACTTCGATACTAATTATGACAGGTAACAGTAACTTCGATACTAATTATAACAAGTAACTGTAACTGCGATACTAATTAAGACAGGTAACGGTAACTTCGTTACTAATTATGACAAGTAACTGTAATTTCGATACATATAATGGCAGGTAACTGTAACTACGATACTAATTATGACAGGTAACTGTAACTTCGATACTAATTATGACAAGGAACTGTTATTTCGATACAAATTATGGCAGGTAACTGTAACTTTGTTACTAATTATGACAAGTAACTGTAATTTCGGTACAAATTATGGCAGGTAACTGTTACTTCGATACAAATTATGACAAGGAACTGTAATTTCGATACAAATAATAGCAGGTATCAGTAACTTCGATACAAATTATGACAGGTAACTGTAACTTTGATATTAATTATGACAAGTAACTGTAATTTCGATACAAATTATGGCAGGTAACTGTAACTTCGATACAAATTATGACAGGTAACTGTATCTTCGATTATAATTATGACAAGTAACTGTAATTTCGATACAAATTATGGCAGGTAATTGTAACTTCGATACTAATTATGACAGGTAACAGTAACTTCGATAGTAATTATGACATGTAACTGTAACTTCGATACTTATTATGACAGGTAACAGTAACTTCGATACTAATTATGACAGGTAACTGTAACTTCGATACTTATTATGACAGGTAACAGTAACTTCGATACTAATTATGACAGGTAACTGTAACTTCAATACTAATTATGACAGGTAACTGTAACTTCGATACAAATTATGAGAGGTAACTGTAACTTCGATATTAATTATGACAAGTAACTGTAATTTCGATACAAATTATGGCAGGTAACTGTAACTTCGATACTAATTATGACAGGTTACATTAACTTCGATACTATTTATGACAAGTAACAGTTACTTCGATACTAATTATGACAAGTAACTATAACATCGAAACTAATTATGACAGGTAACTGTAACATCGTTACCAATTATGACAAGTATCTGTAATTTCGGTACAAATTATGGCAGGTTTCTGTAACTTCGATACAAATTATGACAGGTAACTGTAACTTCGTTACTAATTATGACAAGTAACTGTAATTTCGATACAAATAAGGGCAGGTAACTGTAACTTCGATACTAATTATGACAGGTAACTGTAACTTCGATACTAATTATGACAAGGGACTGTTATTTCGATACAAATTATGGCAGGTAACTGTAACTTCGTAACTAATTATGACATGTAACTGTAAATTCGGTACAAATTATGGCAGGTAACTGTAACTTCGATACAAATTATGACAAGGAACTGTAATTTCGAAACAAATAATGGCAGGTAACTGTAACTTCGATACTAATTATGACAGGTAACAGTAAATTCGATACTAATATGACAGGTAACTGTAACTTCGCTACTAATTATGAGAAGTAACTGTAATTTCGATACAAACTATGACAGGTAACTGTAACTTCAATACTAATTATGACAAGTATCTGTAATTTCGGTACAAATTATGACAGGTAACTGTAACTTCGATACAAATTATGACAAGGAACTGTTATTTCGAAACAAATTATGACAGGTAACTGTAACTTCGTTAATAATTATGACATGTATCAGTAATTTCGGTACAAATTATGACAAGGAACTGTTATTTCGATACAAATTATGACAGGTAACTGTATCTTCGTTACTAATTATGACAGGTATCTGTAATTTCGGTACAAATTATGGCAGGTAACTGTAACTTCGACACAAATTATGACAGGTAACAGTAACTTCGCTACTAATTATGACAAGTTACTGTAATTTCGATACAAACTATGACAGGTAACTGTAACTTCGACACTAATTATGACAAGGAACTGTTTTTCGATACAAATTATGACAGGTAAATGTAACTTCTTTACTAATTGTGACAAGTATCTGTAATTTCGGTACCAATTATGGCAGGTAACTGTAACTTCGATACAAATTATGGCAGGTAACTGTAACTTCGATACAAATTATGACAGGTAACAGTAACTTCGCTACTAATTAAGACAAGTAACTGTAATTTCGATACAAACTATGACAGGTAACTGTAACTTCGTTACTAATTATGACAAGTAACTGTAATTTCGATACAAATTATGGCAGGTAACAGTAACTTCGATACTAATTATGACAGGTAACTGTAACTTCGATACTAATTATGACAAGGAACTGTTATTTCGATACAAATTATGACAGGTAACAGTAACTTCGTGACTAATTATGGCAAGTGACTGTGATTTCGATACAAATAATGGCAGGTTACAGTAACTTCGATACTAATTATGACAGGTAACTGTAACTTCTATACTAATTATGACAGGTAACTGTACCTTCGTTACTAATTATGATAAGTAACTGTTATTTCGATACAAATGTTGGCAGGTAACACTAACTTCGATACTAATTATGACAGGTAACAGTAACTTCGATACTAATTATAACAAGTAACTGTAACAGCGATACTAATTAAGACAGGTAACGGTAACTTCTTTACTAATTATGACAAGTAACTGTAATTTCGATACAAATAATGGCAGGTAACTGTAACTACGATACTAATTATCACAGGAAACTGTAACTTCGATATTAATTATGACAAGTAACTGTAATTTCGATACAAATAATCTCAGGTAACTGTAACTACGATACTAATTATCACAGGTAACTGTAACTTCGATACTAATTATGACAAGGAACTGTTATTTCGATACAAATTATGGCAGGTAACTGTAACTTCGTAACTAATTATGACATGTAACTGTAATTTCGGTACAAATTATGGCAGGTAACTGTAACTTCGATACAAATTATGACAAGGAACTGTAATTTCGAAACAAATAATGGCAGGTAACTGTAACTTAGATATTAATTATGACAGGTATCTGTAATTTCGGTACAAATTATGGCAGGTAACTGTAACTTCGACACAAATTATGACAGGTAACAGTAACTTCGCTACTAATTATGACAAGTTACTGTAATTTCGATACAAACTATGACAGGTAACTGTAACTTAGACACTAATTATGACAAGGAACTGTTTTTCGATACAAATTATGACAGGTAAATGTAACTTCGTTACTAATTATGACAAGTATCTGTAATTTCGGTACCAATTATGGCAGGTAACTGTAACTTCGATACAAATTATGGCAGGTAACTGTAACTTCGATACAAATTATGACAGGTAACAGTAACTTCGCTACTAATTATGACAAGTAACTGTAATTTCGATACAAACTATGACAGGTAACTGTAACTTCGTTACTAATTATGACAAGTAACTGTAATTTCGATACAAATTATGGCAGGTAACAGTAACTTCGATACTAATTATGACAGGTAACTGTAACTTCGATACTAATTATGACAAGGAACTGTTATTTCGATACAAATTATGACAGGTAACAGTAACTTCGTGACTAATTATGGCAAGTGACTGTGATTTCGATACAAATAATGGCAGGTTACAGTAACTTCGATACTAATTATGACAGGTAACTGTAACTTCTATACTAATTATGACAGGTAACTGTACCTTCGTTACTAATTATGACAAGTAACTGTTATTTCGATACAAATGATGGCAGGTAACACTAACTTCGATACTAATTATGACAGGTAACAGTAACTTCGATACTAATTATAACAAGTAACTGTAACTGCGATACTAATTAAGACAGGTAACGGTAACTTCTTTACTAATTATGACAAGTAACTGTAATTTCGATACAAATAATGGCAGGTAACTGTAACTACGATACTAATTATCACAGGTAACAGTAACTTCGATACTAATTATGACAAGTAACTGTAATTTCGATACAAATAATGGCAGGTAACTGTAACTACGATACTAATTATCACAGGTAACTGTAACTTCGATACTAATTATGACAAGGAACTGTTATTTCGATACAAATTATGGCAGGTAACTGTAACTTCGTAACTAATTATGACATGTAACTGTAATTTCGGTACAAATTATGGCAGGTAACTGTAACTTCGATACAAATTATGACAGGGAACTGTAATTTCGAAACAAATAATGGCAGGTAACTGTAACTTCGATACTAATTATGACAGGTAACAGTAAATTCGATACTAATATGACAGGTAACAGTAACTTCGCTACTAATTATGAGAAGTAACTGTAATTTCGATACAAACTATGACAGGTAACTGTAACTTCGATACTAATTATGACAAGTATCTGTAATTTCGTTGCAAATTATGACAGGTAACTGTAACTTCGATACTAATTTTGACAAGGAACTGTTATTTCGAAACAAATTATGACAGGTAACTGTAACTTCGTTAATAATTATGACAAGTATCAGTAATTTCGATACAAATTATGACAAGGAACTGTTATTTCGATACAAATTATGACAGGTAACTGTAACTTCGTTACTAATTATGACATGTATCTGTAATTTCGGTACCAATTATGGCAGGTAACTGTAACTTCGATACAAATTATGACAGGTAACAGTAACTTCGCTACTAATTATGACAAGTAACTGTAATTTCGATACAAACTATGACAGGTAACTGTAACTTCGTTACTAATTATGACAAGTAACTGTATTTTCGATACAAATTATGGCAGGTAACAGTAACTTCGATACTAATTATGACAGGTAACTGTAACATCGATACTAATTATGACAAGGAACTGGAATTTCGATACAAATTATGACAGGTAACAGTAACTTCCTTACTAATTATGGCAAGTGACTGTAATTTCGATACAAATTATGGCAGGTTACAGTAACTTCGATACTAATTATGACAGGTAACTGTAACTTCTATACTAATTATGACAGGTAACTGTACCTTCGTTACTAATTATGACAAGTAACTGTTATTTCGATACAAATGATGGCAGGTAACACTACCTTCGATACTAATTATGACAGGTAACAGTAACTTCGATACTAATTATAACAAGTAACTGTAACTGCGATACTAATTAAGACAGGTAACGGTAACTTCGTTACTAATTATGACAAGTAACTGTAATTTCGATACAAATAATGGCAGGTAACTGTAACTACGATACTAATTATGACAGGTAACTGTAACTTCGATACTAATTATGACAAGGAACTGTTATTTCGATACAAATTATGGCAGGTAACTGTAACTTTGTTACTAATTATGACAAGTAACTGTAATTTCGGTACAAATTATGGCAGGTAACTGTAACTTCGATACAAATTATGACAAGGAACTGTAATTTCGATACAAATAATAGCAGGTATCAGTAACTTCGATACAAATTATGACAGGTAACTGTAACTTTGATATTAATTATGACAAGTAACTGTAATTTCGATACTTATTATGACAGGTAACAGTAACTTCGATACTAATTATGACAGGTAACTGTAACTTCAATACTAATTATGACAGTTAACTCTAACTTCGATACAAATTATGAGAGGTAACTGTAACTTCGATATTAATTATGACAAGTAACTGTAATTTCGATACAAATTATGGCAGGTAACTGTAACTTCGATACTAATTATGACAGGTTACATTAACTTCGATACTATTTATGACATGTAACAGTTACTTCGATACTAATTATGACAAGTAACTATAACATCGAAACTAATTATGACAGGTAACTGTAACATCGTTACCAATTATGACAAGTATCTGTAATTTCGGTACAAATTATGGCAGGTAACTGTAACTTCGATACAAATTATGACAGGTAACTGTAACTTCGTTACTAATTATGACAAGTAACTGTAATTTCGATACAAATAAGGGCAGGTAACTGTAACTTAGATACTAATTATGACTGGTAACTGTAACATCGATACTAATTATGACAAGGAACTGTTATTTCGATACAAATTATGGCAGGTAAGTGTAACTTCGTAACTAATTATGACATGTAACTGTAATTTCGGTACAAATTATGGCAGGTAACTGTAACTTCGATACAAATTATGACAAGGAACTGTAATTTCGAAACAAATAATGGCTGGTAACTGTAACTTCGATACAAATTATGACAGGTAACAAAAAATTCGATACTAATATGACAGGTAACTGTAACTTCGCTACTAATTATGAGAAGTAACTGTAATTTCGATACAAACTATGACAGGTAACTGTAACTTCGATACTAATTATGACAAGTATCTGTAATTTCGGTACAAATTATGACAGGTAACTGTAACTTCGATACTAATTATGACAAGGAACTGTTATTTCGAAACAAATTATGACAGGTAACTGTAATTTCGTTAATAATTATGACAAGTATCAGTAATTTCGGTACAAATTATGACAAGGAACTGTTATTTCGATACAAATTATGACAGGTAACAGTAACTTCGTGACTAATTATGGCAAGTGACTGTGATTTCGATACAAATAATGGCAGGTTACAGTAACTTCGATACTAATTATGACAGGTAACTGTAACTTCTATACTAATTATAACAGGTAACTGTACCGTCGTTACTAATTATGACAAGTAACTGTTATTTCGATACAAATGATGGCAGGTAACACTAACTTCGATACTAATTATGACAGGTAACAGTAACTTCGATACTAATTATAACAAGTAACTGTAACTGCGATACTAATTAAGACAGGTAACGGTAACTTCGTTACTAATTATGACAAGTAACTGTAATTTCGATACATATAATGGCAGGTAACTGTAACTACGATACTAATTATGACAGGTAACTGTAACTTCGATACTAATTATGACAAGGAACTGTTATTTCGATACAAATTATGGCAGGTAACTGTAACTTTGTTACTAATTATGACAAGTAACTATAATTTCGGTACAAATTATGGCAGGTAACTATTACTTCGATACAAATTATGACAAGGAACTGTAATTTCGATACAAATAATAGCAGGTATCAGTAACTTCGATACAAATTATGACAGGTAACTGTAACTTTGATATTAATTATGACAAGTAACTGTAATTTCGATACAAATTATGGCAGGTAACTGTAAATTCGATACAAATTATGACAGGTAACTGTATCCTCGATTATAATTATGACAAGTAACTGTAATTTCGATACAAATTATGGCAGGTAATTGTAACTTCGATACTAATTATGACAGGTAACAGTAACTTCGATAGTAATTATGACATGTAACTGTAACTTCGATACTTATTATGACAGGTAACAGTAACTTCGATACTAATTATGACAGGTAACTGTAACTTCGATACTTATTATGACAGGTAACAGTAACTTCGATACTAATTATGACAGGTAACTGTAACTTCAATACTAATTATGACAGGTAACTGTAACTTCGATACAAATTATGAGAGGTAACTGTAACTTCGATATTAATTATGACAAGTAACTGTAATTTCGATACAAATTATGGCAGGTAACTGTAACTTCGATACTAATTATGACAGGTTACATTAACTTCGATACTATTTATGACAAGTAACAGTTACTTCGATACTAATTATGACAAGTAACTATAACATCGAAACTAATTATGACAGGTAACTGTAACATCGTTACCAATTATGACGAGTATCTGTAATTTCGGTACAAATTATGGCAGGTAACTGTAACTTCGATACAAATTATGACAGGTAACTGTAACTTCGTTACTAATTATGACAAGTAACTGTAATTTCGATACAAATAAGGGCAGGTAACTGTAACTTCGATACTAATTATGACAGGTAACTGTAACTTCGATACTAATTATGACAAGGGACTGTTATTTCGATACAAATTATGGCAGGTAACTGTAACTTCGTAACTAATTATGACATGTAACTGTAAATTCGGTACAAATTATGGCAGGTAACTGTAACTTCGATACAAATTATGACAAGGAACTGTAATTTCGAAACAAATAATGGCAGGTAACTGTAACTTCGATACTAATTATGACAGGTAACAGTAAATTCGATACTAATATGACAGGTAACTGTAACTTCGCTACTAATTATGAGAAGTAACTGTAATTTCGATACAAACTATGACAGGTAACTGTAACTTCAATACTAATTATGACAAGTATCTGTAATTTCGGTACAAATTATGACAGGTAACTGTAACTTCGATACTAATTATGACAAGGAACTGTTATTTCGAAACAAATTATGACAGGTAACTGTAACTTCGTTAATAATTATGACAAGTATCAGTAATTTCGGTACAAATTATGACAAGGAACTGTTATTTCGATTCAAATTATGACAGGTAACTGTATCTTCGTTACTAATTATGACAGGTATCTGTAATTTCGGTACAAATTATGGCAGGTAACTGTAACTTCGACACAAATTATGACAGGTAACAGTAACTTCGCTACTAATTATGACAAGTTACTGTAATTTCGATACAAACTATGACAGGTAACTGTAATTTCGACACTAATTATGACAAGGAACTGTTTTTCGATACAAATTATGACAGGTAAATGTAACGTCGTTACTAATTATGACAAGTATCTGTAATTTCGGTACCAATTATGGCAGGTAACTGTAACTTCGATACAAATTATGGAAGGTAACTGTAACTTCGATACAAATTATGACAGGTAACAGTAACTTCGCTACTAATTATGACAAGTAACTGTAATTTCGATACAAACTATGACAGGTAACTGTAACTTTGTTACTAATTATGACAAGTAACTGTAATTTCGATACAAATTATGGCAGGTAACAGTAACTTCGATACTAATTATGACAGGTAACTGTAACTTCGATACTAATTATGACAAGGAACTGTTATTTCGATACAAATTATGACAGGTAACAGTAACTTCGTGACTAATTATGGCAAGTGACTGTGATTTCGATACAAATAATGGCAGGTTACAGTAACTTCGATACTAATTATGACAGGTAACTGTAACTTCTATACTAATTATGACAGGTAACTGTACCTTCGTTACTAATTATGACAAGTAACTGTTATTTCGATACAAATGTTGGCAGGTAACACTAACTTCGATACTAATTATGACAGGTAACAGTAACTTCGATACTAATTATAACAAGTAACTGTAACTGCGATACTAATTAAGACAGGTAATGGTAACTTCTTTACTAATTATGACAAGTAACTGTAATTTCGATACAAATAATGGCAGGTAACTGTAACTACGATACTAATTATCACAGGAAACTGTAACTTCGATACTAATTATGACAAGTAACTGTAATTTCGATACAAATAATGGCAGGTAACTGTAACTACGATACTAATTATCAGAGGTAACTGTAACTTCGATACTAATTATGACAAGGAACTGTTATTTCGATACAAATTATGGCAGGTAACTGTAACTTCGTAACTAATTATGACATGTAACTGTAATTTCGGTACAAATTATGGCAGGTAACTGTAACTTCGATACAAATTATGACAAGGAACTGTAATTTCCAAACAAATAATGGCAGGTAACTGTAACTTCGATATTAATTATGACAGGTATCTGTAATTTCGGTACAAATTATGGCAGGTAACTGTAACTTCGACACAAATTATGACAGGTAACAGTAACTTCGCTACTAATTATGACAAGTTACTGTAATTTCGATACAAACTATGACAGGTAACTGTAACTTCGACACTAATTATGACAAGGAACTGTTTTTCGATACAAATTATGACAGGTAAATGTAACTTCGTTACTAATTATGACAAGTATCTGTAATTTCGGTACCAATTATGGCAGGTAACTGTAACTTCGATACAAATTATGGCAGGTAACTGTAACTTCGATACAAATTATGACAGGTAACGGTAACTTCGCTACTAATTATGACAAGTAACTGTAATTTCGATACAAACTATGACAGGTAACTGTAACTTCGTTACTAATTATGACAAGTAACTGTAATTTCGATACAAATTATGGCAGGTAACAGTAACTTCGATACTAATTATGACAGGTAACTGTAACTTCGATACTAATTATGACAAGGAACTGTTATTTCGATACAAATTATGACAGGTAACAGTAACTTCGTGACTAATTATGGCAAGTGACTGTGATTTCGATACAAATAATGGCAGGTTACAGTAACTTCGATACTAATTATGACAGGTAACTGTAACTTCTATACTAATTATGACAGGTAACTGTACCTTCGTTACTAATTATGACAAGTAACTGTTATTTCGATACAAATGATGGCAGGTAACACTAACTTCGATACTAATTATGACAGGTAACAGTAACTTCGATACTAATTATAACAAGTAACTGTAACTGCGATACTAATTATAACAAGTAACTGTAACTGCGATACTAATTAAGACAGGTAACGGTAACTTCTTTACTAATTATGACAAGTAACTGTAATTTCGATACAAATAATGGCAGGTAACTGTAACTACGATACTAATTATCACAGGTAACAGTAACTTCGATACTAATTATGACAAGTAACTGTAATTTCGATACAAATAATGGCAGGTAACTGTAACTACGATACTAATTATCACAGGTAACTGTAACTTCGATACTAATTATGACAAGGAACTGTTATTTCGATACAAATTATGGCAGGTAACTGTAACTTCGTAACTAATTATGACATGTAACTGTAATTTCGGTACAAATTATGGCAGGTAACTGTAACTTCGATACAAATTATGACAAGGAACTGTAATTTCGAAACAAATAATGGCAGGTAACTGTAACTTCGATACTAATTATGACAGGTAACAGTAAATTCGATACTAATATGACAGGTAACAGTAACTTCGCTACTAATTATGAGAAGTAACTGTAATTTCGATACAAACTATGACAGGTAACTGTAACTTCGATACTAATTATGACAAGTATCTGTAATTTCGGTACAAATTATGACAGGTAACTGTAACTTCGATACTAATTTTGACAAGGAACTGTTATTTCGAAACAAATTATGACAGGTAACTGTAACTTCGTTAAAAATTATGACAAGTATCAGTAATTTCGGTACAAATTATGACAAGGAACTGTTATTTCGATACAAATTATGACAGGTAACTGTAACTTCGTTACTAATTATGACATGTATCTGTAATTTCGGTACCAATTATGGCAGGTAACTGTAACTTCGATACAAATTATGACAGGTAACAGTAATTTCGCTACTAATTATGACAAGTAACTGTAATTTCGATACAAACTATGACAGGTAACTGTAACTTCGTTACTAATTATGACAAGTAACTGTATTTTCGATACAAATTATGGCAGGTAACAGTAACTTCGATACTAATTATGACAGGTAACTGTAACATCGATACTAATTATGACAAGGAACTGGAATTTCGATACAAATTATGACAGGTAACAGTAACTTCCTTACTAATTATGGCAAGTGACTGTAATTTCGATACAAATTATGGCAGGTTACAGTAACTTCGATACTAATTATGACAGGCAACTGTAACTTCTATACTAATTATGACAGGTAACTGTACCTTCGTTACTAATTATGACAAGTTACTGTACTTTCGATACAAATGATGGCAGGTAACTGTAACTTCGATACTAATTATGACAGGTAACAATACCTTCGATACCAATTATGACAGAAAACTGTAACTTCGATACTAATTATGACAGGTAATCGTATCTTCGATACTAATTATGGCAGGTAACTGTAACTTCGATACTAATGATGACAGTTAACTGTAACTTCGTTACTAATTATGACAAGTAACTGTAATTTCGATACAAATTATGGCAGGTAACTGTAACTTCGATACTAATTATGACAGGTAACAGTAACTTCGATAGTAATTATGACAAGTAACTGTAACTTCCATACTTATTATGACAGGTAACAGTAACTTCGATACTAATTATGACAGGTAACTGTAACTTCGATACTTATTATGACAGGTAACAGTAACTTCGATACTACTTATGACAGGTAACTGTAACTTCGATACTAATTATGACAAGGAACTGTTATTTCGATACAAATTATGGCAGGTAACTGTAACTTCGTTACTAATTATGACAAGTAACTGTAATTTCGATACAAATAAGGGCAGGTAACTGTAACTTCGATACTAATTACGACAGGTAACTGTAACTTCGATACTAATTATGACAAGGAACTCTTATTTCGATACAAATGATGGCAGGTTACAGTAACTTCGATACTAATTATGACAGGCAACTGTAACTTCTATACTAATTATGACAGGTAACTGTACCTTCGTTACTAATTATGACAAGTTACTGTACTTTCGATACAAATGATGGCAGGTAACTGTAACTTCGATACTAATTATGACAGGTAACAATATCTTCGATACCAATTATGACAGAAAACTGTAACTTCGATACTAATTATGACAGGTAACAGTATCTTCGATGCTAATTATGGCAGGTAACTGTAACTTCGATACTAATGATGACAGTTAACTGTAACTTCGATACTAATTATGACAAGTAACTGTAATTTCGATACAAATTATGACAGGTAACTGTAACTTCGATATTAATTATGAAAAGTAACCTGTAATTTCGATACAAATTATGGCAGGTAACTGTAACTTCGATACTAATTATGACAGGTTACATAAACTTCGATACTAATTATGACAAGTAACAGTTACTTCGATACTAATTATGACAAGTAACTATAACCTCGAAACTAATTATGACAGGTAACTGTAACATCGTTACCAATTATGACAAGTATCTGTAATTTCGGTACAAATTATGGCAGGTAACTGTAACTTCGATACAAATTATGACAGGTAACTGTAACTTCGTTACTAATTATGACAAGTAACTGTAATTTCGATACAAATAAGGGCAGGTAACTGTAACTTCGATACTAATTACGACAGGTAACTGTAACTTCGATACTATTTATGACAAGGAACTGTTATTTCGATACAAATTATGGCAGGTAACTGTAAAATCGTTACTAATTATGACATGTAACTGTATTTTCGGTACAAATTATGGAAGGTAACTGTAACTTCGATACAAATTATGACAAGGAACTGTAATTTCGATACAAATAATGGCAGGTAACTGTAACTTCGATACTAATTATGACAGGTAACAGTAAATTCGATACTAATTATGACTGGTAACTGTAACTTCGCTACTAATTATGACAAGTAACTGTAATTTCGATACAAACTATGACAGGTAACTGTAACTTCGATACTAATTATAACAAGTATCTGTAATTTCGGTACAAATTATGACAGGTAACTGTAACTTCGATACTAATTATGACAAGGAACTGTTATTTCGATACAAATTATGAAAGGTAACTGTAACTTCGTTAATAATTATGACAAGTATCAGTAATTTCGGTACAAATTATGAGAAGGAAGTGTTATTTCGATACAAATTAGGACAGGCAATTGTAACTTCGTTACTAATTATGACAAGTATCTGTAATTTCGGTACCAATTATGGCAGGTAACTGTAACTTCGATACAAATTATGGCAGGTAACTGTAACTTCGATACTAATTATGACAGGTAACAATAACTTCGATACTAATTATGACAGAAAACAGTAACTTCGATACGAATTATGACAGGTAACAGTATCATCGATACTAATTATGGCAGGTAACTGTAACTTCATACTAATTATGACAAGTAACTATAACCTCGAAACTAATTATGACAGGTAACTGTAACATCGTTACCACTTATGACAAGTATCTGTAATTTCGGTACAAATTATGGCAGGTAACTGTAACTTCGATACAAATTATGACAGGTAACTGTAACTTCGTTACTAATTATGACAAGTAACTGTAATTTCGATACAAATAAGGGCAGGTAAATGTAACTTCGATACTAATTACGACAGGTAACTGTAACTTCGATACTAATTATGACAAGGAACTGTTATTTCGATACAAATTATGGCAGGTAACTGTAACATCGTTACTAATTATGACATGTAACTGTATTTTCGGTACAAATTATGGAAGGTAACTGTAACTTCGATACAAATTATGACAAGGAACTGTAATTTCGATACAAATAATGGCAGGTAACTGTAACTTCGATACTAATTATGACAGGTAACAGAAAATTCGATACTAATTATGACAGGTTACTGTAACTTCGCTACTAATTATGACAAGTAACTGTAATTTCGATACAAACTATGACTGGTAACTGTAACTTCGATACTAATTATGACAAGTATCTGTAATTTCGGTACAAATTATGACAGGTAACTGTAACTTCGATACTAATTATGACAAGGAACTGTTATTTCGATACAAATTATGACAGGTAACTGTAACTTCGTTAATAATTATGACAAGTATCAGTAATTTCGGTACAAATTATGAGAAGGAAGTGTTATTTCGATACAAATTAGGACAGGTAACTGTAACGTCGTTACTAATTATGAAAAGTATCTGTAATTTCGGTACCAATTATGGCAGGTAACTGTAACTTCGATACAAATTATGGCAGGTAACTGTAACTTCGATACAAATTATGACAGGTAACAGTAACTTCGCTACGAATTATGACAAGTAACTGTAATTTCGATACAAACTATGACAGGTAAATGTAACTTCGTTACTAATTATGACAAGTAACTGTATTTTCGATACAAATTATGGCAGGTAACAGTAACTTCGATACTAATTATGACAGGTAACTGTAACTTCATACTAATTATGACAAGGAACTGTAATTTCGATACAAATTATGACAGGGAACAGTAACTTCGTTACTAATTATGACAAGTAACTGTAATTTCGATACAAATAAGGGCAGGTAACTGTAACTTCGATACTAATTACGACAGGTAACTGTAACTTCGATACTAATTATGACAAGGAACTGTTATTTCGATACAAATTATGGCAGGTTACAGTAACTTCGATACTAATTATGACAGGCAACTGTAACTTCTATACTAATTATGACAGGTAACTGTACCTTCGTTACTAATTATGACAAGTTACTGTACTTTCGATACAAATGATGGCAGGTTACTGTAACTTCGATACTAATTATGACAGGTAACATTATCTTCGATACCAATTATGACAGAAAACTGTAACTTCGATACTAATTATGACAGGTAACAGTATCTTCGATACTAATTATGGCAGGTAACTGTAACTTCGATACTAATGATGACAGTTAACTGTAACTTCGATACTAATTATGACAAGTAACTGTAATTTCGATACAAATTATGACAGGTAACTGTAACTTCGATATTAATTATGACAAGTAACCTGTAATTTCGATACAAATTATGGCAGGTAACTGTAACTTCGATACTAATTATGACAGGTTACATTAACTTCGATACTAATTATGACAAGTAACAGTTACTTCGATACTAATTATGACAAGTAACTATAACCTCGAAACTAATTATGACAGGTAACTGTAACATCGTTACCAAATATGACAAGTATCTGTAATTTCGGTACAAATTATGGCAGGTAACTGTAACTTCGATACAAATTATGACAGGTAACTGTAACTTCGTTACTAATTATGACAAGTAACTGTACTTTCGATACAAATGATGGCAGGTTACTGTAACTTCGATACTAATTATGACAGGTAACATTATCTTCGATACCAATTATGACAGAAAACTGTAACTTCGATACTAATTATGACAGGTAACAGTATCTTCGATACTAATTATGGCAGGTAACTGTAACTTCGATACTAATGATGACAGTTAACTGTAACTTCGATACTAATTATGACAAGTAACTGTAATTTCGATACAAATTATGACAGGTAACTGTAACTTCGATATTAATTATGACAAGTAACCTGTAATTTCGATACAAATTATGGCAGGTAACTGTAACTTCGATACTAATTATGACAGGTTACATTAACTTCGATACTAATTATGACAAGTAACAGTTACTTCGATACTAATTATGACAAGTAACTATAACCTCGAAACTAATTATGACAGGTAACTGTAACATCGTTACCAAATATGACAAGTATCTGTAATTTCGGTACAAATTATGGCAGGTAACTGTAACTTCGATACAAATTATGACAGGTAACTGTAACTTCGTTACTAATTATGACAAGTAACTGTACTTTCGATACAAATAAGGGCAGGTAACTGTAACTTCGATACTAATTACGACAGGTAACTGTAACTTCGATACTAATTATGACAAGGAACTGTTATTTCGATACAAATTATGGCAGGTAACTGTAACATCGTTACTAATTATGACATGTAACTGTATTTTCGGTACAAATTATGGAAGGTAACTGTAACTTCGATACAAATTATGACAAGGAACTGTAATTTCGATACAAATAATGGCAGGTAACTGTAACTTCGATACTAGTTATGACAGGTAACAGTAAATTCGATACTAATTATGACTGGTAACTGTAACTTCGCTACTAATTATGACAAGTAACTGTAATTTCGATACAAACTATGACAGGTAACTGTAACTTCGATACTAATTATGACAAGTATCTGTAATTTCGGTACAAATTATGACAGGTAACTGTAACTTCGATACTAATTATGACAAGGAACTGTCATTTCGATACAAATTATGACAGGTAACTGTAACTTCGTTAATAATTATGACAAGTATCAGTAATTTCGGTACAAATTATGAGAAGGAAGTGTTATTTCGATACAAATTAGGACAGGTAACTGTAACTTCATTACTAATTATGACAAGTATCTGTAATTTCGGTACCAATTATGGCAGGTAACTGTAACTTCGATACAAATTATGGCAGGTAACTGTAACTTCGATACTAATTATGACAGGTAACAATAACTTCGATACTAATTATGTCAGAAAAAAGTAACTTCGATACTAATTATGACAGGTAACAGTATCTTCGATACTAATTATGGCAGGTAACTGTAACTTCGATACTAATGATGACAGTTAACTGAAACTTCGTTACTAATTGTGACAAGTAACTGTAATTTCGATACAAATTATGGCAGGTAATTGTAACTTCGATACTAA
Source organism: Meconema thalassinum (assembly GCA_946902985.2). Lineage (NCBI taxonomy): Eukaryota > Metazoa > Arthropoda > Insecta > Orthoptera > Tettigoniidae > Meconema > Meconema thalassinum. The sequence continues at coordinate 1,175,793,084 of OX336388.2, read as the reverse complement.
TTAAGACAGGTAACAGTAACTTCGATACTAATTATGACAGGTAACTGTAACTTCGTTACTAATTATGACAAGTAACTATAACCTCGAAACTAATTATGACAGGTAACTGTAACATCGTTACCAATTATGACAAGTATCTGTAATTTCGGTACAAATTATGGCAGGTAACTGTAACTTCGATACAAATTATGACAGGTAACTGTAACTTCGTTACTAATTATGACAAATAACTGTAATTTCGATACAAATAAGGGCAGGTAACTGTAACTTCGATACTAATTACGACAGGTAACTGTAACTTCGATACTAATTATGACAAGGAACTGTTATTTCGATATAAAATTATGGCAGGTAACTGTAACATCGTTACTAATTATGACATGTAACTGTATTTTCGGTACAAATTATGGAAGGTAACTGTAACTTCGATACAAATTATGACAAGGAACTGTAATTTCGATACAAATAATGGCAGGTAACTGTAATTCGATACTAATTATGACAGGTAACAGAAAATTCGATACTAATTATGACAGGTTACTGTAACTTCGCTACTAAATATGACAAGTAACTGTAATTTCGATACAAACTATGACAGGTAACTGTAACTTCGATACTAATTATGACAAGTATCTGTAATTTCGGTACAAATTATGACAGGTAACTGTAACTTCGATACTAATTATGACAAGGAACTGTTATTTCGATACAAATTATGACAGGTAACTGTAACTTCGTTAATAATTATGACAAGTATCATTAATTCGGTACAAATTATGAGAAGGAAGTGTTATTTCGATACAAATTAGGACAGGTAACTGTAACTTCGTTACTAATTATGAAAAGTATCTGTAATTTCGGTACCAATTATGGCAGGTAACTGTAACGTCGATACAAATTATGGCAGGTAACTGTAACTTCGATACAAATTATGACAGGTAACAGTAACTTCGCTACGAATTATGACAAGTAACTGTAATTTCGATACAAACTATGACAGGTAACTGTAACTTCGTTACTAATTATGACAAGTAACTGTAATTTCGATACAAATAAGGGCAGGTAACTGTAACTTCGATACAAATTATGACAGGTAACTGTAACTTCGTTAATAATTATGACAAGTATCAGTAATTTCGGTACAAATTATGACAAGGAACTGTTATTTCGATACAAATTATGACAGGTAACTGTAACTTCGTTACTAATTATGACATGTATCTGTAATTTCGGTACCAATTATGGCAGGTAACTGTAACTTCGATACAAATTATGACAGGTAACAGTAACTTCGCTACTAATTATGACAAGTAACTGTAATTTCGATACAAACTATGACAGGTAACTGTAACTTTGTTACTAATTATGACAAGTAACTGTATTTTCGATACAAATTATGGCAGGTAACAGTAACTTCGATACTAATTATGACAGGTAACTGTAACATCGATACTAATTATGACAAGGAACTGGAATTTCGATACAAATTATGACAGGTAACAGTAACTTCCTTACTAATTATGGCAAGTGACTGTAATTTCGATACAAATTATGGCAGGTTACAGTAACTTCGATACTAATTATGACAGGCAACTGTAACTTCTATACTAATTATGACAGGTAACTGTACCTTCGTTACTAATTATGACAAGTTACTGTACTTTCGATACAAATGATGGCAGGTAACTGTAACTTCGATACTAATTATGACAGGTAACAATATCTTCGATACCAATTATGACAGAAAACTGTAACTTCGATACTAATTATGACAGGTAATCGTATCTTCGATACTAATTATGGCAGGTAACTGTAACTTCGATACTAATGATGACAGTTAACTGTAACTTCGTTACTAATTATGACAAGTAACTGTAATTTCGATACAAATTATGGCAGGTAACTGTAACTTCGATACTAATTATGACAGGTAACAGTAACTTCGATAGTAATTATGACAAGTAACTGTAACTTCCATACTTATTATGACAGGTAACAGTAACTTCGATACTAATTATGACAGGTTACATTAACTTCGATACTAATTATGACAAGTAACAGTTACTTCGATACTAATTATGACAAGTAACTATTACCTCGAAACTAATTATGACAGGTAACTGTAACATCGTTACCAATTATGAAAAGTATCTGTAATTTCGGTACAAATTATGGCAGGTAACTGTAACTTCGATACAAATTATGACAGGTAACTGTAACTTCGTTACTAATTATGACAAGTAACTGTAATTTCGATACAAATAAGGGCAGGTAACTGTAACTTCGATACTAATTACGACAGGTAACTGTAACTTCGATACTATTTATGACAAGGAACTGTTATTTCGATACAAATTATGGCAGGTAACTGTAAAATCGTTACTAATTATGACATGTAACTGTATTTTCGGTACAAATTATGGAAGGTAACTGTAACTTCGATACAAATTATGACAAGGAACTGTAATTTCGATACAAATAATGGCAGGTAACTGTAACTTCGATACTAATTATGACAGGTAACAGAAAATTCGATACTAATTATGACAGGTTACTGTAACTTCGCTACTAATTATGACAAGTAACTGTAATTTCGATACAAACTATGACTGGTAACTGTAACTTCGATACTAATTATGACAAGTATCTGTAATTTCGGTACAAATTATGACAGGTAACTGTAACTTCGATACTAATTATGACAAGGAACTGTTATTTCGATACAAATTATGACAGGTAACTGTAACTTCGTTAATAATTATGACAAGTATCAGTAATTTCGGTACAAATTATGAGAAGGAAGTGTTATTTCGATACAAATTAGGACAGGTAACTGTAACGTCGTTACTAATTATGAAAAGTATCTGTAATTTCGGTACCAATTATGGCAGGTAACTGTAACTTCGATACAAATTATGGCAGGTAACTGTAACTTCGATACAAATTATGACAGGTAACAGTAACTTCGCTACGAATTATGACAAGTAACTGTAATTTCGATACAAACTATGACAGGTAAATGTAACTTCGTTACTAATTATGACAAGTAACTGTATTTTCGATACAAATTATGGCAGGTAACAGTAACTTCGATACTAATTATGACAGGTAACTGTAACTTCATACTAATTATGACAAGGAACTGTAATTTCGATACAAATTATGACAGGGAACAGTAACTTCGTTACTAATTATGACAAGTAACTGTAATTTCGATACAAATAAGGGCAGGTAACTGTAACTTCGATACTAATTACGACAGGTAACTGTAACTTCGATACTAATTATGACAAGGAACTGTTATTTCGATACAAATTATGGCAGGTTACAGTAACTTCGATACTAATTATGACAGGCAACTGTAACTTCTATACTAATTATGACAGGTAACTGTACCTTCGTTACTAATTATGACAAGTTACTGTACTTTCGATACAAATGATGGCAGGTTACTGTAACTTCGATACTAATTATGACAGGTAACATTATCTTCGATACCAATTATGACAGAAAACTGTAACTTCGATACTAATTATGACAGGTAACAGTATCTTCGATACTAATTATGGCAGGTAACTGTAACTTCGATACTAATGATGACAGTTAACTGTAACTTCGATACTAATTATGACAAGTAACTGTAATTTCGATACAAATTATGACAGGTAACTGTAACTTCGATATTAATTATGACAAGTAACCTGTAATTTCGATACAAATTATGGCAGGTAACTGTAACTTCGATACTAATTATGACAGGTTACATTAACTTCGATACTAATTATGACAAGTAACAGTTACTTCGATACTAATTATGACAAGTAACTATAACCTCGAAACTAATTATGACAGGTAACTGTAACATCGTTACCAAATATGACAAGTATCTGTAATTTCGGTACAAATTATGGCAGGTAACTGTAACTTCGATACAAATTATGACAGGTAACTGTAACTTCGTTACTAATTATGACAAGTAACTGTACTTTCGATACAAATGATGGCAGGTTACTGTAACTTCGATACTAATTATGACAGGTAACATTATCTTCGATACCAATTATGACAGAAAACTGTAACTTCGATACTAATTATGACAGGTAACAGTATCTTCGATACTAATTATGGCAGGTAACTGTAACTTCGATACTAATGATGACAGTTAACTGTAACTTCGATACTAATTATGACAAGTAACTGTAATTTCGATACAAATTATGACAGGTAACTGTAACTTCGATATTAATTATGACAAGTAACCTGTAATTTCGATACAAATTATGGCAGGTAACTGTAACTTCGATACTAATTATGACAGGTTACATTAACTTCGATACTAATTATGACAAGTAACAGTTACTTCGATACTAATTATGACAAGTAACTATAACCTCGAAACTAATTATGACAGGTAACTGTAACATCGTTACCAAATATGACAAGTATCTGTAATTTCGGTACAAATTATGGCAGGTAACTGTAACTTCGATACAAATTATGACAGGTAACTGTAACTTCGTTACTAATTATGACAAGTAACTGTACTTTCGATACAAATAAGGGCAGGTAACTGTAACTTCGATACTAATTACGACAGGTAACTGTAACTTCGATACTAATTATGACAAGGAACTGTTATTTCGATACAAATTATGGCAGGTAACTGTAACATCGTTACTAATTATGACATGTAACTGTATTTTCGGTACAAATTATGGAAGGTAACTGTAACTTCGATACAAATTATGACAAGGAACTGTAATTTCGATACAAATAATGGCAGGTAACTGTAACTTCGATACTAGTTATGACAGGTAACAGTAAATTCGATACTAATTATGACTGGTAACTGTAACTTCGCTACTAATTATGACAAGTAACTGTAATTTCGATACAAACTATGACAGGTAACTGTAACTTCGATACTAATTATGACAAGTATCTGTAATTTCGGTACAAATTATGACAGGTAACTGTAACTTCGATACTAATTATGACAAGGAACTGTCATTTCGATACAAATTATGACAGGTAACTGTAACTTCGTTAATAATTATGACAAGTATCAGTAATTTCGGTACAAATTATGAGAAGGAAGTGTTATTTCGATACAAATTAGGACAGGTAACTGTAACTTCATTACTAATTATGACAAGTATCTGTAATTTCGGTACCAATTATGGCAGGTAACTGTAACTTCGATACAAATTATGGCAGGTAACTGTAACTTCGATACTAATTATGACAGGTAACAATAACTTCGATACTAATTATGTCAGAAAAAAGTAACTTCGATACTAATTATGACAGGTAACAGTATCTTCGATACTAATTATGGCAGGTAACTGTAACTTCGATACTAATGATGACAGTTAACTGAAACTTCGTTACTAATTGTGACAAGTAACTGTAATTTCGATACAAATTATGGCAGGTAATTGTAACTTCGATACTAATTAAGACAGGTAACAGTAACTTCGATACTAATTATGACAGGTAACTGTAACTTCGTTACTAATTATGACAAGTAACTATAACCTCGAAACTAATTATGACAGGTAACTGTAACATCGTTACCAATTATGACAAGTATCTGTAATTTCGGTACAAATTATGGCAGGTAACTGTAACTTCGATACAAATTATGACAGGTAACTGTAACTTCGTTACTAATTATGACAAATAACTGTAATTTCGATACAAATAAGGGCAGGTAACTGTAACTTCGATACTAATTACGACAGGTAACTGTAACTTCGATACTAATTATGACAAGGAACTGTTATTTCGATATAAAATTATGGCAGGTAACTGTAACATCGTTACTAATTATGACATGTAACTGTATTTTCGGTACAAATTATGGAAGGTAACTGTAACTTCGATACAAATTATGACAAGGAACTGTAATTTCGATACAAATAATGGCAGGTAACTGTAATTCGATACTAATTATGACAGGTAACAGAAAATTCGATACTAATTATGACAGGTTACTGTAACTTCGCTACTAAATATGACAAGTAACTGTAATTTCGATACAAACTATGACAGGTAACTGTAACTTCGATACTAATTATGACAAGTATCTGTAATTTCGGTACAAATTATGACAGGTAACTGTAACTTCGATACTAATTATGACAAGGAACTGTTATTTCGATACAAATTATGACAGGTAACTGTAACTTCGTTAATAATTATGACAAGTATCATTAATTCGGTACAAATTATGAGAAGGAAGTGTTATTTCGATACAAATTAGGACAGGTAACTGTAACTTCGTTACTAATTATGAAAAGTATCTGTAATTTCGGTACCAATTATGGCAGGTAACTGTAACGTCGATACAAATTATGGCAGGTAACTGTAACTTCGATACAAATTATGACAGGTAACAGTAACTTCGCTACGAATTATGACAAGTAACTGTAATTTCGATACAAACTATGACAGGTAACTGTAACTTCGTTACTAATTATGACAAGTAACTGTAATTTCGATACAAATAAGGGCAGGTAACTGTAACTTCGATACAAATTATGACAGGTAACTGTAACTTCGTTAATAATTATGACAAGTATCAGTAATTTCGGTACAAATTATGACAAGGAACTGTTATTTCGATACAAATTATGACAGGTAACTGTAACTTCGTTACTAATTATGACATGTATCTGTAATTTCGGTACCAATTATGGCAGGTAACTGTAACTTCGATACAAATTATGACAGGTAACAGTAACTTCGCTACTAATTATGACAAGTAACTGTAATTTCGATACAAACTATGACAGGTAACTGTAACTTTGTTACTAATTATGACAAGTAACTGTATTTTCGATACAAATTATGGCAGGTAACAGTAACTTCGATACTAATTATGACAGGTAACTGTAACATCGATACTAATTATGACAAGGAACTGGAATTTCGATACAAATTATGACAGGTAACAGTAACTTCCTTACTAATTATGGCAAGTGACTGTAATTTCGATACAAATTATGGCAGGTTACAGTAACTTCGATACTAATTATGACAGGCAACTGTAACTTCTATACTAATTATGACAGGTAACTGTACCTTCGTTACTAATTATGACAAGTTACTGTACTTTCGATACAAATGATGGCAGGTAACTGTAACTTCGATACTAATTATGACAGGTAACAATATCTTCGATACCAATTATGACAGAAAACTGTAACTTCGATACTAATTATGACAGGTAATCGTATCTTCGATACTAATTATGGCAGGTAACTGTAACTTCGATACTAATGATGACAGTTAACTGTAACTTCGTTACTAATTATGACAAGTAACTGTAATTTCGATACAAATTATGGCAGGTAACTGTAACTTCGATACTAATTATGACAGGTAACAGTAACTTCGATAGTAATTATGACAAGTAACTGTAACTTCCATACTTATTATGACAGGTAACAGTAACTTCGATACTAATTATGACAGGTTACATTAACTTCGATACTAATTATGACAAGTAACAGTTACTTCGATACTAATTATGACAAGTAACTATTACCTCGAAACTAATTATGACAGGTAACTGTAACATCGTTACCAATTATGAAAAGTATCTGTAATTTCGGTACAAATTATGGCAGGTAACTGTAACTTCGATACAAATTATGACAGGTAACTGTAACTTCGTTACTAATTATGACAAGTAACTGTAATTTCGATACAAATAAGGGCAGGTAACTGTAACTTCGATACTAATTACGACAGGTAACTGTAACTTCGATACTATTTATGACAAGGAACTGTTATTTCGATACAAATTATGGCAGGTAACTGTAAAATCGTTACTAATTATGACATGTAACTGTATTTTCGGTACAAATTATGGAAGGTAACTGTAACTTCGATACAAATTATGACAAGGAACTGTAATTTCGATACAAATAATGGCAGGTAACTGTAACTTCGATACTAATTATGACAGGTAACAGTAAATTCGATACTAATTATGACTGGTAACTGTAACTTCGCTACTAATTATGACAAGTAACTGTAATTTCGATACAAACTATGACAGGTAACTGTAACTTCGATACTAATTATGACAAGTATCTGTAATTTCGGTACAAATTATGACAGGTAACTGTAACTTCGATACTAATTATGACAAGGAACTGTTATTTCGATACAAATTATGACAGGTAACTGTAACTTCGTTAATAATTATGACAAGTATCAGTAATTTCGGTACAAATTATGAGAAGGAAGTGTTATTTCGATACAAATTAGGACAGGTAATTGTAACTTCGTTACTAATTATGACAAGTATCTGTAATTTCGGTACCAATTATGGCAGGTAACTGTAACTTCGATACAAATTATGGCAGGTAACTGTAACTTCGATACTAATTATGACAGGTAACAATAACTTCGATACTAATTATGACAGAAAACAGTATCTTCGATACTAATTATGACAGGTAACAGTATCATCGATACTAATTATGGCAGGTAACTGTAACTTCATACTAATTATGACAAGTAACTATAACCTCGAAACTAATTATGACAGGTAACTGTAACATCGTTACCACTTATGACAAGTATCTGTAATTTCGGTACAAATTATGGCAGGTAACTGTAACTTCGATACAAATTATGACAGGTAACTGTAACTTCGTTACTAATTATGACAAGTAACTGTAATTTCGATACAAATAAGGGCAGGTAAATGTAACTTCGATACTAATTACGACAGGTAACTGTAACTTCGATACTAATTATGACAAGGAACTGTTATTTCGATACAAATTATGGCAGGTAACTGTAACATCGTTACTAATTATGACATGTAACTGTATTTTCGGTACAAATTATGGAAGGTAACTGTAACTTCGATACAAATTATGACAAGGAACTGTAATTTCGATACAAATAATGGCAGGTAACTGTAACTTCGATACTAATTATGACAGGTAACAGAAAATTCGATACTAATTATGACAGGTTACTGTAACTTCGCTACTAATTATGACAAGTAACTGTAATTTCGATACAAACTATGACTGGTAACTGTAACTTCGATACTAATTATGACAAGTATCTGTAATTTCGGTACAAATTATGACAGGTAACTGTAACTTCGATACTAATTATGACAAGGAACTGTTATTTCGATACAAATTATGACAGGTAACTGTAACTTCGTTAATAATTATGACAAGTATCAGTAATTTCGGTACAAATTATGAGAAGGAAGTGTTATTTCGATACAAATTAGGACAGGTAACTGTAACGTCGTTACTAATTATGAAAAGTATCTGTAATTTCGGTACCAATTATGGCAGGTAACTGTAACTTCGATACAAATTATGGCAGGTAACTGTAACTTCGATACAAATTATGACAGGTAACAGTAACTTCGCTACGAATTATGACAAGTAACTGTAATTTCGATACAAACTATGACAGGTAAATGTAACTTCGTTACTAATTATGACAAGTAACTGTATTTTCGATACAAATTATGGCAGGTAACAGTAACTTCGATACTAATTATGACAGGTAACTGTAACTTCGATACTAATTATGACAAGGAACTGTAATTTCGATACAAATTATGACAGGTAACAGTATCTTCGATACTAATTATGGCAGGTAACTGTAACTTCGATACTAATGATGACAGTTAACTGTACCTTCGTTACTAATTATGACAAGTTACTGTACTTTCGATACAAATGATGGCAGGTTACTGTAACTTCGATACTAATTATGACAGGTAACAATATCTTCGATACCAATTATGACAGAAAACTGTAACTTCGATACTAATTATGACAGGTAACAGTATCTTCGATACTAATTATGGCAGGTAACTGTAACTTCGATACTAATGATGACAGTTAACTGTAACTTCGATACTAATTATGACAAGTAACTGTAATTTCGATACAAATTATGACAGGTAACTGTAACTTCGATATTAATTATGACATGTAACCTGTAATTTCGATACAAATTATGGCAGGTAACTGTAACTTCGATACTAATTATGACAGGTTACATTAACTTCGATACTAATTATGACAAGTAACAGTTACTTCGATACTAATTATGACAAGTAACTATAACCTCGAAACTAATTATGACAGGTAACTGTAACATCGTTACCAATTATGACAAGTATCTGTAATTTCGGTACAAATTATGGCAGGTAACTGTAACTTCGATACAAATTATGACAGGTAACTGTAACTTCGTTACTAATTATGACAAGTAACTGTACTTTCGATACAAATAAGGGCAGGTAACTGTAACTTCGATACTAATTACGACAGGTAACTGTAACTTCGATACTAATTATGACAAGGAACTGTTATTTCGATACAAATTATGGCAGGTAACTGTAACATCGTTACTAATTATGACATGTAACTGTATTTTCGGTACAAATTATGGAAGGTAACAGTAACTTCGATACAAATTATGACAAGGAACTGTAATTTCGATACAAATAATGGCAGGTAACTGTAACTTCGATACTAATTATGACAGGTAACAGTAAATTCGATACTAATTATGACTGGTAACTGTAACTTCGCTACTAATTATGACAAGTAACTGTAATTTCGATACAAACTATGACAGGTAACTGTAACTTCGATACTAATTATGACAAGTATCTGTAATTTCGGTACAAATTATGACAGGTAACTGTAACTTCGATACTAATTATGACAAGGAACTGTTATTTCGATACAAATTATGACAGGTAACTGTAACTTCGTTAATAATTATGACAAGTATCAGTAATTTCGGTACAAATTATGAGAAGGAAGTGTTATTTCGATACAAATTAGGACAGGTAACTGTAACTTCATTACTAATTATGACAAGTATCTGTAATTTCGGTACCAATTATGGCAGGTATTTGTAACTTCGATACAAATTATGGCAGGTAACTGTAACTTCGATACTAATTATGACAGGTAACAATAACTTCGATACTAATTATGTCAGAAAACAGTAACTTCGATACTAATTATGACAGGTAACAGTATCTTCGATACTAATTATGGCAGGTAACTGTAACTTCGATACTAATGATGACAGTTAACTGAAACTTCGTTACTAATTGTGATAAGTAACTGTAATTTCGATACAAATTATGGCAGGTAATTGTAACTTCGATACTAATTAAGACAGGTAACAGTAACTTCGATACTAATTATGACAGGTAACTGTAACTTCGTTACTAATTATGACAAGTAACTATAACCTCGAAACTAATTATGACAGGTAACTGTAACATCGTTACCAATTATGACAAGTATCTGTAATTTCGGTACAAATTATGGCAGGTAACTGTAACTTCGATACAAATTATGACAGGTAACTGTAACTTCGTTACTAATTATGACAAGTAACTGTAATTTCGATACAAATAAGGGCAGGTAACTGTAACTTCGATACTAATTACGACAGGTAACTGTAACTTCGATACTAATTATGACAAGGAACTGTTATTTCGATATAAAATTATGGCAGGTAACTGTAACATCGTTACTAATTATGACATGTAACTGTATTTTCGGTACAAATTATGGAAGGTAACTGTAACTTCGATACAAATTATGACAGGTAACTGTAACTGCGATATTAATTAAGAAAAGTAACCTGTAATTTCGATACAAATTATGGCAGGTAACTGTAACTTCGATACTAATTATGACAGGTAACTGTAACTTCGTTACTAATTATGACAAGTAACTGTAATTTCGATACAAATTATGACAGGTAACTGTAACTGCGATATTAATTATGAAAAGTAACCTGTAATTTCGATACAAATTATGGCAGGTAACTGTAACTTCGATACTAATTATGACAGGTTACATTAACTTCGATACTAATTATGACAAGTAACAGTTACTTCGATACTAATTATGACAAGTAACTATAACCTCGAAACTAATTATGACAGGTAACTGTAACATCGTTACCAATTATGACAAGTATCTGTAATTTCGGTACAAATTATGGCAGGTAACTGTAACTTCGATACAAATTATGACAGGTAACTATAACTTCGTTACTAATTATGACAAGTAACTGTAATTTCGATACAAATAAGGGCAGGTAACTGTAACTTCGATACTAATTACGACAGGTAACTGTAACTTCGATACTATTTATGACAAGGAACTGTTATTTCGATACAAATTATGGTAGGTAACTGTAAAATCGTTACTAATTATGACATGTAACTGTATTTTCGGTACAAATTATGGAAGGTAACTGTAACTTCGATACAAATTATGACAAGGAACTGTAATTTCGATACAAATAATGGCAGGTAACTGTAACTTCGATACTAATTATGACAGGTAACAGTAAATTCGATACTAATTATGACTGGTAACTGTAACTTCGCTACTAATTATGACAAGTAACTGTAATTTCGATACAAACTATGACAGGTAACTGTAACTTCGATACTAATTATGACAGTTATCTGTAATTTCGGTACAAATTATGACAGGTAACTGTAACTTCGATACTAATTATGACAAGGAACTGTTATTTCGATACAAATTATGACAGGTAACTGTAACTTCGTTAATAATTATGACAAGTATCAGTAATTTCGGTACAAATTATGAGAAGGAAGTGTTATTTCGATACAAATTAGGACAGGTAATTGTAACTTCGTTACTAATTATGACAAGTATCTGTAATTTCGGTACCAATTATGGCAGGTAACTGTAACTTCGATACAAATTATGGCAGGTAACTGTAACTTCGATACTAATTATGACAGGTAACAATAACTTCGATACTAATTATGACAGAAAACAGTAACTTCGATACTAATTATGACAGGTAACAGTATCATCGATACTAATTATGGCAGGTAACTGTAACTTCATACTAATTATGACAAGTAACTATAACCTCGAAACTAATTATGACAGGTAACTGTAACATCGTTACCACTTATGACAAGTATCTGTAATTTCGGTACAAATTATGGCAGGTAACTGTAACTTCGATACAAATTATGACAGGTAACTGTAACTTCGTTACTAATTATGACAAGTAACTGTAATTTTGATACAAATAAGGGCAGGTAAATGTAACTTCGATACTAATTACGACAGGTAACTGAAACTTCGATACTAATTATGACAAGGAACTGTTATTTCGATACAAATTATGGCAGGTAACTGTAACATCGTTACTAATTATGACATGTAACTGTAATTTCGGTACAAATTATGGAAGGTAACTGTAACTTCGATACAAATTATGACAAGGAACTGTAATTTCGATACAAATAATGGCAGGTAACTGTAACTTCGATACTAATTATGACAGGTAACAGAAAATTCGATACTAATTATGACAGGTTACTGTAACTTCGCTACTAATTATGACAAGTAACTGTAATTTCGATACAAACTATGACTGGTAACTGTAACTTCGATACTAATTATGACAAGTATCTGTAATTTCGGTACAAATTATGACAGGTAACTGTAACTTCGATACTAATTATGACAAGGAACTGTTATTTCGATACAAATTATGACAGGTAACTGTAACTTCGTTAATAATTATGACAAGTATCAGTAATTTCGGTACAAATTATGAGAAGGAAGTGTTATTTCGATACAAATTAGGACAGGTAACTGTAACGTCGTTACTAATTATGAAAAGTATCTGTAATTTCGGTACCAATTATGGCAGGTAACTGTAACTTCGATACAAATTATGGCAGGTAACTGTAACTTCGATACAAATTATGACAGGTAACAGTAACTTCGCTACGAATTATGACAAGTAACTGTAATTTCGATACAAACTATGACAGGTAAATGTAACTTCGTTACTAATTATGACAAGTAACTGTATTTTCGATACAAATTATGGCAAGTAACAGTAACTTCGATACTAATTATGACAGGTAACTGTAACTTCGATACTAATTATGACAAGGAACTGTAATTTCGATACAAATTATGACAGGTAACAGTAACTTCGTTACTAATTATGACAAGTAACTGTAATTTCGATACAAATAAGGGCAGGTAACTGTAACTTCGATACTAATTACGACAGGTAACTGTAACTTCGATACTAATTATGACAAGGAACTGTTATTTCGATACAAATTATGGCAGGTTACAGTAACTTCGATACTAATTATGACAGGCAACTGTAACTTCTATACTAATTATGACAGGTAACTGTACCTTCGTTACTAATTATGACAAGTTACTGTACTTTCGATACAAATGATGGCAGGTTACTGTAACTTCGATACTAATTACTACAGGTAACAATATCTTCGATACCAATTATGACAGAAAACTGTAACTTCGATACTAATTATGACAGGTAACAGTATCTTCGATACTAATTATGGCAGGTAACTGTAACTTCGATACTAATGATGACAGTTAACTGTAACTTCGATACTAATTATGACATGTAACTGTAATTTCGATACAAATTATGACAGGTAACTGTAACTTCGATATTAATTATGACAAGTAACCTGTAATTTCGATACAAATTATGGCAGGTAACTGTAACTTCGATACTAATTATGACAGGTTACATTAACTTCGATACTAATTATGACAAGTAACAGTTACTTCGATACTAATTATGACAAGTAACTATAACCTCGAAATTAATTATGACAGGTAACTGTAACATCGTTACCAATTATGACAAGTATCTGTAATTTCGGTACAAATTATGGCAGGTAACTGTAACTTCGATACAAATTATGACAGGTAACTGTAACTTCGTTACTAATTATGACAAGTAACTGTACTTTCGATACAAATAAGGGCAGGTAACTGTAACTTCGATACTAATTACGACAGGTAACTGTAACTTCGATACTAATTATGACAAGGAACTGTTATTTCGATACAAATTATGGCAGGTAACTGTAACATCGTTACTAATTATGACATGTAACTGTATTTTCGGTACAAATTATGGAAGGTAACTGTAACTTCGATACAAATTATGACAAGGAACTGTAATTTCGATACAAATAATGGCAGGTAACTGTAACTTCGATACTAATTATGACAGGTAACAGTAAATTCGATACTAATTATGACTGGTAACTGTAACATCGCTACTAATTATGACAAGTAACTGTAATTTCGATACAAACTATGACAGGTAACTGTAACTTCGATACTAATTATGACAAGTATCTGTAATGTCGGTACAAATTATGACAGGTAACTGTAACTTCGATACTAATTATGACAAGGAACTGTTATTTCGATACAAATTATGACAGGTAACTGTAACTTCGTTAATAATTATGACAAGTATCAGTAATTTCGGTACAAATTATGAGAAGGAAGTGTTATTTCGATACAAATTAGGACAGGTAACTGTAACTTCATTACTAATTATGACAAGTATCTGTAATTTCGGTACCAATTATGGCAGGTAACTGTAACTTCGATACAAATTATGGCAGGTAACTGTAACTTCGATACTAATTATGACAGGTAACAATAACTTCGATACTAATTATGTCAGGAAACAGTAACTTCGATACTAATTATGACAGGTAACAGTATCTTCGATACTAATTATGGCAGGTAACTGTAACTTCGATACTAATGATGACAGTTAACTGAAACTTCGTTACTAATTGTGACAAGTAACTGTAATTTCGATACAAATTATGGCAGGTAATTGTAACTTCGATACTAATTAAGACAGGTAACAGTAACTTCGATACTAATTATGACAGGTAACTGTAACTTCGTTACTAATTATGACAAGTAACTATAACCTCGAAACTAATTATGACAGGTAACTGTAACATCGTTACCAATTATGACAAGTATCTGTAATTTCGGTACAAATTATGGCAGGTAACTGTAACTTCGATACAAATTATGACAGGTAACTGTAACTTCGTTACTAATTATGACAAGTAACTGTAATTTCGATACAAATAAGGGCAGGTAACTGTAACTTCGATACTAATTACGACAGGTAACTGTAACTTCGATACTAATTATGACAAGGAACTGTTATTTCGATATAAAATTATGGCAGGTAACTGTAACATCGTTACTAATTATGACATGTAACTGTATTTTCGGTACAAATTATGGAAGGTAACTGTAACTTCGATACAAATTATGACAAGGAACTGTAATTTCGATACAAATAATGGCAGATAACTGTAATTCGATACTAATTATGACAGGTAACAGAAAATTCGATACTAATTATGACAGGTTACTGTAACTTCGCTACTAAATATGACAAGTAACTGTAATTTCGATACAAACTATGACAGGTAACTGTAACTTCGATACTAATTATGACAAGTATCTGTAATTTCGGTACAAATTATGACAGGTAACTGTAACTTCGATACTAATTATGACAAGGAACTGTTATTTCGATACAAATTATGACAGGTAACTGTAACTTCGTTAATAATTATGACAAGTATCAGTAATTTCGGTACAAATTATGAGAAGGAAGTGTTATTTCGATACAAATTAGGACAGGTAACTGTAACTTCGTTACTAATTATGAAAAGTATCTGTAATTTCGGTACCAATTATGGCAGGTAACTGTAACGTCGATACAAATTATGGCAGGTAACTGTAACTTCGATACAAATTATGACAGGTAACAGTAACTTCGCTACGAATTATGACAAGTAACTGTAATTTCGATACAAACTATGACAGGTAACTGTAACTTCGTTACTAATTATGACAAGTAACTGTAATTTCGATACAAATAAGGGCAGGTAACTGTAACTTCGATACAAATTATGACAGGTTACTGTAACTTCGTTAATAATTATGACAAGTATCAGTAATTTCGGTACAAATTATGACAAGGAACTGTTATTTCGATACAAATTATGACAGGTAACTGTAACTTCGTTACTAATTATGACATGTATCTGTAATTTCGGTACCAATTATGGCAGGTAACTGTAACTTCGATACAAATTATGACAGGTAACAGTAACTTCGCTACTAATTATGACAAGTAACTGTAATTTCGATACAAACTATGACAGGTAACTGTAACTTCGTTACTAATTATGACAAGTAACTGTATTTTCGATACAAATTATGGCAGGTAACAGTAACTTCGATACTAATTATGACAGGTAACTGTAACATCGATACTAATTATGACAAGGAACTGGAATTTCGATACAAATTATGACAGGTAACAGTAACTTCCTTACTAATTATGGCAAGTGACTGTAATTTCGATACAAATTATGGCAGGTTACAGTATCTTCGATACTAATTATGACAGACAACTGTAACTTCTATACTAATTATGACAGGTAACTGTACCTTCGTTACTAATTATGACAAGTTACTGTACTTTCGATACAAATGATGGCAGGTAACTGTAACTTCGATACTAATTATGACATGTAACAATATCTTCGATACCAATTATGACAGAAAACTGTAACTTCGATACTAATTATGACAGGTAATCGTATCTTCGATACTAATTATGGCAGGTAACTGTAACTTCGATACTAATGATGACAGTTAACTGTAACTTCGTTACTAATTATGACAAGTAACTGTAATTTCGATACAAATTATGGCAGGTAACTGTAACTTCGATACTAATTATGACAGGTAACAGTAACTTCGATAGTAATTATGACAAGTAACTGTAACTTCCATACTTATTATGACAGGTAACTGTAACTTCGATACTAATTATGACAGGTAACTGTAACTTCGATACTTATTATGACAGGTAACAGTAACTTCGATACTACTTATGACAGGTAACTGTAACTTCGATACTAATTATGACAAGGAACTGTTATTTCGATACAAATTATGGCAGGTAACTGTAACTTCGTAACTAATTATGACAAGTAACTGTAATTTCGATACAAATAAGGGCAGGTAACTGTAACTTCGATACTAATTACGACAGGTAACTGTAACTTCGATACTAATTATGACAAGGAACTGTTATTTCGATACAAATTATGGCAGGTTACAGTAACTTCGATACTAATTATGACAGGCAACTGTAACTTCTATACTAATTATGACAGGTAACTGTACCTTCGTTACTAATTATGACAAGTTACTGTACTTTCGATACAAATGATGGCAGGTAACTGTAACTTCGATACTAATTATGACAGGTAACAATATCTTCGATACCAATTATGACAGAAAACTGTAACTTCGATACTAATTATGACAGGTAACAGTATCTTCGATGCTAATTATGGCAGGTAACTGTAACTTCGATACTAATGATGACAGTTAACTGTAACTTTGATACTAATTATGACAAGTAACTGTAATTTCGATACAAATTATGACAGGTAACTGTAACTGCGATATTAATTATGAAAAGTAACCTGTAATTTCGATACAAATTATGGCAGGTAACTGTAACTTCGATACTAATTATGACAGGTTACATTAACTTCGATACTAATTATGACAAGTAACAGTTACTTCGATACTAATTATGACAAGTAACTATAACCTCGAAACTAATTATGACAGGTAACTGTAACATCGTTACCAATTATGACAAGTATCTGTAATTTCGGTACAAATTATGGCAGGTAACTGTAACTTCGATACAAATTATGACAGGTAACTGTAACTTCGTTACTAATTATGACAAGTAACTGTAATTTCGATACAAATAAGGGCAGGTAACTGTAACTTCGATACTAATTACGACAGGTAACTGTAACTTCGATACTATTTATGACAAGGAACTGTTATTTCGATACAAATTATGGCAGGTAACTGTAAAATCGTTACTAATTATGACATGTAACTGTATTTTCGGTACAAATTATGGAAGGTAACTGTAACTTCGATACAAATTATGACAAGGAACTGTAATTTCGATACAAATAATGGCAGGTAACTGTAACTTCGATACTAATTATGACAGGTAACAGTAAATTCGATACTAATTATGACTGGTAACTGTAACTTCGCTACTAATTATGACAAGTAACTGTAATTTCGATACAAACTATGACAGGTAACTGTAACTTCGATACTAATTATGACAAGTATCTGTAATTTCGGTACAAATTATGACAGGTAACTGTAACTTCGATACTAATTATGACAAGGAACTGTTATTTCGATACAAATTATGACAGGTAACTGTAACTTCGATACTAATTATGACAAGGAACTGTTATTTCGATACAAATTATGACAGGTAACTGTAACTTCGTTAATAATTATGACAAGTATCAGTAATTTCGGTACAAATTATGAGAAGGAAGTGTTATTTCGATACAAATTAGGACAGGTAACTGTAACGTCGTTACTAATTATGAAAAGTATCTGTAATTTCGGTACCAATTATGGCAGGTAACAGTAACTTCGATACTAATTATGACAGGTAACTGTAACTTCGATACTAATTATGACAAGGAACTGTAATTTCGATACAAATTATGACAGGTAACAGTAACTTCGTTACTAATTATGACAAGTAACTGTAATTTCGATACAAATAAGGGCAGGTAACTGTAACTTCGATACTAATTACGACAGGTAACTGTAACTTCGATACTAATTATGACAAGGAACTGTTATTTCGATACAAATTATGGCAGGTTACAGTAACTTCGATACTAATTATGACAGGCAACTGTAACTTCTATACTAATTATGACAGGTAACTGTACCTTCGTTACTAATTATGACAAGTTACTGTACTTTCGATACAAATGATGGCAGGTTACTGTAACTTCGATACTAATTATGACAGGTAACAATATCTTCGATACCAATTATGACAGAAAACTGTAACTTCGATACTAATTATGACAGGTAACAGTATCTTCGATACTAATTATGGCAGGTAACTGTAACTTCGATACTAATGATGACAGTTAACTGTAACTTCGATACTAATTATGACAAGTAACTGTAATTTCGATACAAATTATGACAGGTAACTGTAACTTCGATATTAATTATGACAAGTAACCTGTAATTTCGTTACAAATTATGGCAGGTAACTGTAACTTCGATACTAATTATGACAGGTTACTTTAACTTCGATACTAATTATGACAAGTAACAGTTACTTCGATACTAATTATGACAAGTAACTATAACCTCGAAACTAATTATGACAGGTAACTGTAACATCGTTACCAATTATGACAAGTATCTGTAATTTCGGTACAAATTATGGCAGGTAACTGTAACTTCGATACAAATTATGACAGGTAACTGTAACTTCGTTACTAATTATGACAAGTAACTGTACTTTCGATACAAATAAGGGCAGGTAACTGTAACTTCGATACTAATTACGACAGGTATCTGTAACTTCGATACTAATTATGACAAGGAACTGTTATTTCGATACAAATTATGGCAGGTAACTGTAACATCGTTACTAATTATGACATGTAACTGTATTTTCGGTACAAATTATGGAAGGTAACTGTAACTTCGATACAAATTATGACAAGGAACTGTAATTTCGATACAAATAATGGCAGGTAACTGTAACTTCGATACTAATTATGACAGGTAACAGTAAATTCGATACTAATTATGACTGGTAACTGTAACTTCGCTACTAATTATGACAAGTAACTGTAATTTCGATACAAACTATGACAGGTAACTGTAACTTCGATGCTAATTATGACAAGTATCTGTAATTTCGGTACAAATTATGACAGGTAACTGTAACTTCGATACTAATTATGACAAGGAACTGTTATTTCGATACAAATTATGACAGGTAACTGTAACTTCGTTAATAATTATGACAAGTATCAGTAATTTCGGTACAAATTATGAGAAGGAAGTGTTATTTCGATACAAATTAGGACAGGTAACTGTAACTTCATTACTAATTATGACAAGTATCTGTAATTTCGGTACCAATTATGGCAGGTATTTGTAACTTCGATACAAATTATGGCAGGTAACTGTAACTTCGATACTAATTATGACAGCTAACAATAACTTCGATACTAATTATGTCAGAAAACAGTAACTTCGATACTAATTATGACAGGTAACAGTATCTTCGATACTAATTATGGCAGGTAACTGTAACTTCGATACTAATGATGACAGTTAACTGAAACTTCGTTACTAATTGTGACAAGTAACTGTAATTTCGATACAAATTATGGCAGGTAATTGTAACTTCGATACTAATTAAGACAGGTAACAGTAACTTCGATACTAATTATGACAGGTAACTGTAACTTCGTTACTAATTATGACAAGTAACTATAACCTCGAAACTAATTATGACAGGTAACTGTAACATCGTTACCAATTATGACAAGTATCTGTAATTTCGGTACAAATTATGGCAGGTAACTGTAACTTCGATACAAATTATGACAGGTAACTGTAACTTCGTTACTAATTATGACAAGTAACTGTAATTTCGAGTCTGGCTGCGTGGCTCAGGGGTAACGTTCTCGCTTGCTGAGCCCAAGGTTGCAGGTTCGAAACCTGGCGCAGTCAGCTGGCATTTGAGGGTGCGCAAATGCGAGGGAGCCGTGTCAGTAGATTTACTGGCACGTAAAAGATCCCTTTCGGGGCAAAATTCCGGCACCCCGGCGTCTCTAAAAGCCAGTGTAGTTAAAAGGGACGTAAAACCAATAACATTATTATTATTATGTAATTTCGATACAAATAAGGGCAGGTAACTGTAACTTCGATACTAATTACGACAGGTAACTGTAACTTCGATACTAATTATGACAAGGAACTGTTATTTCGATATAAAATTATGGCAGGTAACTGTAACATCGTTACTAATTATGACATGTATCTGTATTTTCGGTACAAATTATGGAAGGTAACTGTAACTTCGATACAAATTATGACAGGTAACTGTAACTGCGATATTAATTATGAAAAGTAACCTGTAATTTCGATACAAATTATGGCAGGTAACTGTAACTTCAATACTAATTATGACAGGTAACTGTAACTTCGTTACTAATTATGACAAGTAACTGTAATTTCGATACAAATTATGACAGGTAACTGTAACTGCGATATTAATTATGAAAAGTAACCTGTAATTTCGATACAAATTATGGCAGGTAACTGTAACTTCGATACTAATTATGACAGGTTACATTAACTTCGATACTAATTATGACAAGTAACAGTTATTTCGATACTAATTATGACATGTAACTATAACCTCGAAACTAATTATGACAGGTAACTGTAACATCGTTACCAATTATGACAAGTATCTGTAATTTCGGTACAAATTATGGCAGGTAACTGTAACTTCGATACAAATTATGACAGGTAACTGTAACTTCGTTACTAATTATGACAAGTAACTGTAATTTCGATACAAATAAGGGCAGGTAACTGTAACTTCGATACTAATTACGACAGGTAACTGTAACTTCGATACTATTTATGACAAGGAACTGTTATTTCGATACAAATTATGGCAGGTAACTGTAAAATCGTTACTATTTATGACATGTAACTGTATTTTCGGTACAAATTATGGAAGGTAACTGTAACTTCGATACAAATTATGACAAGGAACTGTAATTTCGATACAAATAATGGCAGGTAACTGTAACTTCGATACTAATTATGACAGGTAACAGTAAATTCGATACTAATTAAGACTGGTAACTGTAACTTCGCTACTAATTATGACAAGTAACTGTAATTTCGATACAAACTATGACAGGTAACTGTAACTTCGATACTAATTATGACAAGTATCTGTAATTTCGGTACAAATTATGACAGGTAACTGTAACTTCGATACTAATTATGACAAGTAACTGTTATTTCGATACAAATTATGACAGGTAACTGTAACTTCGTTAATAATTATGACAAGTATCAGTAATTTCGGTACAAATTATGAGAAGGAGGTGTTATTTCGATACAAATTAGGACAGGTAATTGTAACTTCGTTACTAATTATGACAAGTATCTGTAATTTCGGTACCAATTATGGCAGGTAACTGTAACTTCGATACAAATTATGGCAGGTAACTGTAACTTCGATACTAATTATGACAGGTAACAATAACTTCGATACTAATTATGACAGAAAACAGTAACTTCGATACTAATTATGACAGGTAACAGTATCATCGATACTAATTATGGCAGGTAACTGTAACTTCATACTAATTATGACAAGTAACTATAACCTCGAAACTAATTATGACAGGTAACTGTAACATCGTTACCACTTATGACAAGTATCTGTAATTTCGGTACAAATTATGGCAGGTAACTGTAACTTCGATACAAATTATGACAGGTAACTGTAACTTCGTTACTAATTATGACAAGTAACTGTAATTTCGATACAAATAAGGGCAGGTAAATGTAACTTCGATACTAATTACGACAGGTAACTGTAACTTCGATACTAATTATGACAAGGAACTGTTATTTCGATACAAATTATGGAAGGTAACTGTAACATCGTTACTAATTATGACATGTAACTGTATTTTCGGTACAAATTATGGAAGGTAACTGTAACTTCGATACAAATTATGACAAGGAACTGTAATTTCGATACAAATAATGGCAGGTAACTGTAACTTCGATACTAATTATGACAGGTAACAGAAAATTCGATACTAATTATGACAGGTTACTGTAACTTCGCTACTAATTATGACAAGTAACTGTAATTTCGATACAAACTATGACTGGTAACTGTAACTTCGATACTAATTATGACAAGTATCTGTAATTTCGGTACAAATTATGACAGGTAACTGTAACTTCGATACTAATTATGACAAGGAACTGTTATTTCGATACAAATTATGACAGGTAACTGTAACTTCGTTAATAATTATGACAAGTATCAGTAATTTCGGTACAAATTATGAGAAGGAAGTGTTATTTCGATACAAATTAGGACAGGTAACTGTAACGTCGTTACTAATTATGAAAAGTATCTGTAATTTCGGTACCAATTATGGCAGGTAACTGTAACTTCGATACAAATTATGGCAGGTAACTGTAACTTCGATACAAATTATGACAGGTAACAGTAACTTCGCTACGAATTATGACAAGTAACTGTAATTTCGATACAAACTATGACAGGTAAATGTAACTTCGTTACAAATTATGACAAGTAACTGTATTTTCGATACAAATTATGGCAGGTAACAGTAACTTCGATACTAATTATGACAGGTAACTGTAACTTCGATACTAATTATGACAAGGAACTGTAATTTCGATACAAATTATGACAGGTAACAGTAACTTCGTTACTAATTATGACAAGTAACTGTAATTTCGATACAAATAAGGGCAGGTAACTGTAACTTCGATACTAATTACGACAGGTAACTGTAACTTCTATACTAATTATGACAGGTAACTGTACCTTCGTTACTAATTATGACAAGTTACTGTACTTTCGATACAAATGATGGCAGGTTACTGTAACTTCGATACTAATTATGACAGGCAACAATATCTTCGATACCAATTATGACAGAAAACTGTAACTTCGATACTAATTATGACAGGTAACAGTATCTTCGATACTAATGATGACAGTTAACTGTAACTTCGATACTAATTATGACAAGTAACTGTAATTTCGATACAAATTATGACAGGTAACTGTAACTTCGATATTAATTATGACAAGTAACCTGTAATTTCGATACAAATTATGGCAGGTAACTGTAACTTCGATACTAATTATGACAGGTTACATTAACTTCGATACTAATTATGTCAAGTAACAGTTACTTCGATACTAATTATGACAAGTAACTATAACCTCGAAACTAATTATGACAGGTAACTGTAACATCGTTACCAATTATGACAAGTATCTGTAATTTCGGTACAAATTATGGCAGGTAACTGTAACTTCGATACAAATTATGACAGGAAACTGTAACTTCGTTACTAATTATGACAAGTAAGTGTACTTTCGATACAAATAAGGGCAGGTAACTGTAACTTCGATACTAATTACGACAGGTAACTGTAACTTCGATACTAATTATGACAAGGAACTGTTATTTCGATATAAAATTATGGCAGGTAACTGTAACATCGTTACTAATTATGACATGTAACTGTAATTTCGGTACAAATTATGACAGGTAACTCTAACTTCGTTAATAATTATGACAAGTATCAGTAATTTCGGTACAAATTATGAGAAGGAAGTGTTATTTCGATACAAATTAGGACAGGTAACTGTAACTTCATTACTAATTATGACAAGTATCTGTAATTTCGGTACCAATTATGGCAGGTATTTGTAACTTCGATACAAATTATGGCAGGTAACTGTAACTTCGATACTAATTATGACAGCTAACAATAACTTCGATACTAATTATGTCAGAAAACAGTAACTTCGATACTAATTATGACAGGTAACAGTATCTTCGATACTAATTATGGCAGGTAACTGTAACTTCGATACTAATGATGACAGTTAACTGAAACTTCGTTACTAATTGTGACAAGTAACTGTAATTTCGATACAAATTATGGCAGGTAATTGTAACTTCGATACTAATTAAGACAGGTAACAGTAACTTCGATACTAATTATGACAGGTAACTGTAACTTCGTTACTAATTATGACAAGTAACTATAACCTCGAAACTAATTATGACAGGTAACTGTAACATCGTTACCAATTATGACAAGTATCTGTAATTTCGGTACAAATTATGGCAGGTAACTGTAACTTCGATACAAATTATGACAGGTAACTGTAACTTCGTTACTAATTATGACAAGTAACTGTAATTTCGATACAAATAAGGGCAGGTAACTGTAACTTCGATACTAATTACGACAGGTAACTGTAACTTCGATACTAATTATGACAAGGAACTGTTATTTCGATATAAAATTATGGCAGGTAACTGTAACATCGTTACTAATTATGACATGTAACTGTATTTTCGGTACAAATTATGGAAGGTAACTGTAACTTCGATACAAATTATGACAAGGAACTGTAATTTCGATACAAATAATGGCAGGTAACTGTAACTTCGATACTAATTACGACAGGTAACTGTAACTTCGATACTATTTATGACAAGGAACTGTTATTTCGATACAAATTATGGCAGGTAACTGTAAAATCGTTACTAATTATGACATGTAACTGTATTTTCGGTACAAATTATGGAAGGTAACTGTAACTTCGATACAAATTATGACAAGGAACTGTAATTTCGATACAAATAATGGCAGGTAACTGTAACTTCGATACTAATTATGACAGGTAACAGTAAATTCGATACTAATTATGACTGGTAACTGTAACTTCGCTACTAATTATGACAAGTAACTGTAATTTCGATACAAACTATGACAGGTAACTGTAACTTCGATACTAATTATGACAAGTATCTGTAATTTCGGTACAAATTATGACAGGTAACTGTAACTTCGATACTAATTATGACAAGGAACTGTTATTTCGATACAAATTATGAAAGGTAACTGTAACTTCGTTAATAATTATGACAAGTATCAGTAATTTCGGTACAAATTATGAGAAGGAAGTGTTATTTCGATACAAATTAGGACAGGTAATTGTAACTTCGTTACTAATTATGACAAGTATCTGTAATTTCGGTACCAATTATGGCAGGTAACTGTAACTTCGATACAAATTATGGCAGGTAACTGTAACTTCGATACTAATTATGACAGGTAACAATAACTTCGATACTAATTATGACAGAAAACAGTAACTTCGATACTAATTATGACAGGTAACAGTATCATCGATACTAATTATGGCAGGTAACTGTAACTTCATACTAATTATGACAAGTAACTATAACCTCGAAACTAATTATGACAGGTAACTGTAACATCTTTACCACTTATGACAAGTATCTGTAATTTCGGTACAAATTATGGCAGGTAACTGTAACTTCGATACAAATTATGACAGGTAACTGTAACTTCGTTACTAATTTTGACAAGTAACTGTAATTTCGATACAAATAAGGTCAGGGAAATGTAACTTCGATACTAATTACGACAGGTAACTGTAACTTCGATACTAATTATGACAAGGAACTGTTATTTCGATACAAATTATGGCAGGTAACTGTAACATCGTTACTAATTATGACATGTAACTGTATTTTCGGTACAAATTATGGAAGGTAACTGTAACTTCGATACAAATTATGACAAGGAACTGTAATTTCGATACAAATAATGGCAGGTAACTGTAACTTCGATACTAATTATGACAGGTAACAGAAAATTCGATACTAATTATGACAGGTTACTGTAACTTCGCTACTAATTATGACAAGTAACTGTAATTTCGATACAAACTATGACTGGTAACTGTAACTTCGATACTAATTATGACAAGTATCTGTAATTTCGGTACAAATTATGACAGGTAACTGTAACTTCGATACTAATTATGACAAGGAACTGTTATTTCGATACAAATTATGACAGGTAACTGTAACTTCGTTAATAATTATGACAAGTATCAGTAATTTCGGTACAAATTATGAGAAGGAAGTGTTATTTCGATACAAATTAGGACAGGTAACTGTAACGTCGTTACTAATTATGAAAAGTATCTGTAATTTCGGTACCAATTATGGCAGGTAACTGTAACTTCGATACAAATTATGGCAGGTAACTGTAACTTCGATACAAATTACGACAGGTAACAGTAACTTCGCTACGAATTATGACAAGTAACTGTAATTTCGATACAAACTATGACAGGTAAATGTAACTTCGTTACTAATTATGACAAGTAACTGTATTTTCGATACAAATTATGGCAGGTAACAGTAACTTCGATACTAATTATGACAGGTAACTGTAACTTCGATACTAATTATGACAAGGAACTGTAATTTCGATACAAATTATGACAGGTAACAGTAACTTCGTTACTAATTATGACAAGTAACTGTAATTTCGATACAAATAAGGGCAGGTAACTGTAACTTCGATACTAATTACGACAGGTAACTGTAACTTCGATACTAATTATGACAAGGAACTGTTATTTCGATACAAATTATGGCAGGTTACAGTAACTTCGATACTAATTATGACAGGCAACTGTAACCTCTATACTAATTATGTCAGGTAACTGTACCTTCGTTACTAATTATGACAAGTTACTGTACTTTCGATACAAATGAAGGCAGGTTACTGTAACTTCGATACTAATTATGACAGGTAACAATATCTTCGATACCAATTATGACAGAAAACTGTAACTTCGATACTAATTATGACAGGTAACAGTATCTTCGATACTAATTATGGCAGGTAACTGTAACTTCGATACTAATGATGACAGTTAACTGTAACTTCGATACTAATTATGACAAGTAACTGTAATTTCGATACAAATTATGACAGGTAACTGTAACTTCGATATTAATTAAGACAAGTAACCTGTAATTTCGATACAAATTATGGCAGGTAACTGTAACTTCGATACTAATTATGACAGGTTACATTAACTTCGATACTAATTATGACAAGTGACAGTTACTTCGATACTAATTATGACAAGTAACTATAACCTCGAAACTAATTATGACAGGTAACTGTAACATCGTTACCAATTATGACAAGTATCTGTAATTTCGGTATAAATTATGGCAGGTAACTGTAACTTCGATACAAATTATGACAGGTAACTGTAACTTCGTTACTAATTATGACAAGTAACTGTACTTTCGATACAAATAAGGGCAGGTAACTGTAACTTCGATACTAATTACGACAGGTAACTGTAACTTCGATACTAATTATGACAAGGAACTGTTATTTCGATACAAATTATGGCAGGTAACTGTAACATCGTTACTAATTATGACATGTAACTGTATTTTCGGTACAAATTATGGAAGGTAACTGTAACTTCGATACAAATTATGACAAGGAACTGTAATTTCGATACAAATAATGGCAGGTAACTGTAACTTCGATACTAATTATGACAGGTAACAGTAAATTCGATACTAATTATGACTGGTAACTGTAACTTCGCTACTAATTATGACAAGTAACTGTAATTTCGATACAAACTATGACAGGTAACTGTAACTTCGATACTAATTATGACAAGTATCTGTAATTTCGGTACAAATTATGACAGGTAACTGTAACTTCGATACTAATTATGACAAGGAACTGTTATTTCGATACAAATTATGACAGGTAACTGTAACTTCGTTAATAATTATGACAAGTATCAGTAATTTCGGTACAAATTATGACAAGGAAGTGTTATTTCGATATAAAATTATGGCAGGTAACTGTAACATCGTTACTAATTATGACATGTAACTGTATTTTCGGTACAAATTATGGAAGGTAACTGTAACTTCGATACAAATTATGACAAGGAACTGTAATTTCGATACAAATAATGGCAGGTAACTGTAATTCGATACTAATTATGACAGGTAACAGAAAATTCGATACTAATTATGACAGGTTACTGTAACTTCGCTACTAAATATGACAAGTAACTGTAATTTCGATACAAACTATGACAGGTAACTGTAACTTCGATACTAATTATGACAAGTATCTGTAATTTCGGTACAAATTATGACAGGTAACTGTAACTTCGATACTAATTATGACAAGGAACTGTTATTTCGATACAAATTATGACAGGTAACTGTAACTTCGTTAATAATTATGACAAGTATCAGTAATTTCGGTACAAATTATGAGAAGGAAGTGTTATTTCGATACAAATTAGGACAGGTAACTGTAACTTCGTTACTAATTATGAAAAGTATCTGTAATTTCGGTACCAATTATGGCAGGTAAATGTAACGTCGATACAAATTATGGCAGGTAACTGTAACTTCGATACAAATTATGACAGGTAACAGTAACTTCGCTACGAATTATGACAAGTAACTGTAATTTCGATACAAACTATGACAGGTAACTGTAACTTCGTTACTAATTATGACAAGTAACTGTAATTTCGATACAAATAAGGGCAGGTAACTGTAACTTCGATACTAATTACGACAGGTAACTGTAACTTCGATACTAATTATGACAAGGAACTGTTATTTCGATACAAATTATGGCAGGTAACTGTAACATCGTTACTAATTATGACATGTAACTGTATTTTCGGTACAAATTATGGAAGGTAACTGTAACTCCGATACAAATTATGACAAGGAACTGTAATTTCGATGCAAATAATGGCAGGTAACTGTAGCTTCGATACTAATTATGACAGGTAACAGTAAATTCGATACTAATTATGACTGGTAACTGTAACTTCGCTACTAATTATGACAAGTAACTGTAATTTCGATACAAACTATGACAGGTAACCGTAACTTCGATACTAATTATGACAAGTATCTGTAATTTCGGTACAAATTATGACAGGTAACTGTAACTTCGATACTAATTATGACAAGGAACTGTTATTTCGATACAAATTATGACAGGTAACTGTAACTTCGTTAATAATTATGACAAGTATCAGTAATTTCGGTACAAATTATGAGAAGGAAGTGTTATTTCGATACAAATTAGGACAGGTAACTGTAACTTCGTTACTAATTATGACAAGTATCTGTAATTTCGGTACCAATTATGGCAGGTAACTGTAACTTCGACACCAATTATGGCAGGTAACTGTAACTTCGATACTAATTATGACAGGTAACAATAACTTCGATACTAATTATGTCAGAAAATAGTAACTTCGATACTAATTATGACAGGTAACAGTATCTTCGATACTAATTATGGCAGGTAACTGTAACTTCGATACTAATGATGACAGTTAACTGAAACTTCGTTACTAATTGTGACAAGTAACTGTAATTTCGATACAAATTATGGCAGGTAATTGTAACTTCGATACTAATTAAGACAGGTAACAGTAACTTCGATACTAATTATGACAGGTAACTGTAACTTCGTTACTAATTATGACAAGTAACTATAACCTCGAAACTAATTATGACAGGTAACTGTAACATCGTTACCAATTATGACAAGTATCTGTAATTTCGGTACAAATTATGGCAGGTAACTGTAACTTCGATACAAATTATGACAGGTAACTGTAACTTCGTTACTAATTATGACAAGTAACTGTAATTTCGATACAAATAAGGGCAGGTAACTGTAACTTCGATACTAATTACGACAGGTAACTGTAACTTCGATACTAATTATGACAAGGAACTGTTATTTCGATATAAAATTATGGCAGGTAACTGTAACATCGTTACTAATTATGACATGTAACTGTATTTTCGGTACAAATTATGGAAGGTAACTGTAACTTCGATACAAATTATGACAAGGAACTGTAATTTCGATACAAATAATGGCAGGTAACTGTAATTCGATACTAATTATGACAGGTAACAGAAAATTCGATACTAATTATGACAGGTTACTGTAACTTCGCTACTAAATATGACAAGTAACTGTAATTTCGATACAAACTATGACAGGTAACTGTTACATCGATACTAATTATGACAAGTATCTGTAATTTCGGTACAAATTATGACAGGTAACTGAAACTTCGATACTAATTATGACAACGAACTGTTATTTCGATACAAATTATGACAGGTAACTGTAACTTCGTTAATAATTATGACAAGTATCAGTAATTTCGGTACAAATTATGAGAAGGAAGTGTTATTTCGATACAAATTAGGACAGGTAACTGTAACTTCGTTACTAATTTTGAAAAGTATCTGTAATTTCGGTACCAATTATGGCAGGTAACTGTAACTGCGATACAAATTATGGCAGGTAACTGTAACTTCGATACAAATTATGACAGGTAACAGTAACTTCGCTACGAATTATGACAAGTAACTGTAATTTCGATACAAACTATGACAGGTAACTGTAACTTCGTTACTAATTATGACAAGTAACTGTAATTTCGATACAAATAAGGGCAGGTAACTGTAACTTCGATACTAATTACGACAGGTAACTGTAACTTCGATACTAATTATGACAAGGAACTGTTATTTCGATACAAATTATGGCAGGTAACTGTAACATCGTTACTAATTATGACATGTAACTGTATTTTCGGTACAAATTATGGAAGGTAACTGTAACTTCGATACAAATTATGACAAGGAACTGTAATTTCGATACAAATAATGGCAGGTAACTGTAACTTCGATACTAATTATGACAGGTAACAGTAAATTCGATACTAATTATGACTGGTAACTGTAACTTCACTACTAATTATGACAAGTAACTGTAATTTCGATACAAACTATGACAGGTAACTGTAACATCGATACTAATTATGACAAGTATCTGTAATTTCGGTACAAATTATGACAGGTAACTGTAACTTCGATACTATTTATGACAAGG
Source organism: Meconema thalassinum (assembly GCA_946902985.2). Classification (NCBI taxonomy): domain Eukaryota; kingdom Metazoa; phylum Arthropoda; class Insecta; order Orthoptera; family Tettigoniidae; genus Meconema; species Meconema thalassinum. The sequence continues at coordinate 1,175,760,613 of OX336388.2, read as the reverse complement.
AACTGTTATTTCGATACAAATTATGACAGGTAACTGTAACTTCGTTAATAATTATGACAAGTATCAGTAATTTCGGTACAAATTATGAGAAGGAAGTGTTATTTCGATACAAATTAGGACAGGTAACTGTAACTTCGTTACTAATTATGACAAGTATCTGTAATTTCGGTACCAATTATGGCAGGTAACTGTAACTTCGATACAAATTATGGCAGGTAACTGTAACTTCGATACTAATTATGACAGGTAACAATAACTTCGATACTAATTATGACAGAAAACAGTAACTTCGATACTAATTATGACAGGTAACAGTATCTTCGATACTAATTATGGCAGGTAACTGTAACTTCGATACTAATGATGACAGTTAACTGAAACTTCGTTACTAATTGTGACAAGTAACTGTAATTTCGATACAAATTATGGCAGGTAATTGTAACTTCGATACTAATTAAGACAGGTAACAGTAACTTCGATACTAATTATGACAGGTAACTGTAACTTCGTTACTAATTATGACAAGTAACTATAACCTCGAAACTAATTATGACAGGTAACTGTAACATCGTTACCACTTTTGACAAGTATCTGTAATTTCGGTACAAATTATGGCAGGTAACTGTAACTTCGATACAAATTATGACAGGTAACTGTAACTTCGTTACTAATTATGACAAGTAACTGTAATTTCGATACAAATAAGGGCAGGTAACTGTAACTTCGATACTAATTACGACAGGTAACTGTAACTTCGATACTAATTATGACAAGGAACTGTTATTTCGATACAAATTATGGCAGGTAACTGTAACATCGTTACTAATTATGACATGTAACTGTATTTTCGGTACAAATTATGGAAGGTAACTGTAACTTCGATACAAATTATGACAAGGAACTGTAATTTCGATACAAATAATGGCAGGTAACTGTAACTTCGATACTAATTATGACAGGTAACAGAAAATTCGATACTAATTATGACAGGTTACTGTAACTTCGCTACTAATTATGACAAGTAACTGTAATTTCGATACAAACTATGACAGGTAACTGTAACTTCGATACTAATTATGACAAGTATCTGTAATTTCGGTACAAATTATGACAGGTAACTGTATCTTCGATACTTATTATGACAAGGAACTGTTATTTCGATACAAATTATGACAGGTAACTGTAACTTCGTTAATAATTTGACAAGTATCAGTAATTTCGGTACAAATTATGAGAAGGAAGTGTTATTTCGATACAAATTAGGACAGGTAACTGTAACTTCGTTACTAATTATGAAAAGTATCTGTAATTTCGGTACCAATTATGGCAGGTAACTGTAACTTCGATACAAATTATGGCAGGTAACTGTAACTTCGATACAAATTATGACAGGTAACAGTAACTTCGCTACGAATTATGAAAAGTAACTGTAATTTCGATACAAACTATGACAGGTAAATGTAACTTCGTTACTAATTATGACAAGTAACTGTATTTTCGATACAAATTATGGCAGGTAAAAGTAACTTCGATACTAATTATGACAGGTAACTGTAACTTCGATACTAATTATGACAAGTATCTGTAATTTCGGTACAAATTATGACAGGTAACTGTAACATCGATACTAATTATGACAAGGAACTGTTATTTCGATACAAATTATGACAGGTAACTGTAACTTCGTTAATAATTATGACAAGTATCAGTAATTTCGGTACAAATTATGAGAAGGAAGTGTTATTTCGATACAAATTAGGACAGGTAACTGTAACGTCGTTACTAATTATGAAAAGTATCTGTAATTTCGGTACCAATTATGGCAGGTAACTGTAACTTCGATACAAATTATGGCAGTTAACTGTAACTTCGATACAAATTATGACAGGTAACAATAACTTCGCTACGAATTATGACAAGTAACTGTAATTTCGATACAAACTATGACAGGTAAATGTAACTTCGTTACTAATTATGACAAGTAACTGTATTTTCGATACAAATTATGGCAGGTAACAGTAACTTCGATACTAATTATGACAGGTAACTATAACTTCGATACTAATTATGACAAGGAACTGTAATTTCGATACAAATTAAGACAGGTAACAGTAACTTCGTTACTAATTATGACAAGTAACTGTAATTTCGATACAAATAAGGGCAGGTAACTGTAACTTCGATACTAATTACGACAGGTAACTGTAACTTCGATACTAACTATGACATGGAACTGTTATTTCGATACAAATTATGGCAGGTTACAGTAACTTCGATACTAATTATGACAGGCAACTGTAACTTCTATACTAATTATGACAGGTAACTGTACCTTCGTTACTAATTATGACAAGTTACTGTACTTTCGATACAAATGATGGCAGGTAATTGTAACTTCGATACTAATTATGACAGGTAACAATATCTTCGATACCAATTATGACAGAAAACTGTAACTTCGATACTAATTATGACAGGTAACAGTATCTTCGATACTAATTATGGCAGGTAACTGTAACTTCGATACTAATGATGACAGTTAACTGTAACTTCGTTACTAATTATGACAAGTAACTGTAATTTCGATACAAATTATGACAGGTAACTGTAACTTCGATATTAATTATGACAAGTAACCTGTAATTTCGATACAAATTATGGCAGGTAACTGTAACTTCGATACTAATTATGACAGGTTACATTAACTTCGATACTAATTATGACAAGTAACAGTTACTTCGATACTAATTATGACAAGTAACTATAACCTCGAAACTAATTATGACAGGTAACTGTAACATCGTTACCAATTATGACAAGTATCTGTAATTTCGGTACAAATTATGGCAGGTAACTGTAACTTCGATACAAATTATGACAGGTAACTGTAACTTCGTTACTAATTATGACAAGTAACTGTAATTTCGATACAAATAAGGGCAGGTAACTGTAACTTCGATACTAATTATGACAAGGAACTGTTATTTCGATATAAAATTATGGCAGGTAACTGTAACATCGTTACTAATTATGACATGTAACTGTATTTTCGGTACAAATTATGGAAGGTAACTGTAACTTCGATACAAATTATGACAAGGAACTGTATTTTCGATACAAATAATGGCAGGTAACTGTAATTCGATACTAATTATGAAAGGTAACAGAAAATTCGATACTAATTATGACAGGTTACTGTAACTTCGCTACTAAATATGACAAGTAACTGTAATTTCGATACAAACTATGACAGGTAACTGTAACTTCGATACTAATTATGACAAGTATCTGTAATTTCGGTACAAATTATGACAGGTAACTGTAACTTCGATACTAATTATGACAAGGAACTGTTATTTCGATACAAATTATGACAGGTAACTGTAACTTCGTTAATAATTATGACAAGTATCAGTAATTTCGGTACAAATTAGGTGAAGGAAGTGTTATTTCGATACAAATTAGGACAGGTAACTGTAACTTCGTTACTAATTATTAAAAGTATCTGTTATTTCGGTACCAATTATGGCAGGTAACTGTAACTTCGATACAAATTATGGCAGGTAACTGTAACTTCGATACAAATTATGACAGGTAACAGTAACTTCGCTACGAATTATGACAAGTAACTGTAATTTCGATACAAACTATGACAGGTAACTGTAACTTCGTTACTAATTATGACAAGTAACTGTAATTTCGATACAAATAAGGGCAGGTAACTGTAACTTCGATACTAATTACGACAGGTAACTGTAACTTCGATACTAATTATGACAAGGAACTGTTATTTCGATACAAATTATGGCAGGTAACTGTAACATCGTTACTAATTATGACATGTAACTGTATTTTCGGTACAAATTATGGAAGGTAACTGTAACTTCGATACAAATTATGACAAGGAACTGTAATTTCGATACAATTAATGGCAGGTAACTGTAACTTCGATACTAATTATGACAGGTAACAGTAAATTCGATACTAATTATGACTGGTAACTGTAACTTCGCTACTAATTATGACAAGTAACTGTAATTTCGATACAAACTATGACAGGTAACTGTAACTTCGATACTAATTATGACAAGTATCTGTAATTTCGGTACAAATTATGACAGGTAACTGTAACTTCGATACTAATTATGACAAGGAACTGTTATTTCGATACAAATTATGACAGGTAACTGTAACTTCGTTAATAATTATGACAAGTATCAGTAATTTCGGTACAAATTATGAGAAGGAAGTGTTATTTCGATACAAATTAGGACAGGTAACTGTAACTTCGTTACTAATTATGACAAGTATCTGTAATTTCGGTACCAATTATGGCAGGTAACTGTAACTTCGATACAAATTATGGCAGGTAACTGTAACTTCGATACTAATTATGACAGGTAACAATAACTTCGATACTAATTATGACAGAAAACAGTAACTTCGATACTAATTATGACAGGTAACAGTATCTTCGATACTAATTATGGCAGGTAACTGTAACTTCGATACTAATGATGACAGTTAACTGAAACTTCGTTACTAATTGTGACAAGTAACTGTAATTTCGATACAAATGATGGCAGGTAATTGTAACTTCGATACTAATTAAGACAGGTAACAGTAACTTCGATACTAATTATGACAGGTAACTGCAACTTCGTTACTAATTATGACAAGTAACTATAACCTCGAAACTAATTATGACAGGTAACTGTAACATCGTTACCACTTATGACAAGTATCTGTAATTTCGGTACAAATTATGGCAGGTAACTGTAACTTCGATACAAATTATGACAGGTAACTGTAACTTCGTTACTAATTATGACAAGTAACTGTAAATTCGATAAAAATAAGGGCAGGTAACTGTAACTTCGATACTAATTACGACAGGTAACTGTAACTTCGATACTAATTATGACAAGGAACTGTTATTTCGATACAAATTATGGCAGGTAACTGTAACATCGTTACTAATTATGACATGTAACTTTATTTTCGGTACAAATTATTGAAGGTATCTGTAACTTCGATACAAATTATGACAAGGAACTGTAATTTCGATACAAATAATGGCAGGTAACTGTAACTTCGATACTAATTATGACAGGTAACAGAAAATTCGATACTAATTATGACAGGTTACTGTAACTTCGATACTAATTATGACAAGTAACTGTAATTTCGATACAAACTATGACAGGTAACTGTATCTTCGATACTAATTATGACAAGGAACTGTTATTTCGATACAAATAATGACAGGTAACTGTAACTTCGTTAATAATTATGACAAGTATCAGTAATTTCGGTACAAATTATGAGAAGGAAGGGTTATTTCGATACAAATAAGGGCAGGTAACTGTAACTTCGATACTAATTACGACAGGTAACTGTAACTTCGATACTAATTATGACAAGTATCTGTAATTTCGGTACAAATTATGACAGGTAACTGAAACTTCGATACTAATTATGACAACGAACTGTTATTTCGATACAAATTATGACAGGTAACTGTAACTTCGTTAATAATTATGACAAGTATATGTAATTTCGGTACAAATTATGAGAAGGAAGTGTTATTTCGATATAAAATTATGGCAGGTAACTGTAACATCGTTACTAATTATGACATGTAACTGTATTTTCGGTACAAATTATGGAAGGTAACTGTAACTTCGATACAAATTATGACAAGGAACTGTAATTTCGATACAAATAATGGCAGGTAACTGTAATTCGATACTAATTATGACAGGTAACAGAAAATTCGATACTAATTATGACAGGTTACTGTAACTTCGCTACTAAATTTGACAAGTAACTGTAATTTCGATACAAACTATGACAGGTAACTGTAACTTCGATACTAATTATGACAAGTATCTGTAATTTCGGTACAAATTATGACAGGTAACTGAAACTTCGATACTAATTATGACAACGAACTGTTATTTCGATACAAATTATGACAGGTAACTGTAACTTCGTTAATAATTATGACAAGTATATGTAATTTCGGTACAAATTATGAGAAGGAAGTGTTATTTCGATACAAATTAGGACAGGTAACTGTAACTTCGTTACTAATTATGAAAAGTATCTGTAATTTCGGTACCAATTATGGCAGGTAACTGTAACTTCGATACTAATTATGACAGGTAACAGTAAATTCGATACTAATTATGACTGGTAACTGTAACTTCACTACTAATTATGACAAGTAACTGTAATTTCGATACAAACTATGACAGGTAACTGTAACTTCGATACTAATTATGGAAAGTATCTGTAATTTCGGTACAAATTATGACAGGTAACTGTAACTTCGATACTATTTATGACAAGGAACTGTTATTTCGATACAAATTATGACAGGTAACTGTAACTTCGTTAATAATTATGACAAGTATCAGTAATTTCGGTACAAATTATGAGAAGGAAGTGTTATTTCGATACAAATTAGGACAGGTAACTGTAACTTCGTTACTAATTATGACAAGTATCTGTAATTTCGGTACCAATTATGTTAGGTAACTGTAACTTCGATACAAATTATGGCAGGTAACTGTAACTTCGATACTAATTATGACAGGTAACAATAACTTCGATACTAATTATGACAGAAAACAGTAACTTCGATACTAATTATGACAGGTAACAGTATCTTCGATACTAATTATGGCAGGTAACTGTAACTTCGATACTAATGATGACAGTTAACTGAAACTTCGTTACTAATTGTGACAAGTAACTGTAATTTCGATACAAATTATGGCAGGTAATTGTAACTTCGATACTAATTAAGACAGGTAACAGTAACTTCGATACTAATTATGACAGGTAACTGTAACTCCGTTACTAATTATGACAAGTAACTATAACCTCGAAACTAATTATGACAGGTAACTGTAACATCGTTACCACTTATGACAAGTATCTGTAATTTCGGTACAAATTATGGCAGGTAACTGTAACTTCGATACAAATTATGACAGGTAACTGTAACTTCGTTACTAATTATGACAAGTAACTGTAATTTCGATACAAATAAGGGCAGGTAACTGTAACTTCGATACTAATTACGACAGGTAACTGTAACTTCGATACTAATTATGACAAGGAACTGTTATTTCGATACAAATTATGGCAGGTAACTGTAACATCGTTACTAATTATGACATGTAACTGTATTTTCGGTACAAATTATGGAAGGTAACTGTAACTTCGATACAAATTATGACAAGGAACTGTAATTTAGATACAAATAATGGCAGGTAACTGTAACTTCGATACTAATTATGACAGGTAACAGAAAATTCGATACTAATTATGACAGGTTACTGTAACTTCGCTACTAATTATGACAAGTAACTGTAATTTCGATACAAACTATGACAGGTAACTGTAACTTCGATACTAATTATGACATGTATCTGTAATTTCGGTACAAATTATGACAGGTAACTGTATCTTCGATACTTATTATGACAAGGAACTGTTATTTCGATACAAATTATGACAGGTAACTGTAACTTCGTTAATAATTATGACAAGTATTAGTAATTTCGGTACAAATTATGAGAAGGAAGTGTTATTTCGATACAAATTAGGACAGGTAACTGTAACTTCGTTACTAATTATGAAAAGTATCTGTAATTTCGGTACCAATTATGGCAGGTAACTGTAACTTCGATACAAATTATGGCAGGTAACTGTAACTTCGATACAAATTATGACAGGTAACAGTAACTTCGCTACGAATTATGAAAAGTAACTGTAATTTCGATACAAACTATGACAGGTAAATGTAACTTCGTTACTAATTATGACAAGTAACTGTATTTTCGATACAAATTATGGCAGGTAAAAGTAACTTCGATACTAATTATGACAGGTAACTGTAACTTCGATACTAATTATGACAAGTATCTGTAATTTCGGTACAAATTATGACAGGTAACTGTAACATCGATACTAATTATGACAAGGAACTGTTATTTCGATACAAATTATGACAGGTAACTGTAACTTCGTTAATAATTATGACAAGTATCAGTAATTTCGGTACAAATTATGAGAAGGAAGTGTTATTTCGATACAAATTAGGACAGGTAACTGTAACGTCGTTACTAATTATGAAAAGTATCTGTAATTTCGGTACCAATTATGGCAGGTAACTGTAACTTCGATACAAATTATGGCAGTTAACTGTAACTTCGATACAAATTATGACAGGTAACAGTAACTTCGCTACGAATTATGACAAGTAACTGTAATTTCGATACAAACAATGACAGGTAAATGTAACTTCGTTACTAATTATGACAAGTAACTGTATTTTCGATACAAATTATGGCAGGTAACAGTAACTTCGATACTAATTATGACAGGTAACTATAACTTCGATACTAATTATGACAAGGAACTGTAATTTCGATACAAATTATGACAGGTAACAGTAACTTCGTTACTAATTATGACAAGTAACTGTAATTTCGATACAAATAAGGGCAGGTAACTGTAACTTCGATACTAATTACGACAGGTAACTGTAACTTCGATACTAACTATGACATGGAACTGTTATTTCGATACAAATTATGGCAGGTTACAGTAACTTCGATACTAATTATGACAGGCAACTGTAACTTCTATACTAATTATGACAGGTAACTGTACCTTCGTTACTAATTATGACAAGTTACTGTACTTTCGATACAAATGATGGCAGGTAACTGTAACTTCGATACTAATTATGACAGGTAACAATATCTTCGATACCAATTATGACAGAAAACTGTAACTTCGATACTAATTATGACAGGTAACAGTATCTTCGATACTAATTATGGCAGGTAACTGTAACTTCGATACTAATGATGACAGTTAACTGTAACTTCGTTACTAATTATGACAAGTAACTGTAATTTCGATACAAATTATGACAGGTAACTGTAACTTCGATATTAATTATGACAAGTAACCTGTAATTTCGATACAAATTATGGCAGGTAACTGTAACTTCGATACTAATTATGACAGGTTACATTAACTTCGATACTAATTATGACAAGTAACAGTTACTTCGATACTAATTATGACAAGTAACTATAACCTCGAAACTAATTATGACAGGTAACTGTAACATCGTTACCAATTATGACAAGTATCTGTAATTTCGGTACAAATTATGGCAGGTAACTGTAACTTCGATACAAATTATGACAGGTAACTGTAACTTCGTTACTAATTATGACAAGTAACTGTAATTTCGATACAAATAAGGGCAGGTAACTGTAACTTCGATACTAATTAAGACAGGTAACTGTAACTTCGTTACTAATTATGACAAGTAACTATAACCTCGAAACTAATTATGACAGGTAACTGTATTTTCGATACAAATAATGGCAGGTAACTGTAATTCGATACTAATTATGACAGGTAACAGAAAATTCGATACTAATTATGACAGGTTACTGTAACTTCGCTACTAAATATGACAAGTAACTGTAATTTCGATACAAACTATGACAGGTAACTGTAACTTCGATACTAATTATGACAAGTATCTGTAATTTCGGTACAAATTATGACAGGTAACTGTAACTTCGATACTAATTATGACAAGGAACTGTTATTTCGATACAAATAATGGCAGGTAACTGTAATTCGATATTAATTATGACAGGTAACAGAAAATTCGATACTAATTATGACAGGTTACTGTAACTTCGCTACTAAATATGACAAGTAACTGTAATTTCGATACAAACTATGACAGGTAACTGTAACTTCGATACTAATTATGACAAGTATCTGTAATTTCGGTACAAATTATGACAGGTAACTGTAACTTCGATACTAATTATGACAAGGAACTGTTATTTCGATACAAATTATGACAGGTAACTGTAACTTCGTTAATAATTATGACAAGTATCAGTAATTTCGGTACAAATTAGGAGAAGGAAGTGTTATTTCGATACAAATTAGGACAGGTAACTGTAACTTCGTTACTAATTATGAAAAGTTTCTGTAATTTCGGTACCAATTATGGCAGGTAACTGTAACTTCGATACAAATTATGGCAGGTAACTGTAACTTCGATACAAATTATGACAGGTAACAGTAACTTCGCTACGAATTATGACAAGTAACTGTAATTTCGATACAAACTATGACAGGTAACTGTAACTTCGTTACTAATTATGACAAGTAACTGTAATTTCGATACAAATAAGGGCAGGTAACTGTAACTTCGATACTAATTACGACAGGTAAATGTAACTTCGATACTAATTATGACAAGGAACTGTTATTTCGATACAAATTATGGCAGGTAACTGTAACATCGTTACTAATTATGACATGTAACTGTATTTTCGGTACAAATTATGGAAGGTAACTGTAACTTCGATACAAATTATGACAAGGAACTGTAATTTCGATACAAATAATGGCAGGTAACTGTAACTTCGATACTAATTATGACAGGTAACAGTAAATTCGATACTAATTATGACTGGTAACTGTAACTTCGCTACTAATTATGACAAGTAACTGTAATTTCGATACAAACTATGACAGGTAACTGTAACTTCGATACTAATTATGACAAGTATCTGTAATTTCGGTACAAATTATGACAGGTAACTGTAACTTCGATACTAATTATGACAAGGAACTGTTATTTCGATACAAATTATGACAGGTAACTGTAACTTCGTTAATAATTATGACAAGTATCAGTAATTTCGGTACAAATTATGAGAAGGAAGTGTTATTTCGATACAAATTAGGACAGGTAACTGTAACTTCGTTACTAATTATGACAAGTATCTGTAATTTCGGTACCAATTATGGCAGGTAACTGTAACTTCGATACAAATTATGGCAGGTAACTGTAACTTCGATACTAATTATGACAGGTAACAATAACTTCGATACTAATTATGACAGAAAACAGTAACTTCGATACTAATTATGACAGGTAACAGTATCTTCGATACTAATTATGGCAGGTAACTGTAATTTCGATACTAATGATGACAGTTAACTGAAACTTCGTTACTAATTGTGACAAGTAACTGTAATTTCGATACAAATTATGGCAGGTAATTGTAACTTCGATACTAATTAAGACAGGTAACAGTAACTTCGATACTAATTATGACAGGTAACTGCAACTTCGTTACTAATTATGACAAGTAACTATAACCTCGAAACTAATTATGACAGGTAACTGTAACATCGTTACCACTTATGACAAGTATCTGTAATTTCGGTACAAATTATGGCAGGTAACTGTAACTTCGATACAAATTATGACAGGTAACTGTAACTTCGTTACTAATTATGACAAGTAACTGTAATTTCGATACAAATAAGGGCAGGTAACTGTAACTTCGATACTAATTACGACAGGTAACTGTAACTTCGATACTAATTATGACAAGGAACTGTTATTTCGATACAAATTATGGCAGGTAACTGTAACATCGTTACTAATTATGACATGTAACTTTATTTTCGGTACAAATTATTGAAGGTAACTGTAACATCGATACAAATTATGACAAGGAACTGTAATTTCGATACAAATAATGGCAGGTAACTGTAACTTCGATACTAATTATGACAGGTAACAGAAAATTCGATACTAATTATGACAGGTTACTGTAACTTCGCTACTAATTATGACAAGTAACTGTAATTTCGATACAAACTATGACAGGTAACTGTAACTTCGATACTAATTATGACAAGTATCTGTAATTTCGGTACAAATTATGACAGGTAACTGTATCTTCGATACTAATTATGACAAGGAACTGTTATTTCGATACAAATTATGACAGGTAACTGTAACTTCGTTAATAATTATGACATGTATCAGTAATTTCGGTACAAATTATGAGAAGGAAGTGTTATGTCGATACAAATTAGGACAGGTAACTGTAACTTCGTTACTAATTATGAAAAGTATCTGTAATTTCGGTACCAATTATGGCAGGTAACTGTAACTTCGATACAAAATTATGGCAGGTAACTGTAACTTCGATACAAATTATGACAGGTAACAGTAACTTCGCTACGAATTATGACAAGTAACTGTAATTTCAATACAAACTATGACAGGTAAATGTAACTTCGTTACTAATTATGACAAGTAACTGTATTTTCGATACAAATTATGGCAGGTAAAAGTAACTTCGATACTAATTATGACAGGTAACTGTAACTTCGATACTAATTATGACAAGGAACTGTAATTTCGATACAAATTATGACAGGTAACAGTAACTTCGTTACTAATTATGACAAGTAACTGTAATTTCGATACAAATAAGGGCAGGTAACTGTAACTTCGATACTAATTACGACAGGTAACTGTAACTTCGATACTAATTATGACAAGGAACTGTTATTTCGATACAAATTATGGCAGGTTACAGTAACTTCGATACTAATTATGACAGGCAACTGTAACTTCTATACTAATTATGACAGGTATCTGTACCTTCGTTACTAATTATGACAAGTTACTGTACTTTCGATACAAATGATGGCAGGTAACTGTAACTTCGATACTAATTATGACAGGTAACAATATCTTCGATACCAATTATGACAGAAAACTGTAACTTCGATTCTAATTATGACAGGTAACAGTATCTTCGATACTAATTATGGCAGGTAACTGTAACTTCGATACTAATGATGTCAGTTAACTGTAACTTCGATACTAATTATGACAAGTAACTGTAATTTCGATACAAATTATGACAGGTAACTGTAACATCGATATTAATTATGACAAGTAACCTGTAATTTCGATACAAATTATGGCAGGTAACTGTAACATCGATACTAATTATGACAGGTTACATTAACTTCGATACTAATTATGACAAGTAACAGTTACTTCGATAATAATTATGACAAGTAACTATAACCTCGAAACTACTTATGACAGGTAACTGTAACATCGTTACCAACTATGACAAGTATCTGTAATTTCGGTACAAATTATGGCAGGTAACTGTAACTTCGATACAAATTATGACAGGTAACTGTAACGTCGTTACTAATTATGACAAGTAACTGTAATTTCGATACAAATAAGGGCAGGTAACTGTAACTTCGATACTAATTACGACAGGTAACTGTAACTTCGATACTAATTATGACAAGGAACTGTTATTTCGATACAAATTATTGCAGGTAACTGTAACATCGTTACTAATTATGACATGTAACTGTATTTTCGGTACAAATTATGGAAGGTAACTGTAACTTCGATACAAAATGTGACAAAGAACTGTAATTTCGATACAAATAATGGCAGGTAACTGTAACTTCGATACTAATTATGACAGGTAACAGTAAATTCGATACTAATTATGACTGGTAACTGTAACTTCGCTACTAATTATGACAAGTAACTGTAATTTCGATACAAACTATGACAGGTAACTGTAACTTCGATACTAATTATGACAAGTATCTGTAATTTCGGTACAAATTATGACAGGTAACTGTAACTTCGATACTAATTATGACAAGGAACTGTTATTTCGATACAAATTATGACAGGTAACTGTAACTTCGTTAATAATTATGACAAGTATCAGTAATTTCGGTACAAATTATGAGAAGGAAGTGTTATTTCGATACAAATTAGGACAGGGAACTGTAACTTCGTTACTAATTATGACAAGTATCTGTAATTTCGTTACCAATTATGGCATGTACCTGTAACTTCGATACAAATTATGGCAGGTAACTGTAACTTCGATACTAATTATGACAGGTAAAAATAACTTCGATACTAATTATGTCAGAAAACAGTAACTTCGATACTAATTATGACAGGTAACAGTATCTTCGATACTAATTATGGCAGGTAACTGTAACTTCGATACTAATGATGACAGTTAACTGAAACTTCGTTACTAATTGTGACAAGTAACTGTAATTTCGATACAAATTATGGCAGGTAATTGTAACTTCGATACTAATTAAGAAAGGTAACAGTAACTTCGATACTAATTATGACAGGTAACTGTAACTTCGTTACTAATTATGACAAGTAACTATAACCTCGAAACTAATTATGACAGGTAACTGTAACATCGTTACCAATTATGACAAGTATCTGTAATTTCGGTACAAATTATGGCAGGTAACTGTAACTTCGATACAAATTATGACAGGTAACTGTAACTTCGTTACTAATTATGACAAGTAACTGTAATTTCGATACAAATAAGGGCAGGTAACTGTAACTTCGATACTAATTACGACAGGTAACTGTAACTTCGATACTAATTATGACAAGGAACTGTTATTTCGATACAAATTATGGCAGGTAACTGTAACATCGTTACTAATTATGACATGTAACTGTATTTTCGGTACAAATTATGGAAGGTAACTGTAACTTCGATACAAATTATGACAAGGAACTGTAATTTCGATACAAATAATGACAGGTAACTGTAATTCGATACTAATTATGACAGGTAACAGAAAATTCGATACTAATTATGACAGGTTACTGTAACTTCGCTACTAAATATGAGAAGTAACTGTAATTTCGATACAAACTATGACAGGTAACTGTAACTTCGATACTAATTATGACATGTATCTGTAATTTCGGTACAAATTATGACAGGTAACTGTAACTTCGATACTAATTATGACAAGGAACTGTTATTTCGATACAAATTATGACGGGTAACTGTAACTTCGTTAATAATTATGACAAGTATCAGTAATTTCGGTACAAATTATGAGAAGGAAGTGTTATTTCGATACAAATTAGGACAGGTAACTGTAACTACGTTACTAATTATGAAAAGTATCTGTAATTTCGGTACCAATTATGGCAGGTAACTGTAACTTCGATACAAATTATGGCAGGTAACTGTTACTTCGATACAAATTATGACAGGTAACAGTAACTTCGCTACGAATTATGACAAGTAACTGTAATTTCGATACAAACTATGACAGGTAAATGTAACTTCGTTACTAATTATGACAAGTAACTGTATTTTCGATACAAATTATGGCAGGTAACAGTAACTTCGATACTAATTATGACAGGTAACTGTAACTTCGATACTAATTATGACAAGGAACTGTAATTTCGATACAAATTATGACAGGTAACAGTAACTTCGTTACTAATTATGGCAAGTGACTGTAATTTCGATACAAATTATGGCAGGTTACAGTACCTTCGATACTAATTATGACAGGCAACTGTAACTTCTATACTAATTATGACTGGTAACTGTACCTTCGTTACTAATTATGACAAGTAACTGTAATTTCGATACAAATTATGGCAGGTAACTGTAACTTCGATACTAATTATGACAGGTAACAGTAACTTCGATACTAATTATAACAAGTAACTGTAACTGCGAAACTAATTAAGACAGGTAACGGTAACTTCGTTACTAATTATGACAAGTAACTGTAATTTCGATACAAATAATGGCAGGTAACTGTAACTACGATACTAATTATGACAGGTAACTGTAACTTCGATACTAATTATGACAAGGAACTGTTATTTCGATACAAATTATGGCAGGTAACTGTAACTTTGTTACTAATTATGACAAGTAACTGTAATTTCGGTACAATTTATGGCAGGTAACTGTAACTTCGATACAAATTATGACAAGGAACTGTAATTTCGATACAAATAATAGCAGGTATCAGTAACGTCGATACAAATTATGACAGGTAACTGTAACTTTGATATTAATTATGACAAGTAACTGTAATTTCGATACAAATTATGGCAGGTAACTGTAACTTCGATACTAATTATGACAGGTTACATTAACTTCGCTACTAATTATGACCAGTAACAGTTACTTCGATACTAATTATGACAAGTAACTATAACATCGAAACTAATTATGACAGGTAACTGTAAGATCGTTACCAATTATGACAAGTATCTGTATTTTCGGTAAAAAATATGGCAGGTAACTGTAACTTCGAAACAAATTATGACAGGTATCTGTAACTTCGTTACTAATTATGACAAGTAACTGTAACTTCGATACTAATTATGACAAGGAACTGTTATTTCGATACAATTTATGGCAGGTAACTGTAACTTCGTTACTAATTATGACAAGTAACTGTAATTTCGGTACAAATTATGGCAGGTAACTGTAACTTCGATACAAATTATGACAAGGAACTGTAATTTCGATACAAATAATGGCAGGTAACTGTAACTTCGATACTAATTATGACAGGTAACAGTAACTTCGATACTAATTATGACAGGTAACTGTAACTTCGCTACTAATTATGACAAGTAACTGTAATTTCGATACAAATTATGACAGGTAACTGTAACTTCGATACTAATTATGACAAGGAACTGTTATTTCGAAACAAATTATGGCAGGTAACTGTAACTTCGTTACTAATTATGACAAGTAACTGTAATTTCGGTACAAATTATGGAAGGTAACTGTAACTTCAATACAAATTATGACAAGGAACTGTAATTTCGATACAAATAATGGCAGGTAACTGTAATTTCTATACTAATTATGACAGGTAACAGTAACTTCGATACTAATTATGACAGGTAACTGTAACTTCGCTACTAATTATGACAAGTAACTGTAATTTCGATACAAACTATGACAGGTAACTGTAACTTGCATACAAATTATGACAAGTATCTGTAATTTCGGTACAAATTATGACAGGTAACTGTAACTTCGATACTAATTATGACAAGGAACTGTTATTTCGATACAAATTATGACAGGTAACTCTATCTTCGTTACTAATTATGACAAGTATCTGTAATTTCGGTACAAATTATGGCAGGTAACTGTAACTTCGATACAAATTATGACAGGTAACTGTAACTTCGTTACTAATTATGACAAGTAACTGTAATTTCGATACAAATAAGGGCAGGTAACTGTAACTTCGATACTAATTATGACAAGTAACTGTAATTTCGATACAAATAAGGGCAAGTAACTGTAACTTCGATACTAATTACGACAGGTAACTGTAACTTCGATACTAATTATGACAAGGAACTGTTATTTCGATACAAATTATGGCAGGTAACTGTAACATCGTTACTAATTATGACAAGTAACTGTAATTTCGATACAAATAAGGGCAGGTAACTGTAACTTCGATACTAATTACGACAGGTAACTGTAACTTCGATACTAATTATGACAAGGAACTGTTATTTCGATACAAATTATGGCAGGTAACTGTAACATCGTTACTAATTATGACATGTAACAGTATTTTCGGTACAAATTATGGAAGGTAACTGTAACTTCGTTACTAATTATGACAAGTAACTGTAATTTCGATACAAATAAGGGCAGGTAACTGTAACTTCGATACTAATTACGACAGGTAACTGTAACTTCGATACTAATTATGACAAGGAACTGTTATTTCGATACAAATTATGGCAGGTAACTGTAACATCGTTACTAATTATGACATGTAACAGTATTTTCGGTACAAATTATGGAAGGTAACTGTAACTTCGATACAAATTATGACAAGGAACTGTAATTTCGATACAAATAATGGCAGGTAACTGTAACTTCGATACTAATTATGACAGGTAACAGTAAATTCGATACTAATTATGACAGGCAACTGTAACTTCGATACTAATTATGACAAGGAACTGTTATTTCGATACAAATTATGACAGGTAACTGTAACTTCGTTAATAATTATGACAAGTATCAGTAATTTCGGTACAAATTATGAGAAGGAAGTGTTATTTCGATACAAATTAGGACAGGTAACTGTAACTTCGTTACTTATTATGGCAAGTATCTGTAATTTCGGTACCAATTATGGCAGGAAACTGTAACTTCGATACAAATTATGGCAGGTAACTGTAACTTCGATACAAATTATGACAGGTAACAGTAACTTCGCTACGAATTATGACAAGTAACTGTAATTTCGATACAAACTATGACAGGTAAATGTAACTTCGTTACTAATTATGACAAGTAACTGTATTTTCGATACAAATTAAGGCAGGTAACAGTAACTTCGATACTAATTATGACAGGTAACTGTAACTTCGATACTAATTATGACAAGGAACTGTAATTTCGATACAAATTATGACAGGTAACAGTAACTACGATACTAATTATGACAGGTAACAGTAACTTCGATACTAATTATAACAAGTAACTGTAACTGCGATACTAATTAAGACAGGTAACGGTAACTTCGTTACTAATTATGACAAGTAACTGTAATTTCGATACAAATAATGGCAGGTAACTGTAACTACGATACAAATTATGACAGGTAACTGTAACTTCGATACTAATTATGACAAGGAACTGTTATTTCGATACAAATTATGGCAGGTAACTGTAACTTCGATACTAATTATGACAGGTAACAGTAACTTCGATACTAATTATAACAAGTAACTGTAACTGCGATACTAATTAAGACAGGTAACGGTAACTTCGTTACTAATTATGACAAGTAACTGTAATTTCGATACAAATAATGGCAGGTAACTGTAACTACGATACTAATTATGACAGGTAACTGTAACTTCGATACTAATTAAGACAAGGAACTGTTATTTCGATACAAATTATGGCAGGTAACTGTAACTTTGTTACTAATTATGACAAGTAACTGTAATTTCAGTACAAATTATGGCAGGTAACTGTAACGTCGATACAAATTATGACAAGGAACTGTAATTTCGATACAAATAATAGCAGGTATCAGTAACTTCGATACAAATTATGACAGGTAACTGTAACTTTGATATTAATTATGACAAGTAACTGTAATTTCGATACAAATTATGGCAGGTAACTGTAATTTCGAAACTAATTATGACAGGTTACATTAACTTCGCTACTAATTATGACCAGTAACATTTACTTCAATACTAATTATGACAAGTAACTATAACATCGAAACTAATTATGACAGGTAACTGTAAGATCGTTACCAATTATGACAAGTATCTGTAATTTCGGTAAAAATTATGGCAGGTAACTCTAACTTCGAAACAAATTATGACAGGTAACTGTAACTTCGTTACTAATTATGACAAGTAACTCGTAACTTCGATACTAATTATGACAAGGAACTGTTATTTCGATACAATTTATGGCATGTAACTGTAACTTCGTTACTAATTATGACAAGTAACTGCAATTTCGGTACAAATTATGGCAGGTAACTGTAACTTCGATACAAATTATGACAAGGAACTGTAATTTCGATACAAATAATGGCAGGTAACTGTAACTTCGATACTAATTATGACAGGTAACAGTAACTTCGATACTAATTATGACAGGTAACTGTAACTTCGCTACTAATTATGACAAGTAACTGTAATTTCGATACAAACTATGACAGGTAACTGTAACTTCGATACTAATTATGACAAGTATCTGTAATTTCGGTACAAATTATGACAGGTAACTGTAACTTCGATACTAATTATGACAAGGAACTGTTATTTCGAAACAAATTATGGCAGGTAACTGTAACTTCGTTACTAATTATGACAAGTAACTGTAATTTCGGTACAAATTATGGAAGGTTACTGTAACTTCGATACAAATTATGACAAGGAACTGTAATTTTGATACAAATAATGGCAGGTAACTGTAATTTCGATACTAATTATGGCAGGTAACTGTAACATCGATACTAATTATGACAGGTTACATTAACTTCGATACTAATTATGACAAGTAACAGTTACTTCGATAATAATTATGACAAGTAACTATAACCTCGAAACTACTTATGACAGGTAACTGTAACATCGTTACCAACTATGACAAGTATCTGTAATTTCGGTACAAATTATGGCAGGTAACTGTAACTTCGATACAAATTATGACAGGTAACTGTAACGTCGTTACTAATTATGACAAGTAACTGTAATTTCGATACAAATAAGGGCAGGTAACTGTAACTTCGATACTAATTACGACAGGTAACTGTAACTTCGATACTAATTATGACAAGGAACTGTTATTTCGATACAAATTATTGCAGGTAACTGTAACATCGTTACTAATTATGACATGTAACTGTATTTTCGGTACAAATTATGGAAGGTAACTGTAACTTCGATACAAAATGTGACAAAGAACTGTAATTTCGATACAAATAATGGCAGGTAACTGTAACTTCGATACTAATTATGACAGGTAACAGTAAATTCGATACTAATTATGACTGGTAACTGTAACTTCGCTACTAATTATGACAAGTAACTGTAATTTCGATACAAACTATGACAGGTAACTGTAACTTCGATACTAATTATGACAAGTATCTGTAATTTCGGTACAAATTATGACAGGTAACTGTAACTTCGATACTAATTATGACAAGGAACTGTTATTTCGATACAAATTATGACAGGTAACTGTAACTTCGTTAATAATTATGACAAGTATCAGTAATTTCGGTACAAA
Organism: Meconema thalassinum; assembly: GCA_946902985.2. Taxonomy (NCBI): domain Eukaryota; kingdom Metazoa; phylum Arthropoda; class Insecta; order Orthoptera; family Tettigoniidae; genus Meconema; species Meconema thalassinum. The sequence goes on along the minus strand of OX336388.2, from coordinate 1,175,740,070 downwards.
TTATGAGAAGGAAGTGTTATTTCGATACAAATTAGGACAGGGAACTGTAACTTCGTTACTAATTATGACAAGTATCTGTAATTTCGTTACCAATTATGGCATGTAACTGTAACTTCGATACAAATTATGGCAGGTAACTGTAACTTCGATACTAATTATGACAGGTAAAAATAACTTCGATACTAATTATGTCAGAAAACAGTAACTTCGATACTAATTATGACAGGTAACAGTATCTTCGATACTAATTATGGCAGGTAACTGTAACTTCGATACTAATGATGACAGTTAACTGAAACTTCGTTACTAATTGTGACAAGTAACTGTAATTTCGATACAAATTATGGCAGGTAATTGTAACTTCGATACTAATTAAGAAAGGTAACAGTAACTTCGATACTAATTATGACAGGTAACTGTAACTTCGTTACTAATTATGACAAGTAACTATAACCTCGAAACTAATTATGACAGGTAACTGTAACATCGTTACCAATTATGACAAGTATCTGTAATTTCGGTACAAATTATGGCAGGTAACTGTAACTTCGATACAAATTATGACAGGTAACTGTAACTTCGTTACTAATTATGACAAGTAACTGTAATTTCGATACAAATAAGGGCAGGTAACTGTAACTTCGATACTAATTACGACAGGTAACTGTAACTTCGATACTAATTATGACAAGGAACTGTTATTTCGATACAAATTATGGCAGGTAACTGTAACATCGTTACTAATTATGACATGTAACTGTATTTTCGGTACAAATTATGGAAGGTAACTGTAACTTCGATACAAATTATGACAAGGAACTGTAATTTCGATACAAATAATGACAGGTAACTGTAATTCGATACTAATTATGACAGGTAACAGAAAATTCGATACTAATTATGACAGGTTACTGTAACTTCGCTACTAAATATGAGAAGTAACTGTAATTTCGATACAAACTATGACAGGTAACTGTAACTTCGATACTAATTATGACATGTATCTGTAATTTCGGTACAAATTATGACAGGTAACTGTAACTTCGATACTAATTATGACAAGGAACTGTTATTTCGATACAAATTATGACGGGTAACTGTAACTTCGTTAATAATTATGACAAGTATCAGTAATTTCGGTACAAATTATGAGAAGGAAGTGTTATTTCGATACAAATTAGGACAGGTAACTGTAACTACGTTACTAATTATGAAAAGTATCTGTAATTTCGGTACCAATTATGGCAGGTAACTGTAACTTCGATACAAATTATGGCAGGTAACTGTTACTTCGATACAAATTATGACAGGTAACAGTAACTTCGCTACGAATTATGACAAGTAACTGTAATTTCGATACAAACTATGACAGGTAAATGTAACTTCGTTACTAATTATGACAAGTAACTGTATTTTCGATACAAATTATGGCAGGTAACAGTAACTTCGATACTAATTATGACAGGTAACTGTAACTTCGATACTAATTATGACAAGGAACTGTAATTTCGATACAAATTATGACAGGTAACAGTAACTTCGTTACTAATTATGGCAAGTGACTGTAATTTCGATACAAATTATGGCAGGTTACAGTACCTTCGATACTAATTATGACAGGCAACTGTAACTTCTATACTAATTATGACTGGTAACTGTACCTTCGTTACTAATTATGACAAGTAACTGTAATTTCGATACAAATTATGGCAGGTAACTGTAACTTCGATACTAATTATGACAGGTAACAGTAACTTCGATACTAATTATAACAAGTAACTGTAACTGCGAAACTAATTAAGACAGGTAACGGTAACTTCGTTACTAATTATGACAAGTAACTGTAATTTCGATACAAATAATGGCAGGTAACTGTAACTACGATACTAATTATGACAGGTAACTGTAACTTCGATACTAATTATGACAAGGAACTGTTATTTCGATACAAATTATGGCAGGTAACTGTAACTTTGTTACTAATTATGACAAGTAACTGTAATTTCGGTACAATTTATGGCAGGTAACTGTAACTTCGATACAAATTATGACAAGGAACTGTAATTTCGATACAAATAATAGCAGGTATCAGTAACGTCGATACAAATTATGACAGGTAACTGTAACTTTGATATTAATTATGACAAGTAACTGTAATTTCGATACAAATTATGGCAGGTAACTGTAACTTCGATACTAATTATGACAGGTTACATTAACTTCGCTACTAATTATGACCAGTAACAGTTACTTCGATACTAATTATGACAAGTAACTATAACATCGAAACTAATTATGACAGGTAACTGTAAGATCGTTACCAATTATGACAAGTATCTGTATTTTCGGTAAAAAATATGGCAGGTAACTGTAACTTCGAAACAAATTATGACAGGTATCTGTAACTTCGTTACTAATTATGACAAGTAACTGTAACTTCGATACTAATTATGACAAGGAACTGTTATTTCGATACAATTTATGGCAGGTAACTGTAACTTCGTTACTAATTATGACAAGTAACTGTAATTTCGGTACAAATTATGGCAGGTAACTGTAACTTCGATACAAATTATGACAAGGAACTGTAATTTCGATACAAATAATGGCAGGTAACTGTAACTTCGATACTAATTATGACAGGTAACAGTAACTTCGATACTAATTATGACAGGTAACTGTAACTTCGCTACTAATTATGACAAGTAACTGTAATTTCGATACAAATTATGACAGGTAACTGTAACTTCGATACTAATTATGACAAGGAACTGTTATTTCGAAACAAATTATGGCAGGTAACTGTAACTTCGTTACTAATTATGACAAGTAACTGTAATTTCGGTACAAATTATGGAAGGTAACTGTAACTTCAATACAAATTATGACAAGGAACTGTAATTTCGATACAAATAATGGCAGGTAACTGTAATTTCTATACTAATTATGACAGGTAACAGTAACTTCGATACTAATTATGACAGGTAACTGTAACTTCGCTACTAATTATGACAAGTAACTGTAATTTCGATACAAACTATGACAGGTAACTGTAACTTGCATACAAATTATGACAAGTATCTGTAATTTCGGTACAAATTATGACAGGTAACTGTAACTTCGATACTAATTATGACAAGGAACTGTTATTTCGATACAAATTATGACAGGTAACTCTATCTTCGTTACTAATTATGACAAGTATCTGTAATTTCGGTACAAATTATGGCAGGTAACTGTAACTTCGATACAAATTATGACAGGTAACTGTAACTTCGTTACTAATTATGACAAGTAACTGTAATTTCGATACAAATAAGGGCAGGTAACTGTAACTTCGATACTAATTATGACAAGTAACTGTAATTTCGATACAAATAAGGGCAAGTAACTGTAACTTCGATACTAATTACGACAGGTAACTGTAACTTCGATACTAATTATGACAAGGAACTGTTATTTCGATACAAATTATGGCAGGTAACTGTAACATCGTTACTAATTATGACAAGTAACTGTAATTTCGATACAAATAAGGGCAGGTAACTGTAACTTCGATACTAATTACGACAGGTAACTGTAACTTCGATACTAATTATGACAAGGAACTGTTATTTCGATACAAATTATGGCAGGTAACTGTAACATCGTTACTAATTATGACATGTAACAGTATTTTCGGTACAAATTATGGAAGGTAACTGTAACTTCGTTACTAATTATGACAAGTAACTGTAATTTCGATACAAATAAGGGCAGGTAACTGTAACTTCGATACTAATTACGACAGGTAACTGTAACTTCGATACTAATTATGACAAGGAACTGTTATTTCGATACAAATTATGGCAGGTAACTGTAACATCGTTACTAATTATGACATGTAACAGTATTTTCGGTACAAATTATGGAAGGTAACTGTAACTTCGATACAAATTATGACAAGGAACTGTAATTTCGATACAAATAATGGCAGGTAACTGTAACTTCGATACTAATTATGACAGGTAACAGTAAATTCGATACTAATTATGACAGGCAACTGTAACTTCGATACTAATTATGACAAGGAACTGTTATTTCGATACAAATTATGACAGGTAACTGTAACTTCGTTAATAATTATGACAAGTATCAGTAATTTCGGTACAAATTATGAGAAGGAAGTGTTATTTCGATACAAATTAGGACAGGTAACTGTAACTTCGTTACTTATTATGGCAAGTATCTGTAATTTCGGTACCAATTATGGCAGGAAACTGTAACTTCGATACAAATTATGGCAGGTAACTGTAACTTCGATACAAATTATGACAGGTAACAGTAACTTCGCTACGAATTATGACAAGTAACTGTAATTTCGATACAAACTATGACAGGTAAATGTAACTTCGTTACTAATTATGACAAGTAACTGTATTTTCGATACAAATTAAGGCAGGTAACAGTAACTTCGATACTAATTATGACAGGTAACTGTAACTTCGATACTAATTATGACAAGGAACTGTAATTTCGATACAAATTATGACAGGTAACAGTAACTACGATACTAATTATGACAGGTAACAGTAACTTCGATACTAATTATAACAAGTAACTGTAACTGCGATACTAATTAAGACAGGTAACGGTAACTTCGTTACTAATTATGACAAGTAACTGTAATTTCGATACAAATAATGGCAGGTAACTGTAACTACGATACAAATTATGACAGGTAACTGTAACTTCGATACTAATTATGACAAGGAACTGTTATTTCGATACAAATTATGGCAGGTAACTGTAACTTCGATACTAATTATGACAGGTAACAGTAACTTCGATACTAATTATAACAAGTAACTGTAACTGCGATACTAATTAAGACAGGTAACGGTAACTTCGTTACTAATTATGACAAGTAACTGTAATTTCGATACAAATAATGGCAGGTAACTGTAACTACGATACTAATTATGACAGGTAACTGTAACTTCGATACTAATTAAGACAAGGAACTGTTATTTCGATACAAATTATGGCAGGTAACTGTAACTTTGTTACTAATTATGACAAGTAACTGTAATTTCAGTACAAATTATGGCAGGTAACTGTAACGTCGATACAAATTATGACAAGGAACTGTAATTTCGATACAAATAATAGCAGGTATCAGTAACTTCGATACAAATTATGACAGGTAACTGTAACTTTGATATTAATTATGACAAGTAACTGTAATTTCGATACAAATTATGGCAGGTAACTGTAATTTCGAAACTAATTATGACAGGTTACATTAACTTCGCTACTAATTATGACCAGTAACATTTACTTCAATACTAATTATGACAAGTAACTATAACATCGAAACTAATTATGACAGGTAACTGTAAGATCGTTACCAATTATGACAAGTATCTGTAATTTCGGTAAAAATTATGGCAGGTAACTCTAACTTCGAAACAAATTATGACAGGTAACTGTAACTTCGTTACTAATTATGACAAGTAACTCGTAACTTCGATACTAATTATGACAAGGAACTGTTATTTCGATACAATTTATGGCATGTAACTGTAACTTCGTTACTAATTATGACAAGTAACTGCAATTTCGGTACAAATTATGGCAGGTAACTGTAACTTCGATACAAATTATGACAAGGAACTGTAATTTCGATACAAATAATGGCAGGTAACTGTAACTTCGATACTAATTATGACAGGTAACAGTAACTTCGATACTAATTATGACAGGTAACTGTAACTTCGCTACTAATTATGACAAGTAACTGTAATTTCGATACAAACTATGACAGGTAACTGTAACTTCGATACTAATTATGACAAGTATCTGTAATTTCGGTACAAATTATGACAGGTAACTGTAACTTCGATACTAATTATGACAAGGAACTGTTATTTCGAAACAAATTATGGCAGGTAACTGTAACTTCGTTACTAATTATGACAAGTAACTGTAATTTCGGTACAAATTATGGAAGGTTACTGTAACTTCGATACAAATTATGACAAGGAACTGTAATTTTGATACAAATAATGGCAGGTAACTGTAATTTCGATACTAATTATGACAGGTAACAGTAACTTCGATAATAATTAAGACAGGTAACTGTAACTTCGCTACTAATTATGACAAGTAACTGTAATTTCGATACAAACTATGACAGGTAACTGTAACTTCGATATAAATTATGACAAGTATCTGTAATCTCGGTACAAATTCTGACAGGTAACTGTAACTTCGATACTAATTATGACAAGGAACTGTTATTTCGATACAAATTATGACAGGTAACTGTATCTTCGTTACTAATTATGACAAGTATCTGTAATTTCGGTACAAATTATGGCAGGTAACTGTAACTTCGACACAAATTATGACAGGTAACAGTAACTTCTCTACTAATTATGACAAGTAACTGTAATTTCGATACAAACTATGACAGGTAACTGTAACTTCGATACTAATTATGACAAGGAACTGTTTTTCGATACAAATTATGACAGGTAAATGTAACTTCGTTACTAATTATGACAAGTATCTGTAATTTCGGTACCAATTATGGCAGGCAACTGTAACTTCGATACAAATTATGGCAGGTAACTGTAACTTCGATACAAATTATGACAGGTAACAGTAACTTCGCTACTAATTATGACAAGTAACTGTAATTTCGATACAAACTATGACAGGTAACTGTAACTTCGTTACTAATTGTGACAAGTAACTGTAATTTCGATACAAATTATGGCAGGTAACAGTAACTTCGATACTAATTATGACAGGTAACTGTAACTTCGATACTAATTATGACAAGGAACTGTTATTTCGATACAAATTATGACAGGTAACAGTAACTTCGTGACTAATTATGGCAAGTGACTGAGATTTCGATACAAATAATGGCAGGTTACAGTAACTTCGATACTAATTATGACAGGTAACTTTAACTTCTATACTAATTATGACAGGTAACTGTACCTTCGTTACTAATTGTGACAAGTAACTGTTATTTCGATACAAATGATGGCAGGCAACACTAACTTCGATACTAATTATGACAGGTAACAATAACTTCGATACTAATTATGACAGAAAACAGTAACTTCGATACTAATTATGACAGGTAACAGTATCTTCGATACTAATTATGGCAGGTAACTGTAACTTCGATACTAATGATGACAGTTAACTGTAACTTCGTTACTAATTATGAGAAGTAACTGTAATTTCGATACAAATTATGGCAGGTAACTGTAACTTCGATACTAATTATGACAGGTAACAGTAACTTCGATACTAATTATAACAAGTAACTGTAACTTCGATACTAATTATGACAGGTAACCGTAACTTCGTTACTAATTATTACAAGTAACTGTAATTTCGATACAAATTATGGCAGGTTACTGTAACTTCGAAACTAATTATGACAGGTTAAATTAACTTCGATACTAATTATGACAAGTAACAGTTACTTCGATACTAATTATGACAAGTAACTATAACATCGAAACTAATTATGACAGGTAACTGTAACATCGTTACTAATTTTGACAAGTGTCTGTAATTTCGGTACAAATTATGGCAGGTAACTGTAACTTCGATACTAATTATGACAGGTAGCAGTAACTTCGATACTAATTATGACAAGTAACTGTAACTTCGATACTAATTATGACAGGTAACTGTAACTTCGATACTAATTATGACAAGTAACTCTAACTTCATTACAAATTATGACAAGTAACTGTAATTTCGATACAACTTATGGCAGGAAACTGAAACATCGTTACTAATTATGGCAGGTAACTGTAATTTCGATACAAAATATGACAGGTAACAGTAACTTCGATACTAATTATGACAGGTAACTGCAACTTCGAAACTAATAATGACAGGTTACTGTAAACTTCGTTACTAATTATGACAAGAAACTGTAATTTCGATACAAATTATGGCAGGTAACTGTAATTTCGATACAAATTATGGCAGGTAACTGTAACTTCGATACTAATTATGACAAGTAACAGTAACTTCGATACTAATTATGACAAGTAACTGTAACTTCGAAACAAATTATGACTGTTAACTGTAACATCGTTACTAATTATGACAAGTAACTGTAATTTCGATACAAATTACGGCAGGTAACTGTATCTTCGATATTAATTATGACAGGTTACAGTAACCTCGATACTAATTATGACAAGTAAGTGTACCTTCGATACTTATTATGACGGGTAACTGTTACTTCGATACTAATTATGACTAGTAACTCTAAGTTCGTTACTATTTAGGACAAGTAACTGTAATTTTGATAAAAAATTATGGCAGGTAACTGTAACTTCGGTACTAATTATGACAGGTAACAGTAACGTCGATACTAATTATGACAGGTAACAGTAACTTCGTTACTAATTATGACAAATAACTGTAACTTCGATACTAATTATGACAGGTAACTGTAACTTCGATACAAATTATGACAGGTAACTGTAACTTCGATATTAAATATGACAAGTAACTGTAATTTCTATACAGATTAAGACAGGTAACAGTAACTTCGATAGTAATTATGACAAGTAACAGTAACTTCGATACTAATTATGACAGGTAACTGTAACATCGATACTAATTACGACAGGTAACTGTAACTTCGATACAAATTATGACAGGTAACTGTAACTTCGATATTAATTATGATAAGTAACTGTAATTTCGATACAAATTATGGCAGGTAACTGTAACTTCGATACTAATTATGACAGGTTACATTAACTTCGATACTAATTACGACAAGTAACAGTTACTTCGATATTAATTAAGACAAGTAACTATAACTTCGAAACTAATTATGACAGGTTACTGTAACTTCGTTACTAATTATGACAAGTATCTGTAATTTCGGTACAAATTATGGCAGGTAACTGTAACTTCGATACAAATTATGACAGGTTACTGTAACTTCGTTACTAATTATGACAAGTAACTGTAATTTCGATACAAATAATGGCAGGTAACTGTAACTTCGATACTAATTATGACAGGTAACAGTAACTCCGATACTAATTATGACAGGTAACAGTAACTTCGCTACTAATTATGACAAGTAACTGTAATTTCGATACATACTATGACAGGTAACTGTAACTTCGATACTAATTATGACAAGTAACTGTTCTTTCGATACAAATTATGACAGGTAACTGTAACTTCGTTACTAATTATGACATGTATCTGAAATTTCGGTACCAATTATGGCAGGTAACTGTAACTTCGATACAAATTATGGCAGGTAACTGTGACTTCGATACAAATTATGACAGGTAACAGTAACTTCGCTACTAATTATGACAAGTAACTGTAATTTCGATACAAACTATGACAGGTAACTGTAATTTCGTTACTAAATATGACAAGTAACTGTAATTTCGATACAAATTATGGCAGGTAACAGTAACTTCGATACTAATTATGACAGGTAACTGTAACTTCGATACTAATTATGACAAGGAACTGTTATTTCGATACAAATTATGACAGGTAACAGTAACTTCGTGACTAATTATGGCAAGTGACTGTGATTTCCATACAAATAATGGCAGTTTACAGTAACTTCGATACTAATTATGACAGGTAACAATAACTTCGATACTAATTATGACAGAAAACAGTAACTTCGATACTAATTATGACAGAATACAGTATCTTCGATACTAATTATGGCAGGTAACAGTAACTTCGATACTAATGATGACAGTTATCTGTAACTTCGTTACTAATTATGACAAGTAACTGTAATTTCGATACAAATTATGGCTGGTAACTGTAACTTCGATACTAATTATGACAGGTAACAGTAACTTCGGTACTAATTATAACAAGTAACTGTAACTTCGATACTAATTATGACAGGTAACGGTAACTTCGTTACTAATTATGAAAAGTAACTGTAATTTCGATACAAATTATGGCAGGTAACTGTAACTTCGATACTAATTATGACAGGTTAAATTAACTTCGATACTAATTATGACAAGTAACAGTTACTTCGATACTAATTATGACAAGTAACTATAACTTCGAAAATAATTATGACAGGTAACTGTAACATCGTTACTAATTTTGACAAGTGTCTGTAATTTCGGTACAAATTATGGCAGGTAACTGTAACTTCGATACTAATTATGACAGGTAACAGTAACTTCGATACTAATTATGACAAGTAACTGTAACTTCGATACTAATTATGACAGGTAACTGTAACTTCGATACTAATTATGACAAGTAACTCTAAATTCATTACAAATTATGACAAGTAACTGTAATTTCGATACAACTTATGGCAGGTAACTGAAACATCGTTACTAATTATGGCAGGTAACTGGAATTTCGATACAAATTATGACAGGTAACAGTAACTTCGATACTAATTATGACAGGTAACTGCAACTTCGACACTAATTATGACAGGTTACTGTAACTTCGTTACTAATTATGACAAGAAACTGTAATTTCGATACAAATTATGGCAGGTAATTGTAATTTCGATACAAGTTATGGCAGGTAACTGTAACTTCGATACTAATTATGACAAGTAACACTAACGTCGATACTAATTATGACAAGTAACGGTAACTTCGAAACAAATTATGACAGGTAACTGTAACATCGTTACTAATTATGACAAGTCACTGTAATTTCGATACAAATTATGGCAGGTAACTGTATCTTCGATATTAATTACGACAGGTTACAGTAACCTCGATACTAATTATGACAAGTAAGTGAACCTTCGATACTTATTATGACGGGTAACTGTTACTTCGATACTAATTGTGACTAGTAACTCTAAGTTCGTTACTAATTAGGACAAGTAACTGTAATTTTGATAAAAAATTATGGCAGGTAACTGTAACTTCGATACTAATTATGACAGGTAACAGTAACGTCGATACTAATTATGACAGGTAACAGTAACTTCGTTACTAATTATGACAAATAACTGTAACTTCGATACTAAGTATGACAGGTAACTGTAACTTCGATACAAATTATGACAGGTAACTGTAACTTCGATATTAATTATGACAAGTAACTGTAATTTCGATACAGATTAAGTCAGGTAACAGTAACTTCGATAGTAATTATGACAAATAACAATAACTTCGATACTAATTATGACAGGTAACTGTAACTTCGATACTAATTACGACAGGTAACTGTAACTTCGATACAAATTATGACAGGTAACTGTAACTTCGATATTAATTATGACAAGTAACTGTAATTTCGATACAAATTATGGCAGGTAACTGTAACTTCGATACTAATTATGACAGGTTACATTAACTTCGATACTAATTATGACAAGTAACAGTTACTTCGATATTAATTATGACAAGTAACAATAACTTCGAAACTAATTATGACAGGTTACTGTAACTTCGTTACTAATTATTACAAGTAACTGTAATTTCGATACAAATTATGGCAGGTTACTGTAACTTCGATATTAATTATGACAAGTAACTGTAATTTCGATACAGATTAAGTCAGGTAACAGTAACTTCGATAGTAATTATGACAAATAACAATAACTTCGATACTAATTATGACAGGTAACTGTACCTTCGTTACTAATTGTGACAAGTAACTGTTATTTCGATACAAATGATGGCAGGCAACACTAACTTCGATACTAATTATGACAGGTAACAATAACTTCGATACTAATTATGACAGAAAACAGTAACTTCGATACTAATTATGACAGGTAACAGTATCTTCGATACTAATTATGGCAGGTAACTGTAACTTCGATACTAATGATGACAGTTAACTGTAACTTCGTTACTAATTATGAGAAGTAACTGTAATTTCGATACAAATTATGGCAGGTAACTGTAACTTCGATACTAATTATGACAGGTAACAGTAACTTCGATACTAATTATAACAAGTAACTGTAACTTCGATACTAATTATGACAGGTAACCGTAACTTCGTTACTAATTATTACAAGTAACTGTAATTTCGATACAAATTATGGCAGGTTACTGTAACTTCGAAACTAATTATGACAGGTTAAATTAACTTCGATACTAATTATGACAAGTAACAGTTACTTCGATACTAATTATGACAAGTAACTATAACATCGAAACTAATTATGACAGGTAACTGTAACATCGTTACTAATTTTGACAAGTGTCTGTAATTTCGGTACAAATTATGGCAGGTAACTGTAACTTCGATACTAATTATGACAGGTAGCAGTAACTTCGATACTAATTATGACAAGTAACTGTAACTTCGATACTAATTATGACAGGTAACTGTAACTTCGATACTAATTATGACAAGTAACTCTAACTTCATTACAAATTATGACAAGTAACTGTAATTTCGATACAACTTATGGCAGGAAACTGAAACATCGTTACTAATTATGGCAGGTAACTGTAATTTCGATACAAAATATGACAGGTAACAGTAACTTCGATACTAATTATGACAGGTAACTGCAACTTCGAAACTAATAATGACAGGTTACTGTAAACTTCGTTACTAATTATGACAAGAAACTGTAATTTCGATACAAATTATGGCAGGTAACTGTAATTTCGATACAAATTATGGCAGGTAACTGTAACTTCGATACTAATTATGACAAGTAACAGTAACTTCGATACTAATTATGACAAGTAACTGTAACTTCGAAACAAATTATGACTGTTAACTGTAACATCGTTACTAATTATGACAAGTAACTGTAATTTCGATACAAATTACGGCAGGTAACTGTATCTTCGATATTAATTATGACAGGTTACAGTAACCTCGATACTAATTATGACAAGTAAGTGTACCTTCGATACTTATTATGACGGGTAACTGTTACTTCGATACTAATTATGACTAGTAACTCTAAGTTCGTTACTATTTAGGACAAGTAACTGTAATTTTGATAAAAAATTATGGCAGGTAACTGTAACTTCGGTACTAATTATGACAGGTAACAGTAACGTCGATACTAATTATGACAGGTAACAGTAACTTCGTTACTAATTATGACAAATAACTGTAACTTCGATACTAATTATGACAGGTAACTGTAACTTCGATACAAATTATGACAGGTAACTGTAACTTCGATATTAATTATGACAAGTAACTGTAATTTCTATACAGATTAAGACAGGTAACAGTAACTTCGATAGTAATTATGACAAGTAACAGTAACTTCGATACTAATTATGACAGGTAACTGTAACATCGATACTAATTACGACAGGTAACTGTAACTTCGATACAAATTATGACAGGTAACTGTAACTTCGATATTAATTATGATAAGTAACTGTAATTTCGATACAAATTATGGCAGGTAACTGTAACTTCGATACTAATTATGACAGGTTACATTAACTTCGATACTAATTATGACAAGTAACAGTTACTTCGATATTAATTAAGACAAGTAACTATAACTTCGAAACTAATTATGACAGGTTACTGTAACTTCGTTACTAATTATGACAAGTATCTGTAATTTCGGTACAAATTATGGCAGGTAATTGTAACTTCGATACAAATTATGACAGGTTACTGTAACTTCGTTACTAATTATGACAAGTAACTGTAATTTCGATACAAATAATGGCAGGTAACTGTAACTTCGATACTAATTATGACAGGTAACAGTAACTCCGATACTAATTATGACAGGTAACAGTAACTTCGCTACTAATTATGACAAGTAACTGTAATTTCGATACATACTATGACAGGTAACTGTAACTTCGATACTAATTATGACAAGTAACTGTTCTTTCGATACAAATTATGACAGGTAACTGTAACTTCGTTACTAATTATGACATGTATCTGAAATTTCGGTACCAATTATGGCAGGTAACTGTAACTTCGATACAAATTATGGCAAGTAACTGTGACTTCGATACAAATTATGACAGGTAACAGTAACTTCGCTACTAATTATGACAAGTAACTGTAATTTCGATACAAACTATGACAGGTAACTGTAATTTCGTTACTAAATATGACAAGTAACTGTAATTTCGATACAAATTATGGCAGGTAACAGTAACTTCGATACTAATTATGACAGGTAACTGTAACTTCGATACTAATTATGACAAGGAACTGTTATTTCGATACAAATTATGACAGGTAACAGTAACTTCGTGACTAATTATGGCAAGTGACTGTGATTTCCATACAAATAATGGCAGTTTACAGTAACTTCGATACTAATTATGACAGGTAACAATAACTTCGATACTAATTATGACAGAAAACAGTAACTTCGATACTAATTATGACAGAATACAGTATCTTCGATACTAATTATGGCAGGTAACAGTAACTTCGATACTAATGATGACAGTTATCTGTAACTTCGTTACTAATTATGACAAGTAACTGTAATTTCGATACAAATTATGGCTGGTAACTGTAACTTCGATACTAATTATGACAGGTAACAGTAACTTCGGTACTAATTATAACAAGTAACTGTAACTTCGATACTAATTATGACAGGTAACGGTAACTTCGTTACTAATTATGAAAAGTAACTGTAATTTCGATACAAATTATGGCAGGTAACTGTAACTTCGATACTAATTATGACAGGTTAAATTAACTTCGATACTAATTATGACAAGTAACAGTTACTTCGATACTAATTATGACAAGTAACTATAACTTCGAAAATAATTATGACAGGTAACTGTACCATCGTTACTAATTTTGACAAGTGTCTGTAATTTCGGTACAAATTATGGCAGGTAACTGTAACTTCGATACTAATTATGACAGGTAACAGTAACTTCGATACTAATTATGACAAGTAACTGTAACTTCGATACTAATTATGACAGGTAACTGTAACTTCGATACTAATTATGACAAGTAACTCTAAATTCATTACAAATTATGACAAGTAACTGTAATTTCGATACAACTTATGGCAGGTAACTGAAACATCGTTACTAATTATGGCAGGTAACTGGAATTTCGATACAAATTATGACAGGTAACAGTAACTTCGATACTAATTATGACAGGTAACTGCAACTTCGACACTAATTATGACAGGTTACTGTAACTTCGTTACTAATTATGACAAGAAACTGTAATTTCGATACAAATTATGGCAGGTAATTGTAATTTCGATACAAGTTATGGCAGGTAACTGTAACTTCGATACTAATTATGACAAGTAACACTAACGTCGATACTAATTATGACAAGTAACGGTAACTTCGAAACAAATTATGACAGGTAACTGTAACATCGTTACTAATTATGACAAGTCACTGTAATTTCGATACAAATTATGGCAGGTAACTGTATCTTCGATATTAATTACGACAGGTTACAGTAACCTCGATACTAATTATGACAAGTAAGTGAACCTTCGATACTTATTATGACGGGTAACTGTTACTTCGATACTAATTGTGACTAGTAACTCTAAGTTCGTTACTAATTAGGACAAGTAACTGTAATTTTGATAAAAAATTATGGCAGGTAACTGTAACTTCGATACTAATTATGACAGGTAACAGTAACGTCGATACTAATTATGACAGGTAACAGTAACTTCGTTACTAATTATGACAAATAACTGTAACTTCGATACTAAGTATGACAGGTAACTGTAACTTCGATACAAATTATGACAGGTAACTGTAACTTCGATATTAATTATGACAAGTAACTGTAATTTCGATACAGATTAAGTCAGGTAACAGTAACTTCGATAGTAATTATGACAAATAACAATAACTTCGATACTAATTATGACAGGTAACTGTAACTTCGATACTAATTACGACAGGTAACTGTAACTTCGATACAAATTATGACAGGTAACTGTAACTTCGATATTAATTATGACAAGTAACTGTAATTTCGATACAAATTATGGCAGGTAACTGTAACTTCGATACTAATTATGACAGGTTACATTAACTTCGATACTAATTATGACAAGTAACAGTTACTTCGATATTAATTATGACAAGTAACAATAACTTCGAAACTAATTATGACAGGTTACTGTAACTTCGTTACTAATTATGACAAGAAACTGTAATTTCGATACAAATTATGGCAGGTAAAACTGTAACTTCGATACTAATTATGACAGGTAACAGTAACTTCGATACTAATTATGACAAGTAACAGTAACATCGATACTAAATATGACAAGTAACTGTAACTTCGAAACAAATTATGACAGGTAAATGTAACATCGTTACTATTTATGACAACTAACTGAAATTTCGATACAAATTATGGCAGGTAACTGTAACTTCGATACTAATTATGACAGGTTACAGTAACCTCGATAGTAATTATGACATGTAAGTGTAACTTCGATACTAATTATGACGGGTAACTGTAACTTCGATACTAATTATGACTAGTAACTCTAACTTCGTTACTAATTAGGACAAGTATCTGTAATTTTGATAAAAAATTGTGGCAGGTAACTGTAACTTCGATACTAACTATGACTTGCAACAGTAACTTAGATACTAATTATGACAGGTAACTGTAACTTATTTACTATTTATGACAAGTAACGGTAACTTCGATACTAATTATGACAGGTAACAGTAACTTCGGTACTAATTATAACAAGTAACTGTAACTTCGATACTAATTATGACAGGTAACGGTAACTTCGTTACTAATTATGAAAAGTAACTGTAATTTCGATACAAATTATGGCAGGTAACTGTAACTTCGATACTAATTATGACAGGTTAAATTAACTTCGATACTAATTATGACAAGTAACAGTTACTTCGATACTAATTATGACAAGTAACTATAACTTCGAAAATAATTATGACAGGTAACTGTAACATCGTTACTAATTTTGACAAGTGTCTGTAATTTCGGTACAAATTATGGCAGGTAACTGTAACTTCGATACTAATTATGACAGGTAACAGTAACTTCGATACTAATTATGACAAGTAACTGTAACTTCGATACTAATTATGACAGGTAACTGTAACTTCGATACTAATTATGACAAGTAACTCTAAATTCATTACAAATTATGACAAGTAACTGTAATTTCGATACAACTTATGGCAGGTAACTGAAACATCGTTACTAATTATGGCAGGTAACTGGAATTTCGATACAAATTATGACAGGTAACAGTAACTTCGATACTAATTATGACAGGTAACTGCAACTTCGACACTAATTATGACAGGTTACTGTAACTTCGTTACTAATTATGACAAGAAACTGTAATTTCGATACAAATTATGGCAGGTAATTGTAATTTCGATACAAGTTATGGCAGGT
This sequence comes from Meconema thalassinum, assembly GCA_946902985.2. Classification (NCBI taxonomy): domain Eukaryota; kingdom Metazoa; phylum Arthropoda; class Insecta; order Orthoptera; family Tettigoniidae; genus Meconema; species Meconema thalassinum. Next base: position 1,175,722,691 of record OX336388.2, on the reverse strand, counting down.
AACTGTAACTTCGATACTAATTATGACAAGTAACACTAACGTCGATACTAATTATGACAAGTAACGGTAACTTCGAAACAAATTATGACAGGTAACTGTAACATCGTTACTAATTATGACAAGTCACTGTAATTTCGATACAAATTATGGCAGGTAACTGTATCTTCGATATTAATTACGACAGGTTACAGTAACCTCGATACTAATTATGACAAGTAAGTGAACCTTCGATACTTATTATGACGGGTAACTGTTACTTCGATACTAATTGTGACTAGTAACTCTAAGTTCGTTACTAATTAGGACAAGTAACTGTAATTTTGATAAAAAAATTATGGCAGGTAACTGTAACTTCGATACTAATTATGACAGGTAACAGTAACGTCGATACTAATTATGACAGGTAACAGTAACTTCGTTACTAATTATGACAAATAACTGTAACTTCGATACTAAGTATGACAGGTAACTGTAACTTCGATACAAATTATGACAGGTAACTGTAACTTCGATATTAATTATGACAAGTAACTGTAATTTCGATACAGATTAAGTCAGGTAACAGTAACTTCGATAGTAATTATGACAAATAACAATAACTTCGATACTAATTATGACAGGTAACTGTAACTTCGATACTAATTACGACAGGTAACTGTAACTTCGATACAAATTATGACAGGTAACTGTAACTTCGATATTAATTATGACAAGTAACTGTAATTTCGATACAAATTATGGCAGGTAACTGTAACTTCGATACTAATTATGACAGGTTACATTATCTTCGATACTAATTATGACAAGTAACAGTTACTTCGATATTAATTATGACAAGTAACAATAACTTCGAAACTAATTATGACAGGTTACTGTAACTTCGTTACTAATTATGACAAGAAACTGTAATTTCGATACAAATTATGGCAGGTAAAACTGTAACTTCGATACTAATTATGACAGGTAACAGTAACTTCGATACTAATTATGACAAGTAACAGTAACATCGATACTAAATATGACAAGTAACTGTAACTTCGAAACAAATTATGACAGGTAAATGTAACATCGTTACTATTTATGACAACTAACTGAAATTTCGATACAAATTATGGCAGGTAACTGTAACTTCGATACTAATTATGACAGGTTACAGTAACCTCGATAGTAATTATGACATGTAAGTGTAACTTCGATACTAATTATGACGGGTAACTGTAACTTCGATACTAATTATGACTAGTAACTCTAACTTCGTTACTAATTAGGACAAGTATCTGTAATTTTGATAAAAAATTGTGGCAGGTAACTGTAACTTCGATACTAACTATGACTTGCAACAGTAACTTAGATACTAATTATGACAGGTAACTGTAACTTATTTACTATTTATGACAAGTAACGGTAACTTCGAAACTAATTATGACAGGTAACTGTAACATCGTTACTAATTATGACAAGTAACTTTAATTTCGATACAAATTATGGCAGGTTACTGTAATTTCGATACTAATTATGACAGGTAACAGTAACTTCGATACTAATTATGACAGGTAACAGTAACTTCGTTACTAATTATGACAAGTAACTGTAATTTCGATACAGATTATGTCAGGTAACAGTAACTTCGATACTAATTATGACAGGTAACTGTAACTTCGATACTTATTATGACAGGTAACTGTAACTTCGATACTCATTATGACAGGTAACTGTAACTTCGATACAAATTATGAAAGGTAACTGTAACTTCAATATTAATTATGACAAGTAACTGTAACTTCGAAACAAATTATGACAGGTAACTGTAACATCGTTACTAATTATGACAAGTAACTGTAATTTCGATACAAATTATGGCAGGTAACTGTATCTTCGATATTAATTATGACAGGTTACAGTAACCTCGATACTAAATATGACAAGTAAGTGTACCTTCGATACTTATTATGACGGGTAACTGTTACTTCGATACTAATTATGACTAGTAACTCTAAGTTCGTTACAAATTAGGACAAGTAACTGTAATTTTGATAAAAAATTATGGCAGGTAACTGTAACTTCGATACTTATTATGACAGGTAACAGTAACGTCGATACTAATTATGACAGGTAACAGTAACTTCGTTACTAATTATGACAAATAACTGTAACTTCGATACTAATTATGACAGGTAACTGTAACTTCGATACAAATTATGACAGGTAACTGTAACTTCGATTTTAATTATGACAAGTAACTGTAATTTCGATACAGATTAAGTCAGGTAACAGTAACTTCGATAGTAATTATGACAAGTAACAGTAACTTCGATACTAATTATGACAGGTAACTGTAACTTCGATACTAATTACGACAGGTAACTGTAACTTCGATACAAATTATGACAGGTAACTGTAACTTCGATATTAATTATGACAAGTAACTGTGATTTCGATACAAATTATGGCAGGTAACTGTAACTTCGATACTAATTATGACAGGTAACAGTAACTTCGATACTAATTATGACAGGTAACTGTAACTTCGCTACTAATTATGACAAGTAACTGTAATTTCGATACAAACTATGACAGGTAACTGTAACTTCGATACAAATTATGACAGGTAACAGTAACTTCGCTACTAATTATGACAAGTAACTGTAATTTCGATATAAATTATGGCAGGTAACAGTAACTTCGATACTAATTATTACAGGTAACTGTAACTTCGATACTAATTATGACAAGGAACGGTTATTTCGATACAAATTATGACAGGTAACAGTAACTTCCTGACTAATTATGGCAAGTGACTGTGATTTCGATACAAATTATGGCAGGTTACAGTAACTTCGATACTAATTATGACAGGTAACTGTAACTCCTATACTAATTATGACTGGTAACTGTACCTTCGTTACTAATTATGACAAGTAACTGTACTTTCGATACAAATGATGGCAGGTAACTGTAACTTCGATACTAATTATGACTGGTAACAATAACTTCGATACTAATTATGACACAATACAGTAAATTCGATACTAATTATGACAGGTAACAGTATCATCGATACTTATTATGGCAGGTAACTGTAACTTCGATACTAATGATGACAGTTAACTGTAACTTCGTTACTAATTATGGCAAGTAACTGTAATTTCGATACAAATTATGGCAGGTAACTGTAACTTCGATACTAATTATGACAGGTAACAGTAACTTCGATACTATTTATAACAAGTAACTGTAACTTCGATACTAATTATGACAGGTAACGGTAACTTCGTTACTAATTATGACAAGTAACTGTAATTTCGATACAATTTATGGCAGGTAACTGTAACTTCGATACTAATTATGACAGGTTAAATTAACTTCGATACTAATTATGACAAGTAACAGTTACTTCGATACTAATTATGACAAGTAACTATAACTTCGAAACTAATTATGACAGGTAACTGTAACATCGTTACTAAGTTTGACAAGTGTCTGTAATTTCGGTACAAATTATGGCAGGTAACTGTAACTTTGATACTAATTATGACAGGTAACAGTAACTTCGATACTAATTATGACAAGTAACTGTAACATCGATACTAATTATGACAGGTAACTGTAACTTCGATACTAATTATGACAAGTAACTCTAACTTCATTACAAATGATGACAATTAACTGTAATTTCTATACAAATTATGGCAGTTAACTGAAACATCTTTTCTAATTATGGCAGGTAACTATAATTTCGATACAAATTATGACAGGTAACAGTAACTTCAATACTAATTATGACAGGTAACTGCAACTTCGACACTAATTATGACAGGTTACTGTAACTTCGTTACTAATTATGACATGAAACTGTAATTTCGATACAAATTATGGCAGGTAACTGTAATTTCGATGCAAATTATGGCAGGTAACTGTAACTTCGATACTAATTATGACATGTAACAGTAACTTCGATACTAATTATGACAAGTAACTGTAACTTCGAAACAAATTATGACAGGGAACTGTAACATCGTTACTAATTATGACAAGTAACTGTAATTTCGATACAAATTACGGCAGGTAACTCTAACTTCGATATTAATTATGAGAGGTTACAGTAACCTCGATACTAATTATGACAAGTAAGTGTAACTTCGATACTAATTATGACAGGTAACTGCAACTTCGACACTAATTATGACAGGTAACTGTAACTTCGTTACTAATTATGACAAGAAACTGTAATTTCGATACAAATTATGGCAGGTAAAACTGTAACTTCGATACTAATTATGACAGGTAACAGTAACTTCGATACTAATTATGACAAGTAACAGTTACTTCGATACTAATTATGACAAGTAACTGTAACTTCGAAACAAATTATGACAGGTAAATGTAACATCGTTACTAATTATGACAAGTAACTGTAATATCGATACAAATTATGGCAGGCAACTGTAACTTCGATACTAATTATGACAGGTTACAGTAACCTCGATAGTAATTATGACAAGTAAGTGTAACTTCGATACTAATTATGACGGGTAACTGTAACTTCGATACTAATTATGACTAGTAACTCTAACTTCGTTACTAATTAGGACAAGTAACTGCAATTTTGATAAAAAGTATGGCAGGTAACTGTAACTTCGATACTAATTATGACAGGTAACACTAACTTCGATACTAATTATGACAGGTAACAGTAACTTCGATACTAATTATGACAGGTAACTGTCACTTACATACTAATTATGACAGGTAACTGTAACTTCGTTACTAATTATGACAAGTAACTGTATTTTCGATACTAATTATGGCAGGCAACTGTAACTTCGATACTAATTATGACAGGTTACAGTAACCTCGATACTAATTATGACAAGTAACTGTAATTTTGATAAAAAATTATGGCAGGTAACTCTAACTTCGTTACTAATTATGACAGGTAACAGTAACTTCGATACTAATTATGACAAGTAACTGTAACATCGATACTAATTATGACAGGTAACTGTAACTTCGATACTAATTATGACAAGTAACTCTAACTTCAATACAAATTATGACAATTTACTGTAATTTCGATACAAATTATGGCTGGTAACTGAAACATCGTTTCTAATTATGGCTGGTAACTATAATTTCGATACAAATTATGACAGGTAACAGTAACTTCAATACTAATTATGACAGGTAACTGCAACTTCGACACTAATTATGACAGGTTACTGTAACTTCGTTACTAATTATGACATGAAACTGTAATTTCGATACAAATTATGGCAGGGAACTGTAATTTCGATACAAATTATGGCAGGTAACTGTAACTTCGATACTAATTATGACAAGTAACAGTAACTACGATATTAATTATGACAAGTAACTGTAATTTCGATACAAATTAAGTCAGGTAACAGTAACTTCGTTAGTAATTATGACAAGTAACAGTAACTTCGATACTAATTATGACAGGTAACTGTAACTTCGAAACTAATTACGACAGGTAACTGTAACTTCGATACAAATTATGAGATGTAACTGTAACTTCGATATTAATTATGACAAGTAACTGTAATTTCGATACAAATTATGGCAGGTAACTGTAACTTCGATACTAATTATGACAGGTAACAGTAACTTCGATACTACTTATGACAGGTAACTGTAACGTCGCTACTAATTATGACAAGTAACTGTAATTTCGATACAAACTATGACAGGTAACTGTAACTTCGATACTTATTATGACAAGTATCTGTAATTTCGGTACAAATTATGACAGGTAACTGTAACTTCGATACTGGTTATGACATGGAACTGTTATTTCGAAACAAATTATGGCAGGTAACTGTAACTTCGTTACTAATTATGACAAGTAACTGTAATTTTGGTTCAAATTATGGCAGGTAAATGTAACTTCGATACAAATTATGACAAGGAACTGTAATTTCGATACAAATAATGGCAGGTAACTGTAACTTCGATACTAATTATGACAGGTAACAGTAACTTCGATACTAATTATGACAGGTAACTGTAACTTCGCTACTAATTATGACAAGTAACTGTAATTTCGATACAAACTATGACAGGTAACTGTAACTTCGATACTAATTATAACAAGTATCTGTAATTTCGGTACAAATTATGACAGGTAACTGTAACTTCGATACTAATTATGACAAGTAACTGTAATTTCGATATAAATTATGGCAGGTAACAGTAACTTCGATACTAATTATTACAGGTAACTGTAACTTAGATACTAATTATGACAAGGAACTGTTATTTCGATACAAATTATGACAGGTAACAGTAACTTCGAAACTTATTATGGCAAGTGACTGTGATTTCGATACAAATTATGGCAGGTTACAGTAATTTCGATACTAATTATGACAGGTAACTGTAACTCCTATACTAATTATGACAGGTAACTATACCTTCGTTACTAATTATGACAAGTAACTGTACTTTCGATACAAATGATGGCAGGTAACTGTAACTTCGATACTAATTGTGACAGGTAACAATAACTTCGATACTAATTATGACAAGTAACTGTAATTTCGATACAAATAATGGCAGGTAACTGTAACTTCGATACTAATTATGACAGGTAACAGTAACTCCGATACTAATTATGACAGGTAACAGTAACTTCGCTACTAATTATGACAAGTAACTGTAATTTCGATACAAACTATGACAGGTAACTGTAACTTCGATACTAATTATGACAAGGAACTGTTCTTTCGATACAAATTATGACAGGTAACTGTAACATCGATACAAATTATGGCAGGTAACTGTAACATCGATACAAATTATGACAGGTAACAGTAACTTCGCTACTAATTATGACAAGTAACTGTAATTTCGATACAAACTATGACAGGTAACTGTAACTTCGTTACTAATTATGACAAGTATCTGTAATTTCGGTACAAATTATGGGAGGTAACTGTAACATCGATACAAATTATGACAGGTAACTTTAACTTCGTTACTAATTATGACAAGTAACTGTAATTTCGATACAAATAATGGCAGGTAACTGTAACTTCGATACTAATTATGACAGGTAACAGTAACTCCGATACTAATTATGACAGGTAACAGTAACTTCGCTACTAATTATGACAAGTAACTGTAATTTCGATACAAACTATGACAGGTAACTGTAACTTCGATACTAATTATGACAAGGAACTGTTCTTTCGATACAAATTATGACAGGTAACTGTAACATCGATACAAATTATGGCAGGTAACTGTAACATCGATACAAATTATGACAGGTAACAGTAACTTCGCTACTAATTATGACAAGTAACTGTAATTTCGATACAAACTATGACAGGTAACTGTAACTTCGTTACTAATTATGACAAGTAACTGTAATTTCGATATAAATTATGGCAGGTAACAGTAACTTCGATACTAATTATTACAGTAACTGTAACTTAGATACTAATTATGACAAGGAACTGTTATTTCGATACAAATTATGACAGGTAACAGTAACTTCGAAACTTATTATGGCAAGTGACTGTGATTTCGATACAAATTATGGCAGGTTACAGTAATTTCGATACTAATTATGACAGGTAACTGTAACTCCTATACTAATTATGACAGGTAACTATACCTTCGTTACTAATTATGACAAGTAACTGTACTTTCGATACAAATGATGGCAGGTAACTGTAACTTCGATACTAATTATGACAGGTAACAATAACTTCGATACTAATTATGACAGAAAACAGTAACTTCGATACTAATTATGACAGGTAACAGTATCTTCGATACTAATTATGGCAGGTAACTGTAACTTCGATACTAATGATGACAGTTAACTGTAACTTCGTTACTAATTATGACAAGTAACTGTAATTTCGATACAAATTATGGCAGGTAACTGTAACTTCGATACTAATTATGACAGAGAACAGTAACTTCGATACTATTTATAACAAGTAACTGTAACTTCGATACTAATTATGACAGGTAACGGTAACTTCGTTACTAATTATGACAAGTAACTGTAATTTCGATACAAATTATGGCAGGTAACTGTAACTTCGATACTAATTATGACAGGTTAAATTAACATCGATACTTATTATGACAAGTAACAGTTACTTCGATACTAATTATGACAAGTAACTATAACTTCGAAACTAATTATGACAGGTAACTGTAACATCGTTACTAATTTTGACAAGTGTCTGTAATTTCGGTATAAAATTATGGCAGGTAACTGTAACTTCGATACTAATTATGACAGGTAACAGTAACTTCGATACTAATTATGACAAGTAACTGTAACATCGATACTAATTATGACAGGTAACTGTAACTTCGATACTAATTATGACAAGTAACTCTAACTTCATTACAAATTATGACAATTAACTGTAATTTCGACACAAATTATGGCAGGTAACTGAAACATCGTTTCTAATTATGGCAGGTAACTATAATTTCGATACAAATTATGACAGGTAACAGTAACTTCAATACTAATTATGACAGGTAACTGCAACTTCGACACTAATTATGACAGGTTACTGTAACTTCGTTACTAATTATGACATGAAACTGTAATTTCGATACAAATTATGGCAGGTAACTGTAATTTCGATACAAATTATGGCAGGTAACTGTAACTTCGATACTAATTATGACAAGTAACAGTAACTTCGATACTAATTATGACAAGGAACTGTTATTTCGATACAAATTATGACAGGTAACTGTAACTTCGTTACTAATTATGACAAGTAACTGTAATTTCGATACAGATTAAGTCAGGTAACAGTAACTTCGATAGTAATTATGACAAGTTACAGTAACTTCGATACTAATTATGACAGGTAACTGTAACTTCGATACTAATTACGACAGGTAACTGTAAGTTCGATACAAATTATGACAGGTAACTGTAACTTCGATATTAATTATGACAAGTAACTGTAATTTCGATACAAATTATGGCATGTAACTGTAACTTCGATACTAATTATGACAGGTAACAGTAACTTCGATACTAATTATGACAGTTACTGTAACTTCGCTACTAATTATGACAAGTAACTGTAATTTCGATACAAACTATGACAGGTAACTGTAACTTCGATACAGGTTATGACAGGTAACAGTAACTTCGCTACTAATTATGACTAGTAACTGTAATTTCGATACAAACTATGACAGGTTACTGTAACTTCGTTACTAATTATGACAAGTAACTGTATTTTCGATACTAATTATGGCAGGCAACTGTAACTTCGATACTAATTATGACAGGTTATGGTAACCTCGATACTAATTATGACAAGTAACTGTAATTTTGATAAAAAATTATGACAGGTAACTCTAACTTCGTTACTAATTATGACAGGTAACAGTAACTTCGATACTAATTATGACAAGTAACTGTAACATCGATACTAATTATGACAGGTAACTGTAACTTCGATACTAATCATGACAAGTAACTCTAACTTCATTACAAATTATGACAATTTACTGTAATTTCGATACAAATTATGGCAGATAACTGAAACATCGTTTCTAATTATGGCAGGTAACTATAATTTCGATACAAATTATGACAGGTAACAGTAACTTCAATACTAATTATGACAGGTAACTGCAACTTCGACACTAATTATGACAGGCTACTGTAACTTCGTTACTAATTATGACATGAAACTGTAATTTCGATACAAATTATGGCAGGGAACTCTAATTTCGATAAAAATTATGGCAGGTAACTGTAACTTCGATACTAATTATGACAAGTAACAGTAACTTCGATATTAATTATGACTAGTAACTGTAATTTCGATACAGATTAAGTCAGGTAACAGTAACTTCGATAGTAATTATGTCAAGTAACAGTAACTTCGATACTAATTATGACAGGTAACTGTAACTTCGAAACTAATTACGACAGGTAACTGTAACTTCGATACAAATTATGAGATGTAACTGTAACTTCGATATTAATTATGACAAGTAACTGTAATTTCGATACAAATTATGGCAGGTAACTGTAACTTCGATACTAATTATGACAGGTAACAGTAACTTCGATACTAATTATGACAGGTAACTGTAACTTCGCTACTAATTATGACAAGTAACTGTAATTTCGATACAAACTATGACAGGTAACTGTAACTTCGATACTAATTATGACAAGTATCTGTAATTTCGGTACAAATTATGACAGGTAACGGTAACTTCGATACTAATTATGACATGGAACTGTTTTTTCGAAACAAATTATGGCAGGTAACTGTAACTTCGTTACTAATTATGAATGACAAGTAACTGTAATTTTGGTTCAAATTATGGCAGGTAACTGTAACTTCGATACTAATTATGACAGGTAACAGTAACTTCGATACTAATTATGACAGGTAACTGTAACTTCGCTACTAATTATGACAAGTGACTGTAATTTCGATACAAACTATGACAGGTAACTGTAACTTCGATACTAATTATAACAAGTATCTGTAATTTCGGTACAAATTATGACAGGTAACTGTAACTTCGATACTAATTATGACAAGGAACTGTTATTTCGATACAAATTATGACAGGTAACTGTAACTTCGTTACTAATTATGACAAGTAACTGTAATTTCGGTACAAATTATTGCAGGTAACTGTAACTTCGATACAAATTATGACAGGTAACTTTAACTTCGTTACTAATTATGACAAGTAACTGTAATTTCGATACAAATAATGGCAGGTAACTGTAACTTCGATACTAATTATGACAGGTAACAGTAACCCCGATACTAATTATGACAGGTAACTGCAACTTCGACACTAATTATGACAGGTTACTGTAACTTCGTTACTAATTATGACATGAAACTGTAATTTCGATACAAATTATGGCAGGTAACTGTAATTTCGATACAAATTATGGCAGGTAACTGTAACTTCGATACTAATTATGACAAGTAACAGTAACGTCGATACTAATTATGACAAGGAACTGTTATTTCGATACAAATTATGACAGGTAACTGCAACTTCGTTACTAATTATGACAAGTAACTGTAATTTCGATACAGATTAAGTCAGGTAACAGTAACTTCGATAGTAATTATGACAAGTAACAGTAACTTCGATACTAATTATGACAGGTAACTGTAACTTCGATACTAATTATGACAGGTAACAGTAACTTCGATACTAATTATGACAGGTAACTGTAACTTCGCTACTAATTATGACAAGTAACTGTAATTTCGATACAAACTATGACAGGTAACTGTAACTTCGATACTAATTATAACAAGTATCTGTAATTTCGGTACAAATTATGACAGGTAACTGTAACTTCGATACTAATTATGACAAGGAACTGTTATTTCGATACAAATTATGACAGGTAACTGTAACTTCGTTACTAATTATGACAAGTAACTGTAATTTCGGTACAAATTATTGCAGGTAACTGTAACTTCGATACAAATTATGACAGGTAACTTTAACTTCGTTACTAATTATGACAAGTAACTGTAATTTCGATACAAATAATGGCAGGTAACTGTAACTTCGATACTAATTATGAGAGGTAACAGTAACCCCGATACTAATTATGACATGTAACTGCAACTTCGACACTAATTATGACAGGTTACTGTAACTTCGTTACTAATTATGACATGAAACTGTAATTTCGATACAAATTATGGCAGGTAACTGTAATTTCGATACAAATTATGGCAGGTAACTGTAACTTCGATACTAATTATGACAAGTAACAGTAACGTCGATACTAATTATGACAAGGAACTGTTATTTCGATACAAATTATGACAGGTAACTGTAACTTCGTTACTAATTATGACAAGTAACTGTAATTTCGATACAGATTAAGTCAGGTAACAGTAACTTCGATAGTAATTATGACAAGTAACAGTAACTTCGATACTAATTATGACAGGTAACTGTAACTTCGATACTAATTACGACAGGTAACTGTAACTTCGATACAAATTATAACAGGTACTGTAACTTCGATATTAATTATGACAAGTAACTGTAATTTCGATACAAATTATGGCAGGTAACTGTAACTTCGATACTAATTATGACAGGTAACAGTAACTTCGATATTAATTATGACAGGTAACTGTAACTTCGCTACTAATTATGACAAGTAACTGTAATTTCGATACAAACTATGACAGGTAACTGTAACTTCGATACAGGTTATGACAGGTAACAGTAACTTCGCTACTAATTATGACTAGTAACTGTAATTTCGATACAAACTATGACAGGTAACTGTAACTTCGTTACTAATTATGACAAGTAACTGTATTTTCGATACTAATTATGGCAGGCAACTGTAACTTCGATACTAATTATGACAGGTTACAGTAACCTCGATACTAATTATGACAAGTAAATGTAATTTTGATAAAAAATTATGACAGGTAACTCTAACTTCGTTACTAATTATGACAGGTAACAGTAACTTCGATACTAATTATGACAAGTAACTGTAACATCGATACTAATTATGACAGGTAACTGTAACTTCGATACTAATTATGACAAGTAACTCTAACTTCATTACAAATTATGACAATTTACTGTAATTTCGATACAAATTATGGCAGGTAACTGAAACATCGTTTCTAATTATGGCAGGTAACTATAATTTCGATACAAATTATGACAGGTAACAGTAACTTCAATACTAATTATGACAGGTAACTGCAACTTCGACACTAATTATGACAGGTTACTGTAACTTCGTTACTAATAATGACATGAAACTGTAATTTCGATACAAATTATGGCAGGTAACTGTAACTTCGATACTAATTATGACAAGTAACAGTAACTTCGATATTAATTATGACAAGTAACTGTAATTTCGATACAGATTAAGTCAGGTAACAGTAACTTCGATAGTAATTATGACAAGTAACAGTAACTTCGATACTAATTATGACAGGTAACTGTAACTTCGAAACTAATTACGACAGGTAACTGTAACTTCGATACAAATTATGAGATGTAACTGTAATTTCGATATTAATTATGACAAGTAACTGTAATTTCGATACAAATTATGGCAGGTAACTGTAACTTCGATACTAATTATGACAGGTAACAGTAACTTCGATACTAATTATGACAGGTAACTGTAACTTCGCTACTAATTATGACAAGTTACTGTAATTTCGATACAAACTATGACAGGTAACTGTAACTTCGATACTAATTATGACAAGTATCTGTAATTTCGGTACAAATTATGACAGGTAACTGTAACTTCGATACTAATTATGACATGGAACTGTTATTTCGAAACAAATTATGGCAGGTAACTGTAACTTCGTTACTAATTATGACAAGTAACTGTAATTTTGGTTCAAATTATGGCAGGTAACTGTAACTTCGATACAAATTATGACAAGGAACTGTAATTTCGATACAAATAATGGCAGGTAACTGTAACTTCGATACTAATTATGACAGGTAACAGTAACTTCGATACTAATTATGACAGGTAACTGTAACTTCGCTACTAATTATGACAAGTAACTGTAATTTCGATACAAACTATGACAGGTAACTGTAACTTCGATACTAATTATAACAAGTATCTGTAATTTCGGTACAAATTATGACAGGTAACTGTAACTTCGATACTAATTATGACAAGGAACTGTTATTTCGATACAAATTATGACAGGTAACTGTAACTTCGTTACTAATTATGACAAGTATCTGTAATTTCGGTACAAATTATGGCAGGTAACTGTAACTTCGATACAAATTATGACAGGTAACTTTAACTTCGTTACTAATTATGACAAGTAACTGTAATTTCGATACAAATAATGGCAGGTAATTGTAACTTTGATACTAATTATGACAGGTAACAGTAACCCCGATACTAATTATGACAGGTAACTGCAACTTCGACACTAATTATGACAGGTTACTGTAACTTCGTTACTAATTATGACATGAAACTGTAATTTCGATACAAATTATGGCAGGTAACTGTAATTTCGATACAAATTATGGCAGGTAACTGTAACTTCGATACTAATTATGACAAGTAACAGTAACGTCGATACTAATTATGACAAGGAACTGTTATTTCGATACAAATTATGACAGGTAACTGTAACTTCGTTACTAATTATGACAAGTAACTGTAATTTCGATACAGATTAAGTCAGGTAACAGTAACTTCGATAGTAATTATGACAAGTAACAGTAACTTCGATACTAATTATGACAGGTAACTGTAACTTCGATACAAATTACGACAGGTAACTGTAACTTCGATACAAATTATGACAGGTACTGTAACTTCGATATTAATTATGACAAGTAACTGTAATTTCGATACAAATTATGGCAGGTAACTGTAACTTCGATACTAATTATGACAGGTAACAGTAACTTCGATATTAATTATGACAGGTAACTGTAACTTCGCTACTAATTATGACAAGTAACTGTAATTTCGATACAAACTATGACAGGTAACTGTAACTTCGATACAGGTTATGACAGGTAACAGTAACTTCGCTACTAATTATGACTAGTAACTGTAATTTCGATACAAACTATGACAGGTAACTGTAACTTCGTTACTAATTATGACAAGTAACTGTATTTTCGATACTAAATATGGCAGGCAACTGTAACTTCGATACTAATTATGACAGGTTACAGTAACCTCGATACTAATTATGACAAGTAACTGTAATTTTGATAAAAAATTATGACAGGTAACTCTAACTTCGTTACTAATTATGACAGGTAACAGTAACTTCGATACTTATTATGACAAGTAACTGTAACATCGATACTAATTATGACAGGTAACTGTAACTTCGATACTAATTATGACAAGTAACTCTAACTTCATTACAAATTATGACAATTTACTGTAATTTCGATACAAATTATGGCAGGTAACTGAAACATCGTTTCTAATTATGGCAGGTAACTATAATTTCGATACAAATTATGACAGGTAACAGTAACTTCAATACTAATTATGACAGGTAACTGCAACTTCGACACTAATTATGACAGGTTACTGTAACTTCGTTACTAATAATGACATGAAACTGTAATTTCGATACAAATTATGGCAGGGAACTGTAATTTCGATACAAATTATGGCAGGTAACTGTAACTTCGATACTAATTATGACAAGTAACAGTAACTTCGATATTAATTATGACAAGTAACTGTAATTTCGATACAGATTAAGTCAGGTAACAGTAACTTCGATAGTAATTATGACAAGTAACAGTAACTTCGATACTAATTATGACAGGTAACTGTAACTTCGAAAATAATTACCACAGGTAACTGTAACTTCGATACAAATTATGAGATGTAACTGTAACTTCGATATTAATTATGACAAGTAACTGTAATTTCGATACAAATTATGGCAGGTAACTGTAACTTCGATACTAATTATGACAGGTAACAGGAACTTCGATACTATTTATGACAGGTAACTGTAACTTCGCTACTAATTATGACAAGTTACTGTAATTTCGATACAAACTATGACAGGTAACTGTAACTTCGATACTAATTATGACAAGTATCTGTAATTTCGGTACAAATTATGACAGGTAACTGTAACTTCGATACTAATTATGACATGGAACTGTTATTTCGAAACAAATTATGGCAGGTAACTGTAACTTCGTTACTAATTATGACAAGTAACTGTAATTTTGGTTCAAATTATGGCAGGTAACTGTAACTTCGATACAAATTATGACAAGGAACTGTAATTTCGATACAAATAATGGCAGGTAACTGTAACTTCGATACTAATTATGACAGGTAACAGTAACTTCGATACTAATTATGACAGGTAACTGTAACTTCGCTACTAATTATGACAAGTAACTGTAATTTCGATACAAACTATGACAGGTAACTGTAACTTCGATACTAATTATAACAAGTATCTGTAATTTCGGTACAAATTATGACAGGTAACTGTAACTTCGATACTAATTATGACAAGGAACAGTTATTTCGATAGAAATTATGACAGGTAACTGTAACTTCGTTACTAATTATGACAAGTATCTGTAATTTCGGTACAAATTATGGCAGGTAACTGTAACTTCGATACAAATTATGACAGGTAACTTTAACTTCGTTACTAATTATGACATGTAACTGTAATTTCGATACAAATAATGGCAGGTAACTGTAACTTCGATACTAATTATGACAGGTAACAGTAACTCCGATACTAATTATGACAGGTAACAGTAACTTCGCTACTAATTATGACAAGTAACTGTAATTTCGATACAAACTATGACAGGTAACTGTAACTTCGAAACTAATTATGACAAGGAACTGTTCTTTCGATACAAATTATGACAGGTAACTGTAACTTCGTTACTAATTATGACAAGTATCTGTAATTTCGGTACCAATTATGGCAGGTAACTGTAACATCGATACAAATTATGGCAGGTAACTGTAACTTCGATACAAATTATGACAGGTAACAGTAACTTCGCTACTAATTATGACAAGTAACTGTAATTTCGATACAAACTATGACAGGTAACTGTAACTTCGTTACTAATTATGACAAGTAACTGTAATTTCGATATAAATTATGGCAGGTAACAGTAACTTCGATACTAATTATTACAGGTAACTGTAACTTCGATACTAATTATGACAAGGAACTGTTATTTCGATACAAATTATGACAGGTAACAGTAACTTCGTGACTTATTATGGCAAGTGACTGTGATTTCGATACAAATTATGGCAGGTTACAGTAATTTCGATACTAATTATGACAGGTAACTGTAACTCCTATACTAATTATGACAGGTAACTGTACCTTCGTTACTAATTATGACAAGTAACTGTACTTTCGATACAAATGATGGCAGGTAACTGTAACTTCGATACTAATTATGACAGGTAACAATAACTTCGATACTAATTATGACAGAAAACAGTAACTTCGATACTAATTATGACAGGTAACAGTATCTTCGATACTAATTATGGCAGGTAACTGTAACTTCGATACTAATGATGACAGTTAACTGTAACTTCGTTACTAATTACGACAAGTAACTCTAATTTCGATACAAATTATGGCAGGTAACTGTAACTTCGATACTAATTATGACAGGTAACAGTAACTTCGATACTATTTATAACAAGTAACTGTAACTTCGATACTAATTATGACAGGTAACGGTAACTTCGTTACTAATTATAACAAGTAACTGTAATTTCGATACAAATTATGGCAGGTAACTGTAACTTCGATACTAATTATGACAGGTTAAATTAACTTCGATACTAATTATGACAAGTAACAGTTACTTCGATACTAATTATGACAAGTAACTATAACTTCGAAACTAATTATGACAGGTAACTGTAACATCGTTACTAATTTTGACAAGTGTCTGTAATTTCGGTATAAAATTATGGCAGGTAACTGTAACTTCGATACTAATTATGACAGGTAACAGTAACTTCGATACTAATTATGACAAGTAACTGTAACATCGATACTAATTATGACAGGTAACTGTAACTTCGATACTAATTATGACAAGTAACTCTAACTTCATTACAAATTATGACAATTAACTGTAATTTCGATACAAATTATGGCAGGTAACTGAAACATCGTTTCTAATTATGGCAGGTAACTATAATTTCGATACAAATTATGACAGGTAACAGTAACTTCAATACTAATTATAACAGGTAACTGCAACTTCGACACTAATTATGACAGGTTACTGTAACTTCGTTACTAATTATGACATGAAACTGTAATTTCGATACAAATTATGGCAGGTAACTGTAATTTCGATACAAATTATGGCAGGTAACTGTAACTTCGATACTAATTATGACAAGTAACAGTTACTTCGATACTAATTATGACAAGTAACTGTAACATCGATACTAATTATGACAGGTTAAATTAACTTCGATACTAATTATGACAAGTAACAGTTACTTCGATACTAATTATGACAAGTAACTGTAACTTCGAAACAAATTATGACAGGTAACTGTAACATCGTTACTAATTATGACAAGTAACTGTAATGTCGATACAAATTATGGCAGGTAACTCTAACTTCGATATTAATTATGACAGGTTACAGTAACCTCGATACTAATTATGACAAGTAAGTGTAACTTCGATACTAATTATGACAGGTAACAGTAACTTCGATACTAATTATGACAAGTAACTGTAACATCGATACTAATTATGACAGGTAACTGTAACTTCGATACTAATTATGACAAGTTACACTAACTTCATTACAAATTATGACAATTAACTGTAATTTCGAAACAAATTATGGCAGGTAACTGAAACATCGTTTCTAATTATGGCAGGTAACTATAATTTCGATACAAACTATGACAGGTAACAGTAACCCCGATACTAATTATGACAGGTAACTGCAACTTCGACACTAATTATGACAGGTTACTGTAACTTCGTTACTAATTATGACATGAAACTGTAATTTCGATACAAATTATGGCAGGTAACTGTAATTTCGATACAAATTATGGCAGGTAACTGTAACTTCGATACTAATTATGACAAGTAACAGTAACGTCGATACTAATTATGACAAGGAACTGTTATTTCGATACAAATTATGACAGGTAACTGTAACTTCGTTACTAATTATGACAAGTAACTGTAATTTCGATACAGATTAAGTCAGGTAACAGTAACTTCGATAGTAATTATGACAAGTAACAGTAACATCGATACTAATTATGACAGGTAACTGTAACTTCGATACTAATTACGACAGGTAACTGTAACTTCGATACAAATTATGACAAGTACTGTAACTTCGATATTAATTATGACAAGTAACTGTAATTTCGATACAAATTATGGCAGGTAACTGTAACTTCGATACTAATTATGACAGGTAACAGTAACTTCGATATTAATTATGACAGGTAACTGTAACTTCGCTACTAATTATGACAAGTAACTGTAATTTCGATACAAACTATGACAGGTAACTGTAACTTCGATACAGGTTATGACAGGTAACAGTAACTTCGCTACTAATTATGACTAGTAACTGTAATTTCGATACAAACTATGACAGGTAACTGTAACTTCGTTACTAATTATGACAAGTAACTGTATTTTCGATACTAATTATGGCAGGCAACTGTAACTTCGATACTAATTATGACAGGTTACAGTAACCTCGATACTAATTGTGACAAGTAAATGTAATTTTGATAAAAAATTATGACAGGTAACTCTAACTTCGTTACTAATTATGACAGGTAACAGTAACTTCGATACTAATTATGACAAGTAACTGTAACATCGATACTAATTATGACAGGTAACTGTAACTTCGATACTAATTATGACAAGTAACTCTAACTTCATTACAAATTATGACAATTTACTGTAATTTCGATACAAATTATGGCAGGTAACTGAAACATCGTTTCTAATTATGGCAGGTAACTATAATTTCGATACAAATTATGACAGGTAACAGTAGCTTCAATACTAATTATGACAGGTAACTGCAACTTCGACACTAATTATGACAGGTTACTGTAACATCGTTACTAATAATGACATGAAACTGTAATTTCGATACAAATTATGGCAGGGAACTGTAATTTCGATACAAATTATGGCAGGTAACTGTAACTTCGATACTAATTATGACAAGTAACAGTAACTTCGATATTAATTATGACAAGTAACTGTAATTTCGATACAGATTAAGTCAGGTAACAGTAACTTCGATAGTAATTATGACAAGTAACAGTAACTTCGATACTAATTATGACAGGTAACTGTAACTTCAAAACTAATTACGACAGGTAACTGTAACTTCGATACAAATTATGAGATGTAACTGTAACTTCGATATTAATTATGACAAGTAACTGTAATTTCGATACAAATTATGGCAGGTAACTGTAACTTCGATACTAATTATGACAGGTAACAGTAACTTCGATACTAATTATGACAGGTAACTGTAACTTCGCTACTAATTATGACAAGTTACTGTAATTTCGATACAAACTATGACAGGTATCTGTAACTTCGATACTAATTATGACAAGTATCTGAAATTTCGGTACAAATTATGACAGGTAACTGTAACTTCGATACTAATTATGACATGGAACTGTTATTTCGAAACAAATTATGGCAGGTAACTGTAACTTCGTTACTAATTATGACAAGTAACTGTAATTTTGGTTCAAATTATGGCAGGTAACTGTAACTTCGATACAAATTATGACAAGGAACTTTAACTCCGTTACTAATTATGACATGTAACTGTAATTTCGATACAAATAATGGCAGGTAACTGTAACTTCGATACTAATTATGACAGGTAACAGTAACTCCGATACTAATTATGACAGGTAACAGTAACTTCGCTACTAATTATGACAAGTAACTGTAATTTCGATACAAACTATGACAGGTAACTGTAACTTCGAAACTAATTATGACAAGGAACTGTTCTTTCGATACAAATTATGACAGGTAACTGTAACTTCGTTACTAATTATGACAAGTATCTGTAATTTCGGTACCAATTATGGCAGGTAACTGTAACATCGATACAAATTATGGCAGGTAACTGTAACTTCGATACAAATTATGACAGGTAACAGTAACTTCGCTACTAATTATGACAAGTAACTGTAATTTCGATACAAACTATGACAGGTAACTGTAACTTCGTTACTAATTATGACAAGTAACTGTAATTTCGATATAAATTATGGCAGGTAACAGTAACTTCGATACTAATTATTACAGGTAACTGTAACTTCGATACTAATTATGACAAGGAACTGTTATTTCGATACAAATTATGACAGGTAACAGTAACTTCGTGACTTATTATGGCAAGTGACTGTGATTTCGATACAAATTATGGCAGGTTACAGTAATTTCGATACTAATTATGACAGGTAACTGTAACTCCTATACTAATTATGACAGGTAACTGTACCTTCGTTACTAATTATGACAAGTAACTGTACTTTCGATACAAATGATGACAGGTAACTGTAACTTCGATACTAATTATGACAGAAAACAGTAACTTCGATACTAATTATGACAGGTAACAGTATCTTCGATACTAATTATGGCAGGTAACTGTAACTTCGATACTAATGATGACAGTTAACTGTAACTTCGTTACTAATTACGACATGTAACTCTAATTTCGATACAAATTATGGCAGGTAACTGTAACTTCGATACTAATTATGACAGGTAACAGTAACTTCGATACTATTTATAACAAGTAACTGTAACTTCGATACTAATTATGACAGGTAACGGTAACTTCGTTACTAATTATAACAAGTAACTGTAATTTCGATACAAATTATGGCAGGTAACTGTAACTTCGATACTAATTATGACAGGTTAAATTAACTTCGATACTAATTATGACAAGAAACAGTTACTTCGATACTAATTATGACAAGTAACTATAACTTCGAAACTAATTATGACAGGTAACTGTAACATCGTTACTAATTTTGACAAGTGTCTGTAATTTCGGTATAAAATTATGGCAGGTAACTGTAACTTCGATACTAATTATGACAGGTAACAGTAACTTCGATACTAATTATGACAAGTAACTGTAACATCGATACTAATTATGACAGGTAACTGTAACTTCGATACTAATTATGACAAGTAACTCTAACTTCATTACAAATTATGACAATTAACTGTAATTTCGATACAAATTATGGCAGGTAACTGAAACATCGTTTCTAATTATGGCAGGTAACTATAATTTCGATACAAATTATGACCGGTAACAGTAACTTCAATACTAATTATAACAGGTAACTGCAACTTCGACACTAATTATGACAGGTTACTGTAACTTCGTTACTAATTATGACATGAAACTGTAATTTCGATACAAATTATGGCAGGTAACTGTAATTTCGATACAAATTATGGCAGGTAACTGTAACTTCGATACTAATTATGACAAGTAACAGTAACTTCGATACTAATTATGACAAGTAACTGTAACATCGATACTAATTATGACAGGTTAAATTAACTTCGATACTAATTATGACAAGTAACAGTTACTTCGATACTAATTATGACAAGTAACTGTAACTTCGAAACAAATTATGACAGGTAACTGTAACATCGTTACTAATTATGACAAGTAACTGTAATTTCGATACAAATTGTGGCAGGTAACTCTAACTTCGATATTAATTATGACAGGTTACAGTAACCTCGATACTAATTATGACAAGTAAGTGTAACTTCGATACTAATTATGACAGGTAACAGTAACTTCGATACTAATTATGACAAGTAACTGTAACATCGATACTAATTATGACAGGTAACTGTAACTTCGATACTAATTATGACAAGTAACTCTAACTTCATTACAAATTATGACAATTAACTGTAATTTCGATACAAATTATGGCAGGTAACTGAAACATCGTTTCTAATTATGGCAGGTAACTATAATTTCGATACAAACTATGACAGGTAACAGTAACCCCGATACTAATTATGACAGGTAACTGCAACTTCGACACTAATTATGACAGGTTAGTGTAACTTCGTTACTAATTATGACATGAAACTGTAATTTCGATACAAATTATGGCAGGTAACTGTAATTTCGATACAAATTATGGCAGGTAACTGTAACTTCGATACTAATTATGACAAGTAACAGTAACGTCGATACTAATTATGACAAGGAACTGTTATTTCGATACAAATTATGACAGGTAACTGTAACTTCGTTACTAATTATGACAAGTAACTGTAATTTCGATACAGATTAAGTCAGGTAACAGTAACTTCGATAGTAATTATGACAAGTAACAGTAACATCGATACTAATTATGTCAGGTAACTGTAACTTCGATACTAATTACGACAGGTAACTGTAACTTCGATACAAATTATGACAGGTACTGTAACTTCGATATTAATTATGACAAGTAACTGTAATTTCGATACAAATTATGGCAGGTAACTGTAACTTCGATACTAATTATGACAGGTAACAGTAACTTCGATATTAATTATGACAGGTAACTGTAACTTCGCTACTAATTATGACAAGTAACTGTAATTTCGATACAAACTATGACAGGTAACTGTAACTTCGATACAGGTTATGACAGGTAACAGTAACTTCGCTACTAATTATGACTAGTAACTGTAATTTCGATACAAACTATGACAGGTAACTGTAACTTCGTTACTAATTATGACAAGTAACTGTATTTTCGATACTAATTATGGCAGGCAACTGTAACTTCGATACTAATTATGACAGGTTACAGTAACCTCGATACTAATTATGACAAGTAAATGTAATTTTGATAAAAAATTATGACAGGTAACTCTAACTTCGTTACTAATTATGAAAGGTAACAGTAACATCGATACTAATTATGACAAGTAACTGTAACATCGATACTAATTATGACAGGTAACTGTAACTTCGATACTAATTATGACAAGTAACTCTAACTTCATTACAAATTATGACAATTTACTGTAATTTCGATACAAATTATGGCAGGTAACTGAAACATCGTTTCTAATTATGGCAGGTAACTATAATTTCGATACAAATTATGACAGGTAACAGTAGCTTCAATACTAATTATGACAGGTAACTGCAACTTCGACACTAATTATGACAGGTTACTGTAACTTCGTTACTAATAATGACATGAAACTGTAATTTCGATACAAATTATGGCAGGGAACTGTGATTTCGATACAAATTATGGCAGGTAACTGTAACTTCGATACTAATTATGACAAGTTACAGTAACTTCGATATTAATTATGACAAGTAACTGTAATTTCGATACAGATTAAGTCAGGTAACAGTAACTTCGATAGTAATTATGACAAGTAACAGTAACTTCGATACTAATTATGACAGGTAACTGTAACTTCAAAACTAATTACGACAGGTAACTGTAACTTCGATACAAATTATGAGATGTAACTGTAACTTCGATATTAATTATGACAAGTAACTGTAATTTCGATACAAATTATGGCAGGTAACTGTAACTTCGATACTAATTATGACAGGTAACAGTAACTTCGATACTAATTATGACAGGTAACTGTAACTTCGCTACTAATTATGACAAGTTACTGTAATTTCGATACAAACTATGACAGGTAACTGTAACTTCGATACTAATTATGACAAGTATCTGTAATTTAGGTACAAATTATGACAGGTAACTGTAACTTCGATACTAATTATGACATGGAACTGTTATTTCGAAACAAATTATGGCAGGTAACTGTAACTTCGTTACTAATTATGACAAGTAACTGTAATTTTGGTTCAAATTATGGCAGGTAACTGTAACTTCGATACAAATTATGACAAGGAACTGCAATTTCGATACAAATAATGGCAGGTAACTGTAACTTCGATACTAATTATGACAGGTAACAGTAACTTCGATACTAATTATGACAGGTAACTGTAACTTCGCTACTAATTATGACAAGTAACTGTAATTTCGATACAAACTATGACAGGTAACTGTAACTTCGATACTAATTATAACAAGTATCTGTAATTTCGGTACAAATTATGACAGGTAACTGTAAGTTCGATACTAATTATGACAAGGAACTGTTATTTCGATACAAATTATGACAGGTAACTGTAACTTCGATACTAATTATGACAAGTTACACTAACTTCATTACAAATTATGACAATTAACTGTAATTTCGAAACAAATTATGGCAGGTAACTGAAACATCGTTTCTAATTATGGCAGGTAACTATAATTTCGATACAAACTATGACAGGTAACAGTAACCCCGATACTAATTATGACAGGTAACTGCAACTTCGACACTAATTATGACAGGTTACTGTAACTTCGTTACTAATTATGACATGAAACTGTAATTTCGATACAAATTATGGCAGGTAACTGTAATTTCGATACAAATTATGGCAGGTAACTGTAACTTCGATACTAATTATGACAAGTAACAGTAACGTCGATACTAATTATGACAAGGAACTGTTATTTCGATACAAATTATGACAGGTAACTGTAACTTCGTTACTAATTATGACAAGTAACTGTAATTTCGATACAGATTAAGTCAGGTAACAGTAACTTCGATAGTAATTATGACAAGTAACAGTAACATCGATACTAATTATGACAGGTAACTGTAACTTCGATACTAATTACGACAGGTAACTGTAACTTCGATACAAATTATGACAAGTACTGTAACTTCGATATTAATTATGACAAGTAACTGTAATTTCGATACAAATTATGGCAGGTAACTGTAACTTCGATACTAATTATGACAGGTAACAGTAACTTCGATATTAATTATGACAGGTAACTGTAACTTCGCTACTAATTATGACAAGTAACTGTAATTTCGATACAAACTATGACAGGTAACTGTAACTTCGATACAGGTTATGACAGGTAACAGTAACTTCGCTACTAATTATGACTAGTAACTGTAATTTCGATACAAACTATGACAGGTAACTGTAACTTCGTTACTAATTATGACAAGTAACTGTATTTTCGATACTAATTATGGCAGGCAACTGTAACTTCGATACTAATTATGACAGGTTACAGTAACCTCGATACTAATTGTGACAAGTAAATGTAATTTTGATAAAAAATTATGACAGGTAACTCTAACTTCGTTACTAATTATGACAGGTAACAGTAACTTCGATACTAATTATGACAAGTAACTGTAACATCGATACTAATTATGACAGGTAACTGTAACTTCGATACTAATTATGACAAGTAACTCTAACTTCATTACAAATTATGACAATTTACTGTAATTTCGATACAAATTATGGCAGGTAACTGAAACATCGTTTCTAATTATGGCAGGTAACTATAATTTCGATACAAATTATGACAGGTAACAGTAGCTTCAATACTAATTATGACAGGTAACTGCAACTTCGACACTAATTATGACAGGTTACTGTAACATCGTTACTAATAATGACATGAAACTGTAATTTCGATACAAATTATGGCAGGGAACTGTAATTTCGATACAAATTATGGCAGGTAACTGTAACTTCGATACTAATTATGACAAGTAACAGTAACTTCGATATTAATTATGACAAGTAACTGTAATTTCGATACAGATTAAGTCAGGTAACAGTAACTTCGATAGTAATTATGACAAGTAACAGTAACTTCGATACTAATTATGACAGGTAACTGTAACTTCAAAACTAATTACGACAGGTAACTGTAACTTCGATACAAATTATGAGATGTAACTGTAACTTCGATATTAATTATGACAAGTAACTGTAATTTCGATACAAATTATGGCAGGTAACTGTAACTTCGATACTAATTATGACAGGTAACAGTAACTTCGATACTAATTATGACAGGTAACTGTAACTTCGCTACTAATTATGACAAGTTACTGTAATTTCGATACAAACTATGACAGGTATCTGTAACTTCGATACTAATTATGACAAGTATCTGAAATTTCGGTACAAATTATGACAGGTAACTGTAACTTCGATACTAATTATGACATGGAACTGTTATTTCGAAACAAATTATGGCAGGTAACTGTAACTTCGTTACTAATTATGACAAGTAACTGTAATTTTGGTTCAAATTATGGCAGGTAACTGTAACTTCGATACAAATTATGACAAGGAACTTTAACTCCGTTACTAATTATGACATGTAACTGTAATTTCGATACAAATAATGGCAGGTAACTGTAACTTCGATACTAATTATGACAGGTAACAGTAACTCCGATACTAATTATGACAGGTAACAGTAACTTCGCTACTAATTATGACAAGTAACTGTAATTTCGATACAAACTATGACAGGTAACTGTAACTTCGAAACTAATTATGACAAGGAACTGTTCTTTCGATACAAATTATGACAGGTAACTGTAACTTCGTTACTAATTATGACAAGTATCTGTAATTTCGGTACCAATTATGGCAGGTAACTGTAACATCGATACAAATTATGGCAGGTAACTGTAACTTCGATACAAATTATGACAGGTAACAGTAACTTCGCTACTAATTATGACAAGTAACTGTAATTTCGATACAAACTATGACAGGTAACTGTAACTTCGTTACTAATTATGACAAGTAACTGTAATTTCGATATAAATTATGGCAGGTAACAGTAACTTCGATACTAATTATTACAGGTAACTGTAACTTCGATACTAATTATGACAAGGAACTGTTATTTCGATACAAATTATGACAGGTAACAGTAACTTCGTGACTTATTATGGCAAGTGACTGTGATTTCGATACAAATTATGGCAGGTTACAGTAATTTCGATACTAATTATGACAGGTAACTGTAACTCCTATACTAATTATGACAGGTAACTGTACCTTCGTTACTAATTATGACAAGTAACTGTACTTTCGATACAAATGATGACAGGTAACTGTAACTTCGATACTAATTATGACAGGTAACAATAACTTCGATACTAATTATGACAGAAAACAGTAACTTCGATACTAATTATGACAGGTAACAGTATCTTCGATACTAATTATGGCAGGTAACTGTAACTTCGATACTAATGATGACAGTTAACTGTAACTTCGTTACTAATTACGACATGTAACTCTAATTTCGATACAAATTATGGCAGGTAACTGTAACTTCGATACTAATTATGACAGGTAACAGTAACTTCGATACTATTTATAACAAGTAACTGTAACTTCGATACTAATTATGACAGGTAACGGTAACTTCGTTACTAATTATAACAAGTAACTGTAATTTCGATACAAATTATGGCAGGTAACTGTAACTTCGATACTAATTATGACAGGTTAAATTAACTTCGATACTAATTATGACAAGAAACAGTTACTTCGATACTAATTATGACAAGTAACTATAACTTCGAAACTAATTATGACAGGTAACTGTAACATCGTTACTAATTTTGACAAGTGTCTGTAATTTCGGTATAAAATTATGGCAGGTAACTGTAACTTCGATACTAATTATGACAGGTAACAGTAACTTCGATACTAATTATGACAAGTAACTGTAACATCGATACTAATTATGACAGGTAACTGTAACTTCGATACTAATTATGACAAGTAACTCTAACTTCATTACAAATTATGACAATTAACTGTAATTTCGATACAAATTATGGCAGGTAACTGAAACATCGTTTCTAATTATGGCAGGTAACTATAATTTCGATACAAATTATGACCGGTAACAGTAACTTCAATACTAATTATAACAGGTAACTGCAACTTCGACACTAATTATGACAGGTTACTGTAACTTCGTTACTAATTATGACATGAAACTGTAATTTCGATACAAATTATGGCAGGTAACTGTAATTTCGATACAAATTATGGCAGGTAACTGTAACTTCGATACTAATTATGACAAGTAACAGTAACTTCGATACTAATTATGACAAGTAACTGTAACATCGATACTAATTATGACAGGTTAAATTAACTTCGATACTAATTATGACAAGTAACAGTTACTTCGATACTAATTATGACAAGTAACTGTAACTTCGAAACAAATTATGACAGGTAACTGTAACATCGTTACTAATTATGACAAGTAACTGTAATTTCGATACAAATTGTGGCAGGTAACTCTAACTTCGATATTAATTATGACAGGTTACAGTAACCTCGATACTAATTATGACAAGTAAGTGTAACTTCGATACTAATTATGACAGGTAACAGTAACTTCGATACTAATTATGACAAGTAACTGTAACATCGATACTAATTATGACAGGTAACTGTAACTTCGATACTAATTATGACAAGTAACTCTAACTTCATTACAAATTATGACAATTAACTGTAATTTCGATACAAATTATGGCAGGTAACTGAAACATCGTTTCTAATTATGGCAGGTAACTATAATTTCGATACAAACTATGACAGGTAACAGTAACCCCGATACTAATTATGACAGGTAACTGCAACTTCGACACTAATTATGACAGGTTAGTGTAACTTCGTTACTAATTATGACATGAAACTGTAATTTCGATACAAATTATGGCAGGTAACTGTAATTTCGATACAAATTATGGCAGGTAACTGTAACTTCGATACTAATTATGACAAGTAACAGTAACGTCGATACTAATTATGACAAGGAACTGTTATTTCGATACAAATTATGACAGGTAACTGTAACTTCGTTACTAATTATGACAAGTAACTGTAATTTCGATACAGATTAAGTCAGGTAACAGTAACTTCGATAGTAATTATGACAAGTAACAGTAACATCGATACTAATTATGTCAGGTAACTGTAACTTCGATACTAATTACGACAGGTAACTGTAACTTCGATACAAATTATGACAGGTACTGTAACTTCGATATTAATTATGACAAGTAACTGTAATTTCGATACAAATTATGGCAGGTAACTGTAACTTCGATACTAATTATGACAGGTAACAGTAACTTCGATATTAATTATGACAGGTAACTGTAACTTCGCTACTAATTATGACAAGTAACTGTAATTTCGATACAAACTATGACAGGTAACTGTAACTTCGATACAGGTTATGACAGGTAACAGTAACTTCGCTACTAATTATGACTAGTAACTGTAATTTCGATACAAACTATGACAGGTAACTGTAACTTCGTTACTAATTATGACAAGTAACTGTATTTTCGATACTAATTATGGCAGGCAACTGTAACTTCGATACTAATTATGACAGGTTACAGTAACCTCGATACTAATTATGACAAGTAAATGTAATTTTGATAAAAAATTATGACAGGTAACTCTAACTTCGTTACTAATTATGAAAGGTAACAGTAACATCGATACTAATTATGACAAGTAACTGTAACATCGATACTAATTATGACAGGTAACTGTAACTTCGATACTAATTATGACAAGTAACTCTAACTTCATTACAAATTATGACAATTTACTGTAATTTCGATACAAATTATGGCAGGTAACTGAAACATCGTTTCTAATTATGGCAGGTAACTATAATTTCGATACAAATTATGACAGGTAACAGTAGCTTCAATACTAATTATGACAGGTAACTGCAACTTCGACACTAATTATGACAGGTTACTGTAACTTCGTTACTAATAATGACATGAAACTGTAATTTCGATACAAATTATGGCAGGGAACTGTGATTTCGATACAAATTATGGCAGGTAACTGTAACTTCGATACTAATTATGACAAGTTACAGTAACTTCGATATTAATTATGACAAGTAACTGTAATTTCGATACAGATTAAGTCAGGTAACAGTAACTTCGATAGTAATTATGACAAGTAACAGTAACTTCGATACTAATTATGACAGGTAACTGTAACTTCAAAACTAATTACGACAGGTAACTGTAACTTCGATACAAATTATGAGATGTAACTGTAACTTCGATATTAATTATGACAAGTAACTGTAATTTCGATACAAATTATGGCAGGTAACTGTAACTTCGATACTAATTATGACAGGTAACAGTAACTTCGATACTAATTATGACAGGTAACTGTAACTTCGCTACTAATTATGACAAGTTACTGTAATTTCGATACAAACTATGACAGGTAACTGTAACTTCGATACTAATTATGACAAGTATCTGTAATTTAGGTACAAATTATGACAGGTAACTGTAACTTCGATACTAATTATGACATGGAACTGTTATTTCGAAACAAATTATGGCAGGTAACTGTAACTTCGTTACTAATTATGACAAGTAACTGTAATTTTGGTTCAAATTATGGCAGGTAACTGTAACTTCGATACAAATTATGACAAGGAACTGCAATTTCGATACAAATAATGGCAGGTAACTGTAACTTCGATACTAATTATGACAGGTAACAGTAACTTCGATACTAATTATGACAGGTAACTGTAACTTCGCTACTAATTATGACAAGTAACTGTAATTTCGATACAAACTATGACAGGTAACTGTAACTTCGATACTAATTATAACAAGTATCTGTAATTTCGGTACAAATTATGACAGGTAACTGTAAGTTCGATACTAATTATGACAAGGAACTGTTATTTCGATACAAATTATGACAGGTAACTGTAACTTCGTTACTAATTATGACAAGTATCTGTAATTTCGGTACAAATTATGGCAGGTAACTGTAACTTCGATACAAATTATGACAGGTAACTTTAACTTCGTTACTAATTATGACAAGTAACTGTAATTTCGATACAAATAATGGCAGGTAACTGTAACTTCGATACTAATTATGACAGGTAACAGTAACCCCGATACTAATTATGACAGGTAACTGCAACTTCGACACTAATTATGACAGGTTACTGTAACTTCGTTACTAATTATGACATGAAACTGTAATTTCGATACAAATTATGGCAGGTAACTGTAATTTCGATACAAATTATGGCAGGTATCTGTAACTTCGATACTAATTATGACAAGTAACAGTAACGTCGATACTAATTATGACAAGGAACTGTTATTTCGATACAAATTATGACAGGTAACTGTAACTTCGTTACTAATTATGACAAGTAACTGTAATTTCGATACAGATTAAGTCAGGTAACAGTAACTTCGATAGTAATTATGACAAGTAACAGTAACTTCGATACTAATTATGACAGGTAACTGTAACTTCGATACTAATTACGACAGGTAACTGTAACTTCGATACAAATTATGACAGGTACTGTAACTTCGATATTAATTATGACAAGTAACTGTAATTTCGATACAAATTATGGCAGGTAACTGTAACTTCGATACAGGTTATGACAGGTAACAGTAACTTCGCTACTAATTATGACTAGTAACTGTAATTTCGATACAAACTATGACAGGTAACTGTAACTTCGTTACTAATTATGACAAGTAACTGTATTTTCGATACTAATTATGGCAGGCAACTGTAACTTCGATACTAATTATGACAGGTTACAGTAACCTCGATACTAATTATGACAAGTAACTGTAATTTTGATAAAAAATTATGACAGGTAACTCTAACTTCGTTACTAATTATGACAGGTAACAGTAACTTCGATACTTATTATGACAAGTAACTGTAACATCGATACTAATTATGACAGGTAACTGTAACTTCGTTACTAATTATGACATGTAACTGTAATTTCGATACAAATAATGGCAGGTAACTGTAACTTCGATACTAATTATGACAGGTAACAGTAACTCCGATACTAATTATGACAGGTAACAGTAACTTCGCTACTAATTATGACAAGTAACTGTAATTTCGATACAAACTATGACAGGTAACTGTAACTTCGAAACTAATTATGACAAGGAACTGTTCTTTCGATACAAATTATGACAGGTAACTGTAACTTCGTTACTAATTATGACAAGTATCTGTAATTTCGGTACCAATTATGGCAGGTAACTGTAACATCGATACAAATTATGGCAGGTAACTGTAACTTCGATACAAATTATGACAGGTAACAGTAACTTCGCTACTAATTATGACAAGTAACTGTAATTTCGATACAAACTATGACAGGTAACTGTAACTTCGTTACTAATTATGACAAGTAACTGTAATTTCGATATAAATTATGGCAGGTAACAGTAACTTCGATACTAATTATTACAGGTAACTGTAACTTCGATACTAATTATGACAAGGAACTGTTATTTCGATACAAATTATGACAGGTAACAGTAACTTCGTGACTTATTATGGCAAGTGACTGTGATTTCGATACAAATTATGGCAGTTTACAGTAATTTCGATACTAATTATGACAGGTAACTGTAACTCCTATACTAATTATGACAGGTAACTGTACCTTCGTTACTAATTATGACAAGTAACTGTACTTTCGATACAAATGATGGCAGGTAACTGTAACTTCGATACTAATTATGACAGGTAACAATAACTTCGATACTAATTATGACAGAAAACAGTAACTTCGATACTAATTATGACAGGTAACAGTATCTTCGATACTAATTATGGCAGGTAACTGTAACTTCGATACTAATGATGACAGTTAACTGTAACTTCGTTACTAATTACGACAAGTAACTCTAATTTCGATACAAATTATGGCAGGTAACTGTAACTTCGATACTAATTATGACAGGTACCAGTAACTTCGATAGTATTTATAACAAGTAACTGTAACTTCGATACTAATTATGACAGGTAACGGTAACTTCGTTACTAATTATAACAAGTAACTGTAATTTCGATACAAATTATGGCAGGTAACTGTAACTTCGATACTAATTATGACAGGTTAAATTAACTTCGATACTAATTATGACAAGTAACAGTTACTTCGATACTAATTATGACAAGTAACTATAACTTCGAAACTAATTATGACAGGTAACTGTAACATCGTTACTAATTTTGACAAGTGTCTGTAATTTCGGTATAAAATTATGGCAGGTAACTGTAACTTCGATAATAATTATGACAGGTAACAGTAACTTCGATACTAATTATGACAAGTAACTGTAACATCGATACTAATTATGACAGGTAACTGTAACTTCGATACTAATTATGACAAGTAACTCTAACTTCATTACAAATTATGACAATTAACTGTAATTTCGATACAAATTATGGCAGGTAACTGAAACATCGTTTCTAATTATGGCAGGTAACTATAATTTCGATACAAATTATGACAGGTAACAGTAACTTCAATACTAATTATAACAGGTAACTGCAACTTCGACACTAATTATGACAGGTTACTGTAACTTCGTTACTAATTATGACATGAAACTGTAATTTCGATACAAATTATGGCAGGTAACTGTAATTTCGATACAAATTATGGCAGGTAACTGTAACTTCGATACTAATTATGACAAGTAACAGTAACTTCGATACTAATTATGACAAGTAACTGTAACATCGATACTAATTATGACAGGTTAAATTAACTTCGATACGAATTATGACAAGTAACAGTTACTTCGATACTAATTATGACAAGTAACTGTAACTTCGAAACAAATTATGACAGGTAACTGTAACATCGTTACTAATTATGACAAGTAACTGTAATTTCGATAAAAATTATGGCAGGTAACTCTAACTTCGATATTAATTATGACAGGTTACAGTAACCTCGATACTAATTATGACAAGTAAGTGTAACTTCGATACTAATTATGACAGGTAACGGTAACATCGTTACTAATTATGACAAGTAACTGTAATTTCGATACAAATTATGGCAGGTAACTGTAACTTTGATACTAATTATGACAGGTTACAGTAACCTCGATAGTAATTATGACAGGTAAGTGTAACTTCGATACTAATTATGACGGGTAACTGTAACTTCCATACTAATTATGACTAGTAACTCTAACTTCGTTACTAATTAGGACAAGTAACTGCAATTTTGATAAAAAAGTATGGCAGGTAACTGTAACTTCGATACTGATTATGACAAGTTACGGTAACTTCGAAACTAATTATGACAGGTAACTGTAACATCGTTACTAATTATGACAAGTAACTTTAATTTCGATACAAATTATGGCAGGTAACTGTAACTTCGATACTAATTATGACAGGTAACAGTAACTTCGATACTAATTTTGACAGGTAACAGTATCTTCGTTACTAATTATGACAAGTAACTGTAATTTCGATAGAAACTATGACAGGTAACTGTAACTTCGATACTAATTATGACAAGTATCTGTAATTTCGGTACAAATTATGACAGGTAACTGTAACTTCGATACTAATTATGACAAGGAACTGTTATTTCGATACAAATTATGACAGGTAACTGTAACTTCGTAACTAATTATGACAAGTATCTGTAATTTCGGTACAAATTATGGCAGGTAACTGTAACTTCGATACTAATTATGACAGGTTACAGTAACCTCGATAATAATTATGACAAGTAAGTGTAACTTCGATACTAATTATGACAGGTAACTGTAACTTCGATACTAATTATGACTAGTAACTCTAACTTCGTTACTAATTAGGACAAATAACTGCAATTTTGATAAAAAAAAGTATGGCAGGTAACTGTAACTTCGATACTAATTATGACAGGTAACAGTAACTTAGATACTAATTATGTCAATTAACTGTAATTTCGGTACAAATTATGGCAGGTAACTGTAACTTCGATACTAATTATGACAGGTAACACTAACTTCGATACTAATTATGACAAGTAACTGTAACATCGATACTAATTATGACAGGTAACTGTAACTTCGATACTAATTATGACAAGTAACTCTAACTTCATTACAAATTATGACAATTAACTGTAATTTCGATACAAATTATGGCAGGTAACTGAAACATCGATTCTAATTATGGCAGTAACTATAATTTCGATACAAATTATGACAGGTAACAGTAACTTCAATACTAATTATGACAGGTAACTGCAACTTCGACACTAATTATGACAGGTTACTGTAACTTCGTTACTAATTATGACATGAAACTGTAATTTCAATACAAAATGGCAGGGAACTGTAATTTCGATACAAATTATGGCAGGTAACTGTAACTTCGATACTAATTATGACAAGTAACAGTAACTTCGATATTAATTATGACAAGTAACAGTAATTTCGATACAGATTAAGTCAGGTAACAGTAACTTCGATAGTAATTATGACAAGTAACAGTAACTTCGATACTAATTATGACAGGTAACTGTAACATCGAAACTAATTACGACAGGTAACTGTAACTTCGATACAAACTATGACAGGTAACTGTAACTTCGATATTAATTATGACAAGTAACTGTAATTTCGATACAAATTATGGCAGGTAACTGTAACTTCGATACTAATTATGACAGGTAACAGTAACTTCGATACTAATTATGACAAGTAACTGTAACTTCGCTACTAATTATGACAAGTAACTGTAATTTCGATACAAACTATGACAGGTAACTGTAACTTCGATACTAATTATGACAAGGAACTGTAATTTCGATACAAAATGGCAGGTATCTGTAACTTCTATACTAATTATGACAGGTAACAGTAACTTCGATACTAATTATGACAGGTAACTGTAACTTCGCTACTAATTATGACAAGTAACTGTAATTTCGATACAAACTATGACAGGTAACTGTAACTTCGATACTAATTATGACAAGGAACTGTTATTTCGAAACAAATTATGGCAGGTAACTGTAACTTCGTTACTAATTATGACAAGTAACTGTAATTTTGGTACAAATTATGGCAGGTAACTGTAACTTCGATACAAATTATGACAAGGAACTGTAATTTCGATACAAATAATGGCAGGTAACTATAACTTCGATACAAATTATGACAGGTAACTTTAACTTCGTTACTAATTATGACAAGTAACTGTAATTTCGATACAAATAATGGCAGGTAACTGTAACATCGATACTTATTATGACAGGTAACAGTAACTCCGATACTAATTATGACAGGTAACAGTAACTTCGCTACTAATTATGACAAGTAACTGTAATTTCGATACAAACTATGACAGGTAACTGTAACTTCGATACTAATTATGACAAGGAACTGTTCTTTCGATACAAATTATGACAGGTAACTGTAACTTCGTTACTAATTATGACAAGTATCTGTAATTTCGGTACCAATTATGGCAGGTAACAGTAACATCGATACAAATTATGGCAGGTAACTGTAACTTCGATACAAATTATGACAGGTAACAGTAACTTCGCTACTAATTATGACAAGTAACTGTAATTTCGATACAAACTATGACAGGTAACTGTAACTTCGTTACTAATTATGACAAGTAACTGTAATTTCGATATAAATTATGGCAGGTAACAGTAACTTCGAAACTAATTATTACAGGTAACTGTAACTTCGATACTAATTATGACAAGGAACTGTTATTTCGATACAAATTATGACAGGTAACAGTAACTTCGTGACTAATTATGGCAAGTGACTGTGGTTTCGATACAAATTATGGCAGGTTACAGTAACTTCGATACTAATTATGACAGGTAACTGTAACTCCTATACTAATTATGACAGGTAACTGTACCTTCGTTACTAATTATGACAAGTAACTGTACTTTCGATACAAATGATGGCAGGTAACTGTAACTTCGATACTAATTATGACAGGTAACAGTAACTTCGATACTAATTGCGACAGAAAACCGTAACTTCGATACTAATTATGACAGGTAACAGTATCTTCGTTACTAATTATGGCAGGTAACTGTAACTTCGATACTAATGATGACAGTTAACTGTAACTTCGTTACTAATTATGACAAGTAACTGTCATTTCGATACAAATTATGGCAGGTAACTGTAACTTCGATACTAATTATGACAGGTAACAGTAACTTCGATACTATTTATAACAAGTAACTGTAACTTCGATACTAATTATGACAGCTAACGGTAACTTCGTTACTAATTATGACAAGTAACTGTAATTTCGATACAAATTATGGCAGGTAACTGTATCTTCGATACTAATTATGACAGGTTAAATTAACTTCGATACTAATTATGACAAGTAACAGTTACTTCGATACTAATTATGACAAGTAACTATAACTTCGAAACTAATTATGACAGGTAACTGTAACATCGTTACTAATTTTGACAAGTGTCTGTAATTTCGGTACAAATTATGGCAGGTAACTGTAACTTCGATACTAATTATGACAGGTAACAGTAACTTCGATACTAATTATGACAAGTAACTGTAACATCGATACTAATTATGACAGGTAACTGTAACCGCGATACTAATTATGAAAAGTAACTCTAACTTCATTACAAATTATGACAATTAACTGTAATTTCGATACAAATTATGGCAGGTAACTGAAACATCGTTTCTAATTATGGCAGGTAACTATAATTTCGATACAAATTATGACAGGTAACAGTAACTTCAATACTAATTATGACAGGTAACTGCAACTTCGACACTAATTATGACAGGTTACTGTAACTTCGTTACTAATTATGACATGAAACTGTAATTTCGATACAAATTATGGCAGGTAACTGTAATTTCGATACAAATTATGGCAGGTAACTGTAACTTCGATACTAATTATGACAAGTAACAGTAACTTCGATACTTATTATGACAAGTAACTGTAACTTCGAAACAAATTATGACAGGTAACTGTAACATCGTTACTAATTATGACAAGTAACTGTAATTTCGATACAAATTATGGCAGGTAACTCTAACTTCGATATTAATTATGACAGGTTACAGTAACCTCGATACTAATTATGACAAGTGAGTGTAACTTCGATACTAATTATGACAGGTAACTGTAACTTCGAAACTAATTACGACAGGTAACTGTAACTTCGATACAAATAATGACATGTAACTGTAACTTCGATATTAATTATGACAAGTAACTGTAATTTCGATATAAATTATGGC
The DNA here is from genome assembly GCA_946902985.2 of Meconema thalassinum. Lineage (NCBI taxonomy): Eukaryota > Metazoa > Arthropoda > Insecta > Orthoptera > Tettigoniidae > Meconema > Meconema thalassinum. Next base: position 1,175,683,991 of record OX336388.2, on the reverse strand, counting down.
AGATAACTGTAACTTCGATACTAATTATGACAGGTAACTGTAACTTCGCTACTAATTATGACAAGTAACTGTAATTTCGATACAAACTATGACAGGTAACTGTAACTTCGATACTAATTATGACAAGTATCTGTAATTTCGGTACAAATTATGACAGGTAACTGTAACTTCGATACTAATTATGACAAGGAACTGTTATTTCGAAACAAATTATGGCAGGTAACTGTAACTTCGTTACTAATTATGACAAGTAACTGTAATTTTGGTACAAATAATGGCAGGTAACTGTAACTTCGATACAAATTATGACAAGGAACTGTAATTTCGATACAAATAATGGCAGGTAACTGTAACTTCGATACTAATTATGACAGGTAACAGTAACTTCGATACTAATTATGACAGGTAACTGTAACTTCGCTACTAATTATGACAAGTAACTGTAATTTCGATACAAACTATGACAGGTAACTGTAACTTCGATACTAATTATGACAAGTATCTGTAATTTCGGTACAAATTATGACAGGTAACTGTAACTTCGATACTAATTATGACAAGGAACTGTTATTTCGATACAAATTATGACAGGTAACTGTAACTTCGTTACTAATTATGACAAGTATCTGTAATTTCGGTACAAATTATGGCAGGTAACTGTAACTTCGATACAAATTATGACAGGTAACTTTAACTTCGTTACTAATTATGACAAGTAACTGTAATTTCGATACAAAAAATGGCAGGTAACTGTAACTTCGATACTAATTATGACAGGTAACAGTAACTCCGATACTATTTATGACAGGTAACAGTAACTTCGCTACTAATTATGACAAGTAACTGTAATTTCGATACAAACTATGACAGGTAACTGTAACTTCGATACTAATTATGACAAGGAACTGTTCTTTCTATACAAATTATGACAGGTAACTGTAACTTCGTTACTAATTATGACAAGTATCTGTAATTTCGGTACCAATTATGGCAGGTAACTGTAACATCGATACAAATTATGGCAGGTAACTGTTACTTCGATACAAATTATGACAAGTAACAGTAACTTCGCTACTAATTATGACAAGTAACTGTAATTTCGATACAAACTATGATAGGTAACTGTAACTTCGTTACTAATTATGACAAGTAACTGTAATTTCGATATAAATTATGGCAGGTAACAGTAACTTCGATACTAATTATTACAGGTAACTGTAACTTCGATACTAATTATGACAAGGAACTGTTATTTCGATACAAATTATGGCAGGTAACTGTAACTTCGATACTAATTATGACAGGTTAAATTAACTTCGATACTAATTATGACAAGTAACAGTTACTTCGATACTAATTATGACAAGTAACTATAAATTCGAAACTAATTATGACAGGTAACTGTAACATCGTTACTAATTTTGACAAGTGTCTGTAATTTCGGTACAAATTATGGCAGGTAACTGTAACTTCGATACTAATTATGACAGGTAACAGTAACTTCGATACTAATTATGACAAGTAACTGTAACATCGATACTAATTATGACAGGTAACTGTAACTTCGATACTAATTATGACAAGTAACTCTAACTTCATTACAAATTATGACAATTAACTGTAATTTCGATACAAATTATGGCAGGTAACTGAAACATCGTTTCTAATTATGGCAGGTAACTATAATTTCGATACAAATTATGACAGGTAACAGTAACTTCAATACTAATTATGACAGGTAACTGCAACTTCGACACTAATTATGACAGGTTACTGTAACTTCGTTACTAATTATGACATGAAACTGTAATTTCGATACAAATTATGGCAGGTAACTGTAATTTCGATACAAATTATGGCAGGTAACTGTAACTTCGATACTAATTATGACAAGTAACAGTAACTTCGATACTAATTATGACAAGTAACTGTAACTTCGAAACAAATTATGACAGGTAACTGTAACATCGTTACTAATTATGACAAGTAACTGTAATTTCGATACAAATTATGGCAGGTAACTGTAACTTCGATATTAATTATGACAGGTTACAGTAACCTCGATACTAATTATGACAAGAAAGTGTAACTTCGATACTAATTATGACAGGTAACTGCAACATCGACACTAATTATGACAGGTTACTGTAACTTCGTTACTAATTATGATAAGAAACTGTAATTTCGATACAAATAATGGCAGGTAACTGTAACTTCGATACTAATTATGACAGGTAACAGTAACTCCGATACTAATTATGACAGGTAACAGTAACTTCGCTACTAATTATGACAAGTAACTGTAATTTCGATACAAACTATGACAGGTAACTGTAACTTCGATACTAATTATGACAAGGAACTGTTCTTTCGATACAAATTATGACAGGTAACTGTAACTTCGTTACTAATTATGACAAGTATCTGTAATTTCGGTACCAATTATGGCAGGTAACTGTAACATCGATACAATTTATGGCAGGTAACTGTAACTTCGATACAGATTATGACAGGTAACAGTAACTTCGCTACTAATTATGACAAGTAACTCTAATTTCGATACAAACTATGACAGGTAACTGTAACTTCGTTACTAATTATGACAAGTAACTGTAATTTCGATATAAATTATGGCAGGTAACAGTAACTTCGATACTAATTATTACAGGTAACTGTAACTTCGATACTAATTAAGACAAGGAACTGTTATTTCGATACAAATTATGACAGGTAACAGTAACTTCGTGACTAATTATGGCAAGTGACTGTGATTTCGATACAAATTATGGCAGGTTACAGTAACTTCGATACTAATTATGACAGGTAACTGTAACTCCTATACTAATTATGACAGGTAACTGTACCTTCGTTACTAATTATGACAAGTAACTGTACTTTCGATACAAATGTTGGCAGGTAACTGTAACTTCGATACTAATTACGACAGGTAACAATAACTTCGATACTAATTATGACAGAAAACAGTAACTTCGATACTAATTATGACAGGTAAGAGTATCTTCGATACTAATTATGGCAGGTAACTGTAACTTCGATACTAATGATGACAGTTAACTGTATCTTCGTTACTAATTATGACAAGTAACTGTAATTTCGATACAAATTATGGCAGGTAACTGTAACTTCGATACTAATTATGACAGGTAACAGTAACTTCGATACTATTTATAACAAGTAACTGTAACTTCGATACTAATTATGACAGGTAACGGTAACTTCGTTACTAATTATGACAAGTAACTGTAATTTCGATACAAATTATGGCAGGTAACTGTAACTTCGATACTAATTATGACAGGTTAAATTAACTTCGATACTAATTATGACAAGTAACAGTTACTTCGATACTAATTATGACAAGTAACTATAACTTCGAAACTAATTATAACAGGTAACTGTAACTTCGTTACTAATTATGACATGAAACTGTAATTTCGATACAAATTATGGCAGGTAACTGTAATTTCGATACAAATTATTGCAGGTAACTGTAACTTCGATACTAATTATGACAAGTAACTGTACTTTCGATACAAATGATGGCAGGTAACTGTAACTTCGATACTAATTATGACAGGTAACTGTAACTCCTATACTAATTATGACAGGTAACTGTACCTTCGTTACTAATTATGACAAGTAACTGTACTTTCGATACAAATGATGGCAGGTAACTGTAACTTCGATACTAATTATGACAGGTAACAGTAACTTCGATACTAATTATGACAGAAAACCGTAACTTCGATACTAATTATGACAGGTAACAGTATCTTCGTTACTAATTATGGCAGGTAACTGTAACTTCGATACTAATGATGACAGTTAACTGTAACTTCGTTACTAATTATGACAAGTAACTGTAATTTCGATACAAATTATGGCAGGTAACTGTAACTTCGATACTAATTATGACAGGTAACAGTAACTTCGATACTATTTATAACAAGTAACTGTAACTTCGATACTAATTATGACAGGTAACGGTAACTTCGTTACTAATTATGACAAGTAACTGTAATTTCGATACAAATTATGGCAGGTAACTGTATCTTCGATACTAATTATGACAGGTTAAATTAACTTCGATACTAATTATGACAAGTAACAGTTACTTCGATACTAATTATGACAAGTAACTATAACTTCGAAACTAATTATGACAGGTAACTGTAACATCGTTACTAATTTTGACAAGTGTCTGTAATTTCGGTACAAATTATGGCAGGTAACTGTAACTTCGATACTAATTATGACAGGTAACAGTAACTTCGATACTAATTATGACAAGTAACTGTAACATCGATACTAATTATGACAGGTAACTGTAACCGCGATACTAATTATGAAAAGTAACTCTAACTTCATTACAAATTATGACAATTAACTGTAATTTCGATACAAATTATGGCAGGTAACTGAAACATCGTTTCTAATTATGGCAGGTAACTATAATTTCGATACTAATTATGACAGGTAACTGTAACTTCGATACAAATAATGACATGTAACTGTAACTTCGATATTAATTATGACAAGTAACTGTAATTTCGATACAAATTATGGCAGGTAACTGTAACTTCGATACTAATTATGACAGGTAACTGTAACTTCGCTACTAATTATGACAAGTAACTGTAATTTCGATACAAACTATGACAGGTAACTGTAACTTCGATACTAATTATGACAAGTATCTGTAATTTCGGTACAAATTATGACAGGTAACTGTAACTTCGATACTAATTATGACAAGGAACTGTTATTTCGAAACAAATTATGGCAGGTAACTGTAACTTCGTTACTAATTATGACAAGTAACTGTAATTTTGGTACAAATAATGGCAGGTAACTGTAACTTCGATACATATTATGACAAGGAACTGTAATTTCGATACAAATAATGGCAGGTAACTGTAACTTCGATACTAATTATGACAGGTAACAGTAACTTCGATACTAATTATGACAGGTAACTGTAACTTCGCTACTAATTATGACAAGTAACTGTAATTTCGATACAAACTATGACAGGTAACTGTAACTTCGATACTAATTATGACAAGTATCTGTAATTTCGGTACAAATTATGACAGGTAACTGTAACTTCGATACTAATTATGACAAGGAACTGTTATTTCGATACAAATTATGACAGGTAACTGTAACTTCGTTACTAATTATGACAAGTATCTGTAATTTCGGTACAAATTATGGCAGGTAACTGTAACTTCGATACAAATTATGACAGGTAACTTTAACTTCGTTACTAATTATGACAAGTAACTGTAATTTCGATACAAAAAATGGCAGGTAACTGTAACTTCGATACTAATTATGACAATTAACAGTAACTCCGATACTATTTATGAAAGGTAACAGTAACTTCGCTACTAATTATGACAAGTAACTGTAATTTCGATACAAACTATGACAGGTAACTGTAACTTCGATACTAATTATGACAAGGAACTGTTCTTTCGATACAAATTATGACAGGTAACTGTAACTTTGTTACTAATTATGACATGTATCTGTAATTTCGGTACCAATTATGGCAGGTAACTGTAACATCGATACAAATTATGGCAGGTAACTGTAACTTCGATACAAATTATGACAGGTAACAGTAACTTCGCTACTAATTATGACAAGTAACTGTAATTTCGATACAAACTATGACAGGTAACTGTAACTTCGTTACTAATTATGACAAGTAACTGTAATTTCGATATAAATTATGGCAGGTAACAGTAACTTCGATACTAATTATTACAGGTAACTGTAACTTCGATACTAATTATGACAAGGAACTGTTATTTCGATACAAATTATGACAGGTAACAGTAACTTCGTGACTAATTATGGCAAGTGACTGTGATTTCGATACAAATTATGGCAGGTTACAGTAACTTCGATACTAATTATGACAGGTAACTGTAACTCCTATACTAATTATGACAGGTAACTGTACCTTCGTTACTAATTATGACAAGTAACTGTACTTTCGATACAAATGTTGGCATGTAACTGTAACTTCGATACTAATTATGACAGGTAACAATAACTTCGATACTAATTATGACAGAAAACAGTAACTTCGATACTAATTATGACATGTAACAGTATCTTCGATACTAATTATGGCAGGTAACTGTAACTTAGATACTAATGATGACAGTTAACTGTATCTTCGTTACTAATTATGACAAGTAACTGTAATTTCGATACAAATTATGGCAGGTAACTGTAACTTCGATACTAATTATGACAGGTAACAGTAACTTCGGTACTATTTATAACAAGTAACTGTAACTTCGATACTAATTATGACAGGTAACGGTAACTTCGTTACTAATTATGACAAGTAACTGTAATTTCGATACAAATTATGGCAGGTAACTGTAACTTCGATACTAATTATGACAGGTTAAATTAACTTCGATACTAATTATGACAAGTAACAGTTACTTCGATACTAATTATGACAAGTAACTATAAATTCGAAACTAATTATGACAGGTAACTGTAACATCGTTACTAATTTTGACAAGTGTCTGTAATTTCGGTACAAATTATGGCAGGTAACTGTAACTTCGATACTAATTATGACAGGTAACAGTAACTTCGATACTAATTATGACAAGTAACTGTAACATCGATACTAATTATGACAGGTAACTGTAACTTCGATACTAATTATGACAAGTAACTCTAACTTCATTACAAATTATGACAATTAACTGTAATTTCGATACAAATTATGGCAGGTAACTGAAACATCGTTTCTAATTATGGCAGGTAACTATAATTTTGATACAAATTATGACAGGTAACAGTAACTTCAATACTAATTATGACAGGTAACTGCAACTTCGACACTAATTATGACAGGTTACTGTAACTTCGTTACTAATTATGACATGAAACTGTAATTTCGATACAAATTATGGCAGGTAACTGTAATTTCGATACAAATTATGGCAGGTAACTCTAACTTCGATATTAATTATGGCAGGTTACAGTAACCTCGATACTAATTATGACAAGTAAGTGTAACTTCGATACTAATTATGACAGGTAACTGCAACTTCGACACTAATTATGAGAGGTTACTGTAACTTCGTTACTAATTATGATAAGAAACTGTAATTTCGATACAAATTATGGCAGGTAAAACTGTAACTTCGATACTAATTATGACAGGTAACAGTTACTTCGATACTAATTATGACAAGTAACAGTTACTTCGATACTAATTATGACAAGTAACTGTAACTTCGAAACAAATTGTGACAGGTAAATGTAACATCGTTACTAATTATGACAAGTAACTGTAATTTCGATACAAATTATGGCAGGTAACTGTAACTTCGATACTAATTATGACAGGTTACAGTAACCTCGATAGTAATTATGACAAGTAAGTGTAACTTCGATACTAATTATGACGGGTAACTGTAACTTCGATACTAATTATGACTAGTAACTCTAACTTCGTTACTAATTAGGACAAGTAACTGCAATTTTGATAAAAAAAAGTATGGCAGGTAACTGTAACTTCGATACTAATTATGGCAGGTAACAGTAACTTAGATACTAATTATGACAGGTAACTGTAACTTCGTTACTATTTATGACAAGTTACGGTAACTTCGAAACTAATTATGACAGGTAACTGTAACATCGTTACTAATTATGACAAGTAACTTTAATTTCGATACAAATTATGGCAGGTAACTGTAACTTCGATACTAATTATGACAGGAAACAGTAACTTCGATACTAATTATGACAGGTAACAGTAACTTCGTTACTAATTATGACAAGTATCTGTAATTTCGGTACAAATTATGGCAGGTAACTGTAACTTCGATACAAATTATGACAGGTAACTTTAACTTCGTTACTAATTATGACAAGTAACTGTAATTTCGATACAAATAATGGCAGGTAACTGTAACTTCGATACTAATTATGACAGGTAACAGTAACTCCGATACTAATTATAACAGGTAACAGTAACTTCGCTACTAATTATGACAAGTAACTGTAATTTCGATACAAACTATGACAGGTAACTGTAACTTCGATACTAATTATGACAAGGAACTGTTCTTTCGATACAAATTATGACAGGTAACTGTAACTTCGTTACTAATTATGACAAGTATCTGTAATTTCGGCACCAATTATGGCAGGTAACTGTAACATCGATACAAATTATGGCAGGTAACTGTAACTTCGATACAAATTATGACAGGTAACAGTAACTTCGCTACTAATTATGACAAGTAACTGTAATTTCGATACAAACTATGACAGGTAACTGTAACTTCGTTACTAATTATGACAAGTAACTGTAATTTCGATATAAATTATGGCAGGTAACAGTAACTTCGATACTAATTATTACAGGTAACTGTAACTTCGATACTAATTATGACAAGGAACTGTTATTTCGATACAAATTATGACAGGTAACAGTAACTTCGTGACTAACTATGGCAAGTGACTGTGATTTCGATACAAATTATGGCAGGTTACAGTAACTTCGATACTAATTATGACAGGTAACTGTAACTCCTATACTAATTATGACAGGTAACTGTACCTTCGTTTCTAATTATGACAAGTAACTGTACTTTCGATACAAATGTTGGCAGGTAACTGTAACTTCGATACTAATTATGACAGGTAACAATAACTTCGATACTAATTATGACAGAAAACAGTAACTTCGATACTAATTATGACAGGTAACAGTAACTTCGATACTAATTATGACAAGTAACTGTAACATCGATACTAATTATGACAGGTAACTGTAACTTCGATACTAATTATGACAAGTAACTCTAACTTCATTACAAATTATGACAATTAACTGTAATTTCGATACAAATTATGACAGGTAACTGTAACATCGTTACTAATTATGACAAGTAACTGTAATTTCGATACAAATTATGGCAGGTAACACTAACTTCGATATTAATTATGACAGGTTACAGTAACCTCGATACTAATTATGACAAGTAAGTGTAACTTCGATACTAATTATGACAGGTAACTGCAACTTCGACACTAATTATGACAGGTTACACTAACTTCGTTACTAATTATGACAAGAAACTGTAATTTCGATACAAATTATGGCAGGTAAAACTGTAACTTCGATACTAATTATGACAGGTAACAGTTACTTCGATACTAATTATGACAAGTAACAGTTACTGCGATACTAATTATGACAAGTAACTGTAACTTCGAAACAAATTATGACAGGTAAATGTAACATCGTTACTAATTATGAAAAGTAACTGTAATTTCGATACAAATTATGGCAGGTAACTGTAACTTCGATACTAATTATGACAGGTTACAGTAACCTCGATAGTAATTATGACAAGTAAGTGTAACTTCGATACTAATTATGACGGGTAACTGTAACTTCGATACTAATTATGACTAGTAACTCTAACTTCGTTACTAATTAGGACAAGTAACTGCAATTTTTATAAAAAAGTATGGCAGGTAACTGTAACTTCGATACTAATTATGACAGGTAACAGTAACTTAGATACTAATTATGACAGGTAACTGTAACTTCGTTACTATTTATGACAAGTTACGGTAACTTCGAAACTAATTATGACAGGCAACTGTAACATCGTTACTAATTATGACAAGTAACTTTAATTTCGATACAAATTATGGCAGGTAACTGTAACTTCGATACTAATTATGACAGGTAACAGTAACTTCGATACTAATTATGACAGGTAACAGTAACTTCGTTACTAATTATGACAAGTAACTGTAATTTCGCTACAAACTATGACAGGTAACTGTAACTTCGATACTAATTATGACAAGTATCTGTAATTTCGGTACAAATTATGACAGGTAACTGTAACTTCGATACTAATTATGACAAGGAACTGTTATTTCGATACAAATTATGACAGGTAACTGTAACTTCGTTACTAATTATGACAAGTATCTGTAATTTCGGTACAAATTATGGCAGGTAACTGTAACTTCGATACTAATTATGACAGGTTACAGTAACCTCGATAGTAATTATGACAAGTAAGTGTAACTTCGATACTAATTATGACGGGTAACTGTAACTTCGATACTAATTATGACTAGTAACTCTAACTTCGTTACTAATTAGGACAAGTAACTGCAATTTTGATAAAAAAAAGTATGGCAGGTAACTGTAACTTCGATACTAATTATGACAGGTAACAGTAACTTAGATACTAATTATGACAAGTAACTGTAATTTCGGTACAAATTATGGCAGGTAACTGTAACTTCGATACTAATTATGACAGGTAACAGTAACTTCGATACTAATTATGACAAGTAACTGTAACATCGATACTAATTATGACAGGTAACTGTAACTTCGATACTAATTATGACAAGTAACTCTAACTTCATTACAAATTATGACAATTAACTGTAATTTCGATACAAATTATGGCAGGTAACTGAAACATCGTTTCTAATTATGGCAGGTAACTATAATTTCGATACAAATTATGACAGGTAACAGTAACTTCAATACTAATTATGACAGGTAACTGCAACTTCGACACTAATTATGACAGGTTACTGTAACTTCGTTACTAATTATGAAATGAAACTGTAATTTCGATACGAATTATGGCAGGGAACTGTAATTTCGATACAAATTATGGCAGGTAACTGTAACTTCGATACTAATTATGACAAGTAACAGTAACTTCGATATTAATTATGACAAGTAACTGTAATTTCGATACAGATTAAGTCAGGTAACAGTAACTTCGATAGTAATTATGACAAGTAACAGTAACTTCGATACTAATTATGACAGGTAACTGTAACTTCGAAACTAATTACGACAGGTAACTGTAACTTCGATACAAATTATGACAGGTAACTGTAACTTCGATATTAATTATGACAAGTAACTGTAATTTCGATACAAATTATGGCAGGTAACTGTAACTTCGATACTAATTATGACAGGTAACAGTAACTTCGATACTAATTATGACAGGTAACTGTAACTTCGCTACTAATTATGACAAGTAACTGCAATTTCGATACAAACTATGACAGGTAACTGTAACTTCGATACTAATTATGACAAGGAACTGTTCTTTCGATACAAATTATGACAGGTAACTGTAACTTCGTTACTAATTATGACAAGTATCTGTAATTTCGGTACCAATTATGGCAGGTAACTGTAACATCGATACAAATTATGGCAGGTAACTGTAACTTCGATACAAATTATGACAGGTAAGAGTAACTTCGCTACTAATTATGACAAGTAACTGTAATTTCGATACAAACTATGACAGGTAACTGTAACTTCGTTACTAATTATGACAAGTAACTGTAATTTCGATATAAATTATGGCAGGTAACAGTAACTTCGATACTAATTATTACAGGTAACTGTAACTTCGATACTAATTATGACAAGGAACTGTTATTTCGATACAAATTATGACAGGTAACAGTAACTTCGTGACTAATTATGGCAAGTGACTGTGATTTCGATACAAATTATGGCAGGTTACAGTAACTTCGATACTAATTATGACAGGTAACTGTAACTCCTATACTAATTATGACAGGTAACTGTACCTTCGTTTCTAATTATGACAAGTAACTGTACATTCGATACAAATGTTGGCAGGTAACTGTAACTTCGATACTAATTATGACAGGTAACAATAACTTCGATACTAATTATGACAGAAAACAGTAACTTCGATACTAATTATGACAGGTAACAGTATCTTCGATACTTATTATGGCAGGTAACTGTAACTTCGATACTAATGATGACAGTTAACTGTATCTTCGTTACTAATTATGACAAGTAACTGTAATTTCGATACAAATTATGGCAGGTAACTGTAACTTCGATACTAATTATGACAGGTAACAGTAACTTCGATACTATTTATAACAAGTAAATGTAACTTCGATACTAATTATGACAGGTAACGGTAACTTCGTTACTAATTATGACAAGTAACTGTAATTTCGATACAAATTATGGCAGGTAACTGTAACTTCGATACTAATTATGACAGGTTAAATTAACTTCGATACTAATTATGACAAGTAACAGTTACTTCGATACTAATTATGACAAGTAACTATAACTTCGAAACTAATTATGACAGGTAACTGTAACATCGTTACTAATTTTGACAAGTGTCTGTAATTTCGGTACAAATTATGGCAGGTAACTGTAACTTCGATACTAATTATGACAGGTAACAGTAACTTCGATACTAATTATGACAAGTAACTGTAACATCGATACTAATTATGACAGGTAACTGTAACTTCGATACTAATTATGACAAGTAACTCTAACTTCATTACAAATTATGACAATTAACTGTAATTTCGATACAAATTATGGCAGGTAACTGAAACATCGTTTCTAATTATGGCAGGTAACTATAATTTCGATACAAATTATGACAGGTAACAGTAACTTCAATACTAATTATGACAGGTAACTGCAACTTCGACACTAATTATGACAGGTTACTGTAACTTCGTTACTAATTATGACATGAAACTGTAATTTCGATACAAATTATGGCAGGTAACTGTAATTTCGATACAAATTATGGCAGGTAACTGTAACTTCGATACTAATTATGACAAGTAACAGTAACTTCGATACTAATTAAGACAAGTAACTGTAACTTCGAAACAAATTATGACAGGTAACTGTAACATCATTACTAATTATGACAAGTAACTGTAATTTCGATACAAATTATGGCAGGTAACTCTAACTTCGATATTAATTATGGCAGGTTACAGTAACCTCGATACTAATTATGACAAGTAAGTGTAACTTCGATACTAATTATGACAGGTAACTGCAACTTCGACACTAATTATGACAGGTTACTGTAACTTCGTTACTAATTATGATAAGAAACTGTAATTTCGATACAAATTATGGCAGGTAAAACTGTAACTTCGATACTAATTATGACAGGTAACAGTTACTTCGATACTAATTATGACAAGTAACAGTTACTTCGATACTAATTATGACAAGTAACTGTAACTTCGAAACAAATTGTGACAGGTAAATGTAACATCGTTACTAATTATGACAAGTAACTGTAATTTCGATACAAATTATGGCAGGTAACTGTAACTTCGATACTAATTATGACAGGTTACAGTAACCTCGATAGTAATTATGACAAGTAAGTGTAACTTCGATACTAATTATGACGGGTAACTGTAACTTCGATACTAATTATGACTAGTAACTCAAACTTCGTTACTAATTAGGACAAGTAACTGCAATTTTGATAAAAAAAAGTATGGCAGGTAACTGTAACTTCGATACTAATTATGACAGGTAACAGTAACTTAGATACTAATTATGACAGGTAACTGTAACTTCGTTACTATTTATGACAAGTTACGGTAACTTCGAAACTAATTATGACAGGTAACTGTAACATCGTTACTAATTATGACAAGTAACTGTAATTTCGATACAAATTATGGCAGGTAACACTAACTTCGATATTAATTATGACAGGTTACAGTAACCTCGATACTAATTATGACAAGTAAGTGTAACTTCGATACTAATTATGACAGGTAACTGCAACTTCGACACTAATTATGACAGGTTACACTAACTTCGTTACTAATTATGACAAGAAACTGTAATTTCGATACAAATTATGGCAGGTAAAACTGTAACTTCGATACTAATTATGACAGGTAACAGTTACTTCGATACTAATTATGACAAGTAACAGTTACTTCGATACTAATTATGACAAGTAACTGTAACTTCGAAACAAATTATGACAGGTAAATGTAACATCGTTACTAATTATGAAAAGTAACTGTAATTTCGATACAAATTATGGCAGGTAACTGTAACTTCGATACTAATTATGACAGGTTACAGTAACCTCGATAGTAATTATGACAAGTAAGTGTAACTTCGATACTAATTATGACGGGTAACTGTAACTTCGATACTAATTATGACTAGTAACTCTAACTTCGTTACTAATTAGGACAAGTAACAGCAATTTTTATAAAAAAGTATGGCAGGTAACTGTAACTTCGATACTAATTATGACAGGTAACAGTAACTTAGATACTAATTATGACAGGTAACTGTAACTTCGTTACTATTTATGACAAGTTACGGTAACTTCGAAACTAATTATAACAGGCAACTGTAACATCGTTACTAATTATGACAAGTAACTTTAATTTCGATACAAATTATGGCAGGTAACTGTAACTTCGATACTAATTATGACAGGTAACAGTAACTTCGATACTAATTATGACAGGTAACAGTAACTTCGTTACTAATTATGACAAGTAACTGTAATTTCGCTACAAACTATGACAGGTAACTGTAACTTCGATACTAATTATGACAAGTATCTGTAATTTCGGTACAAATTATGACAGGTAACTGTAACTTCGATACTAATTATGACAAGGAACTGTTATTTCGATACAAATTATGACAGGTAACTGTAACTTCGTTACTAATTATGACAAGTATCTGTAATTTCGGTACAAATTATGGCAGGTAACTGTAACTTCGATACTAATTATGACAGGTTACAGTAACCTCGATAGTAATTATGACAAGTAAGTGTAACTTCGACACTAATTATGACGGGTAACTGTAACTTCGATACTAATTATGACTAGTAACTCTAACTTCGTTACTAATTAGGACAAGTAACTGCAATTTTGATAAAAAAAAGTATGGAAGGTAACTGTAACTTCGATACTAATTATGACAGGTAACAGTAACTTAGATACTAATTATGACAAGTAACTGTAATTTCGGTACAAATTATGGCAGGTAACTGTAACTTCGATACTAATTATGACAGGTAACAGTAACTTCGATACTAATTATGACAAGTAACTGTAACATCGATACTAATTATGACAGGTAACTGTAACTTCGATACTAATTATGACAAGTAACTCTAACTTCATTACAAATTATGACAATTAACTGTAATTTCGATACAAATTATGGCAGGTAACTGAAACATCGTTTCTAATTATGGCAGGTAACTATAATTTCGATACAAATTATGACAGGTAACAGTAACTTCAATACTAATTATGACAGGTAACTGCAACTTCGACACTAATTATGACAGGTTACTGTAACTTCGTTACTAATTATGAAATGAAACTGTAATTTCGATACAAATTATGGCAGGGAACTGTAATTTCGATACAAATTATGGCAGGTAACTGTAACTTCGATACTAATTATGACAAGTAACAGTAACTTCGATATTAATTATGACAAGTAACTGTAATTTCGATACAGATTAAGTCAGGTAACAGTAACTTCGATAGTAATTATGACAAGTAACAGTAACTTCGATACTAATTATGACAGGTAACTGTAACTTCGAAACTAATTACGACAGGTAACTGTAACTTCGATACAAATTATGACAGGTAACTGTAACTTCGATATTAATTATGACAAGTAACTGTAATTTCGATACAAATTATGGCAGGTAACTGTAACTTCGATACTAATTATGACAGGTAACAGTAACTTCGATACTAATTATGACAGGTAACTGTAACTTCGCTACTAATTATGACAAGTAACTGCAATTTCGATACAAACTATGACAGGTAACTGTAACTTCGATACTAATTATGACAAGGAACTGTTCTTTCGATACAAATTATGACAGGTAACTGTAACTTCGTTACTAATTATGACAAGTATCTGTAATTTCGGTACAAATTATGGCAGGTAACTGTAACTTCGATACAAATTATGACAGGTAACTTTAACTTCGTTACTAATTATGACAAGTAACTGTAATTTCGATACAAATAATGGCAGGTAACTGTAACTTCGATACTAATTATGACAGGTAACAGTAACTCCGATACTAATTATAACAGGTAACAGTAACTTCGCTACTAATTATGACAAGTAACTGTAATTTCGATACAAACTATGACAGGTAACTGTAACTTCGATACTAATTATGACAAGGAACTGTTCTTTCGATACAAATTATGACAGGTAACTGTAACTTCGTTACTAATTATGACAAGTATCTGTAATTTCGGCACCAATTATGGCAGGTAACTGTAACATCGATACAAATTATGGCAGGTAACTGTAACTTCGATACAAATTATGACAGGTAACAGTAACTTCGCTACTAATTATGACAAGTAACTGTAATTTCGATACAAACTATGACAGGTAACTGTAACTTCGTTACTAATTATGACAAGTAACTGTAATTTCGATATAAATTATGGCAGGTAACAGTAACTTCGATACTAATTATTACAGGTAACTGTAACTTCGATACTAATTATGACAAGGAACTGTTATTTCGATACAAATTATGACAGGTAACAGTAACTTCGTGACTAACTATGGCAAGTGACTGTGATTTCGATACAAATTATGGCAGGTTACAGTAACTTCGATACTAATTATGACAGGTAACTGTAACTCCTATACTAATTATGACAGGTAACTGTACCTTCGTTTCTAATTATGACAAGTAACTGTACTTTCGATACAAATGTTGGCAGGTAACTGTAACTTCGATACTAATTATGACAGGTAACAATAACTTCGATACTAATTATGACAGAAAACAGTAACTTCGATACTAATTATGACAGGTAACAGTAACTTCGATACTAATTATGACAAGTAACTGTAACATCGATACTAATTATGACAGGTAACTGTAACTTCGATACTAATTATGACAAGTAACTCTAACTTCATTACAAATTATGACAATTAACTGTAATTTCGATACAAATTATGACAGGTAACTGTAACATCGTTACTAATTATGACAAGTAACTGTAATTTCGATACAAATTATGGCAGGTAACACTAACTTCGATATTAATTATGACAGGTTACAGTAACCTCGATACTAATTATGACAAGTAAGTGTAACTTCGATACTAATTATGACAGGTAACTGCAACTTCGACACTAATTATGACAGGTTACACTAACTTCGTTACTAATTATGACAAGAAACTGTAATTTCGATACAAATTATGGCAGGTAAAACTGTAACTTCGATACTAATTATGACAGGTAACAGTTACTTCGATACTAATTATGACAAGTAACAGTTACTGCGATACTAATTATGACAAGTAACTGTAACTTCGAAACAAATTATGACAGGTAAATGTAACATCGTTACTAATTATGAAAAGTAACTGTAATTTCGATACAAATTATGGCAGGTAACTGTAACTTCGATACTAATTATGACAGGTTACAGTAACCTCGATAGTAATTATGACAAGTAAGTGTAACTTCGATACTAATTATGACGGGTAACTGTAACTTCGATACTAATTATGACTAGTAACTCTAACTTCGTTACTAATTAGGACAAGTAACTGCAATTTTTATAAAAAAGTATGGCAGGTAACTGTAACTTCGATACTAATTATGACAGGTAACAGTAACTTAGATACTAATTATGACAGGTAACTGTAACTTCGTTACTATTTATGACAAGTTACGGTAACTTCGAAACTAATTATGACAGGCAACTGTAACATCGTTACTAATTATGACAAGTAACTTTAATTTCGATACAAATTATGGCAGGTAACTGTAACTTCGATACTAATTATGACAGGTAACAGTAACTTCGATACTAATTATGACAGGTAACAGTAACTTCGTTACTAATTATGACAAGTAACTGTAATTTCGCTACAAACTATGACAGGTAACTGTAACTTCGATACTAATTATGACAAGTATCTGTAATTTCGGTACAAATTATGACAGGTAACTGTAACTTCGATACTAATTATGACAAGGAACTGTTATTTCGATACAAATTATGACAGGTAACTGTAACTTCGTTACTAATTATGACAAGTATCTGTAATTTCGGTACAAATTATGGCAGGTAACTGTAACTTCGATACTAATTATGACAGGTTACAGTAACCTCGATAGTAATTATGACAAGTAAGTGTAACTTCGATATTAATTATGACGGGTAACTGTAACTTCGATACTAATTATGACTAGTAACTCTAACTTCGTTACTAATTAGGACAAGTAACTGCAATTTTGATAAAAAAAAGTATGGCAGGTAACTGTAACTTCGATACTAATTATGACAGGTAACAGTAACTTAGATACTAATTATGACAAGTAACTGTAATTTCGGTACAAATTATGGCAGGTAACTGTAACTTCGATACTAATTATGACAGGTAACAGTAACTTCGATACTAATTATGACAAGTAACTGTAACATCGATACTAATTATGACAGGTAACTGTAACTTCGATACTAATTATGACAAGTAACTCTAACTTCATTACAAATTATGACAATTAACTGTAATTTCGATACAAATTATGGCAGGTAACTGAAACATCGTTTCTAATTATGGCAGGTAACTATAATTTCGATACAAATTATGACAGGTAACAGTAACTTCAATACTAATTATGACAGGTAACTGCAACTTCGACACTAATTATGACAGGTTACTGTAACTTCGTTACTAATTATGAAATGAAACTGTAATTTCGATACAAATTATGGCAGGGAACTGTAATTTCGATACAAATTATGGCAGGTAACTGTAACTTCGATACTAATTATGACAAGTAACAGTAACTTCGATATTAATTATGACAAGTAACTGTAATTTCGATACAGATTAAGTCAGGTAACAGTAACTTCGATAGTAATTATGACAAGTAACAGTAACTTCGATACTAATTATGACAGGTAACTGTAACTTCGAAACTAATTACGACAGGTAACTGTAACTTCGATACAAATTATGACAGGTAACTGTAACTTCGATATTAATTATGACAAGTAACTGTAATTTCGATACAAATTATGGCAGGTAACTGTAACTTCGATACTAATTATGACAGGTAACAGTAACTTCGATACTAATTATGACAGGTAACTGTAACTTCGCTACTAATTATGACAAGTAACTGCAATTTCGATACAAACTATGACAGGTAACTGTAACTTCGATACTAATTATGACAGGTAAGAGTAACTTCGCTACTAATTATGACAAGTAACTGTAATTTCGATACAAACTATGACAGGTAACTGTAACTTCGTTACTAATTATGACAAGTAACTGTAATTTCGATATAAATTATGGCAGGTAACAGTAACTTCGATACTAATTATTACAGGTAACTGTAACTTCGATACTAATTATGACAAGGAACTGTTATTTCGATACAAATTATGACAGGTAACAGTAACTTCGTGACTAATTATGGCAAGTGACTGTGATTTCGATACAAATTATGGCAGGTTACAGTAACTTCGATACTAATTATGACAGGTAACTGTAACTCCTATACTAATTATGACAGGTAACTGTACCTTCGTTTCTAATTATGACAAGTAACTGTACATTCGATACAAATGTTGGCAGGTAACTGTAACTTCGATACTAATTATGACAGGTAACAATAACTTCGATACTAATTATGACAGAAAACAGTAACTTCGATACTAATTATGACAGGTAACAGTATCTTCGATACTTATTATGGCAGGTAACTGTAACTTCGATACTAATGATGACAGTTAACTGTATCTTCGTTACTAATTATGACAAGTAACTGTAATTTCGATACAAATTATGGCAGGTAACTGTAACTTCGATACTAATTATGACAGGTAACAGTAACTTCGATACTATTTATAACAAGTAAATGTAACTTCGATACTAATTATGACAGGTAACGGTAACTTCGTTACTAATTATGACAAGTAACTGTAATTTCGATACAAATTATGGCAGGTAACTGTAACTTCGATACTAATTATGACAGGTTAAATTAACTTCGATACTAATTATGACAAGTAACAGTTACTTCGATACTAATTATGACAAGTAACTATAACTTCGAAACTAATTATGACAGGTAACTGTAACATCGTTACTAATTTTGACAAGTGTCTGTAATTTCGGTACAAATTATGGCAGGTAACTGTAACTTCGATACTAATTATGACAGGTAACAGTAACTTCGATACTAATTATGACAAGTAACTGTAACATCGATACTAATTATGACAGGTAACTGTAACTTCGATACTAATTATGACAAGTAACTCTAACTTCATTACAAATTATGACAATTAACTGTAATTTCGATACAAATTATGGCAGGTAACTGAAACATCGTTTCTAATTATGGCAGGTAACTATAATTTCGATACAAATTATGACAGGTAACAGTAACTTCAATACTAATTATGACAGGTAACTGCAACTTCGACACTAATTATGACAGGTTACTGTAACTTCGTTACTAATTATGACATGAAACTGTAATTTCGATACAAATTATGGCAGGTAACTGTAATTTCGATACAAATTATGGCAGGTAACTGTAACTTCGATACTAATTATGACAAGTAACAGTAACTTCGATACTAATTAAGACAAGTAACTGTAACTTCGAAACAAATTATGACAGGTAACTGTAACATCATTACTAATTATGACAAGTAACTGTAATTTCGATACAAATTATGGCAGGTAACTCTAACTTCGATATTAATTATGGCAGGTTACAGTAACCTCGATACTAATTATGACAAGTAAGTGTAACTTCGATACTAATTATGACAGGTAACTGCAACTTCGACACTAATTATGACAGGTTACTGTAACTTCGTTACTAATTATGATAAGAAACTGTAATTTCGATACAAATTATGGCAGGTAAAACTGTAACTTCGATACTAATTATGACAGGTAACAGTTACTTCGATACTAATTATGACAAGTAACAGTTACTTCGATACTAATTATGACAAGTAACTGTAACTTCGAAACAAATTGTGACAGGTAAATGTAACATCGTTACTAATTATGACAAGTAACTGTAATTTCGATACAAATTATGGCAGGTAACTGTAACTTCGATACTAATTATGACAGGTTACAGTAACCTCGATAGTAATTATGACAAGTAAGTGTAACTTCGATACTAATTATGACGGGTAACTGTAACTTCGATACTAATTATGACTAGTAACTCAAACTTCGTTACTAATTAGGACAAGTAACTGCAATTTTGATAAAAAAAAGTATGGCAGGTAACTGTAACTTCGATACTAATTATGACAGGTAACAGTAACTTAGATACTAATTATGACAGGTAACTGTAACTTCGTTACTATTTATGACATGTTACGGTAACTTCGAAACTAATTATGACAGGTAACTGTAACATCGTTACTAATTATGACAAGTAACTGTAATTTCGATACAAATTATGGCAGGTAACACTAACTTCGATATTAATTATGACAGGTTACAGTAACCTCGATACTAATTATGACAAGTAAGTGTAACTTCGATACTAATTATGACAGGTAACTGCAACTTCGACACTAATTATGACAGGTTACACTAACTTCGTTACTAATTATGACAAGAAACTGTAATTTCGATACAAATTATGGCAGGTAAAACTGTAACTTCGATACTAATTATGACAGGTAACAGTTACTTCGATACTAATTATGACAAGTAACAGTTACTTCGATACTAATTATGACAAGTAACTGTAACTTCGAAACAAATTATGACAGGTAAATGTAACATCGTTACTAATTATGAAAAGTAACTGTAATTTCGATACAAATTATGGCAGGTAACTGTAACTTCGATACTAATTATGACAGGTTACAGTAACCTCGATAGTAATTATGACAAGTAAGTGTAACTTCGATACTAATTATGACGGGTAACTGTAACTTCGATACTAATTATGACTAGTAACTCTAACTTCGTTACTAATTAGGACAAGTAACAGCAATTTTTATAAAAAAGTATGGCAGGTAACTGTAACTTCGATACTAATTATGACAGGTAACAGTAACTTAGATACTAATTATGACAGGTAACTGTAACTTCGTTACTATTTATGACAAGTTACGGTAACTTCGAAACTAATTATAACAGGCAACTGTAACATCGTTACTAATTATGACAAGTAACTTTAATTTCGATACAAATTATGGCAGGTAACTGTAACTTCGATACTAATTATGACAGGTAACAGTAACTTCGATACTAATTATGACAGGTAACAGTAACTTCGTTACTAATTATGACAAGTAACTGTAATTTCGCTACAAACTATGACAGGTAACTGTAACTTCGATACTAATTATGACAAGTATCTGTAATTTCGGTACAAATTATGACAGGTAACTGTAACTTCGATACTAATTATGACAAGGAACTGTTATTTCGATACAAATTATGACAGGTAACTGTAACTTCGTTACTAATTATGACAAGTATCTGTAATTTCGGTACAAATTATGGCAGGTAACTGTAACTTCGATACTAATTATGACAGGTTACAGTAACCTCGATAGTAATTATGACAAGTAAGTGTAACTTCGATACTAATTATGACGGGTAACTGTAACTTCGATACTAATTATGACTAGTAACTCTAACTTCGTTACTAATTAGGACAAGTAACTGCAATTTTGATAAAAAAAAGTATGGCAGGTAACTGTAACTTCGATACTAATTATGACAGGTAACAGTAACTTAGATACTAATTATGACAAGTAACTGTAATTTCGGTACAAATTATGGCAGGTAACTGTAACTTCGATACTAATTATGACAGGTAACAGTAACTTCGATACTAATTATGACAAGTAACTGTAACATCGATACTAATTATGACAGGTAACTGTAACTTCGATACTAATTATGACAAGTAACTCTAACTTCATTACAAATTATGACAATTAACTGTAATTTCGATACAAATTATGGCAGGTAACTGAAACATCGTTTCTAATTATGGCAGGTAACTATAATTTCGATACAAATTATGACAGGTAACAGTAACTTCAATACTAATTATGACAGGTAACTGCAACTTCGACACTAATTATGACAGGTTACTGTAACTTCGTTACTAATTATGAAATGAAACTGTAATTTCGATACAAATTATGGCAGGGAACTGTAATTTCGATACAAATTATGGCAGGTAACTGTAACTTCGATACTAATTATGACAAGTAACAGTAACTTCGATATTAATTATGACAAGTAACTGTAATTTCGATACAGATTAAGTCAGGTAACAGTAACTTCGATAGTAATTATGACAAGTAACAGTAACTTCGATACTAATTATGACAGGTAACTGTAACTTCGAAACTAATTACGACAGGTAACTGTAACTTCGATACAAATTATGACAGGTAACTGTAACTTCGATACTAATTATGACAGGTAACAGTAACTTCGATACTAATTATGACAGGTAACTGTAACTTCGCTACTAATTATGACAAGTAACTGCAATTTCGATACAAACTATGACAGGTAACTGTAACTTCGATACTAATTATGACAAGGAACTGTTCTTTCGATACAAATTATGACAGGTAACTGTAACTTCGTTACTAATTATGACAAGTATCTGTAATTTCGGTACCAATTATGGCAGGTAACTGTAACATCGATACAAATTATGGCAGGTAACTGTAACTTCGATACAAATTATGACAGGTAAGAGTAACTTCGCTACTAATTATGACAAGTAACTGTAATTTCGATACAAACTATGACAGGTAACTGTAACTTCGTTACTAATTATGACAAGTAACTGTAATTTCGATATAAATTATGGCAGGTAACAGTAACTTCGATACTAATTATTACAGGTAACTGTAACTTCGATACTAATTATGACAAGGAACTGTTATTTCGATACAAATTATGACAGGTAACAGTAACTTCGTGACTAATTATGGCAACTGACTGTGATTTCGATACAAATTATGGCAGGTTACAGTAACTTCGATACTAATTATGACAGGTAACTGTAACTCCTATACTAATTATGACAGGTAACTGTACCTTCGTTTCTAATTATGACAAGTAACTGTACTTTCGATACAAATGTTGGCAGGTAACTGTAACTTCGATACTAATTATGACAGGTAACAATAACTTCGATACTAATTATGACAGAAAACAGTAACTTCGATACTAATTATGACAGGTAACAGTATCTTCGATACTAATTATGGCAGGTAACTGTAACTTCGATACTAATGATGACAGTTAACTGTATCTTCGTTACTAATTATGACAAGTAACTGTAATTTCGATACAAATTATGGCAGGTAACTGTAACTTCGATACTAATTATGACAGGTAACAGTAACTTCGATACTATTTATAACAAGTAAATGTAACTTCGATACTAATTATGACAGGTAACGGTAACTTCGTTACTAATTATGACAAGTAACTGTAATTTCGATACAAATTATGGCAGGTAACTGTAACTTCGATACTAATTATGACAGGTTAAATTAACTTCGATACTAATTATGACAAGTAACAGTTACTTCGATACTAATTATGACAAGTAACTATAACTTCGAAACTAATTATGACAGGTAACTGTAACATCGTTACTAATTTTGACAAGTGTCTGTAATTTCGGTACAAATTATGGCAGGTAACTGTAACTTCGATACTAATTATGACAGGTAACAGTAACTTCGATACTAATTATGACAAGTAACTGTAACATCGATACTAATTATGACAGGTAACTGTTACTTCGATACTAATTATGACAAGTAACTCTAACTTCATTACAAATTATGACAATTAACTGTAATTTCGATACAAATTATGGCAGGTAACTGAAACATCGTTTCTAATTATGGCAGGTAACTATAATTTCGATACAAATTATGACAGGTAACAGTAACTTCAATACTAATTATGACAGGTAACTGCAACTTCGACACTAATTATGACAGGTTACTGTAACTTCGTTACTAATTATGACATGAAACTGTAATTTCGATACAAATTATGGCAGGTAACTGTAATTTCGATACAAATTATGGCAGGTAACTGTAACTTCGATACTAATTATGACAAGTAACAGTAACTTCGATACTAATTAAGACAAGTAACTGTAACTTCGAAACAAATTATGACAGGTAACTGTAACATCATTACTAATTATGACAAGTAACTGTAATTTCGATACAAATTATGGCAGGTAACTCTAACTTCGATATTAATTATGGCAGGTTACAGTAACCTCGATACTAATTATGACAAGTAAGTGTAACTTCGATACTAATTATGACAGGTAACTGCAACTTCGACACTAATTATGACAGGTTACTGTAACTTCGTTACTAATTATGATAAGAAACTGTAATTTCGATACAAATTATGGCAGGTAAAACTGTAACTTCGATACTAATTATGACAGGTAACAGTTACTTCGATACTAATTATGACAAGTAACAGTTACTTCGATACTAATTATGACAAGTAACTGTAACTTCGAAACAAATTGTGACAGGTAAATGTAACATCGTTACTAATTATGACAAGTAACTGTAATTTCGATACAAATTATGGCAGGTAACTGTAACTTCGATACTAATTATGACAGGTTACAGTAACCTCGATAGTAATTATGACAAGTAAGTGTAACTTCGATACTAATTATGACGGGTAACTGTATCTTCGATACTAATTATGACTAGTAACTCTAACTTCGTTACTAATTAGGACAAGTAACTGCAATTTTGATAAAAAAAAGTATGGCAGGTAACTGTAACTTCGATACTAATTATGACAGGTAACAGTAACTTAGATACTAATTATGACAGGTAACTGTAACTTCGTTACTATTTATGACAAGTTACGGTAACTTCGAAACTAATTATGACAGGTAACTGTAACATCGTTACTAATTATGACAAGTAACTTTAATTTCGATACAAATTATGGCAGGTAACTGTAACTTCGATACTAATTATGACAGGAAACAGTAACTTCGATACTAATTATGACAGGTAACAGTAACTTCGTTACTAATTATGACAAGTATCTGTAATTTCGGTACAAATTATGGCAGGTAACTGTAACTTCGATACAAATTATGACAGGTAACTTTAACTTCGTTACTAATTATGACAAGTAACTGTAATTTCGATACAAATAATGGCAGGTAACGGTAACTTCGATACTAATTATGACAGGTAACAGTAACTCCGATACTAATTATAACAGGTAACAGTAACTTCGCTACTAATTATGACAAGTAACTGTAATTTCGATACAAACTATGACAGGTAACTGTAACTTCGATACTAATTATGACAAGGAACTGTTCTTTCGATACAAATTATGACAGGTAACTGTAACTTCGTTACTAATTATGACAAGTATCTGTAATTTCGGTACCAATTATGGCAGGTAACTGTAACATCGATACAAATTATGGCAGGTAACTGTAACTTCGAAACAAATTATGACAGGTAACAGTAACTTCGCTACTAATTATGACAAGTAACTGTAATTTCGATACAAACTATGACAGGTAACTGTAACTTCGTTACTAATTATGACAAGTAACTGTAATTTCGATATAAATTATGGCAGGTAACAGTAACTTCGATACTAATTATTACAGGTAACTGTAACTTCGATACTAATTATGACAAGGAACTGTTATTTCGATACAAATTATGACAGGTAACAGTAACTTCGTGACTAATTATGGCAAGTGACTGTGATTTCGATACAAATTATGGCAGGTTACAGTAACTTCGATACTAATTATGACAGGTAACTGTAACTCCTATACTAATTATGACAGGTAACTGTACCTTCGTTTCTAATTATGACAAGTAACTGTACTTTCGATACAAATGTTGGCAGGTAACTGTAACTTCGATACTAATTATGACAGGTAACAATAACTTCGATACTAATTATGACAGAAAACAGTAACTTCGATACTAATTATGACAGGTAACAGTATCTTCGATACTAATTTTGGCAGGTAACTGTAACTTCGATACTAATGATGACAGTTAACTGTATCTTCGTTACTAATTATGACAAGTAACTGTAATTTCGATACAAATTATGGCAGGTAACTGTAACTTCGATACTAATTATGACAGGTAACAGTAACTTCGATACTATTTATAACAAGTAAATGTAACTTCGATACTAATTATGACAGGTAACGGTAACTTCGTTACTAATTATGACAAGTAACTGTAATTTCGATACAAATTATGGCAGGTAACTGTAACTTCGATACTAATTATGACAGGTTAAATTAACTTCGATACTAATTATGACAAGTAACAGTTACTTCGATACTAATTATGACAAGTAACTATAACTTCGAAACTAATTATGACAGGTAACTGTAACATCGTTACTAATTTTGACAAGTGTCTGTAATTTCGGTACAAATTATGGCAGGTAACTGTAACTTCGATACTAATTATGACAGGTAACAGTAACTTCGATACTAATTATGACAAGTAACTGTAACATCGATACTAATTATGACAGGTAACTGTTACTTCGATACTAATTATGACAAGTAACTCTAACTTCATTACAAATTATGACAATTAACTGTAATTTCGATACAAATTATGGCAGGTAACTGAAACATCGTTTCTAATTATGGCAGGTAACTATAATTTCGATACAAATTATGACAGGTAACAGTAACTTCAATACTAATTATGACAGGTAACTGCAACTTCGACACTAATTATGACAGGTTACTGTAACTTCGTTACTAATTATGACATGAAACTGTAATTTCGATACAAATTATGGCAGGTAACTGTAATTTCGATACAAATTATGGCAGGTAACTGTAACTTCGATACTAATTATGACAAGTAACAGTAACTTCGATACTAATTAAGACAAGTAACTGTAACTTCGAAACAAATTATGACAGGTAACTGTAACATCATTACTAATTATGACAAGTAACTGTAATTTCGATACAAATTATGGCAGGTAACTCTAACTTCGATATTAATTATGGCAGGTTACAGTAACCTCGATACTAATTATGACAAGTAAGTGTAACTTCGATACTAATTATGACAGGTAACTGCAACTTCGACACTAATTATGACAGGTTACTGTAACTTCGTTACTAATTATGATAAGAAACTGTAATTTCGATACAAATTATGGCAGGTAAAACTGTAACTTCGATACTAATTATGACAGGTAACAGTTACTTCGATACTAATTATGACAAGTAACAGTTACTTCGATACTAATTATGACAAGTAACTGTAACTTCGAAACAAATTGTGACAGGTAAATGTAACATCGTTACTAATTATGACAAGTAACTGTAATTTCGATACAAATTATGGCAGGTAACTGTAACTTCGATACTAATTATGACAGGTTACAGTAACCTCGATAGTAATTATGACAAGTAAGTGTAACTTCGATACTAATTATGACGGGTAACTGTATCTTCGATACTAATTATGACTAGTAACTCTAACTTCGTTACTAATTAGGACAAGTAACTGCAATTTTGATAAAAAAAAGTATGGCAGGTAACTGTAACTTCGATACTAATTATGACAGGTAACAGTAACTTAGATACTAATTATGACAGGTAACTGTAACTTCGTTACTATTTATGACAAGTTACGGTAACTTCGAAACTAATTATGACAGGTAACTGTAACATCGTTACTAATTATGACAAGTAACTTTAATTTCGATACAAATTATGGCAGGTAACTGTAACATCGATACTAATTATGACAGGAAACAGTAACTTCGATACTAATTATGACAGGTAACAGTAACTTCGTTACTAATTATGACAAGTATCTGTAATTTCGGTACAAATTATGGCAGGTAACTGTAACTTCGATACAAATTATGACAGGTAACTTTAACTTCGTTACTAATTATGACAAGTAACTGTAATTTCGATACAAATAATGGCAGGTAACTGTAACTTCGATACTAATTATGACAGGTAACAGTAACTCCGATACTAATTATAACAGGTAACAGTAACTTCGCTACTAATTATGACAAGTAACTGTAATTTCGATACAAACTATGACAGGTAACTGTAACTTCGATACTAATTATGACAAGGAACTGTTCTTTCGATACAAATTATGACAGGTAACTGTAACTTCGTTACTAATTATGACAAGTATCTGTAATTTCGGTACCAATTATGGCAGGTAACTGTAACATCGATACAAATTATGGCAGGTAACTGTAACTTCGAAACAAATTATGACAGGTAACAGTAACTTCGCTACTAATTATGACAAGTAACTGTAATTTCGATACAAACTATGACAGGTAACTGTAACTTCGTTACTAATTATGACAAGTAACTGTAATTTCTATATAAATTATGGCAGGTAACAGTAACTTCGATACTAATTATTACAGGTAACTGTAACTTCGATACTAATTATGACAAGGAACTGTTATTTCGATACAAATTATGACAGGTAACAGTAACTTCGTGACTAATTATGGCAAGTGACTGTGATTTCGATACAAATTATGGCAGGTTACAGTAACTTCGATACTAATTATGACAGGTAACTGTAACTCCTATACTAATTATGACAGGTAACTGTACCTTCGTTTCTAATTATGACAAGTAACTGTACTTTCGATACAAATGTTGGCAGGTAACTGTAACTTCGATACTAATTATGACAGGTAACAATAACTTCGATACTAATTATGACAGAAAACAGTAACTTCGATACTAATTATGACAGGTAACAGTATCTTCGATACTAATTATGGCAGGTAACTGTAACTTCGATACTAATGATGACAGTTAACTGTATCTTCTTTACTAATTATGACAAGTAACTGTAATTTCGATACAAATTATGGCAGGTAACTGTAACTTCGATACTAATTATGACAGGTAACAGTAACTTCGATACTATTTATAACAAGTAAATGTAACTTCGATACTAATTATGACAGGTAACGGTAACTTCGTTACTAATTATGACAAGTAACTGTAATTTCGATACAAATTATGGCAGGTAACTGTAACTTCGATACTAATTATGACAGGTTAAATTAACTTCGATACTAATTATGACAAGTAACAGTTACTTCGATACTAATTATGACAAGTAACTATAACTTCGAAACTAATTATGACAGGTAACTGTAACATCGTTACTAATTTTGACAAGTGTCTGTAATTTCGGTACAAATTATGGCAGGTAACTGTAACTTCGATACTAATTATGACAGGTAACAGTAACTTCGATACTAATTATGACAAGTAACTGTAACATCGATACTAATTATGACAGGTAACTGTTACTTCGATACTAATTATGACAAGTAACTCTAACTTCATTACAAATTATGACAATTAACTGTAATTTCGATACAAATTATGGCAGGTAACTGAAACATCGTTTCTAATTATGGCAGGTAACTATAATTTCGATACAAATTATGACAGGTAACAGTAACTTCAATACTAATTATGACAGGTAACTGCAACTTCGACACTAATTATGACAGGTTACTGTAACTTCGTTACTAATTATGACATGAAACTGTAATTTCGATACAAATTATGGCAGGTAACTGTAATTTCGATACAAATTATGGCAGGTAACTGTAACTTCGATACTAATTATGACAAGTAACAGTAACTTCGATACTAATTAAGACAAGTAACTGTAACTTCGAAACAAATTATGACAGGTAACTGTAACATCATTACTAATTATGACAAGTAACTGTAATTTCGATACAAATTATGGCAGGTAACTCTAACTTCGATATTAATTATGGCAGGTTACAGTAACCTCGATACTAATTATGACAAGTAAGTGTAACTTCGATACTAATTATGACAGGTAACTGCAACTTCGACACTAATTATGACAGGTTACTGTAACTTCGTTACTAATTATGATAAGAAACTGTAATTTCGATACAAATTATGGCAGGTAAAACTGTAACTTCGATACTAATTATGACAGGTAACAGTTACTTCGATACTAATTATGACAAGTAACAGTTACTTCGATACTAATTATGACAAGTAACTGTAACTTCGAAACAAATTGTGACAGGTAAATGTAACATCGTTACTAATTATGACAAGTAACTGTAATTTCGATACAAATTATGGCAGGTAACTGTAACTTCGATACTAATTATGACAGGTTACAGTAACCTCGATAGTAATTATGACAAGTAAGTGTAACTTCGATACTAATTATGACGGGTAACTGTATCTTCGATACTAATTATGACTAGTAACTCTAACTTCGTTACTAATTAGGACAAGTAACTGCAATTTTGATAAAAAAAAGTATGGCAGGTAACTGTAACTTCGATACTAATTATGACAGGTAACAGTAACTTAGATACTAATTATGACAGGTAACTGTAACTTCGTTACTATTTATGACAAGTTACGGTAACTTCGAAACTAATTATGACAGGTAACTGTAACATCGTTACTAATTATGACAAGTAACTTTAATTTCGATACAAATTATGGCAGGTAACTGTAACTTCGATACTAATTATGACAGGAAACAGTAACTTCGATACTAATTATGACAGGTAACAGTAACTTCGTTACTAATTATGACAAGTATCTGTAATTTCGGTACAAATTATGGCAGGTAACTGTAACTTCGATACAAATTATGACAGGTAACTTTAACTTCGTTACTAATTATGACAAGTAACTGTAATTTCGATACAAATAATGGCTGGTAACTGTAACTTCGATACTAATTATGACAGGTAACAGTAACTCCGATACTAATTATAACAGGTAACAGTAACTTCGCTACTAATTATGACAAGTAACTGTAATTTCGATACAAACTATGACAGGTAACTGTAACTTCGATACTAATTATGACAAGGAACTGTTCTTTCGATACAAATTATGACAGGTAACTGTAACTTCGTTACTAATTATGACAAGTATCTGTAATTTCGGTACCAATTATGGCAGGTAACTGTAACATCGATACAAATTATGGCAGGTAACTGTAACTTCGAAACAAATTATGACAGGTAACAGTAACTTCGCTACTAATTATGACAAGTAACTGTAATTTCGATACAAACTATGACAGGTAACTGTAACTTCGTTACTAATTATGACAAGTAACTGTAATTTCGATATAAATTATGGCATGTAACAGTAACTTCGATACTAATTATTACAGGTAACTGTAACTTCGATACTAATTATGACAAGGAACTGTTATTTCGATACAAATTATGACAGGTAACAGTAACTTCGTGACTAATTATGGCAAGTGACTGTGATTTCGATACAAATTATGGCAGGATACAGTAACTTCGATACTAATTATGACAGGTAACTGTAACTCCTATACTAATTATGACAGGTAACTGTACCTTCGTTTCTAATTATGACAAGTAACTGTACTTTCGATACAAATGTTGGCAGGTAACTGTAACTTCGATACTAATTATGACAGGTAACAATAACTTCGATACTAATTATGACAGAAAACAGTAACTTCGATACTAATTATGACAGGTAACAGTATCTTCGATACTAATTATGGCAGGTAACTGTAACTTCGATACTAATGATGACAGTTAACTGTATCTTCGTTACTAATTATGACAAGTAACTGTAATTTCGATACAAATTATGGCAGGTAACTGTAACTTCGATACTAATTATGACAGGTAACAGTAACTTCGATAGTTTTTATAACAAGTAAATGTAACTTCGATACTAATTATGACAGGTAACGGTAACTTCGTTACTAATTATGACAAGTAACTGTAATTTCGATACAAATTATGGCAGGTAACTGTAACTTCGATACTAATTATGACAGGTTAAATTAACTTCGATACTAATTATGACAAGTAACAGTTACTTCGATACTAATTATGACAAGTAACTATAACTTCGAAACTAATTATGACAGGTAACTGTAACATCGTTACTAATTTTGACAAGTGTCTGTAATTTCGGTACAAATTATGGCAGGTAACTGTAACTTCGATACTAATTATGACAGGTAACAGTAACTTCGATACTAATTATGACAAGTAACTGTAACATCGATACTAATTATGACAGGTAACTGTTACTTCGATACTAATTATGACAAGTAACTCTAACTTCATTACAAATTATGACAATTAACTGTAATTTCGATACAAATTATGGCAGGTAAGTGAAACATCGTTTCTAATTATGGCAGGTAACTATAATTTCGATACAAATTATGACAGGTAACAGTAACTTCAATACTAATTATGACAGGTAACTGCAACTTCGACACTAATTATGACAGGTTACTGTAACTTCGTTACTAATTATGACATGAAACTGTAATTTCGATACAAATTATGGCAGGTAACTGTAATTTCGATACAAATTATGGCAGGTAACTGTAACTTCGATACTAATTATGACAAGTAACAGTATCTTCGATACTAATTATGACAAGTAACTGTAACTTCGAAACAAATTATGACAGGTAACTGTAACATCATTACTAATTATGACAAGTAACTGTAATTTCGATACAAATTATGGCAGGTAACTCTAACTTCGATATTAATTATGGCAGGTTACAGTAACCTCGATACTAATTATGACAAGTAAGTGTAACTTCGATACTAATTATGACAGGTAACTGCAACTTCGACACTAATTATGACAGGTTACTGTAACTTCGTTACTAATTATGATAAGAAACTGTAATTTCGATACAAATTATGGCAGGTAAAACTGTAACTTCGATACTAATTATGACAGGTAACAGTTACTTCGATACTAATTATGACAAGTAACAGTGACTTCGATACTAATTATGACAAGTAACTGTAACTTCGAAACAAATTGTGACAGGTAATTGTAACATCGTTACTAATTATGACAAGTAACTGTAATTTCGATACAAATTATGGCAGGTAACTGTAACATCGATACTAATTATGACAGGTTACAGTAACCTCGATAGTAATTATGACAAGTAAGTGTAACTTCGATACTAATTATGACGGGTAACTGTAACTTCGATACTAATTATGACTAGTAACTCTAACTTCGTTACTAATTAGGACAAGTAACTGCAATTTTGATAAAAAAGTATGGCAGGTAACTGTAACTTCGTTACTAATTATGACAAGTAACTGTAATTTCGATATAAATTATGGCATGTAACAGTAACTTCGATACTAATTATGACAGGTAACAGTAACTTAGATACTAATTATGACAGGTAACTGTAACTTCGTTACTATTTATGACAAGTTACGGTAACTTCGAAACTAATTATGACAGGTAACTGTAACATCGTTACTAATTATGACAAGTAACTTTAATTTCGATACAAATTATGGAAGGTAACTGTAACTTCGATACTAATTATGACAGGAAACAGTAACTTCGATACTAATTATGACAGGTAACAGTAACTTCGTTACTAATTATGACAAGTAACTGTAATTTCGATACAAACTATGACAGGTAACTGTAACTTCGATACTAATTATGACAAGTATCTGTAATTTCGGTACAAATTATGACAGGTAACTGTAACTTCGATACTAATTATGACAAGGAACTGTTATTTCGATACAAATTATGACAGGTAACTGTAACTTCGTTACTAATTATGACAATTATCTGTAATTTCGGTACAAATTATGGCAGGTAACTGTAACTTCGATACAAATTATGACAGGTAACTGTAACTTCGTTACTAATTATGACAAGTAACTGTAATTTCGATACAAATAATGGCAGGTAACTGTAACTTCGATACTAATTATGACAGGTAACAGTAACATCAATACTAATTATGACAGGTAACAGTAACTTCGCTACTAACTATGACAAGTAACTGTAATTTCGATACAAACTATGACGGATAACTGTAACTTCGATACTAATTATGACAAGGTCTGTTATTTCAATACAAATTATGACAGGTAACTGTAACTTCGTTACTAATTATGACAAGTATCTGTAATTTCGGTACCAATTATGGCAGGTAACTGTAACTTCGATACAAATTATGGCAGGTTACTGTAACTTCGATACAAATTATGACAGGTAACAGTAACTTCGCTACTAATTATGAGTAGTAACTGTAATTTCGATACAAACTATGACAGGTAACTGTAACTTCGTTACTAATTATGACAAGTAACTGTAATCTCGATACAAATTATGGCAGGTACCAGTAACTTCGATACTAATTATGACAGGTAACTGCAACTTCGACACTAATTATGACAGGTTACTGTAACTTCGTTACTAATTATGACATGAAACTGTAATTTCGATACAAATTATGGCAGGTAACTGTAATTTCGATACAAATTATGGCAGGTAACTGTAACTTCGGTACTAATTATGACAAGTAACAGTAACTTCGATACTAATTATGACAAGTAACTGTAACTTCGAAACAAATTATGACAGGTAAGTGTAACATCGTAACTAATTATGACAAGTAACTGTAATTTCGATACAAATTATGGCAGGTTACTGTAACTTCGATACAAATTATGACAGGTAACAGTAACTTCGCTACTAATTATGACTAGTAACTGTAATTTCGATACAAACTATGACAGGTAACTGTAACTTCGTTACTAATTATGACAAGTAACTGTGATATGGATATAAATTATGGCAGATAACTGTAACTTCGATATTAATTATGACAGGTTACAGTAACCTCGATACTAATTATGACAAGTAAGTGTAACTTCGATACTAATTATGACGGGTAACTGTAACTTCGATACTAATTATGACTAGTAACTCTAAGTTCGTTACTAATTAGGACATGTAACTGTAATTTTGATAAATAATTATGGCAGGTAACTGTAACTTCGATACTAATTATGACAGGTAACTGTAACTTCGATACTAATTATGACAAGTAACTGTAACTTCGAAACTAATTATGACAGGTAACTGTAACATCGTTACTAATTATGACAAGTAACATTAATTTCGATACAAATTATGGCAGGTAACGGTAACTTCGATACTAATTATGACAGGTAACAGTAACTTCGATACTTATTATGACAGGTAACAGTAACTTCGTTACCAATTATGACAAGTAACTGTAACTTCGATACTAATTATGACAGGTAACTGTAACTTCGATACAAATTATGACAGGTAATTGTAACATCGATATTATTTATGACAAGTAACTGTAATTTCGATACAGGTTAAGTCAGGTAACAGTAACTTCGATAGTAATTATGACAAGTAACAGTAACTTCGATACTAATTATGACTGGTAACCGTAACTTCGTTACTAATTAAGACAGGTAACTGTAATTTCGATACAAATAATGGCAGGTTACTGTAACTGCGATACTAATTATGACAGGTAACTGTAACTTCGATCTAATTATGAAAAGGAACTGTTATTTCGATACAAATTATGGCAGGTAACTGTAACTTCGTTACTAATTATGACAAGTAATTGTAATTTCGGTACAAATTATGGCAGGTAACTGTAACTTCGATACAAATTATGACAAGGAACTGTAATTTCGATACAAATAATGGCAGGTAACTATAACTTCGATACTAATTATGACAGGTAACTGTAACTTCGCTACTAATTATGACAAGTAACTGTAATTTCGATACAAATTATGGCAGGTAACTGTAACTTCGATACTAATTATCACAGGTAACAGTAACTTCGATACTAATTATGACAAGTAACTGTAACTTAGATACTAATTATGACAGGGAACAGTAACTTCGATACTAATTATGACAAGTAACTCTAACTTCATTGCAAATTATGACAAGTAACTGTAATTTCGATACAAATTATGGCAGGTTACTGTAACTTCGTTACAAATTATGGCAGGTAACTGTAATTTCGATACAAATAATGGCAGGTTACAGTAACCTCGATACTAATTATGACAGGTAACTGTAACTCCGATACTAATTATGACAAGTAACTCTAACTTCGTTACTAATTATGGCAAGTAACTGTAATTTTGATACTAATTTTGGCTGGTAACTTTAACGTCGTTACTAATTATGACAAGTAACTGTAATTTCGATACTTATTTTGGCTGGTAACTGTAACGTCGTTACTAATTATGAAAAGTAACTGTAATTTCGATACAAATTATGGCAGGTAACAGTAACTTCGATACTAATTATGACAGGTAACAGTAACTTCGATACTAATTATGACAAGTTACTGTAACTTCGATACTAATTATGACAGGTAACTGTAACTTCGTTACTAATTATGACAAGTAACTGTAATTTCGATACAAATTATGGCACGTAACTGTAATTTCGATACTAATTATGGCAGGTAACAGTAACTTCGATACTAATTATGACAAGTTACAGTAACTTCGATACTAATTATGACAAGTAACTGTAACTTCGAAACTAATTATGACAGGTAACGGTAACATCGTTACTAATTATGACAAGTAACTGTAATTTCGATACTAATTTTGGCTGGTAACTGTAACGTCGTTACTAATTATGACAAGTAACTGTAATTTCGATACAAATTATGGCAGGTAACAGTAACTTCGTTACTAATTATGACAGGTAACAGTAACTTCGATACTAATTATGACTAGTTACTGTAACTTCGATACTAATTATGACAGGTAACTGTAACTTCGTTACTAATTATGACAAGTAACTGTAATTTCGATACCTATTATGGCACGTAACTGTAATTTCGATACTAATTATGGCAGGTAACAGTAACTTCGATACTAATTATGACAAGTTACAGTAACTTCGATACTAATTATGACAAGTAACTGTAACTTCGAAACTAATTATGACAGGTAACGGTAACATCGTTACTAATTATGACAAGTAACTGTAATTTTGATACTAATTTTGGCTGGTAACTGTAACGTCGTTACTAATTATGACAAGTAACTGTAATTTCGATACTAATTTTGGCTGGTAACTGTAACGTCGTTA
Source organism: Meconema thalassinum (assembly GCA_946902985.2). Taxonomy (NCBI): domain Eukaryota; kingdom Metazoa; phylum Arthropoda; class Insecta; order Orthoptera; family Tettigoniidae; genus Meconema; species Meconema thalassinum. Next base: position 1,175,645,971 of record OX336388.2, on the reverse strand, counting down.
CTAATTATGACAAGTAACTGTAATTTCGATACAAATTATGGCAGGTAACAGTAACTTCGATACTAATTATGACAGGTAACAGTAACTTCGATACTAATTATGACAAGTTACTGTAACTTCATTACTAATTATGACAGGTAACTGTAACTTCGTTACTAATTATGACAAGTAACTGTAATTTCGATACAAATTATGGCACGTAACTGTAATTTCGATACTAATTATGACAGGTAACAGTAACTTCGCTACTAATTATGACTAGTAACTGTAATTTCGATACAAACTATGACAGGTAACTGTAACTTCGTTACTAATTATGACAAGTAACTGTAATATCGATACAAATTATGGCAGGTAACAGTAACTTCGATACTAATTATGACAGGTAACTGCAACTTCGACACTAATTATGACAGGTTACTGTAACTTCGTTACTAATTATGACATGAAACTGTAATTTCGATACAAATTATGGCAGGTAACTGTAATTTCGATACAAATTATGGCAGGTAACTGTAACTTCGGTACTAATTATGACAAGTAACAGTAACTTCGATACTTATTATGACAAGTAACTGTAACTTCGAAACAAATTATGACAGGTAACTGTAACATCGTTACTAATTATGACAAGTAACTGTAATTTCGATACAAATTATGGCAGGTAACTGTAACTTCGATATTAATTATGACAGGTTACAGTAACCTCGATACTAATTATGACAAGTAAGTGTAACTTCGATACTAATTATGACGGGTAACTGTAACTTCGATACTAATTATGACTAGTAACTCTAAGTTCGTTACTAATTAGGACAAGTAACTGTAATTTTGATAAATAATTATGGCAGGTAACTGTAACTTCGATACTAATTATGACAGGTAACTGTAACTTCGATACTAATTATGACAAGTAACTGTAACTTCGAAACTAATTATGACAGGTAACTGTAACATCGTTACTAATTATGACAAGTAACATTAATTTCGATACAAATTATGGCAGGTAACGGTAACTTCGATACTAATTATGACAGGTAACAGTAACTTCGATACTTATTATGACAGGTAACAGTAACTTCGTTACCAATTATGACAAGTAACTGTAACTTCGATACTAATTATGACAGGTAACTGTAACTTCGATACAAATTATGACAGGTAACTGTAACATCGATATTATTTATGACAAGTAACTGTAATTTCGATACAGATTATGTCAGGTAACAGTAACTTCGATAGTAATTATGACAAGTAACAGTAACTTCGATACTAATTATGACAGGTAACTGTAACTTCGTTACTAATTATGACAGGTAACTGTAATTTCGATACAAATAATGGCAGGTTACTGTAACTGCGATACTAATTATGACAGGTAACTGTAACTTCGATACTAATTATGACAAGGAACTGTTATTTCGATACAAATTATGGCAGGTAACTGTAACTTCGATACTAATTATGAAAAGGAACTGTTATTTCGATACAAATTATGGCAGGTAACTGTAACTTCGTTACTAATTATGACAAGTAACTGTAATTTCGGTACAAATTATGGCAGGTAACTGTAACTTCGATATTAATTATGGCAGGTTACAGTAACCTCGATACTAATTATGACAAGTAAGTGTAACTTCGATACTAATTATGACAGGTAACTGCAACTTCGACACTAATTATGACAGGTTACTGTAACTTCGTTACTAATTATGATAAGAAACTGTAATTTCGATACAAATTATGGCAGGTAAAACTGTAACTTCGATACTAATTATGACAGGTAACAGTTACTTCGATACTAATTATGACAAGTAACAGTTACTTCGATACTAATTATGACAAGTAACTGTAACTTCGAAACAAATTGTGACAGGTAATTGTAACATCGTTACTAATTATGACAAGTAACTGTAATTTCGATACAAATTATGGCAGGTAACTGTAACATCGATACTAATTATGACAGGTTACAGTAACCTCGATAGTAATTATGACAAGTAAGTGTAACTTCGATACTAATTATGACGGGTAACTGTAACTTCGATACTAATTATGACTAGTAACTCTAACTTCGTTACTAATTAGGACAAGTAACTGCAATTTTGATAAAAAAGTATGGCAGGTAACTGTAACTTCGATACTAATTATGACAGGTAACAGTAACTTAGATACTAATTATGACAGGTAACTGTAACTTCGTTACTATTTATGACAAGTTACGGTAACTTCGAAACTAATTATGACAGGTAACTGTAACATCGTTACTAATTATGACAAGTAACTTTAATTTCGATACAAATTATGGCAGGTAACTGTAACTTCGATACTAATTATGACAGGAAACAGTAACTTCGATACTAATTATGACAGGTAACAGTAACTTCGTTACTAATTATGACAAGTAACTGTAATTTCGATACAAACTATGACAGGTAACTGTAAATTCGATACTAATTATGACAAGTATCTGTAATTTCGGTACAAATTATGACAGGTAACTGTAACTTCGATACTAATTATGACAAGGAACTGTTATTTCGATACAAATTATGACAGGTAACTGTAACTTCGTTACTAATTATGACAATTATCTGTAATTTCGGTACAAATTATGGCAGGTAACAGTAACTTCGATACAAATTATGACAGGTAACTGTAACTTCGTTACTAATTATGACAAGTAACTGTAATTTCGATACAAATAATGGCAGGTGACTGTAACTTCGATACTAATTATGACAGGTAACAGTAACATCAATACTAATTATGACAGGTAACAGTAACTTCGCTACTAACTATGACAAGTAACTGTAATTTCGATACAAACTATGACAGATAACTGTAACTTCGATACTAATTATGACAAGGAACTGTTATTTCAATACAAATTATGACAGGTAACTGTAACTTCGTTACTAATTATGACAAGTATCTGTAATTTCGGTACCAATTATGGCAGGTAACTGTAACTTCGATACAAATTATGGCAGGTTACTGTAACTTCGATACAAATTATGACAGGTAACAGTAACTTCGCTACTAATTATGACTAGTAACTGTAATTTCGATACAAACTATGACAGGTAACTGTAACTTCGTTACTAATTATGACAAGTAACTGTAATCTCGATACAAATTATGGCAGGTACCAGTAACTTCGATACTAATTATGACAGGTAACTGCAACTTCGACACTAATTATGACAGGTTACTGTAACTTCGTTACTAATTATGACATGAAACTGTAATTTCGATACAAATTATGGCAGGTAACTGTAATTTCGATACAAATTATGGCAGGTAACTGTAACTTCGGTACTAATTATGACAAGTAACAGTAACTTCGATACTAATTATGACAAGTAACTGTAACTTCGAAACAAATTATGACAGGTAACTGTAACATCGTAACTAATTATGACAAGTAACTGTAATTTCGATACAAATTATGGCAGGTTACTGTAACTTCGATACAAATTATGACAGGTAACAGTAACTTCGCTACTAATTATGACTAGTAACTGTAATTTCGATACAAACTATGACAGGTAACTGTAACTTCGTTACTAATTATGACAAGTAACTGTGATATGGATATAAATTATGGCAGGTAACTGTAACTTCGATATTAATTATGACAGGTTACAGTAACCTCGATACTAATTATGACAAGTAAGTGTAACTTCGATACTAATTATGACGGGTAACTGTAACTTCGATACTAATTATGACTAGTAACTCTAAGTTCGTTACTAATTAGGACATGTAACTGTAATTTTGATAAATAATTATGGCAGGTAACTGTAACTTCGATACTAATTATGACAGGTAACTGTAACTTCGATACTAATTATGACAAGTAACTGTAACCTCGATACTAATTATGACAGGTAACTGTAACTCCGATACTAATTATGACAAGTAACTCTAACTTCGTTACTAATTATGACAAGTAACTGTAATTTTGATACTAATTTTGGCTGGTAACTTTAACGTCGTTACTAATTAAGACAAGTAACTGTAATTTCGATACTTATTTTGGCTGGTAACTGTGACGTCGTTACTAATTATGAAAAGTAACTGTAATTTCGATACAAATTATGGCAGGTAACAGTAACTTCGATACTAATTATGACAGGTAACAGTAACTTCGATACTAATTATGACAAGTTACTGTAACTTCGATACTAATTATGACAGGTAACTGTAACTTCGTTACTAATTATGACAAGTAACTGTAATTTCGATACAAATTATGGCACGTAACTGTAATTTCGATACTAATTATGGCAGGTAACAGTAACTTCGATACTAATTATGACAAGTTACAGTAACTTCGATACTAATTATGACAAGTAACTGTAACTTCGAAACTAATTATGACAGGTAACGGTAACATCGTTACTAATTATGACAAGTAACTGTAATTTCGATACTAATTTTGGCTGGTAACTGTAACGTCGTTACTAATTATGACAAGTAACTGTAATTTCGATACAAATTATGGCAGGTAACAGTAACTTCGTTAGTAATTATGACAGGTAACAGTAACTTCGATACTAATTATGACTAGTAACTGTAATTTCGATACAAACTATGACAGGTAACTGTAACTTCGATACTAATTATGACAGGTAACAATAACTTCGATACTAATTATGACAGAAAACAGTAATTTCGATACTAATTATGACAGGTAACAGTATCTTCGATACTAATTATGGCAGGTAACTGTAACTTCGATACTAATTATGACAGGTAACTGTAACTTCGTTACTAATTATGACAAGTAACTGTAATTTCGATACCTATTATGGCACGTAACTGTAATTTCGATACTAATTATGGCAGGTAACAGTAACTTCGATACTAATTATGACAAGTTACAGTAACTTCGATACTAATTATGACAAGTAACTGTAACTTCGAAACTAATTATGACAGGTAACGGTAACATCGTTACTAATTATGACAAGTAACTGTAATTTTGATACTAATTTTGGCTGGTAACTGTAACGTCGTTACTAATTATGACAAGTAACTGTAATTTCGATACTAATTTTGGCTGGTAACTGTAACGTCGTTACTAATTATGACAAGTAACTGTAATTTCGATACAAATTATGGCAGGTAACAGTAACTTCGATACTAATTATGACAGGTAACAGTAACTTCGATACTAATTATGACAAGTTACTGTAACTTCATTACTAATTATGACAGGTAACTGTAACTTCGTTACTAATTATGACAAGTAACTGTAATTTCGATACAAATTATGGCACGTAACTGTAATTTCGATACTAATTATGACAGGTAACAGTAACTTCGCTACTAATTATGACTAGTAACTGTAATTTCGATACAAACTATGACAGGTAACTGTAACTTCGTTACTAATTATGACAAGTAACTGTAATATCGATACAAATTATGGCAGGTAACAGTAACTTCGATACTAATTATGACAGGTAACTGCAACTTCGACACTAATTATGACAGGTTACTGTAACTTCGTTACTAATTATGACATGAAACTGTAATTTCGATACAAATTATGGCAGGTAACTGTAATTTCGATACAAATTATGGCAGGTAACTGTAACTTCGGTACTGATTATGACAAGTAACAGTAACTTCGATACTTATTATGACAAGTAACTGTAACTTCGAAACAAATTATGACAGGTAACTGTAACATCGTTACTAATTATGACAAGTAACTGTAATTTCGATGCAAATTATGGCAGGTAACTGTAACTTCGATATTAATTATGACAGGTTACAGTAACCTCGATACTAATTATGACAAGTAAGTGTAACTTCGATACTAATTATGACGGGTAACTGTAACTTCGATACTAATTATGACTAGTAACTCTAAGTTCGTTACTAATTAGGACAAGTAACTGTAATTTTGATAAATAATTATGGCAGGTAACTGTAACTTCGATACTAATTATGACAGGTAACTGTAACTTCGATACTAATTATGACAAGTAACTGTAACTTCGAAACTAATTATGACAGGTAACTGTAACATCGTTACTAATTATGACAAGTAACATTAATTTCGATACAAATTATGGCAGGTAACGGTAACTTCGATACTAATTATGACAGGTAACAGTAACTTCGATACTTATTATGACAGGTAACAGTAACTTCGTTACCAATTATGACAAGTAACTGTAACTTCGATACTAATTATGACAGGTAACTTTAACTTCGATACAAATTATGACAGGTAACTGTAACATCGATATTATTTATGACAAGTAACTGTAATTTCGATACAGATTATGTCAGGTAACAGTAACTTCGATAGTAATTATGACAAGTAACAGTAACTTCGATACTAATTATGACAGGTAACTGTAACTTCGTTACTAATTATGACAGGTAACTGTAATTTCGATACAAATAATGGCAGGTTACTGTAACTGCGATACTAATTATGACAGGTAACTGTAACTTCGATACTAATTATGACAAGGAACTGTTATTTCGATACAAATTATGGCAGGTAACTGTAACTTCGATACTAATTATGAAAAGGAACTGTTATTTCGATACAAATTATGGCAGGTAACTGTAACTTCGTTACTAATTATGACAAGTAACTGTAATTTCGGTACAAATTATGGCAGGTAACTGTAACTTCGATACAAATTATGACAAGGAACTGTAATTTCGATACAAATAATGGCAGGTAACTGTAACTTCGATACTAATTATGACAGGTAACTGTAACTTCGCTACTAATTATGACAAGTAACTGTAATTTCGATACAAATTATGGCAGGTAACTGTAACTTCGATACCAATTATGACAGGTAACAGTAACTTCGATACTAATTATGACAAGTAACTGTAACTTAGATACTAATTATGACAGGTAACAGTAACTTCGATACTAATTATGACAAGTAACTCTAACTTCATTGCAAATTATGACAAGTAACTGTAATTTCGATACAAATTATGGCAGGTTACTGTAACTTCGTTACTAATTATGGCAGGTAACTGTAATTTCGATACAAATAATGGCAGGTAACAGTAACCTCGATACTAATTATGACAGGTAACTGTAACTCCGATATTAATTATGACAAGTAACTCTAACTTCGTTACTAATTTTGACAAGTAACTGTAATTTTGATACTAATTTTGGCTGGTAACTTTAACGTCGTTACTAATTATGACAAGTAACTGTAATTTCGATACTGAAGCCTCCGTGGCTTAGGCGGCAGCACGCTGGCCTCTCACCGCTGGGTCCGTGGTTCAAATCCCGGTCACTCCATGTGAGATCTGTGCTGGACAAAACGGAGGCAGACAGGTTTTTCTCCGGGTACTCCGGTTTTCCCTGTCACAATTTCATTCCAGCAACACTCTCCACTATCATTTCATTTCATCTGTCATTCATTTAATCACTGCCCCAGAGGAGTGCGTCAGGCCTCGGCAGCCGGCACAGTTCATATCCTCGCCGCTAGATGGGGGCTTCATTCATTCCATTCCTGACCCGGTCGGAGACTGGAAGCAGGCTGTGGATTTTCAACTGTAATTTCGATACTAATTTTGGCTGGTAACTGTAACGTCGTTACTAATTATGACAAGTAACTGTAATTTCGATACAAATTATGGCAGGTAACAGTAACTTCGATACTAATTATGACAGGTAACAGTAACTTCGATACTAATTATGACAAGTTACTGTAACTTCGATACTAATTATGACAGGTAACTGTAACTTCGTTACTAATTATGACAAGTAACTGTAATTTCGATACAAATTATGGCACGTAACTGTAATTTCGATACTCATTATGTCAGGTAACAGTAACATCGATACTAATTATGACAAGTTACAGTAACTTCGATACTAATTATGACAAGTAACTGTAACTTCGAAACTAATTATGACAGGTAACGGTAACATCGTTACTAATTATGACAAGTAACTGTAATTTCGATACTAATTTTGGCTGGTAACTGTAACGTCGTTACTAATTATGACAAGTAACTGTAATTTCGATACAAATTATGGCAGGTAACAGTAACTTCGATACTAATTATGACAGGTAACAGTAACTTCGATACTAATTATGGCTAGTTACTGTAACTTCGATACTAATTATGACAGGTAACTGTAACTTCGTTACTAATTATGACAAGTAACTGTAATTTCGATACAAATTATGGCACGTAACTGTAATTTCGATACTAATTATAGCAGGTAACAGTAACTTCGATACTAATTATGACAAGTTACAGTAACTTCGATACTAATTATGACAAGTAACTGTAACTTCGAAACTAATTATGACAGGTAACGGTAACATCGTTACTAATTATGACAAGTAACTGTAATTTCGATACTAATTTTGGCTGGTAACTGTAACGTCGTTACTAATTATGACAAGTAACTGTAATTTCGATACTAATTTTGGCTGGTAACTGTAACGTCGTTACTAATTATGACAAGTAACTGTAATTTCGATACAAATTATGGCAGGTAACAGTAACTTCGATACTAATTATGACAGGTAACAGTAACTTCGATACTAATTATGACAAGTTACTGTAACTTCGATACTAATTATGACAGGTAACTGTAACTTCGTTACTAATTATGACAAGTAACTGTAATTTCGATACAAATTATGGCACGTAACTGTAATTTCGATACTAATTATGACAGGTAACAGTAAATTCGCTACTAATTATGACTAGTAACTGTAATTTCGATACAAACTATGACAGGTAACTGTAACTTCGTTACTAATTATGACAAGTATCTGTAATTTCGGTACCAATTATGGCAGGTAACTGTAACTTCGATACAAATTATGGCAGGTTACTGTAACTTCGATACAAATTATGACAGGTAACAGTAACTTCGCTACTAATTATGACTAGTAACTGTAATTTCGATACAAACTATGACAGGTAACTGTAACTTCGTTACTAATTATGACAAGTAACTGTAATATCGATACAAATTATGGCAGGTACCAGTAACTTCGATACTAATTATGACAGGTAACTGCAACTTCGACACTAATTATGACAGGTTACTGTAACTTCGTTACTAATTATGACATGAAACTGTAATTTCGATACAAATTATGGCAGGTAACTGTAATTTCGATACAAATTATGGCAGGTAACTGTAACTTCGGTACTAATTATGACAAGTAACAGTAACTTCGATACTAATTATGACAAGTAACTGTAACTTCGAAACAAATTATGACAGGTAACTGTAACATCGTTACTAATTATGACAAGTAACTGTAATTTCGATACAAATTATGGCAGGTTACTGTAACATCGATACAAATTATGACAGGTAACAGTAACTTCGCTACTAATTATGACTAGTAACTGTAATTTCGATACAAACTATGACAGGTAACTGTAACTTCGTTACTAATTATGACAAGTAACTGTAATATGGATATAAATTATGGCAGGTAACTGTAACTTCGATATTAATTATGACAGTTTACAGTAACCTCGATACTAATTATGACAAGTAAGTGTAACTTCGATACTAATTATGACGGGTAACTGTAACTTCGATACTAATTATGACTAGTAACTCTAAGTTCGTTACTAATTAGGACAAGTAACTGTAATTTTGATAAATAATTATGGCAGGTAACTGTAACTTCGATACTAATTATGACAGGTAACTGTAACTTCGATACTAATTATGACAAGTAACTGTAACTTCGAAACTAATTATGACAGGTAACTGTAACATCGTTACTAATTATGACAAGTAACTGTAATTTCGGTACAAATTATGGCAGGTAACTGTAACTTCGATACTAATTATGACTAGTAACTCTAAGTTCGTTACTATTTAGGACAAGTAACTGTAATTTTGATAAATAATTATGGCAGGTAACTGTAACTTCGATACTAATTATGACAGGTAACTGTAACTTCGATACTAATTATGACAAGTAACTGTAACTTAGATACTAATTATGACAGGTAACAGTAACTTCGATACTAATTATGACAAGTAACTCTAACTTCATTGCAAATTATGACAAGTAACTGTAATTTCGATACAAATTATGGCAGGTTACTGTAACTTCGTTACTAATTATGGCAGGTAACTGCAATTTCGATACAAATAATGGCAGGTAACAGTAACCTCGATACTAATTATGACAGGTAACTGTAACTCCGATACTAATTATGACAAGTAACTCTAACTTCGTTACTAATTATGACAAGTAACTGTAATTTTGATACTAATTTTGGCTGGTAACTTTAACGTCATTACTAATTATGACAAGTAACTGTAATTTCGATACTAATTTTGGCTGGTAACTGTAACGTCGTTACTAATTATGACAAGTAACTGTAATTTCGATACAAATTATGGCAGGTAACAGTAACTTCGATACTAATTATGACAGGTAACAGTAACTTCGATACTAATTATGACAAGTTACTGTAACTTCGATACTAATTATGACAGGTAACTGTAACTTCGTTACTAATTATGACAAGTAACTGTAATTTCGATACAAATTATGGCACGTAACTGTAATTTCGATACTAATTATGGCAGGTAACAGTCACTTCGATACTAATTATGACAAGTTACAGTAACTTCGATACTAATTATGACAAGTAACTGTAACTTCGAAACTAATTATGACAGGTAACGGTAACATCGTTACTAATTATGACAAGTAACTGTAATTTCGATACTTATTTTGGCTGGTAACTGTAACGTCGTTACTAATTATGACAAGTAACTGTAATTTCGATATGAATTATGGCAGGTAACAGTAACTTCGATACTAATTATGACAGGTAACAGTAACTTCGATACTAATTATGACAAGTTACTGTAACTTCGATACTAATTATGACAGGTAACTGCAACTTCGACACTAATTATGACAGGTTACTGTAACTTCGTTACTAATTATGACATGAAACTGTAATTTCGATACAAATTATGGCAGGAAACTGTAATTTCGATACAAATTATGGCAGGTAACTGTAACTTCGGTACTAATTATGACAAGTAACAGTAACTTCGATACTTATTATGACAAGTAACTGTAACTTCGAAACAAATTATGACAGGTAACTGTAACATCGTTACTAATTATGACAAGTAACTGTAATTTCGATACAAATTATGGCAGGTAACTGTAACTTCGATATTAATTATGACAGGTTACAGTAACCTCGATACTAATTATGACAAGTAAGTGTAACTTCGATACTAATTATGACGGGTAACTGTAACTTCGATACTAATTATGACTAGTAACTCTAAGTTCGTTACTAATTAGGACAAGTAACTGTAATTTTGATAATTAATTATGGCAGGTAACTGTAACTTCGATACTAATTATGACAGGTAACTGTAACTTCGATACTAATTATGACAAGTAACTGTAACTTCGAAACTAATTATGACAGGTAACTGTAACATCGTTACTAATTATGACAAGTAACATTAATTTCGATACAAATTATGGCAGGTAACGGTAACTTCGATACTAATTATGACAGGTAACAGTAACTTCGATACTTATTATGACAGGTAACAGTAACTTCGTTACCAATTATGACAAGTAACTGTAACTTCGATACTAATTATGACAGGTAACAGTAACTTCGATACTAATTATGACAGGTAACAGTAACTTCGATACTAATTATGGCTAGTTACTGTAACTTCGATACTAATTATGACAGGTAACTGTAACTTCGTTACTAATTATGACAAGTAACTGTAATTTCGATACAAATTATGGCACGTAACTGTAATTTCGATACTAATTATAGCAGGTAACAGTAACTTCGATACTAATTATGGCTAGTTACTGTAACTTCGATACTAATTATGACAGGTAACTGTAACTTCGTTACTAATTATGACAAGTAACTGTAATTTCGATACAAATTATGGCACGTAACTGTAATTTCGATACTAATTATAGCAGGTAACAGTAACTTCGATACTAATTATGACAAGTTACAGTAACTTCGATACTAATTATGACAAGTAACTGTAACTTCGAAACTAATTATGACAGGTAACGGTAACATCGTTACTAATTATGACAAGTAACTGTAATTTCGATACTAATTTTGGCTGGTAACTGTAACGTCGTTACTAATTATGACAAGTAACTGTAATTTCGATACTAATTTTGGCTGGTAACTGTAACGTCGTTACTAATTATGACAAGTAACTGTAATTTCGATACAAATTATGGCAGGTAACAGTAACTTCGATACTAATTATGACAGGTAACAGTAACTTCGATACTAATTATGACAAGTTACTGTAACTTCGATACTAATTATGACAGGTAACTGTAACTTCGTTACTAATTATGACAAGTAACTGTAATTTCGATACAAATTATGGCACGTAACTGTAATTTCGATACTAATTATGACAGGTAACAGTAAATTCGCTACTAATTATGACTAGTAACTGTAATTTCGATACAAACTATGACAGGTAACTGTAACTTCGTTACTAATTATGACAAGTATCTGTAATTTCGGTACCAATTATGGCAGGTAACTGTAACTTCGATACAAATTATGGCAGGTTACTGTAACTTCGATACAAATTATGACAGGTAACAGTAACTTCGCTACTAATTATGACTAGTAACTGTAATTTCGATACAAACTATGACAGGTAACTGTAACTTCGTTACTAATTATGACAAGTAACTGTAATATCGATACAAATTATGGCAGGTACCAGTAACTTCGATACTAATTATGACAGGTAACTGCAACTTCGACACTAATTATGACAGGTTACTGTAACTTCGTTACTAATTATGACATGAAACTGTAATTTCGATACAAATTATGGCAGGTAACTGTAATTTCGATACAAATTATGGCAGGTAACTGTAACTTCGGTACTAATTATGACAAGTAACAGTAACTTCGATACTAATTATGACAAGTAACTGTAACTTCGAAACAAATTATGACAGGTAACTGTAACATCGTTACTAATTATGACAAGTAACTGTAATTTCGATACAAATTATGGCAGGTTACTGTAACATCGATACAAATTATGACAGGTAACAGTAACTTCGCTACTAATTATGACTAGTAACTGTAATTTCGATACAAACTATGACAGGTAACTGTAACTTCGTTACTAATTATGACAAGTAACTGTAATATGGATATAAATTATGGCAGGTAACTGTAACTTCGATATTAATTATGACAGTTTACAGTAACCTCGATACTAATTATGACAAGTAAGTGTAACTTCGATACTAATTATGACGGGTAACTGTAACTTCGATACTAATTATGACTAGTAACTCTAAGTTCGTTACTAATTAGGACAAGTAACTGTAATTTTGATAAATAATTATGGCAGGTAACTGTAACTTCGATACTAATTATGACAGGTAACTGTAACTTCGATACTAATTATGACAAGTAACTGTAACTTCGAAACTAATTATGACAGGTAACTGTAACATCGTTACTAATTATGACAAGTAACTGTAATTTCGGTACAAATTATGGCAGGTAACTGTAACTTCGATACTAATTATGACTAGTAACTCTAAGTTCGTTACTATTTAGGACAAGTAACTGTAATTTTGATAAATAATTATGGCAGGTAACTGTAACTTCGATACTAATTATGACAGGTAACTGTAACTTCGATACTAATTATGACAAGTAACTGTAACTTAGATACTAATTATGACAGGTAACAGTAACTTCGATACTAATTATGACAAGTAACTCTAACTTCATTGCAAATTATGACAAGTAACTGTAATTTCGATACAAATTATGGCAGGTTACTGTAACTTCGTTACTAATTATGGCAGGTAACTGCAATTTCGATACAAATAATGGCAGGTAACAGTAACCTCGATACTAATTATGACAGGTAACTGTAACTCCGATACTAATTATGACAAGTAACTCTAACTTCGTTACTAATTATGACAAGTAACTGTAATTTTGATACTAATTTTGGCTGGTAACTTTAACGTCATTACTAATTATGACAAGTAACTGTAATTTCGATACTAATTTTGGCTGGTAACTGTAACGTCGTTACTAATTATGACAAGTAACTGTAATTTCGATACAAATTATGGCAGGTAACAGTAACTTCGATACTAATTATGACAGGTAACAGTAACTTCGATACTAATTATGACAAGTTACTGTAACTTCGATACTAATTATGACAGGTAACTGTAACTTCGTTACTAATTATGACAAGTAACTGTAATTTCGATACAAATTATGGCACGTAACTGTAATTTCGATACTAATTATGGCAGGTAACAGTCACTTCGATACTAATTATGACAAGTTACAGTAACTTCGATACTAATTATGACAAGTAACTGTAACTTCGAAACTAATTATGACAGGTAACGGTAACATCGTTACTAATTATGACAAGTAACTGTAATTTCGATACTTATTTTGGCTGGTAACTGTAACGTCGTTACTAATTATGACAAGTAACTGTAATTTCGATATGAATTATGGCAGGTAACAGTAACTTCGATACTAATTATGACAGGTAACAGTAACTTCGATACTAATTATGACAAGTTACTGTAACTTCGATACTAATTATGACAGGTAACTGCAACTTCGACACTAATTATGACAGGTTACTGTAACTTCGTTACTAATTATGACATGAAACTGTAATTTCGATACAAATTATGGCAGGAAACTGTAATTTCGATACAAATTATGGCAGGTAACTGTAACTTCGGTACTAATTATGACAAGTAACAGTAACTTCGATACTTATTATGACAAGTAACTGTAACTTCGAAACAAATTATGACAGGTAACTGTAACATCGTTACTAATTATGACAAGTAACTGTAATTTCGATACAAATTATGGCAGGTAACTGTAACTTCGATATTAATTATGACAGGTTACAGTAACCTCGATACTAATTATGACAAGTAAGTGTAACTTCGATACTAATTATGACGGGTAACTGTAACTTCGATACTAATTATGACTAGTAACTCTAAGTTCGTTACTAATTAGGACAAGTAACTGTAATTTTGATAATTAATTATGGCAGGTAACTGTAACTTCGATACTAATTATGACAGGTAACTGTAACTTCGATACTAATTATGACAAGTAACTGTAACTTCGAAACTAATTATGACAGGTAACTGTAACATCGTTACTAATTATGACAAGTAACATTAATTTCGATACAAATTATGGCAGGTAACGGTAACTTCGATACTAATTATGACAGGTAACAGTAACTTCGATACTTATTATGACAGGTAACAGTAACTTCGTTACCAATTATGACAAGTAACTGTAACTTCGATACTAATTATGACAGGTAACTGTAACTTCGATACAAATTATGACAGGTAACTGTAACATCGATATTATTTATGACAAGTAACTGTAATTTCGATACAGATTATGTCAGGTAACAGTAACTTCGATAGTAATTATGACAAGTAACAGTAACTTCGATACTAATTATGACAGGTAACTGTAATTTCGTTACTAATTATGACAGGTAACTGTAATTTCGATACAAATAATGGCAGGTTACTGTAACTGCGATACTAATTATGACAGGTAACTGTAACTTCGATACTAATTATGACAAGGAACTTTTATTTCGATACAAATTATGGCAGGTAACTGTAACTTCGATACTAATTATGAAAAGGAACTGTTATTTCGATACAAATTATGGCAGGTAACTGTAACTTTGTTACTAATTATGACAAGTAACTGTAATTTCGGTACAAATTATGGCAGGTAACTGTAACTTCGATACAAATTATGACAAGGAACTGTAATTTCGATACAAATAATGGCAGGTAACTGTAACTTCGATACTAATTATGACAGGTAACTGTAACTTCGCTACTTATTATGACAAGTAACTGTAATTTCGATACAAATTATGTCAGGTAACTGTAACTTCGATACTAATTATGACAGGTAACAGTAACTTCGATACTAATTATGACAAGTAACTGTAACTTAGATACTAATTATGACAGGTAACAGTAACTTCGATACTAATTATGACAAGTAACTCTAACTTCATTGCAAATTATGACAAGTAACTGTAATTTCGATACAAATTATGGCAGGTTACTGTAACTTCGTTACTAATTATTGCAGGTAACTGTAATTTCGATACAAATAATGGCAGGTAACAGTAACCTCGATACTAATTATGACAGGTAACTGTAACTCCGATACTAATTATAACAAGTAACTCTAACTTCGTTACTAATTATGACAAGTAACTGTAATTTTGTTACTAATTTTGGCTGGTAACTTTAACGTCGTTACTAATTATGACAAGTAACTGTAATTTCGATACTGAAGCCTCCGTGGCTTAGGCGGCAGCACGCTGGCCTCTCACCGCTGGGTCCGTGGTTCAAATCCCGGTCACTCCATGTGAGATCTGTGCTGGACAAAACGGAGGCAGACAGGTTTTTCTCCGGGTACTCCGGTTTTCCCTGTCACAATTTCATTCCAGCAACACTCTCCACTATCATTTCATTTCATCTGTCATTCATTTAATCACTGCCCCAGAGGAGTGCGTCAGGCCTCGGCAGCCGGCACAGTTCATATCCTTGCCGCTAGATGGGGGCTTCATTCATTCCATTCCTGACCCGGTCGGAGACTGGAAGCAGGCTGTGGATTTTCAACTGTAATTTCGATACTAATTTTGGCTGGTAACTGTAACGTCGTTACTAATTATGACAAGTAACTGTAATTTCGATACAAATTATGGCAGGTAACAGTAACTTCTATACTAATTATGACAGGTAACAGTAACTTCGATACTAATTATGACAAGTTACTGTAACTTCGATACTAATTATGACAGGTAACTGTAACTTCGTTACTAATTATGACAAGTAACTGTAATTTCGATACAAATTATGGCACGTAACTGTAATTTCGATACTCATTTTGGCAGGTAACAGTAATATCGATACTAATTATGACAAGTTACAGTAACTTCGATACTAATTATGACAAGTAACTGTAACTTCGAAACTAATTATGACAGGTAACGGTAACATCGTTACTAATTATGACAAGTAACTGTAATTTCGATACTAATTTTGGCTGGTAACTGTAACGTCGTTACTAATTATGACAAGTAACTGTAATTTCGATACAAATTATGGCCGGTAACAGTAACATCGATACTAATTATGACAGGTAACAGTAACTTCGATACTAATTATGACTAGTTACTGTAACTTCGATACTAATTATGACAGGTAACTGTAACTTCGTTACTAATTATGACAAGTAACTGTAATTTCGATACAAATTATGGCACGTAACTGTAATTTCGATACTAATTATGGCAGGTAACAGTAACTTCGATACTAATTATGACAAGTTACAGTAACTTCGATACTAATTATGACAAGTAACTGTAACTTCGAAACTAATTATGACAGGTAACGGTAACATCGTTACTAATTATGACAAGTAACTGTAATTTCGATACTAATTTTGGCTGGTAACTGTAACGTCGTTATTAATTATGACAAGTAACTGTAATTTCGATACTAATTTTGGCTGTTAACTGTAACGTCGTTACTAATTATGACAAGTAACTGTAATTTCGATACAAATTATGGCAGGTAACAGTAACTTCGATACTAATTATGACAGGTAACAGTAACTTCGATACTAATTATGACAAGTTACTGTAACTTCGATACTAATTATGACAGGTAACTGTAACTTCGTTACTAATTATGACAAGTAACTGTAATTTCGATACAAATTATGGCACGTAACTGTAATTTCGATACTAATTATGACAGGTAACAGTAACTTCGCTACTAATTATGACTAGTAACTGTAATTTCGATACAAACTATGACAGGTAACTGTAACTTCGTTACTAATTATGACAAGTAACTGTAATATCGATACAAATTATGGCAGGTAACAGTAACTTCGATACTAATTATGACAGGTAACTGCAACTTCGACACTAATTATGACAGGTTACTGTAACTTCGTTACTAATTATGACATGAAACTGTAATTTCGATACAAATTATGGCAGGTAACTGTAATTTCGATACAAATTATGGCAGGTAACTGTAACTTCGGTACTAATTATGACAAGTAACAGTAACTTCGATACTAATTATGACAAGTAACTGTAACTTCGAAACAAATTATGACAGGTAACTGTAACATCGTTACTAATTATGACAAGTAACTGTAATTTCGATACAAATTATGGCAGGTAACTGTAACTTAGATATTAATTATGACAGGTTACAGTAACCTCGATACTAATTATGACAAGTAAGTGTAACTTCGATACTAATTATGACGGGTAACTGTAACTTCGGTACTAATTATGACTAGTAACTCTAAGTTCGTTACTAATTAGGACAAGTAACTGTAATTTTGATAAATAATTATGGCAGGTAACTGTAACTTCGATACTAATTATGACAGGTAACTGTAACTTCGATATTAATTATGACAAGTAATTGTAACTTCGAAACTAATTATGACAGGTAACTGTAACATCGTTACTAATTATGACACGTAACATTAATTTCGATACAAATTATGGCAGGTAACGGTAACTTCGATACTAATTATGACAGGTAACAGTAACTTCGATACTTATTATGACAGGTAACAGTAACTTCGTTACCAATTATGACAAGTAACTGTAACTTCGATACTAATTATGACAGGTAACTGTAACTTCGATACAAATTATGACAGGTAACTGTAAAATCGATATTATTTATGACAAGTAACTGTAATTTAGATACAGATTATGTCAGGTAACAGTAACTTCGATAGTAATTATGACAAGTAACAGTAACTTCGATACTAATTATGACAGGTAACTGTAACTTCGTTACTAATTATGACAGGTAACTGTAATTTCGATACAAATAATGGCAGGTTGCTGTAACTGCGATACTAATTATGACAGGTAACTGTAACTTCGATACTAATTATGACAAGGAACTGTTATTTCGATACAAATTATGGCAGGTAACTGTAACTACGTTACTAATTATGACAAGTAACTGTAATTTCGGTACAAATTATGGCAGGTAACTGTAACTTCGATACAAATTATGACAAGGAACTGTAATTTCGATACAAATAATGGCAGGTAACTGTAACTTCGATACTAATTATGACAGGTAACTGTAACTTCGCTACTAATTATGACAAGTAACTGTAATTTCGATACAAATTATGGCAGGTAACTGTAAGTTCGATACTAATTATGACAGGTAACAGTAACTTCGATACTAATTATGACAAGTAACTGTAACTTAGATACTAATTATGACAGGTAACAGTAACTTCGATACTAATTATGACAAGTAACTCTAACTTCATTGCAAATTATGACAAGTAACTGTAATTTCGATACAAATTATAGCAGGTTACTGTAACTTCGTTACTAATTATGGCAGGTAACTGTAATTTCGATACAAATAATGGCAGGTAACAGTAACCTCGATACTAATTATGACAGGTAACTGTAACTCCGATACTAATTATGACAAGTAACTCTAACTTCGTTACTAATTATGACAAGTAACTGTAATTTTGATACTAATTTTGGCTGGTAACTTTAACGTCGTTACTAATTATGACAAGTAACTGTAATTTCGATACTAATTTTGGCTGGTAACTGTAACGTCGTTACTAATTACGACAAGTAACTGTAATTTCGATACAAATTATGGCAGGTAACTGTAACTTCGATACTAATTATGACAGGTAACAGTAACTTCGATACTAATTATGACAAGTTACTGTAACTTCGATACTAATTATGACAGGTAACTGTAACTTCGTTACTAATTATGATAAGTAACTGTAATTTCGATACAAATTATGGCACGTAACTGTAATTTCGATACTAATTATGGCAGGTAACAGTAACTTCGATACTAATTATGACAAGTTAAAGTAACTTCGATACTAATTATGACAAGTAACTGTAACTTCTTAACTAATTATGACAGGTAACGGTAACATCGTTACTAATTATGACAAGTAACTGAAATTTCGATACTAATTTTGGCTGGTAACTGTAACGTCGTTACTAATTATGACAAGTAACTGTAATTTCGATACAAATTATGGCAGGTAACAGTAACTTCGATGCTAATTATGACAGGTAACAGTAACTTCGATACTAATTATGACTAGTTACTGTAACTTCGATACTATTTATGACAGGTAACTGTAACTTCGTTACTAATTATGAGAAGTAACTGTAATTTCGATACAAATTATGGCACGTAACTGTAATTTCGATACTAATTATGGCAGGTAACAGTAACTTCGATACTAATTATGACAAGTTACAGTAACTTCGATACTAATTATGACAAGTAACTGTAACTTCGAAACTAATAATGACAGGTAACGGTAACATCGTTACTAATTATGACAAGTAACTGTAATTTCGATACTAATTTTGGCTGGTAACTGTAACGTCGTTACTAATTATGACAAGTAACTGTAATTTCGATACTAATTTTGGCTGGTAACTGTAACGTCGTTACTAATTATGACAAGTAACTGTAATTTCGATACAAATAATGGCAGGTAACTGTAACTTCGATACTAATTATGAAAGGTAACAGTAACATCAATACTAATTATGACAGGTAACAGTAACTTCGCTACTAACTATGACAAATAACTGTAATTTCGATACAAACTATGACAGGTAACTGTAACTTCGATACTAATTATGACAAGGAACTGTTATTTCGATAGAAATTATGACAGGTAACTGTAACTTCGTTACTAATTATGACAAGTATCTGTAATTTCGGTACCAATTATGGCAGGTAACTGTAACTTCGATACAAATTATGGCAGGTTACTGTAACTTCGATACAAATTATGACAGGTAACAGTAACTTCGCTACTAATTATGACTAGTAACTGTAATTTCGATACAAACTATGACAGGTAACTGTAACTTCGTTACTAATTATGACAAGTAACTGTAATATCGATACAAATTATGGCAGGTTACTGTAACTTCGATACAAATTATGACAGGTAACAGTAACTTCGCTACTAATTATGACTAGTTACTGTAACTTCGATACTATTTATGACAGGTAACTGTAACTTCGTTACTAATTATGACATGAAACTGTAATTTCGATACAAATTATGGCAGGTAACTGTAATTTCGATACAAATTATGGCAGGTAACTGTAACTTCGGTACTAATTATGACAAGTAACAGTAACTTCGATACTAATTATGACAAGTAACTGTAACTTCGAAACAAATTATGACAGGTAACTGTAACATTGTTACTAATTATGACAAGTAACTGTAATTTCGATACAAATTATGGCAGGTAACTGTAACTTCGATATTAATTTTGACAGGTTACAGTAACCTCGATACTAATTATGACAAGTAAGTGTAACTTCGATACTAATTATGACGGGTAACTGTAACTTCGATACTAATTATGACTAGTAACTCTAAGTTCGTTACTAATTAGGACAAGAAACTGTAATTTTGATTAATAATTATGGCAGGTAACTGTAACTTCGATACTAATTATGACAGGTAACTGTAACTTCGATACTAATTATGACAAGTAACTGTAACTTCGAAACTAATTATGACAGGTAACTGTAACATCGTTACTAATTATGACAAGTAACATTAATTTCGATACAAATTATGGCAGGTAACGGTAACTTCGATACTAATTATGACAGGTAACAGTAACTTCGATACTTATTATGACAGGTAACACTAACTTCGTTACCAATTATGACAAGTAACTGTAACTTCGATACTAATTATGACAGGTAACTGTAACTTCGATACAAATTATGACAGGTAACTGTAACATCGATATTATTTATGACAAGTAACTGTAATTTCGATACAGATTATGTCAGGTAACAGTAACTTCGATAGTAATTATGACAAGTAACAGTAACTTCGATACTAATTATGACAGGTAACTGTAACTTCGTTACTAATTATGACAGGTAACTGTAATTTCGATACAAATAATGGCAGGTTACTGTAACTGCGATACTAATTATGACAGGTAACTGTAACTTCGATACTAATTATGACAAGTAACTGTTATTTCGATACAAATTATGGCAGGTAACTGTAACTTCGTTACTAATTATGAAAAGTAACTGAAATTTCGGTACAAATTATGGCAGGTAACTGTAACTTCGATACAAATTATGACAAGGAACTGTAATTTCGATACAAATAATGGCAGGTAACTGTAACTTCGATACTAATTATGACAGGTAACTGTAACTTCGCTACTAATTATGACAAGTAACTGTAATTTCGATACAAATTATGGCAGGTAACTGTAACTTCGATACTAATTATGACAGGTAACAGTAACTTCGATACTAATTTTGACAAGTAACTGTAACTTAGATACTAATTATGACAGGTAACAGTAACTTCGATACTAATTATGACAAGTAACTCTAACTTCATTGCAAATTATGACAAGTAACTGTAATTTCGATACAAATTATGGCAGGTTACTGTAACTTCGTTACTAATTATGGCAGGTAACTGTAATTTCGATACAAATAATGGCAGGTAACAGTAACCTCGATACTAATTATGACAGGTAACTGTAACTCCGATACTAATTATGACAAGTAACTCTAACTTCGTTACTAATTATGACAAGTAACTGTAATTTTGATACTAATTTTGGCTGGTAACTTTAACGTCGTTACTAATTATGACAAGTAACTGTAATTTCGATACTAATTTTGGCTGGTAACTGTAACGTCGTTACTAATTATGACAAGTAACTGTAATTTCGATACAAATTATGGCAGGTAACAGTAACTTCGATACTAATTATGACAGGTAACAGTAACTTCGATACTAATTATGACAAGTTACTGTAACTTCGATACTAATTATGACAGGTAACTGTAACTTCGTTACTAATTATGACAAGTAACTGTAATTTCGATACAAATTATGGCACGTAACTGTAATTTCGATACTAATTATGGCAGGTAACAGTAACTTCGATACTAATTATGACAAGTTACAGTAACTTCGATACTAATTATGGCAAGTAACTGTAACTTCGAAACTAATTATGACAGGTAACGGTAACATCGTTACTAATTATGACAAGTAACTGTAATTTCGATACTAATTTTGGCTGGTAACTGTAACGTCGTTACTAACTATGACAAGTAACTGTAATTTCGATACAAATTATGGCAGGTAACAGTAACTTCGATACTAATTATGACAGGTAACAGTAACTTCGATACTTATTATGACAGGTAACAGTAACTTCGATAGTTATTATGACAAGTAACAGTAACTTCGATTCTAATTATGACAGGTAACTGTAACATCGATACTAATTATGGCAGGTAACAGTATTTTCGATACTAATTATGACAAGTTACTGTAACTTCGATATTAATTTTGACAAGTTACTGTAACTTCGATACTAATTATGACAGTTAACAGTAACTTCGATACTAATTATGACTAGTTACTGTAACTTCGATACTAATTATGACAGGTAACTGTAACTTCGTTACTAATTTTGACAAGTAACTGTAACGTCGTTACTAATTATGACAAGTAACTGTAATTTCGATACAAATTATGGCAGGTAACAGTAACTTCGATACTAATTATGACAAGTTACAGTAACTTCGATACTAATTATGACATGTAACTGTAACTTCGGAACTAATTAATTATGACAGGTAACGGTAACATCGTTACTAATTATGACAAGTAACTGTAATTTCGATACTAATTTTGGCTGGTAACTGTAACGTCGTTACTAATTATGACAAGTAACTCTAATTTCGATACTAATTTTGGCTGGTAACTGTAACGTCGTTACTAATTATGACAAGTAACTGTAATTTCGATACAAATTATGGCAGGTAACAGTAACTTCGATACTAATTATGACAGGTAACAGTAACTTCGATACTAATTATGAAAAGTTACTGTAACTTCGATACTAATTATGACAGGTAACTGTAACTTCGTTACTAATTATGACAAGTAACTGTAATTTCGATACAAATTATGGCACTTAACTGTAATTTCGATACTAATTATTGCAGGTAACAGTAACTTCGATACTAATTATGACAAGTTACAGTAACTTCGATACTAATTATGACAAGTAACTGTAACTTCGAAACTAATTATGACAGGTAACGGTAACATCGTTACTAATTATGACAAGTAACTGTAATTTCGATACAAATTATGGATGGTAACTGTAACTTCGGTACTAATTATGACAGGTAACTGTAACTTCGATACTTATTATGACAAGTAACTGTAATTTCGATACAAATTATGGCAGGTAACTGTAACTTCGATACATATTATGACAGGTAACAGTAACTTCGATAGTAATTATGACAAGTAACAGTAACTTCGATTCTAATTATGACAGGTAACTGTAACATCGATACTAATTATGGCAGGTAACAGTATTTTCGATACTAATTATGACAAGTTACTGTAACTTCGATATTAATTTTGACAAGTTACTGTAACTTCGATACTAATTATGACAGGTAACAGTAACTTCGATAATAATTATGACAAGTTACTGTAACTTCGATACTAATTTTGACAAGTTACTGTAACTTCGATACTAATTATGACAAGTTACTGTAACTTCGATACTAATTATGACAGGTAACTGTAACTTCGATACTAATTGGATACCTATCAGTAGAAAGGTGCTAAGTGCCATTTTTATGAACATTGAGTATTATAGTAAAAAGTGTTTAGTCAGTTTATTTGTGAGTATTTATTCTTCTAATTGGAATAACATACAGATATAGTATTCCTTGTTATCCAGTGGCAGATATTGGTTCATACTATGAAAATTGTGGAATTCTGTTTGAGTGAAATGTTAAAAGTTGTGAAAGGTGCAAAGTCCACTAGTCTTTTCGAATGTGCTACGTGCTAATTAAACAAAGATGAAGGCTTTCCGACACGCAAACACGTAACATACGGTTGTCCATGCACGAAACACTGAAATTCCTAGTTAATTCCACAAACTTCCAACGACTCACCTTGTGATTTGTTGATGGTCATTGCGAAGGCCAGAAGCATGGGAAATTGCAATCGTTTAAAATCGAATAGCACGTTCGGTGGAATCATTGGGATGCGTGGAATCATAACAACTTCTCCATCGATGACGTTGTTCATTTGCTTTTCCACAGCCAGTCGTGTTCCATTGCATAGTCGAAGTTGATTGATGTTACGCAACATGATGATGACTGAGCCTACTTTCAATTGCAAATTGTGAGGTGGTAATCCAGGCAATTCCAGCGAATTCAAAAACTCTGTGAGATGCCTGACTACCTCATCTTGGTTGATAACTGTGTCAACCGATTTGAAGGAAAACAACTGTCCCGGAATGAAATTTTGAATGGTCTCGTTGGGATCTTTATTTTTCGCTGCCAATATGGCTCGTTTGCTCAGCCAATTATGGTTTTTGAAGTTCTGCGTTACGTTCGGAAAAACAAGCCGAATGAGCACCTCTTTTGATTCGGTCAACTGATCTTCCAGGTTCATAGGAGCATCGCGTCGGCGCAATCAGTCATGTCCATTGTGTCGTGCTCGCTGGCGTTGTGTTTGATATTCACGAACTCATAACATTCTGAATCTATTCGCTGTTCGTTCATTTTCAGTCGCTCGCGAACGTAAGTCAGACATGCCCATACGACTATTTTCATTATCCGTCGCTCTTTGGTCATCAGTGCGGTTTGCACGTGAAGTAGCTCGCCGCGCATTTAACTGGCTTCGACGACCTCTGTCAGCTCTTCCTCGCCTTGGCATTGTAATGGGCACTAAAACGACATGGAATTTTAGTAATGTAATGCACACTGTAAAACGACACGGAATTGTTTTCATAGTAACTCAAATCTATCGAACCTACCTTGAGAACTTAACAATATTGACATCCTTTCCGTTAGTAGTACATTCTCACATTAGATATGTTGGTCGAAACACATTAACGTGAAATGTAATATTATTATAACATACTTTAATATGCTGTAATTAGATTATACAGTAAGATTTTGTTACGTTACGTATTATTTTATTGCGCGTATTGATCAAAGGGTATGGTACGGGATGTTATCTTTGCTCATAGAAGATTTTGAAGTGGATGCACTGTGTCACCATCTGTCAGTCAAGTTATTAGATTCAATATTGGCATGGCTTTTTAATGTAAATTAATTTAAAAATACTGCCAATTCGATTTTTGCTCGAACCACTTTCTAAACACTGTCTACCATAATGAGAACAAATTGCAAAATTTTCATGAAACCGGAGCAGTAGTTTACGAGATTTTGCGAGACTAATGCACGGCAAAGTCGCGTTTCCAAAAGGAAACAAACTGTGCTATCAGTACACAGGTTCCCACCAGTACGAACTGCTAATAATTGAGTATTCTAAGTTCCTCGAACAATTCTGTCAACGATGCCCATATTGGAGGGAAATGAGAACAAATGATTGGCACATTGCACCTTTCTTCTGAAAGAGCTGCAGGACTTACCACTAGTGCCATCTTGTGATGCTCTTGGAAGGTCCTTCGAAACCACTGAGGAGTTAGCCCTTTTGATATGTAATGCTACATCGCACATAGCACCATTCGAGCAAAAAAAACGGCTTTTTTCAAAAAATAGCACTTAGCACCTTTCTACTGATAGGTATCCAATTATGAGAGGTAACTGTAACTTCGATACTAATTTTGACAAGTTACTGTAACTTCGATACTAATTATGACAAGTTACTGTAACTTCGATACTAATTTTGACAGGTAACAGTAACTTCGATACTAATTTTGACAAGTTACTGTAACTTCGATACTAATTATGACAGGTAACAGTAACTTCGATACTAATTATGACAGGTAACAGTAACTTCGCTACTAATTATGACAAGTAACTGTAATTTCGATACAAACTATGACAGGTAACTGTAACTTCGATACTAATTATGACAAGGAACTGTTATTTCGATACAAATTATGACAGGTAACTGTAACTTCGTTACTAATTATGACAAGTATCTGTAATTTCGGTACCAATTATGGCAGGTAACTGTAACTTCGATACAAATTATGGCAGGTAACTGTAACTTCGATACAATTTATGACAGGTAACAGTAACTTCGCTACTAATTATGACAAGTAACAGTAATTTCGACACAAACTATGACAGGTAACTGTAACTTCGTTACTAATTATGACAAGTAACTGTAATTTCGATACAAATTATGGCAGGTAACAGTAACTTCGATACTAATTATGACAGGTAACTGCAACTTCGACACTAATTATGACAGGTTACTGTAACTTCGTTACTAATTATGACATGAAACTGTAATTTCGATACAAATTATGGCAGGTAACTGTAATTTCGATACAAATTATGGCAGGTAACTGTAACTTCGGTACTAATTATGACAAGTAACAGTAACTTCGATACTAATTATGACAGTTAACTGTAACTTCGTTACTAATTATGACAAGTAACTGTAATTTCGATACAAATTATGGCAGGTAACAGTAACTTCGATACTAATTATGACAAGTAACAGTAACTTCGATACTTATTATGACAAGTTACTGTAACTTCGATACTAATTATGACAGGTAACTGTAACTTCGTTACTAATTATGACAAGTAACTGTAATTTCGATACAAATTATGGCACGTAACTGTAATTTCGATACAAATTATGGCAGGTTACAGTAACTTCGATACTAATTATGACAAGTTACAGTAACTTCGATACTAATTATGACAAGTAACTGTAACTTCGAAACTAATTATGACAGGTAACGGAAACATCGTTACTAATTATGACAAGTAACTGTAATTTCGATACAAATTATGGCTGGTAACTGTAACTTCGATACTAATTATGACAGGTAACAGTAACTTCGATACTAATTATGACAAGTTACTGTAACTTCGATACTAATTATGACAGGTAACGGTAACATCGTTACTAATTATGACAAGTAACTGTAATTTCGATACAAATTATGGCTGGTAACTGTAACATCGATACTAATTATGGCAGGTAACAGTATTTTCGATACTTATTATTTATTCGTGTCAGAAGCAAACAAAATACTGGATTACACTAAAATTACATACATATTACAAACAAAAACAAAAAGAGAAGTAAACCATACAACACACAATGTCTTTTCAAACCACGGTCAACCAAAAATGTGCATCCTGTATAGCATTGGAAGTTGCTAGTAAAAGATCTTCTGCTGTACAAGTGGCAGGGCACAGCGGACAATTCAGTAGATGCTCCATGGTATGGGGCATACCGCAGTCGCAGTTGGTGGAGTCGACGGGGAAGTGCCATTTCTGCAAGTTATCCTTAGATCTTCCAACAGCAGAACGGAGACGATTAAGTGCCCTCCACACGATCCATTTCTGATCATGTCCAGGTGGGAGGCTTTCCGAAGGGTGATCCCATAGAGAGTTATTCCCAAGCCGAGAAGTCCACAATTGTTTTCTAGCTGTAGCTGGTGTAGTTAGCAAGACTGCAGTGGTGTTGAGGAAACTTCTCCTGGACTTCAACCTACGGGTGGCTGGTACATAACCGTACAACGGATGGGAAAACTGATTAACCTGTTTAGCTCTCTCTTCATTGGCTGCTACCTCACGACGTATATCCGGTGGTGCTATCCCTGCAAGCTGGTAAAGTTTTGCAAGAGGTGTAGGCTTCAAACAACCTGTAATAAGCCTACATGTTTCATTAAGCGCCTTGTTAACATTATTTGCATGGGTGGATTTGTACCACACTGGACATGCATATTCTGCAACACTGTAACATGTTGCAAGCGCCGTCATTCTCAAGGTTGATGGTTGAGAGCCCCAGGTGCTACCAGTGATCTTACGTAGGATGTTATTCCTAGCTTCCACCTTTAGTCTGGTATTCCGGCAATGCTGTTTGTAGGTCAGAGTACGATCGAGGGTAACTCCCAGATATTTTGGATGAGGAGTGTTAACTAAGCGTGTTCCTTGCCAAGAGACGTTAAGTTCACGACGAGCCTGCTTGTGCTTCAGATGAAATGCACACAACTGAGTTTTTGATGGATTTGGACGAAGTTGATTATCATAGTAATAGACATCCAACTCAGTCAATGCTTGTGTTAAATGAGCTTCAACATCTTCGAAGGATTTCCCCTGACAAGCTAATGCTAGATCGTCGGCATAAAGAAAACTTCTAGTGTTCCTTGGAAGTGGTTGGTCGTTAGTGTAGACGTTAAACAACATTGGTGATAGAACACTACCTTGAGGTAAGCCATTTCTTTGACGTCTCCATCGACTGCGCTGTCCTTGGAATTCCACATAAAATCTCCTGTTTTGAAGGAAACTTTCAATAAGTTTTGTGAAACTGTAATCCTTCGTGATTCCATAAATCTTCTGTAACAAAGCACGATGATTGACAGTGTCATAGGCAGCGGTCAAATCGATAAAAGCTACTCCCGTGATATTCCGTGTTTCAAAGCCATCCTCAATGAATTGAGTGAGGTTAAGGATCTGGGATGTACAACTTTTCCCTGGTCTGAAGCCTGCTTGTTGTTGTATGAGAGCAGGCTCTACGACATGAACTAGGCGGTTCAGTAACATTCGTTCAAAGATTTTAAGCAGGTGACACAACAAGGATATTGGCCTGTAGTTTTGAGGTTCAGTTGACATTTTACCAGGTTTCAGAATCGGTATGACTCGTGATTTCCTCCAGGTTTTTGGGAAATTGCAGGATTTCAAACAGTTGTTGAAGAAAGCTAGGACCCATTCTCTTGCTCGTTCCCCAAAGTGTTTGATCTGCTCTAATCTGATATCATCTACTCCTGCTGCCTTGCCGATCTTACAACTATCAATGGCTGCCGTCAGTTCTGCCATGCAAAAAGGTTGCATAAGTTGACTAGTCTCGAGTTCTTCTGACCGAGCAATTTTATGATCTGACCTGCGTAATGGATGGTCAGATTTACCATTTTCCACGAGCTGACGAGCAATCTGATTAGCTGTTATATTTTTGTGTCCCTCTTTTGTTGTTGGATCACAACTCAGGTACTTAAGGAGTCTCCAGGCTTTCTGACTACTCTTACTTAGATCCGTCTCCTCCATCAATTGGCACCATGCATCGTTCCTGTTCTTGGAAATCGCTGTTAAAAGATCTTCCCCAGCTTGAAGGGTATCGTTACCAAATGGGTCATTATCAAAGAGGTCAAGATAGTTTTTCAAAAGTTCCTCAGTTTCCGAAGTCAGACCTTTTATATATTGTGCTCTGCAGCCTCGGGGAATTGAAACACGGGAACAATACTTCACGATATTTACAAAGTCGTCATATAATTCAGGAACTGGCTCAATATTTAGAATATTCTCATCTAGAGAAATGGTAAATTTCTCCCAATCAGCCTTCTTAAAATTGTATCTACGTCGGAAAGGAACTGACTGTGGTCGAATGGCAGCATAAATCTGGCATATAATAGGCCGGTGTTGCGTGTGAGGAATAGCTTGACCCACTGATTTTATTGATAAATGAGATATGTTTTCACTCACAAATATCATATCGGGATTATATCCACGCCTCCATCTTGCACTGTTGAAAGATGCTGGAAGTTTGTTATCATGCAATAAGTTGAGATCATATGAGTCTGCCCATTCAGCCACGGCCTCACCACTTTCATCGGTAGTTGAGTAACCCCATATTGTGTTACGGCTGTTGAAATCACCAACAACAAACTTCACAGATTGATGCTGGAAGTTGCTGGGTTCTACAAATTTAAATACAGTACCTGGGGGCTTATAAACTGATGTTACAGAACAGTTGCTAAGCTCTACTGTAAGAACTTCGGTGTCATCTACAATGGAAATTCCTGTGGAGACGATCTGAATATTAGGTTTGGCAAAGATAATGCTGCCATAATGTCGATGAGGATGTTCAACTATTAGGCTCATACCCTTGATTTTTGGACGGTGGATAGTCAAGTCTCGGTGGGTTTCCTGAATACAGAGTAAATCACATTTCTGATCATGGCATATCTGGCTTAATAACTCTTCCTTGGTGGATGAAAGACCTTCAATATTGACAAAGATGATTGTCAGTTTTGGCGCTGAAAAGGGCCGGTTTATATTAATTTTCACCATTCTTTGATTTGCTTCTGGATTGCTGACGTTCAGTTCGGTAATGGAAATATAATTCCAACTACCTTAGCAGGGGCACCACGGGCAGGAATCAGCTTCACTAATTATGACAAGTTACTGTAACTTCGATATTAATTTTGACAAGTTACTGTAACTTCGATACTAATTATGACAGGTAACAGTAACTTCGATACTAATTATGACAAGTTACTGTAACTTCGATACTAATTATGACAGGTAACTGTAACTTCGATACTAATTATGACAGGTAACTGTAACTTCGATACTAATTTTGACAAGTTACTGTAACTTCGATACTAATTTTGACAGGTAACTGTAACTTCGATACTAATTATAACAGGTAACAGTAACTTCGATACTAATTATGACAAGTTACTGTAACTTCGATACTAATTATGACAGGTAACTGTAACTTCGATACTAATTATGACAGGTAACTGTAACTTCGATACTAATTTGGACAAGTTACTGTAACTTCGATACTAATTATGACAAGTTACTGTAACTTTGATACTAATTTTGACAGGTAACAGTAACTTCGATACTAATTTTGACAAGTTACTGTAACTTCGATACTTATTATGACAGGTAACGGTAACATCGTTACTAATTATGACAAGTAACTCTAACTTCATTACAAATTATGACAAGTAACTGTCATTTCGATACAAATTATGGCAGGTAACTGTAACATCGATACTAATTATGACAGGTAACAGTAACTTCGATACTAATTTTTACAAGTAACTGTAATTTCGATACAAATTATGGCTGGTAACTGTAACTTCGTTACAAATTATGACAAGTAACTGTAATTTCGATACAAATTATGGCACGTAACTGTAATTTCGATATTAAATGGCAGGTAACAGTAACATCGATACTAATTATGACAAGTAACTGTAACATCGTTACTAATTATGACAAGTAACTGTAATTTCGACAGAAATTATGGCAGGTAACTGTAACATCAATACTAATTACGACAAGTTACTGTAACTTCAATACTAATTTTGACAAGTTACTGTAACTTCGATACTAATTATGACAAGTAACAGTAACTTCGATACTAATTATGACAGGTAACAGTAACTTCGATACTAATTATGACAGGTAACTGTAACTTCGATACTAATTATGACAGGTAACTGTAACTTCAATACTAATTTTGACAAGTTACTGTATTTTCGATACTAATTATGACAAGTTACTGTAACTTCGATACTAATTATGACAGCTAACAGTAACTTCGATACTAATTATGGCAGGTAACTGTAACTTCGATAATAATTATGACAGGTAACTGTAACTTCGATACTAATTATGACAGGTAAAAGTAACTTCGTTAATAATTATGACAGGTAACAGTAACTTCGATACTAATTATGGAAGGTAACTGTAAATTTGATACAAATTATGACAGGTAACAGTAACTTCGATACTAATTATGACAGGTAACTGTTACTTCCATACTAATTATGACAGGTAACTGTAACTTCGATACTAATTTTGACAAGTTACTGTAACTTCTATACTAATTATGACAAGTTACTGTAACTTCGATACTAATTTTGACAAGTAACTGTAACTTCGATACAAATTATGGCAGGTAACTGTAACATCGATACTAATTATGACAGGTATCAGTAACTTCGATACTAATTATGACAGGTAACAGTAACTTCGATACTTATTATGACAAGTTACTGTAACTTCGATACTAATTTTGACGAGTAACTGTAATTTCGATACAAATTATGGCAGGTAACTGTAACATCGATACTAATTATGACCTGCAACTGTAACTTCGATACAAATTATGACAGGTAACAGTAACTTCGTTACCAATTATGACAAGTAACTGTAACTTCGATACTAATTATGACAGGTAACTGTAACTTCGATACAAATTATGACAGGTAACTGTAACTTCGATATTAATTATGACAAGTAACTGTAATTTCGATACAGATTATGTCAGGTAACAGTAACTTCGATAGTAATTATGACAAGTAACAGTAACTTGGATACTAATTATGACAGGTAACTGTAACTTCGTTACTAATTATGACAAGTAACTGTAATTTCGATACAAATAATGGCAGGTAACTGTAACTACGATACTAATTATGACAGGTAACTGTAACTTCGATACTAATTATGACAAGGAACTGTTATTTCGATACAAATTATGGCAGGTAACTGTAACTTCGTTACTAATTATGACAAGTAACTTTAATTTCGGTACAAATTATGGCAGGTAACTGTAACTTCGATACAAATTATGACAAGGAACTGTAATTTCGATACAAATAATGGCAGGTAACTGTAACTTCGTTACTAATTATGACAGGTAACTGTAACTTCGCTACTAATTATGACAAGTATCTGTAATTTCGATACAAATTATGGCAGGTTACTGTTACTTCGATACTAATTATGACAGGTTACAGTAACTTCGATACTAATTATGACAAGTAACTGTAACTTAGATACTAATTATGACAGGTAACAGTAACTTCGATACTAATTATGACAAGTAACTCTAACTTCATTGCAAATTATGACAAGTAACTGTAATTTCGATACAAATTATGGCAGGTTACTGTAACTTCGGTACTAATTATGGCAGGTAACTGTAATTTCGATACAAATAATGGCAGGTAACAGTAACCTCGATACTTATTATGACAGGTAACTGTAACTCCGATACTAATTATGACAAGTAACTCTAACTTCGTTACTAATTATGACAAGTAACTGTAATTTTGATAAAAAAATTATGGCAGGTAATTGTAACTTCGATACTAATTATGACAGGTAACAGTAACTTCGATACTAATTATGACAGGTAACTGTAACTTCGTTACTAATTATGACAAGTAACTGTAATTTCGATACTAATTTTGGCTGGTAACTGTAACGTCGTTACTAATTATGACAAGTAACTGTAATTTCGATACAAATTATGGCAGGTAACTGTAACTTCGATACTAATGATGACAGAAAACCGTAACTTCGATACTAATTATGGCAGGTAACAGTAACTTCGATACTAATTATGGCAGGTAACTGTAACTTCGATACTAATTATGACAGTTAACTGTAACTTCGTTACTAATTATGACAAGTAACTGTAATTTCGATACAAATTATGGCAGGTAACAGTAACTTCGATACTAATTATGACAGGTAACAGAAACTTCGATACTAATTATGACAAGTTACTATAACTTCGATACTAATTATGACAGGTAAATGTAACTTCGAAACTAATTATTACAGGTAACGGTAACATCGTTACTAATTATGACAAGTAACTGTAATTTCGATACAAATTATGGATGGTAACTGTTACTTCGATACTAATTATGACAGGTAACAGTAACTACGATACTAATTATGACAAGTTACTGTAGCTTCGATACTAATTATGACAGGTAACGGTAACATCGTTACTAATTATGACAAGTTACTGTAATTTCGATACAAATTATGGCTGGTAACTGTAACATCGATACTAATTATGGCAGGTAACTGTAACTTCGATACTAATTGTGACAAGTTACAGTAACTTCGATACTATTTATGACAAGTAACTGTAACTTCGAAACTAATTATGACAGGTAACGGTAACATCGTTACTAATTATGACAAGTAACTGTAATTTCGATACAAATTATGGCTGGTAACTGTAACTTCGATACTAATTATGACAGGTAACAGTAACTTCGATACTAGTTATGACAAGTTACTGTAACTTCGATACTAATTATGACAGGTAACGGTAACATCGTTACTAATTATGACAAGTAACTGTAATTTCGATACAAATTATGGCAGGTAACTGTAACTTCGTTACTAATTATGGCAGGTAACTGTAATTTCGATACAAATTATGGCAGCTAACAGTAACTTCGATAATAATTATGACAGGTAACTGTAACTTCGTTACTAATTATGACAAGAAACTGTAATTCCATTACAAATTATGGCAGGTAACTGTAACTTCGATACTAATTATGACAGGTAACAGTAACTTCGATACTAATTATGACACAAAACAGTAACTTCGAAAATTATTATGACAGGTAACAGTACCTTCGATACTAATTATGGCAGGTAACTGTAACTTCGATACTAATTATGACAGTTAACTGTAACTTCGTTACTAATTATGACAAGTTACTGTAATTTCGATACGAATTATGGCAGGTAACTGTAACTTCGATACTAATTATCACAGGTAACAGCAACTTAGATACTAATTATGCCCTGTAACTGTAACTTCGATACAAATTATGACAGGTAACAGTAACTTCGTTACCAATTATGACAAGTAACTGTAACTTCGATACTTATTATGACAGGTAACTGTAACTTCGATACAAATGATGACAGGTAACTGTAACATCGATATTAATTATGACAAGTAACTGTAACTTCGTTATTAATTATGACAAGTAACTGTAATTTCGATACAAATAATGGCAGGTAACTGTAACTAGGATACTAATTATGACAGGTAACTGTAACTTCGATACTAATTATGACAAGGAACTGTTATTTCGATACAAATTATGGCAGGTAACTGTAACTTCGTTACTAATTATGACAAGTAACTGTAATTTCGATACAGATTATGTCAGGTAACAGTAACTTCGATAGTAATTATGACAAGTAACAGTAACTTGGATACTAATTATGACAGGTAACTGTAACTTCGTTACTAATTATGACAAGTAACTGTAATTTCGATACAAATAATGGCAGGTAACTGTAACTACGATACTAATTATGACAGGTAACTGTAACTTCGATACTAATTATGACAAGGAACTGTTATTTCGATACAAATTATGGCAGGTAACTGTAACTTCGTTACTAATTATGACAAGTAACTTTAATTTCGGTACAAATTATGGCAGGCAACTGTAACTTCGATACAAATTATGACAAGGAACTGTAATTTCGATACAAATAATGGCAGGTAACTGTAACTTCGTTACTAATTATGACAGGTAACTGTAACTTCGCTACTAATTATGACAAGTATCTGTAATTTCGATACAAATTATGGCAGGTAACTGTAACTTCGATACTAATTATGACAGGTAACAGTAACTTCGATACTAATTATGACAAGTAACTGTAACTTAGATACTAATTATGACAGGTAACAGTAACTTCGATACTAATTATGACAAGTAACTCTAACTTCATTGCAAATTATGACAAGTAACTGTAATTTCGATACAAATTATGGCAGGTTACTGTAACTTCGGTACTAATTATGGCAGGTAACTGTAATTTCGATACAAATAATGGCAGGTAACAGTAACCTCGATACTAATTATGACAGGTAACTGTAACTCCGATACTAATTATGACAAGTAACTCTAACTTCGTTACTAATTATGACAAGTAACTGTAATTTTGATAAAAAATTATGGCAGGTAATTGTAACTTCGATACTAATTATGACAGGTAACAGTAACTTCGATACTAATTATGACAGGTAACTGTAACTTCGTTACTAATTATGACAAGTAACTGTAATTTCGATACTAATTTTGGCTGGTAACTGTAACGTCGTTACTAATTATGACAAGTAACTGTAATTTCGATACAAATTATGGCAGGTAACTGTAACTTCGATACTAATGATGACAGAAAACCGTAACTTCGATACTAATTATGGCAGGTAACAGTAACTTCGATACTAATTATGGCAGGTAACTGTAACTTCGATACTAATTATGACAGTTAACTGTAACTTCGTTACTAATTATGACAAGTAACTGTAATTTCGATACAAATTATGGCAGGTAACAGTAACTTAGATACTAATTATGACAGGTAACAGTAACTTCGATACTAATTATGACAAGTTACTATAACTTCGATACTAATTATGACAGGTAACTGTAACTTCGTTACTAATTCTCACAAGTAACTGTAATTTCGATACAAATTATGGCACGTAACTGTAATTTCGATACTTATTATGGCAGGTAACAGTAACTTCGATACAAATTATGACAAGTTACAGTAACTTCGATACTAATTATGACAAGTAACTGTAACTTCGAAACTAATTATGACAGGTAAAGGTAACATCGTTACTAATTATGACAAGTAACTGTAATTTCGATACAAATTA
This sequence comes from Meconema thalassinum, assembly GCA_946902985.2. NCBI lineage: Eukaryota > Metazoa > Arthropoda > Insecta > Orthoptera > Tettigoniidae > Meconema > Meconema thalassinum. The sequence goes on along the minus strand of OX336388.2, from coordinate 1,175,608,480 downwards.
TGGATGGTAACTGTAACTTCGATACTAATTATGACAGGTAACAGTAACTTCGATACTAATTATGACAGGTAACTGTAACTTCGATACTAATTATGACAGGTGACTGTAACTTCAATACTAATTTTGACAAGTTACTGTATTTTCGATACTAATTATGACAAGTTACTGTAACTTCGATACGAATTATGACAGGTAACAGTAACTTCGATACTAATTATGGCAGGTAACTGTAACTTCGATAATAATTATGACAGGTAACTGTAACTTCGATACTAATTATGACAGGTAAAAGTAACTTCGTTAATAATTATGACAGGTAACAGTAACGTCGATACTAATTATGGAAGGTAACTGTAAATTCGATACTAATTATGACAGGTAACAGTAACTTCGATACTAATTATGACAGGTAACTGTTACTTCGATACTAATTATGACAGGTAACTGTAACTTCGATACTAATTTTGACAAGTTAATGTAACTTCTATACTAATTATGACATGTTACTGTAACTTCGATACTAATTTTGACAAGTAACTGTCACTTCGATACAAATTATGGCAGGTAACTGTAACATCGATACTAATTATGACAGGTATCAGTAACTTCGATACTAATTATGGCAGGTAACAGTAACTTCGATACTTATTATGACAAGTTACTGTAACTTCGATACAAATTTGGACAAGTAACTGTAATTTCGATACAAATTATGGCAGGTAACTGTAACATCGATACTAATTATGACAGGTAACTGTAACTTCGATACTAATTATGACAGGTAACAGTAACTTCGATACTAATTATGACAGGTAACTGTAACTTCGATACTAATTATGTCAAGTAACTCTAACTTCATTACAAATTATGACAAGTAACTGTAATTTCCATACAAATTATGGCAGGTAACTGTAACATCGATACTAATTATGACAAGTAACTGTAATTTCGATACAAATTATGGCAGGTAACAGTAACTTCGATATTAATTATGACAGGTAACAGTAACTTCGATACTAATTATGACATGTTACTGTAACTTCGATACTAATGATGACAGGTAACTGTAACTTCAATACTAATTTTGACAAGTTACTGTATTTTCGATACTAATTATGACAAGTTACTGTAACTTCGATACTAATTATGACAGGTAACAGTAACTTCGATACTAATTATGACAGGTAACAGTAACTTCGATACTAATTATGGCAGGTAACTGTAACTTCGATAATAATTATGACAGGTAACTGTAACGTCGATACTAATTATGACAGGTAAAAGTAACTTCGTTAATAATTATGACAGGTAACAGTAACATCGATACTAATTATGGAAGGTAACTGTAAATTCGATACTAATTATGACAGGTAACAGTAACTTCGATACTAATTTTGACAAGTTACTGTAACTTCGATAATAATTATGACAGGTAACTGTAACTTCGATACTAATTATGACAGGTAACAGTAACTTCGATACTAATTATGACAAGTTACTGTAACTTCGATACTAATTATGACAGGTAACTGTATCTTCGATACTAATTATGACAGGTAACTGTAACTTCGATACTAATTTTGACAAGTTACTGTAACTTCGATACTAATTATGACAAGTAACTGTAACTTCGAAACTAATTATGAGAGGTAACGGTAACATCGTTACTAATTATGACAAGTAACTGTAATTTCGATACAAATTATGGATGGTAACTGTAACTTCGATACTAATTATGACAGGTAACAGTAACTTCGATACTAATTTTGACAAGTTACTGTAGCTTCGATACTAATTATGACAGGTAACGGTAACATCGTTACTAATTATGAAAAGTTACTGTAATTTCGATACAAATTTTGGCTGGTAACTGTAACATCGATACTAATTATGGCAGGTAACAGTATTTTCGATACTAATTATGACAAGTTACTGTAACTTCGATATTAATTTTGACAAGTTACTGTAACTACGATACTAATTATGACAGGTAACAGTAACTTCGATAATAATTATGACAAGTTACTGTAACTTCGTTACCAATTATGACAAGTTACTGTAACTTCGATACTACTTATGACAGGTAACTGTATCATCGATACTAATTATGAAAGGTAACTGTAACTTCGATAATAATTTTGACAAGTTACTGTAACTTCGATACTAATTATGACAAGTAACTGTAACTTCGAAACTAATTATGAGAGGTAACGGTAACATCGTTACTAATTATGACAAGTAACTGTAATTTCGATACAAATTATGGATGGTAACTGTAACTTCGATACTAATTATGACAGGTAAAAGTAACTTCGATACTAATTATGACAAGTTACTGTAGCTTCGATACTAATTATGACAGGTAACGGTAACATCGTTACTAATTATGAAAAGTTACTGTAATTTCGATACAAATTTTGGCTGGTAACTGTAACATCGATACTAATTATGGCAGGTAACAGTATTTTCGATACTAATTATGACAAGTTACTGTAACTTCGATATTAATTTTGACAAGTTACTGTAACTTCGATACTAATTATGACAGGTAACAGTAACTTCGATAATAATTATGACAAGTTACTGTAACTTCGATACTAATTTTGACAAGTAACTGTAACTTCGATACAAATTATGGCAGGTAACTGTAACATCGATACTAATTATGACAGGTATCAGTAACTTCGATACTAATTATGACAGGTAACAGTAACTTCGATACTTATTATGACAAGTTACTGTAACTTCGATACTAATTTTGACAAGTAACTGTAATTTCGATACAAATTATGGCAGGTAACTGTAACATCGATACTAATTATGACCTGCAACTGTAACTTCGATACAAATTATGACAGGTAACAGTAACTTCGTTACCAATTATGACAAGTAACTGTAACTTCGATACTAATTATGACAGGTAACTGTAACTTCGATACAAATTATGACAGGTAACTGTAACTTCGATATTAATTATGACAAGTAACTGTAATTTCGATTCAGATTATGTCAGGTAACAGTAACTTCGATAGTAATTATGACAAGTAACAGTAACTTGGATACTAATTATGACAGGTAACTGTAACTTCGTTACTAATTATGACAAGTAACTGTAATTTCGATACAAATAATGGCAGGTAACTGTAACTACGATACTAATTATGACAGGTAACTGTAACTTCGATACTAATTATGACAAGGAACTGTTATTTCGATACAAATTATGGCAGGTAACTGTAACTTCGTTACTAATTATGACAAGTAACTTTAATTTCGGTACAAATTATGGCAGGTAACTGTAACTTCGATACAAATTATGACAAGGAACTGTAATTTCGATACAAATAATGGCAGGTAACTGTAACTTCGTTACTAATTATGACAGGTAACTGTATCTTCGCTACTAATTATGACAAGTATCTGTAATTTCGATACAAATTATGGCAGGTTACTGTAACTTCGATACTAATTATGACAGTTTACAGTAACATCGATACTAATTATGACAAGTAACTGTAACTTAGATACTAATTATGACAGGTAACAGTAACTTCGATACTAATTATGACAAGTAACTCTAACTTCATTGCAAATTATGACAAGTAACTGTAATTTCGATACAAATTATGGCAGGTTACTGTAACTTCGGTACTAATTATGGCAGGTAACTGTAATTTCGATACAAATAATGGCAGGTAACAGTAACCTCGATACTAATTATGACAGGTAACTGTAACTCCGATACTAATTATGACAAGTAACTCTAACTTCGTTACTAATTATGACAAGTAACTGTAATTTTGATAAAAAAATTATGGCAGGTAATTGTAACTTCGATACTAATTATGACAGGTAACAGTAACTTCGATACTAATTATGACAGGTAACTGTAACTTCGTTACTAATTATGACAAGTAACTGTAATTTCGATACTAATTTTGGCTGGTAACTGTAACGTCGTTACTAATTATGACAAGTAACTGTAATTTCGATACAAATTATGGCAGGTAACTGTAACTTCGATACTAATGATGACAGAAAACCGTAACTTCGATACTAATTATGGCAGGTAACAGTAACTTCGATACTAATTATGGCAGGTAACTGTAACTTCGATACTAATTATGACAGTTAACTGTAACTTCGTTACTAATTATGACAAGTAACTGTAATTTCGATACAAATTATGGCAGGTAACAGTAACTTCGATACTAATTATGACAGGTAACAGTAACTTCGATACTAATTATGACAAGTTACTATAACTTCGATACTAATTATGACAGGTAAATGTAACTTCGAAACTAATTATTACAGGTAACGGTAACATCGTTACTAATTATGACAAGTAACTGTAATTTCGATACAAATTATGGATGGTAACTGTTACTTCGATACTAATTATGACAGGTAACAGTAACTACGATACTAATTATGACAAGTTACTGTAGCTTCGATACTAATTATGACAGGTAACGGTAACATCGTTACTAATTATGACAAGTTACTGTAATTTCGATACAAATTATGGCTGGTAACTGTAACATCGATACTAATTATGGCAGGTAACTGTAACTTCGATACTAATTGTGACAAGTTACAGTAACTTCGATACTATTTATGACAAGTAACTGTAACTTAGAAACTAATTATGACAGGTAACGGTAACATCGTTACTAATTATGACAAGTAACTGTAATTTCGATACAAATTATGGCTGGTAACTGTAACTTCGATACTAATTATGACAGGTAACAGTAACTTCGATACTAGTTATGACAAGTTACTGTAACTTCGATACTAATTATGACAGGTAACGGTAACATCGTTACTAATTATGACAAGTAACTGTAATTTCGATACAAATTATGGCAGGTAACTGTAACTTCGTTACTAATTATGGCAGGTAACTGTAATTTCGATACAAATTATGGCAGCTAACAGTAACTTCGATAATAATTATGACAGGTAACTGTAACTTCGTTACTAATTATGACAAGAAACTGTAATTCCATTACAAATTATGGCAGGTAACTGTAACTTCGATACTAATTATGACAGGTAACAGTAACTTCGATACTAATTATGACAGAAAACAGTAACTTCGAAAATTATTATGACAGGTAACAGTACCTTCGATACTAATTATGGCAGGTAACTGTAACTTCGATACTAATTATGACAGTTAACTGTAACTTCGTTACTAATTATGACAAGTTACTGTAATTTCGATACGAATTATGGCAGGTAACTGTAACTTCGATACTAATTATGACAGGTAACAGCAACTTAGATACTAATTATGCCCTGTAACTGTAACTTCGATACAAATTATGACAGGTAACAGTAACTTCGTTACCAATTATGACAAGTAACTGTAACTTCGATACTTATTATGACAGGTAACTGTAACTTCGATACAAATGATGACAGGTAACTGTAACTTCGATATTAATTATGACAAGTAACTGTAACTTCGTTATTAATTATGACAAGTAACTGTAATTTCGATACAAATAATGGCAGGTAACTGTAACTAGGATACTAATTATGACAGGTAACTGTAACTTCGATGCTAATTATGACAAGGAACTGTTATTTCGATACAAATTATGGCAGGTAACTGTAACTTCGTTACTAATTATGACAAGTAACTGTAATTTCGATACAGATTATGTCAGGTAACAGTAACTTCGATAGTAATTATGACAAGTAACAGTAACTTGGATACTAATTATGACAGGTAACTGTAACTTCGTTACTAATTATGACAAGTAACTGTAATTTCGATACAAATAATGGCAGGTAACTGTAACTACGATACTAATTATGACAGGTAACTGTAACTTCGATACTAATTATGACAAGGAACTGTTATTTCGATACAAATTATGGCAGGTAACTGTAACTTCGTTACTAATTATGACAAGTAACTTTAATTTCGGTACAAATTATGGCAGGCAACTGTAACTTCGATACAAATTATGACAAGGAACTGTAATTTCGATACAAATAATGGCAGGTAACTGTAACTTCGTTACTAATTATGACAGGTAACTGTAACTTCGCTACTAATTATGACAAGTATCTGTAATTTCGATACAAATTATGGCAGGTAACTGTAACTTCGATACTAATTATGACAGGTAACAGTAACTTCGATACTAATTATGACAAGTAACTGTAACTTAGATACTAATTATGACAGGCAACAGTAACTTCGATACTAATTATGACAAGTAACTCTAACTTCATTGCAAATTATGACAAGTAACTGTAATTTCGATACAAATTATGGCAGGTTACTGTAACTTCGGTACTAATTATGGCAGGTAACTGTAATTTCGATACAAATAATGGCAGGTAACAGTAACCTCGATACTAATTATGACAGGTAACTGTAACTCCGATACTAATTATGACAAGTAACTCTAACTTCGTTACTAATTATGACAAGTAACTGTAATTTTGATAAAAAATTATGGCAGGTAATTGTAACTTCGATACTAATTATGACAGGTAACAGTAACTTCGATACTAATTATGACAGGTAACTGTAACTTCGTTACTAATTATGACAAGTAACTGTAATTTCGATACTAATTTTGGCTGGTAACTGTAACGTCGTTACTAATTATGACAAGTAACTGTAATTTCGATACAAATTATGGCAGGTAACTGTAACTTCGATACTAATGATGACAGAAAACCGTAACTTCGATACTAATTATGGCAGGTAACAGTAACTTCGATACTAATTATGGCAGGTAACTGTAACATCGATACTAATTATGACAGTTAACTGTAACTTCGTTACTAATTATGACAAGTAACTGTAATTTCGATACAAATTATGGCAGGTAACAGTAACTTAGATACTAATTATGACAGGTAACAGTAACTTCGATACTAATTATGACAAGTTACTATAACTTCGATACTAATTATGACAGGTAACTGTAACTTCGTTACTAATTCTCACAAGTAACTGTAATTTCGATACAAATTATGGCACGTAACTGTAATTTCGATACTTATTATGGCAGGTAACAGTAACTTCGATACAAATTATGACAAGTTACAGTAACTTCGATACTAATTATGACAAGTAACTGTAACTTCGAAACTAATTATGACAGGTAAAGGTAACATCGTTACTAATTATGAAAAGTAACTGTAATTTCGATACAAATTATGGATGGTAACTGTAACTTCGATACTAATTATGACAGGTAACAGTAACTTCGATACTAATTATGACAGGTAACTGTAACTTCGATACTAATTATGACAGGTGACTGTAACTTCAATACTAATTTTGACAAGTTACTTTTTTTCGATACTAATTATGACAAGTTACTGTAACTTCGATACTAATTATGACAGGTAACAGTAACTTCGATACTAATTATGGCAGGTAACTGTAACTTCGATAATAATTATGACAGGTAACTGTAACTTCGATACTAATTATGACAGGTAAAAGTAACTTCGTTAATAATTATGACAGGTAACAGTAACATCGATACTAATTATGGAAGGTAACTGTAAATTCGATACTAATTATGACAGGTAACAGTAACTTCGATACTAATTATGACAGGTAACTGTTACTTCGATACTAATTATGACAGGTAACTGTAACTTCGATACTAATTTTGACAAGTTAATGTAACTTCTATACTAATTATGACAAGTTACTGTAACTTCGATACTAATTTTGACAAGTAACTGTCACTTCGATACAAATTATGGCAGGTAACTGTAACATCGATACTAATTATGACAGGTATCAGTAACTTCGATACTAATTATGGCAGGTAACAGTAACTTCGATACTTATTATGACAAGTTACTGTAACTTCGATACAAATTTGGACAAGTAACTGTAATTTCGATACAAATTATGGCAGGTAACTGTAACATCGATACTAATTATGACAGGTAACTGTAACTTCGATACTAATTATGACAGGTAACAGTAACTTCGATACTAATTATGACAGGTAACTGTAACTTCGATACTAATTATGTCAAGTAACTCTAACTTCATTACAAATTATGACAAGTAACTGTAATTTCCATACAAATTATGGCAGGTAACTGTAACATCGATACTAATTATGACAAGTAACTGTAATTTCGATACAAATTATGGCAGGTAACAGTAACATCGATATTAATTATGACAGGTAACAGTAACTTCGATACTAATTATGACATGTTACTGTAACATCGATACTAATGATGACAGGTAACTGTAACTTCAATACTAATTTTGACAAGTTACTGTATTTTCGATACTAATTATGACAAGTTACTGTAACTTCGATACTAATTATGACAGGTAACAGTAACTTCGATACTAATTATGACAGGTAACAGTAACTTGGATACTAATTATGGCAGGTAACTGTAACTTCGATAATAATTATGACAGGTAACTGTAACTTCGATACTAATTATGACAGGTAAAAGTAACTTCGTTAATAATTATGACAGGTAACAGTAACATCGATACTAATTATGGAAGGTAACTGTAAATTCGATACTAATTATGACAGGTAACAGTAACTTCGATACTAATTTTGACAAGTTACTGTAACTTCGATAATAATTATGACAGGTAACTGTAACTTCGATACTAATTATGACAGGTAACAGTAACTTCGATACTAATTATGACAAGTTACTGTAACTTCGATACTAATTATGACGGGTAACTGTATCTTCGATACTAATTATGACAGGTAACTGTAACATCGATACTAATTTTGACAAGTTACTGTAACTTCGATACTAATTATGACAAGTAACTGTAACTTCGAAACTAATTATGAGAGGTAACGGTAACATCGTTACTAATTATGACAAGTAACTGTAATTTCGATACAAATTATGGATGGTAACTGTAACTTCGATACTAATTATGACAGGTAACAGTAACTTCGATACTAATTATGACAAGTTACTGTAGCTTCGATACTAATTATGACAGGTAACGGTAACATCGTTACTAATTATGAAAAGTTACTGTAATTTCGATACAAATTTTGGCTGGTAACTGTAACATCGATACTAATTATGGCAGGTAACAGTATTTTCGATACTAATTATGACAAGTTACTGTAACTTCGATATTAATTTTGACAAGTTACTGTAACTACGATACTAATTATGACAGGTAACAGTAACTTCGATAATAATTATGACAAGTTACTGTAACTTCGTTACCAATTATGACAAGTTACTGTAACTTCGATACTAATTATGACAGGTAACTGTATCTTCGATACTAATTATGACAGGTAACTGTAACTTCGATACTAATTTTGACAAGTTACTGTAACTTCGATACTAATTATGACAAGTAACTGTAACATCGAAACTAATTATGAGAGGTAGCGGTAACATCGTTACTAATTATGACAAGTAACTGTAATTTCGATACAAATTATGGATGGTAACTGTAACTTCGATACTAATTATGACAGGTAAAAGTAACTTCGATACTAATTATGACAAGTTACTGTAGCTTCGATACTAATTATGACAGGTAACGGTAACATCGTTACTAATTATGAAAAGTTACTGTAATTTCGATACAAATTTTGGCTGGTAACTGTAACATCGATACTAATTATGGCAGGTAACAGTATTTTCGATACTTATTATGACAAGTTACTGTAACTTCGATATTAATTTTGACAAGTTACTGTAACTTCGATACTAATTATGACAGGTAACATTAACTTCGATAATAATTATGACAAGTTACTGTAACTTCGATACTAATTTTGAAAAGTAACTGTAACTTCGATACAAATTATGGCAGGTAACTGTAACATCGATACTAATTATGACAGGTATCAGTAACTTCGATACTAATTATGACAGGTAACAGTAACTTCGATACTTATTATGACAAGTTACTGTAACTTCGATACTAATTTTGACAAATAACTGTAATTTCGATACAAATTATGGCAGGTAACTGTAACATCGATACTAATTATGACCTGCAACTGTAACTTCGATACAAATTATGACAGGTAACAGTAACTTCGTTACCAATTATGACAAGTAACTGTAACTTCGATACTAATTATGACAGGTAACTGTAACTTCGATACAAATTATGACAGGTAACTGTAACTTCGATATTAATTATGACAAGTAACTGTAATTTCGATACAGATTATGTCAGGTAACAGTAACTTCGATAGTAATTATGACAAGTAACAGTAACTTGGATACTAATTATGACAGGTAACTGTAACTTCGTTACTAATTATGACAAGTAACTGTAATTTCGATACAAATAATGGCAGGTAACTGTAACTACGATACTAATTATGACAGGTAACTGTAACTTCGATACTAATTATGACAAGGAACTGTTATTTCGATACAAATTATGGCAGGTAACTGTAACTTCGTTACTAATTATGACAAGTAACTTTAATTTCGGTACAAATTATGGCAGGTAACTGTAACTTCGATACAAATTATGACAAGGAACTGTAATTTCGATACAAATAATGGCAGGTAACTGTAACTTCGTTACTAATTATGACAGGTAACTGTAACTTCGCTACTAATTATGACAAGTATCTGTAATTTCGATACAAATTATGGCAGGTTACTGTAACTTCGATACTAATTATGACAGGTTACAGTAACTTCGATACTAATTATGACAAGTAACTGTAACTTAGATACTAATTATGACAGGTAACAGTAACTTCGATACTAATTATGACAAGTAACTCTAACTTCATTGCAAATTATGACAAGTAACTGTAATTTCGATACAAATTATGGCAGGTTACTGTAACTTCGGTACTAATTATGGCAGGTAACTGTAATTTCGATACAAATAATGGCAGGTAACAGTAACCTCGATACTAATTATGACAGGTAACTGTAACTCCGATACTAATTATGACAAGTAACTCTAACTTCGTTACTAATTATGACAAGTAACTGTAATTTTGATAAAAAAATTATGGCAGGTAATTGTAACTTCGATACTAATTATGACAGGTAACAGTAACTTCGATACTAATTATGACAGGTAACTGTAACTTCGTTACTAATTATGACAAGTAACTGTAATTTCGATACTAATTTTGGCTGGTAACTGTAACGTCGTTACTAATTATGACAAGTAACTGTAATTTCGATACAAATTATGGCAGGTAACTGTAACTTCGACACTAATGATGACAGAAAACCGTAACTTCGATACTAATTATGGCAGGTAACAGTAACTTCGATACTAATTATGGCAGGTAACTGTAACTTCGATACTAATTATGACAGTTAACTGTAACTTCGTTACTAATTATGACAAGTAACTGTAATTTCGATACAAATTATGGCAGGTAACAGTAACTTCGATACTAATTATGACAGGTAACAGTAACTTCGATACTAATTATGACAAGTTACTATAACTTCGATACTAATTATGACAGGTAAATGTAACTTCGAAACTAATTATTACAGGTAACGGTAACATCGTTACTAATTATGACAAGTAACTGTAATTTCGATACAAATTATGGATGGTAACTGTTACTTCGATACTAATTATGACAGGTAACAGTAACTACGATACTAATTATGACAAGTTACTGTAGCTTCGATACTAATTATGACAGGTAACGGTAACATCGTTACTAATTATGACAAGTTACTGTAATTTCGATACAAATTATGGCTGGTAACTGTAACATCGATACTAATTATGGCAGGTAACTGTAACTTCGATACTAATTGTGACAAGTTACAGTAACTTCGATACTATTTATGACAAGTAACTGTAACTTCGAAACTAATTATGACAGGTAACGGTAACATCGTTACTAATTATGACAAGTAACTGTAATTTCGATACAAATTATGGCTGGTAACTGTAACTTCGATACTAATTATGACAGGTAACAGTAACATCGATACTAGTTATGACAAGTTACTGTAACTTCGATACTAATTATGACAGGTAACGGTAACATCGTTACTAATTATGACAAGTAACTGTAATTTCGATACAAATTAAGGCAGGTAACTGTAACTTCGTTACTAATTATGGCAGGTAACTGTAATTTCGATACAAATTATGGCAGCTAACAGTAACTTCGATAATAATTATGACAGGTAACTGTAACTTCGTTACTAATTATGACAAGAAACTGTAATTCCATTACAAATTATGGCAGGTAACTGTAACTTCGATACTAATTATGACAGGTAACAGTAACTTCGATACTAATTATGACAGAAAACAGTAACTTCGAAAATTATTATGACAGGTAACAGTACCTTCGATACTAATTATGGCAGGTAACTGTAACTTCGATACTAATTATGACAGTTAACTGTAACTTCGTTACTAATTACGACAAGTTACTGTAATTTCGATACGAATTATGGCAGGTAACTGTAACTTCGATACTAATTATGACAGGTAACAGCAACTTAGATACTAATTATGCCCTGTAACTGTAACTTCGATACAAATTATGACAGGTAACAGTAACTTCGTTACCAATTATGACAAGCAACTGTAACTTCGATACTTATTATGACAGGTAACTGTAACTTCGATACAAATGATGACAGGTAACTGTAACTTCGATATTAATTATGACAAGTAACTGTAACTTCGTTATTAATTATGACAAGTAACTGTAATTTCGATACAAATAATGGCAGGTAACTGTAACTAGGATACTAATTATGACAGGTAACTGTAACTTCGATACTAATTATGACAAGGAACTGTTATTTCGATACAAATTATGGCAGGTAACTGTAACTTCGTTACTAATTATGACAAGTAACTGTAATTTCGATACAGATTATGTCAGGTAACAGTAACTTCGATAGTAATTATGACAAGTAACAGTAACTTGGATACTAATTATGACAGGTAACTGTAACTTCGTTACTAATTATGACAAGTAACTGTAATTTCGATACAAATAATGGCAGGTAACTGTAACTACGATACTAATTATGACAGATAACTGTAACTTCGATACTAATTATGGCAGGTAACAGTATTTTCGATACTAATTATGACAAGTTACTGTAACTTCGATATTAATTTTGACAAGTTACTGTAACTACGATACTAATTATGACAGGTAACAGTAACTTCGATAATAATTATGACAAGTTACTGTAACTTCGTTACCAATTATGACAAGTTACTGTAACTTCGATACTAATTATGACAGGTAACTGTATCTTCGATACTAATTATGACAGGTAACTGTAACTTCGATACTAATTTTGACAAGTTACTGTAACTTCGATACTAATTATGACAAGTAACTGTAACTTCGAAACTAATTATGAGAGGTAACGGTAACATCGTTACTAATTATGACAAGTAACTGTAATTTCGATACAAATTATGGATGGTAACTGTAACTTCGATACTAATTATGACAGGTAAAAGTAACTTCGATACTAATTATGACAAGTTACTGTAGCTTCGATACTAATTATGACAGGTAACGGTAACATCGTTACTAATTATGAAAAGTTACTGTAATTTCGATACAAATTTTGGCTGGTAACTGTAACATCGATACTAATTATGGCAGGTAACAGTATTTTCGATACTAATTATGACAAGTTACTGTAACTTCGATATTAATTTTGACAAGTTACTGTAACTTCGATACTAATTATGACAGGTAACAGTAACTTCGATAATAATTATGACAAGTTACTGTAACTTCGATACTAATTTTGACAAGTAACTGTAACTTCGATACAAATTATGGCAGGTAACTGTAACATCGATACTAATTATGACAGGTATCAGTAACATCGATACTAATTATGACAGGTAACAGTAACTTCGATACTTATTATGACAAGTTACTGTAACTTCGATACTAATTTTGACAAGTAACTGTAATTTCGATACAAATTATGGCAGGTAACTGTAACATCGATACTAATTATGACCTGCAACTGTAACTTCGATACAAATTATGACAGGTAACAGTAACTTCGTTACCAATTATGACAAGTAACTGTAACTTCGATACTAATTATGACAGGTAACTGTAACTTCGATACAAATTATGACAGGTAACTGTAACTTCGATATTAATTATGACAAGTAACTGTAATTTCGATACAGATTATGTCAGGTAACAGTAACTTCGATAGTAATTATGACAAGTAACAGTAACTTGGATACTAATTATGACAGGTAACTGTAACTTCGTTACTAATTATGACAAGTAACTGTAATTTCGATACAAATAATGGCAGGTAACTGTAACTACGATACTAATTATGACAGGTAACTGTAACTTCGATACTAATTATGACAAGGAACTGTTATTTCGATACAAATTATGGCAGGTAACTGTAACTTCGTTACTAATTATGACAAGTAACTTTAATTTCGGTACAAATTATGGCAGGTAACTGTAACTTCGATACAAATTATGACAAGGAACTGTAATTTCGATACAAATAATGGCAGGTAACTGTAACTTCGTTACTAATTATGACAGGTAACTGTAACTTCGCTACTAATTATGACAAGTATCTGTAATTTCGATACAAATTATGGCAGGTTACTGTAACTTCGATACTAATTATGACAGGTTACAGTAACTTCGATACTAATTATGACAAGTAACTGTAACTTAGATACTAATTATGACAGGTAACAGTAACTTCGATACTAATTATGACAAGTAACTCTAACTTCATTGCAAATTATGACAAGTAACTGTAATTTCGATACAAATTATGGCAGGTTACTGTAACTTCGGTACTAATTATGGCAGGTAACTGTAATTTCGATACAAATAATGGCAGGTAACAGTAACCTCGATACTAATTATGACAGGTAACTGTAACTCCGATACTAATTATGACAAGTAACTCTAACTTCGTTACTAATTATGACAAGTAACTGTAATTTTGATAAAAAAATTATGGCAGGTAATTGTAACTTCGATACTAATTATGACAGGTAACAGTAACTTCGATACTAATTATGACAGGTAACTGTAACTTCGTTACTAATTATGACAAGTAACTGTAATTTCGATACTAATTTTGGCTGGTAACTGTAACGTCGTTACTAATTATGACAAGTAACTGTAATTTCGATACAAATTATGGCAGGTAACTGTAACTTCGATACTAATGATGACAGAAAACCGTAACTTCGATACTAATTATGGCAGGTAACAGTAACTTCGATACTAATTATGGCAGGTAACTGTAACTTCGATACTAATTATGACAGTTAACTGTAACTTCGTTACTAATTATGACAAGTAACTGTAATTTCGATACAAATTATGGCAGGTAACAGTAACTTCGATACTAAATATGACAGGTAACAGTAACTTCGATACTAATTATGACAAGTTACTATAACTTCGATACTAATTATGACAGGTAAATGTAACTTCGAAACTAATTATTACAGGTAACGGTAACATCGTTACTAATTATGACAAGTAACTGTAATTTCGATACAAATTATGGATGGTAACTGTTACTTCGATACTAATTATGACAGGTAACAGTAACTACGATACTAATTATGACAAGTTACTGTAGCTTCGATACTAATTATGACAGGTAACGGTAACATCGTTACTAATTATGACAAGTTACTGTAATTTCGATACAAATTATGGCTGGTAACTGTAACATCGATACTTATTATGGCAGGTAACTGTAACTTCGATACTAATTGTGACAAGTTACAGTTACTTCGATACTATTTATGACAAGTAACTGTAACTTCGAAACTAATTATGACAGGTAACGGTAACATCGTTACTAATTATGACAAGTAACTGTAATTTCGATACAAATTATGGCTGGTAACTGTAACTTCGATACTAATTATGACAGGTAACAGTAACTTCGATACTAGTTATGACAAGTTACTGTAACTTCGATACTAATTATGACAGGTAACGGTAACATCGTTACTAATTATGACAAGTAACTGTAATTTCGATACAAATTATGGCAGGTAACTGTAACTTCGTTACTAATTATGGCAGGTAACTGTAATTTCGATACAAATTATGGCAGCTAACAGTAACTTCGATAATAATTATGACAGGTAACTGTAACTTCGTTACTAATTATGACAAGAAACTGTAATTCCATTACAAATTATGGCAGGTAACTGTAACTTCGATACTAATTATGACAGGTAACAGTAACTTCGATACTAATTATGACAGAAAACAGTAACTTCGAAAATTATTATGACAGGTAACAGTACCTTCGATACTAATTATGGCAGGTAACTGTAACTTCGATACTAATTATGACAGTTAACTGTAACTTCGTTACTAATTATGACAAGTTACTGTAATTTCGATACGAATTATGGCAGGTAACTGTAACTTCGATACTAATTATGACAGGTAACAGCAACTTAGATACTAATTATGCCCTGTAACTGTAACTTCGATACAAATTATGACAGGTAACAGTAACTTCGTTACCAATTATGACAAGTAACTGTAACTTCGATACTTATTATGACAGGTAACTGTAACTTCGATACAAATGATGACAGGTAACTGTAACTTCGATATTAATTATGACAAGTAACTGTAACTTCGTTATTAATTATGACAAGTAACTGTAATTTCGATACAAATAATGGCAGGTAACTGTAACTAGGATACTAATTATGACAGGTAACTGTAACTTCGATGCTAATTATGACAAGGAACTGTTATTTCGATACAAATTATGGCAGGTAACTGTAACTTCGTTACTAATTATGACAAGTAACTGTAATTTCGATACAGATTATGTCAGGTAACAGTAACTTCGATAGTAATTATGACAAGTAACAGTAACTTGGATACTAATTATGACAGGTAACTGTAACTTCGTTACTAATTATGACAAGTAACTGTAATTTCGATACAAATAATGGCAGGTAACTGTAACTACGATACTAATTATGACAGGTAACTGTAACTTCGATACTAATTATGACAAGGAACTGTTATTTCGATACAAATTATGGCAGGTAACTGTAACTTCGTTACTAATTATGACAAGTAACTTTAATTTCGGTACAAATTATGGCAGGCAACTGTAACTTCGATACAAATTATGACAAGGAACTGTAATTTCGATACAAATAATGGCAGGTAACTGTAACTTCGTTACTAATTATGACAGGTAACTGTAACTTCGCTACTAATTATGACAAGTATCTGTAATTTCGATACAAATTATGGCAGGTAACTGTAACTTCGATACTAATTATGACAGGTAACAGTAACTTCGATACTAATTATGACAAGTAACTGTAACTTAGATACTAATTATGACAGGCAACAGTAACTTCGATACTAATTATGACAAGTAACTCTAACTTCATTGCAAATTATGACAAGTAACTGTAATTTCGATACAAATTATGGCAGGTTACTGTAACTTCGGTACTAATTATGGCAGGTAACTGTAATTTCGATACAAATAATGGCAGGTAACAGTAACCTCGATACTAATTATGACAGGTAACTGTAACTCCGATAC
The DNA here is from genome assembly GCA_946902985.2 of Meconema thalassinum. Taxonomy (NCBI): domain Eukaryota; kingdom Metazoa; phylum Arthropoda; class Insecta; order Orthoptera; family Tettigoniidae; genus Meconema; species Meconema thalassinum. Next base: position 1,175,590,903 of record OX336388.2, on the reverse strand, counting down.
TAATTATGACAAGTAACTCTAACTTCGTTACTAATTATGACAAGTAACTGTAATTTTGATAAAAAATTATGGCAGGTAATTGTAACTTCGATACTAATTATGACAGGTAACAGTAACTTCGATACTAATTATGACAGGTAACTGTAACTTCGTTACTAATTATGACAAGTAACTGTAATTTCGATACTAATTTTGGCTGGTAACTGTAACGTCGTTACTAATTATGACAAGTAACTGTAATTTCGATACAAATTATGGCAGGTAACTGTAACTTCGATACTAATGATGACAGAAAACCGTAACTTCGATACTAATTATGGCAGGTAACAGTAACTTCGATACTAATTATGGCAGGTAACTGTAACATCGATACTAATTATGACAGTTAACTGTAACTTCGTTACTAATTATGACAAGTAACTGTAATTTCGATACAAATTATGGCAGGTAACAGTAACTTAGATACTAATTATGACAGGTAACAGTAACTTCGATACTAATTATGACAAGTTACTATAACTTCGATACTAATTATGACAGGTAACTGTAACTTCGTTACTAATTCTCACAAGTAACTGTAATTTCGATACAAATTATGGCACGTAACTGTAATTTCGATACTTATTATGGCAGGTAACAGTAACTTCGATACAAATTATGACAAGTTACAGTAACTTCGATACTAATTATGACAAGTAACTGTAACTTCGAAACTAATTATGACAGGTAAAGGTAACATCGTTACTAATTATGAAAAGTAACTGTAATTTCGATACAAATTATGGATGGTAACTGTAACTTCGATACTAATTATGACAGGTAACAGTAACTTCGATACTAATTATGACAGGTAACTGTAACTTCGATACTAATTATGACAGGTGACTGTAACTTCAATACTAATTTTGACAAGTTACTTTTTTTCGATACTAATTATGACAAGTTACTGTAACTTCGATACTAATTATGACAGGTAACAGTAACTTCGATACTAATTATGGCAGGTAACTGTAACTTCGATAATAATTATGACAGGTAACTGTAACTTCGATACTAATTATGACAGGTAAAAGTAACTTCGTTAATAATTATGACAGGTAACAGTAACATCGATACTAATTATGGAAGGTAACTGTAAATTCGATACTAATTATGACAGGTAACAGTAACTTCGATACTAATTATGACAGGTAACTGTTACTTCGATACTAATTATGACAGGTAACTGTAACTTCGATACTAATTTTGACAAGTTAATGTAACTTCTATACTAATTATGACAAGTTACTGTAACTTCGATACTAATTTTGACAAGTAACTGTCACTTCGATACAAATTATGGCAGGTAACTGTAACATCGATACTAATTATGACAGGTATCAGTAACTTCGATACTAATTATGGCAGGTAACAGTAACTTCGATACTTATTATGACAAGTTACTGTAACTTCGATACAAATTTGGACAAGTAACTGTAATTTCGATACAAATTATGGCAGGTAACTGTAACATCGATACTAATTATGACAGGTAACTGTAACTTCGATACTAATTATGACAGGTAACAGTAACTTCGATACTAATTATGACAGGTAACTGTAACTTCGATACTAATTATGTCAAGTAACTCTAACTTCATTACAAATTATGACAAGTAACTGTAATTTCCATACAAATTATGGCAGGTAACTGTAACATCGATACTAATTATGACAAGTAACTGTAATTTCGATACAAATTATGGCAGGTAACAGTAACATCGATATTAATTATGACAGGTAACAGTAACTTCGATACTAATTATGACATGTTACTGTAACATCGATACTAATGATGACAGGTAACTGTAACTTCAATACTAATTTTGACAAGTTACTGTATTTTCGATACTAATTATGACAAGTTACTGTAACTTCGATACTAATTATGACAGGTAACAGTAACTTCGATACTAATTATGACAGGTAACAGTAACTTGGATACTAATTATGGCAGGTAACTGTAACTTCGATAATAATTATGACAGGTAACTGTAACTTCGATACTAATTATGACAGGTAAAAGTAACTTCGTTAATAATTATGACAGGTAACAGTAACATCGATACTAATTATGGAAGGTAACTGTAAATTCGATACTAATTATGACAGGTAACAGTAACTTCGATACTAATTTTGACAAGTTACTGTAACTTCGATAATAATTATGACAGGTAACTGTAACTTCGATACTAATTATGACAGGTAACAGTAACTTCGATACTAATTATGACAAGTTACTGTAACTTCGATACTAATTATGACGGGTAACTGTATCTTCGATACTAATTATGACAGGTAACTGTAACATCGATACTAATTTTGACAAGTTACTGTAACTTCGATACTAATTATGACAAGTAACTGTAACTTCGAAACTAATTATGAGAGGTAACGGTAACATCGTTACTAATTATGACAAGTAACTGTAATTTCGATACAAATTATGGATGGTAACTGTAACTTCGATACTAATTATGACAGGTAACAGTAACTTCGATACTAATTATGACAAGTTACTGTAGCTTCGATACTAATTATGACAGGTAACGGTAACATCGTTACTAATTATGAAAAGTTACTGTAATTTCGATACAAATTTTGGCTGGTAACTGTAACATCGATACTAATTATGGCAGGTAACAGTATTTTCGATACTAATTATGACAAGTTACTGTAACTTCGATATTAATTTTGACAAGTTACTGTAACTACGATACTAATTATGACAGGTAACAGTAACTTCGATAATAATTATGACAAGTTACTGTAACTTCGTTACCAATTATGACAAGTTACTGTAACTTCGATACTAATTATGACAGGTAACTGTATCTTCGATACTAATTATGACAGGTAACTGTAACTTCGATACTAATTTTGACAAGTTACTGTAACTTCGATACTAATTATGACAAGTAACTGTAACATCGAAACTAATTATGAGAGGTAGCGGTAACATCGTTACTAATTATGACAAGTAACTGTAATTTCGATACAAATTATGGATGGTAACTGTAACTTCGATACTAATTATGACAGGTAAAAGTAACTTCGATACTAATTATGACAAGTTACTGTAGCTTCGATACTAATTATGACAGGTAACGGTAACATCGTTACTAATTATGAAAAGTTACTGTAATTTCGATACAAATTTTGGCTGGTAACTGTAACATCGATACTAATTATGGCAGGTAACAGTATTTTCGATACTTATTATGACAAGTTACTGTAACTTCGATATTAATTTTGACAAGTTACTGTAACTTCGATACTAATTATGACAGGTAACATTAACTTCGATAATAATTATGACAAGTTACTGTAACTTCGATACTAATTTTGAAAAGTAACTGTAACTTCGATACAAATTATGGCAGGTAACTGTAACATCGATACTAATTATGACAGGTATCAGTAACTTCGATACTAATTATGACAGGTAACAGTAACTTCGATACTTATTATGACAAGTTACTGTAACTTCGATACTAATTTTGACAAATAACTGTAATTTCGATACAAATTATGGCAGGTAACTGTAACATCGATACTAATTATGACCTGCAACTGTAACTTCGATACAAATTATGACAGGTAACAGTAACTTCGTTACCAATTATGACAAGTAACTGTAACTTCGATACTAATTATGACAGGTAACTGTAACTTCGATACAAATTATGACAGGTAACTGTAACTTCGATATTAATTATGACAAGTAACTGTAATTTCGATACAGATTATGTCAGGTAACAGTAACTTCGATAGTAATTATGACAAGTAACAGTAACTTGGATACTAATTATGACAGGTAACTGTAACTTCGTTACTAATTATGACAAGTAACTGTAATTTCGATACAAATAATGGCAGGTAACTGTAACTACGATACTAATTATGACAGGTAACTGTAACTTCGATACTAATTATGACAAGGAACTGTTATTTCGATACAAATTATGGCAGGTAACTGTAACTTCGTTACTAATTATGACAAGTAACTTTAATTTCGGTACAAATTATGGCAGGTAACTGTAACTTCGATACAAATTATGACAAGGAACTGTAATTTCGATACAAATAATGGCAGGTAACTGTAACTTCGTTACTAATTATGACAGGTAACTGTAACTTCGCTACTAATTATGACAAGTATCTGTAATTTCGATACAAATTATGGCAGGTTACTGTAACTTCGATACTAATTATGACAGGTTACAGTAACTTCGATACTAATTATGACAAGTAACTGTAACTTAGATACTAATTATGACAGGTAACAGTAACTTCGATACTAATTATGACAAGTAACTCTAACTTCATTGCAAATTATGACAAGTAACTGTAATTTCGATACAAATTATGGCAGGTTACTGTAACTTCGGTACTAATTATGGCAGGTAACTGTAATTTCGATACAAATAATGGCAGGTAACAGTAACCTCGATACTAATTATGACAGGTAACTGTAACTCCGATACTAATTATGACAAGTAACTCTAACTTCGTTACTAATTATGACAAGTAACTGTAATTTTGATAAAAAAATTATGGCAGGTAATTGTAACTTCGATACTAATTATGACAGGTAACAGTAACTTCGATACTAATTATGACAGGTAACTGTAACTTCGTTACTAATTATGACAAGTAACTGTAATTTCGATACTAATTTTGGCTGGTAACTGTAACGTCGTTACTAATTATGACAAGTAACTGTAATTTCGATACAAATTATGGCAGGTAACTGTAACTTCGACACTAATGATGACAGAAAACCGTAACTTCGATACTAATTATGGCAGGTAACAGTAACTTCGATACTAATTATGGCAGGTAACTGTAACTTCGATACTAATTATGACAGTTAACTGTAACTTCGTTACTAATTATGACAAGTAACTGTAATTTCGATACAAATTATGGCAGGTAACAGTAACTTCGATACTAATTATGACAGGTAACAGTAACTTCGATACTAATTATGACAAGTTACTATAACTTCGATACTAATTATGACAGGTAAATGTAACTTCGAAACTAATTATTACAGGTAACGGTAACATCGTTACTAATTATGACAAGTAACTGTAATTTCGATACAAATTATGGATGGTAACTGTTACTTCGATACTAATTATGACAGGTAACAGTAACTACGATACTAATTATGACAAGTTACTGTAGCTTCGATACTAATTATGACAGGTAACGGTAACATCGTTACTAATTATGACAAGTTACTGTAATTTCGATACAAATTATGGCTGGTAACTGTAACATCGATACTAATTATGGCAGGTAACTGTAACTTCGATACTAATTGTGACAAGTTACAGTAACTTCGATACTATTTATGACAAGTAACTGTAACTTCGAAACTAATTATGACAGGTAACGGTAACATCGTTACTAATTATGACAAGTAACTGTAATTTCGATACAAATTATGGCTGGTAACTGTAACTTCGATACTAATTATGACAGGTAACAGTAACATCGATACTAGTTATGACAAGTTACTGTAACTTCGATACTAATTATGACAGGTAACGGTAACATCGTTACTAATTATGACAAGTAACTGTAATTTCGATACAAATTAAGGCAGGTAACTGTAACTTCGTTACTAATTATGGCAGGTAACTGTAATTTCGATACAAATTATGGCAGCTAACAGTAACTTCGATAATAATTATGACAGGTAACTGTAACTTCGTTACTAATTATGACAAGAAACTGTAATTCCATTACAAATTATGGCAGGTAACTGTAACTTCGATACTAATTATGACAGGTAACAGTAACTTCGATACTAATTATGACAGAAAACAGTAACTTCGAAAATTATTATGACAGGTAACAGTACCTTCGATACTAATTATGGCAGGTAACTGTAACTTCGATACTAATTATGACAGTTAACTGTAACTTCGTTACTAATTACGACAAGTTACTGTAATTTCGATACGAATTATGGCAGGTAACTGTAACTTCGATACTAATTATGACAGGTAACAGCAACTTAGATACTAATTATGCCCTGTAACTGTAACTTCGATACAAATTATGACAGGTAACAGTAACTTCGTTACCAATTATGACAAGCAACTGTAACTTCGATACTTATTATGACAGGTAACTGTAACTTCGATACAAATGATGACAGGTAACTGTAACTTCGATATTAATTATGACAAGTAACTGTAACTTCGTTATTAATTATGACAAGTAACTGTAATTTCGATACAAATAATGGCAGGTAACTGTAACTAGGATACTAATTATGACAGGTAACTGTAACTTCGATACTAATTATGACAAGGAACTGTTATTTCGATACAAATTATGGCAGGTAACTGTAACTTCGTTACTAATTATGACAAGTAACTGTAATTTCGATACAGATTATGTCAGGTAACAGTAACTTCGATAGTAATTATGACAAGTAACAGTAACTTGGATACTAATTATGACAGGTAACTGTAACTTCGTTACTAATTATGACAAGTAACTGTAATTTCGATACAAATAATGGCAGGTAACTGTAACTACGATACTAATTATGACAGATAACTGTAACTTCGATACTAATTATGGCAGGTAACAGTATTTTCGATACTAATTATGACAAGTTACTGTAACTTCGATATTAATTTTGACAAGTTACTGTAACTACGATACTAATTATGACAGGTAACAGTAACTTCGATAATAATTATGACAAGTTACTGTAACTTCGTTACCAATTATGACAAGTTACTGTAACTTCGATACTAATTATGACAGGTAACTGTATCTTCGATACTAATTATGACAGGTAACTGTAACTTCGATACTAATTTTGACAAGTTACTGTAACTTCGATACTAATTATGACAAGTAACTGTAACTTCGAAACTAATTATGAGAGGTAACGGTAACATCGTTACTAATTATGACAAGTAACTGTAATTTCGATACAAATTATGGATGGTAACTGTAACTTCGATACTAATTATGACAGGTAAAAGTAACTTCGATACTAATTATGACAAGTTACTGTAGCTTCGATACTAATTATGACAGGTAACGGTAACATCGTTACTAATTATGAAAAGTTACTGTAATTTCGATACAAATTTTGGCTGGTAACTGTAACATCGATACTAATTATGGCAGGTAACAGTATTTTCGATACTAATTATGACAAGTTACTGTAACTTCGATATTAATTTTGACAAGTTACTGTAACTTCGATACTAATTATGACAGGTAACAGTAACTTCGATAATAATTATGACAAGTTACTGTAACTTCGATACTAATTTTGACAAGTAACTGTAACTTCGATACAAATTATGGCAGGTAACTGTAACATCGATACTAATTATGACAGGTATCAGTAACATCGATACTAATTATGACAGGTAACAGTAACTTCGATACTTATTATGACAAGTTACTGTAACTTCGATACTAATTTTGACAAGTAACTGTAATTTCGATACAAATTATGGCAGGTAACTGTAACATCGATACTAATTATGACCTGCAACTGTAACTTCGATACAAATTATGACAGGTAACAGTAACTTCGTTACCAATTATGACAAGTAACTGTAACTTCGATACTAATTATGACAGGTAACTGTAACTTCGATACAAATTATGACAGGTAACTGTAACTTCGATATTAATTATGACAAGTAACTGTAATTTCGATACAGATTATGTCAGGTAACAGTAACTTCGATAGTAATTATGACAAGTAACAGTAACTTGGATACTAATTATGACAGGTAACTGTAACTTCGTTACTAATTATGACAAGTAACTGTAATTTCGATACAAATAATGGCAGGTAACTGTAACTACGATACTAATTATGACAGGTAACTGTAACTTCGATACTAATTATGACAAGGAACTGTTATTTCGATACAAATTATGGCAGGTAACTGTAACTTCGTTACTAATTATGACAAGTAACTTTAATTTCGGTACAAATTATGGCAGGTAACTGTAACTTCGATACAAATTATGACAAGGAACTGTAATTTCGATACAAATAATGGCAGGTAACTGTAACTTCGTTACTAATTATGACAGGTAACTGTAACTTCGCTACTAATTATGACAAGTATCTGTAATTTCGATACAAATTATGGCAGGTTACTGTAACTTCGATACTAATTATGACAGGTTACAGTAACTTCGATACTAATTATGACAAGTAACTGTAACTTAGATACTAATTATGACAGGTAACAGTAACTTCGATACTAATTATGACAAGTAACTCTAACTTCATTGCAAATTATGACAAGTAACTGTAATTTCGATACAAATTATGGCAGGTTACTGTAACTTCGGTACTAATTATGGCAGGTAACTGTAATTTCGATACAAATAATGGCAGGTAACAGTAACCTCGATACTAATTATGACAGGTAACTGTAACTCCGATACTAATTATGACAAGTAACTCTAACTTCGTTACTAATTATGACAAGTAACTGTAATTTTGATAAAAAAATTATGGCAGGTAATTGTAACTTCGATACTAATTATGACAGGTAACAGTAACTTCGATACTAATTATGACAGGTAACTGTAACTTCGTTACTAATTATGACAAGTAACTGTAATTTCGATACTAATTTTGGCTGGTAACTGTAACGTCGTTACTAATTATGACAAGTAACTGTAATTTCGATACAAATTATGGCAGGTAACTGTAACTTCGATACTAATGATGACAGAAAACCGTAACTTCGATACTAATTATGGCAGGTAACAGTAACTTCGATACTAATTATGGCAGGTAACTGTAACTTCGATACTAATTATGACAGTTAACTGTAACTTCGTTACTAATTATGACAAGTAACTGTAATTTCGATACAAATTATGGCAGGTAACAGTAACTTCGATACTAAATATGACAGGTAACAGTAACTTCGATACTAATTATGACAAGTTACTATAACTTCGATACTAATTATGACAGGTAAATGTAACTTCGAAACTAATTATTACAGGTAACGGTAACATCGTTACTAATTATGACAAGTAACTGTAATTTCGATACAAATTATGGATGGTAACTGTTACTTCGATACTAATTATGACAGGTAACAGTAACTACGATACTAATTATGACAAGTTACTGTAGCTTCGATACTAATTATGACAGGTAACGGTAACATCGTTACTAATTATGACAAGTTACTGTAATTTCGATACAAATTATGGCTGGTAACTGTAACATCGATACTTATTATGGCAGGTAACTGTAACTTCGATACTAATTGTGACAAGTTACAGTTACTTCGATACTATTTATGACAAGTAACTGTAACTTCGAAACTAATTATGACAGGTAACGGTAACATCGTTACTAATTATGACAAGTAACTGTAATTTCGATACAAATTATGGCTGGTAACTGTAACTTCGATACTAATTATGACAGGTAACAGTAACTTCGATACTAGTTATGACAAGTTACTGTAACTTCGATACTAATTATGACAGGTAACGGTAACATCGTTACTAATTATGACAAGTAACTGTAATTTCGATACAAATTATGGCAGGTAACTGTAACTTCGTTACTAATTATGGCAGGTAACTGTAATTTCGATACAAATTATGGCAGCTAACAGTAACTTCGATAATAATTATGACAGGTAACTGTAACTTCGTTACTAATTATGACAAGAAACTGTAATTCCATTACAAATTATGGCAGGTAACTGTAACTTCGATACTAATTATGACAGGTAACAGTAACTTCGATACTAATTATGACAGAAAACAGTAACTTCGAAAATTATTATGACAGGTAACAGTACCTTCGATACTTATTATGGCAGGTAACTGTAACTTCGATACTAATTATGACAGTTAACTGTAACTTCGTTACTAATTATGACAAGTTACTGTAATTTCGATACGAATTATGGCAGGTAACTGTAACTTCGATACTAATTATGACAGGTAACAGCAACTTAGATACTAATTATGCCCTGTAACTGTAACTTCGATACAAATTATGACAGGTAACAGTAACTTCGTTACCAATTATGACAAGCAACTGTAACTTCGATACTTATTATGACAGGTAACTGTAACTTCGATACAAATGATGACAGGTAACTGTAACTTCGATATTAATTATGACAAGTAACTGTAACTTCGTTATTAATTATGACAAGTAACTGTAATTTCGATACAAATAATGGCAGGTAACTGTAACTAGGATACTAATTATGACAGGTAACTGTAACTTCGATACTAATTATGACAAGGAACTGTTATTTCGATACAAATTATGGCAGGTAACTGTAACTTCGTTACTAATTATGACAAGTAACTGTAATTTCGATACAGATTATGTCAGGTAACAGTAACTTCGATAGTAATTATGACAAGTAACAGTAACTTGGATACTAATTATGACAGGTAACTGTAACTTCGTTACTAATTATGACAAGTAACTGTAATTTCGATACAAATAATGGCAGGTAACTGTAACTACGATACTAATTATGACAGGTAACTGTAACTTCGATACTAATTATGACAAGGAACTGTTATTTCGATACAAATTATGGCAGGTAACTGTAACTTCGTTACTAATTATGACAAGTAACTTTAATTACGGTACAAATTATGGCAGGCAACTGTAACTTCGATATAAATTATGACAAGGAACTGTAATTTCGATACAAATAATGGCAGGTAACTGTAACTTCGTTACTAATTATGACAGGTAACTGTAACTTCGCTACTAATTATGACAAGTATCTGTAATTTCGATACAAATTATGGCAGGTAACTGTAACTTCGATACTAATTATGACAGGTAACAGTAACTTCGATACTAATTATGACAAGTAACTGTAACTTAGATACTAATTATGACAGGTAACAGTAACTTCGATACTAATTATGACAAGTAACTCTAACTTCATTGCAAATTATGACAAGTAACTGTAATTTCGATACAATATATGGCAGGTTACTGTAACTTCGGTACTAATTATGGCAGGTAACTGTAATTTCGATACAAATAATGGCAGGTAACAGTAACCTCGATACTAATTATGACAGGTAACTGTAACTCCGATACTAATTATGACAAGTAACTCTAACTTCGTTACTAATTATGACAAGTAACTGTAATTTTGATAAAAAATTATGGCAGGTAATTGTAACTTCGATACTAATTATGACAGGTAACAGTAACTTCGATACTAATTATGACAGGTAACTGTAACTTCGTTACTAATTATGACAAGTAACTGTAATTTCGATACTAATTTTGGCTGGTAACTGTAACGTCGTTACTAATTATGACAAGTAACTGTAATTTCGATACAAATTATGGCAGGTAACTGTAACTTCGATACTAATGATGACAGAAAACCGTAACTTCGATACTAATTATGGCAGGTAACAGTAACTTCGATACTAATTATGGCAGGTAACTGTAACTTCGATACTAATTATGACAGTTAACTGTAACTTCGTTACTAATTATGACAAGTAACTGTAATTTCGATACAAATTATGGCAGGTAACAGTAACTTAGATACTAATTATGACAGGTAACAGTAACTTCGATACTAATTATGACAAGTTACTATAACTTCGATACTAATTATGACAGGTAACTGTAACTTCGTTACTAATTCTCACAGGTAACTGTAATTTCGATACAAATTATGGCACGTAACTGTAATTTCGATACTTATTATGGCAGGTAACAGTAACTTCGATACAAATTATGACAAGTTACAGTAACTTCGATACTAATTATGACAAGTAACTGTAACTTCGAAACTAATTATGACAGGTAAAGGTAACATCGTTACTAATTATGACAAGTAACTGTAATTTCGATACAAATTATGGATGGTAACTGTAACTTCGATACTAATTATGACAGGTTGACAGGTAACAGTAACTTCGATACTAATTATGACAGGTAACTGTAACTTCGATACTAATTATGACAGGTGACTGTAACTTCAATACTAATTTTGACAAGTTACTGTATTTTCGATACTAATTATGACAAGTTACTGTAACTTCGATACTAATTATGACAGGTAACAGTAACTTCGATACTAATTATGGCAGGTAACTGTAACTTCGATAATAATTATGACAGGTAACTGTAACTTCGATACTAATTATGACAGGTAAAAGTAACTTCGTTAATAATTATGACAGGTAACAGTAACATCGATACTAATTATGGAAGGTAACTGTAAATTCGATACTAATTATGAGAGGTAACAGTAACTTCGATACTAATTATGACAGGTAACTGTTACTTCGATACTAATTATGACAGGTAACTGTAACTTCGATACTAATTTTGACAAGTTAATGTAACTTCTATACTAATTATGACAAGTTACTGTAACTTCGATACTAATTTTGACAAGTAACTGTCACTTCGATACAAATTATGGCAGGTAACTGTAACATCGATACTAATTATGACAGGTATCAGTAACTTCGATACTAATTATGGCAGGTAACAGTAACTTCGATACTTATTATGACAAGTTACTGTAACTTCGATACAAATTTGGACAAGTAACTGTAATTTCGATACAAATTATGGCAGGTAACTGTAACATCGATACTAATTATGACAGGTAACTGTAACTTCGATACTAATTATGACAGGTAACAGTAACTTCGATACTAATTATGACAGGTAACTGTAACTTCGATACTAATTATGTCAAGTAACTCTAACTTCATTACAAATTATGACAAGTAACTGTAATTTCCATACAAATTATGGCAGGTAACTGTAACATCGATACTAATTATGACAAGTAACTGTAATTTCGATACAAATTATGGCAGGTAACAGTAACTTCGATATTAATTATGACAGGTAACAGTAACTTCGATACTAATTGTGACATGTTACTGTAACTTCGATACTAACGATGACAGGTAACTGTAACTTCAATACTAATTTTGACAAGTTACTGTATTTTCGATACTAATTATGACAAGTTACTGTAACTTCGATACTAATTATGACAGGTAACAGTAACTTCGATACTAATTATGACAGGTAACGGTAACTTCGATACTAATTATGGCAGGTAACTGTAACTTCGATAATAATTATGACAGGTAACTGTAACTTCGATACTAATTATGACAGGTAAAAGTAACTTCGTTAATAATTATGACAGGTAACAGTAACATCGATACTAATTATGGAAGGTAACTGTAAATTCGATACTAATTATGACAGGTAACAGTAACTTCGATACTAATTTTGACAAGTTACTGTAACTTCGATAATAATTATGACAGGTAACTGTAACTTCGATACTAATTATGACAGGTAACAGTAACTTCGATACTAATTATGACAAGTTACTGTAACTTCGATACTAATTATGACAGGTAACTGTATCTTCGATACTAATTATGACAGGTAACTGTAACTTCGATACTAATTTTGACAAGTTACTGTAACTTCGATACTAATTATGACAAGTAACTGTAACTTCGAAACTAATTATGAGAGGTAACGGTAACATCGTTACTAATTATGACAAGTAACTGTAATTTCGATACAAATTATGGATGGTAACTGTAACTTCGATACTAATTATGACAGGTAACAGTAACTTCGATTTTAATTATGACAAGTTACTGTAGCTTCGATACTAATTATGACAGGTAACGGTAACATCGTTACTAATTATGAAAAGTTACTGTAATTTCGATACAAATTTTGGCTGGTAACTGTAACATCGATACTAATTATGGCAGGTAACAGTTTTTTCGATACTAATTATGACAAGTTACTGTAACTTCGATATTAATTTTGACAAGTTACTGTAACTACGATACTAATAGTGACAGGTAACAGTAACTTCGATAATAATTATGACAAGTTACTGTAACTTCGTTACCAATTATGACAAGTTACTGTAACTTCGATACTAATTATGACAGGTAACTGTATCTTCGATACTAATTATGACAGGTAACTGTAACTTCGATACTAATTTTGACAAGTTACTGTAACTTCGATACTAATTATGACAAGTAACTGTAACTTCGAAACTAATTATGAGAGGTAACGGTAACATCGTTACTAATTATGACAAGTAACTGTAATTTCGATACAAATTATGGATGGTAACTGTAACTTCGATACAAATTATGACAGGTAAAAGTAACTTCGATACTAATTATGACAAGTTACTGTAGCTTCGATACTAATTATGACAGGTAACGGTAACATCGTTACTAATTATGAAAAGTTACTGTAATTTCGATACAAATTTTGGCTGGTAACTGTAACATCGATACTAATTATGGCAGGTAACAGTATTTTCGATACTAATTATGACAAGTTACTGTAACTTCGTTACCAATTATGACAAGTTACTGTAACTTCGATACTAATTATGACAGGTAACTGTATCTTCGATACTAATTATGACAGGTAACAGTAACTTCGATAATAATTATGACAAGTTACTGTAACTTCGATACTAATTTTGACAAGTTACTGTAACTTCGATACTAATTATGACAAGTTACTGTAACTTCGATACTAATTATGACAGGTAACTGTAACTTCGATACTAATTATGAGAGGTAACTGTAACTTCGATAATAATTTTGACAAGTTACTGTAACTTCGATACTAATTATGACAAGTTACTGTAACTTCGATACTAATTTTGACAGGTAACATTAACTTCGATAATAATTTTGACAAGTTACTGTAACTTCGATACTAATTATGACAGGTAACAGTAACTTCGATACTAATTATAACAGGTAACAGTAACTTCGCTACTAATTATGACAAGTAACTGTAATTTCCATACAAACAATGACAGGTAACTGTTAATTCGATACTAATTATGACAAGGAACTGTTATTTCGATACAAATTATGACAGGTAACTGTAACTTCGTTACTAATTATGACAAGTATCTGTAATTTCGGTACCAATTATGGCAGGTAACTGTAACTTCGATACAAATTATGGCAGGTAACTGTAACTTCGATACATTTTATGACAGGTAACAGTAACTTCGCTACTAATTATGACAAGTAACTGTAATTTCGATACAAACTATGACAGGTAACTGTAACTTCGTTACTAAGTATGACAAGTAACTGTAATTTCGATACAAATTATGGCAGGTAACAGTAACTTCGATACTAATTATGACAGGTAACTGCAACTTCGACACTAATTATGACAGGTTACTGTAACTTCGTTACTAATTATGACATGAAACTGTAATTTCGATACAAAATATGGCAGGTAACTGTAATTTCGATACAAATTATGGCAGGTAACTGTAACTTCGGTACTAATTATGACAAGTAACAGTAACTTCGATACTAATTATGACAAGTAACTGTAACTTCGAAACAAATTATGACAGTTTACTGTAACATCGTTACTAATAATGACAAGTAACTGTAATTTCGATACAAATTATGGCAGGTAACTGTAACTTCGATATTAATTATGACAGGTTACAGTAACCTCGATACTTATTATGACAAGTAAGTGTAACTTCGAAACTAATTATGACGGGTAACTGTAACTTCGATACTAATTATGACTAGTAACTCTATGTTCGTTACTAATTAGGACATGTAACTTTAATTTCGATACAAATTATGACAGGTAACTGTAACTTCGTTACTAATTATGACAAGTATCTGTAATTTCGGTACCAATTATGGCAGGTAACTGTAACTTCGATACAAATTATGGCAGGTAACTGTAACTTCGATACATTTTATGACAGGTAACAGTAACTTCGCTACTAATTATGACAAGTAACTGTAATTTCGATACAAACTATGACAGGTAACTGTAACTTCGATACTAATTATGACAAGTAACTATAACTTCGATACTAATTATGACAGGTAACTGTAACTTCTTTACTAATTATGACAAGTAACTGTAACTTCGAAATTAATTATGACAGGTAACTCTAACATCGTTACTAATTATGACAAGTAAGTTTAATTTCGATACAAATTATGGCAGGTAACGGTAACTTCGATACTAATTATGACAGGTAACAGTAACTTCGATACTTATTATGACAGGTAACAGTAACTTCGTTACCAATTATGACAAGTAACTGTAACTTCTATACTAATTATGACAGGTAACTGTAACTTCGATACAAATTATGACAGGTAACTGTAACTTCGATATAAATTATGACAAGTAACTGTATTTTCGATACAGATTATGTCAGGTAACAGTAACTTCGATAGTAATTATGACAAGTAACAGTAACTTCGATACTAATTATGACAGGTAACTGTAACTTCGATACTAAATATGACAGGTAACTGTAACTTCGATACAAATTATGACAGGTAACTGTAACTTCGATATTAATTATGACAAGTAACTGTAATTTCGATACAAATTATGGCAGGTAACTGTAACTTCGATACTAATCATGACAGTTTACATTAACTTCGGTACTAATTATGACAAGTAACAGTTACTTCGATACTAATTATGACAAGTAACTATAACTTCGAAACTAATTATGACAGGTAACTGTAACATCGTTACTAATTAAGACAAGTATCTGTAATTTCGGTACAAATTATGGCAGGTAACTGTAACTTCGATACAAATTATGCCAGGTAACTGTAACTTCGTTATTAATTATGACAAGTAACTGTAATTTCGATACAAATAATGGCAGGTAACTGTAACTACGATACTAATAATGACAGGTAACTGTAACTTCGATACTAATTATGAAAAGGAACTGTTATTTCGATACAAATTATGGCAGGTAACGGTAACTTCGATACTAATTATGACAGGTAACAGTAACTTCGATACTTATTATGACAGGTAACAGTAACTTCGTTACCAATTATGACAAGTAACTGTAACTTCGATACTAATTATGACAGGTAACTGTAACTTCGATACAAATTATGACAGGTAACTGTAACTTCGATATAAATTATGACAAGTAACTGTAATTTCGATACAGATTATGTCAGGTAACAGTAACTTCGATAGTAATTATGACAAGTAACAGTAACTTCGAGACTAATTATGACAAGTAACTGTAACTTCGTTACTAATTATGGCAGGTAACTGTAATTTCGATACAAATTATGGCAGGTAACAGTAACCTCGATACTAATTATGACAGGTAACTGTAACTCCGATACTAATTATGACAAATAACTCTAACTTCTTTACTAATTATGACAATTAACTGTAATTTTGATTAAAAAAATTATGGCAGGTAATTGTAACTTCGATACTAATTAGGACAGGTAACAGTAACTTCGATACTAATTATGACAGGTAACTGTAACTTCGTTACTAATTATGACAAGTAACTGTAATTTCGATACTAATTTTGGCTGGTAACTGTAACGTCGTTACTAATTATGACAAGTAACTGTAATTTCAATACAAATTATGGCAGGTAACTGTAACTTTGATACTAATGATGACAGAAAACCGTAACTTCGATACTAATTATGGCAGGTAACAGTAACTCGATACTAATTATGGCAGGTAACTGTAACTTCGATACTAATTATGACAGTTAACTGTAACTTCGTTACTAATTATGACAAGTAACTGTAATTTCGATACAAATTATGGCAGGTAACAGTAACTTCGATACTAATTATGACAAGTAACAGTAACTTCGATACTAATTATGACAAGTTACTGTAACTTCGATACTAATTATGACAGGTAACTGTAACTTCGTTACTAATTATGACAAGTAACTGTAATTTCGATACTAATTATGGCAAGTAACTGTAATTTCGATACAAAATATGGCAGGTAACAGTAACTTCGATACTAATTATGACAAGTTACAGTAACATCGATACTAATTATGACAAGTAACTGTAACTTCGAAACTAATTATGACAGGTAACGGTAACATCGTTACTAATTATGACAAGTAACTGTAATTTCGATACAAATTATGGCTGGTAACTGTAACTTCGATACAAATTATGACAGGTTACAGTAACTTCGATACTAATTATGACAAGTTACTGAAACTTCGATATTAATTTTGACAAGTTACTGTAACTTCGATACTAATTATGACAGGTAACAGTAACTTCGATAATAATTATGACAAGTTACTGTAACTTCGATACTAATTTTGACAAGATACTGTAACTTCGATACTAATTATGACAAGTTACTGTAACTTCGATACTAATTATGACAGGTAACTGTAACTTCGATACTAATTATGAGAGGTAAATGTAACTTCGATAATAATTTTGACAAGTTACTGTAACTTCGATACTAATTATGACAAGTTACTGTAACTTCGATACTAATTTTGACAGGTAACAGTAACTTCGATAATAATTTTGACAAGTTACTGTAACTTCGATACTAATTATGACAGGTAACAGTAACTTCGATACTAATTATGACAGGTAACAGTAACTTCGCTACTAATTATGACAATTAACTGTAATTTCGATACAAATTATGGCAGGTAACAGTAACTTCGATACTAATTATGACAGGTAACTGCAACTTCGACACTAATTATGACAGGTTACTGTAACTTCGTTACTAATTATGACATGAAACTGTAATTTCGATACAAAATATGGCAGGTAACTGTAATTTCGATACAAATTATGGCAGGTAACTGTAACTTCGGTACTAATTATGACAAGTAACAGTAACTTCGATACTAATTATGACAAGTAACTGTAACTTCGAAACAAATTATGACAGTTTACTGTAACATCGTTACTAATAATGACAAGTAACTGTAATTTCGATACAAATTATGGCAGGTAACTGTAACTTCGATATTAAGTATGACAGGTTACAGTAACCTCGATACTTATTATGACAAGTAAGTGTAACTTCGAAACTAATTATGACGGGTAACTGTAACTTCGATACTAATTATGACTAGTAACTCTAAGTTCGTTACTAATTAGGACAAGTAACTTTAATTTTGATAAATAATTATGGCAGGTAAATGTAACTTCGATACTAATTATGACAGGTAACTATAACTTCGATACTAATTATGACAGGTAACTGTAACTTCTTTACTAATTATGACAAGTAACTGTAACTTCGAAATTAATTATGACAGGTAACTGTAACATCGTTACTAATTATGACAAGTAACTTTAATTTCGATACAAATTATGGCAGGTAACGGTAACTTCGATACTAATTATGACAGGTAACAGTAACTTCGATACTTATTATGACAGGTAACAGTAACTTCGTTACCAATTATGACAAGTAACTGTAACTTCTATACTAATTATGACAGGTAAATGTAACTTCGATACAAATTATGACAGGTAACTGTTACTTCGATATAAATTATGACAAGTAACTGTAATTTCGATACAGATTATGTCAGGTAACAGTAACTTCGATAGTAATTATGACAAGTAACAGTAACTTCGATACTAATTATGACAGGTAACTGTAACTTCGATACTAAATATGACAGGTAACTGTAACTTCGATACAAATTATGACAGGTAACTGTAACTTCGATATTAATTATGACAAGTAACTGTAATTTCGATACAAATTATGGCAGGTAACTGTAACTTCGATACTAATCATGACAGTTTACATTAACTTCGGTACTAATTATGACAAGTAACAGTTACTTCGACACTAATTATGACAAGTAATTATAACTTCGAAACTAATTATGACAGGTAACTGTAACATCGTTACTAATTAAGACAAGTATCTGTAATTTCGGTACAAATTATGGCAGGTAACTGTAACTTTGATACAAATTATGCCAGGTAACTGTACCTTCGTTATTAATTATGACAAGTAACTGTAATTTCGATACAAATAATGGCAGGTAACTGTAACTAAGATACTAATAATGACAGGTAACTGTAACTTCGATACTAATTATGACAAGGAACTGTTATTTCGATACAAATTATGGCAGGTAACGGTAACTTCGATACTAATTATGACAGGTAACAGTAACTTCGATACTTATTATGACAGGTAACAGTAACTTCGTTACCAATTATGACAAGTAACTGTAACTTCGATACTAATTATGACAGGTAACTGTAACTTCGATACAAATTATGACAGGTAACTGTAACTTCGATATAAATTATGACAAGTAACTGTAATTTCGATACAGATTATGTCAGGTAACAGTAACTTCGATAGTAATTATGACAAGTAACAGTAACTTCGATACTAATTATGACAAGTAACTGTAACTTCGTTACTAATTATGGCAGGTAACTGTAATTTCGATACAAATTATGGCAGGTAACAGTAACCTCGATACTAATTATGACAGGTAACTGTAACTCCGATACTAATTATGACAAGTAACTCTAACTTCTTTACTAATTATGACAATTAACTGTAATTTTGATTTAAAAAATTATGGCAGGTAATTGTAACTTCGATACTAATTAGGACAGGTAACAGTAACTTCGATACTAATTATGACAGGTAACTGTAACTTGGTTACTAATTATGACAAGTAACAGTAATTTCGATACTAATTTTGGCTGGTAACTGTAACGTCGTTACTAATTATGACAAGTAACTGTAATTTCAATACAAATTATGGCAGGTAACTGTAACTTTGATACTAATGATGACAGAAAACCTTAACTTCGATACTAATTATGGCAGGTAACAGTAACTCGATACTAATTATGGCAGGTAACTGTAACTTCGATACTAATTATGACAGTTAACTGTAACTTCGTTACTAATTATGACAAGTAACTGTAATTTCGATACAAATTATGGCAGGTAACAGTAACTTCGATACTAATTATGACAAGTTACAGTAACTTCGATACTAATTATGACAAGTAACTGTAACTTCGAAACTAATTATGACAGGTAACGGTAACATCGTTACTAATTATGACAAGTAACTGTAATTTCGATACAAATTATGGCTGGTAACTGTAACTTCGAAACAAATTATGACAGGTAACGGTAACTTCGATACTAATTATGACAAGTTACTGAAACTTCGATATTAATTTTGACAAGTTACTGTAACTTCGATACTAATTATGACAGGTAACAGTAACTTCGATAATAATTATGACAAGTTACTGTAACTTCGATACTAATTTTGACAAGTTACTGTAACTTCGATACTAATTATGACAAGTTACTGTCACTTCGATACTAATTATGACAGGTAACTGTAACTTCGATACTAATTATGAGAGGTAAATGTAACTTCGATAATAATTTTGACAAGTTACTGTAACTTCGATACTAATTATGACAAGTTACTGTAACTTCGATACTAATTTTGACAGGTAACAGTAACTTCGATAATAATTTTGACAAGTTACTGTAACTTCGATACTAATTATGACAGGTAACAGTAACTTCGATACTAATTATGACAGGTAACAGTAACTTCGCTACTAATTATGACAAGTAACTGTAATTTCGATACAAACTATGACAGGTAACTGTAACTTCGATACTAATTATGACAAGGAACTGTTATTTCGATACAAATTATGACAGGTAACTGTAACTTCGTTACTAATTATGACAAGTATCTGTAATTTCGGTACCAATTATGGCAGGTAACTGTAACTTCTATACAAATTATGGCAGGTAACTGTAACTTCGATACATTTTATGACAGGTAACAGTAACTTCGCTACTAATTATGACAAGTAACTGTAATTTCGATACAAACTATGACAGGTAACTGTAACTTCGTTACTATGTATGACAAGTAACTATATTTTCGATACAAATTATGGCAGGTAACAGTAACTTCGATACTAATTATGACGGGTAACTGCAACTTCGACACTAATTATGACAGGTTACTGTAACTTCGTTACTAATTATGGCATGAAACTGTAATTTCGATACAAAATATGGCAGGTAAATGTAATTTCGATATAAATTATGGCAGGTAACTGTAACTTCGGTACTAATTATGACAAGTAACAGTAACTTCGATACTAATTATGACAAGTAACTGTAACTTCGAAACAAATTATGACAGTTTACTGTAACATCGTTACTAATAATGACAAGTAACTGTAATTTCGATACAAATTATGGCAGGTAACTGTAACTTCGATATTAAGTATGACAGGTTACAGTAACCTCGATACTTATTATGACAAGTAAGTGTAACTTCGAAACTAATTATGACGGGTAACTGTAACTTCGATACTAATTATGACTAGTAACTCTAAGTTCGTTACTAATTAGGACAAGTAACTTTAATTTTGATAAATAATTATGGCAGGTAAATGTAACTTCGATACTAATTATGACAGGTAACTATAACTTCGATACTAATTATGACAGGTAACTGTAACTTCTTTACTAATTATGACAAGTAACTGTAACTTCGAAATTAATTATGACAGGTAACTGTAACATCGTTACTAATTATGACAAGTAACTTTAATTTCGATACAAATTATGGCAGGTAACGGTAACTTCGATACTAATTATGACAGGTAACAGTAACTTCGATACTTATTATGACAGGTAACAGTAACTTCGTTACCAATTATGACAAGTAACTGTAACTTCTATACTAATTATGACAGGTAACTGTAACTTCGATACAAATTATGACAGGTAACTGTTACTTCGATATAAATTATGACAAGTAACTGTAATTTCGATACAGATTATGTCAGGTAACAGTAACTTCGATAGTAATTATGACAAGTAACAGTAACTTCGATACTAATTATGACAGGTAACTGTAACTTCGATACTAAATATGACAGGTAACTGTAACTTCGATACAAATTATGACAGGTAACTGTAACTTCGATATTAATTATGACAAGTAACTGTAATTTCGATACAAATTATGGCAGGTAACTGTAACTTCGATACTAATCATGACAGTTTACATTAACTTCGGTACTAATTATGACAAGTAACAGTTACTTCGACACTAATTATGACAAGTAATTATAACTTCGAAACTAATTATGACAGGTAACTGTAACATCGTTACTAATTAAGACAAGTATCTGTAATTTCGGTACAAATTATGGCAGGTAACTGTAACTTTGATACAAATTATGCCAGGTAACTGTACCTTCGTTATTAATTATGACAAGTAACTGTAATTTCGATACAAATAATGGCAGGTAACTGTAACTAAGATACTAATAATGACAGGTAACTGTAACTTCGATACTAATTATGACAAGGAACTGTTATTTCGATACAAATTATGGCAGGTAACGGTAACTTCGATACTAATTATGACAGGTAACAGTAACTTCGATACTTATTATGACAGGTAACAGTAACTTCGTTACCAATTATGACAAGTAACTGTAACTTCGATACTAATTATGACAGGTAACTGTAACTTCGATACAAATTATGACAGGTAACTGTAACTTCGATATAAATTATGACAAGTAACTGTAATTTCGATACAGATTATGTCAGGTAACAGTAACTTCGATAGTAATTATGACAAGTAACAGTAACTTCGATACTAATTATGACAAGTAACTGTAACTTCGTTACTAATTATGGCAGGTAACTGTAATTTCGATACAAATTATGGCAGGTAACAGTAACCTCGATACTAATTATGACAGGTAACTGTAACTCCGATACTAATTATGACAAGTAACTCTAACTTCTTTACTAATTATGACAATTAACTGTAATTTTGATTTAAAAAATTATGGCAGGTAATTGTAACTTCGATACTAATTAGGACAGGTAACAGTAACTTCGATACTAATTATGACAGGTAACTGTAACTTGGTTACTAATTATGACAAGTAACAGTAATTTCGATACTAATTTTGGCTGGTAACTGTAACATCGTTACTAATTATGACAAGTAACTGTAATTTCAATACAAATTATGGCAGGTAACTGTAACTTTGATACTAATGATGACAGAAAACCTTAACTTCGATACTAATTATGGCAGGTAACAGTAACTCGATACTAATTATGGCAGGTAACTGTAACTTCGATACTAATTATGACAGTTAACTGTAACTTCGTTACTAATTATGACAAGTAACTGTAATTTCGATACAAATTATGGCAGGTAACAGTAACTTCGATACTAATTATGACAAGTTACAGTAACTTCGATACTAATTATGACAAGTAACTGTAACTTCGAAACTAATTATGACAGGTAACGGTAACATCGTTACTAATTATGACAAGTAACTGTAATTTCGATACAAATTATGGCTGGTAACTGTAACTTCGAAACAAATTATGACAGGTAACGGTAACTTCGATACTAATTATGACAAGTTACTGAAACTTCGATATTAATTTTGACAAGTTACTGTAACTTCGATACTAATTATGACAGGTAACAGTAACTTCGATAATAATTATGACAAGTTACTGTAACTTCGATACTAATTTTGACAAGTTACTGTAACTTCGATACTAATTATGACAAGTTACTGTAACTTCGATACTAATTATGACAGGTAACTGTAACTTCGATACTAATTATGAGAGGTAAATGTAACTTCGATAATAATTTTGACAAGTTACTGTAACTTCGATACTAATTATGACAAGTTACTGTAACTTCGATACTAATTTTGACAGGTAACAGTAACTTCGATAATAATTTTGACAAGTTACTGTAACTTCGATACTAATTATGACAGGTAACAGTAACTTCGATACTAATTATGACAGGTAACAGTAACTTCGCTACTAATTATGACAAGTAACTGTAATTTCGATACAAACTATGACAGGTAACTGTAACTTCGATACTAATTATGACAAGGAACTGTTATTTCGATACAAATTATGACAGGTAACTGTAACTTCGTTACTAATTATGACAAGTATCTGTAATTTCGGTACCAATTATGGCAGGTAACTGTAACTTCTATACAAATTATGGCAGGTAACTGTAACTTCGATACATTTTATGACAGGTAACAGTAACTTCGCTACTAATTATGACAAGTAACTGTAATTTCGATACAAACTATGACAGGTAACTGTAACTTCGTTACTATGTATGACAAGTAACTATATTTTCGATACAAATTATGGCAGGTAACAGTAACTTCGATACTAATTATGACGGGTAACTGCAACTTCGACACTAATTATGACAGGTTACTGTAACTTCGTTACTAATTATGGCATGAAACTGTAATTTCGATACAAAATATGGCAGGTAAATGTAATTTCGATATAAATTATGGCAGGTAACTGTAACTTCGGTACTAATTATGACAAGTAACAGTAACTTCGATACTAATTATGACAGTTAACTGTAACTTCTTTACTAATTATGACAAGTAACTGTAACTTCGAAATTAATTATGACAGGTAACTGTAACATCGTTACTAATTATGACAAGTAACTTTAATTTCGATACAAATTATGGCAGGTAACGGTAACTTCGATACTAATTATGACAGGTAACAGTTACTTCGATACTTATTATGACAGGTAACAGTAACTTCGTTACCAATTATGACAAGTAACTGTAACTCCTATACTAATTATGACAGGTAACTGTAACTTCGATACAAATTATGACAGGTAACTGTAACTTCGATATAAATTATGACAAGTAACTGTAATTTCGATACAGATTATGTCAGGTAACAGTAACTTCGATAGTAATTATGACAAGTAACAGTAACTTCGATACTAATTATGACAGGTAACTGTAACTTCGATACGAAATATGACAGGTAACTGTAACTTCGATAAAAATTATGACAGGTAACTGTAACTTCGATATTAATTATGACAAGTAACTGTAATTTCGATACAAATTATGGCAGGTAACTGTAACTTCGATACTAATCATGACAGTTTACATTAACTTCGGTACTAATTATGACAAGTAACAGTTACTTCGATACTAATTATGACAAGTAACTATAGCTTCGAAACTAATTATGACAGGTAACTGTAACATCGTTACTAATTAAGACAAGTATCTGTAATTTCGGTACAAATTATGGCAGGTAACTGTAACTTCGATACAAATTATGCCAGGTAACTGTAACTTCGTTACTAATTATGACAAGTAACTGTAATTTCGATACAAATAATGGCAGGTAACTGTAACTACGATACTAATAATGACAGGTAACTGTAACTTCGATACTAATTATGACAAGGAACTGTTATTTCGATACAAATTATGGCAGGTAACGGTAACTTCGATACTAATTATGACAGGTAACAGTAACTTCGATACTTATTATGACAGGTAACAGTAACTTCGTTACCAATTATGACAAGTAACTGTAACTTCGATACTAATTATGACAGGTAACTGTAACTTCGATACAAATTATGACAGGTAACTGTAACTTCGATATAAATTATGACAAGTAACTGTAATTTCGATACAGATTATGTCAGGTAACAGTAACTTCGATAGTAATTATGACAAGTAACAGTAACCTCGATACTAATTATGACAAGTAACTGTAACTTCGTTACTAATTATGGCAGGTAACTGTAATTTCGATAGAAGTTATGGCAGGTAACAGTAACCTCGATACTAATTATGACAGGTAACTGTAACTCCGATACTAATTATGACAAGTAACTCTAACTTCTTTACTAATTATGACAATTAACTGTAATTTTGATTAAAAAAATTATGGCAGGTAATTGTAACTTCGATACTAATTAGGACAGGTAACAGTAACTTCGATACTAATTATGACAGGTAACTGTAACTTCGTTACTAATTATGACAAGTAACTGTAATTTCGATACTAATTTTGGCTGGTAACTGTAACGTCGTTACTAATTATGACAAGTAACTGTAATTTCAATACAAATTATGGCAGGTAACTGTAACTTTGATACTAATGACGACAGAAAACCGTAACTTCGATACTAATTATGGCAGGTAACAGTAACTCGATACTAATTATGGCAGGTAACTGTAACTTCGATACTAATTATGACAGTTAACTGTAACTTCGTTACTAATTATGACAAGTAACTGTAATTTCGATACAAATTATGGCAGGTAACAGTAACTTCGATACTAATTATGACAAGTAACAGTAACTTCGATACTAATTATGACAAGTTACTGTAACTTCGATACTAATTATGACAGGTAACTGTAACTTCGTTACTAATTATGACAAGTAACTGTAATTTCGATACTAATTATGGCAAGTAACTGTAATTTCGATACAAAATATGGCAGGTAACAGTAACTTCGATACTAATTATGACAAGTTACAGTAACTTCGATACTAATTATGACAAGTAACTGTAACTTCGAAACTAATTATGACAGGTAACGGTAACATCGTTACTAATTATGACAAGTAACTGTAATTTCGATACAAATTATGGCTGGTAACTGTAACTTCGATACAAATTATGACAGGTAACAGTAACTTCGATACTAATTATGACAAGTTACTGTAACTTCGATACTTATTATGACAGGTAACGGTAACATCGTTACTAATTATGACAAGTAACTGTAATTTCGATACAAATTATGGCAGGTAACTGTAACATCGATACTAATTATGGCAGGTAACAGTATTTTCGATACTAATTATGACAAGTTACTGTAACTTCGATATTAATTTTGACAAGTTACTGTAACTTCGATACTAATTATGACGGGTAACAGTAACTTCGATACTAATTATGACAAGTTACTGTAACTTCGATACTAATTATGACAGGTAACTGTAACTTCGATACTAATTATGACAGGTAACTGTAACTTCGATACTAATTTTGACAAGTTACTGTAACTTCGATAATAATTATGACAGGTAACTGTAACTTCTATACTAATTATGACAGGTAACAGTAACTTCGATACTAATTATGACAAGTTACTGTAACTTCGATACTAATTATGACAGGTAACTGTATCTTCGATACTAATTATGACAGGTAACTGTAACTTCGATACTAATTTTGACAAGTTACTGGACCTTCGATACTAATTATGACAAGTTACTGTAACTTCGATACTAATTTTGACAGGTAACAGTAACTTCGATACTAATTTTGACAAGTTACTGTAACTTCGATACATATTATGACAGGTAACGGTAACATCGTTACTAATTATGACAAGTAACTCTAACTTCATTACAAATTATGACAAGTAACTGTAATTTCGATACAAATTATGGCAGGTTACTGTAACATCGGTACTAATTATGACAGGTAACAGTAACTTCGATCCTAATTTTGACAAGTAACTGTAATTTCGATACAAATTATGGCTGGTAACTGTAACTTCGTTACTAATTATGACAAGTAACTGTAATTTCGATACAAATTATGGCACGTAACTGTAATTTCGATACTAATTATGGCAGGTAACAGTAACATCGATACTAATTATGACAAGTAACTGTAACATCGTTACTAATTATGACAAGTAACTGTAATTTCGATAGAAATTATGGCTGGTAACTGTAACATCGATACTAATTATGACAAGTTACTGTAACTTCAATACTAATTTTGACAAGTTACTGTAACTTCGATACTAATTATGACAAGTAACAGTAATTTCGATACTAATTATGACAGGTAACAGTAACTTCGATACTAATTATGACAGGTAACTGTAACTTCGATACTAATTATGACAGGTAACTGTAACTTCGATAATAATTATGACAGGTAACTGTAACTTCGATACTCATTATGACAGGTAAAAGTAACTTCGTTACTAATTATGACAGGTAACAGTAACTTCGATACTAATTATGGAAGGTAACTGTAAATTCGATACTAATTATGACAGGTAGGAGTAACTTCGATACTAATTATGACAGGTAACTGTTACTTCGATACTAATTATGACAGGTAACTGTAACTTCGATACTAATTTTGACAAGTTACTGTAACTTCGATACTAATTATGACAAGTTACTGTAACTTCGATACTAATTTTGACAAGTAACTGTAACTTCGATACAAATTATGGCAGGTAACTGTAACATCGATACTAATTATGACTGGTATCAGTAACTTCGATACTTATTATGACAGGTAACAGTAACTTCGATACTTATTATGACAAGTTACTGTAACTTCGATACTAATATTGACAAGTAACTGTAATTTCGATACAAATTATGGCAGGTAACTGTAACATCGATACTAATTATGACAGGTAACTGTACCTTCGATACTAATTATGACAGGTAACAGTAACTTCGATACTAATTATGACAGGTAACTGTAACTTCGATACTAATTATGTCAAGTAACTCTAACTTCATTACAAATTATGACAAGTAACTGTAATTTCCATACAAATTATGGCAGGTAACTGTAACATCGATACTAATTATGACAAGTAACTGTAATTTCGATACAAATTATGGCAGGTAACAGTAACTTCGATACTAATTATGACAGGTAACAGTAACTTCGATACTAATTATGACAAGTTACTGTAACTTCGATAATAATTATGACAGGTTACTGTAACTTCGTTACTAATTATGACAAGTAACTGTAATTTCGATACAAATTATGGCACGTAACTGTAATTTCGATACTAATTATGGCAGGTAACAGTAACTTCGATACTAATTATGACAAGTTACAGTAACTTCGATACTATTTATGACAAGTAACTGTAACTTCGAAACTAATTATGACAGGTAACGGCAACATCGTTACTAATTATGGCAAGTTACTGTAATTTCGATAAAAGTTATAGCTGGTAACTGTAACTTCGATACCAATTATGACAGGTAACAGTAACTTCGATACTAATTATGACAAGTTACTGTAACTTCGATACTAATTATGACAGGTAACGGTAACATCGTTACTAATTATGACAAGTAACTGTAATTTCGATACAAATTATGGCAGGTAACTGTAACTTCGTTACTAATTATGCCAGGTAACTGTAATTTCGATACAAATTATGGCTGATAACAGTAACTTCGATGATAATTATGACAGGTAACAGTAAGTTCGTTACTAATTATGACAAGAAACTGTAATTTCATTACAAATTATGGCAGGTAACTGTAACTTCGATACTAATTATGACAGGTAACTTCGATACTAATTATGACAGAAAACAGTAACTTCGAAACTTATTATGACAGGTAACAGTAACTTCGATACTAATTATGGCAGGTAACTGTAACTTCGATACTAATTATGACAGTTAACTGTAACTTCGTTACTAATTATGACAAATTACTGTAATTTCGATACGAATTATGGCAGGTAACTGTAACTTCGATAATAATTATGACAGGTAACAGTAACTTAGATACTAATTATGACCTGTAACTGTAACTTAAATACTAATTATGACAGGTAACTGTAACTCCGTTACAAATTATGACATGTTACTCTAATTTCGATACAAATTATTGCAGGTAACTGTAACTTCGATACTA
The DNA here is from genome assembly GCA_946902985.2 of Meconema thalassinum. Taxonomy (NCBI): domain Eukaryota; kingdom Metazoa; phylum Arthropoda; class Insecta; order Orthoptera; family Tettigoniidae; genus Meconema; species Meconema thalassinum. Next base: position 1,175,560,380 of record OX336388.2, on the reverse strand, counting down.
TTTATGACAGGTCACAGTTACTTCGATACTAATTATGACAAGTAACTGTAACTTCGAAATTAATTATGACAGGTAACTGTAACATCGTTACTAATTATGACAAGTAACTGTAATTTCGATACAAATTATGGCAGGTAACTGTAACTTCGATACTTATTATGACAGGTTACAGCAACCTCGATACTAATTATGACAAGTAAGTGTAACATCGACACTAATTATGACGGGTAATTGTAACTTCGATACTAATTATGACAGGTAACTGTAACTTCGATATTAATTATGACAAGTAACTGTAATTTCGATACAAATTATGGCGGGTAACTGTAACTTCGATACTAATTATGACAGGTTACATTAACTTCGATACTAATTATGACCAGTAACAGTTACTTCGATACTAATTATGACAAGTAACTATAACATCGAAACTAATTATGACAGGTAACTGTAACATCGTTACCAATTATGACAAGTATCTGTAATTTCGGTACAAATTATGGCAGGTAACTGTAACTTCGATACAAATTATGACAGGTAACTGTAACTTCGTTACTTATTATGACAAGTAACTGTTATTTCGATACAAATATTGGCAGGTAACTGTAACTTCGATACTAATTATGACTGGTAACTGTAACTTCGATACTAATTATGACAAGGAACTGTTATTTCGATAAAAATTATGGCAGGTAACTGTAACTTCGTTACTAATTATGAGAAGTAACTGTAATTTCGGTACAAATTGTGGCAGGTAACTGTAACTTCGATACAAATTATGACAAGGAACTGTAAATTCGATACAAATAATGGCAGGTAACTGTAACTTCGATACTAATTATGACAGGTAACGTTAACTTCGATACTAATGATGACAGGTAACTGTAACTTTGCTACTAATAATGACAAGTAACTGTAATTTCGATAGAAACTATGACAGGTAACTGTAACTTCGACACTAATAAAGACAAGTATCTGTAATTTCGGTACAAATTATGACAGGTAATTGTAACTTCGATACTAATTATGACAAGGAACTGTTATTTCGATACAAATTATGACAGGTAACTGTAACTTCGTTATTAATTATGACAAGTATCTGTAATTTCGGTACCAATTATGGCAGGTAACTGTAACTTCGATACGAATTATGACAGGTAACTGTAACTTCGTTACTAATTATGACAAGTAACTGTAATTTCGATACAAATAATGGCAGGTAACTGTAACTTCGATACTAATTATGACAGGTAACAGTAACATCGATACTAATTATGACAGGTAACAGTAACTTCGCTACTAATTATGACAAGTAAATTTAATTTCGATACAAACTATGACAGGTAACTGTAACTTCGATACTTATTGTGACAAGGAACTGTTATTTCGATACAAATTATGACACTTAACTGTAACTTCGTTACTAATTATGACAAGTATCTGTAATTTCGGTACCAATTATGGCAGGTAACTGTATCTTCAATACAAATTATGGCAGGTAACTGTAACTTCGATACAAATTACGACAGGTAACAGTAACTTAGCTACTAATTATGACAAGTAATTGTAATTTCGATACAAACTATGACAGGTAACTGTAACTTCGTTACTAATTATGACAAGTAACTGTAATTTCGATACAAATTATGGCTGGTAACATTAACTTCGATACTAATTATGACAGGTAACTGTAACTTCGATACTAATTATGACTAGGAACTGTTATTTCGATAAAAATTATGACAGGTAACAGTAACTTCGTTATTAATTATGATAAGTATCTGTAATTTCGGTACCAATTATGGCAGGTTACAGTAACTTCGATACTAATTATGACAGGTAACTGTAACTTCTATACTAATTATGACAGGTAACTGTACCTTCGTTACTAATTATGACAAGTAACTGTACTTTCGATACAAATGATGGCAGGTAACTGCAACTTCGATACTAATTATGACAGGTAACAGTAACTTCGATACTAATTATAACAAGAAACTATAACTTCGATACTAATTATGACAGGTAACGGTAACTTCGTTACTAATTATGACAAGTAACTGTAATTTCGATACAAATTATGGCAGGTAACTGTAACTTCGATACTAATTATGACAGGTTACATTAACTTCGATAGTAATTATGACAAGTAACAGTTTCTTCGATACTAATTATGACAAGTAACTATAACTTCGAAACTAATTATGACAGGTAACTGTAACATCGTTACTAATTATGACAAGTATCAGTAATTTCAGTACAAATTATGGCGGGTAACTGTAACTTCGATACAAATTATGACAGGTAACAGTAACGTCGATACTAATTATGAAAGGTAACTGCAACTTCGACACTAATTATGACAGGTTACTGTAATTTCGATACTAATGATGACAAGAAACTGTAATTTAGATACTAATTATGGCAGGTAACTGTAATTTCGATACAAATTATGGCAGGTAACTGTACCTTCGATACTAATTATGACAAGTAACAGTAACTTCGATACTAATTATGACAAGTAACTGTAATTTCGATACAAATTATGGCAGGTAACTGTAACTTCGGTACTAATTATGACAGGTAACAGTAACTTCGATACTAATTATGACAGGTAACTGTAACTTCGATACAAATTATGACAGGTAACTGTAAATTCGATATTAATTATGACAAGTAACTGTAATTTCGATACAAATTATGGCAGGTAACTGTAACTTCGATACTAATTATGGCAGGTAACAGTAACTTCGATACTTATTATGACAGGTAACTGTAACTTCGATACAAATTATGACAGGTAACTGTAACTTCGATATTAATTATGACAAGTAACTGTAATTTCGATACAAATTATGGCAGGTAACTGTAACTTCGATACTAATTATGACAGGTTACATTAACTTCGATACTAATTATGACCAGTAACAGTTACTTCGATACTAATTATGACAAGTAACTATAACATCGAAACTAATTATGACAGGTAACTGTAACATCGTTACCAATTATGACAAGTATCTGTAATTTCGGTACAAATTATGGCAGGTAACTGTAACTTCGATACAAATTATGACAGGTAACTGTAACTTCGTTACTTATTATGACAAGTAACTGTTATTTCGATACAAATATTGGCAGGTAACTGTAACTTCGATACTAATTATGACTGGTAACTGTAACTTCGATACTAATTATGACAAGGAACTGTTAATTCGATAAAAATTATGGCAGGTAACTGTAACTTCGTTACTAATTATGAGAAGTAACTGTAATTTCGGTACAAATTATGGCAGGTAACTGTAACTTCGATACAAATTATGACAAGGAACTGTAAATTCGATACAAATAATGGCAGATAACTGTAACTTCGATACTAATTATGACAGGTAACAGTAACTTCGATACTAATTATGACAGGTAACTGTAACTTTGCTACTAATAATGACAAGTAACTGTAATTTCGATAGAAACTATGACAGGTAACTGTAACTTCGACACTAATTAAGACAAGTATCTGTAATTTCGGTACAAATTATGACAGGTAACTGTATTCTTCGATACTAATTATGACAAGGAACTGTTATTTCGATACAAATTATGACAGGTAACTGTAACTTCGTTATTAATTATGACAAGTATCTGTAATTTCGGAAGCCTCCGTGGCTTAGGCGGCAGCACGCCGGACTCTCACCGCTGGGTCCGTGGTTCAAATCCCGGTCACTCCATGTGAGATCTGTGCTGGACAAAACGGAGGCAGACAGGTTTTTCTCCGGGTACTCCGGTTTTCCCTGTCAAAATTTCATTCCAGCAACACTCTCCACTATCATTTCATTTCATCTGTCATTCATTTAATCATTGCCCCAGAGGAGTGCGTCAGGCCTCGGCAGCCGGCACAGTTCATATCCTCGCCGCTAGATGGGGGCTTCATTCAATCCATTCCTGACCCGGTCGGAGACTGGAAGCAGGCTGTGGATTTTCATTTCATCTGTAATTTCGGTACCAATTATGGCAGGTAACTGTAACTTCGATACAAATTATGACAGGTAACTGTAACTTCGTTACTAATTATGACAAGTAACTGTAATTTCGATACAAATAATGGCAGGTAACTGTAACTTCGATACTAATTATGACAGGTACCAGTAACATCGATACTAATTATGACAGGTAACAGTAACTTCGCTACTAATTATGACAAGTAAATGTAATTTCGATACAAACTATGACAGGTAACTGTAACTTCGATACTAATTATGACAAGGAACTGTTATTTCGATACAAATTATGACAGTTAACTGTAACTTCGTTACTAATTATGACAAGTATCTGTAATTTCGGTACCAATTATGGCAGGTAACTGTATCTTCAATACAAATTATGGCAGGTAACTGTAACTTCGATACAAATTACGACAGGTAACAGTAACTTAGCTACTAATTATGACAAGTAATTGTAATTTCGATACAAACTATGACAGGTAACTGTAACTTCGTTACTAATTATGACAAGTAACTGTAATTTCGATACAAATTATGGCTGGTAACATTAACTTCGATACTAATTATGACAGGTAACTGTAACTTCGATACTAATTATGACAAGGAACTGTTATTTCGATAAAAATTATGACAGGTAACAGTAACTTCGTTATTAATTATGATAAGTATCTGTAATTTCGGTACCAATTATGGCAGGTTACAGTAACTTCGATACTAATTATGACAGGTAACTGTAACTTCTATACTAATTATGACAGGTAACTGTACCTTCGTTACTAATTATGACAAGTAACTGTACTTTCGATACAAATGATGGCAGGTAACTGCAACTTCGATACTAATTATGACAGGTAGCAGTAACTTCGATACTAATTATAACATGAAACTGTAACTTCGATACTAATTATGACAGGTAACGGTAACTTCGTTACTAATTATGACAAGTAACTGTAATTTCGATACAAATTATGGCAGGTAACTGTAACTTCGATACTAATTATGACAGGTTACATTAACTTCGATACTAATTATGACAAGTAACAGTTTCTTCGATACTAATTATGACAAGTAACTATAACTTCGAAACTAATTATGACAGGGAACTGTAACATCGTTACTAATTATGACAAGTATCAGTAATTTCAGTACAAATTATGGCGGGTAACTGTAACTTCGATACTAATTATGACGGGTAACAGTAACTTCGATACTAATTATGACAAGTAACTGTAACTTCGATACTAATTATGACAGGTAACTGTAACTTCGATACTAATTATGACAAGTAACACTAACTTCATTACAAATTATGACAAGTAACTGTAATTTCGATACAAATTATTGCAAGTAACTGAAACATCGTTACTAATTATGGCAGGTAACTGTAATTTCGATACAAATTATGACAGGTAACAGTAACGTCGATACTAATTATGACAGGTAACTGCAACATCGACACTTATTATGACAGGTTACTGTAATTTCGTTACTAATGATGACAAGAAACTGTAATTTAGATACTAATTATGACAAGTAACTGTAATTTCGATACAAATTATGGCAGGTAACTATAACTTCGATATTAATTATGACAGGTTACAGTAACCTCGATACTAATTATGACAAGTAAGTGTAACTTCGATACTAATTATGACGGGTAACTGTAACTTCGATACTAATTATGACTAGTCACTCTAAGTTCGTTACTAATTAGGACAAGTAACTGTAATTTTGATAAAAAATTATGGCAGGTAACTGTAACTTCGATACTAATTATGACAGGTAACTGTAACTTCGATACTAATTATGACAGGTAACTGTAACTTCGTTACTAATTATTACAAGTAACTGTAACTTCGAAACTAATTATGACAGGTAACTGTAACTTCGATACTAATTATGACAAGTAACTGTAATTCGATACTAATTATGACAAGTAACTATTACTTCAAAACTAATTATGACAGGTAACTGTAACATCGTTACTAATTATGACAAGTATCTGCAATTTCGGTACAAATTATGGCAGGTAACTGTAACTTCGATACTAATTATGACAGGTAACTGTAACTTCGATACTAATTATGACAAGGAACTGTTATTTCGATACAAATTATGGCAGGTAACTGTAACTTCGTTACTAATTATGACAAGTAACTGTAATTTCGGTACAAATTATGGCAGGTAACTGTACCTTGGATACAAATTATGACAAGGAACAGTAATTTCGATACTAATAATGGCAGGTAACTGTAACTTCGATACTAATTATGGCAGGTAACTGTAACTTCGCTACTAATTATGACAAGTAACTGTAATTTCGATACAAATTATGGCAGGTAACTGTAACTTCGATACTAATTATGACAGGTAACAGTAACTTCGATACTAATTATGACAAGTAACTGTAACTTAGATACTAATTATGACAGGTAACAGTAACTTCGATACTAATTATGACAAGTAACTCTAACTTCATTGCAAATTATGACAAGTAACTGTAATTTCGATACAAATTATGGCAGGTAACTGTAACTTCGTTACTAATTATGGCAGGTAACTGTAATATCGATACAAATTATGGCAGGTAACAGTAACCTCGATACTAATTATGACAGGTAACTGTAACTCCGATACTAATTATGACAAGTAACTCTAACTTCGTTACTAATTATGACAAGTAACTGTAACTTTGATAAAAAAAATTATGGCAGGTAATTGTAACTTCGATACTAATTATGACAGGTAACAGTAACTTCGATACTAATTATGACAAGTTACTGTAACTTCGATACTAATTATGACAGGTAACGGTAACATCGTTACTAATTATCACAAGTAACTGTAACTTCGATACTAATTATGACAGGTAACTGTAACTTCGTTACTAATTATGACAAGTAACTGTAATTTCGATACTTATTATGGCTGGTAACTGTAACGTCGTTACTAATTATGACAAGTAACTGTAATTTCGATACAAATTATGGCAGGTAACAGTAACTTCGATACTAATGATGACAGAAAACCGTAACTTCGATATTAATTATGACAAGTAACAGTAACCTCGATACTTATTATGGCAGGTTACTGTAACTTCGATACTAATTATGACAGTTAACTGTAACTTCGTTACTAATTATGACAAGTAACTGTAACTTCGATACTAATTATGACAGGTTACATTAACTTCGATTCTAATTATGACCAGTAACAGTTACTTCGATACTAATTATGACAAGTAACTATAACATCGAAATTAATTATGTAACATCGTTACTAATTATGACAAGTATCTGTAATTTCGGTACAAATTATGGCAGGTAAATGTAACTTCGATACAAATTATGACAGGTAACTGTAACTTCGTTACTTATTATGACAAGTAACTGTTATTTCGATACAAATAATGGCAGGTAACTGTAACTTCGATACTAATTATGACTGGTAACTGTAACTTCGATACTAATTATGACAAGGAAATGTTATTTCGATAAAAATTATGGCAGGTAACTGTAACTTCGTTACTAATTATGAGAAGTTACTGTAATTTCGGTACAAATTATGGCAGGTAACTGTAACTTCGATACAAATTATGACAAGGAACTGTAAATTCGATTCAAATAATGGCAGGTAACTGTAACTTCGATACTAATTATGACAGGTAACAGTAACTTCGATACTAATTATGACAGGTAACTGTAACTTCGCTACTAATAATGGCAAGTAACTGTAATTTCGATAGAAACTATGACAGGTAACTGTAACTTCGACACTAATTAAGACATGTATCTGTAATTTCGGTACAAATTATGACAGGTAACTGTAACTTCGATACTAATTATGACAAGGAACTGTTATTTCGATACAAATTATGACAGGTAACTGTAACTTCGTTATTAATTATGACAAGTATCTGTAATTTCGGTACCAATTATGGCAGGTAACTGTAACTTCGATACAAATTATGACAGGTGACTGTAACTTCGTTACTAATTATGACAAGTAACTGTAATTTCGATACAAATAATGGCAGGTAACTGTAACTTCGATACTAATTATGACAGGTAACAGTAACATCGATACTAATTATGACAGGTAACAGTAACTTCGCAAATAATTATGACAAGTAAATGTAATTTCGATACAAACTATGACAGGTAACTGTAACTTCGATACTAATTATGACAAGGAACTGTTATTTCGATACAAATTATGACAGTTAACTGTAACTTCGTTACTAATTATGACAAGTATCTGTAATTTCGGTACCAATTATGGCAGGTAACTGTATCTTCAATACAAATTATGGCAGGTAACTGTATCTTCGATACAAATTACGACAGGTAACAGTAACTTCGCTACTAATTATGACAAGTAATTGTAATTTCGATACAAAATATGACAGGTAACTGTAACTTCGTTACTAATTATGACAAGTAACTGTAATTTCGATACAAATTATGGCTGGTAACATTAACTTCGATACTAATTATGACAGGTAACTGTAACTTCGATACTAATTATGACAAGGAACTGTTATTTCGATAAAAATTATGACAGGTAACGGTAACTTCGTTACTAATTATGGCAAGTGACTGTAATTTCGATACAAATTATGGCACGTAACAGTAACTTCGATACTAATTATGACAGGTAACTGTAACTTCTATACTAATTATGACAGGTAACTGTACCTTCGTTACTAATTATGACAAGTAACTGTACTTTCGATACAAATGATGGCAGGTAACTGTAACTTCGATACTAATTATGACAGGTAACAATAACTTCGATACTAATTATGACAGAAAACAGTAACTTCGATACTAATTCTGACAGGTAACAGTATCATCGATACTAATTATGGCAGGTAACAGTAACTTCGATACTATTGATGACAGTTAACTTTAACTTCGTTACTAACTATGACAATTAACAGTAATTTCGATACAAATTATGGCAGGTTACTGTAACTTAGATACTAATTATGACAGGTAACAGTAACTTCGATACTAATTATAACAAGAAACTGTAACTTCGATACTAATTATGACAGGTAACGGTAACTTCGTTACTAATTATGACAAGTAACTGTAATTTCGATACAAATTATGGCAGGTAACTGTAACTTCGATACTAATTATGACAGGTTACTGTATTTTCGTTTCTAATTATGACAAGAAACTGTAATTGAGACACTAATTATGGCAGGTAACTGTAATTTCGATACAAATTATGGCAGGTATCTGTAACTTCGATACTAATTATGACAGTTAACTGTAACTTCGTTACTAATTATTACAAGTAACTGTAACTTCGAAACTAATTATGGCAGGTAACTGTAACTTCGATACTAATTATGACAAGTAACTGTAATTTCGATACTAATTATGACAAGTAACTATAACTTCAAAACTTATTATGACCGGTAACTGTAACTTCGTTACTAATTATGACAAGTATCTGCAATTTCGGTACAAATTATGGCAGGTAACTGTAACTTCTTTACAAATTATGACAGGTAACTGTAACTTCGTTACTAATTGTGACAAGTTACTGTAATTTCGATACAAATAATGGCAGGTAACTGTAACTACGATACTAATTATGACAGGTAACTGTATCTTCGATACTAATTATGACAAGGAACTGTTATTTCGATACAAATTATGGCAGGTAACTGTAACTTCGTTACTAATTATGACAAGTAACTGTAATTTCGGTACAAATTATGGCAGGTAACTGTAACTTCGATACAAATTATGACAAGGAACAGTAATTTCGATACAAATAATGGCAGGTAACTGTAACTTCGATACTAATTATGACAGGTAACTGTAACTTCGCTACTAATTATGACAAGTAACAGTAATTTCGATACAAATTATGGCAGGTAACTGTAACTTCGATAATAATTATGACAGGTAACAGTAACTTCGATACTAATTAAGACAAGTAACTGTAACTTAGATACTAATTATGACAGGTAACAGTAACTTCGATACTAATTATGACAAGTAACTCTAACTTCATTGCAAATTATGACAAGTAACTGTAATTTCGATACAAATTATGGCAGGTAACTGTAACTTCGTTACTAATTATGGCAGGTAACTGTAATTTCGATACAAATTATAGCAGGAAACAGTAACCTCGATACTAATTATGACAGGTAACTGTAACTCCGATACTAATTATGAAAAGTAACTCTAACTTCGTTACTAATTATGACAAGTAACTGTAATTTTGATAAAAAAAATTATGGCAGGTAATTGTAACTTCGATACTAATTATGACAGGTAACAGTAACTTCGATACTAATTATGACAAGTTACTGTAACTTCGATACTAATTATGACAGGTAACGGTAACATCGTTACTAATTATCACAAGTAACTGTAACTTCGATACTAATTATGACAGGTAACTGTAACTTCGTTACTAATTATGACAAGTAACTGTAATTTCGATACTTATTATGGCTGGTAACTGTAACGTCGTTACTAATTATGACAAGTAACTGTAATTTCGATACAAATTATGGCAGGTAACTGTAACTTCGATACTAATGATGACAGAAAACCGTAACTTCGATATTAATTATGACAGGTAACAGTAACTTCGATACTAATTATGGCAGGTTACTGTAACTTCGACACTAATTATGACAGTTAACTGTAACTTCGTTACTAATTATGACAAGTTACTGTAATTTCGATACAAATTATGACAGGTAACAGTAACATCGATACTAATTATGACAGGTAACAGTAACTTCGATACTAATTATGACAAGTTACTGTAACTTCGATACTAATTATGACAGGTAACTGTAACTTCGTTACTAATTATGACAAGTAACTGTAATTTCGATACAAATTATGGCACGTAACTGTAATTTCGATACTAATTATGTCAGGTAACAGTAACTTCGATAATAATTATGACAAGTTACAGTAACTTCGATACTAATTATGACAAGTAACTGTAACTTCGAAACTAATTATGACAGGTAACGGTAACATCGTTACTAATTATGACAAGTAACTGTAATTTCGATACAAATTATGGCTAGTAACTGTAACTTCGATACTAATTATGACAGGTAACAGTAACTTCGATACTAATTATGACAAGTTACTGGAACTTCGGTACTAATTTTTACAAGTTACTGTAACTTCGATACTAATTATGACAGTTAACTGTAACTTCGTTACTAATTATGACAAGTAACTGTAATTTCGATACAAATTATGGCAGGTAACTGTAACTTCGATACTAATTATGACAGGTAACTGTAACTTCGTTACTAATTATTACAAGTAACTGTAACTTCGAAACTAATTATGGCAGGTAACTGTAACTTCGATACTAATTATGACAAGTAACTGTAATTTCGATACAAATTATGGCAGGTAACTGTAACTTCTTTACTAATTATGACAGGTAACTGTAATTTCGGTACAAATTATGGCAGGTAACTGTATCTTCGATACAAATTATGGCAGGTAACTGTAACATCGATACTAATTATGACAGGTATCAATAACTTCGATACTAATTATGACAGGTAACAGTAACTTCGATACTTATTATGGCAAGTTACTGTAACTTCGATACTAATTTTGACAAGTAACTGTTACTTCGATACTAATTATGACAGGTAACTGTAACTTCGATACTAATTATGACAAGTTACTGTAACTTCGATACTAATTTTGACAAGTAACTGTAACTTCGATACTAATTATGACAGGTAACTGTAATTTCGATACAAATTATGGCAGCTAACAGTAACTTCGATAATAATTATGACAGGTAACTGTAACTTCGATACTAATTATGACAGGTAACTGTAACTTCGTTACTAATTATGACAAGAAACTGTAATTTCGATACAAATTATGGCAGGTAACTGTAACTTCGATACTAATTATGACAGGTAACAGTAACTTCGATACTAATTATGACAAGTTACTGTAACTTCGATACTAATTTTGACAAGTAACTGTAACTTCGTTACTAATTATGACAAAAAACTGTAATTTCATTACAAATTATGGCAGGTAACTGTATCTTCGATACTAATTATGACAGGTAACAGTAACTTCAATACTAATTATGACAGGTAACAGTAACTTAGATGCTAATTATGACCTGTAACTGTAACTTCGATACTAATTATGACAGGTAATTGTAACTCCGTTACAAATTATGACAAATTACTGTAATTTCGATACAAATTGTTGCAGGTAACTGTAACTTCGATACTATTTATGACAGGTAACAGTTACTTCGATACTAATTATGACAAGTAACAGTAACTTCGATACTAATTATGACAAGTAACTGTAACTTCGAAATTAATTATGACAGGTAACTGTAACATCGTTACTAATTATGACAAGTAACTGTAACTTCGAAACAAATTAATACAGGTAACTGTAACATCGTTACTAATTATGACAAGTAACTATAATTTCGATACTAATTATGGCAGGTAACAGTAACTTCGATACTAATTATGACAAGTTACAGTAACTTCGATACTATTTATGACAAGTAACTGTAACTTCGAAACTACTTATGACAGGTAACGGTAACATCGTTACTAATTATGACAAGTTACTGTAATTTCGATATAAATTATGGCTGGTAACTGTAACTTCGATACTAATTATGACAGGTAACAGTAACTTCGATACTAATTATGACAAGTTACTGTAACTTCGATACTAATTATGACAGGTAACGGTAACATCGTTACTAATTATGACAAGTAACTGTAATTTCGATACTAATTATGGCAGGTAACTGTAACTTCGTTACTAATTATGGCAGGTAACTGTAATTTCGATACAAATTATGGCAGCTAACAGTAACTTCGATAAAAATTATGACAGGTAACTGTAACTTCGTTACTAATTATGAAAAGAAACTGTAATTTCATTACAAATTATGGCAGGTAACTGTAACTTCGATACTAATTATGACAGGTAACAGTATCTTCGATACTAATTATGACAGAAAACAGTAACTTCGAAACTTATTATGACAGGTAACAGTAACTTCGATACTAATTATGGCAGGTAACTGTAACTTCGATACTAATTATGACAGTTAACTGTAACTTCGTTACTAATTATGACAAGTTACTGTAATTTCGATACAAATTATTGCAGGTAACTGTAACTTCGATACTAATTATGACAGGTAACAGTATCTTCGATACTAATTATGACAGAAAACAGTAACTTCGAAACTTATTATGACAGGTAACAGTAACTTCGATACTAATTATGGCAGGTAACTGTAACTTCGATACTAATTATGGCAGGTAACTGTAACTTCGATACTAATTATGACAGGTAACAGTAACTTAGATACTAATTATGACCTGTAACTGTAACTTAAATACTAATTATGACAGGTAACTGTAACTCCGTTACAAATTATGACATGTTACTGTAATTTCGATACAAATTATTGCAGGTAACTGTAACTTCGAAACTATTTATGACAGGTAACAGTTACTTCGATACTAATTATGATAAGTAACAGTAACTTCGATACTAATTATGACAAGTAACGGTATCTTCGAAATTAATTATGACAGGTAACTGTAACATCGTTACTAATTATGATAAGTAACTGTAATTTCGATACAAATTATGGCAGGTAACTGTAACTTCGATACTAATTATGACAGGTAACAGTAACTTCGATACTAATTATGACAAGTTACTGTAACTTCGTTACTAATTTTGACAAGTTACTGTAACTTCGTTACTAATTATGACAAGAAACTGTAATTTCATTACAAATTATGGCAGGTAACTGTATCTTCGATACTAATTATGACAGGTAACAGTAACTCCAATACTAATTATGACAGGTAACAGTAACTTAGATGCTAATTATGACCTGTAACTGTAACTTCGATACTAATTATGACAGGTAATTGTAACTCCGTTACAAATTATGACAAGTTACTGTAATTTCGATACAAATTGTTGCAGGTAACTGTAACTTCGATACTATTTATGACAGGTAACAGTTACTTCGATACTAATTATGACAAGTAACAGTAACTTCGATACTAATTATGACAAGTAACTGTAACTTCGAAATTAATTATGACAGGTAACTGTAACATCGTTACTAATTATGACAAGTAACTGTAACTTCGAAACAAATTAATACAGGTAACTGTAACATCGTTACTAATTATGACAAGTAACTATAATTTCGATACTAATTATGGCAGGTAACAGTAACTTCGATACTAATTATGACAAGTTACAGTAACTTCGATACTATTTATGACAAGTAACTGTAACTTCGAAACTAATTATGACAGGTAACGGTAACATCGTTACTAATTATGACAAGTTACTGTAATTTCGATACAAATTATGGCTGGTAACTGTAACTTCGATACTAATTATGACAGGTAACAGTAACTTCGATACTAATTATGACAAGTTACTGTAACTTCGATACAATTATGACAGGTAACGGTAACATCGTTACTAATTAAGACAGGTAACAGTATCTTCGATACTAATTATGACAGAAAACAGTAACTTCGAAACTTATTATGACAGGTAACAGTAACTTCGATACTAATTATGACAAGTTACAGTAACTTCGATACTATTTATGACAAGTAACTGTAACTTCGAAACTAATTATGACAGGTAACGGTTACATCGTTACTAATTATGACAAGTTACTGTAATTTCGATACAAACTATGGCAGCTAACAGTAACTTCGATAAAAATTATGACAGGTAACTGTAACTTCGTTACTAATTATGACAAGAAACTGTAATTTCATTACAAATTATGGCAGGTAACTGTAACTTCGATACTAATTATGACAGGTAACAGTATCTTCGATACTAATTATGACAGAAAACAGTAACTTCGAAACTTATTATGACAGGTAACAGTAACTTCGATACTAATTATGGCAGGTAACTGTAACTTCGATACTACTTATGACAGTTAACTGTAACTTCGTTACTAATTATGACAAGTTACTGTAATTTCGATACGAATTATGGCAGGTAACTGTAACTTCGATACTAATTATGACAGGTAACAGTAACTTAGATACTAATTATGACCTGTAACTGTAACTTAAATACTAATTATGACAGGTAACTGTAACTCCGTTACAAATTATGACATGTTACTGTAATTTCGATACAAATTATTGCAGGTAACTGTAACTTCGAAACTATTTATGACAGGTAACAGTTACTTCGATACTAATTATGATAAGTAACAGTAACTTCGATACTAATTATGACAAGTAACTGTATCTTCTAAATTAATTATGACAGGTAACTGTAACATCGTTACTAATTATGATAAGTAACTGTAATTTCGATACAAATTATGGCAGGTAACTGTAACTTCGATACTAATTATGACAGGTTACAGCAACCTCGATACTAATTATGACAAGTAAGTGTAACTTCGATACTAATTATGACGGGTAACTGTAACTTCGATACTAATTATGACTAGTAACTTTAACTTCGTTACTAATTAGGACAAGTAACTGTAATTTTGATAAAAAATTATGGCAGGTAACTGTAACTACGATACTAATTATGACAGGTAACAGTAACTTCGATACTAATTATGACAGGTTACTGTAACTTCGTTACTAATTATGACAAGTAACTGTAATTTCGATACAGATTATGTCAGTTAACAGTAACTTCGATACTAATTATGACAGGTAACTGTAACTTCGATACTTATTATGACAGGTAACTGTAACTTCGATACTAATTATGACAGGTAACAGTTACTTCGATACTAATTATGATAAGTAACAGTAACTTCGATACTAATTATGACAAGTAACTGTATCTTCTAAATTAATTATGACAGGTAACTGTAACTTCGTTACTAATTATGACAAGAAACTGTAATTTCATTACAAATTATGGCAGGTAACTGTAACTTCGATACTAATTATGACAGGTAACAGTATCTTCGATACTAATTATGACAGAAAACAGTAACTTCGAAACTTATTATGACAGGTAACAGTAACTTCGATACTAATTATGGCAGGTAACTGTAACTTCGATACTAATTATGACAGTTAACTGTAACTTCGTTACTAATTATGACAAGTTACTGTAATTTCGATACAAATTATTGCAGGTAACTGTAACTTCGATACTAATTATGACAGGTAACAGTATCTTCGATACTAATTATGACAGAAAACAGTAACTTCGAAACTTATTATGACAGGTAACAGTAACTTCGATACTAATTATGGCAGGTAACTGTAACTTCGATACTAATTATGGCAGGTAACTGTAACTTCGATACTAATTATGACAGGTAACAGTAACTTAGATACTAATTATGACCTGTAACTGTAACTTAAATACTAATTATGACAGGTAACTGTAACTCCGTTACAAATTATGACATGTTACTGTAATTTCGATACAAATTATTGCAGGTAACTGTAACTTCGAAACTATTTATGACAGGTAACAGTTACTTCGATACTAATTATGATAAGTAACAGTAACTTCGATACTAATTATGACAAGTAACGGTATCTTCGAAATTAATTATGACAGGTAACTGTAACATCGTTACTAATTATGATAAGTAACTGTAATTTCGATACAAATTATGGCAGGTAACTGTAACTTCGATACTAATTATGACAGGTAACAGTAACTTCGATACTAATTATGACAAGTTACTGTAACTTCGTTACTAATTTTGACAAGTTACTGTAACTTCGTTACTAATTATGACAAGAAACTGTAATTTCATTACAAATTATGGCAGGTAACTGTATCTTCGATACTAATTATGACAGGTAACAGTAACTCCAATACTAATTATGACAGGTAACAGTAACTTAGATGCTAATTATGACCTGTAACTGTAACTTCGATACTAATTATGACAGGTAATTGTAACTCCGTTACAAATTATGACAAGTTACTGTAATTTCGATACAAATTGTTGCAGGTAACTGTAACTTCGATACTATTTATGACAGGTAACAGTTACTTCGATACTAATTATGACAAGTAACAGTAACTTCGATACTAATTATGACAAGTAACTGTAACTTCGAAATTAATTATGACAGGTAACTGTAACATCGTTACTAATTATGACAAGTAACTGTAACTTCGAAACAAATTAATACAGGTAACTGTAACATCGTTACTAATTATGACAAGTAACTATAATTTCGATACTAATTATGGCAGGTAACAGTAACTTCGATACTAATTATGACAAGTTACAGTAACTTCGATACTATTTATGACAAGTAACTGTAACTTCGAAACTAATTATGACAGGTAACGGTAACATCGTTACTAATTATGACAAGTTACTGTAATTTCGATACAAATTATGGCTGGTAACTGTAACTTCGATACTAATTATGACAGGTAACAGTAACTTCGATACTAATTATGACAAGTTACTGTAACTTCGATACAATTATGACAGGTAACGGTAACATCGTTACTAATTATGACAAGAAACTGTAATTTCATTACAAATTATGGCAGGTAACTGTAACTTCGATACTAATTATGACAGGTAACAGTATCTTCGATACTAATTATGACAGAAAACAGTAACTTCGAAACTTATTATGACAGGTAACAGTAACTTCGATACTAATTATGACAAGTTACAGTAACTTCGATACTATTTATGACAAGTAACTGTAACTTCGAAACTAATTATGACAGGTAACGGTTACATCGTTACTAATTATGACAAGTTACTGTAATTTCGATACAAACTATGGCAGCTAACAGTAACTTCGATAAAAATTATGACAGGTAACTGTAACTTCGTTACTAATTATGACAAGAAACTGTAATTTCATTACAAATTATGGCAGGTAACTGTAACTTCGATACTAATTATGACAGGTAACAGTATCTTCGATACTAATTATGACAGAAAACAGTAACTTCGAAACTTATTATGACAGGTAACAGTAACTTCGATACTAATTATGGCAGGTAACTGTAACTTCGATACTACTTATGACAGTTAACTGTAACTTCGTTACTAATTATGACAAGTTACTGTAATTTCGATACGAATTATGGCAGGTAACTGTAACTTCGATACTAATTATGACAGGTAACAGTAACTTAGATACTAATTATGACCTGTAACTGTAACTTAAATACTAATTATGACAGGTAACTGTAACTCCGTTACAAATTATGACATGTTACTGTAATTTCGATACAAATTATTGCAGGTAACTGTAACTTCGAAACTATTTATGACAGGTAACAGTTACTTCGATACTAATTATGATAAGTAACAGTAACTTCGATACTAATTATGACAAGTAACTGTATCTTCTAAATTAATTATGACAGGTAACTGTAACATCGTTACTAATTATGATAAGTAACTGTAATTTCGATACAAATTATGGCAGGTAACTGTAACTTCGATACTAATTATGACAGGTTACAGCAACCTCGATACTAATTATGACAAGTAAGTGTAACTTCGATACTAATTATGACGGGTAACTGTAACTTCGATACTAATTATGACTAGTAACTTTAACTTCGTTACTAATTAGGACAAGTAACTGTAATTTTGATAAAAAATTATGGCAGGTAACTGTAACTACGATACTAATTATGACAGGTAACAGTAACTTCGATACTAATTATGACAGGTTACTGTAACTTCGTTACTAATTATGACAAGTAACTGTAATTTCGATACAGATTATGTCAGTTAACAGTAACTTCGATACTAATTATGACAGGTAACTGTAACTTCGATACTTATTATGACAGGTAACTGTAACTTCGATACTAATTATGACAGGTAACTGTAACTTCGATACAAATTATGACAGGTAACTGTAACTTCGATATTAATTATGACAAGTAACTGTAATTTCGATACAAATTATGGCAGGTAACTGTAACTTCGATACTAATTATGACAGGTAACAGTAACTTCGATACTAATTATGAGAGGTAACTGTTTCTTCGATACAAATTATGAGAGGTAACTGTAACTTCGATATTAATTATGACAAGTAACTGTAATTTCGATACAAATTATGGCAGGTAACTGTAACTTCGATACTAATTATGGCAGGTAACAGTAACTTCGATACTTATTATGACAAGGAACTGTTATTTCGATACAAATTATGACAGGTAACTGTAACTTCGTTATTAATTATGACAAGTATCTGTAATTTCGGTACCAATTATGGCAGGTAACTGTAACTTCGATACAAATTATGACAGGTAACTGTAACTTCGTTACTAATTATGACAAGTAACTGTAATTTCGATACAAATAATGGCAGGTAACTGTAACTTCGATACTAATTATGACAGGTAACAGTAACATCGATACTAATTATGACAGGTAACAGTAACTTCGCTACTAATTATGACAAGTAAATGTAATTTCGATACAAACTATGACAGGTAACTGTAACTTCGATACTAATTATGTCAAGGAACTGTTATTTCGATACAAATTATGACAGTTAACTGTAACTTCGTTACTAATTATGACAAGTATCTGTAATTTCGGTACCAATTATGCCAGGTAACTGTATCTTCAATACAAATTATGGCAGGTAACTGTAACTTCGATACAAATTACGACAGGTAACAGTAACTTCGCTACTAATTATGACAAGTAATTGCAATTTCGATACAAACTATGACAGGTAACTGTAACTTCGTTACTAATTATGTCTAGTAACTGTAATTTCGATACAAATTATGGCTGGTAACATTAACTTCGATACTAATTATGACCGGTAACTGTAACTTCGATACTAATTATGACAAGGAACTGTTATTTCGATACAAATTATGACAGGTAACAGTAACTTCGTTACTAATTATGGCAAGTGACTGTAATTTCGATACAAATTATGGCAGGTTACAGTAACTTCGGACTAATTATGACAGGTAACTGTAACTTCTATACTAATTATGACAGGTAACTGTACCTTCGTTACTAATTATGACAAGTAACTGTACATTCGATACAAATGATGGCAGGTAACTGTAACTTCGATACTAATTATGACAGGTTACAATAACTTCGATACTAATTATGACAGAAAACAGTAACTTCGATACTAATTCTGACAGGTAACAGTATCATCAATACTAATTATGGCAGGTAACTGTAACTTCGATACTAATGATGACAGTTAACTGTAACTTCGATACTAATTATGACAATTAACTGTAATTTCGATACAAATTATGGCAGGTTACTGTAACTTCGATACTAATTATGACAGGTAACAGTAACTTCGATACTAATTATAACAAGAAACTGTAACTTCGATACTAATTATGACAGGTAACGGTAACATCGTTACTAATTTTGACAAGTAACTGTAATTTCGATACAAATTATGGCAGGTAACTGTAACTTCGATACTAATTATGACAGGTTACATTAACTTCGATACTAATTATGACAAGTAACAGTTACTTCGATACTAATTATGACAAGTAACTATAACTTCGAAACTAATTATGACAGGTAACTGTAACATCGTTACTAATTATGACAAGTATCTGTAATTTCGGTACAAATTATAGCGGGTAACTGTAACTTCGATACTAATTATGACAGGTAACAGTAATTTCGATACTAATTATGACAAGTAACTGTAACTTCGATACTAATTATGAAAGGTAACTGTAACTTCGATACTAATTATGACAAGTAACTCTAACTTCATTACAAATTATGACAAGTAACTGTAATTTCGATACAAATTATTGCAGGTAACTGAAACATCGTTACTAATTATGGCAGGTAACTGTAATTTCGATACAAATTATGACAGGTAACAGTAACTTCGATACTAATTATGACAGGTAACTGCAACTTCGACACTAATTATGACAGGTTACTGTAATTTCGTTACTAATTATGACAAGAAACTGTAATTTAGATACTAATTATGGCAGGTAACTGTAATTTCGATACAAATTATGGCAGGTAACTGTAACTTCGATACTAATTATGACAAGTAACAGTAACTTCGATACTAATTATGACAAGTAACTGTAACTTCGAAACAAATTATGACAGCTAAATGTAACATCGTTACTAATTATGACAAGTAACTGTAATTTCGATACAAATTATGGCAGGTAACTGTAACTTCGATATTAATTATGACAGGTTACAGTAACCTCGATACTAATTATGACAAGTAAGTGTAACTTCGATACTAATTATGACGGGTAACTGTAACTTCGATACTAATTATGACTAGTCACTCTAAGTTCGTTACTAATTATGACAAGTAACTGTAATTTCGATACAAATTATGGCAGGTAACTGTAACTTCGATACTAATGATGACAGAAAACCGTAACTTCGATATTAATTATGACAGGTAACAGTAACTTCGATACTAATTATGGCAGGTTACTGTAACTTCGATACTAATTATGACAGTTAACTGTAACTTCGTTACTAATTATGACAAGTAACTGTAATTTCGATACAAATTATGACAGGTAACAGTAACATCGATAATAATTATGACAGGTAACAGTAACTTCGATACTAATTATGACAAGTTACTGTAACTTCGATACTAATTATGACAGGTAACTGTAACTTCGTTACTAATTATGACAAGTAACTGTAATTTCGATACAAATTACGGCTAGTAACTGTAACTTCGATACTAATTATGACAGGTTACATTAACTTCGATACTAATTATGACCAGTTACAGTTACTTCGATATAAATTATGACAAGTAACTATAACATCGAAACTAATTATGACAGGTAACTGTAACATCGTTACCAATTATGACAAGTATCTGTAATTTCAGTACAAATTATGGCATGTAACTGTAACTTCGATACAAATTATGACAGGTAACTCTAACTTCATTGCAAATTATGACAAGTAACTGTAATTTCGATACAAATTATGGCAGGTAACTGTAACTTCGTTACTAATTATGGCAGGTAACTGTAATTTCGATACAAATTATAGCAGGAAACAGTAACCTCGATACTAATTATGACAGGTAACTGTAACTCCGATACTAATTATGAAAAGTAACTCTAACTTCGTTACTAATTATGACAAGTAACTGTAATTTTGATAAAAAAAATTATGGCAGGTAATTGTAACTTCGATACTAATTATGACAGGTAACAGTAACTTCGATACTAATTATGACAAGTTACTGTAACTTCGATACTAATTATGACAGGTAACGGTAACATCGTTACTAATTATCACAAGTAACTGTAACTTCGATACTAATTATGACAGGTAACTGTAACTTCGTTACTAATTATGACAAGTAACTGTAATTTCGATACTTATTATGGCTGGTAACTGTAACGTCGTTACTAATTATGACAAGTAACTGTAATTTCGATACAAATTATGGCAGGTAACTGTAACTTCGATACTAATGATGACAGAAAACCGTAACTTCGATATTAATTATGACAGGTAACAGTAACTTCGATACTAATTATGGCAGGTTACTGTAACTTCGACACTAATTATGACAGTTAACTGTAACTTCGTTACTAATTATGACAAGTTACTGTAATTTCGATACAAATTATGACAGGTAACAGTAACATCGATACTAATTATGACAGGTAACAGTAACTTCGATACTAATTATGACAAGTTACTGTAACTTCGATACTAATTATGACAGGTAACTGTAACTTCGTTACTAATTATGACAAGTAACTGTAATTTCGATACAAATTATGGCACGTAACTGTAATTTCGATACTAATTATGTCAGGTAACAGTAACTTCGATAATAATTATGACAAGTTACAGTAACTTCGATACTAATTATGACAAGTAACTGTAACTTCGAAACTAATTATGACAGGTAACGGTAACATCGTTACTAATTATGACAAGTAACTGTAATTTCGATACAAATTATGGCTAGTAACTGTAACTTCGATACTAATTATGACAGGTAACAGTAACTTCGATACTAATTATGACAAGTTACTGGAACTTCGGTACTAATTTTTACAAGTTACTGTAACTTCGATACTAATTATTACAGTTAACTGTAACTTCGTTACTAATTATGACAAGTAACTGTAATTTCGATACAAATTATGGCAGGTAACTGTAACTTCGATACTAATTATGACAGGTAACTGTAACTTCGTTACTAATTATTACAAGTAACTGTAACTTCGAAACTAATTATGGCAGGTAACTGTAACTTCGATACTAATTATGACAAGTAACTGTAATTTCGATACAAATTATGGCAGGTAACTGTAACTTCTTTACTAATTATGACAGGTAACTGTAATTTCGGTACAAATTATGGCAGGTAACTGTATCTTCGATACAAATTATGGCAGGTAACTGTAACATCGATACTAATTATGACAGGTATCAATAACTTCGATACTAATTATGACAGGTAACAGTAACTTCGATACTTATTATGGCAAGTTACTGTAACTTCGATACTAATTTTGACAAGTAACTGTTACTTCGATACTAATTATGACAGGTAACTGTAACTTCGATACTAATTATGACAAGTTACTGTAACTTCGATACTAATTTTGACAAGTAACTGTAACTTCGATACTAATTATGACAGGTAACTGTAATTTCGATACAAATTATGGCAGCTAACAGTAACTTCGATAATAATTATGACAGGTAACTGTAACTTCGATACTAATTATGACAGGTAACTGTAACTTCGTTACTAATTATGACAAGAAACTGTAATTTCGATACAAATTATGGCAGGTAACTCTAACTTCGATACTAATTATGACAGGTAACAGTAACTTCGATACTAATTATGACAAGTTACTGTAACTTCGATACTAATTTTGACAAGTAACTGTAACTTCGTTACTAATTATGACAAAAAACTGTAATTTCATTACAAATTATGGCAGGTAACTGTATCTTCGATACTAATTATGACAGGTAACAGTAACTTCAATACTAATTATGACAGGTAACAGTAACTTAGATGCTAATTATGACCTGTAACTGTAACTTCGATACTAATTATGACAGGTAATTGTAACTCCGTTACAAATTATGACAAATTACTGTAATTTCGATACAAATTGTTGCAGGTAACTGTAACTTCGATACTATTTATGACAGGTAACAGTTACTTCGATACTAATTATGACAAGTAACAGTAACTTCGATACTAATTATGACAAGTAACTGTAACTTCGAAATTAATTATGACAGGTAACTGTAACATCGTTACTAATTATGACAAGTAACTGTAACTTCGAAACAAATTAATACAGGTAACTGTAACATCGTTACTAATTATGACAAGTAACTATAATTTCGATACTAATTATGGCAGGTAACAGTAACTTCGATACTAATTATGACAAGTTACAGTAACTTCGATACTATTTATGACAAGTAACTGTAACTTCGAAACTACTTATGACAGGTAACGGTAACATCGTTACTAATTATGACAAGTTACTGTAATTTCGATACAAATTATGGCTGGTAACTGTAACTTCGATACTAATTATGACAGGTAACAGTAACTTCGATACTAATTATGACAAGTTACTGTAACTTCGATACTAATTATGACAGGTAACGGTAACATCGTTACTAATTATGACAAGTAACTGTAATTTCGATACTAATTATGGCAGGTAACTGTAACTTCGTTACTAATTATGGCAGGTAACTGTAATTTCGATACAAATTATGGCAGCTAACAGTAACTTCGATAAAAATTATGACAGGTAACTGTAACTTCGTTACTAATTATGACAAGAAACTGTAATTTCATTACAAATTATGGCAGGTAACTGTAACTTCGATACTAATTATGACAGGTAACAGTATCTTCGATACTAATTATGACAGAAAACAGTAACTTCGAAACTTATTATGACAGGTAACAGTAACTTCGATACTAATTATGGCAGGTAACTGTAACTTCGATACTAATTATGACAGTTAACTGTAACTTCGTTACTAATTATGACAAGTTACTGTAATTTCGATACAAATTATTGCAGGTAACTGTAACTTCGATACTAATTATGACAGGTAACAGTATCTTCGATACTAATTATGACAGAAAACAGTAACTTCGAAACTTATTATGACAGGTAACAGTAACTTCGATACTAATTATGGCAGGTAACTGTAACTTCGATACTAATTATGGCAGGTAACTGTAACTTCGATACTAATTATGACAGGTAACAGTAACTTAGATACTAATTATGACCTGTAACTGTAACTTAAATACTAATTATGACAGGTAACTGTAACTCCGTTACAAATTATGACATGTTACTGTAATTTCGATACAAATTATTGCAGGTAACTGTAACTTCGAAACTATTTATGACAGGTAACAGTTACTTCGATACTAATTATGATAAGTAACAGTAACTTCGATACTAATTATGACAAGTAACGGTATCTTCGAAATTAATTATGACAGGTAACTGTAACATCGTTACTAATTATGATAAGTAACTGTAATTTCGATACAAATTATGGCAGGTAACTGTAACTTCGATACTAATTATGACAGGTAACAGTAACTTCGATACTAATTATGACAAGTTACTGTAACTTCGTTACTAATTTTGACAAGTTACTGTAACTTCGTTACTAATTATGACAAGAAACTGTAATTTCATTACAAATTATGGCAGGTAACTGTATCTTCGATACTAATTATGACAGGTAACAGTAACTTCAATACTAATTATGACAGGTAACAGTAACTTAGATGCTAATTATGACCTGTAACTGTAACTTCGATACTAATTATGACAGGTAATTGTAACTCCGTTACAAATTATGACAAGTTACTGTAATTTCGATACAAATTGTTGCAGGTAACTGTAACTTCGATACTATTTATGACAGGTAACAGTTACTTCGATACTAATTATGACAAGTAACAGTAACTTCGATACTAATTATGACAAGTAACTGTAACTTCGAAATTAATTATGACAGGTAACTGTAACATCGTTACTAATTATGACAAGTAACTGTAACTTCGAAACAAATTAATACAGGTAACTGTAACATCGTTACTAATTATGACAAGTAACTATAATTTCGATACTAATTATGGCAGGTAACAGTAACTTCGATACTAATTATGACAAGTTACAGTAACTTCGATACTATTTATGACAAGTAACTGTAACTTCGAAACTAATTATGACAGGTAACGGTAACATCGTTACTAATTATGACAAGTTACTGTAATTTCGATACAAATTATGGCTGGTAACTGTAACTTCGATACTAATTATGACAGGTAACAGTAACTTCGATACTAATTATGACAAGTTACTGTAACTTCGATACAATTATGACAGGTAACGGTAACATCGTTACTAATTAAGACAGGTAACAGTATCTTCGATACTAATTATGACAGAAAACAGTAACTTCGAAACTTATTATGACAGGTAACAGTAACTTCGATACTAATTATGACAAGTTACAGTAACTTCGATACTATTTATGACAAGTAACTGTAACTTCGAAACTAATTATGACAGGTAACGGTTACATCGTTACTAATTATGACAAGTTACTGTAATTTCGATACAAACTATGGCAGCTAACAGTAACTTCGATAAAAATTATGACAGGTAACTGTAACTTCGTTACTAATTATGACAAGAAACTGTAATTTCATTACAAATTATGGCAGGTAACTGTAACTTCGATACTAATTATGACAGGTAACAGTATCTTCGATACTAATTATGACAGAAAACAGTAACTTCGAAACTTATTATGACAGGTAACAGTAACTTCGATACTAATTATGGCAGGTAACTGTAACTTCGATACTACTTATGACAGTTAACTGTAACTTCGTTACTAATTATGACAAGTTACTGTAATTTCGATACGAATTATGGCAGGTAACTGTAACTTCGATACTAATTATGACAGGTAACAGTAACTTAGATACTAATTATGACCTGTAACTGTAACTTAAATACTAATTATGACAGGTAACTGTAACTCCGTTACAAATTATGACATGTTACTGTAATTTCGATACAAATTATTGCAGGTAACTGTAACTTCGAAACTATTTATGACAGGTAACAGTTACTTCGATACTAATTATGATAAGTAACAGTAACTTCGATACTAATTATGACAAGTAACTGTATCTTCTAAATTAATTATGACAGGTAACTGTAACATCGTTACTAATTATGATAAGTAACTGTAATTTCGATACAAATTATGGCAGGTAACTGTAACTTCGATACTAATTACGACAGGTTACAGCAACCTCGATACTAATTATGACAAGTAAGTGTAACTTCGATACTAATTATGACGGGTAACTGTAACTTCGATACTAATTATGACTAGTAACTTTAACTTCGTTACTAATTAGGACAAGTAACTGTAATTTTGATAAAAAATTATGGCAGGTAACTGTAACTACGATACTAATTATGACAGGTAACAGTAACTTCGATACTAATTATGACAGGTTACTGTAACTTCGTTACTAATTATGACAAGTAACTGTAATTTCGATACAGATTATGTCAGTTAACAGTAACTTCGATACTAATTATGACAGGTAACTGTAACTTCGATACTTATTATGACAGGTAACTGTAACTTCGATACTAATTATGACAGGTAACTGTAACTTCGATACAAATTATGACAGGTAACTGTAACTTCGATATTAATTATGACAAGTAACTGTAATTTCGATACAAATTATGGCAGGTAACTGTAACTTCGATACTAATTATGACAGGTAACAGTAACTTCGATACTAATTATGAGAGGTAACTGTTTCTTCGATACAAATTATGAGAGGTAACTGTAACTTCGATATTAATTATGACAAGTAACTGTAATTTCGATACAAATTATGGCAGGTAACTGTAACTTCGATACTAATTATGGCAGGTAACAGTAACTTCGATACTTATTATGACAAGGAACTGTTATTTCGATACAAATTATGACAGGTAACTGTAACTTCGTTATTAATTATGACAAGTATCTGTAATTTCGGTACCAATTATGGCAGGTAACTGTAACTTCGATACAAATTATGACAGGTAACTGTAACTTCGTTACTAATTATGACAAGTAACTGTAATTTCGATACAAATAATGGCAGGTAACTGTAACTTCGATACTAATTATGACAGGTAACAGTAACATCGATACTAATTATGACAGGTAACAGTAACTTCGCTACTAATTATGACAAGTAAATGTAATTTCGATACAAACTATGACAGGTAACTGTAACTTCGATACTAATTATGTCAAGGAACTGTTATTTCGATACAAATTATGACAGTTAACTGTAACTTCGTTACTAATTATGACAAGTATCTGTAATTTCGGTACCAATTATGCCAGGTAACTGTATCTTCAATACAAATTATGGCAGGTAACTGTAACTTCGATACAAATTACGACAGGTAACAGTAACTTCGCTACTAATTATGACAAGTAATTGCAATTTCGATACAAACTATGACAGGTAACTGTAACTTCGTTACTAATTATGTCTAGTAACTGTAATTTCGATACAAATTATGGCTGGTAACATTAACTTCGATACTAATTATGACCGGTAACTGTAACTTCGATACTAATTATGACAAGGAACTGTTATTTCGATACAAATTATGACAGGTAACAGTAACTTCGTTACTAATTATGGCAAGTGACTGTAATTTCGATACAAATTATGGCAGGTTACAGTAACTTCGGACTAATTATGACAGGTAACTGTAACTTCTATACTAATTATGACAGGTAACTGTACCTTCGTTACTAATTATGACAAGTAACTGTACATTCGATACAAATGATGGCAGGTAACTGTAACTTCGATACTAATTATGACAGGTTACAATAACTTCGATACTAATTATGACAGAAAACAGTAACTTCGATACTAATTCTGACAGGTAACAGTATCATCAAAACTAATTATGGCAGGTAACTGTAACTTCGATACTAATGATGACAGTTAACTGTAACTTCGATACTAATTATGACAATTAACTGTAATTTCGATACAAATTATGGCAGGTTACTGTAACTTCGATACTAATTATGACAGGTAACAGTAACTTCGATACTAATTATAACAAGAAACTGTAACTTCGATACTAATTATGACAGGTAACGGTAACATCGTTACTAATTTTGACAAGTAACTGTAATTTCGATACAAATTATGGCAGGTAACTGTAACTTCGATACTAATTATGACAGGTTACATTAACTTCGATACTAATTATGACAAGTAACAGTTACTTCGATACTAATTATGACAAGTAACTATAACTTCGAAACTAATTATGACAGGTAACTGTAACATCGTTACTAATTATGACAAGTATCTGTAATTTCGGTACAAATTATAGCGGGTAACTGTAACTTCGATACTAATTATGACAGGTAACAGTAATTTCGATACTAATTATGACAAGTAACTGTAACTTCGATACTAATTATGAAAGGTAACTGTAACTTCGATACTAATTATGACAAGTAACTCTAACTTCATTACAAATTATGACAAGTAACTGTAATTTCGATACAAATTATTGCAGGTAACTGAAACATCGTTACTAATTATGGCAGGTAACTGTAATTTCGATACAAATTATGACAGGTAACAGTAACTTCGATACTAATTATGACAGGTAACTGCAACTTCGACACTAATTATGACAGGTTACTGTAATTTCGTTACTAATTATGACAAGAAACTGTAATTTAGATACTAATTATGGCAGGTAACTGTAATTTCGATACAAATTATGGCAGGTAACTGTAACTTCGATACTAATTATGACAAGTAACAGTAACTTCGATACTAATTATGACAAGTAACTGTAACTTCGAAACAAATTATGACAGCTAAATGTAACATCGTTACTAATTATGACAAGTAACTGTAATTTCGATACAAATTATGGCAGGTAACTGTAACTTCGATATTAATTATGACAGGTTACAGTAACCTCGATACTAATTATGACAAGTAAGTGTAACTTCGATACTAATTATGACGGGTAACTGTAACTTCGATACTAATTATGACTAGTCACTCTAAGTTCGTTACTAATTATGACAAGTAACTGTAATTTCGATACAAATTATGGCAGGTAACTGTAACTTCGATACTAATGATGACAGAAAACCGTAACTTCGATATTAATTATGACAGGTAACAGTAACGTCGATACTAATTATGGCAGGTTACTGTAACTTCGATACTAATTATGACAGTTAACTGTAACTTCGTTACTAATTATGACAAGTAACTGTAATTTCGATACAAATTATGACAGGTAACAGTAACATCGATAATAATTATGACAGGTAACAGTAACTTCGATACTAATTATGACAAGTTACTGTAACTTCGATACTAATTATGACAGGTAACTGTAACTTCGTTACTAATTATGACAAGTAACTGTAATTTCGATACAAATTACGGCTAGTAACTGTAACTTCGATACTAATTATGACAGGTTACATTAACTTCGATACTAATTATGACCAGTTACAGTTACTTCGATATAAATTATGACAAGTAACTATAACATCGAAACTAATTATGACAGGTAACTGTAACATCGTTACCAATTATGACAAGTATCTGTAATTTCAGTACAAATTATGGCATGTAACTGTAACTTCGATACAAATTATGACAGGTAACTGTAACTTCGTTACTTATTATGACAAGTAACTGTAATTTCGATATAAATAATGGCAGGTAACTGTAACTTCGATACTAATTATGACTGGTAACTGTAACTTCGTTACTAATTATGACAAGTAACTGTAATTTCGATACAAATAATGGCAGGAAACTGTAACTTCGATACTAATTATGACAGGTAACAGTAACTTCGATACTAATTATGACAGGTAACTGTAACTTCGCTACTAATAATGACAAGTAACTGTAATTTCGATAGAAACTAAGACAGGTAACTGTAACTTCGACACTAATTAAGACAAGTATCTGTAATTTCGGTACAAATTATGACAGGTAACTGTAACTTCGATACTAATTATGACAAGGAACTGTTATTTCGATACAAATTATGACAGGTAACTGTAACTTCGTTATTATTTATGACAAGTATCTGTAATTTCGGTTCCAATTATGGCAGGTAACTGTAACTTCGATACAAATTATGACAGGTAACTGTAACTTCGTTACTAATTATGACAAGTAACTGTAATTTCGATACAAATAATGGCAGGAAACTGTAACTTCGATACTAATTATGACAGGTAACAGTAACATCGATACTAATTATGACAGGTAACAGTAACTTCGCCACTAATTATGACAAGTATCTGTAATTTCGGTACCAATTATGGCAGGTGACTGTATCTTCAATACAAATTATGGCAGGTAACTGTAACTTCGTTACAAATTACGGCAGGTAACAGTAACTTCGCTACTAATTATGACAAGTAATTGTAATTTCGATACAAACTATGACAGGTAACTGTAACTTCGTTACTAATTATGACAAGTAACTGTAATTTCGATACAATTTATGGCTGGTAACATTAACTTCGATACTAATTATGACCGATAAAAGTAACTTCGATACTAATTATGACAAGGAACTGTTATTTCGATACAAATTATGACAGGTAACAGTAACTTCGTTACTAATTATGGCAAGTGACTGTAATTTCGATACAAATTATGGCAGGTTACAGTAACTTCGGACTAATTATGACAGGTAACTGTAACTTCTATACTAATTATGACAGGTAACTGTACCTTCGTTACTAATTATGACAAGTAACTGTACTTTCGATACAAATGATGGCAGGTAACTGTAACTTCGATACTAATTATGACAGGTAACAATAACTTCGATACTAATTATGACAGAAAACAGTAACTTCGATACTAATTCTGACAGGTAACAGTATCATCAATACTAATTATGGCAGGTAACTGTAACTTCGATACTAATGATGACAGTTAACTGTAACTTCGTTACTAATTATGACAATTAACTGTAATTTCGATACAAATTATGGCAGGTTACTGTAACTTCGATACTAATTATGACAGGTAACAGTAACTTCGATACTAATTATAACAAGAAACTGTAACTTCGATACTAATTATGACAGGTAACGGTAACTTCGTTACTAATTTTGACAAGTAACTGTAATTTCGATACAAATTATGGCAGGTAACTGTAACTTCGATACTAATTATGACAGGTTACATTAACTTCGATACTAATTATGACAAGTAAGAGTTACTTCGATACTAATTATGACAAGTAACTATAACTTCGAAACTAATTATGACAGGTAACTGTAACATCGTTACTAATTATGACAAGTATCTGTAATTTCGGTACAAATTATAGCGGGTAACTGTAACTTCGATACTAATTATGACAGGTAACAGTAACTTCGATACTAATTATGACAAGTAACTGTAACTTCGATACTAATTATGACAGGTAACTGTAACTTCGATACAAATTATGAGAGGTAACTGTAACTTCGATATTAATTATGACAAGTAACTGTAATTTCGATACAAATTATGGCAGGTAACTGTAACTTCGATACTAATTATGACAGGTAACAGTAACTTCGATACTTATTATGACAGGTAACTGTAACTTCGATAC
The DNA here is from genome assembly GCA_946902985.2 of Meconema thalassinum. Taxonomy (NCBI): domain Eukaryota; kingdom Metazoa; phylum Arthropoda; class Insecta; order Orthoptera; family Tettigoniidae; genus Meconema; species Meconema thalassinum. The sequence goes on along the minus strand of OX336388.2, from coordinate 1,175,527,583 downwards.
AAATTATGACAGGTAACTGTAACTTCGATATTAATTATGACAAGTAACTGTATTTTCGATACAAATTATGGCAGGTAACTGTAACTTCGATACTAATTATGACAGGTTACATTAACTTCGATACTAATTATGACCAGTAACAGTTATTTCGATACTAATTATGACAAGTAACTATAACATCGAAACTAATTATGACAGGTAACTGTAACATCGTTACCAATTATGACAAGTATCTGTAATTTCGGTACAAATTATGGCAGGTAACTGTAACTTCGATACAAATTATGACAGGTAACTGTAACTTCGTTACTTATTATGACAAGTAACTGTAATTTCGATACAAATAACGGCAGGTAACTCTAACTTCGATACGAATTATGACTGGTAACTGTAACTTCGATACTAATTATGACAAGGAACTGTTATTTCGATAAAAATTATGGCAGGTAACTGTAACTTCGATACTAATTATGACAGGTAACTGTAACTTCTATACTAATTATGACAGGTAACTGTACCTTCGTTACTAATTATGACAAGTAACTGTACTTTCGATACAAATGATGGCAGGTAACTGTAACTTCGATACTAATTATGACAGGTAACAATAACTTCGATACTAATTATGACAGAAAACAGTAACTTCGATACTAATTCTGACAGGTAACAGTATCATCAATACTAATTATGGCAGGTAACTGTAACTTCGATACTAATGATGACAGTTAACTGTAACTTCGTTACTAATTATGACAATTAACTGTAATTTCGATACAAATTATGGCAGGTTACTGTAACTTCGATACTAATTATGACAGGTAACAGTAACTTCGATACTAATTATAACAAGAAACTGTAACTTCGATACTAATTATGACAGGTAACGGTAACTTCGTTACTAATTTTGACAAGTAACTGTAATTTCGATACAAATTATGGCAGGTAACTGTAACTTCGATACTAATTATGACAGGTTACATTAACTTCGATACTAATTATGACAAGTAACAGTTACTTCGATACTAATTATGACAAGTAACTATAACTTCGAAACTAATTATGACAGGTAACTGTAACATCGTTACTAATTATGACAAGTATCTGTAATTTCGGTACAAATTATAGCGGGTAACTGTAACTTCGATACTAATTATGACAGGTAACAGTAACTTCGATACTAATTATGACAAGTAACTGTAACTTCGATACTAATTATGAAAGTTAACTGTAACTTCGATACTAATTATGACAAGTAACTCTAACTTCATTACAAATTATGACAAGTAACTGTAATTTCGATACAAATTATTGCAGGTAACTGAAACATCGTTACTAATTATGGCAGGTAACTGTAATTTCGATACAAATTATGACAGGTAACAGTAACTTCGATACTAATTATGACAGGTAACTGCAACTTCGACACTAATTATGACAGGTTACTGTAATTTCGTTACTAATTATGACAAGAAACTGTAATTTAGATACTAATTATGGCAGGTAACTGTAATTTCGATACAAATTATGGCAGGTAACTGTAACTTCGATACTAATTATGACAAGTAACAGTAACTTCGATACTAATTATGACAAGTAACTGTAACTTCGAAACAAATTATGACAGCTAAATGTAACATCGTTACTAATTATGACAAGTAACTTTAATTTCGATACAAATTATGGCAGGTAACTGTAACTTCGATATTAATTATGACAGGTTACAGTAACCTCGATACTAATTATGACAAGTAAGTGTAACTTCGATACTAATTATGACGGGTAACTGTAACTTCGATACTAATTATGACTAGTCACTCTAAGTTCGTTACTAATTATGACAAGTAACTGTAATTTCGATACAAATTATGGCAGGTAACTGTAACTTCGATACTAATGATGACAGAAAACCGTAACTTCTATATTAATTATGACAGGTAACAGTAACTTCGATACTAATTATGGCAGGTTACTGTAACTTCGATACTAATTATGACAGTTAACTGTAACTTCGTTACTAATTATGACAAGTAACTGTAATTTCGATACAAATTATGACAGGTAACAGTAACATCGATAATAATTATGACAGGTAACAGTAACTTCGAAACTAATTATGACAAGTTACTGTAACTTCGATACTAATTATGACAGGTAACTGTAACTTCGTTACTAATTATGACAAGTAACTGTAATTTCGATACAAATTATGGCACGTAACTGTAATATCGATACTAATTATGGCAGGTAACAGTAACTTCGATACTAATTATGACAAGTTACAGTAACTTCGATACTAATTATGACAAGTAACTGTAACTTCGAAACTAATTATGACAGGTAACGGTAGTATCGTTACTAATTATGACAAGTAACTGTAATTTCGATACAAATTATGGCTAGTAACTGTAACTTCGATACTAATTATGACAGGTTACATTAACTTCGATACTAATTATGACCAGTTACAGTTACTTCGATACAAATTATGACAAGTAACTATAACATCGAAACTAATTATGACAGGTAACTGTAACATCGTTACCAATTATGACAAGTATCTGTAATTTCAGTATAAATTATGGCATGTAACTGTAACTTCGATACAAATTATGACAGGTAACTGTAACTTCGTTACTTATTATGACAAGTAACTGTAATTTCGATATAAATAATGGCAGGTAACTGTAACTTCGATACTAATTATGACTGGTAACTGTAACTTCGTTACTAATTATGACAAGTAACTGTAATTTCGATACAAATAATGGCAGGAAACTGTAACTTCGATACTAATTATGACAGGTAACAGTAACTTCGATACTAATTATGACAGGTAACTGTAACTTCGCTACTAATAATGACAAGTAACTGTAATTTCGATAGAAACTAAGACAGGTAACTGTAACTTCGACACTAATTAAGACAAGTATCTGTAATTTCGGTACAAATTATGACAGGTAACTGTAACTTCGATACTAATTATGACAAGGAACTGTTATTTCGATACAAATTATGACAGGTAACTGTAACTTCGTTATTATTTATGACAAGTATCTGTAATTTCGGTTCCAATTATGGCAGGTAACTGTAACTTCGATACAAATTATGACAGGTAACTGTAACTTCGTTACTAATTATGACAAGTAACTGTAATTTCGATACAAATAATGGCAGGAAACTGTAACTTCGATACTAATTATGACAGGTAACAGTAACATCGATACTAATTATGACAGGTAACAGTAACTTCGCTACTAATTATGACAAGTATCTGTAATTTCGGTACCAATTATGGCAGGTAACTGTATCTTCAATACAAATTATGGCAGGTAACTGTAACTTCGATACAAATTACGGCAGGTAACAGTAACTTCGCTACTAATTATGACAAGTAATTGTAATTTCGATACAAACTATGACAGGTTAATGTAACATCGTTACTAATTATGACTAGTAACTGTAATTTCGATACAAATTATGGCAGGTAACTGTAACTTCGATATTAATTATGACAGGTTACAGTAACCTCGATACTAATTATGACAAGTAAGTGTAACTTCGATACTAATTATGACGGGTAACTGTAACTTCGATACTAATTATGACTAGTCACTCTACGTTCGTTACTAATTATGACAAGTAACTGTAATTTCGATACAAATTATGGCAGGTAATTGTAACTTCGATACTAATGATGACAGAAAACCGTAACTTCGATATTAATTATGACAGGTAACAGTAATTTCGATACTAATTATGGCAGGTTACTGTAACTTCGATACTAATTATGACAAGTAACTGTACTTTCGATACAAATGATGGCAGGTAACTGTAACTTCGATACTAATTATGACAGGTAAAAATAACTTCGATACTAATTATGACAGAAAACAGTAACTTCGATACTAATTCTGACAGGTAACAGTATCATCAATACTAATTATGGCAGGTAACTGTAACTTCGATACTAATGATAACAGTTAACTGTAACTTCGTTACTAATTATGACAATTAACTGTAATTTCGATACAAATTATGGCAGGTTACCGTAACTTCGATACTAATTATGACAGGTAACAGTAACTTCGATACTAATTATAACAAGAAACTGTAACTTCGATACTAATTATGACAGGTAACGGTAACTTCGTTACTAATTTTGACAAGTAACTGTAATTTCGATACAAATTATGGCAGGTAACTGTAACTTCGATACTAATTATGACAGGTTACATTAACTTCGATACTAATTATGACAAGTAACAGTTACTTCGATACTAATTATGACAAGTAACTATAACTTCGAAACTAATTATGACAGGTAACTGTAACATCGTTACTAATTATGACAAGTATCTGTAATTTCGGTACAAATTATAGCGGGTAACTGTAACTTCGATACTAATTATGACAGGTAACAGTAACTTCGATACTAATTATGACAAGTAACTGTAACTTCGATACTAATTATGAAAGGTAACTGTAACTTCGATACTAATTATGCCAAGTAACTCTAACTTCATTACAAATTATGACAAGTAACTGTAATTTCGATACAAATTATTGCAGGTAACTGAAACATCGTTACTAATTATGGCAGGTAACTGTAATTTCGATACAAATTATGACAGGTAACAGTAACTTCGATACTAATTATGACAGGTAACTGCAACTTCGACACTAATTATGACAGGTTACTGTAATTTCGTTACTAATTATGACAAGAAACTGTAATTTAGATACTAATTATGGCAGGTAACTGTAATTTCGATACAAATTATGGCAGGTAACTGTAACTTCGATACTAATTATGACAAGTAACAGTAACTTCGATACTAATTATGACAAGTAACTGTAACTTCGAAACAAATTATGACAGCTAAATGTAACATCGTTACTAATTATGACAAGTAACTGTAATTTCGATACAAATTATGGCAGGTAACTGTAACTTCGATATTAATTATGACAGGTTACAGTAACCTCGATACTAATTATGACAAGTAAGTGTAACTTCGATACTAATTATGACGGGTAACTGTAACTTCGATACTAATTATGACTAGTCACTCTAAGTTCGTTACTAATTATGACAAGTAACTGTAATTTCGATACAAATTATGGCAGGTAACTGTAACTTCGATACTAATGATGACAGAAAACCGTAACTTCGATATTAATTATGACAGGTAACAGTAACTTCGATACTAATTATGGCAGGTTACTGTAACTTCGATACTAATTATGACAGTTAACTGTAACTTCGTTACTAATTATGACAAGTAACTGTAATTTCGATACAAATTATGACAGGTAACAGTAACATCGATAATAATTATGACAGGTAACAGTAACTTCGATACTAATTATAACAAGTTACTGTAACTTCGATACTAATTATGACAGGTAACTGTAACTTCGTTACTAATTATGACAAGTAACTGTAATTTCGATACAAATTATGGCACGTAACTGTAATATCGATACTAATTATGGCAGGTAACAGTAACTTCGATACTAATTATGACAAGTTACAGTAACTTCGATACTAATTATGACAAGTAACTGTAACTTCGAAACTAATTATGACAGGTAACGGTAGTATCGTTACTAATTATGACAAGTAACTGTAATTTCGATACAAATTATGGCTAGTAACTGAAACTTCGATACTAATTATGACAGGTTACATTAACTTCGATACTAATTATGACCAGTTACAGTTACTTCGATACAAATTATGACAAGTAACTGTAATTTCGATACAAATTATGGCACGTAACTGTAATATCGATAATAATTATGACAGGTAACAGTAACTTCGATACTAATTATAACAAGTTACTGTAACTTCGATACTAATTATGACAGGTAACTGTAACTTCGTTACTAATTATGACAAGTAACTGTAATTTCGATACAAATTATGACAGGTAACAGTAACATCGATAATAATTATGACAGGTAACAGTAACTTCGATACTAATTATAACAAGTTACTGTAACTTCGATACTAATTATGACAGGTAACTGTAACTTCGTTACTAATTATGACAAGTAACTGTAATTTCGATACAAATTATGGCACGTAACTGTAATATCGATACTAATTATGGCAGGTAACAGTAACTTCGATACTAATTATGACAAGTTACAGTAACTTCGATACTAATTATGACAAGTAACTGTAACTTCGAAACTAATTATGACAGGTAACGGTAGTATCGTTACTAATTATGACAAGTAACTGTAATTTCGATACAAATTATGGCTAGTAACTGTAACTTCGATACTAATTATAACAAGTTACTGTAACTTCGATACTAATTATGACAGGTAACTGTAACTTCGTTACTAATTATGACAAGTAACTGTAATTTCGATACAAATTATGACAGGTAACAGTAACATCGATAATAATTATGACAGGTAACAGTAACTTCGATACTAATTATAACAAGTTACTGTAACTTCGATACTAATTATGACAGGTAACTGTAACATCCTTACCAATTATGACAAGTATCTGTAATTTCAGTACAAATTATGGCATGTAACTGTAACTTCGATACAAATTATGACAGGTAACTGTAACTTCGTTACTTATTATGACAAGTAACTGTAATTTCGATATAAATAATGGCAGGTAACTGTAACTTCGATACTAATTATGACTGGTAACTGTAACTTCGTTACTAATTATGACAAGTAACTGTAATTTCGATACAAATAATGGCAGGAAACTGTAACTTCGATACTAATTATGACAGGTAACAGTAACTTCGATACTAATTATGACAGGTAACTGTAACTTCGCTACTAATAATGACAAGTAACTGTAATTTCGATAGAAACTAAGACAGGTAACTGTAACTTCGACACTAATTAAGACAAGTATCTGTAATTTCGGTACAAATTATGACAGGTAACTGTAACTTCGATACTAATTATGACAAGGAACTGTTATTTCGATACAAATTATGACAGGTAACTGTAACTTCGTTATTATTTATGACAAGTATCTGTAATTTCGGTTCCAATTATGGCAGGTAACTGTAACTTCGATACAAATTATGACAGGTAACTGTAACTTCGTTACTAATTATGACAAGTAACTGTAATTTCGATACAAATAATGGCAGGAAACTGTAACTTCGATACTAATTATGACAGGTAACAGTAACATCGATACTAATTATGACAGGTAACAGTAACTTCGCTACTAATTATGACAAGTATCTGTAATTTCGGTACCAATTATGGCAGGTAACTGTATCTTCAATACAAATTATGGCAGGTAACTGTAACTTCGATACAAATTACGGCAGGTAACAGTAACTTCGCTACTAATTATGACAAGTAATTGTAATTTCGATACAAACTATGACAGGTAACTGTAACTTCGTTACTAATTATGACAAGTAACTGTAATTTCGATACAAATTAAGGCTGGTAACATTAACTTCGATACTAATTATGACCGATAACTGTAACTTCGATACTAATTATGACAAGGAACTGTTATTTCGATACAAATTATGACAGGTAACAGTAACTTCGTTACTAATTATGGCAAGTGACTGTAATTTCGATACAAATTATGGCAGGTTACAGTAACTTCGGACTAATTATGACAGGTAACTGTAACTTCTATACTAATTATGACAGGTAACTGTACCTTCGTTACTAATTATGACAAGTAACTGTACTTTCGATACAAATGATGGCAGGTAACTGTAACTTCGATACTAATTATGACAGGTAACAATAACTTCGATACTAATTATGACAGAAAACAGTAACTTCGATACTAATTCTGACAGGTAACAGTATCATCAATACTAATTATGGCAGGTAACTGTAACTTCGATACTAATGATGACAGTTAACTGTAACTTCGTTACTAATTATGACAATTAACTGTAATTTCGATACAAATTATGGCAGGTTACTGTAACTTCGATACTAATTATGACAGGTAACAGTAACTTCGATACTAATTATAACAAGAAACTGTAACTTCGATACTAATTATGACAGGTAACGGTAACTTCGTTACTAATTTTGACAAGTAACTGTAATTTCGATACAAATTATGGCAGGTAACTGTAACTTCGATACTAATTATGACAGGTTACATTAACTTCGATACTAATTATGACAAGTAAGAGTTACTTCGATACTAATTATGACAAGTAACTATAACTTCGAAACTAATTATGACAGGTAACTGTAACATCGTTACTAATTATGACAAGTATCTGTAATTTCGGTACAAATTATAGCGGGTAACTGTAACTTCGATACTAATTATGACAGGTAACAGTAACTTCGATACTAATTATGACAAGTAACTGTAACTTCGATACTAATTATGACAGGTAACTGTAACTTCGATACAAATTATGAGAGGTAACTGTAACTTCGATATTAATTATGACAAGTAACTGTAATTTCGATACAAATTATGGCAGGTAACTGTAACTTCGATACTAATTATGACAGGTAACAGTAACTTCGATACTTATTATGACAGGTAACTGTAACTTCGATACAAATTATGACAGGTAACTGTAACTTCGATATTAATTATGACAAGTAACTGTATTTTCGATACAAATTATGGCAGGTAACTGTAACTTCGATACTAATTATGACAGGTTACATTAACTTCGATACTAATTATGACCAGTAACAGTTATTTCGATACTAATTATGACAAGTAACTATAACATCGAAACTAATTATGACAGGTAACTGTAACATCGTTACCAATTATGACAAGTATCTGTAATTTCGGTACAAATTATGGCAGGTAACTGTACCTTCGATACAAATTATGACAGGTAACTGTAACTTCGTTACTTATTATGACAAGTAACTGTAATTTCGATACAAATAATGGCAGGTAACTGTAACTTCGATACGAATTATGACTGGTAACTGTAACTTCGATACTAATTATGACAAGGAACTGTTATTTCGATAAAAATTATGGCAGGTAACTGTAACTTCGATACTAATTATGACAGGTAACAGTAACTTCGATACTAATTATGACAGGTAACTGTAACTTCGCTACTAATAATGACAAGTAACTGTAATTTCGATAGAAACTAAGACAGGTAACTGTAACTTCGACACTAATTAAGACAAGTATCTGTAATTTCGGTACAAATTATGACAGGTAACTGTAACTTCGATACTAATTATGACAAGGAACTGTTATTTCGATACAAATTATGACAGTTAACTGTAACTTCGTTATTAATTATGACAAGTATCTGTAATTTCGGTACCAATTATGGCAGGTAACTGTAACTTCGATACAAATTATGACAGGTAACTGTAACTTCGTTACTAATTATGACAAGTAACTGTAATTTCGATACAAATAATGGCAGGTAACTGTAACTTCGATACTAATTATGACAGGTAACAGTAACATCGATACTAATTATGACAGGTAACAGTAACTTCGCTACTAATTATGACAAGTAAATGTAATTTCAATACAAACTATGACAGGTAACTGTAACTTCGATACTAATTATGTCAAGGAACTGTTATTTCGATACAAATTATGTCAGTTAACTGTAACTTCGTTACTAATTATGACAAGTATCTGTAATTTCGGTACCAATTATGGCAGGTAACTGTATCTTCAATACAAATTATGGCAGGTAACTGTAACTTCGATACAAATTACGACAGGTAACAGTAACTTCGCTACTAATTATGACAAGTAATTGTAATTTCGATACAAACTATGACAGGTAACTGTAACTTCGTTACTAATTATGACAAGTAACTGTAATTTCGATACAAATTATGGCAGGTTACTGTAACTTCGATACTAATTATGACAGGTAACAGTTACTTCGATACTAATTATAACAAGAAACTGTAACTTCGATACTAATTATGATAGGTAACGGTAACTTCGTTACTAATTTTGACAAGTAACTGTAATTTCGATACATATTATGGCAGGTAACTGTAACTTCGATACTAATTATGACAATTAACTGTAATTTCGATACAAATTATGGCAGGTTACTGTAACTTCGATACTAATTATGACAGGTAACAGTTACTTCGATACTAATTATAACAAGAAACTGTAACTTCGATACTAATTATGACAGGTAACGGTAACTTCGTTACTAATTTTGACAAGTAACTGTAATTTCGATACATATTATGGCAGGTAACTGTAACTTCGATACTAATTATGACAGGTTACATTAACTTCGATACTAATTATGACAAGTAACAGTTACTTCGATACTAATTATGACAAGTAACTATAACTTCGAAACTAATTATGACAGGTAACTGTAACATCGTTACAAATTATGACAAGTATCTGTAATTTCGGTACAAATTATAGCGGGTAACTGTAACTTCGATACTAATTATGACAGGTAACAGTAACTTCGATACTAATTATGACAAGTAACTGTAACTTCGATACTAATTATGACAGGTAACTGTAACTTCGATACTAATTATGACAAGTAACTCTAACTTCATTACAAATTATGGCAAGTAACTGTAATTTCGATACAAATTATTGCAGGTAACTGAAACATCGCTACTAATTATGGCAGGTAACTGTAATTTCGATACAAATTATGACAGGTAACAGTAACTTCGATACTAATTATGACAGGTAACTGCAACTTTGACACTAATGATGACAGGTTACTGTAATTTCGTTACTAATTATGACAAGAAACTGTAATTTATATATTAATTATGGCAGGTAACTGTAATTTCGATACAAATTATGGCAGGTAACTGTAACTTCGATACTAATTATGACAAGTAACAGTAACTTCGATACTAATTATGACAAGTAACTGTAACTTCGAAACAAATTATGACAGGTTAATGTAACATCGTTACTAATTATGACTAGTAACTGTAATTTCGATACAAATTATGGCAGGTAACTGTAACTTCGATATTAATTATGACAGGTTACAGTAACCTCGATACTAATTATGACAAGTCACTCTACGTTCGTTACTAATTATGACAAGTAACTGTAATTTCGATACAAATTATGGCAGGTAATTGTAACTTCGATACTAATGATGACAGAAAACCGTAACTTCGATATTAATTATGACAGGTAACAGTAACTTCGATACTTATTATGGCAGGTTACTGTAACTTCGATACTAATTATGACAGTTAACTGTAACTTCGTTACTAATTATGACAAGTAACTGTAATTTCGATACAAATTATGACAGGTGACAGTAACATCGATACTAATTATGACAGGTAACAGTAACTTCGATACTAATTATGACAAGTTACTGTAACTTCGATAGTAAATATGACAGGTAACTGTAACTTCGTTACTAATTATGACAAGTAACTGTAATTTCGATACAAATTATGGCACGTAACTGTAATTTCGATACCAATTATGGCAGGTAACAGTAACTTCGATACTAATTATGACAAGTTACAGTAACTTCGATACTAATTATGACAAGTAACTGTAACTTCTAAACTAATTATGACAGGTAACGGTAAGTTCGTTACTAATTATGACAAGAACTGTAATTTCGATACAAATTATGGCTAGTAACTGTAACTTCGATACTAATTATGACAGGTTATATTAACTTCGATACTATTTATGACCAGTTACAGTTACTTCGATACTAATTATGACAAGTAACTATAACATCGAAACTAATTATGACAGGTAACTGTAACATCGTTACCAATTATGACAAGTATCTGTAATTTCGGTACAAATTATGGCAGGTAACTGTAACTTCGATACAAATTATGACAGGTAACTGTAACTTCGTTACTTATTATGACAAGTAACTGTAATTTCGATATAAATAATGGCAGGTAACTGTAACTTCGATACTAATTATGACTGGTAACTGTGACTTCGATACTAATTATGACAAGGAACTGTTATTTCGATAAAAATTATGGCAGGTAACTGTAACTTCGTTACTAATTATGAGAAGTAACTGTAATTTCGGTACAAATTATGGCAGGTAACTGTAACTTCGATACAAATTATGACAAGGAACTGTAAATTCGATACAAATAATGGCAGGTAACTGTAACTTCGATACTAATTATGACAGGTAACAGTAACTTTGATACTAATTATGACAGGTAACTGTAACTTCGCTACTAATAATGACAAGTAACTGTAATTTCGATAGAAACTAAGACAGGTAACTGTAACTTCGACACTAATTAAGACAAGTATCTGTAATTTCGGTACAAATTATGACAGGTAACTGTAACTTCGATACTAATTATGACAAGGAACTATTATTTAGATACAAATTATGACAGGTAACTGTAACTTCGTTATTAATTATGACAAGTATCTGTAATTTCGGTACCAATTATGGCAGTTAACTGTAACTTCGATACAAATTATGACAGGTAACTGTAACTTCGTTATTAATTTTGACAAGGAACTGTAATTTCGATACAAATAATGGCAGGTAACTGTAACTTCGATACTAATTATGACAAGGAACTGTTATTTCGATACAAATTATGACAGTTAACTGTAACTTCGTTACTAACTATGACAAGTATCTGTAATTTCGGTACCAATAATGGCAGGTAACTGTATCTTCAATACAAATTATGGCAGGTAACTGTAACTTCGATACAAATTACGGCAGGTAACAGTAACTTCGCTACTAATTATGACAAGTAATTGTAATTTCGATACAAACTATGACAGGTAACTGTAACTTCGTTACTAATTATGACAAGTAACTGTAATTTCGATACAAATTATGGCTGGTAACATTAACTTCGATACTAATTATGACAGGTAACTGTAACTTCGATACTAATTATGACAAGGAACTGTTATTTCGATACAAATTATGACAGGTAACAGTAACTTCGTTACTAATTATGGCAAGTGACTGTAATTTCGATACAAATTATGGCAGGTTACAGTAACTTCGGACTAATTATGACAGGTAACTGTAACTTCTATACTAATTATGACAGGTAACTGTACCTTCGTTACTAATTATAACAAGTAACTGTACTTTCGATACAAATGTTGGCAGGTAACTGTAACTTCGATACTAATTATGACAGGTAACAATAACTTCGATACTAATTATGACAGAAAACAGTAACTTCGATACTAATTCTGACAGGTAACAGTATCATCGATACTAATTATGGCAGGTAACTGTAACTTCGATACTAATGATGACAGTTAACTGTAACTTCGTTACTAATTATGAGAATTAACTGTAATTTCGATACAAATTATGGCAGGTTACTGTAACTTCGATACTAATTATGACAGGTAACAGTAACTTCGATACTAATTATAACAAGAAACTGTAACTTCGATACTAATTATGACAGGTAACGGTAACTTCGTTACTAATTATGACAAGTAACTGTAATTTCGATACAAATTATGGCAGGTAACTGTAACTTCGATACTAATTATGACAGGTTACATTAACTTCGATACTAATTATGACAAGTAACAGTTACTTCGATACGAATTATGACAAGTACCTATAACTTCGAAACTAATTATGACAGGTAACTGTAACATCGTTACTAATTATGACAAGTATCTGTAATTTCGGTACAAATTATGGCGGGTAACTGTAACTTCGATACTAATTATGACAGGTAACAGTAACTTCGATACAAATTATGACAAGTAACTGTAACTTAGATACTAATTATGACAGGTAACTGTAACTTCGATACTAATTATGACAAGTAACTCTAACTTCATTACAAATTATGACAAGTAACTGTAATTTCGATACAAATTATTGCAGGTAACTGAAACATCGTTACTAATTATGGCAGGTAACTGTAATTTCGATACAAATTATGACAGGTAACAGTAACTTCGATACTAATTATGACAGGTAACTGCAACTTCGACACTAATTATGACAGGTTACTGTAATTTCGTTACTAATTATGACAAGAAACTGTAATTTAGATACTAATTATGGCAGGTAACTGTAATTTCGATACAAATTATGGCAGGCAACTGTAACTTCGATATTAATTATGACAAGTAACAGTAACTTCGATACTAATTATGACAAGTAACTGTAACTTCGAAACAAATTATGACAGGTAAATGTAACATCGTTACTAATTATGACAAGTAACTGTAATTTCGATACAAATTATGGCAGGTAACTGTAACTTCGATATTAATTATGACAGGTTACAGTAACCTCGATACTAATTATGACAAGTAAGTGTAACATCGATACTAATTATGACGGGTAACTGTTACTTCGATACTAATTATGACTAGTCACTCTAAGTTCGTTACTAATTATGACAAGTAACTGTAATTTCGATACAAATTATGGCAGGTAACTGTAACTTCGATACTAATGATGACAGAAAACCATAACTTCGATATTAATTATGACAGGTAACAGTAACTTCGATACTATTTATGGCAGGTTACTGTAACTTCGATACTAATTATGACAGTTAACTGTAACTTCGTTACTAATTATGACAATTAACTGTAATTTCGATACAAATTATGACAGGTAACAGTAACATCGATACTAATTATGACAGGTAACAGTAACTTCGATACTAATTATGACAAGTTACTGTAACTTCGATACTAATTATGACAGGTAACTGTAACTTCGTTACTAATTATGACAAGTAACTGTAATTTCGATACAAATTATGGCACGTAACTGTAATTTCGATACTAATTATGGCAGGTAACAGTAACTTCGATACTAATTATGACAAGTTACAGTAACTTCGATACTAATTATGACAAGTAACTGTAACTTCGAAACTAATTATGTCAGGTAACGGTAAGATCGTTACTAATTATGACAAGTAACTGTAATTTCTATACAAATTATGGCTAGTAACTGTAACTTCGATACTAATTATGACAGGTAACAGTAACTTCGATATTAATTATGACAAGTTACTGTAACTTCGATACTAATTATGACAGGTAACGGTAACATCGTTACTAATTATCACAAGTAACTGTAATTTCGATACAAATTATGGCTGGTAACTGTAACATCGATACTAATTATGGCAGGTAACAGTAACTTCGAAACTAATTACGACAAGTTACTGTAACTTCGGTACTAATTTTGACAAGTTACTGTAACTTCGATACTAATTATGACAGTTAACTGTAACTTCGTTACTAATTATGACAAGTAACTGTAATTTCGATACAAATTATGGCAGTTAACTGTAACTTCGTTACTAATAATGACAAGTATCTGTAATTTCGGTACCAATTATGGCAGGTAACTGTATCTTCAATACAAATTATGGCAGGTAACTGTAACTTCGATACAAATTACGGCAGGTAACAGTAACTTCGCTACTAATTATGACAAGTAATTGTAATTTCGATACAAACTATGACAGATAACTGTAACTTCGATACTAATTATGACAAGGAACTGTTATTTCGATACAAATTATGACAGTTAACTGTAACTTCGTTACTAATTATGACAAGTAACTGTAATTTCGATACAAATTATGGCTGGTAACATTGACTTCGATACTAATTATGACCGGTAACTGTAACTTCGATACTAATTATGACAAGGAACTGTTATTTCGATACAAATTATGACAGGTAACAGTAACTTCGTTACTAATTATGGCAAGTGACTGTAATTTCGATACAAATTATGGCAGGTTACAGTAACTTCGGACTAATTATGACAGGTAACTGTAACGTCTATACTAATTATGACAGGTAACTGTACCTTCGTTACTAATTATGACAAGTAACTGTACTTTCGATACAAATGATGGCAGGTAACTGTAACTTCGATACTGATTATGACAGGTAACAATAACTTCGATACTAATTATGACAGAAAACAGTAACTTCGATACTAATTCTGACAGGAAACAGTATCATCGATACTAATTATGGCAGGTAACTGTAACTTCGATACTAATGATGACAGTTAACTGTAACTTCGTTACTAATTATGACAATTAACTGTAATTTCGATACAAATTATGGCAGGTTACTGTAACTTCGATACTAATTATGACAGGTAACAGTAACTTCGATACTTATTATAACAAGAAACTGTAACTTCGATACTAATTATGACAGGTAACGGTAACTTCGTTACTAATTATGACAAGTAACTGTAATTTCGATACAAATTATGGCAGGTAACTGTAACTTCGATACTAATTATGACAGGTTACATTAACTTCGATACTAATTATGACAAGTAACAGTTACTTCGATACTAATTATGACAAGTAACTATAACTTCGAAACTAATTATGACAGGTAACTGTAACATCGTTACTAAATATGACAAGTATCTGTAATTTCGGTACAAATTATGGCGGGTAACTGTAACTTCGATACTAATTATGACAAGTAACAGTAACTTCGATACAAATTATGACAAGTAACTGTAACTTCGATACTAATTATGACAGGTAACTGTAACTTCGATACTAATTATGACAAGTAACTCTAACTTCATTACAAATTATGACAAGTAACTGTAATTTCGATACAAATTATTGCAGGTAACTGAAACATCGTTACTAATTATGGCAGGTAACTGTAATTTCTATACAAATTATGACAGGTAACAGTAACTTCGATACTAATTATGACAGGTAACTGCAACTTCGACACTAATTATGACAGGTTACTGTAATTTCGTTACTAATTATGACAAGAAACTGTAATTTAGATACTAATTATGGCAGGTAACTGTAATTTCGATACACATTATGGCAGGTAACTGTAACTTCGATACTAATTATGACAAGTAACAGTAACTTCGATACTAATTATGACAAGTAACTGTAACTTCGAAACAAATTATGACAGGTAAATGTAACATCGTTACTAATTATGACAAGTAACTGTAATTTCGATACAAATTATGGCAGGTAACTGTAACTTCGATATTAATTATGACAGGTTACAGTAACCTCGATACTAATTATGACAAGTAAGTGTAACTTCGATACTAATTATGACGGGTAACTGTAACTTCGATACTAATTATGACTAGTCACTCTAAGTTCGTTACTAATTATGACAAGTAACTGTAATTTCGATACAAATTATGGCAGGTAACTGTAACTTCGATACTAATGATGACAGAAAACCGTAACTTCGATATTAATTATGACAGGTAACAGTAACTTCGATACTAATTATGGCAGGTTACTGTAACTTCGATACTAATTATGACAGTTAACTGTAACTTCGTTACTAATTATGACAAGTAACAGTAATTTCGATACAAATTATGACAGGTAACAGTAACATCGATACTAATTATGACAGGTAACAGTAACTTCGATACTAATCATGACAAGTTACTGTAACTACGATACTAATTATGACAGGTAACTGTATCTTCGTTACTAATCATGACAAGTAACTGTAATTTCGATACAAATTATGGCAGGTAACTGTAACTTCGATACTAATGATGACAGAAAACCGTAACTTCGATATTAATTATGACAGGTAACAGTATCTTCGATACTAATTATGGCAGGTTACTGTAACATCGATACTAATTATGACAGTTAACTGTTACTTCGTTACTAATTATGACAAGTAACTGTAATTTCAATACAAATTATGACAGGTAACAGTAACTTCGTTACTAATTATGACAAGTTACAGTAACTTCGATACTAATTATGACAAGTAACTGTAACTTCGAAACTAATTATGACAGGTAACGGTAAGATCGTTACTAATTATGACAAGTAACTGTAATTTCGATACAAATTATGGCTAGTAACTGTAACTTCGATACTAATTATGACAGGTAACAGTAACTTCGATACTAATTATGACAAGTTACTGTAACTTCGATACTAATTATGACAGGTAACGGTAACAGCGTTACTAATTATCACAAGTAACTGTAATTTCGATACAAATTATGGCTGGTAACTGTAACATCGATACTAATTATGGCAGGTAACAGTAACTTCGATACTAATTACGACAAGTTACTGTAACTTCGGTACTAATTTTGACAAGTTACTGTAACTTCGATACTAATTATGACAGTTAACTGTAACTTCGTTACTAATTATGACAAGTAACTGTAATTTCGATACAAATTATGACAGGTGACAGTAACATCGATACTAATTATGACAGGTAACAGTAACTTCGATACTAATTATGACAAGTTACTGTAACTTCGATACTAAATATGACAGGTAACTGTAACTTCGTTACTAATTATGACAAGTAACTGTAATTTCGATACAAATTATGGCACGTAACTGTAATTTCGATACCAATTATGGCAGGTAACAGTAACTTCGATACTAATTATGACAAGTTACAGTAACTTCGATACTAATTATGACAAGTAACTGTAACTTCTAAACTAATTATGACAGGTAACGGTAAGTTTGTTACTAATTATGACAAGAACTGTAATTTCGATACAAATTATGGCTAGTAACTGTAACTTCGATACTAATTATGACAGGTTATATTAACTTCGATACTATTTATGACCAGTTACAGTTACTTCGATACTAATTATGACAAGTAACTATAACATCGAAACTAATTATGACAGGTAACTGTAACATCGTTACCAATTATGACAAGTATCTGTAATTTCGGTACAAATTATGGCAGGTAACTGTAACTTCGATACAAATTATGACAGGTAACTGTAACTTCGTTACTTATTATGACAAGTAACTGTAATTTCGATATAAATAATGGCAGGTAACTGTAACTTCGATACTAATTATGACTGGTAACTGTGACTTCGATACTAATTATGACAAGGAACTGTTATTTCGATAAAAATTATGGCAGGTAACTGTAACTTCGTTACTAATTATGAGAAGTAACTGTAATTTCGGTACAAATTATGGCAGGTAACTGTAACTTCGATACAAATTATGACAAGGAACTGTACATTCGATACAAATAATGGCAGGTAACTGTAACTTCGATACTAATTATGACAGGTAACAGTAACTTTGATACTAATTATGACAGGTAACTGTAACTTCGCTACTAATAATGACAAGTAACTGTAATTTCGATAGAAACTAAGACAGGTAACTGTAACTTCGACACTAATTAAGACAAGTATCTGTAATTTCGGTACAAATTATGACAGGTAACTGTAACTTCGATACTAATTATGACAAGGAACTATTATTTAGATACAAATTATGACAGGTAACTGTAACGTCGTTATTAATTATGACAAGTATCTGTAATTTCGGTACCAATTATGGCAGTTAACTGTAACTTCGATACAAATTATGACAGGTAACTGTAACTTCGTTATTAATTTTGACAAGGAACTGTAATTTCGATACAAATAATGGCAGGTAACTGTAACTTCGATACTAATTATGACAAGGAACTGTTATTTCGATACAAATTATGACAGTTAACTGTAACTTCGTTACTAACTATGACAAGTATCTGTAATTTCGGTACCAATTATGGCAGGTAACTGTATCTTCAATACAAATTATGGCAGGTAACTGTAACTTCGATACAAATTACGGCAGGTAACAGTAACTTCGCTACTAATTATGACAAGTAATTGTAATTTCGATACAAACTATGACAGGTAACTGTAACTTCGTTACTAATTATGACAAGTAACTGTAATTTCGATACAAATTATGGCTGGTAACATTAACTTCGATACTAATTATGACAGGTAACTGTAACTTCGATACTAATTATGACAAGGAACTGTTATTTCGATACAAATTATGACAGGTAACAGTAACTTCGTTACTAATTATGGCAAGTGACTGTAATTTCGATACAAATTATGGCAGGTTACAGTAACTTCGGACTAATTATGACAGGTAACTGTAACTTCTATACTAATTATGACAGGTAACTGTACCTTCGTTACTAATTATAACAAGTAACTGTACTTTCGATACAAATGTTGGCAGGTAACTGTAACTTCGATACTAATTATGACAGGTAACAATAACTTCGATTCTAATTATGACAGAAAACAGTAACTTCGATACTAATTCTGACAGGTAACAGTATCATCGATACTAATTATGGCAGGTAACTGTAACTTCGATACTAATGATGACAGTTAACTGTAACTTCGTTACTAATTATGAGAATTAACTGTAATTTCGATACAAATTATGGCAGGTTACTGTAACTTCGATACTAATTATGACAGGTAACAGTAACTTCGATACTAATTATAACAAGAAACTGTAACTTCGATACTAATTATGACAGGTAACGGTAACTTCGTTACTAATTATGACAAGTAACTGTAATTTCGATACAAATTATGGCAGGTAACTGTAACTTCGATACTAATTATGACAGGTTACATTAACTTCGATACTAATTATGACAAGTAACAGTTACTTCGATACGAATTATGACAAGTACCTATAACTTCGAAACTAATTATGACAGGTAACTGTAACATCGTTACTAATTATGACAAGTATCTGTAATTTCGGTACAAATTATGGCGGGTAACTGTAACTTCGATACTAATTATGACAGGTAACAGTAACTTCGATACAAATTATGACAAGTAACTGTAACTTAGATACTAATTATGACAGGTAACTGTAACTTCGATACTAATTATGACAAGTAACTCTAACTTCATTACAAATTATGACAAGTAACTGTAATTTCGATACAAATTATTGCAGGTAACTGAAACATCGTTACTAATTATGGCAGGTAACTGTAATTTCGATACAAATTATGACAGGTAACAGTAACTTCGATACTAATTATGACAGGTAACTGCAACTTCGACACTAATTATGACAGGTTACTGTAATTTCGTTACTAATTATGACAAGAAACTGTAATTTAGATACTAATTATGGCAGGTAACTGTAATTTCAATACAAATTATGGCAGGCAACTGTAACTTCGATATTAATTATGACAAGTAACAGTAACTTCGATACTAATTATGACAAGTAACTGTAACTTCGAAACAAATTATGACAGGTAAATGTAACATCGTTACTAATTATAACAAGTAACTGTAATTTCGATACAAATTATGGCAGGTAACTGTAACTTCGATATTAATTATGACAGGTTACAGTAACCTCGATACTAATTATGACAAGTAAGTGTAACTTCGATACTAATTATGACGGGTAACTGTTACTTCGATACTAATTATGACTAGTCACTCTAAGTTCGTTACTAATTATGACAAGTAACTGTAATTTCGATACAAATTATGGCAGGTAACTGTAACTTCGATACTAATGATGACAGAAAACCATAACTTCGATATTAATTATGACAGGTAACAGTAACTTCGATACTATTTATGGCAGGTTACTGTAACTTCGATACTAATTATGACAGTTAACTGTAACTTCGTTACTAATTATGACAATTAACTGTAATTTCGATACAAATTATGACAGGTAACAGTAACATCGATACTAATTATGACAGGTAACAGTAACGTCGATACTAATTATGACAAGTTACTGTAACTTCGATACTAATTATGACAGGTAACTGTAACTTCGTTACTAATTATGACAAGTAACTGTAATTTCGATACAAATTATGGCACGTAACTGTAATTTCGATACTAATTATGGCAGGTAACAGTAACTTCGATACTAATTATGACAAGTTACAGTAACTTCGATACTAATTATGACAAGTAACTGTAACTTCGAAACTAATTATGTCAGGTAACGGTAAGATCGTTACTAATTATGACAAGTAACTGTAATTTCTATACAAATTATGGCTAGTAACTGTAACTTCGATACTAATTATGACAGGTAACAGTAACTTCGATATTAATTATGACAAGTTACTGTAACTTCGATACTAATTATGACAGGTAACGGTAACATCGTTACTAATTATCACAAGTAACTGTAATTTCGATACAAATTATGGCTGGTAACTGTAACATCGATACTAATTATGGCAGGTAACAGTAACTTCGAAACTAATTACGACAAGTTACTGTAACTTCGGTACGAATTTTGACAAGTTACTGTAACTTCGATACTAATTATGACAGTTAACTGTAACTTCGTTACTAATTATGACAAGTAACTGTAATTTCGATACAAATTATGGCAGTTAACTGTAACTTCGTTACTAATAATGACAAGTATCTGTAATTTCGGTACCAATTATGGCAGGTAACTGTATCTTCAATACAAATTATGGCAGGTAACTGTAACTTCGATACAAATTACGGCAGGTAACAGTAACTTCGCTACTAATTATGACAAGTAATTGTAATTTCGATACAAACTATGACAGATAACTGTAACTTCGATACTAATTATGACAAGGAACTGTTATTTCGATACAAATTATGACAGTTAACTGTAACTTCGTTACTAATTATGACAAGTAACTGTAATTTCGATACAAATTATGGCTGGTAACATTGACTTCGATACTAATTATGACCGGTAACTGTAACTTCGATACTAATTATGACAAGGAACTGTTATTTCGATACAAATTATGACAGGTAACAGTAACTTCGTTACTAATTATGGCAAGTGACTGTAATTTCGATACAAACTATGGCAGGTTACAGTAACTTCGGACTAATTATGACAGGTAACTGTAACGTCTATACTAATTATGACAGGTAACTGTACCTTCGTTACTAATTATGACAAGTAACTGTACTTTCGATACAAATGATGGCAGGTAACTGTAACTTCGATACTGATTATGACAGGTAACAATAACTTCGATACTAATTATGACAGAAAACAGTAACATCGATACTAATTCTGACAGGTAACAGTATCATCGATACTAATTATGGCAGGTAACTGTAACTTCGATACTAATGATGACAGTTAACTGTAACTTCGTTACTAATTATGACAATTAACTGTAATTTCGATACAAATTATGGCAGGTTACTGTAACTTCGATACTAATTATGACAGGTAACAGTAACTTCGATACTTATTATAACAAGAAACTGTAACTTCGATACTAATTATGACAGGTAACGGTAACTTCGTTACTAATTATGACAAGTAACTGTAATTTCGATACAAATTATGGCAGGTAACTGTAACTTCGATACTAATTATGACAGGTTACATTAACTTCGATACTAATTATGACAAGTAACAGTTACTTCGATACTAATTATGACAAGTAACTATAACTTCGAAACTAATTATGACAGGTAACTGTAACATCGTTACTAAATATGACAAGTATCTGTAATTTCGGTACAAATTATGGCGGGTAACTGTAACTTCGATACTAATTATGACAAGTAACAGTAACTTCGATACAAATTATGACAAGTAACTGTAACTTCGATACTAATTATGACAGGTAACTGTAACTTCGATACTAATTATGACAAGTAACTCTAACTTCATTACAAATTATGAGAAGTAACTGTAATTTCGATACAAATTATTGCAGGTAACTGAAACATCGTTACTAATTATGGCAGGTAACTGTAATTTCGATACAAATTATGACAGGTAACAGTAACTTCGATACTAATTATGACAGGTAACTGCAACTTCGACACTAATTATGACAGGTTACTGTAATTTCGTTACTAATTATGACAAGAAACTGTAATTTAGATACTAATTATGGCAGGTAACTGTAATTTCGATACAAATTATGGCAGGTAACTGTAACTTCGATACTAATTATGACAAGTAACAGTAACTTCGATACTAATTATGACAAGTAACTGTAACTTCGAAACAAATTATGACAGGTAAATGTAACATCGTTACTAATTATGACAAGTAACTGTAATTTCGATACAAATTATGGCAGGTAACTGTAACTTCGATATTAATTATGACAGGTTACAGTAACCTCGATACTAATTATGACAAGTAAGTGTAACTTCGATACTAATTATGACGGGTAACTGTAACTTCGATACTAATTATGACTAGTCACTCTAAGTTCGTTACTAATTATGACAAGTAACTGTAATTTCGATACAAATTATGGCAGGTAACTGTAACTTCGATACTAATGATGACAGAAAACCGTAACTTCGATATTAATTATGACAGGTAACAGTAACTTCGATACTAATTATGGCAGGTTACTGTAACTTCGATACTAATTATGACAGTTAACTGTAACTTCGTTACTAATTATGACAAGTAACAGTAATTTCGATACAAATTATGACAGGTAACAGTAACATCGATACTAATTATGACAGGTAACAGTAACTTCGATACTAATTATGACAAGTTACTGTAACTTCGATACTAATTATGACAGGTAACTGTATCTTCGTTACTAATCATGACAAGTAACTGTAATTTCGATACAAATTATGGCAGGTAACTGTAACTTCGATACTAATGATGACAGAAAACCGTAACTTCGATATTAATTATGACAGGTAACAGTATCTTCGATACTAATTATGGCAGGTTACTGTAACTTCGATACTAATTATGACAGTTAAATGTAACTTCGTTACTAATTATGACAAGTAACTGTAATTTCGATACAAATTATGACAGGTAACAGTAACTTCGATACTAATTATGACAAGTTACAGTAACTTCGATACTAATTATGACAAGTAACTGTAACTTCGAAACTAATTATGACAGGTAACGGTAAGATCGTTACTAATTATGACAAGTAACTGTAATTTCGATACAAATTATGGCTAGTAACTGTAACTTCGATACTAATTATGACAGGTAACAGTAACTTCGATACTAATTATGACAAGTTACTGTAACTTCGATACTAATTATGACAGGTAACGGTAACAGCGTTACTAATTATCACAAGTAACTGTAATTTCGATACAAATTATGGCTGGTAACTGTAACATCGATACTAATTATGGCAGGTAACAGTAACTTCGATACTAATTACGACAAGTTACTGTAACTTCGGTACTAATTTTGACAAGTTACTGTAACTTCGATACTAATTATGGCAGTTAACTGTAACTTCGTTACTAATTATGACAAGTAACTGTAATTTCGATACAAATTATGGCAGGTAACTGTAACTTTGATACTAATTATGACAGGAAACTGTAACTTCGTTACTAATTATTACGAGTAACTGTAACTTCGAAACTAATTATGGCAGGTAACTGTAAATTCGATACTAATTATGACAAGTAACTGTAATTTCGATACAAATTATGGCAGGTAACTGTAACTTCTTTACTAATTATGACAGGTAACTGTAATTTCGGTACAAATTATGGCAGGTAACTGTAACTTCGATACAAATTATGGCAGGTAACTGTAACATCGATACTAATTATGACAGGTATCAATAACTTCGATACTAATTATGACAGGTAACAGTAACTTCGATACTTATTATGACAAGTTACTGTAACTTCGATACTAATTTTGACAAGTAACTGTAATTTCGATACAAATTATGGCAGGTAACTGCAACATCGATACTAATTATGACAGGTGACTGTAACTTCGATACTAATAATGACAGGTAACAGCAACTTCGATACTAATTATGACAGGTAACTGTAACTTCAATAATAATTATGACAAGTAACACTAACTTCATTACAAATTATGACAAGTAACTGTAATTTCCATACAAATTATGGCTGGTTACTGTAACGTCGATACTAATTATGACAGGTAACAGTAACTTCGATACTTATGATGACAAGTTACTGTAACTTCGATACTAATTTTGACAAGTAACTGTTACTTCGATACTAATTATGACAGGTAACTGTAACTTCGATACTAATTATGACAAGTTACTGTAACTTCGATACTAATTTTGACAAGTAACTGTAACTTCGATACTAATTATGACAGGTAACTGTAATTTCGATACAAATTATGGCAGCTAACAGTAACTTCGATAATAATTATGACAGGTAACTGTAACTTCGATACTAATTATGACAGGTAACTGTAACTTCGTTACTAATTATGACAAGAAACTGTAATTTCGATACAAATTATGGCAGGTAACTGTAACTTCGATACTAATTATGACAGGTAACAGTAACTTCGATACTAATTATGACAAGTTACTGTAACTTCGATACTAATTTTGACAAGTAACTGTAACTTCGATACTAATTATGACAAGTAACTATAACTCATTACAAATTATGACTAGTAACTGTCATTTCGATACAAATTATGGCAGGTAACTGTAATTTCGATACTATTTATGACAGGTAACAGTTACTTGGATACTAATTATGACAAGTAACAGTAACTTCGATACTAATTATGACAAGTAACTGTAACTTCGAAATTAATTATGACAGGTAACTGTAACAACGTTACTAATTACGACATGTTACTGTAATTTCGATACAAATTATGGCAGGTAACTGTAACTTCGATACTAAATATGACAGGTTACAGCAACCTCGATACTAATTATGACAAGTAAGTGTAACTTCGATACTAATTATGACGGGTAACTCTAACTTCGATACTAATTATGACTAGTAACTCTAACTTCGTTACTAATTAGGACAAGTAACTGTAATTTTGATAAAAAAATTATGGCAGGTAACTGTAACTTCGATACTAATTATGACAGGTAACAGTAACTTCGATACTAATTATGTCAGGTAACAGTAACGTCGTTACTAATTATGACAAGTAACTGTAATTTCGATACAGATTATGTCAGGTAACAGTAACTTCGATACTAATTATGACAGGTAACTGTAACTTCGATACTTATTATAACAGGTAACTGTAACTTCGATACTAATTATGACAGGTAACTGCAACTTCGATACAAATTATGACAGGTAACTGTAACTTCGTTATTAATTATGACAAGTAACTGTAATTTCGGTATAAATTATGGCAGGTAACTCTTACATCGATACTAATTATGGTAGGTAACAGTAACTTCGATACTTATTATGACAGGTAACTGTATCTTCGATACAAATTATGACAGGTAACCGTAACTTCGATATTAATTATGACAAGTAACTGTAATTTCGATACAAATTATGGCAGGTAACTGTAACTTCGATACTAATTATGACAGGTTACATTAACTTCGAAACTAATTATGACCAGTAACAGTTACTTCGATACTAATTATGACAAGTAACTATAACATCGAAACTAATTATGACAGGTAACTGTAACATCGTTACCAATTATGACAAGTATCAGTAATTTCGGTACAAATTATGGCAGGTAACTGTAACTTCGATACAAATTATGACAGGTTACTATAACTTCGTAACTTATTATGACAAGTAACTGTAATTTCGATACAAATAATGGCAGGTAACTGTAACTTCGATACTAATTACGACAAGTATCTGTAATTTCGGTACCAATTATGGCATGTAACTGTAATTTCGATACAAATTATGGCTGGTAACAGTAACTTCGATACTAATTATGACAGGTAACTGTAACTTCGATACAAATTATGGCAGGTAACTCTTACATCGATATTAATTATGACAAGTAACTGTAATTTTGATACAAATTATGGCAGGTAACTGTAACATCGATACTAATTATGGTAGGTAACAGTAACTTCGATACTTATTATGACAGGTAACTGTATCTTCGATACAAATTATGACAGGTAACCGTAACTTCGATACTAATTATGACAGGTAACTGTAACTTCGATACAAATTATGGCAGGTAAATCTTACATCGATATTAATTATGACAAGTAACTGTAATTTTGATACAAATTATGGCAGGTAACTGTAACATCGATACTAATTATGGTAGGTAACAGTAACTTCGATACTTATTATGACAGGTAACTGTATCTTCGATACAAATTATGACAGGTAACCGTAACTTCGATACTAATTATGACAGGTAACTGTAACTTCGATACAAATTATGGCAGGTAACTCTTACATCGATATTAATTAGGACAAGTAACTGTAATTTTGATACAAATTATGGCAGGTAACTGTAACATCGATACTAATTATGACAAGGAACTGTTATTTCGATACAAATTATGACAGGTAACTGTAACTTCGTTATTAATTATGACAAGTATCTG
Organism: Meconema thalassinum; assembly: GCA_946902985.2. NCBI lineage: Eukaryota > Metazoa > Arthropoda > Insecta > Orthoptera > Tettigoniidae > Meconema > Meconema thalassinum. The sequence goes on along the minus strand of OX336388.2, from coordinate 1,175,499,484 downwards.
TAATTTCGGTACAAATTATGGCAGGTAACTGTAACTTCGATACAAATTATGACAGGTAACTGAAACTTCGTTACTAATTATGACAAGTAACTGTAATTTCGATACAAATAATGGCAGGTAACTGTAACTTCGATACTAATTATGACAAGGAACTGTTATTTCGATACAAATTATGACAGGTAACTGTAACTTCGTTACTAATTATGACAAGTATCTGTAATTTCGGTACCAATTATGGCAGGTAACGGTATCTTCGATACAAATTATGGCAGGTAACTGTAACTTCGATACAAATTACGACAGGTAACAGTAACTTCGCTACTAATTATGACAAGTAACTGTAATTTCGATACAAAATATGACAGGTAACTGTAACTTCGTTACTAATTATGATAAGTAACTGTAATTTCGATACAAATTATGGCTGGTAACAGTAACTTCGATACTAATTATGACAGGTAACTGTAACTTCGATACTAATTATGACAAGGAACTGTTATTTCGCTACAAATTACGACAGGTAACAGTAACTTCGTTACTAATTATGGCAAGTGACTGTAATTTCGATACAAATTATGGCAGGTTACAGTAACTTCGATACTAATTATTACAGGTAACTGTAACTTCTATACTAATTATGACAGGTAACTGTACCTTCGTTACTAATTATGACAAGTAACTGTACTTTCGATACAAATGATGGAAGGTAGCTGTAACTTCGATACTAATTATGACAGGTAACAATAACTTCGATACTAATTATGACAGAAAACAGTAATTTCGATACTAATTATGACAGGTAACAGTATCTTCGATACTAATTATGGCAGTTAACTGTAACTTCGATACAAATTATGACAGGTAACTGTAACTTCGTAACTTATTATGACAAGTAACTGTAATTTCGATACAAATAATGGCAGGTAACTGTAACTTCGATACTAATTATGACAGGTAACTGTAACTTCGATTCTAATTATGACAAGGAACTGTTATTTCGATAAAAATTATGGCAGGTAACTGTAACTTCGTTACTAATTATGAGAAGTAACTGTAATTTCGGTACAAATTATGGCAGGTAACTGTAACTTTGATACAAATTATGACAAGGAACTGTAATTTCGAAACAAATAATGGCAGGTAACTGTAACTTCGATACTAATTATGACAGGTAACAGTAACTTCGATACTTATTATGACAGGTAACTGTAACTTTGCTACTAATTATGACAAGTAACTGTAATTTCGATACAAACTATGACAGGTAACTGTAACTTCGACACTAATTATGACAAGTATCTGTAATTTCGGTACAAATTATGACAGGTAACTGTAACTTCGATACTAATTATGACTAAGAACTGTTATTTCGATACAAATTATGACAGGTAACTGTAACTTCGTTATTAATTATGACAAGTATCTGTAATTTCGGTACAAATTATGGCAGGTAACTGTAACTTCGATACAAATTATGACAGGTAACTGTAACTTCGTTACTAATTATGACAAGTAACTGTAATTTCGATACAAATAATGGCAGGTAACTGTAACGTCGATACTAATTATGACAGGTAACAGTAACTTCGATACTAATTATGACAGTTAACAGTAACTTCGCTACTAATTATGACAAGTAACTGTAATTTCGATACAAACTATGACAGGTAACTGTAACTTCGACACTAATTATGACAAGTATCTGTAATTTCGGTACAAATTATGACAGGTATTTGTAACTTCGATACTAATTATGACTAGGAACTGTTATTTCGATACAAATTATGACAGGTAATTGTAACTTCGTTATTAATTATGACAAGTATCTGTAATTTCGGTACAAATTATGGCAGGTAACTGTAACTTCGATACAAATTATGACAGGTAACTGTAACTTCGTTACTAATTATGACAAGTAACTGTAATTTCGATACAAATAATGACAGGTAACTGTAACATCGATACTAATTATGACAAGGAACTGTTATTTCGATACAAATTATGACAGGTAACAGTAACTTCGATACTAATTATGGCAAGTGACTGTAATTTCGATACAAATTATGGCAGGTTACAGTAACTTCAATACTAATTATGACAGGTAACTGTAACTTCTATACTAATTATGACAGGTAACTGTACCTTCGTTACTAATTATGACAAGTAACTGTACTTTCGATACAAATGATGGCAGGTAACTGTAACTTCGATACTAATTATGACAGGTAACAATAACTTCGATACTAATTATGACAGAAAACAGTAATTTAGATACTAATTATGACAGGTAACAGTATCTTCGATACTAATTATGGCAGGTAACTGTAACTTCGATACTAATGATGACAGTTAACTGTAACTTCGTTACTAATTATGACAATTAACTGTAATTTCGATACAAATTATGGCAGGTAACTGTAACTTCGATACTAATTATGACAGTTAACAGTAACTTCGATACTAATTATAACAAGAAACTGTAACTTCGATACTAATTATGACAGGTAACGGTAACTTCGTTACTAATTATGACAAGTAACTGTAATTTCCATACAAATTATGGCAGGTAACTGTAACTTCGATACTAATTATGACAGGTTACATTAACTTCGATACTAATTAAGACAAGTAACAGTTACTTCGATACTAATTATGACAAGTAAATATAACTTCGAAACTAATTATGACAGGTAACTGTAACATCGTTACTAATTATGACAAGTATCTGTAATTTCGGTACAAATTATGGCAGGTAACTGTAACTTCGATACTAATTATGACAGGTAACAGTAACTTCGATACTAATTATGACAAGTAACTGTAACTTCGATACTAATTATGACAGGTAACTGTAACTTCGATACTAATTATGACAAGTAACTCTAACTTCATTAAAAAATAATGACAAGTAACTGTAATTTCGATACAAATTATTGCAGGTAACTGAAACATCGTTACTAATTCTGGCAGGTAACTGTAATTTCGATACACATTATGACAGGTAACAGTAACTTCGATACTAATTATGACAGGTAACTGCAACTTCGACACTAATTATGACAGGTTACTGTAACTTCGTTACTAATTATGACAAGAAACTGTAATTTCGATACAAATTATGGCAGGTAACTGTAACTTCGATACTAATTATGACAGTTAACAGTAACTTCGATACTAATTATAACAAGAAACTGTAACTTCGATACTAATTATGACAGGTAACGGTAACTTCGTTACTAATTATGACAAGTAACTGTAATTTCATACAAATTATGGCAGGTAACTGTAACTTCGATATTAATTATGACAGGTTACAGTAACCTTGATACTAATTATGACAAGTAAGTGTAACTTCGATACTAATTATGACGGGTAACTGTAACTTCGATACTAATTATGACTAGTAACTCTATGTTCGTTACTAATTAGGACAAGTAACTGTAATTTTGATAAAAAATTATGGCAGGTAACTGTAACTTCAATACTAATTATGACAGGTAACTGTAACTTCGATACTAATTATGACAGGTAACTGTAACTTCGTTACTAATTATTACAAGTAACTGTAACTTCGAAACTAATTATGGCAGGTAACTGTAACTTCGATACTAATTATGACAAGTAACTGTAATTTCGATTTAAATTATGGCAGGTAACTGTAACTTCTTTACTAATTATGACAGGTAACTGTAATTTCGGTACAAATTATGGCAGGTAACTGTAACTTCGATACAAATTATGACAGGCAACTGTAACTTCGATATTAATTATGACAAGTAACTGTAATTTCGATACAGATTATGTCAGGTAACAGTAACTTCGATAGTAATTATGACAAGTAACAGTAACTTCGATACTAATTATGACAGGTAACTGTAACTTCGATACTAATTATGACAGGTAACTGTAACTTCGATACAAATTATGAGAGGTAGCTGTAACTTCGATATTAATTATGACAAGTAACTGTAATTTCGATACAAATTATGACAAGGAACAGTAATATCGATACAAATAATGGCAGGTAACTGTAACTTCGATACTAATTATGACAGGTTATATTAATTTCAATACTAATTATGACAAGTAACAGTTAGTTCGATACTAATTATGACAAGTAACTATAAATTCGAAACTAATTATGACAGGTAACTGTAACATCGTTACTATTTATGACAAGTATCTGTAATTTCGGTACAAATTATGGCAGGTAACTGTAACTTCAAATACAAATTATGACAGGTAACTGTAACTTCGTTACTAATTATGACAAGCAACTGTAATTTCGATACAAATAATGGCAGGTAACTGTAACTACGATACTAATTATGACAGGTAACTGTAACTTCGATACTAATTATGACAAGGAACTGTTATTTCGATACAAATTATGGCAGGTAACTGTAACTTCGTTACTTATTATGACATTTAACTGTAATTTCGGTACAAATTATGGCAGGTAACTGTAACTTCGATACAAATTATGACAAGGAACAGAAATTTCGATACAAATAATGGCAGATAACTGTAACTTCGATAGTAATTATGACAGGTAACTGTAACTTCGCTACTAATTATGACAAGTAACTGTAATTTCGATACAAATTATGGCACGTAACTGTAATTTCGATACTAATTATGGCAGGTAACAGTAACCTCGATACTAATTATGACAAGTTACTGTAACTTCGTTACTAATTATGACAAGTAACTGTAATTTTGATAAAAAATTATGGCAGGTAATTGTAACTTCGATACTAATTATGACAGGTAACAGTAACTTCGTTACTAATTATGACAAGTTACTGTAACTTAGATACTAATTATGACAGGTAACAGTAACTTCGATACTAATTATGACAAGTAACTCTAACTTCATTGCAAATTATGACAAGTAACTGTAATTTCGATACAAATTATGGCAGGTAACTGTAACTTCGTTACTAATTATGGCAGGTAACTGTAATTTCGATACAAATTATGGCAGGTAACAGTAACCTCGATACTAATTATGACAGGTAACTGTAACTCCGATACTAATTATGACATGTAACTCTAACTTCGTTACTAATTATGACAAGTAACTGTAATTTTGATAAAAAATTATGGCAGGTAATTGTAACTTCGATACTAATTATGACAGGTAACAGTAACTTCGTTACTAATTATGACAAGTTACTGTAACTTCGATACTAATTATGACGGGAAACGGTAACATCGTTACTAATTATCACAAGTAACTGTAACTTCGATACTAATTATGACAGGTAACTGTAACTTCGTAACTAATTATGACAAGTAACTGTAATTTCGATACCTATTATGGCTGGTAACTGTAACGTCGTTACTAATTATGACAAGTAACTGTAATTTCGATACAAATTAAGGCAGGTAACTGTAACTTCGATACTAATGATGACAGAAAACCGTAACTTCGATATTAATTATGACAGGTAACAGTACCTTCGATACTAATTATGGCAGGTAACTGTAACTTCGATACTAATTATGACAGTTAACTGTAACTTCGTTACTAATTAGGACAAGTAACTGTAATTTCGATACAAATTATGGCAGGTAACAGTAACTTCGATACTAATTATGACAGGTAACAGTAACTTCGATACTAATTATGACAAGTTACTGTAACGTCGATACTTATTATGACAGGTAACTGTAACTTCGTTACTAATTATGACAAGTAACTGTAATTTCGATACAAATTATGGCACGTAACTGTAATTTCGATACTAATTATGGCAGGTAACAGTAACTTCGATACTAATTATGACAAGTTACAGTAACTTCGATACTAATTATGACAAGTAACTGTAACTTCGAAACTAATTATGACAGGTAACGGTAACATCGTTACTAATTATGACAAGTAACTGTAATTTCGATACAAATTATGGCTGGTAACTGTAACTTCGATACTAATTATGACAGGAAACAGTAACTTCGATACTAATTATGACAAGTTACTGTAACTTCGATACTAATTATGACAGGTAACGGTAACATCGTTACTAATTATCGCAAGTAACTGTAATTTCGATACAAATTATGGCTGGTAACTCTAACATCGATACTAATTATGACAGGTAACAGTAACTTCGATACTAATTATGACAAGTTACTGTAACTTCGATACTAATTATGACAAGTAACTGTAACTTCGAAACTAATTATGACAGGTAACGGTAACATCGTTACTAATTATGACAAGTAACTGTAATTTCGATACAAATTATGGCTGGTAACTGTAACTTCGATACTAATTATGACAGGTTACAGTAACTTCGATACTTATTATGACAGGTAACTGTAACTTCGCTACTAATTATGACAAGTAACTGTAATTTCGATACAAACTATGACAGGTAACTGTAACTTCGAAACTAATTATGACAAGTATCTGTAATTTCGGTACAAATTATGACAGGTAACTGTAACTTCGATACTAATTATGACAAGGAACTGTTATTTCGATACAAATTATGACAGATAATTGTAACTTCGTTATTAATTATGACAAGTATCTGTAATTTCGGTACAAATTATGGCAGATAACTGTAACTTCGATACAAATTATGACAGGTAACTGTAACTTCGTTACCAATTATGACACGTAACTGTAATTTCGATACAAATAATGGCAGGTAACTGTAACGTCGTTACTAATTATGACAGGTAACAGTAACTTCGATACTAATTATGACAGGTAACAGTAACTTCGCTACTAATTATGACAAGTAACTGTAATTTCGATACAAACTATGACAGGTAACTGTAACTTCGATACTAATTATGACAAGGAACTGTTATTTCGATACAAATTATGACAGGTAACTGTAACTTCGTTACTAATTACGACAAGTATCTGTAATTTCGGTACCAATTATGGCATGTAACTGTAATTTCGATAGAAATTATGGCTGGTAACAGTAACTTCGATACTAATTATGACAGGTAACTGTAACATCGATACTAATTATGACAGGTAACTGTAACTTCGTTACTAATTATGACAAGTAACTGTAATTTCGATACAAATAATGGCAGGTAACTGTAACGTCGATACAAATTATGGCAGGTAACTATAACTTCGATACAAATTACGACAGGTAACAGTAACTTCGCTACTAATTATGACAAGTAACTATAATTTCGATACAAACTATGACAGGTAACTGTAACTTCGATACTAATTATGACAAGTAACTGTAATTTCGATACAAATTATGACAGGTAACTGTAACTTCGTTATTAATTATGACAAGTATCTGTAATTTCGGTACAAATTATGGCAGGTAACCGTAACATCGATACAAATTATGACAGGTAACTGTAACTTCGTTACTAATTATGACAAGTAACAGTAATTTCGATACAAATAATGGCAGGTAACTGTAACGTCGATACAAATTATGGCAGGTAACTGTAAGTTCGATACAAATTACGACAGGTAACAGTAACTTCGCTACTAATTATGACAAGTAACTATAATTTCGATACAAACTATGACAGGTAACTGTAACTTCGTTACTAATTATGACAAGTAACTGTAATTTCGATACAAATTATGGCTGGTAACAGTAACTTCGATACTAATTATGACAGGTAACTGTAACATCGATACTAATTATGACAAGGAACTGTTATTTCGATACAAATTATGACAGGTAACAGTAACTTTGATACTAATTATGGCAAGTGACCGTAATTTCGACACAAATTATGGCAGGTTACAGTAACTTCAATACTAGTTATGACAGGTAACTGTAACTTCTATACTAATTATGAGAGGTAACTGTATCTTCGTTACTAATTATGACAAGTAACTGTACTTTCGATACAAATGATGGCAGGTAACTGTAACTTCGATACTAATTATGACAGGTAACAATAACTTCGATACTAATTATAACAGAAAACAGTAATTTCGATACTAATTATGACAGGTAACAGTATCTTCGATACTAATTATGGCAGGTAACTGTAACTTCGATACTTATGATGACAGTTAACTGTAACTTCGTTACTAATTATGACAATTTACTGTAATTTCGATACAAATTATGGCAGGTAACTGTAACTTCGATACAAATTATGACAGGTAACAGTAACTTCGATACTAATTATAACAAGAAACTGTAACTTCGATACTAATTATGACAGGTAACGGTAACTTCGTTACTAATTATGACAAGTAACTGTAATTTCGATACAAATTATGGCAGGTAACTGTAACTTCGATACTAATTATGACAGGTAACAGTAACTTCGATACTAATTATGACAAGTTACTGTAACTTCGATACTAATTATGACAGGTAACTGTAACTTCGTTACTAATTATTACAAGTAACTGTAACTTCGAAACTAATTATGGCAGGTAACTGTAACTTCGATACTAATTATGACAAGTAACTGTAATTTCGATACAAATTATGGCAGGTAACTGTAACTTCTTTACTAATTATGACAGGTAACTGTAATTTCGGAAAAAATTATGGCAGGTAACTGTAACTTCGATACAAATTATGACAGGTAACTGTAACTTCGATATTAATTATGACAAGTAACTGTACTTTCGATACAGATTATGTCAGGTAACAGTAACTTCGATAGTAATTAAGACAAGTAACAGTAACTTCGATACTAATTATGACAGGTAACTGTAACTTCGATACTAATTATGACAGGTAACTGTAACTTCGATACAAATTATGACAGGTAGCTGTAACTTCGATATTAATTATGACAAGTAACTGTAATTTCGATACAAATTATGACAAGGAACAGTAATATCGATACAAATAATGGCAGGTAGCTGTAACTTCGATACTAATTATGACAGGTTACATTAACTTCGATACTAATTATGACAAGTAACAGTTACTTCGATACTAGTTATGACAAGTAACTATAACTTCGAAACTAATTATGACAGGTAACTGTAACATCGTTACTATTTATGACAAGTATATGTAATTTCGGTACAAATTATGGCAGGTAACTGTAACTTCGATACAAATTATGACAGGAAACTGTAACTTCGTTACTAATTATGACAAGTAACTGTAATTTCGATACAAATAATGGCAGGTAACTGTAACTACGATACAAATTATGACAGGTAACTGTAACTTCGATACTAATTATGACAAGGAACTGTTATTTCGATACAAATTATGGCAGGTAACTGTAACTACTTTACTAATTATGACATTTAACTGTAATTTCGGTACAAATTATGGCACGTAACTGTAACTTCGATACAAATTATGACAAGGAACAGTAATTTCGATACCAATAATGGTAGGTAACTGTAACTTCGATACTAATTATGACAGGTAACTGTAACTTCGCTACTAATTATGACTAGTAACTGTAATTTCGATACAAATTATGGCAGGTAACTGTAACTTCGATACTAATTATGACAGGTAACAGTAACTTCGATACTAATTATGACAAGTAACTGTAACTTAGATACCAATTATGACAGGTAACAGTAACTTCGATACTAATTATGACAAGTAACTCTAACTTCATTGCAAATTATGACAAGTAACTGTAATTTCGATACAAATTATGGCAGGTAACTGTAACTTCGTTACTAATTATGGCAGGTAACTGTAATTTCGATACAAATTATGGCAGGTAACAGTAACCTCGATACTAATTATGACAGGTAACTGTAACTCCGATACTAATTATGACAAGTAACTCTAACTTCGATACTAATTATGACAAGTAACTGTAATTTTGATAAAACAATTATGGCAGGTAATTTTAACTTCGATACTAATTATGACAGGTAACAGTAACTTCGTTACTAATTATGACAAGTTACTGTAACTTCGATACTAATTATGACAGGAAACGGTAACATCGTTACTAATTATCACAAGTAACTGTAATTTCGATACAAATTATGGCTGGTAACTGTAACATCGATAATAATTATGACAGGTAACAGTAACTTCGATACTAATTATGACAAGTAACTGTAACTTCGATACTTATTTTGACAAGTTACTGTAACTTCGATACTAATTATGACAGGTAACAGTAACTTCGATGCTAATTATGACGAGTAACTGCAACTTCGATACTAATTTTGACAAGTTACTGTAACTTCGATACTAATTATGACAGGAAACGGTAACATCGTTACTAATTATCACAAGTAACTGTAATTTCGATACAAATTATGGCTGGTAACTGTAACATCGATAATAATTATGACAGGTAACATTAACTTCGATACTAATTATGACAAGTAACTGTAACTTCGATACTTATTTTGACAAGTTACTGTAACTTCGATACTAATTATGACAGGTAACAGTAACTTCGATGCTAATTATGACGAGTTACTGCAACTTCGATACTAATTTTGACAAGTTACTGTAACTTCGATACTAATTATGACAGGTAACTGTAACTTCGATACTAATTTTGACAAGTTATTGTAACTTCGATACTAATTATGACAAGTTACTGTAACTTCGATACTAATTATGACAGGTAACTGTAACTTCGATACTAATTATGACAGTTAACTGTAACTTCGATACTAATTTTGACAAGTTACTGCAACTTCGAAACTAATTATGACAAGTTACTGTAACTTCGATACTAATTTTGACAGGTAACAGTATCATCGATACTAATTTTGACAAGTTACTGTAACTTCGATACTAATTATGACAGGTAACAGTAACTTCGATACTAATTATGACAGGTAACGGTAACTTCGATACTAATTATGACAAGTTACTGTAAATCCGATACTAATTATGACAGGTAACTGTAACTTCGATACTAATTAGGACAGGTAACTGTAACTTCGATACTAATTTTGACAAGTTACTGTAACTTCAATACTAATTATGACAAGTTACTGTAAATTCGATACTAATTTTGACAGGTAACAGTAACTTCGATACTAATTTTGACAAGTTACTGTAACTTCGATACTAATTATGACAGGTAACGGTAACATCGTTACTAATTATGACAAGTAACTCTAACTTCATTACAAATTATGACAAGTAACTGTAATTTCGATACAAATTAGGGCAGGTAACTGTAACATCGATACTAATTATGACAGGTAACAGGAACTTCGATACTAATTTTGACAAGTAACTGTAATTTAGATAAAAATTATGGCTGGTAACTGTAACTTCGTTACTAATTATGACAAGTAACTGTAATTTCGATACAAATTATGGCTGGTAACAGTAACTTCGATACTAATTATGACAGGTAACTGTAACTTCGATACTAATTATGACAAGGAACTGTTATTTCGATACAAATTATGACAGGTAACAGTAACTTCGTTACTAATTATGGCAAGTGACTGTAATTTCGATACTTATTATGGCAGGTTACAGTAACTTCGATACTAATTATGACAGGTAACAGTATCTTCGATACTAATTATGGCAGGTAACTGTAACTTCGATACTAATGATGACAGTTAACTGTAACTTCGTTACTAATTATGACAATTAACTGTAATTTCGATACCAATTATGGCAGGTTACTGTAACTTCGATACTAATTATGACAGGTAACAGTAACTTCGATAATAATTATAACAAGAAACTGTAACTTCGATACTAATTGTGACAGGTAACGGTAACTTCGTTACTAATTATGACAAGTAACTGTAATTTCGATACTAATTATGGCAGGTAACTGTAATTTCGATACAAATTATGGCAGGTAACTGTATCATCGATACTAATTATGACAAGTAACTCTAACTTCATTACAGATTATGACAAGTAACTGTAATTTCGATACAAATTATTGCAGGTAACTGAAACAACGTTACTAATTATGGCAGGTAACTGTTATTTCGATACACATTATGACAGGCAACAGTAACTTCGATACTAATTATGACAGGTAACTGCAACTTCGACACTAATTATGACAGGTTACTGTAACTTCGTTACTAATTATGACAAAAAACTGTAATTTCGATACTAATTATGGCAGGAAACTGTAATTTCGATACAAAGTATGGCAGGTAATTGTAACTTCGAGACTAATTATGACAAGTAACAGTAACTTCGATACTAATTATGACAAGTAACTGTAACTTCGAAACAAATTATGACAGGTAACTGTAACATCGTTACTAATTATGACAAGTAACTGTAATTTCGATACAAATTATGGCATGTAACTGTAACTTCGATATTAATTATGACAGGTTACAGTAACCTCGATACTAATTATGACAAGTAAATGTAACTTCGATACTAATTATGACAAGTAACTGTAATTTCGATACAAATAATGGTAGGTAACTGTAACTTCTTTACTAATTATGACAGGTAACTGTAATTTCGGTACAAATTATGGCAGTTAACTGTAACTTCGATACTAATTAGGACAGGTAACTGTAACTTCGATACTAATTATGACAGGTAACTGTAACTTCGTTACTAATTATTACAATTAACTGTAACTTCGATACTAATAATGACAAATAACTGTAATTTCGATACAAATAATGGCAGGTAACTGTAACTTCATTACTAATTATGACAGGTAACTGTAATTTCGGTACAAATTATGGCAGGTAACTGTAACTTCGATACAAATTATGACAGGTAACTGTAACTTCGATATTAATTATGACAAGTAACTGTAATTTCGATACAGATTATGTCAGGTAACAGTAACTTCGATAGTAATTATTACAAGTAACAGTAACTTCGATACTAATTATGACAGGTAACTGTAACTTCGATACTATTTATGACAGGTAACTGTAACTTCGATACAAATTATGAAAGGTAGCTGTAACTTAGATATTAATTATGACAAGTAACTGTAATTTCGATACAAATTATGGCAGGTAACTGTAACTTCGATACTAATTATGACAGGTAACATTTACTTCGCTACTAATTATGACAAGTAACAGTTACTTCGATACTAATTATGACAAGTAACTATAACTTCGAAACTAATTATGACAGTTAACTGTAACATCGTTACTATTTATGACAAGTATCTGTAATTTCGGTACAAATTATGGCAGGTAACTGTAACTTCGATACTAATTATGACAGGTAACTGTAACTTCGTTACTAATTATGACAAGTAACTGTAATTTCGATACAAATAATGGCAGGTAACTGTAACTACGATACTAATTATGACAGGTAACTGTAACTTCGATACTAATTATGACAAGGAACTGTTATTTTGATACAAATTATGGCAGGTAACTGTAACTTCGTTACTAATTATGACATGTAACTGTAATTTCGGTACAAATTATGGCAGGGTACTGTAACTTCGATACAAATTATGACAAGGAACAGTAATTTCGATACAAATAATGGCAGGTAACTGTAACTTCGATACTAATTATGACAAGTAACTGTAATTTCGATACAAATAATGGCAGGTAACTGTAACTACGATACTAATTATGACAGGTAACTGTAACTTCGATACTAATTATGACAAGGAACTGTAATTTCGATACAAATTATGGCAGGTAACTGTAACTTCGATACTAATTATGACAGGTTACAGTAACTTCGATACTTATTATGACAAGTAACTGTAACTTAGATACTAATTGTGACAGGTAACAGGCGATACTAATTATGACAAGTAATTCTAACTTCATTACAAATTATGACAAGTAACTGTAATTTCGATACAAATTATGGCAGGTAACTGTAACTTCGTTACTAATTATGGCAGGTAACTTTAATTTCGATACTTATTATGGCTGGTAACTGTAACGTCGTTACTAATTATGACAAGTAACTGTAATTTTGATTAAAAAAATTATGGCAGGTAATTGTAACTTCGATACTAATTATGACAGGTAACAGTAACTTCGTTACTAATTATGACAAGTTACTGTAACGTCGATACTAATTATGACAGGTAACGGTAGCATCGTTACTAATTATCACAAGTAACTGAAACTTCGATACTAATTATGACAGGTAACTGTAACTTCGTTACTAATTATGAACAGTAACTGTAATTTCGATACTTATTATGGCTGGTAACTGTAACGTCGTTACTAATTATGACAAGTAACTGTAATTTCGATACAAATTATGGCAGGTAACTGTAACTTCGATACTAATGATGACAGAAAACCGTAACTTCGATATTAATTATGACAGGTAACAGTAACTTCGATACTAATTATGGCAGGTAACTGTAACTTCGATACTTATTATGACAGTTAACTGTAAATTCGTTACTAATTAGGACAAGTAACTGTAATTTCGATACTAATTTTGGCTGGTAAATTTAACGTCGTTACTAATTATGACAAGTAACTGTAATTTCGATACAAATTATGGCAGGTAACTGTAACTTCGATACTAATGATGACAGAAAACCGTAACTTCGATACTAATTATGGCAGTTAACAGAAACTTCGATACTAATTATGGCAGGTAACTGTAACTTCGATACTAATTATGACAGTTAACTGTAACTTCGTTACTAATTATGACAAGTAACTGTAATTTCGATACAAATTATGGCAGGTAACAGTAACTTCGGTACTAATTATGACAGGTAACAGTAACTTCGATACTAATTATGACAAGTTACTGTATCTTCGATACTAATTATGACAGGTAACTGTAACTTCGTTACTAATTATGACAAGTAAATGTAATTTCGATACATATTATGGCACGTAACTGTTATTTCGATACTAATTATGGCAGGTAACAGTAACTTCGATACTAATTATGACAAGTTACAGTAACTTCGATACTAATTATGACAAGTAACTGTAACTTCGAAACTAATTATGACAGGTAACGGTAACATCGTTACTAATTATGACAAGTAACTGTAATTTCGATACAAATTATGGCAGGTAACAGTAACTTCGGTACTAATTATGACAGGTAACAGTAACTTCGATACTAATTATGACAAGTTACTGTATCTTCGATACTAATTATGACAGGTAACTGTAACTTCGTTACTAATTATGACAAGTAAATGTAATTTCGATACAAATTATGGCACGTAACTGTTATTTCGATACTAATTATGGCAGGTAACAGTAACTTCGATACTAATTATGACAAGTTACAGTAACTTCGTTACTAATTATGACAAGTAACTGTAATTTCGATACAAATAATGGCAGGTAACTGTAACTACGATACTAATTATGACAGGTAACTGTAACTTCGATACTAATTATGACAAGTAACTGTAATTTCGATACAAATTATGGCAGGTAACAGTAACTTCGGTACTAATTATGACAGGTAACAGTAACTTCGATACTAATTATGACAAGTTACTGTATCTTCGATACTAATTATGACAGGTAACTGTAACTTCGTTACTAATTATGACAAGTAAATGTAATTTCGATACAAATTATGGCACGTAACTGTTATTTCGATACTAATTATGGCAGGTAACAGTAACTTCGATACTAATTATGACAAGTTACAGTAACTTCGATACTAATTATGACAAGTAACTGTAACTTCGAAACTAATTAAGACAGGTAACGGTAACATCGTTACTAATTACGACAAGTTACTGTAACTTCGATACGAATTATGACAGGTAACTGTAACTTCGTTACTAATTATGACAAGTAACTGTAATTTCGATACAAATTATGGCACGTAACTGTAATTTATATACTAATTATGGCAGGTAACAGTAACTTCGATACTAATTATGACAGGTAACTCTAACTTCGTTACTAATTATGACAAGTAATTCTAACTTCATTGCAAATTATGACATGTAACTGTAATTTCGATACAAATTATGGCAGGTTACTGTAACTTCGTTACTAATTATGGCAGGTAACTGTAATTTCGATACAAATAATGGCAGGTAACAGTAACCTCGATACTAATTATGACAGGTAACTGTAACTCCGATACTAATTATGACAAGTAACTCTAACTTCGTTACTAATTATGACAAGTAACTGTAATTTTGATAAAAAAAATTATGGCTGGTAGTTGTAACTTCGAAACTAATTATGACAGGTAACAGTAACTTCGATACTAATTATGACAGGTAACTGTAACTTCGTTACTAATTATGACAAGTAACTGTAATTTCGATACTAATTTTGGCTGGTAACTGTAACGTCGTTACTAATTATGACAAGTAACTGTAATTTCGATACAAATTATGGCAGGTAACTGTAACTTCGATACTAATGATGACAGAAAACCGTAACTTCGATACTAATTATGGCAGTTAACAGAAACTTCGATACTAATTATGGCAGGTAACTGTAACTTCGATACTAATTATGACAGTTAACTGTAACTTCGTTACTAATTATGACAAGTAACTGTAATTTCGATACAAATTATGGCAGGTAACAGTTACTTCGGTACTAATTATGACAGGTAACAGTAACTTCGATACTAATTATGACAAGTTACTGTATCTTCGATACTAATTATGACAGGTAACTGTAACTTCGTTACTAATTATGACAAGTAAATGTAATTTCGATACAAATTATGGCACGTAACTGTTATTTCGATACTAATTATGGCAGGTAACAGTAACTTCGATACTAATTATGACAAGTTACAGTAACTTCGATACTAATTATGACAAGTAACTGTAACTTCGAAACTAATTATGACAGGTAACGGTAACATCGTTACTAATTATGACAAGTAACTGTAATTTCGATACAAATTATGGATGGTAACTGTAACTTCGATACTAATTATGACAGGTAACAGTAACTTCGATACTAATTATGACAAGTTACTGTAACTTCGATACTAATTATGACAGGTAACGGTAACATCGTTACAAATTATGACAAGTTACTGTAATTTCGATACAAATTATGGCTGGAAACTGTAACATCGATACTAATTATGGCAGGTAACAGTATTTTCGATACTAATTATGACAAGTTACTGTAACTTCGATATTAATTTTGACAAGATACTGTAACATCGATACTAATTATGACAGGTAACAGTAACTTCGATAATAATTATGACAAGTTACTGTAACTTCGATACTAATTTTGACAAGTTACTGTAACTTCGATACTAATTATGACAAGTTACTGTAACTTCGATACTAATTATGACAGGTAACTGTAACTTCGATACTAATTATGAGAGGTAACTGTAACTTCGATACTAATTTTGACAAGTTACTGTAACTTCGATACTAATTATGACAAGTTACTGTAACTTCGATACTAATTTTGACAGGTAACAGTAACTTCGATACTAATTTTGACAAGTTACTGTAACTTCGATGCTAATTATGACAGGTAACAGTAACTTCGATACTAATTACGACAGGTAACAATAACTTCGCTACTAATTATGACAAGTAACTGTAATTTCGATACAAACTATGACAGGTAACTGTAACTTCGATACTAATTATGACAAGGAACTGTTATTTCGATACAAATTATGACAGGTAACTGTAACTTCGTTACTAATTATGACAAGTATCTGTAATATCGATACAAATTATGACTGGTAACTGTAACTTCGATACTAATTATGACAGGTAACAGTAACTTCGATACTAATCATGACAAGTTACTGTAACTTCGATACTATTTATGACAGTTAACGGTAACATCGTTACTAATTATGACAAGTAACTGTAATTTCGATACAAATTATGGCTGGTAACTGTAACATCGATACTAATTATGGCAGGTAACAGTATTTTCGATACTAATTATGACAAGTTACTGTAACTTCGATATTAATTTTGACAAGTTACTGTAACTTCGATACTTATTATGACAGGTAACGGTAACATCGTTACTAATTATGACAAGTAACTCTAACTTCATTACAAATTATAACAAGTAACTGTAATTTCGATACAAATTATGGATGGTAACTGTAACTTCGATACTAATTATGACAGGTAACAGTAACTTCTATACTAACTATGACAGGTAACAGTAACTTCGAAACTAATTATGACAGGTAACTGTAACTTCGATACTAATTATGACAGGCAACTGTAACTTCGATACAAATATTGACAAGTTACTGTATTTTCGATACTAATTATGACAAGTTACTGTAACTTCAATACTAATTATGACAGGTATCAGTAACTTCGATACTAATTATGGCAGGTAACTGTAACTTCGATAATAATTATGACTGGTAACTGTAACTTCGATACTAATTATGACAGGTAAATGTAACTTCGTTACTAATTATGACAGGTCTCAGTAACTTCGATACTAAATATGGAAGGTTACTGTAAATTCGATACTAATTATGACAGGTAACAGTAACTTCGATACTAATTATGACAGGTAACTGTTACTTCGATACTAATTATGACAGGTAACTGTAACTTCGATACTAATTTTGACAAGTTACTGTAACTTCGATACTAATTATGACAAGTTACTGTAACTTCGATACTAATTTTGACAAGTAACTGTAACTTCGATACAAATTATGGCAGGTAACTGTAACATCGATACTAATTATGACAGGTATCAGTAACTTCGATACTAATTATGACAGGTAACAGTAACTTCGATACTTATTATGACAAGTTACTGTAACTTCGATACTAATTTTGACAAGTAACTGCAATTTCGATACAAATTATGGCAGGTAACTGTAACATCGATACTAATTATGACAGGTAACTGTAACTTCGATACTAATTATGACAGGTAACAGTAACTTCGATACTAATTATGACAGGTAACAGTAACTTCGATACTAATTATGTCAAGTAACTCTAACTTCATTACAAATTATGACAAGTAACTGTAATTTCCATACAAATTATGGCAGGTAACTGTAACATCGATACTAATTATGACAAGTAACTGTAATTTCGATACAAATTATGGCAGGTAACTGTAACTTCGATACTAATTATGACAGGTAACAGTAACTTCGAAACTTATTATGACAGGTAACAGTAACTTCGATACTAATTATGACAGAAAACAGTAACTTCGAAACTTATTATGACAGGTAACAGTAACTTCGATACTAATTATGGCAGGTAACTGTAACTTCGATACTAATTATGACAGTTAACTGTAACTTCGTTACTAATTATGACAAGTTACTGTAATGTCGATACGAATTATGGCAGGTAACTGTAACTTCGATACTAATTATGACAGGTAACAGTAACTTAGATACTAATTATGACCTGTAACTGTAACTTCGATACTAATTATGACAGGTAACTGTAACTCCGTTACAAATTATGACATGTTACTGTAATTTCGATACAGATTATGTCAGGAACAGTAACTTCGATACTAATTATGACAGGTAACTGTAACTTCGATACTTATTATGACAGGTAACTGTAACTTGGATACTAATTATAACAGGTAACTGTAACTTCGATACAAATTATGACAGGTAACTGTAACTTCGATATTAATTATGACAAGTAACTGTAATTTCGATACAAATTATGGCAGGTAACTGTAACTTCGATACTAATTATGACAGGTAACTGTAACTTCGATACAAATTATGACAGGTAACTGTAACTTTGATATTAATTATGACAAGTAACTGTAATTTCGATACAAATTATGGCAGGTAACTGTAACTTCGATACTAATTATGACAGGTTACATTAACTTCGATACTAATTATGACCAGTAACAGTTACTTCGATACTAATTATGACAAGTAACTATAACATCGAAACTAATTATGACAGGTAACTGTAACATCGTTACCAATTATGACAAGTATCTGTAATTTCGGTACAAATTCTGGCAGGTAACTGTAACTTCGATACAAATTATGACAGGTAACTGTAACTTCGTTACTTATTATGACAAGTAACTGTAATTTCGATACAAATAATGGCAGGTAACTGTAACTTCGATACTAATTATGACAGGTAACTGTAACTTCGATACTAATTATGACAAGGAACTGTTATTTCGATAAAAATTATGGCAGGTAACTGTAACTTCATTACTAATTATGAGAAGTAACTGTAATTTCGGTACAAATTATGGCAGGTAACTGTAACTTCGATACAAATTATGACAAGGAACTGTAAATTCGATACAAATAATGGCAGGTAACTGTAACTTCGATACTAATTATGACAGGTAACAGTAACTTCGATACTAATTATGACTGGTAACTGTAACTTCGCTACTAATTATGACAAGTAACTGTAATTTCGATAGAAAATATGACAGGTAACTGTAACTTCGATACTAATTATGACAGGTTACATTAACTTCGATACTAATTATGACCAGTAACAGTTACTTCGATACTAATTATGACAAGTAACTATAACATCGAAACTAATTATGACAGGTAACTGTAACATCGTTACCAATTATGACAAGTATCTGTAATTTCGGTACAAATTCTGGCAGGTAACTGTAACTTCGATACAAATTATGACAGGTAACTGTAACTTCGTTACTTATTATGACAAATAACTGTTATTTCGATAAAAATTATGGCAGGTAACTGTAACTTCGTTACTAATTATGAGAAGTAACTGTAATTTCGGTACAAATTATGGCAGGTAACTGTAACTTCGATACAAATTATGACAAGGAACTGTAAATTCGATACAAATAATGGCAGGTAACTGTAACTTCGATACTAATTATGACAGGTAACTGTAACTTCGATACTAATTATGACAAGGATCTGTTATTTCGATACAAATTATGACAGGTAACTGTAACTTCTTTATTAATTATGACAAGTATCTGTAATTTCGGTACCAATTAAGGCAGGTAACTGTAACTTCGATACAAATTATGACAGGTAACTGTAACTTCGTTACTAATTATGACAAGTAACTGTAATTTCGATACAAATAATGGCAGGTAACTGTAACTTCGATACTAATTATGACAGGTAACAGTAACATCGATACTAATTATGACAGGTAACAGTAACTTCGCTACTAATTATGTCAAGTAAATGTAATTTCGATACAAACTAAGACAGGTAACTGTAACTTCGATACTAATTAAGACAAGGAACTGTTATTTCGATACAAATTACGACAGGTAACAGTAACTTCGCTACTAATTATGACAAGTAATTGTAATTTCGATACAAACTATGACTGGTAACTGTAACTTCGTTACTAATTATGACAAGTATCTGTAATTTCGATACAAATTATGGCTGGTAACATTAACTTCGATACTAATTATGACAGGTAACTGTAACTTCGTTACTAATTATGACAAGGAACTGTTATTTCGATACAAATTATGACAGGTAACTGTAACTTCTTTATTAATTATGACAAGTATCTGTAATTTCGGTACCAATTATGGCAGGTAACTGTAACTTCGATACAAATTACGACAGGTAACTGTAACTTCGTTACTAATTATGACAAGTAACTGTTATTTCGATACAAATAATGGCAGGTAACTGTAACTTCGATACTAATTATGACAGGTAACAGTAACATCGATACTAATTATGACAGGTAACAGTAACTTCGCTACTAATTATGACAAGTAAATGTAATTTCGATACAAACTATGACAGGTAACTGTAACTTCGATACTAATTATGACAAGGAACTGTTATTTCGATACAAATTATGACAGTAAACTGTAACTTCGTTACTAATTATGACAAGTATCTGTAATTTCGATACAAATTATGGCTGGTAACATTAACTTCGATACTAATTATGACAGGTAACTGTACCTTCGTTACTAATTATGACAAGTAACTGTACTTTCGATACAAATGATGGCAGGTAACTGTAACTTCGATACTAATTATGACAGGTAACAATAACTTCGATACTAATTATGACAGAAAACAGTAATTTCGATACTAATTATGACAGGTAACAGTATCTTCGATACTAATTATGGCAGGTAACTGTTACTTCGATACTAATGATGACAGTTAACTGTAACTTCGTTACTAATTATGACAATTAACTGTAATTTCGATACCAATTATGGCAGGTAACTGTAACTTCGATACTAATTATGACAGGTAACAGTAACTTCGATACTAATTATAACAAGAAACTGTTACTTCGATACTAATTATGACAGGTAACGGTAACTTCGTTACTAATTATGACAAGTAACTGTAATTTCGATACTAATTATGGCAGGTAACTGTTATTTCCATACAAATTATGGCAGGTAACTGTAACTTCGATACTAATTACGACAAGTAACTCTAACTTCATTACAAATTATGAAAAGTAACTGTAATTTCGATACAAATTATTGCAGGTAACTGAAACATCGTTAGTAATTATGGCAGGTAACTGTAATTTCGATACACATTATGACAGGTAACAGTAACTTCGAAGCTAATTATGACAGGTAACTGCAACCTCGACACTAATTATGACAGGTTACTGTAACTTCGTTACTAATTATGACAAAAAACTGTAATTTCGATACTAATTATGGCAGGTAACTGTAATTTCGATACAAATTATGGCAGGTAACTGTAACTTCGATACTAATTATGACAAGTAACAGTAACTTCGATACTAATTATGACAAGTAACTGTAACTTCGATACAAATTATGACAGGTAGCTGTAACCTCGATATTAATTATGACAAGTAACTGTAATTTCGATACAAATTATGGCAGGTAACTGTAACTTCGATACTAATTATGACAGGTTACATTAACTTCGATACTAATTATGACAAGTAACAGTTACTTCGATACTAATTATGACAAATAACTATAACTTCGAAACTAATTATGACAGGTAACTGTAACATCGTTACTATTTATGACAAGTATCTGTAATTTCGGTACAAATTATGGCAGGTAACTGTAACTTCGATACAAATTATGACAGTTAACTGTAACTTCGTTACTAATTATGACAAGTAACTGTAATTTCGATACAAATAATGGCAGGTAACTGTAACTACGATACTAATTATGACAGATAACTGTAACTTCGATACTAATTATGACAAGGAACTGTTATTTCGATACAAATTATGGCAGGTAACTGTAACTTCGTTACTAATTATGACATGTAACTGTAATTTCGGTACAAATTATGGCAGGTAACTGTAACTTCGATACAAATTATGACAGTTAACTGTAACTTCGTTACTAATTATGACAAGTAACTGTAATTTCGAAGCAAATAATGGCAGGTAACTGTAACTTCGATACTAATTATGACAGGTAACAGTAACTTCGATACTAATTATGACAGAAAACAGTAACTTCGAAACTTATTATGACAGGTAACAGTAACTTCGATACTAATTATGGCAGGTAACTGTAACTTCGATACTAATTATGACAGTTAACTGTAACTTCGTTACTAATTATGACAAGTTACTGTAATGTCGATACGAATTATGGCAGGTAACTGTAACTTCGATACTAATTATGACAGGTAACAGTAACTTAGATACTAATTATGACCTGTAACTGTAACTTCGATACTAATTATGACAGGTAACTGTAACTCCGTTACAAATTATGACATGTTACTGTAATTTCGATACAAATTATTGCAGGTAATTGTAACTTCGATACTATTTATGACAGGTAACAGTTACTTCGATACTAATTATGACAAATAACAGTAACTTCGATACTAATTATGACAAGTAACAGTAACTTCGAAATTAATTATGACAGGTAACTGTAACATCGTTACTAATTATGACAAGTAACTTTAATTTCGATACAAATTATGGCAGGTAACTGTAACTTCGATACTAATTATGACAGGTTACAGCAACCTCGATACTAGTTATGACAAGTAAGTGTAACTTCGATTCTAATTATGACGTGTAACTGTAACTTCGATACTAATTATGACTAGTAACTCTAACTTCGTTACTAATTAGGACAAGTAACTGTAATTTTGATAAAAAATTATGGCAGGTAACTGTAACTTCGATACTAATTATGACAGGTAACAGTAACTTCGATACTAATTATGACAGGTAACTGTAACTTCGTTACTAATTATGACAAGTAACTGTAATTTCGATACAGATTATGTCAGGTAACAGTAACTTCGATACTAATTATGACAGGTAACTGTAACTTCGATACTTATTATGACAGGTAACTGTAACTTGGATACTAATTATGACAGGTAACTGTAACTTCGATACAAATTATGACAGGTAAATGTAACTTCGATATTAATTATGACAAGTAACTGTAATTTCGATACAAATTATGGCAGGTAACTGTAACTTCGATACTAATTATGACAGGTAACTGTAACTTCGATACAAATTATGACAGGTAACTGTAACTTTGATATTAATTATGACAAGTAACTGTAATTTCGATACAAATTATGGCAGGTAACTGTAACTTCGATACTAATTATGACAGGTTACATTAACTTCGATACTAATTATGACCAGTAACAGTTACTTCGATACTAATTATGACAAGTAACTATAACATCGAAACTAATTATGACAGGTAACTGTAACATCGTTACCAATTATGACAAGTATCTGTAATTTCGGTACAAATTCTGGCAGGTAACTGTAACTTCGATACAAATTATGACAGGTAACTGTAACTTCGTTACTTATTATGACAAGTAACTGTAATTTCGATACAAATAATGGCAGGTAACTGTAACTTCGATACTAATTATGACAGGTAACTGTAACTTCGATACTAATTATGACAAGGAACTGTTATTTCGATAAAAATTATGGCAGGTAACTGTAACTTCATTACTAATTATGAGAAGTAACTGTAATTTCGGTACAAATTATGGCAGGTAACTGTAACTTCGATACAAATTATGACAAGGAACTGTAAATTCGATACAAATAATGGCAGGTAACTGTAACTTCGATACTAATTATGACAGGTAACAGTAACTTCGATACTAATTATGACTGGTAACTGTAACTTCGCTACTAATTATGACAAGTAACTGTAATTTCGATAGAAAATATGACAGGTAACTGTAACTTCGATACTAATTATGACAGGTTACATTAACTTCGATACTAATTATGACCAGTAACAGTTACTTCGATACTAATTATGACAAGTAACTATAACATCGAAACTAATTATGACAGGTAACTGTAACATCGTTACCAATTATGACAAGTATCTGTAATTTCGGTACAAATTCTGGCAGGTAACTGTAACTTCGATACAAATTATGACAGGTAACTGTAACTTCGTTACTTATTATGACAAGTAACTGTAATTTCGATACAAATAATGGCAGGTAACTGTAACTTCGATACTAATTATGACAGGTAACTGTAACTTCAATACTAATTATGACAAGGAACTGTTATTTCGATAAAAATTATGGCAGGTAACTGTAACTTCGTTACTAATTATGAGAAGTAACTGTAATTTCGGTACAAATTATGGCAGGTAACTGTAACTTCGATACAAATTATGACAAGGAACTGTAAATTCGATACAAATAATGGCAGGTAACTGTAACTTCGATACTAATTATGACAGGTAACTGTAACTTCGATACTAATTATGACAAGGATCTGTTATTTCGATACAAATTATGACAGGTAACTGTAACTTCTTTATTAATTATGACAAGTATCTGTAATTTCGGTACCAATTATGGCAGGTAACTGTAACTTCGATACAAATTATGACAGGTAACTGTAACTTCGTTACTAATTATGACAAGTAACTGTAATTTCGATACAAATAATGGCAGGTAACTGTAACTTCGATACTAATTATGACAGGTAACAGTAACATCGATACTAATTATGACAGGTAACAGTAACTTCGCTACTAATTATGTCAAGTAAATGTAATTTCGATACAAACTAAGACAGGTAACTGTAACTTCGATACTAATTAAGACAAGGAACTGTTATTTCGATACAAATTACGACAGGTAACAGTAACTTCGCTACTAATTATGACAAGTAATTGTAATTTCGATACAAACTATGACTGGTAACTGTAACTTCGTTACTAATTATGACAAGTATCTGTAATTTCGATACAAATTATGGCTGGTAACATTAACTTCGATACTAATTATGACAGGTAACTGTAACTTCGTTACTAATTATGACAAGGAACTGTTATTTCGATACAAATTATGACAGGTAACTGTAACTTCTTTATTATTTATGACAAGTATCGGTAATTTCGGTACCAATTATGGCAGGTAACTGTAACTTCGATACAAATTACGACAGGTAACTGTAACTTCGTTACTAATTATGACAAGTAACTGTAATTTCGATACAAATAATGGCAGGTAACTGTAACTTCGATACTAATTATGACAGGTAACAGTAACATCGATACTAATTATGACAGGTAACAGTAACTTCGCTACTAATTATGACAAGTAAATGTAATTTCGATACAAACTATGACAGGTAACTGTAACTTCGATACTAATTATGACAAGGAACTGTTATTTCGATACAAATTATGACAGTAAACTGTAACTTCGTTACTAATTATGACAAGTATCTGTAATTTCGGTACCAATTATGGCAGGTAACTGTATCTTCAATACAAATTATGGCAGGTAACTGTAACTTCGATACAAATTACGACAGGTAACAGTAACTTCGCTACTAATTATGACAAGTAATTGTAATTTCGATACAAACTATGACTGGTAACTGTAACTTCGTTACTAATTATGACAAGTATCTGTAATTTCGATACAAATTATGGCTGGTAACATTAACTTCGATACTAATTATGACAGGTAACTGTACCTTCGTTACTAATTATGACAAGTAACTGTACTTTCGATACAAATGATGGCAGGTAACTGTAACTTCGATACTAATTATGACAGGTAACAATAACTTCGATACTAATTATGACAGAAAACAGTAATTTCGATACTAATTATGACAGGTAACAGTATCTTCGATACTACATATGGCAGGTAACTGTTACTTCGATACTAATGATGACAGTTAACTGTAACTTCGTTACTAATTATGACAATTAACTGTAATTTCGATACCAATTATGGCAGGTAACTGTAACTTCGATACTAATTATGACAGGTAACAGTAACTTCGATACTAATTATAACAAGAAACTGTTACTTCGATACTAATTATGACAGGTAACGGTAACTTCGTTACTAATTATGACAAGTAACTGTAATTTCGATACTAATTATGGCAGGTAACTGTTATTTCCATACAAATTATGGCAGGTAACTGTAACTTCGATACTAATTACGACAAGTAACTCTAACTTCATTACAAATTATGAAAAGTAACTGTAATTTCGATACAAATTATTGCAGGTAACTGAAACATCGTTACTAATTATGGCAGGTAACTGTAATTTCGATACACATTATGACAGGTAACAGTAACTTCGAAGCTAATTATGACAGGTAACTGCAACCTCGACACTAATTATGACAGGTTACTGTAACTTCGTTACTAATTATGACAAAAAACTGTAATTTCGATACTAATTATGGCAGGTAACTGTAATTTCGATACAAATTATGGCAGGTAACTGTAACTTCGATACTAATTATGACAAGTAACAGTAACTTCGATACTAATTATGACAAGTAACTGTAACTTCGAAACAAATTATGACAGGTAACTGTAACATCGTTACTAATTACGACAAGTAACTGTAATTTCGATACAAATTATGGCAGGTAGCTGTAACTTCGATATTAATTATGACAGGTTACAGTAACCTCGATACTAATTATGACAAGTAAATGTAACTTCGATACTAATTATGACGGGTAACTGTAACTTCGATACTAATTATGACTAGTAACTCTAAGTTCGTTACTAATTAGGACAAGTAACTGTAATTTTGATAAAAAATTATGGCAGGTAACTGTAACTTCGATACTAATTATGACAGGTAACTGTAACTTCGATACTAATTATGACAGGTAACTGTATCTTCGTTACTAATTATTACAATTAACTGTAACTTCGATACTAATTATGACAAGTAACTGTAATTTCGATACAAATTATGGCAGGTAACTGTAACTTCTTTACTAATTATGACAGGTAACTGTAATTTCGGTACAAATTATGGCAGGTAACTGCAACTTCGATACAAATTATGACAGGTAACTGTAACTTCGATATTAATTATGACAAGTAACTGTAATTTCGATACAGATTATGTCAGGTAACAGTAACTTCGATAGTAATTATGACAAGTAACAGTAACTTCGATACTTATTATGACAGGTAACTGTAACTTCGATACTAATTATGACAGGTAACTGTAACTTCGATACAAATTATGACAGGTAGCTGTAACCTCGATATTAATTATGACAAGTAACTGTAATTTCGATACAAATTATGGCAGGTAACTGTAACTTCGATACTAATTATGACAGGTTACATTAACTTCGATACTAATTATGACAAGTAACAGTTACTTCGATACTAATTATGACAAATAACTATAACTTCGAAACTAATTATGACAGGTAACTGTAACATCGTTACTATTTATGACAAGTATCTGTAATTTCGGTACAAATTATGGCAGGTAACTGTAACTTCGATACAAATTATGACAGTTAACTGTAACTTCGTTACTAATTATGACAAGTAACTGTAATTTCGATACAAATAATGGCAGGTAACTGTAACTACGATACTAATTATGACAGATAACTGTAACTTCGATACTAATTATGACAAGGAACTGTTATTTCGATACAAATTATGGCAGGTAACTGTAACTTCGTTACTAATTATGACATGTAACTGTAATTTCGGTACAAATTATGGCAGGTAACTGTAACTTCGATACAAATTATGACAGTTAACTGTAACTTCGTTACTAATTATGACAAGTAACTGTAATTTCGATACAAATAATGGCAGGTAACTGTAACTTCGATACTAATTATGACAGGTAACAGTAACTTCGATACTAATTATGACTGGTAACTGTAACTTCGCTACTAATTATGACAAGTAACTGTAATTTCGATAGACAATATGACAGGCAACTGTAACTTCGATACTAATTATGACAGGTTACATTAACTTCGATACTAATTATGACCAGTAACAGTTACTTCGATACTAATTATGACATGTAACTATAACATCGAAACTAATTATGACAGGTAACTGTAACATCGTTACCAATTATGACAAGTAACTGTAATTTCGGTACAAATTCTGGCAGGTAACTGTAACTTCGATACAAATTATGACAGGTAACTGTAACTTCGTTACTTATTATGACAAATAACTGTAATTTCGATACAAATAATGGCAGGTAACTGTAACTTCGATACTAATTATGACAGGTAACTGTAACTTCGATACTAATTATGACAAGGAACTGTTATTTCGATAAAAATTATGGCAGGTAACTGTAACTTCGTTACTAATTATGAGAAGTAACTGTAATTTCGGTACAAATTATGGCAGGTAACTGTAACTTCGATACAAATTATGACAAGGAACTGTAAATTCGATACAAATAATGGCAGGTAACTGTAACTTCGATACTAATTATGACAGGTAACTGTAACTTCGATACTAATTATGACAAGGAACTGTTATTTCGATACAAATTATGACAGGTAACTGTAACTTCTTTATTAATTATGACAAGTATCTGTAATTTCGGTACCAATTATGGCAGGTAACTGTAACTTCGATACAAATTATGACAGGTAACTGTAACTTCGTTACTAATTATGACAAGTAACTGTAATTTCGATACAAATAATGGCAGGTAACTGTAACTTCGATACTAATTATGACAGGTAACAGTATCATCGATACGAATTATGACAGGTAACAGTAACTTCGCTACTAATTATGACAAGTAAATGTAATTTCGATACAAACTAAGACAGGTAACTGTAACTTCGATACTAATTAAGACAAGGAACTGTTATTTCGATACAAATTACGACAGGTAACAGTAACTTCGCTACTAATTATGACAAGTAATTGTAATTTCGATACAAACTATGACTGGTAACTGTAACTTCGTTACTAATTATGACAAGTATCTGTAATTTCGATACAAATTATGGCTGGTAACATTAACTTCGATACTAATTATGACAGGTAACTGTAACTTCGTTACTAATTATGACAAGGAACTGTTATTTCGATACAAATTATGACAGGTAACTGTAACTTCTTTATTAATTATGACAAGTATCTGTAATTTCGGTACCAATTATGGCAGGTAACTGTAACTTCGATACAAATTATGACAGGTAACTGTAACTTCGTTACTAATTATGACAAGTAACTGTAATTTCGATACAAATAATGGCAGGTAACTGTAACTTCGATACTAATTATGACAGGTAACAGTAACATCGATACTAATTATGACAGGTAACAGTAACTTCGCTACTAATTATGACAAGTAAATGTAATTTCGATACAAACTATGACAGGTAACTGTAACTTCGATACTAATTATGACAAGGAACTGTTATTTCGATACAAATTATGACAGTAAACTGTAACTTCGTTACTAATTATGACAAGTATCTGTAATTTCGGTACCAATTATGGCAGGTAACTGTATCTTCAATACAAATTATGGCAGGTAACTGTAACTTCGATACAAATTACGACAGGTAACAGTAACTTCGCTACTAATTATGACAAGTAATTGTAATTTCGATACAAACTATGACTGGTAACTGTAACATCGTTACTAATTATGACAAGTATCTGTAATTTCGATACAAATTATGGCTGGTAACATTAACTTCGATACTAATTATGACAGGTAACTGTAACTTCGATACTAATTATGACAAGGAACTGTTTTCGATACAAATTATGACAGGTAACTGTAACTTCTATACTAATTATGACAGGTAACTGTACCTTCGTTACTAATTATGACAAGTAACTGTACTTTCGATACAAATTATGGCAGGTAACTGTAACTTCGATACTAATTATGACAGGTTACATTAACTTCGATACTAATTATGACAAGTAACAGTTACTTCGATACTAATTATGACAAATAACTATAACTTCGAAACTAATTATGACAGGTAACTGTAACATCGTTACTATTTATGACAAGTATCTGTAATTTCGGTACAAATTATGGCAGGTTACTGTAACTTCGATACAAATTATGGCAGTTAACTGTAACTTCGTTACTAATTATGACAAGTAACTGTAATTTCGATACAAATAATGGCAGGTAACTGTAACTACGATACTAATTATGACAGATAACTGTAACTTCGATACTAATTATGACAAGGAACTGTTATTTCGATACAAATTATGGCAGGTAACTGTAACTTCGTTACTAATTATGACATGTAACTGTAATTTCGGTACAAATTATGGCAGGTAACTGTAACTTCGATACAAATTATGACAGTTAACTGTAACTTCGTTACTAATTATGACAAGTAACTGTAATTTCGATACAAATAATGGCAGGTAACTGTAACTTCGATACTAATTATGACAGGTAACAGTAACTTCGATACTAATTATGACTGGTAACTGTAACTTCGCTACTAATTATGACAAGTAACTGTAATTTCGATAGAAAATATGACAGGGAACTGTAACTTCGATACTAATTATGACAGGTTACATTAACTTCGATACTAATTATGACCAGTAACAGTTACTTCGATACTAATTATGACAAGTAACTATAACATCGAAACTAATTATGACAGGTAACTGTAACATCGTTACCAATTATGACAAGTATCTGTAATTTCGGTACAAATTCTGGCAGGTAACTGTAACTTCGATACAAATTATGACAGGTAACTGTAACTTCGTTACTTATTATGACAAGTAACTGTAATTTCGATACAAATAATGGCAGGTAACTGTAACTTCGATACTAATTATGACAGGTAACTGTAACTTCGATACTAATTATGACAAGGAACTGTTATTTCGATAAAAATTATGGCAGGTAACTGTAACTTCGTTACTAATTATGAGAAGTAACTGTAATTTCGGTACAAATTATGGCAGGTAACTGTAACTTCGATACAAATTATGACAAGGAACTGTAAATTCGATACAAATAATGGCAGGTAACTGTAACTTCGATACTAATTATGACAGGTAACTGTAACTTCGATACTAATTATGTCAAGGAACTGTTATTTCGATACAAATTATGACAGGTAACTGTAACTTCTTTATTAATTATGACAAGTATCTGTAATTTCGGTACCAATTATGGCAGGTAACTGTAACTTCGATACAAATTATGACAGGTAACTGTAACTTCGTTACTAATTATGACAAGTAACTGTAATTTCGATACAAATAATGCCAGGTAACTGTAACTTCGATACTAATTATGACAGGTAACAGTAACATCGATACTAATTATGACAGGTAACAGTAAATTCGCTACTAATTATGACAAGTAAATGTAATTTCGATACAAACTAAGACAGGTAACTGTAACTTCGATACTAATTAAGACAAGGAACTGTTATTTCGATACAAATTACGACAGGTAACAGTAACTTCGCTACTAATTATGACAAGTAATTGTAATTTCGATACAAACTATGACTGGTAACTGTAACTTCGTTACTAATTATGACAAGTATCTGTAATTTCGATACAAATTATGGCTGGTAACATTAACTTCGATACTAATTATGACAGGTAACTGTAACTTCGTTACTAATTATGACAAGGAACTGTTATTTCGATACAAATTATGACAGGTAACTGTAACTTCTTTATTAATTATGACAAGTATCTGTAATTTCGGTACCAATTATGGCAGGTAACTGTAACTTCGATACAAATTATGACAGGTAACTGTAACTTCGTTACTAATTATGACAAGTAACTGTAATTTCGATACAAATAATGGCAGGTAACTGTAACTTCGATACTAATTATGACAGGTAACAGTAACATCGATACTAATTATGACAGGTAACAGTAACTTCGCTACTAATTATGACAAGTAAATGTAATTTCGATACAAACTATGACAGGTAACTGTAACTTCGATACTAATTATGACAAGGAACTGTTATTTCGATACAAATTATGACAGTAAACTGTAACTTCGTTACTAATTATGACAAGTATCTGTAATTTCGGTACCAATTATGGCAGGTAACTGTATCTTCAATACAAATTATGGCAGGTAACTGTAACTTCGATACAAATTACGACAGGTAACAGTAACTTCGCTACTAATTATGACAAGTAATTGTAATTTCGATACAAACTATGACTGGTAACTGTAACTTCGTTACTAATTATGACAAGTATCTGTAATTTCGATACAAATTATGGCTGGTAACATTAACTTCGATACTAATTATGACAGGTAACTGTAACTTCGATACTAATTATGACAAGGAACTGTTATTTCGATACAAATTATGACAGGTAACTGTAACTTCTATACTAATTATGACAGGTAACTGTACCTTCGTTACTAATTATGACAAGTAACTGTACTTTCGATACAAAT
The DNA here is from genome assembly GCA_946902985.2 of Meconema thalassinum. NCBI lineage: Eukaryota > Metazoa > Arthropoda > Insecta > Orthoptera > Tettigoniidae > Meconema > Meconema thalassinum. The sequence goes on along the minus strand of OX336388.2, from coordinate 1,175,465,982 downwards.
GATGGCAGGTAACTGTAACTTCGATACTAATTATGACAGGTAACAATAACTTCGATACTAATTATGACAGAAAACAGTAATTTCGATACTAATTATGACAGGTAACAGTATCTTCGATACTAATTATGGCAGGTAACTGTTACTTCGATACTAGTGATGACAGTTAACTGTAACTTCGTTACTAATTATGACAATTAACTGTAATTTCGATACCAATTATGGCAGGTAACTGTAACTTCGATACTAATTATGACAGGTAACAGTAACTTCGATAATAATTATAACAAGAAACTGTTACTTCGATACTAATTATGACAGGTAACGGTAACTTCGTTACTAATTATGACAAGTAACTGTAATTTCGATACTAATTATGGCAGGTAACTGTAATTTCCATACAAATTATGGCAGGTAACTGTAACTTCGATACTAATTACGACAAGTAACTCTACCTTCATTACAAATTATGACAAGTAACTGTAATTTCGATACAAATTATTGCAGGTAACTTAAACATCGTTACTAATTATGGCAGGTAACTGTAATTTCGATACACATTATGACAGGTAACAGTAACTTCGAAGCTAATTATGACAGGTAACTGCAACCTCGACACTAATTATGACAGGTTACTGTAACTTCGTTACTAATTATGACAAAAAACTGTAATTTCGATAATAATTATGGCAGGTAACTGTAATTTCGATACAAATTATGGCAGGTAACTGTAACTTCGATACCAATTATGACAAGTAACAGTAACTTCGATACTAATTATGACAAGTAACTGTAACTTCGAAACAAATTATGACAGGTAACTGTAACATCGTTACTAATTATGACAAGTAACTGTAATTTCGATACAAATTATGGCAGGTAACTGTAACTTCGATATTAATTATGACAGGTTACAGTAACCTCGATACTAATTATGACAAGTAAATGTAACTTCGATACTAATTATGACGGGTAACTGTAACTTCGATACTAATTATGACTAGTAACTCTAAGTTCGTTACTAATTAGGACAAGTAACTGTAATTTTGATAAAAAATTATGGCAGGTAACTGTAACTTCGATACTAATTATGACAGGTAACTGTAACTTCGATACTAATTATGACAGGTAACTGTAACTTCGTTACTAATTATTACAATTAACTGTAACTTCGATACTAATTATGACAAGTAACTGTAATTTCGATACAAATTATGGCAGGTAACTGTAACTTCTTTACTAATTATGACAGGTAACTGTAATTTCGGTACAAATTATGGCAGGTAACTGTAACTTCGATACAAATTATGACAGGTAACTGTAACTTCGATATTAATTATGACAAGTAACTGTAATTTCGATACAGATTATGTCAGGTAACAGTAACTTCGATAGTAATTATGACAAGTAACAGTAACTTCGATACTTATTATGACAGGTAACTGTAACTTCGATACTACTTATGACAGGTAACTGTAACTTCGATACAAATTATGACAGGTAGCTGTAACCTCGATATTAATTATGACAAGTAACTGTAATTTCGATACAAATTATGGCAGGTAACTGTAACTTCGATACTAATTATGACAGGTTACATTAACTTCGATACTAATTATGACAAGTAACAGTTACTTCGATACTAATTATGACAAATAACTATAACTTCGAAACTAATTATGACAGGTAACTGTCACATCGTTACTATTTATGACAAGTATCTGTAATTTCGGTACAAATTATGGCAGGTAACTGTAACTTCGATACAAATTATGACAGGTAACTGTAACATCGTTACTAATTATGACAAGTAACTGTAATTTCGATACAAATAATGGCAGGTAACTGTAACTACGATACTAATTATGACAGATAACTGTAACTTCGATACTAATTATGACAAGGAACTGTTATTTCGATACAAATTATGGCAGGTAACTGTATTTTCGTTACTAATTATGACATGTAACTGTAATTTCAGTACAAATTATGGCAGGTTACTGTAACTTCGATACAGATTATGACAAGGAACAGTAATTTCGATACAAATAATGGCAGGTAACTGTAACTTCGATACTAATTATGACAGGTAACTGTAACTTCGCTACTAATTATGACAAGTAACTGTAATTTCGATACAAATTATGGCAGGTAACTGTAACTTCGATACTTATTATGACAGGTAACGGTAACTTCGATACTAATTATGACAAGTAACTGTAACTTAGATACTAATTGTGACAGGTAACAGTAACTTCGATACTAATTATGACAAGTAACTCTAACTTCATTGCAAATTATGACAAGTAACTGTAATTTCGATACAAATTATGGCAGGTAACTGTAACTTCGTTACTAATTATGGCAGGTAACTGTAATTTCGATACAAATTATGGCAGGTAACAGTAACCTCGATACTAATTATGACAGGTACCCGAACTCCGATACTAATTATGACAAGTAACTCTAACTTCGTTACTAATTATGACAAGTAACTGTAATTTTGATTAAAAAATTATGGCAGGTAATTGTAACTTCGATACTAATTATGACAGGTAACAGTAACTTCGTTACTAATTATGACAAGTTACTGTAACTTCGATACTAATTATGACAGGTAACGGTAACATCGTTACTAATTATCACAAGTAACTGAAACTTCGATACTTATTATGGCTGGTAACTGTAACGTCGTTACTAATTATGACAAGTAACTGTAATTTCGATACAAATTATGGCAGGTAACTGTAACTTCGATACTAATGATGACAGAAAACCGTAACTTCGATATTAATTATGACAGGTAACAGTAACATCGATACTAATTATGGCAGGTAACTGTAACATCGATACTAATGATGACAAGTTACTGTAACTTCGATACTAATTATGACAGGTAATTATAACTGTAATTTCGATACAAATTATGGCACGTAACTGTAATTTCGATACTAATTATGGCAGGTAACAGTAACTTCGATACTAATTATGACAAGTTACAGTAACTTCGATACTAATTATGACAAGTAACTGTAACTTCGAAACTAATTATGACAGGTAACGGTAACATCGTTACTAATTATGACAAGTAACTGTAATTTCGATACAAATTATGGCTGGTAACTGTAACTTCGATACTATTTATGACAGGTAACAGTAACTTCGATACTAATTATGACAAGTTACTGTAACTTCGATACTAATTATGACAGGTAACTGTAACATCGTTACTAATTATCACAAGTAACTGTAATTTCGATACAAATTATGGCTGGTAACTGTAACATCGATACTAATTATGACAGGTAACAGTAACTTCGATACTAATTATGACAAGTTACTGTATCTTCGATACTAATTATGACAGGTAACAGTAACTTCGATACTAATTATGACAAGTAACTCTAACTTCATTGCAAATTAAGACAAGTAACTGTAATTTCGATACAAATTATGGCAGGTTACTGTAACTTCGTTACTAATTATGGCAGGTAACTGTAATTTCGATACAAATAATGGCAGGTAACAGTAACCTCGATACTAATTATGACAGATAACTGTAACTCCGATACTAATTATGACAAGTAACTGTAATTTCGATACAAATTATGGCAGGTAACAGTAACTTCGATACTAATTATTACAGGCAACAGTAACTTCGATACTAATTATGACTAGTTACTGTAACTTCGATACTAATTATGACAGGTAACTGTAACTTCGTTACTAATTATGACAAGTAACTGTAATTTCGATACTAATTTTGGCTGGTAACTGTAACGTCGTTACTAATTATGACAAGTAACTGTAATTTCGATACAAATTATAGCAGGTAACTGAATTTTCGATACTAATGATGACAGAAACCCGTAACTTCGATACTAATTATGGCAGGTAACAGTAACTTCGATACTAATTATGGCAGGTTACTGTAACTTCGTTACTAATTATGACAGTTAACTGTAACTTCGTTACTAATTATGACAAGTAACTGTAATTTCGATACAAATTATGGCAGGTAACAGTAACTTCGATATTAATTATTACAGGTAACAGTAACTTCGATACTAATTATGACAAGTTACTGTAACTTCGATACTAATTATGACAGGTAACTGTAACTTCGTTACTAATTATGACAAGTAACTGTAATTTCGATACAAATTATGGCACGTAACTGTAATTTCGATACTAATTATGGCAGGTAACAGTAACATCGATACTAATTATGACAAGTTACAGTAACTTCGATACTAATTATGACAAGTAACTGTAACTTCGAAACTAATTATGACAGGTAACGGTAACATCGTTACTAATTATGACAAGTAACTGTAATTTCGATACAAATTATGGATGGTAACTGTAACTTCGATGCTAATTATGACAGGTTACTGTAATTTCGATACAAATAATGGCAGGTAACAGTTACCTCGATACTAATTATGACAGGTAACTGTAACTTCGTTACTAATTATGAAAAGTAACTGTAATTTTGATTAAAAAAAGTATGGCAGGTAATTGTAACTTCGATACTAATTATGACAGGTAACAGTAACTTCGATACTAATTATGACAGGTAACTGTAACTTCGTTACTAATTATGACAAGTAACTGTAATTTCGATACAAATTATGGCAGGTAACAGTAACTTCGATACTAATTATTACAGGTAACAGTAACTTCGATACTAATTATGACAAGTTACTGTAACTTCGATACTAATTATGACAGGTAACGGTAACATCGTTACTAATTATCACAAGTAACTGAAACTTCGATACTTATTATGGCTGGTAACTGTAACGTCGTTACTAATTATGACAAGTAACTGTAATTTCGATACAAATTATGGCAGGTTACTGTAACTTCGTTATTAATTATGGCAGGTAACTGTAATTTCGATACAAATAATGGCAGGTAACAGTAACCTCGATACTAATTATGACAGGTAACTGTAACTCCGATACTAATTATGACAAGTAACTCTAACTTCGTTACTAATTATGACAAGTAACTGTAATTTTGATAAAAAATTATGGCAGGTAATTGTAACTTCGATACTAATTATGACAGGTAACAGTAACTTCGATACTAATTATGACAGGTAACTGTAACTTCGTTACTAATTATGACAAGTAACTGTAATTTCGATACTAATTTTGGCTGGTAACTGAAACGTCGTTACTAATTATGACAAGTAACTGTAATTTCGATACAAATTATGGCAGGTAACTGTAACTTCAATACTAATGATGACAGAAAACCGTAACTTCGATACTAATTATGGCAGGTAACAGTAACTTCGATACTAATTATGGCAGGTAACTGTAACTTCGATACTAATTATGTCAGTTAACTGTAACTTCGTTACTAATTATGACAAGTAACTGTAATTTCGATACAAATTATGGCAGGTAACAGTAACTTCGATACTAATTATGACAGGTAACAGTAACTTCGATACTAATTATGACAAGTTACTGTAACTTCGATACTAATTATGACAGGTAACTGTAACTTCGTAACTAATTATGACAAGTAACTGTAATTTCGATACAAATTATGGCACATAACTGTAATTTCGATACTAATTATGGCAGGTAACAGTAACTTCGATACTAATTATGACAAGTTACAGTAACTTCGATACTATTTATGACAGGTTACATTAACTTCGAAACTAATTATGACAAGTAACAGTTACTTCGATACTAATTATGACAAGTAACTATAACTTCGAAACTAATTATGACAGGTAACTGTAACATCGTTACTATTTATGACAAGTATCTGTAATTTCGGTACAAATTATGGCAGGTAACTGTAACTTCGATACAAATTATGACAAGTAACTGTAACTTCGTTACTAATTATGGCAGGTAACTGTAATTTCGATATAAATAATGGCAGGTAACTGTAACTTCGATATTAATTATGACAAGTAACTGTAATTTCGATACAGATTATGTCAGGTAACAGTAACTTCGATAGTAATTATGACAAGTAACAGTAAGTTCGATACTAATTATGACAGGTAACTGTAACTTCGATACTAATTATGACAGGTAACTGTAACTTCGATACAAATTATGACAGGTTGCTGTAACTTCGATATTAATTATGACAAGTAACTGTAATTTCGATACAAATTATGGCAGGTAATTGTAACTTCGATACTAATTATGACAGGTTACATTAACTTCGATACTAATTATGACAAGTAACAGTTACTTCGATACTTATTATGGCAGGTAACAGTAACTTCGATACAAATTATGACAGGTAACTGTAACTTCGTTACTAATTATGACAAGTAACTGTAATGTCGATACAAATAATGGCAGGTAACTGTAACTACGATACTAATTATGACAGGTAACCGTAACTTCGATACTAATTATGACAAGGAACTGTTATTTCGATACAAATTATGGCAGGTAACTGTAACTTCGTTACTAATTATGACATGTAACTGTAATTTCGGTACAAATTATTGCAGGTTACTGTAACTTCGATACAAATTATGACAAGGAACAGTAATTTCGATACAAATAATGGCAGGCAACTGTAACTTCGATACTAATTATGACAGGTAACTGTAACTTCGCTACTAATTATGACAAGTAACTGTAATTTCGATACAAATTATGGCAGGTAACTGTAACTTCGATACTTATTATGACAGGTAACAGTAACTTCGATACTAATTATGACAAGTAACCGTAACTTAGATACTAATTGTGACAGGTAACAGTAACTTCGATACTAATTATGACAAGTAACTCTAACTTCATTGCAAATTATGACAAGTAACTGTAATTTCGATACAAATTATGGCAGGTAACTGTTACTTCGTTACTAATTATGGCAGGTAACTGTAATTTCGATACAAATTATTGCAGGTAACAGTAACCTCGATACTAATGATGACAGAAAACCGTAACTTCGATATTAATTATGACTGGTAACAGTAACTTCGATACTAATTATGGCAGGTAACTGTAACTTCGATACTAATTATGACAGGTAACTGTAACTTCGTTACTAATTATGACAAGTAACTGTAATTTCGATACTTATTATGGCTGGTAACTGTAACGTCGTTACTAATTATGACAAGTAACTGTAATTTCGATACAAATTATGGCAGGTAACTGTAACTTCGATACTAATGATGACAGAAAACCGTAACTTCGATATTAATTATGACAGGTAACAGTAACTTCGATACTAATTATGGCAGGTAACTGTAACTTCGATACTAATTATGACAAGTTACTGTAACTTCGATACTAATTATGACAGGTAATTATAACTGTAATTTCGATACAAATTATGGCACGTAACTGTAATTTCGATACTAATTATGGCAGGTAACAGTAACTTCGATACTAATTATGACAAGTTACAGTAACTTCGATACTAATTATGACAAGTAACTGTAACTTCGAAACTAATTATGACAGGTAACGGTAACATCGTTACTAATTATGACAAGTAACTGTAATTTCGATACAAATTATGGCTGGTAACTGTAACTTCGATACTATTTATGACAGGTAACAGTAACTTCGATACTAATTATGACAAGTAACTGTAACTTCGATACTAATTATGACAGGTAACTGTAACATCGTTACTAATTATCACAAGTAACTGTAATTTCGATACAAATTATGGCTGGTAACTGTAACATCGATACTAATTATGACAGGTAACAGTAACTTCGATACTAATTATGACAAGTTACTGTATCTTCGATACTAATTATGACAGGTAACAGTAACTTCGATACTAATTATGACAAGTAACTCTAACTTCATTGCAAATTAAGACAAGTAACTGTAATTTCGATACAAATTATGGCAGGTTACTGTAACTTCGTTACTAATTATGGCAGGTAACTGTAATTTCGATACAAATTATGGCAGGTAACAGTAACTTCGATACTAATTATGACAAGTTACTGTAACTTCGATACTAATTATGACAGGTAACTGTAACTTCGTTACTAATTATGACAAGTAACTGTAATTTCGATACTAATTTTGGCTGGTAACTGTAACGTCGTTACTAATTATGACAAGTAACTGTAATTTCGATACAAATTATAGCAGGTAACTGAAACTTCGATACTAATTATGACAAGTAACTGTAACTTCGAAACTAATTATGACAGGTAACGGTAACATCGTTACTAATTATGACAAGTAACTGTAATTTCGATACAAATTATGGCAGGTAACAGTAACTTCGATACTAATTATTACAGGTAACAGTAACTTCGATACTAATTATGACAAGTTACTGTAACTTCGATACTAATTATGACAGGTAACTGTAACTTCGTTACTAATTATGACAAGTAACTGTAATTTCGATACAAATTATGGCACGTAACTGTAATTTCGATACTAATTATGGCAGGTAACAGTAACTTCGATACTAATTATGACAAGTTACAGTAACTTCGATACTAATTATGACAAGTAACTGTAACTTCGAAACTAATTATGACAGGTAACGGTAACATCGTTACTAATTATGACAAGTAACTGTAATTTCGATACAAATTATGGATGGTAACTGTAACTTCGATGCTAATTATGACAGGTTACTGTAATTTCGATACAAATAATGGCAGGTAACAGTTACCTCGATACTAATTATGACAGGTAACTGTAACTTCGTTACTAATTATGAAAAGTAACTGTAATTTTGATAAAAAAAAGTATGGCAGGTAATTGTAACTTCGATACTAATTATGACAGGTAACAGTAACTTCGATACTAATTATGACAGGTAACTGTAACTTCGTTACTAATTATGACAAGTAATTGTAATTTCGATACAAATTATGGCAGGTAACAGTAACTTCGATACTAATTATTACAGGTAACAGTAACTTCGATACTAATTATGACAAGTTACTGTAACTTCGATACTAATTATGACAGGTAACTGTAACTTCGTTACTAATTATGACAAGTAACTGTAATTTCGATACAAATTATGGCACGTAACTGTAATTTCGATACTAATTATGGCAGGTAACAGTAACTTCGATACTAATTATGACAAGTTACAGTAACTTCGATACTAATTATGACAAGTAACTGTAACTTCGAAACTAATTGTGACAGGTAACGGTAACATCGTTACTAATTATGACAAGTAACTGTAATTTCGATACAAATTATGGCTGGTAACTGTAACTTCGATACTAATTATGACAGGTAACAGTAACCTCGATACTAATTATGAGAGGTAACTGTAACTCCGATACTAATTATGACAAGTAACTCTAACTTCGTTACTAATTATGAAAAGTAACTGTAATTTTGATAAAAAAATTATGGCAGGTAATTGTAACTTCGATACTAATTATGACAGGTAACAGTAACTTCGATACTAATTATGACAGGTAACTGTAACTTCGTTACTAATTATGACAAGTAACTGTAATTTCGATACTAATTTTGGCTGGTAACTGTAACGTCGTTACTAATTATTATGACAAGTAACTGTAATTTCGATACAAATTATAGCAGGTAACTGAAACTTCGATACTAATGATGACAGAAAACCGTAACTTCGATACTAATTATGGCAGGTAACAGTAACTTCGATACTAATTATGGCAGGTAACTGTAACTTCGTTACTAATTATGACAGTTAACTGAAACTTCGTTACTAATTATGACAAGTAACTGTAATTTCGATACAAATTATGGCAGGTAACAGTAACTTCGATACTAATTATTACAGGTAACAGTAACTTCGATACTAATTATGACAAGTTACTGTAACTTCGATACTAATTATGACAGGTAACTGTAACTTCGTTACTAATTATGACAAGTAACTGTAATTTCGATACAAATTATGGCACGTAACTGTAATTTCGATACTAATTATGGCAGGTAACAGTAACTTCGATACTAATTATGACAAGTTACAGTAACTTCGATACTAATTATGACAAGTTACTGTAACTTCGATACTAATTATGACAGGTAACTGTAACTTCGATACTAATTATGAGAGGTAACAGTAACTTCGATACTAATTTTGACAAGTTACTGTAACTTCGATACTAATTATGGCAGGTAACAGTAACTTCGATACTAATTATGGCAGGTAACTGTAACTTCGTTACTAATTATGACAGTTAACTGTAACTTCGTTACTAATTATGACAAGTAACTGTAATTTCGATACAAATTATGGCAGGTAACAGTAACTTCGATACTAATTATTACAGGTAACAGTAACTTCGATACTAATTATGTCAAGTTACTGTAACTTCGATACTAATTATGACAGGTAACTGTAACTTCGTTACTAATTATGACAAGTATCTGTAATTTCGATACAAATTGTGGCACGTAACTGTAATTTCGATATTAATTATGGCAGGTAACAGTAACTTCGATACTAATTATGACAAGTTACAGTAACTTCGATACTAATTATGACAAGTTACTGTAACTTCGATACTAATTATGACAGGTAACTGTAACTTCGATATTAATTATGAGAGGTAACTGTAACTTCGATACTAATTTTGACAAGTTACTGTAACTTCGATACTAATTATGACAAGTTACTGTAATTTCGATACTAATTTTGACAGGTAACAGTAACTTCGATACTTATTTTGACAAGTTACTGTAACTTCGATTCTAATTATGACAGGTAACAGTAACTTCGATACTAATTAAGACAGGTAACAGTAACTTCGCTACTAATTATGACAAGTAACTGTAATTTCGATACAAACTATGACAGGTAACTGTAACTTCGATACTAATTATGACAAGTAACTGTAACTTCGACACAAATTATGACAGGTAACTGTAACATCGTTACTAATAATGACAAGTAACTGTAATTTCGATACAAATTATGGCAGGTAACTGTAACTTCGATATTAATTATGACAGGTTACAGTAACCTCGATACTAATTATGACAAGTGTAACTTAGAAACTAATTATGACGGGTAACTGTAACTTCGATACTAATTATGACTAGTAACTCTAAGTTCGTTACTAATTAGGACAAGTAACTGTAATTTTGATAAATAATTATGGCAGGTAACTGTAACTTGGATACTAATTATGACAGGTAATTGTAACTTCGATACTAATTATGACAGGTAACTGTAACTTCTTTACTAATTATGACAAGTTACTGTAACTTCAAAATTAATTCTGACAGGTAACTGTAACATGGTTACTAATTATGACAAGTAACTTAAATTTCGATACAAATTATGGCAGGTAACGGTAACTTCGATACTAATAATGACAGGTAACAGTAACTTCGATACTTATTATGACAGGTAACAGTAACTTCGTTACCAATTATGACAAGTAACTGTAACTTCGATACTAATTATGACAGGTAACTGTAGTAACTTCGATACAAATTATGACAGGTAACTGTAACTTCGATATAAATTATGACAAGTAACTGTAATTTCGATACAGATTATGTCAGGTAACAGTAACTTCGATAGTAATTATGACAAGTAACAGTAACTTCGATACTAATTATGACAGGTAACTGTAACGTCGATACTAAATATGACAGGTAACTGTAACTTCGATACAAATTATGACAGGTAACTGTAACTTCGATATTAATTATGACAAGTAACTGTAATTTCGATACAAATTATGGCAGGTTACTGTAACTTCGGTACTAATTATGACAGTTTACATTAACTTCGGTACTAATTATGACAAGTAACAGTTACTTCGATACTAATTATGACAAGTAACTATAACTTCGAAATTAATTATGACAGGTAACTGTAACATCGTTACTAATTAAGACAAATATCTGTAATTTCGGTACAAATTATGGCAGGTAACTGTAACTTCGATACAAATTATGACAAGGAACTGTAATTTCGATACAAATAATGGCAGGTAACAGTAACCTCGATACTAATTATGACAGGTAACTGTAACTTCGCTACTAATTATGACAAGTAACTGTAATTTCGATACAAATTATGGCAGGTAACTGTAACTTCGATACTAATTATGACAGGTAACAGTAACTTCGATACTAATTATGACAAGTAACTGTAACTTAGATACTAATTATGACAGGTAACAGTAACTTCGATACTAATTATGACAAGTAACTCTAACTTCATTGCAAATTATGACAAGTAACTGTAATTTCGATACAAATTATGGCAGGTTACTGTAACTTCGTTACTAATTATGGCAGGTAACTCTAATTTCGATACAAATTATGGCAGGTAACAGTAACCTCGATACTAATTATGACAGGTAACTGTAACTCCGATACTAATTATGACAAGTAACTCTAACTTCTTTACTAATTATGACAAGTAACTGTAATTTTGATTTAAAAAAATATGGCAGGTAATTGTAACATCGATACTAATTAGGACAGGTAACAGTAACATCGATACTAATTATGACAGGTAACTGTAACTTCGTTACTAATTATGACAAGTAACTGTAATTTCGATACTAATTTTGGCTGGTAACTGTATTCGTCGTTACTAATTATGACATGTAACTGTAATTTCGATACAAATTATTGCAGGTAACTGTAACTTCGATACTAATGATGACAGAAAACCGTAACTTCGATACTAATTATGGCAGGTAACAGTAAATTCGATACTAATTATGACAAGTAACTGTAACTTCGAAACTAATTATGACAGGTAACGGTAACATCGTTACTAATTATGACAAGTAACTGTAATTTCGATACAAATTATGGATGGTAACTGTAACTTCGATACTAATTATGACAGGTAACTGTAATTTCGATACAAATTATGGCTGTTAACTGTAACTTCGATACTAATTATGACAGGTAACAGTAACCTCGATACTAATTATGACAGGTAACTGTAACTCCGATACTAATTATGACAAGTAACTCTAACTTCGTTACTAATTATGAAAAGTAACTGTAATTTTGATTAAAAAATTATGGCAGGTAATTGTAACTTCGATACTAATTATGACAGGTAACAGTAACTTCGATACTAATTATGACAGGTAACTGTAACTTCGTTACTAATTATGACAAGTAACTGTAATTTCGATACTAATTATTGCAGGTAACAGTAACTTCGATACTAATTATGACAAGTTACAGTAACTTCGATACTAATTATGACAAGTAACTGTAACTTCGAAACTAATTATGACAGGTAACGGTAACATCGTTACTAATTATGACAAGTAACTGTAATTTCGATACAAATTATGGATGGTAACTGTAACTTCGATACTAATTATGACAGGTAACTGTAATTTCGATACAAATAATGGCAGGTAACAGTAACCTCGATACTAATTATGACAGGTAACTGTAACTTCGTTACTAATTATGAAAAGTAACTGTAATTTTGATTAAAAAATTATGGCAGGTAATTGTAACTTCGATACTAATTATGACAGGTAACAGTAACTTCGATACTAATTATGACAGGTAACTGTAACTTCGTTACTAATTATGACAAGTAACTGTAATTTCGATACAAATTATGGACGGTAACAGTAACTTCGATACTAATTATTACAGGTAACAGTAACTTCGATACTAATTATGACAAGTTACTGTAACTTCGATACTAATTATGACAGGTAACTGTAACTTCGTTACTAATTATGACAAGTAACTGTAATTTCGATACAAATTATGGCACGTAACTGTAATTTCGATACTAATTATGGCAGGTAACACTAACTTCGATACTAATTATGACAAGTTACAGTAACTTCGATACTAATTATGACAAGTAACTGTAACTTCGAAACTAATTATGACAGGTAACGGTAACATCGTTACTAATTATGACAAGTAACTGTAATTTCGATACAAATTATGGCTGGTAACTGTAACTTCGATACTAATTATGACAGGTAACAGTAACCTCGATACTAATTATGACAGGTAACTGTAACTCCGATACTAATTATGACAAGTAACTCTAACTTCGTTACTAATTATGAAAAGTAACTGTAATTTTGATAAAAAAATTATGGCAGGTAATTGTAACTTCGATACTAATTATGACAGGTAACAGTAACTTCGATACTAATTATGACAGGTAACTGTAACTTCGTTACTAATTATGACAAGTAACTGTAATTTCGATACTAATTTTGGCTGGTAACTGTAACGTCGTTACTAATTATTATGACAAGTGACTGTAAATTCGATACAAATTATAGCAGGTAACTGAAACTTCGATACTAATGATGACAGAAAACCGTAACTTCGATACTAATTATGGCAGGTAACAGTAACTTCGATACTAATTATGGCAGGTAACTGTAACTTCGTTACTAATTATGACAGTTAACTGTAACTTCGTTACTAATTATGACAAGTAACTGTAATTTCGATACCAATTATGGCAGGTAACAGTAACTTCGATACTAATTATTACAGGTAACAGTAACTTCGATACTAATTATGTCAAGTTACTGTAACTTCGATACTAATTATGACAGGTAACTGTAACTTCGTTACTAATTATGACAAGTAACTGTAATTTCGATACAAATTGTGGCACGTAACTGTAATTTCGATACTAATTATGGCAGGTAACAGTAACTTCGATACTAATTATGACAAGTTACAGTAACTTCGATACTAATTATGACAAGTTACTGTAACTTCGATACTAATTATGACAGGTAACTGTAACTTCGATATTAATTATGAGAGGTAACTGTAACTTCGATACTAATTTTGACAAGTTACTGTAACTTCGATACTAATTATGACAAGTTACTGTAATTTCGATACTAATTTTGACAGGTAACAGTAACTTCGATACTTATTTTGACAAGTTACTGTAACTTCGATTCTAATTATGACAGGTAACAGTAACTTCGATACTAATTAAGACAGGTAACAGTAACTTCGCTACTAATTATGACAAGTAACTGTAATTTCGATACAAACTACGACAGGTAACTGTAACTTCGATACTAATTATGACAAGGAACTGTTATTTCGATACAAATTATGACAGGTAACTGTAACTTCGTTACTAATTATGACAAGTATCTGTAATTTCGGTACCAATTATGGCAGGTAACTGTAACTTGGATACTAATTATGACAGGTAATTGTAACTTCGATACTAATTATGACAGGTAACTGTAACTTCTTTACTAATTATGACAAGCTACTGTAACTTCAAAATTAATTCTGACAGGTAACTGTAACATGGTTACTAATTATGACAAGTAACTTAAATTTCGATACAAATTATGGCAGGTAACGGTAACTTCGATACTAATAATGACAGGTAACAGTAACTTCGATACTTATTATGACAGGTAACAGTAACTTCGTTACCAATTATGACAAGTAACTGTAACTTCGATACTAATTATGACAGGTAACTGTAGTAACTTCGATACAAATTATGACAGGTAACTGTAACTTCGATATAAATTATGACAAGTAACTGTAATTTCGATACAGATTATGTCAGGTAACAGTAACTTCGATAGTAATTATGACAAGTAACAGTAACTTCGATACTAATTATGACAGGTAACTGTAACGTCGATACTAAATATGACAGGTAACTGTAACTTCGATACAAATTATGACAGGTAACTGTAACTTCGATATTAATTATGACAAGTAACTGTAATTTCGATACAAATTATGGCAGGTTACTGTAACTTCGGTACTAATTATGACAGTTTACATTAACTTCGGTACTAATTATGACAAGTAACAGTTACTTCGATACTAATTATGACAAGTAACTATAACATCGAAATTAATTATGACAGGTAACTGTAACATCGTTACTAATTAAGACAAATATCTGTAATTTCGGTACAAATTATGGCAGGTAACTGTAACTTCGATACAAATTATGACAAGGAACTGTAATTTCGATACAAATAATGGCAGGTAACAGTAACCTCGATACTAATTATGACAGGTAACTGTAACTTCGCTACTAATTATGACAAGTAACTGTAATTTCGATACAAATTATGGCAGGTAACTGTAACTTCGATACTAATTATGACAGGTAACAGTAACTTCGATACTAATTATGACAAGTAACTGTAACTTAGATACTAATTATGACAGGTAACAGTAACTTCGATACTAATTATGACAAGTAACTCTAACTTCATTGCAAATTATGACAAGTAACTCTAATTTCGATACAAGTTATGGCAGGTTACTGTAACTTCGTTACTAATTATGGCAGGTAACTCTAATTTCGATACAAATTATGGCAGGTAACAGTAACCTCGATACTAATTATGACAGGTAACTGTAACTCCGATACTAATTATGACAAGTAACTCTAACTTCTTTACTAATTATGACAAGTAACTGTAATTTTGATTAAAAAAAATATGGCAGGTAATTGTAACATCGATACTAATTAGGACAGGTAACAGTAACATCGATACTAATTATGACAGGTAACTGTAACTTCGTTACTAATTATGACAAGTAACTGTAATTTCGATACTAATTTTGGCTGGTAACTGTATTCGTCGTTACTAATTATGACATGTAACTGTAATTTCGATACAAATTATTGCAGGTAACTGTAACTTCGATACTAATGATGACAGAAAACCGTAACTTCGATACTAATTATGGCAGGTAACAGTAAATTCGATACTAATTATGACAAGTAACTGTAACTTCGAAACTAATTATGACAGGTAACGGTAACATCGTTACTAATTATGACAAGTAACTGTAATTTCGATACAAATTATGGATGGTAACTGTAACTTCGATACTAATTATGACAGGTAACTGTAATTTCGATACAAATTATGGCTGTTAACTGTAACTTCGATACTAATTATGACAGGTAACAGTAACCTCGATACTAATTATGACAGGTAACTGTAACTCCGATACTAATTATGACAAGGAACTCTAACTTCGTTACTAATTATGAAAAGTAACTGTAATTTTGATAAAAAAATTATGGCAGGTAATTGTAACTTCGATACTAATTATGACAGGTAACAGTAACTTCGATACTAATTATGACAGGTAACTGTAACTTCGTTACTAATTATGACAAGTAACTGTAATTTCGATACTAATTATTGCAGGTAACAGTAACTTCGATACTAATTATGACAAGTTACAGTAACTTCGATACTAATTATGACAAGTAACTGTAACTTCGAAACTAATTATGACAGGTAACGGTAACATCGTTACTAATTATGACAAGTAACTGTAATTTCGATACAAATTATGGATGGTAACTGTAACTTCGATACTAATTATGACAGGTAACTGTAATTTCGATACAAATAATGGCAGGTAACAGTAACCTCGATACTAATTATGACAGGTAACTGTAACTTCGTTACTAATTATGAAAAGTAACTGTAATTTTGATAAAAAAATTATGGCAGGTAATTGTAACTTCGATACTAATTATGACAGGTAACAGTAACTTCGATACTAATTATGACAGGTAACTGTAACTTCGTTACTAATTATGACAAGTAACTGTAATTTCGATACAAATTATGGCAGGTAACAGTAACTTCGATACTAATTATTACAGGTAACAGTAACTTCGATACTAATTATGACAAGTTACTGTAACTTCGATACTAATTATGACAGGTAACTGTAACTTCGTTACTAATTATGACAAGTAACTGTAATTTCGATACAAATTATGGCACGTAACTGTAATTTCGATACTAATTATGGCAGGTAACAGTAACTTCGATACTAATTATGACAAGTTACAGTAACTTCGATACTAATTATGACAAGTAACTGTAACTTCGAAACTAATTATGACAGGTAACGGTAACATCGTTACTAATTATGACAAGTAACTGTAATTTCGATACAAATTATGGCTGGTAACTGTAACTTCGATACTAATTATGACAGGTAACAGTAACCTCGATACTAATTATGACAGGTAACTGTAACTCCGATACTAATTATGACAAGTAACTCTAACTTCGTTACTAATTATGAAAAGTAACTGTAATTTTGATAAAAAAATTATGGCAGGTAATTGTAACTTCGATACTAATTATGACAGGTAACAGTAACTTCGATACTAATTATTACAGGTAACAGTAACTTCGATACTAATTAAGACAGGTAACAGTAACTTCGCTACTAATTATGACAAGTTACTGTAACTTCGATACTAATTATGACAGGTAACTGTAACTTCGATATTAATTATGAGAGGTAACTGTAACTTCGATACTAATTTTGACAAGTTACTGTAACTTCGATACTAATTATGACAAATTACTGTAATTTCGATACTAATTTTGACAGGTAACAGTAACTTCGATACTTATTTTGACAAGTTACTGTAACTTCGATTCTAATTATGACAGGTAACAGTAACTTCGATACTAATTAAGACAGGTAACAGTAACTTCGCTACTAATTATGACAAGTAACTGTAATTTCGATACAAACTACGACAGGTAACTGTAACTTCGATACTAATTATGACAAGGAACTGTTATTTCGATACAAATTATGACAGGTAACTGTAACTTCGTTACTAATTATGACAAGTATCTGTAATTTCGGTACCAATTATGGCAGGTAACTGTAACTTCGATACAAATTATGGCAGGTAACTGTAACTTCGATACAATTTATGACAGGTAACAGTAACTTCGCTACTAATTATGACAAGTAACTGTAATTTCGATACAAACTATGACAGGTAACTGTAACTTCGTTACTATTTATGACAAGTAACTGTAATTTCGATACAAATTATGGCAGGTAACAGTAACTTCGATACTAATTATGACAGGTAACTGCAACTTCGACACTAATTATGACAGGTTACTGTAACTTCGTTACTAATTATGACATGAAACTGTAATTTCGATACAAATTATGGCAGGTAACTGTAATTTCGATACAAATTATGGCAAGTAACTGTACCTTCGGTACTAATTATGACAAGTAACAGTAACTTCGATACTAATTATGACAAGTAACTGTAACTTCGAAACAAATTATGACAAGTAACTGTAATATCGATACAGATTATGTCAGGTAACAGCAACTTCGATAGTAATTATGACAAGTAACAGTAACTTCGATACTAATTATGACAGGTAACTGTAACGTCGATACTAAATATGACAGGTAACTGTAACTTCGATACAAATTATGACAGGTAACTGTAACTTCGATATTAATTATGACAAGTAACTGTAATATCGATACAGATTATGTCAGGTAACAGTAACTTCGATAGTAATTATGACAAGTAACAGTAACTTCGATACTAATTATGACAGGTAACTGTAACGTCGATACTAAATATGACAGGTAACTGTAACTTCGATACAAATTATGACAGGTAACTGTAACTTCGATATTAATTATGACAAGTAACTGTTATTTCGATACAAATTATGGCAGGTTACTGTAACTTCGGTACTAATTATGACAGTTTACATTAACTTCGGTACTAATTATGACAAGTAACAGTTACTTCGATACTAATTATGACAAGTAACTATAACTTCGAAATTAATTATGACAGGTAACTGTAACATCGTTACTAATTAAGACAAATATCTGTAATTTCGGTACAAATTATGGCAGGTAACTGTAACTTCGATACAAATTATGACAAGGAACTGTAATTTCGATACAAATAATGGCAGGTAACAGTAACCTCGATACTAATTATGACAGGTAACTGTAACTTCGCTACTAATTATGACAAGTAACTGTAATTTCGATACAAATTATGGCAGGTAACTGTAACTTCGATACTAATTATGACAGGTAACAGTAACTTCGATACTAATTGTGACAAGTAACTGTAACTTAGATACTAATTATTACAGGTAACAGTAACTTCGATACTAATTATGACAAGTAACTCTAACTTCATTGCAAATTATGACAAGTAACTGTAATTTCGATACAAATTATGGCAGGTTACTGTAACTTCGTTACTAATTATGGCAGGTAACTCTAATTTCGATACAAATTATGGCAGGTAACAGTAACCTCGATACTAATTATGACAGGTAACTGTAACTCCGATACTAATTATGACAAGTAACTCTAACTTATTTACTAATTATGACAAGTAACTGTAATTTTGATTAAAAAAATTATGGCAGGTAATTGTAAATTCGATACTAATTAGGACAGGTAACAGTAACATCGATACTAATTATGACAGGTAACTGTAACTTCGTTACTAATTATGACAAGTAACTGTAATTTCGATACTAATTTTGGCTGGTCACTGTAACGTCGTTACTAATTATGACAAGTAACTGTAATTTCGATACAAATTATTGCAGGTAACTGTAACTTCGATACTAATGATGACAGAAAACCGTAACTTCGATACTAATTATGGCAGGTAACAGTAACTTCGATACTAATTATGGCAGGTAACTGTAACTTCGATACTAATTATGACAGTTAACTGTAACTTCGTTACTAATTATGACAAGTAACTGTAATTTCGATACTAATTATGGCAGGTAACAGTAACTTCGATACTAATTATGACAAGTAACAGTAACTTCGATACTAATTATGACAAGTTACTGTAACTTCGATACTAATTATGACAGGTAACTGTAACTTCGTTACTAATTATGACGAGTAACTGTAATTTCGATACAAATTATGGCACGTAACTGTAATTTCGATACAAAATATGGCAGGTAACAGTAACTTCGATACAAATTATGACATGTTACAGTAACTTCGATACTAATTATGACAAGTAACTGTAACTTCGAAACTAATTATGACAGGTAACGGTAACATCGTTACTAATTATGACAAGTAACTGTAATTTCGATACAAATTATGACTGGTAACTGTAACTTCGATACTAATTATGACAGGTAACAGTAACTTCGATACTAATTATGACAAGTTACTGTAACTTCGATACTAATTATGACAGGTAACGGTAACATCGTTACTAATTATGACAAGTAACTGTAATTTCGATACAAATTATGGCTGGTAACTGTAACATCGATACTAATTATGGCAGGTAACAGTATTTTCGATACTAATTATGACATGTTACTGTAACTTCGATATTAATTCTGACAAGTTACTGTAACTTCGATACTAATTATGACAAGTAACAGTAACTTCGATACTAATTATGACAAGTTACTGTAACTTCGATACTAATTATGACAGGTAACAGTAACTTCGATACTATTTATGACAGGTAACTGTAACTTCGATACTAATTTTGACAAGTTACTGTAACTTCGATACTAATTATGAGAAGTTACTTTAACTTCGATACTAATTTTGACAGGTATCAGTAACTTCGATACTAATTTTGACATGTTACTGTAACTTCGATACATATTATGACAGGTAACGGTAACATCGTTACTAATTATGACAAGTAACTCTAATTTCATTAGAAGTTATGACAAGTAACTGTAATTTCGATACAAATTATGGCAGGTAACTGTAACTTCGATACTAATTATGACAGGTTACATTAACTTCGAAACTAATTATGACAAGTAACAGTTACTTCGATACTAATTATGACAAGTAACTATAACTTCGAAACTAATTATGACAGGTAACTGTAACATCGTTACTATTTATGACAAGTATCTGTAATTTCGGTACAAATTATGGCAGGTAACTGTAACTTCGATACAAATTATGACTAATTATGGCAGGTAACTGTAATTTCGATATAAATAATGGCAGGTAACTGTAACTTCGATATTAATTATGACAAGTAACTGTAATTTCGATACAGATTATGTCAGGTAACAGTAACTTCGATAGTAATTATGACAAGTAACAGTAAGTTCGATACTAATTATGACAGGTAACAGTAACTTCGATACTAATTATGACAGGTAACTGTAACTTCGATACAAATTATGACAGGTAGCTGTAACTTCGATATTAATTATGACAACTAACTGTAATTTCGATACAAATTATGGCAGGTAATTGTAACTTCGATACTAATTATGACGGGTTACATTAACTTCGATACTAATTATGACAAGTAACGGTTGCTTCGATACTTATTATGGCAGGTAACTGTAACTTCGATACAAATTATGACAGGTAACTGTAACTTCGTTACTAATTATGACAAGTAACTGTAATGTCGATACAAATAATGGCAGGTAACTGTAACTACGATACTAATTATGACAGGTAACCGTAACTTCGATACTAATTATGACAAGGAACTGTTATTTCGATACAAATTATGGCAGGTAACTGTAACTTCGTTACTAATTATGACATGTAACTGTAATTTCGGTACAAATTATTGCAGGTTACTGTAACTTCGATACAAATTATGACAAGGAACAGTAATTTCGATACAAATAATGGCAGGCAACTGTAACTTCGATACTAATTATGACAGGTAACTGTAAATTCGCTACTAATTATGACAAGTAACTGTAATTTCGATACAAATTATGGCAGGTAACTGTAACTTCGATACTAATTATGACAAGTAACGGTTATTTCGATACTTATTATGGCAGGTAACTGTAACTTCGATACAAATTATGACAGGTAACTGTAACTTCGTTACTAATTATGACAAGTAACTGTAATGTCGATACAAATAATGGCAGGTAACTGTAACTACGATACTAATTATGACAGGTAACCGTAACTTCGATACTAATTATGACAAGGAACTGTTATTTCGATACAAATTATGGCAGGTAACTGTAACTTCGTTACTAATTATGACAGGTTACTGTAATTTCGATACAAATAATGGCAGGTAACAGTAACCTCGATACTAATTATGACAGGTAACTGTAACTTCGTTACTAATTATGAAAAGTAACTGTAATTTTGATAAAAAATAGTATGGCAGGTAATTGTAACTTCGATACTAATTATGACAGGTAACAGTAACTTCGATACTAATTATGACAGGTAACTGTAACTTCGTTACTAATTATGACAAGTAACTGTAATTTCGATACAAATTATGGCAGGTAACAGTAACTTCGATACTAATTATTACAGGTAACAGTAACTTCGATACTAATTATGACAAGTTACTGTAACTTCGATACTAATTATGACAGGTAACTGTAACATCGTTACTAATTATGACAAGTAACTGTAATTTCGATACAAATTATGGCACGTAACTGTAATTTCGATACTAATTATGGCAGGTAACAGTAACTTCGATACTAATTATGACAAGTTACAGTAACTTCGATACTAATTATGACACGTAACTGTAACTTCGAAACTAATTGTGACAGGTAACGGTAACATCGTTACTAATTATGACAAGTAACTGTAATTTCGATACAAATTATGGCTGGTAACTGTAACTTCGATACTAATTATGACAGGTAACCGTAACCTCGATACTAATTATGACAGGTAACTGTAACTCCGATACTAATTATGACAAGTAACTCTAACTTCGTTACTAATTATGAAAGGTAACTGTAATTTTGATTAAAAAAATTATGGCAGGTAATTGTAACTTCGATACTAATTATGACAGGTAACAGTAACTTCGATACTAATTATGACAGGTAACTGTAACTTCGTTACTAATTATGACAAGTAACTGTAATTTCGATACTAATTTTGGCTGGTAACTGTAACGTCGTTACTAATTATTATGACAAGTAACTGTAATTTCGATACAAATTATAGCAGGTAACTGAAACTTCGATACTAATGATGACAGAAAACCGTAACTTCGATACTAATTATGGCAGGTAACAGTAACTTCGATAATAATTATGGCAGGTAACTGTAACTTCGTTACTAAATATGACAGTTAACTGTAACTTCGTTACTAATTATGACAAGTAACTGTAATTTCGATACAAATTATGGCAGGTAACAGTAACTTCGATACTAATTATTACAGGTTACAGTAACTTCGATACTAATTATGACAAGTTACTGTAACTTCGATACTAATTATGACAGGTAACTGTAACTTCGTTACTAATTATGACAAGTAACTGTAATTTCGATACAAATTATGGCACGTAACTGTAATTTCGATACTAATTATGGCAGGTAATAGTAACTTCGATACTAATTATGACAAGTTACAGTAACTTCGATACTAATTATGACAAGTTACTGTAATTTCGATACTAATTATGACAGGTAACTGTAACTTCGATACTAATTATGAGAGGTAACTGTAACTTCGATACTAATTTTGACAAGTTACTGTAACTTCGATACTAATTATGACAAGTTACTGTAACTTCGATACTAATTTTGACAGGTAACAGTAACTTCGATACTTATTTTGACAAGTTACTGTAACTTCGATTCTAATTATGACAGGTAACAGTAACTTCGATACTAATTAAGACAGGTAACAGTAACTTCGCTACTAATTATGACAAGTAACTGTAATTTCGATACAAACTATGACAGGTAACTGTAACTTCGTTACTAATTATGACAAGGAACTGTTATTTCGATACAAATAATGACAGGTAACTGTAACTTCGTTACTAATTATGACAAGTATCTGTAATTTCGGTACCAATTATGGCAGGTAACTGTCACTTCGATAGCAATTAGGGCAGGTAACTGTAACTTCGATACAATTTATGACAGGTAACAGTAACTTCGCTACTAATTATGACAAGTAACTGTAATTTCGATACAAACTATGACAGGTAACTGTAAATTCGTTACTATTTATGACAAGTAACTGTAATTTCGATACAAATTATGGCAGGTAACAGTAACTTCGATACTAATTATGACAGGTAACTGCAACTTCGACACTAATTATGACAGGTTACTGTAACTTCGTTACTAATTATGACATGAAACTGTAATTTCGATACAAATTATGGCAGGTAACTGTAATTTCGATACAAATTATGGCAGCTAACTGTACCTTCGGTACTAATTATGACAAGTAACAGTTACATCGATACTAATTATGACAAGTAACTGTAACTTCGAAACAAATTATGACAGGTAACTGTAACATCGTTACTAATAATGACAAGTAACTGTAATTTCGATACAAATTATGGCAGGTAACTGTAACTTCGATATTATTTATGACAGGTTACAGTAACCTCGATACTAATTATGACAAGTAAGTGTAACTTTGAAAATAATTATGACGGGTAACTGTAACTTCGATACTAATTATGACTAGTAACTCTAAGTTCGTTACTAATTAGGACAAGTAACTGTAATTTTGATAAATAATTATGGCAGGTAACTGTAACTTCGATACTAATTATGACAGGTAACTGTAACTTCGATACTAATTATGACAGGTAATTGTAACTTCTTTACTAATTATGACAAGTTACTGTAACTTCAAAATTAATTCTGACAGGTAACTGTAACATGGTTACTAATTATGACAAGTAACTTAAATTTCGATACAAATTATGGCAGGTAACGGTAACTTCGATACTAATAATGACAGGTAACAGTAACTTCGATACTTATTATGACAGGTAACAGTAACTTCGTTACCAATTATGACAAGTAACTGCAACTTCGATACTAATTATGACAGGTAACTGTAGTAACTTCGATACAAATTATGACAGGTAACTGTAACTTTGATATAAATTATGACAAGTAACTGTAATTTCGATACAGATTATGTCAGGTGACAGTAACTTCGATAGTAATTATGACAAGTAACAGTAACTTCGATACTAATTATGACAGGTAACTGTAACGTCGATACTAAATATGACAGGTAACTGTAACTTCGATACAAATTATGACAAGGAACTGTAATTTCGATACAAATAATGGCAGGTAACAGTAACCTCAATACTAATTATGACAGGTAACTGTAACTTCGCTACTAATTATGACAAGTAACTGTAATTTCGATACAAATTATGGCAGGTAACTGTATCTTCGATACTAATTATGACAGGTAACAGTAACTTCGATACTAATTATGACAAGGAACTGTAACTTAGATACTAATTATGACAGGTAACAGTAACTTCGATACTAATTATGACAAGTAACTCTAACTTCATTGCAAATTATGACAAGTAACTGTAATTTCGATACAAATTATGGCAGGTTACTGTAACTTCGTTACTAATTATGGCAGGTAACTCTAATTTCGATACAAATTATGGCAGGTAACAGTAACCTCGATACTAATTATGACAGGTAACTGTAACTCCGATACTAATTATGACAAGTAACTCTAACTTCTTTACTAATTATGACAAGTAACTGTAATTTTGATTAAAAAAATTATGGCAGGTAATTGTAACTTCGATACTAATTAGGACAGGTAACAGTAACATCGATACTAATTATGACAGGTAACTGTAACTTCGTTACTAATTATGACAAGTAACTGTAATTTCGATACTAATTTTGGCTGGTAACTGTATTCGTCGTTACTAATTATGACAAGTAACTGTAATTTCGATACAAATTATTGCAGGTAACTGTAACTTCGATACTAATGATGACAGAAAACCGTAACTTCGATACTAATTATGGCAGGTAACAGTAACTTCGATACTAATTATGACAAGTAACTGTAACTTCGAAACTAATTATGACAGGTAACGGTAACATCGTTACTAATTATGACAAGTAACTGTAATTTCGATACAAATTATGGATGGTAACTGTAACTTCGATACTAATTATGACAGGTAACTGTAATTTCGATACAAATTATGGCTGGTAACTGTAACTTCGATACTAATTATGACAGGTAACAGTAACCTCGATACTAATTATGACAGGTAACTGTAACTCCGATACTAATTATGACAAGTAACTCTAACTTCGTTACTAATTATGAAAAGTAACTGTAATTTTGATAAAAAAATTATGGCAGGTAATTGTAACTTCGATACTAATTATGACAGGTAACAGTAACTTCGATACTAATTATGACAGGTAACTGTAACTTCGTTACTAATTATGACAAGTAACTGTAATTTCGATACTAATTATGGCAGGTAACAGTAACATCGATACTAATTATGACAAGTTACAGTAACTTCGATACTAATTATGACAAGTAACTGTAACTTCGAAACTAATTATGACAGGTAACGGTAACATCGTTACTAATTATGACAAGTAACTGTAATTTCGATACAAATTATGGATGGTAACTGTAACTTCGATACTAATTATGACAGGTAACTGTAATTTCGATACAAATAATGGCAGGTAACAGTAACCTCGATACTAATTATGACAGGTAACTGTAACTTCGTTACTAATTATGAAAAGTAACTGTAATTTTGATAAAAAAATTATGGCTGGTAATTGTAACTTCGATACTAATTATGACAGGTAACAGTAACTTCGATACTAATTATGACAGGTAACTGTAACTTCGTTACTAATTATGACAAGTAACTGTAATTTCGATACAAATTATGGCAGGTAAAAGTAACTTCGATACTAATTATTACAGGTAACAGTAACTTCGATACTAATTATGACAAGTTACTGTAACTTCGATACTAATTATGACAGGTAACTGTAACTTCGTTACTAATTATGACAAGTAACTGTAATTTCGATACAAATTATGGCACGTAACTGTAATTTCGATACTAATTATGGCAGGTAACAGTAACTTCGATACTAATTATGACAAGTTACAGTAACTTCGATACTAATTATGACAAGTAACTGTAACTTCGAAACTAATTATGACAGGTAACGGTAACATCGTTACTAATTATGACAAGTAACTGTAATTTCGATACAAATTATGGCTGGTAACTGTAACTTCGATACTAATTATGACAGGTAACAGTAACCTCGATACTAATTATGACAGGTAACTGTAACTCCGATACTAATTATGACAAGTAACTCTAACTTCGTTACTAATTATGAAAAGTAACTGTAATTTTGATAAAAAAATTATGGCAGGTAATTGTAACTTCGATACTAATTATGACAGGTAACAGTAACTTCGATACTAATTATGACAGGTAACTGTAACTTCGTTACTAATTATGACAAGTAACTGTAATTTCGATACTAATTTTGGCTGGTAACTGTAACGTCGTTACTAATTATTATGACAAGTGACTGTAATTTCGATACAAATTATAGCAGGTAACTGAAACTTCGATACTAATGATGACAGAAAACCGTAACTTCGATACTAATTATGGCAGGTAACAGTAACTTCGATACTAATTATGGCAGGTAACTGTAACTTCGATACTAATTATGACAGTTAACTGTAACTTCGTTACTAATTATGACAAGTAACTGTAATTTCGATACTAATTATGGCAGGTAACAGTAACTTCGATACTAATTATGACAAGTAACAGTAACTTCGATACTAATTATGACAAGTTACTGTAACTTCGATACTAATTATGACAAGTAACTGTAACTTTGAAACTAATTATGACAGGTAACGGTAACATCGTTACTAATTATGACAAGTAACTGTAATTTCGATACAAATTATGGCTGGTAACTGTAACATCGATACTAATTATGGCAGGTAACAGTATTTTCGATACTAATTATGACATGTTACTGTAACTTCGATATTAATTCTGACAAGTTACTGTAACTTCGATACTAATTATGACAAGTAACAGTAACTTCGATACTAATTATGACAAGTTACTGTAACTTCGATACTAATTATGACAGGTAACAGTTACTTCGATACTATTTATGACAGGTAACTGTAACTTCGATACTAATTTTGACAAGTTACTGTAACTTCGATACTAATTATGAGAAGTTACTTTAACTTCGATACTAATTTTGACAGGTATCAGTAACTTCGATACTAATTTTGACAAGTTACTGGAACTTCGATACTTATTATGACAGGTAACGGTAACATCGTTACTAATTATGACAAGTAACTCTAATTTCATTACAAGTTATGACAAGTAACTGTAATTTCGATACAAATTATGGCAGGTAACTGTAACATCGATACTAATTATGACAGGTAACAGTAAATTCGATACTAATTTTGACAAGTAACTGTAATTTCGATACAAATTATGGCTGGTAACTGTAACATCGTTACTAATTATGACACGTAACTGTAATTTCGATACAAATTATGGCACGTAACTGTAATTTCGATACTAATTATGGCAGGTAACAGTAACATCGATAGTAATTATGACAAGTAACTGTAACATCGTTACTAATTATGACAAGTAACTGTAATTTCGATAGAAATTATGGCTGGCAACTGTAACATCGATACTAATTATGACAAGTTACTGTAACTTCAATACTAATTTTGACAAGTTACTGTAACTTCGATACTAATTATGACAAGTAACAGTAACTTCGATACTAATTATGACAGTTAACAGTAACTTCGAAACTAATTATGACAGGTAACTATAAATTCGATACTAATTATGACAGGTAACTGTAACTTCGATACTAATTTTGACAAGTTACTGTATTTTCGATACTAATTAAGACAAGTTACTGTAACTTCGATACTAATTATGACAGGTAACAGTAATTTCGATTCTAATTATGGCAGGTAACTGTAACTTCGATAATAATTATGACAGGTAACTGTAACTTCGATACTAATTATGACAGGTAAAAGTAACTTCGTTACTAATTATGACAGGTAACAGTAACTTCGATACTAATTATGGAATGTAACTGTAAATTCGATACTAATTATGACAGGTAACAGTAACTTCGATACTAATTATGACAGGTAACTGTTAATTCGATACTAATTATGACAGGTAACTGTAACTTCGATACTAATTTTGACAAGTTACTGTAACTTCGATACTAATTATGACAAGTTACTGTAACTTCGATACTAATTTTGACAAGTAACTGTAACTTCGATACAAATTATGGCAGGTAACTGTAACATCGATACTAATTATGACAGGTATCAGAAACTTCGATACTAATTATGACAGGTAACAGTAACTTCGATAATTATTATGACAAGTTACTGTAACTTCGATACTAATTTTGACAAGTAACTGTAATTTCGATACAAATTATGGCAGGTAACTGTAACATCGATACTAATTATGACAGGTAACTGTAACTTCGATACTAATTATGACAGGTAACAGTAACTTCGATACTAATTATGGCAGGTAACTGTAAGTTCGATACTAATTATGACAGTTAACTGTAACTTCGTTACTAATTGTGACAACTAACTGTAATTTCGATACAAATTATGGCAGGTAACAGTAACTTCGATACTATGACAGGTAACTGTAACTTCGTTACTATTTATGACAAGTAACTGTAATTTCGATACAAATTATGGCAGGTAAATGTAACTTCGAGACTAATTATGACAGGTAACAGTAACATCGATACTAATTATGACAAGTAACAGTTACTTCGATACTAATTATGACAAGTAACTGTAACTTCGAAACCAATTACGACAGGTAACTGTAACATCGTTACTAATTATGACAAGTAACTGTAATTACGATACAAATTATGGCAGGTAACTGTAACTTCGATACTAATTATGACAGGTAACAGTAAATTCGATACTAATTATGACAAGTAACAGTTACTTCGATAATAATTATGACAAGTAACTGTAACTTCGAAACTAATTATGACAGGTAACTGTAACTTCGATACTTATTATGACAGGTAACAGTAACTTCGTTACTAATTATGACAAGTAACTGTAACTTCGATACTTATTAAGACCAGTAACTGTAATTTCGATACAAATTATGGCAGGTAACAGTAACTTCGATTCTAATTATGACAGGTAACAGTAACTTCGATACTAATTATGACAAGTTACTGTAACTTCGATACTAATTATGACAGGTAACTGTAACATCGTTACTAATTATGACAAGTAACTGTAATTTCGATACAAATTATGGCAGGTAACTGTAACTTCGTTACTAATTATGGCAGGTAACTGTAATTTCGATACAAATTATGGCAGCTAACAGTAACTTCGATAATAATTATGACAGGTAACTGTAACTTCGTTACTAATTATGACAAGAAACTGTAATTTCATTACAAATTATGGCAGGTAACTGTAACTTCGATACTAATTATGACAGATAACAGTAACTTCGATACTAATTATGACAGAAAACAGTAACTTCGAAACATATTATGACAGGTAACAGTAACTTCGATACTAATTATGGCAGGTAACTGTAACTTCGATACTAATTATGACAGTTAACTGTAACTTCGTTACTAATTATGACAAGTTACTGTAATTTCGATACGAATTGTCGCAGGTGACTGTAACTTCGATACTAATTATGACAGGTAACAGTAACTTAGATACTAATTATGACCTGTAACAGTAACTTCGATACTAATTATGACAGGTAACTGTAACTCCGTTACAAATTATGACATGTTACTGTAATTTCGATACAAATTATTGCAGGTAACTGTAACTTCGATACTATTTATGACAGGTAACAGTTACTTCGATACTAATTATGACAAATAACAGAAACTTCGATACTAATTATGACAAGTAACTGTAACTTCGAAATTAATTATGACAGGTAACTGTAACATCGTTACTAATTATGACAAGTAACTGTAATTTCGATACAAATTATGGCAGGTAACTGTAACTTCGATACTAATTATGACAGGTTACAGCAACCTCGATACTAGTTATGACAATTAAGTGTAACTTCGATACTAATTATGACGGGTAACTGTAACTTCGAAACTAATTATGACTAGTAACTCTAACTTCGTTACTAATTAGGACAAGTAACTGTAATTTTGATAAAAAATTATGGCAGGTAACTGTAACTTCGATACTAATTATGACAGGTAACAGTAACTTCGATACTAATTATGACAGGTAACTGTAACTTCGTTACTAATTATGACAAGTAACTGTAATTTCGATACAGATTATATCAGGTAACAGTTACTTCGATACTAATTATGACAGGTAACTGAAACTTCGATACTTATTATGACAGGTAACTGTAACATCGTTACTAATTATGACAAGTAACTGTAATTTCGATACAAATTATGACTGGTAACTGTAACTTCGATACTAATTATGACAGGTAACAGTAACTTCGATACTAATTATGACAAGTTACTGTAACTTCGATACTAATTATGACAGGTAACGGTAACATCGTTACTAATTATGACAAGTAACTGTAATTTCGATACAAATTATGGCTGGTAACTGTAACATCGATACTAATTATGGCGGGTAACAGTATTTTCGATACTAATTATGACATGTTACTGTAACTTCGATATGAATTTTGACAAGTTACTGTAACTTCGATACTAATTATGACAAGTAACAGTAACTTCGATACTAATTATGACAAGTTACTGTAACTTCGATACTAATTATGACAGGTAACAGTAACTTCGATACTAATTATGACACGTTACTGTAACTTCGATACTAGTTATGACAGGTAACTGTAACATCGATACTATTTATGACAGGTAACTGTAACTTCGATACTTATTTTGACAAGTTACTGTAACTTCGATACTAATTATGACAAGTTACTTTAACTTCGATACTAATTTTGACAGGTATCAGTAACTTCGATACTAATTTTGACAAGTTACTGTAACTTCGATACTTATTATGAAAGGTAACGGTAACATCGTTAGTAATTATGACAAGTAACTCTAAATTCATTACAAATTATGACAAGTAACTGTAATTTCGATACAAATTATGGCAGGTAACTGTAACATCGATACTAATTATGACAGGTAACAGTAAATTCGATACTAATTTTGACAAGTAACTGTAATTTCGATACAAATTATGGCTGGTAACTGTAACTTCGTTACTAATTATGACACGTAACTGTAATTTCGATACAAATTATGGCACGTAACTGTAATTTCGATACTAATTATGGCAGGTAACAGTAACATCGATACTAATTATGACAAGTAACTGTAACATCGTTACTAATTATGACAAGTAACTGTAATTTCGATAGAAATTATGGCTGGTAACTGTAACATCGATACTAATTATGACAAGTTACTGTAACTTCAATACTAATTTTGACAAGTTACTGTAACTTCGATACTTATTATGACAAGTAACAGTAACTTCGATACTAATTATGACAGGTAACAGTAACTTCGAAACTAATTATGACACGTAACTGTAACTTCGATACTAATTATGACAGGTAACTGTTACTTCGATACTAATTTTGACAAGTTACTGTATTTTCGATACTAATTATGACAAGTTACTGTAACTTCGATACTAATTATGACAGGTAACAGTAACATCAATACTAATTATGGCAGGTAACTGTAACTTCGATAATTATTATGACAGGTAACTGTAACTTCGATACTAATTATGACAGGTAAAAGTAACTTCGTTACTAATTATGACAGGTAACAGTAACTTCGATACTAATTATGGAAGGTAACTGTAAATTCGATACTAATTATGACAGGTAACAGTAACTTCGATACTAATTATGACAGGTAACTGTTACTTCGATACTAATTATGACAGGTAACTGTAACTTCGATACTAATTTTGACAAGTTACTGTAACTTTGGTACTAATTATGACAATTTACTGTAACTTCGATACTAATTTTGACAAGTTACTGTAACTTCGATACAAATTATGGCAGGTAACTGTAACATCGATACTAATTATGACAGGTATCAGTAACTTCGATACTAATTATGACAGGTAACAGTAACTTCGATACTTATTATGACAAGTTACTGTAACTTCGATACTAATATTGACAAGTAACTGTAATTTCGATACAAATTATGGCAGGTAACTGTAACATCGATACTAATTATGACAGGTAACTGTAACTTCGATACTAATTATTACAGGTAACAGTAACTTCGATACTAATTATGACAGGTAACTGTAACTTCGATACTAATTATGTCAAGTAACTCTAACTTCATTACAAATTATGACAAGTAACTGTAATTTCCATACAAATGATGGCAGGTAACTGTAACATCGATACTAATTATGACAAGTAACTGTAATTTCGATACAAATTAATGCAGGTAACTGTAACTTCGATACTAATGATGACAGAAAACCGTAACTTCGATACTAATTATGACAGGTAACAGTAACTTCGATACTAATTATGGCAGGTAACTGTAACTTCGATACTAATTATGACAGTTAACTGTAACTTCGTTACTAATTATGACAAGTAACTGTAATTTCGATACTAATTATGGCAGGTAACAGTAACTTCGATACTAATTATGACAAGTAACAGTAACTTCGATACTAATTATGACAAGTTACTGTAACTTCGATACTAATTATGACAGGTAACTGTAACTTCGTTACTAATTATGACGAGTAACTGTAATTTCGATACAAATTATGGCACGTAACTGTAATTTCGATACAAAATATGGCAGGTAACAGTAACTTCGATACTAATTTTGACAAGTTACAGTAACTTCGATACTAATTATAACAAGTAACTGTAACTTCGAAACTAATTATGACAGGTAACGGTAAAATCGTTACTAATTATGACAAGTAACTGTAATTTCGATACAAATTATGACTGGTAACTGTAACTTCGATACTAATTATGACAGGTAACAGTAACTTCGATACTAATTATGACAAGTTACTGTAACTTCGATACTAATTATGACAGGTAACGGTAACATCGTTACTAATTATGACAAGTAACTGTAATTTCGATACAAATTATGGCTGGTAACTGTAACTTCGATACTAATTATGACAGGTAACAGTAACTTCGATACTAATTATGACACGTTACTGTACCTTCGATACTAATTATGACAGGTAACTGTAAATTCGATACTATTTATGACAGGTAACTGTAACTTCGATACTAATTTTGACAAGTTACTGTAACTTCGATACTAATTATGAGAAGTTACTTTAACTTCGATACTAATTTTGACAGGTATCAGTAACTTCGATACTAATTTTGACAAGTTACTGTAACTTCGATACTTATTATGACAGGTAACGGTAACATCGTTACTAATTATGACAAGTAACTCTAATTTCATTACAAGTTATGACAAGTAACTGTAATTTCGATACAAATTATGGCAGGTAACTGTAACATCGATACTAATTATGACAGGCAACAGTAAATTCGATACTAATTTTGACAAGTAATTGTAATTTCGATACAAATTATGGCTGGTAACTATAACATCGTTACTAATTATGACACGTAACTGTAATTTCGATACAAATTATGGCACGTAACTGTAATTTCGATACTAATTATGGCAGGTAACAGTAACATCGATAGTAATTAAGACAAGTAACTGTAACATCGTTACTAATTATGACAAGTAACTGTAATTTCGATAGAAATTATGGCTGGTAACTGTAACATCGATACTAATTATGACAAGTTACTGTAACTTCAATACTAATTTTGACAAGTTACTGTAACTTCGATACTAATTATGACAAGTAACAGTAACTTCGATACTAATTATGACAGGAAACAGTAACTTCGAAACTAATTATGACAGGTAACAGTAACTTAGATACTAATTATGACCTGTAACTGTAACATCGATACTAATTATGACAGGTAACTGTAACTCCGTTACAAATTATGACATGTTACTGTAATTTCGATACAAATTATTGCAGGTAACTGTAACTTCGATACTATTTATGACAGGTAACAGTTACTTCGATACTAATTATGACAAATAACAGAAACTTCGATACTTATTATGACAAGTAACTGTAACTTCGAAATTAATTATGACAGGTAACTCTAACATCGTTACTAATTATGACAAGTAACTGTAATTTCGATACAAATTATGGCAGGTAGCTGTAACTTCGATACTAATTATGACAGGTTACAGCAACCTCGATACTAGTTATGACAATTAAGTGTAACTTCGATACTAATTATGACGGGTAACTGTAACTTCGATACTAATTATGACTAGTAACTCTAACTTCGTTACTAATTAGGACAAGTAACTGTAATTTTGATAACAAATTATGGCAGGTAACTGTAACTTCGATACTAATTATGACAGGTAACAGTAACTTCGATACTAATTATGACAGGTAACTGTAACTTCGTTACTAATTATGACAAGTAACTGTAATTTCGATACAGATTATGTCAGGTAACAGTAACTTCGATACTAATTATGACAGGTAACTGAAACTTCGATACTTATTATGACAGGTAACTGTAACATCGTTACTAATTATGACAAGTAACTGTAATTTCGATACAAATTATGACTGGTAACTGTAACTTCGATACTAATTATGACAGGTAACAGTAACTTCGATACTAATTATGACAAGTTACTGTAACTTCGATACTAATTATGACAGGTAACGGTAACATCGTTACTAATTATGACAAGTAACTGTAATTTCGATACAAATTATGGCTGGTAACTGTAACATCGATACTAATTATGGCAGGTAACAGTATTTTCGATACTAATTATGACATGTTACTGTAACTTCGATATTAATTTTGACAAGTTACTGTAACTTCGATACTAATTATGACAAGTAACAGTAACTTCGATACTAATTATGACAAATTACTGTAACTTCGATACTAATTATGACAGGTAACAGTAACTTCGATACTAATTATGACAAGTTACTGTAACTTCGATACTAATTATGACAGGTAACTGTAACTTCGATACTATTTATGACAGGTAACTGTAACTTCGATACTAATTTTGACAAGTTACTGTAACTTCGATACTAATTATGACAAGTTACTTTAACTTCGATACTAATTTTGACAGGTATCAGTAACTTCGATACTAATTTTGACAAGTTACTGTAACTTCGATACTTATTATGACAGGTAACGGTAACATCGTTACTAATTATGACAAGTAACTCTAATTTCATTACAAATTATGACAAGTAACTATAATTTCGATACAAATTATGGCAGGTAACTGGAACATCGATACTAATTATGACAGGTAACAGTAAATTCGATACTAATTTTGACAAGTAACTGTAATTTCGATACAAATTATGGCTGGTAACTGTAACTTCGTTACTAATTATGACACGTAACTGTAATTTCGATACAAATTATGGCACATAACTGTAATTTCGATACTAATTATGGCAGGTAACAGTAACATCGATACTAATTATGACAAGTAACTGTAACATCGTTACTAATTATGACAAGTAACTGTAATTTCGATAGAAATTATGGCTGGTAACTGTAACATCGATACTAATTATGACAAGTTACTGTAACTTCAATACTAATTTTGACAAGTTACTGTACCTTCGATACTAATTATGACAAGTAACTGTAATTTCGATACAAATTATGGCAGGTAACTGTAACTTCGATACTAATTATGACAGGTAACAGTAACTTCGATACTAATTATGACAGGTAACTGTAACTTCGATATTAATTATGACAAGTAACTGTAATTTCGATACAAATTATGGCAGGTAACTGTAACTTCGATACAAATTATGACAGGTAACTGTAACTTCGATATTAATTATGACAAGTAACTGTAATTTCGATACAAATTATGGCAGGTAACTGTAACTTCGATACTAATTATGACAGGTAACAGTAACTTCGATACTAATTATGAGAGGTAACTGTAACTTCGATACTAATTATGGCAGGTAACAGTAACTTCGATACTTATTATGACAGGTAACTGTAACTTCGATACAAATTATGACAGGTAACTGTAACTTCGATATTAATTATGACAAGTAACTGTAATTTCGATACAAATTATGGCAGGTAACTGTAACTTCGATACTAATTATGACAGGTTACATTAACTTCGATACTAATTATGACCAGTAACAGTTACTTTGATACTAATTATGACAAGTAACTATATCATCGAAACTAATTATGACAGGTACCTGTAACATCGTTACCAATTATGACAAGTATCTGTAATTTCGGTACAAATTATGGCAGGTAACTGTAACTTCGATACAAATTATGACAGGTAACTGTAACTTCGTTACTTATTATGACAAGTAACTGTAATTTCGATACAAATAATGGCAGGTAACTGTAAGTTCGATACTAATTATGACAGGTAACTGTAACATCGATACTAATTATGACAAGGAACTGTTATTTCGATAAAAATTATGGCAGGTAACTGTAACTTCGTTAATAATTATGAGAAGTTACTGTAATTTCGGTACAAATTATGGCAGGTAACTGTAACTTCGATACAAATTATGACAAGGAACTGTAAATTCGATACTTATTATGACAGGTAACTGTAACTTCGATACAAATTATGACAGGTAACTGTAACTTCGATATTAATTATGACAAGTAACTGTAATTTCGATACAAATTATGGCAGGTAACTGTAACTTCGATACTAATTATGACAGGTTACATTAACTTCGATACTAATTATGACCAGTAACAGTTACTTCGATACAAATTATGACAAGTAACTATAACATCGAAACTAATTATGACTGGTAACTGTAACATCGTTACCAATTATGACAAGTATCTGTAATTTCGGTACAAATTATGGCAGGTAACTGTAACTTCGATACAAATTATGACAGGTAACAGTAACTTCGATACCAATTATGACAGGTAACTGTAACTTCGTTACTAATTATGACAAGTATCTGTAATTTCGGTACCTTTTATGGCAGGTAACTGTAACTTCGATACAAATTATGGCAGGTAACTGTAACTTCGATACAATTTATGACAGGTAACAGTAACTTCGCTACTAATTAT
Organism: Meconema thalassinum; assembly: GCA_946902985.2. NCBI lineage: Eukaryota > Metazoa > Arthropoda > Insecta > Orthoptera > Tettigoniidae > Meconema > Meconema thalassinum. The sequence continues at coordinate 1,175,427,140 of OX336388.2, read as the reverse complement.
GACAAGTAACTGTAATTTCGATACAAACTATGACAGGTAACTGTAACTTCGTTACTAATTATGACAAGTAACTGTAATTTCGATACAAATTAAGGCAGGTAACAGTAACTTCGATACTAATTATGACAGGTAACTGCAACTTCGACACTAATTATGACAGGTTACTGTAACTTCGTTACTAATTATGACATGAAACTGTAATTTCGATACAAATTATGGCAGGTAACTGTAATTTCGATACAAATTATGGCAGGTAACTGTACCTTCGGTACTAATTATGACAAGTAACAGTAACTTCGATACTAATTATGACACGTAACTGAAACTTCGAAACAAATTATGACAGGTAACTGTAACATCGTTACTAATAATGACAAGTAACTGTAATTTCGATACAAATTATGGCAGGTAACTGTAACTTCGATATTAATTATGACAGGTTACAGTAACCTCGATACTAATTATGACAAGTAAGTGTAACTTCGAAACTAATTATGACGGGTAACTGTAACTTCGATACTAATTATGACTAGTAACTGTAATTTTGATAAATAATTATGGCAGGTAACTGTAACTTCGATACTAATTATGACAGGTAACTGTAACTTCGATACTAATTATGACAGGTAACTGTAACTTCTTTACTAATTATGACAAGTAACTGTAACTTCAAAATTAATTATGACAGGTAACTGTAACATGGTTACTAATTATGACAAGTAACTTTAATTTCGATACAAATTATGGCAGGTAACGGTAACTTCGATACTTATTATGACAGGTAACAGTAACTTCGTTACCAATTATGACATGTAACTGTAACTTCGATACTAATTATGACAGGTAACTGTAACTTCGATACAAATTATGACAGGTAACTGTAACTTCGATACAAATTATGACAAGTAACTGTAATTTCGATACAGATTATGTCAGGTAACAGTAACTTCGATAGTAATTATGACAAGTAACAGTAACTTCGATACTAATTATGACAGGTAACTGTAACGTCGATACTAAATATGACAGGTAACTGTAACTTCGATACAAATTATGACAGGCAACTGTAACTTCGATATTAATTATGACAAGTAACTGTAATTTCGATACAAATTATGGCAGGTTACTGTAACTTCGGTACTAATTATGACAGTTTACATTAACTTCGTTACTAATTATGACAAGTAACAGTTACTTCGATACTAATTATGACAAGTAACTATAACTTCGAAATTAATTATGACAGGTAACTGTAACAACGTTACTAATTAAGACAAATATCTGTAGTTTCGGTACAAATTATGGCAGGTAACTGTAACTTCGATAAAAATTATGCCAGGTAACTGTAACTTCGTTACTAATTATGACAAGTAACTGTAATTTCGATACAAATAATGGCAGGTAACTGTAACTACGATACTAATTATGACAGGTAACTGTAACTTCGATACTAATTATGACAAGGAACTGTTATTTCGATACAAATTATGGCAGGTAACTGTAACTTCGTTACTAATTATGACAAGTAACTGTAATTTCGGTACAAATTATGGCAGGTAACTGTAACTTCGATACAAATTATGACAAGGAACTGTAATTTCGATACAAATAATGGCAGGTAACAGTAACTTCGATACTAATTATGACAGGTAACTGTAACTTCGCTACTAATTATGACAAGTAACTGTAATTTCGATACAAATTATGGCAGGTTACTGAAACTTCGTTACTAATTATGGCAGGTAACTTTAATTTCGATACAAATTATGGCAGGTAACAGTAACCTCGATACTAATTATGACAGGTAACTGTAACTCCGATACTAATTATGACAAGTAACTCTAACTTCTTTACTAATTATGACAAGTAACTGTAATTTTGATTAAAAAAATTATGGCAGGTAATTGTAACTTCGATACTAATTAGGACAGGTAACAGTAACATCGATACTAATTATGACAGGTAACTGTAACTTCGTTACTAATTATGACAAGTAACTGTAATTTCGATACTAATTTTGGCTGGTAACTGTAACGTCGTTACTAATTATGACAAGTAACTGTAATTTCGATACAAATTATTGCAGGTAACTGTAACTTCGATACTAATGATGACAGAAAACCGTAACTTCGATACTAATTATGGCAGGTAACAGTAACTTCGATACTAATTATGGCAGGTAACTGTAACTTCGATACTAATTATGACAGTTAACTGTAACTTCGTTACTAATTATGACAAGTAACTGTTATTTCGATACTAATTATGGCAGGTAACAGTAACTTCGATACTAATTATGACAAGTAACAGTAACTTCGATAATAATTATGACAAGTTACTGTAACTTCGATACTAATTATGACAGGTAACTGTAACTTCGTTACTAATTATGACAAGTAACTGTAATTTCGATACAAATTATGGCACGTAACTGTAATTTCGATACAAAATATGGCAGGTAACAGTAACTTCGATACTAATCATGACAAGTTACAGTAACTTCGATACTAATTATGACAAGTAACTGTAACTTCGAAACTAATTATGACAGGTAACGGTAACATCGTTACTAATTATGACAAGTAACTGTAATTTCGATACAAATTATGACTGGTAACTGTAACTTCGATACTAATTATGACAGGTAACAGTAACTTCGATACTAATTATGACAAGTTACTGTAACTTCGATACTAATTATGACAGGTAACGGTAACATCGTTACTAATTATGACAAGTAACTGTAATTTCGATACAAATTATGGCTGGTAACTGTAACATCGACACTAATTATGGCAGGTAACAGTATTTTCGATACTAATTATGACATGTTACTGTAACTTCGATATTAATATTGACAAGTTACTGTAACTTCGATTCTAATTATGACAAGTAACAGTTACTTCGATACTAATTATGACAAGTTACTGTAACTTCGATACTAATTATGACAGGTAACTGTAACTTCTATACTAATTATGACAGGTAACTGTAACTTCGATACTAATTTTGACAAGTTACTGTAACTTCGATACTAATTATGACAGGTAACTGTAACTTCGATACTAATTATGACAGGTAACAGTAACTTCGATACTAATTATGACACGTTACTGTAACTTCGATACTAATTATGACAGGTAACTGTAACTTCGATACTATTTATGACAGGTAAATGTAACTTCGATACTAATTTTGACAAGTTACTGTAACTTCGATACTAATTATGACAAGTTACTGTAACCTCAATACTAATTTTGACAGGCATCAGTAACTTCGATACTAATTTTCACAAGTTACTGTAACTTCGATACTTATTATGACAGGTAACGGTAACATCGTTACTAATTATGACAAGTAACTCTAACTTCATCACAAATTATGACAAGTAACTGTAATTTCGATACAAATTATGGCAGGTAACTGTAACATCGATACTAATTATGACAGGTAACAGTAAATTCGATACTAATTTTGACAAGTAACTGTAATTTCGATACAAATTATGGCTGGTAACTGTAACTTCGTTACTAATTATGACACGTAACTGTAATTTCGATACAAATTATGGCACGTAACTGTAATTTCGATACTAATTATGGCAGGTAACAGTAACATCGATACTAATTATGACAAGTAACTGTAACATCGTTACTAATTATGACAAGTAACTGTAATTTCGATAGAAATTATGGCTGGTAACTGTAACATCGATACTAATTATGACAAGTTACTGTAACTTCAATACTAATTTTGACAAGTTACTGTAACTTCGATACTAATTATGACAAGTAACAGTAACTTCGATACTAATTATGACAGTTAACAGTAACTTCGAAACTAATTATGACAGGTAACTGTAACTTCGATACTAATTATGACAGGTAACTGTAACTTCGATACTAATTTTGACAAGTTACTGTAACTTCGATACTAATTATGACAAGTTACTGTAACTTCGATACTAATTATGACAGGTAACTGTAACTTCGATACTAATTATGACAGGTAACTGTAACTTCGATACTAATTTTGACAAGTTACTGTAACTTCGATACTAATTTTGACAAGTTACTGTAACTTCGATACTAATTATGACAAGTAACAGTTACTTCGATACTAATTATGACAAGTTACTGTAACTTCGATACTAATTATGACAGGTAACTGTAACTTCGATACTAATTATGACAGGTAACTGTAACTTCGATACTAATTTTGACAAGTTACTGTAACTTCGATACTAATTATGACAGGTAACTGTAACTTCGATACTAATTATGACAGGTAACAGTAACTTCGATACTAATTATGACACGTTACTGTAACTTCGATACTAATTATGACAGGTAACTGTAACTTCGATACTATTTATGACAGGTAACTGTAACTTCGATACTAATTTTGACAAGTTACTGTAACTTCGATACTAATTATGACAAGTTACTGTAACCTCAATACTAATTTTGACAGGCATCAGTAACTTCGATACTAATTTTCAAAAGTTACTGTAACTTCGATACTTATTATGACAGGTAACGGTAACATCGTTACTAATTATGACAAGTAACTCTAACTTCATCACAAATTATGACAAGTAACTGTAATTTCGATACAAATTATGGCAGGTAACTGTAACATCGATACTAATTATGACAGGTAACAGTAAATTCGATACTAATTTTGACAAGTAACTGTAATTTCGATACAAATTATGGCTGGTAACTGTAACTTCGTTACTAATTATGACACGTAACTGTAATTTCGATACAAATTATGGCACGTAACTGTAATTTCGATACTAATTATGGCAGGTAACAGTAACATCGATACTAATTATGACAAGTAACTGTAACATCGTTACTAATTTTGACAAGTTACTGTAACTTCGATACTAATTATGACAAGTAACAGTAACTTCGATACTAATTATGACAGTTAACAGTAACTTCGAAACTAATTATGACAGGTAACTGTAACTTCGATACTTATTATGACAGGTAACTGTAACTTCGATACTAATTTTGACAAGTTACTGTAACTTCGATACTAATTATGACAAGTTACTGTAACTTCGATACTAATTATGACAGGTAACTGTAACTTCGATACTAATTATGACAGGTAACTGTAACTTCGATACTAATTTTGACAAGTTACTGTAACTTCGATACTAATTTTGACAAGTTACTGTAACTTCGATACTAATTATGACAAGTAACAGTTACTTCGATACTAATTATGACAAGTTACTGTAACTTCGATACTAATTTTGACAGGTAACTGTAACATCGATACTAATTATGACAGGTAACTGTAACTTCGATACTAATTTTGACAAGTTACTGTAACTTCGATACTAATTATGACAGGTAACTGTAACTTCGATACTAATTATGACAGGTAACAGTAACTTCGATACTAATTATGACACGTTACTGTAACTTCGATACTAATTATGACAGGTAACTGTAACTTCGATACTATTTATGACAGGTAACTGTAACTTCGATACTAATTTTGACAAGTTACTGTAACTTCGATACTAATTATGACAAGTTACTGTAACCTCAATACTAATTTTGACAGGCATCAGTAACTTCGATACTAATTTTCACAAGTTACTGTAACTTCGATACTTATTATGACAGGTAACGGTAACATCGTTACTAATTATGACAAGTAACTCTAACTTCATCACAAATTATGACAAGTAACTGTAATTTCGATACAAATTATGGCAGGTAACTGTAACATCGATACTAATTATGACAGGTAACAGTAAATTCGATACTAATTTTGACAAGTAACTGTAATTTCGATACAAATTATGGCTGGTAACTGTAACTTCGTTACTAATTATGACACGTAACTGTAATTTCGATACAAATTATGGCACGTAACTGTAATTTCGATACTAATTATGGCAGGTAACAGTAACATCGATACTAATTATGACAAGTAACTGTAACATCGTTACTAATTATGACAAGTAACTGTAATTTCGATAGAAATTATGGCTGGTAACTGTAACATCGATACTAATTAAGACAAGTTACTGTAACTTCGATACTAATTATGACAGGTAACAGTAATTTCGATACTAATTATGGCAGGTAACTGTAACTTCGATAATAATTATGACAGGTAACTGTAACTTCGATACTAATTATGACAGGTAAAAGTAACGTCGTTACTAATTATGACAGGTAACAGTAACTTCGATACTAATTATGGAAGGTAACTGTAAATTCGATACTAATTATGACAGGTAACAGTAACTTCGATACTAATTATGACAGGTAACTGTTACTTCGATACTAATTATGACAGGTAACTGTAACTTCGATACTAATTTTGACAAGTTACTGTAACTTCGATACTAATTATGACAAGTTACTGTAACTTCGATTCTAATTTTGACAAGTAACTGTAACTTCGATACAAATTATGGCAGGTAACTGTAACATCGATACTAATTATGACAGGTATCAGTAACTTCGATACTAATTATGACAGGTAACAGTAACTTCGATACTTATTATGACAAGTTACTGTAACTTCGATACTTATTTTGACAAGTAACTGTAATTTCGATACAAATTATGGCAGGTAACTGTACCATCGATACTAATTATGACAGGTAACTGTAACTTCGATACTAATTATGACAGGTAACAGTAACTTCGATACTAATTATGACAGGTAACTGTAACTTCGATACTAATTATGTCAAGTAACTCTAACTTCTTTACAAATTATGACAAGTAACTGTAATTTCCATACAAATGATGGCAGGTAACTGTAACATCGATACTAATTATGACAAGTAACTGTAATTTCGATACAAATTATAGCAGGTAACAGTAACTTCGATTCTAATTATGACAGGTAACAGTAACTTCGATACTAATTATGACAAGTTACTGTAACTTCGATACTAATTATGACAGGTAACTGTAACATCGTTACTAATTATGACAAGTAACTGTAATTTCGATACAAATTATGGCAGGTAACTGTAACTTCGTTACTAATTATGGCAGGTAACTGTAATTTCGATACAAATTATGGCAGCTAACAGTAACTTCGATAATAATTATGACTGGTAACTGTAACTTCGTTACTAATTATGACAAGAAACTGTAATTTCATTACAAATAATGGCAGGTAACTGTAACTTCGATACTAATTATGACAGATAACAGTAACTTCGATACTAATTATGACAGAAAACAGTAACTTCGAAACTTATTATGACAGGTAACAGTAACTTCGATACTAATTATGGCAGGTAACTGTAACTTCGATACTAATTATGACAGTTAACTGTAACTTCGTTACTAATTATGACAAGTTACTGTAATTTCGATACGAATTGTCGCAGGTAACTGTAACTTCGATACTAATTATGACAGGTAACAGTAACTTAGATACTAATTATGACCTGTAACTGTAACTTCGATACTAATTATGACAGGTAACTGTAACTCCGTTACAAATTATGACATGTTACTGTAATTTCGATACAAATTATTGCAGGTAACTGTAACTTCGATACTATTTACGACAGGTAACAGTTACTTCGATACTAATTATGACAAATAACAGAAACTTCGATACTAATTATGACAAGTAACTGTAACTTCGAAATTAATTATGACAGGTAACTGTAACATCGTTACTAATTATGACAAGTAACTGTAATTTCGATACAAATTATGGCAGGTAACTGTAACTTCGATACTAATTATGACAGGTTACAGCAACCTCGATACTAGTTATGACAATTAAGTGTAACTTCGATACTAATTATGACGGGTAACTGTAACTTCGAAACTAATTATGACTAGTAACTCTAACTTCGTTACTAATTAGGACAAGTAACTGTAATTTTGATAAAAAATTATGGCAGGTAACTGTAACTTCGATACTAATTATGACATGTAACAGTAACTTCGATACTAATTATGACAGGTAACTGTAACTTCGTTACTAATTATGACAAGTAACTGTAATTTCGATACAGATTATATCAGGTAACAGTTACTTCGATACTAATTATGACAGGTAACTGAAACTTCGATACTTATTATGACAGGTAACTGTAACATCGTTACTAATTATGACAAGTAACTGTAATTTCGATACAAATTATGACTGGTAACTGTAACTTCGATACTAATTATGACAGGTAACAGTAACTTCGATACTAATTATGACAAGTTACTGTAACTTCGATACTAATTATGACAGGTAACGGTAACATCGTTACTAATTATGACAAGTAACTGTAATTTCGATACAAATTATGGCTGGTAACTGTAACATCGATACTAATTATGGCGGGTAACAGTATTTTCGATACTAATTATGACATGTTACTGTAACTTCGATATGAATTTTGACAAGTTACTGTAACTTCGATACTAATTATGACAAGTAACAGTAACTTCGATACTAATTATGACAAGTTACTGTAACTTCGATACTAATTATGACAGGTAACAGTAACTTCGATACTAATTATGACACGTTACTGTAACTTCGATACTACTTATGACAGGTAACTGTAACATCGATACTATTTATGACAGGTAACTGTACCTTCGATACTTATTTTGACAAGTTACTGTAACTTCGATACTAATTATGACAAGTTACTTTAACTTCGATACTAATTTTGACAGGTATCAGTAACTTCGATACTAATTTTGACAAGTTACTGTAACTTCGATACTTATTATGAAAGGTAACGGTAACATCGTTACTAATTATGACAAGTAACTCTAATTTCATTACAAATTATGACAAGTAACTGTAATTTCGATACAAATTATGGCAGGTAACTGTAACATCGATACTAATTATGACAGGTAACAGTAAATTCGATACTAATTTTGACAAGTAACTGTAATTTCGATACAAATTATGGCTGGTAACTGTAACTTCGTTAATAATTATGACACGTAACTGTAATTTCGATACAAATTATGGCACGTAACTGTAATTTCGATACTAATTATGGCAGGTAACAGTAACATCGATACTAATTATGACAAGTAACTGTAACATCGTTACTAATTATGACAAGTAACTGTAATTTCGATAGAAATTATGGCTGGTAACTGTAACATCGATACTAATTATGACAAGTTACTGTAACTTCAATACTAATTTTGACAAGTTACTGTAACTTCGATACTTATTATGACAAGTAACAGTAACTTCGATACTAATTATGACAGGTAACAGTAACTTCGAAACTAATTATGACAGGTAACTGTAACTTCGATACTAATTATGACAGGTAACTGTTACTTCTATACTAATTTTGACAAGTTACTGTATTTTCGATACTAATTATGACAAGTTACTGTAACTTCGATACTAATTATGACAGGTAACAGTAACATCAATACTAATTATGGCAGGTAACTGTAACTTCGATAATAATTATGACAGGTAACTGTAACTTCGATACTAATTATGACAGGTAAAAGTAACTTCGTTACTAATTATGACAGGTAACAGTAATTTCGATACTAATTATGGAAGGTAACTGTAAATTCGATACTAATTATGACAGGTAACAGTAACTTCGATACTAATTATGACAGGTAACTGTTACTTCGATACTAATTATGACAGGTAACTGTAACTTCGATACTAATTTTGACAAGTTACTGTAACTTCGATACTAATTATGACAATTTACTGTAACTTCGATACTAATTTTGACAAGTTACTGTAACTTCGATACAAATTATGGCAGGTAACTTTAACATCGATACTAATTATGACAGGTATCAGTAACTTCGATACTAATTATGACAGGTAACAGTAACTTCGATACTTATTATGACAAGTTACTGTAACTTCGATACTAATTTTGACAAGTAACTGTAATTTCGATACAAATTATGGCAGGTAACTGTAACATCGATACTAATTATGACAGGTAACTGTAACTTCGATACTAATTATTACAGGTAACAGTAACTTCGATACTAATTATGACAGGTAACTGTAACTTCGATACTAATTATGTCAAGTAACTCTAACTTCATTACAAATTATGACAAGTAACTGTAATTTCCATACAAATGATGGCAGGTAACTGTAACATCGATACTAATTATGACAAGTAACTGTAATTTCGATACAAATTAATGCAGGTAACTGTAACTTCGATACTAATGATGACAGAAAACCGTAACTTCGATACTAATTATGGCAGGTAACAGTAACTTCGATACTAATTATGGCAGGTAACTGTAACTTCGATACTAATTATGACAGTTAACTGTAACTTCGTTACTAATTATGACAAGTAACTGTAATTTCGATACTAATTATGGCAGGTAACAGTAACTTCGATACTAATTATGACAAGTAACAGTAACTTCGATACTAATTATAACAAGTTACTGTAACTTCGATACTAATTATGACAGGTAACTGTAACTTCGTTACTAATTATGACGAGTAACAGTAATTTCGATACAAATTATGGCACGTAACTGTAATTTCGATACAAAATATGGCAGGTAACAGTAACTTCGATACTAATTTTGACAAGTTACAGTAACTTCGATACTAATTATGACAAGTAACTGTAACTTCGAAACTAATTATGACAGGTAACGGTAACATCGTTACTAATTATGACAAGTAACTGTAATTTCGATACAATTTATGACTGGTAACTGTAACTTCGATACTATTTATGACAGGTAACAGTAACTTCGATACTAATTATGACAAGTTACTGTAACTTCGATACTAATTATGACAGGTAACGGTAACATCGTTACTAATTATGACAAGTAACTGTAATTTCGATACAAATTATGGCTGGTAACTGTAACTTCGATACTAATTATGACAGGTAACAGTAACTTCGATACTAATTATGACACGTTACTGTAACTTCGATACTAATTATGACAGGTAACTGTAAATTCGATACTATTTATGACAGGTAACTGTAACTTCGATACTAATTTTGACAAGTTACTGTAACTTCGATACTAATTATGAGAAGTTACTTTAACTTCGATACTAACTTTGACAGGTATCAGTAACTTCGATACTAATTTTGACAAGTTACTGTAACTTCGATACTTATTATGACAGGTAACGGTAACATCGTTACTAATTATGACAAGTTACTCTAATTTCATTACAAGTTATGACAAGTAACTGTAATTTCGATACAAATTATGGCAGGTAACTGTAACATCGATACTAATTATGACAGGCAACAGTAAATTCGATACTAATTTTGACAAGTAACTGTAATTTCGATACAAATTATGGCTGGTAACTATAACATCGTTACTAATTATGACACGTAACTGTAATTTCGATACAAATTATGGCACGTAACTGTAATTTCGATACTAATTATGGCAGGTAACAGTAACATCGATACTAATTATGACAAGTAACTGTAACATCGTTACTAATTATGACAAGTAACTGTAATTTCGATAGAAATTATGGCTGGTAACTGTAACATCGATACTAATTATGACAAGTTACTGTAACTTCAATACTAATTTTGACAAGTTACTGTAACTTCGATACTAATTATGACAAGTAACAGTAACTTCGATACTAATTATGACAGGTAACAGTAACTTCGAAACTAATTATGACAGGTAACTGTAACTTCGATACTAATTATGACAGGTAACTGTAACTTCGATACTAATTATGACAGGTAACTGTAACTCCGTTACAAATTATGACATGTTACTGTAATTTCGATACAAATTATTGCAGGTAACTGTAACTTCGATACTATTTATGACAGGTAACAGTTACTTCGATACTAATTATGACAAATAACAGAAACTTCGATACTTATTATGACAAGTAACTGTAACTTCGAAATTAATTATGACAGGTAACTCTAACATCGTTACTAATTATGACAAGTAACTGTAATTTCGATACAAATTATGGCAGGTAGCTGTAACTTCGATACTAATTATGACAGGTTACAGCAACCTCGATACTAGTTATGACAATTAAGTGTAACTTCGATACTAATTATGACGGGTAACTGTAACTTCGATACTAATTATGACTAGTAACTCTAACTTCGTTACTAATTAGGACAAGTAACTGTAATTTTGATAACAAATTATGGCAGGTAACTGTAACTTCGATACTAATTATGACAGGTAACAGTAACTTCGATACTAATTATGACAGGTAACTGTAACTTCGTTACTAATTATGACAAGTAACTGTAATTTCGATACAGATTATGTCAGGTAACAGTAACTTCGATACTAATTATGACAGGTAACTGAAACTTCGATACTTATTATGACAGGTAACTGTAACATCGTTACTAATTATGACAAGTAACTGTAATTTCGATACAAATTATGACTGGTAACTGTAACTTCGATACTAATTATGACAGGTAACAGTAACTTCGATACTAATTATGACAAGTTACTGTAACTTCGATACTAATTATGACAGGTAACGGTAACATCGTTACTAATTATGACAAGTAACTGTAATTTCGATACAAATTATGGCTGGTAACTGTAACATCGATACTAATTATGGCAGGTAACAGTATTTTCGATACTAATTATGACATGTTACTGTAACTTCGATATTAATTTTGACAAGTTACTGTAACTTCTGTACTAATTATGACAAGTAACAGTAACTTCGATACTAATTATGACAAATTACTGTAACTTCGATACTAATTATGACAGGTAACAGTAACTTCGATACTAATTATGACAAGTTACTGTAACTTCGATACTAATTATGACAGGTAACTGTAACTTCGATACTATTTATGACAGGTAACTGTAACTTCGATACTAATTTTGACAAGTTACTGTAACTTCGATACTAATTATGACAAGTTACTTTAACTTCGATACTAATTTTGACAGGTATCAGTAACTTCGATACTAATTTTGACAAGTTACTGTAACTTCGATACTTATTATGACAGGTAACGGTAACATCGTTACTAATTATGACAAGTAACTCTAATTTCATTACAAATTATGACAAGTAACTAAAATTTCGATACAAATTATGGCAGGTAACTGTAACATCGATACTAATTATGACAGGTAACAGTAAATTCGATACTAATTTTGACAAGTAACTGTAATTTCGATACAAATTATGGCTGGTAACTGTAACTTCGTTACTAATTATGACACGTAACTGTAATTTCGATACAAATTATGGCACATAACTGTAATTTCGATACTAATTATGGCAGGTAACAGTAACATCGATACTAATTATGACAAGTAACTGTAACATCGTTACTAATTATGACAAGTAACTGTAATTTCGATAGAAATTATGGCTGGTAACTGTAACATCGATACTAATTATGACAAGTTACTGTAACTTCAATACTAATTTTGACAAGTTACTGTACCTTCGATACTAATTATGACAAGTAACTGTAATTTCGATACAAATTATGGCAGGTAACTGTAACTTCGATACTAATTATGACAGGTAACAGTAACTTCGATACTAATTATGACAGGTAACTGTAACTTCGATATTAATTATGACAAGTAACTGTAATTTCGATACAAATTATGGCAGGTAACTGTAACTTCGATACAAATTATGACAGGTAACTGTAACTTCGATATTAATTATGACAAGTAACTGTAATTTCGATACAAATTATGGCAGGTAACTGTAACTTCGATACTAATTATGACAGGTAACAGTAACTTCGATACTAATTATGAGAGGTAACTGTAACTTCGATACTAATTATGGCAGGTAACTGTAACTTCGATACTAATTATGACAGGTAACAGTAACTTCGATACTAATTATGACAAGTTACTGTAACTTCGATACTAATTATGACAGGTTACGGTAACATCGTTACTAATTATGACAAGTAACTGTAATTTCGATACAAATTATGGCAGGTAACTGTAACTTCGATACTAATTATGACAGGTTACATTAACTTCGATACTAATTATGACCAGTAACAGTTACTTCGATACTAATTATGACAAGTAACTATATCATCGAAACTAATTATGACAGGTAACTGTAACATCGTTACCAATTATGACAAGTATCTGTAATTTCGGTACAAATTATGGCAGGTAACTGTAACTTCGATACAAATTATGACAGGTAACTGTAACTTCGTTACTTATTATGACAAGTAACTGTAATTTCGATACAAATAATGGCAGGTAACTGTAACTTCGATACTAATTATGACAGGTAACTGTAACATCGATACTAATTATGACAAGGAACTGTTATTTCGATAAAAATTATGGCAGGTAACTGTAACTTCGTTAATAATTATGAGAAGTTACTGTAATTTCGGTACAAATTATGGCAGGTAACTGTAACTTCGATACAAATTATGACAAGGAACTGTAAATTCGATACTTATTATGACAGGTAACTGTAACTTCGATACAAATTATGACAGGTAACTGTAACTTCGATATTAATTATGACAAGTAACTGTAATTTCGATACAAATTATGGCAGGTAACTGTAACTTCGATACTAATTATGACAGGTTACATTAACTTCGATACTAATTATGACCAGTAACAGTTACTTCGATACAAATTATGACAAGTAACTATAACATCGAAACTAATTATGACTGGTAACTGTAACATCGTTACCAATTATGACATGTATCTGTAATTTCGGTACAAATTATGGCAGGTAACTGTAACTTCGATACAAATTATGACAGGTAACAGTAACTTCGATACCAATTATGACAGGTAACTGTAACTTCGTTACTAATTATGACAAGTATCTGTAATTGCGGTACCATTTATGGCAGGTAACTGTAACTTCGATACAAATTATGGCAGGTAACTGTAACTTCGATACAATTTATGACAGGTAACAGTAACTTCGCTACTAATTATGACAAGTAACTGTAATTTCGATACAAATTATGGCACGTAACTGTAATTTCGATACTAATTATGGCAGGTAACAGTAACATCGATACTAATTATGACAAGTAACTGTAACATCGTTACTAATTTTGACAAGTTACTGTAACTTCGATACTAATTATGACAAGTAACAGTAACTTCGATACTAATTATGACAGTTAACAGTAACTTCGAAACTAATTATGACAGGTAACTGTAACTTCGATACTTATTATGACAGGTAACTGTAACTTCGATACTAATTTTGACAAGTTACTGTAACTTCGATACTAATTATGACAAGTTACTGTAACTTCGATACTAATTATGACAGGTAACTGTAACTTCGATACTAATTATGACAGGTAACTGTAACTTCGATACTAATTTTGACAAGTTACTGTAACTTCGATACTAATTTTGACAAGTTACTGTAACTTCGATACTAATTATGACAAGTAACAGTTACTTCGATACTAATTATGACAAGTTACTGTAACTTCGATACTAATTTTGACAGGTAACTGTAACATCGATACTAATTATGACAGGTAACTGTAACTTCGATACTAATTTTGACAAGTTACTGTAACTTCGATACTAATTATGACAGGTAACTGTAACTTCGATACTAATTATGACAGGTAACAGTAACTTCGATACTAATTATGACACGTTACTGTAACTTCGATACTAATTATGACAGGTAACTGTAACTTCGATACTATTTATGACAGGTAACTGTAACTTCGATACTAATTTTGACAAGTTACTGTAACTTCGATACTAATTATGACAAGTTACTGTAACCTCAATACTAATTTTGACAGGCATCAGTAACTTCGATACTAATTTTCACAAGTTACTGTAACTTCGATACTTATTATGACAGGTAACGGTAACATCGTTACTAATTATGACAAGTAACTCTAACTTCATCACAAATTATGACAAGTAACTGTAATTTCGATACAAATTATGGCAGGTAACTGTAACATCGATACTAATTATGACAGGTAACAGTAAATTCGATACTAATTTTGACAAGTAACTGTAATTTCGATACAAATTATGGCTGGTAACTGTAACTTCGTTACTAATTATGACACGTAACTGTAATTTCGATACAAATTATGGCACGTAACTGTAATTTCGATACTAATTATGGCAGGTAACAGTAACATCGATACTAATTATGACAAGTAACTGTAACATCGTTACTAATTATGACAAGTAACTGTAATTTCGATAGAAATTATGGCTGGTAACTGTAACATCGATACTAATTAAGACAAGTTACTGTAACTTCGATACTAATTATGACAGGTAACAGTAATTTCGATACTAATTATGGCAGGTAACTGTAACTTCGATAATAATTATGACAGGTAACTGTAACTTCGATACTAATTATGACAGGTAAAAGTAACGTCGTTACTAATTATGACAGGTAACAGTAACTTCGATACTAATTATGGAAGGTAACTGTAAATTCGATACTAATTATGACAGGTAACAGTAACTTCGATACTAATTATGACAGGTAACTGTTACTTCGATACTAATTATGACAGGTAACTGTAACTTCGATACTAATTTTGACAAGTTACTGTAACTTCGATACTAATTATGACAAGTTACTGTAACTTCGATTCTAATTTTGACAAGTAACTGTAACTTCGATACAAATTATGGCAGGTAACTGTAACATCGATACTAATTATGACAGGTATCAGTAACTTCGATACTAATTATGACAGGTAACAGTAACTTCGATACTTATTATGACAAGTTACTGTAACTTCGATACTTATTTTGACAAGTAACTGTAATTTCGATACAAATTATGGCAGGTAACTGTACCATCGATACTAATTATGACAGGTAACTGTAACTTCGATACTAATTATGACAGGTAACAGTAACTTCGATACTAATTATGACAGGTAACTGTAACTTCGATACTAATTATGTCAAGTAACTCTAACTTCTTTACAAATTATGACAAGTAACTGTAATTTCCATACAAATGATGGCAGGTAACTGTAACATCGATACTAATTATGACAAGTAACTGTAATTTCGATACAAATTATAGCAGGTAACAGTAACTTCGATTCTAATTATGACAGGTAACAGTAACTTCGATACTAATTATGACAAGTTACTGTAACTTCGATACTAATTATGACAGGTAACTGTAACATCGTTACTAATTATGACAAGTAACTGTAATTTCGATACAAATTATGGCAGGTAACTGTAACTTCGTTACTAATTATGGCAGGTAACTGTAATTTCGATACAAATTATGGCAGCTAACAGTAACTTCGATAATAATTATGACTGGTAACTGTAACTTCGTTACTAATTATGACAAGAAACTGTAATTTCATTACAAATAATGGCAGGTAACTGTAACTTCGATACTAATTATGACAGATAACAGTAACTTCGATACTAATTATGACAGAAAACAGTAACTTCGAAACTTATTATGACAGGTAACAGTAACTTCGATACTAATTATGGCAGGTAACTGTAACTTCGATACTAATTATGACAGTTAACTGTAACTTCGTTACTAATTATGACAAGTTACTGTAATTTCGATACGAATTGTCGCAGGTAACTGTAACTTCGATACTAATTATGACAGGTAACAGTAACTTAGATACTAATTATGACCTGTAACTGTAACTTCGATACTAATTATGACAGGTAACTGTAACTCCGTTACAAATTATGACATGTTACTGTAATTTCGATACAAATTATTGCAGGTAACTGTAACTTCGATACTATTTACGACAGGTAACAGTTACTTCGATACTAATTATGACAAATAACAGAAACTTCGATACTAATTATGACAAGTAACTGTAACTTCGAAATTAATTATGACAGGTAACTGTAACATCGTTACTAATTATGACAAGTAACTGTAATTTCGATACAAATTATGGCAGGTAACTGTAACTTCGATACTAATTATGACAGGTTACAGCAACCTCGATACTAGTTATGACAATTAAGTGTAACTTCGATACTAATTATGACGGGTAACTGTAACTTCGAAACTAATTATGACTAGTAACTCTAACTTCGTTACTAATTAGGACAAGTAACTGTAATTTTGATAAAAAATTATGGCAGGTAACTGTAACTTCGATACTAATTATGACATGTAACAGTAACTTCGATACTAATTATGACAGGTAACTGTAACTTCGTTACTAATTATGACAAGTAACTGTAATTTCGATACAGATTATATCAGGTAACAGTTACTTCGATACTAATTATGACAGGTAACTGAAACTTCGATACTTATTATGACAGGTAACTGTAACATCGTTACTAATTATGACAAGTAACTGTAATTTCGATACAAATTATGACTGGTAACTGTAACTTCGATACTAATTATGACAGGTAACAGTAACTTCGATACTAATTATGACAAGTTACTGTAACTTCGATACTAATTATGACAGGTAACGGTAACATCGTTACTAATTATGACAAGTAACTGTAATTTCGATACAAATTATGGCTGGTAACTGTAACATCGATACTAATTATGGCGGGTAACAGTATTTTCGATACTAATTATGACATGTTACTGTAACTTCGATATGAATTTTGACAAGTTACTGTAACTTCGATACTAATTATGACAAGTAACAGTAACTTCGATACTAATTATGACAAGTTACTGTAACTTCGATACTAATTATGACAGGTAACAGTAACTTCGATACTAATTATGACACGTTACTGTAACTTCGATACTACTTATGACAGGTAACTGTAACATCGATACTATTTATGACAGGTAACTGTACCTTCGATACTTATTTTGACAAGTTACTGTAACTTCGATACTAATTATGACAAGTTACTTTAACTTCGATACTAATTTTGACAGGTATCAGTAACTTCGATACTAATTTTGACAAGTTACTGTAACTTCGATACTTATTATGAAAGGTAACGGTAACATCGTTACTAATTATGACAAGTAACTCTAATTTCATTACAAATTATGACAAGTAACTGTAATTTCGATACAAATTATGGCAGGTAACTGTAACATCGATACTAATTATGACAGGTAACAGTAAATTCGATACTAATTTTGACAAGTAACTGTAATTTCGATACAAATTATGGCTGGTAACTGTAACTTCGTTAATAATTATGACACGTAACTGTAATTTCGATACAAATTATGGCACGTAACTGTAATTTCGATACTAATTATGGCAGGTAACAGTAACATCGATACTAATTATGACAAGTAACTGTAACATCGTTACTAATTATGACAAGTAACTGTAATTTCGATAGAAATTATGGCTGGTAACTGTAACATCGATACTAATTATGACAAGTTACTGTAACTTCAATACTAATTTTGACAAGTTACTGTAACTTCGATACTTATTATGACAAGTAACAGTAACTTCGATACTAATTATGACAGGTAACAGTAACTTCGAAACTAATTATGACAGGTAACTGTAACTTCGATACTAATTATGACAGGTAACTGTTACTTCTATACTAATTTTGACAAGTTACTGTATTTTCGATACTAATTATGACAAGTTACTGTAACTTCGATACTAATTATGACAGGTAACAGTAACATCAATACTAATTATGGCAGGTAACTGTAACTTCGATAATAATTATGACAGGTAACTGTAACTTCGATACTAATTATGACAGGTAAAAGTAACTTCGTTACTAATTATGACAGGTAACAGTAATTTCGATACTAATTATGGAAGGTAACTGTAAATTCGATACTAATTATGACAGGTAACAGTAACTTCGATACTAATTATGACAGGTAACTGTTACTTCGATACTAATTATGACAGGTAACTGTAACTTCGATACTAATTTTGACAAGTTACTGTAACTTCGATACTAATTATGACAATTTACTGTAACTTCGATACTAATTTTGACAAGTTACTGTAACTTCGATACAAATTATGGCAGGTAACTTTAACATCGATACTAATTATGACAGGTATCAGTAACTTCGATACTAATTATGACAGGTAACAGTAACTTCGATACTTATTATGACAAGTTACTGTAACTTCGATACTAATTTTGACAAGTAACTGTAATTTCGATACAAATTATGGCAGGTAACTGTAACATCGATACTAATTATGACAGGTAACTGTAACTTCGATACTAATTATTACAGGTAACAGTAACTTCGATACTAATTATGACAGGTAACTGTAACTTCGATACTAATTATGTCAAGTAACTCTAACTTCATTACAAATTATGACAAGTAACTGTAATTTCCATACAAATGATGGCAGGTAACTGTAACATCGATACTAATTATGACAAGTAACTGTAATTTCGATACAAATTAATGCAGGTAACTGTAACTTCGATACTAATGATGACAGAAAACCGTAACTTCGATACTAATTATGGCAGGTAACAGTAACTTCGATACTAATTATGGCAGGTAACTGTAACTTCGATACTAATTATGACAGTTAACTGTAACTTCGTTACTAATTATGACAAGTAACTGTAATTTCGATACTAATTATGGCAGGTAACAGTAACTTCGATACTAATTATGACAAGTAACAGTAACTTCGATACTAATTATAACAAGTTACTGTAACTTCGATACTAATTATGACAGGTAACTGTAACTTCGTTACTAATTATGACGAGTAACAGTAATTTCGATACAAATTATGGCACGTAACTGTAATTTCGATACAAAATATGGCAGGTAACAGTAACTTCGATACTAATTTTGACAAGTTACAGTAACTTCGATACTAATTATGACAAGTAACTGTAACTTCGAAACTAATTATGACAGGTAACGGTAACATCGTTACTAATTATGACAAGTAACTGTAATTTCGATACAATTTATGACTGGTAACTGTAACTTCGATACTATTTATGACAGGTAACAGTAACTTCGATACTAATTATGACAAGTTACTGTAACTTCGATACTAATTATGACAGGTAACGGTAACATCGTTACTAATTATGACAAGTAACTGTAATTTCGATACAAATTATGGCTGGTAACTGTAACTTCGATACTAATTATGACAGGTAACAGTAACTTCGATACTAATTATGACACGTTACTGTAACTTCGATACTAATTATGACAGGTAACTGTAAATTCGATACTATTTATGACAGGTAACTGTAACTTCGATACTAATTTTGACAAGTTACTGTAACTTCGATACTAATTATGAGAAGTTACTTTAACTTCGATACTAATTTTGACAGGTATCAGTAACTTCGATACTAATTTTGACAAGTTACTGTAACTTCGATACTTATTATGACAGGTAACGGTAACATCGTTACTAATTATGACAAGTTACTCTAATTTCATTACAAGTTATGACAAGTAACTGTAATTTCGATACAAATTATGGCAGGTAACTGTAACATCGATACTAATTATGACAGGCAACAGTAAATTCGATACTAATTTTGACAAGTAACTGTAATTTCGATACAAATTATGGCTGGTAACTATAACATCGTTACTAATTATGACACGTAACTGTAATTTCGATACAAATTATGGCACGTAACTGTAATTTCGATACTAATTATGGCAGGTAACAGTAACATCGATACTAATTATGACAAGTAACTGTAACATCGTTACTAATTATGACAAGTAACTGTAATTTCGATAGAAATTATGGCTGGTAACTGTAACATCGATACTAATTATGACAAGTTACTGTAACTTCAATACTAATTTTGACAAGTTACTGTAACTTCGATACTAATTATGACAAGTAACAGTAACTTCGATACTAATTATGACAGGTAACAGTAACTTCGAAACTAATTATGACAGGTAACTGTAACTTCGATACTAATTATGACAGGTAACTGTAACTTCGATACTAATTATGACAGGTAACTGTAACTCCGTTACAAATTATGACATGTTACTGTAATTTCGATACAAATTATTGCAGGTAACTGTAACTTCGATACTATTTATGACAGGTAACAGTTACTTCGATACTAATTATGACAAATAACAGAAACTTCGATACTTATTATGACAAGTAACTGTAACTTCGAAATTAATTATGACAGGTAACTCTAACATCGTTACTAATTATGACAAGTAACTGTAATTTCGATACAAATTATGGCAGGTAGCTGTAACTTCGATACTAATTATGACAGGTTACAGCAACCTCGATACTAGTTATGACAATTAAGTGTAACTTCGATACTAATTATGACGGGTAACTGTAACTTCGATACTAATTATGACTAGTAACTCTAACTTCGTTACTAATTAGGACAAGTAACTGTAATTTTGATAACAAATTATGGCAGGTAACTGTAACTTCGATACTAATTATGACAGGTAACAGTAACTTCGATACTAATTATGACAGGTAACTGTAACTTCGTTACTAATTATGACAAGTAACTGTAATTTCGATACAGATTATGTCAGGTAACAGTAACTTCGATACTAATTATGACAGGTAACTGAAACTTCGATACTTATTATGACAGGTAACTGTAACATCGTTACTAATTATGACAAGTAACTGTAATTTCGATACAAATTATGACTGGTAACTGTAACTTCGATACTAATTATGACAGGTAACAGTAACTTCGATACTAATTATGACAAGTTACTGTAACTTCGATACTAATTATGACAGGTAACGGTAACATCGTTACTAATTATGACAAGTAACTGTAATTTCGATACAAATTATGGCTGGTAACTGTAACATCGATACTAATTATGGCAGGTAACAGTATTTTCGATACTAATTATGACATGTTACTGTAACTTCGATATTAATTTTGACAAGTTACTGTAACTTCTGTACTAATTATGACAAGTAACAGTAACTTCGATACTAATTATGACAAATTACTGTAACTTCGATACTAATTATGACAGGTAACAGTAACTTCGATACTAATTATGACAAGTTACTGTAACTTCGATACTAATTATGACAGGTAACTGTAACTTCGATACTATTTATGACAGGTAACTGTAACTTCGATACTAATTTTGACAAGTTACTGTAACTTCGATACTAATTATGACAAGTTACTTTAACTTCGATACTAATTTTGACAGGTATCAGTAACTTCGATACTAATTTTGACAAGTTACTGTAACTTCGATACTTATTATGACAGGTAACGGTAACATCGTTACTAATTATGACAAGTAACTCTAATTTCATTACAAATTATGACAAGTAACTAAAATTTCGATACAAATTATGGCAGGTAACTGTAACATCGATACTAATTATGACAGGTAACAGTAAATTCGATACTAATTTTGACAAGTAACTGTAATTTCGATACAAATTATGGCTGGTAACTGTAACTTCGTTACTAATTATGACACGTAACTGTAATTTCGATACAAATTATGGCACATAACTGTAATTTCGATACTAATTATGGCAGGTAACAGTAACATCGATACTAATTATGACAAGTAACTGTAACATCGTTACTAATTATGACAAGTAACTGTAATTTCGATAGAAATTATGGCTGGTAACTGTAACATCGATACTAATTATGACAAGTTACTGTAACTTCAATACTAATTTTGACAAGTTACTGTACCTTCGATACTAATTATGACAAGTAACTGTAATTTCGATACAAATTATGGCAGGTAACTGTAACTTCGATACTAATTATGACAGGTAACAGTAACTTCGATACTAATTATGACAGGTAACTGTAACTTCGATATTAATTATGACAAGTAACTGTAATTTCGATACAAATTATGGCAGGTAACTGTAACTTCGATACAAATTATGACAGGTAACTGTAACTTCGATATTAATTATGACAAGTAACTGTAATTTCGATACAAATTATGGCAGGTAACTGTAACTTCGATACTAATTATGACAGGTAACAGTAACTTCGATACTAATTATGAGAGGTAACTGTAACTTCGATACTAATTATGGCAGGTAACTGTAACTTCGATACTAATTATGACAGGTAACAGTAACTTCGATACTAATTATGACAAGTTACTGTAACTTCGATACTAATTATGACAGGTTACGGTAACATCGTTACTAATTATGACAAGTAACTGTAATTTCGATACAAATTATGGCAGGTAACTGTAACTTCGATACTAATTATGACAGGTTACATTAACTTCGATACTAATTATGACCAGTAACAGTTACTTCGATACTAATTATGACAAGTAACTATATCATCGAAACTAATTATGACAGGTAACTGTAACATCGTTACCAATTATGACAAGTATCTGTAATTTCGGTACAAATTATGGCAGGTAACTGTAACTTCGATACAAATTATGACAGGTAACTGTAACTTCGTTACTTATTATGACAAGTAACTGTAATTTCGATACAAATAATGGCAGGTAACTGTAACTTCGATACTAATTATGACAGGTAACTGTAACATCGATACTAATTATGACAAGGAACTGTTATTTCGATAAAAATTATGGCAGGTAACTGTAACTTCGTTAATAATTATGAGAAGTTACTGTAATTTCGGTACAAATTATGGCAGGTAACTGTAACTTCGATACAAATTATGACAAGGAACTGTAAATTCGATACTTATTATGACAGGTAACTGTAACTTCGATACAAATTATGACAGGTAACTGTAACTTCGATATTAATTATGACAAGTAACTGTAATTTCGATACAAATTATGGCAGGTAACTGTAACTTCGATACTAATTATGACAGGTTACATTAACTTCGATACTAATTATGACCAGTAACAGTTACTTCGATACAAATTATGACAAGTAACTATAACATCGAAACTAATTATGACTGGTAACTGTAACATCGTTACCAATTATGACATGTATCTGTAATTTCGGTACAAATTATGGCAGGTAACTGTAACTTCGATACAAATTATGACAGGTAACAGTAACTTCGATACCAATTATGACAGGTAACTGTAACTTCGTTACTAATTATGACAAGTATCTGTAATTGCGGTACCATTTATGGCAGGTAACTGTAACTTCGATACAAATTATGGCAGGTAACTGTAACTTCGATACAATTTATGACAGGTAACAGTAACTTCGCTACTAATTATGACAAGTAACTGTAATTTCGATACAAACTATGACAGGTAACTGTAACTTTGTTACTAATTATGACAAGTAACTGTAATTTCGATACAAATTAAGGCAGGTAACAGTAACTTCGATACTAATTATGACAGGTAACTGCAACTTCGACACTAATTATGACAGGTTACTGTAACTTCGTTACTAATTATGACATGAAACTGTAATTTCGATACAAATTATGGCAGGTAACTGTAATTTCGATACAAATTATGGCAGGTAACTGTACCTTCGGTACTAATTATGACAAGTAACAGTAACTTCGATACTAATTATGACACGTAACTGTAACTTCGAAACAAATTATGACAGGTAACTGTAACATCGTTACTAATAATGACAAGTAACTGTAATTTCGATACAAATTATGGCAGGTAACTGTAACTTCGATATTAATTATGACAGGTTACAGTAACCTCGATACTAATTATGACAAGTAAGTGTAACTTCGAAACTAATTATGACGGGTAACTGTAACTTCGATACTAATTATGACTAGTAACTGTAATTTTGATAAATAATTATGGCAGGTAACTGTAACTTCGATACTAATTATGACAGGTAACTGTACCTTCGATACTAATTATGACAGGTAACTGTAACTTCTTTACTAATTATGACAAGTAACTGTAACTTCAAAATTAATTATGACAGGTAACTGTAACATGGTTACTAATTATGACAAGTAACTTTAATTTCGATAAAAATTATGGCAGGTAACGGTAACTTCGGTAATAATTATGACAGGTAACAGTAACTTCGATACTTATTATGACAGGTAACAGTAACTTCGTTACCAATTATGACAAGTAACTGTAACTTCGATACTAATTATGACAGGTAACTGTAACTTCGATACAAATTATGACAGGTAACTGTAACTTCGATACAAATTATGACAAGTAACTGTAATTTCGATACAGATTATGTCAGGTAACAGTAACTTCGATAGTAATTATGACAAGTAACAGTAACTTCGATACTAATTATGACAGGTAACTGTTACGTCGATACTAAATATGACAGGTAACTGTAACTTCGATACAAATTATGACAGGTAACTGTAACTTCGATATTAATTATGACAAGTAACTGTAATTTCGATACAAATTATGGGAGGTTACTGTAACTTCGGTACTAATTATGACAGTTTACATTAACTTCGTTACTAATTATGACAAGTAACAGTTACTTCGATACTAATTATGACAAGTAACTATAACTTCGAAATTAATTATGACAGGTAACTGTAACATCGTTACTAATTAAGACAAATATCTGTAATTTCGGTACAAATTATGGCAGGTAACTGTAACTTCGATAAAAATTATGCCAGGTAACTGTAACTTCGTTACTAATTATGACAAGTAACTGTAATTTCGATACAAATAATGGCAGGTAACTGTAACTACGATACTAATTATGACAGGTAAGTGTAACTTCGATACTAATTATGACAAGGAACTGTTATTTCGATACAAATTATGGCAGGTAACTGTAACTTCGTTACTAATTATGACAAGTAACTGTAATTTCGGTACAAATTATGGCAGGTAACTGTAACTTCGATACAAATTATGACAAGGAACTGTAATTTCGATACAAATAATGGCAGGTAACAGTAACTTCGATACTAATTATGACAGGTAACTGTAACTTCGCTACTAATTATGACAAGTAACTGTAATTTCGATACAAATTATGGCAGGTTACTGAAACTTCGTTACTAATTATGGCAGGTAACTTTAATTTCGATACAAATTATGGCAGGTAACAGTAACCTCGATACTAATTATGACAGGTAACTGTAACTCCGATACTAATTATGACAAGTAACTCTAACTTCTTTACTAATTATGACAAGTAACTGTAATTTTGATTAAAAAAATTATGGCAGGTAATTGTAACTTCGATACTAATTAGGACAGGTAACAGTAACATCGATACTAATTATGACAGGTAACTGTAACTTCGTTACTAATTATGACAAGTAACTGTAATTTCGATACTAATTTTGGCTGGTAACTGTAACGTCGTTACTAATTATGACAAGTAACTGTAATATCGATACAAATTATTGCAGGTAACTGTAACTTCGATACTAATGATGACAGAAAACCGTAACTTCGATACTAATTATGGCAGGTAACAGTAACTTCGATACTAATTATGGCAGGTAACTGTAACTTCGATACTAATTATGACAGTTAACAGTAACTTCGTTACTAATTATGACAAGTAACTGTTATTTCGATACTAATTATGGCAGGTAACAGTAACTTCGATACTAATTATGACAAGTAACAGTAACTTCGATAATAATTATGACAAGTTACTGTAACTTCGATACTAATTATGACAGGTAACTGTAACTTCGTTACTAATTATGACAAGTAACTGTAATTTCGATACAAATTATGGCACGTAACTGTAATTTCGATACAAAATATGGCAGGTAACAGTAACTTCGATACTAATCATGACAAGTTACAGTAACTTCGATACTAATTATGACAAGTAACTGTAACTTCGAAACTAATTATGACAGGTAACGGTAACATCGTTACTAATTATGACAAGTAATTGTAATTTCGATACAAATTATGACTGGTAACTGTAACTTCGATACTAATTATGACAGGTAACAGTAACTTCGATACTAATTATGACAAGTTACTGTAACTTCGATACTAATTATGACAGGTAACGGTAACATCGTTACTAATTATGACAAGTAACTGTAACTTCGATATTAATTTTGACAAGTTACTGTAACTTCGATACTAATTATGACAAGTAACAGTAACTTCGATACTAATTATGACAAGTTACTGTAACTTCGATACTAATTATGACAGGTAACTGTAACTTCGATACTAATTATGACAGGTAACTGTAACTTCGATACTAATTTTGACAAGTTACTGTAACTTCGATACTAATTATGACAGGTAACTGTAACTTCGATACTAATTATGACAGGTAACAGTAACTTCGATACTAATTATGACACGTTACTGTAACTTCGATACTAATTATGACAGGTAACTGTAACTTCGATACTATTTATGACAGGTAACTGTAACTTCGATACTAATTTTGACAAGTTACTGTATTTTCGATACTAATTAAGACAAGTTACTGTAACTTCGATACTAATTATGACAGGTAACAGTAATTTCGATACTAATTATGGCAGGTAACTGTAACTTCGATAATAATTATGACAGGTAACTGTAACTTCGATACTAATTATGACAGGTAAAAGTAACTTCGTTACTAATTATGACAGGTTACAGTAACTTCGATACTAATTATGGAAGGTAACTGTAAATTCGATACTAATTATGACAGGTAACAGTAACTTCGATACTAATTATGACAGGTAACTGTTACTTCGATACTAATTATGACAGGTAACTGTAACTTCGATACTAATTTTGACAAGTTACTGTAACTTCGATACTAATTATGACAAGTTACTGTAACTTCGATACTAATTTTGACAAGTAACTGTAACTTCGATACAAATTATGGCAGGTAACTGTAACATCGATACTAATTATGACAGGTATCAGTAACTTCGATACTAATTATGACAGGTAACAGTAACTTCGATACTTATTATGACAAGTTACTGTAACTTCGATACTTATTTTGACAAGTAACTGTAATTTCGATACAAATTATGGCAGGTAACTGTACCATCGATACTAATTATGACAGGTAACTGTAACTTCGATACTAATTATGACAGGTAACAGTAACTTCGATACTAATTATGACAGGTAACTGTAACTTCGATACTAATTATGTCAAGTAACTCTTAACTTCATTACAAATTATGACAAGTAACTGTAATTTTCATACAAATGATGGCAGGTAACTGTAACATCGATACTAATTATGACAAGTAACTGTAATTTCGATACAAATTATGGCAGGTAACAGTAACTTCGATTCTAATTATGACAGGTAACAGTAACTTCGATACTAATTATGACAAGTTACTGTAACTTCGATACTAATTATGACAGGTAACTGTAACATCGTTACTAATTATGATAAGTAACTGTAATTTCGATACAAATTATGGCAGGTAACTGTAACTTCGTTACTAATTATGGCAGGTAACTGTAATTTCGATACAAATTATGGCAGCTAACAGTAACTTCGATAATAATTATGACAGGTAACTGTAACTTCGTTACTAATTATGACAAGAAACTGTAATTTCATTACAAATTATGGCAGGTAACTGTAACTTCGATACTAATTATGACAGATAACAGTAACTTCGATACTAATTATGACAGAAAACAGTAACTTCGAAACTTATTATGACAGGTAACAGTAACTTCGATACTAATTATGGCAGGTAACTGTAACTTCGATACTAATTATGACAGTTAACTGTAACTTCGTTACTAATTATGACAAGTTACTGTAATTTCGATACGAATTGTCGCAGGTAACTGTAACTTCGATACTAATTATGACAGGTAACAGTAATTAGATACTAATTATGACCTGTAACTGTAACTTCGATACTAATTATGACAGGTAACTGTAACTCCGTTACAAATTATGACATGTTACTGTAATTTCGATATAAATTATTGCAGGTAACTGTAACTTCGATACTATTTACGACAGGTAACAGTTACTTCGATACTAATTATGACAAATAACAGAAACATCGATACTAATTATGACAAGTAACTGTAACTTCGAAATTAATTATGAAAGGTAACTGTAACATCGTTACTAATTATGACAAGTAACTGTAATTTCGATACAAATTATGGCAGGTAACTGTAACTTCGATACTAATTATGACAGGTTACAGCAACCTCGATACTAGTTATGACAATTAAGTGTAACTTCGATACTAATTATGACGGGTAACTGTAACTTCGAAACTAATTATGACTAGTAACTCTAACTTCGTTACTAATTAGGACAAGTAACTGTAATTTTGATAAAAAATTATGGCAGGTAACTGTAACTTCGATACTAATTATGACATGTAACAGTAACTTCGATACTAATTATGACAGGTAACTGTAACTTCGTTACTAATTATGACAAGTAACTGTAATTTCGATACAGATTATATCAGGTAACAGTTACTTCGATACTAATTATGACAGGTAACTGAAACTTCGATACTTATTATGACAGGTAACTGTAACATCGTTACTAATTATGACAAGTAACTGTAATTTCGATACAAATTATGACTGGTAACTGTAACTTCGATACTAATTATGACAGGTAACAGTAACTTCGATACTAATTATGACAAGTTACTGTAACTTCGATACTAATTATGACAGGTAACGGTAACATCGTTACTAATTATGACAAGTAACTGTAATTTCGATACAAATTATGGCTGGTAACTGTAACATCGATACTAATTATGGCGGGTAACAGTATTTTCGATACTAATTATGACATGTTACTGTAACTTCGATATGAATTTTGACAAGTTACTGTAACTTCGATACTAATTATGACAAGTAACAGTAACTTCGATACTAATTATGACAAGTTACTGTAACTTCGATACTAATTATGACAGGTAACAGTAACTTCGATACTAATTATGACACGTTACTGTAACTTCGATACTAATTATGACAGGTAACTGTAACATCGATACTATTTATGACAGGTAACTGTAACTTCGATACTTATTTTGACAAGTTACTGTAACTTCGATACTAATTATGACAAGTTACTTTAACTTCGATACTAATTTTGACAGGTATCAGTAACTTCGATACTAATTTTGACAAGTTACTGTAACTTCGATACTTATTATGAAAGGTAACGGTAACATCGTTACTAATTATGACAAGTAACTCTAATTTCATTACAAATTATGACAAGTAACTGTAATTTCGATACAAATTATGGCAGGTAACTGTAACATCGATACTAATTATGACAGGTAACAGTAAATTCGATACTAATTTTGACAAGTAACTGTAATTTCGATACAAATTATGGCTGGTAACTGTAACTTCGTTAATAATTATGACACGTAACTGTAATTTCGATACAAATTATGGCACGTAACTGTAATTTCGATACTAATTATGGCAGGTAACAGTAACATCGATACTAATTATGACAAGTAACTGTAACATCGTTACTAATTATGACAAGTAACTGTAATTTCGATAGAAATTATGGCTGGTAACTGTAACATCGATACTAATTATGACAAGTTACTGTAACTTCAATACTAATTTTGACAAGTTACTGTAACTTCGATACTTATTATGACAAGTAACAGTAACTTCGATACTAATTATGACAGGTAACAGTAACTTCGAAACTAATTATGACAGGTAACTGTAACTTCGATACTAATTATGGCAGGTAACTGTTACTTCGATACTAATTTTGACAAGTTACTGTATTTTCGATACTAATTATGACAAGTTACTGTAACTTCGATACTAATTATGACAGGTAACAGTAACATCAATACTAATTATGGCAGGTAACTGTAACTTCGATAATAATTATGACAGGTAACTGTAACTTCGATACTAATTATGACAGGTAAAAGTAACTTCGTTACTAATTATGACAGGTAACAGTAATTTCGATACTAATTATGGAAGGTAACTGTAAATTCGATACTAATTATGACAGGTAACAGTAACTTCGATACTAATTATGACAGGTAACTGTTACTTCGATACTAATTATGACAGGTAACTGTAACTTCGATACTAATTTTGACAAGTTACTGTAACTTCGATACTAATTATGACAATTTACTGTAACTTCGATACTAATTTTGACAAGTTACTGTAACTTCGATACAAATTATGGCAGGTAACTGTAACATCGATACTAATTATGACAGGTATCAGTAACTTCGATACTAATTATGACAGGTAACAGTAACTTCGATACTTATTATGACAAGTTACTGTAACTTCGATACTAATTTTGACAAGTAACTGTAATTTCGATTCAAATTATGGCAGGTAACTGTAACATCGATACTAATTATGACAGGTAACTGTAACTTCGATACTAATTATTACAGGTAAAAGTAACTTCGATACTAATTATGACAGGTAACTGTAACTTCGATACTAATTATGTCAAGTAACTCTAACTTCATTACAAATTATAACAAGTAACTGTAATTTCCATACAAATGATGGCAGGTAACTGTAACATCGATACTAATTATGACAAGTAACTGTAATTTCGATACAAATTAATGCAGGTAACTGTAACTTCGATACTAATGATGACAGAAAACCGTAACTTCGATACTAATTATGGCAGGTAACAGTAACTTCGATACTAATTATGGCAGGTAACTGTAACTTCGATACTAATTATGACAGTTAACTGTAACTTCGTTACTAATTATGACAAGTAACTGTAATTTCGATACTAATTATGGCAGGTAACAGTAACTTCGATACTAATTATGACAAGTAACAGTAACTTCGATACTAATTATGACAAGTTACTGTAACTTCGATACTAATTATGACAGGTAACTGTAACTTCGTTACTAATTATGACGAGTAACTGTAATTTCGATACAAATTATGGCACGTAACTGTAATTTCGATACAAAATATGGCAGGTAACAGTAACTTCGATACTAATTTTGACAAGTTACAGTAACTTCGATACTAATTATGACAAGTAACTGTAACTTCGAAACTAATTATGACAGGTAACGGTAACATCGTTACTAATTATGACAAGTAACTGTAATTTCGATACAAATTATGACTGGTAACTGTAACTTCGATACTATTTATGACAGGTAACAGTAACTTCGATACTAATTATGACAAGTTACTGTAACTTCGATACTAATTATGACAGGTAACGGTAACATCGTTACTAATTATGACAAGTAACTGTAATTTCGATACAAATTATGGCTGGTAACTGTAACTTCGATACTAATTATGACAGGTAACAGTAACTTCGATACTAATTATGACACGTTACTGTAACTTCGATACTAATTATGACAGGTAACTGTAAATTCGATACTATTTATGACAGGTAACTGTAACTTCGATACTAATTTTGACAAGTTACTGTAACTTCGATACTAATTATGAGAAGTTACTTTAACTTCGATACTAATTTTGACAGGTATCAGTAACTTCGATACTAATTTTGACAAGTTACTGTAACTTCGATACTTATTATGACAGGTAACGGTAACATCGTTACTAATTATGACAAGTAACACTAATTTCATTACAAGTTATGACAAGTAACTGTAATTTCGATACAAATTATGGCAGGTAACTGTAACATCGATACTAATTATGACAGGCAACAGTAAATTCGATACTAATTTTGACAAGTAACTGTAATTTCGATACAAATTATGGCTGGTAACTATAACATCGTTACTAATTATGACACGTAACTGTAATTTCGATACAAATTATGGCACGTAACTGTAATTTTGATACTAATTATGGCAGGTAACAGTAACATCGATACTAATTATGACAAGTAACTGTAACATCGTTACTAATTATGACAAGTAACTGTAATTTCGATAGAAATTATGGCTGGTAACTGTAACATCGATACTAATTATGACAAGTTACTGTAACTTCAATACTAATTTTGACAAGTTACTGTAACTTCGATACTAATTATGACAAGTAACAGTAACTTCGATACTAATTATGACAGGTAACAGTAACTTCGAAACTAATTATGACAGGTAACTGTAACTTCGATACTAATTATGACAGGTAACTGTAACTTCGATACTAATTTTGACAAGTTACTGTATTTTCGATACTAATTAAGACAAGTTACTGTAACTTCGATACTAATTATGACAGGTAACAGTAACTTCGATACTAATTATGGCAGGTAACTGTAACTTCGATAATAATTATGACAGGGAACTGTAACTTCGATACTAATTATGACAGGTAAAAGTAACTTCGTTACTAATTATGACAGGTAACAGTAACTTCGATACTAATTATGGAAGGTAACTGTAAATTCGATACTAATTATGACAGGTAACAGTAACTTCGACACTAATTATGACAGGTAACTGTTACTTCGATACTAATTATGACAGGTAACTGTAACTTCGATACTAATTTTGACAAGTTACTGTAACTTCGATACTAATTATGACAAGTTACTGTAACTTCGATACTAATTTTGACAAGTAACTGTAACTTCGATACAAATTATGGCAGGTAACTGTAACATCGATACTAATTATGACAGGTATCAGTAACTTCGATACTAATTATGACAGGTAACAGTAACTTCGATACTTATTATGACAAGTTACTGTAACTTCGATACTAATTTTGACAAGTAACTGTAATTTCGATACAAATTATGGCAGGTAACTGTAACATCGATACTAATTATGACAGGTAACTGTAACTTCGATACTAATTATGACAGGTAACAGTAACTTCGATACTAATTATGACAGGTAACTGTAACTTCGATACTAATTATGTCAAGAAACTCTAACTTCGTAACAAATTATGACAAGTAACTGTAATTTCCATACAAATGATGGCAGGTAACTGTAACATCGATACTAATTATGACAAGTAACTGTAATTTCGATACAAATTATGGCAGGTAACAGTATCTTCGATTCTAATTATGACAGGTAACAGTAACTTCGATACTAATTATGACAAGTTACTGTAACTTCGATACTAATTATGACAGGTAACTGTAACATCGTAAACTAATTATGACAAGTAACTGTAATTTCGATACAAATTATGGCAGGTAACTGTAACTTCGTTACTAATTATGGCAGGTAACTGTAATTTCGATACAAATTATGGCAGCTAACAGTAACTTCGATAATAATTATGACAGGTAACTGTAACTTCGTTACTAATTATGACAAGAAACTGTAATTTCATTACAAATTATGGCAGGTAACTGTAACTTCGATACTAATTATGACAGGTAACAGTAACTTCGATACTAATTATGACAGAAAACAGTAACTTCGAAACTTATTATGACAGGTAACAGTAACTTCGATACTAATTATGGCAGGTAACTGTAACTTCGATACTAATTATGACAGTTAACTGTAACTTCGTTACTAATTATGACAAGTTACTGTAATTTCGATACGAATTGTGGCAGGTAACTGTAACTTCGATACTAATTATGACAGGTAACAGTAACTTAGATACTAATTATGACCTGTAACTGTAACTTCGATACTAATTATGACAGGTAACTGTAACTCCGTTACAAATTATGACATGTTACTGTAATTTCGATACAAATTATTGCAGGTAACTGTAACTTCGATACTATTTATGACAGGTAACAGTTACTTCGATACTAATTATGACAAATAACAGAAACTTCGATACTTATTATGACAAGTAACTGTAACTTCGAAATTAATTATGACAGGTAACTCTAACATCGTTACTAATTATGACAAGTAACTGTAATTTCGATACAAATTATGGCAGGTAACTGTAACTTCGATACTAATTATGACAGGTTACAGCAACCTCGATACTAGTTATGACAATTAAGTGTAACTTCGATACTAATTATGGCGGGTAACTGTAACTTCGATACTAATTATGACTAGTAACTCTAACTTCGTTACTAATTAGGACAAGTAACTGTAATTTTGATAAAAAATTATGGCAGGTAACTGTAACTTCGATACTAATTATGACAGGTAACAGTAACTTCGATACTAATTATGACAGGTAACTGTAACTTCGTTACTAATTATGACAAGTAACTGTAATTTCGATACGGATTATGTTAGGTAACAGTAACTTCGATACTAATTATGACAGGTAACTGAAACTTCGATACTTATTATGACAGGTAACTGTAACATCGTTACTAATTATGACAAGTAACTGTAATTTCGATACAAATTATGACTGGTAACTGTAACTTCGATACTAATTATGACAGGTAACAGTAACTTCGATACTAATTATGACAGGTAACGGTAACATCGTTACTAATTATGACAAGTAACTGTAATTTCGATACAAATTATGGCTGGTAACTGTAACATCGATACTAATTATGGCAGGTAACAGTATTTTCGATACTAATTATGACATGTTACTGTAACTTCGATATTAATTTTGACAAGTTACTGTAATTTCGATACAGATTATGTTAGGTAACAGTAACTTCGATACTAATTATGACAGGTAACTGAAACTTCGATACTTATTATGACAGGTAACTGTAACATCGTTACTAATTATGACAAGTAACTGTAATTTCGATACAAATTATGACTGGTAACTGTAACTTCGATACTAATTTTGACAAGTAACTGTAATGTCGATACAAATTATGGCAGGTAACTGCAACATCGATACTAATTATGACAGGTAACTGTAACTTCGATACTAATTATGACAGGTAACAGTAACTTCGATACTAATTATGACAGGTAACTGTATCTTCGATACTAATTATGACAAGTAACTCTAACTTCATTATAAATTATGACAAGTAACTGTAATTTCCATACAAATTATGGCAGGTAACTGTAACATCGATACTAATTATGACAGGTAACAGTAACTTCGATACTTATGATGACAAGTTACTATAACTTCGATACTACCTTTGACAAGTAACTGTTACTACGATACTAATTATGACAGGTAACTGTAACTTCGAAACAAATTATGACAAGTTACTGTAACTTCGATACTAATTTTGACAGGTAACTGTAACTTCGATACTAATTATGAAAAGTAACTCTAACTTCATTACAAATTATGACAAGTAACTGTAATTTCGATACAAATTATGGCAGGTAACTGTAACTTCGTTACTAATTATGACAAGTAAGTGTAACTTCGATACAAATTATTGCAGGTAACTGTAACTTCGATACTAATTATGACAGGTTACTGTAACTTCGATACTAATTATGACAAGTAACTCTAACTCATTACAAATTATGACTAGTAACTGTCATTTCGATACAAATTATGGCAGGTAACTGTAACTTCGTTACTAATTATGACAAGTAAGTGTAACTTCGATACAAATTATTGCAGGTAACTGTAACTTCGATACTAATTATGACAGGTTACTGTAACTTCGATACTAATTATGACAAGTTACTGTAACTTCGATACTAATTATGACAGGTAACGGTAACATCGTTACTAATTATCACAAGTAACTGTAATTTCGATACAAATTATGGCAGGTAACTGTAACTTCGATACTAATTATGACAGGTAACAGTTACTTCGATACTAATTATGACAAGTTACTGTAACTTCGATACTAATTTTGACAAGTAACTGTAACTTCGATACTAATTATGACAAGTAACTCTAACTCATTACAAATTATGACTAGTAACTGTCATTTCGATACAAATTATGGCAGGTAACTGTAACTTCGTTACTAATTATGACAAGTAAGTGTAACTTCGATACAAATTATTGCAGGTAACTGTAACTTCGATACTAATTATGACAGGTTACAGCAACCTCGATACTAATTATGACAAGTAACTGTAACTTCGAAATTAATTATGACAGGTAACTGTAACATCGTTACTAATTATGACAAGTAACTGTAATTTCGATACAAATTATGGCAGGTAACTGTAACTTCGATACAAATTGTGACAGGTTACAGCAACCTCGATACTAATTATGACAAGTAAGTGTAACTTCGATACTATTTATGACGGGTAACTGTTACTTCGACACTAATTATGACTAGTAACTCTAACTTCGTTACTAATTAGGACAAGTAACTGTAATTTTGATAAAAAATTATGGCAGGTAACTGTAACTTCGATACTAATTATGACAGGTAAGAGTAACTTCGATACTAATTATGACAGGTAACAGTAACTTCGTTACTAATTATGACAAGTAACTGTAATTTCGATACAGATTATGTCAGGTAACAGTAACTTCTATACTAATTATGATAGGTAACTGTATCTTCGATACTTATTATAACAGGTAACTGTAACTTCGATACTAATTATGACAGGTAACTGTAACTTCGATACAAATTATGACAGGTAACTGTAAATTCGATATTAATTATGACAAGTAACTGTAATTTCGATACAAATTATGGCAGGTAACTGTAACTTCGATACTAATTATGACAGGTAACAGTAACTTCGATACTAATTACGATAGGTAACTGTAACTTCGATACAAATTATGACAGGTAACTGTAACTTCGATATTAATTTAGACAAGTAACTGTAATTTCGATACAAATTATGGCAGGTAACTGTAACGTCGATACTAATTATGACAGGTAACAGTAACTTCGATACTAATTATGACAAGGAACTGTTATTTCGATACAAACTATGGCAGGTAACTGTAACTTCGATACTAATTATGACAGGTTACATTAACTTCGATACTAATTATGACCAGTAACAGTTACTTCGATACTAATTATGACAAGTAACTATAACATCGAAACTTATTATGACAGGTAACTGTAACATCGTTACCAATTATGACAAGTATCTGTAATTTCGGTACAAATTATGGCAGGTAACTGTAACTTCGATACAAATTATGACAGGTAACTGTCACTTCGTAACTTATTATGACAAGTAACTGTAATTTCGATACAAATAATGGCAGGTAACTGTAACTTCGATACTAATTATGACAGGTAACTGTAACTTCGATACTAATTATGACAAGGAACTGTTATTTCGATACAAACTATGACAGGTAAATGTAACTTCGACACTAATTATGACAGGTAACAGTAACTTCGATACTAATTATGACAGGTAACATTAACTTCGCTACTAATTATGACAAGTAACTGTAATTTCGATACAAACTATGACAGGTAACTGTAACTTCGATACTAATTATGACAAGGAACTGTTATTTCGATACAAATTATGACGGGTAACTGAAACTTCGTTATTAATTATGACAAGTATCTGTAATTTCGGTACAAATTATGGCAGGTAACTGTAACGTCGATACAAATTATGACAGGTAACTGTAACTTCGTTACCAATTATGACAAGTAACTGTAATTTCGATACAAATAATGGCAGGTAACTGTAACTTCGATACTAATTATGACAGGTAACAGTAACTTCGATACTAATTATGACAGGTAACAGTAACTTCGCTACTAATTATGACAAGTAACTGTAATTTCGATACAAACTATGACAGGTAACTGTAACTTCGATACTAATTATGACAAGGAACTGTTATTTCGATACAAGTTATGACAGGTAACTGTAACTTCGTTACTAATTATGACAAGTATCTGTAATTTCGGTACCAATTATGGCAGGTAACTGTATCTTCGATACAAACTATGGCGGGTAACTGTAACTTCGATAAAAATTACGACAGGTAACAGTAACTTCGCTACTAATTATGACAAGTAACTGTAATTACGATACAATCTATGACAGGTAACTGTAACTTCGATACTAATTATGACAAGGAACTGTTATTTCGATACTAATTATGACAGGTAACTGTAACTTCGATACTAATTATGAGAAGGAACTGTTATTTCGATACAAATTATGACAGGTAACAGTAACTTCGTTACTAATTATGGCAAGTGACTGTAATTTCGATACAAATTATGGCAGGTTACAGTAACTTCGATACTAATTATGACAGGTAACTGTAACTTCTATACTAATTATGACAGGTAACTGTACCTTCGTTACTAATTATGACAAGTAACTGTACTTTCGATACAAATGATGGCAGGTAACTGTAACTTCGATACTAATTATGACAGGTAACAATAACTTCGATACTAATTATGACAGAAAACAGTAATTTCGATACTAAATATGACAGGTAACAGTATCTTCGATATTAATTATGGCAGGTCACTGTAACTTCGATACAAATTATGACAGTTAACTGTAACTTCGTTACTAATTATGACAATTAACTGTAATTTCGATACAAATTATGGCAGGTAACTATAACTTCGATACTAATTATGACAGTTAACAGTAACTTCGATACTAATTATAACATGAAACTGTAACTTCGATACTAATTATGACAGGTAACGGTAAATTCGTAACTAATTATGACAAGTAACTGTAATTTCGATACAAATTATGGCAGGTAACTGTTACTTCGACACTAATTATGACAGGTTACATTAACTTCGATACTAATTATGACAAGTAACAGTTACTTCGATACTAATTATGACAAGTAACTATAACTTCGAAACTAATTATGACAGGTAACTGTAACATCGTTACTAATTATGACAAGTATCTGTAATTTCGGTACAAATTATGGCAGGTAACTGTAACTTCGATACTAATTATGACAGGTAACAGTAACTTCGATACTAATTATGACAAGTAACTGTAACTTCGACACTTATTATGACAGGTAACTGTAACTTCGATACTAATTATGACAAGTAACTCTAACTTCATTACAAATTATGACAAGTAACTGTAACTTCGACACTTATTATGACAGGTAACTGTAACTTCGATAGTAATTATGACAAGTAACTCTAACTTCATTACAAATTATGACAAGTAACTGTAATTTCGATACAAATTATTGCAGGTAACTGAAACATCGTTACTAATTATGGCAGGTAACTGTAATTTCGATACACATTATGACAGGTAACAGTAACTTCGATACTAATAATGACAGGTAACTGTACCTTCGATATTAATTATGACAAGTAACTGTAATTTCGATACTAATTATGACAGGTTACATTAACTTCGATACTAATTATGACCAGTAACAGTTACTTAGATACTAATTATGACAAGTAACTATAACATCGAAACTAATTATGACAGGTAACTGTAACATCGTTACCAATTATGACAAGTATCTGTAATTTCGGTACAAATTATGGCTGGTAACTGTAACTTCGATACAAATTATGACAGGTAACTGTAACTTCGTAACTTATTGTGACAAGTAACTGTAATTTCGATACAAATAATGGCAGGTAACTGTAACTTCGATACTAATTATGACAGGTAACAGTAACTTCGATACTAATTATGACAAGGAACTGTTATTTCGATAAAAATTATGGCAGGCAACTGTTACTTCGTTACTAATTATGACAAGGAACTGTAACTTCGATACTAATTATGACAGGTAACTGTAACTTCGATACTAATTATGACAAGGAACTGTTATTTCGATACAAACTATGACAGGTAAATGTAACTTCGACACTAATTATGACAGGTAACAGTAACTTCGATACTAATTATGACAGGTAACAGTAACTTCGCTACTAATTATGACAAGTAACTGTAATTTCGATACAAACTATGACAGGTAACTGTAACTTCGATACTAATTATGACAAGGAACTGTTATTTCGATACAAATTATGACAGGTAACTGTAACTTCGTTACTAATTATGACAAGTATCTGTAATTTCGGTACAAATTATGACAGGTAACTGTAACTTCGATACTAATTATGACAAGGAACTGTTATTTCGATACAAATTATGACGGGTAACTGAAACTTCGTTATTAATTATGACAAGTATCTGTAATTTCGGTACAAATTATGGCAGGTAACTGTAAATTCGATACAAATTATGACAGGTAACTGTAACTTCGTTACTAATTATGACAAGTAACTGTAATTTCGATACAAATAATGGCAGGTAACTGTAACTTCGATACTAATTATGACAGGTAACAGTAACTTCGATACTAATTATGACAGGTAACAGTAACTTCGCTACTAATTATGACAAGTAACTGTAATTTCGATACAAACTATGACAGGTAACTGTAACTTCGATACTAATTATGACAAGGAACTGTTATTTCGATACAAGTTATGACAGGTAACTGTAACTTCGTTACTAATTATGACAAGTATCTGTAATTTCGGTACCAATTATGGCAGGTAACTGTATCTTCGATACAAACTATGGCAGGTAACTGTAACTTCGATAAAAATTACGACAGGTAACAGTAACTTCGCTACTAATTATGACAAGTAACTGTAATTACGATACAATCTATGACAGGTAACTGTAACTTCGATACTAATTATGACAAGGATCTGTTATTTCGATACTAATTATGACAGGTAACTGTAACTTCGATACTAATTATGAGAAGGAACTGTTATTTCGATACAAATTATGACAGGTAACAGTAACTTCGTTACTAATTATGGCAAGTGACTGTAATTTCGATACAAATTATGGCAGGTTACAGTAACTTCTATACTAATTATGACAGGTAACTGTACCTTCGTTACTAATTATGACAAGTAACTGTACTTTCGATACAAATGATGGCAGGTAACTGTAACTTCGATACTAATTATGACAGGTAACAATAACTTCGATACTAATTATGACAGAAAACAGTAATTTCG
Organism: Meconema thalassinum; assembly: GCA_946902985.2. NCBI lineage: Eukaryota > Metazoa > Arthropoda > Insecta > Orthoptera > Tettigoniidae > Meconema > Meconema thalassinum. The sequence continues at coordinate 1,175,384,512 of OX336388.2, read as the reverse complement.
ATACTAAATATGACAGGTAACAGTATCTTCGATATTAATTATGGCAGGTCACTGTAACTTCGATACAAATTATGACAGTTAACTGTAACTTCGTTACTAATTATGACAATTAACTGTAATTTCGATACAAATTATGGCAGGTAACTATAACTTCGATACTAATTATGACAGTTAACAGTAACTTCGATACTAATTATAACATGAAACTGTAACTTCGATACTAATTATGACAGGTAACGGTAAATTCGTAACTAATTATGACAAGTAACTGTAATTTCGATACAAATTATGGCAGGTAACTGTTACTTCGACACTAATTATGACAGGTTACATTAACTTCGATACTAATTATGACAAGTAACAGTTACTTCGATACTAATTATGACAAGTAACTATAACTTCGAAACTAATTATGACAGGTAACTGTAACATCGTTACTAATTATGACAAGTATCTGTAATTTCGGTACAAATTATGGCAGGTAACTGTAACTTCGATACTAATTATGACAGGTAACAGTAACTTCGATACTAATTATGACAAGTAACTGTAACTTCGACACTTATTATGACAGGTAACTGTAACTTCGATACTAATTATGACAAGTAACTCTAACTTCATTACAAATTATGATAGTAACTGTAACTTCGACACTTATTATGACAGGTAACTGTAACTTCGATAGTAATTATGACAAGTAACTCTAACTTCATTACAAATTATGACAAGTAACTGTAATTTCGATACAAATTATTGCAGGTAACTGAAACATCGTTACTAATTATGGCAGGTAACTGTAATTTCGATACACATTATGACAGGTAACAGTAACTTCGATACTAATAATGACAGGTAACTGTACCTTCGATATTAATTATGACAAGTAACTGTAATTTCGATACTAATTATGACAGGTTACATTAACTTCGATACTAATTATGACCAGTAACAGTTACTTAGATACTAATTATGACAAGTAACTATAACATCGAAACTAATTATGACAGGTAACTGTAACATCGTTACCAATTATGACAAGTATCTGTAATTTCGGTACAAATTATGGCTGGTAACTGTAACTTCGATACAAATTATGACAGGTAACTGTAACTTCGTAACTTATTGTGACAAGTAACTGTAATTTCGATACAAATAATGGCAGGTAACTGTAACTTCGATACTAATTATGACAGGTAACAGTAACTTCGATACTAATTATGACAAGGAACTGTTATTTCGATAAAAATTATGGCAGGCAACTGTTACTTCGTTACTAATTATGACAAGGAACTGTAACTTCGATACTAATTATGACAGGTAACTGTAACTTCGATACTAATTATGACAAGGAACTGTTATTTCGATACAAACTATGACAGGTAAATGTAACTTCGACACTAATTATGACAGGTAACAGTAACTTCGATACTAATTATGACAGGTAACAGTAACTTCGCTACTAATTATGACAAGTAACTGTAATTTCGATACAAACTATGACAGGTAACTGTAACTTCGATACTAATTATGACAAGGAACTGTTATTTCGATACAAATTATGACAGGTAACTGTAACTTCGTTACTAATTATGACAAGTATCTGTAATTTCGGTACAAATTATGACAGGTAACTGTAACTTCGATACCAATTATGACAAGGAACTGTTATTTCGATACAAATTATGACGGGTAACTGAAACTTCGTTATTAATTATGACAAGTATCTGTAATTTCGGTACAAATTATGGCAGGTAACTGTAACGTCGATACAAATTATGACAGGTAACTGTAACTTCGTTACTAATTATGACAAGTAACTGTAATTTCGATACAAATAATGGCAGGTAACTGTAACTTCGATACTAATTATGACAGGTAACAGTAACTTCGATACTAATTATGACAGGTAACAGTAACTTCGCTACTAATTATGACAAGTAACTGTAATTTCGATACAAACTATGACAGGTAACTGTAACTTCGATACTAATTATGACAAGGAACTGTTATTTCGATACAAGTTATGACAGGTAACTGTAACTTCGTTACTAATTATGACAAGTATCTGTAATTTCGGTACCAATTATGGCAGGTAACTGTATCTTCGATACAAACTATGGCAGGTAACTGTAACTTCGATAAAAATTACGACAGGTAACAGTAACTTCGCTACTAATTATGACAAGTAACTGTAATTACGATACAATCTATGACAGGTAACTGTAACTTCGATACTAATTATGACAAGGAACTGTTATTTCGATACTAATTATGACAGGTAACTGTAACTTCGATACTAATTATGAGAAGGAACTGTTATTTCGATACAAATTATGACAGGTAACAGTAACTTCGTTACTAATTATGGCAAGTGACTGTAATTTCGATACAAATTATGGCAGGTTACAGTAACTTCGATACTAATTATGACAGGTAACTGTAACTTCTATACTAATTATGACAAGTAACTGTACCTTCGTTACTAATTATGACAAGTAACTGTACTTTCGATACAAATGATGGCAGGTAACTGTAACTTCGATACTAATTATGACAGGTAACAATAACTTCGATACTAATTATGACAGAAAACAGTAATTTCGATACTAATTATGACAGGTAACAGTATCTTCGATATTAATTATGGCAGGTAACTGTAACTTCGATACAAATTATGACAGTTAACTGTAACTTCGTTACTAATTATGACAATTAACTGTAATTTCGATACAAATTATGGCAGGTAACTATAACTTCGATACTAATTATGACAGGTAACAGTAACTTCGATACTGATTATAACATGAAACTGTAACTTCGATACTAATTATGACAGGTAACGGTAAATTCGTATCTAATTATGACAAGTAACTGTAATTTCGATACAAATTATGGCAGGTAACTGTTACTTCGACACTAATTATGACAGGTTACATTAACTTCGATACTAATTATGACAAGTAACAGTTACTTCGATACTAATTATGACAAGTAACTATAACTTCGAAACTAATTATGACAGGTAACTGTAACATCGTTACTAATTATGACAAGTATCTGTAATTTCGGTACAAATTATGGCAGGTAACTGTAACTTCGATACTAATTATGACAGGTAACAGTAACTTCGATACTAATTATGACAAGTAACTGTAACTTCGACACTTATTATGACAGGTAACTGTAACTTCGATACTAATTATGACAAGTAACTCTAACTTCATTACAAATTATGACAAGTAACTGTAACTTCGACACTTATTATGACAGGTAACTGTAACTTCAATAGTAATTATGACAAGTAACTCTAACTTCATTACAAATTATGACAAGTAACTGTAATTTCGATACAAATTGTTGCAGGTAACTGAAACATCGTTACTAATTATGGCAGGTAACTGTAATTTCGATTCACATTATGACAGGTAACAGTAACTTCGATACTAATTATGACAGGTAACTGTACCTTCGATATTAATTATGACAAGTAACTGTAATTTCGATACTAATTATGACAGGTTACATTAACTTCGATACTAATTATGACCAGTAACAGTTACTTCGATACTAATTATGACAAGTAACTATAACATCGAAACTAATTATGACAGGTAACTGTAACATCGTTACCAATTATGACAAGTATCTGTAATTTCGGTACAAATTATGGCTGGTAACTGTAACTTCGATACAAATTATGACAGGTAACTGTAACTTCGTAACTTATTGTGACAAGTAACTGTAATTTCGATACAAATAATGGCAGGTAACTGTAACTTCGATACTAATTATGACAGGTAACAGTAACTTCGATACTAATTATGACAAGGAACTGTTATTTCGATAAAAATTATGGCAGGCAACTGTTACTTCGTTACTAATTATGACAAGGAACTGTAATTTCGGTACAAATTATGGCAGGTAACTGTAACTTCGATACTAATTATGACAGTTAACAGTAACTTCGATACTAATTATGACAGGTAACTGTAACTTCGCTACTAATTATGACAAGTAACTGTAATTTCGATACAAACTATGACAGGTAACTGTAACTTCAACACTAATTATGACATGTATCTGTAATTTCGGTACAAATTATGACAGGTAACTGTAACTTCGATACTAATTATGACAAGGAACTGTTATTTCGATACAAATTATGACAGGTAACTGTAACTTCGTTATTAATTATGACAAGTATCTGTAATTTCGGTACAAATTATGGCAGGTAACTGTAGCTTCGATACAAATTATGACAGGTAACTGTAACTTCGTTACTAATTATGACAAGTAACTGCAATTTCGATACAAATAATGGCAGGTAACTGTAACTTCGATACTAATTATGACAGGTAACAGTAACTTCGATACTAATTATGACAGGTAACAGTAACTTCGATACTAATTATGACAGGTAACTGTAACTTCGATACAAATTATGACAGGTAACTGTAAATTCGATATTAATTATGACAAGTAACTGTAATTTCGATACAAATTATGGCAGGTAACTGTAACTTCGATACTAATTATGACAGGTAACAGTAACTTCGATACTAATTATGATAGGTAACTGTAACTTCGATACAAATTATGACAGGTAACTGTAACTTCGATATTAATTTAGACAAGTAACTGTAATTTCGATACAAATTATGGCGGGTAACTGTAACTTCGATACTAATTATGACAGGTAACAGTAACTTCGATACTAATTATGATAAGGAACTGTTATTTCGATACAAACTATGGCAGGTAACTGTAACTTCGATACTAATTATGACAGGTTACATTAACTTCGATACTAATTATGACCAGTAACAGTTACTTCGATACTAATTATGACAAGTAACTATAACATCGAAACTTATTATGACAGGTAACTGTAACATCGTTACCAATTATGACAAGTATCTGTAATTTCGGTACAAATTATGGCAGGTAACTGTAACTTCGATACAAATTATGACAGGTAACTGTCACTTCGTAACTTATTATGACAAGTAACTGTAATTTCGATACAAATAATGGCAGGTAACTGTAACTTCGATACTAATTATGACAGGTAACTGTAACTTCGATACTAATTATGACAAGGAACTGTTATTTCGATACAAACTATGACAGGTAAATGTAACTTCGACACTAATTATGACAGGTAACAGTAACTTCGATACTAATTATGACAGGTAACAGTAACTTCGCTACTAATTATGATAAGTAACTGTAATTTCGATACAAACAATGACAGGTAACTGTAACTTCGATACTAATTATGACAAGGAACTGTTATTTCGATACAAATTATGACAGGTAACTGTAACTTCGTTACTAATTATGACAAGTATCTGTAATTTCGGTACAAATTATGACAGGTAACTGTAACTTCGATACTAATTATGACAAGGAACTGTTATTTCGATACAAATTATGACGGGTAACTGAAACTTCGTTATTAATTATGACAAGTATCTGTAATTTCGGTACAAATTATGGCAGGTAACTGTAACGTCGATACAAATTATGACAGGTAACTGTAACTTCGTTACTAATTATGACAAGTAACTGTAATTTCGATACAAATAATGGCAGGTAACTGTAACTTCGATACTAATTATGACAGGTAACAGTAACTTCGATACTAATTATGACAGGTAACAGTAACTTCGCTACTAATTATGACAAGTAACTGTAATTTCGATACAAACTATGACAGGTAACTGTAACTTCGATACTAATTATGACAAGGAACTGTTATTTCGATACAAGTTATGACAGGTAACTGTAACTTCGTTACTAATTATGACAAGTATCTGTAATTTCGGTACCAATTATGGCGGGTAACTGTAACTTCGATACAAACTATGGCAGGTAACTGTAACTTCGATAAAAATTACGACAGGTAACAGTAACTTCGCTACTAATTATGACAAGTAACTGTAATTACGATACAATCTATGACAGGTAACTGTAACTTCGATACTAATTATGACAAGGAACTGTTATTTCGATACTAATTATGACAGGTAACTGTAACTTCGATACTAATTATGAGAAGGAACTGTTATTTCGATACAAATTATGACAGGTAACAGTAACTTCGTTACTAATTATGGCAAGTGACTGTAATTTCGATACAAATTATGGCAGGTTACAGTAACTTCGATACTAATTATGACAGGTAACTGTAACTTCTATACTAATTATGACAGGTAACTGTACCTTCGTTACTAATTATGACAAGTAACTGTACTTTCGATACAAATGATGGCAGGTAACTGTAACTTCGATACTAATTATGACAGGTAACAATAACTTCGATACTAATTATGACAGAAAACAGTAATTTCGATACTAATTATGACAGGTAACAGTATCTTCGATATTAATTATGGCAGGTAACTGTAACTTCGATACAAATTATGACAGTTAACTGTAACTTCGTTACTAATTATGACAATTAACTGTAATTTCGATACAAATTATGGCGGGTAACTATAACTTCGATACTAATTATGACAGGTAACAGTAACTTCGATACTAATTATAACATGAAACTGTAACTTCGATACTAATTATGACAGGTAACGGTAAATTCGTAACTAATTATGACAAGTAACTGTAATTTCGATACAAATTATGGCAGGTAACTGTTACTTCGACACTAATTATGACAGGTTACATTAACTTCGATACTAATTATGACAAGTAACAGTTACTTCGATACTAATTATGACAAGTAACTATAACTTCGAAACTAATTATGACAGGTAACTGTAACATCGTTACTAATTATGACAAGTATCTGTAATTTCGGTACAAATTATGGCAGGTAACTGTAACTTCGATACTAATTATGACAGGTAACAGTAACTTCGATACTAATTATGACAAGTAACTGTAACTTCGACACTTATTATGACAGGTAACTGTAACTTCGATACTAATTATGACAAGTAACTCTAACTTCATTACAAATTATGACAAGTAACTGTAACTTCGACACTTATTATGACAGGTAACTGTAACTTCGATAGTAATTATGACAAGTAACTCTAACTTCATTACAAATTATGACAAGTAACTGTAATTTCGATACAAATTATTGCAGGTAACTGAAACATCGTTACTAATTATGGCAGGTAACTGTAATTTCGATACACATTATGACAGGTAACAGTAACTTCGAAACTAATTATGACAGGTAACTGTACCTTCGATATTAATTATGACAAGTAACTGTAATTTCGATACTAATTATGACAGGTTACATTAACTTCGATACTAATTATGACCAGTAACAGTTCCTTCGATACTAATTATGACAAGTAACTATAACATCGAAACTAATTATGACTGGTAACTGTAACATCGTTACCAATTATGACAAGTATCTGTAATTTCGGTACAAATTATGGCTGGTAACTGTAACTTCGATACAAATTATGACAGGTAACTGTAACTTCGTAACTTATTGTGACAAGTAACTGTAATTTCGATACAAATAATGGCAGGTAACTGTAACTTCGATACTAATTATGACAGGTAACAGTATCTTCGATACTAATTATGACAAGGAACTGTTATTTCGATAAAAATTATGGCAGGCAACTGTTACTTCGTTACTAATTATGACAAGGAACTGTAATTTCGGTACAAATTATGGCAGGTAACTGTAACTTCGATACTAATTATGACAGTTAACAGTAACTTCGATACTAATTATGACAGGTAACTGTAACTTCGCTACTAATTATGACAAGTAACTGTAATTTCGATACAAACTATGACAGGTAACTGTAACTTCGACACTAATTATGACATGTATCTGTAATTTCGGTACAAATTATGACAGGTAACTGTAACTTCGATACTAATTATGACAAGGAACTGTTATTTCGATACAAATTATGACAGGTAACTGAAACTTCGTTATTAATTATGACAAGTATCTGTAATTTCGGTACAAATTATGGCAGGTAACTGTAGCTTCGATACAAATTATGACAGGTAACTGTAACTTCGTTACTAATTATGACAAGTAACTGCAATTTCGATACAAATAATGGCAGGTAACTGTAACTTCGATACTAATTATGACAGGTAACAGTAACTTCGATACTAATTATGACAGGTAACAGTAACTTCGCAACTAATTATGACAAGTAACTGTAATTTCGAAACAAACTATGACAGGTAACTGTAACTTCGATACTAATTATGACAAGGAACTGTTATTTCGATACAAATTATGACAGGTAACTGTAACTTCGTTACTAATTATAACAAGTATCTGTAATTTCGGTACCAATTATGGCAGGTAACTGTATCTTCGATACAAATTATGGCAGGTAACTGTAACTTCGATACAAATTACGACAGGTAACAGTAACTTCGCTACTTATTATGACAGGTAACTGTAACTTCGATACTAATTATGACAGGTAACTGTAACTTCGTTACTAATTATGACAAGAAACTGTAATTTCGATACAAATTATGGCAGGTAACTGTAACTTCGATACTAATTATGACAGGTAACAGTTACTTCGATACTAATTATGACAAGTTACTGTAACTTCGATACTAATTTTGACAAGTAACTGTAACTTCGATACTAATTATGACAAGTAACTCTAACTCATTAAAAATTATGACTAGTATTTGTTATTTCGATACAAATTATGGCAGGTAACTGTAACTTCGTTACTAATTATGGCAGGTAACTGTAATTTCGATACAAATTATGGCAGCTAACAGTAACGTCGATAATAATTATGACAGGTAACAGTAACTTCGATACTAATTATGACAGGTAACAGTAACTTCGATACTAATTATGACAGGTAACAGTAACTTAGATGCTAATTATGACCTGTAACTGTAACTTCGATACTAATTATGACAGGTAACTGTAACTCCGTTACAAATTATGACAAGTTACTGTAATTTCGATACAAATTATTGAAGGTAACTGTAACTTCGATACTATTTATGACAGGTAACAGTTACTTTGATACTAATTATGACAAGTAACAGTAACTTCGATACTAATTATGACAAGTAACTGTAACTTCGAAATTAATTATGACAGGTAACTGTAACATCGTTACTAATTATGACAAGTAACTGTAATTTCGATACAAATTATGGCAGGAAACTGTAACTTCGATACTTATTATGACAGGTTACAGCAACCTCGATACTAATTATGACAAGTAAGTGTAACTTCGATACTAATTATGACGGGTAACTGTAACTTCGATACTAATTATGACTAGTAACTCTAACTTCGTTACTAATTAGAACAAGTAACTGTAATTTTGATAAAAAATTATGGCAGGTAACTGTAACTTCGATACTAATTATGACAGGTAACAGTAACTTCGATACTAATTATGACAGGTAACAGTAACTTCGTTACTTATAATGACAAGTAACTGTAATTTCGATACAGATTATGTCAGGTAACAGTAACTTCGATACTAATTATGACAGGTAACTGTAACTTCGATACTTATTATAACAGGTAACTGTAACTTCCATACTAATTATGACAGGTAACTGTAACTTCGATACAAATTATGACAGGTAACTGTAAATTCGATATTAATTATGACAAGTAACTGTAATATCGATACAAATTATGGCAGGTAACTGTAACTTCGATACTAGTTATGACAGGTAACAGTAACTTCGATACTAATTATGACAGGTAACTGTAACTTAGATACAAATTATGACAGGTAACTGTAACTTCGATATTAATTATGACAAGTAACTGTAATTTCGATACAAATTATGGCAGGTAAATGTAACATCGATACTAATTATGGTAGGTAACAGTAACTTCGATACTTATTATGACAGGTAACTGTAACTTCGATACAAATTATGACAGGTAACTGTAACTTCGATATTAATTATGACAAGTAACTGTAATTTCGATACAAATTATGGCAGGTAACTGTAACGTCGATACTAATTATGACAGGTTACATTAACTTCGATACTAATTATGACCAGTAACAGTTACTTCGATACTAATCATGACAAGTAACTATAACATCGAAACTAATTATGACAGGTAACTGTAACATCGTTACCATTTATGACAAGTATCTGTAATTTCGGTACAAATTATGGCAGGTAACTGTAACTTCGATACAAATTATGACAGGTAACTGTAACTTCGTAACTTATTATGACAAGTAACTGTAATTTCGATACAAATTATGGCAGGTAACTGTAACTTCGATACTAATAATGACAGGTAACTGTAACTTCGATACTAATTATGACAAGGAACTGTTATTTAGATAAAAATTATGGCAGGTAACTGTAACTTCGTTACTAATTATGAGAAGTAACTGTAATTTCGGTACAAATTATGGCAGGTTACTGTAACTTCGATAAAAATTATGACAAGGAACTGTAATTTCGATACAAATAATGGCAGGTAACTGTAACGTCGATACTAATTATGACAGGTAACAGTAACTTCGATACTAATTATGACAGGTAACTGTAACTTCGCTACTAAATATGACAAGTAACTGTAATTTCGATACAAACTATGACAGGTAACTGTAACTTCGTTACTAATTATGACAAGTAACTGTAATTTCGATACAAATTATGGTTGGTAACAGTAACTTCGATACTAATTATGACAGGTAACTGTAACATCGATACTAATTATGATAAGGAACTTTTATTTCGATACAAATTATGACAGGTAACAGTAACTTCGTTACTAATTATGGCATGTGACTGTAATTTCGATACAAATTATGGCAGGTTACAGTATCATCGATACTAATTATGACAGGTAACTGTAACTTCTATACTAATTATGACAGGTAACTGTACCTTCGTTACTAATTCTGACAAGTAACTGTACTTTCGATACAAATGATGGCAGGTAACTGTAACTTCGATACTAATTATGACAGGTAACAATAACTTCGATACTAATTATGACAGGTAACAGTATCTTCGATACTAATTATGGCAGGTAACTGTAACTTCGATACTAATGATGACAATTAACTGTAACTTCGTTACTAATTATGACAATTAACTGTAATTTCGATACAAATTATGGCAGGTAACTTCGATACTAATTATGACAGGTAACAGTAACTTCGATACTAATTATAACAAGAAACTGTAACTTCGATACTAATTATGACAGGTAACGGTAACTTCGTTACTATTTACGACAAGTAACTGTAATTTCGATACAAATTATTGCAGGTAACTGTAACTTCGATACTAATTATGACAGGTTACATTAACTTCGATACTAATTATGACAAGTAACAGTTACTTCGATACTAATTATGACAAGGAACTGTTATTTCGATACAAATTATGACAGATAACTGTAACTTCGTTATTAATTATGACAAGTATCTGTAATTTCGGTACAAATTATGGCAGGTAACTGTAACTTCGATACAAATTATGACAGGTAACTGTAACTTCGTTACTAATTATGACAAGTAACTGTAATTTCGATACAAATAATGGCAGGTAACTGTAACTTCGATACTAATTATGACAGGTAACAGTAACTTCGATACTAATTATGACAGGTAACAGTAACTTCGCTACTAATTATGACAAGTAACTGTAATTTCCATACAAACTATGACAGGTAACTGTAACTTCGATACTAATTATGACAAGGAACTGTCATTTCGATACAAATTATGACAGGTAAATGTAACTTCGTTACTAATTATGACAAGTATCTGTAATTTCGGTACCAATTATGGCCGGTAACTGTATCTTCGATACAAATTATGGCAGGTAACTGTAACTTCGATACAAATTACGACAGGTAACAGTAACTTCACTACTAATTATGACAAGTAACTGTAATTTCGATACAAACTATGACAGGTAACTGTAACTTCGTTACTAATTATGACAAGTAACTGTAATTTCGATACAAATTATGGCTGGTAACAGTAACTTCGATACTAATTATGACAGGTAACTGTAACTTCGATACTAATTATGACAAGGAATTGTTATTTCGATACAAATTATGACAGGTAACAGTAACTTCGTTACTAATTATGGCATGTGACTGTAATTTCGATACAAATTATGGCAGGTTACAGTAACTTCGATACTAATTATGACAGGTAACTGTAACTTCTATACTAATTATGACAGGTAACTGTACCTTCGTTACTAATTATGACAAGTAACTGTACTTTCGATACAAATGATGGCAGGTAACTGTAACTTCGATACTAATTATGACAGGTAACAATAACTTCGATACTAATTATGACAGAAAACAGTAATTTCGGTACTAAGTATGACAGGTAACAGTATCATCGATACTAATTATGGCAGGTAACTGTAACTTCGATACTAATGATGACAGTTAACTGTAACTTCGTTACTAATTATGACAATTAACTGTAATTTCGATACAAATTATGGCAGGTAACTATAACTTCGATACTAATTATGACAGGTAACAGTAACTTCGATACTAATTATAACAAGAAACTGTAGCTTCGATACTAATTATGACAGGTAACGGTAACTTCGTTACTAATTATGACAAGTAACTGTAATTTCGATACAAATTATGGCAGGTAACTGTAACTTCGATACTAATTATGACAGGTTACATTAACTTCGATACTAATTATGACAAGTAACAGTTACTTCGATACTATTTATGACAAGTTACTATAACTTCGAAACTAATTATGACAGGTAACTGTAACATCGTTATTAATTATGACAAGTATCTGTAATTTCGGTACAAATTATGGCAGGTAACTGTAACTTCGATACTAATTATGACAGGTAACAGTAACTTCATTACAAATTATGACAAGTAACTGTAATTTCGATACAAAATATTGCAGGTAACTGAAACATCGTTACTAATTATGGCAGGTAATTGTAATTTCGATACACATTATGACAGGTAACAGTAACTTCGATACTAATAATGACAAGTAACTGTAACTTCGATATTAATTATGACAAGTAACTGTAATTTCGATACAAATTATGGCAGGTAACTGTAACTTCGATACTAATTATGACAGGTTACATTAACTTCGATACTAATTATGACCAGTAACAGTTACTTCGATACTAATTATGACAAGTAACTATAACATTGAAACTAATTATGACATGTAACTGTAACATCGTTACCAATTATGACAAGTATCTGTAATTTCGGTACAAATTATGGCAGGTAACTGTAACTTCGATACAAATTATGACAGGTAACTGTAATTTCGTAACTTATTATGACAAGTAACTGTAATTTCGATACAAATAATGGCAGGTAACTGTAACTTCGATACTAATTATGACAGGTAACTGTAACTTCGATACTAATTATGACAAGGAACTGTTATTTCGATAAAAATTAGTGCAGGTAAATGTTACTTCGTTACTAATTATGAGAAGTAACTGTAATTTCGGTACAAATTATGGCAGGTAACTGTAACTTCGATACAAATTATGACAAGGAACTGTAATTTCGATACAAATAATGGCAGGTAACTGTAACTTCGATACTAATTATGACAGGTAACAGTAACTTCGACACTAATTATGACAGGTAACTGTAACTTCGCTACTAATTATGACAAGTAACTGTAATTTCGATACAAACTATGACAGGTAACTGTAACTTCGTCACTAATTATGACAAGTATCTGTAATTTCGGTATAAATTATGACAGGTAACTGTAACTTCGATACTAATTATGACAAGGAACTGTTATTTCGATACAAATTATGACAGGTAACTGTAACTTCGTTATTAATTATGACAAGTATCTGTAATTTCGGTACAAATTATGGCAGGTAACTGTAACTTCGATACAAATTATGACAGGTAACTGTAACTTCGTTACTAATTATGACAAGTAACTGCAATTTCGATACAAATAATGGCAGGTAACTGTAACTTCGATACTAATTATGACAGGTAACAGAAACTTCGATACTAATTATGACAGGTAACAGTAACTTCGCTACTAATTATGGCAAGCAACTGTAATTTCGATACAAAATATGACAGGTAACTGTAACTTCGATACTAATTTTGACAAAGAACTGTTATTTCGATACAAATTATGACAGGTAACTGTAACTTCGTTACTAATTATGACAAGTATCTGTAATTTCGGTACCAATTATGGCAGGTAACTGTATCTTCGATACAAATTATGGCAGGTAACTGTAACTTCGTTACTAATTATGGCAGGTAACTTGAATTTCGATACAAATTATGGCAGCTAACAGTAACTTCGATAATAATTATGACAGGTAACTGTAACGTCGATACTAATTATGACAGGTAACTGTAACTTCGTTACTAATTATGACAAGAAACTGTAATTTCATTACAAATTATGGCAGGTAACTGTAACTTCGATACTAATTATGACAGGTAACAGTAACTTCGATACTAATTATGACAGGTAACAGTAACTTAGATGCTAATTATGACCTGTAACTGTAACTTCGATACTAATTATGACAGGTAACTGTAACTCCGTTACAAATTATGACAAGTTACTGTAATTTCGATACAAATTATTGCAGGTAACTGTAACTTCGATACTATTTATGACAGGTAACAGTTACTTCGATACTAATGATGACAAGTAACAGTAACTTCGATACTAATTATGACAAGTAACTGTAACTTCGAAATTAATTATGACAGGTAACTGTAACATCGTTACTAATTATGACAAGTAACTGTAATTTCGATACAAATTATGGCAGGTAACTGTAACTTCGATACTAATTATGACAGGTTACAGCAACCTCGATACTAATTATGACAAGTAAGTGTAACTTCGATACTAATTATGACGGGTAACTGTAACTTCGATACTAATTATGACTAGTAACTCTAACTTCGTTACTAATTAGGACAAGTAACTGTAATTTTGATAAAAAATTATAGCAGGTAACTGTAACTTCGATACTAATTATGACAGGTAACAGTATCTTCGATACTAATTATGACAGGTAACAGTAACTTCGTTACTAATTATGACAAGTAACTGTAATTTCGATACAGATTATGTCAGGTAACAGTAACTTCGATACTAATTATGACAGGTAACTGCAACTTCGATACTTATTATAACAGGTAACTGTAACTTCGATACTAATTATGACAGGTAACTGTAACATCGATACAAATTATGACAGGTAACTGTAAATTCGATATTAATTATGACAAGTAACTGTTATTTCGATACAAATTATGGCAGGTAACTGTAACTTCGATATTAATTATGACAAGTAACTGTAATTTCGATACAAATTATGGCAGGTAACTGTAACATCGATACTAATTATGGTAGGTAACAGTAACTTCGATACTTATTATGACAGGTAACTGTAACTTCGATACAAATTATGACAGGTAACTGTAACTTCGATACTAATTATGACAGGTTACATTAACTTCGATATTAATTATGACCAGTAACAGTTACTTCGATACTAATTATGACAGGTAACAGTATCTTCGATACTAATTATGACAATTAACTGTAATTTCGATACAAATTATGACAAGTATCTGTAATTTCGGTACAAATTATGGCAGGTAACTGTAACTTCGATAATAATTATGACAGGTAACAGTAACTTCGATACTAATTATGACAAGTAACTTTAACTTCGACACTAATGACAGGTAACTGTGATTTCGATACACATTATGACAGGTAACAGTAACTTCGATACTAATTATGACAGGTAACTGTAACTTCGATATTAATTATGACAAGTAACTGTAATTTCGATACCTATTATGGCAGGTAACTGTAACTTCGATACTAATTATGACAGGTTATATTAACTTCGATACTAATTATGACCAGTAACAGTTACTTCGATACTAATTATGACAAGTAACTATAACATCGAAACTAATTATGACATGTAACTGTAACATCGTTACCAATTATGACAAGTATCTGTAATTTCGGTACAAATTATGGCAGGTAACTGTAACTTCGATACAAATTATGACAAGGAACTGTAATTTCGATACAAATAATGGCAGGTAACTGTAACTTCGATACTAATTATGACAGGTAACAGTAACTTCGATACTAATTATGGCAGGTAACTGTAACTTCGCTACTAATTATGACAAGTAACTGTAATTTCGATACAAACTATGACAGGTAACTGTAACATCGTCACTAATTATGACAAGTATCTGTAATTTCGGTACAAATTATGACAGGTAACTGTAACTTCGATACTAATTATGACAGGGAACTGTTATGTCGATACAAATTATGACAGGTAATTGTAACTTCGTTATTATATATGACAAGTATCTGTAATTTCGGTACAAATTATGGCAGGTAACTGTAACTTCGATACAAATTATGACAGGTAACTGTAACTTCGTTACTAATTATGACAAGTAACTGCAATTTTGATACAAATAATGGCAGGTAACTGTAACTTCGATACTAATTATGACAGGTAACAGTAACTTCGATACTAATTATGACAGGTAACAGTAACTTCGCTACTAATTATGACAAGTAACTGTAATTTCGATACAAAATATGACAGGTAACTGTAACTTCGATACTAATTATGACAAGGAACTGTTATTTCGATACAAATTATGACAGGTAACTGTAACTTCGTTACTAATTATGACAAGTATCTGTAATTTCGGTACCAATTATGGCAGGTAACTGTATCTTCGATACAAATTATGGCAGGTAACTGTAACTTCGTTACTAATTATGGCAGGTAACTTGAATTTCGATACAAATTATGGCAGCTAACAGTAACTTCGATAATAATTATGACAGGTAACTGTAACTTCGATACTAATTATGACAGGTAACTGTAACTTCGTTACTAATTATGACAAGAAACTGTAATTTCATTACAAATTATGGCAGGTAACTGTAACTTCGATACTAATTATGACAGGTAACAGTAACTTCGATACTAATTATGACAGGTAACAGTAACTTAGATGCTAATTATGACCTGTAACTGTAACTTCGATACTAATTATGACAGGTAACTGTAACTCCGTTACAAATTATGACAAGTTACTGTAATTTCGATGCAAATTATTGCAGGTAACTGTAACTTCGATACTATTTATGACAGGTAACAGTTACTTCGATACTAATTATGACAAGTAACAGTAACTTCGATACTAATTATGACAAGTAACTGTAACTTCGAAATTAATTATGACAGGTAACTGTAACATCGTTACTAATTATGACAAGTAACTGTAATTTCGATACAAATTATGGCAGGTAACTGTAACTTCGATACTAATTATGACAGGTTACAGCAACCTCGATACTAATTATGACAAGTAAGTGTAACTTCGATACTAATTATGACGGGTAACTGTAACTTCGATACTAATTATGACTAGTAACTCTAACTCCGTTACTAATTAGGACAAGTAACTGTAATTTTGATAAAAAATTATGGCAGGTAACTGTAACTTCGATACTAATTATGACAGGTAACAGTAACATCGATACTAATTATGACAGGTAACAGTAACTTCGTTACTAATTATGACAAGTAACTGTAATTTCGATACAGATTATGTCAGGTAACAGTAACTTCGATACTAATTATGACAGGTAACTGTAACTTCGATACTTATTATAACAGGTAACTGTAACTTCGATACTAATTATGACAGGTAACTGTAACATCGATACAAATTATGACAGGTAACTGTAAATTCGATATTAATTATGACAAGTAACTGTAATTTCGATACAAATTATGGCAGGTAACTGTAACTTCGATATTAATTATGACAAGTAACTGTAATTTCGATACAAATTATGGCAGGTAACTATAACATCGATACTAATTATGGTAGGTAACAGTAACTTCGATACTTATTATGACAGGTAACTGTAACTTCGATACAAATTATGACAGGTAACTGTAACTTCGATATTAATTATGACAAGTAACTGTAATTTCGATACAAATTATGGCAGGTAACTGTAACTTCGATACTAATTATGACAGGTTACATTAACTTCGATATTAATTATGACCAGTAACAGTTACTTCGATACTAATTATGGCAGGAAACAGTATCTTCGATACTAATTATGACAATTAACTGTAATTTCGATACAAATTATGACAAGTATCTGTAATTTCGGTACAAATTATGGCAGGTAACTGTAACTTCCATACTAATTATGACAGGTAACAGTAACATCAATACTAATTATGACAAGTAACTGTAACTTCGACACTAATGACAGGTAACTGTGATTTCGATACACATTATGACAGGTAACAGTAACTTCGATACTAATTATGACAGGTAACTGTAACTTCGGTATTAATTATGACAAGTAACTGTAATTTCGATACAAATTATGGCAGGTAACTGTAACTTCGATACTAATTATGACAGGTTACATTAACTTCGATACTAATTATGACCAGTAACAGTTACTTCGATACTAATTATGACAAGTAACTATAACATCGAAACTAATTATGACAGGTAACTGTAACATCGTTACCAATTATGACAAGTATCTGTAATTTCGGTACAAATTATGGCAGGTAACTGTAACTTCGATACAAATTATGACAGGTAACTGTAACTTCGTAACTTATTATGACAAGTAACTGTAATTTCGATACAAATAATGGCAGGTAACTGTAACTTCGATACTAATTATGACAGGTAACTGTAACTTCGATACTAATTATGACAAGGAACTGTTATTTCGATAAAAATTATGGCAGGTAACTGTTACTTCGTTACTAATTATGAGAAGTAACTGTAATTTCGGTACAAATTATGGCAGGTAACTGTAACTTCGATACAAATTATGACAAGGAACTGTAATTTCGATACAAATAATGGCAGGTAACTGTAACTTCGATACTAATTATGACAGGTAACAGTAACTTCGATACTAATTATGACAGGTAACTGTAACTTCAATACTAATTATGACAAGTAATTGTAATTTCGATACAAACTATGACAGGTAACTGTAACTTCGACACTAATTATGACATGTATCTGTAATTTCGGTACAAATTATGACAGGTAACTGTAACTTCGATACTAATTATGACAAGGAACTGTTATATCGATACAAATTATGACAGGTAACTGTAACTTCGTTATTAATTATGACAAGTATCTGTAATTTCGGAACAAATTATGGCAGGTAACTGTAACTTTGATACAAATTATGACAGGTAACTGTATCTTCGATACAAATTACGACAGGTAACAGTAACTTCGATACAAATTATGACAGGTAACAGTAACATCGTTACTAATTATGACAAGTAACTGTAATTTCGATACAGATTATGTTAGGTAACAGTAACTTCGATACTAATTATGACAGGTAACTGTAACTTCGATTCTTATTATAAAAGGTAACTGTAACTTCGATACTAATTATGACAGGTAACTGTAACATCGATACAAATTATGACAGGTAACTGTAAATTCGATATTAATTATGACAAGTAACTGTAATTTCGATACAAATTATGGCAGGTAACTGTAACTTCGATATTAATTATGACAAGTAACTGTAATTTCGATACAAATTATGGCTGGTAACAGTAACTTCGATACTAATTATGACAGGTAACTGTAACTTCGTTACTAATTATGACAAGTAACTGTAATTTCGATACAAATTATGGCTGGTAACAGTAACTTCGATACTAATTATGACAGGTAACTGTAACTTCGATACTAATTATGACAAGGAACTGTTATTTCGATACAAATTATGACAGGTAACAGTAACTTCGTTACTAATTATGGCATGTGACTGTAATTTCGATACAAATTATTGCAGGTTACAGTAACTTCGATACTAATTATGACAGGTAACTGTACCTTCGTTACTAATTATGACAAGTAACTGTACTTTCGATACAAATGATGGCAGGTAACTGTAACTTCGATACTAATTATGACAGGTAACAATAACTTCGATACTAATTATGACAGAAAACAGTAATTTCGATACTAATTATGACAGGTAACAGTATCTTTGATACTAATTATGGCAGGTAACTGTAACTTCGATACTAATGATGACAGTTAACTGTAACTTCGTTACTAATTATGACAATTAACTGTAATTTCGATACAAATTATGGCAGGTAACTATAACTTCGATACTAATTATGACAGGTAACAGTAACTTCGATACTAATTATAACAAGAAACTGTAAATTCGATACTAATTATGACAGGTAACGGTAACTTCGTTACTAATTATGACAAGTAACTGTAATTTCGATTCAAATTATGGCAGGTAACTGTAACTTCGATACTAATTATGACAGGTTACATTAACTTCGATACTAATTATGACAAGTAAGAGTTACTTCGACTCTAATTATGACAAGAAACTATAACTTCGAAACTAATTATGACAGGTAACTGTAACATCGTTACTAATTATGACAAGTATCTGTAATTTCGGTACAAATTATGGCAGGTAACTGTAACTTCGATACTAATTATGACAGGTAACAGTAACTTCGATACTAATTATGACAAGTAACTGTAACTTCGACACTAATTATGACAGGTAACTGTAACTTCGATACTAATTATGACAAGTAACTCTAACTTCATTACAAACTATGACAAGTAACTGTAATTTCGATACAAATTATTGCAGGTAACTGAAACATCGTTACTAATTATGGCAGGTAACTGTAATTTCGATACACATTATGACAGGTAACAGTAACTTCGATACTAATTATGACAGGTAACTGTAACTTCGATATTAATTATGGCAAGTAACTGTAATTTCGATACAAATTATGGCAGGTAACTGTAACTTCGATACTAATTATGACAGGTTACATTAACTTCGATACTAATTATGACCAGTAACAGTTACTTCGATACTAATTATGACAAGTAACTATAACTTCGAAACTAATTATGACAGGTAACTGTAACATCGTTACTAATTATGACAAGTATCTGTAATTTCGGTACAAATTATGGCAGGTAACTGTAACTTCGATACAAATTATGACAGGTAACGGTAACTTCGTAACTTACTATGACAAGTAACTGTAATTTCGATACAAATAATGGCAGGTAACTGTAACTTCGATACTAATTATGACAGGTAACTGTAACTTCGATACTAATTATGACAAGGAACTGTAATTTCGATACAAATAATGGCAGGTAACTGTAACTTCGATACTAATTATGACAGTTTACAGTAACCTCGATACTATTTATGACAGGTAACTGTAACTTCGCTACTAATTATGACAAGTAACTGTAATTTCGATACAAACTATGACAGGTAACTGTAACTTCGACACTAATTATGACAAGTATCTGTAATTTCGGTACAAATTATGACAGGTAACTGTAACTTCGATACTAATTATGACAAGGAACTGTTATTTCGATACAAATTATGACAGGTAACTGTAACTTCGTTACTAATTATGACAAGTATCTGTAATTTCGGTACCAATTATGGCAGGTAACTGTATCTTCGATACAAATTATGGCAGGTAACTGTAACTTCGTTACTAATTATGGCAGGTAACTTGAATTTCGATACAAATTATGGCAGCTAACAGTAACTTCGATAATAATTATGACAGGTAACTGTAACTTCGGTACTAATTATGACAGGTAACTGTAACTTCGTTACTAATTATGACAAGAAACTGTAATTTCATTACAAATTATGGCAGGTAACTGTAACTGCGATACTAATTATGACAGGTAACAGTAACTTCGATACTAATTATGACAGGTAACAGTAACTTAGATGCTAATTATGACCTGTAACTGTAACTTCGATACTAATTATGACAGGTAACTGTAACTCCGTTACAAATAATGACAAGTTACTGTAATTTCGATACAAATTATTGCAGGTAACTGTAACTTAGATACTATTTATGACAGGTTACAGTTACTTCGATACTAATTATGACAAGTAACAGTAACTTCGATACTAATTATGACAAGTAACTGTAACTTCGAAATTAATTATGACAGGTAACTGTAACATCGTTACTAATTATGACAAGTAACTGTAATTTCGATACAAATTATGGCAGGTAACTGTAACTTCGATACTAATTATGACAGGTTACAGCAACCTCGATACTAGTTATGACAAGTAAGTGTAACTTCGATACTAGTTATGACGGGTAACTGTAACTTCGATACTAATTATGACTAGTAACTCTAACTCCGTTACTAATTAGGACAAGTAACTGTAATTTTGATAAAAAATTATGGCAGGTAACTGTAACTTCGATACTAATTATGACAGGTAACAGTAACATCGATACTAATTATGACAGGTAACACTAACTTCGTTACTAATTATGACAAGTAACTGTAATTTCGATACAGATTATGTCAGGTAACAGTAACTTCGATACTAATTATGACAGGTAACTGTAACTTCGATACTTATTATAACAGGTAACTGTAACTTCGATACTAATTATGACAGGTAACTGTAACATCGATACAAATTATGACAGGTAACTGTAAATTCGATATTAATTATGACAAGTAACTGTAATTTCGATACAAATTATGGCAGGTAACTGTAACTTCGATACTAATTATGACAGGTAACTGTAACTTCGTTACTAATTATGACAAGAAACTGTAATTTCATTACAAATTATGGCAGGTAACTGTAACTGCGATACTAATTATGACAGGTAACAGTAACTTCGATACTAATTATGACAGGTAACAGTAACTTAGATGCTAATTATGACCTGTAACTGTAACTTCGATACTAATTATGACAGGTAACTGTAACTCCGTTACAAATAATGACAAGTTACTGTAATTTCGATACAAATTATTGCAGGTAACTGTAACTTAGATACTACTTATGACAGGTTACAGTTACTTCGATACTAATTATGACAAGTAACAGTAACTTCGATACTAATTATGACAAGTAACTGTAACTTCGAAATTAATTATGACAGGTAACTGTAACATCGTTACTAATTATGACAAGTAACTGTAATTTCGATACAAATTATGGCAGGTAACTGTAACTTCGATACTAATTATGACAGGTTACAGCAACCTCGATACTAGTTATGACAAGTAAGTGTAACTTCGATACTAGTTATGACGGGTAACTGTAACTTCGATACTAATTATGACTAGTAACTCTAACTCCGTTACTAATTAGGACAAGTAACTGTAATTTTGATAAAAAATTATGGCAGGTAACTGTAACTTCGATACTAATTATGACAGGTAACAGTAACATCGATACTAATTATGACAGGTAACACTAACTTCGTTACTAATTATGACAAGTAACTGTAATTTCGATACAGATTATGTCAGGTAACAGTAACTTCGATACAAATTATGGCAGGTAACTGTAACATCGATACTAATTATGATAGGTAACAGTAACTTCGATACTTATTATGACAGGTAACTGTAACTTCGATACAAATTATGACAGGTAACTGTAACTTCGATATTAATTATGACAAGTAACTGTAATTTCGATACAAATTATGGCAGGTAACTGTAACTTCGATACTAATTATGACAGGTTACATTAACTTCGATATTAATTATGACCAGTAACAGTTACTTCGATACTAATTATGACAGGTAACAGTATCTTCGATACTAATTATGACAATTAACTGTAATTTCGATACAAATTATGACAAGTATCTGTAATTTCGGTACAAATTATGGCTGGTAACTGTAACTTCGATACTAATTATGACAGGTAACAGTAACTTCAATACTAATTATGACAAGTAACTGTAACTTCGACATTAATGACAGGTAACTGTGATTTCGATACACTTTATGAGAGGTAACAGTAACTTCGATACTAATTATGACAGGTAACTGTAACTTCGATATTAATTATGACAAGTAACTGTAATTTCGATACAAATTATGGCAGGTAACTGTAACTTCGATACTAATTATGACAGGTTACATTAACTTCGATACTAATTATGACATGTAACTATAACATCGAAACTAATTATGACAGGTAACTGTAACATCGTTACCAATTATGACAAGTATCTGTAATTTCGGTACAAATTATGGCAGGTAACTGTAACTTCGATACAAATTATGACAGGTAACTGTAACTTCGTAACTTATTATGACAAGTAACTGTAATTTCGATACAAATAATGGCAGGTAACTGTAACTTCGATACTAATTATGACAGGTAACTGTAACTTCGATACTAATTATGACAAGGAACTGTTATTTCGATAAAAATTATGGCAGGTAACTGTTACTTCGTTACTAATTATGAGAAGTAACTGTAATTTCGGTACAAATTATGGCAGGTAACTGTAGCTTCGATACAAATTATGACAAGGAACTGTAATTTCGATACAAATAATGGCAGGTAACTGTAACTTCGATACTAATTATGACAGGTAACAGTAACTTCGATACTAATTATGACAGGTAACTGTAACTTCGCTACTAATTATGACAAGTAACTGTAATTTCGATACAAACTATGACAGGTAACTGTAACTTCGACACAAATTATGACATGTATCTGTAATTTCGGTACAAATTATGACAGGTAACTGTAACTTCGATACTAATTATGACAAGGAACTGTTATTTCGATACAAATTATGACAGGTAACTGTAACTTCGTTATTAATTATGACAAGTATCTGTAATTTCGGTACAAATTATGGCAGGTAACTGTAACTTCGATACAAATTATGACAGGTAACTGTAACTTCGATACAAATTACGACAGGTAACAGTAACTTCGATACAAATTATGACAGGTAACAGTAACTTCGTTACTAATTATGACAAGTAACTGTAATTTCGATACAGATTATGTTAGGTAACAGTAACTTCGATACTAATTATGACAGGTAACTGTAACTTCGATACTTATTATAACAGGTAACTGTAACTTCGATACTAATTATGACAGGTAACTGTAACATCGATACAAATTATGACAGGTAACTGTAAATTCGATATTAATTATGACAAGTAACTGTAATTTCGATACAAATTATGGCAGGTAACTGTAACTTCGATATTAATTATGACAAGTAACTGTAATTTCGATACAAATTATGGCTGGTAACAGTAACTTCGATACTAATTATGACAGGTAACTGTAACTTCGTTACTAATTATGACAAGTAACTGTTATTTCGATACTAATTATGACAGGTAACTGTACCTTCGTTACTAATTATGACAAGTAACTGTACTTTCGATACAAATGATGGCAGGTAACTGTAACTTCGATACTAATTATGACAGGTAACTGTAACTTCGATACTAATTATGACAAGGAACTGTTATTTCGATACTAATTATGACAGGTAACTGTACCTTCGTTACTAATTATGACAAGTAACTGTACTTTCGATACAAATGATGGCAGGTAACTGTAACTTCGATACTAATTATGACAGGTAACAATAACTTCGATACTAATTATGACAGAAAACAGTAATTTCGATATTAATTATGACAGGTAACAGTATCTTCGATACTAATTATGGCAGGTAACTGTAACTTCGATACTAATGATGACAGTTAACTGTAACTTCGTTACTAATTATGACAATTAACTGTAATTTCGATGCAAATTATGGCAGGTAACTATAACTTCGATACTAATTATGACTGGTAACAGTAACTTCGATACTAATTATAACAAGAAACTGTAACTTCGATACTAATTATGACAGGTAACGGTAACTTCGTTACTAATTATGACAAGTAACTGTAATTTCGATTCAAATTATGGCAGGTAACTGTAACTTCGATACTAATTATGACAGGTTACATTAACTTCGATACTAATTATGACAAGTAAGAGTTACTTCGACTCTAATTATGACAAGAAACTATAACTTCCAAACTAATTATGACAGGTAACTGTAACATCGTTACTAATTATGACAAGTATCTGTAATTTCGGTACGAATTATGGCAGGTAACTGTAACTTCGATACTAATTATGACAGGTAACAGTAACTTCGATACTAATTATGACAAGTAACTGTAACTTCGACACTAATTATGACAGGTAACTGTAACTTCGATACTAATTATGACAAGTAACTCTAACTTCATTACAAATTATGACAAGTAACTGTAATTTCGATACAAATTATTGCAGGTAACTGAAACATCGTTACTAATTATGGCAGGTAACTGTAATTTCGATACACATTATGACAGGTAACAGTAACTTCGATACTAATTATGACAGGTAACTGTAACTTCGATATTAATTATGGCAAGTAACTGTAATTTCGATACAAATTATGGCAGGTAACTGTAACTTCGATACTAATTATGACAGGTTACATTAACTTCGATAATAATTATGACCAGTAACAGTTACTTCGATACTAATTATGACAAGTAACTATAACATCGAAACTAATTATGACAGGTAACTGTAACATCGTTACCAATTATGACAAGTATCTGTAATTTCGGTACAAATTATGGCAGGTAACTGTAACTTCGATACAAATTATGACAGGTAACGGTAACTTCGTAACTTACTATGAAAAGTAACTGTAATTTCGATACAAATAATGGCAGGTAACTGTAACTTCGATACTAATTATGACAGGTAACTGTAACTTCGATACTAATTATGACAAGGAACTGTAATTTCGATACAAATAATGGCAGGTAACTGTATCTTCGATACTAATTATGACAGTTTACAGTAACTTCGATACTAATTATGACAGGTAACTGTAACTTCGCTACTAATCATGACAAGTAACTGTAATTTCGATACAAACTATGACAGGTAACTGTAACTTCGACACTAATTATGACAAGTATCTGTAATTTCGGTACAAATTATGACAGGTAACTGTAACTTCGCTACTAATTATGAAAAGGAACTGTTATTTCGATACAAGTTATGACAGGTAACTGTAACTTCGTTATTAATTATGACAAGTATCTGTAATTTCGGTACAAATTATGGCAGGTAACTGTAACTTCGATACAAATTATGACAGGTAACTGTAACTTCGTAACTAATTATGACAAGTATCTGTAATTTCGGTACCAATTATGGCAGGTAACTGTAACTTCGATACTAATTATGACAGGTAACAGTAACTTCGATACTAATTATGACAAGTAACTGTAACTTCGACACTAATTATGACAGGTAACTGTAACTTCGATACTAATTATGACAAGTAACTCTAACTTCATTAAAAATTATGACAAGTAACTGTAATTTCGATACAAATTATTGCAGGTAACTGAAACATCGTTACTAATTATGGCAAGTAACTGTAATTTCGATACAAATTATGGCAGGTAACTGTAACTTCGATACTAATTATGACAGGTTACATTAACTTCGATACTAATTATGACCAGTAACAGTTACTTCGATACTAATTATGACAAGTAACTATAACATCGAAACTAATTATGACAGGTAACTGTAACATCGTTACCAATTATGACAAGTATCTGTAATTTCGGTACAAATTATGGCAGGTAAGTGTAACTTCGATACACATTATGACAGGTAACGGTAACTTCGTAACTTACTATGACAAGTAACTGTAATTTCGATACAAATAATGGCAGGTAACTGTAACTTCGATACTAATTATGACAGGTAACTGTAACTTCGATACTAATTATGACAAGGAACTGTAATTTCGATACAAATAATGGCAGGTAACTGTAACTTCGATACTAATTATGACAGTTTACAGTAATTTCGATACTAATTATGACAGGTAACTATAACTTCGCTACTAGTTATGACAAGTAACTGTAATTTCGATACAAACTATGACAGGTAACTGTAACTTCGACACTAATTATGACAAGTATCTGTAATTTCGGTACAAATTATGACAGGTAACTGTAACTTCGCTACTAATTATGAAAAGGAACTGTTATTTCGATACAAATTATGACAGGTAACTGTAACTTAGTTATTAATTATGACAAGTATCTGTAATTTCGGTACAAATTATGGCAGGTAACTGTAACTTCGATACAAATTATGACAGGTAACTGTAACTTCGTAACTAATTATGACAAGTATCTGTAATTTCGGTACCAATTATGGCAGGTAACTGTATCTTCGATACAAATTATGGCAGGTAACTGTAACTTCGATACAAATTATGACAGGTAACTGTAACTTCGTTATTAATTATGACAAGTAACTGTGATTTCGATACAAATTATGGCTGGTAACAGTAACTTCGATACTAATTATGACAGGTAACTGTAACTTCGATACTAATTATGACAAGGAACTGTTATTTCGATACAAATTATGACAGGTAACAGTAACTTCGATACTAATTATGGCAAGTGACTGTAATTTCGATACAAATTATGGCAGGTTACAGTAACTTCGATACTAATTATGACAGATAACTGTAACTTCTATACTAATTATGACAGGTAACTGTACCTTCGTTACTAATTATGACAAGTAACTGTACTTTCGATACAAATGATGGCAGGTAACTGTAACTTCGATACTAATTATGACAGGTAACAATAACTTCGATACTAATTATGACAGAAAACAGTAATTTCGATACTAATTATGACAGGTAACAGTATCTTCGATACTAATTATGGCAGGTAACTGTAACTTCGAAACTAATGATGACAGTTAACTGTAACTTCGTTACTAATTATGACAATTAACTGTAATTTCGATACAAATTATGGCAGGTAACTGTAACTTCGATACTAATTATGACAGGTAACAGTAACTTCGATACTAATTATAACAAGAAACTGTAACGTCGATAATAATTATGACAGGTAACGGTAACTTCGTTACTAATTGTGACAAGTAGCTGTAATTTCGATACAAATTATGGCAGGTAACTGTGACTTCGATACTAGTTATGACAGGTTACATTAACTTCGATAATAATTATGACAAGTAACAGTTACTTCGATACTAATTATGACAAGTAACTATAACTTCGAAACTAATTATGACAGGAAACTGTAACATCGTTACTAATTATGACAAGTATCTGTAATTTCGGTACAAATTATGGCAGGTAACTGTAACTTCGATACTTATTATGACAGGTAACAGTAACTTCGATACTAATTATGACAAGTAACTGTAACTTCGATACTAATTATGACAGGTAACTGTAACTTCGATAGTAATTATGACAAGTAACTCTAACTTCATTACAAATTATGACAAGTAACTGTAATTTCGATACAAATTATTGCAGGTAACTGAAACATCGTTACTAATTATGGCAGGTAACTGTAATTTCGATACACATTATGACAGGTAACAGTAACTTCGATACTAATTATGACAGGTAACTGCAACTTCGACACTAATTATGACAGGTTACTGTAACTTCGTTACTAATTATGACAAGAAACTGTAATTTCGATACTAATTATGGCAGGTAACTGTAATTTCGATACAAATTATGGCAGGTAACTGTAACTTCGATACTAATTATGACAGGTAACAGTAACTTCGATACTAATTATGACAGGTAACTGTATCTTCGCTACTAATTATGACAAGTAACTGTAATTTCGATACAAACTATGACAGGTAACTGTAACTTCGACACAAATTATGACATGTATCTGTAATTTCGGTACAAATTATGACAGGTAACTGTAACTTCGATACTAATTATGACAAGGAACTGTTATTTCGATACAAATTATGACAGGTAACTGTAACTTCGTTATTAATTATGACAAGTATCTGTAATTTCGGTACAAATTATGGCAGGTAACTGTAACTTCGATACAAATTATGACAGGTAACTGTAACTTCGATACAAATTACGACAGGTAACAGTAACTTCGATACAAATTATGACAGGTAACAGTAACTTCGTTACTAATTATGACAAGTAACTGTAATTTCGATACAGATTATGTTAGGTAACAGTAACTTCGATACTAATTATGACAGGTAACTGTAACTTCGATACTTATTATAACAGGTAACTGTAACTTCGATACTAATTATGACAGGTAACTGTAACATCGATACAAATTATGACAGGTAACTGTAAATTCGATATTAATTATGACAAGTAACTGTAATTTCGATACAAATTATGGCAGGTAACTGTAACTTCGATATTAATTATGACAAGTAACTGTAATTTCGATACAAATTATGGCTGGTAACAGTAACTTCGATACTAATTATGACAGGTAACTGTAACTTCGTTACTAATTATGACAAGTAACTGTAATTTCGATACAAATTATGGCTGGTAACAGTAACTTCGATACTAATTATGACAGGTAACTGTAACTTCGATACTAATTATGACAAGGAACTGTTATTTCGATACTAATTATGACAGGTAACTGTACCTTCGTTACTAATTATGACAAGTAACTGTACTTTCGATACAAATGATGGCAGGTAACTGTAACATCGATACTAATTATGACAGGTAACAATAACTTCGATACTAATTATGACAGAAAACAGTAATTTCGATACTAATTATGACAGGTAACAGTATCTTCGATACTAATTATGGCAGGTAACTGTAACTTCGATACTAATGATGACAGTTAACTGTAACTTCGTTACTAATTATGACAATTAACTGTAATTTCGATACAAATTATGGCAGGTAACTATAACTTCGATACTAATTATGACTGGTAACAGTAACTTCGATACTAATTATAACAAGAAACTGTAACTTCGATACTAATTATGACAGGTAACGGTAACTTCGTTACTAATTATGACAAGTAACTGTAATTTCGATTCAAATTATGGCAGGTAACTGTAACTTCGATACTAATTATGACAGGTTACATTAACTTCGATACTAATTATGACAAGTAAGAGTTACTTCGACTCTAATTATGACAAGAAACTATAACTTCCAAACTAATTATGACAGGTAACTGTAACATCGTTACTAATTATGACAAGTATCTGTAATTTCGGTACAAATTATGGCAGGTAACTGTAACTTCGATACTAATTATGACAGGTAACAGTAACTTCGATACTAATTATGACAAGTAACTGTAACGTCGACACTAATTATGACAGGTAACTGTAACTTCGATACTAATTATGACAAGTAACTCTAACTTCATTACAAATTATGACAAGTAACTGTAATTTCGATACAAATTATTGCAGGTAACTGAAACATCGTTACTAATTATGGCAGGTAACTGTAATTTCGATACACATTATGACAGGTAACAGTAACTTCGATACTAATTATGACAGGTAACTGTAACTTCGATATTAATTATGGCAAGTAACTGTAATTTCGATACAAATTATGGCAGGTAACTGTAACTTCGATACTAATTATGACAGGTTACATTAACTTCGATAATAATTATGACCAGTAACAGTTACTTCGATACTAATTATGACAAGTAACTATAACATCGAAACTAATTATGACAGGTAACTGTAACATCGTTACCAATTATGACAAGTATCTGTAATTTCGGTACAAATTATGGCAGGTAACTGTAACTTCGATACAAATTATGACAGGTAACGGTAACTTCGTAACTTACTATGAAAAGTAACTGTAATTTCGATACAAATAATGGCAGGTAACTGTAACTTCGATACTAATTATGACAGGTAACTGTAACTTCGATACTAATTATGACAAGGAACTGTAATTTCGATACAAATAATGGCAGGTAACTGTATCTTCGATACTAATTATGACAGTTTACAGTAACTTCGATACTAATTATGACAGGTAACTGTAACTTCGCTACTAATCATGACAAGTAACTGTAATTTCGATACAAACTATGACAGGTAACTGTAACTTCGACACTAATTATGACAAGTATCTGTAATTTCGGTACAAATTATGACAGGTAACTGTAACTTCGCTACTAATTATGAAAAGGAACTGTTATTTCGATACAAATTATGACAGGTAACTGTAACTTCGTTATTAATTATGACAAGTATCTGTAATTTCGGTACAAATTATGGCAGGTAACTGTAACTTCGATACAAATTATGACAGGTAACTGTAACTTCGTAACTAATTATGACAAGTATCTGTAATTTCGGTACCAATTATGGCAGGTAACTGTAACTTCGATACTAATTATGACAGGTAACAGTAACTTCGATACTAATTATGACAAGTAACTGTAACTTCGACACTAATTATGACAGGTAACTGTAACTTCGATACTAATTATGACAAGTAACTCTAACTTCATTAAAAATTATGACAAGTAACTGTAATTTCGATACAAATTATTGCAGGTAACTTAAACATCGTTACTAATTATGGCAAGTAACTGTAATTTCGATACAAATTATGGCAGGTAACTGTAACTTCGATACTAATTATGACAGGTTACATTAACTTCGATACTAATTATGACCAGTAACAGTTACTTCGATACTAATTATGACAAGTAACTATAACATCGAAACTAATTATGACAGGTAACTGTAACATCGTTACCAATTATGACAAGTATCTGTAATTTCGGTACAAATTATGGCAGGTAAGTGTAACTTCGATACACATTATGAAAGGTAACGGTAACTTCGTAACTTACTATGACAAGTAACTGTAATTTCGATACAAATAATGGCAGGTAACTGTAACTTCGATACTAATTATGACAGGTAACTGTAACTTCGATACTAATTATGACAAGGAACTGTAATTTCGATACAAATAATGGCAGGTAACTGTAACTTCGATACTAATTAAGACAGTTTACAGTAATTTCGATACTAATTATGACAGGTAACTATAACTTCGCTACTAATTATGACAAGTAACTGTAATTTCGATACAAACTATGACAGGTAACTGTAACTTCGACACTAATTATGACAAGTATCTGTAATTTCGGTACAAATTATGACAGGTAACTGTAACTTCGCTACTAATTATGAAAAGGAACTGTTATTTCGATACAAATTATGACAGGTAACTGTAACTTAGTTATTAATTATGACAAGTATCTGTAATTTCGGTACAAATTATGGCAGGTAACTGTAACTTCGATACAAATTATGAAAGGTAACTGTAACTTCGTAACTAATTATGACAAGTATCTGTAATTTCGGTACCAATTATGGCAGGTAACTGTATCTTCGATACAAATTATGGCAGGTAACTGTAACTTCGATACAAATTATGACAGGTAACTGTAACTTCGTTATTAATTATGACAAGTAACTGTGTTTTCGATACAAATTATGGCTGGTAACAGTAACTTCGATACTAATTATGACAGGTAACTGTAACTTCGATACTAATTATGACAAGGAACTGTTATTTCGATACAAATTATGACAGGTAACAGTAACTTCGATACTAATTATGGCAAGTGACTGTAATTTCGATACAAATTATGGCAGGTTACAGTAACTTCGATACTAATTATGACAGATAACTGTAACTTCTATACTAATTATGACAGGTAACTGTACCTTCGTTACTAATTATGACAAGTAACTGTACTTTCGATACAAATGATGGCAGGTAACTGTAACTTCGATACTAATTATGACAGGTAACAATAACTTCGATACTAATTATGACAGAAAACAGTAATTTCGATACTAATTATGACAGGTAACAGTATCTTCGATACTAATTATGGCAGGTAACTGTAACTTCGATACTAATGATGACAGTTAACTGTAACTTCGTTACTAATTATGACAATTAACTGTAATTTCGATACAAATTATGGCAGGTAACTGTAACTTCGATACTAATTATGACAGGTAACAGTAACTTCGATACTAATTATAACAAGAAACTGTAACGTCGATAATAATTATGACAGGTAACGGTAACTTCGTTACTAATTGTGACAAGTAGCTGTAATTTCGATACAAATTATGGCAGGTAACTGTGACTTCGATACTAGTTATGACAGGTTACATTAACTTCGATAATAATTATGACAAGTAACAGTTACTTCGATACTAATTATGACAAGTAACTATAACTTCGAAACTAATTATGACAGGAAACTGTAACATCGTTACTAATTATGACAAGTATCTGTAATTTCGGTACAAATTATGGCAGGTAACTGTAACTTCGATACTTATTATGACAGGTAACAGTAACTTCGATACTAATTATGACAAGTAACTGTAACTTCGATACTAATTATGACAGGTAACTGTAACTTCGATAGTAATTATGACAAGTAACTCTAACTTCATTACAAATTATGACAAGTAACTGTAATTTCGATACAAATTATTGCAGGTAACTGAAACATCGTTACTAATTATGGCAGGTAACTGTAATTTCGATACACATTATGACAGGTAACAGTAACTTCGATACTAATTATGACAGGTAACTGCAACTTCGACACTAATTATGACAGGTTACTGTAACTTCGTTACTAATTATGACAAGAAACTGTAATTTCGATACTAATTATGGCAGGTAACTGTAATTTCGATACAAATTATGGCAGGTAACTGTAACTTCGATACTAATTATGACAAGTAACAGTAACTTCGATACTTATTATGACAAGTAACTGTAACTTCGAAACAAATTATGACAGGTAACTGTAACATCGTTACTAATTATGACAAGTAACTGTAATTTCGATACAAATTATGGCAGGTACCTGTAACTTCGATATTAATTATGACAGGTTACAGTAACCTCGATACTAATTATGACAAGTAAGTGTAACTTCGATACTAATTATGACGGGTAACTGTAACTTCGATACTAATTATGACTAGTAACTCTAAGTTCGTTACAAATTAGGACAAGTAACTGTAATTTTGATAAAAAATTATGGCAGGTAACTGTAACTTCGATACTAATTATGACAGGTAACTGTAATTTCGATACTAATTATGACAGGTAACTGTAACTTCGTTACTAATTATTACAAGTAACTGTAACTTCGAAACTAATTATGGCAGGTAACTGTAACTTCGATACTAATTATGACAAGTAACTGTAATTTCGATACAAATTATGGCAGGTAACTGTAACTTCTTTACTAATTATGACAGGTGACTGTAATTTCGGTACAAATTATGGCAGGTAACTGTAACTTCGGTACAAATTATGACAGGTAACTGTAACTTCGATATTAATTATGACAAGTAACTGTAATTTCGATACAGATTATGTCAGGTAACAGTAACTTCGACAGTAATTATGACAAGTAACAGTAACTTCGATACTAATTATGACAGGTAACTGTAACTTCGATACTAATTATGACAGGTAACTGTAACTTCGATGCAAATTATGACAGGTAGCTGTAACTTCGATATTAATTATGACAAGTAACTGTAATTTCGATACAAATTATGACAAGGAACAGTAATTTCGATACAAATAATGGCGGGTAACTGTAACTTCGATACTAATTATGACAGGTTACATTAACTTCGATACTAATTATGACAAGTAACAGTTACTTCGATACTAATTACGACAAGTAAATATAACTTCGAAACTAATTATGACAGGTAACTGTAACATCGTTACTATTTATGACAAGTATCTGTAATTTCGGTACAAATTATGGCAGGTAAATGTAACTTCGATACAAATTATGACAGGTAACTGTAACTTCGTTACTAATTATGAGAAGTAACTGTAATTTCGGTACAAATTATGGCAGGTAACTGTAACTTCGATACAAATTATGACAAGGAACTGTAATTTCGATACAAATAATGGCAGGTAACTGTAACTTCGATACTAATTATGACAGTTAACAGTAACTTCGATACTAATTATGACAGGTAACTGTAACTTCGCTACTAATTATGACAAGTAACTGTAATTTCGATACAAACTATGACAGGTAACTGTAACTTCGACACTAATTATGACAAGTATCTGTAATTTCGGTACAAATTATGACAGGTAACTGTAACTTCGATACTAATTATGACAAGGAACTGTTATTTCGATACAAATTATGACAGGTAACTGTAACTTCGTTATTAATTATGACAAGTATCTGTAATTTCGGTACAAATTATGGCAGGTAACTGTAACTTCGATACTAATGATGACAGTTAACTCTAACTTCGTTACTAATTATGACAATTAACTGTAATTTCGATACAAATTATGGCAGGTAACTGTAACTTCGATACAAATTATGACAGGTAACTGTAACTTCGTTATTAATTATGACAAGTAACTGTAATTTCGATACAAATTATGGCTGGTAACAGTAACTTCGATACTAATTATGACAGGTAACTGTAACTTCGATACTAATTATGACAAGGAACTGTTATTTCGATACAAATTATGACAGGTAACAGTAACTTCGATACTAATTATGGCAAGTGACTGTAATTTCGATACAAATTATGGCAGGTTACAGTAACTTCGATACTAATTATGACAGATAACTGTAACTTCTATACTAATTATGACAGGTAACTGTACCTTCGTTACTAATTATGACAAGTAACTGTACTTTCGATACAAATGATGGCAGGTAACTGTAACTTCGATACTAATTATGACAGGTAACAATAACTTCGATACTAATTATGACAGAAAACAGTAATTTCGATACTAATTATGACAGGTAACAGTATCTTCGATACTAATTATGGCAGGTAACTGTAACTTCGATACTAATGATGACAGTTAACTGTAACTTCGTTACTAATTATGACAATTAACTGTAATTTCGATACAAATTATGGCAGGTAACTGTAACTTCGATACTAATTATGACAGGTAACAGTAACTTCGATACTAATTATAACAAGAAACTGTAACGTCGATAATAATTATGACAGGTAACGGTAACTTCGTTACTAATTGTGACAAGTAACTGTAATTTCGATACAAATTATGGCAGGTAACTGTGACTTCGATACTAGTTATGACAGGTTACATTAACTTCGATAATAATTATGACAAGTAACAGTTACTTCGATACTAATTATGACAAGTAACTATAACTTCGAAACTAATTATGACAGGAAACTGTAACA
The DNA here is from genome assembly GCA_946902985.2 of Meconema thalassinum. NCBI lineage: Eukaryota > Metazoa > Arthropoda > Insecta > Orthoptera > Tettigoniidae > Meconema > Meconema thalassinum. The sequence continues at coordinate 1,175,347,388 of OX336388.2, read as the reverse complement.
TCGTTACTAATTATGACAAATATCTGTAATTTCGGTACAAATTATGGCAGGTACCTGTAACTTCGATACTTATTATGACAGGTAACAGTAACTTCGATACTAATTATGACAAGTAACTGTAACTTCGATACTAATTATGACAGGTAACTGTAACTTCGATAGTAATTATGACAAGTAACTCTAACTTCATTACAAATTATGACAAGTAACTGTAATTTCGATACAAATTATTGCAGGTAACTGAAACATCGTTACTAATTATGGCAGGTAACTGTAATTTCGATACTAATTATGGCAGGTAACTGTAATTTCGATACAAATTATGGCAGGTAACTGTAACTTCGATACTAATTATGACAAGTAACAGTAACTTCGATACTTATTATGACAAGTAACTGTAACTTCGAAACAAATTATGACAGGTAACTGTAACATCGTTACTAATTATGACAAGTAACTGTCATTTCGATACAAATTATGGCAGGTACCTGTAACTTCGATATTAATAATGACAGGTTACAGTAAACTCGATACTAATTATGACAAGTAAGTGTAACTTCGATACTAATTATGACGGGTAACTGTAACTTCGATACTAATTATGACTAGTAACTCTAAGTTCGTTACAAATTAGGACAAGTAACTGTAATTTTGATAAAAAATTATGGCAGGTAACTGTAACTTCGATACTAATTATGACAGGTAACTGTAACTTCGATACTAATTATGACAGGTAACTGTAACTTCGTTACTAATTAATACAAGTAACTGTAACTTCGAAACTAATTATGGCAGGTAACTGTAACTTCGATACTAATTATGACAAGTAACTGTAATTTCGATACAAATTATGGCAGGTAACTGTAACTTCTTTACTAATTATGACAGGTGACTGTAATTTCGGTACAAATTATGGCAGGTAACTGTAACTTCGGTACAAATTATGACAGGTAACTGTAACTTCGATATTAATTATGACAAGTAACTGTAATTTCGATACAGATTATGTCAGGTAACAGTAACTTCGACAGTAATTATGACAAGTAACAGTAACTTCGATACTAATTATGACAGGTAACTGTAACTTCGATACTAATTATGACAGGTAACTGTAACTTCGATGCAAATTATGACAGGTAGCTGTAACTTCGATATTAATTATGACAAGTAACTGTAATTTCGATACAAATTATGACAAGGAACAGTAATTTCGATACAAATAATGGCGGGTAACTGTAACTTCCATACTAATTATGACAGGTTACATTAACTTCGATACTAATTATGACAAGTAACAGTTACTTCGATACTAATTACGACAAGTAAATATAACTTCGAAACTAATTATGACAGGTAACTGTAACATCGTTACTATTTATGACAAGTATCTGTAATTTCGGTACAAATTATGGCAGGTAAATGTAACTTCGATACAAATTATGACAGGTAACTGTAACTTCGTTACTAATTATGAGAAGTAACTGTAATTTCGGTACAAATTATGGCAGGTAACTGTAACTTCGATACAAATTATGACAAGGAACTGTAATTTCGATACAAATAAAGGCAGGTAACTGTAACTTCGATACTAATTATGACAGTTAACAGTAACTTCGATACTAATTATGACAGGTAACTGTAACTTCGCTACTAATTATGACAAGTAACTGTAATTTCGATACAAACTATGACAGGTAACTGTAACTTCGACACTAATTATGACAAGTATCTGTAATTTCGGTACAAATTATGACATGAAACTGTAACTTCGATACTAATTATGACAAGGAACTGTTATTTCGATACAAATTATGACAGGTAACTGTAACTTCGTTATTAATTATGACAAGTATCTGTAATTTCGGTACAAATTATGGCAGGTAACTGTAACTTCGATACAAATTGTGACAGTTAACTGTAACTTCGTTACTAATTATGACAAGTAACTGCAATTTCGATACAAATAATGGCAGGTAACTGTAACTTCGATACTAATTATTACAGGTAACAGTAACTTCGATACTAATTATGACAGGTAACAGTAACTTCGCTACTAATTATGACAAGTAACTGTAATTTCGAAACAAACTATGACAGGTAACTGTAACTTCGATACTAATTATGACAAGGAACTGTTATTTCGATACAAATTATGACAGGTAACTGTAACTTCGTAACTAATTATGACAAGTATCTGTAATTTCGGTACCAATTATGGCAGGTAACTGTATCTTCGATACAAATTACGACAGGTAACAGTAACTTCGCTACTAATTATGACAAGTAACTGTAATTTCGATACAAATTATGGCTGGTAACAGTAACTTCGATACTAATTATGACAGGTAACTGTAACTTCGATACTAATTATGACAAGGAACTGTTATTTCGATACAAATTATGACAGGTAACAGTAACTTCGATACTAATTATGACAGAAAACAGCAATTTCGATACTAAATATGACAGGTAACAGTATCTTCGATACTAAATATGGCAGGTAACTGTAACTTCGATACTAATGATGACAGTTAACTGTAACTTCGTTACTAATTATGACAATTAACTGTAATTTCGATACAAATTATGGCAGGTAACTGTAACTTCGATACTAATTATAACAAGAGACTGTAACTTCGATAATAATTATGACAGGTAACGGTAACATCGTTACTAATTGTGACAAGTAACTGTAATTTCGATACAAATTATGGCAGGTAACTGTGGCTTCGATACTAATTATGACAAGTAACTGTACTTTCGATACAAATGATGGCAGGTAACTGTAACTTCGATACTAATTATGACAGGTAACAATAACTTCGATACTAATTATGACAGAAAACAGCAATTTCGATACTAAATATGACAGGTAACAGTATCTTCGATACTAATTATGGCAGGTAACTGTAACTTCGATACTAATGATGACAGTTAACTGTAACTTCGTTACTAATTATGACAATTAACTGTAATTTCGATACAAATTATGGCAGGTAACTGTAACTTCGATACAAATTATGACAGGTAACTGTAACTTCGTTATTAATTATGACAAGTAACTGTAATTTCGATACAAATTATGGCTGGTAACAGTAACTTCGATACTAATTATGACAGGTAACTGTAACTTCGATACTAATTATTACAAGGAACTGTTATTTCGATACAAATTATGACAGGTAACAGTAACTTCGATACTAATTATGGCAAGTGACTGTAATTTCGATACAAATTATGGCAGGTTACAGTAACTTCGATACTAATTATGACAGATAACTGTAACTTCTATACTAATTATGACAGGTAACTGTACCTTCGTTACTAATTATGACAAGTAACTGTACTTTCGATACAAATGATGGCAGGTAACTGTAACTTCGATACTAATTATGACAGGTAACAATAACTTCGATACTAATTATGACAGAAAACAGTAATTTCGATACTAATTATGACAGCTAACAGTATCTTCGATACTAATTATGGCAGGTAACTGTAACTTCGATACTAATGATGACAGTTAACTGTAACTTCGTTACTAATTATGACAATTAACTGTAATTTCGATACAAATTATGGCAGGTAACTGTAACTTCGATACTAATTATGACAGGTAACAGTAACTTCGATACTAATTATAACAAGAAACTGTAACGTCGATAATAATTATGACAGGTAACGGTAACTTCGTTACTAATTGTGACAAGTAACTGTAATTTCGATACAAATTATGGCAGGTAACTGTGACTTCGATACTAGTTATGACAGGTTACATTAACTTCGATAATAATTATGACAAGTAACAGTTACTTCGATACTAATTATGACAAGTAACTATAACTTCGAAACTAATTATGACAGGAAACTGTCACATCGTTACTAATTATGACAAGTATCTGTAATTTCGGTACAAATTATGGCAGGTAACTGTAACTTCGATACTTATTATGACAGGTAACAGTAACTTCGATACTAATTATGACAAGTAACTGTAACTTCGATACTAATTATGACAGGTAACTGTAACTTCGATAGTAATTATGACAAGTAACTCTAACTTCATTACAAATTATGACAAGTAACTGTAATTTCGATACAAATTATTGCAGGTAACTGAAACATCGTTACTAATTACGGCAGGTAACTGTAATTTCGATACACATTATGACAGGTAACAGTAACTTCGATACTAATTATGACAGGTAACTGCAACTTCGACACTAATTATGACAGGTTACTGTAACTTCGTTACTAATTATGACAAGAAACTGTAATTTCGATACTAATTATGGCAGGTAACTGTAATTTCGATACAAATTATGGCAGGTAACTGTAACTTCGATACTAATTATGACAAGTAACAGTAACTTCGATACTTATTATGACAAGTAACTGTAACTTCGAAACAAATTATGACAGGTAACTGTAACATCGTTACTAATTATGACAAGTAACTGTAATTTCGATACAAATTATGGCAGGTACCTGTAACTTCGATATTAATTATGACAGGTTACAGTAACCTCGATACTAATTATGACAAGTAAGTGTAACTTCGATACTAATTATGACGGGTAACTGTAACTTCGATACTAATTATGACTAGTAACTCTAAGTTCGTTACAAATTAGGACAAGTAACTGTAATTTTGATAAAAAATTATGGCAGGTAACTGTAACTTCGATACTAATTATGACAGGTAACTGTAACTTCGATACTAATTATGACAGGTAACTGTAACTTCGTTACTAATTATTACAAGTAACTGTAACTTCGAAACTAATTATGGCAGGTAACTGTAACTTCGATACTAATTATGACAAGTAACTGTAATTTCGATACAAATTATGGCAGGTAACTGTAACTTCTTTACTAATTATGACAGGTGACTGTAATTTCGGTACAAATTATGGCAGGTAACTGTAACTTCGGTACAAATTATGACAGGTAACTGTAACTTCGATATTAATTATGACAAGTAACTGTAATTTCGATACAGATTATGTCAGGTAACAGTAACTTCGACAGTAATTATGACAAGTAACAGTAACTTCGATACTAATTATGACAGGTAACTGTAACTTCGATACTAATTATGACAGGTAACTGTAACTTCGATGCAAATTATGACAGGTAGCTGTAACTTCGATATTAATTATGACAAGTAACTGTAATTTCGATACAAATTATGACAAGGAACAGTAATTTCGATACAAATAATGGCGGGTAACTGTAACTTCGATACTAATTATGACAGGTTACATTAACTTCGATACTAATTATGACAAGTAACAGTTACTTCGATACTAATTACGACAAGTAAATATAACTTCGAAACTAATTATGACAGGTAACTGTAACATCGTTAGTATTTATGACAAGTATCTGTAATTTCGGTACAAATTATGGCAGGTAAATGTAACTTCGATACAAATTATGACAAGGAACTGTAATTTCGATACAAATAAAGGCAGGTAACTGTAACTTCGATACTAATTATGACAGTTAACAGTAACTTCGATACTAATTATGACAGGTAACTGTAACTTCGCAACTAATTATGACAAGTAACTGTAATTTCGATACAAACTATGACAGGTAACTGTAACTTCGACACTAATTATGACAAGTATCTGTAATTTCGGTACAAATTATGACAGGTAACTGTAACTTCGATACTAATTATGACAAGGAACTGTTATTTCGATACAAATTATGACAGGTAACTGTAACTTCGTTATTAATTATGACAAGTATCTGTAATTTCGGTACAAATTATGGCAGGTAACTGTAACTTCGATACAAATTGTGACAGTTAACTGTAACTTCGTTACTAATTATGACAAGTAACTGCAATTTCGATACAAATAATGGCAGGTAACTGTAACTTCGATACTAATTATGACAGGTAACAGTAACTTCGATACTAATTATGACAGGTAACAGTAACTTCGCTACTAATTATGACAAGTAACTGTAATTTCGAAACAAACTATGACAGGTAACTGTAACTTCGATACTAATTATGACAAGGAACTGTTATTTCGATACAAATTATGACAGGTAACTGTAACTTCGTAACTAATTATGACAAGTATCTGTAATTTCGGTACCAATTATGGCAGGTAACTGTATCTTCGATACAAATTACGACAGGTAACAGTAACTTCGCTACTAATTATGACAAGTAACTGTAATTTCGATACAAATTATGGCTGGTAACAGTAACTTCGATACTAATTATGACAGGTAACTGTAACTTCGATACTAATTATGACAAGGAACTGTTATTTCGATACAAATTATGACAGGTAACAGTAACTTCGATACTAATTATGACAGAAAACAGCAATTTCGATACTAAATATGACAGGTAACAGTATCTTCGATACTAATTATGGCAGGTAACTGTAACTTCGATACTAATGATGACAGTTAACTGTAACTTCGTTACTAATTATGACAATTAACTGTAATTTCGATACAAATTATGGCAGGTAACTGTAACTTCGATACTAATTATGACAGGTAACAGTAACTTCGATACTAATTATAACAAGAGACTGTAACTTCGATAATAATTATGACAGGTAACGGTAACATCGTTACTAATTGTGACAAGTAACTGTAATTTCGATACAAATTATGGCAGGTAACTGTGGCTTCGATACTAATTATGACAAGTAACTGTACTTTCGATACAAATGATGGCAGGTAACTGTAACTTCGATACTAATTATGACAGGTAACAATAACTTCGATACTAATTATGACAGAAAACAGCAATTTCGATACTAAATATGACAGGTAACAGTATCTTCGATACTAATTATGGCAGGTAACTGTAACTTCGATACTAATGATGACAGTTAACTGTAACTTCGTTACTAATTATGACAATTAACTGTAATTTCGATACAAATTATGGCAGGTAACTGTAACTTCGATACTATTTATGACAGGTAACAGTAACTTCGATACTAATTATAACAAGAGACTGTAACTTCGATAATAATTATGACAGGTAACGGTAACATCGTTACTAATTGTGACAAGTAACTGTAATTTCGATACAAATTATGGCAGGTAACTGTGGCTTCGATACTAATTATGACAGGTTACATTAACTTCGATACTAATTATGACAAGTAACAGTTACTTCGATACTAATTATGACAAGTAACTATAACTTCGAAACTAATTATGACAGGAAACTGTAACATCGTTACTAATTATGACAAGTATCTGTAATTTCGGTACAAATTATGGCAGGTAACTGTAATTTCGATACAAATTATGGCAGGTAACTGTGGCTTCGATACTAATTATGACAGGTTACATTAACTTCGATACTAATTATGACAAGTAACTGTAACTTCGACACTAATTATGACAGGTAACTGTAACTTCGATAGTAATTATGACAAGTAGCTCTAACTTCATTACAAATTATGACAACTAACTGTAATTTCGATACAAATTATTGCAGGTAACTGAAACATCGTTACTAATTATGGCAGGTAACTGTAATTTCGATACACATTATGACAGGTAACAGTAACTTCGATACTAATTATGACAGGTAACTGCAACTTCGACACTAATTATGACAGGTTACTGTAACCTCGTTACTAATTATGACAAGAATCTGTAATTTCGATACTAATTATGGCAGGTAACTGTAATTTCGATACAAATTATGGCAGGTAACTGTAACTTCGATACTAATTATGACAAGTAACAGTAACTTCGATAATAATTATGACGAGTAACTGTAACTTCGAAACAAATTATGACAGGTAATTGTAATATCGTTACTAATTATGACAAGTAACTGTAATTTCGATACAAATTATGGCAGGTAACTGTAACTTCGATATTAATTATGACAGGTTACAGTAACCTCGATACTAATTATGACAAGTAACTGTAACTTCGATACTAATTATGACTAGTAACTCTAAGTTCGTTACTAATTAGGACAAGTAACTGTAATTTTGATAAAAAATTATGGCAGGTAACTGTAACTTCGATACTAATTATGACAGGTAACTGTAACTTCGATACTAATTATTACAGGTAACTGTAACTTCGTTACTAATTATTACAAGTAACTGTAACTTCGAAACTAATTATGGCAGGTAACTGTAACTTCGATACTAATTATGACAAGTAACTGTAATTTCGATACAAATTATGGCAGGTAACTGTAACTTCTTTACTAATTATGACAGGTATTTAATTTCGGTACAAATTATGGCAGGTAACTGTAACTTCGATATAAATTATGACAGTTAACTGTAACATCGATATTAATTATGACAAGTAACTGTAATTTCGATACAGAATATGTCAGGTAACAGTAACTTCGATAGTAATTATGACAAGTAACAGTAACTTCGATACTAATTATGACAGGTTACTGTAACTTCGATACTAATTATGACAGGTAACTGTAACTTCGAACAAATTATGACAGGTAGCTGTAACTTCGATATTAATTATGACAAGTAACTGTAATTTCGATACAAATTATGACAAGGAACAGTAATTTCGATACAAATAATGGCAGGTAACTGTATCTTCGATACTAATTATGACAGGTTACATTAACTTCGATACTAATTATGACAAGTAACAGTTACTTCGATACTAATTATGACAAGTAACAGTTACTTCGATACTAATTATGACAAGTAACTGTAACTTCGATACAAATTATGACAGGTAACTGTAACTTCGTTACTAATTATGACAAGTAACTGTAATTTCGATACAAATAATGGCAGGTAACTGTAACTACGATACCAATTATGACAGGTAACTGTAACTTCGATACTAATTATGACAAGGAACTGTTATTTCGATACAAATTATGGCAGGTAACTGTAACTTCGTTACTAATTATGACATTTAACTGTAATTTCGGTACAAATTATGGCAGATAACTGTAACTTCGATACAAATTATGACAAGGAATAGTAATTTCGATACAAATAATGGCAGGTAACTGTAACTTCGACACTAATTATTATGACAGGTAACTGTAACTTTTCTACTAATTATGAAAAGTAACTGTAATCTCGATACAAATTATGGCAGGTAACTGTAACTTCGATACTAATTATGACAGGTAACAGTAACTTCGATACTAATTATGACAAGTAACTGTAACTTAGATACTAATTATGACAGGTAACAGTAACTTCGATACTAATTATGACAAATAACTCTAACTTCGTTACTAATTATGACCAAGTAACTGTAATTTTGATAAAAAAATTATGGCAGGTAATTGTTACTTCGATACTAATTATGACAGGTAACAGTAACTTCGTTACTAATTATGACAAGTTACTGTAACTTCGATACTAATTATGACAGGTAACGGTAACATCGTTACTAATTATCACAAGTAACTGTAACTTCGATACTAATTATGACAGGTAACTGTAATTTCGTTACTAATTATGACAATTAACTGTAATTTCGATACTTATTATGGCTGGTAACTGTAACGTCGTTACTAATTATGACAAGTAACTGTAATTTCGATATAAATTATGGCAGGTAACTGTAACTTCGATACTAATGATAACAGAAAACCGTAACTTCGATATTAATTATGACAGGTAACAGTTACTTCGATACTAATTATGGCAGGTAACTGTAACTTCGTTACTAATTATGACAGTAAACTGTAACTTCGTTACTAATTAGGACAAGTAACTGTAATTTCGATACAAATTATGGCAGGTAACAGTAACTTCGATACTAATTATGACAGGTAACAGTAACATCGATACTAATTATGACAAGTTACTGTAACTTCGATACTTATTATGACAGGAAACTGTAACTTCGTTACTAATTATGACAAGTAACTGTAATTTCGATACAAATTATGGCACGTAACTGTAATTTCGATACTAATTAAGGCAGGTAACAGTAACTCCGATACTAATTATGACAAGTTACAGTAACTTCGATACTAATTATGACAAGTAACTGTAACTTCGAAACTAATTATGACAGGTAACGGTAACATCGTTACTAATTATGACAAGTAACTGTAATTTCGATACAAATTATGGCTGGTAAACGTAACTTCGATACTAATTATGACAGGTAACAGTAACTTCGATACTTATTATGACAAGTTACTGTAACTTCGATACTAATTATGACAGGTAACGGTAACATCGTTACTAATTATCACAAGTAACTGTAATTTCGATACAAATTATGGCTGGTAACTGTAACATCGATACTAATTAAGACAGGTAACAGTAACTTCGATACTAATTATGACAAGTTACTGTAACTTCGATACTAATTTTGACAAGTTACTGTAACTTCGATACTAATTATGACAGGTAACAGTAACTTCGATGCTAATTATGACAAGTTACTGCAACTTCGATACTAATTTTGACAAGTTACTGTAACTTCGATACTAATTATGACAGGTAACTGTAACTTCGATACTAATTTTGACAAGTTATTGTAACTTCGATACTAATTATGACAAGTTACTGTAACGTCGATACTAATTATGACAGGTAACTGTAACTTCGATATTAATTATGACAGGTAACTGTAACTTCGATACTAATTTTGACAAGGTACTGAAACTTCGATACTAATTATGACAAGTTACTGTAACTTCGATACTAATTTTGACAGGTAACAGTATCTTCGATACTAATTTTGACAAGTTACTGTAACTTCGATACTAATTATGACAGGTAACTGTAACTTCGATACTAATTATGACAGGTAACGGTATCTTCGATACTAATTATTACAAGTTACTGTGAATCCGATACTAATTATGACAGGCAACTGTAACTTCGATACTAATTATGACAGGTAACTGTAACTTCGATACTAATTTTGACAAGTTACTGTAACTTCAATACTAATTATGACAAGTTACTGTAACTTCGATACTAATTTTGACAGGAAACAGTAACTTCGATACTAAGTTTGACAAGTTACTGTAACTTCGATACTAATTATGACAGGTAACGGTAACATCGTTACTAATTATGACAAGTTACTCTAACTTCATTACAAATTATGACAAGTAACTGTAATTTCGATACAAATTAGGGCAGGTAACTGTAACATCGATACTAATTATGACAGTAACAGGAACTTCGATACTAATTTTGACAAGTAACTGTAATTTCGATACAAATTATGGCTGGTAACTGTAACTTCGTTACTAATTATGACATGTAACTGTAATTTCGATACAAATTATGGCTGGTAACAGTAACTTCGATACTAATTATGACAGGTAACTGTAACTTCGATACTAATTATGACAAGGAACTGTTATTTCGATACAAATTATGACAGGTAACAGTAACTTCGTTACTAATTATGGCAAGTGACTGTAATTTCGATACAAATTATGGCAGGTTACAGTAACTTCGATACTAATTATGACAGGTAACTGTAACTTCTATACTAATTATGACAGGTAACTGTACCTTCGTTACTAATTATGACAAGTAACTGAACTTTCGATACAATTGATGGCAGGTAACTGTAACTTCGATACTAATTATGACAGGTAACAATAACTTCGATACTAATTATGACAGAAAACAGTAAGTTCGATACTAATTATGACAGGTAACAGTATCTTCGATACTAATAGGGCAGGTAACTGTAATTTCGATACTAATGATGACAGTTAACTGTAACTTCGTTACTAATTATGACAATTAACTGTAATTTCGATACAAATTATGGCAGGTAACTTTAACTTCGATACTAATTATGACAGTTAACAGTAACTTCGATACTAATTATAACAAGAAACTGTAACTTCGATCTAATTATGAAAGGTAACGGTAACATCGTTACTAATTATGACAAGTAACTGTAATTTCGATACTAATTATGGCAGGTAACTGTAATTTCGATACAAATTATGGTAGGTAACTGTAACTTCGATACGAATTATGACTAGTAACTCTAACTTCATTACAAATTATGACAAGTCTGTAATTTCGATACAAATTATTGCAGGTAACTGAAACATCGTTACTAATTATGACGGGTAACTGTAATTTCGATACACATTATGACAGGTAACAGTAACTTCGATACTAATTATGACAGGTAACTGCAACTTCGACACTAATTATGACAGGTTACTGTGACTTCGTTACTAATTATGACAAGAAACTGTAATTTCGATACTAATTATGGCAGGTAACTGTAATTTCGATACAAATTATGGCAGGTAGCTGTAACTTCGATATTAATTATGACAAGTAACTGTAATTTCGATACAAATTATGGCAGGTAACTGTAACTTCGATACTAATTATGACAGGTTACATTAACTTCGATACTAATTATGACAAGTAACAGTTACTTCGATACTAATTATGACAAGTAACTATAACTTCGAAACTAATTATGACAGGTAACTGTAACATCGTTACTATTTATGACAAGTATCTGTAATTTCGGTACAAATTATGGCAGGTAACTGTAACTTCGATACAAATTATGACAGGTAACTGTAACTTCGTTACTAATTATGACAAGTAACTGTAATTTCGATACAAATAATGGCAGGTAACTGTAACTACGATACTAATTATGACAGGTAACTGTCACTTCGATACTAATTATGACAAGGAACTGTTATTTCGATACAAATTATGGCAGGTAACTGTAACTTCGTTACTAATTATGACATGTAATTGTAATTTCGGTACAAATTATGGCAGGTTACAGTAACTTCGATACTAATTATGACAGATAACTGTAACTTCTATACTAATTATGACAGGTAACTGTACCTTCGTTACTAATTATGACAAGTAACTGTACTTTCGATACAAATGATGGCAGGTAACTGTAACTTCGATACTAATTATGACAGGTAACAATAACTTCGATACTAATTATGACAGAAAACAGTAATTTCGATACTAATTATGACAGGTAACAGTATCTTCGATACTAATTATGGCAGGTAACTGTAACTTCGATACTCATGATGACAGTTAACTGTAACTTCGTTACTAATTATGACAATTAACTGATATTTCGCTACAAATTATGGCAGGTAACTGTAACTTCGATACTAATTATGACAGGTAACAGTAACTTCGATACTAATTATAACAAGAAATTGTAACTTCGATACTAATTATGACAGGATACGGTAACTTCGTTACTAATTATGAAAAGTAACTGTAATTTCGATACAAATTATGGCAGGTAACTGTGACTTCGATACTAATTATGACAGGTAACTGTAACTTCGATACTAATTATGACAAGTAACACTAACTTCATTACAAATTATGACAAGTAACTGTAATTTCCATACAAATTATGGCAGGTAACTGTAACATCGATACTAATTATGACAGGTAACAGTAACTTCGATATTTATGATGGCAAGTTACTGTAACTTCGATACTATCATTGACAAGTAACTGTTACTACGATACTAATTATGACAGGTAACTGAAACTTCGATACAAATTATGACAAGTTACTGTAACTTCGATACTAAATTTGACAAGTAACTGTAACTTCGATACTAATTATGACAGGTAACTGTAACTTCGATACTAATTATGAAAAGTAACTCTAACTTCATAACAAATTATGACAAGTAACTGAAATTTCGATACAAATTATGGCAGGTAACTGTAACTTCGTTACTAATTATGGCAGGTAACTGTAATTTCGATACAAATTATGGCAGCTAACAGTAACTTCGATATTAATTATGACAGGTCACTGTAACTTCGATACTAATTATGACAGGTAACTGGAACTTCGTTACTAATTATGACAAGAAACTGTAATTTCGATACAAATTATGGCAGGTAACTGTAACTACGATACAAATTATGACAGGTAACTGTAACTTCGTTACTAATTATGACAAGTAACTGTAATTTCGATACAAATAATGGCAGGTAACTGTAACTACGATACCAATTATGACAGGTAACTGTAACTTCGATACTAATTAGGACAAGGAACTGTTATTTCGATACAAATTATGGCAGGTAACTGTAACTTCGTTACTAATTATGACATTTAACTGTAATTTCGGTACAAATTATGGCAGGTAACTGTAACTTCGATACAAATTATGACAAGGAACAGTAATTTCGACACAAATAATGGCAGGTAACTGTAACTTCGATACTAATTATGACAGGTAAATGTAACTTCGCTACTAATAATGAAAAGTAACTGTAATTTCGATGCAAATTATGGCAGGTAACTGTAACTTCGATACTAATTATGACAGGTAACGGTAACATCGTTACTAATTATCACAAGTAACTGTAACTTCGATATTAATTATGACAGGTAACTGTAACTTCGTTACTAATTATGACAAGTAACTGTAATTTCGATACTTATTATGGCTGGTAACTGTAACGTCGTTACTAATTATGACAAGTAACTGTAATTTCGATACAAATTATGGCAGGTAACTGTACCTTCGATACTAATGATGACTGAAAACCGTAACTTCGATATTAATTATGACAGGTAACAGTAACTTCGATACTAATTATGGCAGGTTACTGTAACTTCGATACTAATTATGACAGTTAACTGTAACTTCGTTACTAATTATGACAAGTAACTGTAATTTCGATACAAATTATGGCAGGTAACAGTAACATCGATACTAATTATGACAGGTAACAGTAACTTCGATACTAATTATGACAGTTACTGTAACTTCGATACTAATTATGACAGGTAACTGTAACTTCGTTACTAATTATGACAAGTAACTGTAATTTCGATACAAATTATGGCACGTAACTGTAATTTCGATACTAATTATGGCAGGTAACAGTAACATCGATACTAATTATGACAAGTTACAGTAACTTCGATACTAATTATGACAGGTAACGGTAACATCGTTACTAATTATCACAAGTAACTGTAATTTCGATACAAATTATGGCTGGTAACTGTAACATCGATACTAATTAAGACAGGTTACAGTAACTTCGATACTAATTATGACAAGTTACTGTAACTTCGATACTAATTATGACAGTTAAATGTAACTTCGTCACTAATTGTGACAAGTAACTGTAATTTCGATACAAATTATGGCAGGTAACAGTAACATCGATACTAATTATGACAGGTAACAGTAACTTCGATACTAATTATGACAAGTTACTGTAACTTCGATACTAATTATGACAGGTAACTGTAACTTCGTTACTAATTATGACAAGTAACTGTAATTTCGATACAAATTATGGCAGGTAACTGTAACTTCTTTACTAATTATAACAGGTAACTGTAATTTCGGTACAAATTATGGCAGGTAACTGTAACTTCGATACAAATTATGGCAGGTAACTGTAACATCGATACTAATTATGACAGGTATCAGTAACTTCGATACTAATTATGACAGGTAACAGTAACTTCGATACTTATTATGACAAGTTACTGTAACTTCGATACTAATTATGACAGGTAACAGTAACTTCGATACTAATTATGACAGGTAACTGTAACTTCGATACTAATTATGACATGTAACACTAACTTCATTACAAATTATGACAAGTAACTGTAATTTCCATACAAATTATGGCAGGTAACTGAAACATCGATACTAATTATGACAGGTAACAGTAACTTCGATATTTATGATGGCAAGTTACTGTAACTTCGATACTATCTTTGACAAGTAACTGTTACTAAGATATTAATTATGACAGGTAACTGTAACTTCGATACAAATTATGACAAGTTACTGTAACTTCGATACTAATTTTGACAAGTAACTGTAACTTCGATACTAATTATGACAGGTAACTGTAACTTCGATACTAATTATGAAAAGTAACTCTAACTTCATTACAAATTATGACAAGTAACTGTAATTTCGATACAAATTATGGCAGGTAACTGTAACTTCGTTACTAATTAGGGCAGGTAACTGTAATTTCGATACAAATTATGGCAGCTAACAGTAACTTCGATAATAATTATGACAGGTCACTGTAACTTCGATACTAATTATGACAGGTAACTGTAACTTCGTTACTAATTATGACAAGAAACTGTAATTTCGATACAAATTATGGCAGGTAACTGTAACTTCGATACTCATTATGACAGGTAACAGTTACTTCGATACTAATTATGACAAGTTACTGTAACTTCGATACGAATTTTGACAAGTAACTGTAACTTCGATACTAATTATGACAAGTAACTCTAACTCATTACAAATTATGACTAGTAACTGTCATTTCGATACAAATTATGGCAGGTAACTGTAACTTCGTTACTAATTATGGCAGGTAACTGTAATTTCGATACAAATTATGGCAGCTAACAGTAACTTCGATAATAATTATGACAGGTAACTGTAACTTCGATACTAATTATGACAGGAAACTGTAACTTCGTTACTAATTATGACAAGAAACTGTAATTTCATTACAAATTATGGCAGGTAACTGTAACTTCGATACTAATTATGACAGGTAACAGTAACTTCGATACTAATTATGACAGGTAACAGTAACTTAGATGCTAATTATGACCTGTAACTGTAACTTCGATACTAATTATGACAGGTAACTGTAACTCCGTTACAAATTATGACAAGTTACTGCAATTTCGATACAAATTATTGCAGGTAACTGTAACTTCGATACTATTTATGACAGGTAACAGTTACTTCGATACTAATTATGACAAGTAATTGTAACTTCGAAATTAATTATGACAGGTAACTGTAACATCGTTACTAATTATGACAAGTAACTGTAATTTCGATACAAATTATGGCAGGTAACTGTAACTTCGATACTAATTATGACAGGTTACAGCAACCTCGATACTAATTATGACAAGTAAGTGTAACTTCGATACTAATTATGACGGGTAACTGTAACTTCGATACTAATTATGACTAGTAACTCTAACTTCGTTACTAATTAGGACAAGTAACTGTAATTTTGATAAAAAATATGGCAGGTAACTGTAACTTCGATACTAATTATGACAGGTCACAGTAACTTCGATACTAATTATGACAGGTAACAGTAACTTCGTTACTAATTATGACAAGTAACTGTAATTTCGATACAGATTATGTCAGGTAACAGTACCTTCGATACTAATTATGACAGGTAACTGTATCTTCGATACAAATTATGACAGGTAACTGTAAATTCGATATTAATTATGACAAGTAACTGTAATTTCGATACAAATTATGGCAGGTAACTGTAACTTCGATACTAAGTATGACAGGTAACAGTAACTTCGATACTAATTATGACAGGTAACTGTAACTTCGATACAAATTATGACAGGTAACTGTAACTTCGATATTAATTATGACAAGTAACTGTAATTTCGATACAAATTATGGCAGGTAACTGTAACATCGACACTAATTATGGTAGGTAACAGTAACTTCGATACTTATTATGACAGGTAACTGTAACTTCGATACAAATTATGACAGGTAACTGTAACTTCGATATTAATTATGACAAGTAACTGTAATTTCGATACAAATTATGGCAGGTAACTGTAACTTCGATACTACTTATGACAGGTTACATTAACTTCGATACTAATTATGACCAGTAACAGTTACTTCGATACTAATTATGACAAGTAACTATAACATCGAAACTAATTATGACAGGTAACTGTAACATCGTTACCAATTATGACAAGTATCTGTAATTTCGGTACAAATTATGGCAGGTAACTGTAACTTCGATACAAATTATGACAGGTAACTGAAACTTCGTAACTTATTATGACAAGTAACTGTAATTTCGATACAAATAATGGCAGGTAACTGTATCTTCGATACTAATTCAGACAGGTAACTGTAACTTCGATACTAATTATGACAAGGAACTGTTATTTCGATAAAAATTATGGCAGGTAACTGTAACTTCGTTACTAATTATGAGAAGTAACTGTAATTTCGGTACAAATTATGGCAGGTAACTGTAACTTCGATACAAATTATGACAAGGAACTGTAATTTCGATACAAATAATGGCAGGTAACTGTAACTTCGATACTAATTATGACAGGTAACAGTAACATCGATACTAATTATGACAGGTAACTGTAACTTCGCTACTAATTATGACAAGTAACTGTAATTTCGATACAAACTATGACAGGTAACTGTAACTTCGACACTAATTATGACAAGTATCTGTAATTTCGGTACAAATTATGACAGGTAACTGTAACTTCGATACTAATTATGACAAGGAACTGTTATTTCGATACAAATTATGACAGGTAACTGTAACTTCGTTATTAATTATGACAAGTATCTGTAATTTCGGTACAAATTATGGTAGGTAACTCTAACTTCGATACAAATTACGACAGGTAACTGTAACTTCGTTACTAATTATGACAAGTAACTGTAATTTCGATACAAATAATTGCAGGTAACTGTAACTTCGATACTAATTATGACAGGTAACAGTAACTTCGTTACTTATTATGACAGGTAACAGTAACTTCGCTACTAATTATGACAAGTAACTGTAATTTCGATACAAACTATGACAGGTAACTGTAACTTCGATACTAATTATGACAAGGAACTGTTATTTCGATACAAATTATGACAGGTAACTGTAACTTCGTTACTAATTATGACAGGTAACTGTAACTTCGTTATTAATTATGACAAGTATCTGTAATTTCGGTACAAATTATGGCAGGTAACTGTAACTTCGATACAAATTACGACAGGTAACAGTAACTTCGCTACTAATTATGACAAGTAACTGTAATTTCGATACAAACTATGAAAGGTAACTGTAACTTCGTTACTAATTATGACAAGTAACTGTAATTTCGATACAAATTATGGCTGGTAACAGTAACTTCGATACAAATTATGACAGGTAACTGTAACTTCGATACTAATTATGACAAGGAACTGTTATTTCGATACAAATTATGACAGGTAACAGTAACTTCGTTACTAATTATGGCGAGTGACTGTAATTTCGATACAAATTATGGCGGGTTACAGTAACTTCGATACTAATTATGACAGGTAACTGTAACTTCTATACTAATTATGACAGGTAACTGTACCTTCGTTACTAATTATGACAAGTAACTGTACTTTCGAAACAAATGATGGCAGGTAACTGTAACTTCGATACTAATTATGACAAGTAACAGTTACTTCGATACTAATTATGACAAGTAACTATAACTTCGAAACTAATTATGACAGGTAACTGTAATATCGTTACTAATTATGACAAGTATCTTTAATTTCGGTACAAATTATGGCAGGTAACTGTAACTTCGATACTAATTATGACAGGTAACTGTAACTTCGATACTAATTATGACATGTAACTCTAATTTCATTACAAATTTGACAAGTAACTGTAATTTCGATACAAATTATTGCAGGTAACTGAAACATCGTTACTAATTATGGCAGGTAACTGTAATTTCGATACAAATTATTGCAGGTAACTGAAACATCGTTACTAATTATGGCAGGTAACTGTAATTTCGATACACATTATGACAAGGAACTGTTATCTCGATAAAAATTATGGCAGGTAACTGTAACTTCGTTACTAATTATGAGAAGTAACTGTAATTTCGGTACAAATTATGGCAGATAATTGTAACTTCGATACAAATTATGACAAGTATCTGTAATTTCAGTACAAATTATGGCAGGTAACTGTAACTTCGATACTAATTATGACAAGGAACTGTTATTTCGATACAAATTATGACAGGTAACTGTAACTTCTTTATTAATTATGACAAGTATCTGTAATTTCGGTACAAATTATGGCAGGTAACTGTAACTTCGATACAAATTATGACAGGTAACTGTAACTTCGTTACTAATTATGGCAAGTAACTGCAATTTCGATACAAATAATGGCAGGTAACTGTAACTTCGATACTAATTATGACAGGTAACAGTATCTTCCATACTAATTATGGCAGGTAACTGTAACTTCGATACTCATGATGACAGTTAACTGTAACTTCGTTACTAATTATGACAATTAACTGCAATTTCGCTACAAATTATGGCAGGTAACTGTAACTTCGATACTAATTATGACAGGTAACAGTAACTTCGATACTAATTATAACAAGAAACTGTAACTTCGATACTAATTATGACAGGTAACGGTAACGTCGTTACTAATTATGACAAGTAACTGTAATTTCGATACAAATTATGGCAGGTAACTGTGACTTCGATACTAATTATGACAGGTTACAGTAACTTCGATACTAATTATGACAAGTTATTGTAACTTCGATACTAATTATGACAGTTAAATGTAACTTCGTTACTAATTATGACAAGTTACTGTAACTTCGATACTAATTATGACAGGTAACAGTAACTTCGATACTAATTATGACAGGTAACTGTAACTTCGATACTAATTATGACAAGTAACACTAACTTCATTACAAATTATGACAAGTAACTGTAATTTCCATACAAATTATGGCAGGTAACTGTAACATCGATACTAATTATGACAGGTAACAGTAACTTCGATATTTATGATGGCAAGTTACTGTAACTTCGATACTATCATTGACAAGTAACTGTTACTACGATACTAATTATGACAGGTAACTGTAACTTCGATACAAATTATGACAAGTTACTGTAACTTCGATACTAAATTTGACAAGTAACTGTAACTTCGATACTAATTATGACAGGTAACTGTAACTTCGATACTAATTATGAAAAGTAACTCTAACTTCATAACAAATTATGACAAGTAACTGAAATTTCGATACAAATTATGGCAGTTAACTGTAACTTCGTTACTAATTATGGCAGGTAAATGTAATTTCGATACAAATTATGGCAGCTAACAGTAACTTCGATATTAATTATGACAGGTCACTGTAACTTCGATACTAGTTATGACAGGTAACTGGAACTTCGTTACTAATTATGACAAGAAACTGTAATTTCGATACAAATTATGGCAGGTAACTGTAACTACGATACAAATTATGACAGGTAACTGTAACTTCGTTACTAATTATGACAAGTAACTGTAATTTCGATACAAATAATGGCAGGTAACTGTAACTACGATACCAATTATGACAGGTAACTGTAACTTCGATACTAATTAGGACAAGGAACTGTTATTTCGATACAAATTATGGCAGGTAACTGTAACTTCGTTACTAATTATGACATTTAACTGTAATTTCGGTACAAATTATGGCAGGTAACTGTAACTTCGATACAAATTATGACAAGGAACAGTAATTTCGACACAAATAATGGCAGGTAACTGTAACTTCGATACTAATTATGACAGGTAACTGTAACTTCGCTACTAATAATGAAAAGTAACTGTAATATCGATGCAAATTATGGCAGGTAACTGTAACTTCGATACTAATTATGACAGGTAACGGTAACATCGTTACTAATTATCACAAGTAACTGTAACTTCGATACTAATTATGACAGGTAACTGTAACTTCGTTACTAATTATGACAAGTAACTGTAATTTCGATACTTATTATGGCTGGTAACTGTAACGTCGTTACTAATTATGACAAGTAACTGTAATTTCGATACAAATTATGGCAGGTAACTGTACCTTCGATACTAATGATGACTGAAAACCGTAACTTCGATATTAATTATGACAGGTAACAGTAACTTCGATACTAATTATGGCAGGTTACTGTAACTTCGATACTAATTATGACAGTTAACTGTAACTTCGTTACTAATTATGACAAGTAACTGTAATTTCGATACAAATTATGGCAGGTAACAGTAACATCGATACTAATTATGACATGTAACAGTAACTTCGATACTAATTATGACAAGTTACTGTAATTTCGATACAAATTATGGCACGTAACTGTAATTTCGATACTAATTATGGCAGGTAACAGTAACTTCGATACTAATTATGACAAGTTACAGTAACTTCGATACTAATTATGACAGGTAACTGTAACATCGTTACTAATTATCACAAGTAACTGTAATTTCGATACAAATTATGGCTGGTAACTGTAACATCGATACTAATTATGACAGGTTACAGTAACTTCGATACTAATTATGACAAGTTACTGTAACTTCGATACTAATTATGACAGTTAAATGTAACTTCGTCACTAATTATGACAAGTAACTGTAATTTCGATACAAATTATGGCAGGTAACAGTAACATCGATACTAATTATGACAGGTAACAGTAACTTCGATACTAATTATGACAAGTTACTGTAACTTCGATACTAATTATGACAGGTAACTGTAACTTCGTTACTAATTATGACAAGTAACTGTAATTTCGATACAAATTATGGCACGTAACTGTAATTTCGATACTAATTATGGCAGGTAACAGTAACTTCGATACTAATTATTACAAGTAACTGTAACTTCGAAACTAATTATGGCAGGTAACTGTAACATCGATACTAATTATGACAAGTAACTGTAATTTCGATACAAATTATGGCAGGTAACAGTAACTTCTTTACTAATTATAACAGGTAACTGTAATTTCGGTACAAATTATGGCAGGTAACTGTAACTTCGATACAAATTATGGCAGGTAACTGTAACATCGATACTAATTATGACAGGTATCAGTAACTTCGATAATAATTATGACAGGTAACAGTAACTTCGATACTTATTATGACAAGTTACTGTAACTTCGATACTAATTATGACAGGTAACAGTAACTTCGATACTAATTATGACAGGTAACTGTAACTTCGATACTAATTATGACAAGTAACACTAACTTCATTACAAATTATGACAAGTAACTGTAATTTCCATACAAATTATGGCAGGTAACTGAAACATCGATACTAATTATGACAGGTAACAGTAACTTCGATATTTATGATGGCAAGTTACTGTAACTTCGATACTATCTTTGACAAGTAACTGTTACTAAGATATTAATTATGACAGGTAACTGTAACTTCGATACAAATTATGACAAGTTACTGTAACTTCGATACTAATTTTGACAAGTAACTGTAACTTCGATACTAATTATGACAGGTAACTGTAACTTCGATACTAATTATGAAAAGTAACTCTAACTTCATTACAAATTATGACAAGTAACTGTAATTTCGATACAAATTATGGCAGGTAACTGTAACTTCGTTACTAATTATGGCAGGTAACTGTAATTTCGATACAAATTATGGCAGCTAACAGTAACTTCGATAATAATTATGACAGGTCACTGTAACTTCGATACTAATTATGACAGGTAACTGTAACTTCGTTACTAATTATGACAAGAAACTGTAATTTCGATACAAATTATGGCAGGTAACTGTAACTTCGATACTCATTATGACATGTAACAGTTACTTCGATACTAATTATGACAAGTTACTGTAACTTCGATACGAATTTTGACAAGTAACTGTAACTTCGATACTAATTATGACAAGTAACTCTAACTCATTACAAATTATGACTAGTAACTGTCATTTCGATACAAATTATGGCAGGTAACTGTAACTTCGTTACTAATTATGGGAGGTAACTGTAATTTCGATACAAATTATGGCAGCTAACAGTAACTTCGATAATAATTATGACAGGTAACTGTAACTTCGATACTAATTATGACAGGAAACTGTAACTTCGTTACTAATTATGACAAGAAACTGTAATTTCATTACAAATTATGGCAGGTAACTGTAACTTCGATATAATTATGACAGGTAACAGTAACTTCGATACTAATTATGACAGGTAACAGTAACTTAGATGCTAATTTGACCTGTAACTGTAACTTCGATACTAATTATGACAGGTAAATGTAACTCCGTTACAAATTATGACAAGTTACTGCAATTTCGATACAAATTATTGCAGGTAACTGTAACTTCGATACTATTTATGACAGGTAACAGTTACTTCGATACTAATTATGACAAGTAATTGTAACTTCGAAATTAATTATGACAGGTAACTGTAACATCGTTACTAATTATGACAAGTAACTGTAATTTCGATACAAATTATGGCAGGTAACTGTAACTTCGATACTAATTATGACAGGTTACAGCAACCTCGATACTAATTATGACAAGTAAGTGTAACTTCGATACTAATTATGACGGGTAACTGTAACTTCGATACTAATTATGACTAGTAACTCTAACTTCGTTACTAATTAGGACAAGTAACTGTAATTTTGATAAAAAATATGGCAGGTAACTGTAACTTCGATACTAATTATGACAGGTAACAGTAACTTCGATACTAATTATGACAGGTAACAGTAACTTCGTTACTAATTATGACAAGTAACTGTAATTTCGATACAGATTATGTCAGGTAACAGTACCTTCGATACTAATTATGACAGGTAACTGTATCTTCGATACAAATTATGACAGGTAACTGTAAATTCGATATTAATTATGACAAGTAACTGTAATTTCGATACAAATTATGGCAGGTAACTGTAACTTCGATACTAATTATGACAGGTAACAGTAACTTCGATACTAATTATGACAGGTAACTGTAACTTCGATACAAATTATGACAGGTAACTGTAACTTCGATATTAATTATGACAAGTAACTGTAATTTCGATACAAATTATGGCAGGTAACTGTAACATCGACACTAGTTATGGTAGGTAACAGTAACTTCGATACTTATTATGACAGGTAACTGTAACTTCGATACAAATTATGACAGGTAACTGTAACTTCGATATTAATTATGACAAGTAACTGTAATTTCGATACAAATTATGGCAGGTAACTGTAACTTCGATACTACTTATGACAGGTTATATTAACTTCGATACTAATTATGACCAGTAACAGTTACTTCGATACTAATTATGACAAGTAACTATAACATCGAAACTAATTATGACAGGTAACTGTAACATCGTTACCAATTATGACAAGTATCTGTAATTTCGGTACAAATTATGGCAGGTAACTGTAACTTCGATACTAATTATGACAGGTAACTGAAACTTCGTAACTTATTATGACAAGTAACTGTAATTTCGATACAAATAATGGCAGGTAACTGTAACTTCGATACTAATTCAGACAGGTAACTGTAACTTCGATACTAATTATGACAAGGAACTGTTATTTCGATAAAAATTATGGCAGGTAACTGTAACTTCGTTACTAATTATGAGAAGTAACTGTAATTTCGGTACAAATTATGGCAGGTAACTGTAACTTCGATACAAATTATGACAAGGAACTGTAATTTCGATACAAATAATGGCAGGTAACTGTAACTTCGATACTAATTATGACAGGTAACAGTAACATCGATACTAATTATGACAGGTAACTGTAACTTCGCTACTAATTATGACAAGTAACTGTAATTTCGATACAAACTATGACAGGTAACTGTAACTTCGACACTAATTATGACAAGTATCTGTAATTTCGGTACAAATTATGACAGGTAACTGTAACTTCGATACTAATTATGACAAGGAACTGCTATTTCGATACAAATTATGACAGGTAACTGTAACTTCGTTATTAATTATGACAAGTATCTGTAATTTCGGTACAAATTATGGTAGGTAACTCTAACTTCGATACAAATTACGACAGGTAACTGTAACTTCGTTACTAATTATGACAAGTAACTGTAATTTCGATACAAATAATTGCAGGTAACTGTAACTTCGATACTAATTATGACAGGTAACAGTAACTTCGATACTTATTATGACAGGTAACAGTAACTTCGCTACTAATTATGACAAGTAACTGTAATTTCGATACAAACTATGACAGGTAACTGTAACTTCGATACTAATTATGACAAGTAACTGTTATTTCGATACAAATTATGACAGGTAACTGTAACTTCGTTACTAATTATGACAGGTAACTGTAACTTCGATACTAATTATGACAAGGAACTGTTATTTCGATACAAATTATGACAGGTAACAGTAACTTCGTTACTAATTATGGCGAGTGACTGTAATTTCGATACAAATTATGGCGGGTTACAGTAACTTCGATACTAATTATGACAGGTAACTGTAACTTCTATACTAATTATGACAGGTAACTGTACCTTCGTTACTAATTATGACAAGTAACTGTACTTTCGAAACAAATGATGGCAGGTAACTGTAACTTCGATACTAATTATGACAGGTAACAATAACTTCGATACTAATTATGACAGAAAACAAAAATTTCGATACTAATTATGACAGGTAACAGTATCTTCGATACTAATTATGGCAGGTAACTGTAACTTCGATACTAATGATGACAGTTAACTGTAACTTCGTTACTAATTATGACAATTAACTGTAATTTCGATACAAATTATGGCAGGTAACTATAACTTCGATACTAATTATGACAGGTAACAGTAACATCGATACTAATTATAACAAGAAACTGTAACTTCGATACTAATTATGACAGGTAACGGTAACTTCGTTACTAATTAGGACAAGTAACTGTAATTTCGATACAAATTATGGCAGGTAACTGTAACTTCGATACTAATTATGACAGGTTACATTAACTTCGATACTAATTATGACAAGTAACAGTTACTTCGATACTAATTATGTCAATTAACTATAACTTCGAAACTAATTATGACAGGTAACTGTAACATCGTTACTAATTATGACAAGTATCTGTAATTTCGGTACAAATTATGGCAGGTAACTGTAACTTCGATACTAATTATGACAGGTAACTGTAACTTCGATACTAATTATGACAAGTAACTCTAATTTCATTTCAAATTTGACAAGTAAATGTAATTTCGATACAAATTATTGCAGGTAACTGAAACATCGTTACTAATTATGGCAGGTAACTGTAATTTCGATACAAATTATTGCAGGTAACTGAAACATCGTTACTAATTATGGCAGGTAACTGTAATTTCGATACACATTATGACAAGGAACTGTTTTCTCGATAAAAATTATGGCAGGTAACTGTAACTTCGTTACTAATTATGAGAAGTAACTGTAATTTCGGTACAAATTATGGCAGATAATTGTAACTTCGATACAAATTATGACAAGTATCTGTAATTTCGGTACAAATTATGGCAGGTAACTGTAACTTCGATACTAATTATGACAAGGAACTGTTATTTCGATACAAATTATGACAGGTAACTGTAACTTCTTTATTAATTATGACAAGTATCTGTAATTTCGGTACAAATTATGGCAGGTAACTGTAACTTCGATACTAATTATGACAGGTAACAGTATCTTCCATACTAATTATGGCAGGTAACTGTAACTTCGATACTCATGATGACAGTTAACTGTAACTTCGTTACTAATTATGACAATTAACTGCAATTTCGCTACAAATTATGGCAGGTAACTGTAACTTCGATACTAATTATGACAGATAACAGTAACTTCGATACTAATTATAACAAGAAACTGTAACTTCGATACTAATTATGACAGGTAACGGTAACTTCGTTACTAATTATGACAAGTAAATGTAATTTCGATACAAATTATGGCAGGTAACTGTGACTTCGATACTAATTATGACCGGTTACAGTAACTTCGATACTAATTATGACAAGTTATTGTAACTTCGATACTAATTATGACAGTTAAATGTAACTTCGTTACTAATTATGACAAGTTACTGTAACTTCGATACTAATTATGACAGGTAACAGTAACTTCCATACTAATTATGACAGGTAACTGTAACTTCGATACTAATTATGACAAGTAACACTAACTTCATTACAAATTATGACAAGTAACTGTAATTTCCATACAAATTATGGCAGGTAACTGTAACATCGATACTAATTATGACAGTTAACAGTAACTTCGATATTTATGATGGCAAGTTACTGTAACTTCGATACTATCATTGACAAGTAACTGTTACTACGATACTAATTATGACAGGTAACTGTAACTTCGATACAAATTATGACAAGTTACTGTAACTTCGATACTAAATTTGACAAGTAACTGTAACTTCGTTACTAATTATGGCAGGTAAATGTAATTTCGATACAAATTATGGCAGCTAACAGTAACTTCGATATTAATTATGACAGGTCACTGTAACTTCGATACTAGTTATGACAGGTAACTGGAACTTCGTTACTAATTATGACAAGAAACTGTAATTTCGATACAAATTATGGCAGGTAACTGTAACTACGATACAAATTATGACAGGTAACTGTAACTTCGTTACTAATTATGACAAGTAACTGTAATTTCGATACAAATAATGGCAGGTAACTGTAACTACGATACCAATTATGACAGGTAACTTCGATACTAATTAGGACAAGGAACTGTTATTTCGATACAAATTATGGCAGGTAACTGTAACTTCGTTACTAATTATGACATTTAACTGTAATTTCGGTACAAATTATGGCAGGTAACTGTAACTTCGATACAAATTATGACAAGGAACAGTAATTTCGACACAAATAATGGCAGGTAACTGTAACTTCGATACTAATTATGACAGGTAACTGTAACTTCGCTACTAATAATGAAAAGTAACTGTAATTTCGATGCAAATTATGGCAGGTAACTGTAACTTCGATACTAATTATGACAGGTAACTGTAACTTCGTTACTAATTATGACAAGTAACTGTAATTTCGATACTTATTATGGCTGGTAACTGTAACGTCGTTACTAATTATGACAAGTAACTGTAATTTCGATACAAATTATGGCAGGTAACTGTACCTTCGATACTAATGATGACTGAAAACCGTAACTTCGATATTAATTATGACAGGTAACAGTAACTTCGATACTAATTATGGCAGGTTACTGTAACTTCGATACTAATTATGACAGTTAACTGTAACTTCGTTACTAATTATGACAAGTAACTGTAATTTCGATACAAATTATGGCAGGTAACAGTAACATCGATACTAATTATGACAGGTAACAGTAACTTCGATACTAATTATGACAAGTTACTGTAATTTCGATACAAATTATGGCACGTAACTGTAATTTCGATACTAATTATGGCAGGTAACAGTAACTTCGATACTAATTATGACAAGTTACAGTAACTTCGATACTAATTATGACAGGTAACGGTAACATCGTTACTAATTATCACAAGTAACTGTAATTTCGATACAAATTATGGCTGGTAACTGTAACATCGATACTAATTATGACAGGTTACAGTAACTTCGATACTAATTATGACAAGTTACTGTAACTTCGATACTAATTATGACAGTTAAATGTAACTTCGTCACTAATTATGACAAGTAACTGTAATTTCGATACAAATTATGGCAGGTAACAGTAACATCGATACTAATTATGACAGGTAACAGTAACTTCGATACTAATTATGACAAGTTACTGTAACTTCGATACTAATTATGACAGGTAACTGTAACTTCGTTACTAATTATGACAAGTAACTGTAATTTCGATACAAATTATGGCACGTAACTGTAATTTCGATACTAATTATGGCAGGTAACAGTAACTTCGATACTAATTATTACAAGTAACTGTAACTTCGAAACTAATTATGGCAGGTAACTGTAACATCGATACTAATTATGACAAGTAACTGTAATTTCGATACAAATTATGGCAGGTAACTGTAACTTCTTTACTAATTATAACAGGTAACTGTAATTTCGGTACAAATTATGGCAGGTCACTGTAACTTCGATACAAATTATGGCAGGTAACTGTAACATCGATACTAATTATGACAGGTATCAGTAACTTCGATACTAATTATGACAGGTAACAGTAACTTCGATACTTATTATGACAAGTTACTGTAACTTCGATACTAATTATGACAGGTAACAGTAACTTCGATACTAATTATGACAGGTAACTGTAACTTCGATACTAATTATGACAAGTAACACTAACTTCATTACAAATTATGACAAGTAACTGTAATTTCCATACAAATTATGGCAGGTAACTGAAACATCGATACTAATTATGACAGGTAACAGTAACTTCGATATTTATGATGGCAAGTTACTGTAACTTCGATACTATCTTTGACAAGTAACTGTTACTAAGATATTAATTATGACAGGTAACTGTAACTTCGATACAAATTATGACAAATTACTGTAACTTCGATACTAATTTTGACAAGTAACTGTAACTTCGATACTAATTATGACAGGTAACTGTAACTTCGATACTAATTATGAAAAGTAACTCTAACTTCATTACAAATTATGACAAGTAACTGTAATTTCGATACAAATTATGGCAGGTAACTGTAACTTCGTTACTAATTATGGCAGGTAACTGTAATTTCGATACAAATTATGGCAGCTAACAGTAACTTCGATAATAATTATGACAGGTCACTGTAACTTCGATACTAATTATGACAGGTAACTGTAACTTCGTTACTAATTATGACAAGAAACTGTAATTTCGATACAAATTATGGCAGGTAACTGTAACTTCGATACTCATTATGACATGTAACAGTTACTTCGATACTAATTATGACAAGTTACTGTAACTTCGATACGAATTTTGACAAGTAACTGTAACTTCGATACTAATTATGACAAGTAACTCTAACTCATTACAAATTATGACTAGTAACTGTCATTTCGATACAAATTATGGCAGGTAACTGTAACTTCGTTACTAATTATGGGAGGTAACTGTAATTTCGATACAAATTATGGCAGCTAACAGTAACTTCGATAATAATTATGACAGGTAACTGTAACTTCGATACTAATTATGACAGGAAACTGTAACTTCGTTACTAATTATGACAAGAAACTGTAATTTCATTACAAATTATGGCAGGTAACTGTAACTTCGATACTAATTATGACAGGTAACAGTAACTTCGATACTAATTATGACAGGTAACAGTAACTTAGATGCTAATTTGACCTGTAACTGTAACTTCGATACTAATTATGACAGGTAACTGTAACTCCGTTACAAATTATGACAAGTTACTGCAATTTCGATACAAATTATTGCAGGTAACTGTAACTTCGATACTATTTATGACAGGTAACAGTTACTTCGATACTAATTATGACAAGTAATTGTAACTTCGAAATTAATTATGACAGGTAACTGTAACATCGTTACTAATTATGACAAGTAACTGTAATTTCGATACAAATTATGGCAGGTAACTGTAACTTCGATACTAATTATGACAGGTTACAGCAACCTCGATACTAATTATGACAAGTAAGTGTAACTTCGATACTAATTATGACGGGTAACTGTAACTTCGATACTAATTATGACTAGTAACTCTAACTTCGTTACTAATTAGGACAAGTAACTGTAATTTTGATAAAAAATATGGCAGGTAACTGTAACTTCGATACTAATTATGACAGGTAACAGTAACTTCGATACTAATTATGACAGGTAACAGTAACTTCGTTACTAATTATGACAAGTAACTGTAATTTCGATACAGATTATGTCAGGTAACAGTACCTTCGATACTAATTATGACAGGTAACTGTATCTTCGATACAAATTATGACAGGTAACTGTAAATTCGATATTAATTATGACAAGTAACTGTAATTTCGATACAAATTATGGCAGGTAACTGTAACTTCGATACTAATTATGACAGGTAACAGTAACTTCGATACTAATTATGACAGGTAACTGTAACTTCGATACAAATTATGACAGGTAACTGTAACTTCGATATTAATTATGACAAGTAACTGTAATTTCGATACAAATTATGGCAGGTAACTGTAACATCGACACTAATTATGGTAGGTAACAGTAACTTCGATACTTATTATGACAGGTAACTGTAACTTCGATACAAATTATGACAGGTAACTGTAACTTCGATATTAATTATGACAAGTAACTGTAATTTCGATACAAATTATGGCAGGTAACTGTAACTTCGATACTACTTATGACAGTTTATATTAACTTCGATACTAATTATGACCAGTAACAGTTACTTCGATACTAATTATGACAAGTAACTATAACATCGAAACTAATTATGACAGGTAACTGTAACATCGTTACCAATTATGACAAGTATCTGTAATTTCGGTACAAATTATGGCAGGTAACTGTAACTTCGATACTAATTATGACAGGTAACTGAAACTTCGTAACTTATTATGACAAGTAACTGTAATTTCGATACAAATAATGGCAGGTAACTGTAACTTCGATACTAATTCAGACAGGTAACTGTAACTTCGATACTAATTATGACAAGGAACTGTTATTTCGATAAAAATTATGGCAGGTAACTGTAACTTTGTTACTAATATTGAGAAGTAACTGTAATTTCGGTACAAATTAGGGCAGGTAACTGTAACTTCGATACAAATTATGACAAGGAACTGTAATTTCGATACAAATAATGGCAGGTAACTGTAACTTCGATACTAATTATGACAGGTAACAGTAACATCGATACTAATTATGACAGGTAACTGTAACTTCGCTACTAATTATGACAAGTAACTGTAATTTCGATACAAACTATGACAGGTAACTGTAACTTCGACACTAATTATGACAAGTATCTGTAATTTCGGTGCAAATTATGACAGGTAACTGTAACTTCGATACTAATTATGACAAGGAACTGCTATTTCGATACAAATTATGACAGGTAACTGTAACTTCGTTATTAATTATGACAAGTATCTGTAATTTCGGTACAAATTATGGTAGGTAACTCTAACTTCGATACAAATTACGACAGGTAACTGTAACTTCGTTACTAATTATGACAAGTAACTGTAATTTCGATACAAATAATTGCAGGTAACTGTAACTTCGATACTAATTATGACAGGTAACAGTAACTTCGATACTTATTATGACAGGTAACAGTAACTTCGCTACTAATTATGACAAGTAACTGTAATTTCGATACAAACTATGACAGGTAACTGTAACTTCGATACTAATTATGACAAGGAACTGTTATTTCGATACAAATTATGACAGGTAACTGTAACTTCGTTACTAATTATGACAGGTAACTGTAACTTCGTTATTAATTATGACAAGTATCTGTAATTTCGGTACAAATTATGGCAGGTAACTGTAACTTCGATACAAATTACGACAGGTAACAGTAACTTCGCTACTAATTATGACAAGTAACTGTAATTTCGATACAAACTATGACAGGTAACTGTAACTTCGTTACCAATTATGACAAGTAACTGTAATTTCGATACAAATTATGGCTGGTAACAGTAACTTCGATACAAACTATGACAGGTAACTGTAACTTCGATACTAATTATGACAAGGAACTGTTATTTCGATACAAATTATGACAGGTAACAGTAACTTCGTTACTAATTATGGCGAGTGACTGTAATTTCGATACAAATTATGGCGGGTTACAGTAACTTCGATACTAATTATGACAGGTAACTGTAACTTCTATACTAATTATGACAGGTAACTGTACCTTCGTTACTAATTATGACAAGTAACTGTACTTTCGAAACAAATGATGGCAGGTAACTGTAACTTCGATACTAATTATGACAGGTAACAATAACTTCGATACTAATTATGACAGAAAACAAAAATTTCGATACTAATTATGAAAGGTAACAGTATCTTCGATACTAATTTTGGCAGGTAACTGTAACTTCGATACTAATGATGACAGTTAACTGTAACTTCGTTACTAATTATGACAATTAACTGTAATTTCGATACAAATTATGGCAGGTAACTATAACTTCGATACTAATTATGACAGGTAACAGTAACATCGATACTAATTATAACAAGAAACTGTAACTTCGATACTAATTATGACAGGTAACGGTAACTTCGTTACTAATTATGACAAGTAACTGTAATTTCGATACAAAATATGGCAGGTAACTGTAACTTCGATACTAATTATGACAGGTTACATTAACTTCGATACTAATTATGACAAGTAACAGTTACTTCGATACTAATTATGACAATTAACTATAACTTCGAAACTAATTATGACAGGTAACTGTAACATCGTTACTAATTATGACAAGTATCTGTAATTTCGGTACAAATTATGGCAGGTAACTGTAACTTCGATACTAATTATGACAGGTAACTGTAACTTCGATACTAATTATGACAAGTAACTCTAATTTCATTACAAATTTGACAAGTAACTGTAATTTCGATACAAATTATTGCAGGTAACTGAAACATCGTTACTAATTATGGCAGGTAACTGTAATTTCGATACAAATTATTGCAGGTAACTGAAACATCGTTACTAATTATGGCAGGTAACTGTAATTTCGATACACATTATGACAAGGAACTGTTATCTCGATAAAAATTATGGCAGGTAACTGTAACTTCGTTACTAATTATGAGAAGTAACTGTAATTTCGGTACAAATTATGGCAGATAATTGTAACTTCGATACAAATTATGACAAGTATCTGTAATTTCGGTACAAATTATGGCAGGTAACTGTAACTTCGATACTAATTAGGACAAGGAACTGTTATTTCGATACAAATTATGACAGGTAACTGTAACTTCTTTATTAATTATGACAAGTATCTGTAATTTCGGTACAAATTATGGCAGGTAACTGTAACTTCGATACTAATTATGACAGGTAACAGTATCTTCCATACTAATTATGGCAGGTAACTGTAACTTCGATACTCATGATGACAGTTAACTGTAACTTCGTTACTAATTATGACAATTAACTGCAATTTCGCTACAAATTATGGCAGGTAACTGTAACTTCGATACTAATTATGACAGGTAACAGTAACTTCGATACTAATTATAACAAGAAACTGTAACTTCGATACTAATTATGACAGGTAATGGTAACTTCGTTACTAATTATGACAAGTAACTGTAATTTCGATACAAATTATGGCAGGTAACTGTGACTTCGATACTAATTATGACAGGTTACAGTAACTTCGATACTAATTATGACAAGTTATTGTAAGTTCGATACTAATTATGACAGTTAAATGTAACTTCGTTACTAATTATGACAAGTTACTGTAACTTCGATACTAATTATGACAGGTAACAGTAACTTCGATACTAATTATGACAGGTAACTGTAACTTCGATACTAATTATGACAAGTAACACTAACTTCATTACAAATTATGACAAGTAACTGTAATTTCCATACAAATTATGGCAGGTAACTGTAACATCGATACTAATTATGACAGGTAACAGTAACTTCGATATTTATGATGGCAAGTTACTGTAACTTCGATACTATCATTGACAAGTAACTGTTACTACGATACTAATTATGACAGGTAACTGTAACTTCGATACAAATTATGACAAGTTACTGTAACTTCGATACTAAATTTGACAAGTAACTGTAACTTCGATACTAATTATGACAGGTAACTGTAACTTCGATACTAATTATGAAAAGTAACTCTAACTTCATTACAAATTATGACAAGTAACTGAAATTTCGATACAAATTAAGGCAGGTAACTGTAACTTCGTTACTAATTATGGCAGGTAACTGTAATTTCGATACAAATTATGGCAGCTAACAGTAACTTCGATATTAATTATGACAGGTCACTGTAACTTCGATACTAATTATGACAGGTAACTGTAACTTCGTTACTAATTATGACAAGAAACTGTAATTTCGATACAAATTATGGCAGGTAACTGTAACTACAATACAAATTATGACAGGTAACTGTAACTTCGTTACTAATTATGACAAGTAACTGTAATTTCGATACAAATAATGGCAGGTAACTGTAACTACGATACCAATTATGACAGGTAACTGTAACTTCGATACTAATTAGGACAAGGAACTGTTATTTCGATACAAATTATGGCAGGTAACTGTAACTTCGTTACTAATTATGACATTTAACTGTAATTTCGGTACAAATTATGGCAGGTAACTGTAACTTCGATACAAATTATGACAAGGAACAGTAATTTCGACCCAAATAATGGCAGGTAACTGTAACTTCGATACTAATTATGACAGGTAACTGTAACTTCGCTACTAATAATGAAAAGTAACTGTAATTTCGATGCAAAATATGGCAGGTAACTGTAACTTCGATACTAATTATGACAGGTAACGGTAACATCGTTACTAATTATCACAAGTAACTGTAACTTCGATACTAATTATGACAGGTAACTGTAACTTCGTTACTAATTATGACAAGTAACTGTAATTTCGATACTTATTATGGCTGGTAACTGTAACGTCGTTACTAATTAAGACAAGTAACTGTAATTTCGATACAAATTATGGCAGGTAACTCTACCTTCGATACTAATGATGACTGAAAACCGTAACTTCGATATTAATTATGACAGGTAACAGTAACTTCGATACTAATTATGGCAGGTTACTGTAACTTCGATACTAATTATGACAGTTAACTGTAACTTCGTTACTAATTATGACAAGTAACTGTAATTTCGATACAAATTATGGCAGGTAACAGTAACATCGATACTAATTATGACAGGTAACAGTAACTTCGATACTAATTATGACAAGTTACTGTAACTTCGATACTAATTATGACAGGTAACTGTAACTTCGTTACTAATTATGACAAGTAACTGTAATTTCGATACAAATTATGGCACGTAACTGTAATTTCGATACTAATTATGGCAGGTAACAGTAACTTCGATACTAATTATGACAAGTTACAGTAACTTCGATACTAATTATGACAGGTAACGGTAACATCGTTACTAATTATCACAAGTAACTGTAATTTCGATACAAATTATGGCTGGTAACTGTAACATCGATACTAATTATGACAGGTTACAGTAACTTCGATACTAATTATGACAAGTTACTGTAACTTCGATACTCCTTATGACAGTTAAATGTAACTTCGTCACTAATTATGACAAGTAACTGTAATTTCGATACAAATTATGGCAGGTAACAGTAACATCGATACTAATTATGACAGGTAACAGTAACTTC
Organism: Meconema thalassinum; assembly: GCA_946902985.2. Classification (NCBI taxonomy): domain Eukaryota; kingdom Metazoa; phylum Arthropoda; class Insecta; order Orthoptera; family Tettigoniidae; genus Meconema; species Meconema thalassinum. The sequence goes on along the minus strand of OX336388.2, from coordinate 1,175,310,263 downwards.
GATACTAATTATGACAAGTTACTGTAACTTCGATACTAATTATGACAGGTAACTGTAACTTCGTTACTAATTATGACAAGTAACTGTAATTTCGATACAAATTATGGCACGTAACTGTAATTTCGATACTAATTATGGCAGGTAACAGTAACTTCGATACTAATTATGACAAGTTACAGTAACTTCGATACTAATTATGACAGGTAACGGTAACATCGGTACTAATTATCACAAGTAACTGTAATTTCGATACAAATTATGGCTGGTAACTGTAACATCGATACTAATTATGACAGGTTACAGTAACTTCGATACTAATTATGACAAGTTACTGTAACTTCGATACTAATTATGACAGTTAAATGTAACTTCGTCACTAATTATGACAAGTAACTGTAATTTCGATACAAATTATGGCAGGTAACTGTGACTTCGATACTAATTATGACAGGTTACAGTAACTTCGATACTAATTATGACAAGTTATTGTAACTTCGATACTAATTATGACAGTTAAATGTAACTTCGTTACTAATTATGACAAGTTACTGTAACTTCGATACTAATTATGACAGGTAACAGTAACTTCGATACTAATTATGACAGGTAACTGTAACTTCGATACTAATTATGACAAGTAACACTAACTTCATTACAAATTATGACAAGTAACTGTAATTTCCATACAAATTATGGCAGGTAACTGTAACATCGATACTAATTATGACAGGTAACAGTAACTTCGATATTTATGATGGCAAGTTACTGTAACTTCGATACTATCATTGACAAGTAACTGTTACTACGATACTAATTATGACAGGTAACTGTAACTTCGATACAAATTATGACAAGTTACTGTAACTTCGATACTAAATTTGACAAGTAACTGTAACTTCGATACTAATTATGACAGGTAACTGTAACTTCGATACTAATTATGAAAAGTACCTCTAACTTCATTACAAATTATGACAAGTAACTGAAATTTCGATACAAATTATGGCAGGTAACTGTAACTTCGTTACTAATTATGGCAGGTAACTGTAATTTCGATACAAATTATGGCAGCTAACAGTAACTTCGATATTAATTATGACAGGTCACTGTAACTTCGATACTAATTATGACAGGTAACTGTAACTTCGTTACTAATTATGACAAGAAACTGTAATTTCGATACAAATTATGGCAGGTAACTGTAACTACGATACAAATTATGACAGGTAACTGTAACTTCGTTACTAATTATGACAAGTAACTGTAATTTCGATACAAATAATGGCAGGTAACTGTAACTACGATACCAATTATGACAGGTAACTGTAACTTCGATACTAATTAGGACAAGGAACTGTTATTTCGATACAAATTATGGCAGGTAACTGTAACTTCGTTACTAATTATGACATTTAACTGTAATTTCGATACAAATAATGGCAGGTAACTGTAACTACGATACTAATTATGGCAGGTAACTGTAACTTCGCTACTAATAATGAAAAGTAACTGTAATTTCGATGCAAAATATGGCAGGTAACTGTAACTTCGATACTAATTATGACAGGTAACGGTAACATCGTTACTAATTATCACAAGTAACTGTAACTTCGATACTAATTATGACAGGTAACTGTAACTTCGTTACTAATTATGACAAGTAACTGTAATTTCGATACTTATTATGGCTGGTAACTGTAACGTCGTTACTAATTAAGACAAGTAACTGTAATTTCGATACAAATTATGGCAGGTAACTGTACCTTCGATACTAATGATGACTGAAAACCGTAACTTCGATATTAATTATGACAGGTAACAGTAACTTCGATACTAATTATGGCAGGTTACTGTAACTTCGATACTAATTATGACAGTTAACTGTAACTTCGTTACTAATTATGACAAGTAACTGTAATTTCGATACAAATTATGGCAGGTAACAGTAACATCGATACTAATTATGACAGGTAACAGTAACTTCGATACTAATTATGACAAGTTACTGTAACTTCGATACTAATTATGACAGGTAACTGTAACTTCGTTACTAATTATGACAGGTAACTGTAATTTCGATACAAATTATGGCACGTAACTGTAATTTCGATACTAATTATGGCAGGTAACAGTAACTTCGATACTAATTATGACAAGTTACAGTAACTTCGATACTAATTATGACAGGTAACGGTAACATCGTTACTAATTATCACAAGTAACTGTAATTTCGATACAAATTATGGCTGGTAACTGTAACATCGATACTAATTATGACAGGTTACAGTAACTTCGATACTAATTATGACAAGTTACTGTAACTTCGATACTAATTATGACAGTTAAATGTAACTTCGTCGCTAATTATGACAAGTAACTGTAATTTCGATACAAATTATGGCAGGTAACAGTAACATCGATACTAATTATGACAGGTAACAGTAACATCGATACTAATTATTACAAGTAACTGTAACTTCGAAACTAATTATGGCAGGTAACTGTAACATCGATACTAATTATGACAAGTAACTGTAATTTCGATACAAATTATGGCAGGTAACTGTAACTTCTTTACTAATTATAACAGGTAACTGTAATTTCGGTACAAATTATGGCAGGTAACTGTAACTTCGATACAAATTATGGCAGGTAACTGTAACATCGATACTAATTATGACAGGTATCAGTAACTTCGATACTAATTATGACAGGTAACAGTAACTTCGATATTTATTATGACAAGTTACTGTAACTTCGATACTAATTATGACAGGTAACAGTAACTTCGATACTAATTATGACAGGTAACTGTAACTTCGATACTAATTATGACAAGTAACACTAACTTCATTACAAATTATGACAAGTAACTGTAATTTCCATACAAATTATGGCAGGTAACTGAAACATCGATACTAATTATGACAGGTAACAGTAACTTCGATATTTATGATGGCAAGTTACTGTAACTTCGATACTATATTTGACAAGTAACTGTTACTAAGATATTAATTATGACAGGTAACTGTAACTTCGATACAAATTATGACAAGTTACTGTAACTTCGATACTAATTTTGACAAGTAACTGTAACTTCGATACTAATTATGACAGGTAACTGTAACTTCGATACTAATTATGAAAAGTAACTCTAACTTCATTACAAATTATGACAAGTAACTGTAATTTCGATACAAATTATGGCTGGTAACTGTAACTTCGTTACTAATTATGGCAGGTAACTGTAATTTCGATACAAATTATGGCAGCTAACAGTAACTTCGATAATAATTATGACAGGTCACTGTAATTTCGATACTAATTATGACAGGTAACTGTAACTTTGTTACTAATTATGACAAGAAACTGTAATTTCGATACAAATTATGGCAGGTAACTGTAACTTCGATACTAATTATGACAGGTAACAGTTACTTCGATACTAATTACTAATTATGACAAGTTACTGTAACTTCGATACGAATTTTGACAAGTAACTGTAACTTCGATACTAATTATGACAAGTAACTCTAACTCATTACAAATTATGACTAGTAACTGTCATTTCGATACAAATTATGGCAGGTAACTGTAACTTCGTTACTCATTATGGCAGGTAACTGTAATTTCGATACAAATTATGGCAGCTAACAGTAACTTCGATAATAATTATGACAGGTAACTGTAACTTCGATACTAATTATGACAGGAAACTGTAACTTCGTTACTAATTATGACAAGAAACTGTAATTTCATTACAAATTATGGCAGGTAACTGTAACTTCGATACTAATTATGACAGGTAACTGAAACTTCGTAACTTATTATGACAAGTAACTGTAATTTCGATACAAATAATGGCAGGTAACTGTAACTTCGATACTAATTCAGACAGGTAACTGTAACTTCGATACTAATTATGACAAGGAACTGTTATTTCGATAAAAATTATGGCAGGTAACTGTAACTTTGTTACTAATTATGAGAAGTAACTGTAATTTCGGTACAAATTATGGCAGGTAACTGTAACTTCGATACAAATTATGACAAGGAACTGTAATTTCGATACAAATAATGGCAGGTAACTGTAACTTCGATACTAATTATGACAGGTAACAGTAACATCGATACTAATTATGACAGGTAACTGTAACTTCGCTACTAATTATGACAAGTAACTGTAATTTCGATACAAACTATGACAGGTAACTGTAACTTCGACACTAATTATGACAAGTATCTGTAATTTCGGTGCAAATTATGACAGGTAACTGTAACTTCGATACTAATTATGACAAGGAACTGCTATTTCGATACAAATTATGACAGGTAACTGTAACTTCGTTATTAATTATGACAAGTATCTGTAATTTCGGTACAAATTATGGTAGGTAACTCTAACTTCGATACAAATTACGACAGGTAACTGTAACTTCGTTACTAATTATGACAAGTAACTGTAATTTCGATACAAATAATTGCAGGTAACTGTAACTTCGATACTAATTATGACAGGTAACAGTAACTTCGATACTTATTATGACAGGTAACAGTAACTTCGCTACTAATTATGACAAGTAACTGTAATTTCGATACAAACTATGACAGGTAACTGTAACTTCGATACTAATTATGACAAGGAACTGTTATTTCGATACAAATTATGACAGGTAACTGTAACTTCGTTACTAATTATGACAGGTAACTGTAACTTCGTTATTAATTATGACAAGTATCTGTAATTTCGGTACAAATTATGGCAGGTAACTGTAACTTCGATACAAATTACGACAGGTAACAGTAACTTCGCTACTAATTATGTGAAGTAACTGTAATTTCGATACAAACTATGACAGGTAACTGTAACTTCGTTACCAATTATGACAAGTAACTGTAATTTCGATACAAATTATGGCTGGTAACAGTAACTTCGATACAAACTATGACAGGTAACTGTAACTTCGATACTAATTATGACAAGGAACTGTTATTTCGATACAAATTATGACAGGTAACAGTAACTTCGTTACTAATTATGGCGAGTGACTGTAATTTCGATACAAATTATGGCGGGTTACAGTAACTTCGATACTAATTATGACAGGTAACTGTAACTTCTATACTAATTATGACAGGTAACTGTACCTTCGTTACTAATTATGACAAGTAACTGTACTTTCGAAACAAATGATGGCAGGTAACTGTAACTTCGATACTAATTATGACAGGTAACAATAACTTCGATACTAATTATGACAGAAAACAAAAATTTCGATACTAATTATGAAAGGTAACAGTATCTTCGATACTAATTTTGGCAGGTAACTGTAACTTCGATACTAATGATGACAGTTAACTGTAACTTCGTTACTAATTATGACAATTAACTGTAATTTCGATACAAATTATGGCAGGTAACTATAACTTCGATACTAATTATGACAGGTAACAGTAACATCGATACTAATTATAACAAGAAACTGTAACTTCGATACTAATTATGACAGGTAACGGTAACTTCGTTACTAATTATGACAAGTAACTGTAATTTCGATACAAATTATGGCAGGTAACTGTAACTTCGATACTAATTATGACAGGTTACATTAACTTCGATACTAATTATGACAAGTAACAGTTACTTCGATACTAATTATGACAATTAACTATAACTTCGAAACTAATTATGACAGGTAACTGTAACATCGTTACTAATTATGACAAGTATCTGTAATTTCGGTACAAATTATGGCAGGTAACTGTAACTTCGATACTAATTATGACAGGTAACTGTAACTTCGATACTAATTATGACAAGTAACTCTAATTTCATTACAAATTTGACAAGTAACTGTAATTTCGATACAAATTATTGCAGGTAACTGAAACATCGTTACTAATTATGGCAGGTAACTGTAATTTCGATACAAATTATTGCAGGTAACTGAAACATCGTTACTAATTATGGCAGGTAACTGTAATTTCGATACACATTATGACAAGGAACTGTTATCTCGATAAAAATTATGGCAGGTAACTGTAACTTCGTTACTAATTATGAGAAGTAACTGTAATTTCGGTACAAATTATGGCAGATAATTGTAACTTCGATACAAATTATGACAAGTATCTGTAATTTCGGTACAAATTATGGCAGGTAACTGTAACTTCGATACTAATTATGACAAGGAACTGTTATTTCGATACAAATTATGACAGGTAACTGTAACTTCTTTATTAATTATGACAAGTATCTGTAATTTCGGTACAAATTATGGCAGGTAACTGTAACTTCGATACTAATTATGACAGGTAACAGTATCTTCCATACTAATTATGGCAGGTAACTGTAACTTCGATACTCATGATGACAGTTAACTGTAACTTCGTTACTAATTATGACAATTAACTGCAATTTCGCTACAAATTATGGCAGGTAACTGTAACTTCGATACTAATTATGACAGGTAACAGTAACTTCGATACTAATTATAACAAGAAACTGTAACTTCGATACTAATTATGACAGGTAATGGTAACTTCGTTACTAATTATGACAAGTAACTGTAATTTCGATACAAATTATGGCAGGTAACTGTGACTTCGATACTAATTATGACAGGTTACAGTAACTTCGATACTAATTATGACAAGTTATTGTAAGTTCGATACTAATTATGACAGTTAAATGTAACTTCGTTACTAATTATGACAAGTTACTGTAACTTCGATACTAATTATGACAGGTAACAGTAACTTCGATACTAATTATGACAGGTAACTGTAACTTCGATACTAATTATGACAAGTAACACTAACTTCATTACAAATTATGACAAGTAACTGTAATTTCCATACAAATTATGGCAGGTAACTGTAACATCGATACTAATTATGACAGGTAACAGTAACTTCGATATTTATGATGGCAAGTTACTGTAACTTCGATACTATCATTGACAAGTAACTGTTACTACGATACTAATTATGACAGGTAACTGTAACTTCGATACAAATTATGACAAGTTACTGTAACTTCGATACTAAATTTGACAAGTAACTGTAACTTCGATACTAATTATGACAGGTAACTGTAACTTCGATACTAATTATGAAAAGTAACTCTAACTTCATTACAAATTATGACAAGTAACTGAAATTTCGATACAAATTATGGCAGGTAACTGTAACTTCGTTACTAATTATGGCAGGTAACTGTAATTTCGATACAAATTATGGCAGCTAACAGTAACTTCGATATTAATTATGACAGGTCACTGTAACTTCGATACTAATTATGACAGGTAACTGTAACTTCGTTACTAATTATGACAAGAAACTGTAATTTCGATACAAATTATGGCAGGTAACTGTAACTACGATACAAATTATGACAGGTAACTGTAACTTCGTTACTAATTATGACAAGTAACTGTAATTTCGATACAAATAATGGCAGGTAACTGTAACTACGATACCAATTATGACAGGTAACTGTAACTTCGATACTAATTAGGACAAGGAACTGTTATTTCGATACAAATTATGGCAGGTAACTGTAACTTCGTTACTAATTATGACATTTAACTGTAATTTCGGTACAAATTATGGCAGGTAACTGTAACTTCGATACAAATTATGACAAGGAACAGTAATTTCGACACAAATAATGGCAGGTAACTGTAACTTCGATACTAATTATGGCAGGTAACTGTAACTTCGCTACTAATAATGAAAAGTAACTGTAATTTCGATGCAAAATATGGCAGGTAACTGTAACTTCGATACTAATTATGACAGGTAACGGTAACATCGTTACTAATTATCACAAGTAACTGTAACTTCGATACTAATTATGACAGGTAACTGTAACTTCGTTACTAATTATGACAAGTAACTGTAATTTCGATACTTATTATGGCTGGTAACTGTAACGTCGTTACTAATTAAGACAAGTAACTGTAATTTCGATACAAATTATGGCAGGTAACTGTACCTTCGATACTAATGATGACTGAAAACCGTAACTTCGATATTAATTATGACAGGTAACAGTAACTTCGATACTAATTATGGCAGGTTACTGTAACTTCGATACTAATTATGACAGTTAACTGTAACTTCGTTACTAATTATGACAAGTAACTGTAATTTCGATACAAATTATGGCAGGTAACAGTAACATCGATACTAATTATGACAGGTAACAGTAACTTCGATACTAATTATGACAAGTTACTGTAACTTCGACACTAATTATGACAGGTAACTGTAACTTCGTTACTAATTATGACAAGTAACTGTAATTTCGATACAAATTATGGCACGTAACTGTAATTTCGATACTAATTATGGCAGGTAACAGTAACTTCGATACTAATTATGACAAGTTACAGTAACTTCGATACTAATTATGACAGGTAACGGTAACATCGTTACTAATTATCACAAGTAACTGTAATTTCGATACAAATTATGGCTGGTAACTGTAACATCGATACTAATTATGACAGGTTACAGTAACTTCGATACTAATTATGACAAGTTACTGTAACTTCGATACTAATTATGACAGTTAAATGTAACTTCGTCGCTAATTATGACAAGTAACTGTAATTTCGATACAAATTATGGCAGGTAACAGTAACATCGATACTAATTATGACAGGTAACAGTAACATCGATACTAATTATTACAAGTAACTGTAACTTCGAAACTAATTATGGCAGGTAACTGTAACATCGATACTAATTATGACAAGTAACTGTAATTTCGATACAAATTATGGCAGGTAACTGTAACTTCTTTACTAATTATAACAGGTAACTGTAATTTCGGTACAAATTATGGCAGGTAACTGTAACTTCGATACAAATTATGGCAGGTAACTGTAACATCGATACTAATTATGACAGGTATCAGTAACTTCGATACTAATTATGACAGGTAACAGTAACTTCGATATTTATTATGACAAGTTACTGTAACTTCGATACTAATTATGACAGGTAACAGTAACTTCGATACTAATTATGACAGGTAACTGTAACTCCGATACTAATTATGACAAGTAACACTAACTTCATTACAAATTATGACAAGTAACTGTAATTTCCATACAAATTATGGCAGGTAACTGAAACATCGATACTAATTATGACAGGTAACAGTAACTTCGATATTTATGATGGCAAGTTACTGTAACTTCGATACTATATTTGACAAGTAACTGTTACTAAGATATTAATTATGACAGGTAACTGTAACTTCGATACAAATTATGACAAGTTACTGTAACTTCGATACTAATTTTGACAAGTAACTGTAACTTCGATACTAATTATGACAGGTAACTGTAACTTCGATACTAATTATGAAAAGTAACTCTAACTTCATTACAAATTATGACAAGTAACTGTAATTTCGATACAAATTATGGCAGGTAACTGTAACTTCGTTACTAATTATGGCAGGTAACTGTAATTTCGATACAAATTATGGCAGCTAACAGTAACTTCGATAATAATTATGACAGGTCACTGTAACTTCGATACTAATTATGACAGGTAACTGTAACTTTGTTACTAATTATGACAAGAAACTGTAATTTCGATACAAATTATGGCAGGTAACTGTAACTTCGATACTAATTATGACAGGTAACAGTTACTTCGATACTAATTATGACAAGTTACTGTAACTTCGATACGAATTTTGACAAGTAACTGTAACTTCGATACTAATTATGACAAGTAACTCTAACTCATTACAAATTATGACTAGTAACTGTCATTTCGATACAAATTATGGCAGGTAACTGTAACTTCGTTACTCATTATGGCAGGTAACTGTAATTTCGATACAAATTATGGCAGCTAACTGTAACTTCGATAATAATTATGACAGGTAACTGTAACTTCGATACTAATTATGACAGGAAACTGTAACTTCGTTACTAATTATGACAAGAAACTGTAATTTCATTACAAATTATGGCAGGTAACTGTAACTTCGATACTAATTATGACAGGTAACAGTAACTTCGATACTAATTATGACAGGTAACAGTAACTTAGATGCTAATTATGACCTGTAACTGTAACTTCGATACTAATTATGACAGGTAACTGTAACTCCGTTACAAATTATGACAAGTTACTGTAATTTCGATACAAATTATTGCAGGTAACTGTAACTTCGATACTATTTATGACAGGTAACAGTTACTTCGATACTAATTATGACAAGTAATTGTAACTTCGAAATTAATTATGACAGGTAACTGTAACATCGTTACTAATTATGACAAGTAACTGTAATTTCGATACAAATTATGGCAGGTAACTGTAACTTCGATACTAATTATGACAGGTTACAGCAACCTCGATACTAATTATGACAAGTAAGTGTAACTTCGATACTAATTATGACGGGTAACTGTAACTTCGATACTAATTATGACTAGTAACTCTAACTTCGTTACTAATTAGGACAAGTAACTGTAATTTTGATAAAAAATATGGCAGGTAACTGTAACTTCGATACTAATTATGACAGGTAACAGTAACTTCGATACTAATTATGACTGGTAACAGTAACTTCGTTACTAATTATGACAAGTAACTGTAATTTCGATACAGATTATGTCAGGTAACAGTACCTTCGATACTAATTATGACAGGTTACTGTATCTTCGATACAAATTATGACAGGTAACTGTAAATTCGATATTAATTATGACAAGTAACTGTAATTTCGATACAAATTATGGCAGGTAACTGTAACTTCGATACTAATTATGACAGGTAACAGTTACTTCGATACTAATTATGACAGGTAACTGTAACTTCGATACAAATTATGACAGGTAACTGTAACTTCGATATTAATTATGACAAGTAACTGTAATTTCGATACAAATTATGGCAGGTAACTGTAACATCGACACTAATTATGGTAGGTAACAGTAACTTCGATACTTATTATGACAGGTAACTGTAACTTCGATACAAATTATGACAGGTAACTGTAACTTCGATATTAATTATGACAAGTAACTGTAATTTCGATACAATTTATGGCAGGTAACTGTAACTCCGATACTACTTATGACAGGTTACATTAACTTCGATACTAATTATGACCAGTAACAGTTACTTCGATACTAATTATGACAAGTAACTATAACATCGAAACTAATTATGACAGGTAACTGTAACATCGTTACCAATTATGACAAGTATCTGTAATTTCGGTACAAATTATGGCAGGTAACTGTAACTTCGATACAAATTATGACAGGTAACTGAAACTTCGTAACTTATTATGACAAGTAACTGTAATTTCGATACAAATAATGGCAGGTAACTGTAACTTCGATACTAATTCAGACAGGTAACTGTATCTTCGATACTAATTATGACAAGGAACTGTTATTTCGATAAAAATTATGGCAGGTAACTGTAACTTCGTTACTAATTATGAGAAGTAACTGTAATTTCGGTACAAATTATGGCAGGTAACTGTAACTTCGATACAAATTATGACAAGGAACTGTAATTTCGATACAAATAATGGCAGGTAACTGTAACTTCGATACTAATTATGACAGGTAACAGTAACATCGATACTAATTATGACAGGTAACTGTAACTTCGCTACTAATTATGACAAGTAACTGTAATTTCGATACAAACTATGACAGGTAACTGTAACTTCGACACTAATTATGACAAGTATCTGTAATTTCGGTACAAATTATGACAGGTAACTGTAACTTCGATACTAATTATGACAAGGAACTGTTATTTCGATACAAATTATGACAGGTAACTGTAACTTCGTTATTAATTATGACAAGTATCTGTAATTTCGGTACAAATTATGGTAACTCTAACTTCGATAGAAATTACGACAGGTAACTGTAACTTCGTTACTAATTATGACAAGTAACTGTAATTTCGATACAAATAATTGCAGGTAACTGTAACTTCGATACTAATTATGACAGGTAACAGTAACTTCGATACTTATTATGACAGGTAACAGTAACTTCGCTACTAATTATGACAAGTAACTGTAATTTCGATACAAACTATGACAGGTAACTGTAACTTCGATACTAATTATGACAAGGAACTGTTATTTCGATACAAATTATGACAGGTAACTGTAACTTCGTTACTAATTATGACAGGTAACTGTAACTTCGTTATTAATTATGACAAGTATCTGTAATTTCGGTACAAATTATGGCAGGTAACTGTAACTTCGATACAAATTACGACAGGTAACAGTAACTTCGCTACTAATTATGACAAGTAACTGTAATTTCGATACAAACTATGACAGGTAACTGTAACTTCGTTACTAATTATGACAAGTAACTGTAATTTCGATACAAATTATGGCTGGTAACAGTAACTTCGATACAAATTATGGCAGGTAACTGTAACTTCGATACTAATTATGACAAGGAACTGTTATTTCGATACAAATTATGACAGGTAACAGTAACTTCGTTACTAATTATGGCGAGTGACTGTAATTTCGATACAAATTATGGCGGGTTACAGTAACTTCGTTACTAATTATGACAGGTAACTGTAACTTCTATACTAATTATGACAGGTAACTGTACCTTCGTTACTAATTATGACAAGTAACTGTACTTTCGAAACAAATGATGGCAGGTAACTGTAACTTCGATACTAATTATGACAGGTAACAATAACTTCGATACTAATTATGACAGAAAACAAAAATTTCGATACTAATTATGACAGGTAACAGTATCTTCGATACTAATTATGGCAGGTAAATGTAACTTCGATACTAATGATGACAGTTAACTGTAACTTCGTTACTAATTATGACAATTAACTGTAATTTCGATACAAATTATGGCAGGTAACAATAACTTCGATACTAATTATGACAGGTAACAGTAACATCGATACTAATTATAACAAGAAACTGTAACTTCGATACTAATTATGACAGGTAACGGTAACTTCGTTACTAATTATGACAAGTAACTGTAATTTCGATACAAATTATGGCAGGTAACTGTAACTTCGATACTTATTATGACAGGTTACATTAACTTCGATACTAATTATGACAAGTAACAGTTACTTCGATACTAATTATGACAAGTAACTATAACTTCGAAACTAATTATGACAGGTAACTGTAACATCGTTACTAATTATGACAAGTATCTGTAATTTCGGTACAAATTATGGCAGGTAACTGTAACTTCGATACTAATTATGACAGGTAACTGTAACTTCGATACTAATTATGACAAGTAACTCTAATTTCATTACAAATTTGACAAGTAACTGTAATTTCGATACAAATTATTGCAGGTAACTGAAACATCGTTACTAATTATGGCAGGTAACTGTAATTTCGATACAAATTATTGCAGGTAACTGAAACATCGTTACTAATTATGGCAGGTAACTGTAATTTCGATACAAATTATTGCAGGTAACTGAAACATCGTTACTAATTATGGCAGGTAACTGTAATTTCGATACACATTATGACAAGGAACTGTTATCTCGATAAAAATTATGGCAGGTAACTGTAACTTCGTTACTATTTATGAGAAGTAACTGTAATTTCGGTACAAATTATGGCAGGTAACTGTAACTTCGATACAAATTATGACAACTATCTGTAATTTCGGTACAAATTATGGCAGGTAACTGTAACTTCGATACTAATTATGACAAGGAACTGTTATTTCGATACAAATTATGACAGGTAACTGTAACTTCTTTATTAATTATGACAAGTATCTGTAATTTCAGTACAAATTATGGCAGGTAACTGTAACTTCGATACAAATTATGACAGGTAACTGTAACTTCGTTACTAATTATGACAAGTAACTGCAATTTCGATACAAATAATGGCAGGTAACTGTAACTTCGAAACTAATTATGACAGGTAACAGTAACTTCGATATTAATTATGACAGGTAACAGTAACTTCGCTACTAATTATGACAAGGAACTGTAATTTCGATACAAACTATGACAGGTAACTGTAACCTCGATACTAATTATGACAAGGAACTGGTATTTCGTTACAAATTATGACAGGTAACTCTAACATCGTTACTAATTATGACAAGTATCTGTAATTTCGGTACCAATTATGGCAGGTAACTGTATCTTCGATACAAATTATGGCAGGTAACTGTAACTTCGATAAAAATTACGACAGGTAACAGTAACTTCGCTACTAATTATGCCAAGTAACTGTAATTTCGATACAAACTATGACAGGTAACTGTAACTTCGTTACTAATTATGACAAGTAACTGTAATTTCGATACAAATTATGGCTGGTAACAGTAACTTCGATACTAATTATGACAAGTAACTGTAACTTCGATACTAATTATGACAAGGAACTGTTATTTCGATACAAATTATGGCAGGTAACTGTAACTTCGTTACTAATTATGACATGTAATTGTAATTTCGGTACAAATTATGGCAGGTAACTGTAACTTCGATACAAATTATGACAAGGAACAGTAATTTCGATACAAATTATGACAGGTAACAGTAACTTCGATACTAATTATGGCAAGTGACTGTAATTTCGATACAAATTATGGCAGGTTACAGTACCTTCGATACTAATTATGACAGATAACTGTAACTTCTATACTAATTATGACAGGTAACTGTACCGTCGTTACTAATTATGACAAGTAACTGTACTTTCGATACAAATGATGGCAGGTAACTGTAACTTCGATACTAATTATGACAGGTAACAATAACTTCGATACTAATTATGACAGAAAACAGTAATTTCTATACTAATTATGACAGGTAACAGTATCTTCGATACTAATTATGGCAGGTAACTGTAACTTCGATACTAATGATGACAGTTAACTGTAACTTCGTTACTAATTATGACAATTAACTGTAATTTCGCTACAAATTATGGCAGGTAACTGTTACTTCGATACTAATTATGACAGGTAACAGTAACTTCGATACTAATTATAACAAGAAACTGTAACTTCGATACTAATTATGACAGGTAACGGTAACTTCGTTACTAATTATGACAAGTAACTGTAATTTCGATACAAATTATGGCAGGTAACTGTGACTTCGATACTAATTATGACAGGTTACAGTAACTTCGATAATAATTATGACAAGTAACTGTAACTTCGATACTAATTATGACAGTTAAATGTAACTTCGTTACTAATTATGACAAGTTACTGTAACTTCGATACTAATTATGACAGGTAACAGTAACTTCGATACTAATTATGACAGGTAACTGTAACTTCGATACTAATTATGACAAGTAACACTAACTTCATTACAAATTATGACAAGTAACTGTAATTTCCATACAAATTATGGCAGGTAACTGTAACATCGATACTAATTATGACAGGTAACAGCAACTTCGATATTTATGATGGCAAGTTACTGTAACTTCGATACTATCTTTGACAAGTAACTGTTACTACGATACTAATTATGACAGGTAACTGTAACTTCGATACAAATTATGACAAGTATCTCTAACTTCATTACAAATTATGACAAGTAACTGTAATTTCGATACAAATTATGGCAGGTAACTGTAACTTCGTTACTAATTAAGGCAGGTAACTGTAATTTCGATACAAATTATGGCAGCTAACAGTAACTTCGATAATAATTATGACAGGTCACTGTAACTTCGATACTAATTATGACAGGTAACTGTAACTTCGTTACTAATTATGACAAGAAACTGTAATTTCGATACAAATTATGGCAGGTAATTGTAACATCGACACAAATTATGACAGGTAACTGTAACTTCGTTACTAATTATGACAAGTAACTGTAATTTCGATACAAATAATGGCAGGTAACTGTAACTACGATACCAATTATGACAGGTAACTGTAACTTCGATACTAATTATGACAAGGAACTGTTATTTCGATACAAATTATGGCAGGTAACTGTAACTTCGTTACTAATTATAACATTTAACTGTAATTTCGGTACAAATTATGGCAGGTAACTGTAACTTCGATACAAATTATGACAAGGAACAGTAATTTCGACACAAATAATGGCAGGTAACTGTAACTTCGATACTAATTATGACAGGTAACTGTAACTTCGCTACTAATAATGAAAAGTAACTGTAATTTCGATACAAATTATGGCAGGTAACTGTAACTTCGATACTAATTATGACAGGTAACGGTAACATCGTTACTAATTATCACAAGTAACTGTAACTTCGATACTAATTATGACAGGTAACTGTAACTTCGTTACTAATTATGACAAGTAACTGTAATTTCGATACTTATTATGGCTGGTAACTGTAAAGTCGTTACTAATTATGACAAGTAACTGTAATTTCGATACAAATTATGGCAGGTAACTGTACCTTCGATACTAATGATGACTGAAAACCCTAACTTCGATATTAATTATGACAGGTAACAGTAACTTCGATACTAATTATGGCAGGTTACTGTAACTTCGATACTAATTATGACAGTTAACTGTAACTTCGTTACTAATTATGACAAGTAACTGTAATTTCGATACAAATTATGGCAGGTAACAGTAACATCGATACTAATTATGACAGGTAACAGTAACTTCGATACTAATTATGAAAAGTTACTGTAACTTCGATACTAATTATGACAGGTAACTGTAACTTCGTTACTAATTATGACAAGTAACTGTAATTTCGATACAAATTATGGCACGTAACTGTAATTTCGATACTAATTATGGCAGGTAACAGTAACTTCGATACTAATTATGACAAGTAACTCTAACTCATTACAAATTATGACTAGTAACTGTCATTTCGATACAAATTAAGGCAGTTAACTGTAACTTCGTTACTAATTATGGCAGGTAGCTGTAATTTCGATACAAATTATGGCAGCTAACAGTAACTTCGATAATAATTATGACAGGTAACTGTAACTTCGATACTAATTATGACAGGAAACTGTAACTTCGTTACTAATTATGACAAGAAACTGTAATTTCATTACAAATTATGGCAGGTAACTGTAACTTCGATACTAATTATGACAGGTAACAGTAACTTCGATACTAATTATGACAGGTAACAGTAACTTAGATGCTAATTATGACCTGTAACTGTAACTTGGATACTAATTATGACAGGTAACTGTAACTCCGTTACAAATTATGACAAGTTACTGTAATTTCGATACAAATTATTGCAGGTAACTGTAACTTCGATACTATTTATGACAGGTAACAGTTACTTCGATACTAATTATGACAAGTAATTGTAACTTCGAAATTAATTATGACAGGTAACTGTAACATCGTTACTAATTATGACAAGTAACTGTAATTTCGATACAAATTATGGCAGGTAACTGTAACTTCGATACTAATTATGACAGGTTACAGCAACCTCGATACTAATTATGACAAGTAAGTGTAACTTCGATACTAATTATGACGGGTAACTGTAACTTCGATACTAATTATGACTAGTAACTCTATCTTCGTTACTAATTAGGACAAGTAACTGTAATTTTGATAAAAAAATATGGCAGGTAACTGTAACTTCGATACTAATTATGACAGGTAACAGTAACTTCGATACTAATTATGACAGGTAACAGTAACTTCGTTACTAATTATGACAAGTAACTGTAATTTCGATACAGATTATGTCAGGTAACAGTACCTTCGATACTAATTATGACAGGTAACTGTATCTTCGATACAAATTATGACAGGTAACTGTAAATTCGATATTAATTATGACAAGTAACTGTAATTTCGATACAAATTATGGCAGGTAACTGTAACTTCGATACTAATTATGACAGGTAACAGTAACTTCGATACTAATTATGACAGGTAACTGTAACTTCGATACAAATTATGGCAGGTAACTGTAACATCGACACTAATTATGGTAGGTAACAGTAACTTCGATACTTATTATGACAGGTAACTGTAACTTCGATACAAATTATTACAGGTAACTGTAACTTCGATATTAATTATGACAAGTAACTGTAATTTCGATACAAATTATGGCAGGTAACTGTAACATCGACACTAATTATGGTAGGTAACAGTAACTTCGATACTTATTATGACAGGTAACTGTAACTTCGATACAAATTATGACAGGTAACTGTAACTTCGATATTAATTATGGCAAGTAACTGTAATTTCGATACAAATTATGGCAGGTAACTATAACATCGAAACTAATTATGACAGATAACTGTAACATCGTTACCAATTATGACAAGTATCTGTAATTTCGGTACAAATTATGGCAGGTAACTGTAAGTTCGATACAAATTATGACAGGTAACTGTAACTTCGTAACTTATTATGACAAGTAACTGTAATTTCGATACAAATAATGGCAGGTAACTGTAACTTCGATACTAATTAAGACAGGTAACTGTAACTTCGATACTAATTATGACAAGGAACTGTTATTTCGAAAAAAATTATGGCAGGTAACTGTAACTTCGTTACTAATTATGAGAAGTAACTGTAATTTCGGTACAAATTATGGCAGGTAACTGTAACTTCGATACAAATTATGACAAGGAACTGTAATTTCGATACAAATAATGGCAGGTAACTGTAACTTCGATACTAATTATGACAGGTAACAGTAACTTCGATACTAATTATGACAGGTAACTGTAACTTCGCTACTAATTATGACAAGTAACTGTAATTTCGATACAAACTATGACAGGTAACTGTAACTTCGACACTAATTATGACAAGTATCTCTAATTTCGGTACAAATTATGACAGGTAACTGTAACTTCGATACTAATTATGACTAGTAACTGTCATTTCGATACAAATTATGGCAGGTAACTGTAACTTCGTTACTAATTATGGCAGGTAACTGTAATTTCGATACAAATTATGGCAGCTAACAGTAACTTCGATAATAATTATGACAGGTAACTGTAACTTCGATACTAATTATGACAGGAAACTGTAACTTCGTTACTAATTATGACAAGGAACTGTAATTTCATTACAAATTATGGCAGGTAACTGTAACTTCGATACTAATTATGACAGGTAACAGTAACTTCGATACTAATTATGACAGGTAACAGTAACTTAGATGCTAACTATGACCTGTAACTGTAACTTCGATACTAATTATGACAGGTAACTGTAACTCCGTTACAAATTATGACAAGTTACTGTAATTTCGATACAAATTATTGCAGGTAACTGTAACTTCGATACTATTTATGACAGGTAACAGTTACTTCGATACTAATTATGACAAGTAATTGTAACTTCGAAATTAATTATGACAGGTAACTGTAACATCGTTACTAATTATGACAAGTAACTGTAATTTCGATACAAATTATGGCAGGTAACTGTAACTACGATACCAATTATGATAGGTAACTGTAACTTCGATACTAATTATGACAAGGAACTGTTATTTCGATACAAATTATGGCAGGTAACTGTAACTTCGTTACTAATTATGACATTTAACTGTAATTTCGGTACAATTTATGGCAGGTAACTGTAACTTCGATACAAATTATGACAAGGAACAGTAATTTCGACACAAATAATGGCAGGTAACTGTAACTTCGATACTAATTATGACAGGTAACTGTAACTTCGCTACTTATAATGAAAAGTAACTGTAATTTCGATACAAATTATGGCAGGTAACTGTAACTTCGATACTAATTATGACAGGTAACGGTAACATCGTTACTAATTATCACAAGTAACTGTAACTTCGATACTAATTATGACAGGTAACTGTAACTTCGTTACTAATTATGACAAGTAACTGTAATTTCGATACTTATTATGGCTGGTAACTGTAACGTCGTTACTAATTATGACAAGTAACTGTAATTTCGATACAAATTATGGCAGGTAACTGTACCTTCGATACTAATGATGACAGAAAACCGTAACTTCGATATTAATTATGAAAGGTAACAGTAACTTCGATACTAATTATGGCAGGTTACTGTAACTTCGATACTAAAGGTAGATTGTAGTTTTACGTGACCGTGAATCTTGTGATTATGAGCCACGGGACCTCCTTTTTACGTGGAATCCGAACCACAGGACATGGCATTCCACTTCGAAAATCTCACATGCATTGACCGGGAATCGAACCCGGACCGCCTTGGTGAGAGGCATACAGCTAGACCGCTGAGCCACCACGCCCCGGATAACTTCGATACTAATTATGACAGTTAACTGTAACTTCGTTACTAATTATGACAAGTAACTGTAATTTCGATACAAATTATGGCAGGTAACAGTAACATCGATACTAATTATGACAGGTAACAGTAACTTCGATACTAATTATGACAAGTTACTGTAACTTCGATACTAATTATGACAGGTAACTGTAACTTCGTTACTAATTATGACAAGTAACTGTAATTTCGATACAAATTATGGCACGTAACTGTAATTTCGATACTAATTATGGCAGGTAACAGTAACTTCGATACTAATTATGACAAGTAACTCTAACTCATTACAAATTATGACTAGTAATTGTCATTTCGATACAAATTATGGCAGGTAACTGTAACTTCGTTACTAATTATGGCAGGTAACTGTAATTTCGATACAAATTATGGCAGCTAACAGTAACTTCGATAATAATTATGACAGGTAACTGTAACTTCGATACTAATTATGACAGGAAACTGTAACTTCGTTACTAATTATGACAAGAAACTGTAATTTCATTACAAATTATGGCAGGTAACTGTAACTTCGATACTAATTATGACAGGTAACAGTAACTTCGATACTAATTATGGCAGGTAACAGTAACTTAGATGCTAATTATGACCTGTAACTGTAACATCGATACTAATTATGACAGGTAGCTGTAACTCCGTTACAAATTATGACAAGTTACTGTAATTTCGATACAAATTATTGCAGGTAACTGTAACTTCGATACTATTTATGACAGGTAACAGTTACTTCGATACTAATTATGACAAGTAATTGTAACTTCGAAATTAATTATGACAGGTAACTGTAACATCGTTACTAATTATGACAAGTAACTGTAATTTCGATACAAATTATGGCAGGTAACTGTAACTTCGATACTAATTATGACAGGTTACAGCAACCTCGATACTAATTATGACAAGTAAGTGTAACTTCGATACTAATTATGACGGGTAACTGTAACTTCGATACTAATTATGACTAGTAACTCTAACTTCGTTACTAATTAGGACAAGTAACTGTAATTTTGATAAAAAATATGGCAGGTAACTGTAACTTCGATACTAATTATGACAGGTAACAGTAACTTCGATACTAATTATGACAGGTAACAGTAACTTCGTTACTAATTATGACAAGTAACTGTAATTTCGATACAAATTATGACAGGTAACTGTAAATTCGATATTAATTATGACAAGTAACTGTAATTTCGATACAAATTATGGCAGGTAACTGTAACTTCGATACTAATTATGACAGGTAACAGTAACTTCGATACTAATTATGACAGGTAACTGTAACTTCGATACAAATTATGACAGGTAACTGTAACTTCGATATTATTTATGACAAGTAACTGTAATTTCGATACAAATTATGGCAGGTAACTGTAACATTGACACTAATTATGGAAGGTAACAGTAACTTCGATACTTATTATGACAGGTAACTGTAACTTCGATACAAATTATGACAGGTAACTGTAACTTCGATATTAATTATGAAAAGTAACTTTAATTTCGATACAAATTATGGCAGGTAACTGTAACTTCGATACTACTTATGACAGGTTACATTAACTTCGATACTAATTATGACCAGTAACAGTTACTTCGATACTAATTATGACAAGTAACTATAACATTGAAACTAATTATGACAGGTAACTGTAACTTCGATACTAATTATGACAGGTAACGGTAACTTCGTTACTAATTATGACAAGTAACTGTAATTTCGATACAAATTATGGCAGGTAACTGTAACTTCGATACTAATTATGACAGGTTACATTAACTTCGATACTATTTATGACAAGTAACAGTTACTTCGATACTAATTATGACAAGTAACTATAACTTCGAAACTAATTATGACAGGTAACTGTAACATCGTTACTAATTATGACAAGTATCTGTAATTTCGGTACAAATTATGGCAGGTAACTGTAACTTCGATACTAATTATGACAGGTAACTGTAACTTCGATACTAATTATGACAAGTAACTCAAATTTCATTACAAATTTGACAAGTAACTGTAATTTCGATACAAATTATTGCAGGTAACTGAAACATCGTTACTAATTATGGCAGGTAACTGTAATTTCGATACAAATTATTGCAGGTAACTGAAACATCGTTACTAATTATGGCAGGTAACTGTAATTTCGATACACATTATGACAGGTAACAGTAACTTCGATACTTATTATGACAGGTAACTGTAACTTCGATATTAATTATGACAAGTAACTGTAATTTCGATACAAATTATGGCAGGTAACTGTAACTTCGATACTAATTATGACAGGTTATATAACTTCGATACTAATTATGACCAGTAACAGTTACTTCGATACTAATTATGACAAGTAACTATAACATCGAAACTAATAATGACAGGTAACTGTAACATCGTTACCAATTATGACAAGTATCTGTAATTTCGGTACAAATTATGGCAGGTAACTGTAACTTCGATACAAATTATGACAGGTAACTGTAACTTCGTAACTTATTATGACAAGTAACTGTAATTTCGATACAAATAATGGCAGGTACTGTAACTTCGATACTAATTATGACAGGTAACTGTAACTTCGATACTAATTATGACAAGCAACTGTTATCTCGATAAAAATTATGGCAGGTAACTGTAACTTCGTTACTAATTATGAGAAGTAACTGTAATTTCGGTACAAATTATGGCAGGTAAATGTAACTTCGATACAAATTATGACAAGGGACTGTAATTTCGATACAAATAATGGCAGGTAACTGTAACTTCGATACTAATTATGACAGGTAACAGTAACTTCGATACAAATTATGACAGGTAACTGTAACTTCGCTACTAATTATGACAAGTAACTGTAATTTCGATACAAACTATGACAGGTAACTGTAACTTCGACACTAATTATGACAAGTATCTGTAATTTCGGTACAAATTATGACAGGTAACTGTAACTTCGATACTAATTATGACAAGGAACTGTAATTTCGATACAAATTATGACAGGTAACTGTAACTTCGTTATTAATTATGACAAGTATCTGTAATTTCGGTACAAATTATGGCAGGTAACTGTAACTTCGATACAAATTATGACAGGTAACTGTAACTTCGTTACTAATTATGACAAGTAACTACAATTCCGATACAAATAATGGCAGGTAACTGTAACTTCGATACTAATTATGACAGGTAACAGTATCTTCGATACTAATTATGACAGGTAACAGTAACTTCGCTACTAATTATGACAAGGAACCGTAATTTCGATACAAACTATGACAGGTAACTGTAACTTCGATACTAATTATGACAAGGAACTGGTATTTCGTTACAAATTATGACAGGTAACTCTAACTTCGTTACTAATTATGACAAGTATCTGTAATTTCGGTACCAATTATGGCAGGTAACTGTATCTTCGATACAAATTATGGCAGGTAACTGTAACTTCGATACAAATTACGACAGGTAACAGTAACTTCGCTACTAATTATGCCAAGTAACTGTAATTTCGATACAAACTATGACAGGTAACTGTAACTTCGTTACTAATTATGACAAGTAACTTTAATTTCGATACAAATTATGGCTGGTAACAGTAACTTCGATACTAATTATGACAAGTAACTGTAACTTCGATACTAATTATGACAAGAAACTGTTATTTCGATACAAATTATGGCAGGTAACTGTAACTTCGTTACTAATTATGACATGTAATTGTAATTTCGGTACAAATTATGGCAGGTAACTGTAACTTCGATACAAATTATGACAAGGAACAGTAATTTCGATACAAATTATGACAGGTAACAGTAACTTCGATACTAATTATGGCAAGTGACTGTAATTTCGATACAAATTATGGCAGGTTACAGTAACTTCGATACTAATTATGACAGATAACTGTAACTTCTATACTAATTATGACAGGTAACTGTACCTTCGTTATTAATTATGACAAGTAACTGTACTTTCGATACAAATGATGGCAGGTAACTGTAACTTCGATACTAATTATGACAGGTAACAATAACGTCGATACTAATTATGACAGAAAACAGTAATTTCGATACTAATTACGACAGGTAACAGTATCTTCGATACTAATTATGGCAGGTAACTGTAACTTCGATACTAATGATGACAGTTAACTGTAACTTCGTTACTTATTATGACAATTAACTGTAATTTCGCTACAAATTATGGCAGGTAACTGTTACTTCGATACTAATTATGACAGGTAACAGTAACTTCGATACTAATTATAACAAGAAACTCTAACTTCGATACTAATTATGACAGGTAACGGTAACATCGTTACTAATTATGACAAGTAACTGTAATTTCGATACAAATTATGGCAGGTAACTGTGACTTCGATACTAATTATGACAGGTTACAGTAACTTCGATACTAATTATGACAAGTAACTGTAACTTCGATACTAATTATGACAGTTAAATGTAACTTCGTTACTAATTATGACAAGTTACTGTAACTTCGATACTAATTATGACAGGTAACAGTAACTTCGATACTAATTATGACAGGTAACTGTAACTTCGATACTAATTATGACAAGTAACACTAACTTCATTACAAATTATGACAAGTAACTGTAATTTCCATACAAATTATGGCAGGTAACTGTAACATCGATACTAATTATGACAGGTTACAGTAACTTCGATATTTATGATGGCAAGTTACTGTAACTTCGATACTATCTTTGACAAGTAACTGTTACTACGATACTAATTATGACAGGTAACTGTAACTTCGATACAAATTATGACAAGTTACTGTAACTTCGATACTAATTTTGACAAGTAACTGTAACTTCGATACTAATTATGACAGGTAACTGTAACTTCGATACTAATTATGAAAAGTAACTCTAACTTCATTACAAATTATGACAAGTAACTGTAATTTCGATACAAATTATGGCAGGTAACTGTAACTTCGTTACTAATTATGGCAGGTAACTGTAATTTCGATACAAATTATGGCAGCTAACAGTACTTCGATAATAATTATGACAGGTCAGTGTAACTTCGATACTAATTATGAAGGGTAACTGTAACTTCGTTACTAATTATGACAAGAAACTGTAATTTCGATACAAATAATGGCAGGTAACTGTAACTACGATACCAATTATGACAGGTAACTGTAACTTCGTTACTAATTATGACAAGTAACTGTAATTTCGATACAAATTATGGCAGGTAACAGTAACATCGATACTAATTATGACAGGTAACAGTAACTTCGATACTTATTATGACAAGTTACTGTAACTTCGATACTAATTATGACAGGTAACAGTAACTTCGATACTAATTATGACAGGTAACTGTAACTTCGATACTAATTATGACAAGTAACACTAACTTCATTACAATTTATGACAAGTAACTGTAATTTCCATACAAATTATGGCAGGTAACAGAAACATCGATACTAATTATGACAGGTAACAGTAACATCGATATTTATGATGGCAAGTTACTGTAACTTCGATAATATCTTTGACAAGTAACTGTTACTACGATACTAATTATGACAGGTAACTGTAACTTCGATACAAATTATGACAAGTTACTGTAACTTCGATACTAATTTTGACAAGTAACTCTAACTTCGATACTAATTATGACAGGTAACTGTAACTTCGATACTAATTATGAAAAGTAACTCTAACTTCATTACAAATTATGACAAGTAACTGTAATTTCGATACAAATTATGGCAGGTAACTGTAACTTCGTTACTACTTATGGCAGGTAACTGTAATTTCGATTCAAATTATGGCAGGTAACTGTAACTTCGATACTAATTATGACAGGTAACAGTTACTTCGATACTAATTATGACAAGTTACTGTAACTTCGATACGAATTTTGACAAGTAACTGTAACTTCGATACTAATTATGACAGGTAACTGTAACTTCGTTACTAATTATGACAAGAAACTGTAATTTCGATACAAATTATGGCAGGTAACTGTAACTTCGATACTAATTATGACAGGTAACAGTTACTTCGATACTAATTATGACAAGTTACTGTAACTTCGATACGAATTTTGACAAGTAACTGTAACTTCGATACTAATTATGACAAGTAACTGTAACTTCGTTACTAATTATGACAAGAAACTGTAATTTCGATACAAATTATGGCAGGTAACTGTAACTTCGATACTAATTTTGACAAGTAACTGTAACTTCGATACTAATTATGACAGGTAACTGTAACTTCGATACTAATTATGAAAAGTAACTCTAACTTCATTACAAATTATGACAAGTAACTGTAAATTCGATACAAATTATGGCAGGTAACTGTAACTTCGTTACTAATTATGGCAGGTAATTGTAATTTCGATACAAATTATGGCAGGTAACTGTAACTTCGATACTAATTATGACAGGTAACAGTTACTTCGATACTAATTATGACAAGTTACTGTAACTTCGATACGAATTTTGACAAGTAACTGTAACTTCGATACTAATTATGACAGGTAACTTTAACTTCGTTACTAATTATGACAAGAAACTGTAATTTCGATACAAATTATGGCAGGTAACTGTAACTTCGATACTAATTATGACAGGTAACAGTTACTTCGATACTAATTATGACAAGTTACTGTAACTTCGATACGAATTTTGACAAGTAACTGTAACTTCGATACTAATTATGACAAGTAACTCTAACTCATTACAAATTATGACTAGGAACTGTCATTTCGATACAAATTATGGCAGGTAACTGTAACTTCGTTACTAATTATGGCAGGTAACTGTAATTTCGATACAAATTATGGCAGCTAACAGTAACTTCGATAATAATTATGACAGGTAACTGTAACTTCGATACTAATTATGACAGGAAACTGTAACTTCGTTACTAATTATGACAAGAAACTGTAATTTCATTACAAATTATGGCAGGTAACTGTAACTTCGATACTAATTATGACAGGTAACTGTAACTTCGATACTAATTATGACAGGTAACAGTAACTTCGATACTAATTATGACAATTTACTGTAACTTCGATACTAATTATGACAGGTAACTGTAACTTCTTTACTAATTATGACAAGTAACTGTAATTTCGATACAAATTATGGCACGTAACTGTAATTTCGATACTAATTATGGCAGGTAACAGTAACTTCGATACTAATTATTACAAGTAACTGTAACTTCGAAACTAATTATGGCAGGTAACTGTAACTTCGATACTAATTATGACAAGTAACTGTAATTTCGATACAAATTGTTGCAGGTAACTGTAACTTCGATACTATTTATGACAGGTAACAGTTACTTCGATACTAATTATGACAAGTAATTGTAACTTCGAAATTAATTATGACAGGTAACTGTAACATCGTTACTAATTATGACAAGTAACTGTAATTTCGATACAAATTATGGCAGGTAACTGTAACTTCGATACTAATTATGACAGGTTACAGCAACCTCGATACTAATTATGACAAGTAAGTGTAACTTCGATACTAATTATGACGGGTAACTGTAACTTCGATACTAATTATGACTAGTAACTCTAACTTCGTTACTAATTAGGACAAGTAACTGTAATTTTGATAAAAAATATGGCAGGTAACTGTAACTTCGATACTAATTATGACAGTTAACAGTAACTTCGATACTAATTATGACAGGTAACAGTAACTTCGTTACTAATTATGACAAGTAACTGTAATTTCGATACAGATTATGTCAGGTAACAGTAACTTCGATACTAATTATGACAGGTAACTGTATCTTCGATACAAATTATGACAGGTAACTGTAAATTCGATATTAATTATGACAAGTAACTGTAATTTCGATACAAATTATGGCAGGTAACTGTAACTTCGATACTAATTATGACAGGTAACTGTAACTTCGATACAAATTATGACAGGTAACTGTAACTTCGATATAAATTATGACAAGTAACTGTAATTTCGATACAAATTATGGCAGGTAACTGTAACATCGATACTAATTATGGTAGGTAACAGTAACTTCGATACTTATTATGACAGGTAACTGTAACTTCGATACAAATTATGACAGGTAACTGTAACTTCGATATTAATTATGACAAGTAACTGTAATTTCGATACAAATTATGGCAGGCAACTATAACTTCGATACTACGTATGACAGGGTACATTAACTTCGATACTAATTATGACCAGTAACAGTTACTTCGATACTAATTATGAAAAGTAACTATAACATCGAAACTAATTATGACAGGTAACTGTAACATCGTTACCAATTATGACAAGTATCTGTAATTTCGGTACAAATTATGGCAGGTAACTGTAACTTCGATACAAATTATGACAGGTAACTGTAACTTCGTAACTTATTATGACAAGTAACTGTAATTTCGATACAAATAATGGCAGGTAACTGTAACTTCGTTACTAATTATGAGAAGTAACTGTAATTTCGGTACAAATTATGGCAGGTAACTGTAACTTCGATACAAATTATGACAAGGAACTGTAATTTCGATACAAATAATGGCAGGTAACTGTAACTTCGATACTAATTATGACAGGTAAGAGTAACTTCGATACTAATTATGAGAGGTAACTGTAACTTCGCTACTAATTATGACAAGTAACTGTAATTTCGATACAAACTATGACAGGTAACTGTAACTTCGGCACTAATTATGACAAGTATCTGTAATTTCGGTACAAATTATGACAGGTAACTGTAACTTCGATACTAATTATGACAAGGAACTGTTATTTCGATACAAATTATGACAGGTAACTGTAACTTCGTTATTAATTATGACAAGTATCTGTAATTTCGGTAAAAATTATGGTAGGTATCTCTAACTTCGATACAAATTACGACAGGTAACTGTAACTTCGTTACTAATTATGACAAGTAACTGTAATTTCGATACAAATAATGGCAGGTAACTGTAACTTCGATACTAATTATGACAGGTAACAGTAACTTCGATACTTGTTATGACAGGTAACAGTAACGTCGCTACTAATTATGACAAGTAACTGTAATTTCGATACAAACTATGACAGGTAACTGTAACATCGATACTAATTATGACAAGGAACTGTTATTTCGATACAAATTATGACAGGTAACTGTAACTTCGTTACTAATTATGACAAGTAACTGTAATTTCGGTACCAATTATGGCAGGTAACTGTAACTTCGATACAAATTATGACAGGTAACTGTAACTTCGATACAAATTACGACAGGTAACAGTAACTTCGCTACTAATTATGACAAGTAACTGTAATTTCGATACAAACTATGACAGGTAACTGTAACTTCGTTACTAATTATGACAAGTAACTGTAATTTCGATACAAATTATCGCTGGTAACAGTAACTTCGATACAAATTATGACAGGTTACATTAACTTCGATACTAATTATGACAAGTAACAGTTACTTCGATACTAATTATGACAAGTAACTATAACTTCGAAACTAATTATGACAGGTAACTGTAACATCGTTACTAATTATGACAAGTATCTGTAATTTCGGTACAAATTATGGCAGGTAACTGTAACTTCGATACTAATTATGACAGGTAACTGTACCTTCGTTACTAATTATGACAAGTAACTGTACTTTCGAAACAAATGATGGCAGGTAACTGTAACTTCGATACTAATTATGACAGGTAACAATAACTTCGATACTAATTATGACAGAAAACAAACATTTCGATACTAATTATGACAGGTAACACTATCTTCGATACTAATTATGGCAGGTAACTGTAACTGCGTTACTAATGATGACAGTTAACTGTAACTTCGTTACTAATTATGACAAGTAACTGTAATTTCGATACAAATTATGGCAGGTAACTGTTACTTCGATACTAATTATGACAGGTTACATTAACTTCGATACTAATTATGACAAGTAACAGTTACTTCGATACTAATTATGACAAGTAACTATAACTTCGAAACTAATTATGACAGGTAACTGTAACATCGTTACTAATTATGACAAGTATCTGTAATTTCGGTACAAATTATGGCAGGTAACTGTAACTTCGATACTAATTATGACAGGTAACTGTAACTTCGATATTTATTATGACAGCTTACTGAAACTTCGATATTAATTATGACAAGTAACTGTAATTTCAATACAAATTATGGCAGGTAACTGTAACTTCGATACTAATTATGACAGGTTACATTAACTTCGATACTAATTATGACCAGTAACAGTTACTTCGATACTAATTATGACAAGTAACTATAACATTGAAACTAATAATGACAGGTAACTGTAACATCGTTACCAATTATGAAAAGTATCTGTAATTTCGGTACAAATTATGGCAGGTAACTGTAACTTCGATACAAATTATGACAGGTAACTGTAACATCGTAACTTATTATGACAAGTAACTGTAATTTCGATACAAATAATGGCAGGTAACTGTAACTTCGATACTAATTATGACAGGTAACTGTAACTTCGATACTAATTATGACAAGGAACTGTTATTTCGATAAAAATTATGGCAGGTAACTGTAACTTCGTTACTAATTATGAGAAGTAACTGTAATTTCGGTACAAATTATGGCAGGTAACTGTAACTTCGATACAAATTATGACAAGGAACTGTAATTTCGATACAAATAATGGCAGGTAACTGTAACTTCGATACTAATTATGACAGGTAACAGTAACATCGATACTAATTATGACAGGTAACTGTAACTTCGCTACTAATTATGACAAGTAACTGTAATTTCGATACAAACTATGACAGGTAACTGTAACTTCGACACTAATTATGACAAGTATCTGTAATTTCGGTACAAATTATGACAGGTAACTGTAACTTCGATACTAATTATGACAAGGAACTGTTATTTCGATACAAATTATGACAGGTAACTGTAACTTCGTTATTAATTATGACAAGTATCTGTAATTTCGGTACAAATTATGGCAGGTAACTGTAACTTCGATACAAATTATGACAAGTAACTGTAATTTCGATACAAATTATGACAGGTAACAGTAACATCGATACTAATTATGACAGGTAACTGTAACTTCGCTACTAATTATGACAAGTAACTGTAATTTCGATACAAACTATGACAGGTAACTGTAACTTCGACACTAATTATGACAAGTATCTGTAATTTCGGTACAAATTATGACAGGTAACAGTAACTTCGATACTAATTATGGCAAGTAACTGTAACATCGATACTAATTATGACAAGGAACTGTTATTTTGATACAAATTATGACAGGTAACAGTAACTTCGATACTAATTATGACAGGTAACTGTAACTTCGATACTAATTATGACAAGTAACACTAACTTCATTACAAATTATGACAAGTAACTGTAATTTCCATACAAATTATGGCAGGTAACTGTAACATCGATACTAATTATGACAGGTTACAGTAACTTCGATATTTATGATGGCAAGTTACTGTAACTTCGATACTATCTTTGACAAGTAACTGTTACTACGATACTAATTATGACAGGTAACTGTAACTTCGATACAAATTATGACAAGTTACTGTAACTTCGATACTAATTTTGACAAGTAACTGTAACTTCGATACTAATTATGACAGGTAACTGTAACTTCGATACTAATTATGAAAAGTAACTCTAACTTCATTACAAATTATGACAAGTAACTGTAATTTCGATACAAATTATGGCAGGTAACTGTAACTTCGTTACTAATTATGGCAGGTAACTGTAATTTCGATACAAATTATGGCAGCTAACAGTACTTCGATAATAATTATGACAGGTCAGTGTAACTTCGATACTAATTATGAAGGGTAACTGTAACTTCGTTACTAATTATGACAAGAAACTGTAATTTCGATACAAATAATGGCAGGTAACTGTAACTACGATACCAATTATGACAGGTAACTGTAACTTCGTTACTAATTATGACAAGTAACTGTAATTTCGATACAAATTATGGCAGGTAACAGTAACATCGATACTAATTATGACAGGTAACAGTAACTTCGATACTTATTATGACAAGTTACTGTAACTTCGATACTAATTATGACAGGTAACAGTAACTTCGATACTAATTATGACAGGTAACTGTAACTTCGATACTAATTATGACAAGTAACACTAACTTCATTACAATTTATGACAAGTAACTGTAATTTCCATACAAATTATGGCAGGTAACAGAAACATCGATACTAATTATGACAGGTAACAGTAACATCGATATTTATGATGGCAAGTTACTGTAACTTCGATAATATCTTTGACAAGTAACTGTTACTACGATACTAATTATGACAGGTAACTGTAACTTCGATACAAATTATGACAAGTTACTGTAACTTCGATACTAATTTTGACAAGTAACTCTAACTTCGATACTAATTATGACAGGTAACTGTAACTTCGATACTAATTATGAAAAGTAACTCTAACTTCATTACAAATTATGACAAGTAACTGTAATTTCGATACAAATTATGGCAGGTAACTGTAACTTCGTTACTACTTATGGCAGGTAACTGTAATTTCGATTCAAATTATGGCAGGTAACTGTAACTTCGATACTAATTATGACAGGTAACAGTTACTTCGATACTAATTATGACAAGTTACTGTAACTTCGATACGAATTTTGACAAGTAACTGTAACTTCGATACTAATTATGACAGGTAACTGTAACTTCGTTACTAATTATGACAAGAAACTGTAATTTCGATACAAATTATGGCAGGTAACTGTAACTTCGATACTAATTATGACAGGTAACAGTTACTTCGATACTAATTATGACAAGTTACTGTAACTTCGATACGAATTTTGACAAGTAACTGTAACTTCGATACTAATTATGACAAGTAACTGTAACTTCGTTACTAATTATGACAAGAAACTGTAATTTCGATACAAATTATGGCAGGTAACTGTAACTTCGATACTAATTTTGACAAGTAACTGTAACTTCGATACTAATTATGACAGGTAACTGTAACTTCGATACTAATTATGAAAAGTAACTCTAACTTCATTACAAATTATGACAAGTAACTGTAAATTCGATACAAATTATGGCAGGTAACTGTAACTTCGTTACTAATTATGGCAGGTAATTGTAATTTCGATACAAATTATGGCAGGTAACTGTAACTTCGATACTAATTATGACAGGTAACAGTTACTTCGATACTAATTATGACAAGTTACTGTAACTTCGATACGAATTTTGACAAGTAACTGTAACTTCGATACTAATTATGACAGGTAACTTTAACTTCGTTACTAATTATGACAAGAAACTGTAATTTCGATACAAATTATGGCAGGTAACTGTAACTTCGATACTAATTATGACAGGTAACAGTTACTTCGATACTAATTATGACAAGTTACTGTAACTTCGATACGAATTTTGACAAGTAACTGTAACTTCGATACTAATTATGACAAGTAACTCTAACTCATTACAAATTATGACTAGGAACTGTCATTTCGATACAAATTATGGCAGGTAACTGTAACTTCGTTACTAATTATGGCAGGTAACTGTAATTTCGATACAAATTATGGCAGCTAACAGTAACTTCGATAATAATTATGACAGGTAACTGTAACTTCGATACTAATTATGACAGGAAACTGTAACTTCGTTACTAATTATGACAAGAAACTGTAATTTCATTACAAATTATGGCAGGTAACTGTAACTTCGATACTAATTATGACAGGTAACTGTAACTTCGATACTAATTATGACAGGTAACAGTAACTTCGATACTAATTATGACAATTTACTGTAACTTCGATACTAATTATGACAGGTAACTGTAACTTCTTTACTAATTATGACAAGTAACTGTAATTTCGATACAAATTATGGCACGTAACTGTAATTTCGATACTAATTATGGCAGGTAACAGTAACTTCGATACTAATTATTACAAGTAACTGTAACTTCGAAACTAATTATGGCAGGTAACTGTAACTTCGATACTAATTATGACAAGTAACTGTAATTTCGATACAAATTGTTGCAGGTAACTGTAACTTCGATACTATTTATGACAGGTAACAGTTACTTCGATACTAATTATGACAAGTAATTGTAACTTCGAAATTAATTATGACAGGTAACTGTAACATCGTTACTAATTATGACAAGTAACTGTAATTTCGATACAAATTATGGCAGGTAACTGTAACTTCGATACTAATTATGACAGGTTACAGCAACCTCGATACTAATTATGACAAGTAAGTGTAACTTCGATACTAATTATGACGGGTAACTGTAACTTCGATACTAATTATGACTAGTAACTCTAACTTCGTTACTAATTAGGACAAGTAACTGTAATTTTGATAAAAAATATGGCAGGTAACTGTA
This sequence comes from Meconema thalassinum, assembly GCA_946902985.2. NCBI lineage: Eukaryota > Metazoa > Arthropoda > Insecta > Orthoptera > Tettigoniidae > Meconema > Meconema thalassinum. The sequence continues at coordinate 1,175,275,445 of OX336388.2, read as the reverse complement.
ACTTCGATACTAATTATGACAGTTAACAGTAACTTCGATACTAATTATGACAGGTAACAGTAACTTCGTTACTAATTATGACAAGTAACTGTAATTTCGATACAGATTATGTCAGGTAACAGTAACTTCGATACTAATTATGACAGGTAACTGTATCTTCGATACAAATTATGACAGGTAACTGTAAATTCGATATTAATTATGACAAGTAACTGTAATTTCGATACAAATTATGGCAGGTAACTGTAACTTCGATACTAATTATGACAGGTAACTGTAACTTCGATACAAATTATGACAGGTAACTGTAACTTCGATATAAATTATGACAAGTAACTGTAATTTCGATACAAATTATGGCAGGTAACTGTAACATCGATACTAATTATGGTAGGTAACAGTAACTTCGATACTTATTATGACAGGTAACTGTAACTTCGATACAAATTATGACAGGTAACTGTAACTTCGATATTAATTATGACAAGTAACTGTAATTTCGATACAAATTATGGCAGGCAACTATAACTTCGATACTACGTATGACAGGGTACATTAACTTCGATACTAATTATGACCAGTAACAGTTACTTCGATACTAATTATGAAAAGTAACTATAACATCGAAACTAATTATGACAGGTAACTGTAACATCGTTACCAATTATGACAAGTATCTGTAATTTCGGTACAAATTATGGCAGGTAACTGTAACTTCGATACAAATTATGACAGGTAACTGTAACTTCGTAACTTATTATGACAAGTAACTGTAATTTCGATACAAATAATGGCAGGTAACTGTAACTTCGTTACTAATTATGAGAAGTAACTGTAATTTCGGTACAAATTATGGCAGGTAACTGTAACTTCGATACAAATTATGACAAGGAACTGTAATTTCGATACAAATAATGGCAGGTAACTGTAACTTCGATACTAATTATGACAGGTAAGAGTAACTTCGATACTAATTATGAGAGGTAACTGTAACTTCGCTACTAATTATGACAAGTAACTGTAATTTCGATACAAACTATGACAGGTAACTGTAACTTCGGCACTAATTATGACAAGTATCTGTAATTTCGGTACAAATTATGACAGGTAACTGTAACTTCGATACTAATTATGACAAGGAACTGTTATTTCGATACAAATTATGACAGGTAACTGTAACTTCGTTATTAATTATGACAAGTATCTGTAATTTCGGTAAAAATTATGGTAGGTATCTCTAACTTCGATACAAATTACGACAGGTAACTGTAACTTCGTTACTAATTATGACAAGTAACTGTAATTTCGATACAAATAATGGCAGGTAACTGTAACTTCGATACTAATTATGACAGGTAACAGTAACTTCGATACTTGTTATGACAGGTAACAGTAACGTCGCTACTAATTATGACAAGTAACTGTAATTTCGATACAAACTATGACAGGTAACTGTAACATCGATACTAATTATGACAAGGAACTGTTATTTCGATACAAATTATGACAGGTAACTGTAACTTCGTTACTAATTATGACAAGTAACTGTAATTTCGGTACCAATTATGGCAGGTAACTGTAACTTCGATACAAATTATGACAGGTAACTGTAACTTCGATACAAATTACGACAGGTAACAGTAACTTCGCTACTAATTATGACAAGTAACTGTAATTTCGATACAAACTATGACAGGTAACTGTAACTTCGTTACTAATTATGACAAGTAACTGTAATTTCGATACAAATTATCGCTGGTAACAGTAACTTCGATACAAATTATGACAGGTTACATTAACTTCGATACTAATTATGACAAGTAACAGTTACTTCGATACTAATTATGACAAGTAACTATAACTTCGAAACTAATTATGACAGGTAACTGTAACATCGTTACTAATTATGACAAGTATCTGTAATTTCGGTACAAATTATGGCAGGTAACTGTAACTTCGATACTAATTATGACAGGTAACTGTACCTTCGTTACTAATTATGACAAGTAACTGTACTTTCGAAACAAATGATGGCAGGTAACTGTAACTTCGATACTAATTATGACAGGTAACAATAACTTCGATACTAATTATGACAGAAAACAAACATTTCGATACTAATTATGACAGGTAACACTATCTTCGATACTAATTATGGCAGGTAACTGTAACTGCGTTACTAATGATGACAGTTAACTGTAACTTCGTTACTAATTATGACAAGTAACTGTAATTTCGATACAAATTATGGCAGGTAACTGTTACTTCGATACTAATTATGACAGGTTACATTAACTTCGATACTAATTATGACAAGTAACAGTTACTTCGATACTAATTATGACAAGTAACTATAACTTCGAAACTAATTATGACAGGTAACTGTAACATCGTTACTAATTATGACAAGTATCTGTAATTTCGGTACAAATTATGGCAGGTAACTGTAACTTCGATACTAATTATGACAGGTAACTGTAACTTCGATATTTATTATGACAGCTTACTGAAACTTCGATATTAATTATGACAAGTAACTGTAATTTCAATACAAATTATGGCAGGTAACTGTAACTTCGATACTAATTATGACAGGTTACATTAACTTCGATACTAATTATGACCAGTAACAGTTACTTCGATACTAATTATGACAAGTAACTATAACATTGAAACTAATAATGACAGGTAACTGTAACATCGTTACCAATTATGAAAAGTATCTGTAATTTCGGTACAAATTATGGCAGGTAACTGTAACTTCGATACAAATTATGACAGGTAACTGTAACATCGTAACTTATTATGACAAGTAACTGTAATTTCGATACAAATAATGGCAGGTAACTGTAACTTCGATACTAATTATGACAGGTAACTGTAACTTCGATACTAATTATGACAAGGAACTGTTATTTCGATAAAAATTATGGCAGGTAACTGTAACTTCGTTACTAATTATGAGAAGTAACTGTAATTTCGGTACAAATTATGGCAGGTAACTGTAACTTCGATACAAATTATGACAAGGAACTGTAATTTCGATACAAATAATGGCAGGTAACTGTAACTTCGATACTAATTATGACAGGTAACAGTAACATCGATACTAATTATGACAGGTAACTGTAACTTCGCTACTAATTATGACAAGTAACTGTAATTTCGATACAAACTATGACAGGTAACTGTAACTTCGACACTAATTATGACAAGTATCTGTAATTTCGGTACAAATTATGACAGGTAACTGTAACTTCGATACTAATTATGACAAGGAACTGTTATTTCGATACAAATTATGACAGGTAACTGTAACTTCGTTATTAATTATGACAAGTATCTGTAATTTCGGTACAAATTATGGCAGGTAACTGTAACTTCGATACAAATTATGACAAGTAACTGTAATTTCGATACAAATTATGACAGGTAACAGTAACATCGATACTAATTATGACAGGTAACTGTAACTTCGCTACTAATTATGACAAGTAACTGTAATTTCGATACAAACTATGACAGGTAACTGTAACTTCGACACTAATTATGACAAGTATCTGTAATTTCGGTACAAATTATGACAGGTAACAGTAACTTCGATACTAATTATGGCAAGTAACTGTAACTTCGATACTAATTATGACAAGGAACTGTTATTTTGATACAAATTATGACAGGTAACAGTAACTTCGATACTAATTATGGCAAGTGACTGTAATGTCGATACAAATTATGGCAGGTTACAGTAACTTCGATACTAATTATGACAGATAACTGTAACTTCTATACTAATTATGACAGGTAACTGTACCTTCGTTACTAATTATGACAAGTAACTGTACTTTCGATACAAATGATGGCAGGTAACTGTTACTTCGATACTAATTATGACAGGTAACAATAACTTCGATACTAATTATGACAGAAAACAGTAATTTCGATACTAATTATGACAGGTAACAGTATCTTCGATACTAATTATGGCAGGTAACTGTAACTTTGATACTAATGATGACAGTTAACTGTAACTTCGTTACTAATTATGACAATTAACTGTAATTTCGATACAAATTATGGCAGGTAACTGTAACTTCGATACTAATTATGACAGGTAACAGTAACTTCGATACCAATTATAACAAGAAACTGTAACTTCGATACTAATTATGACAGGTAACGGTAACTTCGTTACTAATTATGACAAGTAACTGTAATTTCGATACAAATTATGGCAGGTAACTGTGACTTCGATACTAATTATGACAGGTTACATTAACTTCGATACTAATTATGACAAGTAACAGTTACTTCGGTACTAATTATGACAAGTAACTATAACTTCGAAACTAATTATGACAGGAAACTGTAACATCGTTACTAATTATGACAAGTATCTGTAATTTCGGTACAAATTATGGCAGGTAACTGTAACTTCGATACTAATTTTGACAGGTAACAATAACTTCGATACTAATTATGACAAGTAACTGTAACTTCGATACTAATTATGACAGGTAACTGTAACTTCGATAATAATTATGACAAGTAATTCTAACTTCATTACAAATTATGACAAGTAACTGTAATTTCGATACAAATTATTGCAGGTAACTGAAACATCGTTACTAATTATGGCAGGTAACTGTAATTTCGATACACATTATGACAGGTAACAGTAACTTCGATACTAATTATGACAGGTAACTGCAACTTCGACACTAATTATGACAGGTTACTGTAACTTCGTTACTAATCATGACAAGAAACTGTAATTTCGATACTAATTATGGCAGGTAACTGTAATTTCGATACAAATTATGGCAGGTAACTGTAACTTCGATACTAATTATGACAAGTAACAGTAACTTCGATACTAATTATGACAAGTAACTGTAATTTCGAAACAAATTATGACAGGTAACTGTAACATCGTTACTAATTATGACAAGTAACTGTAATTTCGATACAAATTATGGCAGGTAACTGTAACTTCTTTACTAATTATGACAGGTAACTGTAATTTCGGTACAAATTATGGCAGGTAACTGTAACTTCGATACAAATTATGACAGGTAACTGTAACTTCGATATTAATTATGACAAGTAACTGTAACTTCGTTACTAATTATTACAAGTAAGTGTAACTTCGATACTAATTATGACGGGTAACTGTAACTTCGATACTAATTATGACTAGTAACTCTAAGTTCGTTATTAATTAGGACAAGTAACTGTAATTTTGATAAAAATTATGGCAGGTAACTGTAACTTCGATACTAATTATGACAGGTAACTGTAACTTCGATACTAATTATTACAAGTAACTGTAATTTCGATAAAAATTATGGCAGGTAACTGTAACTTCGATACAAATTATGACAGGTAACTGTAACTTCGATATTAATTATGGCAGGTAACTGTAACTTCGATACTAATTATGACAAGTAACTGTAATTTCGATAAAAATTATGGCAGGTAACTGTATTTTATTTACTAATTATGACAGGTAACTGTAATTTCGGTACAAATTATGGCAGGTAACTGTAACTTCGATACAAATTATGACAGGTAACTGTAACTTCGATATTACTTATGACAAGTAACTGTAATTTCGATACAGATTATGTCAGGTAACAGTAACTTCGATAGTAATTATGACAAGTAACAGTAACTTCGATACTAATTATGACAGGTAACTGTAACTTCGATACTAATTATGACAGGTAACTGTAACTTGGATACAAACTATGACAGGTAGCTGTAACTTCGATATTAATTATGACAAGTAACTGTAATTTCGATACAAATTATGACAAGGAACAGTAATTTCGATAAAAATAATGGCAGGTAACTGTAACTTCGATACAAATTAGGACAGGTAACTGTAACTTCGTTACTAATTATGTCAAGTAACTGTAATTTCGATACAAATAATGGCAGGTAACTGTAACTACGATATCAATTATGACAGGTAACTGTAACTTCGATACTAATTATGACAAGGAACTGTTATTTCGATACAAATTATGGCAGGTAACTGTAACTTCGTTACTAATTATGACATTTAACTGTAATTTCGGTACAAATTATGGCAGGTAACTGTAACTTCGATACAAATTATGACAAGGAACAGTAATTTCGATACAAATAATGGCCGGTAACTGTAACTTCGATACTAATTATGACAGGTAACTGTAACTTCGCTACTAATTATGAAAAGTAACTGTAATTTCGATACAAATTATGGCAGGTAACTGTAACTTCGATACTAATTATGACAGGTAACAGTATCTTCGATACTAATTATGACCAGTAACTGTAACTTAGATACTAATTATGACAGGTAACAGTAACTTCGATACTAATTATGACAAGTAACTCTAACTTCATTGCAAATTATGACAAGTAACTGTAATTTCGATACAAATTATGGCAGGTAACTGTAACTTCGTTACTAATTATGGCAGGTAACTGTAATTTCGATACAAATTATGGCAGGTAACAGTAACCTCGATACTAATTATGACAGGTAACTGTAACTCCGATACTAATTATGACAAGTAACTCTAACTGCGTTACTAATTATGACAAGTAACTGTAATTTTGATAAAAAAATTATGGCAGGTAATTGTAACTTCGATACTAATTATGACAGGTAACAGTAACTTCGTTACTAATTATGACAAGTTACTGTAACTTCGATACTAATTATGACAGGTAACGGTAACATCCTTACTAATTATCACAAGTAACTGTAACTTCGATACTAATTATAACTGGTAACTGTAACTTCGTTACTAATTATGACAAGTAACTGTAATTTCGATACTTATTATGGCTGGTAACTGTAACGTCGTTACAAATTATGACAAGTAACTCTAATTTCGATACAAATTATGGCAGGTAACTGTAACTTCGATACTAATGATGACAGAAAACCGTAACTTCGATATTAATTATGACAGGTAACAGTAACTTCGATACTAATTATGGCAGGTAACTGTAACTTCGATACTAATTATGACAGTTAACTGTAACTTCGTTACTAATTAGGATAAGTAACTGTAATTTCGATACAAAATATGGCAGGTAACAGTAACTTCGATACTAATTATGACAGGTAACAGTAACTTCGATACTAATTATGACAAGTAACTGTAATTTAGATACAAATTATGGCACGTAACTGTAATTTCGATACTAATAATGGCAGGTAACAGTAACTTCGATATTAATTAAGACAGGTAACTGCAACTTCGATACTAATTTTGACAAGTTATTGTAACTTCGATACTAATTATGACAAGTTACTGTAACTTCGATACTAATTTTGACAGGTAACTTTATCTTCGATACTAATTTTGACAAGTTACTTTAACATCGATACTAATTATGACAGGTAACTGTAACTTCGATACTAACTATGACAGGTAACGGTAACTTCGATACTAATTATGACAAGTTACTGTAAATCCGATACAAATTATGACAGGTAACTGTAACTTCGATACTAATTATGACAGGTAACTGTAACTTCGATACTAATTTTGACAAGTTACTGTAACTTCAATACTAATTATGACAAGTTACTGTAACTTCGATACTAATTTTGACAGGTAACAGTTACTTCGATACTAATTTTGACAAGTTACTGTAACTTCGATACTAATTATGACAGGTAACGGTAACATCGTTACTAATTATGACAAGTAACTCTAACTTCATTACAAATTATGACAAGTAACTGTAATTTCGATACAAATTAGGGCAGGTAACTGTAACATCGATACTAATTATGACAGGTAACAGGAACTTCGATACTAATTTTGACAAGTAACTGTAATTTCGATACAAATTATGGCTGGTAACTGTAACTTCGTTACTAATTATGACAAGTAACTGAAATTTCGATACAAATTATGGCTGGTAACAGTAACTTCGATACTAATTATGACAGGTAAGTGTAACTTCGATACTAATTATGACAAGGAACTGTTATTTCGATACAAATTATGACAGGTAACAGTAACTTCGTTACTAATTATGGCAAGTGACTGTAATTTCGATACAAATTATGGCAGGTTACAGTAACTTCGATACTAATTATGACAGGTAACTGTAACTTCTATAGTATTTATGACAGGTAACTGTACCTTCGTTACTAATTATGACAAGTAACTGTACTTTCGATACAAATGATGGCAGGTAACTGTAACTTCGATACTAATTATGACAGGTAACAGTAACTTCGATACTAATTATAACAAGAAACTGTAACTTCGATACTAATTATGACAGGTAACGGTAACTTCGTTACTAATTATGACAAGTAACTGTAATTTCGATACTAATTATGGCAGGTAACTGTATTTTCGATACAAATTATGGTAGGTAACTGAAACTTCGATACTAATTATGACAAGTAACAGTAACTTCGATACTAATTATGACAAGTAACTGTAACTTCGAAACAAATTATGACAGGTAACTGTAACATCGTTACTAATTATGACAAGTAACTGTAATTTCGATACAAATTATGGCAGGTAACTGTAACTTCGATATTAATTATGACAGGTTACAGTATCGTCGATACTAATTATGACAAGTAAATGTAACTTCGATACTAATTATGACGGGTAACTCTAACTTCGATACTAATTATGACTAGTTACTCTAAGTTCGTTACTAATTAGGACAAGTAACTGTAATTTTGATAAAAAATTATGGCAGGTACCGGTAACTTCGATACTAATTACGACAGGTAACTGTAACTTCGTTACTAATTATTACAAGTAACTGTAACTTCGAAACTAATTATGGCAGGTAACTGTAATTTCGATACAAATTATGGCAGGTAACTGTAACTTCGTTACTAATTATGACAGGTAACTGTTACTTCGATACTAATTATGACAGGTAACTGTAACTTCGATACAAATTATGACAGGTAGCTGTAACTTCGATATTAATTATGACAAGTAACTGTAATTTCGATACAAATTATGGCAGGTAACTGTAACTTTGATACTAATTATGACAGGTAACAGTAACTTCGATACCAATTATAACAAGAAACTGTAACTTCAATACTAATTATGACAGGTAACGGTAACTTCGTTACTAATTATGACAAGTAACTGTAATTTCGATACAAATTATGGCAGGTAACTGTGACTTCGATACTAATTATGACAGGTTGCATTAACTTCGATACTAATTATGACAAGTAACAGTTACTTCGATACTAATTATGACAAGTAACTATAACTTCGAAACTAATTATGACAGGAAACTGTAACATCGTTACTAATTATGACAAGTATCTGTAATTTCGGTACAAATTATGGCAGGTAACTGTAACTTCGATACTAATTTTGACAGGTAACAGTAACTTCGATACTAATTATGACAAGTAACTGTAACTTCGATACTAATTATGACAGGTAACTATAACTTCGATACTAATTATGACAAGTAATTCTAACTTCATTACAAATTATGACAAGTAACTGTAATTTCGATACAAATTATTGCAGGTAACTGAAACATCGTTACTAATTATGGCAGGTAACTGTAATTTCGATACACATTATGACAGGTAACAGTAACTTCGATACTAATTATGACAGGTAACTGCAACTTCGACACTAATTATGACAGGTTACTGTAACTTCGTTACTAATTATGACAAGAAACTGTAATTTCGATACTAATTATGGCAGGTAACTGTAATTTCGATACAAATTATGGCAGGTAACTGTAACTTCGATACTAATTATGACAAGTAACAGTAACTTCGATACTTATTATGGCAAGTAACTGTAACTTCGAAACAAATTATGACAGGTAACTGTAACATCGTTACTAATTTTGACAAGTAACTGTAATTTCGATACAAATTATGGCAGATAACTGTAACTTCTTTACTAATTATGACAGGTAACTGTAATTTCGGTACAAATTATGGCAGGTAACTGTAACTTCGATACAAATTATGACAGGTAACTGTAACTTCGATATTAATTATGACAAGTAACTGTAACTTCGTTACTAATTATTACAAGTAAGTGTAACTTCGATACCAATTATGACGGGTAACTGTAACTTCGATACTAATTATGACTAGTAACTCTAAGTTCGTTATTAATTAGGACAAGTAACTGTAATTTTGATAAAAATTATGGCAGGTAACTGTAACTTCGATACTAATTATGACAGGTAACTGTAACTTCGATACTAATTATTACAAGTAACTGTAACTTCGAAACTAATTATGGCAGGTAACTGTAACTTCGATACTAATTATGACAAGTAACTGTAATTTCGATAAAAATTATGGCAGGTAACTGTATTTTCTTTACTAATTATGACAGGTAACTGTAATTTCGATACAAATTATGGCAGGTAACTGTTACTTCGATACAAATTATGACAGGTAACTGTAACTTCGATATTAATTATGACAAGTAACTGTAATTTCGATACAGATTATGTCAGGTAACAGTAACTTCGATAGTAATTATGACAAGTAAGAGTAACTTCGATACTAATTATGACAGGTAACTGTAACTTCGATACTAATTATGACAGGTAACTGTAACATGGATACAAATTATGACAGGTAGCTGTAACTTCGATATTAATTATGACAAGTAACTGTAATTTCGATACAAATTATGACAAGGAACAGTAATTTCGATACAAATAATGGCAGGTAACTGTAACTTCGATACAAATTATGACAGGTAACTGTAACTTCGTTACTAATTATGACAAGTAACTGTAATTTCGATACAAATAATGGCAGGTAACTGTAACTACGATACCAATTATGACAGGTAACTGTAGCTTCGATACTAATTATGACAAGGACCTGTTATTTCGATACAAATTATGGCAGGTAACTGTAACTTCGTTACTAATTATGACATTTAACTGTAATTTCGGTACAAATTATGACAGGTAACTGTTCCTTCGTTACTAATTATGACAAGTAACTGTACTTTCGATACAAATGATGGCAGGTAACTGTAACTTCGATACTAATTATGAAAGGTAACAATAACTTCGATACTAATTATGACAGAAAACAGTAATTTCGATACTAATTATGACAGGTAACAGTATCTTCGATACTAATTATGGCAGGTAACTGTAACTTCGATACTAATGATGACAGTTAACTGTAACTTCGTTACTAATTATGACAATTAACTGTAATTTCGATACAAATTATGGCAGGTAACTGTAACTTCGATACTAATTATGACAGGTAACAGTAACTTCGATACTAATTATAACAAGAAACTGTAACTTCGATACTAATTATGACAGGTAACGGTAACTTCGTTACTAATTATGACAAGTAACTGTAATTTCGATACTAATTATGGCAGGTAACTGTATTTTCGATACAAATTATGGTAGGAAACTGTAACTTCGATACTAATTATGACAAGTAACAGTAACTTCGATACTAATTATGACAAGTAACTGTAACTTCGAAACATATTATGACAGGTAACTGTAACATCGTTACTAATTATGACAAGTAACTGTAATTTCGATACAAATTATGGCAGGTAACTGTAACTTCGATATTAATTATGACAGGTTACAGTATCGTCGATACTAATTTTGACAAGTAAATGTAACTTCGATACTAATTATGACGGGTAACTCTAACTTCGATACTAATTATGACTAGTAACTCTAAGTTCGTTACTAATTAGGACAAGTAACTGTAATTTTGATAAAAAATTATGGCAGGTACCTGTAACTTCGATACTAATTACGACAGGTAACTGTAACTTCGTTACTAATTATTACAAGTAACTGTAACTTCGAAACTAATTATGGCAGGTAACTGTAATTTCGATACAAATTATGGCAGGTAACTGTAACTTCGTTACTAATTATGACAGGTAACTGTTACTTCGATACTAATTATGACAGGTAACTGTAACTTCGATACAAATTATGACAGGTAGCTGTAACTTCGATATTAATTATGACAAGTAACTGTAATTTCGATACAAATTATGGCAGGTAACTGTAACTTTGATACTAATTATGACAGGTAACAGTAACTTCGATACCAATTATAACAAGAAACTGTAACATCGATAGTAATTATGACAGGTAACGGTAACTTCGTTACTAATTATGACAAGTAACTGTAATTTCGATACAAATTATGGCAGGTAACTGTGACTTCGATACTAATTATGACAGGTTGCATTAACTTCGATACTAATTATGACAAGTAACAGTTACTTCGATACTAATTATGACAAGTAACTATAACTTCGAAACTAATTATGACAGGAAACTGTAACATCGTTACTAATTATGACAAGTATCTGTAATTTCGGTACAAATTATGGCAGGTAACTGTAACTTCGAAACTAATTTTGACAGGTAACAGTAACTTCGATACTAATTATGACAAGTAACTGTAACTTCGATACTAATTATAACAGGTAACTGTAACTTCGATACTAATTATGACAAGTAATTCTAACTTCATTACAAATTATGACAAGTAACTGTAATTTCGATACAAATTATTGCAGGTAACTGAAACATCGTTACTAATTATGGCAGGTAACTGTAATTGCGATACACATTATGACAGGTAACAGTAACTTCGATACTAATTATGACAGGTTACTGCAACTTCGACACTAATTATGACAGGTTACTGTAACTTCGTTACTAATTATGACAAGAAACTGTAATTTCGATACTAATTATGGCAGGTAACTGTAATTTCGATACAAATTATGGCAGGTAACTGTAACTTCGATACTAATTATGACAAGTAACAGTAACTTCGATACTAATTATGACAAGTAACTGTAACTTCGAAACAAATTATGACAGGTAACTGTAACATCGTTACTAATTATGACAAGTAACTGTAATTTCGATACAAATTATGGCAGATAACTGTAACTTCTTTACTAATTATGACAGGTAACTGTAATTTCGGTACAAATTATGGCAGGTAACTGTAACTTCGATACAAATTATGACAGGTAACTGTAACTTCGATATTAATTATGACAAGTAACTGTAACTTCGTTACTAATTATGACGGGTAACTGTAACTTCGATACTAATTATGACTAGTAACTCTAAGTTCGTTATTAATTAGGACAAGTAACTGTAATTTTGATAAAAATTATGGCAGGTAACTGTAACTTCGATACTAATTATGACAGGTAACTGTAACTTCGATACTAATTATTACAAGTAACTGTAACTTCGAAACTAATTATGGCAGGTAACTGTAACTTCGATACTAATTATTACAAGTAACTGTAACTTCGAAACTAATTATGGCAGGTAACTGTAACTTCGATACTAATTATGAAAAGTAACTGTAATTTCGATAAAAATTATGGCAGGTAACTGTATTTTCTTTACAAATTATGACAGGTAACTGTAATTTCGATACAATTTATGGCAGGGAACTGTAACTTCGATACAAATTATGACAGGTAACTGTAACTTCGATATTAATTATGACAAGTAACTGTAATTTCGATACAGATTATGTCAGGTAACAGTAACTTCGATAGTAATTATGACAAGTAAGAGTAACTTCGATACTAATTATGACAGGTAACTGTAACTTCGATACTAATTATGACAGGTAACTGTAACATGGATACAGATTATGACAGGTAGCTGTAACTTCGATATTAATTATGACAAGTAACTGTAATTTCGATACAAATTATGACAAGGAACAGTAATTTCGATACAAATAATGGCAGGTAACTGTAACTTCGATACAAATTATGACAGGTAACTGTAACTTCGTTACTAATGATGACAAGTAACTGTAATTTCGATACAAATAATGGCAGGTAACTGTAACTACGATACCAATTATGACAGGTAACTGTAACTTCGATACTAATTATGACAAGGAACTGTTATTTCGATACAAATTATGGCAGGTAACTGTAACTTCGTTACTAATTATGACATTTAACTGTAATTTCGGTACAAATTATGGCAGGTAACTGTAACTTCGATACAAATTATGACAAGGAACAGTAATTTCGATACAAATAATGGCAGGTAACTGTAACTTCGATACTAATTATGACAGGTAACTGTAACTTCGCTACTAATTATGAAAAGTAACTGTAATTTCGATACAAATTATGGCAGGTAACTGTAACGTCGATACTAATTATGACAGGTAACAGTAACTTCGATACTAATTATGACCAGTAACTGTAACTTAGATACTAATTATGACAGGTAACAGTAACTTCGATACTAATTATGACAAGTAACTCTAACTTCATTGCAAATTATGACAAGTAACTGTAATTTCGAAACAAATTATGGCAGGTAACTGTAACTTCGTTACTAATTATGGCAGGTAACTGTAATTTCGATACAAATTATGGCAGGTAACAGTAACCTCGATACTAATTATGACAGGTAACTGTAACTCCGATACTAATTATGACAAGTAACTCTAACTGCGTTACTAATTATGACAAGTAACTGTAATTTTGATAAAAAATTATGGCAGGTAATTGTAACTTCGATACTAATTATGACAGGTAACAGTAACTTCGTTACTAATTATGACAAGTTACTGTAACTTCGATACTAATTATGACAGGTAACGGTAACATCCTTACTAATTATCACAAGTAACTGTAACTTCGATACTAATTATGACTGGTAACTGTAACTTCGTTACTAATTGTGACAAGTAACTGTAATTTCGATACTTATTATGGCTGGTAACTGTAACGTCGTTACTAATTATGACAAGTTACTGTAATTTCGATACAAATTATGGCAGGTAACTGTAACTTCGATACTAATGATGACAGAAAACCGTAACTTCGATATTAATTATGACAGGTAACAGTAACTTCGATACTAATTATGGCAGGTAACTGTAACTTCGATACTAATTATGACAGTTAACTGTAACTTCGTTACTAATTAGGATAAGTAACTGTAATTTCGATACAAATTATGGCAGGTAACAGTAACTTCGATACTAATTATGACAGGTAACAGTAACTTCGATACTAATTATGACAAGTTACTGTAACTTCGATACTAATTAAGACAGGTAACTGTAACTTCGTTACTAATTATGACAAGTAACTATAATTTAGGTACAAATTATGGCACGTAACTGTAATTTCGATACTAATAATGGCAGGTAACAGTAACTTCGATACTATTTATGACAAGTTACAGTAACTTCGATACTAATTATGACAAGTAACTGTAACTTCGAAACTAATTATGACAGGTAACGGTAACATCGTTACTAATTATGACAAGTAACTGTAATTTCGATACAAATTATGGCTGGCAACTGTAACTTCGATACTAATTATGACAGGTAACAGTAACTTCGATACTAATTATGACAAGTTACTGTAACTTAGATACTAATTATGACAGGTAACGGTAACATCGTTACTAATTATCACAAGTAACTGTAATTTCGATACAAATTATGGCTGGTAACTGTAACATCGATACTAATTATGACAGATAACAGTAACTTCCATACTAATTATGACAAGTTACTGTAACTTCGATACTAATTTTGAAAAGTTACTGTAACTTCGATACTAATTATGACAGGTAACAGTAACATCGATGCTAATTATGACAAGTTACTGCAACTTCGATACTAATTTTGACAAGTTACTGTAACTTCGATACTAATTACGACAGGTAACTGTAACTTCGATACTAATTTTGACAAGTTATTGTAACTTCGATACTAATTATGACAAGTTACTGTAACTTCGATACTAATTATGACACGTAACTGTAACGTCGATATTAATTAAGACAGGTAACTGTAACTTCGATACTAATTTTGACAAGTTATTGTAACTTCGATACTAATTATGACAAGTTACTGTAACTTCGATACTAATTTTGACAGGTAACAGTATCTTCGATACTAATTTTGACAAGTTACTTTAACTTCGATACTAATTATGACAGGTAACTGTAACTTCGATACTAATTATGACAGTTAACGGTAACTTCGATACTAATTATGACAAGTTACTGTAAATCCGATACTAATTATGACAGGTAACTGTAACTTCGATACTAATTATGACAGGTAACTGTAACTTCGATACTAATTTTGACAAGTTACTGTAACTTCAATACTAATTATGACAAGTTACTGTAACTTCGACACTAATTTTGACACGTAACAGTAACTTCGATACTAATTTTGACAAGTTACTGTAACTTCGATACTAATTATGACAGGTAACGGTAACATCGTAACTAATTATGACAAGTAACTCTAACTTCATTACAAATTATGACAAGTAGCTGTAATTTCCATACAAATTAGGGCAGGTAAATGTAACATCGATACTAATTATGACAGGTAACAGGAACTTCGATACTAATTTTGACAAGTAACTGTAATTTCGATACAAATTATGGCTGGTAACTGTAACTTCGTTACTAATTATGACAAGTAACTGTAATTTCGATACAAATTATGGCTGGTAACAGGAACTTCGATACTAATTATGACAGGTAAGTGTAACTTCGATACTAATTATGACAGGTAACTGTAACTCCGATACTAATTATGACAAGTAACTCTAACTGCGTTACTAATTATGACAAGTAACTGTAATTTTGATAAAAAATTATGGCAGGTAATTGTAACTTCGATACTAATTATGACAGGAAACAGTAACTTCGTTACTAATTATGACAAGTTACTGTAACTTCGATACTAATTATGACAGGTAACGGTAACTTCGATACTAATTATGACAGTTAACTGTAACTTCGTTACTAATTAGGATAAGTAACTGTAATTTCGATACAAATTATGGCAGGTAACAGTAACTTCGATACTAATTATGACAGGTAACAGTAACTTCGATACTAATTATGACAAGTTACTGTAACTTCGATACTAATTATGACAGGTAACTGTAACTTCGTTACTAATTATGACAAGTAACTGTAATTTAGATACAAATTATGGCACGTAACTGTAATTTCGATACTAATAATGGCAGGTAACAGTAACTTCGATACTAATTATGACAAGTTACAATAACTTCGATACTAATTATGACAAGTAACTGTAACTTCGATACTAATTATGACAAGTTACTGTAACTTCGATACTAATTATGACAAGTAACTGTAATTTCGATACTTATTATGGCTGGTAACTGTAACGTCGTTACTAATTATGACAAGTAACTGTAATTTCGATACAAATTATGGCAGGTAACTGTAACTTCGATACTAATGATGACAGAAAACCGTAACTTCGATATTAATTATGACAGGTAACAGTAACTTCGATACTAATTATGGCAGGTAACTGTAACTTCGATACTAATTATGACAGTTAACTGTAACTTCGTTACTAATTAGGATAAGTAACTGTAATTTCGATACAAATTATGGCAGGTAACAGTAACTTCGATACTAATTATGACAGGTAACAGTAACTTCGATACTAATTATGACAAGTTACTGTAACTTCGATACTAATTATGACAGGTAACTGTAACTTCGTTACTAATTATGACAAGTAACTGTAATTTAGATACAAATTATGGCACGTAACTGTAATTTCGATACTAATAATGGCAGGTAACAGTAACTTCGATACTAATTATGACAAGTTACAATAACTTCGATACTAATTATGACAATTAACTGTAACTTCGATACTAATTATGACAAGTTACTGTAACTTCGATACTAATTATGACAAGTTACTGTAACTTCGATACTAATTATGACAGGTAACTGTAACTTCGTTACTAATTATGACAAGTAACTGTAATTTCGATACAAATTATGGCTGGTAACTGTAACTTCGTTACTAATTATGACAGGTAACAGTAACTTCGATACTAATTATGACAAGTTACTGTAACTTCGATACTAATTAGGACAGGTAACGGTAACATCGTTACTAATTATCACATGTAACTGTAATTTCGATACAAATTATGGCTGGTAACTGTAACATCGATACTAATTATGACAGATAACAGTAACTTCCATACTAATTATGACAAGTTACTGTAATTTCGATACTAATTTTGACAAGTTACTGTAACTTCGATACTAATTATGACAGGTAACAGAAACTTCGATGCTAATTATGACAAGTTACTGCAACTTCGATACTAATTTTGACAAGTTACTGTAACTTCGATACTAATTACGACAGGTAACTGTAACTTCGATACTAATTTTGACAAGTTATTGTAACTTCGATACTAATTATGACAAGTTACTGTAACTTCGATACTAATTATGACATGTAACTGTAACTTCGATATTAATTAATACAGGTAACTGTAACTTCGATACTAATTTTGACAAGTTATTGTAACTTCGATACTAATTATGACAAGTTACTGTAACTTCGATACTAATTATGACACGTAACTGTAACGTCGATATTAATTAAGACAGGTAACTGTAACTTCGATACTAATTTTGACAAGTTATTGTAACTTCGATACTAATTATGACAAGTTACTGTAACTTCGATACTAATTAAGACAGGTAACTGTAACTTCGTTACTAATTATGACAAGTAACTATAATTTAGGTACAAATTATGGCACGTAACTGTAATTTCGATACTAATAATGGCAGGTAACAGTAACTTCGATACTATTTATGACAAGTTACAGTAACTTCGATACTAATTATGACAAGTAACTGTAACTTCGAAACTAATTATGACAGGTAACGGTAACATCGTTACTAATTATGACAAGTAACTGTAATTTCGATACAAATTATGGCTGGCAACTGTAACTTCGATACTAATTATGACAGGTAACAGTAACTTCGATACTAATTATGACAAGTTACTGTAACTTAGATACTAATTATGACAGGTAACGGTAACATCGTTACTAATTATCACAAGTAACTGTAATTTCGATACAAATTATGGCTGGTAACTGTAACATCGATACTAATTATGACAGATAACAGTAACTTCCATACTAATTATGACAAGTTACTGTAACTTCGATACTAATTTTGAAAAGTTACTGTAACTTCGATACTAATTATGACAGGTAACAGTAACATCGATGCTAATTATGACAAGTTACTGCAACTTCGATACTAATTTTGACAAGTTACTGTAACTTCGATACTAATTACGACAGGTAACTGTAACTTCGATACTAATTTTGACAAGTTATTGTAACTTCGATACTAATTATGACAAGTTACTGTAACTTCGATACTAATTATGACACGTAACTGTAACGTCGATATTAATTAAGACAGGTAACTGTAACTTCGATACTAATTTTGACAAGTTATTGTAACTTCGATACTAATTATGACAAGTTACTGTAACTTCGATACTAATTTTGACAGGTAACAGTATCTTCGATACTAATTTTGACAAGTTACTTTAACTTCGATACTAATTATGACAGGTAACTGTAACTTCGATACTAATTATGACAGTTAACGGTAACTTCGATACTAATTATGACAAGTTACTGTAAATCCGATACTAATTATGACAGGTAACTGTAACTTCGATACTAATTATGACAGGTAACTGTAACTTCGATACTAATTTTGACAAGTTACTGTTACTTCAATACTAATTATGACAAGTTACTGTAACTTCGACACTAATTTTGACACGTAACAGTAACTTCGATACTAATTTTGACAAGTTACTGTAACTTCGATACTAATTATGACAGGTAACGGTAACATCGTAACTAATTATGACAAGTAACTCTAACTTCATTACAAATTATGACAAGTAGCTGTAATTTCGATACAAATTAGGGCAGGTAACTGTAACATCGATACTAATTATGACAGGTAACAGGAACTTCGATACTAATTTTGACAAGTAACTGTAATTTCGATACAAATTATGGCTGGTAACTGTAACTTCGTTACTAATTATGACAAGTAACTGTAATTTCGATACAAATTATGGCTGGTAACAGGAACTTCGATACTAATTATGACAGGTAAGTGTAACTTCGATACTAATTATGACAGGTAACTGTAACTCCGATACTAATTATGACAAGTAACTCTAACTGCGTTACTAATTATGACAAGTAACTGTAATTTTGATAAAAAATTATGGCAGGTAATTGTAACTTCGATACTAATTATGACAGGAAACAGTAACTTCGTTACTAATTATGACAAGTTACTGTAACTTCGATACTAATTATGACAGGTAACGGTAACTTCGATACTAATTATGACAGTTAACTGTAACTTCGTTACTAATTAGGATAAGTAACTGTAATTTCGATACAAATTATGGCAGGTAACAGTAACTTCGATACTAATTATGACAGGTAACAGTAACTTCGATACTAATTATGACAAGTTACTGTAACTTCGATACTAATTATGACAGGTAACTGTAACTTCGTTACTAATTATGACAAGTAACTGTAATTTAGATACAAATTATGGCACGTAACTGTAATTTCGATACTAATAATGGCAGGTAACAGTAACTTCGATACTAATTATGACAAGTTACAATAACTTCGATACTAATTATGACAAGTAACTGTACCTTCGATACTAATTATGACAAGTTACTGTAACTTCGATACTAATTATGACAAGTAACTGTAATTTCGATACTTATTATGGCTGGTAACTGTAACGTCGTTACTAATTATGACAAGTAACTGTAATTTCGATACAAATTATGGCAGGTAACTGTAACTTCGATACTAATGATGACAGAAAACCGTAACTTCGATATTAATTATGACAGGTAACAGTAACTTCGATACTAATTATGGCAGGTAACTGTAACTTCGATACTAATTATGACAGTTAACTGTAACTTCGTTACTAATTAGGATAAGTAACTGTAATTTCGATACAAATTATGGCAGGTAACAGTAACTTCGATACTAATTATGACAGGTAACAGTAACTTCGATACTAATTATGACAAGTTACTGTAACTTCGATACTAATTATGACAGGTAACTGTAACTTCCTTACTAATTATGACAAGTAACTGTAATTTAGATACAAATTATGGCACGTAACTGTAATTTCGATACTAATAATGGCAGGTAACAGTAACTTCGATACTAATTATGACAAGTTACAATAACTTCGATACTAATTATGACAAGTAACTGTAACTTCGATACTAATTATGACAAGTTACTGTAACTTCGATACTAATTATGACAAGTTACTGTAACTTCGATACTAATTATGATAGGTAACTGTAACTTCGTTACTAATTATGACAAGTAACTGTAATTTCGATACAAATTATGGCTGGTAACTGTAACTTCGTTACTAATTATGACAGGTAACAGTAACTTCGATACTAATTATGACAAGTTACTGTAACTTCGATACTAATTAGGACAGGTAACGGTAACATCGTTACTAATTATCACATGTAACTCTAATTTCGATACAAATTATGGCTGGTAACTGTAACATCGATACTAATTATGACAGATAACAGTAACTTCCATACTAATTATGACAAGTTACTGTAACTTCGATACTAATTTTGACAAGTTACTGTAACTTCGATACTAATTATGACAGGTAACAGTAACTTCGATGCTAATTATGACAAGTTACTGCAACTTCGATACTAATTTTGACAAGTTACTGTAACTTCGATACTAATTACGACAGGTAACTGTAACTTCGATACTAATTTTGACAAGTTATTGTAACTTCGATACTAATTATGACAAGTTACTGTAACTTCGATACTAATTATGACATGTAACTGTAACTTCGATATTAATTAATACAGGTAACTGTAACTTCGATACTAATTTTGACAAGTTATTGTAACTTCGATACTAATTATGACAAGTTACTGTAACTTCGATACTAATTTTGACAGGTAACAGTATCTTCGGTACTAATTTTGACAAGTTTCTTTAACTTCGATACTAATTATGACAGGTAACTGTAACTTCGATACTAATTATGACAGGTAACGGTAACTTCGATACTAATTATGACAAGTTACTGTAAATCCGATACTAATTATGACAGGTAACTGTAACTTCGATACTAATTATGACAGGTAACTGTAACTTCGATACTAATTTTGACAAGTTACTGTAACTTCAATACTAATTATGACAAGTTACTGTAACTTCGACACTAATTTTGACACGTAACAGTAACTTCGATACTAATTTTGACAAGTTACTGTAACTTCGATACTAATTATGACAGGTAACGGTAACATCGTTACTAATTATGACAAGTAACTCTAACTTCATTACAAATTATGACAAGTAGCTGTAATTTCGATACAAATTAGGGCAGGTAACTGTAACATCGATACTAATTATGACAGGTAACAGGAACTTCGATACTAATTTTGACAAGTAACTGTAATTTCGATACAAATTATGGCTGGTAACTGTAACTTCGTTACTAATTATGACAAGTAACTGTAATTTCGATACAAATTATGGCTGGTAACAGGAACTTCGATACTAATTAAGACAGGTAAGTGTAACTTCGATACTAATTATGACAAGGAACTGTTATTTCGATACAAATTATGACAGGTAACAGTAACTTCGTTACTAATTATGGCAAGTGACTGTAATTTCGATACAAATTAAGGCAGGTTACAGTAACTTCGATACTAATTATGACAGGTAACTGTAACTTCTATAGTATTTATGACAGGTAACTGTACCTTCGTTACTAATTATGACAAGTAACTGTACTTTCGATACAAATGATGGCAGGTAACTGTAACTTCGATACTAATTATGACAGGTAACAATAACTTCGATACTAATTATGACAGAAAACAGTAATTTCGATACTAATTATGACAGGTAACAGTATCTTCGATACTAATTATGGCAGGTAACTGTAACTTCGATACTAATGATGACAGTTAACTGTAACTTCGTTACTAATTATGACAATTAACTGTAATTTCGATACAAATTATGGCAGGTAACTGTAACTTCGATACTAATTATGACAGGTAACAGTAACTTCGATACTAATTATAACAAGAAACTGTAACTTCGATACTAATTATGACAGGTAACGGTAACTTCGTTACTAATTATGACAAGTAACTGTAATTTCGATACTAATTATGGCAGGTAACTGTATTTTCGATACAAATTATGGTAGGTAACTGTAACTTCGATACTAATTATGACAAGTAACAGTAACTTCGATACTAATTATGACAAGTAACTGTTACTTCGAAACAAATTATGACAGGTAACTGTAACATCGTTACTAATTATGACAAGTAACTGTAATTTCGATACAAATTATGGCAGGTAACTGTAACTTCGATATTAATTATGACAGGTTACAGTATCCTCGATACTAATTATGACAAGTAAATGTAACTTCGATACTAATTATGACTAGTAACTCTATGTTCGTTACTAATTAGGAAAAGTAACTGTAATTTTGATAAAAAATTATGGCAGGTACCTGTAACTTCGATACTAATTACGACAGGTAACTGTAACTTCGTTACTAATTATTACAAGTAACTGTAACTTCGAAACTAATTATGGCAGGTAACTGTAATTTCGATACAAATTATGGCAGGTAACTGTAACTTCGTTACTAATTATGACAGGTAACTGTTACTTCGATACTAATTATGACAGGTAACTGTAACTTCGATACAAATTATGACAGGTAGCTGTAACTTCGATATTAATTATGACAAGTAACTGTAATTTCGATACAAATTATGGCAGGTAACTGTAACGTCGAAACTAATTATGACAGGTAACAGTAACTTCGATACCAATTATAACAAGAAACTGTAACTTCGATACTAATTATGACAGGTAACGGTAACTTCGTTACTAATTATGACAAGTAACTGTAATTTCAATACAAATTATGGCAGGTAACTGTGACTTCGATACTAATTATGACAGGTTACATTAACTGCGATACTAATTATGACAAGTAACAGTTACTTCGATACTAATTATGACAAGTAACTATAACTTCGAAACTAATTATGACAGGAAACTGTAACATCGTTACTAATTATGACAAGTATCTGTAATTTCGGTACAAATTATGGCAGGTAACTGTAGCTTCGATACTAATTTTGACAGGTAACAGTAACTTCGATACTAATTATGACAAGTAACTGTAACTTCGATACTAATTATGACAGGTAACTGTAACTTCGATACTAATTATGACAAGTAATTCTAACTTCATTACAAATTATGACAAGTAACTGTAATTTCGATACAAATTATTGCAGGTAACTGAAACATCGTTACTAATTATGGCAGGTAACTGTAATTTCGATACACATTATGACAGGTAACAGTAACTTCGATACTAATTATGACAGGTAACTGCAACTTCGACACTAATTATGACAGGTTACTGTAACTTCGTTACTAATTATGACAAGAAACTGTAATTTCGATACTAATTATGGCAGGTAACTGTAATTTCGATACAAATTATGGCAGGTAACTGTAACTTCGATACTAATTATGACAAGTAACAGTAACTTCGATACTAATTATGACAAGTAACTGTAACTTCGAAACAAATTATGACAGGTAACTGTAACATCGTTACTAATTATGACAAGTAACTGTAATTTCGATACAAATTATGGCAGGTAACTGTAACTTCTTTACTAATTATGACAGGTAACTGTAATTTCGGTACAAATTATGGCAGGTAACAGTAACGTCGATACAAATTATGACAGGTAACTGTAACTTCGATATTAATTATGACAAGTAACTGTAACTTCGTTACTAATTATTACAAGTAAGTGTAACTTCGATACTAATTATGACGGGTAACTGTAACTTCGATACTAATTATGACTAGTAACTCTAAGTTCGTTATTAATTAGGACAAGTAACTGTAATTTTGATAAAAATTATGGCAGGTAACTGTAACTTCTATACTAATTATGACAGGTAACTGTAACTTCGATACTAATTATTACAAGTAAATCTAACTTCGAAACTAATTATGGCAGGTAACTGTAACTTCGATACTAATTATGACAAGTAACTGTAATTTCGATAAAAATTATGGCAGGTAACTGTATTTTCTTTACTAATTATGACAGGTAACTGTAATTTCGGTACAAATTATGGCAGGTAACTGTAACGTCGATACAAATTATGACAGGTAACTGTAACTTCGATATTAATTATGACAAGTAACTGTAATTTCGATACAGATTATGTCAGGTAACAGTTACTTCGATAGTAATTATGACATGTAACAGTAACTTCGATACTAATTATGACAGGTAACTGTAACTTCGATACTAATTATGACAGGTAACTGTAACTTGGATACAAATTATGACAGGTAGCTGTAACTTCGATATTAATTATGACAAGTAACTGTAATTTCGATACAAATTATGACAAGGAACAGTAATTTCGATACAAATAATGGCAGGTAACTGTAACTTCGATACAAATTATGACAGGTAACTGTATCTTCGTTACTAATTATGACAAGTAACTGTAATTTCGATACAAATAATGGCAGGTAACTGTAACTACGATACCAATTATGACAGGTAACTGTAACTTCGATACTAATTATGACAAGGAACTGTTATTTCGATAAAAATTAAGGCAGGTAACTGTAACTTCGTTACTAATTATGACATTTAACTGTAATTTCGGTACAAATTATGGCAGGTAACTGTAACTTCGATACAAATTATGACAAGGAACAGTAATTTCGATACAAATAATGGCAGGTAACTGTAACTTCGATACTAATTATGACAGGTAACTGTAACTTCGCTACTAATTAAGAAAAGTAACTGTAATTTCGATACAAATTATGGCAGGTAACAGTAACTTCGATACTAATTATGACAGGTAACAGAAACTTCGATACTAATTATGACCATTAACTGTAACTTAGATACGAATTATGACAGGTAACAGTAACTTCGATACTAATTATGACAAGTAACTCTAACTTCATTGCAAATTATGACAAGTAACTGTAATTTCGATACAAATTATGGCAGGTAACTGTAACTTCGTTACTAATTATGGCAGGTAACTGTAATTTCGATACAAATTATGGCAGGTAACAGTAACCTCGATACTAATTATGACAGGTAACTGTAACTCCGATACTAATTATGACAAGTAACTCTAACTGCGTTACTAATTATGACAAGTAACTGTAATTTTGATAAAAAATTATGGCAGGTAATTGTAACTTCGATACTAATTATGACAGGAAACAGTAACTTCGTTACTAATTATGACAAGTTACTGTAACTTCGATACTAATTATGACTGGTAACTGTAACTTCGTTACTAATTATGACAAGTAACTGTAATTTCGATACTTATTATGGCTGGTAACTGTAACGTCGTTACTAATTATGACAAGTAACTGTAATTTCGATACAAATTATGGCAGGTAACTGTAACTTCGATACTAATGATGACAGAAAACCGTAACTTCGATATTAATTATGACAGGTAACAGTAACTTCGATACTAATTATGGCAGGTAACTGTAACTTCGATACTAATTATGACAGTTAACTGTAACTTCGTTACTAATTAGGATAAGTAACTGTAATTTCGATACAAATTATGGCAGGTAACAGTAACTTCGATACTAATTATGACAGGTAACAGTAACTTCGATACTAATTATGACAAGTTACTGTAACTTCGATACTAATTATGACAGGTAACTGTAACTTCGTTACTAATTATGACAAGTAACTGTAATATAGATACAAATTATGGCACGTAACTGTAATTTCGATACTAATAATGGCAGGTAACAGTAACTTCGATACTAATTATGACAAGTTACAATAACTTCGATACTAATTATGACAAGTAACTGTAACTTCGAAACTAATTATTACAGGTAACGGTAACATCGTTACTAATTATGACAAGTAACTGTAATTTCGATACAAATTATGGCTGGTAACTGTAACTTCGTTACTAATTATGACAGGTAACAGTAACTTCGATACTAATTATGACAAGTTACTGTAACTTCGATACTAATTAGGACAGGTAACGGTAACATCGTTACTAATTATCACAAGTAACTGTAATTTCGATACAAATTATGGCTGGTAACTGTAACATCGATACTAATTATGACAGATAACAGTAACTTCCATACTAATTATGACAAGTTACTGTAACTTCGATACTAATTTTGACAAGTTACTGTAACTTCGATACTAATTATGACAGGTAACAGTAACTTCGATGCTAATTATGACAAGTTACTGCAACTTCGATACTAATTTTGACAAGTTACTGTAACTTCGATACTAATTACGACAGGTAACTGTAACTTCGATACTAATTTTGACAAGTTATTGTAACTTCGATACTAATTATGACAAGTTACTGTAACTTCGATACTAATTTTGACAAGTTATTGTAACTTCGATACTAATTATGACAAGTTACTGTAACTTCGATACTAATTTTGACAGGTAACAGTATCTTCGGTACTAATTTTGACAAGTTTCTTTAACTTCGATACTAATTATGACAGGTAACTGTAACTTCGATGCTAATTATGACAGGTAACGGTAACTTCGATACTAATTATGACAAGTTACTGTAAATCCGATACTAATTATGACAGGTAACTGTAACTTCGATACTAATTATGACAGGTAACTGTAACTTCGATACTAATTTTGACAAGTTACTGTAACTTCAATACTAATTATGACAAGTTACTGTAACTTCGATACTAATTTTGACAGGTAACAGTAACTTCGATACTAATTTTGACAAGTTACTGTAACTTCGATACTAATTATGACAGGTAACGGTAACATCGTTACTAATTATGACAAGTAACTCTAACTTCATTACAAATTATGACAAGTAACTGTAATTTCGATACAAATTAGGGCAGGTAACTGTAACATCGATACTAATTATGACAGGTAACAGGAACTTCGATACTAATTTTGACAAGTAACTGTAATTTCGATACAAATTATGGCTGGTAACTGTAACTTCGTTACTAATTATGACAAGTAACTGTAATTTCGATACAAATTATGGCTGGTAACAGTAACTTCGATACTAATTATGACAGGTAAGTGGAACTTCGATACTAATTATGACAATGAACTGTTATTTCGATACAAATTATGACAGGTAACAGTAACTTCTTTACTAATTATGGCAAGTGACTGTAATTTCGATACAAATTATGGCAGGTTACAGTAACTTCGATACTAATTATGACAGGTAACTGTAACTTCTATAGTATTTATGACAGGTAACTGTACCTTCGTTACTAATTATGACAAGTAACTGTACTTTCGATACAAATGATGGCAGGTAACTGTAACTTCGATACTAATTATGACAGGTAACAATAACTTCGATACTAATTATGACAGAAAACAGTAATTTCGATACTAATTATGACAGGTAACAGTATCTTCGATACTAATTATGGCAGGTAACTGTAACATCGATACTAATGATGACAGTTAACTGTAACTTCGATACTAATTATGACAATTAACTGTAATTTCGATACAAATTATGGCAGGTAACTGTAACATCGATATTAATTATGACAGGTAACAGTAACTTCGATACTAATTATAACAAGAAACTGTAACTTCGATACTAATTATGACAGGTAACGGTAACTTCGTTACTAATTATGACAAGTAACTGTAATTTCGATACTAATTATGGCAGGTAACTGTATTTTCGATACAAATTATGGTAGGTAACTGTAACTTCGATACTAATTATGACAAGTAACAGTAACTTCGATACTAATTATGACAAGTAACTGTAACTTCGAAACAAATTATGACAGGTAACTGTAACATCGTTACTAATTATGACAAGTAACTGTAATTTCGATACAAATTATGGCAGGTAACTGTAACTTCGATATTAATTATGACAGGTTACAGTATCCTCGATACTAATTATGACAAGTAAATGTAACTTCGATACTAATTATGACGGGTAACTGTAACTTCGATACTAATTATGACTAGTAACTCTAAGTTCGTTACTAATTAGGACAAGTAACTGTAATTTTGATAAAAAATTATGGCAGGTACCTGTAACTTCGATACTAATTACGACAGGTAACTGTAACTTCGTTACTAATTATTACAAGTAACTGTAACTTCGAAACTAATTATGGCAGGTAACTGTAATTTCGATACAAATTATGCCAGGTAACTGTAACTTCGTTACTAATTATGACAGGTAACTGTTACTTCGATACTAATTATGACAGGTAACTGTAACTTCGATACAAATTATGACAGGTAGCTGTAACTTCGATATTAATTATGACAAGTAACTGTAATTTCGATAAAAAATTATGGCAGGTAACTGTAACTTCGATACTAATTATGACAGGTAACAGTAACTTCGATACCAATTATAACATGAAACTGTAACTTCGATACTAATTATGACAGGTAACGGTAACTTCGTTACTAATTATGACAAGTAACTGTAATTTCAATACAAATTATGGCAGGTAACTGTGACTTCGATACTAATTATGACAGGTTACATTAACTTCGATACTAATTATGACAGTTAACGGTAACTTCGATACTAATTATGACAAGTTACTGTAAATCCGATACTAATTATGACAGGTAACTGTAACTTCGATACTAATTATGACAGGTAACTGTAACTTCGATACTAATTTTGACAAGTTACTGTAACTTCAATACTAATTATGACAAGTTACTGTAACTTCGACACTAATTTTGACACGTAACAGTAACTTCGATACTAATTTTGACAAGTTACTGTAACTTCGATACTAATTATGACAGGTAACGGTAACATCGTAACTAATTATGACAAGTAACTCTAACTTCATTACAAATTATGACAAGTAGCTGTAATTTCGATACAAATTAGGGCAGGTAACTGTAACATCGATACTAATTATGACAGGTAACAGGAACTTCGATACTAATTTTGACAAGTAACTGTAATTTCGATACAAATTATGGCTGGTAACTGTAACTTCGTTACTAATTATGACAAGTAACTGTAATTTCGATACAAATTATGGCTGGTAACAGAAACTTCGATACTAATTATGACAGGTAAGTGTAACTTCGATACTAATTATGACAGGTAACTGTAACTCCGATACTAATTATGACAAGTAACTCTAACTGCGTTACTAATTATGACAAGTAACTGTAATTTTGATAAAAAATTATGGCAGGTAATTGTAACTTCGATACTAATTATGACAGGAAACAGTAACTTCGTTACTAATTATGACAAGTTACTGTAACTTCGATACTAATTATGACAGGTAACGGTAACTTCGATACTAATTATGACAGTTAACTGTAACTTCGTTACTAATTAGGATAAGTAACTGTAATTTCGATACAAATTATGGCAGGTAACAGTAACTTCGATACTAATTATGACAGGTAACAGTAACTTCGATACTAATTATGACAAGTTACTGTAACTTCGATACTAATTATGACAGGTAACTGTAACTTCGTTACTAATTATGACAAGTAACTGTAATTTAGATACAAATTATGGCACGTAACTGTAATTTCGATACTAATAATGGCAGGTAACAGTAACTTCGATACTAATTATGACAAGTTACAATAACTTCGATACTAATTATGACAAGTAACTGTAACTTCGATACTAATTATGACAAGTTACTGTAACTTCGATACTAATTATGACAAGTAACTGTAATTTCGATACTTATTATGGCTGGTAACTGTAACGTCGTTACTAATTATGACAAGTAACTGTAATTTCGATACAAATTATGGCAGGTAACTGTAACTTCGATACTAATGATGACAGAAAACCGTAACTTCGATATTAATTATGACAGGTAACAGTAACTTCGATACTAATTATGGCAGGTAACTGTAA
Organism: Meconema thalassinum; assembly: GCA_946902985.2. NCBI lineage: Eukaryota > Metazoa > Arthropoda > Insecta > Orthoptera > Tettigoniidae > Meconema > Meconema thalassinum. The sequence goes on along the minus strand of OX336388.2, from coordinate 1,175,244,432 downwards.
CTTCGATACTAATTATGACAGTTAACTGTAACTTCGTTACTAATTAGGATAAGTAACTGTAATTTCGATACAAATTATGACAGGTAACAGTAACTTCGATACTAATTATGACAGGTAACAGTAACTTCGATACTAATTATGACAAGTTACTGTAACTTCGATACTAATTATGACAGGTAACTGTAACTTCGTTACTAATTATGACAAGTAACTGTAATTTAGATACAAATTATGGCACGTAACTGTAATTTCGATACTAATAATGGCAGGTAACAGTAACTTCGATACTAATTATGACAAGTTACAATAACTTCAATACTAATTATGACAAGTAACTGTAACTTCGATACTAATTATGACAAGTTACTGTAACTTCGATACTAATTATGACAAGTTACTGTAACTTCGATACTAATTATGACAGGTAACTGTAACTTCGTTACTAATTATGACAAGTAACTGTAATTTCGATACAAATTATGGCTGGTAACTGTAACTTCGTTACTAATTATGACAGGTAACAGTAACTTCGATACTAATTATGACAAGTTACTGTAACTTCGATACTAATTAGGACAGGTAACGGTAACATCGTTACTAATTATCACATGTAACTGTAATTTCGTTACAAATTATGGCTGGTAACTGTAACATCGATACTAATTATGACAGATAACAGTAACTTCCATACTAATTATGACAAGTTACTGTAACTTCGATACTAATTTTGACAAGTTACTGTAACTTCGATACTAATTATGACAGGTAACAGTAACTTCGATGCTAATTATGACAAGTTACTGCAACTTCGATACTAATTTTGACAAGTTACTGTAACTTCGATACTAATTACGACAGGTAACTGTAACTTCGATACTAATTTTGACAAGTTATTGTAACTTCGATACTAATTATGACAAGTTACTGTAACTTCGATACTAATTATGACATGTAACTGTAACTTCGATATTAATTAATACAGGTAACTGTAACTTCGATACTAATTTTGACAAGTTATTGTAACTTCGATACTAATTATGACAAGTTACTGTAACTTCGATACTAATTTTGACAGGTAACAGTATCTTCGGTACTAATTTTGACAAGTTTCTTTAACTTCGATACTAATTATGACAGGTAACTGTAACTTCGATACTAATTATGACAGGTAACGGTAACTTCGATACTAATTATGACAAGTTACTGTAAATCCGATAATAATTATGACAGGTAACTGTAACTTCGATACTAATTATGACAGGTAACTGTAACTTCGATACTAATTTTGACAAGTTACTGTAACTTCAATACTAATTATGACAAGTTACTGTAACTTCGACACTAATTTTGACACGTAACAGTAACTTCGATACTAATTTTGACAAGTTACTGTAACTTCGATACTAATTATGACAGGTAACGGTAACATCGTTACTAATTATGACAAGTAACTCTAACTTCATTACAAATTATGACAAGTAGCTGTAATTTCGATACAAATTAGGGCAGGTAACTGTAACATCGATACTAATTATGACAGGTAACAGGAACTTCGATACTAATTTTGACAAGTAACTGTAATTTCGATACAAATTATGGCTGGTAACTGTAACTTCGCTACTAATTATGACAAGTAACTGTAATTTCGATACAAATTATGGCTGGTAACAGGAACTTCGATACTAATTAAGACAGGTAAGTGTAACTTCGATACTAATTATGACAAGGAACTGTTATTTCGATACAAATTATGACAGGTAACAGTAACTTCGTTACTAATTATGGCAAGTGACTGTAATTTCGATACAAATTAAGGCAGGTTACAGTAACTTCGATACTAATTATGACAGGTAACTGTAACTTCTATAGTATTTATGACAGGTAACTGTACCTTCGTTACTAATTATGACAAGTAACTGTACTTTCGATACAAATGATGGCAGGTAACTGTAACTTCGATACTAATTATGACAGGTAACAATAACTTCGATACTAATTATGACAGAAAACAGTAATTTCGATACTAATTATGACAGGTAACAGTATCTTCGATACTAATTATGGCAGGTAACTGTAACTTCGATACTAATGATGACAGTTAACTGTAACTTCGTTACTAATTATGACAATTAACTGTAATTTCGATACAAATTATGGCAGGTAACTGTAACTTCGATACTAATTATGACAGGTAACAGTAACTTCGATACTAATTATAACAAGAAACTGTAACTTCGATACTAATTATGACAGGTAACGGTAACTTCGTTACTAATTATGACAAGTAACTGTAATTTCGATACTAATTATGGCAGGTAACTGTATTTTCGATACAAATTATGGTAGGTAACTGTAACTTCGATACTAATTATGACAAGTAACAGTAACTTCGATACTAATTATGACAAGTAACTGTAACTTCGAAACAAATTATGACAGGTAACTGTAACATCGTTACTAATTATGACAAGTAACTGTAATTTCGATACAAATTATGGCAGGTAACTGTAACTTCGATATTAATTATGACAGGTTACAGTATCCTCGATACTAATTATGACAAGTAAATGTAACTTCGATACTAATTATGACGGGTAACTGTAACTTCGATACTAATTATGACTAGTAACTCTATGTTCGTTACTAATTAGGAAAAGTAACTGTAATTTTGATAAAAAATTATGGCAGGTACCTGTAACTTCGATACTAATTACGACAGGTAACTGTAACTTCGTTACTAATTATTACAAGTAACTGTAACTTCGAAACTAATTATGGCAGGTAACTGTAATTTCGATACAAATTATGGCAGGTAACTGTAACTTCGTTACTAATTATGACAGGTAACTGTTACTTCGATACTAATTATGACAGGTAACTGTAACTTCGATACAAATTATGACAGGTAGCTGTAACTTCGATATTAATTATGACAAGTAACTGTAATTTCGATACAAATTATGGCAGGTAACTGTAACGTCGAAACTAATTATGACAGGTAACAGTAACTTCGATACCAATTATAACAAGAAACTGTAACTTCGATACTAATTATGACAGGTAACGGTAACTTCGTTACTAATTATGACAAGTAACTGTAATTTCAATACAAATTATGGCAGGTAACTGTGACTTCGATACTAATTATGACAGGTTACATTAACTGCGATACTAATTATGACAAGTAACAGTTACTTCGATACTAATTATGACAAGTAACTATAACTTCGAAACTAATTATGACAGGAAACTGTAACATCGTTACTAATTATGACAAGTATCTGAAATTTCGGTACAAATTATGGCAGGTAACTGTAGCTTCGATACTAATTTTGACAGGTAACAGTAACTTCGATACTAATTATGACAAGTAACTGTAACTTCGATACTAATTATGACAGGTAACTGTAACTTCGATACTAATTATGACAAGTAATTCTAACTTCATTACAAATTATGACAAGTAACTGTAATTTCGATACAAATTATTGCAGGTAACTGAAACATCGTTACTAATTATGGCAGGTAACTGTAATTTCGATACACATTATGACAGGTAACAGTAACTTCGATACTAATTATGACAGGTAACTGCAACTTCGACACTAATTATGACAGGTTACTGTAACTTCGTTACTAATTATGACAAGAAACTGTAATTTCGATACTAATTATGGCAGGTAACTGTAATTTCGATACAAATTATGGCAGGTAACTGTAACTTCGATACTAATTATGACAAGTAACAGTAACTTCGATACTAATTATGACAAGTAACTGTAACTTCGAAACAAATTATGACAGGTAACTGTAACATCGTTACTAATTATGACAAGTAACTGTAATTTCGATACAAATTATGGCAGGTAACTGTAACTTCTTTACTAATTATGACAGGTAACTGTAATTTCGGTACAAATTATGGCAGGTAACAGTAACGTCGATACAAATTATGACAGGTAACTGTAACTTCGATATTAATTATGACAAGTAACTGTAACTTCGTTACTAATTATTACAAGTAAGTGTAACTTCGATACTAATTATGACGGGTAACTGTAACTTCGATACTAATTATGACTAGTAACTCTAAGTTCGTTATTAATTAGGACAAGTAACTGTAATTTTGATAAAAATTATGGCAGGTAACTGTAACTTCTATACTAATTATGACAGGTAACTGTAACTTCGATACTAATTATTACAAGTAAATCTAACTTCGAAACTAATTATGGCAGGTAACTGTAACTTCGATACTAATTATGACAAGTAACTGTAATTTCGATAAAAATTATGGCAGGTAACTGTATTTTCTTTACTAATTATGACAGGTAACTGTAATTTCGGTACAAATTATGGCAGGTAACTGTAACGTCGATACAAATTATGACAGGTAACTGTAACTTCGATATTAATTATGACAAGTAACTGTAATTTCGATACAGATTATGTCAGGTAACAGTTACTTCGATAGTAATTATGACATGTAACAGTAACTTCGATACTAATTATGACAGGTAACTGTAACTTCGATACTAATTATGACAGGTAACTGTAACTTGGATACAAATTATGACAGGTAGCTGTAACTTCGATATTAATTATGACAAGTAACTGTAATTTCGATACAAATTATGACAAGGAACAGTAATTTCGATACAAATAATGGCAGGTAACTGTAACTTCGATACAAATTATGACAGGTAACTGTATCTTCGTTACTAATTATGACAAGTAACTGTAATTTCGATACAAATAATGGCAGGTAACTGTAACTACGATACCAATTATGACAGGTAACTGTAACTTCGATACTAATTATGACAAGGAACTGTTATTTCGATAAAAATTAAGGCAGGTAACTGTAACTTCGTTACTAATTATGACATTTAACTGTAATTTCGGTACAAATTATGGCAGGTAACTGTAACTTCGATACAAATTATGACAAGGAACAGTAATTTCGATACAAATAATGGCAGGTAACTGTAACTTCGATACTAATTATGACAGGTAACTGTAACTTCGCTACTAATTAAGAAAAGTAACTGTAATTTCGATACAAATTATGGCAGGTAACAGTAACTTCGATACTAATTATGACAGGTAACAGAAACTTCGATACTAATTATGACCATTAACTGTAACTTAGATACGAATTATGACAGGTAACAGTAACTTCGATACTAATTATGACAAGTAACTCTAACTTCATTGCAAATTATGACAAGTAACTGTAATTTCGATACAAACTATGGCAGGTAACTGTAACTTCGTTACTAATTATGGCAGGTAACTGTAATTTCGATACAAATTATGGCAGGTAACAGTAACCTCGATACTAATTATGACAGGTAACTGTAACTCCGATACTAATTATGACAAGTAACTCTAACTGCGTTACTAATTATGACAAGTAACTGTAATTTTGATAAAAAATTATGGCAGGTAATTGTAACTTCGATACTAATTATGACAGGAAACAGTAACTTCGTTACTAATTATGACAAGTTACTGTAACTTCGATACTAATTATGACAGGTAACGGTAACATCCTTACTAATTATCACAAGTAACTGTAACTTCGATACTAATTATGACTGGTAACTGTAACTTCGTTACTAATTATGACAAGTAACTGTAATTTCGATACTTATTATGGCTGGTAACTGTAACGTCGTTACTAATTATGACAAGTAACTGTAATTTCGATACAAATTATGGCAGGTAACTGTAACTTCGATACTAATGATGACAGAAAACCGTAACTTCGATATTAATTATGACAGGTAACAGTAACTTCGATACTAATTATGGCAGGTAACTGTAACTTCGATACTAATTATGACAGTTAACTGTAACTTCGTTACTAATTAGGATAAGTAACTGTAATTTCGATACAAATTATGGCAGGTAACAGTAACTTCGATACTAATTATGACAGGTAACAGTAACTTCGATACTAATTATGACAAGTTACTGTAACTTCGATACTAATTATGACAGGTAACTGTAACTTCGTTACTAATTATGACAAGTAACTGTAATATAGATACAAATTATGGCACGTAACTGTAATTTCGATACTAATAATGGCAGGTAACAGTAACTTCGATACTAATTATGACAAGTTACAATAACTTCGATACTAATTATGACAAGTAACTGTAACTTCGAAACTAATTATTACAGGTAACGGTAACATCGTTACTAATTATGACAAGTAACTGTAATTTCGATACAAATTATGGCTGGTAACTGTAACTTCGTTACTAATTATGACAGGTAACAGTAACTTCGATACTAATTATGACAAGTTACTGTAACTTCGATACTAATTAGGACAGGTAACGGTAACATCGTTACTAATTATCACAAGTAACTGTAATTTCGATACAAATTATGGCTGGTAACTGTAACATCGATACTAATTATGACAGATAACAGTAACTTCCATACTAATTATGACAAGTTACTGTAACTTCGATACTAATTTTGACAAGTTACTGTAACTTCGATACTAATTATGACAGGTAACAGTAACTTCGATGCTAATTATGACAAGTTACTGCAACTTCGATACTAATTTTGACAAGTTACTGTAACTTCGATACTAATTACGACAGGTAACTGTAACTTCGATACTAATTTTGACAAGTTATTGTAACTTCGATACTAATTATGACAAGTTACTGTAACTTCGATACTAATTATGACATGTAACTGTAACTTCGATATTAATTAAGACAGGTAACTGTAACTTCGATACTAATTTTGACAAGTTATTGTAACTTCGATACTAATTATGACAAGTTACTGTAACTTCGATATTAATTTTGACAGGTAACAGTATCTTCGGTACTAATTTTGACAAGTTTCTTTAACTTCGATACTAATTATGACAGGTAACTGTAACTTCGATACTAATTATGACAGGTAACGGTAACTTCGATACTAATTATGACAAGTTACTGTAAATCCGATACTAATTATGACAGGTAACTGTAACTTCGATACTAATTATGACAGGTAACTGTAACTTCGATACTAATTTTGACAAGTTACTGTAACTTCAATACTAATTATGACAAGTTACTGTAACTTCGATACTAATTTTGACAGGTAACAGTAACTTCGATACTAATTTTGACAAGTTACTGTAACTTCGATACTAATTATGACAGGTAACGGTAACATCGTTACTAATTATGACAAGTAACTCTAACTTCATTACAAATTATGACAAGTAACTGTAATTTCGATACAAATTAGGGCAGGTAACTGTAACATCGATACTAATTATGACAGGTAACAGGAACTTCGATACTAATTTTGACAAGTAACTGTAATTTCGATACAAATTATGGCTGGTAACTGTAACTTCGTTACTAATTATGACAAGTAACTGTAATTTCGATACAAATTATGGCTGGTAACAGTAACTTCGATACTAATTATGACAGGTAAGTGTAATTTCGATACTAATTATGACAAGGAACTGTTATTTCGATACAAATTATGACAGGTAACAGTAACTTCTTTACTAATTATGGCAAGTGACTGTAATTTCGATACAAATTATGGCAGGTTACAGTAACTTCGATACTAATTATGACAGGTAACTGTAACTTCTATAGTATTTATGACAGGTAACTGTACCTTCGTTACTAATTATGACAAGTAACTGTACTTTCGATACAAATGATGGCAGGTAACTGTAACTTCGATACTAATTATGACAGGTAACAATAACTTCGATACTAATTATGACAGAAAACAGTAATTTCGATACTAATTATGACAGGTAACAGTATCTTCGATACTAATTATGGCAGGTAACTGTAACTTCGATACTAATGATGACAGTTAACTGTAACTTCGATACTAATTATGACAATTAACTGTAATTTCGATACAAATTATGGCAGGTAACTGTAACATCGATATTAATTATGACAGGTAACAGTAACTTCGATACTAATTATAACAAGAAACTGTAACTTCGATACTAATTATGACAGGTAACGGTAACTTCGTTACTAATTATGACAAGTAACTGTAATTTCGATACTAATTATGGCAGGTAACTGTATTTTCGATACAAATTATGGTAGGTAACTGTAACTTCGATACTAATTATGACAAGTAACAGTAACTTCGATACTAATTATGACAAGTAACTGTAACTTCGAAACAAATTATGACAGGTAACTGTAACATCGTTACTAATTATGACAAGTAACTGTAATTTCGATACAAATTATGGCAGGTAACTGTAACTTCGATATTAATTATGACAGGTTACAGTATCCTCGATACTAATTATGACAAGTAAATGTAACTTCGATACTAATTATGACGGGTAACTGTAACTTCGATACTAATTATGACTAGTAACTCTAAGTTCGTTACTAATTAGGACAAGTAACTGTAATTTTGATAAAAAATTATGGCAGGTACCTGTAACATCGATACTAATTACGACAGGTAACTGTAACTTCGTTACTAATTATTACAAGTAACTGTAACTTCGAAACTAATTATGGCAGGTAACTGTAATTTCGATACAAATTATGCCAGGTAACTGTAACTTCGTTACTAATTATGACAGGTAACTGTTACTTCGATACTAATTATGACAGGTAACTGTAACTTCGATACAAATTATGACAGGTAGCTGTAACTTCGATATTAATTATGACAAGTAACTGTAATTTCGATAAAAAATTATGGCAGGTAACTGTAACTTCGATACTAATTATGACAGGTAACAGTAACTTCGATACCAATTATAACATGAAACTGTAACTTCGATACTAATTATGACAGGTAACGGTAACTTCGTTACTAATTATGACAAGTAACTGTAATTTCAATACAAATTATGGCAGGTAACTGTGACTTCGATACTAATTATGACAGGTTACATTAACTTCGATACTAATTATGACAAGTAACAGTTACTTCGATACTAATTATGACAAGTAACTATAACTTCGAAACTAATTATGACAGGAAACTGTAACATCGTTACTAATTATGACAAGTATCTGTAATTTCGGTACAAATTATGGCAGGTAACTGTAACTTCGATACTAATTTTGACAGGTAACAGTAACTTCGATACTAATTATGACAAGTAACTGTAACTTCGATACTAATTATGACAGGTAACTGTAACTTCGATACTAATTATGACAAGTAATTCTAACTTCATTACAAATTATGACAAGTAACTGTAATTTCGATACAAATTATTGCAGGTAACTGAAACATCGTTACTAATTATGGCAGGTAACTGTAATTTCGATACACATTATGACAGGTAACAGTAACTTCGATACTAATTATGACAGGTAACTGCAACTTCGACACTAATTATGACAGGTTACTGTAACTTCGTTACTAATTATGACAAGAAACTGTAATTTCGATACTAATTTTGGCAGGTAACTGTAATTTCGATACAAATTATGGCAGGTAACTGTAACTTCGATACTAATTATGACAAGTAACAGTAACTTCGATACTAATTATGACAAGTAACTGTAACTTCGAAACAAATTATGACAGGTAACTGTAACATCGTTACTAATTATGACAAGTAACTGTAATTTCGATACAAATTATGGCAGGTAACTGTAACTTCTTTACTAATTATGACAGGTAACTGTAATTTCGGTACAAATTATGGCAGGTAACTGTAACTTCGATACAAATTATGACAGGTAACTGTAACTTCGATATTAATTATGACAAGTAACTGTAACTTCGTTACTAATTATTACAAGTAAGTGTAACTTCGATACTAATTATGACGGGTAACTGTAACTTCGATACTAATTATGACTAGTAACTCTAATTTCGTTATTAATTAGGACAAGTAACTGTAATTTTGATAAAAATTATGGCAGGTAACTGTAACTTCTATACTAATTATGACAGGTAACTGTAACTTCGATACTAATTATTACAAGTAACTGTAAATTCGAAACTAATTATGGCAGGTAACTGTAACTTCGATACTAATTATGACAAGTAACTGTAATTTCGATAAAAATTATGGCAGGTAACTGTATTTTCTTTACTAATTATGACAGGTAACTGTAATTTCGGTACAAATTATGGCAGGTAACTGTAACGTCGATACAAATTATGACAGGTAACTGTAACTTCGATACTAATTATGACAGGTAACTGTAATTTCGATACAGATTATGTCAGGTAACAGTAACTTCGATAGTAATTATGACAAGTAACAGTAACTTCGTTACTAATTATGACAGGTAACTGTAGCTTCGATACTAATTATGACAGGTAACTGTAACTTGGATACAAATTATGACAGGTAGCTGTAACTTCGATATTAATTATGACAAGTAACTGTAATTTCGATACAAATTATGACAAGGAACAGTAATTTCGATTCAAATAATGGCAGGTAACTGTAACTTCGATACAAATTATGACAGGTAACTGTATCTTCGTTACTAATTATGACAAGTAACTGTAATTTCGATACAAATAATGGCAGGTAACTGTAACTACGATACCAATTATGACAGGTAACTGTAACTTCGATACTAATTATGACAAGGAACTGTTATTTCGATAAAAATTATGGCAGGTAACTGTAACTTCGTTACTAATTATGACATTTAACTGTAATTTCGGTACAAATTATGGCAGGTAACTGTAACTTCGATACAAATTATGACAAGGAACAGTAATTTCGATGCAAATAATGGCAGGTAACTGTAACTTCGATACTAATTATGACAGGTAACTGTAACTTCGCTACTAATTATGAAAAGTAACTGTAATTTCGATACAAATTATGGCAGGTAACTGTAACTTCGATACTAATTATGACAGGTAACAGAAACTTCGATACTAATTATGACCAGTAACTGTAATTTAGATACTAATTATGACAGGTAACAGTAACTTCGATATTAATTATGACAAGTAACTCTAACTTCATTGCAAATTATGACAAGTAACTGTAATTTCGATACAAATTATGGCAGGTAACTGTAACTTCGTTACTAATTATGGGAGGTAACTGTAATTTCGATGCAAATTATGGCAGGTAACAGTAACCTCGATACTAATTATGACAGGTAACAGTAACTCCGATACTAATTATGACAAGTAACTCTAACTGCGTTACTAATTATGACAAGTAACTGTAATTTTGATAAAAAATTATGGCAGGTAATTGTAACTTCGATACTAATTATGACAGGTAACAGTAACTTCGTTACTAATTATGACAAGTTACTGTAACTTCGATACTAATTTTGACAGGTAACGGTAACATCCTTACTAATTATCACAAGTAACTGTAACTTCGATACTAATTATGACTGGTAACTGTAACTTCGTTACTAATTATGACAAGTAACTGTAATTTCGATACTTATTATGGCTGGTAACTGTAACGTCGTTACTAATTATGACAAGTAACTGTAATTTCGATACAAATTATGGCAGGTAACTGTAACTTCGATACTAATGATGACAGAAAACCGTAACTTCGATATTAATTATGACAGGTAACAGTAACTTCGATACTAATTATGGCAGGTAACTGTAACTTCGATACTAATTATGACAGTTAACTGTAACTTCGTTACTAATTAGGATAAGTAACTGTAATTTCGATACAAATTATGGCAGGTAACAGTAACTTCGATACTAATTATGACAGGTAACAGTAACTTCGATACTAATTATGACAAGTTACTGTAACTTCGATACTAATTATGACAGGTAACTGTAACTTCGTTACTAATTATGACAAGTAACTGTAATTTAGATACAAATTATGGCACGTAACTGTAATTTCGATACTAATAATGGCAGGTAACAGTAACTTCGATACTAATTATGACAAGTTACAGTAACTTCGATACTAATTATGACAAGTAACTGTAACTTCGAAACTAATTATTACAGGTAACGGTAACATCGTTACTAATTATGACAAGTAACTGTAATTTCGATACAAATTATGGCTGGTAACTGTAACTTCGATACTAATTATGACAGGTAACAGTAACTTCGATACTAATTATGACAAGTTACTGTAACTTCGATACTAATTATGACAGGTAACGGTAACATCGTTACTAATTATCACAAGTAACTGTAATTTCGATACAAATTATGGCTGGTAACTGTAACATCGATACTAATTATGACAGATAACAGTAACTTCCATACTAATTATGACAAGTTACAGTAACTTCGATACTAATTATGACAGGTAACTGTAACTTCTATAGTATTTATGACAAGTAACTCTAACTTCATTACAAATTATGACAAGTAACTGTAATTTCGATACAAATTAGGGCAGGTAACTGTAACATCGATACTAATTATGACAGGTAACAGGAACTTCGATACTAATTTTGACAAGTAACTGTAATTTCGATACAAATTATGGCTGGTAACTGTAACTTCGTTACTCATTATGACAAGTAACTGTAATTTCGATACAAATTATGGCTGGTAACAGTAACTTCGATACTAATTATGACAGGTAACTGTTACTTCGATACTAGTTATGACAAGGAACTGTTATTTCGATACAACTTATGACAGGTAACAGTAACTTCGTTACTAATTATGGCAAGTGACTGTAATTTCGATACAAATTATGGCAGGTTACAGTAACTTCGATACTAATTATGACAGGTAACTGTAACTTCTATACTAGTTATGACAGGTAACTGTACCTTCGTTACTAATTATGACAAGTAACTGTACTTTCGATACAAATGATGCCAGGTAACTGTAACTTCGATACTAATTATGACAGGTAACAATAACTTCGATACTAATTATGACAGAAAACAGTAATTTCGATACTAATTATGACAGGTAACAGTATCTTCGATACTAATTATGGCAGGTAACTGTAACTTCGATACTAATGATGACAGTTAACTGTAACTCCGTTACTAATTATGACAATTAACTGTAATTTCGATACAAATTAAGGCAGGTAACTGTAACTTCGATACTAATTATGACAGGTAACAGTAACTTCGATACTAATTATAACAAGAAACTGTAACTTCGATACTAATTATGACAGGTAACGGTAACTTCGTTACTAATTATGACAAGTAACTGTAATTTCGATACTAATTATGGCAGGTAACTGTAACTTCGTTACTAATTATGACAGGTAACTGTTACTTCGATACTAATTATGACAGGTAACTGTAACTTCGATACAAATTATGACAGGTAGCTGTAACTTCGATATTAATTATGACAAGTAACTGTAATTTCGATACAAATTATGGCAGGTAACTGTAACTTCGATACTAATTATGACAGGTTACATTAACTTCGATACTAATTATGACAAGTAACAGTTACTTCGATACTATTTATGACATGTAACTATAACTTCGAAACTAACTATGACAGGTAACTGTAACATCGTTACTATTTATGACAAGTATCTGTAATTTCGGTACAAATTATGGCAGGTAACTGTAACTTCGATACAAATTATGACAGGTAACTGTAACTTCGTTACTAATTATGACAAGTAACTGTAATTTCGATACAAATAATGGCAGGTAACTGTAACTACGATACTAATTATGACAGGTAACTAACACTTGGATACTAATTATGACAAGGAACTGTTATTTCGATACAAATTATGGCAGGTAACTGTAACTTCGATACTAATTATGACAGGTAACTGTAACTTCGCTACTAATTATGACAAGTAACTGTAATTTCGATACAAATTATGGCAGGTAACTGTAACTTCGATACTAATTATGACAGGTAACAGTAACTTCGATACTAATTATGACAAGTAACTGTAACTTAGATACTAATTGTGACAGGTAACAGTAACTTCGATACTAATTATGACAAGTAACTCTAACTTCATTGCAAATTATGACAAGTAACTGTAATTTCGATACTTATTATGGCTGGTAACTGTAACGCCGTTACTAATTATTCCAAGTAACTGTAATTTCGATACTTATTATGGCTGGTAACTGTAACGCCGTTACTAATTATGACAAGTAACTGTAATTTCGGTACAAATTATGGCAGGTAACTGTAACTTCGATACTAATGATGACAGAAAACCGTAACTTCGATATTAATTATGACAGGTAACAGTAACTTCGATACTAATTATGGCAGGTAACTGTAACTTCGATACTAATTATGACAGTTAACTGTATCTTCGTTACTAATTAGGACAAGTAACTGTAATTTCGATACAAATTATGGCAGGTAACAGTAACTTCGATACTTATTATGACAGGTAACATTAACTTCGAAACTAATTATGACAGGTAACTGTAACTTCGTTACTAATTATGACAAGTAACTGTAATTTCGATACAAATTATGGCACGTAACTGTAATTTCGATACTAATTATGGCAGGTAACAGTAACTTCGATACTAATTATGACAAGTTACAGTAACTTCGATATTAATTATGACAAGTAACTGTAACTTCGAAACTATTTATGACAGGTAACGGTAACATCATTACTAATTATGACAAGTAACGGTAATTTCGATACAAATTATGGCTTGTAACTGTAACTTCGATACTAATTATGACAGGTAACAGTAACTTCGATACTAATTATGACAAGTTACTGTAACTTCGATACTAATTATGACAGGTAACGGAAACATCGTTACTAATTATCACAAGTAACTGTAATTTCGATACAAATTATGGCTGGTAACTGTAACATCGATACTAATTATGACAGGTAACAGTAACTTCGATACTAATTATGACAAGTTACTGTAACTTCGATACTAATTTTGACAAGTTACTGTAACTTCGATACTAATTATGACAGGTAACAGTAACTTCGATGCTAATTATGACAAGTTACTGTAACTTCGATACTAATTTTGACAAGTTACTGTAACTTCGATACTAATTATGACAGGAAACGGTAACATCGTTACTAATTATGACAAGTAACTCTAACTTCATTACAAATTATGACAAGTAACTGTAATTTCGATACAAATTAGGGCAGGTAACTGTAACATCGATACTAATTATGACAGGTAACAGGAACTTCGATACTTATTTTGACTAGTAACTGTAATTTCGATACAAATTATGGCTGGTAACTGTAACTTCGTTACTAATTATGACAAGTAACTGTAATTTCGATACAAATTATGGCTGGTAACAGTAACTTCGATACTAATTATGACAGGTAACTGTAACTTCGATACTAATTATGACAAGGAACTGTTATTTCGATACAAATTATGACAGGTAACAGTAACTTCGTTACTAATTATGGCAAGTGACTGTAATTTCGATACAAATTATGGCAGGTTACAGTAACTTCGATATTAATTATGACAGGTAACTGTAACTTCTATACTAGTTATGACAGGTAACTGTACCTTCGTTACTAATTATGACAAGTAACTGTACATTCGATACAAATGATGGCAGGTAACTGTAACTTCGACACTAATTATGACAGGTAACAATAACTTCGATACTAATTATGACAAGTTACTGTAACTTCGATACTAATTATGACAGGTAACGGAAACATCGTTACTAATTATCACAAGTAACTGTAATTTCGATACAAATTATGGCTGGTAACTGTAACATCGATACTAATTATGACAGATAACAGTAACTTCCATACTAATTATGACAAGTTACTGTAACTTCGATACTAATTTTGACAAGTTACTGTAACTTCGATAATAATTATGACAGGTAACAGTAACTTCGATGCTAATTATGACAAGTTACTGCAACTTCGATACTAATTTTGGAAGTTACTGTAACTTCGATACTAATTATGACAGGTAACTGTAACTTCGATACTAATTTTGACATGTTATTGTAACTTCGATACTAATTATGACAAGGAACTGTTATTTCGATACAAATTATGACAGGTAACAGTAACTTCGTTACTAATTATGGCAAGTGACTGTAATTTCGATACAAATTATGGCAGGTTACAGTAACTTCGATACTAATTATGACAGGTAACTGTAACTTCTATAGTATTTATGACAGGTAACTGTACCTTCGTTAATAATTATGACAAGTAACTGTACTTTCGATACAAATGATGGCAGGTAACTGTAACTTCGATACTAATTATGACAGGTAACGGTAACATCGTTACTAATTATGACAAGTAACTCTAACTTCATTACAAATTATGACAAGTAACTGTAATTTCGATACAAATTAGGGCAGGTAACTGTAACATCGATACTAATTATGACAGGTAACAGGAACTTCGATACTAATTTTGACATGTAACTGTAATTTCGATACAAATTATGGCTGGTAACTGTAACTTCGTTACTAATTATGACAAGTAACTGTAATTACGATACAAATTATGGCTGGTAGCAGTAACTTCGATACTAATTATGACAGGTAAGTGTAACTTCGATACTAATTATGACAAGGAACTGTTATTTCGATACAAATTATGACAGGTAACAGTAACTTCGTTACTAATTATGGCAAGTGACTGTAATTTCGATACAAATTATGGCAGGTTACAGTAACTTCGATACTAATTATGACAGGTAACTGTAACTTCTATAGTATTTATGACAGGTAACTGTACCTTCGTTAATAATTATGACAAGTAACTGTACTTTCGATACAAATGATGGCAGGTAACTGTAACTTCGATACTAATTATGACAGGTAACAATAACTTCGATACTAATTATGAGAGAAAACAGTAATTTCGATACTAATTATGACAGGTAACAGTATCTTCGATACTAATTATGGCAGGTAACTGTAACTTCGATACTAATGATGACAGTTAACTGTAACTTCGATACTAATTATGACAATTAACTGTAATTTCGATACAAATTATGGCAGGTAACTGTAACTTCGATACTAATTATGACAGGTAACAGTAACTTCGATACTAATTATAACAAGAAACTGTAACTTCGATACTAATTATGACAGGTAACGGTAACTTCGTTACTAATTATGACAAGTAACTGTAATTTCGATACTAATTATGTTAGGTAACTGTATTTTCGATACAAATTATGGTAGGTAACTGTAACTTCGATACTAATTATGACAAGTAACAGTAACTTCGATACTAATTATGACAAGTAACTGTAACTTCGAAACAAATTATGACAGGTAACTGTAACATCGTTACTAATTATGACAAGTAACTGTAATTTCGATACAAATTATGGCAGGTAACTGTAACTTCGATATTAATTATGACAGGTTACAGTATCCTCGATATTAATTATAACAAGTAAATGTAACTTCGATACTAATTATGACGGGTAACTGTAACTTCGATACTAATTATGACTAGTAACTCTAAGTTCGTTACTAATTAGGACAAGTAACTGTAATTTTGATAAAAAATTATGGCAGGTACCTGTAACTTCGATACTAATTACGACAGGTAACTGTAACTTCGTTACTAATTATTACAAGTAACTGTAACTTCGAAACTAATTATGGCAGGTAACTGTAATTTCGATACAAATTATGGCAGGTAACTGTAACTTCGTTACTAATTATGACAGGTAATTGTTACTTCGATACTAATTATGACAGGTAACTGTAACTTCGATACAAATTATGAAAGGTAGCTGTAACTTCGATATTAATGGGACAAGTAACTGTAATTTCGATACAAATTATGGCAGGTAACTGTAACTTCGATACAAATTATGACAGGTTACATTAACTTCGATAGTAATTATGACAAGTAACAGTTACTTCGATACTAATTATGACAAGTAACTATAACTTCGAAACTAATTATGACAGGTAACTGTAACATCGTTACTATATATGACAAGTATCTGTAATTTCGGTACAAATTATGGCAGGTAACTGTAACTTCGATACAAATTATGACAGGTAACTGTAACTTCGTTACTAATTATGACAAGTAACTGTAATTTCGATACAAATAATGGCAGGTAACTGTAACTACGATACTAATTATGACAGGTAACTAACACTTCGATACTAATTATGACAAGGAACTGTTATTTCGATACAAATTATGGCAGGTAACTGTAACTTCGATACTAATTATGACAGGTAATTGTAACTTCGCTACTAATTATGACAAGTAACTGTAATTTCGATACAAATTATGGCAGGTAACTGTAACTTCGATACTAATTATGACAGGTAACAGTAACTTCGATACTAATTATGACAAGTAACTCTAACTTCATTGCAAAATATGACAAGTAACTGTAATATCGATACAAATTATGGCAGGTAACTGTAACTTCGATATTAATTATGACAGGTTACAGTAACCTCGATACTAATTATGACAAGTAAATGTAACTTCGATACTAATTATGACGGGTAACTGTAACTTCGATACTAATTATGACAGGTAACTGTAACTTCGTTACTAATTATTCCAAGTAACTGTAATTTCGATACTTATTATGGCTGGTAACTGTAACGCCGTTACTAATTATGACAAGTAACTGTAATTTCGGTACAAATTATGGCAGGTAACTGTAACTTCGATACTAATGATGACAGAAAACCATAACTTCGATATTAATTATGACAGGTAACAGTAACTTCGATACTAATTATGGCAGGTAACTGTAACTTCGATACTAATTATGACAGTTAACTGTAACTTCGTTACTAATTAGGACAAGTAACTGTAATTTCGATACAAATTATGGCAGGTAACAGTAACTTCGATACTTATTATGACAGGTAACACTAACTTCGAAACTAATTATGACAAGTTACTGTAACTTCGATACTAATTATGACAGGTAACTGTAACTTCGTTACTAATTATGACAAGTAACTGTAATTTCGATGCAAATTATGGCACGTAATTGTAATTTCGATACTAATTATGGCAGGTAACATTAACTTCGATACTAAATATTTTAAGTTACAGTAACTTCGATATTAATTATGACAAGTAACTGTAACTTCGAAACTATTTATGACAGGTAACGGTAACATCGTTACTAATTATGACAAGTAACTGTAATTTCGATACAAATTATGGCTGGTAACTGTAACTTCGATACTAATTATGACAGGTAACAGTCACTTCGATACTAATTATGGCAGGTAACTGTAACTTCGATACTAATTATGACAGTTAACTGTAACTTCGTTACTAATTAGGACAAGTAACTGTAATTTCGATACAAATTATGGCAGGTAACAGTAACTTCGATACTAATTATGACAGGTAACAGTAACTTCGAAACTAATTATGACAAGTTACTGTAACTTCGATACTAATTATGACAGGTAACTGTAACTTCGTTACTAATTATGACAAGTAACTGTAATTTCGATGCAAATTATGGCACGTAATTGTAATTTCGATACTAATTATGGCAGGTAACATTAACTTCGATACTAAATATTTTAAGTTACAGTAACTTCGATATTAATTATGACAAGTAACTGTAACTTCGAAACTATTTATGACAGGTAACGGTAACATCGTTACTAATTATGACAAGTAACTGTAATTTCGATACAAATTATGGCACGTAACTGTAATTTCGATACTAATTATGGCAGGTAACAGTAACTTCGATACTAATTATGACAAGTTACAGTAACTTCGATATTAATTATGACAAGTAACTGTAACTTCGAAACTATTTATGACAGGTAACGGTAACATCGTTACTAATTATGACAAGTAACTGTAATTTCGATACAAATTATGGCTGGTAACTGTAACTTCGATACTAATTATGACAGGTAACAGTAACTTCGATACTAATTATGACAAGTTACTGTAACTTCGATACTAATTATTACAGGTAACGGAAACATCGTTACTAATTATCACAAGTAACTGTAATTTCGATACAAATTATGGCTGGTAACTGTAACATCGATACTAATTATGACAGGTAACAGTAACTTCGATACTAATTATGACAAGTTACTGTAACTTCGATACTAATTTTGACAAGTTACTGTAACTTCGATACTAAATATGACAGGTAACAGTAACTTCGATGCTAATTATGACAAGTTACTGTAACTTCGATACTAATTTTGACAAGTTACTGTAACTTCGATACTAATTATGACAGGTAACGGTAACATCGTTACTAATTATGACAAGTAACTCTAACTTCATTACAAATTATGACAAGTAACTGTAATTTCGATACAAATTAGGGCAGGTAACTGTAACATCGATACTAATTATGACAGGTAACAGGAACTTCGATACTAATTTTGACAAGTAACTGTAATTTCGATACAAATTATGGCTGGTAACTGTAACTTCGTTACTAATTATGACAAGTAACTGTAATTTCGATACAAATTATGGCTGGTAACAGTAACTTCGATACTAATTATGACAGGTAACTGTTACTTCGATACTAGTTATGACAAGGAACTGTTATTTCGATACAACTTATGACAGGTAACAGTAACTTCGTTACTAATTATGGCAAGTGACTGTAATTTCGATACAAATTATGGCAGGTTACAGTAACTTCGATACTAATTATGACAGGTAACTGTAACTTCTATACTAGTTATGACAGGTAACTGTACCTTCGTTACTAATTATGACAAGTAACTGTACTTTCGATACAAATGATGGCAGGTAACTGTAACTTCGATACTAATTATGACAGGTAACAATAACTTCGATACTAATTATGACAGAAAACAGTAATTTCGATACTAATTATGACAGGTAACAGTATCTTCGATACTAATTATGGCAGGTAACTGTAACTTCGATACTAATGATGACAGTTAACTGTAACTTCGTTACTAATTATGACAATTAACTGTAATTTCGATACAAATTAAGGCAGGCAACTGTAACTTCGATACTAATTATGACAGGTAACAGTAACTTCGATACTAATTATAGCAAGAAACTGTAACTTCGATACTAATTATGACAGGTAACGGTAACTTCGTTACTAATTATGACAAGTAACTGTAATTTCGATACTAATTATGGCAGGTAACTGTAACTTCGTTACTAATTATGACAGGTAACTGTTACTTCGATACTAATTATGACAGGTAACTGTAACTTCGATACAAATTATGACAGGTAGCTGTAACTTCGATATTAATTATGACAAGTAACTGTAATTTCGATACAAATTATGGCAGGTAACTGTAACTTCGATACAAATTATGACAGGTAACTGTAACTTCGTTACTAATTATGACAAGTAACTGAAATTTCGATACAAATAATGGCAGGTAACTGTAACTACGATACTAATTATGACAGGTAACTAACACTTCGATACTAATTATGACAAGGAACTGTTATTTCGATACAAATTATGGCAGGTAACTGTAACTTCGATACTAATTATGACAGGTAACTGTAACTTCGCTACTAATTATGACAAGTAACTGTAATTTCGATACAAATTATGGCAGGTAACTGTAACTTCGATACTAATTATGACAGGTAACAGTAACTTCGATACTAATTATGACAAGTAACTGTAACTTAGATACTAATTGTGACAGGTAACAGTAACTTCGATACTAATTATGACAAGTAACTCTAACTTCATTGCAAATTATGACAAGTAACTGTAATTTCGATACTTATTATGGCTGGTAACTGTAACGCCGTTACTAATTATTCCAAGTAACTGTAATTTCGATACTTATTATGGCTGGTAACTGTAACGCCGTTACTAATTATGACAAGTAACTGTAATTTCGGTACAAATTATGGCAGGTAACTGTAACTTCGATACTAATGATGACAGAAAACCGTAACTTCGATATTAATTATGACAGGTAACAGTAACTTCGATACTAATTATGGCAGGTAACTGTAACTTCGATACTAATTATGACAGTTAACTGTAACTTCGTTACTAATTAGGACAAGTAACTGTAATTTCGATACAAATTATGGCAGGTAACAGTAACTTCGATACTTATTATGACAGGTAACATTAACTTCGAAACTAATTATGATAAGTTACTGTAACTTCGATACTAATTATGACAGGTAACTGTAACTTCGTTACTAATTATGACAAGTAACTGTAATTTCGATGCAAATTATGGCACGTAACTGTAATTTCGATACTAATTATGGCAGGTAACAGTAACTTTGATACTAATTATGACATGTTACAGTAACTTCGATATTAATTATGACAAGTAACTGTAACTTTGAAACTATTTATGACAGGTAACGGTAACATCGTTACTAATTATGACAAGTAACTGTAATTTCGATACAAATTATAGCTGGTAACTGTAACTTCGATACTAATTATGACAGGTAACAGTAACTTCGATACTAATTATGGCAGGTAACTGTAACTTCGATACTAATTATGACAGTTAACTGTAACTTCGTAACTAATTAGGACAAGTAACTGTAATTTGGATACAAATTATGGCAGGTAACAGTAACTTCGATACTAATTATGACAGGTAACAATAACTTCGATACTAATTATGACAAGTTACTGTAACTTCGATACTAATTATGACAGGTAACTGTAACTTCGTTACTAATTATGACAAGTAACTGTAATTTCGATACAAATTATGGCACGTAACTGTAATTTCGATACTAATTATGGCAGGTAACAGTAACTTCGATACTAATTATGACAAGTTACAGTAACTTCGATATTAATTATGACAAGTAACTGTAACTTCGAAACTATTTATGACAGGTAACGGTAACATCATTACTAATTATGACAAGTAACGGTAATTTCGATACAAATTATGGCTTGTAACTGTAACTTCGATACTAATTATGACAGGTAACAGTAACTTCGATACTAATTATGACAAGTTACTGTAACTTCGATACTAATTATGACAGGTAACGGAAACATCGTTACTAATTATCACAAGTAACTGTAATTTCGATACAAATTATGGCTGGTAACTGTAACATCGATACTAATTATGACAGGTAACAGTAACTTCGATACTAATTATGACAAGTTACTGTAACTTCGATACTAATTTTGACAAGTTACTGTAACTTCGATACTAATTATGACAGGTAACAGTAACTTCGATGCTAATTATGACAAGTTACTGTAACTTCGATACTAATTTTGACAAGTTACTGTAACTTCGATACTAATTATGACAGGAAACGGTAACATCGTTACTAATTATGACAAGTAACTCTAACTTCATTGCAAATTATGACAAGTAACTGTAATTTCGATACAAATTAGGGCAGGTAACTGTAACATCGATACTAATTATGACAGGTAACAGGAACTTCGATACTTATTTTGACTAGTAACTGTAATTTCGATACAAATTATGGCTGGTAACTGTAACTTCGTTACTAATTATGACAAGTAACTGTAATTTCGATACAAATTATGGCTGGTAACAGTAACTTCGATACTAATTATGACAGGTAACTGTAACTTCTATACTAGTTATGACAGGTAACTGTACCTTCGTTACTAATTATGACAAGTAACTGTACATTCGATACAAATGATGGCAGGTAACTGTAACTTCGATACTAATTATGACAGGTAACAATAACTTCGATACTAATAATGACAAGTTACTGTAACTTCGATACTAATTATCACAGGTAACGGAAACATCGTTACTAATTATCACAAGTAACTGTAATTTCGATACAAATTATGGCTGGTAACTGTAACATCGATACTAATTATGACAGATAACAGTAACTTCCATACTAATTATGACAAGTTACTGTAACTTCGATACTAATTTTGACAAGTTACTGTAACTTCGATAATAATTATGACAGGTAACAGTAACTTCGATGCTAATTATGACAAGTTACTGCAACTTCGATACTAATTTTGGAAGTTACTGTAACTTCGATACTAATTATGACAGGTAACTGTAACTTCGATACTAATTTTGACATGTTATTGTAACTTCGATACTAATTATGACAAGTTACTGTAACTTCGATACTAATTATGACAGGTAACTGTAACTTCGATATTAATTAAGACAGGTAACTGTAACTTCGATACTAATTTTGACAAGTTATTGTAACTTCGATACTAATTATGACAAGTTACTGTAACTTCGATACTAATTTTGACAGGTAACAGTATCTTCGATACTTATTTTGATAAGTTACTTTAACTTCGATACTAATTATGACAAGTAACTGTAACTTCGATACTAATTATTACAGGTAACGGTAACTTCGATATTAATTATGACAAGTTACTGTAAATCCGATACTAATTATGACAGGTAACTGTAACTTCGATACTAATTATGACAGGTAACTGTAACTTCGATACTAATTTTGACAAGTTACTGTAACTTCGATACTAATTTTGACAGGTAACAGTAACTTCGATACTAATTTTGACAAGTTATTGTAACTCCGATACTAATTATGACAAGTAAATGTAACTTCGATACTAATTATGACGGGTAACTATAACTTCGATACTAATAATGACTAGTAACTCTAAGTTCGTTACTAATTGGGACAAGTAACTGTAATTTTGATAAAAAATTATGGCAGGTAACTGTAACTTCGATACTAATTATGACAGGTAACTGTAACTTCGTTACTAATTATTACAAGTAACTGTAACTTCGAAACTAATAATGGCAGGTAACTGTAATTTCGATACAAATTATGGCAGGTAACTGTAACTTCTTTACTAATTATGACAGGTAACTGTAATTTCGGTACAAATTATGGCAGGTAACTGTAACTTCGATACAAATTATGACAGGTAACTGTAACTTCGATATTAATTATGACAAGTAACTGTAATTTCGATACAGATTATGTCAGGTAACAGTAACTTCGATAGTAATTATGACAAGTAACAGTAACATCGATACTAATTATGACAGGTAACTGTAACTTCGATACTAATTATGACAGGTAACTGTAACTTCGATACAAATTATGACAGGTTGCTGTAACTTCGATATTAATTATGACAAGTAACTGAAATTTCGATACAAATTATGGCAGGTAACTGCAACATCGATACTAATTATGACAGGTTACATTAACTACGATACTAATTATGACAAGTAACAGTTACTTCGATACTAATTATGACAAGTAACTAAAACTTCGAAACTAATTATGACAGGTAACTGTAACATCATTACTATTTATGACAAGTATCTGTAATTTCGGTACAAATTATGGCAGGTAACTGTAACTTCGATACAAATTATGACAGGTAACTGTAACTTCGTTACTAATTATGACAAGTAACTGTAATTTCGATACAAATAATGGCAGGTAACTGTAACTACGATACTAATTATGACAGGTAACTGTAACTTCGCTACTAATTATGACAAGTAACTGTAATTTCGATACAAATTATGGCAGGTAACTGTAACTTCGATACTAATTATGACAGGTAACAGTAACTTCGATACTAATTATGACAAGTAACTGTAACTTAGATACTAATTGTGACAGGTAACAGTAACTTCGATACTAATTATGACATGTAACTGTAACTTCGATACTAATTATGACAGGTAACAGTAACTTCGATACTAATTTTGACAAGTTACTGTAACTTCGATACTAATTATGACAAGTTACTGTAACTTCGATACTAATTATGACAGGTAACAGTAACTTCGATACTAATTATGGCAGGTAACTGTAACTTCGATACTAATTATGACAGGTAACTGTAACTTCGATACTAATTATGACAGGTAACAGAAACTTCGATACTAACTATGACAGGTAACAGTAACTTCGATACTAATTATGGCAGGTAACTGTAACTTCGATACTAATTATGACAGGTAACAGTATCTTCGATACTAATTATGGCTGGTAACTGTAACTTCGTTACTAATTATGACAAGTAACTGTAATTACGATACAAATTATGGCTGGTAGCAGTAACTTCGATACTAATTATGACAGGTAAGTGTAACTTCGATACTAATTATGACAAGGAACTGTTATTTCGATACAAATTATGACAGGTAACAGTAACTTCGTTACTAATTATGGCAAGTGACTGTAATTTCGATACAAATTATGGCAGGTTACAGTAACTTCGATACTAATTATGACAGGTAACTGTAACTTCGATACTAATTATGACAGGTAACGGTAACTTTGATACTAATTATGACAAGTTACTGTAACTTCGATACTAATTATGACTGGTAACTGTAACTTCGATACTAATTATGACAGGTAACTGTAACTTCGATACTAATTTTGACAAGTTACTGTAACTTCAATACTACTTATGACAAGTTACTGTAACTTCGATACTAATTTTGACAGGTAACAGTAACTTCGCTACTAATTTTGACAAGTTACTGTAACTTCGATACTAATTATGACAGGTAACGGTAACATCGTTACTAATTATGACAAGTAACTCTAACTTCATTACAAATTATGACAAGTAACTGTAATTTCGATACAAATTAGGGCAGGTAACTGTAACATCGATACTAATTATGACAGGTAACAGGATCTTCGATACTAATTTTGACAAGTTACTGTAACTTCGATACTAATTATGACAGGTAACAGTAACTTCGATGCTAATTATGACAAGTTACTGTAACTTCGATACAAATTTTTACAAGTTACTGTAACTTCGATACTAATTATGACAGGTAACTGTAACTTCGATACTAATTTTGACAAGTTACTGTAACTTCGATACTAATTATGACAAGTTACTGTAACTTCGATACTAATTATGACAGGTAACTGTAACTTCTATACTAATTATGACAGGTAACTGTAACTTCGATACTAATTTTGACAAGTTACTGTAACTTCGATACTAATTATGGCAAGTTACTGTAACTTCGATACTAATTTGGACAGGTAACAGTATCTTCGATACTAATTATGACAAGTAACTGTAACATCGTTACTAATTATGACAAGTAACTGTAATTTCGATAGAAACTATGGCTGGTAACTGTAACATCGATACTAATTATGACAAGTTACTGTAACTTCGATACTAATTTTGACAAGTTACTGTAACTTCGATACTAATTTTGACAAGTTACTGTAACTTCGATACAAATTATGACAGGTAACAGTAACTTCGATGCTAATTATGACAAGTTACTGTAACTTCGATACTAATTTTGACAAGTTACTGTAACTTCGATACTAATTATGACAGGAAACGGTAACATCGTTACTAATTATGACAAGTAACTCTAACTTCATTGCAAATTATGACAAGTAACTGTAATTTCGATACAAATTAGGGCAGGTAACTGTAACATCGATACTAATTATGACAGGTAACTGTAACTTCGATACTAATTATGACAGGTAACAGAAACTTCGATACTAATTATGACAGGTAACAGTAACTTCGATACTAATTATGGCAGGTAACTGTAACTTCGATACTAATTATGACAGGTAACAGTATCTTCGTTACTAATTATGACAGGTAACTGTAACTTCGATACTAATTATGACAAGTAACTGTAATTTCGATACAGATTATGTCAGGTAACAGTAACTTCGATAGTAATTATGACAAGTAACAGTAACATCGATACTAATTATGACAGGTAACTGTAACTTCGATACTAATTATGACAGGTAACTGTAACTTCGATACAAATTATGACAGGTTGCTGTAACTTCGATATTAATTATGACAAGTAACTGAAATTTCGATACAAATTATGGCAGGTAACTGCAACATCGATACTAATTATGACAGGTTACATTAACTACGATACTAATTATGACAAGTAACAGTTACTTCGATACTAATTATGACAAGTAACTAAAACTTCGAAACTAATTATGACAGGTAACTGTAACATCATTACTATTTATGACAAGTATCTGTAATTTCGGTACAAATTATGGCAGGTAACTGTAACTTCGATACAAATTATGACAGGTAACTGTAACTTCGTTACTAATTATGACAAGTAACTGTAATTTCGATACAAATAATGGCAGGTAACTGTAACTACGATACTAATTATGACAGGTAACTGTAACTTCGCTACTAATTATGACAAGTAACTGTAATTTCGATACAAATTATGGCAGGTAACTGTAACTTCGATACTAATTATGACAGGTAACAGTAACTTCGATACTAATTATGACAAGTAACTGTAACTTAGATACTAATTGTGACAGGTAACAGTAACTTCGATACTAATTATGACATGTAACTGTAACTTCGATACTAATTATGACAGGTAACAGTAACTTCGATACTAATTTTGACAAGTTACTGTAACTTCGATACTAATTATGACAAGTTACTGTAACTTCGATACTAATTATGACAGGTAACAGTAACTTCGATACTAATTATGGCAGGTAACTGTAACTTCGATACTAATTATGACAGGTAACTGTAACTTCGATACTAATTATGACAGGTAACAGAAACTTCGATACTAACTATGACAGGTAACAGTAACTTCGATACTAATTATGGCAGGTAACTGTAACTTCGATACTAATTATGACAGGTAACAGTATCTTCGATACTAATTATGGCTGGTAACTGTAACTTCGTTACTAATTATGACAAGTAACTGTAATTACGATACAAATTATGGCTGGTAGCAGTAACTTCGATACTAATTATGACAGGTAAGTGTAACTTCGATACTAATTATGACAAGGAACTGTTATTTCGATACAAATTATGACAGGTAACAGTAACTTCGTTACTAATTATGGCAAGTGACTGTAATTTCGATACAAATTATGGCAGGTTACAGTAACTTCGATACTAATTATGACAGGTAACTGTAACTTCGATACTAATTATGACAGGTAACGGTAACTTTGATACTAATTATGACAAGTTACTGTAACTTCGATACTAATTATGACTGGTAACTGTAACTTCGATACTAATTATGACAGGTAACTGTAACTTCGATACTAATTTTGACAAGTTACTGTAACTTCAATACTACTTATGACAAGTTACTGTAACTTCGATACTAATTTTGACAGGTAACAGTAACTTCGCTACTAATTTTGACAAGTTACTGTAACTTCGATACTAATTATGACAGGTAACGGTAACATCGTTACTAATTATGACAAGTAACTCTAACTTCATTACAAATTATGACAAGTAACTGTAATTTCGATACAAATTAGGGCAGGTAACTGTAACATCGATACTAATTATGACAGGTAACAGGATCTTCGATACTAATTTTGACAAGTTACTGTAACTTCGATACTAATTATGACAGGTAACAGTAACTTCGATGCTAATTATGACAAGTTACTGTAACTTCGATACAAATTTTTACAAGTTACTGTAACTTCGATACTAATTATGACAGGTAACTGTAACTTCGATACTAATTTTGACAAGTTACTGTAACTTCGATACTAATTATGACAAGTTACTGTAACTTCGATACTAATTATGACAGGTAACTGTAACTTCTATACTAATTATGACAGGTAACTGTAACTTCGATACTAATTTTGACAAGTTACTGTAACTTCGATACTAATTATGGCAAGTTACTGTAACTTCGATACTAATTTGGACAGGTAACAGTATCTTCGATACTAATTATGACAAGTAACTGTAACATCGTTACTAATTATGACAAGTAACTGTAATTTCGATAGAAACTATGGCTGGTAACTGTAACATCGATACTAATTATGACAAGTTACTGTAACTTCGATACTAATTTTGACAAGTTACTGTAACTTCGATACTAATTTTGACAAGTTACTGTAACTTCGATACAAATTATGACAGGTAACAGTAACTTCGATGCTAATTATGACAAGTTACTGTAACTTCGATACTAATTTTGACAAGTTACTGTAACTTCGATACTAATTATGACAGGAAACGGTAACATCGTTACTAATTATGACAAGTAACTCTAACTTCATTGCAAATTATGACAAGTAACTGTAATTTCGATACAAATTAGGGCAGGTAACTGTAACATCGATACTAATTATGACAGGTAACTGTAACTTCGATACTAATTATGACAGGTAACAGAAACTTCGATACTAATTATGACAGGTAACAGTAACTTCGATACTAATTATGGCAGGTAACTGTAACTTCGATACTAATTATGACAGGTAACAGTATCTTCGTTACTAATTATGACAGGTAACTGTAACTTCGATACTAATTATGACAGGTAACTGTAACTTCGATACTAATTTTGACAAGTTACCGTAACTTCGATACTAATTATGACAACTTACTGTAACTTCGATACTAATTTTGACAAGTAACTGTAACTTAGATACAAATTATGGCAGGTAACTGTAACATCGATACTAATTATGACAGGTAACAGTAACTTCGATACTAATTATGACAGGTAACAGTAACTTCGATACTTATTATGACAAGTTAC
Organism: Meconema thalassinum; assembly: GCA_946902985.2. Classification (NCBI taxonomy): domain Eukaryota; kingdom Metazoa; phylum Arthropoda; class Insecta; order Orthoptera; family Tettigoniidae; genus Meconema; species Meconema thalassinum. Next base: position 1,175,213,991 of record OX336388.2, on the reverse strand, counting down.
TGTAACTTCGACACTAATTATGACAGGTTACTGTAACCTCGTTACTAATTATGACAAGGAACTGTAATTTCGATACTTATAATGGCAGGTAATTGTAATTTCGATACAAATTATGGCAGGTAACTGTAACTTCGATACTAATTATGACAAGTAACAGTAACTTCGATACTAATTATGACCAGTAACTGTAACTTCGAAACAAATTATGTCAGGTAACTGTAACATCATTACTAATTATGACAAGTAACTGTAATTTCGATACAAATTATGGCAGGTAACTGTAACTTCGATATTAATTATGACAGGTTACAGTAACCTCGATACTAATTATGACAAGTAAGTGTAACTTCGATACTAATTATGACGGGCAACTGTAACTTCGATACTAATTATGACTAGTCACTCTAAGTTCGTTACTAATTAGGACAAGTAACTGTAATTTTGATAAAAAATTATGGCAGATAACTGTAACTTCGATACTAATTATGAGAGGTAACTGTATCTTCGATTCTAATTATGACAGGTAACTGTAACTTCGTTACTAATTATGACTAGTAACTGTAACTTCGAAACTAATTATGGCAGGTAACTGTAACTTCGATACTAATTATGACAAGTAACTGAAATTTCGATAAAAAATATGGCAGGTAACTGTAACTTCGTTACTAATTATGACAGGTAACTGTAATTTTGGTACAAATTATGGCAGGTAACTGTAACTTCGATACAAATTATGACAGATAATTGTAACTTCGATATTAATTATGACAAGTAACTGTAATTTCGATACAGATTATGTCAGGTAACAGTAACTTCGATAGTAATTATGACAAGTAACAGTATCTTCGATAATAATTATGACAGGTAACTGTAACTTCGACACTAATTATGGCAAGTGACTGTAATTTCGATACAAATTATGGCAGGTTACAGTAACTTCGATACTAATTATGACAGGTAAGTGTAACTTCTATACTAATTATGACAGGTAACTGTACCTTCGTTACTAATTATGATAAGTAACTGTATTTTCGATACATATGATGGCAGGTAACTGTAACTTCGATACTAATTATGACAGGTAACAGTAACTTCCATACTAATTATGACAAGTAACTGTAACTTCGATACTAATTATGACAGGTAACAGGAACTTCGATACTAATTTTGACAAGTTACTGTAACTTCGATACTAATTATGACAGGTAACTGTAACTTCTATACTAATTATGACAGGTAACTGTAACTTCGATACTAATTTTGACAAGTTACTGTAACTTCGATACTAATTATGACAAGTTACTGTAACTTCGATACTAATTTTGACAGGTAACAGTATCTTCGATACTAATTATGACAAGTAACTGTAACATCGTTACTAATTATGACAAGTAACTGTAATTTCGATAGAAATTATGGCTGGTAACTGTAACAACGATACTAATTATGACAAGTTACTGTAACTTCGATACTAATTTTGACAAGTTACTGTAACTTCGATACTAATTATGACAAGTAACAGTAACTTCGATACTAATTATGACAGGTAACAGTAACTTCGATACTAATTATGACAGGTAACTGTAACTTCGATACTAATTATGACAGGTAACAGTAACTTCGATACTAATTTTGACAAGTTACTGTTACTTCGATACTAATTATGACAAGTTACTGTAACTTCGATACTAATTATGACAAGTAACAGTAACTTCGATACTAATTATGACAGGTAACAGTTACTTCGATACTAATTATTACAGGTAACTGTAACTTCGTTACTAATTATGGCAAGTAACTGTAATTTCGATACTTATTATGGCTGGAAACTGTAACGTCGTTACTAATTATGACAAGTTACTGTAATTTCGGTACAAATTATGGCAGGTAACTGTAACTTCGATACTAATGATGACAGAAAACCGTAACTTCGATATTAATTATGACAGGTAACAGTAACTTCGATACTAATTATGGCAGGTAACTGTAACTTCGATACTAATTATGACAGTTAACTGTAACTTCGTTACTAATTAGGACAAGTAACTGTAATGTCGATACAAATTATGGCAGGTAACAGTAACTTCGATACTAATTATGACAGGTAACAGTAACTTCGATACTAATTATGACAAGTTACTGTAACTTCGATACTAATTATGATAGGTAACTGTAACTTCGTTACTAATTATGACAAGTAACTGTAATTTCGATACAAATTATGGCACGTAACTGTAATTTCGATACTAATTATGGCAGGTAACAGTAACTTCGATACTAATTATGACAAGTTACAGTAACTTCGATATTAATTATGACAAGTAACTGTAACTTCGAAACTATTTATGACAGGTAACTGTAACATCGTTACTAATTATGACAAGTAACTGTAATTTCGATACAAATTATGGCTGGTAACTGTAACTTCGATACTAATTATGACAGGTAACAGTAACTTCGATACTAATTATGACAAGTTACTGTAACTTCGGTACTAATTATGACAGGTAACGGAAACATCGTTACTAATTATCACAAGTAACTGTAATTTCGATACAAATTATGGCTGGTAACTGTAACATCGATACTAATTATGACAGGTTACAGTAACTTCGATACTAATTATGACAAGTTACTGTAACTTCGATACTAATTTTGACAAGTTACTGTAACTTCGATACTAATTATGACAGGTAACAGTAACTTCGATGCTAATTATGACAAGTTACTGTAACTTCGATACTAATTTTGACAAGTTACTGTAACATCGATACTAATTATGACAGGTAACTGTAACTTCGATACTAATTTTGACAAGTTATTGTAACTTCGATACTAATTATGACAAGTTACTGTAACTTCGATACTAATTACGACAGGTAACTGTAACTTCGATACTAATTATGACAGGTAACTGTAACTTCGATACTAATTTTGACAAAGTACTGTAACTACGATACTAATTATGACAAGTTACTGTAACTTCGATACTAATTTTGACAGGTAACAGTATCTTCGATACTAATTTTGACAAGTTACTGTAACTTCGATACTAATTATGACAGGTAACTGTAACTTCGATACTAATTATGACAGGTAACGGTAACTTTGATACTAATTATGACAAGTTACTGTAACTTCGATACTAATTATGACAGGTAACTGTAACTTCGATACTAATTATGACAGGTAACTGTAACTTCGATACTAACTTTGACAAGTTACTGTAACTTCAATACTACTTATGACAAGTTACTGTAACTTCGATACTAATTTTGACAGGTAACAGTAACTTCGCTACTAATTTTGACAAGTTACTGTAACTTCGATACTAATTATGACAGGTAACGGTAACATCGTTACTAATTATGACAAGTAACTCTAACTTCATTACAAATTATGACAAGTAACTGTAATTTCGATACAAATTAGGGCAGGTAACTGTAACATCGATACTAATTATGATAGGTAACAGGAACTTCGATACTAATTTTGACAAGTTACTGTAACTTCGATACTAATTATGACAGGTAACAGTAACGTCGATGCTAATTATGACAAGTTACTGTAACTTCGATACTTTTTTTGACAAGTTACTGTAACTTCGATACTAATTATGACAGGTAACTGTAACTTCGATACTAATTTTGACAAGTTACTGTAACTTCGATACTAATTATGACAAGTTACTGTAACTTCGATACTAATTATGACAGGTAACTGTAACTTCTATACTAATTATGACAGGTAACTGTAACTTCGATACTAATTTTGACAAGTTACTGTAACTTCGATAAAATTATGGCAAGTTACTGTAACTTCGATACTAATTTTGACAGGTAACAGTATCTTCGATACTAATTATGACAAGTAACTGTAACATCGTTACTAATTATGACAAGTAACTGTAATTTCGATAGAAACTATGGCTGGTAACTGTAACATCGATACTAATTATGACAAGTTACTGTAACTTCGATACTAATTTTGACAAGTTACTGTAACTTCGATACTAATTATGACAAGTAACAGTAACTTCGATACTAATTATGAGAGGTAACAGTAACTTCGATACTAATTATGACAGGTAACTGTAACTTCGATACTAATTATGACAGGTAACAGTAACTTCGATACTAATTTTGACAAGTTACTGTAACTTCGATACTAATTATGACAAGTTACTGTAACTTCGAAACAAATTATGTCAGGTAACTATAACATCATTACTAATTATGACAAGTAACTGTAATTTCGATACAAATTATGGCAGGTAACTGTACCTTCGATATTAATTATGACAGGTTACAGTAACCTCGATACTAATTATGACAAGTAAGTGTAACTTCGATACTAATTATGACGGGCAACTGTAACTTCGATACTAATTATGACTAGTCACTCTAAGTTCGTTACTAATTAGGACAAGTAACTGTAATTTTGATAAAAAATTATGGCAGATAACTGTAACTTCGATACTAATTATGAGAGGTAACTGTATCTTCGATTCTAATTATGACAGGTAACTGTAACTTCGTTACTAATTATGACTAGTAACAGTAACTTCGAAACTAATTATGGCAGGTAACTGTAACTTCGATACTAATTATGACAAGTAACTGTAATTTCGATAAAAAATATGGCAGGTAACTGTAACTTCGTTACTAATTATGACAGGTATCTGTAATTTCGGTACAAATTATGGCAGGTAACTGTAACTTCGATACAAATTATGACAGGTAATTGTAACTTCGATATTAATTATGACAAGTAACTGTAATTTCGATACAGATTATGTCAGGTAACAGTAACTTCGATAGTAATTATGACAAGTAACAGTATCTTCGATACTAATTATGACAGGTAACTGTAACTTCGACACTAATTATGGCAAGTGACTGTAATTTCGATACAAATTATGGCAGGTTACAGTAACTTCGATACTAATTATGACAGGTAACTGTAACTTCTATACTAATTATGACAGGTAACTGTACCTTCGTTACTAATTATGACAAGTAACTGTATTTTCGATACATATGATGGCAGGTAACTGTAACTTCGATACTAATTATGACAGGTAACAGTAACGTCCATACTAATTATGACAAGTAACTGTAACTTCGATACTAATTGTGACAGGTAACTGTAACTTCGATACTAATTATGACAAGTAACTCTAACTTCATTACGAATTATGACAAGTAACTGTAATTTCGATACAAATTATTGCAGGTAACTGAAACATCGTTACTAATTATGGCAGGTAACTGTAATTTCGTTACAAATTATGACAGGTAACAGTAACTTCGATACTAATTATGACAGGTAACTGCAACTTTGACACCATTTATGACAGGTTACTGTAACTTCGTTACTAATTATGACAAGAAACTGTAATTTCGATACTAATTATGGCAGTTAACGGTAATTTCGATACAAATTATGGCAGGTAACTGTAACTTCGATACTAATTATGACAAGTAACAGTAACTTCGATACTAATTATGACAAGTAACTGTAACTTCGAAACAAATTATGACAGGTAACTGTAACATCGTTACTAATTATGACAAGTAACTGTAATTTCGATACAAATTTTGGCAGGTAACTGTAACTTCGATATTAATTATGACAAGTAACAGTAACTTCGCTACTAATTATGACAAGTAAGTGTAACTTCGATACTAATTATGACGGGTAACTGTAACTTCGATACTAATTATGACTAGTAACTCTAAGTTCGTTACTACTTAGGACAAGTAACTGTAATTTGGATATAAAATTATGGCAGGTAACTGTAACTTCGATACTAATTATGACAGGTAACTGTAACTTCGATACTAATTATGACAGGTAACTGTAACTTCGTTACTAATTATGACAACTAACTGTAACTTCGAAACTAATTATGGCAGGTAACTGTAACTTAGATACTAATTATGACAGGTAACTGTAACTTCGATACTAATTTTGACAAGTTATTGTAACTTCGATACTAATTATGACAAGTTACTGTAACTTCGATACTAATTACGACAGGTAACTGTAACTTCGATACTAATTATGACAGGTAACTGTAACTTCGATACTAATTTTGACAAAGTACTGTAACTACGATACTAATTATGACAAGTTACTGTAACTTCGATACTAATTTTGACAGGTAACAGTATCTTCGATACTAATTTTGACAAGTTACTGTAACTTCGATACTAATTATGACAGGTAACTGTAACTTCGATACTAATTATGACAGGTAACGGTAACTTTGATACTAATTATGACAAGTTACTGTAACTTCGATACTAATTATGACAGGTAACTGTAACTTCGATACTAATTATGACAGGTAACTGTAACTTCGATACTAACTTTGACAAGTTACTGTAACTTCAATACTACTTATGACAAGTTACTGTAACTTCGATACTAATTTTGACAGGTAACAGTAACTTCGCTACTAATTTTGACAAGTTACTGTAACTTCGATACTAATTATGACAGGTAACGGTAACATCGTTACTAATTATGACAAGTAACTCTAACTTCATTACAAATTATGACAAGTAACTGTAATTTCGATACAAATTAGGGCAGGTAACTGTAACATCGATACTAATTATGATAGGTAACAGGAACTTCGATACTAATTTTGACAAGTTACTGTAACTTCGATACTAATTATGACAGGTAACAGTAACGTCGATGCTAATTATGACAAGTTACTGTAACTTCGATACTTTTTTTGACAAGTTACTGTAACTTCGATACTAATTATGACAGGTAACTGTAACTTCGATACTAATTTTGACAAGTTACTGTAACTTCGATACTAATTATGACAAGTTACTGTAACTTCGATACTAATTATGACAGGTAACTGTAACTTCTATACTAATTATGACAGGTAACTGTAACTTCGATACTAATTTTGACAAGTTACTGTAACTTCGATAAAATTATGGCAAGTTACTGTAACTTCGATACTAATTTTGACAGGTAACAGTATCTTCGATACTAATTATGACAAGTAACTGTAACATCGTTACTAATTATGACAAGTAACTGTAATTTCGATAGAAACTATGGCTGGTAACTGTAACATCGATACTAATTATGACAAGTTACTGTAACTTCGATACTAATTTTGACAAGTTACTGTAACTTCGATACTAATTATGACAAGTAACAGTAACTTCGATACTAATTATGAGAGGTAACAGTAACTTCGATACTAATTATGACAGGTAACTGTAACTTCGATACTAATTATGACAGGTAACAGTAACTTCGATACTAATTTTGACAAGTTACTGTAACTTCGATACTAATTATGACAAGTTACTGTAACTTCGAAACAAATTATGTCAGGTAACTATAACATCATTACTAATTATGACAAGTAACTGTAATTTCGATACAAATTATGGCAGGTAACTGTACCTTCGATATTAATTATGACAGGTTACAGTAACCTCGATACTAATTATGACAAGTAAGTGTAACTTCGATACTAATTATGACGGGCAACTGTAACTTCGATACTAATTATGACTAGTCACTCTAAGTTCGTTACTAATTAGGACAAGTAACTGTAATTTTGATAAAAAATTATGGCAGATAACTGTAACTTCGATACTAATTATGAGAGGTAACTGTATCTTCGATTCTAATTATGACAGGTAACTGTAACTTCGTTACTAATTATGACTAGTAACAGTAACTTCGAAACTAATTATGGCAGGTAACTGTAACTTCGATACTAATTATGACAAGTAACTGTAATTTCGATAAAAAATATGGCAGGTAACTGTAACTTCGTTACTAATTATGACAGGTATCTGTAATTTCGGTACAAATTATGGCAGGTAACTGTAACTTCGATACAAATTATGACAGGTAATTGTAACTTCGATATTAATTATGACAAGTAACTGTAATTTCGATACAGATTATGTCAGGTAACAGTAACTTCGATAGTAATTATGACAAGTAACAGTATCTTCGATACTAATTATGACAGGTAACTGTAACTTCGACACTAATTATGGCAAGTGACTGTAATTTCGATACAAATTATGGCAGGTTACAGTAACTTCGATACTAATTATGACAGGTAACTGTAACTTCTATACTAATTATGACAGGTAACTGTACCTTCGTTACTAATTATGACAAGTAACTGTATTTTCGATACATATGATGGCAGGTAACTGTAACTTCGATACTAATTATGACAGGTAACAGTAACGTCCATACTAATTATGACAAGTAACTGTAACTTCGATACTAATTGTGACAGGTAACTGTAACTTCGATACTAATTATGACAAGTAACTCTAACTTCATTACGAATTATGACAAGTAACTGTAATTTCGATACAAATTATTGCAGGTAACTGAAACATCGTAACTAATTATGGCAGGTAACTGTAATTTCGTTACAAATTATGACAGGTAACAGTAACTTCGATACTAATTATGACAGGTAACTGCAACTTTGACACCATTTATGACAGGTTACTGTAACTTCGTTACTAATTATGACAAGAAACTGTAATTTCGATACTAATTATGGCAGTTAACGGTAATTTCGATACAAATTATGGCAGGTAACTGTAACTTCGATACTAATTATGACAAGTAACAGTAACTTCGATACTAATTATGACAAGTAACTGTAACTTCGAAACAAATTATGACAGGTAACTGTAACATCGTTACTAATTATGACAAGTAACTGTAATTTCGATACAAATTTTGGCAGGTAACTGTAACTTCGATATTAATTATGACAAGTAACAGTAACTTCGCTACTAATTATGACAAGTAAGTGTAACTTCGATACTAATTATGACGGGTAACTGTAACTTCGATACTAATTATGACTAGTAACTCTAAGTTCGTTACTACTTAGGACAAGTAACTGTAATTTGGATATAAAATTATGGCAGGTAACTGTAACTTCGATACTAATTATGACAGGTAACTGTAACTTCGATACTAATTATGACAGGTAACTGTAACTTCGTTACTAATTATGACAACTAACTGTAACTTCGAAACTAATTATGGCAGGTAACTGTAACTTAGATACTAATTATGACAGGTAACTGTTACTTCGTTACAAATTATGAGAGGTAACTGTAACTTCGATATTAATTATGACAAGTAACTGTAATTTCGATACAGATTATGTCACGTAACTGTAACTTCGATACAAATTATGACAGGTAACTGTAACTTCGTTACTAATTATGACAAGTAACTGTAATTTCGATACTTATTATGGCTGGTAACTGTAACGTCGTTACTAATTATGACAAGTAACTGTAATTTCGATACAAATTATGGCAGGTAACTGTAACTTCGATACTAATGATGATAGAAAACCGTAACTTCGATACTAATTATGACAGGTAACAGTAACTTCGATACTAATTATGGCAGGTAACTGTAACTTCGATACTAATTATGACAGTTAACTGTAACTTCGTTACTAATTATGACAAGTAACTGTAATTTCGATACAAATTATGGCAGGTAACAGTAACTTCGATACTAATTATGACAGGTAACAGTAACTTCGATACTAATTATGACAAGTTACTGTAACTTCGATGTTAATTATGACAGGTAACTGTAACTTCGTTACTAATTATGAAAAGTAACTGTAATTTCGATACAAATTCTGGCACGTAACTGTAATTTGGATACTAATTATGGCAGGTAACAGTAACTTCGATACAAATTATGACGAGTTACAGTAACTTCGATACTAATTATGACAAGTTACTGTAACTTCGATACTAATTATGACAAGTAACTGTAACTTCGAAACTAATTATGACAGGTAACGGTAACATCGTTACTAATTATGACAAGTAACTGTAATTTCGATACACAATATGGCTGGTAACTCTAACTTCGATACTAATTATGACAGGTAACGGTAACATCGTTACTTATTATCACAAGAAACTGTAATTTCGATACAAATTATGGCTGGTAACTGTAACATCGATACTTATATTGACAGGTAACAGTAACTTCGATACTAATTATGACAAGTTACTGTAACTTCGATACTAATTTTGACAAGTTACTGTAACTTCGATACTAATTATGACAGGTAATAGTAACTTCGATGCTAATTATGACAAGTTACTGTAACTTCGATACTAATTATGACAAGTTACTGTAACTTCGATACTAATTTTGACAGGTAACAGTATCTTCGATACTAATTATGACAAGTAACTGTAACAACGTTACTAATTATGACAAGTAACTGTAATTTCGATAGAAATTATGGCTGGTAACTGTAACAACGATACTAATTATGACAAGTTACTGTAACTTCGATACTTATTTTGACAAGTTACTGTAACTTCGATACTAATTATGACAAGTAACAGTAACTTCGATATTAATTATGACAGGTAACAGTAACTTCGATACTAATTATGACAGGTAACTGTAACTTCGATACTAATTATGACAGGTAACAGTAACTTCGATACTAATTTTGACAAGTTACTGTAACTTCGATACTATTTATGACAAGTTACTGTAACTTCGATACAAATTAGACAAGTAACAGTAACTTCGATACTAATTATGACAGGTAACAGTAACTTCAATACTAATTATTACAGGTAACTGTAACTTCGATACTAATTATGGCAGGTAACTGTAACTTCGTTACTAATTATGACAAGTAACTGTAATTTCGATACTTATTATGGCTGGTAACTGTAACGTCGTTACTAATTATGACAGGTTACTGTAATTTCGGTACAAATTATGGCAGGTAACTGTAACTTCGATACTAATGATGACAGAAAACCGTAACTTCGATATTAATTATGACAGGTAACAGTAACTTCGATACTATTTATGGCAGGTAACTGTAACTTCGATACTAATTATGACAGTTAACTGTAACTTCGTTACTAATTAGGACAAGTAACTGTAATTTCGATACAAATTATGGCAGGTAACAGTAACTTCGATACTAATTATGACAGGTAACAGTAACTTCGATACAAATTATGACAAGTTACTGTAACTTCGATACTAATTATGACAGGTAACTGTAACTTCGTTACTAATTATGACAAGTAACTGTAATTTCGATACAAATTATGGCACGTAACTGTAATTTCGATACTAATTATGGCAGGTAACAGTAACTTCGATACTAATTATGACAAGTTACAGTAACTTCGATATTAATTATGACAAGTAACTGTAACTTCGAAACTATTTATGACAGGTAACGGTAACATCGTTACTAATTATGACAAGTAACTGTAATTTCGATACAAATTATGGCTGGTAACTGTAACTTCGATACTAATTATGACAGGTAACAGTAACTTCGATACTAATTATGACAAGTTACTGTAACTTCGGTACTAATTATGACAGATAACGGAAACATCGTTACTAATTATCACAAGTAACTGTAATTTCGATACAAATTATGGCTGGTAACTGTAACATCGATACTAATTATGACAGGTAACAGTAACTTCGATAATAATTATGACAAATAACTGTAACTTCGATACTAATTTTGACAAGTTACTGTAACTTCGATACTAATTATGACAGGTAACAGTAACTTCGATGCTAATTATGACAAGTTACTGTAACTTCGATACTAATTTTGACAAGTTACTGTAACATCGATACTAATTATGACAGGTAACTGTAACTTCGATACTAATTGTGACAAGTTATTGTAACTTCGATACTAATTATGACAAGTTACTGTAACTTCGATACTAATTACGACAGGTAACTGTAACTTCGATACTAATTATGACAGGTAACTGTAACTTCGATACTAATTTTGACAAGTTACTGTAACTTCGGTACTAATTATGACAAGTTACTGTAACTTCGATACTAATTTTGACAGGTAACAGTATCTTCGATACTAATTTTGACAAGTTACTGTAACTTCGATACTAATTATGACAGGTAACTGTAACTTCGATACTAATTATGACAGGTAACGGTAACTTCGATACTAATTATGACAAGTTACTGTAACTTCGATACTAATTATGACAGGTAACTGTAACTTCGATACTATTTATGACAGGTAACTGTAACTTCGATACTAATTTTGACAAGTTACTGTAACTTAAATACTAATTATGACAAGTTACTGTATCTTCGATACTAATTTTGACAGGTAACAGTAACTTCGATACTAATTTTGACAAGTTACTGTAACTTCGATACTAATTATGACAGGTAACGGTAACATCGTTACTAATTATGACAAGTAACTCTAACTTCATTATAAATTATGACAAGTAACTGTAATTTCGATACAAATTAGGGCAGGTAACTGTAACATCGATACTAATTATGACAGGTTACAGGAACTTCGATACTAATTTTGACAAGTTACTGTAACTTCGATACTAATTATGACAGGTAACAGTAACTTCGATGCTAATTATGACAAGTTACTGTAACTTCGATACTAATTTTGACAAGTTACTGTAACTTCGATACTAATTATGACAGGTAACTGTAACTTCGATACTAATTTGGACAAGTTACTGTAACTTCGATACTAATTATGACAAGTTACTGTAACTTCGATACTAATTATGACAGGTAACTGTAACTTCTATACTAATTATGACAGGTAACTGTAACTTCGATACTAATTTTGACAGGTAACAGTATCTTCGATACTAATTATGACAAGTAACTGTAACATCGTTACTAATTATGACAAGTAACTGTAATTTCGATAGAAATTATGGCTGGTAACTGTAACATCGATATTAATTATGACAAGTTACTGTAACTTCGATACTAATTTTGACAAGTTACTGTAACTTCGATACTAATTATGACAAGTAACAGTAACTTCGATACTAATAATGACAGGTAACAGTAACTTCGATACTAATTATGACAGGTAACTGTAACTTCGATACTAATTATGACAGGTAACAGTAACTTCGATACTAATTTTGACAAGTTACTGTAACTTCGATACTAATTATGACAAGTTACTGTAACTTCGATACTAATTATGACAGGTAACAGTAACGTCGATACTAATTATGGCAGGTAACTGTAACTTCGATACTAATTATGACAGGTAACTGTAACTTCGATACTAATTATGACAGGTAATCGAAACTTCGATACTAATTATGACAGGTAACAGTAACTTCGATACTAATTATGGCAGGTAACTGTAACTTCGATACTAATTATGACAGGTAACAGTAACTTCGATACTAATTATGACAGGTAACTGTAACTTCAATACTAATTATGACAGGTAACTGTAACTTCGATACTAATTTTGACAAGTTACCGTAACTTCGATACTAATTATGACAAGTTACTGTAACTTCGATACTAATTTTGACAAGTAACTGTAACTTCGATACAAATTATGGCAGGTAACTGTAACATCGATACTAATTATGACAGGTAACAGTAACTTCGATACTAATTATGACAGGTAACAGTAATTTCGATAGAAATTATGGCTGGTAACTGTAACATCGATATTAATTATGACAAGTTACTGTAACTTCGATACTAATTTTGACAAGTTACTGTAACTTCGATACTAATTATGACAAGTAACAGTAACTTCGATACTAATTATGACAGGTAACTGTAACTTCGATACTAATTTTGACAAGTTACCGTAACTTCGATACTTATTATGACAAGTTACTGTAACTTCGACACTAATTATGACAGGTTACTGTAACTTCGTTACTAATTATGACAAGGAACTGTAATTTCGATACTAATAATGGCAGGTAATTGTAATTTCGATACAAATTATGGCAGGTAACTGTAACTTCGTTACTAATTATGACAAGTAACAGTAACTTCGATACTAATTATGACCAGTAACTGTAACTTCGAAACAAATTATGACAGGTAACTGTAACATCATTACTAATTATGACAAGTAACTGTAATTTCGATACAAATTATGGCAGGTAACTGTAACTTCGATATTAATTATGACAGGTTACAGTAACCTCGATACTAATTATGACAAGTAAGTGTAACTTCGATACTAATTATGACGGGCAACTGTAACTTCGATACTAATTATGACTAGTAACTCTAAGTTCGTTACTAATTAGGACAAGTAACTGTAATTTTGATAAAAAATTATGGCAGATAACTGTAACATCGATACTAATTATAAGAGGTAACTGTAACTTCGTTACTAATTATGACAGGTAACTGTAATTTCGGTACAAATTATGGCAGGTAACTGTAACTTCGATACAAATTATGACAGGTAATTGTAACTTCGATATTAATTATGACAAGTAACTGTAATTTCGATACAGATTATGTCAGGTAACAGTAACTTCGATAGTAATTATGACAAGTAACAGTAACTTCGATACTAATTATGACAGGTAACTGTAACTTCGACACTAATTATGGCAAGTGACTGTAATTTCGATACAAATTATGGCAGGTTAGAGTAACTTCGATACTAATTATGACAGGTAACTGTAACTTCTATACTAATTATGACAGGTAACTGTACCTTCGTTACTAATTATGACAAGTAACTGTACTTTCGATACAAATGATGGCAGGTAACTGTAACTTCGATACTAATTATGACAGGTAACAATAACTTCGATACTAATTATGACAGAAAACAGTAACTTCGATACCAATTATGACAGGTAACAGTATCTTCGATACTAATTATGGCAGGTAACGGTAACTTCGTTACTAATTATGACAAGTAACTGTAATTTCGATACAAATTATGGCAGGTAACTGTAACTTCGATACTAATTATGACAGGTTACATTAACTTCGATACTAATTATGACAAGTAACAGTTACTTCGATACTAATTATGACAAGTAACTATAACTTCGAAACTAATTATGACAGGTAACTGTAACATCGATACTAATTATGACAAGTATCTGTAACTTCGATACTAATTATGACAGGTAACTGTAACTTCGATACTAATTATGACAAGTAACTCTAACTTCATTACGAATTATGACAAGTAACTGTAATTTCGATACAAATTATTGCAGGTAACTGAAACATCGTTACTAATTATGGCAGGTAACTGTAATTTCGATACAAATTATGACAGGTAACAGTAACTTCGATACTAATTATGACAGGTAACTGCAACTTTGACACCAATTATGACAGGTTACTGTAACTTCGTTACTAATTATGACAAGAAACTGTAATTTCGATACTAATTATGGCAGTAAACGGTAATTTCGATACAAATTATGGCAGGTAACTGTAACTTCGATACTAATTATGACAAGTAACAGTAACTTCGATACTAATTATGACAAGTAACTGTAACTTCGAAACAAATTATGACAGGTAACTGTAACATCGTTACTAATTATGACAAGTAACTGTAATTTCGATACAAATTATGGCAGGTAACTGTAACTTCGATACTAATTATGACTAGTAACTCTAAGTTCGTTACTACTTAGGACAAGTAACTGTAATTTGGATAAAAAATTATGGCAGGTAACTGTAACTTCGATACTAATTATGACAGGTAACTGTTACTTCGATACTAATTATGACAGGTAACTGTAACTTCGTTACTAATTATGACAACTAACTGTAACTTCGAAACTAATTATGGCAGGTAACTGTAAATTCGATACTAATTATGACAAGTAACTGTAATTTCGATACAAATTATGGCAGGTTACTGTAACTTCTTTACTAATTATGACAGGTAACTGTAATTTCGGTACAAATTATGGCAGGTAACTGTAACTTCGATACAAATTATGACAGGTAACTGTAATTTCGATATTAATTATGACAAGTAACTGTAATTTAGATACAGATTATGTCAGGTAACAGTAACTTCGATAGTAATTATGACAAGTAACAGTAACTTCGATACTAATTATGACAGGTAACTGTAACTTCGATATTAATTATGACAGGTAACTGTTACTTCGTTACAAATTATGAGAGGTAACTGTAACTACGATATTAATTATGACAAGTAACTGTAATTTCGATACAGATTATGTCAGGTAACTGTAACTTCGATACAAATTATGACAGGTAACTGTAACTTCGTTACTAATTATGACAAGTAACTGTAATTTCGATACTTATTATGGCTGGTAACTGTAACGTCGTTACTAATTATGACAAGTAACTGTAATTTCGATACAAATTATGGCAGGTAACTGTAACTTCGATACTAATGATGATAGAAAACCGTAACTTCGATACTAATTATGACAGGTAACAGTAACTTCGATACTAATTATGGCAGGTAACTGTAACTTCGATACGAATTATGACAGTTAACTGTAACTTCGTTACTAATTATGACAAGTAACTGTAATTTCGATTCAAATTATGGCAGGTAACAGTAACTTCGATACTAATTATGACAGGTAACAGTAACTTCGATACTAATTATGACAAGTTACTGTAACTTCGATGCTAATTATGACAGGTAACTGTAACTTCGTTACTAATTATGACAAGTAACTGTAATTTCGATACAAATTATGGCACGTAACTGTAATTTCGATCCTAATTATGGCAGGTAACAGTAACTTCGATACAAATTATGACGAGTTACAGTAACTTCGATACTAATTATGACAAGTTACTGTAACTTCGATACTAATTATGACAAGTAACTGTAACTTCGAAACTAATTATGACAGGTAACGGTAACATCGTTACTAATTATGACAAGTAACTGTAATTTCGATACACAATATGGCTGGTAACTGTAACTTCGATACTAATTATGACAGATAACGGTAACATCGTTACTAATTATCACATGTAACTGTAATTTCGATACAAATTATGGCTGGTAACTGTAACATCGATACTAATTATGACAGGTAACAGTAACTTCGATACTAATTATGACAAGTTACTGTAACTTCGATACTAATTTTGACAAGTTACTGTAACATCGATACTAATTATGACAGGTAACAGTAACTTCGATGCTAATTATGACAAGTTACTGTACTTCGATACTAATTATGACAAGTTACTGTAACTTCGATACTAATTTTGACAGGTAACAGTATCTTCGGTACTAATTATGACAAGTAACTGTAACATCGTTACTAATTATGACAAGTAACTGTAATTTCGATAGAAATTATGGCTGGTAACTGTAACAACGATACTAATTATGACAAGTTACTGTAACTTCGATACTAATTTTGACAAGTTACTGTAACTTCGATACTAATAATGGCAAGTAACAGTAACTTCGATACTAATTATGACAGGTAACAGTAACTTCGATACTAATTATGACAGGTAACTGTAACTTCGATACTAATTATGACAGGTAACAGTAACTTCGATACTAATTTTGACAAGTTACTGTAACTTCGATACTTATTATGACAAGTTACTGTAACTTCGATACTAATTATGACAAGTAACAGTAACTTCGATACTAATTATGACAGGTAACAGTAACTTCGATACTAATTATTACAGGTAACTGTAACTTCGTTACTAAATTTGACAAGTAACTGTAATTTTGATACTTATTATGGCTGGTAACTGTAACGTCGTTACTAATTATGACAAGTAACTGTAATTTCGGTACAAATTATGGCAGGTAACTGTAACTTCGATACTAATGATGACAGAAAACAGTAACTTCGATATTAATTATGACAGGTAACAGTAACTACGATACTAATTATGGCAGGTAACTGTAACTTCGATACTAATTATGACAGTTAACTGTAACTTCGTTACTAATTAGGACAAGTAACTGTAATTTCGGTACAAATTATGGCAGGTAACAGTAACTTCGATACTAATTATGACAGGTAACAGTAACTTCGATACAAATTATGACAAGTTACTGTAACTTCGATACTAATTATGGCAGGTAACAGTAACTTCGATACTAATTATGACAAGTAACTGTAATTTCGATACAAATTATGGCAGGTAACTGTAACTTCGATACTAATGATGACAGAAAACAGTAACTTCGATATTAATTATGACAGGTAACAGTAACTACGATACTAATTATGGCAGGTAACTGTAACTTCGATACTAATTATGACAGTTAACTGTAACTTCGTTACTAATTAGGACAAGTAACTGTAATTTCGGTACAAATTATGGCAGGTAACAGTAACTTCGATACTAATTATGACAGGTAACAGTAACTTCGATACTAATTATGACAGGTAACAGTAACTTCGTTACTATTTATGACAGGTAACGGTAACATCGATACTAATTATGACAAGTAACTGTAATTTCGATACAAATTATGGCTGGTAACTGTAACTTCGATACTAATTATGACAGGTAACAGTAACTTCGATACTAATTATGACAAGTTACTGTAACTTCGGTACTAATTATGACAGGTAACGGAAACATCGTTACTAATTATCACAAGTAACTGTAATTTCGATACAAATTATGGCTGGTAACTGTAACATCGATACTAATTATGACAGGTAACAGTAACTTCGATACTAATTATGACAAATAACTGTAACTTCGATACTAATTTTGACAAGTTACTGTAACTTCGATACTAATTATGACAGGTAACAATAACTTCGATGCTAATTATGACAAGTTACTGTAACTTCGATACTAATTTTGACAAGTTACTGTAACATCGATACTAATTATGACAGGTAACTGTAACTTCGATACTAATTTTGACAAGTTATTGTAACTTCGATACTAATTATGACAAGTTACTGTTACTTCGATACTAATTACGACAGGTAACTGTAACTTCGATACTAATTATGACAGGTAACTGTAACTTCGATACTAATTTTGACAAGTTACTGTAACTTCAATACTAATTATGACAAGTTACTGTATCTTCGATACTAATTTTGACAGGTAACAGTAACGTCGATACTAATTTTGACAAGTTACTGTAACTTCGATACTAATTATTACAGGTAACGGTAACATCGTTACTAATTATGACAAGTAACTCTAACTTCATTATAAATTATGACAAGTAACTGTAATTTCGATACAAATTAGGGCAGGTAACTGTAACATCGATACTAATTATGACAGGTAACAGGAACTTCGATACTAATTTTGACAAGTTACTGTAACTTCGATACTAATTATGACAGGTAACAGTAACTTCGATGCTAATTATGACAAGTTACTGTAACTTCGATACTAATTTTGACAAGTTACTGTAACTTCGATACTAATTATGACAGGTAACTGTAACTTCTATACTAATTATGACAGGTAACTGTTACTTCGATACTAATTTTGACAAGTTACTGTAACTTCGATACTAATTATGACAAGTTAATGTAACTTCGATACTAATTTTGACAGGTAACAGTATCTTCGATACTAATTATGACAAGTAACTGTAACAGCGTTACTAATTATGACAAGTAACTGTAATTTCGATAGAAATTATGGCTGGTAACTGTAACATCGATACTAATTATGACAAGTTACTGTAACTTCGATACTAATTTTGACAAGTTACTGTAACTTCGATACTAATTATGACAAGTAACAGTAACTTCGATACTAATAATGACAGGTAACAGTAACTTCGATACTAATTATGACAGGTAACTGTAACTTCGATACTAATTATGACAGGTAACAGTAACTTCGATACTAATTTTGACAAGTTACTGTAACTTCGATACTAATTATGACAAGTTACTGTAACTTCGGTACTAATTATGACAGGTAACAGTAACGTCGATACTAATTATGGCAGGTAACTGTAACTTCGATACTAATTATGACAGGTAACTGTAACTTCGATACTAATTATGACAGGTAACAGAAATTTCGATACTAATTATGACAGGTAACAGTAACTTCGATACTAATTATGGCAGGTAACTGTAACTTCGATACTAATTATGACAGGTAACAGTAACTTCGATACTAATTATGACAGGTAACTGTAACTTCGATACTAATTATGACAGGTAACTGTAACTTCGATACTAATGATGACAGAAAACCGTAACTTCGATATTAATTATGACAGGTAACAGTAACTTCGATACTAATTATGGCAGGTAACAGTAACTTCGATACTAATTATGACAGTTAACTGTAACTTCGTTACTAATTAGGACAAGTAACTGTAATTTCGATACAAATTATGGCAGGTAACAGTAACTTCGATACTAATTATGACAGGTAACAGTAACTTCGATACAAATTATGACAAGTTACTGTAACTTCGATACTAATTATGACAGTTAACTGTAACTTCGTTACTAATTATGACAAGTAACTGTAATTTCGATACAAATTATGGCACGTAACTGTAATTTCGATACTAATTATGGCAGGTAACAGTAACTTCGATACTAATTATGACAAGTTACAGTAACTTCGATATTAATTATGACAAGTAACTGTAACTTCGAAACTATTTATGACAGGTAACGGTAACATCGTTACTAATTATGACAAGTAACTGTAATTTCGATACAAATTATGGCTGGTAACTGTAACTTCGATACTAATTATGACAGGTAACAGTAACTTCGATACCAATTATGACAAGTTACTGTAACTTCGGTACTAATTATGACAGGTAACGGAAACATCGTTACTAATTATCACAAGTAACTGTAATTTCGATACAAATTATGGCTGGTAACTTTAACATCGATACTAATTATGACAGGTAACAGTAACTTCGATAATAATTATGACAAATAACTGTAACTTCGATACTAATTTTGACAAGTTACTGTAACTTCGATACTAATTATGACAGGTAACAGTAACTTCGATGCTAATTATGACAAGTTACTGTAACTTCGATACTAATTTTGACAAGTTACTGTAACATCGATACTAATTATGACAGGTAACTGTAACTTCGATACTAATTTTGACAAGTTATTGTAACTTCGATACTAATTATGACAAGTTACTGTAACTTCGATACTAATTACGACAGGTAACTGTAACTTCGATACTAATTATGACAGGTAACTGTAACTTCGATACTAATTTTGACAAGTTACTGTAACTTCGATACTAATTATGACAAGTTACTGTAACTTCGATACTAATTTTGACAGGTAACAGTATCTTCGATACTAATTTTGACAAGTTACTGTAACTTCGATACTAATTATGACAGGTAACTGTAACTTCGATACTAATTATGACAGGTAACGGTAATTTCGATACTAATTATGACAAGTTACTGTAACTTCGATACTAATTATGACAGGTAACTGTAACTTCGATACTAATTATGACAGGTAACTGTAACTTCGATACTAATTTTGACAAGTTACTGTAACTTCAATACTAATTATGACAAGTTACTGTATCTTCGATACTAATTTTGACAGGTAACAGTAACTTCGATACTAATTTTGACAAGTGACTGTAACTTCGATACTAATTATGACAGGTAACGGTAACATCGTTACTAATTATGACAAGTAACTCTAACTTCATTATAAATTATGACAAGTAACTGTAATTTCGATACAAATTAGGGCAGGTAACTGTAACATCGATACTAATTATGACAGGTAACAGGAATTTCGATACTAATTTTGACAAGTTACTGTAAATTCGATACTAATTATGACAGGTAACTGTAACTTCGATACTAATTTGGACAAGTTACTGTAACTTCGATACTAATTATGACAAGTTACTGTAACTTCGATACTAATTATGACAGGTAACTGTAACTTCTATACTAATTATGACAGGTAACTGTAACTTCGATACTAATTTTGACAAGTTACTGTAACTTCGATACTAATTATGACAAGTTACTGTAACTTTGATACTAATTTTGACAGGTAACAGTATCTTCGATACTAATTATGACATGTAACAGTAACATCGTTACTAATTATGACAAGTAACTGTAATTTCGATAGAAATTATGGCTGGTAACTGTAACATCGATATTAATTATGACAAGTTACTGTAACTTCGATACTAATTTTGACAAGTTACTGTAACTTCGATACTAATTATGACAAGTAACAGTAACTTCGATACTAATAATGACAGGTAACAGTAACTTCGATACTAATTATGACAGGTAACTGTAACTTCGATACTAATTATGACAGGTAACAGTAACTTCGATACTAATTTTGACAAGTTACTGTACCTTCGATACTAATTATGACAGGTAACAGTAACGTCGATACTAATTATGGCAGGTAACTGTAACTTCGATACTAATTATGACAGGTAACTGTAACTTCGATACTAATTATGACAGGTAACAGAAACTTCGATACTCATTATGACAGGTAACAGTAACTTCGATACTAATTATGGCAGGTAACTGTAACTTCGATACTAATTATGACAGGTAACAGTAACTTCGATACTAATTATGACAGGTAACTGTAACTTCGATACTAATTATGACAGGTAACTGTAACTTCGATACTAATTTTGACAAGTTACCGTAACTTCGATACTAATTATGACAAGTTACTGTAACTTCGATACTAATTTTGACAAGTAACTGTAACTTCGATACAAATTATGGCAGGTAACTGTAACATCGATACTAATTATGACAGGTAACAGTAACTTCGATACTAATTATGACAGGTAACAGTAACTTCGATACTTATTATGACAAGTTACTGTAACTTCGACACTAATTATGACAGGTTACTGTAACTTCGTTGCTAATTATGACAAGAAACTGTAATTTCGATACTAATAATGGCAGGTAATTGTAATTTCGATACAAATTATGGCAGGTAACTGTAACTTCGTTACTAATTATGACAAGTAACAGTAACTTCGATACTAATTATGACCAGTAACTGTAACTTCGAAACAAATTATGACAGGTAACTGTAACATCATTACTAATTATGACAAGTAACTGTAATTTCGATACAAATTATGGCAGGTAACTGTAACTTCGATATTAATTATGACAGGTTACAGTAACCTCGATACTAATTATGACAAGTAAGTGTAACTTCGATACTAATTATGACGGGCAACTGTAACTTCGATACTAATTATGACTAGTAACTCTATGTTCGTTACTAATTAGGACAAGTAACTGTAATTTTTGATTAAAAATTATGGCAGATAACTGTAACTTCGATACTAATTATGAGAGGTAACTGTAACTTCGATACTAATTATGACAGGTAACTGTAACTTCGTTACTAATTATGACTAGTAACTGTAACTTCGAAGCTAATTATGGCAGGTAGCTGTAACTTCGATACTAATTATGACAAGTAACTGTAATTTCGATAAAAAATATGGCAGGTAACAGTAACTTCGTTACTAATTATGACAGGTAACTGTAATTTCGGTACAAATTATGGCAGGTAACTGTAACTTCGATACAAATTATGACAGGTAATTGTAACTTCGATATTAATTATGACAAGTAACTGTAATTTCGATACAGATTATGTCAGGTAACAGTAACTTTGATAGTAATTATGACAAGTAACAGTAACTTCGATACTAATTATGACAGGTAACTGTAACTTCGACACAAATTATGGCAAGTGAATGTAATTTCGATACAAATTATGGCAGGTTACTTTAACTTCGATACTAATTATGACAGGTAACTGTAACTTCTATACTAATTATGACAGGTAACTGTACCTTCGTTACTAATTATGACAAGTAACTGTACTATCGATACAAATGATGGCAGGTAACTGTAACTCCGATACTAATTATGACAGGTAACAATAACTTCGATACTAATTATGACAGAAAACAGTAACTTCGATACCAATTATGACAGGTAACAGTATCTTCGATAATAATTATGGCAGATAACGGTAACTTCGTTACTAATTATGACAAGTAACTGTAATTTCGATACAAATTATGGCAGGTAACTGTAACTTCGATACTAATTATGACAGGTTACATTAACTTCGATACTAATTATGACAAGTATCTGTAATTTCGGTACAAATTATGGCAGGTAACTGTAACTTCGATACTAATTATGACAGGTAACAGTAACTTCCATACTAATTATGACAAGTAACTGTAACTTCGATACTTATTATGACAGGTAACTGTAACTTCGATACTAATTATGACAAGTAACTCTAACTTCATTACGAATTATGACAAGTAACTGTAATTTCGATACAAATTATTGCAGGTAACTTAAACATCGTTACTAATTATGGCAGGTAACTGTAATTTCGATACAAATTATGACAGGTAACAGTAACTTCGATACTAATTATGACAGGTAACTGCAACTTTGACACCAATTATGACAGGGTACTGTAACTTCGTTACTAATTATGACAAGAAACTGTAATTTCGATACTAATTATGGCAGTTAACGGTAATTTCGATACAAATAATGGCAGGTAACTGTAACTCCGATACTAATTATGACAAGTAACAGTAACTTCGATACTAATTATGACAAGTAACTGTAACTTCGAAACAAATTATGACAGGTAACTGTAACATCGTTACTAATTATGAGAAGTAACTGTAATTTCGATACAAATTATGGCAGGTAACTGTAACTTCGATATTAATTATGACAGGTTACAGTAACCTCGCTACTAATTATGGCAAGTAAGTGTAACTTCGATACTAATTATGACGGGTAACTGTAACTTCGATACTAATTATGACTAGTAACTCTAAGTTCGTTACTACTTAGGACAAGTAACTGTAATTTGGATAAAAAATTATGGCAGGTAACTGTAACTTCGATACTAATTATGACAGGTAACTGTTACTTCGATACTAATTATGACAGGTAACTGTAACTTCGTTACTAATTATGACAACTAACTGTAACTTCGAAACTAATTATGGCAGGTAACTGTAAATTCGATACTAATTATGACAAGTAACTGTAATTTCGATACAAATTATGGCAGGTAACTGTAACTTCTTTACTAATTATGACAGGTAACTGTAATTTCGGTACAAATTATGGTAGGTAACTGTAACTTCGATACAAATTATGACAGGTAACTGTAATTTCGATACAAATTATGGCAGGTAACAGTAACTTCGATACTAATTATGACAGGTAACAGTAACTTCGATACTAATTATGACAAGTTACTGTAACTTCGATGCTAATTATGACAGGTAACTGTAACTTCGTTTCTAATTATGACAAGTAACTGTAATTTCGATAGAAATTATGGCTGGTAACTGTAACAACGATACTAATTATGACAAGTTACTGTAACTTCGATACTAATTTAGACAAGTTACTGTAACTTCGATACTAATTATGACAAGTAACAGTAACTTCGATACTAATTATGACAGGTAACAGTAACTTCGATACTAATTTTGACAGGTAACTGTAACTTCGATACTAATTATGACAGGTTACAGTAACTTCGATACTAATTTTGACAAGTTACTGTAACTTCGATACTAATTATGACAAGTAACTGTAATTTAGATACAGATTATGTCAGGTAACAGTAACTTCGATAGTAATTATGACAAGTAACAGTAACTTCGATACTAATTATGACAGGTCACTGTAACTTCGATACTAATTATGACAGGTAACTGTTACTTCGTTACAAATTATGAGAGGTAACTGTAACTTCGATATTAATTATGACAAGTAACTGTAATTTCGATACAGATTATGTCACGTAACTGTAACTTCGATACAAATTATGACAGGTAACTGTAACATCGTTACTAATTATGACAAGTAACTGTAATTTCGATACTTATTATGGCTGGTAACTGTAACGTCGTTACTAATTATGACAAGTAACTGTAATTTCGATACAAATTATGGCAGGTAACTGTAACTTCGATACTAATGATGATAGAAAACCGTAACTTCGATACTAATTATGACAGGTAACAGTAACTTCGATACTAATTATGGCAGGTAACTGTAACTTCGATACTAATTATGACAGTTAACTGTAACTTCGTTACTAATTATGACAAGTAACTGTAATTTCGATACAAATTATGGCAGGTAACAGTAACTTCGATACTAATTATGACAGGTAACAGTAACTTCGATACTAATTATGACAAGTTACTGTAACTTCGATGCTAATTATGACAGGTAACTGTAACTTCGTTTCTAATTATGACGAGTAACTGTAATTTCGATACAAATTATGGCACGTAACTGTAATTTCGATCCTAATTATGGCAGGTAACAGTAACTTCGATACAAATTATGACGAGTTACAGTAACTTCGATACTAATTATGACAAGTTACTGTAACTTCGATACTAATTATGACAAGTAATTGTAACTTCGAAACTAATTATGACAGGTAACGGTAACATCGTTACTAATTATGACAAGTAACTGTAATTTCGATACACAATATGGCTGGTAACTGTAACTTCGATACTAATTATGACAGGTAACGGTAACATCGTTACTAATTATCACAAGTAACTGTAATTTCGATACAAATTATGGCTGGTAACTGTAACATCGATACTAATTATGACAGGTAACAGTAACTTCGATACTAATTATGACAAGTTACTGTAACTTCGATACTAATTTTGACAAGTTACTGTAACTTCGATACTAATTATGACAGGTAACAGTAACTTCGATGCTAATTATGACAAGTTACTGTAACTTCGATACTAATTATGACAAGTTACTGTAACTTCGATACTAATTTTGACAGGTAACAGTATCTTCGATACTAATTATGACAAGTAACTGTAACATCGTTACTAATTATGACAAGTAACTGTAATTTCGATAGAAATTATGGCTGGTAACTGTAACAACGATACTAATTATGACAAGTTACTGTAACTTCGATACTAATTTAGACAAGTTACTGTAACTTCGATACTAATTATGACAAGTAACAGTAACTTCGATACTAATTATGACAGGTAACAGTAACTTCGATACTAATTTTGACAGGTAACTGTAACTTCGATACTAATTATGACAGGTTACAGTAACTTCGATACTAATTTTGACAAGTTACTGTAACTTCGATACTAATTATGACAAGTTACTGTAACTTCGATACTAATTATGACAAGTAACAGTAACTTCGATACTAATTATGACAGGTAACAGTAACTTCGATACTAATTATTACAGGTAACTGTAACTTCGTTACTAAATATGACAAGTAACTGTAATTTCGATACTTATTATGGCTGGTAACTGTAACGTCGTTACTAATTATGACAAGTTACTGTAATTTCGGTACAAATTATGGCTGGTAACTGTAACTTCGATACTAATGATGACAGAAAACCGTAACTTCGATATTAATTATGACAGGTAACAGTAACTTCGATACTAATTATGGCAGGTAACTGTAACTTCGATACTAATTATGACAGTTAACTGTAACTTCGTTACTAATTAGGACAAGTAACTGTAATTTCGATACAAATTATGGCAGGTAACAGTAACTTCGATACTAATTATGACAGGTAACAGTAACTTCGATACAAATTATGACAAGTTACTGTAACTTCGATACTAATTATGACAGGTAACTGTAACTTCGTTACTAATTATGACAAGTAACTGTAATTTCGATACAAATTATGGCACGTAACTGTAATTTCGATACTAATTATGGCAGGTAACAGTAACTTCGATACTAATTATGACAAGTTACAGTAACTTCGGTACTAATTATGACAGGTAACGGAAACATCGTTACTAATTATCACAAGTAACTGTAATTTCGATACAAATTATGGCTGGTAACTGTAACATCGGTACTAATTATGACAGGTAACAGTAACTTCGATACTAATTATGACAAATAACGGTAACTTCGATACTAATTTTGACAAGTTACTGTAACTTCGATACTAATTATGACAGGTAACAGTAACTTCGATGCTAATTATGACAAGTTACTGTAACTTCGATACTAATTTTGACAAGTTACTGTAACATCGATACTAATTATGACAGGTAACTGTAACTTCGATACTAATTTTGACAAGTTATTGTAACTTCGATACTAATTATGACAAGTTACTGTAACTTCGATACTAATTACGACAGGTAACTGTAACTTCGATACTAATTATGACAGGTAACTGTAACATCGATACTTATTTTGACAAGTTACTGTAACTTCGATACTAATTATGACAAGTTACTGTAACTTCGATACTAATTTTGACAGGTAACAGTATCTTCGATACTAATTTTGACAAGTTACTGTAACTTCGATACTAATTATGACAGGTAACTGTAACCTCGATACTAATTATGACAGGTAACGGTAACTTCGATACTAATTATGACAAGTTACTGTAACTTCGATACTAATTATGACAGGTAACTGTAACTTCGATACTAATTATGACAGGTAACTGTAACTTCGATACTAATTTTGAAAAGTTACTGTAACTTCAATACTAATTATGACAAGTTACTGTATCTTCGATACTAATTTTGACAGGTAACAGTAACTTCGATACTAATTTTGACAAGTTACTGTTACTTCGATACTAATTATGACAGGTAACGGTAACATCGTTACTAATTATGACAAGTAACTCTAACTTCATTATAAATTATGACAAGTAACTGTAATTTCGATACAAATTAGGGCAGGTAACTGTAACATCGATACTAATTATGACAGGTAACAGGAACTTCGATACTAATTTTGACAAGTTACTGTAACTTCGATACTAATTATGACAGGTAACAGTAACTTCGATGCTAATTATGACAAGTTTCTGTAACTTCGATACTAATTTTGACAAGTTACTGTAACTTCGATACTAATTATGACAGGTAACTGTAACTTCTATACTAATTATGACAGGTAACTGTAACTTCGACTCTAATTTTGACAAGTTACTGTAACTTCGATACTAATTATGACAAGTTAATGTAACTTCGATACTAATTTTGACAGGTAACAGTATCTTCGATACTAATCTTGACAAGTAACTGTAACATCGTTACTAATTATGACAAGTAACTGTAATTTCGATAGAAATTATGGCTGGTAACTGTAACATCGATACTAATTATGACAGGTAACAGTAACTTCGATACTAATTTTGACAAGTTACTGTAACTTCGATACTAATTATGACAAGTTACTGTAACTTCGGTACTAATTATGACAGGTAACAGTAACGTCGATACTAATTATGGCAGGTAACTGTAACTTCGATACTAATTATGACAGGTAACTGTAACTTCGATACTAATTATGACAGGTAACAGAAACTTCGATACTAATTATGACAGGTAACAGTAACTTCGATACTAATTATGGCAGGTAACGGTAACTTCGATACTAATTATGACAGGTAACAGTAACTTCGATACTAATTATGACCGGTAACTGTAACTTCGATACTAATTATGACAGGTAACTGTAACTTCGATACTAATTTTGACAAGTTACCGTAACTTCGATACTAATTAATACAAGTTACTGTAACTTCGATACTAATTTTGACAAGTAACTGTAACTTCGATACAAATTATGGCAGGTAACTGTAACATCGATACTAATTATGACAGGTAACAGTAACTTCGATACTAATTATGACAGGTAACAGTAACTTCGATACTTATTATGACAAGTTACTGTAACTTCGACACTAATTATGACAGGTTACTGTAACTTCGTTACTAATTATGACAAGAAACTGTAATTTCGATACTAATAATGGCAGGTAATTGTAATTTCGATACAAATTATGGCAGGTAACTGTAACTTCGTTACTAATTATGACAAGTAACAGTAACTTCGATCCTAATTATGACCAGTAACTGTAACATCATTACTAATTATGACAAGTAACTGTAATTTCGATACAAATTATGGCAGGTAACTGTAACTTCGATATTAATTATGACAGGTTACAGTAACCTCGATACTAATTATGACAAGTAAGTGTAACTTCGATACTAATTATGACGGGCAACTGTAACTTCGATACTAATTATGACTAGTAACTCTAAGTTCGTTACTAATTAGGACAAGTAACTGTAATTTTGATAAAAAATTATGGCAGATAACTGTAACTTCGATACTAATTATGAGAGGTAACTGTAACTTCGATACTAATTATGACAGGTAACTGTAACTTCGTTACTAATTATGACTAGTAACTGTAACTTCGAAGCTAATTATGGCAGGTAACTGTAACTTCGATACTAATTATGACAAGTAACTGTAATTTCGATAAAAAATATGGCAGGTAACTGTAACTTCGTTACTAATTATGACAGGTAACTGTAATTTCGGTACAAATTATGGCAGGTAACTGTAACTTCGATACAAATTATGACAGGCAATTGTAACTTCGATATTAATTATGACAAGTAACTGTAATTTCGATACAGATTATGTCAGGTAACAGTAACTTCGATAGTAATTATGACAAGTAACAGTAACTTCGATACTAATTATGACAGGTAACTGTAACTTCGACACTAATTATGGCAAGTGACTGTAATTTCGATACAAATTATGGCAGGTTACAGTAACTTCGATACTAATTATGACAGGTAACTGTAACTTCTATACTAATTATGACAGGTAACTGTACCTTCGTTACTAATTATGACAAGTAACTGTACTTTCGATACAAATGATGGCAGGTAACTGTAATTTCGATACTAATTATGACAGGTAACAATAACTTCGATACTAATTATGACAGAAAACAGTAACTTCGATACCAATTATGACAGGTAACAGTATCTTCGATACTTATTATGGCAGGTAACGGTAACTTCGTTACTAATTATGACAAGTAACTGTAATTTCGATACAAATTATGGCAGGTAACTGTAACTTCGATACTAATTATGACAGGTTACATTAACTTCGATACTAATTATGACAAGTAACAGTTACTTCGATACTAATTATGACAAGTAACTATAACTTCGAACCTAATTATGACAGGTAACTGTAACATCGTTACTAATTATGACAAGTATCTGTAATTTCGGTACAAATTATGGCAGGTAACTGTAACTTCGATACTAATTATGACAGGTAACAGTAACTTCCATACTAATTATGACAAGTAACTGTAACTTCGATACTAATTATGACAGGTAACTGTAACTTCGATACTAATTATGACAAGTAACTCTAACTTCATTACGAATTATGACAAGTAACTGTAATTTCGATAGAAATTATTGCAGGTAACTGAAACATCGTTACTAATTATGGCAGGTAACTGTAATTTCGATACAAATTATGACTGGTAACAGTAACTTCGATACTAATTATGACAGGTAACTGCAACTTCGACACTGATTATGACAGGTTACTGTAACTTCGTTACTAATTATGACAAGAAACTGTAATTTCGATACTAATTATGGCAGTTAACTGTAATTTCGATACAAATTATGGCAGGTAACTGTAACTTCGATACTAATTATGACAAGTAACAGTAACTTCGATACTAATTATGACAAGTAACTGTAACTTCGAAACAAATTATGACAGGTAACTGTAACATCGTTACTAATTATGACAAGTAACTGTAATTTCGATACAAATTATGGCAGGTAACTGTAACTTCGATATTAATTATGACAGGTTACAGTAACCTCGCTACTAATTATGACAAGTAAGTGTAACTTCGATACTAATTATGACGGGTAACTGTAACTTCGATACTAATTATGACTAGTAACTCTAAGTTCGTTACTAATTAGGACAAGTAACTGTAATTTTGATAAAAAATTATGGCAGGTAACTGTAACTTCGATACTAATTATGACAGGTAACTGTAACTTCGATACTAATTATGACAGGTAACTGTAACTTCGTTACTATTTATGACAACTAACTGTAACTTCGAAACTAATTATGGCAGGTAACTGTAACTTCGATACTAATTATGACAAGTAACTGTAATTTCGATACAAATTATGGCAGGTAACTGTAACTTCGTTACAAATTATGACAGGTAACTGTAATTTCGATATTAATTATGACAAGTAACTGTAATTTCGATACAGATTATGTCAGGTAACAGTAACTTCGATAGTAATTATGACAAGTAACAGTAACTTCGATACTAATTATGATAGGTAACTGTAACTTCGATACTAATTATGACAGGTAACTGTTACTTCGATACAAATTATGAGAGGTAACTGTAACTTCGATATTAATTATGACAAGTAACTGTAATTTCGATACAGATTATGTCAGGTAACTGTAATTTCGATACTTATTATGGCTGGTAACTGTAACGTCGTTACTAATTATGACAAGTAACTGTAATTTCGATACAAATTATTGCAGGTAACTGTAACTTCGATACTAATGATGATAGAAAACCGTAACGTCGATACTAATTATGACAGGTAACAGTAACTTCGATACTAATTATGGCAGGTAACTGTAACTTCGATACTAATTATGACAGTTAACTGTAACTTCGTTACTAATTATGACAAGTAACTGTAATTTCGATACAAATTATGGCAGGTAACAGTAACTTCGATACTAATTATGACAGGTAACAGTAACTTCGATACTAATTATGACAAGTTACTGTAACTTCGATGGTAATTATGACAGGTAACTGTAACTTCGTTACTAATTATGACAAGTAACTGTAATTTCGATACAAATTATGGCACGTAACTGTAATTTCGATACTAATTATGGCAGGTAACAGTAACATCGATACTAATTATGACAAGTTACAGTAACTTCGATACCAATTATGAGAAGTTACTGTAACTTCGATACTAATTATGACAAGTAACTGTAACTTCGAAACTAATTATGACAGGTAACGGTAACATCGTTACTAATTATGACAAGTAACTGTAATTTCGATACACAATATGGCTGGTAACTGTAACTTCGATACTAATTATGACAGGTAACGGTATCATCGTTACTAATTATCACAAGTAACTGTAATTTCGATACAAATTATGGCTGGTAACTGTAACATCGATACTAATTATGACAGGTAACAGTAACTTCGATACTAATTATGACAAGTTACTGTAACTTCGATACTAATTTTGACAAGTTACTGTAACTTCGATACTAATTAAGACAGGTAACAGTAACTTCATTGCTAATTATGACAAGTTACTGTAACTTCGATACTAATTTTGACAAGTTACTGTAACTTCGATACTAATTATGACATGTAACTGTAACTTCGATACTAATCTTGACAAGTTACTGTAAATTCGATACTAATTATGACAAGTTACTGTAACTTCGATACTAATTATGACAGGTAACTGTAACTTCGATACTAATTATGACAGGTAACTGTAACTTCGATACTAATTTTGACAAGTTACTGTAACTTTGATACTAATTATGACAAGTTACTGTAACGTCGATACTAATTTTGACAGGTAACAGTAACTTCGAAACTAATTTTGAGAAGTTACTGTAACTTCGATACTAATTATGACAGGTAACTGTAACTTCGATACTAATTATGACAGGTAACGGTAACTTCGATACTAATTATGACAAGTTATTGCGACTTCGATACTAATTATGACAGGTAACTATAACTTCGATACTAATTTTGACAAGTTACTGTAACTTCGATACTAATAATGACAAGTTACTGTAACTTTGATACTAATTTTGATGATTTACTGTAACTTCGATACTAATTATGACAGGTAACGGTAACATCGTTACTAATTATGACAAGTAACTCTAACTTCATTACAAATTATGACAAGTAACTGTAATTTCGATACAAATTAGGGCAGGTAACTGTAACATCGATACTAATTATGACAGGTAACAGGAACTTCGATACTAATTTTGACAAGTAACTGTAATTTCGATACAAATTATGGCTGGTAAATGTAACGTCGTTACTAATTATGATAAGTAACTGCAATTTCGATACAAATTATGGCACGTAACTGTAATTTCGATACTAATTATGGCAGGTAACAGTAACTTCGATACTAATTATGACAAGTAACTGTAAAATCGTTACTAATTATGACAAGTAACTGTAATTTCGATAGAAATTATGGCTGGTAACTGTAACATCGATACTAATTATGACTAGTTACTGTAACTTCGATACTAGTTTTGACAAGTTACTGTAACTTCGATACTAATTATGACAAGTAACAGTAACTTCGATACTAATTATGACAGGTAACAGTAACTTCGATACTAATTATGACAGGTAACTGTAACTTCGATACTAATTATGACAGGTAACTGTAACTTCGATACTAATTTTGACAAGTTACTGTAACATCGATACTAATTATGACAAATTACTGTAACTTCGATACTAATTATGACAGGTAACAGTAACTTCGATACTAATTATGGCAGGTAACTGTAACTTCGATACTAATTATGACAGGTAACTGTAACTTCGATACTAATTATGACAGGTAACAGTAACTTCGATACTTATTATGACAGGTAACAGTAACTTCGATACTAATTATGGCAGGTAACAGTAACTTCGATACTAATTATGACAGGTAACTGTAACTTCGATACTAATTTTGACAAGTTACTGCAACTTCGATACTAATTATGACAAGTTACTGTAACTTCGATACTAATTTTGAAAAGTAACTGTAACTTCGATACAAATTATGGCAGGTAACTGTAACATCGATACTAATTATGACAGGTAAGAGTAACTTCGATACTAATTATGACAGGTAACAGTAACTTCGATACTTATTTTGACAAGTTACTGTAACTTCGTCACTAATTATGACAGGTTACTGTAACTTCATTACTAATTATGACAAGAAACTGTAATTTCGATACTAATTATGGCAGGTAACTGTAATTTCGATACAAATTATGGCAGGTAACTGTAACTTCGATACTAATTACGACAAGTAACAGTAACTTCGATACTAATTATGACAAGTACCTGTAACTTGGAAACAAGTTATGACAGGTAACTGTAACATCGTTACTAATTATGACAAGTAACTGTAATTTCGATACAAATTATGGCAGGTAACTGTAACTTCGATATTAATTATGACAGGTTACAGTAACCTCGATACTAATTATGACAAGTAAGTGTAACTTCGATACTAATTATGACGGGTAACTGTAACTTCGATACTAATTATGACTAGTAACTCTAAGTTCGTTACTAATTAGGACAAGTAACTGTAATTTTGATAAAAAATTATGGCAGGTAACTGTAACTTCGATACTAATTATGACAGGTAACTGTAACTTCGATACTAATTATGACAGGTAACTGTAACTTCGTTACTAATTATGACAAGTAACTGTAACTTCGAAACTAATTATGGCAGGTAACTGTAACTTCGATACTAATTATGACAAGTAACTGTAATTTCGATACAAATTATGGCAGGTTACTGTAACTTCGTTACTAATTATGACAGTAAACTGTAACTTCGATATTAATTATGACAAGTAACTGTAATTTCGATACAGATTATGTCAGGTAACAGTCCTTCGATAGCAATTATGACAAGTAACAGTAACTTCGATACTAATTATGACAGGTAACTGTAACTTCGACACTAATTATGACAGGTAACTGTAACTTCGATACAAATTATGACAGGTAACTGTAACTTCGATATTAATTATGACAAGTAACTGTAATTTCGATACAAATTATGGCAGGTAACTGTAACTTCGATACTAATTATGACAGGTTACATTAACTTCGATTCTAATTATGACAAGTAACAGTTACTTCGATACTAATTATGACAAGTAACTATAACTTCGAAACTAATTATGACAGGTAACTGTAGCATCGTTACTAATTATGACAAGTATCTGTAATTTCCATACAAATAATGGCAGGTAACTGTAACTACGATACTAATTATGACAAGGAACTGTAATTTCCATACAAATAATGGCAGGTAACTGTAACTACGATACTAATTATGACAGGTAACTGTAACTTCGATACTAATTATGACAAGTAACAGTTACTTCGATACAAATTATGACAGGTAACTGCAACTTCGTTACTAATTATGACAAGTAACTGTAATTTCCATACAAATAATGGCAGGTAACTGTAACTACGATACTAATTATGACAGGTAACTGTAACTTCGATACTAATTATGACAAGGAACTGTTATTTCGATACATATTATGGCAGGTAACTGTAACTTCGTTAATAATTATGACAAGTAACTGTAATTTCGGTACAAATTATGGCAGGTAACTGTAATTTCGATACAAATTATGACAAGGAACTGTAAATTCGATACAAATAATGGCAGGTAACTGTAACTTCGATACTAATTATGACAGGTAACTGTAACTTCGCTACTAATTGTGACAAGTAACTGTAATTTCGATACAAATTATGGCAGGTAACTGTAACTTCGATACTAATTATG
This sequence comes from Meconema thalassinum, assembly GCA_946902985.2. Classification (NCBI taxonomy): domain Eukaryota; kingdom Metazoa; phylum Arthropoda; class Insecta; order Orthoptera; family Tettigoniidae; genus Meconema; species Meconema thalassinum. The sequence goes on along the minus strand of OX336388.2, from coordinate 1,175,177,567 downwards.
ACAGGTAACAGTAACTTCGATACTAATTATGACAAGTAACTGTAACTTAGATACTAATTATGACAGGTCACAGTAACTTCGATACTAATTATGACAAGTAACTTTAACTTCATTGCAAATTATGACAAGTAACTGTAATTTCGATACAAATTATGGCAGGTAACTGTAACTTCGTTACTAATTATGGCAGGTAACTGTTATTTCGATGCAAATTATGGCAGGTAACAGTAACCTCGATACTAATTATGGCAGGTAACTGTAACTCCGATACCAATTATGACAAGTAACTCTAACTTCGTTACTAATTATGACAAGTAACTGTAATTTTGATTTAAAAAAATATGGCAGGTAATTGTAACTTCGATACTAATTATGACAGATAACAGTAACTTCGATACTAATTATGAAAAGTTACTGTAACTTCGATACTAATTATGACAGGTAACTGTAACTTCGTTACTAATTATGACAAGTAACTGTAATTTCAATACTAATTATGGCTGGTAACAGTAACGTCGTTACTAATTATGACAAGTAACTGTAATTTTGATACAAATTATGGCAGGTAACTGTAACTTCGATACTAATGATGACAGGTAACAGTAACTTCGATACTAATTATGGCAGGTAACTGTAACTTCGATACTAATTATGACAGTTAACTGTAACTTCGTTACTAATTATGACAAGTAACTGTACTTTCGATACAAATTATGGCTGGTAACTGTAACATCGATACTAATGATGACATGTAACAGTAACTTCGATACTAATTATGACAGGTAACAGTAACTTCGATACTAATTATGACAAGTTACTGTAACTTCGATACTAATTTTGACAAGTTACTGTAACTTCGATACTAATTATGACAGGTAACTGTAACTTCGATACTAATTTTGACAAGTTACTGTAACTTCGATACTAATTATGACAAGTTACTGTAACTTCGATACTAATTATGACAGGTAACTGTAACTTCGATACTAATTATGACTGGTAACTGTAACTTCGATACTAATTTTGACAAGTTACTGTAACTTCGATACTAATTATGACAAGTTACTGTAACTTCGATACTAATTTTGACAGGTAACAGTAACTTCGATACTAATTTTGACAAGTTACTGTAACTTCGATACTAATTATGACAGGTAACTGTAACTTCGATATTAATTATGACAGGTAACGGTAACTTCGGTACTAATTATGACAAGTTACTGTAACTTCGATACTAATTAAGACAGGTAACTGTAATTTCGATACTAATTATGACAGGTAACTGTAACTTCGATACTAATTTTGACAAGTTACTGTAACTTCGATACTAATTATGACAAGTTACTGTAACTTCGATAGTAATTTTGACAGGTAACAGTTACTTCGATACTAATTCTGACAAGTTACTGTAACTTCGATAGTAATTTTGACAGGTAACTGTAACTTCGATACTAATTTTGACAAGTTACTGTAACTTCGATACTAATTATGACAGGTAACGGTAACATCGTTACTAATTATGACAAGTAACTCTAACTTCATTACAAATTATGACAAGTAACTGTAATTTCGATACAAATTATGGCAGGTAACTGTAACATCGATACAAATTATGACAGGTAACAGGAACTTCGATACTTATTTTGACAAGTAACTGTAATTTCGATACAAATTTTGGCTGGTAACAGTAACTTCGTTACTAATTATGACAAGTAACTGTAATTTCGAAACAAATTATGGCACGTAACTGTAATTTCGATACTAATTATGGCAGGTAACAGTAACTTCGATACTAATTATGAAAAGTAACTGTAACATCGTTACTAATTATGACAAGAAACTGTAATTTCGATAGAAATTATGGCTGGTAACTGTAACGTCGATACTAATTATGACAAGTTACTGTAACTTCGATACTAATATTGACAAGTTACTGTAACTTCGATACTAATTATGACAAGTAACAGTAACTTCGATGCTAATTATGACAGGTAACAGTAACTTCGATACTAATTTTGACAGGTAACTGTAACTACGATACTAATTATGACAGGTAAGTGTAACTTCGATACTAATTATGACAAGTTACTGTTACTTCGATACTATTTATGACAGGTAACAGTATCTTCGATACTAATTATGGCAGGTAACTGTAACTTGGATACTAATTATGACAGGTAACTGTAACTTGGGTACTAATTATGATAGGTAACAGTAACTTCGATACTAATTATGACAGGTAACAGTAACTTCGATACTAATTATGGCAGGTAACTGTAACTTCGATACTAATTATGACAGGTAACAGTAACTTCGATACTAATTATGACAGGTAACTGTAACTTCGATACTAATTAAGACAGGTAACTGTAACTTCGATACTACTTTTGACAAGTTACTGTAACTTCGATACTAATTATGACAAGTTACTGTAACTTCGATACTACTTTCGACAAGTAACCGTTACTTCGATACAAATTATGGCAGGTAACTGTAACATCGATACTAATTATGACTGGTAACAGTAACTTCGATACTAATTATGACAGGTAACAGTAACTTCGATACATATTATGACAAGTTACTGTAACTTCGATACTAATTTTGACAAGTAACTGTAATTTCGATACAAATTATGGCAGGTAACTGTAACATCGATACTAATTATGACAGGTAACTGTAACTTCGATACTAATTATGACATGTAACAGTAACTTCGATGCTAATTATGACAGGTAACTGTAACTTCGATACTAATTATGACAAGTAACTCTAACTTCATTACAAATTATGACAAGTAACTGTAATTTCCATATAAATTATGGCAGGTAACTCTAACATCGATACTAATTATGACAGGTAACAGTAACTTCGATACATATGATGACAAGTAACTGTAACTTCGATACTAATTTTGACAAGTAAATGTAACTTCGATACTAATTATGACAGGTAACTGTAACTTCGATAATAATTATGACAAGTGACTCTAACTTCGTTACAAATTATGACAAGTAACTGTAATTTCGATACAAATTATGGCAGGTAACTGTAACTTCGTTACTAATTATGACAAGTAACAGTAATTTCGATACAAATAATGGCAGGTAACTGTAACTACGATACTAATTATGACAGGTAACTGTAACTTCGATACTAATTATGACAAGGAACTGTTATTTCGATACAAATTATGGCAGGTAACTGTAACTTCGTTACTAATTATGACAAGTAACTGTAATTTCGGTACAAATTATGGCAGGTAACTGTAACTTCGATACAAATTATGACAAGGAACTGTAATTTCGATACAAATAATGGCAGGTAACTGTAATTTCGATACTAATTCTGACAGGTAACAGTAACTTCGATACTTATTATGACAAGTTACTGTAACTTCGATACTAATTTTGACAAGTAACTGTAATTTCGATACAAATTATGGCAGGTAACTGTAACATCGATACTAATTATGACAGGTAACTGTAACTTCGATACTAATTATGACAGGTAACAGTAACTTCGATGCTAATTATTACAGGTAACTGTAACTTCGATACTAATTATGACAAGTAACTCTAACTTCATTACAAATTATGACAAGTAACTGTAATTTCCATACAAATTATGGCAGGTAACTGTAACATCGATACTAATTATGACAGGTAACAGTAACTTCGATACATATGATGACAAGTAACTGTAACTTCGATACTAATTTTGACAAGTAATTGTAACTTCGATACTAATTATGACAGGAAACTGTAACTTCGATACTAATTATGACAAGTTACTGTAACTTCGATTCTAATTTTGACAAGTAACTGTAACTTCGATACTAATTATGACAGGTAACTGTAACTTCGATACTAATTATGACAAGTGACTCTAACTTCGTTACAAATTATGACAAGTAACTGTAATTTCGATACAAATTATGGCAGGTAACTGTAACTTCGTTACAAATTATGACAAGTAACTGTAATTTCGATACAAATAATGGCAGGTAACTGTAACTACGTTACTAATTATGACAGGTAACTGTAACTTCGATACTAATTATGACAAGGAACTGTTATTTCGATACAAATTATGGCAGGTAACTGTAACTTCGTTACTAATTATGACAAGTAACTGTAATTTCGGTACAAATTATGGCAGGTAACAGTAACTTCGATACAAATTATGACAGGTAACTGCAACTTCGATATTAATTATGACAAGTAACTGTAATTTCGTAAGAGATTATGTCAGGTAACAGTAACTTCGATAGTAATTATGACAAGTAACAGTAACTTCGATACTAATTATGACAGGTAACTGTAACTTCGATACTAATTATGACAGGTGACTGTAACTTCGATACAAATTATGACAGGTAACTGTAACTTCGATACAAATTATGACAGGTAACTGCAACTTCGATATTAATTATGACAAGTAACTGTAATTTCGTAAGAGATTATGTCAGGTAACAGTAACTTCGATAGTAATTATGACAAGTAACAGTAACTTCGATACTAATTATGACAGGTAACTGTAACTTCGATACTAATTATGACAGGTGACTGTAACTTCGATACAAATTATGACAGGTAACTGTAATTTCGATATTAATTATGACAAGTAACTGAAATTTCGATACAAATTATGGCAGGTAACTGTAACTTCGATACTAATTATGACAAGTAACTGTAATTTCGATACAAATAATGGCAGGTAACTGTAACTTCGAATCTAATTATGACAGGTAACAGTAACTTCGATACTTATTATGACAGGTAACAGTAACTTCGCTACTAATTATGACAAGTAACTGTAATTTCGTTACAAACTATGACAGGTAACTGTAACTTCGATACTAATTATGACAAGGAACTGTTATTTCGATACAAATTATGACAGGTAACTGTAACTTCGTTACTAATTATGACAAGTATCTGTAATTTCGGTACCAATTATGGCAGGTAACTGTAACTTCGATACAAATTATGGCAGGTAACTGTAACTTCGATACAAATTACGACAGGTAACAGTTACTTCGCTACTAATTATGACAAGTAACTGTAATTTCGATACAAACTATGACAGGTAACTGTAACTTCGTTACTAATTACGACTAGTAACTGTAATTACGATACAAATTATGGCAGGTAACAGTAACTTCGATACTAATTATGACAGGTAACTGTAACTTCGATACTTATTATGACAAGGAACTGTTATTTCGATACAAATTATGGCAGGTAACTGTAACTTCGTTACTAATTATGACAAGTAACTGTAATTTCGGTACAAATTATGACAGGTAACTGTAACTTCGATACAAATTATGACAAGGAACTGTAATTTCGATACAAATAATGGCAGGTAACTGTAATTTCGATACTAATTATGACAGGTAACTGTAACTTCGATACTAATTTTGACAGGTAACAGTACCTTCGATACTAATTTTGACAAGTTACTGTAACTTCGATACTAATTATGACAGGTAACTGTAACTTCGATACTAATTATGACAGGTAACGGTAACTTCGGTACTAATTATGACAAGTTACTGTAACTTCGATACTAATTAAGACAGTTAACTGTAATTTCGATACTAATTATGACAGGTAACTGTAACTTCGATACTAATTTTGACAAGTTACTGTAACTTCGATACTAATTATGACAAGTTACTGTAACTTCGATAGTAATTTTGACAGGTAACAGTAACATCGATACTATTTTTGACAAGTTACTGTAACTTCGATACTAATTATGACAGGTAACGGTAACATCGTTACTAATTATGACAAGTAACTCTAACATCATTACAAATTATGACAAGTAACTGTAATTTCGATACAAATTATGGCAGGTAACTGTAACATCGATACTAATTATGACAGGTAACAGGAACTTCGATACTAATTTTCACAAGTAACTGTAATTTCGATACAAATTTTGGCTGGTAACTGTAACTTCGTTACTAATTATGACAAGTAACTGTAATTTCGATACAAATTATGGCACGTAACTGTAATTTCGATACTAATTAAGGCAGGTAACAGTAACTTCGATACTAATTATGAAAAGTAACTGTAACATCGTTACTAATTATGACAAGAAACTGTAATTTCGATAGAAATTATGGCTGGTAACTTTAACATCGATACCAATTATGACAAGTTACTGTAACTTCGATACTAATATTGACAAGTTACTGTAACTTCGATACTAATTATGACAAGTAACAGTAACTTCGATACTAATTATGACAGGTAACAGTAACTTCGATACTAATTGTGACAGGTAACTGTAACTTCGATACTAATTATGACAAGTAACTGTAATTTCGATACAAACTATGACAGGTAACTGTAACTTCGATACTAATTATGACAAGGAAATGTTATTTCGATACAAATTATGACAGGTAACTGTAACTTCGTTACTAATTATGACAAGTATCTGTAATTTCGGCACCAATTATGGCAGGTAACTGTAACTTCGGTACAAATTATGGCAGGTAACTGTAACTTCGATAAAAATTACGACAGGTAACAGTTACTTCGCTACTAATTATGACAAGTTACTGTAATTTCGATACAAAATATGACAGGTAACTGTAACTTCGTTACTAATTATGACAAGTAACTGTACCTTCGAAACTAATTATGGCAGGTAACTGTAACTTCGATACTAATTATGACAAGTAACTGTAATTTCAATACAAATTATGGCAGGTAAATGTAACTTCGTTTCTAATTATGACAGGTGACTGTAATTTCGGTACAAATTATGGCAGGTAACTGCAACTTCGATATTAATTATGACAAGTAACTGTAATTTCGATACAAATTATGGCAGGTAACTTTAACTTCGATACTAATTATGGCAGGTAACAGTAACTTCGATACTAATTATGACAGGTAACTGTAACTTCGATACAAATTATGACAGGTTACTGTAACTTCGATATTAATTATGACAAGTAACTGTAATTTCGATACAAATTATGGCAGGTAACTGTATCTTCGATACTAATTATGACAGGTTACATTAACTTCGATACTAATTATGACCAGTAACAGTTACTTCGATACTAATTATGACAAGTAACTATAACATCGAAACTAATTATGACCGGTAACTGTAACATCATTACCAATTATGACAAGTATCTGTAATTTCGGAACAAATTATGACAGGTAACAGTAACTTCGATACTAATTATGACAGGTAACTGTAACTTCGCTACTAATTATGACAAGTAACTGTAATTTCGATACAAACTATGACAGGTAACCGTAACTTTGATACTAATTATGACAAGTATCTGTAATTTCGGTACAAATTATGACAGGTAACTGTAACTTCGATACTAATTATGACAAGGAACTGTTATATCGATACAAATTATGACAGGTTACTGTAACTTCGTTACTAATTATGACAAGTATCTGTAATTTCGGTACAAATTATGGCAGGTAACTGTAACTTCGATACAAATTATGACAGGTAACTGTAACTTCTTTTCTAATTATGACAAGTAACTGTAATATCGATACAAATAATGGCAGGTAACTGTAACTTCGATACTAATTATGACAGGTAACAGTAACTTCGATACTAATTATGACAGGTAACAGTAACTTCGCTACTAATTATGACAAGTAACTGTAATTTCGGTACAAACTATGACAGGTAACTGTAACTTCGATACTAATTATGACAAGGAACTGTTATTTCGATACAAATTATGACAGGTAACTGTAACTTCGTTACTAATTATGACAAGTATCTGTAATATCGGTACCAATTATGGCAGGTAACTGTAACTTCGATACAAATTATGTCAGGTAACTGTAACTTCGATACAAATTACGACAGGTAACAGTTACTTCGCTACTAATTATGACAAGTAACTGTAATTTCGATACAAACTATGACAGGTAACTGTAACTTCGTTACTAATTATGACTAGTAACTGTAATTTCGATACAAATTATGGCAGGTAACAGTAACGTTGATACTAATTATGACAGGTAACTGTAACTTCGATACCAATTATGACAAGGAACTGTTATTTCGATACAAATTATGACAGGTAACAGTAACTTCGTTACTAATTATGGCAAGTGACTGTAATTTCGATACAAATTATGGCAGGTTACAGTAACTTCGATATTAATTATGACAGGTAACTGTAACTTCTATACTAATTATGACAGGTAACTGTACCTTCGTTACTAATTATGACAAGTAACTGTACTTTCGATACAAATGATGGCAGGTTACTGTAACTTCGATACTAATTATGACAGGTAAAAATAACTTCGATACTAATTATGACAGAAAACGGTAACTTCGATACTAATTATGACAGGTAACAGTATCTTCGATACTAATTATGGCAGGTCACTGTAACTTCGATACTAATGATGACAGTTAACTGTAACTTCGTTACTAATTATGACAAGTAACTGTAATTTCGATACAAATTAGGGCAGGTAACTGTAACTTCGATACTAATTATGACAGGTAACAGTAACTTCGATACTAATTATAACAAGTAACTGTAACTTCGATACTAATTATGACAGGTAACGGTAACTTCGTTACTAATTATGACAAGAAACTGTAATTTCGATACAAATTATGGCAGGTAACTGTAACTTCGATACTAATTATGACAGGTTACATTAACTTCGATACTAATTATGACTTGTAACAGTTACTTCGATACTAATTATGACAAGTAACTATAACTTCGAAACAAATTATGATAGGTAACTGTACCTTCGATACTAATTATGAAGTAACTCTAACTTCATTACAAATTAAGACAAGTAACTGTAATTTCGATACAAATTATTGCAGGTAACTGAAACAACGTTACTAATTATGGCAGGTAACTGTAATTTATATACAAATTTTGACAGGTAACAGTAACTTCGATACTAATTATGACAGGTAACAGCAACTTCGACAATAATTATGACAGGTTACGGTAACTTCGTTACTAATTATGACCAGAAACTGTAATTTCGATACTAATTATGGCAGGTAACTGTAATTTCGATACAAATTAAGGCAGGTAACTGTAACTTCGATACTAATTATGGCAGGTAACTGTAACTTCGTTACTAATTATGACAAGTAACTGTAACTTCGAAACAAATTATGATAGGTAACTGTAACATCGTTACTAATTAGGACAAGTAACTGTATTTTCGATACAAATTATGGCAGGTAACTGTAACTTCGATATCAATTATGACAGGTTACAGTAACCTCGATACTAATTATGACAAGTAAGTGTAACTTCGATACTAATTATGACGGGTAACTGTAGCTCCGATACTAATTATGACCAGTAACTCTAAGTTCGTAACTAATTAGGACAAGTAACTGTAATTTTGATAAAAAAATATGGCAGGTAACTGTAACATCGATACTAATTATGACAGGTAACTGTAACTTCGATACTACTTATGGCAGGTAACTGTAACTTCGTTACTAATTATGACAAGTAACTGTACCTTCGAATCTAATTATGGCAGGTAACTGTAACTTCGATACTAATTATGACAAGTAACTGTAATTTCAATACAAATTATGGCAGGTAACTGTAACTTCGTTACTAATTATGACAGTTGACTGTAATTTCGGTACAAATTATGGCAGGTAACTGGAACTTCGATACAAATTATGACAGGTAACTGCAACTTCGATATTAATTATGACAAGTAACTGTAATTTCGTAACAGATTATGTCAGGTAACAGTAACTTCGACAGTAATTATGACAAGTAACAGTAACTTCGATACTAATTATGACAGGTAACTGTAACTTCGATACTAATTATGACAGGTGACTGTAACTTCGATACAAATTATGACAGGTTACTGTAACTTCGATATTAATTATGACAAGTAACTGAAATTTCGATACAAATTATGGCAGGTAACTGTAACTTCGATACTAATTATGACAAGTAACTGTAATTTCGATACAAATAATGGCAGGTAACTGTAACTTCGAATCTAATTATGACAGGTAACTGTAACTTCGTTACTAATTATGACTAGTAACTGTAATTACGATACAAATTATGGCAGGTAACAGTAACTTCGATACTAATTATGACAGGTAACTGTAACTTCGATACTAATTATGACAAGGAACTGTTATTTCGATACAAATTATGGCAGGTAACTGTAACTTCGTTACTAATTATGACAAGTAACTGTAATTTCGGTACAAATTATGACAGGTAACTGTAACTTCGATACAAATTATGACAAGGAACTGTAATTTCGATACAAATAATGGCAGGTAACTGTAATTTCGATACTAATTATGACAGGTAACTGTAACTTCGATACTAATTTTGACAGGTAACAGTACCTTCGATACTAATTTTGACAAGTTACTGTAACTTCGATACTAATTATGACAGGTAACTGTAACTTCGATACTAATTATGACAGGTAACGGTAACTTCGGTACTAATTATGAAAAGTTACTGTAACTTCGATACTAATTAAGACAGTTAACTGTAATTTCGATACTAATTATGACAGGTAACTGTAACTTCGATACTAATTTTGACAAGTTACTGTAACTTCGATACTAATTATGACAAGTTACTGTAACTTCGATAGTAATTTTGACAGGTAACAGTAACATCGATACTATTTTTGACAAGTTACTGTAACTTCGATACTAATTATGACAGGTAACGGTAACATCGTTACTAATTATGACAAGTAACTCTAACTTCATTACAAATTACGACAAGTAACTGTAATTTCGATACAAATTATGGCAGGCAACTGTAACATCGATACTAATTATGACAGGTAACAGGAACTTCGATACTAATTTTCACAAGTAACTGTAATTTCGATACAAATTTTGGCTGGTAACTGTAACTTCGTTACTAATTATGACAAGTAACTGTAATTTCGATACAAATTATGGCACGTAACTGTAATTTCGATACTAATTATGGCAGGTAACAGTAACTTCGATACTAATTATGGCAGGTAACTGTAACATCGTTACTAATTGGATACCTATCAGTAGAAAGGTGCTAAGTGCCATTTTTATGAACATTGAGTATTATAGTAAAAAGGGTTTAGTCAGTTTATTTGTGAGTATTTATTCTTCTAATTTGAATAACATACAGATATAGTATACCTTGCTATCCAGTGGCAGATATAGGTTCATAATATGAAAATTGTGGAATTCTGTTTGAGTGAAATGTTAGAAGTTGTGAAAGGTGCTAAGTCCACTAGTCTTTACGAATGTGCTACGTGCTAATTAAACAAAGATGACGGCTTTCCGACACGCAAACACGTGACATACGTTTGTCCATGCACGAAACACTGAAACTCCAAGTTAATTCCACAAACTAACAACGACTGACCATGTGATTTGTTGATGGTCATTCCGAAGGCCATAAGCATGGGAAATTGCAACTGCTTAAAATCGAATAGCACGTCCGGTGGAATCATTGGGATGTGTGAAATCAAAACAACTTCTCCATCGATGACGTTGTTCATTTGCTTTTCCACAGCCAGTCGTGTTCCATTGCATAGTCGAAGTTGATTGATGTTACGCAACATGATGATGACTGAGCCTACTTTCAATTGCAAATTGTGAGGTGGTAATCCAGGCAATTTCAGCGAATTCAAAAATTCTGTGAGATGGCTGACTACCTCATCCTGGTTGATAACTGTGTCAACCGATTTGAAGGAAAACAACCGTCCCGGAATGAAATGTTGAATGGACTCGTTGGGATCTTTATTTTTCGCTGCCAATATGGCTCGTTCGCTCAGCCAATTATGGTTTTTAAAGTTCTGCGCTATGTTCGGAAAAACAAGCCGAATGAGATCCTCCTTTGATTCGGTCAACGGATGTTCCATGTTCATAGGAGCATCGCGGCGCCGCAATCAGTCATGTCCATTGTGTCGTTGTGTTTAATATTCACGAACTCATTGCATTCTGAATCTATTCGCTGTTCGTTCATTTTCGGTCGCTCTCGAACGTAAAAGGTGGGTATACACTTGCGCGCCGCGCACTGCGCGCGGTGCATGCGCGGCGCGTGTGTTGCACGACCAGAATTATTATTTAAACGAACCTCCCGCGATCCATAGGAAACCCACGAACATGCACTAGTCAATTTGGAGTGTGGTAAATATAATCATGTCTCCGTCGCACGAAGAAAACCTCGCGATTGCGCTGATGAGTGGTGCGGCTGTTTTAATGGCACGTTTGTGCAAAAAGAAAAAGAAACGCCGACGACGTTGGTGGCACACTGACATGTTTAAAAAAAGGAATGGTGCGGAATTAATGATGGACATGAAGTCACGAGAAATTAGCGGCCAGTATAAGAATTTTACTCGAATGTCACCTTCTGACTTTGAGAATCTGCTGCAGAAGATTGGACCCCACATTTCCAAAGAAGATACATATTTCAGCCCTGCGATTTATTTTACTTTTCTCACGCCGGTAGGAATACAGCAGAGATATCACCTTCTTCTTGCATTGGTCCACAGATATATCCATCTGAGCTCCTATTTCCCTCCAGGCATCTGCTTTTAGTCTATTGGTTTCTTAAAATGATCCTTATGTTGAGGATCCCAAAGAAGAGGCTTTTTGCGATAAGCATCGAAAATTTTATCACAGATTCGTCTGACCACTCCATTATCACCACTCAAAACGCACAGATATTGCTATCAGATGCGCGCGAGAAACAACGAACTTCTCACAATCCCGTCCAAATCTGAACTGCGAACACTCAAAGTGCGCGTGTAAAAAACCGACAGGAGATGGATCGTCGTGCGCCGCGCGCGCGCAGCTTCGAAACCCCGTACTAATCTAGCGAACTTGCTGCGCGCGAGCGGCGCGGCGCGCAAGTGTATACGCACCGTTAGTCAGACATGCCCATACGACTATTTTCATTATCCGTCGCTCTTTGGTCATCAGTGCGGTTTGCACGTGAAGTAGCTCGCCGCGCATTTTACTGGCTTCGACGACCTCTGTCAGCTCTTCCTTTCCTTGGCATTGTTATGGACACTAAAATGACACGGAATTTTATTAATGTAATGGACACTGTAAAACGACACGGAATTGTTTTCATAGAAATTCAAATCTATCGAACCTACCTGGAGAACTTGAAAATATTGACATCCTTTCCGTTAGTAGTACATTCTCACATTAGATATGTTGGTCGAAACACATTAACGTGAAATATAATATTATTATAACATACTTTAATATTCTGTAATTTGATTATACAGTATGATTCTGTTATCTTTGCTCATAGACAATTTTGAAGTGGATGCACTGTGTCACCATCTGTTAGTCAAGTTATTAGATTCAATATTGGCAAGGCTTTTTAATGTAAATTAATTTAAAAATACTGCCAATTCGATTTTGTTCAAACCACTTTCTAAACACCGTCTACCATAATGAGAACAAATTGTAAAATTTTCATTGAAATCGGAGCAGTAGTTTTCGAGATTTTGCGAGACTAATGCACGGCAAAGTCGCGTGTCCAACGGGAAACAAACTGTGCTATCCGTACACAGGTTCCCACCAGTACGAACTGCTAATAATTGAGTATTCTAAGTTCCTTGAACAATTCTGTCAACGATGCACATATTGGAGGGAAATGAGAACAAATGATTGGGACATTGCACCTTTCTTCTGAAAGAGCTGCAGGACTTACCACTAGTGCCATCTTGTGATGCTCTTGGAAGGTCCTTCGAAAACACTGAGGAGTTAGCCCTTTTGATATGTAATGCTACATCGCACATAGCACCATTCTAGCAAAAAAACGGCTTTTTTAAAAAAATGGCACTTAGCACCTTTCTACTGATAGGTATCCAATTATGACAAGAAACTGTAATTTCGATAGAAATTATGGCTGGTAACTGTAACATCGATACCAATTATGACAAGTTACTGTAACTTCGATACTAATATTGACAAGTTACTGTAACTTCGATACTAATTATGACAAGTAACAGTAACTTCGATACTAATTATGACAGGTAACAGTAACTTCGATACTAATTATGACAGGTAACTGTAACTTCGATACTAATTATGACAAGTAAGTGTAACTTCGATAATAATTATGACAAGTTACTGTTACTTCGATACTAATTATGACAGGTAACAGTAACTTCGATACTAATTATGGCAGGTAACTGTAACTTGGATACTAATTATGACAGGTAACTGTAACTTCGATAATAATTATGACAAGTAACAGTAACTTCGATACTAATTATGACAGGTAACAGTAACTTCGATACTAATTATGGCAGGTAACAGTAACTTCGATACAAATTATGACAGGTAACAGTAACTTCGATACTAATTATGACAGGTAACTGTAACTTCGATACTAATTATGACAGGTAACTGTAACTTCGATACTACTTTTGACAAGTTACTGTAACTTCGATACTAATTATGACAAGTTACTGTAACTTCGATACTACTTTTGACAAGTAACTGTAACTTCGATACAAATTATGGCAGGTAACTGTAACATCGATACTAATTATGACAGGTAACTGTAACTTCGATACTAATTATGACAGGTAACAGTAACTTCGATACTTATTATGACAAGTTACTGTAACTTCGATACTAATTTTGACAAGTAACTGTAATTTCGATACAAATTATGGTAGGTAACTGTAACATCGATACTAATTATGACAGGTAACTGTAACTTCGATACTAATTATGACAGGTAACAGTAACTTCGATGCTAATTATGACAGGTAACTGTAACTTCGATACTAATTATGACAAGTAACTCTAACTTCATTACAAATAATGACAAGTAACTGTAATTTCCATACAAATTATGGCAGGTAACTGTAACATCGATACTAATTATGACAGGTAACAGTAACTTCGATACATATGATGACAAGTAACTGTAACTTCGATACTAATTTTGACAAGTAACTGTAACTTCGATACTAATTATGACAGGAAACTGTAACTTCGATACTAATTATGACAAGTTACTGTAACTTCGATACTAATTTTGACAAGTAACTGTAACTTCGATGCTAATTATGACAGGTAACTGTAACTTCGATACTAATTATGACAAGTGACTCTAACTTCATTACAAATTATGACAAGTAACTGTAATTTCGATACAAATTATGGCAGGTAACTGTAACTTCGTTACTAATTATGACAAGTAACTGTAATTTCGATACAAATAATGGCAGGTAACTGTAACTACGATACTAATTATGACAGGTAACTGTAACTTCGCTACTAATTATGACAAGTAACTGTAATTTCGATACAAATTATGGCAGGTAACAGTAACTTCGATACTAATTATGACAAGTAACTCTAACTTCATTGCAAATTATGACAAGTAACTGTAATTTCGATACAAATTATGGCAGGTAAATGTAACTTCGTTACTAATTATGGCAGGTAACTGTAATTTCGATACAAATTATGGCAGGTAACAGTAACCTCGATACTAATTATGACAGGTAACTGTAACTCCGATACTAATTATGACAAGTAACTCTAACTTCGTTACTAATTTTGACAAGTAACTGTAATTTTGATTTAAAAAAATATGGCAGGTAATTGTAACTTCGATACTAATTATGACAGGTAACAGTAACTTCGATACTAATTATGACAGGTAACTGTAACTTCGTTACTAATTATGACAAGTAACTGTAATTTCGATACTTATTATGGCTGGTAACTGTAACGTCGTTACTAATTATGACAAGTAACTGTAATTTCGATACAAATTATGGCAGGTAACTGTAACTTCGATACTAATGATGACAGAAAACCGTAACTTCGATACTAATTATGGCAGGTAACAGTAACTTCGATACTAATTATGGCAGGTTACTGTAACTTCGATACTAATTATGACAAGTACCTGTAATTTCGATACAAATTATGGCAGGTAACAGTAACTTCGATACTAATTATGACAGGTAACAGTAACTTCGATACTAATTATGACAAGTTACTGTAACTTCGATACTAATAATGACAGGTAACTGTAACTTCGTTACTAATTATGACAAGTAACTGTAATTTCGATACAAATTATGGCACGTAACTGTAATTTCGATTCTAATTATGGCAGGTAACTGTAACTTCGATACTAATTATGAAAAGTTACAGTAACTTCGATACTAATTATGACAAGTAACTGTAACTTCGAAACTAATTATGACAGGTAACGGTAACATCGTTACTAATTATGACAATTAAATGTAATTTCGATACAATTTATTGCTGGTAACTGTAACTTCGATACTAATTATGACAGGTAACAGTAACTTCGATACTAATTATGACAAGTTACTGTAACTTCGATACTAATTATGACAGGTAACGGTAACCTCGTTACTAATTATCACAAGTAACTGTAATTTCGATACAAATTATGGCTGGTAACTGTAAAATCGATACTAATTACGACAGGTAAAAGTAACTTCGATACTAATTATGACAAGTTACTGTAACTTCGATACTAATTTTGACAAGTTACTGTAATTTCGATACTAATTATGACAGGTAACAGTAACTTCGATACTAATTATGACAAGTTACTGTAACTTCGATACTAATTTTGACAAGTTACTGTAACTTCGATACTAATTATGACAGGTAACTGTAACTTCGATACTAATTTTGACAAGTTACTGTAACTTCGATACTAATTATGAAAAGTAACTGTAACTTGGATACTAATTATGACAGGTAACTGTAACTTCGATACTAATTATGACAGGTAACTGTAACTTCGATACTAATTTTGACAAGTTACTGTAATTTCGATACTAATTATGACAAGTTACTGTAACTTCGATACTAATTTTTACAGGTAACAGTAACTTCGATACCAATTTTGACAAGTTACTGTAACTTCGATACTAATTATGACAGGTAACTGTAACTTCGATACTAATTATGACAGGTAACGGTAACTTCGATACTAATTATGTCAAGTTACTGTAACATCAATACTAATTATGACAGGTAACTGTAACTTCGATACTAATTATGACAGGTAACTGTAACATCGATACTAATTTTGACAAGTTACTGTAACTTCGATACTAATTATGACAAGTTACTGTAAGTTCGATACTAATTTTGACAGGTAACAGTAACTTCGATACTAATTTTGACAAGTTACAGTTACTTCGATACTAATTATGACAGGTATCGGTAACATCGTTACTAATTATGACAAGTAACTCTAACTTCATTACAAATTATGACAAGTAACTGTAATTTCGATACAAATTATGGCAGGTAACTGTAACTTCGTTACTAATTATGACAAGTAACTGTAATTTCGATACAAATTGTGGCACGTAACTGTAATTTCGATACTAATTAGGGCAGGTAACAGTAACTTCGATACTAATTATGACAAGTAACTGTAACATCGTTACTAATTATGACAAGTAACTGTTATTTCCATAGAAATTATGGCTGGTAACTGTAACATCGATACTAATTATGACAAGTTACTGAACTTCGATACTAATTTTGACAAGTTACTGTAACTTCGATACTAATTATGACAAGTAACAGTAACTTCGATACTAATTATGACAGGTAACAGTAACTTCGATACTAATTATGACAGGTAACTGTAACTTCGATACTAATTATGACAGGTAACTGTAACTTCGATACTAATTTTGACACGTTACTGTAACTTTGATACTAATTATGACAAGTTACTGTAACTTCGATACTAATTATGACAGGTAACAGTAACTTCGATACTAATTATGGCAGGTAACTGTTACTTCGATACTAATTATGACAGGTAACAGTAACTTCGATACTAATTATTACAGGTAACTGTAACTTCGATACTAATTATGACAGGTAATTGTAACATCGATACTAATTATGACAGGTAACAGTAACTTCGATACTAATTATGACAGGTAACTGTAACTTAGATACTAATTATGACCTGTAACTGTAACTTCGATACTAATTATGACAGGTAACTGTAACTCCGTTACAAATTATGACAAGTTACTGTAATTTCGATACTAATTTTGACAAGTAACTGTAATTTCGATACAAATTATGGCCGGTAATTGTAACATCGATACTAATTATGACAGGTAACTGTAACTTCGATACTAATTATGACAGGTAACAGTAACTTCGATACTAATTATGACAGGTAACTGTAACTTCGATACTAATTATGACAAGTAACTCTAACTTCATTACAAATTATGACATGTAGCAGTAATTTCCATACAATATATGGCAGGTAACTGTAACATCGATACTAATTATGACAGGTAACAGTAACTTCGATACTTATTATGACAAGTAACTGTAACTTCGATACTAATTTTGACAAGTAACTGTAACTTCGATACTAATTATGACAGGTAACTGTAACTTCGATACTAATTATGACAAGTTACTGTAACTTCGATACTAATTTTGACAAGTAACTGTAACTTCGATACTAATTATGACAGGTAACTGTAACTTCGATACTAATTATGACAAGTAGCTCTAACTTCATTACAAATTATGACAAGTAACTGTAATTTCGATACAAATTATGGCAGGTAACTGTAACTTCGTTACTAATGATGGCAGGTAACTGTAATTTCGATACAAATTATGGCAGCTAACAGTAACTTCGATAATAATTATGACAGGTAACTGTAACTTCGATACTAATTATGACAGGTAACTGTAACTTCGTTACTAATTATGACAAGAAACTGTAATTTCGATACAAATTATGGCAGGTAACTGTAACTTCCATACTAATTATGACAGGTAACAGTAACTTCGATACTAATTATGACAAGTTACTGTAACTTCGATACTAATTTTGACAAGTAACTGTAACTTCGATACTAATTATGACAAGTAACTCTAACTTCATTACAAATTATGACAAGTAACTGTAATTTCGATACAAATTATGGCAGGTAACTGTAACTTCGTTACTAATTATGGCAGGTAACTGTAATTTCGATACAAATTATGGCAGCTAACAGTAACTTCGATAATAATTATGACAGGTAACTGTAACTTCGATACTAATTATGACAGGTAACTGTAGCTTCGTTACTAATTATGACAAGAAACTGTAATTTCGATACAAATTATGGCAGGTAACTGTAACTTCGATACTAATTATGACAGGTAACAGTAACTTAGATACTAATTATGACAGAAAACAGTAACTTCGAAACTTATTATGACAGGTAACAGTAACTTCGATACTAATTATGGCAGGTAACTGTAACTTCGATACTAATTATGACAGTTAACTGTAACTTCGTTACTAATTATGACAAGTTACTGTAATTTCGATAGGAATTATGGCAGGTAACTGTAACTTCGATACCAATTATGACAGGTAACAGTAACTTAGATACTAATTATGACCTGTAACTGTAACTTCGATACTAATTATGGCAGGTAACTGTAACTCCGTTACAAATTATGACAAGTTACTGTAATTTCGATACAAATTATTGCAGGTAACTGTAACTTCGATACTATTTATGACTGGTAACAGTTACTTCGATACTAATTATAACAAGTAAGTGTAACTTCGATACTTATTATGACGTGTAACTGTAACTTCGATACTAACTATGACTAGTAACTCTAACTTCGTTACTAATTAGGACAAGTAACTGTAATTTTGATAAAAATTATGGCAGGTAACTGTAACTTCGATACTAATTATGACAGGTAACAGTAACTTCGATACTAATTATGACGGGTAACAGTAACTACGTTATTAATTATGACAAGTAACTGTAATTTCGATACAGATTATGTCAGGTAGCAGTAACTTCGATACTAATTATGACAGGTAACTGTAACTTCGATACTTATTATGACAGGTAACTTTAACTTCGATACTAATTATGACAGGTAACTGTAACTTCGATACAAATTATGACAGGTAACTGTAACTTCGATATTAATTATGACAAGTAACTGTAATTTCGATACAAATTATGGCAGGTAATTGTAACTTCGATATTAATTATGACAAGTAACTGTAATTTCGATACAAATTATGGCAGGTAACTGTAACTTCGATACTAATTATGGTAGGTAACAGTAACTTCGGTACTAATTAAGACAGGTAACTGTAACTTCGATACAAGTTATGACAGGTAACTGTAACTTCGATATTAATTATGACAAGTTACTGTAATTTCGATACAAATTATGGCAGGTAACTGTAACTTCGATACTAATTATGACAGGTAACAGTAACTTCGATACTAATTATAACAAGTAACTGTAACTTCGATACAAATTATAACAGGTAACGGTAACTTCGTTACTAATTATGACAAGAAACTGTAATTTCGATACAAATTATGGCAGGTAACTGTAACTTCGATACTAATTATGACAGGTTACATTAACTTCGATACTAATTATGACTTGTAACAGTTACTTCGATACTAATTATGACAAGTAACTATAACTTCGAAATTAATTATGACAGGTAACTGTAACTTCGATACTAATTATGAAGTAACTCTAACTTCATTACAAATTAAGACAAGTAACTGTAATTTCGATACAAATTATTGCAGGTAACTGAAACAACGTTACTAATTATGGCAGGTAACTGTAATTTATATACAAATTATGACAGGTAACAGTAACTTCGATACTAATTATGACAGGTAACAGCAACTTCGACAATAATTATGACAGGTTACTGTAACTTCGTTACTAATTATGACCAGAAACTGTAATTTCGATACTAATTATGGCAGGTAACTGTAATTTCGATACAAATTAAGGCAGGTAACTGTAACTTCGATACTAATTATGGCAGGTAACTGTAACTTCGTTACTAATTATGACAAGTAACTGTAACTTCGAAACAAATTATGACAGGTAACTGTAACATCGTTACTAATTAGGACAAGTAACTGTAATTTCGATACAAATTATGGCAGGTAACTGTAACTTCGATATTAATTATGACAGGTTACAGTAACCTCGATACTAATTATGACAAGTTACTGTAACTTCGATACTAATTATGACAGGTAACTGTAACTTCGATACAAATTATGACAGGTAACTGCAACTTCGATATTAATTATGACAAGTAACTGTAATTTCGTAACAGATTATGTCAGGTAACAGTAAC
Source organism: Meconema thalassinum (assembly GCA_946902985.2). NCBI lineage: Eukaryota > Metazoa > Arthropoda > Insecta > Orthoptera > Tettigoniidae > Meconema > Meconema thalassinum. The sequence goes on along the minus strand of OX336388.2, from coordinate 1,175,156,338 downwards.
TTCGATAGTAATTATGACAAGTAACTGAAATTTCGATACAAATTATGGCAGGTAACTGTAACTTCGATACTAATTATGACAAGTAACTGTAATTTCGATACAAATAATGGCAGGTAACTGTAACTTCGAATCTAATTATGACAAGTAACTGTAATTTCGTAACAGATTATGTCAGGTAACAGTAACTTCGATAGTAGTTATGACAAGTAACTGAAATTTCGATACAAATTATGGCAGGTAACTGTAGCTCCGATACTAATTATGACCAGTAACTCTAAGTTCGTAACTAATTAGGACAAGTAACTGTAATTTTGATAAAAAAATATGGCAGGTAACTGTAACATCGATACTAATTATAACAGGTAACTGTAACTTCGATACTACTTATGGCAGGTAACTGTAACTTCGTTACTAATTATGACAAGTAACTGTACCTTCGAAACTAATTATGGCAGGTAACTGTAACTTCGAACTAATTATGACAAGTAACTGTAATTTCAATACAAATTATGGCAGGTAACTGTAACTTCGTTACTAATTATGACAGTTGACTGTAATTTCGGTACAAATTATGGCAGGTAACTGTAACTTCGATACAAATTATGACAGGTAACTGCAACTTCGATATTAATTATGACAAGTAACTGTAATTTCGTAACAGATTATGTCAGGTAACAGTAACTTCGATAGTAATTATGACAAGTAACAGTAACTTCGAAACTTATTATGACAGGTAACAGTAACTTCGATACTAATTATGGCAGGTAACTGTAACTTCGATACTAATTATGACAGATAACTGTAACTTCGTTACTAATTATGACAAGTTACTGTAATTTCGATAGGAATTATGGCAGGTAACTGTAACTTCGATACCAATTATGACAGGTAACAGTAACTTAGATACTAATTATGACCTGTAACTGTAACTTCGATACTAATTATGGCAGGTAACTGTAACTCCGTTACAAATTATGACAAGTTACTGTAATTTCGATACAAATTATTGCAGGTAACTGTAACTTCGATACTATTTATGACTGGTAACAGTTACTTCGATACTAATTATAACAAGTAAGTGTAACTTCGATACTTATTATGACGTGTAACTGTAACTTCGATACTAACTATGACTAGTAACTCTAACTTCGTTACTAATTAGGACAAGTAACTGTAATTTTGATAAAAATTATGGCAGGTAACTGTAACTTCGATACTAATTATGACAGGTAACAGTAACTTCGATGATAATTATGACGGGTAACAGTAACTACGTTATTAATTATGACAAGTAACTGTAATTTCGATACAGATTATGTCAGGTAGCAGTAACTTCGATACTAATTATGACAGGTAACTGTAACTTCGATACTTATTATGACAGGTAACTTTAACTTCGATACTAATTATGACAGGTAACTGTAACTTCGATACAAATTATGACAGGTAACTGTAACTTCGATATTAATTATGACAAGTAACTGTAATTTCGATACAAATTATGGCAGGTAATTGTAACTTCGATATTAATTATGACAAGTAACTGTAATTTCGATACAAATTATGGCAGGTAACTGTAACTTCGATACTAATTATGGTAGGTAACAGTAACTTCGGTACTAATTAAGACAGGTAACTGTAACTTCGATACAAGTTATGACAGGTAACTGTAACTTCGATATTAATTATGACAAGTTACTGTAATTTCGATACAAATTATGGCAGGTAACTGTAACTTCGATACTAATTATGACAGGTAACAGTAACTTCGATACTAATTATAACAAGTAACTGTAACTTCGATACAAATTATAACAGGTAACGGTAACTTCGTTACTAATTATGACAAGAAACTGTAATTTCGATACAAATTATGGCAGGTAACTGTAACTTCGATACTAATTATGACAGGTTACATTAACTTCGATACTAATTATGACTTGTAACAGTTACTTCGATACTAATTATGACAAGTAACTATAACTTCGAAATTAATTATGACAGGTAACTGTAACTTCGATACTAATTATGAAGTAACTCTAACTTCATTACAAATTAAGACAAGTAACTGTAATTTCGATACAAATTATTGCAGGTAACTGAAACAACGTTACTAATTATGGCAGGTAACTGTAATTTATATACAAATTATGACAGGTAACAGTAACTTCGATACTAATTATGACAGGTAACAGCAACTTCGACAATAATTATGACAGGTTACTGTAACTTCGTTACTAATTATGACCAGAAACTGTAATTTCGATACTAATTATGGCAGGTAACTGTAATTTCGATACAAATTAAGGCAGGTAACTGTAACTTCGATACTAATTATGGCAGGTAACTGTAACTTCGTTACTAATTATGACAAGTAACTGTAACTTCGAAACAAATTATGACAGGTAACTGTAACATCGTTACTAATTAGGACAAGTAACTGTAATTACGATACAAATTATGGCAGGTAACTGTAACTTCGATATTAATTATGACAGGTTACAGTAACCTCGATACTAATTATGACAAGTTACTGTAACTTCGATACTAATTATGACAGGTAACTGTAACTTCGATACAAATTATGACAGGTAACTGCAACTTCGATATTAATTATGACAAGTAACTGTAATTTCGTAACAGATTATGTCAGGTAACAGTAACTTCGATAGTAATTATGACAAGTAACTGAAATTTCGATACAAATTATGGCAGGTAACTGTAACTTCGATACTAATTATGACAAGTAACTGTAATTTCGATACAAATAATGGCAGGTAACTGTAACTTCGAATCTAATTATGACAAGTAACTGTAATTTCGTAACAGATTATGTCAGGTAACAGTAACTTCGATAGTAGTTATGACAAGTAACTGAAATTTCGATACAAATTATGGCAGGTAACTGTAGCTCCGATACTAATTATGACCAGTAACTCTAAGTTCGTAACTAATTAGGACAAGTAACTGTAATTTTGATAAAAAAATATGGCAGGTAACTGTAACATCGATACTAATTATAACAGGTAACTGTAACTTCGATACTACTTATGGCAGGTAACTGTAACTTCGTTACTAATTATGACAAGTAACTGTACCTTCGAAACTAATTATGGCAGGTAACTGTAACTTCGAACTAATTATGACAAGTAACTGTAATTTCAATACAAATTATGGCAGGTAACTGTAACTTCGTTACTAATTATGACAGTTGACTGTAATTTCGGTACAAATTATGGCAGGTAACTGTAACTTCGATACAAATTATGACAGGTAACTGCAACTTCGATATTAATTATGACAAGTAACTGTAATTTCGTAACAGATTATGTCAGGTAACAGTAACTTCGATAGTAATTATGACAAGTAACAGTAACTTCGATACTAATTATGACAGGTAACTGTAACTTCGATACTAATTATGACAGGTGACTGTAACTTCGATACAAATTATGACAGGTAACTGTAACTTCGATATTAATTATGACAAGTAACTGAAATTTCGATACAAATTATGGCAGGTAACTGTAACTTCGATACTAATTATGACAAGTAACTGTAATTTCGATACAAATAATGGCAGGTAACTGTAACTTCGAATCTAATTATGACAGGTAACCGTAACTTCGATACTTATTATGACAGGTAACAGTAACTTCGCTACTAATTATGACAAGTAACTGTAATTTCGATACAAACTATGACAGGTAACTGTAACTTCGTTACTAATTATGACAAGGAACTGTTATTTCGATACAAATTATGACAGGTAACTGTAACTTCGTTACTAATTATGACAAGTATCCGTAATTTCGGTACCAATTATGGCAGGTAACTGTAACTTCGATACAAATTATGGCAGGTAACTGTAACTTCGATACAAATTACGACAGGTAACAGTTACTTCGCTACTAATTATGACAAGTAACTGTAATTTCGATACAAACTATGATAGGTAACTGTAACTTCGTTACTAATTATGACTAGTAACTGTAATTACGATACAAATTATGGCAGGTAACAGTAACTTCGATACTAATTATGACAGGTAACTGTAACTTCGATACTAATTATGACAAGGAACTGTTATTTCGATACATATTATGGCAGGTAACTGTAACTTCGTTACTAATTATGACAAGTAACTGTAATTTCGTTACAAATTATGACAGGTAACTGTAACTTCGATACAAATTATGACAAGGAACTGTAATTTCGATACAAATAATGGCAGGTAACTGTAATTTCGATACTAATTATGACAGGTAACTGTAACTTCGATACTAATTTTGACAGGTAACAGTACCTTCGATACTAATTTTGACAAGTTATTGTAACTTCGATACTAATTATGACAGGTAACTGTAACTTCGATACTAATTATGACAGGTAACAGTAACTTCGGTACTAATTATGACAAGTTACTGTAACTTCGATACTAATTAAGACAGTTAACTGTAATTTCGATACTAATTATGACAGGTAACTGTAACTTCGATACTAATTTTGACAAGTTACTGTAACTTCGATACTAATTATGACAAGTTACTGTAACTTCGATAGTAATTTTGACAGGTAACAGTAACATCGATACTATTTTTGACAAGTTACTGTAACTTCGATACTAATTATGACAGGTAACGGTAACATCGTTACTAATTATGACAAGTAACTCTAACTTCATTACAAATTATGACAAGTAACTGTAATTTCGATACAAATTATGGCTGGCAACTGTAACATCGATACTAATTATGACAGGTAACAGGAACTTCGATACTAATTTTCACAAGTAACTGTAATTTCGATACAAATTTTGGCTGGTAACTGTAACTTCGTTACTAATTATGACAAGTAACTGTAATTTCGATACAAATTATGGCACGTAACTGTAATTTCGATACTAATTATGGCAGGTAACAGTAACTTCGATACTAATTATGAAAAGTAACTGTAACATCGTTACTAATTATGACAAGAAACTGTAATTTCGATAGATATTATGGCTGGTAACTGTAACATCGATACCAATTATGACAAGTTACTGTAACTTCGATACTAATATTGACAAGTTACTGTAACTTCGATACTAATTATGACAAGTAACAGTAACTTCGATACTAATTATGACAGGTAACAGTAACTTCGATACTAATTATGACAGGTAACTGTAACTTCGATACTAATTATGACAAGTAAGTGTAACTTCGATAATAATTATGACAAGTTACTGTTACTTCGATACTAATTATGACAGGTAACAGTAACTTCGATACTAATTATGGCAGGTAACTGTAACTTGGATACTAATTATGACAGGTAACTGTAACTTCGATAATAATTATGACAAGTAACAGTAACTTCGATACTAATTATGACAGGTAACAGTAACTTCGATACTAATTATGGCAGGTAACAGTAACTTCGATACAAATTATGACAGGTAACAGTAACTTCGATACTAATTATGATAGGTAACTGTAACTTCGATACTAATTATGACAGGTAACTGTAACTTCGATACTACTTTTGACAAGTTACTGTAACTTCGATACTAATTATGACAAGTTACTGTAACTTCGATACTACTTTTGACAAGTAACTGTAACTTCGATACAAATTATGGCAGGTAACTGTAACATCGATACTAATTATGACAGGTAACTGTATCTTCGATACTAATTATGACAGGTAACAGTAACTTCGATACTTATTATGACAAGTTACTGTAACTTCGATACTAATTTTGACAAGTAACTGTAATTTCGATACAAATTATGGTAGGTAACTGTAACATCGATACTAATTATGACAGGTAACTGTAACTTCGATACTAATTATGACAGGTAACAGTAACTTCGATGCTAATTATGACAGGTAACTGTAACTTCGATACTAATTATGACAAGTAACTCTAACTTCAATACAAATAATGACAAGTAACTGTAATTTCCATACAAATTATGGCAGGTAACTGTAACATCGATACTAATTATGACAGGTAACAGTAACTTCGATACATATGATGACAAGTAACTGTAACTTCGATACTAATTTTGACAAGTAACTGTAACTTCGATACTAATTATGACAGGAAACTGTAACTTCGATACTAATTATGACAAGTTACTGTAACTTCGATACTAATTTTGACAAGTAACTGTAACTTCGATACTAATTATGACAGGTAACTGTAACTTCGATACTAATTATGACAAGTGACTCTAACTTCATTACAAATTATGACAAGTAACTGTAATTTCGATACAAATTATGGCAGGTAACTGTAACTTCGTTTCTAATTATGACAAGTAACTGTAATTTCGATACAAATAATGGCAGGTAACTGTAACTACGATACTAATTATGACAGGTAACTGTAACTTCGATACTAATTATGACAAGGAACTGTTATTTCGATACAAATTATGGCAGGTAACTGTAACTTCGTTACTAATTATGACAAGTAACTGTAATTTCGGTACAAATAATGGCAGGTAACTGTAATTTCGATACTAATTAGGACAGGTAACTGTACCTTCGCTACTAATTATGACAGGTAACTGTAACTTCGATACTAATTATGACAAGGAACTTTTATTTCGATACAAATTATGGCAGGTAACTGTAACTTCGTTTCTAATTATGACAAGTAACTGTAATTTCGGTACAAATTATGGCAGGTAACTGTAACTTCGATACAAATTATGACAAGGAACTGTAATTTCGATACAAATAATGGCAGGTAACTGTAACTTCGATACTAATTATGACAGGTAACTGTAACTTCGCTACTAATTATGACAAGTAACTGTTATTTCGATACAAATTATGGCAGGTTACAGTAACTTCGATACCAATTATGACAAGTAACTCTAACTTCATTGCAAATTATGACAAGTAACTGTGATTTCGATACAAATTATGGCAGGTAAATGTAACTTCGTTACTAATTATGGCAGGTAACTGTAATTTCGATACAAATTATGGCAGGTAACAGTAACCTCGATACTAATTATGACAGGTAACTGTAACTCCGATACTAATTATGACAAGTAACTCTAACTTCGTTACTAATTTTGACAAGTAACTGTAATTTTGATAAAAAAAAATATGGCAGGTAATTGTAACTTCGATACTAATTATGACAGGTAACAGTAACTTCGATACTAATTATGACAGGTAACTGTAACTTCGTTACTAATTATGACAAGTAACTGTAATTTCGATACTTATTATGGCTGGTAACTGTAACGTCGTTAGTAACTATGACAAGTAACTGTAATTTCGATACAAATTATGGCAGGTAACTGTAACTTCGATACTAATGATGACAGAAAACCGTAACTTCGATACTAATTATGGCAGGTAACAGTAACTTCGATACTAATTATGGCAGGTTACTGTAACTTCGATACTAATTATGACAAGTAACTGTAATTTCGATACAAATTATGGCAGGTAACAGTAACTTCGATACTAATTATGACAGGTAACAGTAACTTCGATACTAATTATGACAAGTTACTGTAACTTCGATACTAATTATGACAGGTAACTGTAACTTCGTTACTAATTATGACAAGTAACTGTAATTTCGATACAAATTATGGCACGTAACTGTAATTTCGATTCTAATTATGGCAGGTAACTGTAATTTCGATACTAATTATGAAAAGTTACAGTAACTTCGATACTAATTATGACAAGTAACTGTAACTTCGAAACTAATTATGACAGGTAACGGTAACATCGTTACTAATTATGACAATTAAATGTAATTTCGATACAAATTATTGCTGGTAACGGTAACTTCGATACTAATTATGACAGGTAACAGTAACTTCGATACTAATTATGACAAGTTACTGTAACTTCGATACTAATTATGACAGGTAACGGTAACCTCGTTACTAATTATCACAAGTAACTGTAATTTCGATACAAATTATGGCTGGTAACTGTAAAATCGATACTAATTACGACAGGTAAAAGTAACTTCGATACTAATTATGACAAGTTACTGTAACTTCGATACTAATTTTGACAAGTTACTGTAATTTCGATACTAATTATGACAGGTAACAGTAACTTCGATACTAATTATGACAAGTTACTGTAACTTCGATACTAATTTTGACAAGTTACTGTAACTTCGATACTAATTATGACAGGTAACTGTAACTTCGATACTAATTTTGACAAGTTACTGTAACTTCGATACTAATTATGACAAGTAACTGTAACTTGGATACTAATTATGGCAGGTAACTGTAACATCGATACTAATTATGACAGGTAACTGTAACTTCGATACTAATTTTGACAAGTTACTGTAACTTCGATACTAATTATGACAAGTTACTGTAACTTCGATACTAATTTTTACAGGTAACAGTAACTTCGATACCAATTTTTAAAAGTTACTGTAACTTCGATACTAATTATGACAGGTAACTGTAACTTCGATACTAATTATGACAGGTAACGGTAACTTCGATACTAATTATGTCAAGTTACTGTAACATCAATACTAATTATGACAGGTAACTGTAACTTCGATACTAATTATGACAGGTAACTGTAACTTCGATACTAATTTTGACAAGTTACTGTAACTTCGATACTAATTATGACAAGTTACTGTAAGTTCGATACTAATTTTGACAGGTAACAGTAACTTCGATACTAATTTTGACAAGTTACAGTTACTTCGATACTAATTATGACAGGTATCGGTAACATCGTTACTAATTATGGCAAGTAACTCTAACTTCATTACAAATTATGACAAGTAACTGTAATTTCGATACAAATTATGGCAGGTAACTGTAACTTCGTTACTAATTATGACAAGTAACTGTAATTTCGATACAAATTATGGCACGTAACTGTAATTTCGATACTAATTAGGGCAGGTAACAGTAACTTCGATACTAATTATGACAAGTAACTGTAACATCGTAACTAATTATGACAAGTAACTGTTATTTCCATAGAAATTATGGCTGGTAAATGTAACATCGATACTAATTATGACAAGTTACTGAACTTCGATACTAATTTTGACAAGTTACTGTAACTTCGATACTAATTATGACAAGTAACAGTAACTTCGATACTAATTATGACAGGTAACAGTAACTTCGATACTAATTATGACAGGTAACTGTAACTTCGATACTAATTATGACAGGTAACTGTAACTTCGATACTAATTTTGACACGTTACTGTAACTTTGATACTAATTATGACAAGTTACTGTAACTTCGATACTAATTATGACAGGTAACAGTAACTTCGATACTAATTATGGCAGGTAACTGTTACTTCGATACTAATTATGACAGGTAACAGTAACTTCGATACTAATTATTACAGGTAACTGTAACTTCGATACTAATTATGACAGGTAATTGTAACATCGATACTAATTATGACAGGTAACAGTAACTTCGATACTAATTATGACAGGTAACTGTAACTTAGATACTAATTATGACCTGTAACTGTAACTTCGATACTAATTATGACAGGTAACTGTAACTCCGTTACAAATTATGACAAGTTACTGTAATTTCGATACTAATTTTGACAAGTAACTGTAATTTCGATACAAATTATGGCCGGTAATTGTAACATCGATACTAATTATGACAGGTAACTGTAACTTCGATACTAATTATGACAGGTAACAGTAACTTCGATACTAATTATGACAGGTAACTGTAACTTCGATACTAATTATGACAAGTAACTCTAACTTCATTACAAATTATGACATTTAGCAGTAATTTCCATACAAATTATGGCAGGTAACTGTAACATCGATACTAATTATGACAGGTAACAGTAACTTCGATACTTATTATGACAAGTAACTGTAACTTCGATACTAATTTTGACAAGTAACTGTAACTTCGATACTAATTATGACAGGTAACTGTAACTTCGATACTAATTATGACAAGTTACTGTAACTTCGATACTAATTTTGACAAGTAACTGTAACTTCGATACTAATTATGACAGGTAACTGTAACTTCGATACTAATTATGACAAGTAGCTCTAACTTCATTACAAATTATGACAAGTAACTGTAATTTCGATACAAATTATGGCAGGTAACTGTAACTTCGTTACTAATGATGGCAGGTAACTGTAATTTCGATACAAATTATGGCAGCTAACAGTAACTTCGATAATAATTATGACAGGTAACTGTAACTTCGATACTAATTATGACAGGTAACTGTAACTTCGTTACTAATTATGACAAGAAACTGTAATTTCGATACAAATTATGGCAGGTAACTGTAACTTCCATACTAATTATGACAGGTAACAGTAACTTCGATACTAATTATGACAAGTTACTGTAACTTCGATACTAATTTTGACAAGTAACTGTAACTTCGATACTAATTATGACAAGTAACTCTAACTTCATTACAAATTATGACAAGTAACTGTAATTTCGATACAAATTATGGCAGGTAACTGTAACTTCGTTACTAATTATGGCAGGTAACTGTAATTTCGATACAAATTATGGCAACTAACAGTAACTTCGATAATAATTATGACAGGTAACTGTAACTTCGATACTTATTATGACAGGTAACTGTAGCTTCGTTACTAATTATGACAAGAAACTGTAATTTCGATACAAATTATGGCAGGTAACTGTAACTTCGATACTAATTATGACAGGTAACAGTAACTTAGATACTAATTATGACAGAAAACAGTAACTTCGAAACTTATTATGACAGGTAACAGTAACTTCGATACTAATTATGGCAGGTAACTGTAACTTCGATACTAATTATGACAGTTAACTGTAACTTCGTTACTAATTATGACAAGTTACTGTAATTTCGATACGAATTATGGCAGGTAACTGTAACTTCGATACCAATTATGACAGGTAACAGTAACTTAGATACTAATTATGACCTGTAACTGTAACTTCGATACTAATTATGACAGGTAACTGTAACTCCGTTACAAATTATGACAAGTTACTGTAATTTCGATACAAATTATTGCAGGTAACTGTAACTTCGATACTATTTATGACTGGTAACAGTTACTTCGATACTAATTATAACAAGTAAGTGTAACTTCGATACTAATTATGACGTGTAACTGTAACTTCGATACTAATTATGACTAGTAACTCAAACTTCGTTACTAATTAGGACAAGTAACTGTAATTTTGATAAAAAATTATGGCAGGTAACTGTAACTTCGATACTAATTATGACAGGTAACAGTAACTTCGATACTAATTATGACGGGTAACAGTAACTACGTTATTAATTATGACAAGTAACTGTAATTTCGATACAGATTAAGTCAGGTAACAGTAACTTCGATACTAATTATGACAGGTAACTGTAACTTCGATACTTATTATGACAGGTAACTTTAACTTCGATACTAATTATGACAGGTAACTGTAACTTCGATACAAATTATGACAGGTAACTGTAACTTCGATATTAATTATGACAAGTAACTGTAATTTCGATACAAATTATGGCAGGTAACTGTAACTTCGATATTAATTATGACAAGTAACTGTAATTTCGATACAAATTATGGCAGGTAACTGTAACTTCGATACTAATTATGGTAGGTAACAGTAACTTCGATACTAATTATGACCAGTAACAGTTACTTCGATACTAATTATGACAAGTAACTATAACATCGAAACTAATTATGACAGGTAACTGTAACAACGTTACCAATTATGACAAGAATCTGTAATTTCGGTACAAATTATGACAGGTAACAGTAACTTCGATACTAATTATGACAAGTTACTGTAACTTCGATACTAATTTTGACAAGTAACTGTAACTTCGATACTAATTATGACAAGTAACTCTAACTTCATTACAAATTATGACAAGTAACTGTAATTTCGATACAAATTATGGCAGGTAACTGTAACTTCGTTACTAATTATGGCAGGTAACTGTAATTTCGATACAAATTATGGCAGCTAACAGTAACTTCGATAATAATTATGACTGGTAACTGTAACTTCGATACTTATTATGACAGGTAACTGTAGCTTCGTTACTAATTATGACAAGAAACTGTAATTTCGATACAAATTATGGCAGGTAACTGTAACTTCGATACTAATTATGACAGGTAACAGTAACTTAGATACTAATTATGACAGAAAACAGTAACTTCGAAACTTATTATGACAGGTAACAGTAACTTCGATACTAATTATGGCAGGTAACTGTAACTTCGATACTAATTATGACAGTTAACTGTAACTTCGTTACTAATTATGACAAGTTACTGTAATTTCGATACGAATTATGGCAGGTACCTGTAACATCGATACCAATTATGACAGGTAACAGTAACTTAGATACTAATTATGACCTGTAACTGTAACTTCGATACTAATTATGACAGGTAACTGTAACTCCGTTACAAATTATGACAAGTTACTGTAATTTCGATACAAATTATTGCAGGTAACTGTAACTTCGATACTATTTATGACTGGTAACAGTTACTTCGATACTAATTATAACAAGTAAGTGTAACTTCGATACTAATTATGACGTGTAACTGTAACTTCGATACTAATTATGACTAGTAACTCAAACTTCGTTACTAATTAGGACAAGTAACTGTAATTTTGATAAAAAATTATGGCAGGTAACTGTAACTTCGATACTAATTATGAAAGGTAACAGTAACTTCGATACTAATTATGACGGGTAACAGTAACTACGTTATTAATTATGACAAGTAACTGTAATTTCGATACAGATTATGTCAGGTAACAGTAACTTCGATACTAATTATGACAGGTAACTGTAACTTCGATACTTATTATGACAGGTAACTTTAACTTCGATACTAATTATGACAGGTAACTGTAACTTCGATACAAATTATGACAGGTAACTGTAACTTCGATATTAATTATGACAAGTAACTGTAATTTCGATACAAATTATGGCAGGTAACTGTAACTTCGATATTAATTATGACAAGTAACTGTAATTTCGATACAAATTATGGCAGGTAACTGTAACTTCGATACTAATTATGGTAGGTAACAGTAACTTCGATACTAATTATGACCAGTAACAGTTACTTCGATACTAATTATGACAAGTAACTATAACATCGAAACTAATTATGACAGGTAACTGTAACAACGTTACCAATTATGACAAGAATCTGTAATTTCGGTACAAATTATGACAGGTAACAGTAACTTCGATACTAATTATGACAGGTAACTGTAACTTCGCTACTAATTATCACAAGTAACTGTAATTTCGATACAAACTATGACAGGTAACCGTAACTTTGATACTAATTATGACAAGTATCTGTAATTTCGGTACAAATTATGACAGGTAACTGTAACTTCGATACTAGTTATGACAAGGAACTGTTATATCGATACAAATTATGACAGGTAACTGTAACTTCGTTACTAATTATGACAAGTATCTGTAATTTCGGTACAAATTATGGCAGGTAACTGTAACTTCGATACAAATTATGACAGGTAACTGTAACTTCGTTTCTAATTATGACAAGTAACTGTAATTTTGATACAAATAATGGCAGGTAACTGTAACTTCGATACTAATTATGACAGGTAACAGTAACTTCGATACTAATTATGACAGGTAACAGTAACTTCGCTACTAATTATGACAAGTAACTGTAATTTCGATACAAACTATGACAGGTAACTGTAACTTCGATACTAATTATGACAGGTAACTGTAACTTCGATACTAATTTTGACACGTTACTGTAACTTTGATACTAATTATGACAAGTTACTGTAACTTCGATACTAATTATGACAGGTAACAGTAACTTCGATACTAATTATGGCAGGTAACTGTTACTTCGATACTAATTATGACAGGTAACAGTAACTTCGATACTAATTATTACAGGTAACTGTAACTTCGATACTAATTATGACAGGTAATTGTAACATCGATACTAATTATGACAGGTAACAGTAACTTCGATACTAATTATGACAGGTAACTGTAACTTAGATACTAATTATGACCTGTAACTGTAACTTCGATACTAATTATGACAGGTAACTGTAACTCCGTTACAAATTATGACAAGTTACTGTAATTTCGATACTAATTTTGACAAGTAACTGTAATTTCGATACAAATTATGGCCGGTAATTGTAACATCGATACTAATTATGACAGGTAACTGTAACTTCGATACTAATTATGACAGGTAACAGTAACTTCGATACTAATTATGACAGGTAACTGTAACTTCGATACTAATTATGACAAGTAACTCTAACTTCATTACAAATTATGACATGTAGCAGTAATTTCCATACAAATTATGGCAGGTAACTGTAACATCGATACTAATTATGACAGGTAACAGTAACTTCGATACTTATTATGACAAGTAACTGTAACTTCGATACTAATTTTGACAAGTAACTGTAACTTCGATACTAATTATGACAGGTAACTGTAACTTCGATACTAATTATGACAAGTTACTGTAACTTCGATACTAATTTTGACAAGTAACTGTAACTTCGATACTAATTATGACAGGTAACTGTAACTTCGATACTAATTATGACAAGTAGCTCTAACTTCATTACAAATTATGACAAGTAACTGTAATTTCGATACAAATTATGGCAGGTAACTGTAACTTCGTTACTAATGATGGCAGGTAACTGTAATTTCGATACAAATTATGGCAGCTAACAGTAACTTCGATAATAATTATGACAGGTAACTGTAACTTCGATACTAATTATGACAGGTAACTGTAACTTCGTTACTAATTATGACAAGAAACTGTAATTTCGATACAAATTATGGCAGGTAACTGTAACTTCCATACTAATTATGACAGGTAACAGTAACTTCGATACTAATTATGACAAGTTACTGTAACTTCGATACTAATTTTGACAAGTAACTGTAACTTCGATACTAATTATGACAAGTAACTCTAACTTCAATACAAATTATGACAAGTAACTGTAATTTCGATACAAATTATGGCAGGTAACTGTAACTTCGTTACTAATTATGGCAGGTAACTGTAATTTCGATACAAATTATGGCAGCTAACAGTAACTTCGATAATAATTATGACAGGTAACTGTAACTTCGATACTTATTATGACAGGTAACTGTAGCTTCGTTACTAATTATGACAAGAAACTGTAATTTCGATACAAATTATGGCAGGTAACTGTAACTTCGATACTAATTATGACAGGTAACTGTAACTTAGATACTAATTATGACAGAAAACAGTAACTTCGAAACTTATTATGACAGGTAACAGTAACTTCGATACTAATTATGGCAGGTAACTGTAACTTCGATACTAATTATGACAGTTAACTGTAACTTCGTTACTAATTATGACAAGTTACTGTAATTTCGATACGAATTATGGCAGGTAACTGTAACTTCGATACCAATTATGACAGGTAACAGTAACTTAGATACTAATTATGACCTGTAACTGTAACTTCGATACAAATTATGACAGGTAACTGTAACTTCGTTTCTAATTATGACAAGTAACTGTAATTTTGATACAAATAATGGCAGGTAACTGTAACTTCGATACTAATTATGACAGGTAACAGTAACTTCGATACTAATTATGACAGGTAACAGTAACTTCGCTACTAATTATGACAAGTAACTGTAATTTCGATACAAACTATGACAGGTAACTGTAACTTCGATACTAATTATGACAAGGAACTGTTATTTCGATACAAATTATGACAGGTAACAGTAACTTCGTTACTAATTATGGCAAGTGACTGTAATTTCGATACAAATTATGGCAGGTTACAGTAACTTCGATACTAATTATGACAGGTAACTGTAACTTCTATACTAATTATGACAGGTAACTGTACCTTCGTTATTAATTATGACAAGTAACTGTACTTTCGATACAAATGATGGCAGGTAACTGTAACTTCGATACTAATTATGACAAGTAAAAATAACTTCGATACTAATTATGACAGAAAACAGTAACTTCGATACTAATTATGACAGGTATCAGTATCTCCGATACTAATTATGGCAGGTCACTGTAACTTCGATACTAATGATGACAGTTAACTGTAACTTCGTTACTAATTATGACAAGTAACTGTAATTTCGATACAAATTATGGCAGGTAACTGTAACTTCGATACTAATTATGACAGGTAACAGTAACTTCGATACTAATTATAACAAGTAACTGTAACTTCGATACTAATTATGACAGGTAACGGTAACTTCGTTACTATTTATGACAAGTAACTGTAATTTCGATACAAATTATGGCAGGTAACTGTAACTTCCATACTAATTATGACAGGTTACATTAACTTCGATACTAATTATGACTTGTAACAGTTACTTCGATACTAATTATGACAAGTAACTATAACTTCGAAACTAATTATGACAGGTAACTGTAACTTCGATACTAATTATGACAGGTGACTGTAACTTCGATACAAATTATGACAGGTAACTGTAACTTCGATATTAATTATGACAAGTAACTGTAATTTCGATACAAATTATGGCAGGTAACTGTAACTTCGATATTAATTATGACAAGTAACTGTAATTTCGATACAAATTATGGCAGGTAACTGTAACTTCGATACTAATTATGGTAGGTAACAGTAACTTCGATACTAATTATGACCAGTAACAGTTACTTCGATACTAATTATGACAAGTAACTATAACATCGAAACTAATTATGACAGGTAACTGTAACAACGTTACCAATTATGACAAGAATCTGTAATTTCGGTACAAATTATGACAGGTAACAGTAACTTCGATACTAATTATGACAGGTACCTGTAACATCGCTACCAATTATCACAAGTAACTGTAATTTCGATACAAACTATGACAGGTAACCGTAACTTTGATACTAATTATGACAAGTATCTGTAATTTCGGTACAAATTATGACAGGTAACTGTAACTTCGATACTAGTTATGACAAGGAACTGTTATATCGATACAAATTATGACAGGTAACTGTAACTTCGTTACTAATTATGACAAGTATCTGTAATTTCGGTACAAATTATGGCAGGTAACTGTAACTTCGATACAAATTATGACAGGTAACTGTAACTTCGTTTCTAATTATGACAAGTAACTGTAATTTTGATACAAATAATGGCAGGTAACTGTAACTTCGATACTAATTATGACAGGTAACAGTAACTTCGATACTAATTATGACAGGTAACAGTAACTTCGCTACTAATTATGACAAGTAACTGTAATTTCGATACAAACTATGACAGGTAACTGTAACTTCGATACTAATTATGACAGGTAACTGTAACTTCGATACTAATTTTGACACGTTACTGTAACTTTGATACTAATTATGACAAGTTACTGTAACTTCGATACTAATTATGACAGGTAACAGTAACTTCGATACTAATTATGGCAGGTAACTGTTACTTCGATACTAATTATGACAGGTAACCGTAACTTCGATACTAATTATTACAGGTAACTGTAACTTCGATACTAATTATGACAGGTAATTGTAACATCGATACTAATTATGACAGGTAACAGTAACTTCGATACTAATTATGACAGGTAACTGTAACTTAGATACTAATTATGACCTGTAACTGTAACTTCGATACTAATTATGACAGGTAACTGTAACTCCGTTACAAATTATGACAAGTTACTGTAATTTCGATACTAATTTTGACAAGTAACTGTAATTTCGATACAAATTATGGCCGGTAATTGTAACATCGATACTAATTATGACAGGTAACTGTAACTTCGATACTAATTATGACAGGTAACAGTAACTTCGATACTAATTATGACATGTAACTGTAACTTCGATACTAATTATGACAAGTAACTCTAACTTCATTACAAATTATGACATGTAGCAGTAATTTCCATACAAATTATGGCAGGTAACTGTAACATCGATACTAATTATGACAGGTAACAGTAACTTCGATACTTATTATGACAAGTAACTGTAACTTCGATACTAATTTTGACAAGTAACTGTAACTTCGATACTAATTATGACAGGTAACTGTAACTTCGATACTAATTATGACAAGTTACTGTAACTTCGATACTAATTTTGACAAGTAACTGTAACTTCGATACTAATTATGACAGGTAACTGTAACTTCGATACTAATTATGACAAGTAGCTCTAACTTCATTACAAATTATGACAAGTAACTGTAATTTCGATACAAATTATGGCAGGTAACTGTAACTTCGTTACTAATGATGGCAGGTAACTGTAATTTCGATACAAATTATGGCAGCTAACAGTAACTTCGATAATAATTATGACAGGTAACTGTAACTTCGATACTAATTATGACAGGTAACTGTAACTTCGTTACTAATTATGACAAGAAACTGTAATTTCGATACAAATTATGGCTGGTAACTGTAACTTCCATACTAATTATGACAGGTAACAGTAACTTCGATACTAATTATGACAAGTTACTGTAACTTCGATACTAATTTTGACAAGTAACTGTAACTTCGATACTAATTATGACAAGTAACTCTAACTTCAATACAAATTATGACAAGTAACTGTAATTTCGATACAAATTATGGCAGGTAACTGTAACTTCGTTACTAATTATGGCAGGTAACTGTAATTTCGATACAAATTATGGCAGCTAACAGTAACTTCGATAATAATTATGACAGGTAACTGTAACTTCGATACTTATTATGACAGGTAACTGTAGCTTCGTTACTAATTATGACAAGAAACTGTAATTTCGATACAAATTATGGCAGGTAACTGTAACTTCGATACTAATTATGACAGGTAACAGTAACTTAGATACTAATTATGACAGAAAACAGTAACTTCGAAACTTATTATGACAGGTAACAGTAACTTCGATACTAATTATGGCAGGTAACTGTAACTTCGATACTAATTATGACAGTTAACTGTAACTTCGTTACTAATTATGACAAGTTACTGTAATTTCGATACGAATTATGGCAGGTAACTGTAACTTCGATACCAATTATGACAGGTAACAGTAACTTAGATACTAATTATGACCTGTAACTGTAACTTCGATACAAATTATGACAGGTAACTGTAACTTCGTTTCTAATTATGACAAGTAACTGTAATTTTGATACAAATAATGGCAGGTAACTGTAACTTCGATACTAATTATGACAGGTAACAGTAACTTCGATACTAATTATGACAGGTAACAGTAACTTCGCTACTAATTATGACAAGTAACTGTAATTTCGATACAAACTATGACAGGTAACTGTAACTTCGATACTAATTATGACAAGGAACTGTTATTTCGATACAAATTATGACAGGTAACAGTAACTTCGTTACTAATTATGGCAAGTGACTGTAATTTCGATACAAATTATGGCAGGTTACAGTAACTTCGATACTAATTATGACAGGTAACTGTAACTTCTATACTAATTATGACAGGTAACTGTACCTTCGTTATTAATTATGACAAGTAACTGTACTTTCGATACAAATGATGGCAGGTAACTGTAACTTCGATACTAATTATGACAAGTAAAAATAACTTCGATACTAATTATGACAGAAAACAGTAACTTCGATACTAATTATGACAGGTATCAGTATCTCCGATACTAATTATGGCAGGTCACTGTAACTTCGATACTAATGATGACAGTTAACTGTAACTTCGTTACTAATTATGACAAGTAACTGTAATTTCGATACAAATTATGGCAGGTAACTGTAACTTCGATACTAATTATGACAGGTAACAGTAACTTCGATACTAATTATAACAAGTAACTGTAACTTCGATACTAATTATGACAGGTAACGGTAACTTCGTTACTATTTATGACAAGTAACTGTAATTTCGATACAAATTATGGCAGGTAACTGTAACTTCCATACTAATTATGACAGGTTACATTAACTTCGATACTAATTATGACTTGTAACAGTTACTTCGATACTAATTATGACAAGTAACTATAACTTCGAAACTAATTATGACAGGTAACTGTAACTTCGATACTAATTATGACAGGTGACTGTAACTTCGATACAAATTATGACAGGTAACTGTAACTTCGATATTAATTATTACAAGTAACTGAAATTTCGATACAAATTATGGCAGGTAACTGTAACTTCGATACTAATTATGACAAGTAACTGTAATTTCGATACAAATAATGGCAGGTAACTGTAACTTCGAATCTAATTATGACAGGTAACAGTAACTTCGATACTAATTATGACAGGTAACAGTAACTTCGCTACTAATTATGACAAGTAACTGTAATTTCGATACAAACTATGACAGGTAAATGTAACTTCGATACTAATTATGACAAGGAACTGTTATTTCGATACAAATTATGACAGGTAACTGTAACTTCGTTACTAATTATGACAAGTATCTGTAATTTCGGTACCAATTATGGCAGGTAACTGTAACTTCGATACAAATTATGGCAGGTAACTGTAACTTCGATACAAATTACGACAGGTAACAGTTACTTCGCTACTAATTATGACAAGTAACTGTAATTTCGATACAAACTATGACAGGTAACTGTAACTTCGTTACTAATTATGACTAGTAACTGTAATTACGATACAAATTATGGCAGGTAACAGTAACTTCGATACTAATTATGGCAGGTAACTGTTACTTCGATACTAATTATGACAGGTAACAGTAACTTCGATACTAATTATTACAGGTAACTGTAACTTCGATACTAATTATGACAGGTAACTGTAACATCGATACTAATTATGACAGGTAACAGTAACTTCGATACTAATTATGACAGGTAACTGTAACTTAGATACTAATTATGACCTGTAACTGTAACTTCGATACTAATTATGACAGGTAACTGTAACTCCGTTACAAATTATGACAAGTTACTGTAATTTCGATACTAATTTTGACAAGTAACTGTAATTTCGATACAAATTATGGCCGGTAATTGTAACATCGATACTAATTATGACAGGTAACTGTAACTTCGATACTAATTATGACAGGTAACAGTAACTTCGATACTAATTATGACAGGTAACTGTAACTTCGATACTAATTATGACAAGTAACTCTAACTTCATTACAAATTAAGACAAGTAGCAGTAATTTCCATACAAATTATGGCAGGTAACTGTAACATCGATACTAATTATGACAGGTAACAGTAACTTCGATACTTATTATGACAAGTAACTGTAACTTCGATACTAATTTTGACAGGTAACTGTAACTCCGTTACAAATTATGACAAGTTACTGTAATTTCGATACTAATTTTGACAAGTAACTGTAATTTCGATACAAATTATGGCCGGTAATTGTAACATCGATACTAATTATGACAGGTAACTGTAACTTCGATACTAATTATGACAGGTAACAGTAACTTCGATACTAATTATGACAAGTAACTCTAACTTCATTACAAATTATGACAAGTAACTGTAATTTCGATACAAATTATGGCAGGTAACTGTAACTTCGTTACTAATGATGGCAGGTAACTGTAATTTCGATACAAATTATGGCAGCTAACAGTAACTTCGATAATAATTATGACAGGTAACTGTAACTTCGATACTAATTATGACAGGTAACTGTAACTTCGTTACTAATTATGACAAGAAACTGTAATTTCGATACAAATTATGGCAGGTAACTGTAACTTCCATACTAATTATGACGGGTAACAGTAACTTCGATACTAATTATGACAAGTTACTGTAACTTCGATACTAATTTTGACAAGTAACTGTAACTTCGATACTAATTATGACAAGTAACTCTAACTTCATTACAAATTATGACAAGTAACTGTAATTTCGATACAAATTATGGCAGGTAACTGTAACTTCGTTACTAATTATGGCAGGTAACTGTAATTTCGATACAAATTATGGCAGCTAACAGTAACTTCGATAATAATTATGACAGGTAACTGTAACTTCGATACTAATTATGACAGGTAACTGTAGCTTCGTTACTAATTATGACAAGAAACTGTAATTTCGATACAAATTATGGCAGGTAACTGTAACATCGATACTAATTATGACAGGTAACAGTAACTTCGATACTAATTATGACAGAAAACAGTAACTTCGAAACTTATTATGACAGGTAACAGTAACTTCGATACTAATTATGGCAGGTAACTGTATCTTCGATACTAATTATGACAGTTAACTGTAACTTCGTTACTAATTATGACAAGTTACTGTAATTTCGATACGAATTATGGCAGGTAACTGTAACTTCGATACCAATTATGACAGGTAACAGTAACTTAGATACTAATTATGACCTGTTACTGTAACTTCGATACTAATTATGACTGGTAACTGTAACTCCGTTACAAATTATGACAAGTTACTGTAATTTCGATACAATTTATTGCAGGTAACTGTAACTTCGATACTATTTATGACTGGTAACAATTACTTCGATACTAATTATAACAAGTAAGTGTAACTTCGATACTAATTATGACGGGTAACTGTAACTTCGATACTAATTATGACTAGTAACTCTAACTTCGTTACTAATTAGGACAAGTAACTGTAATTTTGATAAAAAATTATGGCAGGTAACTTTAACTTCGATACTAATTATGACAGGTAACTGTAACTTCGATACTTATTATGACAGGTAACTTTAACTTCGATACTAATTATGACAGGTAACTGTAACTTCGATACAAATTATGACAGGTAACTGTAACTTCGATATTAATTATGACAAGTAACTGTAATTTCGATACAAATTATGGCAGGTAACTGTAACTTCGATATTAATTATGACAAGTAACTGTAATTTCGATACAAATTATGGCAGGTAACTGTAACTTCGATACTAATTATGGTAGGTAACAGTAACTTCGATACTAATTATGACCAGTAACAGTTACTTCGATATTAATTATGACAAGTAACTGTAATTTCGATACAAATTATGGCAGGTAACTGTATCTTCGATACTAATTATGACAGGTTACATTAACTTCGATACTAATTATGACCAGTAACAGTTACTTCGATACTAATTATGACAAGTAACTATAACATCGAAACTAATTATGACAGGTAACTGTAACATCGTTACCAATTATGACAAGAATCTGTAATTTCGGTACAAATTATGACAGGTAACAGTAACTTCGATACTAATTATGACAGGTAACTGTAACTTCGCTACTAATTATGACAAGTAACTGTAATTTCGATACAAACTATGACAGGTAACCGTAACTTTGATACTAATTATGACAAGTATCTGTAATTTCGGTACAATTTATGACAGGTAACTGTAACTTCGATACTAATTATGACAAGGAACTGTTATATCGATACAAATTATGACAGGTAACTGTAACTTCGTTACTAATTATGACAAGTATCTGTAATTTCGGTATACAAATTATGACAGGTAACTGTAACTTCGTTTCTAATTATGACAAGTAACTGTAATTTCGATACAAATAATGGTAGGTAACTGTAACTTCGATACTAATTATTTCAGGTAACAGTAACTTCGATACTAATTATGACAGGTAACAGTAACTTCGCTACTAATTATGACAAGTAACTGTAATTTCGATACAAACTATGACAGGTAACTGTAACTTCGATACTAATTATGACAGGGAACTGTTATTTCGATACAAATTATGACAGGTAACTGTAACTTCGTTACTAATTATGACAAGTATCTGTAATTTCGGTACCAATTATGCCAGGTAACTGTAACTTCGATACAAATTATGGCAGGTAACTGTAACTTCGATACAAATTACGACAGGTAACAGTTACTTCGCTACTAATTATGACAATTAACTGTAATTTCGATACAAACTATGACAGGTAACTGTAACTTCGTTACTAATTATGACTAGTAACTGTAATTTCGATACAAATTATGGCAGGTAACAGTAACTTCGATACTAATTATGACAGGTAACTGTAACTACGATACTAATTATGACAAGGAACTGTTATTTCGATACAAATTATGACAGGTAACAGTAACTTCGTTACTAATTATGGCAAGTGACTGTAATTTCGATACAAATGATGGCAGGTTACAGTAACTTCGATACTAATTATGACAGGTAACTGTAACTTCTATACTAATTATGACAAGTAACTGTACCTTCGTTATTAATTATGACAAGTAACTGTACTTTCGATACAAATGATGGCAGGTAACTGTAACTTCGATACTAATGATGACAAGTAAAAATAACTTCGATACTAATTATAACAAGTAACTGTAACTTCGATACTAATTATGACAGGTAACGGTAACTTCGTTACTATTTATGACAAGTAACTGTAATTTCGATACAAATTATGGCAGGTAACTGTAACTTCGATACTAATTATGACAGGTTACATTAACTTCGATACTAATTATGACTTGTAACAGTTACTTCGATACTACTTATAACAAGTAACTATAACTTCGAAACTAATTATGACAGGTAACTGTAACTTCGATACTAATTATGAAGTAACTCTAACTTCATTACAAATTAAGACAAGTAACTGTAATTTCGATACAAATTATTGCAGGTAACTCAAACAACGTTACTAATTATGGCAGGTAACTGTAATTTATATACAAATTATGACAGTTAACAGTAACTTCGATACTAATTATGACAGGTAACAGCAACTTCGACACTAATTATGACAGGTTACTGTAACTTCGTTACTAATTATGACAAGAAACTGTAATTTCGATACTAATTATGGCAGGTAACTGTAATTTCGATACAAATTAAGGCAGGTAATTGTAACTTCGATACTAATTATGGCAGGTAACTGTAACATCGTTAGTAATTAGGACAAGTAACTATAATTTCGATACAAATTATGGCAGGTAACTGTAACTTCGATATTAATTATGACAGGTTACAGTAACCTCGATACTAATTATGACAAGTAAGTGTAACTTCGATACTAATTATGACGGGTAACTGTAGCTCCGATACTAATTATGACTAGTAAATCTAAGTTCGTTACTAATTAGGACAAGTAACTGTAATTTTGATAAAAAAATTATGGCAGGTAACTGTAACATCGATACTAATTATGATAGGTATCTCTAACTTCGATACTACTTATGGCAAGTAACTGTAATTTCAATGCAAATTATGGCAGGTAACTGTATCTTCGTTACTAATTATGACAGGTGACTGTAATTCCGGTACAAATTATGGCAGGTAAATGTAACTTCGATACAAATTATGACAGGTAACAGTAACTTCGATAGTAATTATGACAAGTAACAGTAACTTCGATACTAATTATGACAGGTAACTGTAACTTCGATACTAATTATGACAGGTGACTGTAACTTCGATACAAATTATGACAGGTAACTGTAACTTCGATATTAATTATGACAAGTAACTGAAATTTCGATACAAATTATGGCAGGTAACTGTAACTTCGATACTAATTAGGACAAGTAACTGTAATTTCGATACAAATAATGGCAGGTAACTTCGAATCTAATTATGACAGGTAACAGTAACTTCGATACTAATTATGACAGGTAACAGTAACTTCGCTACTAATTATGACAAGTAACTGTAATTACGATACAAACTATGACAGGTAACTGTAACTTCGATACTAATTATGACAAGGAACTGTTATTTCGATACAAATTATGACAGGTTACTGTAACTTCGTTACTAATTATGACAATTATCTGTAATTTCGGTACCAATTATGGCAGGTAACTGTAACTTCGATACAAATTATGGCAGGTAACTGTAACTTCGATACAAATTACGACAGGTAACAGTTCCTTCGCTACTAATTATGACAAGTAACTGTAATTTCGATACAAACTATGACAGGTAACTGTAACTTCGTTACTAATTATGACTAGTAACTGTAATTACGATACAAATTATGGCAGGTAACAGTATCTTCGATACTAATTATGGCAGGTTAACTGTTACTTCGATACTAATTATGACAGGTAACAGTAACTTCGATACTAATTATTACAGGTAACTGTAACTTCGATACTAATTATGACAGGTAACTGTAACATCGATAATAATTAAGACAGGTAACAGTAACGTCGATACTAATTATGACAGGTAACTGTAACTTAGATACTAATTATGACCTGTAACTGTAACTTCGATACTAATTATGACAGGTAAATGTAACTCCGTTACAAATTATGACAAGTTACTGTAATTTCGATACTAATTTTGACAAGTAACTGTAATTTCGATACAAATTATGGCCGGTAATTGTAACATCGATACTAATTATGACAGGTAACAGTAACTTCGATACTAATTATGACAGGTAACTGTAACTTCGATACTAATTATGACAAGTAACTCTAATTTCGTTACTAATTAGGACAAGTAACTGTAATTTTGATAAAAAATTATGGCAGGTAACTGTAACTTCGATACTAATTATGACAGGTAACTGTAACTTCGATACTTATTATGACAGGTAACTTTAACTTCGATACTAATTATGACAGGTAACTGTAACTTCGATACAAATTATGACAGGTAACTGTAACTTCGATATTAATTATGACAAGTAACTGTAATTTCGATACAAATTATGGCAGGTAACTGTAACTTCGATATTAATTATGACAAGTAACTGTAATTTCGATACAAATTATGGCAGGTAACTGTAACTTCGATACTAATTATGGTAGGTAACAGTAACTTCGATACTAATTATGACAGGTAACTGTAACTTCGATACAAATTATGACAGGTAACTGTAACTTCGATATTAATTATGACAAGTAACTGTAATTTCGATACAAATTATGGCAGGTAACTGTATCTTCGATACTAATTATGACAGGTTACATTAACTTCGATACTAATTATGATCAGTAACAGTTACTTCTATACTAATTATGACAAGTAACTATAACATCGAAACTAATTATGACAGGTAACTGTAACATCGTTACCAATTATGACAAGAATCTGTAATTTCGGTACAAATTATGACAGGTAACAGTAACTTCGATACTAATTATGACAGGTAACTGTAACTTCGCTACTAATTATGACAAGTAACTGTAATTTCGATACAAACTAAGACAGGTAACCGTAACTTTGATACTAATTATGACAAGTATCTGTAATTTCGGTACAAATTATGACAGGTAACTGTAACTTCGTTACTAATTATGACAAGTATCTGTAATTTCGGTACAAATTATGGCAGGTAACTGTAACTACGATACAAATTATGACAGGTAACTGTAACTTCGTTTCTAATTATGACAAGTAACTGTAATTTCGATACAAATAATGGCAGGTAACTGTAACTTCGATACTAATTATGACAGGTTACAATAACTTCGATACTAATTATGACAGGTAACAGTAACTTCGCTACTAATTATGACAAGTAACTGTAATTTCGATACAAACTATGACAGGTAACTGTAACTTCGATACTAATTATGACAAGGAACTGTTATTTCGATACAAATTATGACAGGTAACTGTAACTTCGTTACTAATTATGACAAGTATCTGTAATTACGGTACCAATTATGGCAGGTAACTGTAACTTCGATACAAATTATGGCAGGTAACTGTAACTTCGATACAAATTACGACAGGTAACAGTTACTTCGCTACTAATTATGACAATTAACTGTAATTTCGATACAAACTTTGACAGGTAACTGTAACTTCGTTACTAATTATGACTAGTAACTGTAATTTCGATACAAATTATGGCAGGTAACAGTAACTTCGATACTAATTATGACAGGTAACTGTAACTTCGATACTAATTATGACAAGGAACTGTTATTTCGATACAAATTATGACAGGTAACAGTAACTTCGTCACTAATTATGGAAAGTGACTGTAATTTCGATACAAATTATGGCAGGTTACAGTAACTTCGATACTAATTATGACAGGTAACTGTAACTTCTATACTAATTATGACAGGTAACTGTACCTTCGTTATTAATTATGACAAGTAACTGTACTTTCGATACAAATGATGGCAGGTAACTGTAACTTCGATACTAATTATGACAAGTAAAAATAACTTCGATACTAATTATGACAGAAAACAGTAACTTCGATACTATTTATGACAGGTAACAGTATCTTCGATACTAATTATGGCAGGTCACTGTAACTTCGATACTAATGATGACAGTTAACTGTAACTTCGTTACTAATTAAGACAAGTAACTGTAATTTCGATACAAATTATGGCAGGTAACTGTAACTTCGATACTAATTATGACAGGTAACAGTAACGTCGATACTAATTATAACAAGTAACTGTAACTTCGATACTAATTATGACAGGTAACGGTAACTTCGTTACTATTTATGACAAGTAACTGTAATTTCGATACAAATTATGGCAGGTAACTGTAACTTCGATACTAATTATGACAGGTTACATTAACTTCGATACTAATTATGACTTGTAACAGTTACTTCGATACTAATTATGACAAGTAACTATAACTTCGAAACTAATTATGACAGGTAACTGTAACTTCGATACTAATTATGAAGTAACTCTAACTTCATT
The DNA here is from genome assembly GCA_946902985.2 of Meconema thalassinum. NCBI lineage: Eukaryota > Metazoa > Arthropoda > Insecta > Orthoptera > Tettigoniidae > Meconema > Meconema thalassinum. The sequence continues at coordinate 1,175,127,596 of OX336388.2, read as the reverse complement.
ACAAATTAAGACAAGTAACTGTAATTTCGATACAAATTATGGCAGGTAACTGTAAATTCGATATTAATTATGACAGGTTACAGTAACCTCGATACTATTTATGACAAGTAAGTGTAACTTCGATACTAATTATGACGGATAACTGTAGCTCCGATACTAATTATGACTAGTAACTCTAAGTTCGTTACTAATTAGGACAAGTAACTGTAATTTTGATAAAAAATTATGGCAGGTAACTGTAACATCGATACTAATTATGATAGGTAACTCTAACTTAGATACTACTTATGGCAGGTAACTGTAACTTCGTTACTAATTATGACAAGTAACTGTACCTTCGAAACTAATTATGGCAGGTAACTGTAACTTCGATACTAATTATGACAAGTAACTGTAATTTCAATGCAAATTATGGCAGGTAACTGTAACTTCGTTACTAATTATGACAGGTGACTGTAATTTCGGTACAAATTATGGCAGGTAAATGTAACTTCGATACAAATTATGACAGGTAACAGTAACTTTGATAGTAATTATGACAAGTAACAGTAACTTCGATACTAATTATGACAGGTAACTGTAACTTCGATACTAATTATGACAGGTGACTGTAACTTCGATACAAATTATGACAGGTAACTGTAACTTCGATATTAATTATGACAAGTAACTGAAATTTCGATACAAATTATGGCAGGTAACTGTAACTTCGATACTAATTATGACAAGTAACTGTAATTTCGATACAAATAATGGCAGGTAACTGTAACTTCGAATCTAATTATGACAGGTAACAGTAACTTCGATACTAATTATGACAGGTAACAGTAACTTCGCTACTAATTATGACAAGTAACTGTAATTTCGATACAAACTATGACAGGTAACTGTAACTTCGATACTAATTATGACAAGGAACTGTTATTTCGATACAAATTATGACAGGTAACTGTAACTTCGTTACTAATTATGACAATTATCTGTAATTTCGGTACCAATTATGGCAGGTAACTGTAACTTCGATACAAATTATGGCAGGTAACTGTAACTTCGATACAAATTACGACAGGTAACAGTTACTTCGCTACTAATTATGACAAGTAACTGTAATTTCGATACAAACTATGACAGGTAACTGTAACTTCGTTACTAATTATGACTAGTAACTGTAATTACGATACAAATTATGGCAGGTAACAGTAACTTCGATACTAATTATGGCAGGTAACTGTTACTTCGATACTAATTATGACAGGTAACAGTAACTTCGATACTAATTATTACAGGTAACTGTAACTTCGATACTAATTATGACAGGTAACTGTAACATCGATACTAATTAAGACAGGTAACAGTAACTTCGATACTAATTATGACAGGTAACTGTAACTTAGATACTAATTATGACCTGTAACTGTAACTTCGATACTAATTATGACAGGTAACTGTAACTCCGTTACAAATTATGACAGGTTACTGTAATTTCGATACTAATTTTGACAAGTAACTGTAATTTCGATACAAATTATGGCCGGTAATTGTAACATCGATACTAATTATGACAGGTAACAGTAACTTCGATACTAATTATGACAGGTAACTGTAACTTCGATACTAATTATGACAAGTAACTCTAACTTCATTACAAATTATGACAAGTAGCTGTAATTTCCATAAAAATTATGGCAGGTAACTGTAACATCGATACTAATTATGACAGGTAACAGTAACGTCGATACTTATTATGACAAGTAACTGTAACTTCGATACTAATTTTGACAAGTAACTGTAACTTCGATACTAATTATGACAGGTAACTGTAACTTCGATACTAATTATGACAAGTTACTGTAACTTCGATACTAATTTTGACAAGTAACTGTAACTTCGATACTAATTATGACAGGTAACTGTAACTTCGATACTAATTGTGACAAGTAGCTCTAACTTCATTACAAATTATGACAAGTAACTGTAATTTCGATACAAATTATGGCAGGTAACTGTAACTTCGTTACTAATGATGGCAGGTAACTGTAATTTCGATACAAATTATGGCAGCCAACAGTAACTTCGATAATAATTATGACAGGTAACTGTAACTTCGATACTAATTATGACAGGTAACTGTAACTTCGTTACTAATTATGACAAGAAACTGTAATTTCGATACAAATTATGGCAGGTAACTGTAACTTCCATACTAATTATGACAGGTAACAGTAACTTCGATACTAATTATGACAAGTTACTGTAACTTCGATACTAATTTTGACAAGTAACTGTAACTTCGATACTAATTATGACAAGTAACTCTAACTTCATTACAAATTATGACAAGTAACTGTAATTTCGATACAAATTATGGCAGGTAACTGTAACTTCGTTACTAATTATGGCAGGTAACTGTAATTTCGATACAAATTATGGCAGCTAACAGTAACTTCGATAATAATTATGACAGGTAACTGTAACTTCGATACTAATTATGACAGGTAACTGTAGCTTCGTTACTAATTATGACAAGAAACTGTAATTTCGATACAAATTATGGCAGGTAACTGTAACTTCGATACTAATTATGACAGGTAACAGTAACTTCGATACTAATTATGACAGAAAACAGTAACTTCGAAACATATTATGACAGGTAACAGTAACTTCGATACTAATTATGGCAGGTAACTGTAACTTCGATACTAATTATGACAGTTAACTGTAACTTCGTTACTAATTATGACAAGTTACTGTAATTTCGATACGAATTATGGCAGGTAACTGTAACTTCGATACCAATTATGACAGGTAACAGTAACTTAGATACTAATTATGACCTGTAACTGTAACTTCGATACTAATTATGACAGGTAACTGTAACTCCGTTACAAATTATGACAAGTTACTGTAATTTCGATACAAATTATTGCAGGTACTGTAACTTCGATACTATTTATGACTGGTAACAGTTACTTCGATACTAATTATAACAAGTAAGTGTAACTTCGATACTAATTATGACGGGTAACTGTAACTTCGATACTAATTATGACTAGTAACTCTAACTTCGTTACTAATTAGGACAAGTAACTGTAATTTTGATAAAAAATTATGGCAGGTAACTGTAACTTCGATACTAATTATGACAGGTAACAGTAACTTCGATACTAATTATGACGGGTAACAGTAACTTCGTTATTAATTATGACAAGTAACTGTAATTTCGATACAGATTATGTCAGGTAACAGTAACTTCGATACTAATTATGACAGGTAACTGTAACTTCGATACTTATTATGACAGGTAACTTTAACTTCGATACTAATTATGACAGGTAACTGTAACTTCGATACAAATTATGACAGGTAACTGTAACTTCGATATTAATTATGACAAGTAACTGTAATTTCGATACAAATTATGGCAGGTAACTGTAACATCGATACTAATTATGACAGGTAACAGTAACTTCGATATTAGTTATGACAGGTAACTGTAACTTCGATAGAAATTATGACAGGTAACTGTAACTTCGATATTAATTATGACAAGTAACTGTAATTTCGATACAAATTATGGCAGGTAACTGTAACTTCGATACTAATTATGGTAGGTAACAGTAACTTCGATACTAATTATGACGGGTAACTGTAACTTCGATACAAATTATGACAGGTAACTGTAACTTCGATATTAATTATGACAAGTAACTGTTATTTCGATACAAATTATGGCAGGTAACTGTATTTTCGATACTAATTATGACAGGATACATTAACTTCGATACTAATTATGACCAGTAACATTTACTTCGATACTAATTATGACAAGTAACTATAACATCGAAACTAATTATGACAGGTAACTGTAACATCGTTACCAATTATGACAAGAATCTGTAATTTCGGTACAAATTATGACAGGTAACAGTAACTTCGATACTAATTATGACAGGTAACTGTAACTTCGCTACTAATTATGACAAGTAACTGTAATTTCGATACAAACTATGACAGGTAACCGTAACTTTGATACTAATTATGAAAAGTATCTGTAATTTCGGTACAAATTATGACAGGTAACTGTAACTTCGATACTAATTATGACAAGGAACTGTTATATCGATACAAATTATGACAGGTAACTGTAACTTCGTTACTAATTATGACAAGTATCTGTAATTTCGGTACAAATTATGGCAGGTAACTGTAACATCGATACAAATTATGACAGGTAACTGTAACTTCGTTTCTAATTATGACAAGTAACTGTAATTTCGATACAAATAATGGCAGGTAACTGTAACTTCGATACTAATTATGACAGGTAACAGTAACTTCGATACTAATTATGACAGGTAACAGAAACATCGCTACTAATTATGACAAGTAACTGTAATTTCGATACAAACTATGACAGGTAACTGTAACTTCGATACTAATTATGACAAGGAACTGTTATTTCGATACAAATTATGACAGGTAACTGTAACTTCGTTACTAATTATGACAAGTATCTGTAATTTCGGTACCAATTATGGCAGGTAACTGTAACTTCGATACAAGTTATGGCAGGTAACTGTAACTTCGATACAAATTACGACAGGTGACAGTTACTTCGCTACTAATTATGGCAAGCGACTGTAATTTCGATACAAATTATGGCAGGTAACAGTAACTTCGATACTAATTATGACAGGTAACTGTAACTTCGAAACTAATTATGACAAGGAACTGTTATTTCGATACAAATTATGACAGGTAACAGTAACTTCGTTACTAATTATGGCAAGTGACTGTAATTTCGATACAAATTATGGCAGGTTACAGTAACTTCGATACTAATTATGACAGGTAACTGTAACTTCTATACTAATTATGACAGGTAACTGTACCTTCGTTATTAATTAAGACAAGTATCTGTACTTTCGATACAAATGATGGCAGGTAACTGTAACTTCGATACTAATTATGACAAGTAAAAATAACTTCGATACTGATTAGGACAGAAAACAGTAACTTCGATACTAATTATGACAGGTAACAGTATCTTCGATACTAATTATGGCAGGTCACTGTAACTCCGATACTAATGATGACAGTTAACTGTAACTTCGTTACTAATTATGACAAGTAACTGTAATTTCGATACAAATTATGGCAGGTAACTGTAACTTCGATACTAATTATGACAGGTAACAGTAACTTCGATACTAATTATGACTTGTAACAGTTACTTCGATACTAATTATGACAAGTAACTATAAATTCGAAACTAATTATGACAGGTAACTGTAACTTCGATACTAATTATGAAGTAACTCTAACTTCATTACAAATTAAGACAAGTAACTGTAATTTCGATACAAATTATTGCAGGTAACTGAAACAACGTTACCAATTATGGCAGGTAACTGTAATTTATATACAAATTATGACAGTTAACAGTAACTTCGATACTAATTATGACAGGTAACAGCAACTTCGACACTAATTATGACAGGTTACTGTAACTTCGTTACTAATTATGACAAGAAACTGTAATTTCGATACTAATTATGGCAGGTAACTGTAATTTCGATACAAATTAAGGCAGGTAACTGTAACTTCGATACTAATTATGGCAGGTAACTGTAACTTCGTTACTAATTATGACAAGTAACTGTAACTTCGAAACAAATTATGACAGGTAACTGTAACATCGTAACTAATTAGGACAAGTAACTGTAATTTCGATACAAATTATGGCAGGTAACTGTAACTTCGATATTAATTATGACAGGTTACAGTAACCTCGATACTAATTATGACAAGTAAGTGTAACTTCGATACTAATTATGACGGGTAACTGTAACTCCGATACTAATTATGACTAGTAACTCTAAGTTCGTTACTAATTAGGACAAGTAACTGCAATTTTGATAAAAAATTATGGCAGGTAACTGTAACATCGATACTAATTATGACAGGTAACTCTAACTTCGATACTACTTATGGCAGGTAACTGTAACTTCGTTACTAATTATGACAAGTAACTGTACCTTCGAAACTAATTATGGCAGGTAACTGTAACTTCGATACTAATTATGACAAGTAACTGTAATTTCAATGCAAATTATGGCAGGTAACTGTAACTTCGTTACTAATTATGACAGGTGACTGTAATTTCGGTACAAATTATGGCAGGTAAATGTAACTTCGATACAAATTATGACAGGTAACTGCAACTTCGATATTAATTATGACAAGTAACTGTAATTTCGATACAGATTATGTCAGGTAACAGTAACGTCGATAGTAATTATGACAAGTAACAGTAACTTCGATACTAATTATGACAGGTAACTGTAACTTCGATACTAATTATGACAGTTGACTGTAACTTCGATACAAATTATGACAGGTAACTGTAACTTCGATATTAATTATGACAAGTAACTGAAATTTCGATACAAATTATGGCAGGTAACTGTAACTTCGATACTAATTATGACAAGTAACTGTAATTTCGATACAAATAATGGCAGGTAACTGTAACTTCGAATCTAATTATGACAGGTAACAGTAACTTCGATACTAATTATGACAGGTAACAGTAACTTCGCTACTAATTATGACAAGTAACTGTCATTTCGATACAAACTATGACAGGTAACTGTAACTTCGATACTAATTATGACAAGGAACTGTTATTTCGATACAAATTATGACAGGTAACTGTAACTTCGTTACTAATTATGACAAGTATCTGTAATTTCGGTACCAATTATGGCAGGTAACTGTAACTTCGATACAAATTATGGCAGGTAACTGTAACTTCGATACAAATTACGACAGGTAACAGTTACTTCGCTACTAATTATGACAAGTAACTGTAATTTCGATACAAACTATGACAGGTAACTGTAACTTAATTACTAATTATGACTAGTAACTGTAATTACGATACAAATTATGGCAGGAAACAGTAACTTCGATACTAATTATGACAGGTAACTGTAACTTCGATACTAATTATGACAAGGAACTGTTATTTCGATACAAATTATGACAGGTAACAGTAACTTCGTTACTAATTATGACGGGTAACAGTAACTTCGTTATTAATTATGACAAGTAACTGTAATTTCGATACAGATTATGTCAGGTAACAGTAACGTCGATACTTATTATGACAAGTAACTGTAACTTCGATACTAATTTTGACAAGTAACTGTAACTTCGATACTAATTATGACAGGTAACTGTAACTTCGATACTAATTATGACAAGTTACTGTAACTTCGATACTAATTTTGACAAGTAACTGTAACTTCGATACTAATTATGACAGGTAACTGTAACTTCGATACTAATTGTGACAAGTAGCTCTAACTTCATTACAAATTATGACAAGTAACTGTAATTTCGATACAAATTATGGCAGGTAACTGTAACTTCGTTACTAATGATGGCAGGTAACTGTAATTTCGATACAAATTATGGCAGCCAACAGTAACTTCGATAATAATTATGACAGGTAACTGTAACTTCGATACTAATTATGACAGGTAACTGTAACTTCGTTACTAATTATGACAAGAAACTGTAATTTCGATACAAATTATGGCAGGTAACTGTAACTTCCATACTAATTATGACAGGTAACAGTAACTTCGATACTAATTATGACAAGTTACTGTAACTTCGATACTAATTTTGACAAGTAACTGTAACTTCGATACTAATTATGACAAGTAACTCTAACTTCATTACAAATTATGACAAGTAACTGTAATTTCGATACAAATTATGGCAGGTAACTGTAACTTCGTTACTAATTATGGCAGGTAACTGTAATTTCGATACAAATTATGGCAGCTAACAGTAACTTCGATAATAATTATGACAGGTAACTGTAACTTCGATACTAATTATGACAGGTAACTGTAGCTTCGTTACTAATTATGACAAGAAACTGTAATTTCGATACAAATTATGGCAGGTAACTGTAACTTCGATACTAATTATGACAGGTAACAGTAACTTCGATACTAATTATGACAGAAAACAGTAACTTCGAAACTTATTATGACAGGTAACAGTAACTTCGATACTAATTATGGCAGGTAACTGTAACTTCGATACTAATTATGACAGTTAACTGTAACTTCGTTACTAATTATGACAAGTTACTGTAATTTCGATACGAATTATGGCAGGTAACTGTAACTTCGATACCAATTATGACAGGTAACAGTAACTTAGATACTAATTATGACCTGTAACTGTAACTTCGATACTAATTATGACAGGTAACTGTAACTCCGTTACAAATTATGACAAGTTACTGTAATTTCGATACAAATTATTGCAGGTACTGTAACTTCGATACTATTTATGACTGGTAACAGTTACTTCGATACTAATTATAACAAGTAAGTGTAACTTCGATACTAATTATGACGGGTAACTGTAACTTCGATACTAATTATGACTAGTAACTCTAACTTCGTTACTAATTAGGACAAGTAACTGTAATTTTGATAAAAAATTATGGCAGGTAACTGTAACTTCGATACTAATTATGACAGGTAACAGTAACTTCGATACTAATTATGACGGGTAACAGTAACTTCGTTATTAATTATGACAAGTAACTGTAATTTCGATACAGATTATGTCAGGTAACAGTAACTTCGATACTAATTATGACAGGTAACTGTAACTTCGATACTTATTATGACAGGTAACTTTAACTTCGATACTAATTATGACAGGTAACTGTAACTTCGATACAAATTATGACAGGTAACTGTAACTTCGATATTAATTATGACAAGTAACTGTAATTTCGATACAAATTATGGCAGGTAACTGTAACATCGATACTAATTATGACAGGTAACAGTAACTTCGATATTAGTTATGACAGGTAACTGTAACTTCGATAGAAATTATGACAGGTAACTGTAACTTCGATATTAATTATGACAAGTAACTGTAATTTCGATACAAATTATGGCAGGTAACTGTAACTTCGATACTAATTATGGTAGGTAACAGTAACTTCGATACTAATTATGACAGGTAACTGTAACTTCGATATTAATTATGACAAGTAACTGTAATTTCGATACTAATTATGGTAGGTAACTGTAACTTCGATACAAATTATGACAGGTAACTGTAACTTCGATATTAATTATGACAAGTAACTGTTATTTCGATACAAATTATGGCAGGTAACTGTATTTTCGATACTAATTATGACAGGATACATTAACTTCGATACTAATTATGACCAGTAACATTTACTTCGATACTAATTATGACAAGTAACTATAACATCGAAACTAATTATGACAGGTAACTGTAACATCGTTACCAATTATGACAAGAATCTGTAATTTCGGTACAAATTATGACAGGTAACAGTAACTTCGATACTAATTATGACAGGTAACTGTAACTTCGCTACTAATTATGACAAGTAACTGTAATTTCGATACAAACTATGACAGGTAACCGTAACTTTGATACTAATTATGAAAAGTATCTGTAATTTCGGTACAAATTATGACAGGTAACTGTAACTTCGATACTAATTATGACAAGGAACTGTTATATCGATACAAATTATGACAGGTAACTGTAACTTCGTTACTAATTATGACAAGTATCTGTAATTTCGGTACAAATTATGGCAGGTAACTGTAACATCGATACAAATTATGACAGGTAACTGTAACTTCGTTTCTAATTATGACAAGTAACTGTAATTTCGATACAAATAATGGCAGGTAACTGTAACTTCGATACTAATTATGACAGGTAACAGTAACTTCGATACTAATTATGACAGGTAACAGTAACATCGCTACTAATTATGACAAGTAACTGTAATTTCGATACAAACTATGACAGGTAACTGTAACTTCGATACTAATTATGACAAGGAACTGTTATTTCGATACAAATTATGACAGGTAACTGTAACTTCGTTACTAATTATGACAAGTATCTGTAATTTCGGTACCAATTATGGCAGGTAACTGTAACTTCGATACAAGTTATGGCAGGTAACTGTAACATCGATACAAATTACGACAGGTAACAGTTACTTCGCTACTAATTATGGCAAGCGACTGTAATTTCGATACAAATTATGGCAGGTAACAGTAACTTCGATACTAATTATGACAGGTAACTGTAACTTCGAAACTAATTATGACAAGGAACTGTTATTTCGATACAAATTATGACAGGTAACAGTAACTTCGTTACTAATTATGGCAAGTGACTGTAATTTCGATACAAATTATGGCAGGTTACAGTAACTTCGATACTAATTATGACAGGTAACTGTAACTTCTATACTAATTATGACAGGTAACTGTACCTTCGTTATTAATTATGACAAGTATCTGTACTTTCGATACAAATGATGGCAGGTAACTGTAACTTCGATACTAATTATGACAAGTAAAAATAACTTCGATACTGATTATGACAGAAAACAGTAACTTCGATACTAATTATGACAGGTAACAGTATCTTCGATACTAATTATGGCAGGTCACTGTAACTTCGATACTAATGATGACAGTTAACTGTAACTTCGTTACTAATTATGACAAGTAACTGTAATTTCGATACAAATTATGGCAGGTAACTGTAACTTCGATACTAATTATGACAGGTAACAGTAACTTCGATACTAATTATGACTTGTAACAGTTACTTCGATACTAATTATGACAAGTAACTATAAATTCGAAACTAATTATGACAGGTAACTGTAACTTCGATACTAATTATGAAGTAACTCTAACTTCATTACAAATTAAGACAAGTAACTGTAATATCGATACAAATTATTGCAGGTAACTGAAACAACGTTACCAATTATGGCAGGTAACTGTAATTTATATACAAATTATGACAGTTAACAGTAACTTCGATACTAATTATGACAGGTAACAGCAACTTCGACACTAATTATGACAGGTTACTGTAACTTCGTTACTAATTATGACAAGAAACTGTAATTTCGATACTAATTATGGCAGGTAACTGTAATTTCGATACAAATTAAGGCAGGTAACTGTAACTTCGATACTAATTATGGCAGGTAACTGTAACTTCGTTACTAATTATGACAAGTAACTGTAACTTCGAAACAAATTATGACAGGTAACTGTAACATCGTAACTAATTAGGACAAGTAACTGTAATTTCGATACAAATTATGGCAGGTAACTGTAACTTCGATATTAATTATGACAGGTTACAGTAACCTCGATACTAATTATGACAAGTAAGTGTAACTTCGATACTAATTATGACGGGTAACTGTAACTCCGATACTAATTATGACTAGTAACTCTAAGTTCGTTACTAATTAGGACAAGTAACTGCAATTTTGATAAAAAATTATGGCAGGTAACTGTAACATCGATACTAATTATGACAGGTAACTCTAACTTCGATACTACTTATGGCAGGTAACTGTAACTTCGTTACTAATTATGACAAGTAACTGTACCTTCGAAACTAATTATGGCAGGTAACTGTAACTTCGATACTAATTATGACAAGTAACTGTAATTTCAATGCAAATTATGGCAGGTAACTGTAACTTCGTTACTAATTATGACAGGTGACTGTAATTTCGGTACAAATTATGGCAGGTAAATGTAACTTCGATACAAATTATGACAGGTAACTGCAACTTCGATATTAATTATGACAAGTAACTGTAATTTCGATACAGATTATGTCAGGTAACAGTAACGTCGATAGTAATTATGACAAGTAACAGTAACTTCGATACTAATTATGACAGGTAACTGTAACTTCGATACTAATTATGACAGTTGACTGTAACTTCGATACAAATTATGACAGCTAACTGTAACTTCGATATTAATTATGACAAGTAACTGAAATTTCGATACAAATTATGGCAGGTAACTGTAACTTCGATACTAATTATGACAAGTAACTGTAATTTCGATACAAATAATGGCAGGTAACTGTAACTTCGAATCTAATTATGACAGGTAACAGTAACTTCGATACTAATTATGACAGGTAACAGTAACTTCGCTACTAATTATGACAAGTAACTGTCATTTCGATACAAACTATGACAGGTAACTGTAACTTCGATACTAATTATGACAAGGAACTGTTATTTCGATACAAATTATGACAGGTAACTGTAACTTCGTTACTAATTATGACAAGTATCTGTAATTTCGGTACCAATTATGGCAGGTAACTGTAACTTCGATACAAATTATGGCAGGTAACTGTAACTTCGATACAAATTACGACAGGTAACAGTTACTTCGCTACTAATTATGACAAGTAACTGTAATTTCGATACAAACTATGACAGGTAACTGTAACTTAATTACTAATTATGACTAGTAACTGTAATTACGATACAAATTATGGCAGGAAACAGTAACTTCGATACTAATTATGACAGGTAACTGTAACTTCGATACTAATTATGACAAGGAACTGTTATTTCGATACAAATTATGACAGGTAACAGTAACTTCGTTACTAATTATGGCAAGTGACTGTAATTTCGATACTAATTATGGCAGTCAACTGTAATTTCGATACAAATTATGGCAGGTAACTGTAACTTCGATACTAATTATGACAAGTAACAGTAACTTCGATACTAATTATGACAAGTAACTGTAACTTCGAAACAAATTATGACAGGTAACTGTAACATCGTTACTAATTAGGACTAGTAACTGTAATTTCGATACAAATTATGGCAGGTAACTGTAACTTCGATATTAATTATGACAGGTTACAGTAACCTCGATGCTAATTATGACCAGGAAGTGTAACTTCGATACTAATTATGACGGGTAACTGTTACTCCGATACTAATTATGACTAGTAACTCTAAGTTCGTTACTAATTAGGACAAGTAACTGTAATTTTGATAAAAAATTATGGCAGGTAACTGTAACATCGATACTAATTATGACAGGAAACTGTAACTTCGATACTAATTATGGCAGGTAACTGTAACTTCGTTACTAATCATGACAAGTAACTGTAACTTCGAAACTAATTATGGGAGGTAACTGTAACTTCGATACTAATTATGACAATTAACTGTAATTTCGATACAAATTATGGCAGGTAACTGTAACTTCGTTACTAATTATGACAGGTAACTGTAATTTCGGTACAAATTATGGCAGGTAACTGTAACTTCGATACAAATTATGACAGGTAACTGCAACTTCGATATTAATTATGACAAGTAGCTGTAATTTCGATACAGATTATGTCAGGTAACAGTAACTTCGATATTAATTATGACAAGTAACGGTTACTTCGATACTTATTATGACAAGCAACTATAACTTCGAAACTAATTATGACAGGTAACTGTAACATCGTTACTAATTATGACAAGTATCTGCAATTTCGGAACAAATTATGGCAGGTAACTGTAACTTCGATACAAATTATGACAGGTAACTGTAACTTCGTTACTAATTATGACAAGTAACTGTAATTTCGATACAAATAATGGCAGGTAACTGTAACTACGATACTAATTATGACAGGTAACTGTAACTTCGATACTAATTATGACAAGGAACTGTTATTTCGATACAAATTATGGCAGGTAACTGTAACTTCGTTACTAATTATGACAAGTAACAGTAATTTCGGTACACATTATGGCTGGTAACTGTAACTTCGATACAAATTATGACAAGGAACTGTAATTTCGATACAAATAATGTCAGGTAACTGTAACTTCGATACTAATCATGACAGGTAACTGTAACTTCGCTAATAATTATGACAAGTAACTGTAATTTCGATACAAATTATGGCAGGTAACTGTAACTTCGATACTAATTATGACAGGTAACAGTAACTTCGATACTAATTATGACAAGTAACTGTAACTTAGATACTAATTATAACAGGTAACAGTAACTTCGATACTAATTATGACAAGTAACTCTAACTTCATTGCAAATTATGAAAAGTAACTGTAATTTCGATTCAAATTATGGCAGGTAACTGTAACTTCGTTACTAATTATGACAGGTGACTGTAATTTCGGTACAAATTATGGCAGGTAAATGTAATTTCGATACAAATTATGACAGGTAACTGCAACTTCGATATTAATTATGACAAGTAACTGTAATTTCGATACAGATTATGTCAGGTAACAGTAACTTCGATAGTAATTATGACAAGTAACAGTAACTTCGATACTAATTATGACAGGTAACTGTAACTTCGATACTAATTATGACAGGTGACTGTAACTTCGATACAAATTATGACAGGTAACTGTAACTTCGATATTAATTATGACAAGTAACTGAAATTTCGATACAAATTATGGCAGGTAACTGTAACTTCGATACTAATTATGACAAGTAACTGTAATTTCGATACAAATAATGGCAGGTAACTGTAACTTCGAATCTAATTATGACAGGTAACAGTAACTTCGATACTAATTATGACAGGTAACAGTAACTTCGCTACTAATTATGACAAGTAACTGTCATTTCGATACAAACTATGACAGGTAACTGTAAATTCGATACTAATTATGACAAGGAACTGTTATTTCGATACAAATTATGACAGGTAACTGTAATTTCGTTACTAATTATGACAAGTATCTGTAATTTCGGTACCAATTATGGCAGGTAACTGTAACTTCGATACAAATTATGGCAGGTAACTGTAACTTCGATACAAATTACGACAGGTAACAGTTACTTCGCTACTAATTATGACAAGTAACTGTAATTTCGATACAAACTATGACAGGTAACTGTAACTTAATTACTAATTATGACTAGTAACTGTAATTACGATACAAATTATGGCAGGAAACAGTAACTTCGATACTAATTATGACAGGTAACTGTAACTTCGATACTAATTATGACAAGGAACTGTTATTTCGATACAAATTATGACAGGTAACAGTAACATCGTTACTAATTATGGCAAGTGACTGTAATTTCGATACAAATAATGGCAGGTTACAGTAACTTCGATACTAATTATGACAGGTAACTGTAACTTCTATACTAATTATGACAAGTAACTGTACCTTCGTTACTAATTATGACAAGTAACTGTACTTTCGATACAAATGATGGCAGGTAACTGTAACTTCGATACTAATTATGACAGGTAAAAATAACTTCGATACTAATTATGACAGAAAACAGTAACTTCGATACTAATTATGACAGGTAACAGTATCTTCGATACTAATTATGGCAGGTAACTGTAACTTCGATACTTATGATGACAGTTAACTGTAACTTCGTTACTAATTATGACAAGTAACTGTAATTTCGATACAAATTATGGCAGGTAACTGTAACTTCGATACTAATTATGACAGGTAACAGTAACTTCGATACTAATTATAACAAGTAACTGTAACTTCGATACTAATTATGACAAGTAACAGTTACTTCGATACTAATTATGACAAGTAACTCTAACTTCATTACAAATTAAGACAAGTAACTGTAATGTCGATACAAATTATTGCAGGTAACTGAAACATCGTTACTAATTAAGGCAGGTAACTGTAATTTCGATACAAATTATGACAGGTAACAGTAACTTCAATACTAATTATGACAGGTAACTGCAACTTCGACACTAATTATGACAGGTTACTGTAACTTCGTTACTAATTATGACAAGAAACGGCAATTTCGATACTAATTATGGCAGTCAACTGTAATTTCGATACAAATTATGGCAGGTAACTGTAACTTCGATACTAATTATGACAAGTAACAGTAACTTCGATACTAATTATGACAAGTAACTGTAACTTCGAAACAAATTATGACAGGTAACTGTAACATCGTTACTAATTAGGACTAGTAACTGTAATTTCGATACAAATTATGGCAGGTAACTGTAACTTCGATATTAATTATGACAGGTTACAGTAACCTCGATACTAATTATGACAAGGAAGTGTAACTTCGATACTAATTATGACGGGTAACTGTTACTCCGATACTAATTATGACTAGTAACTCTAAGTTCGTTACTAATTAGGACAAGTAACTGTAATTTTGATAAAAAATTATGGCAGGTAACTGTAACATCGATACTAATTATGACAGGTAACTGTAACTTCGATACTAATTATGGTAGGTAACTGTAACTTCGTTACTAATCATGACAAGTAACTGTAACTTCGAAACTAATTATGGGAGGTAACTGTAACTTCGATACTAATTATGACAATTAACTGTAATTTCGATACAAATTATGGCAGGTAACTGTAACTTCGTTACTAATTATGACAGGTAACTGTAATTTCGGTACAAATTATGGCAGGTAACTGTAACTTCGATACAAATTATGACAGGTAACTGCAACTTCGATATTAATTATGACAAGTAGCTGTAATTTCGATACAGATTATGTCAGGTAACAGTAACTTCGATATTAATTATGACAAGTAACGGTTACTTCGATACTTATTATGACAAGCAACTATAACTTCGAAACTAATTATGACAGGTAACTGTAACATCGTTACTAATTATGACAAGTATCTGCAATTTCGGTACAAATTATGGCAGGTAACTGTAACTTCGATACAAATTATGACAGGTAACTGTAACTTCGTTACTAATTATGACAAGTAACTGTAATTTCGATACAAATAATGGCAGGTAACTGTAACTACGATACTAATTATGACAGGTAACTGTAACTTCGATACTAATTATGACAAGGAACTGTTATTTCGATACAAATTATGGCAGGTAACTGTAACTTCGTTACTAATTATGACAAGTAACAGTAATTTCGGTACACATTATGGCTGGTAACTGTAACTTCGATACAAATTATGACAAGGAACTGTAATTTCGATACAAATAATGTCAGGTAACTGTAACTTCGATACTAATTATGACAGGTAACTGTAACTTCGCTAATAATTATGACAAGTAACTGTAATTTCGATACAAATTATGGCAGGTAACTGTAACTTCGATACTAATTATGACAGGTAACAGTAACTTCGATACTAATTATGACAAGTAACTGTAACTTAGATACTAATTATAACAGGTAACAGTAACTTCGATACTAATTATGACAAGTAACTCTAACTTCATTGCAAATTATGAAAAGTAACTGTAATTTCGATTCAAATTATGGCAGGTAACTGTAACTTCGTTACTAATTATGGCAGGTAACTGTAATTTCGATACAAATTATGGCAGGTAACAGTAACCTCGATATTAATTATGACAGGTAACTGTAACTCCGATACTAATAAAGACAAGTAACTCTAATTTCGTTACTAATTAGACAAGTAACTGTAATTTTGATAAAAAAATTATGGCAGGTAATTGTAAATTCGATACTAATTATGACAGGAAACAATAACTTCGATACTAATTATGACAAGTAACTGTAACTTCGTTACTAATTATGGCAAGTAACTGTAATTTCGATACTAATTATGGCTGGAAACTGTAACGTCGTTACTAATTATGACAAGTAACTGTAATTTCGATACAAATTATGGCAGGTAACTGTAACTTCGATACTAATGTTGACAGAAAACCGTAACTTCGATACTAATTATGGCAGGTAACAGTAACTTCGATACTAATTATAGCTGGTAACTGTAACTTCGAGACTAATTATGACAGTTAACTGTATCTTCGTTACTAATTATGACAAGTAACTGTAATTTCGATACAAATTATGGCAGGTAACAGTAACTTCGATACTAATTATGACAGGTAACAGTAACTTCGATACTAATTATGACAATTTACTGTAACTTCGATACTAATTATGACAGGTAACTGTAACTTCGTTACTAATTATGACAAGTAACTGTAATTTCGATACAAATTATGGCACGTAACTGTAATTTCGATACTAATTATCGCAGGTTACAGTAACTTCGATACTAATTATGACAAGTTACAGTTACTTCGATACTAATTATGACAAGTAACTGTAACTTCGAAACTAATTATGACAGGTAACGGTATCATCGTTACTAATTATGACAGTAACTGTAATTTCGATACAAATTATGGCTGGTAACTGTAACTTCGATACTAATTATGACAGGTAACAGTAACTTTGATACTAATTATGTCAAGTAACTGTAACTTCGATACTAATTATGACAGGTAACGGTAACATCGTTACTAATTATGACAAGTAACTGTAATTTCGATACAAATTATGGCTGGTAACTGTAACATCGATACTAATTATGACAGGTAACAGTAACTTCGATACTAATTATGACAAGTTACTGTAACTTCGATACTAATTTTGACAAGTTACTGTAACTTCGATACTAATTATGACAGGTAACAGTAACTTCGATACTAATTATGACAAGTTACTGTAACTTCGATACTAATTTTGACAAGTTACTGTAACTTCGATACTAATTATGACAGGTAACTGTTACTTAGATGCTAATTTTGACAAGTTACTGTAACTTCGATACTAATTATGACAGGTAACTGTAACATCGTTACTAATTAGGACTAGTAACTGTAATTTCGATACAAATTATGGCAGGCAACTGTAACTTCGATATTAATTATGACAGTTTACAGTAACCTCGATACTAATTATGACAAGTAAGTGTAACTTCGATACTAATTATGACGGGTAACTGTAACTCCGATACTAATTATGACTAGTAACTCTAAGTTCGTTACTAATTAGGACAAGTAACTGTAATTTTGATAAAAAATTATGGCAGGTAACTGTAACATCGATACTAATTATGACAGGTAACTGTAACTTCGATACTAATTATGACAGGTAACTGTAACTTCGATACTAATTATGACAGGTAACTGTAACGTCGCTACTAATTATGACAAGTAACTGTAATTTCGATACAAACTATGACAGGTAACCGTAACTTTGATACTAATTATGACAAGTATCTGTAATTTCGGTACAAATTATGACAGGTAACTGAAACTTCGATACTAATTATGACAAGGAACTGTTATATCTATACAAATTATGACAGGTAACTGTAACTTCGTTACTATTTATGACAAGTATCTGTAATTTCGGTACAAATTATGGCAGGTAACTGTAACTTCGATACAAATTATGACAGGTAACTGTAACTTCGTTTCTAATTATGACAAGTAACTGTAATTTCGATACAAATAATGGCAGGTAACTGTAACTTCGATACTAATTATGACAGGTAACAGTAACTTCGATACCAATTATGACAGGTAACAGTAACTTCGCTACTAATTATGACAAGTAACTGTAATTTCGATACAAACTATGACAGGTAACTGTAACTTCGATACTAATTATGACAAGGAACTGTTATTTCGATACAAATTATGACAGGTAACTGTAAATTCGTTACTAATTATGACAAGTATCTGTAATTTCGGTACCAATTATGGCAGGTAACTGTAACTTCGATACAAATTATGGCAGGTAACTGTAACTTCGATACAAATTACGACAGGTAACAGTTACTTCGCTACTAATTATGACAAGTAACTGTAATTTCGATACAAACTATGACAGGTAACTGTAACTTCGTTACTAATTATGACTAGTAACTGTAATTTCGATACAAATTATGGCAGGTAACAGTAACTTCGATACTAATTATGACAGGTAACTGTAACTTCGATACTAATTATGACAAGGAACTGTTATTTCGATACAAATTATGACAGGTAACAGTAACTTCGTTACTAATTATGGCAAGTGACTGTAATTTCGATACAAATTATGGCAGGTTACAGTAACTTCGATACTAATTATGACAGGTAACTGTAACTTCTATACTAATTATGACAGGTAACTGTACCTTCGTTATTAATTATGACAAGTAACTGTACTTTCGATACAAATGATGGCAGGTAACTGTAACTTCGATACTAATTATGACAAGTAAAAATAACTTCGATACTAATTATGACAGAAAACAGTAACTTCGATACTAATTATGACAGGTAACAGTATCTTCGATACTAATTATGGCAGGTCACTGTAACTTCGATACTAAAGATGACAGTTAACTGTAACTTCGTTACTAATTATGACAAGTAACTGTAATTTCGATACATATTATGGCAGGTAACTGTAACTTCGATACTATTTATGACAGGTAACAGTAACTTCGATACTAATTATAACAAGTAACTGTAACTTCGATACTAATTATGACAGGTAACGGTAACTTCGTTACTAATTATGACAAGTAACTGCAATTTCGATACAAATTATGGCAGGTAACAGTAACTTCGATACTAATTATGACAGGTAACTGTAACTTCGATAGGGGCGTGGTGGCTCAGCGGTCTAGCTGTATGCCTCTCACCAAGGCGGTCCGGGTTCGATTCCCGGTCAATGCATGTGAGATTTTCGAAGTGAAATGCCATGTCCTGTGGTTCGGATTCCACGTAAAAAGGAGGTCCCGTGGCTCATGATCTCAAGATTAACGGTCACGTTAAACTACAAGCTTCCTGTAACTTCGATACTAATTATGACAAGGAACTGTTATTTCGATACAAATTATGACAGGTAACAGTAACTTCGTTACTAATTATGGCAAGTGACTGTAATTTCGATACAAATAATGGCAGGTTACAGTAACTTCGATACTAATTATGACAGGTAACTGTAACTTCTATACTAATTATGACAAGTAACTGTACCTTCGTTACTAATTATGACAAGTAACTGTACTTTCGATACAAATGATGGCAGGTAACTGTAACTTCGATACTAATTATGAAAGGTAAAAATAACTTCGATACTAATTATGACAGAAAACAGTAACTTCGATATTAATTATGACAGGTCACAGTATCTTCGATACTAATTATGGCAGGTAACTGTAACTTCGATACTAATGATGACAGTTAACTGTAACTTCGTTACTAATTATGACAAGTAACTGTAATTTCGATACAAATTATGGCAGGTAACTGTAACTTCGATACTAATTATGACAGGTAACAGTAACTTCGATACTAATTATAACAAGTAACTGTAACTTCGATACTAATTATGACAAGTAACAGTTACTTCGATACTAATTATGACAAGTAACTATAACTTCGAAACTAATTATGACAGGTAACTGTAACATCGTTACTAATTATGACAAGTATCTGTAATTTCGGTACAAATTATGGCAGGTAACTGTAACTTCGATACTAATTATGACAGGTAACTGTAACTTCGATACTAACTATGACAAGTAACTGTAACTTCGATACTAATTATGACAGGTAACTGTAACTTCGATACTAATTATGACAAGTAACTCTAACTTCATTACAAATTAAGACAAGTAACTGTAATTTCGATACAAATTATTGCAGGTAACTGAAACATCGTTACTAATTATGGCAGGTAACTGTAATTTCGATACAAATTATGACAGGTAACAGTAACTTCGATACTAATTATGACAGGTAACTGCAACTTCGACACTAATTATGACAGGTTACTGTAACTTCGTTACTAATTATGACAAGAAACTGTAATTTCGATACTAATTATGGCAGGTAACTGTAATTTCGATACAAATTATGGCAGGTAACTGTAACTTCGATACTAATTATGACAAGTAACAGTAACTTCGATACTAATTATGACAAGTAACTGTAACTTCGAAACAAATTATGACAGGTAACTGTAACATCGTTACTAATTAGGACTAGTATCTGTAATTTCGATACAAATTATGGCAGGTAACTGTAACTTCGATATTAATTATGACAGGTTACAGTAACCTCGATACTAATTATGACAAGTAAGTGTAACTTCGATACTAATTATGACGGGTAACTGTAACTCCGATACTAATTATGACTAGTAACTCTAAGTTCGTTACTAATTAGGACAAGTAACTGTAATATTGATAAAAAATTATGGCAGGTAACTGTAACATCGATACTAATTATGACAGGTAACTGTAACTTCGATACTGATTATGGCAGGTAACTGTAACTTCGTTACTAATTATGACAAGTAACTGTAACTTCGAAACTAATTATGGGAGGTAACTGTAACTTCGATACTAATTATGACAATTAACTGTAATTTCGATACAAATTATGGCAGGTAACTGTAACTTCGTTACTAATTATGACAGGTAACTGTAATTTCGGTACAAATTATGGCAGGTAACTGTAACTTCGATACAAATTATGACAGGTAACTGCAACTTCGATATTAATTATAACAAGTAGCTGTAATTTCGATACAGATTATGTCAGGTAACAGTAACTTCGATAGTAATTATGACAAGTAACAGTTACTTCGATACTTATTATGACAAGCAACTATAACTTCGAAACTAATTATGACAGGTAACTGTAACATCGTTACTAATTATGACAAGTATCTGCAAATTCGGTACAAATTATGGCAGGTAACTGTAACTTCGATACAAATTATGACAGGTAACTCTAACTTCGTTACTAATTATGACAAGTAACTGTAATTTCGATACAAATAATGGCAGGTAACTGTAACTACGATACTAATTATGACAGGTAACTGTAACTTCGATACTAATTATGACAAGGAACTGTTATTTCGTTACAAATTATGGCAGGTAACTGTAACTTCGTTACTAATTATGACAAGTAACAGTAATTTCCGTACAAATTATGGCTGGTAACTGTAACTTCGATACAAATTATGACAAGGAACTGTAATTTCGATACAAATAATGTCAGGTAACTGTAACTTCGATACTAATTATGACAGGTAACTGTAACTTCGCTAATAATTATGACAAGTAACTGTAATTTCGATACAAATTATGGCAGGTAACTGTAACTTCGATACTAATTATGACAGGTAACAGTAACTTCGATACTAATTATGACAAGTAACTGTAACTTAGATACTAATTATAACAGGTAACAGTAACTTCGATACTAATTATGACAAGTAACTCTAACTTCATTGCAAATTATGAAAAGTAACTGTAATTTCGATTCAAATTATGGCAGGTAACTGCAACTTCGTTACTAATTATGGCAGGTTACTGTAATTTCGATACAAATTATGGCAGGTAACAGTAACTTCGATATTAATTATGACAAGTAACAGTTACTTCGATACTTATTATGACAAGCAACTATAACTTCGAAACTAATTATGACAGGTAACTGTAACATCGTTACTAAATATGACAAGTATCTGCAATTTCGGTACAAATTATGGCAGGTAACTGTAACTTCGATACAAATTATGACAGGTAACTGTAACTTCGTTACTAATTATGACAAGTAACTGTAATTTCGATACAAATAATGGCAGGTAACTGTAACTACGATACTAATTATGACAGGTAACTGTAACTTCGCTAATAATTATGACAAGTAACTGTAATTTCGATACAAATAATGGCAGGTAACTGTAACTTCGTTACTAATTATGGCAGGTAACTGTAATTTCGATACAAATTATGGCAGGTAACAGTAACCTCGATATTAATTATGACAGGTAACTGTAACTCCGATACTAATAAAGACAAGTAACTCTAATTTCGTTACTAATTATGACAAGTAACTGTAATTTTGATAAAAATATTATGGCAGGTAATTGTAAATTCGATACTAATTATGACAGGTAACACTAACTTCGATACTAATTATGACAAGTAACTGTAACTTCGTTACTAATTATGGCAAGTAACTGTAATTTCGATACTAATTATGGCTGGAAACTGTAACGTCGTTACTAATTATGACAAGTAACTGTAATTTCGATACAAATTATGGCAGGTAACTGTAACTTCGATACTAATGTTGACAGAAAACCGTAACTTCGATACTAATTATGGCAGGTAACAGTAACTTCGATACTAATTATAGCTGGTAACTGTAACTTCGAGACTAATTATGACAGTTAACTGTAACTTCGTTACTAATTATGACAAGTAACTGTAATTTCGATACAAATTATGGCAGGTAACAGTAACTTCGATACTAATTATGACAGGTAACAGTAACTTCGATACTAATTATGACAATTTACTGTAACTTCGATACTAATTATGACAGGTAACTGTAACTTCGTTACTAATTATGACTAGTAACTGTAATTTCGATACAAATTATGGCACGTAACTGTAATTTCGATACTAATTATCGCAGGCAACAGTAACTTCGATACTAATTATGACAAGTTACAGTTACTTCGATACTAATTATGACAAGTAACTGTAACTTCGAAACTAATTATGACAGGTAACGGTAACATCGTTACTAATTATGACAGTAACTGTAATTTCGATACAAATTATGGCTGGTAACTGTAACTTCGATACTAATTATGACAGGTAACAGTAACTTCGATACTAATTATGACAAGTAACTGTAACTTCGATACTAATTATGACAGGTAACGGTAACATCGTTACTAATTATGACAAGTAACTGTAATTTCGATACAAATTATGGCTGGTAACTGTAACATCGATACTAATTATGACAGGTAACAGTAACTTCGATACTAATTATGACAAGTTACTGTAACTTCGATACTAATTTTGACAAGTTACTGTAACTTCGATACTAATTATGACAGGTAACAGTAACTTCGATACTAATTATGACAAGTTACTGTAACTTCGATACTAATTTTGACAGGTTACTGTAACTTCGATACTAATTATGACAGGTAACTGTTACTTAGATGCTAATTTTGACAAGTTACTGTAACTTCGATACTAATTATGACATGTTACTGTAACTTCGATACTAATTATGACAGGTAACTGTAATTTCGATACAAATTATGGCAGGTAACTGTAACTTCGATACTAATTATGACAAGTAACAGTAACTTCGATACTAATTATGACAAGTAACTGTAACTTCGAAACAAATTATGACAGGTAACTGTAACGTCGTTACTAATTAGGACTAGTAACAGTAATTTCGATACAAATTATGGCAGGTAACTGTAACTTCGATATTAATTATGACAGGTTACAGTATCCTCGATACTAATTATGACAAGTAATTGTAACTTCGATACTAATTATGACGGGTAACTGTAACTCCGATACTAATTATGACTAGTAACTCTAAGTTCGTTACTAATTAGGACAAGTAACTGTAATTTTGATAAAAAATTATGGCAGGTAACTGTAACATCGATACTAATTATGACAGGTAACTGTAACTTCGATACTAATTATGACAGGTAACTGTAACTTCGATACTAATTATGACAGGTAACTGTAACTTCGCTACTAATTATGACAAGTAACTGTAATTTCGATACAAACTATGACAGGTAACCGTAACTTTGATACTAATTATGACAAGTATCTGTAATTTCGGTACAAATTATGACAGGTAACTGTAACTTCGATACTAATTATGACAAGGAACTGTTATATCGATACAAATTATGACAGGTAACTGTAACTTCGTTACTATTTATGACAAGTATCTGTAATTTCGGTACAAATTATGGCAGGTAACTGTAACTTCGATACAAATTATGACAGGTAACTGTAACTTCGTTTCTAATTATGACAAGTAACTGTAATTTCGATACAAATAATGGCAGGTAACCGTAACTTCGATACTAATTATGACAGGTAACAGTAACTTCGATACTAATTATGACAGGTAACAGTAACTTCGCTACTAATTATGACAAGTAACTGTAATTTCGATACAAACTATGACAGGTAACTGTAACTTCGATACTAATTATGACAAGGAACTGTTATTTCGATACAAATTATGACAGGTAACTGTAAATTCGTTACTAATTATGACAAGTATCTGTAATTTCGGTACCAATTATGGCAGGTAACTGTAACTTCGATACAAATTATGGCAGGTAACTGTAACTTCGATACAAATTACGACAGGTAACAGTTACTTCGCTACTAATTATGACAAGTAACTGTAATTTCGATACAAACTATGACAGGTAACTGTAACTTCGTTACTAATTATGACTAGTAACTGTAATTTCGATACAAATTATGGCAGGTAACAGTAACTTCGATACTAATTATGACAGGTAACTGTAACTTCGATACTAATTATGACAAGGAACTGTTATTTCGATACAAATTATGACAGGTAACAGTAACTTCGTTACTAATTATGGCAAGTGACTGTAATTTCGATACAAATTATGGCAGGTTACAGTAACTTCGATACTAATTATGACAGGTAACTGTAACTTCTATACTAATTATGACAGGTAACTGTACCTTCGTTATTAATTATGACAAGTAACTGTACCTTCGATACAAATGATGGCAGGTAACTGTAACTTCGATACTAATTATGACAAGTTAAAATAACTTCGATACTAATTATGACAGAAAACAGTAACTTCGATACTAATTATGACAGGTAACAGTATCTTCGATACTAATTATGGCAGGTCACTGTAACTTCGATACTAATGATGACAGTTAACTGTAACTTCGTTACCAATTATGACAAGTAACTGTAATTTCGATACAAATTATGGCAGGTAACTGTAACTTCGATACTAATTATGACAGGTAACAGTAACTTCGATACTAATTATAACAAGTAACTGTAACTTCGATACTAATTATGACAGGTAACGGTAACTTCGTTACTAATTATGACAAGTAACTGTAATTTCGATACAAATTATGGCAGGTAACTGTAACTTCGATACTAATTATGACAGGTTACATTAACTTCGATACTAATTATGACTTGTAACAGTTACTTCGATACTAATTATGAAAAGTAACTATAACTTCGAAACTAATTATGACAGGTAACTGTAACTTCGATACTAATTATGAAGTAACTCTAACTTCATTACAAATTAAGACAAGTAACTGTAATTTCGATACAAATTATTGCAGGTAACTGAAACAACGTTACTAATTATGGCAGGTAACTGTAATTTATATACAAATTATGACAGTTAACAGTAACTTCGATACTAATTATGACAGGTAACAGCAACTTCGACACTAATTATGACAGGTTACTGTAACTTCGTTACTAATTATGACAAGAAACTGTAATTTCGATACTAATTATGGTAGGTAACTGTAATTTCGATACAAATTAAGGCAGGTAACTGTAACTTCGATACTAATTATGGCAGGTAACTGTAACTACGTTACTAATTATGACAAGTAACTGTTACTTCGAAACAAATTATGACAGGTAACTGTAACATCGTTACTAATTAGGACAAGTAACTGTAATTTCGATACAAATTATGGCAAGTAACTGTAACTTCGATATTAATTATGACAGGTTACAGTAACCTTGATACTAATTATGACAAGTAAGTGTAACTTCGATACTAATTATGACGGGTAACTGTAGCTCCGATACTTATTATGACTAGTAACTCTAAGTTCGTTACTAATTAGGACAAGTAACTGTAATTTTGATAAAAAATTATGGCAGGTAACTGTAACATCGATACTAATTATGACAGGTAACTCTAACTTCGATACTGCTTATGGCAGGTAACTGTAACTTCGTTACTAATTATGACAAGTAACTGTACCTTCGAAACTATTTATGGCAGGTAACCTGAACTTCGATACTAATTATGACAAGTAACTGTAATTTCAATGCAAATTATGGCAGGTAACTGTAACTTCGTTACTAATTATGACAGGTGACTGTAATTTCGGTACAAATTATGGCAGGTAAATGTAACTTCGATACAAATTATGACAGGTAACTGCAACTTCGATATTAATTATGACAAGTAACTGTAATTTCGATACAGATTATGTCAGGTAACAGTAACTTCGATAGTAATTATTACAAGTAACAGTAACTTCGATACTAATTATGACAGGTAACTGTAACTTCGATACTAATTATGACAGGTGACTGTAACTTCGATACAAATTATGACAGGTAACTGTAACTTCGATATTTATTATGACAAGTAACTGAAATTTCGATACAAATTATGGCAGGTAACTGTAACTTCGATACTAATTATGACAAGTAACTGTAATTTCGATACAAATAATGGCAGGTAACTGTAACTTCGAATCTAATTATGACAGGTAACAGTAACTTCGATACTAATTATGACAGGTAACAGTAACTTCGCTACTAATTATGACAAGTAACTGTAATTTCGATACAAACTATGACAGGTAACTGTAACTTCGATACTAATTATGACAAGGAACTGTTATTTCGATACAAATTATGACAGGTAACTGTAACTTCGTTACTAATTATGACAAGTATCTGTAATTTCGGTACCAATTATGGCAGGTAACTGTAACTTCGATACAAATTATGGCAGGTAACTGTAACTTCGATACAAATTACGACAGGTAACAGTTACTTCGCTACTAATTATGACAAGTAACTGTAATTTCGATACAAACTATGACAGGTAACTGTAACTTCGTTACTAATTATGACTAGTAACTGTAATTACGATACAAATTATGGCAGGTAACAGTAACTTCGATACTAATTATGACAGGTAACTGTAACTTCGATACTAATTATGACAAGGAACTGTTATTTCGATACAAATTATGACAGGTAACAGTAACTTCGTTACTAATTATGGCAAGTGACTGTAATTTCGATACAAATAATGGCAGGTTACAGTAACTTCGATACTAATTATGACAGGTAACTGTAACTTCTATACTAATTATGACAAGTAACTGTACCTTCGTTACTAATTATGACAAGTAACTGTACTTTCGATACAAATGATGGCAGGTAACTGTAACATCGATACTAATTATGACAGGTAAAAATAACTTCGATACTAATTATGACAGAAAACAGTAACTTCGATACTAATTATGACAGGTAACAGTATCTTCGATACTAATTATGGCAGGTAACTGTAACTTCGATACTAATGATGACAGATAACTGTAACTTCGTTACTAATTATGACAAGTAACTGTAATTTCGATACAAATTATGGCAGGTAACTGTAACTTCGATACTAATTATGACAGGTAACAGTAACTTCGATACTAATTATAACAAGTAACTGTAACTTCGATACTAATTATGACAAGTAACTGTTACTTCGATACTAATTATGACAAGTAACTATAACTTCGAAACTAATTATGACAGGTAACTGTAACATCGTTACTAATTATGACAAGTATCTGTAATTTCGGTACAAATTATGGCAGGTAACTGTAACTTCGATACTAATTATGACAGGTAACTGTAACTTCGATACTAACTATGACAAGTAACTGTAACTTCGATACTAATTATGACAGGTAACTGTAACTTCGATACTAATTATGACAAGTAACTCTAACTTCATTACAAATTAAGACAAGTAACTGTAATTTCGATACAAATTATTGCAGGTAACTGAAACATCGTTACTAATTATGGCAGGTAACTGTAATTTCGATACAAATTATGACAGGTAACAGTAACTTCGATACTAATTATGACAGGTAACTGCAACTTCGACACTAATTATGACAGGTTACTGTAACTTCGTTACTAATTATGACAAGAAACTGTAATTTCGATACTAACTATGGCAGGTAACTGTAATTTCGATACAAATTATGGCAGGTAACTGTAACTTCGATACTAATTATGACAAGTAACAGTAACTTCGATACTAATTATGACAAGTAAATGTAACTTCGAAACATATTATGACAGGTAACTGTACATCGTTACTAATTAGGACTAGTAACTGTAATTTCGATACAAATTATGGCAGGTAACTGTAACTTCGATATTAATTATGACAGGTTACAGTAACCTCGATACTAATTATGACAAGTAAGTGTAACTTCGATACTAATTATGACGGGTAACTGTAACTCCGATACTAATTATGACTAGTAACTCTAAGTTCGTTACTAATTAGGACAAGTAACTGTAATATTGATAAAAAATTATGGCAGGTAACTGTAACATCGATACTAATTATGACAGGTAACTGTAACTTCGATACTAATTATGGCAGGTAACTGTAACTTCGTTACTAATTATGACAAGTAACTGGAACTTCGAAACTAATTATGGGAGGTAACTGTAACTTCGATACTAGTTATGACAATTAACTGTAATTTCGATACAAATTATGGCAGGTAACTGTAACTTCGTTACTAAATATGACAGGTAACTGTAATTTCGGTACAAATTATGGCAGGTAACTGTAACTTCGATACAAATTATGACAGGTAACTGCAACTTCGATATTAATTATGACAAGTAGCTGTAATTTCGATACAGATTATGTCAGGTAACAGTAACTTCGATAGTAATTATGACAAGTAACAGTTATTCGATACTTATTATGACAAGCAACTATAACTTCGAAACTAATTATGACAGGTAACTGTAACATCGTTACTAATTATGACAAGTATCTGCAATTTCGGTACAAATTATGGCAGGTAACTGTAACTTCGATACAAATTATGACAGGTAACTCTAACTTCGTTACTAATTATGACAAGTAACTGTAATTTCGATACAAATAATGGCAGGTAACTGTAACTACGATACTAATTATGACAGGTAACTGTAACTTCGATACTAATTATGACAAGGAACTGTTATTTCGATACAAATTATGGCAGGTAACTGTAACTTCGTTACTAATTATGACAAGTAACAGTATTTTCGGTACAAATTATGGCTGGTAACTGTAACTTCGATACAAATTATGACAAGGAACTGTAATTTCGATACAAATAATGTCAGGTAACTGTAACTTCGATACTAATTATGACAGGTAACTGTAACTTCGTTAATAATTATGACAAGTAACTGTAATTTCGATACAAATTATGGCAGGTAACTGTAACTTCGATACTAATTATGACAGGTAACAGTAACTTCGATACTAATTATGACAGTAACTGTAATTTCGATACAAATTATGGCTGGTAACTGTAACTTCGATACTAATTATGACAGGTAACAGTAACTTCGATACTAATTATGACAAGTAACTGTAACTTCGATACTAATTATGACAGCTAACGGTAACATCGTTACTAATTATGACAAGTAACTGTAATTTCGATACAAATTATGGCTGGTAACTGTAACATCGATACTAATTATGACAGGTAACAGTAACTACGATACTAATTATGACAAGTTACTGTAACTTCGATACTAATTTTGACAAGTTACTGTAACTTCGATACTAATTATGACAGGTAACAGTAACTTCGATACTAATTATGACAAGTTACTGTAACTTCGTTACTAATTTTGACAAGTTACTGTAACTTCGATACTAATTATGACAGGTAACTGTTACTTAGATGCTAATTTTGACAAGTTACTGTAACTTCGATACTAATTATGACCTGTTATTGTAACTTCGATACTAATTATGACAGGTAACTGTAATTTCGATACAAATTATGGCAGGAAACTGTAACTTCGATACTAATTATGACAAGTAACAGTAACTTCGATACTAATTATGACAAGTAACTGTAACTTCGAAACAAATTATGACAGGTAACTGTAACCTCGATACTAATGTTGACAGAAAAGCGTAACTTCGATACTAATTAAGGCAGGTAACAGTAACTTCGATACTAATTATAGCTGGTAACTGTAACTTCGAGACTAATTATGACAGTTAACTGTAACTTCGTTACTAATTATGACAAGTAACTGTAATTTCGATACAAATTATGGCTGGTAACTGTAACTTCGATACTAATTATGACAGGTAACAGTAACTTCGATACTAATTATGACAAGTAACTGTAACTTCGATACTAATTATGACAGGTAACGGTAACATCGTTACTAATTATGACAAGTAACTGTAATTTCGATACAAATTATGGCTGGTAACTGTAACATCGATACTAATTATGACAGGTAACAGTGACTTCGATACTAATTATGACAAGTTACTGTAACTTCGATACTAATTTTGACAAGTTACTGTAACTTCGATACTAATTATGACAGGTAACAGTAACTTCGATACTAATTATGACAAGTTACTGTAACTTCGATACTAATTTTGACAAGTTACTGTAACTTCGATACTAATTATGACAGGTAACTGTTACTTAGATGCTAATTTTGACAAGTTACTGTAACTTCGATACTAATTATGACATGTTACTGTAACTTCGATACTAATTATGACAGGTAACTGTAATTTCGATACAAATTATGGCAGGTAACTGTAACTTCGATACTAATTATGACAAGTAACAGTAACTTCGATACTAATTATGACAAGTAACTGTAACTTCGAAACAAATTATGACAGGTAACTGTAACATCGTTACTAATTAGGACTAGTAACAGTAATTTCGATACAAATTATGGCAGGTAACTGTAACTTCGATATTAATTATGACAGGTTACAGTATCCTCGATACTAATTATGACAAGTAAGTGTAACTTCGATACTAATTATGACGGGTAACTGTAACTCCGATACTAATTATGACTAGTAACTCTAAGTTCGTTACTAATTAGGACAAGTAACTGTAATTTTGATAAAAAATTATGGCAGGTAACTGTAACATCCATACTAATTATGACAGGTAACTGTAACTTCGATACTAATTATGACAGGTAACTGTAACTTCGATACTAATTATGACAGGTAACTGTAACTTCGCTACTAATTATGACAAGTAACTGTAATTTCGATACAAACTATGACAGGTAACCGTAACTTTGATACTAATTATGACAAGTATCTGTAATTTCGGTACAAATTATGACAGGTAACTGTAACTTCGATACTAATTATGACAAGGAACTGTTATATCGATACAAATTATGACAGGTAACTGTAACTTCGTTACTATTTATGACAAGTATCTGTAATTTCGGTACAAATTATGGCAGGTAACTGTAACTTCGATACAAATTATGACAGGTAACTGTAACTTCGTTTCTAATTATGACAAGTAACTGTAATTTCGATACAAATAATGGCAGGTAACTGTAACTTCGATACTAATTATGACAGGTAACAGTAACTTCGATACTAATTATGACAGGTAACAGTAACTTCGCTACTAATTATGACAAGTAACTGTAATTTCGATACAAACTATGACAGGTAACTGTAACTTCGATACTAATTATGACAAGGAACTGTTATTTCGATACAAATTATGACAGGTAACTGTAAATTCGTTACTAATTATGACAAGTATCTGTAATTTCGGTACCAATTATGGCAGGTAACTGTAACTTCGATACAATCTATGGCAGGTAACTGTAACTTCGATACAAATTACGACAGGTAACAGTTACTTCGCTACTAATTATGACAAGTAACTGTAATTTCGATACAAACTATGACAGGTAACTGTAACTTCGTTACTAATTATGACTAGTAACTGTAATTTCGATACAAATTATGGCAGGTAACAGTAACTTCGATACTAATTATGACAGGTAACTGTAACTTCGATACTAATTATGACAAGGAACTGTTATTTCGATACAAATTATGACAGGTAACAGTAACTTCGTTACTAATTATGGCAAGTGACTGTAATTTCGATACAAATTATGGCAGGTTACAGTAACTTCGATACTAATTATGACAGGTAACTGTAACTTCTATACTAATTATGACAGGTAACTGTACCTTCGTTATTAATTATGACAAGTAACTGTACTTTCGATACAAATGATGGCAGGTAACTGTAACTTCGATACTAATTATGACAAGTAAAAATAACTTCGATACTAATTATGACAGAAAACAGTAACTTCGATACTAATTATGACAGGTAACAGTATCTTCGATACTAATTATGGCAGGTCACTGTAACTTCGATACTAATGATGACAGTTAACTGTAACTTCGTTACCAATTATGACAAGTAACTGTAATTTCGATACAAATTATGGCAGGTAACTGTAACTTCGATACTAATTATGACAGGTAACAGTAACTTCGATACTAATTATAACAAGTAACTGTAACTTCGATACTAATTATGACAGGTAACGGTAACTTCGTTACTAATTATGACAAGTAACTGTAATTTCGATACAAATTATGGCAGGTAACTGTAACTTCGATACTAATTATGACAGGTTACATTAACTTCGATACTAATTATGACTTGTAACAGTTACTTCGATACTAATTATGACAAGTAACTATAACTTCGAAACTAATTATGACAGGTAACTGTAACTTCGATACTAATTATGAAGTAACTCTAACATCATTACAAATTAAGACAAGTAACTGTAATTTCGATACAAATTATTGCAGGTAACTGAAACAACGTTACTAATTATGGCAGGTAAATGTAATTTATATACAAATTATGACAGTTAACAGTAACTTCGATACTAATTATGACAGGTAACAGCAACTTCGACACTAATTATGACAGGTTACTGTAACTTCGTTACTAATTATGACAAGAAACAGTAATTTCGATACTAATTATGGTAGGTAACTGTAATTTCGATACAAATTAAGGCAGGTAACTGTAACTTCGATACTAATTATGGCAGGTAACTGTAACTACGTTACTAATTATGACAAGTAACTGTTACTTCGAAACAAATTATGACAGGTAACTGTAACATCGTTACTAATTAGGACAAGTAACTGTAATTTCGATACAAATTATGGCAGGTAACTGTAACTTCGATATTAATTATGACAGGTTACAGTAACCTTGATACTAATTATGACAAGTAAGTGTAACTTCGATACTAATTATGACGGGTAACTGTAGCTCCGATACTTATTATGACTAGTAACTCTAAGTTCGTTACTAATTAGGACAAGTAACTGTAATTTTGATAAAAAATTATGGCAGGTAACTGTAACATCGATACTAATTATGACAGGTAACTCTAACTTCGATACTGCTTATGGCAGGTAACTGTAACTTCGTTACTAATTATGACAAGTAACTGTACCTTCGAAACTATTTATGGCAGGTAACTGTAACTTCGATACTAATTATGACAAGTAACTGTAATTTCAATGCAAATTATGGCAGGTAACTGTAACTTCGTTACTA
Source organism: Meconema thalassinum (assembly GCA_946902985.2). NCBI lineage: Eukaryota > Metazoa > Arthropoda > Insecta > Orthoptera > Tettigoniidae > Meconema > Meconema thalassinum. The sequence goes on along the minus strand of OX336388.2, from coordinate 1,175,092,516 downwards.
ATTATGACAGGTGACTGTAATTTCGGTACAAATTATGGCAGGTAAATTTAACTTCGATACAAATTATGACAGGTAACTGCAACTTCGATATTAATTATGACAAGTAACTGTAATTTCGATACAGTTATGTCAGGTAACAGTAACTTCGATAGTAATTATGACAAGTAACAGTAACTTCGATACTAATTATGACAGGTAACTGTAACTTCGATACTAATTATGACAGGTGACTGTAACTTCGATACAAATTATGACAGGTAACTGTAACTTCGATATTTATTATGACAAGTAACTGAAATTTCGATACAAATTATGGCAGGTAACTGTAACTTCGATACTAATTATGACAAGTAACTGTAATTTCGATACAAATAATGGCAGGTAACTGTAACTTCGAATCTAATTATGACAGGTAACAGTAACTTCGATACTAATTATGACAGGTAACAGTAACTTCGCTACTAATTATGACAAGTAACTGTAATTTCGATACAAACGATGACAGGTAACTGTAACTTCGATACTAATTATGACAAGGAACTGTTATTTCGATACAAATTATGACAGGTAACTGTAACTTCGTTACTAATTATGACAAGTATCTGTAATTTCGGTACCAATTATGGCAGGTAACTGTAACTTCGATACAAATTATGGCAGGTAACTGTAACTTCGATACAAATTACGACAGGTAACAGTTACTTCGCTACTAATTATGACAAGTAACTGTAATTTCGATACAAACTATGACAGGTAACTGTAACTTCGTTACTAATTATGACTAGTAACTGTAATTACGATACAAATTATGGCAGGTAACAGTAACTTCGATACTAATTATGACAGGTAACTGTAACTTCGATACTAATTATGACAAGGAACTGTTATTTCGATACAAATTATGACAGGTAACAGTAACTTCGTTACTAATTATGGCAAGTGACTGTAATTTCGATACAAATAATGGCAGGTTACAGTAACTTCGATAATAATTATGACAGGTAACTGTAACTTCTATACTAATTATGACAAGTAACTGTACCTTCGTTACTAATTATGACAAGTAACTGTACTTTCGATACAAATGATGGCAGGTAACTGTAACATCGATACTAATTATGACAGGTAAAAATAACTTCGATACTAATTATGACAGAAAACAGTAACTTCGATACTAATTATGACAGGTAACAGTATCTTCGATACTAATTATGGCAGGTAACTGTAACTTCGATACTAATGATGACAGTTAACTGTAACTTCGTTACTAATTATGACAAGTAACTGTAATTTCGATACAAATTATGGCAGGTAACTGTAACTTCGATACTAATTATGACAGGTAACAGTAACATCGATACTAATTATAACAAGTAACTGTAACTTCGATACTAATTATGACAAGTAACAGTTACTTCGATACTAATTATGACAAGTAACTATAACTTCGAAACTAATTATGACAGGTAACTGTAACATCGTTACTAATTATGACAAGTATCTGTAATTTCGGTACAAATTATGGCAGGTAACTGTAACTTCGATACTAATTATGACAGGTAACTGTAACTTCGATACTAACTATGACAAGTAACTGTAACTTCGATACTAACTATGGCAGGTAACTGTAATTTCGATACAAATTATGGCAGGTAACTGTAACTTCGATACTAATTATGACAAGTAACAGTAACTTCGATACTAATTATGACAGGTAACTGTAACTTCGATACTAATTATGACAAGTAACTCTAACTTCATTACAAATTAAGACAAGTAACTGTAATTTCGATACAAATTATTGCAGGTAACTGAAACATCGTTACTAATTATGGCAGGTAACTGTAATTTCGATACAAATTATGACATGTAACAGTAACTTCGATACTAATTATGACAGGTAACTGCAACTTCGACACTAATTATGACAGGTTACTGTAACTTCGTTACTAATTATGACAAGAAACTGTAATTTCGATACTAACTATGGCAGGTAACTGTAATTTCGATACAAATTATGGCAGGTAACTGTAACTTCGATACTAATTATGACAAGTAACAGTAACTTCGATACTAATTATGACAAGTAAATGTAACTTCGAAACAAATTATGACAGGTAACTGTACATCGTTACTAATTAGGACTAGTAACTGTAATTTCGATACAAATTATGGCAGGTAACTGTAACTTCGATATTAATTATGACAGGTTACAGTAACCTCGATACTAATTATGACAAGTAAGTGTAACTTCGATACTAATTATGACGGGTAACTGTAACTCCGATACTAATTATGACTAGTAACTCTAAGTTCGTTACTAATTAGGACAAGTAACTGTAATATTGATAAAAAATTATGGCAGGTAACTGTAACATCGATACTAATTATGACAGGTAACTGTAACTTCGATACTAATTATGGCAGGTAACTGTAACTTCGTTACTAATTATGACAAGTAACTGGAACTTCGAAACTAATTATGGGAGGTAACTGTAACTTCGATACTAATTATGACAATTAACTGTAATTTCGATACAAATTATGGCAGGTAACTGTAACTTCGTTACTAAATATGACAGGTAACTGTAATTTCGGTACAAATTATGGCAGGTAACTGTAACTTCGATACAAATTATGACAGGTAACTGCAACTTCGATATTAATTATGACAAGTAGCTGTAATTTCGATACAGATTATGTCAGGTAACAGTAACTTCGATAGTAATTATGACAAGTAACAGTTATTCGATACTTATTATGACAAGCAACTATAACTTCGAAACTAATTAGGACAGGTAACTGTAACATCGTTACTAATTATGACAAGTATCTGCAATTTCGGTACAAATTATGGCAGGTAACTGTAACTTCGATACAAATTATGACAGGTAACTCTAACTTCGTTACTAATTATGACAAGTAACTGTAATTTCGATACAAATAATGGCAGGTAACTGTAACTACGATACTAATTATGACAGGTAACTGTAACTTCGTTACTAATTATGACAAGTAACAGTATTTTCGGTACAAATTATGGCTGGTAACTGTAACTTCGATACAAATTATGACAAGGAACTGTAATTTCGATACAAATAATGTCAGGTAACTGTAACTTCGATACTAATTATGACAGGTAACTGTAACTTCGCTAATAATTATGACAAGTAACTGTAATTTCGATACAAATTATGGCAGGTAACTGTAACTTCGATACTAATTATGACAGGTAACAGTAACTTCGATACTAATTATGACAAGTAACTGTAACTTAGATACTAATTATAATAGGTAACAGTAACTTCGATACTAATTATGACAAGTAACTCTAACTTCATTGCAAATTATGAAAAGTAACTGTAATTTCGATTCAAATTATGGCAGGTAACTGCAACTTCGTTACTAATTATGGCAGGTAACTGTAATTTCGATACAAATTATGGCAGGTAACAGTAACCTCGATATTAATTATGACAGGTAACTGTAACTCCGATACTAATAATGACAAGTAACTCTAATTTCGTTACTAATTATGACAAGTAACTGTAATTTTGATAAAAAAATTATGGCAGGTAATTGTAAATTCGATACTAATTATGACAGGTAACACTAACTTCGATACTAATTATGACAGGTAACTGTAACTTCGTTACTAATTATGACAAGTAACTGTAATTTCGATACTAATTATGGCTGGAAACTGTAACGTCGTTACTAATTATGACAAGTAACTGTAATTTCGATACAAATTATGGCAGGTAACTGTAACCTCGATACTAATGTTGACAGAAAAGCGTAACTTCGATACTAATTAAGGCAGGTAACAGTAACTTCGATACTAATTATAGCTGGTAACTGTAACTTCGAGACTAATTATGACAGGTAACGGTAACATCGTTACTAATTATGACAGTAACTGTAATTTCGATACAAATTATGGCTGGTAACTGTAACTTCGATACTAATTATGACAGGTAACAGTAACTTCGATACTAATTATGACAAGTTACTGTAACTTCGATACTAATTATGACAGGTAACGGTAACATCGTTACTAATTATGACAAGTAACTGTAATTTCGATACAAATTATGGCTGGTAACTGTTACATCGATACTAATTATGACAGGTAACAGTAACTTCGATACTAATTATGACAAGTTACTGTAACTTCGATACTAATTATGACAGGTTACTGTTACTTCGATACTAATTAAGACAGGTAACTGTAACTTCGATACTAATTATGACAGGTTACATTACCTTCGATACTAATTATGACAAGTAACAGTTACTTCGATACTTATTATGACAAGCAACTATAACTTCGAAACTAATTATGACAGGTAACTGTAACATCGTTACTAATTTTGACAAGTTACTGTAACTTCGATACTAATTATGACAGGTAACTGTTACTTAGATACTAATTTTGACAAGTTACTGTAACTTCGATACTAATTATGACAAGTTACTGTAACTTCGATACTAATTATGACAGGTAACTGTAATTTCGATACTAATTATGACAGGTAATTGTAACTTCGATACTAATTTTGATAAGTTACTGTAACTTCGATACTAATTATGACAAGTTACTGTAACTTCGATACTAATTTTGACAGGAAACAGTAACTTCGATACTAATTTTGTCAAGTTACTGTAACTTCGATACTAATTATGACAGGTAACTGTAACTTCGATACTAATTATGACAGGTAACAGTAACTTCGATACTAATTATGACAAGTTACTGTAACTTCGATACTAATTATGACAGGTAACTGTTACTTCGATACTAATTAAGACAGGTAACTGTAACTTCGATACTAATTATGACAGGTTACATTACCTTCGATACTAATTATGACAAGTAACAGTTACTTCGATACTTATTATGACAAGCAACTATAACTTCGAAACTAATTATGACAGGTAACTGTAACATCGTTACTAATTATGACAAGTATCTGTAATTTCGGTACAAATTATGGCAGGTAACTGTAACTTCGATACAAATTATGACAGGTAACTGTAACTTCGTTACTAATTATGACAAGTAACTGTAATTTCGATACAAATAATGGCAGGTAACTGTAACTACGATATTAATTATGACAGGTAACTGTAACTTCGATACTAATTATGACAAGGAACTGTTATTTCGATACAAATTATGGCGGGTAACTGTAACTTCGTTACTAATTATGACAAGTAACAGTAATTTCGGTACAAATTATGGCAGGTAACTGTAACTTCGATACAAATTATGACAAGGAACTGTAAATTCGATACAAATAATGGCAGGTAACTGTAACTTCGATACTATTTATGACAGGTAACTGTAACTCCGCTAATAATTATGACATGTAACTGTAATTTCGATACAAATTATGGCAGGTAACTGTAACTTCGATACTAATTATGACAGATAACAGTAACTTCGATACTAATTATGACAAGTAACTGTAACTTAGATACTAATTATGACAGGTAACAGTAACTTCGATACTAATTATGACAAGTAACTCTAACTTCATTGCAAATTATGAAAAGTAACTGTAATTTCGATACAAATTATGGCAGGTAACTGTAACTTCGTTACTAATTATGGCAGGTAACTGTAATTTCGATACAAATTATGGCAGGTAACAGTAACCTCGATATTAATTATGACAGGTAACTGTAACTCCGATACTAATAATGACAAGTAACTCTAACATCGTTACTAATAATGACAAGTAACTGTAATTTTGATTAAAAAATTATGGCAGGTAATTGTAATTTCGATACTAATTATGACAGGTAACTGTAACTTCGTTACTAATTATGACAAGTAACTGTAATTTCGATACTAATTATGGCTGGAAACTGTAACGTCGTTACTAATTATGACAAGTAACTGTAATTTCGATACAAATTATGGCAGGTAACTGTATCTTCGATACAAATTACGACAGGTAACAGTTACTTCGCTACTAATTATGACAAGTAACTGTAATTTCGATACAAACTATGACAGGTAACTGTAACTTCGTTACTAATTATGACTAGTAACTGTAATTACGATACAAATTATGGCAGGTAACAGTAACTTCGATAATAATTATGACAGGTAACTGTAACTTCGATACTAATTATGACAAGGAACTGTTATTTCGATACAAATTATGACAGGTAACAGTAACTTCGTTACTAATTATGGCAAGTGACTGTAATTTCGATACAAATAATGGCAGGTTACAGTAACTTCGATACTAATTATGACAGGTAACTGTAACTTCTATACTAATTATGACAAGTAACTGTACCTTCGTTACTAATTATGACAAGTAACTGTACTTTCGATACAAATGATGGCAGGTAACTGTAACTTCGATACTAATTATGACAGGTAAAAATAACTTCGATACTAATTATGACAGAAAACAGTAACTTCGATACTAATTATGACAGGTAACAGTATCTTCGATACTAATTATGGCAGGTAACTGTAACTTCGATACTAATGATGACAGTTAACTGTAACTTCGTTACTAATTATGACAAGTAACTGTAATTTCGATACAAACTATGGCAGGTAACTGTAACTTCGATACTAATTATGACAGGTAACAGTAACTTCGATACTAATTATAACAAGTAACTGTAACTTCGATACTAATTATGACAAGTAACAGTTATTTCGATACTAATTATGACAAGTAACTATAACTTCGAAACTAATTATGACAGGTAACTGTAACATCGTTACTAATTATGACAAGTATCTGTAATTTCGGTACAAATTATGGCAGGTAACTGTAACTTCGATACTAATTATGACAGGTAACTGTAACTTCGATACTAATTATGACAAGTAACTGTAACTTCGATACTAATTATCACAGGTAACTGTAACTTCGATACTAATTATGACAAGTAACTCTAACTTCATTACAAATTAAGACAAGTAACTGTAATTTCGATACAAATTATTGCAGGTAACTGAAACATCGTTACTAATTATGGCAGGTAACTGTAATTTCGATACAAATTATGACAGGTAACAGTAACTTCGATACTAATTATGACAGGTAACTGCAACTTCGACACTAATTATGACAGGTTACTGTAACTTCGTTACTAATTATGACAAGAAACTGTAATTTCGATACTAATTATGGCAGGTAACTGTAATTTCGATACAAATTATGGCAGGTAACTGTAACTTCGATACTAATTATGACAAGTAACAGTAACTTCGATACTAATTATGACAAGTAACTGTAACTTCGAAACAAATTATGACAGGTAACTGTAACATCGTTACTAATTAGGACTAGTAACTGTAATTTCGATACAAATTATGGCAGGTAACTGTAACTTCGATATTAATTATGACAGGTTACAGTAACCTCGATACTAATTATGACAAGTAGGTGAAACTTCGATACAAATTATGACGGGTAACTGTAACTCCGATACTAATTATGACTAGTAACTCTAAGTTCGTTACTAATTAGGACAAGTAACTGTAATTTTGATAAAAAATTATGGCAGGTAACTGTAACATCGATACTAATTATGACAGGTAACTGTAACTTCGATACTAATTATGGCAGGTAACTGTAACTTCGTTACTAATTATGACAAGTAACTGTAACTTCGAAATTAATTATGGGAGGTAACTGTAACTTAGATACTAATTATGACAATTAACTGTAATTTCGATACAAATTATGGCAGGTAACTGTAACTTCGTTACTAATTATGACAGGCAACTGTAATTTCGGTACAAATTATGGCAGGTAACTGTAACTTCGATACAAATTATGACAGGTAACTGCAACTTCGATATTAATTATGACAAGTAGCTGTAATTTCGATACAGATTATGTCAGGTAACAGTAACTTCGATAGTAATTATGACAAGTAACAGTTACTTCGATACTTATTATGACAAGCAACTATAACTTCGAAACTAATTATGACAGGTAACTGTAACTTCGTTACTAATTATGACAAGTATCTGCAATTTCGGTACAAATTATGGCAGGTAACTGTAACTTCGATACAAATTATGACAGGTAACTCTAACTTCGTTACTAATTATGACAAGTAACTGTAATTTCGATACAAATAATGGCAGGTAACTGTAACTACGATACTAATTATGACAGGTAACTGTAACTTCGATACTAATTATGACAAGGAACTGTTATTTCGATACAAATTATGGCAGGTAACTGTAACTTCGTTACTAATTATGACAAGTAACAGTAATTTCGGTACAAATTATGGCTGGTAACTGTAACTTCGATACAAATTATGACAAGGAACTGTAATTTCGATACAAATAATGTCAGGTAACTGTAACTTCGATACTAATTATGACAGGTAACTGTAACTTCGCTAATAATTATGACAAGTAACTGTAATTTCGATACAAATTATGGCAGGTAACTGTAACTTCGATACTAATTATGACAGGTAACAGTAACTTCGATACTAATTATGACAAGTAACTGTAACTTAGATACTAATAATAACAGGTAACAGTAACTTCGATACTAATTACGACAAGTAACTCTAACTTCATTGCAAATTATGAAAAGTAACTGTAATTTCGATTCAAATTATGGCAGGAAACTGCAACTTCGTTACTAATTATGGCAGGTCACTGTTATTTCGATACAAATTATGGCAGGTAACAGTAACCTCGATATTAATTATGACAGGTAACTGTAACTCCGATACTAATAATGACAAGTAACTCTAATTTCGTTACTAATTATGACAAGTAACTGTAATTTTGATAAAAAAATTATGGCAGGTAATTGTAAATTCGATACTAATTATGACAGGTAACACTAACTTCGATACTAATTATGACAGGTAACTGTAACTTCGTTACTAATTATGACAAGAAACTGTAATTTCGATACTAATTATGGCTGGAAACTGTAACGTCGTTACTAATTATGACAAGTAACTGTAATTTCGATACAAATTATGGCAGGTAACTGTAACTTCGATACTAATGTTGACAGAAAACCGTAACTTCGATACTAATTAAGGCAGGTAACAGTAACTTCGATACTAATTATAGCTGGTAATTGTAACTTCGAGACTAATTATGACAGTTAACTGTAACTTCGTTACTAATTATGACAAGTAACAGTAATTTCGATACAAATTATGGCAGGTAACAGTAACTTCGATACTAATTATTACAGGTAACAGTAACTTCGATACTAATTATGACAATTTACTGTAACTTCGATACTAATTATGACAGGTAACTGTAACTTCGTTACTAATTATGACAAGTAACTGTAATTTCGATACAAATTATGGCACGTAACTGTAATTTCGATACTAATTATGGCAGGTAACAGTAACTTCGATACTAATTATGACAAGTTACAGTTACTTCGATACTAATTATGACAAGTAACTGTAACTTCGAAACTAATTATGACAGGTAACGATAACATCGTTACTAATTATGACAAGTAACTGTAATTTCGATACAAATTATGGCTGGAAACTGTAACATCGATACTAATTATGACAGGTAACAGTAACTTCGATACTAATTATGACAAGTTACTGTAACTTCGATACTAATTTTTACAAGTTACTGTAACTTCGATACTAATTATGACAGGTAACAGTAACTTCGATACTAATTATGACAAGTTACTGTAACTTCGATACTAATTTTGACAAGTTACTGTAACTTCGATACTAATTATGACAGGTAACTGTTACTTAGATACTAATTTTGACAAGTTACTGTAACTTCGATGCTAATTATGACAAGTTACTGTAACTTCGATACTAATTATGACAGGTAACTGTAATTTCGATACTAATTATGACAGGTAATTGTAACTTCGATACTAATTTTGACAAGTTACTGTAACTTCGATACTAATTATGACAAGTTACTGTAACTTCGATACTAATTTTGACAGGTAACAGTAACTTCGATACTAATTTTGACAAGTTACTGTAACTTCGATACTAATTATGACAGGTAACTGTAACTTCGATACTAATTATGACAGGTAACAGTAACTTCGATACTAATTATGACAAGTTACTGTAACTTCGATACTAATTATTACAGGTAACTGTAACTTCGATACTAATTATGACAGGTAACTGTAACTTCGATACTAATTATGACAGGTTACATTACCTTCGATACTAATTATGACAAGTAACAGTTACCTCGATACTTATTATGACAAGCAACTAAAACTTCGAAACTAATTATGACAGGTAACTGTAACATCGTTACTAATTATGACAAGTATCTGTAATTTCGGTACAAATTATGGCAGGTAACTGTAACTTCGATACAATTATGACAGGTAACTGTAACTTCGTTACTAATTATGACAAGTAACTGTAATTTCGATACAAATAATGGCAGGTAACTGTAACTACGATACTAATTATGACAGGTAACTGTAACTTCGATACTAATTATGACAAGGAACTGTTATTTCGATACAAATTATGGCGGGTAACTGTAACTTCGTTACTAATTATGACAAGTAAAAGTAATTTCGGTACAAATTATGGCAGGTAACTGTAACTTCGATACAAATTATGACAAGGAACTGTAAATTCGATACAAATAATGGCAGGTAACTGTAACTTCGATACTATTTATGACAGGTAACTGTAACTTCGCTAAAAATTATGACATGTAACTGTAATTTCGATACAAATTATGGCAGATAACTGTAACTTCGATACTAATTATGACAGGTAACATTAACTTCGATACTAATTATGACAAGTAACTGTAACTTAGATACTAATTATGACAGGTAACAGTAACTTCGATACTAATTATGACAAGTAACTCTAACTTCATTGCAAATTATGAAAAGTAACTGTAATTTCGATACAAATTATGGCAGGTAACTGTAACTTCGTTACTAATTATGGCAGGTAACTGTAATTTCGATACAAATTATGGCAGGTAACAGTAACCTCGATATTAATTATGACAGGTAACTGTAACTCCGATACTAATAATGACAAGTAACTCTAACTTCGTTACTAATAATGACAAGTAACTGTAATTTTGATTAAAAAATTATGGCAGGTAATTGTAACTTCGATACTAATTATGACAGGTAACAGTAACTTCGATACTAATTATGACAGGTAACTGTAACTTCGTTACTAATTATGACAAGTAACTGTAATTTCGATACTAATTATGGCAGGTAACTGTAACTTCGATACTAATGATGACAGAAAACCGTAACTTCGATACTAATTATGGCAGGTAACAGTAACTTGGATACTAATTATGGCTGGTAACTGTAACTTCGAGACTAATTATGACAGTTGACTGTAACTTCGTTACTAATTATGACAAGTTACTGTAATTTCGATACAAATTATGGCAGGTAACAGTAACTTCGATACTAATTATGACAGGTAACAGTAACTTCGATACTAATTATGACAAGTTACTGTAACTTCGATACTAATTATGGCAGGTAACTGTAACTTCGTTACTAATTATGACAAGTAACTGTAATTTCGATACAAATTATGGCACGTAACTGTAATTTCGATACTAATTACGGCAGGTAACAGTAACTTCGATACTAATTATGACAAGTTACAGTTACTTCGATACTAATTATGACAAGTAACTGTAACTTCGAAACTAATTATGACAGGTAACGGTATCATCGTTACTAATTATGACAAGTAACTGTAATTTCGATACAAATTATGGCTGGTAACTGTAACTTCGATACTAATTATGACAGGTAACAGTAACTTCGATACTAATTATGACAAGTAACTGTAATTTCGATACAAACTATGACAGGTAACTGATACTTCGATACATATTATGACAAGTATCTGTAATTTCGGTAAAAATTATGACAGGTAACTGTAACTTCGATACTAATTATGACAAGGAACTGTTATTTCGATACAAATTATGACAGGTAACTGTATCTTCGACACAAATTATGACATGTAACAGTAACTTCGCTACTAATTATGACAAGTAACTGTAATTTCGATACAAACTATGACAGGTAACTGTAACTTCGATACTAGTTATGACAAGTAACTGTAATTTCGATACAAATAATGGCAGGTAACTGTAACTACGATACTAATTATGACAGGTAACTGTAACTTCGATACTAAATATGACAAGGAACTGTAATTTCGATACAAATTATGACAGGTAACAGTAACTTCGTTACTAATTATGGCAAGTGACTGTAATTTCGATACAAATTATGGCAGGTTACAGTACCTTCGATACTAATTATGACAGGCAACTGTAACTTCTATACTAATTATGACAGGTAACTGTACCTTCGTTACTAATTATGACAAGTAACTGTAATTTCGATACAAATTATGGCAGGTAACTGTAACTTCGATACTAATTATGACAGGTAACAGTAACTTCGATACTAATTATAACAAGTAACTGTAACTGCGATACTAATTAAGACAGGTAACGGTAACTTCGTTACTAATTATGACAAGTAACTGTAATTTCGATACAAATAATGGCAGGTAACTGTAACTACGATACTAATTGTGACAGGTAACTGTAACTTCGATACTAATTATGACAAGGAACTGTTATTTCGATACAAATTATGGCAGGTAACTGTAACTTTGTTACTAATTATGACAAGTAACTGTAATTTCGGTACAAATTATGGCAGGTAACTGTAACTTCGATACAAATTATGACAAGGAACTGTAATTTCGATACAAATAATAGCAGGTATCAGTAACTTCGATACAAATTATGACAGGTAACTGTAACTTTGATATTAATTATGACAAGTAACTGTAATTTCGATACAAATTATGGCAGGTAACTGTAACTTCGATACTAATTATGACAGGTTACATTAACTTCGCTACTAATTATGACCAGTAACAGTTACTTCGATACTAATTATGACAAGTATCTATAACATCGAAACTAATTATGACAGGTAACTGTAAGATCGTTACCAATTATGACAAGTATCTGTAATTTCGGTAAAAATTATGGCAGGTAAATCTAACTTCGAAACAAATTATGACAGGTAACAGTAACTTCGTTACTAATTATGACAAGTAACTGTAACTTCGATACTAATTATGACAAGGAACTGTTATTTCGATACAATTTATGGCAAGTAACTGTAACTTCGTTACTAATTATGACAAGTAACTGTAATTTCGGTACAAATTATGGCAGGTAAATGTAACTTCGATACAAATTATGACAAAGAACTGTAATTTCGATACAAATAATGGCAGGTAACTGTAACTTCGATACTAATTATGACAGGTAACAGTAACTTCGATACTTATTATGACAGGTAACTGTAACATCGCTACTAATTATGACAAGTAACTATAATTTCGATACAAACTATGACAGGTAACTGTAACTTCGATACTAATTATGACAAGTATCTGTAATTTCGGTACAAATTATGACAGGTAACTGTAACTTCGATACTAATTATGACAAGGAACCGTTATTTCGAAACAAATTATGGCAGGTAACTGTAACTTCGTTACTAATTATGACAAGTAACTGTAATTTCGGTACAAATTATGGAAGGTAACTGTAACTTCGATACAAATTATGACAAGGAACTGTAATTTCGATACAAATAATGGCAGGTAACTGTAATTTCGATACTAATTATGACAGGTAACAGTAACTTCGAAACTAATTATTACAGGTAACTGTAACTTCGCTACTAATTATGACAAGTAACTGTAATTTCGATACAAACTATGACAGGTTACTGTAACTTCGATACATATTATGACAGGTAACTGTAACTTCGATACAAATTATGACAGGTAGCTGTAACATCGATATTAATTATGACAAGTAACCTGTAATTTCGATACAAATTATGGCAGGTAACTGTAACTTCGATACTAATTATGACAGGTTACTTTAACTTCGATACTAATTATGACAAGTAACAGTTACTTCGATACTAATTATGACAAGTAACTATAACCTCGAAACTAATTATGACAGGTAACTGTAACATCGTTACCAATTATGACAAGTATCTGTAATTTCGGTACAAATTATGGCAGGTAACTGTAACTTCGATACAAATTATGACAGGTAACTGTAACTTCGTTACTAATGTGACAAGTAACTGTAATTTCGATACAAATAAGGGCAGGTAACTGTAACTTCGATACTAATTACGACAGGTAACTGTAACTTCGATACTAATTATGACAAGGAACTGTTATTTCGATACAAATTATGGCAGGTAACTGTAACATCGTTACTAATTATGACATGTAACTGTATATTCGGTACAAATTATGGAAGGTAACTGTAACTTCGATACAAATTATGACAAGGAACTGTAATTTCGATACAAATAATGGCAGGTAACTGTATCTTCGATACTAATTATGACAGGTAACAGTAAATTCGATACTAATTATGACAGGTAACTGTAACTTCGCTACTAATTATGACAAGTAACTGTAATTTCGATACAAACTATAACAGGTAACTGTAACTTCGATACTAATTATGACAAGTATCTGTAATTTCGGTACAAATTATGACAGGTAACTGTAACTTCGATACTAATTATGACAAGGAACTGTTATTTCGATACAAATTATGACATGTAACTGTAACTTCGTTAATAATTATGACAAGTATCTGTAATTTCGGTACCAATTATGGCAGGTAACTGTAACTTCGATACAAATTATGGCAGGTAACTGTAACTTCGATACAAATTATGACAGGTAACAGTAACTTCGCTACGAATTATGACAAGTAACTGTAATTTCGATACAAACTATGACAGGTAAATGTAACTTCGTTACTAATTATGACAAGTAACTGTATTTTCTATACAAATTAAGGCAGGTAACAGTAACTTCGATACAATCTATGACAGGTAACTGTAACTTCGATACTAATTATGACAAGGAACTGTAATTTCGATACAAATTATGACAGGTAACAGTAACTTCGTTACTAAGTATGACAAGTAACTGTAATTTCGATACAAATTATGGCTGGTAACTGTAACTTCGATACTAATTATGACAGGTAACAGTAACTTCGATACTAATTATGACAAGTTACTGTAACTTCGATACTAATTATGACAGGTAACGGTAACATCGTTACTAATTATGACAAGTAACTGTAATTTCGATACAAATTATGGCAGGTAACTGTAACCTCGATACTAATGTTGACAGAAAAGCGTAACTTCGATACTAATTAAGGCAGGTAACAGTAACTTCGATACTAATTATAGCTGGTAACTGTAACTTCGAGACTAATTATGACAGTTAACTGTAACTTCGTTACTAATTATGACAAGTAACTGTAATTTCGATACAAATTATGGCAGGTAACAGTAACTTCGATACTAATTATGACAGGTAACAGTAACTTCGATACTAATTATGGCAATTTATTGTAACTTCGATACTAATTATGACAGGTAACTGTAACTTCGTTACTAATTATGACAAGTAACTGTAATTTCGATACAAATTATGGCACGTAACTGTAATTTCGATACTAATTAGGGCAGGTAACAGTAACTTCGATACTAATTATGACAAGTTACAGTTACTTCGATACTAATTATGACAAGTAAATGTAACTTCGAAACTAATTATGACAGGTAACGGTAACATCGTTACTAATTATGACAGTAACTGTAATTTCGATACAAATTATGGCTGGTAACTGTAACTTCGATACTAATTATGACAGGTAACAGTAACTTCGATACTAATTATGACAAGTTACTGTAACTTCGATACTAATTATGACAGGTAACGGTAACATCGTTACTAATTATGACAAGTAACTGTAATTTCGATACAAATTATGGCTGGTAACTGTTACATCGATACTAATTATGACAGGTAACAGTAACTTCGATACTAATTATGACAAGTTACTGTAACTTCGATACTAATTTTGACAAGTTACTGTAACTTCGATACTAATTATGACAGGTAACTGTTACTTAGATACTAATTATGACAAGTTACTGTAACTTCGATACTAATTATGACAAGTTACTGTAACTTCGATACTAATTATGACAGGTAACTGTAATTTCGATACTAATTATGACAGGTAATTGTAACTTCGATACTAATTTTGATAAGTTACTGTAACTTCGATACTAATTATGACAAGTTACTGTAACTTCGATTCTAATTTTGACAGGTAACAGTAACTTCGATACTAATTTTGTCAAGTTACTGTAACTTCGATACTAATTATGACAGGTAACTGTAACTTCGATACTAATTATGACAGGTAACAGTAACTTCGATACTAATTATGACAAGTTACTGTAACTTCGATACTAATTATGACAGGTAACTGTTACTTCGATACTAATTAAGACAGGTAACTGTAACTTCGATACTAATTATGACAGGTTACATTACCTTCGATACTAATTATGACAAGTAACAGTTACTTCGATACTTATTATGACAAGCAACTATAACTTCGAAACTAATTATGACAGGTAACTGTAACATCGTTACTAATTATGACAAGTATCTTTAATTTCGGTATAAATTATGGCAGGTAACTGTAACTTCGATACAAATTATGACAGGTAACTGTAACTTCGTTACTAATTATGACAAGTAACTGTAATTTCGATACAAATAATGGCAGGTAACTGTAACTACGATATTAATTATGACAGGTAACTGTAACTTCGATACTAATTATGACAAGGAACTGTTATTTCGATACAAATTATGGCGAATAACTGTAACTTCGTTACTAATTATGACAAGTAACAGTAATTTCGGTACAAATTATGGCAGGTAACTGTAACTTCGATACAAATTATGACAAGGAACTGTAAATTCGATACAAATAATGGCAGGTAACTGTAACTTCGATACTATTTATGACAGGTAACTGTAACTTCGCTAATAATTAAGACATGTAACTGTAATTTCGATACAAATTATGGCAGGTAACTGTAACTTCGATACTAATTATGACAGATAACAGTAACTTCGATACTAATTATGACAAGTAACTGTAACTTAGATACTAATTATGACAGGTAACAGGAACTTCGATACTAATTATGACAAGTAACTCTAACTTCATTGCAAATTATGAAAAGTAACTGTAATTTCGATACAAATTATGGCAGGTAACTGTAACTTCGTTACTAATTATGGCAGGTAACTGTAATTTCGATACAAATTATGGCAGGTAACAGTAACCTCGATATTAATTATGACAGGTAACTGTAACTCCGATACTAATAATGACAAGTAACTCTAACATCGTTACTAATAATGACAAGTAACTGTAATTTTGATTAAAAAATTATGGCAGGTAATTGTAACTTCGATACTAATTATGACAGGTAACAGTAACTTCGATACTAATTATGACAGGTAACTGTAACTTCGTTACTAATTATGACAAGTAACTGTAATTTCGATACTAATTATGGCTGGAAACTGTAACGTCGTTACTAATTATGACAAGTAACTGTAATTTCGATACAAATTATGGCAGGTAACTGTATCTTCGATACAAATTACGACAGGTAACAGTTACTTCGCTACTAATTATGACAAGTAACTGTAATTTCGATACAAACTATGAAGGGTAACTGTAACTTCGTTACTAATTATGACTAGTAACTGTAATTACGATACAAATTATGGCAGGTAACAGTAACTTCGATAATAATTATGACAGGTAACTGTAACTTCGATACTAATTATGACAAGGAACTGTTATTTCGATACAAATTATGACAGGTAACAGTAACTTCGTTACTAATTATGGCAAGTGACTGTAATTTCGATACAAATAATGGCAGGTTACAGTAACTTCGATACTAATTATGACAGGTAACTGTAACTTCTATACTAATTATGACAAGTAACTGTACCTTCGTTACTAATTATGACAAGTAACTGTACTTTCGATACAAATGATGGCAGGTAACTGTAACTTCGATACTAATTATGACAGGTAAAAATAACTTCGATACTAATTATGACAGAAAACAGTAACTTCGATACTAATTATGACAGGTAACAGTATCTTCGATACTAATTATGGCAGGTAACTGTAACTTCGATACTAATGATGACAGTTAACTGTAACTTCGTTACTAATTATGACAAGTAACTGTAATTTCGATACAAATTATGGCAGGTAACTGTAACTTCGATACTAATTATGACAGGTAACAGTAACTTCGATACTAATTATAACAAGTAACTGTAACTTCGATACTAATTATGACAAGTAACAGTTATTTCGATACTAATTATGACAAGTAACTATAACTTCGAAACTTATTATGACAGGTAACTGTAACATCGTTACTAATTATGACAAGTATCTGTAATTTCGGTACAAATTATGGCAGGTAACTGTAACTTCGATACTAATTATGACAGGTAACTGTAACTTCGATACTAATTATGACAAGTAACTGTAACTTCGATACTAATTATGACAGGTAACTGTAACTTCGATACTAATTATGACAAGTAACTCTAACTTCATTACAAATTAAGACAAGTAACTGTAATTTCGATACAAATTATTGCAGGTAACTGAAACATCGTTACTAATTATGGCAGGTAACTGTAATTTCGATACAAATTATGACAGGTAACAGTAACTTCGATACTAATTATGACAGGTAACTGCAACTTCGACACTAATTATGACAGGTTACTGTAACTTCGTTACTAATTATGACAAGAAACTGTAATTTCGATACTAATTATGGCAGGTAACTGTAATTTCGATACAAATTATGGCAGGTAACTGTAACTTCGATACTAATTATGACAAGTAACAGTAACTTCGATACTAATTATGACAAGTAACTGTAACTTCGAAACAAATTATGACAGGTAACTGTAACATCGTTACTAATTAGGACTAGTAACTGTAATTTCGATACAAATTATGGCAGGTAACTGTAACTTCGATATTAATTATGACAGGTTACAGTAACCTCGACACTAATTATGACAAGTAGGTGAAACTTCGATACAAATTATGACGGGTAACTGTAACTCCGATACTAATTATGACTAGTAACTCTAAGTTCGTTACTAATTAGGACAAGTAACTGTAATTTTGATAAAAAATTATGGCAGGTAACTGTAACATCGATACTAATTATGACAGGTAACTGTAACTTCGATACTAATTATGGCAGGTAACTGTAACTTCGTTACTAATTATGACAAGTAACTGTAACTTCGAAATTAATTATGGGAGGTAACTGTAACTTAGATACTAATTATGACAATTAACTGTAATTTCGATACAAATTATGGCAGGTAACTGTAACTTCGTTACTAATTATGACAGGTAACTGTAATTTCGGTACAAATTATGGCAGGTAACTGTAACTTCGATACAAATTATGACAGGTAACTGCAACTTTGATATTAAATATGACAAGTAGCTGTAATTTCGATACAGATTATGTCAGGTAACAGTAACTTCGATAGTAATTATGACAAGTAACAGTTACTTCGATACTTATTATGACAAGCAACTATAACTTCGAAACTAATTATGACAGGTAACTGTAACTTCGTTACTAATTATGACAAGTATCGGCAATTTCGGTACAAATTATGGCAGGTAACTGTAACTTCGATACAAATTATGACAGGTAACTCTAACTTCGTTACTAATTATGACAAGTAACTGTAATTTCGATACAAATAATGGCAGGTAACTGTAACTACGATACTAATTATGACAGGTAACTGTAACTTCGATACTAATTATGACAAGGAACTGTTATTTCGATACAAATTATGGCAGGTAACTGTAACTTCGTTACTAATTATGACAAGTAACAGTAATTTCGGTACAAATTATGGCTGGTAACTGTAACTTCGATACAAATAATGTCAGGTAACTGTAACTTCGATACTAATTATGACAGGTAACTGTAACTTCGCTAATAATTATGACAAGTAACTGTAATTTCGATACAAATTATGGCAGGTAACTGTAACTTCGATACTAATTATGACAGGTAACAGTAACTTCGATACTAATTATGACAAGTAATTGTAACTTAGATACTAATAATAACAGGTAACAGTAACTTCGATACTAATTACGACAAGTAACTCTAACTTCATTGCAAATTATGAAAAGTAACTGTAATTTCGATTCAAATTATGGCAGGTAACTGCAACTTCGTTACTAATTATGGCAGGTCACTGTTATTTCGATACAAATTATGGCAGGTAACAGTAACCTCGATATTAATTATGACAGGTAACTGTAACTCCGATACTAATAATGACAAGTAACTCTAATTTCGTTACTAATTATGACAAGTAACTGTAATTTTGATAAAAAAATTATGGCAGGTAATTGTAAATTCGATACTAATTATGACAGGTAACACTAACTTCGATACTAATTATGACAGGTAACTGTAACTTCGTTACTAATTATGACAAGAAACTGTTATTTCGATACTAATTATGGCTGGAAACTGTAACGTCGTTACTAATTATGACAAGTAACTGTAATTTCGATACAAATTATGGCAGGTAACTGTAACTTCGATACTAATGTTGACAGAAAACCGTAACTTCGATACTAATTAAGGCAGGTAACAGTAACTTCGATACTAGTTATAGCTGGTAATTGTAACTTCGAGACTAATTATGACAGTTAACTGTAACTTCGTTACTAATTATGACAAGTAACAGTAATTTCGATACAAATTATGGCAGGTAACAGTAACTTCGATACTAATTATGACAGGTAACAGTAACTTCGATACTAATTATGACAATTTACTGTAACTTCGATACTAATTGTGACAGGTAACTGTAACTTCGTTACTAATTATGACAAGTAACTGTAATTTCGATACAAATTATGGCACGTAACTGTAATTTCGATACTAATTATGGCAGGTAACAGTAACTTCGATACTAATTATGACAAGTTACAGTTACTTCGATACTAATTATGACAAGTAACTGTAACTTCGAAACTAATTATGACAGGTAACGGTAACATCGTTACTAATTATGACAAGTAACTGTAATTTCGATACAAATTATGGCTGGAAACTGTAACATCGATACTAATTATGACAGGTAACAGTAACTTCGATACTAATTATGACAAGTTACTGTAACTTCGATACTAATTTTTACAAGTTACTGTAACTTCGATACTAATTATGACAGGTAACAGTAACTTCGATACTATTTATGACAAGTTACTGTAACTTCGATACTAATTTTGACAAGTTACTGTAACTTCGATACTAATTATGACAGGTAACTGTTACTTAGATACTAATTTTGACAAGTTACTGTAACTTCGATACTAATTATGACAAGTTACTGTAACTTCGATACTAATTATGACAGGTAACTGTAATTTCGATACTAATTATGACAGGTAATTGTAACTTCGATACTAATTTTGACAAGTTACTGTAACTTCGATACTAATTATGACAAGTTACTGTAACTTCGATACTAATTTTGACAGGTAACAGTAACTTCGATACTAATTTTGACAAGTTACTGTAACTTCGATACTAATTATGACAGGTAACTGTAACTTCGATACTAATTATGACAGGTAACAGTAACATCGATACTAATTATGACAAGTTACTGTAACTTCGATACTAATTATTACAGGTAACTGTAACTTCGATACTAATTATGACAGGTAACTGTAACTTCGATACTAATTATGACAGGTTACATTACCTTCGATACTAATTATGACAAGTAACAGTTACTTCGATACTTATTATGACAAGCAACTATAACTTCGAAACTAATTATGACAGGTAACTGTAACATCGTTACTAATTATGACAAGTATCTGTAATTTCGGTACAAATTATGGCAGGTAACTGTAACTTCGATACAAATTATGACAGGTAACTGTAACTTCGTTACTAATTATGACAAGTAACTGTAATTTCGATACAAATAATGGCAGGTAACTGTAACTACGATACTAATTATGACAGGTAACTGTAACTTCGATACTAATTATGACAAGGAACTGTTATTTCGATACAAATTATGGCGGGTAACTGTAACTTCGTTACTAATTATGACAAGTAAAAGTAATTTCGGTACAAATTATGGCAGGTAACTGTAACTTCGATACAAATTATGACAAGGAACTGTAAATTCGATACAAATAATGGCAGGTAACTGTAACTTCGATACTATTTATGACAGGTAACTGTAACTTCGCTAAAAATTATGACATGTAACTGTAATTTCGATACAAATTATGGCAGGTAACTGTAACTTCGATACTAATTATGACAGGTAACATTAACTTCGATACTAATTATGACAAGTAACTGTAACTTAGATACTAATTATGACAGGTAACAGTAACTTCGATACTAATTATGACAAGTAACTCTAACTTCATTGCAAATTATGAAAAGTAACTGTAATTTCGATACAAATTATGGCAGGTAACTGTAACTTCGATACTAATTATAGCTGGTAATTGTAACTTCGAGACTAATTATGACAGTTAACTGTAACTTCGTTACTAATTATGACAAGTAACAGTAATTTCGATACAAATTATGGCAGGTAACAGTAACTTCGATACTAATTATGACAGGTAACAGTAACTTCGATACTAATTATGACAATTTACTGTAACTTCGATACTAATTGTGACAGGTAACTGTAACTTCGTTACTAATTATGACAAGTAACTGTAATTTCGATATAAATTATGGCACGTAACTGTAATTTCGATACTAATTATGGCAGGTAACAGTAACTTCGATACTAATTATGACAAGTTACAGTTACTTCGATACTAATTATGACAAGTAACTGTAACTTCGAAACTAATTATGACAGGTAACGGTAACATCGTTACTAATTATGACAAGTAACTGTAATTTCGATACAAATTATGGCTGGAAACTGTAACATCGATACTAATTATGACAGGTAACAGTAACTTCGATACTAATTATGACAAGTTACTGTAACTTCGATACTAATTTTTACAAGTTACTGTAACTTCGATACTAATTATGACAGGTAACAGTAACTTCGATACTAATTATGACAAGTTACTGTAACTTCGATACTAATTTTGACAAGTTACTGTAACTTCGATACTAATTATGACAGGTAACTGTTACTTAGATACTAATTTTGACAAGTTACTGTAACTTCGATACTAATTATGACAAGTTACTGTAACTTCGATACTAATTATGACTGGTAACTGTAATTTCGATACTAATTATGACAGGTAATTGTAACTTCGATACTAATTTTGACAAGTTACTGTAACTTCGATACTAATTATGACAAGTTACTGTAACTTCGATACTAATTTTGACAGGTAACAGTAACTTCGATACTAATTTTGACAAGTTACTGTAACTTCGATACTAATTATGACAGGTAACTGTAACTTCGATACTAATTATGACAGGTAACAGTAACTTCGATACTAATTATGACAAGTTACTGTAACTTCGATACTAATTATTACAGGTAACTGTAACTTCGATACTAATTATGACAGGTAACTGTAACTTCGATACTAATTATGACAGGTTACATTACCTTCGATACTAATTATGACAAGTAACAGTTACTTCGATACTTATTATGACAAGCAACTATAACTTCGAAACTAATTATGACAGGTAACTGTAACATCGTTACTAATTATGACAAGTATCTGTAATTTCGGTACAAATTATGGCAGGTAACTGTAACTTCGATACAAATTATGACAGGTAACTGTAACTTCGTTACTAATAATGACAAGTAACTGTAATTTTGATTAAAAAATTATGGCAGGTAATTGTAACTTCGATACTAATTATGACAGGTAACAGTAACTTCGATACTAATTATGACAGGTAACTGTAACTTCGTTACTAATTATGACAAATAACTGTAATTTCGATACTAATTATGGCAGGTAACTGTAACTTCGATACTAATGATGACAGAAAACCGTAACTTCGATACTAATTATGGCAGGTAACAGTAACTTCGATACTAATTATGGCTGGTAACTGTAACTTCGAGACTAATTATGACAGTTGACTGTAACTTCGTTACTAATTATGACAAGTTACTGTAATTTCGATACAAATTATGGCAGGTAACAGTAACTTCGATACTAATTATGACAGGTAACAGTAACTTCGATACTAATTATGACAAGTTACTGTAACTTCGATACTAATTATGGCAGGTAACTGTAACTTCGTTACTAATTATGACAAGTAACTGTAATTTCGATACAAATTATGGCACGTAACTGTAATTTCGATACTAATTACGGCAGGTAACAGTAACTTCGATACTAATTATGACAAGTTACAGTTACTTCGATACTAATTATGACAAGTAACTGTAACTTCGAAACTAATTATGACAGGTACCGGTATCATCGTTACTAATTATGACAAGTAACTGTAATTTCGATACAAATTATGGCTGGTAACTGTAACTTCGATACTAATTATGACAGGTAACAGTAACTTCGATACTAATTATGACAAGTAACTGTAATTTCGATACAAACTATTACAGGTAACTGATACTTCGATACATATTATGACAAGTATCTGTAATTTCGATACAAACTATGACAGGTAACTGATACTTCGATACATATTATGACAAGTATCTGTAATTTCGGTACAAATTATGACAGGTAACTGTAACTTCGATACTAATTATGACAAGGAACTGTTATTTCGATACAAATAATGACAGGTTACTGTATCTTCGTTACTAATTATGACAAGTATCTGTAAGTTCGGTACAAATTATGGCAGGTAACTGTAACTTCGACACAAATTATGACAGGTAACAGTAACTTCGCTACTAATTATGACAAGTAACTGTAATTTCGATACAAACTATGACAGGTAACTGTAACTTCGATACTAATTATGACAAGTAACTGTAATTTCGATACAAATAATGGCAGGTAACTGTAACTACGATACTAATTATGACAGGTAACTGTAACTTCGATACTAATTATGACAAGGAACTGTAATTTCGATACAAATTATGACAGGTAACAGTAACTTCGTTACTAATTATGGCAAGTGAGTGTAATTTCGATACAAATTATGGCAGGTTACAGTACCTTCGATACTAATTATGACAGGCAACTGTAACTTCTATACTAATTATGACAGGTAACTGTACCTTCGTTACTAATTATGACAAGTAACTGTAATTTCGATACAAATTATGGCAGGTAACTGTAACTTCGATACTAATTATGACAGGTAACAGTAACTTCGATACTAATTATAACAAGTAACTGTAACTGCGATACTAATTAAGACAGGTAACGGTAACTTTGTTACTAATTATGACAAGTAACTGTAATTTCGTTACAAATAATGGCAGGTAACTGTAACTACGATACTAATTGTGACAAGTAACTGTAACTTCGATACTAATTATGACAAGGAACTGTTATTTCGATACAAATTATGGCAGGTAACTGTAACTTTGTTACTAATTATGACAAGTAACTGTAATTTCGGTACAAATTATGGCAGGTAACTGTAACTTCGATACAAATTATGACAAGGAACTGTAATTTCGATACAAATAATAGCAGGTATCAGTAACTTCGATACAAATTATGACAGGTAACTGTAACTTTGATATTAATTATGACAAGTAACTGTAATTTCGATACAAAGTATGGCAGGTAACTGTAACTTCGATACTAATTATGACAGGTTACATTAACTTCGCTACTAATTATGACCAGTAACAGTTACTTCGATACTAATTATGACAAGTATCTATAACATCGAAACTAATTATGACAAGTATCTGTAATTTCGGTAAAAATTATGGCAGGTAAATCTAACTTCGAAACAAATTATGACAGGTAACAGTAACTTCGTTACTAATTATGACAAGTAACTGTAACTTCGATACTAATTATGACAAGGAACTGTTAATTCGATACAATTTATGGCAAGTAACTGTAACTTCGTTACTAATTATGACAAGTAACTGTAATTTCGGTACAAATTATGGCAGGTAAATGTAACTTCGATACAAATTATGACAAAGAACTGTTATTTCGATACAAATAATGGCAGGTAACTGTAACTTCGATACTAATTATGACAGGTAACAGTAACTTCGATACTTATTATGACAGGTAACTGTAACTTCGCTACTAATTATGACAAGTAACTGTAATTTCGATACAAACTATGACAGGTAACTGTAACTTCGATACTAATTATGACAAGTATCTGTAATTTCGGTACAAATTATGACAGGTAACTGTAACTTCGATACTAATTATGACAAGGAACCGTTATTTCGAAACAAATTATGGCAGGTAACTGTAACTTCGTTACTAATTATGACAAGTAACTGTAATTTCGGTACAAATTATGGAAGGTAACTGTAACTTCGATACAAATTATGACAAGGAACTGTAATTTCGATACAAATAATGGCAGGTAACTGTAATTTCGATACTAATTATGACGGGTAACAGTAACTTCGATACTAATTATTACAGGTAACTGTAACTTCGCTACTAATTATGACAAGTAACTGTAATTTCGATACAAACTATGACAGGTAACTGTAACTTCGATACATATTATGACAGGTAACTGTAACTTCGATACAAATTATGACAGGTTACTGTAACATCGATATTAATTATGACAAGTAACCTGTAATTTCGATACAAATTATGGCAGGTAACTGTAACTTCGATACTAATTATGACAGGTTACTTTAACTTCGATACTAATTATGACAAGTAACAGTTACTTCGATACTAATTATGACAAGTAATTATAACCTCGAAACTAATTATGACAGGTAACTGTAACATCGTTACCAAATATGACAAGTATCTGTAATTTCGGTACAAATTATGGCAGGTAACTGTAACTTCGATACAAATTATGACAGGTAACTGTAACTTCGTTACTAATGTGACAAGTAACTGTAATTTCGATACAAATAAGGGCAGGTAACTGTAACTTCGATACTAATTACGACAGGTAACTGTAACTTCGATACTAATTATGACAAGGAACTGTTATTTCGATACAAATTATGGCAGGTAACTGTAACATCGTTACTAATTATGACATGTAACTGTATTTTCGGTACAAATTATGGAAGGTAACTGTAACTTCGATACAAATTATGACAAGGAACTGTAATTTCGATACAAATAATGGCAGGTAACTGTAACTTCGATACTAATTATGACAGGTAACAGTAAATTCGATACTAATTATGACAGGTAACTGTAACTTCGCTACTAATTATGACAAGTAACTGTAATTTCGATACAAACTATAACAGGTAACTGTAACTTCGATACTAATTATGACAAGTATCTGTAATTTCGGTACAAATTATGACAGGTAACTGTAACTTCGATACTAATTATGACAAGGAACTGTTATTTCGATACAAATTATGACATGTAACTGTAACTTCGTTAATAATTATGACAAGTATCTGTAATTTCGGTACCAATTATGGCAGGTAACTGTAACTTCGATACAAATTATGGCAGGTAACTGTAACTTCGATACAAATTATGACAGGTAACAGTAACTTCGCTACGAATTATGACAAGTAACTGTAATTTCGATACAAACTATGACAGGTAAATGTAACTTCGTTACTAATTATGACAAGTAACTGTAATTTCGATACAAATTATGGCAGGTAACTGTAACTTCGATACTAATTATGACAGGTAACAGTAACTTCGATACTAATTATAACAAGTAACTGTAACTGCGATACTAATTAAGACAGGTAACGGTAACTTCGTTACTAATTATGACAAGTAACTGTAATTTCGATACAAATAATGGCAGGTAACTGTAACTACGATACTAATTATGACAGGTAACTGTAACTTCGATACTAATTATGACAAGGAACTGTTATTTCGATACAAATTATGGCAGGTAACTGTAACTTTGTTACTAATTATGACAAGTAACTGTAATTTCGGTACAAATTATGGCAGGTAACTGTAACTTCGATACAAATTATGACAAGGAACTGTAATTTCGATACAAATAATAGCAGGTATCAGTAACTTCGATACAAATTATGACAGGTAACTGTAACTTTGATATTAATTATGACAAGTAACTGTAATTTCGATACAAATTATGGCAGGTAACTGTAACTTCGATACTAATTATGACAGGTAACAGTAACTTCGGTAATTATTATGACAAGTTACTGTAACTTCGATACTAATTTTGACAATAACTGTAATTTCGATACAAATTATGACAGGTAACTGTAACTTCGATACTAATTATGACAGGTAACAGTAACTTCGATACTAATTATGACAGGTAACTGTAACTTCGATACTAATTATGACAAGTAACTCTAACTTCATTGCAAATTATGAAAAGTAACTGTAATTTCGATACAAATTATGGCAGGTAACTGTAACTTCGATACTAATTATGACAGGTAACAGTAACTTCGATACTAATTATAACAAGTAACTGTAACTGCGATACTAATTAAGACAGGTAACGGTAACTTCGTTACTAATTATGACAAGGAACTGTTATTTCGATACAAATTATGGCAGGTAACTGTAACTTTGTTACTAATTATGACAAGTAACTGTAATTTCGATACAAATTATGACAGGTAACTGTAACTTCGATACTAATTATGACAGGTAACAGTAACTTCGATACTAATTATGACAGGTAACTGTAACTTCGATACTAATTATGACAAGTAACTCTAACTTCATTGCAAATTATGAAAAGTAACTGTAATTTCGATACAAATTATGGCAGGTAACTGTAACTTCGTTACTAATTATGGCAGGTAACTGTAATTTCGATACAAATTATGGCAGGTAACAGTAACCTCGATATTAATTATGACAGGTAACTGTAACTCCGATACTAATAATGACAAGTAACTCTAACTTCGTTACTAATAATGACAAGTAACTGTAATTTTGATTAAAAAATTATGGCAGGTAATTGTAACTTCGATACTAATTATGACAGGTAACAGTAACTTCGATACTAATTATGACAGGTAACTGTAACTTCGTTACTAATTATGACAAGTAACTGTAATTTCGATACTAATTATGGCAGGTAACTGTAACTTCGATACTAATGATGACAGAAAACCGTAACTTCGATACTAATTATGGCAGGTAACAGTAACTTCGATACTAATTATGGCTGGTAACTGTAACTTCGAGACTAATTATGACAGTTGACTGTAACTTCGTTACTAATTATGACAAGTTACTGTAATTTCGATACAAATTATGGCAGGTAACAGTAACTTCGATACTAATTATGACAGGTAACAGTAACTTCGATACTAATTATGACAAGTTACTGTAACTTCGATACTAATTATGGCAGGTAACTGTAACTTCGTTACTAATTATGACAAGTTACTGTAATTTCGATTCAAATTATGGCAGGTAACAGTAACTTCGATACTAATTATGACAGGTAACAGTAACTTCGATACTAATTATGACAAGTTACTGTAACTTCGATACTAATTATGGCAGGTAACTGTAACTTCGTTACTAATTATGACAAGTAACTGAAATTTCGATACAAATTATGGCACGTAACTGTAATTTCGATACTAATTATGGCAGGTAACAGTAGGTTCGATACTAATTATGACAAGTTACAGTTACTTCGATACTAATTATGACAAGTAACTGTAACTTCGAAACTAATTATGACAGGTAACGGTATCATCGTTACTAATTATGACAAGTAACTGTAATTTCGATACAAATTATGGCTGGTAACTGTAACTTCGATACTAATTATGACAGGTAACAGTAGCTTCGATACTAATTATGACAAGTTACTGTTACTTTGATACTAATTATGACAGGTAACGGTAACATCGTTACTAATTATGACAAGTAACTGTAATTTCGATACAAATTATGGCTGGTAACTGTAACATCGATACTAATTATGACAGGTAACAGTAACTTCGATACTAATTATGACAAGTTACTGTAACTTCGATACTAATTTTGACAAGTGACTGTAACTTCGATACTAATTATGACAGGTAACAGTAACTTCGATACTAATTATGACAAGTTACTGTAACTTCGATACTAATTTTGACAAGTTACTGTAACTTCGATACTAATTATGACAGGTAACTATAACTTAGATACTAATTTTGACATGTTACTGTAACTTCGTTACTAATTATGACAAGTTACTGTAACTTCGATACTAATTATGACAGGTAACTGTAACTTCGATACTAATTATGACAGGTAACTGTAACTTCGATACTAATTTTGACAAGTTACTGTAACTTCGATACTAATTATGACAAGTTACTGTAACTTCGATACTAATTTTGACAGGTAACAGTAACTTCGATACTAATTTTGACAAGTTAGTGTAACTTCGATACTAATTATGACAGGTAACTGTAACTTCGATAATAATTATGACAAGTAACAGTAACTTCGATACTAATTATGACAGGTAACAGTAACTTCGATACTAATTATGACAGGTAACTGTAATTTCGATAGAAATTATGGCTGGTAACTGTAACATCGATACTAATTATGACAAGTTACTGTAACTTCGATACTAATTATGACAAGTAACAGTAACTTCGATACTAATTATGACAGGTAACAGTAACTTCGATACTAATTATGACAGGTAACTGTAACTTCGATACTAATTATGACAGGAAACTGTAACTTCGATACTAATTTTGACAAGTTACTGTAACTTCGATACTAATTATGACAAGTTACTGTAACATCGACACTAATTATGACAGGTAACAGTAACTTCGATACTAATTATGGCAGGTAACTGTAACTTCGATACTAATTTTGACAGGTAACTGTAACTTCGATACTAATTATGATAGGTAACAGTAACTTCGATACTAATTATGACAGGTAACAGTAACTTCGATACTAATTATGGCAGGTAACTGTAACTTCGATACTAATTATGACAGGTAACAGTAACTTCGATAATAATTATGACAGGTAACTGTAACTTCGATACTGATTATGACAGGTAACTGTAACTTCGATACTAATTTTGACAAGTTACTGTAACTTCGATACTAATTATGACAAGTTACTGTAACTTCGATACTAATTTTGACAAGTAACTGTAACTTCGATACAAATTATGGCAGGTAACTGTAACATCGATACTAATTATGACAGGTAACAGTAACTTCGATACTAATTATGACAGGTAACAGTAACTTCGGTAATTATTATGACAAGTTACTGTAACTTCGATACTAATTTTGACAATAACTGTAATTTCGATACAAATTATGACAGGTAACTGTAACTTCGATACTAATTATGACAGGTAACAGTATCTTCGATACTAATTATGACAGGTAACTGTAACTTCGATACTAATTATGACAAGTAACTCTAACTTCATTACAAATTATGACAAGTAACTGTAATTTCCATACAAATTATGGCAGGTAACTGTAACATCGATACTAATAATGACAGGTAACAGTAACTTTGATACTTATGATGACAAGTTATTGTAACTTCGATACTAATTTTGACAAGTAACTGTAACTTCGATACTAATTATGACAGGTAACTGTAACTTCGATACTAATTATGACAAGTTACTGTAACTTCGATACTAATTTTGACAAGTAACAGTAACTTCGATACTAATTATGACAGGTAACTGTAACTTCTATACTAATTATGACAAGTAACTCTAACTTCATTACAAATTATGACAAGTAACTGTAATTTCGAAACAAATTAGGCAGGTAACTGTAACTTCGTTACTAATTATGGCAGGTAACTGTAATTTCGATACAAATTATGGCAGCTAACAGTAACTTCGATAATAATTATGACAGGTAACTGTAACTTCGATAATAATTATGACAGATAACTGTAACTTCGTAACTAATTATGACAAGAAACTGTAATTTCGATACAAAGTATGGCAGGTAACTGTAAATTCGATACTAATTATGACAGGTAACAGTAACTTCGATACTAATTATGACAAGTTACTGTAACTTCGATACTAATTTTGACAAGTAACTGTAACATCGATACTAATTATGACACGTAACTCTAACTTCATTACAAATTATGACAAGTAACTGTAATTTCGATACAAATTATGGCAGGTAACTGTAACTTCGTTACTAATCATGGCAGGTAACTGTAATTTCGATACAAATTATGGCAGCTAACAGTAACTTCGATAATAATTATAACAGGTAACTGTAACTTCGATACTAATTATGACAGGTAACAGTAACTTCGTTACTAATTATGACAAGAAACTGTAATTTCGATACAAATTATGGCAGGTAACTGTTACTTCGATACTAATTATGACATTTAACAGTAACTTCGATACTAATTATGACAGAAAACAGTAACTTCGAAACTTATTATGACAGGTAACAGTAACTTCGATTCTAATTATGGCAGGTAACTGTAACTTCGATACTAATTATGACAGTTAACTGTAACTTCGTTACTAATTATGACAAGTTACTGTAATTTCGATACGAATTATGGCAGGTAACTGTACCTTCGATACTAATTATGACAGGTAACAGTAACTTAGATACTAATTATGACCTGTAACTGTAACTTCGATACTAATTATGACAGGTAACTGTAACTCCGTTACAAATTATGACAAGTTACAGTAATTTCGATACAAATTATTGCAGGTAACTGTAACTTCGATACTATTTATGACAGGTAACAGTTACTTCGATACTAATTATGACAAGTAACAGTAACTTCGATACTAATTATGACAAGTAACTGTAACTTCGAAATTAATTATGACAGGTAACGGTAACATCGTTACTAATTATGACAAGTAACTGTAATTTCGATACAAATTATGGCAGGTAACTGTAACTTCGATAGTAATTATGACAGGTTACAGCAACCTCGATACTAATTATGACAAGTAATTGTAACTTCGATACTAATTATGACGGGTAACTGTAACTTCGATACTAATTATGACTAGTAACTCTGACTTCGTAACTAATTAGGACAAGTAACTGTAATTTTGATAAAAAATTATGGCAGGTAACTGTAACTTAGATACTAATTATGACAGGTAACAGTAACTTCGATACTAATTATGACAGGTAACTGTAACTTCGTTAATAATTATGACAAGTAACTGTAATTTCGATACTAATTATGGCAGGTAACTGTAATATCGTTACTAATTATGACAAGTAGCTGTAATTTTGATACAAATTATGGCAGGTAACTGTAACTTCGATACTAATTATGACAGGTAACAGTAACTTCGATACTAATTATGACAGGTAACAGTAACTTCGCTACTAATTATGACAAGTAACTGTAATTTCGATACAAAATATGACAGGAAACTGTAACTTCGTTACTAGTTATGACAGGTAACAGTAACTTCGTTACTAATTATGACAAGTAACTGTAATTTCGATACTAATTATGACAGGTAACTGTAACTTCGATACTAATTATGACAGGTAGCTGTAACTTCGATACTAATTATGACAGGTAACTGTAACTTCGATACTAATTATGACAAGTAACTGTAACTTCGTTACTAATTATGACAAGTAACTGGAATATCGATACAAATTTTGGCAGGTAACTTCAACTTCGTTACTAGTTATGACAGGTAACAGTAACTTCGTTACTAATTATGACAAGTAACTGTAATTTCGATACTAATTATGACAGGTAACTGTAACTTCGATACTAATTATGACAGGTAGCTGTAACTTCGATACTAATTATGACAGGTAGCTGTAACTTCGATACTAATTATGACAGGTAACAGTAACTTCGATAGTAATAATGACAAGAAACAGTAACTTCGTTTCTAATTATGACAGGATACTGTAACTTCGATACTAATTATAACAGGTAACTGTATCTTCGATTCTAATTATGACAGGTAACTGTAACTTCGATGATAATTATGACAAGTAACTGTAATTTCGATACAAATTATGACAGGTAACTGTAACTTCGATATTAATTATGACAAGTAACTGTAACTTCGTTACTAATTATGACAAGTAACTGTAATGTCGATACAAATAATGGCAGGTAACAGTAACTTCGATACTAATTATGACAGGTAACTGTAACTTCTATACTAATTATGACAGGTAACTGTAACTTCGATACTAATTATGACAAGGAACTGTTATTTCGAAACAAATTATGGCGGGTAACTGTAACTTCGTTACTAATTATGACAAGTAAAAGTAATTTCGGTACAAATTATGGCAGGTAACTGTAACTTCGATACAAATTATGACAAGGAACTGTAAATTCGATACAAATAATGGCAGGTAACTATAACTTCGATACTATTTATGACAGGTAACTGTAACTTCGCTAATAATTATGACATGTAACTGTAATTTCGATACAAATTATGGCAGGTAACTGTAACTTCGATACTAATTATGACAGGTAACAGTAACTTCGATACTAATTATGACAAGTAACTGTAACTTAGATACTAATTATGACAGGTAACAGTAACTTCGATACTAATTGTGACAAGTAACTCTAACTTCATTGCAAATTATGAAAAGTAACTGTAATTTCGATACAAATTATGGCAGGTAACTGTAACTTCGTTACCAATTATGGCAGGTAACTGTAATTTCGATACAAATTATGGCAGGTAACAGTAACCTCGATATTAATTATGACAGGTAACTGTAATTCCGATACTAATAATGACAAGTAACTCTAACTTCGTTACTAATAATGACAAGTAACTGTAATTTTGATTAAAAAATTATGGCAGGTAATTGTAACTTCGATACTAATTATGACAGGTAACAGTAACTTCGATACTAATTATGACAGGAAACTGTAACTTCGTTACTAATTATGACAAGTAACTGTAATTTCGATACTAATTATGGCAGGTAACTGTAACTTCGATACATTGATGACAGAAAACCGTAACTTCGATACTAATTATGGCAGGTAACAGTAACTTCGATACTAATTATGGCTGGTAACTGTAACTTCGAGACTAATTATGACAGTTGACTGTAACTTCGTTACTAATTATGACAAGTTACTGTAATTTCGATACAAATTATGGCAGGTAACAGTAACTTCGATACTAATTATGACAGGTAACAGTAACTTCGATACTAATTATGACAAGTTACTGTAACTTCGATACTAATTATGGCAGGTAACTGTAACTTCGTTACTAATTATGACAAGTAACTGTAATTTCGATACAAATTATGGCAAGTAACTGTAATTTCGATACTAATTATGGCAGGTAACAGTAACTTCGATACTAATTATGACAAGTTACAGTTACTTCGATACTAATTATGACAAGTAACTGTAACTTCGAAACTAATTATGACAGGTAACGGTATCATCGTTACTAATTATGACAAGTAACTGTAATTTCGATACAAATTATGGCTGGTAAATGTAACTTCGATACTAATTATGACAGGTAACAGTAACTTTGATACTAATTATGACAAGGTACTGTAACTTCGATACTAATTATGACAGGTAACGGTACCATCGTTACTAATTATGACAAGTAACTGTAATTTCGATACAAATTATGGCTGGTAACTGTAACATCGATACTAATTATGACAGGTAACAGTAACTTCGATACTAATTTTGACAAGTGACTGTAACTTCGATACTAATTATGACAGGTAACAGTAACTTCGATACTAATTATGACAAGTTACTGTAACTTCGATACTAATTTTGACAAGTTACTGTAACTTCGATACTAATTATGACAGGTAACTGTAACTTAGATACTAATTTTGACAAGTTACTGTAACTTCGTTACTAATTATGACAAGTTACTGTAACTTCGATACTAATTATGACAGGTAACTGTAACTTCGATACTAATTATGACAGGTAACTGTAACTTCGATACTAATTTGGACAAGTTACTGTAACTTCGATACTAATTATGACAAGTTACTGTAACATCGATACTAATTTTGACAGGTAACAGTAACTTCGATACTAATTTTGACAAGTTAGTGTAACTTAGATACTAATTATGACAGGTAACTGTAACTTCGATATTAATTATGAGAGGTTACAGTTACTTCGATACTAATTATGACAAGTTACTGTAACTTCGATACTAATTATGACAGGTAACTGTAACTTCGATACTAATTATGACAAGTAACAGTAACTTCGATACTAATTATGACAGGTAACAGTAACTTCGATACTAATTATGACAGGTAACTGTAATTTCGATAGAAATTATGGCTGGTAACTGTAACATCGATACTAATTATGACAAGTTACTGTAACTTGGATACTAATTTTGACAAGTTACTGTAACTTCGATACTAATTATGACAAGTAACAGTAACTTCGATACTAATTATGACAGGTAACAGTAACATCGATACTAATTATGACAGGTAACTGTAACTTCAATACTAATTATGACAGGAAACTGTAAATTCGATACTAATTTTGACAAGTTACTGTAACTTCGATACTAATTATGACAAGTTACTGTAACATCGACATTAATTATGACAGGTAACAGTAACTTCGATACTAATTATGGCAGGTAACTGTAACTTCGATACTAATTTTGACAGGTAACTGTAACTTCGATACAAATTATGATAGGTAAAAGTAACTTCGATACTAATTATGACAGGTAACAGTAACTTTGATACTTATGATGACAAGTTATTGTAACTTCGATACTAATTTTGACAAGTAACTGTAACTTCGATACAAATTATGGCAGGTAACTGTAACATCGATACTAATTATGGCAGGTAACTGTAACTTCGATACTAATTATGACAGGTAACAGTAACTTCGATAATAATTATGACAGGTAACTGTAACTTCGATACTGATTATGACAGGTAACTGTAACTTCGATACTAATTTTGACAAGTTACTGTAACTTCGATACTAATTATGACAAGTTACTGTAACTTCGATACTAATTTTGACAAGTAACTGTAACTTCGATACAAATTATGGCAGGTAACTGTAACATCGATACTAATTATGACAGGTCACAGTAACTTCGATACTAATTATGACAGGTAACAGTAACTTCGGTAATTATTATGACAAGTTACTGTAACTTCGATACTAATTTTGACAAGTAACTGTAATTTCGATACAAATTATGACAGGTAACTGTAACTTCGATACTAATTATGACAGGTAACAGTAACTTCGATACTAATTATGACAGGTAACTGTAACTTCGATACTTATTATGACAAGTAACTCTAACTTCATTACAAATTATGACAAGTAACTGTAATTTCCATACAAATTATGGCAGGTAACTCTAACATCGATACTAATAATGACAGGTAACAGTAACTTTGATACTTATGATGACAAGTTATTGTAACTTCGATACTAATTTTGACAAGTAACTGTAACTTCGATACTAATTATGACAGGTAACTGTTACTTCGATACTAATTATGACAAGTTACTGTAACTTTGATACTAATTTTGACAAGTAACAGTAACTTCGATACTAATTATGACAGGTAACTGTAACTTCTATACTAATTGTGACAAGTAACTCTAACTTCATTACAAATTATGACAAGTAACTGTAATTTCGAAACAAATTATGGCAGGTAACTGTAACTTCGTTACTAATTATGGCAGGTAACTGTAATTTCGATACAAATTATGGCAGCTAACAGTAACTTCGATAATAATTATGACAGGTAACTGTAACTTCGATAATAATTATGACAGATAACTGTAACTTCGTAACTAATTATGACAAGAAACTGTAATTTCGATACAAAGTATGGCAGGTAACTGTAACTTCGATACTAATTATGACAGGTAACAGTAACTTCGATACTAATTATGACACGTAACTCTAACTTCATTACAAATTATGACAAGTAACTGTAATTTCGATACAAATTATGGCAGGTAACTGTAACTTCGTTACTAATTATGGCAGGTAACTGTAATTTCGATACAAATTATGGCAGCTAACAGTAACTTCGATAATAATTATGACAGGTAACTGTAACTTCGATACTAATTATGACAGGTAACAGTAACTTCGTTACTAATTATGACAAGAAACTGTAATTTCGATACAAAATATGGCAGGTAACTGTTACTTCGATACTAATTATGACATTTAACAGTAACTTCGATACTAATTATGACAGAAAACAGTAACTTCGAAACTTATTATGACAGGTAACAGTAATTTCGATTCTAATTATGGCAGGTAACTGTAACTTCGATACTAATTATGACAGTTAACTGTAACTTCGTTACTAATTATGACAAGTTACTGTAATTTCGATACGAATTATGGCAGGTAACTGTACCTTCGATACTAATTATGACAGGTAACAGTAACTTAGATACTAATTATGACCTGTAACTGTAACTTCGATACTAATTATGACAGGTAACTGTAACTCCGTTACAAATTATGACAAGTTACTGTAATTTCGATACAAATTATTGCAGGTAACTGTAACTTCGATACTATTTATGACAGGTAACAGTTACTTCGATACTAATTATGACAAGTAACAGTAACTTCGATACTAATTATGACAAGTAACTGTAACTTCGAAATTAATTATGACAGGTAACGGTAACATCGTTACTAATTATGACAAGTAACTGTAATTTCGATACAAATTATGGCAGGTAACTGTAACTTCGATAGTAATTAAGACAGGTTACAGCAACCTCGATACTAATTATGACAAGTAAGTGTAACTTCGATACTAATTATGACGGGTAACTGTAACTTCGATACTAATTATGACTAGTAACTCTGACTTCGTTACTAATTAGGACAAGTAACTGTAATTTTGATAAAAAAATTATGGCAGGTAACTGTAACTTAGATACTAATTATGACAGGTAACAGTAACTTCGATACTAATTATGACAGGTAACTGTTACTTCGTTACTAATTATGACAAGTAACTGTAATTTCGATACTAATTATGGCAGGTAACTGTAAAATCGTTACTAATTATGACAAGTAGCTGTAATTTTGATACAAATTATGGCAGGTAACTGTAACTTCGATACTAATTATGACAGGTAACAGTAACTTCGATACTAATTATGACAGGTAACAGTAACTTCGCTACTAATTATGACAAGTAACTGTAATTTCGATACAAAATATGACAGGAAACTGTAACTTCGTTACTAGTTATGACAGGTAACAGTAACTTCGTTACTAATTATGACAAGTAACTGTAATTTCGATACTAATTATGACAGGTAACTGTAACTTCGATACTAATTATGACAGGTAGCTGTAACTTCGATACTAATTATGACAGGTAACTGTAACTCCGATACTAATTATGACAAGTAACTGTAACTTCGTTACTAATTATGACAAGTAACTGGAATATCGATACAAATTTTGGCAGGTAACTGTAACTTCGTTACTAATTAAGACAAGTAACTGTAATTTCGATTCAAATAATGGCAGGTAACAGTAACTTCGATAGTAATAATGACATGAAACAGTAACTTCGTTTCTAATTATGACAGGATACTGTAACTTCGATACTAATTATAACAGGTAACTGTATCTTCGATGCTAATTATGACAGGTAACTGTAACTTCGATGATAATTATGACAAGTAACTGTAATTTCGATACAAATTATGACAGGTAACTGTAACTTCGATATTAATTATGACAAGTAACTGTAACTTCGTTACTAATTATGACAAGTAACTGTAATGTCGATACAAATAATGGCAGGTAACAGTAACTTCGATACTAATTATGACAGGTAACTGTAACTTCTATACTAATTATGACAGGTAACAGTAACTTCGATACTAATTATGACAGAAAACAGTAACTTCGATACTAATTATGACAGGTAACAGTATCTTCGATACTAATTATGGCAGGTAACTGTAACTTCGATACTAATGATGACAGTTAACTGTAACATCGTTACTAATTATGACAAGTAACTGTAATTTCGATACAAATTATGGCAGGAAACTGTAACTTCGATACTAATTATGACAGGTAACAGAAACTTCGATACTAATTATGACAGGTAACTGTAACTTCGTTACTAATTAAGACAGGTAACTGTAACTTCGCTACTAATTATGACAAGTAACTGCAATTTTGATACAAATTATGGCAGGTAACTGTAACTTCGTTACTAATTATGACAAGTAACTGTAATTTCGATACAAATTATGGCAGGTAACAGTAACTTCGATACTAATTATGACAGGTAACTTTAACTTCGATACTAATTATGACATGGAATTGTAATTTCGATACAAATTATGACAGGTAACAGTAACTTCGTTTTTAATTATGGCAAGTAACTGTAATTTCGATACAAATTATGGCAGGTATCAGTAACTTCGACACTTATTATGACAGGTAACTGTAACTTCTATACTAATTATGACAGGTAACAGTAACTCCGATACTAATTATGACAGAAAACAGTAACTTCGATACTAAATATGACAGGTAACAGTATCTTCGATAATAATAATGGCAGGTAACTGTAACTTCGATACTAATGATGACAGTTAACTGTAACTTCGTTACTGATTATGACAAGTAACTGTAATTTCGATACAAATTATGGCAGGAAACTGTAACTTCGATACTATATATGACAGGTAACAGTAACTTCGTTACTAATTATGACAAGTAACTGTAATTTCGATACAAATTATGGCAGGTAACAGTAACTTCGATACTAATTATGACAGGTAACTGTAACTTCTATACTAATTATGACAGGTAACAGTAACTTCGAAACTAATTATGACAGAAAACAGTTTCATCGATACTAATTATGGCAGGTTACTGTAACTTCGACACTAATTATGACAAGTAACTGTAATTTCGATACAAATAATGGCAGGTAACTGTAACTTCGATACTAATTATGACAGGTAACAGTAACTTCGATACTAATTATGACAGATAACTGTAACTTCGTTACTAATAATGACAAGTAACTGTAATTTCGATACAAATAATGGCAGGTAACTGTAACTTCGATACTAATTATGACAGGTAACAGTAACTTCGATACTAATTATGACAGACAACTGTAACTTCGCTACTAATTATGACAAGTAACTGTAATTTCGATACAAATTATTACAGGTAACTGTAACTTCGTTACTAATTATGACAAGTAACTGTAATTTCGATACAAATTATGGCAGGTAACAGTAACTTCGATACTAATTATGACAGGCAACTATAATTTCGATACAAATTATGGCAGGAACTGTAACTTCGATACTAATTATGACAGGTAACAGTAACTTCGATACTAATTATGAAAAGTAACTCTAACTTGATTACAAATTATGACAAGTAACTGTAATTTCGATACAAATTATGGCAGGTAACTGTAACTTCGATACTAATAATGACAGGTAACTGTAACTTCGTTACTAATTATGACAAGTAACAGTAATTTCGATACAAATTATGGCTGGTAACAATAACTTCGATACTAATTATGACAGGTAAGAGTAACTTCGATACTAATTATGACAAGTTACTGTAACTTCGATACTAATTATGACAGGTAACTGTAACTTCGATACTAATTTTGACAGGTAACTGTAACTTCGATACTAATTATGACAAGTTACTCTAACTTCATTACAAATTATGACAAGTTACTGTAATTTCGATACAAATTATGGCAGGTAACAGTAACTTCGATACTAATTATGACAGGTAACTGTAACATCGATACTTATTAAGACAAGTAACTGTAATTTCGATACAAATTATGGCAGGTTACTGTAACTTCGATACTTATTATGACAGGTAACAGTAACTTCGATAGTAATGATGACAAGTAACAGTAACGTCGATACTAATTATGACAGGTAACTGTAACTTCGATACTAATTATGACAGGTAACTGTAACTTCGATACTAATTATGACAAGTAACTGTAACTTCGTTACTAATTATAACAAGTTACTGTAATTTCGATACAAATTTTGGCAGGTAAATGTAACTTCGATATTAATTATGACAAGTAACTCTAACTTCGTTACTAATTATGACAAGTAACTGTAATTTCGATACAAATAATGGCAGGTAACTGTAACTTCGATAATATTTATGACAGGTAAAAGTAACTTCAATACTAATTATGACAGGTAAACGTAACTTCGCTACTAATTATGACAAGTAACTGTAATTTCGAAACAAATTATGACAGGTAAATGTAACTTCGTTACTAATTATGACAAGTAACTGTAATTTCGATGCAAATTATGGCAGGTCACAGTAACTTCGATACTAATTATGACAGGTAACTGTAACTTCGATACTAATTATGACAAGGAACTGTAATTTCGATACAAATTATGACAGGTAA
The DNA here is from genome assembly GCA_946902985.2 of Meconema thalassinum. Classification (NCBI taxonomy): domain Eukaryota; kingdom Metazoa; phylum Arthropoda; class Insecta; order Orthoptera; family Tettigoniidae; genus Meconema; species Meconema thalassinum. The sequence goes on along the minus strand of OX336388.2, from coordinate 1,175,049,895 downwards.
CAGTAACTTCGATACTAATTATGACAGGTAACTGTAACGTCCTTACTAACTATGACAAGTAACTGTAATTTCGATACTAATTATGACAGGTAACTGTAACTTCGAGACTAATTATGACAGGTAACAGTAACTTCATTACTAATTATGACAAGTAACAGTTGCTTCGATACTAATTATGACAAGTAACTGTAACTTCGAAACTAATTATGACAAGTAACTGTAACTTCGATACTAATTATGACAAGGAACTATAATTTCGATACAAATTATGACAGGTAACAGTAACTTCGATACTAATCATGACAGGTAACTGTAACTTCCTTACTAATTATGACAAGTAACTGTAATTTCGATACTAATTATGACAGGTAACTGTAACTTCGAAATTAATTATTACAAGTAACTGTAACTTCGTTACTAATTATGACTAGTAACAGTTGCTTCGATACTAATTATGACAGGTAACTGTAACATCGTTACTAATTATGACAAGTAACTGTAATTTCGTTACAAATTATGGCAGGTAAATGTAACTTCGATACTAATTATGACAGGTAACAGTAACTTCGATACTAATTATGACATGTAACTGTATCTTATATACTAATTATGACAGGTAACAGTAACTTCGTTACTAATTATGGCATGTAACTGTAATTTCGATACAAATTATGGCAGGTAACAGTAACTTCGATACTAATTATGACAGGTAACTGTAACTTCTATACTAATTATGACAGGTAACAGTAACTTCGATACTAATTATGACAGAAAACAGTAACTTCGATACTAATTATGACAGGTAACAGTATCTTCGATAATAATTATGGCAGGTAACTGTAACTTCGATAATAATGATGACAGTAAACTGTAACTTCGTTACTAATTATGACAAGTAACTGTAATTTCGATACAAATTATGGCAGGAAACTGTAACTTCGATACTATATATGACAGGTAACAGTAACTTCGTTACTAATTATGACAAGTAACTGTAATTTCGATACAAATTATGGCAGGTACTAGTAACTTCGTTACTAATTATGACAAGTAACTGTAATTTCGATACAAATTATGGCAAGTAACTGTAATTTCGATACTAATTATGGCAGGTAACAGTAACTTCGATACTAATTATGACAAGTTACAGTTACTTCGATACTAATTATGACAAGTAACTGTAACTTCGAAACTAATTATGACAGGTAACGGTATCATCGTTACTAATTATGACAAGTAACTGTAATTTCGATACAAATTATGGCTGGTAAATGTAACTTCGATACTAATTATGACAGGTAACAGTAACTTTGATACTAATTATGACAAGGTACTGTAACTTCGATACTAATTATGACAGGTAACGGTACCATCGTTACTAATTATGACAAGTAACTGTAATTTCGATACAAATTATGGCTGGTAACTGTAACATCGATACTAATTATGACAGGTAACAGTAACTTCGATACTAATTTTGACAAGTGACTGTAACTTCGATACTAATTATGACAGGTAACAGTAACTTCGATACTAATTATGACAAGTTACTGTAACTTCGATACTAATTTTGACAAGTTACTGTAACTTCGATACTAATTATGACAGGTAACTGTAACTTAGATACTAATTTTGACAAGTTACTGTAACTTCGTTACTAATTATGACAAGTTACTGTAACTTCGATACTAATTATGACAGGTAACTGTAACTTCGATACTAATTATGACAGGTAACTGTAACTTCGATACTAATTTGGACAAGTTATTGTAACTTCGATACTAATTATGACAAGTTACTGTAACATCGATACTAATTTTGACAGGTAACAGTAACTTCGATACTAATTTTGACAAGTTAGTGTAACTTAGATACTAATTATGACAGGTAACTGTAACTTCGATATTAATTATGAGAGGTTACAGTTACTTCGATACTAATTATGACAAGTTACTGTAACTTCGATACTAATTATGACAGGTAACTGTAACTTCGATACTAATTATGACAAGTAACAGTAACTTCGATACTAATTATGACAGGTAACAGTAACTTCGATACTAATTATGACAGGTAACTGTAATTTCGATAGAAATTATGGCTGGTAACTGTAACATCGATACTAATTATGACAAGTTACTGTAACTTGGATACTAATTTTGACAAGTTACTGTAACTTCGATACTAATTATGACAAGTAACAGTAACTTCGATACTAATTATGACAGGTAACAGTAACATCGATACTAATTATGACAGGTAACTGTAACTTCAATACTAATTATGACAGGAAACTGTAAATTCGATACTAATTTTGACAAGTTACTGTAACTTCGATACTAATTATGACAAGTTACTGTAACATCGACATTAATTATGACAGGTAACAGTAACTTCGATACTAATTATGGCAGGTAACTGTAACTTCGATACTAATTTTGACAGGTAACTGTAACTTCGATACAAATTATGATAGGTAAAAGTAACTTCGATACTAATTATGACAGGTAACAGTAACTTTGATACTTATGATGACAAGTTATTGTAACTTCGATACTAATTTTGACAAGTAACTGTAACTTCGATACAAATTATGGCAGGTAACTGTAACATCGATACTAATTATGGCAGGTAACTGTAACTTCGATACTAATTATGACAGGTAACAGTAACTTCGATAATAATTATGACAGGTAACTGTAACTTCGATACTGATTATGACAGGTAACTGTAACTTCGATACTAATTTTGACAAGTTACTGTAACTTCGATACTAATTATGACAAGTTACTGTAACTTCGATACTAATTTTGACAAGTAACTGTAACTTCGATACAAATTATGGCAGGTAACTGTAACATCGATACTAATTATGACAGGTCACAGTAACTTCGATACTAATTATGACAGGTAACAGTAACTTCGGTAATTATTATGACAAGTTACTGTAACTTCGATACTAATTTTGACAAGTAACTGTAATTTCGATACAAATTATGACAGGTAACTGTAACTTCGATACTAATTATGACAGGTAACAGTAACTTCGATACTAATTATGACAGGTAACTGTAACTTCGATACTTATTATGACAAGTAACTCTAACTTCATTACAAATTATGACAAGTAACTGTAATTTCCATACAAATTATGGCAGGTAACTCTAACATCGATACTAATAATGACAGGTAACAGTAACTTTGATACTTATGATGACAAGTTATTGTAACTTCGATACTAATTTTGACAAGTAACTGTAACTTCGATACTAATTATGACAGGTAACTGTTACTTCGATACTAATTATGACAAGTTACTGTAACTTTGATACTAATTTTGACAAGTAACAGTAACTTCGATACTAATTATGACAGGTAACTGTAACTTCTATACTAATTGTGACAAGTAACTCTAACTTCATTACAAATTATGACAAGTAACTGTAATTTCGAAACAAATTATGGCAGGTAACTGTAACTTCGTTACTAATTATGGCAGGTAACTGTAATTTCGATACAAATTATGGCAGCTAACAGTAACTTCGATAATAATTATGACAGGTAACTGTAACTTCGATAATAATTATGACAGATAACTGTAACTTCGTAACTAATTATGACAAGAAACTGTAATTTCGATACAAAGTATGGCAGGTAACTGTAACTTCGATACTAATTATGACAGGTAACAGTAACTTCGATACTAATTATGACACGTAACTCTAACTTCATTACAAATTATGACAAGTAACTGTAATTTCGATACAAATTATGGCAGGTAACTGTAACTTCGTTACTAATTATGGCAGGTAACTGTAATTTCGATACAAATTATGGCAGCTAACAGTAACTTCGATAATAATTATGACAGGTAACTGTAACTTCGATACTAATTATGACAGGTAACAGTAACTTCGTTACTAATTATGACAAGAAACTGTAATTTCGATACAAAATATGGCAGGTAACTGTTACTTCGATACTAATTATGACATTTAACAGTAACTTCGATACTAATTATGACAGAAAACAGTAACTTCGAAACTTATTATGACAGGTAACAGTAATTTCGATTCTAATTATGGCAGGTAACTGTAACTTCGATACTAATTATGACAGTTAACTGTAACTTCGTTACTAATTATGACAAGTTACTGTAATTTCGATACGAATTATGGCAGGTAACTGTACCTTCGATACTAATTATGACAGGTAACAGTAACTTAGATACTAATTATGACCTGTAACTGTAACTTCGATACTAATTATGACAGGTAACTGTAACTCCGTTACAAATTATGACAAGTTACTGTAATTTCGATACAAATTATTGCAGGTAACTGTAACTTCGATACTATTTATGACAGGTAACAGTTACTTCGATACTAATTATGACAAGTAACAGTAACTTCGATACTAATTATGACAAGTAACTGTAACTTCGAAATTAATTATGACAGGTAACGGTAACATCGTTACTAATTATGACAAGTAACTGTAATTTCGATACAAATTATGGCAGGTAACTGTAACTTCGATAGTAATTAAGACAGGTTACAGCAACCTCGATACTAATTATGACAAGTAAGTGTAACTTCGATACTAATTATGACGGGTAACTGTAACTTCGATACTAATTATGACTAGTAACTCTGACTTCGTTACTAATTAGGACAAGTAACTGTAATTTTGATAAAAAAATTATGGCAGGTAACTGTAACTTAGATACTAATTATGACAGGTAACAGTAACTTCGATACTAATTATGACAGGTAACTGTTACTTCGTTACTAATTATGACAAGTAACTGTAATTTCGATACTAATTATGGCAGGTAACTGTAAAATCGTTACTAATTATGACAAGTAGCTGTAATTTTGATACAAATTATGGCAGGTAACTGTAACTTCGATACTAATTATGACAGGTAACAGTAACTTCGATACTAATTATGACAGGTAACAGTAACTTCGCTACTAATTATGACAAGTAACTGTAATTTCGATACAAAATATGACAGGAAACTGTAACTTCGTTACTAGTTATGACAGGTAACAGTAACTTCGTTACTAATTATGACAAGTAACTGTAATTTCGATACTAATTATGACAGGTAACTGTAACTTCGATACTAATTATGACAGGTAGCTGTAACTTCGATACTAATTATGACAGGTAACTGTAACTCCGATACTAATTATGACAAGTAACTGTAACTTCGTTACTAATTATGACAAGTAACTGGAATATCGATACAAATTTTGGCAGGTAACTGTAACTTCGTTACTAATTAAGACAAGTAACTGTAATTTCGATTCAAATAATGGCAGGTAACAGTAACTTCGATAGTAATAATGACATGAAACAGTAACTTCGTTTCTAATTATGACAGGATACTGTAACTTCGATACTAATTATAACAGGTAACTGTATCTTCGATGCTAATTATGACAGGTAACTGTAACTTCGATGATAATTATGACAAGTAACTGTAATTTCGATACAAATTATGACAGGTAACTGTAACTTCGATATTAATTATGACAAGTAACTGTAACTTCGTTACTAATTATGACAAGTAACTGTAATGTCGATACAAATAATGGCAGGTAACAGTAACTTCGATACTAATTATGACAGGTAACTGTAACTTCTATACTAATTATGACAGGTAACAGTAACTTCGATACTAATTATGACAGAAAACAGTAACTTCGATACTAATTATGACAGGTAACAGTATCTTCGATACTAATTATGGCAGGTAACTGTAACTTCGATACTAATGATGACAGTTAACTGTAACATCGTTACTAATTATGACAAGTAACTGTAATTTCGATACAAATTATGGCAGGAAACTGTAACTTCGATACTAATTATGACAGGTAACAGAAACTTCGATACTAATTATGACAGGTAACTGTAACTTCGTTACTAATTAAGACAGGTAACTGTAACTTCGCTACTAATTATGACAAGTAACTGCAATTTTGATACAAATTATGGCAGGTAACTGTAACTTCGTTACTAATTATGACAAGTAACTGTAATTTCGATACAAATTATGGCAGGTAACAGTAACTTCGATACTAATTATGACAGGTAACTTTAACTTCGATACTAATTATGACATGGAATTGTAATTTCGATACAAATTATGACAGGTAACAGTAACTTCGTTTTTAATTATGGCAAGTAACTGTAATTTCGATACAAATTATGGCAGGTATCAGTAACTTCGACACTTATTATGACAGGTAACTGTAACTTCTATACTAATTATGACAGGTAACAGTAACTCCGATACTAATTATGACAGAAAACAGTAACTTCGATACTAAATATGACAGGTAACAGTATCTTCGATAATAATAATGGCAGGTAACTGTAACTTCGATACTAATGATGACAGTTAACTGTAACTTCGTTACTGATTATGACAAGTAACTGTAATTTCGATACAAATTATGGCAGGAAACTGTAACTTCGATACTATATATGACAGGTAACAGTAACTTCGTTACTAATTATGACAAGTAACTGTAATTTCGATACAAATTATGGCAGGTAACAGTAACTTCGATACTAATTATGACAGGTAACTGTAACTTCTATACTAATTATGACAGGTAACAGTAACTTCGAAACTAATTATGACAGAAAACAGTTTCATCGATACTAATTATGGCAGGTTACTGTAACTTCGTTACTAATTATGACAAGTAACTGTAATTTCGATACAAATAATGGCAGGTAACTGTAACTTCGATACTAATTATGACAGGTAACAGTAACTTCGATACTAATTATGACAGATAACTGTAACTTCGTTACTAATAATGACAAGTAACTGTAATTTCGATACAAATAATGGCAGGTAACTGTAACTTCGATACTAATTATGACAGGTAACAGTAACTTCGATACTAATTATGACAGACAACTGTAACTTCGCTACTAATTATGACAAGTAACTGTAATTTCGATACAAATTATTACAGGTAACTGTAACTTCGTTACTAATTATGACAAGTAACTGTAATTTCGATACAAATTATGGCAGGTAACAGTAACTTCGATACTAATTATGACAGGCAACTATAATTTCGATACAAATTATGGCAGGAACTGTAACTTCGATACTAATTATGACAGGTAACAGTAACTTCGATACTAATTATGAAAAGTAACTCTAACTTGATTACAAATTATGACAAGTAACTGTAATTTCGATACAAATTATGGCAGGTAACTGTAACTTCGATACTAATAATGACAGGTAACTGTAACTTCGTTACTAATTATGACAAGTAACAGTAATTTCGATACAAATTATGGCTGGTAACAATAACTTCGATACTAATTATGACAGGTAAGAGTAACTTCGATACTAATTATGACAAGTTACTGTAACTTCGATACTAATTATGACAGGTAACTGTAACTTCGATACTAATTTTGACAGGTAACTGTAACTTCGATACTAATTATGACAAGTTACTCTAACTTCATTACAAATTATGACAAGTTACTGTAATTTCGATACAAATTATGGCAGGTAACAGTAACTTCGATACTAATTATGACAGGTAACTGTAACATCGATACTTATTAAGACAAGTAACTGTAATTTCGATACAAATTATGGCAGGTTACTGTAACTTCGATACTTATTATGACAGGTAACAGTAACTTCGATAGTAATGATGACAAGTAACAGTAACGTCGATACTAATTATGACAGGTAACTGTAACTTCGATACTAATTATGACAGGTAACTGTAACTTCGATACTAATTATGACAAGTAACTGTAACTTCGTTACTAATTATAACAAGTTACTGTAATTTCGATACAAATTTTGGCAGGTAAATGTAACTTCGATATTAATTATGACAAGTAACTCTAACTTCGTTACTAATTATGACAAGTAACTGTAATTTCGATACAAATAATGGCAGGTAACTGTAACTTCGATAATATTTATGACAGGTAAAAGTAACTTCAATACTAATTATGACAGGTAAACGTAACTTCGCTACTAATTATGACAAGTAACTGTAATTTCGAAACAAATTATGACAGGTAAATGTAACTTCGTTACTAATTATGACAAGTAACTGTAATTTCGATGCAAATTATGGCAGGTCACAGTAACTTCGATACTAATTATGACAGGTAACTGTAACTTCGATACTAATTATGACAAGGAACTGTAATTTCGATACAAATTATGACAGGTAACAGTAACTTCGATACTAATTATGACAGGTAACTGTAACGTCCTTACTAACTATGACAAGTAACTGTAATTTCGATACTAATTATGACAGGTAACTGTAACTTCGAGACTAATTATGACAGGTAACAGTAACTTCATTACTAATTATGACAAGTAACAGTTGCTTCGATACTAATTATGACAAGTAACTGTAACTTCGAAACTAATTATGACAAGTAACTGTAACTTCGATACTAATTATGACAAGGAACTATAATTTCGATACAAATTATGACAGGTAACAGTAACTTCGATACTAATCATGACAGGTAACTGTAACTTCCTTACTAATTATGACAAGTAACTGTAATTTCGATACTAATTATGACAGGTAACTGTAACTTCGAAATTAATTATTACAAGTAACTGTAACTTCGTTACTAATTATGACTAGTAACAGTTGCTTCGATACTAATTATGACAGGTAACTGTAACATCGTTACTAATTATGACAAGTAACTGTAATTTCGTTACAAATTATGGCAGGTAAATGTAACTTCGATACTAATTATGACAGGTAACAGTAACTTCGATACTAATTATGACATGTAACTGTATCTTATATACTAATTATGACAGGTAACAGTAACTTCGTTACTAATTATGGCATGTAACTGTAATTTCGATACAAATTATGGCAGGTAACAGTAACTTCGATACTAATTATGACAGGTAACTGTAACTTCTATACTAATTATGACAGGTAACAGTAACTTCGATACTAATTATGACAGAAAACAGTAACTTCGATACTAATTATGACAGGTAACAGTATCTTCGATAATAATTATGGCAGGTAACTGTAACTTCGATAATAATGATGACAGTAAACTGTAACTTCGTTACTAATTATGACAAGTAACTGTAATTTCGATACAAATTATGGCAGGAAACTGTAACTTCGATACTATATATGACAGGTAACAGTAACTTCGTTACTAATTATGACAAGTAACTGTAATTTCGATACAAATTATGGCAGGTACTAGTAACTTCGATACTAATTATGACAGGTAACTGAAACTTCTATACTAATTATGACAGGTAACAGTAACTTCGATACTAATTATGACAGGTAACAGTATCTTCGATAATAATTATGGCAGGTAACTGTAACTTCGATACTAATGATGACAGTTAACTGTAACTTCGTTACTAATTATGACAAGTAACTGTAATTTCGATACAAATTATGGCAGGAAACTGTAACTTCGATACTAATTATGACAGGTAACAGTAACTTCGATACTAATTATGACAAGTAACTGTAATTTCGATACAAATTATGGCAGGAAACAGTAACTTCGATACTAATTATTACAGGTAACTGTAACTTCTATACGAATTATTACAGGTAACAGTAACTTCGATACTAATTATGACAGAAAACAGTAACATCGATACTAATTATGACAGGTAACATTATCTTCGATAATAATTATGGCAGGTAACTGTAACTTCGATACTAATGATGACAGTTAACTGTAACTTCGTTACTAATTATGACAAGTAACTGTAATTTCGATACAAATTATGGCAGGAAACTGTAACTTCGATACTAATTATGACAGGTAGCAGTAACTTCGATGCTAATTATGACAAGTAACTGTAACTTCGATACTAATTATGACAAGTAACTGTAATTTCGAAACAAATTATGCCAGGTAACTGTAACTTCGATACTAATTATGACAGGTAACAGTATCTTCGATACTAATGATGACAGAAAACAGTAACTTCGATACTAATTATGGCAGGTAACAGTAACATCGATACTAATTATGGCAGGTTACTGTAACTTCGTTACTAATTATGACAAGTAACTGTAATTTCGATACAAATAATGGCAGGTAACTGTAACTTCGATACTAATTATGACAGGTAACAGTAACTTCGATACTAATTATGACAGATAACTATAACTTCGTTACTAATTATTACAAGTAACTGTAATTTCGATACAAATAATGGCAGGTAACTGTAACTTCGATACTAATTATGACAGGTAACAGTTACTTCGATACTAATTATGACAGATAACTGTAACTTCGCTACTAATTATGACAAGTAACTGTAATTTCGATACAAATTATGACAGGTAACTGTAACTTCGTTACTAATTAAGACAAGTAACTGTAATTTCGATACAAATTATGGCAGGTAACAGTAACTTCGATACTAATTATGACAGGTAACTATAATTTCGATACAAATTATGGCAGGAACTGTAACTTCGATACTAATTATGACAGGTAACAATACTTCGATACTAATTATGACAAGTAACTCTAACTTCATTACAAATTATGAAAAGTAACTGTAATTTCGATACATATTATGGCAGGTAACTGTAATTTCGATACTATTTATGACAGGTAACTGTAACTTCGTTACTAATTATGACATGTAACTGTAATTTCGATACAAATTATGGCAGGTAACAATAAATTACATACTAATTATGACAGGTAACAGTAACATCGATACTAATTATGATAAGATACTGTAACTTCGATACTAATTATGACAGGTAACTGTAACATCGTTACTAATTATGACAAGTAACTTTAATTTCGATACAAATTATGGCAGGTAACTGTAACTACGATACTAATTATGACAGGTAACAGTAACTTCGATACTAATTATGACGAGTAACTGTATCTTCGATACTAATTTTGACAGATAACTGTAACTTCGCTACTAATTATGACAAGTAACTGTAATTTCGATACAAATTATGACAGGTAACTGTAACGTCGTTACTAATTAAGACAAGTAACTGTAATTTCGATACAAATTATGGCAGGTAACAATAAATTAGATACTAATTATGACAGGTAACAGTAACTTCGATACTAATTATGATAAGTTACTGTAATTTCGATACAAATTATGGCAGGTTACTGTAACTTCGATACTTATTATGACAGGTAACAGTAACTTCGATAGTAATGATGACAAGTAACAGTAACTTCGAATCTAATTATGACAGGTAACTGTAACTTCGATCCTAATTATGACAAGTAACTGTAACTTCGTTACTAATTATGACAAGTAACTGTAATTTCGATACAAATTTGGCAGGTAACTGTAACTTCGATATTAATTATGACAAGTAACTGTAACTTCGTTACTAATTATGACAAGTAACTGTAATTTCGATACAAATTTGGCAGGTAACTGTAACTTCGATACTAATTATGACAGGTAACTGTAACTTCGATACTAATTATGACAAGGAACTGCAATTTCGATACAAATTATGGCAGGTCACAGTAACTTCGATACTAATTATGACAGGTAACTGTAACTTCGATACTAATTATGACAAGGAACTGTAATTTCGATACAAATTATGACAGGTAACAGTAACTTCGATACTAATTATGACAGGTAACTATAACATCCTTACTAATTATGACAAGTAACTGTAATTTCGATACTAATTATGACAGGTAACTGTAACTTCGATATTAATTATGACAAGTAACTGTAACTTCGTTACTAATTATGACAAGTAACTGTAATTCCGTTGGCGCATTGGGCCCTCTTTATATGTTTCAGCTCTTGGTTGAGACACAAGACATCCAATCACCACCCCCGACAGAAACACGGAGTTATTAAAACATTGGTAGACCGTGCTAGGAAAATCTGTGAGTCATCCAACCTCAACCAAGAGCTGAAACATATAAAGAGGGCCCTATGCGCCAACGGATACAGCAATAAGGAGATTGAGCGAGACTCTCATCCCAGGCGCCGGAGCACGAGGAAAGATTCTGAGGAAACTCCGGTGGCCACCGCTTTCCTGCCGTACGTGAAGAAGGTGACAGACAGGATTGGCAAATTACTGAAGACCTATGGGGTGAAGACGATTTATAAACCCACCGCCAAAATCCGGGACTTGCTGCGATCCGCTAAAGACAAGCGCCACCCACACTCCACTGCAGGTGTCTACAGAATCCCGTGTTCCTGTGGGAAGGTGTACATAGGAACGACGAAGAGGAGCGTGACCACCAGACTCAAGGAACATAACAGATACAGCCACCTGGGTCAAACTGAGAAATCGTCAGTCGCTGAGCATTCTCTCTTGCCCGGTCACGATGTACAGTACGGGGACACGGAGATACTCTCCTCGACCACTCACTACTACGCCAGGCTGCAACGGGAAGCCATAGAAATCTTCAAACACCCCGACAATTTCAATCGGAAGGAAGAAATTGAACGTGTGCGTAATACATGGATCCCGGTCCAGCCGGAATGCGAAGAGAACGCTCAGCTCACCATGCTAATTTGAAGATCCAAACTACCTTCCAGCCGTTAGTTTATCGCCAAGATCCACCCAAACCAACAGTCATATTCAAACAACAATACCCCACTACAAAACGTTACCCATTATTTCAAGCCTCTTCCTCATTCCACTGCTGACCAAGGAAAGAAGCGGAACCCTTGATAATGCCGGACGCAGTTTCCGGTGAAACGTCGGGAGATATCCTGTCTGGACCACGGGCTACAGGCCCGAAAAACTTGTATTTAATTATGAACGCCGGCCTTGAAAGCCTAAGCAAGTAACTCTAACTTAATTACAAATTATGACAAGTAACTGTAATTTCGATACAAATTATGGCAGGTAACTGTAAATGCGTTACTAATTATGGCAGGTAACAGTAACTTCGATACTAATTATGACAGGTAACTGTAACTCCGATACTAATTATGACAAGTAACTCTAACTTCGTTACTAATTATGACAAATAACTGTAATTTTGATAAAAAATTATGGCAGGTAATTGTAACTTCGATACTAATTATGACAGGTAACAGTAACTTCGATACTAATTATGACAGGTAACAGTAACATCGTTACTAATTATGACAAGTTACTGTAATTTCGATACTAATTATGGCTGGTAACTCTAACTTCGTTACTAATTATGACAATTAACTGTAATTTCGATACAAATTATGGCAGGTAACTGTAACTTCGATACTAATGATGACAGAAAACAGTAACTTCGATACTAATTATGGCAGGTAACAATAACTTCGATACTAATTATGGCAGGTAACTGTAACATCGATCCTAATTATGACAGTTAACTGTAACTTCGTTACTAATTATGACAAGTAACTGTAATATCGATACAAATTATGGCAGGTAACAGTAACTTCGATACTAATTATGAAAGGTAACTGTAACTTCGATACTAATTATGACAAGTAACTCTAACTTCATTACAAATTATGACAAGTAACAGTAATTTCGATACAAATTATGGCAGGTAACTGTAACTTCGTTACTAATTATGGCAGGTAACTGTAATTTCGATACAAATTATGGCAGGTAACAATAAATTCGATACTAATTATCGCAGGTAACTGTAACTTCGATCCTAATTATGACAGTTAACTGTAACTTCGTTACTAATTATGACAAGTAACTGTAATTTCGATACAAATTATGGCAGGTAACTGTAACTTCGATACTAATTATGACAGGTAACAGTAACTTCGATACTAATTATGACAAGTTACTGTAACTTCGATACTAATTATGGCAGGTAACTTTAATTTCGATAATAATTATGGCACGTAACTGTAATTTCGATAATAATTATGAAAGGTAACTGTAACTTCGTTGCTAATTATGGCAGGTAACTGTAATTTCGTTACTAATTATGACAAGTAACTGTAGCTTCGATACTAATTATGACAGGTAACTGTAACTTCGTTACTAATTATGAAAAGAAACTGTAATTTCGATACAAATTATGGCAGGTAACTGTAACTTCGATACTTATTATGAGAGGTAACAGTAACTTCGATACTAATTATGACAGAAAACAGTAACTTCGATACTTATTATGACAGGTAACAGTAACTTCGATACTAATTATGGCAGGTAACTGTAACTTCGATACTAATTATGACAGGTAACTGTAACTCCGTTACAAATTATGACAAGTAAGTGTAATTTCGCTACAAATTATTGCAGGTAACTGTAACTTCGATACAAATTATGACAGGTTACAGTAACCTCGATACTAATTATGACTAGTAAGTGTAACTTCGATACTAATTATTACAGGTAACTGTAACTTCGATACTAATTATGACTAGTAACTCTTACTTCGTTACTAATTAGGACAAGTAACTGTAATTTTGATAAAAAATTATGGCAGGTAACTGTAACTTCGATACTAATTATGACAGGTAACAGTAACTTCGATACTAATTATGACAGGTAACTGTAACTTCGTTACTAATTATGACAAGAAACTGTAATTTCGATACTAATTATGGCAGGTAACTGTAACATCGTTACTAATTATGAAAAGTAACTGTAATTTCGATACAAATTATGGCAGGTAACTGTAACTTCGATACAAATTATGACAGGTAACAGTAACTTCGATACTAATTATGACAGGTAACAGTAACTTCGTTACGAATTATGGCAAGTAACTGTAATTTCGATACAAATTATGACAGGAAACTGTAACTTCGTTACTAATTATGACAAGTAACTGTAATTTCGATACAATTTATGTAAGGTAACAGTAACTTCGATACTAATTACGACAGGTAACTGTAACTACGATACTTATTATGACAAGTTACTGTAACTTCGATACTAATTATGACAGGTAACTGTAACTTCGGTACTAATTATGACAGGTAGCTGTAACTTCGATACTAATTATGACAGGTAACTGTACCTTGGATACTAATTATGACAAGTAACTGTAACTTCGTTACTAATTATGACAAGTAACTGGAATATCGATACAAATTTTGGCAGGTAACTGTAACATCGTTACTAATTATGACAAGTAACTGTAATTTCGATACAAATAATGGCAGGTAACAGTATCATCGATAGTAATTATGACAAGAAACAGTAACTTCGTTTCTAATTATGACAAGTAACTGTAATTTCGATACAAATAATGGCAGGAAATTGTAACTTCGATACTAATCATGACAAGTAACTCTAATTTCGATACAAATAATGGCAGGAAACTGTAACTTCGATACTAATTATGACAGGTAACTGTATCTTCGATTCTAATTATGACAGGTAACTGTAACTTCGATACTAATTATGACAAGTAACTGTAATTTCGGTACAAATTATGACATGAAACTGTAACTTCGTTACTAATTATGACAAGTAACTGTAATTTCGATACAAATTATGTCAGGTAACAGTAACTTCGATACTAATTATGACAGGTAACTGTAACTTCGATACTTATTATGACAAGATACTGTAATGTCGATACAAATTATGGCAGGTAACTGTAACTTCGATACTAATTATGACAGGTAACAGTAACTTCGATAATAATTATGACAAGTGACTGTATCATCGATACTAATTTTGACAGGTAACTGTAACATCGATACTAATTATGACAAGTAACTCTAACTTCATTACAAATTATGACAAGTTACTGTAATTTCGATACAAATTATGGCAGGTAACAGTAACTTCGATACTAATTATGACAGGTAACTGTAACATCGATACTTATTAACACAAGTAACTGTAATTTCGATACAAATTAAGGCAGGTTACTGTAACTTCGATACTTATTATGACAGGTAACAGTAACTTCGATAGTAATGATGACAAGTAACAGTAACTTCGATACTAATTATGACAGGTAACTGTAACTTCGTTACTAATTATGACAAGTAACTGTAACTTCGTTACTAATTATGACAAGTAACTGTAATTTCGATACAAATTTTGGCAGGTAACTGTAACTTCGATATTAATTATGACAAGTTACTCTAACTTCGTTACTAATTATGACAAGTAACTGTAATTTCGATACAAATAATGGCAGAAACTGTAACTTCCATACTATTTATGACAGGTAAAAGTAACTTCAATACTAATTATGACAGGTAACTGTAACTTCGCTACTAATTATGACAAGTAACTGTAACTTCGATACAAATTATGACAGGTAACTCTAACTTCGATACTAATTATGATAAGGAACTGTAATTTCGATACAAATTATGACAGGTAACAGTAACTTCGATACTAATTATGACAGGTAACTGTAACGTCCTTACTAATTATGACAAGTAACTGTAATTTCGATACTAATTATGACAGGTAACTGTAACTTCGATATTAATTATGACAAGTAACTGTAACTTCGTTACTAATTATGACAAGTAACTGTAATTTCGATACAAATTATGGCAGGTAACTGTAACTTCGAGACTAATTATGACAGGTAACAGTAACTTCGATACTAATTATGACAAGTAACTGTAACTTAGATACTAATTATGACAGGTAACAGTAACTTCGATACTAATTATGACAAGTAACTCTAACTTCATTGCAAATTATGAAAAGTAACTGTAATTTCGATACAAATTATGGCAGGTAACTGTAACTTCGTTATTAATTATGGCAGGTAACTGTAATTTCGATACAAATTATGGCAGGTAACAGTAACCTCGATATTAATTATGACAGGTAACTGTAACTCCGATACTAATAATGACAAGTAACTCTAACTTCGTTACTAATAATGACAAGTAACTGTAATTTTGATTAAAAAATTATGGCAGGTAATTGTAACTTCGATACTAATTATGACAGGTAACAGTAACTTCGATACTAATTATGACAGGTAACTGTAACTTCGTTATTAATTATGACAAGTAACTGTAATTTCGATACTAATTATGGCAGGTAACTGTAACTTCGATACTAATGATGACAGAAAACCGTAACTTCGATACTAATTATGGCAGGTAACAGTAACTTCGATACTAATTATGGCTGGTAACTGTAACTTCGAGACTAATTATGACAGTTGACTGTAACTTCGTTACTAATTATGACAAGTTACTGTAATTTCGATACAAATTATGGCAGGTAACAGTAACTTCGATACTAATTATGACAGGTAACAGTAACTTCGATACTAATTATGACAAGTTACTGTAACTTCGATACTAATTATGGCAGGTAACTGTAACTTCGTTACTAATTATGACAAGTAACTGTAATTTCGATACAAATTATGGCACGTAACTGTAATTTCGATACTAATTATGGCAGGTAACAGTAACTTCGATACTAATTATGACAAGTTACAGTTACTTCGATACTAATTATGACAAGTAACTGTAACTTCGAAACTAATTATGACAGGTAACGGTATCATCGTTACTAATTATGACAAGTAACTGTAATTTCGATACAAATTATGGCTGGTAACTGTAACTTCGATACTAATTATGACAGGTAACAGTAACTTCGATACTAATTATGACAAGTTACTGTAACTTCGATACTAATTATGACAGGTAACGGTAACATCGTTACTAATTATGACAAGTAACTGTAATTTCGATACAAATTATGGCTGGTAACTGTAACATCGATACTAATTATGACAGGTAACAGTAACTTCGATACTAATTATGACAAGTTACTGTAACTTCGATACTAATTTTGACAAGTGACTGTAACTTCGATACTAATTATGACAGGTAACAGTAACTTCGATACTAATTATGACAAGTTACTGTAACTTCGATACTAATTTTGACAAGTTACTGTAACTTCGATACTAATTATGACAGGTAACTGTAACTTCGATACTAATTATGACAGAAAACAGTAACTTCGATACTAATTATGACAGGTAACAGTATCTTCGATAATAATTATGGCAGGTAACTGTAACTTCGATAATAATGATGACAGTAAACTGTAACTTCGTTACTAATTATGACAAGTAACTGTAATTTCGATACAAATTATGGCAGGAAACTGTAACTTCGATACTATATATGACAGGTAACAGTAACTTCGTTACTAATTATGACAAGTAACTGTAATTTCGATACAAATTATGGCAGGTAACTGTAACTTCGATACTAATTATGACAGGTAACAGTAACTTCGATACTAATTATGACAGATAACTGTAACTTCGTTACTAATAATGACAAGTAACTGTAATTTCGATACAAATAATGGCAGGTAACTGTAACTTCGATACTAATTATGACAGGTAACAGTAACTTCGATACTAATTATGACAGACAACTGTAACTTCGCTACTAATTATGACAAGTAACTGTAATTTCGATACAAATTATTACAGGTAACTGTAACTTCGTTACTAATTATGACAAGTAACTGTAATTTCGATACAAATTATGGCAGGTAACAGTAACTTCGATACTAATTATGACAGGCAACTATAATTTCGATACAAATTATGGCAGGAACTGTAACTTCGATACTAATTATGACAGGTAACAGTAACTTCGATACTAATTATGAAAAGTAACTCTAACTTGATTACAAATTATGACAAGTAACTGTAATTTCGATACAAATTATGGCAGGTAACTGTAACTTCGATACTAATAATGACAGGTAACTGTAACTTCGTTACTAATTATGACAAGTAACAGTAATTTCGATACAAATTATGGCTGGTAACAATAACTTCGATACTAATTATGACAAGTAAGAGTAACTTCGATACTAATTATGACAAGTTACTGTAACTTCGATACTAATTATGACAGATAACTGTAACTTCGTTACTAATTATGACAAGTAACTTTAATTTCGATACAAATTATGGCAGGTAACTGTATCTTCGATACTAATTTTGACAGGTAACTGTAACTTCGATACTAATTATGACAAGTTACTCTATCTTCATTACAAATTATGACAAGTTACTGTAATTTCGATACAAATTATGGCAGGTAACAGTAACTTCGATACTAATTATGACAGGTAACTGTAACATCGATACTTATTAAGACAAGTAACTGTAATTTCGATACAAATTATGGCAGGTTACTGTAACTTCGATACTTATTATGACAGGTAACAGTAACTTCGATAGTAATGATGACAAGTAACAGTAACGTCGATACTAATTATGACAGGTAACTGTAACTTCGATACTAATTATGACAGGTAACTGTAACTTCGATACTAATTATGACAAGTAACTGTAACTTCGTTACTAATTATGACAAGTTACTGTAATTTCGATACAAATTTTGGCAGGTAAATGTAACTTCGATATTAATTATGACAAGTAACTCTAACTTCGTTACTAATTATGACAAGTAACTGTAATTTCGATACAAATAATGGCAGGTAACTGTAACTTCGATAATATTTATGACAGGTAAAAGTAACTTCAATACTAATTATGACAGGTAACTGTAACTTCGCTACTAATTATGACAAGTAACTGTAATTTCGAAACAAATTATGACAGGTAACTGTAACTTCGTTACTAATTATGACAAGTAACTGTAATTTCGATACAAATTATGGCAGGTCACAGTAACTTCGATACTAATTATGACAGGTAACTGTAACTTCGATACTAATTATGACAAGGAACTGTAATTTCGATACAAATTATGACAGGTAACAGTAACTTCGATACTAATTATGACAGGTAACTGTAACGTCCTTACTAACTATGACAAGTAACTGTAATTTCGATACTAATTATGACAGGTAACTGTAACTTCGAGACTAATTATGACAGGTAACAGTAACTTCATTACTAATTATGACAAGTAACAGTTGCTTCGATACTAATTATGACAAGTAACTGTAACTTCGAAACTAATTATGACAAGTAACTGTAACTTCGATACTAATTATGACAAGGAACTATAATTTCGATACAAATTATGACAGGTAACAGTAACTTCGATACTAATCATGACAGGTAACTGTAACTTCCTTACTAATTATGACAAGTAACTGTAATTTCGATACTAATTATGACAGGTAACTGTAACTTCGAAATTAATTATTACAAGTAACTGTAACTTCGTTACTAATTATGACTAGTAACAGTTGCTTCGATACTAATTATGACAGGTAACTGTAACATCGTTACTAATTATGACAAGTAACTGTAATTTCGTTACAAATTATGGCAGGTAAATGTAACTTCGATACTAATTATGACAGGTAACAGTAACTTCGATACTAATTATGACATGTAACTGTATCTTATATACTAATTATGACAGGTAACAGTAACTTCGTTACTAATTATGGCATGTAACTGTAATTTCGATACAAATTATGGCAGGTAACAGTAACTTCGATACTAATTATGACAGGTAACTGTAACTTCTATACTAATTATGACAGGTAACAGTAACTTCGATACTAATTATGACAGAAAACAATAACTTCGATACTAATTATGACAGGTAACAGTATCTTCGATAATAATTATGGCAGGTAACTGTAACTTCGATAATAATGATGACAGTAAACTGTAACTTCGTTACTAATTATGACAAGTAACTGTAATTTCGATACAAATTATGGCAGGAAACTGTAACTTCCATACTATATATGACAGGTAACAGTAACTTCGTTACTAATTATGACAAGTAACTGTAATTTCGATACAAATTATGGCAGGTACTAGTAACTTCGATACTAATTATGACAGGTAACTGTAACTTCTATACTAATTATGACAGGTAACAGTAACTTCGATACTAATTATGACAGGTAACAGTATCTTCGATAATAATTATGGCAGGTAACTGTAACTTCGATACTAATGATGACAGTTAACTGTAACTTCGTTACTAATTATGACAAGTAACTGTAATTTCGATACAAATTATGGCAGGAAACTGTAACTTCGATACTAATTATGACAGGTAACAGTAACTTCGATACTAATTATGACAAGTAACTGTAATTTCGATACAAATTATGGCAGGAAACAGTAACTTCGATACTAATTATGACAGGTAACTGTAACTTCTATACGAATTATTACAGGTAACAGTAACTTCGATACTAATTATGACAGAAAACAGTAACATCGATACTAATTATGACAGGTAACATTATCTTCGATAATAATTATGGCAGGTAACTGTAACTTCGATACTAATGATGACAGTTAACTGTAACTTCGTTACTAATTATGACAAGTAACTGTAATTTCGATACAAATTATGGCAGGAAACTGTAACTTCGATACTAATTATGACAGGTAACAGTAACTTCGATGCTAATTATGACAAGTAACTGTAACTTCGATACTAATTATGACAAGTAACTGTAATTTCGAAACAAATTATGGCAGGTAACTGTAACTTCGATACTAATTATGACAGGTAACAGTATCTTCGATACTAATGATGACAGAAAACAGTAACTTCGATACTAATTATGGCAGGTAACAGTAACATCGATACTAATTATGGCAGGTTACTGTAACTTCGTTACTAATTATGACAAGTAACTGTAATTTCGATACAAATAATGGCAGGTAACTGTAACTTCGATACTAATTATGACAGGTAACAGTAACTTCGATACTAATTATGACAGATAACTATAACTTCGTTACTAATTATTACAAGTAACTGTAATTTCGATACAAATAATGGCAGGTAACTGTAACTTCGATACTAATTATGACAGGTAACAGTTACTTCGATACTAATTATGACAGATAACTGTAACTTCGCTACTAATTATGTCAAGTAACTGTAATTTCGATACAAATTATGACAGGTAACTGTAACTTCGTTACTAATTAAGACAAGTAACTGTAATTTCGATACAAATTATGGCAGGTAACAGTAACTTCGATACTAATTATGACAGGTAACTATAATTTCGATACAAATTATGGCAGGAACTGTAACTTCGATACTAATTATGACAGGTAACAATACTTCGATACTAATTATGACAAGTAACTCTAACTTCATTACAAATTATGAAAAGTAACTGTAATTTCGATACATATTATGGCAGGTAACTGTAATTTCGATACTATTTATGACAGGTAACTGTAACTTCGTTACTAATTATGACATGTAACTGTAATTTCGATACAAATTATGGCAGGTAACAATAAATTACATACTAATTATGACAGGTAACAGTAACATCGATACTAATTATGATAAGATACTGTAACTTCGATACTAATTATGACAGGTAACTGTAACATCGTTACTAATTATGACAAGTAACTTTAATTTCGATACAAATTATGGCAGGTAACTGTAACTACGATACTAATTATGACAGGTAACAGTAACTTCGATACTAATTATGACGAGTAACTGTATCTTCGATACTAATTTTGACAGATAACTGTAACTTCGCTACTAATTATGACAAGTAACTGTAATTTCGATACAAATTATGACAGGTAACTGTAACGTCGTTACTAATTAAGACAAGTAACTGTAATTTCGATACAAATTATGGCAGGTAACAATAAATTAGATACTAATTATGACAGGTAACAGTAACTTCGATACTAATTATGATAAGTTACTGTAATTTCGATACAAATTATGGCAGGTTACTGTAACTTCGATACTTATTATGACAGGTAACAGTAACTTCGATAGTAATGATGACAAGTAACAGTAACTTCGAATCTAATTATGACAGGTAACTGTAACTTCGATCCTAATTATGACAAGTAACTGTAACTTCGTTACTAATTATGACAAGTAACTGTAATTTCGATACAAATTTGGCAGGTAACTGTAACTTCGATATTAATTATGACAAGTAACTGTAACTTCGTTACTAATTATGACAAGTAACTGTAATTTCGATACAAATTTGGCAGGTAACTGTAACTTCGATACTAATTATGACAGGTAACTGTAACTTCGATACTAATTATGACAAGGAACTGCAATTTCGATACAAATTATGGCAGGTCACAGTAACTTCGATACTAATTATGACAGGTAACTGTAACTTCGATACTAATTATGACAAGGAACTGTAATTTCGATACAAATTATGACAGGTAACAGTAACTTCGATACTAATTATGACAGGTAACTATAACATCCTTACTAATTATGACAAGTAACTGTAATTTCGATACTAATTATGACAGGTAACTGTAACTTCGATATTAATTATGACAAGTAACTGTAACTTCGTTACTAATTATGACAAGTAACTGTAATTCCGTTGGCGCATTGGGCCCTCTTTATATGTTTCAGCTCTTGGTTGAGACACAAGACATCCAATCACCACCCCCGACAGAAACACGGAGTTATTAAAACATTGGTAGACCGTGCTAGGAAAATCTGTGAGTCATCCAACCTCAACCAAGAGCTGAAACATATAAAGAGGGCCCTATGCGCCAACGGATACAGCAATAAGGAGATTGAGCGAGACTCTCATCCCAGGCGCCGGAGCACGAGGAAAGATTCTGAGGAAACTCCGGTGGCCACCACTTTCCTGCCGTACGTGAAGAAGGTGACAGACAGGATTGGCAAATTACTGAAGACCTATGGGGTGAAGACGATTTATAAACCCACCGCCAAAATCCAGGACTTGCTGCGATCCGCTAAAGACAAGCGCCACCCACACTCCACTGCAGGTGTCTACAGAATCCCGTGTTCCTGTGGGAAGGTGTACATAGGAACGACGAAGAGGAGCGTGACCACCAGACTCAAGGAACATAACAGATACAGCCACCTGGGTCAAACTGAGAAATCGTCAGTCGCTGAGCATTCTCTCTTGCCCGGTCACGATGTACAGTACGGGGACACGGAGATACTCTCCTCGACCACTCACTACTACGCCAGGCTGCAACGGGAAGCCATAGAAATCTTCAAACACCCCGACAATTTCAATCGGAAGGAAGAAATTGAACGTGTGCGTAATACATGGATCCCGGTCCAGCCGGAATGCGAAGAGAACGCTCAGCTCACCATGCTAATTTGAAGATCCAAACTACCGTCCAGCCGTTAGTTTATCGCCAAGATCCACCCAAACCAACAGTCATATTCAAACAACAATACCCCACTACAAAACGTTACCCATTATTTCAAGCCTCTTCCTCATTCCACTGCTGACCAAGGAAAGAAGCGGAACCCTTGATAATGCCGGACGCAGTTTCCGGTGAAACGTCGGGAGATATCCTGTCTGGACCACGGCCTACAGGCCCGAAAAATTTGTATTTAATTATGAACGCCGGCCTTGAAAGCCTAAGCAAGTAACTCTAACTTAATTACAAATTATGACAAGTAACTGTAATTTCGATACAAATTATGGCAGGTAACTGTAAATGCGTTACTAATTATGGCAGGTAACAGTAACTTCGATACTAATTATGACAGGTAACTGTAACTCCGATACTAATTATGACAAGTAACTCTAACTTCGTTACTAATTATGACAAATAACTGTAATTTTGATAAAAAATTATGGCAGGTAATTGTAACTTCGATACTAATTATGACAGGTAACAGTAACTTCGATACTAATTATGACAGGTAACAGTAACATCGTTACTAATTATGACAAGTTACTGTAATTTCGATACTAATTATGGCTGGTAACTCTAACTTCGTTACTAATTATGACAATTAACTGTAATTTCGATACAAATTATGGCAGGTAACTGTAACTTCGATACTAATGATGACAGAAAACAGTAACTTCGATACTAATTATGGCAGGTAACAATAACTTCGATACTAATTATGGCAGGTAACTGTAACATCGATCCTAATTATGACAGTTAACTGTAACTTCGTTACTAATTATGACAAGTAACTGTAATATCGATACAAATTATGGCAGGTAACAGTAACTTCGATACTAATTATGAAAGGTAACTGTAACTTCGATACTAATTATGACAAGTAATTCTAACTTCATTACAAATTATGACAAGTAACAGTAATTTCGATACAAATTATGGCAGGTAACTGTAACTTCGTTACTAATTATGGCAGGTAACTGTAATTTCGATACAAATTATGGCAGGTAACAATAAATTCGATACTAATTATCGCAGGTAACTGTAACTTCGATCCTAATTATGACAGTTAACTGTAACTTCGTTACTAATTATGACAAGTAACTGTAATATCGATACAAATTATGGCAGGTAACTGTAACTTCGATACTAATTATGACAGGTAACAGTAACTTCGATACTAATTATGACAAGTTACTGTAACTTCGATACTAATTATGGCAGGTAACTTTAATTTCGATAATAATTATGGCACGTAACTGTAATTTCGATAATAATTATGAAAGGTAACTGTAACTTCGTTACTAATTATGGCAGGTAACTGTAATTTCGTTACTAATTATGACAAGTAACTGTAGCTTCGATACTAATTATGACAGGTAACTGTAACTTCGTTACTAATTATGACAAGAAACTGTAATTTCGATACAAATTATGGCAGGTAACTGTAACTTCGATACTTATTATGAGAGGTAACAGTAACTTCGATACTAATTATGACAGAAAACAGTAACTTCGATACTTATTATGACAGGTAACAGTAACTTCGATACTAATTATGGCAGGTAACTGTAACTTCGATACTAATTATGACAGGTAACTGTAACTCCGTTACAAATTATGACAAGTAAGTGTAATTTCGCTACAAATTATTGCAGGTAACTGTAACTTCGATACAAATTATGACAGGTTACAGTAACCTCGATACTAATTATGACTAGTAAGTGTAACTTCGATACTAATTATTACAGGTAACTGTAACTTCGATACTAATTATGACTAGTAACTCTTACTTCGTTACTAATTAGGACAAGTAACTGTAATTTTGATAAAAAATTATGGCAGGTAACTGTAACTTCGATACTAATTATGACAGGTAACAGTAACTTCGATACTAATTATGACAGGTAACTGTAACTTCGTTACTAATTATGACAAGAAACTGTAATTTCGATACTAATTATGGCAGGTAACTGTAACATCGTTACTAATTATGAAAAGTAACTGTAATTTCGATACAAATTATGGCAAGTAACTGTAACTTCGATACAAATTATGACAGGTAACAGTAACTTCGATACTAATTATGACAGGTAACAGTAACTTCGTTACGAATTATGGCAAGTAACTGTAATTTCGATACAAATTATGACAGGAAACTGTAACTTCGTTACTAATTATGACAAGTAACTGTAATTTCGATACAATTTATGTAAGGTAACAGTAACTTCGATACTAATTACGACAGGTAACTGTAACTACGATACTTATTATGACAAGTTACTGTAACTTCGATACTAATTATGACAGGTAACTGTAACTTCGGTACTAATTATGACAGGTAGCTGTAACTTCGATACTAATTATGACAGGTAACTGTACCTTGGATACTAATTATGACAAGTAACTGTAACTTCGTTACTAATTATGACAAGTAACTGGAATATCGATACAAATTTTGGCAGGTAACTGTAACATCGTTACTAATTATGACAAGTAACTGTAATTTCGATACAAATAATGGCAGGTAACAGTATCATCGATAGTAATTATGACAAGAAACAGTAACTTCGTTTCTAATTATGACAAGTAACTGTAATTTCGATACAAATAATGGCAGGAAATTGTAACTTCGATACTAATCATGACAAGTAACTCTAATTTCGATACAAATAATGGCAGGAAACTGTAACTTCGATACTAATTATGACAGGTAACTGTATCTTCGATTCTAATTATGACAGGTAACTGTAACTTCGATACTAATTATGACAAGTAACTGTAATTTCGGTACAAATTATGACATGAAACTGTAACTTCGTTACTAATTATGACAAGTAACTGTAATTTCGATACAAATTATGTCAGGTAACAGTAACTTCGATACTAATTATGACAGGTAACTGTAACTTCGATACTTATTATGACAAGATACTGTAATGTCGATACAAATTATGGCAGGTAACTGTAACTTCGATACTAATTATGACAGGTAACAGTAACTTCGATAATAATTATGACAAGTGACTGTATCATCGATACTAATTTTGACAGGTAACTGTAACATCGATACTAATTATGACAAGTAACTCTAACTTCATTACAAATTATGACAAGTTACTGTAATTTCGATACAAATTATGGCAGGTAACAGTAACTTCGATACTAATTATGACAGGTAACTGTAACATCGATACTTATTAAGACAAGTAACTGTAATTTCGATACAAATTAAGGCAGGTTACTGTAACTTCGATACTTATTATGACAGGTAACAGTAACTTCGATAGTAATGATGACAAGTAACAGTAACTTCGATACTAATTATGACAGGTAACTGTAACTTCGTTACTAATTATGACAAGTAACTGTAACTTCGTTACTAATTATGACAAGTAACTGTAATTTCGATACAAATTTTGGCAGGTAACTGTAACTTCGATATTAATTATGACAAGTTACTCTAACTTCGTTACTAATTATGACAAGTAACTGTAATTTCGATACAAATAATGGCAGAAACTGTAACTTCCATACTATTTATGACAGGTAAAAGTAACTTCAATACTAATTATGACAGGTAACTGTAACTTCGCTACTAATTATGACAAGTAACTGTAACTTCGATACAAATTATGACAGGTAACTCTAACTTCGATACTAATTATGACAAGGAACTGTAATTTCGATACAAATTATGACAGGTAACAGTAACTTCGATACTAATTATGACAGGTAACTGTAACGTCCTTACTAATTATGACAAGTAACTGTAATTTCGATACTAATTATGACAGGTAACTGTAACTTCGATATTAATTATGACAAGTAACTGTAACTTCGTTACTAATTATGACAAGTAACTGTAATTTCGATACAAATTATGGCAGGTAACTGTAACTTCGAGACTAATTATGACAGGTAACAGTAACTTCGATACTAATTATGACAAGTAACTGTAACTTAGATACTAATTATGACAGGTAACAGTAACTTCGATACTAATTATGACAAGTAACTCTAACTTCATTGCAAATTATGAAAAGTAACTGTAATTTCGATACAAATTATGGCAGGTAACTGTAACTTCGTTACTAATTATGGCAGGTAACTGTAATTTCGATACAAATTATGGCAGGTAACAGTAACCTCGATATTAATTATGACAGGTAACTGTAACTCCGATACTAATAATGACAAGTAACTCTAACTTCGTTACTAATAATGACAAGTAACTGTAATTTTGATTAAAAAATTATGGCAGGTAATTGTAACTTCGATACTAATTATGACAGGTAACAGTAACTTCGATACTAATTATGACAGGTAACTGTAACTTCGTTATTAATTATGACAAGTAACTGTAATTTCGATACTAATTATGGCAGGTAACTGTAACTTCGATACTAATTATGACAGGTAACAGTAACTTCGTTACGAATTATGGCAAGTAACTGTAATTTCGATACAAATTATGACAGGAAACTGTAACTTCGTTACTAATTATGACAAGTAACTGTATTTTCGATACAATTTATGTAAGGTAACAGTAACTTCGATACTAAATACGACAGGTAACTGTAACTACGATACTTATTATGACAAGTTACTGTAACTTCGATACTAATTATGACAGGTAACTGTAACTTCGGTACTAATTATGACAGGTAGCTGTAACTTCGATACTAATTATGACAGGTAACTGTACCTTGGATACTAATTATGACAAGTAACTGTAACTTCGTTACTAATTATGACAAGTAACTGGAATATCGATACAAATTTTGGCAGGTAACTGTAACATCGTTACTAATTATGACAAGTAACTGTAATTTCGATACAAATAATGGCAGGTAACAGTATCATCGATAGTAATTATGACAAGAAACAGTAACTTCGTTTCTAATTATGACAAGTAACTGTAATTTCGATACAAATAATGGCAGGAAATTGTAACTTCGATACTAATCATGACAAGTAACTCTAATTTCGATACAAATAATGGCAGGAAACTGTAACTTCGATACTAATTATGACAGGTAACTGTATCTTCGATTCTAATTATGACAGGTAACTGTAACTTCGATACTAATTATGACAAGTAACTGTAATTTCGGTACAAATTATGACATGAAACTGTAACTTCGATACTAATTATGACAGGTAACTGTAACTTCGATACTTATTATGACAAGATACTGTAATGTCGATACAAATTATGGCAGGTAACTGTAACTTCGATACTAATTATGACAGGTAACAGTAACTTCGATAATAATTATGACAAGTGACTGTATCATCGATACTAATTTTGACAGGTAACTGTAACATCGATACTAATTATGACAAGTAACTCTAACTTCATTACAAATTATGACAAGTTACTGTAATTTCGATACAAATTATGGCAGGTAACAGTAACTTCGATACTAATTATGACAGGTAACTGTAACATCGATACTTATTAAGACAAGTAACTGTAATTTCGATACAAATTAAGGCAGGTTACTGTAACTTCGATACTTATTATGACAGGTAACAGTAACTTCGATAGTAATGATGACAAGTAACAGTAACTTCGATACTAATTATGACAGGTAACTGTAACTTCGTTACTAATTATGACAAGTAACTGTAACTTCGTTACTAATTATGACAAGTAACTGTAATTTCGATACAAATTTTGGCAGGTAACTGTAACTTCGATATTAATTATGACAAGTTACTCTAACTTCGTTACTAATTATGACAAGTAACTGTAATTTCGATACAAATAATGGCAGAAACTGTAACTTCCATACTATTTATGACAGGTAAAAGAAACTTCAATACTAATTATGACAGGTAACTGTAACTTCGCTACTAATTATGACAAGTAACTGTAACTTCGATACAAATTATGACAGGTAACTCTAACTTCGATACTAATTATGACAAGGAACTGTAATTTCGATACAAATTATGACAGGTAACAGTAACTTCGATACTAATTATGACAGGTAACTGTAACGTCCTTACTAATTATGACAAGTAACTGTAATTTCGATACTAATTATGACAGGTAACTGTAACTTCGATATTAATTATGACAAGTAACTGTAACTTCGTTACTAATTATGACAAGTAACTGTAATTTCGATACAAATTATGGCAGGTAACTGTAACTTCGAGACTAATTATGACAGGTAACAGTAACTTCGATACTAATTATGACAAGTAACTGTAACTTAGATACTAATTATGACAGGTAACAGTAACTTCGATACTAATTATGACAAGTAACTCTAACTTCATTGCAAATTATGAAAAGTAACTGTAATTTCGATACAAATTATGGCAGGTAACTGTAACTTCGTTACTAATTATGGCAGGTAACTGTAATTTCGATACAAATTATGGCAGGTAACAGTAACCTCGATATTAATTATGACAGGTAACTGTAACTCCGATACTAATAATGACAAGTAACTCTAACTTCGTTACTAATAATGACAAGTAACTGTAATTTTGATTAAAAAATTATGGCAGGTAATTGTAACTTCGATACTAATTATGACAGGTAACAGTAACTTCGATACTAATTATGACAGGTAACTGTAACTTCGTTATTAATTATGACAAGTAACTGTAATTTCGATACTAATTATGGCAGGTAACTGTAACTTCGATACTAATTATGACAGGTAACAGTAACTTCGTTACGAATTATGGCAAGTAACTGTAATTTCGATACAAATTATGACAGGAAACTGTAACTTCGTTACTAATTATGACAAGTAACTGTAATTTCGATACAATTTATGTAAGGTAACAGTAACTTCGATACTAATTACGACAGGTAACTGTAACTACGATACTTATTATGACAAGTTACTGTAACTTCGATACTAATTATGACAGGTAACTGTAACTTCGGTACTAATTATGACAGGTAGCTGTAACTTCGATACTAATTATGACAGGTAACTGTACCTTGGATACTAATTATGACAAGTAACTGTAACTTCGTTACTAATTATGACAAGTAACTGGAATATCGATACAAATTTTGGCAGGTAACTGTAACATCGTTACTAATTATGACAAGTAACTGTAATTTCGATACAAATAATGGCAGGTAACAGTATCATCGATAGTAATTATGACAAGAAACAGTAACTTCGTTTCTAATTATGACAAGTAACTGTAATTTCGATACAAATAATGGCAGGAAATTGTAACTTCGATACTAATCATGACAAGTAACTCTAATTTCGATACAAATAATGGCAGGAAACTGTAACTTCGATACTAATTATGACAGGTAACTGTATCTTCGATTCTAATTATGACAGGTAACTGTAACTTCGATACTAATTATGACAAGTAACTGTAATTTCGGTACAAATTATGACATGAAACTGTAACTTCGTTACTAATTATGACAAGTAACTGTAATTTCGATACAAATTATGTCAGGTAACAGTAACTTCGATACTAATTATGACAGGTAACTGTAACTTCGATACTTATTATGACAAGATACTGTAATGTCGATACAAATTATGGCAGGTAACTGTAACTTCGATACTAATTATGACAGGTAACAGTAACTTCGATACTAATTATGACAAGTAACTGTAACTTAGATACTAATTATGACAGGTAACAGTAACTTCGATACTAATTATGACAAGTAACTCTAACTTCATTGCAAATTATGAAAAGTAACTGTAATTTCGATACAAATTATGGCAGGTAACTGTAACTTCGTTACTAATTATGGCAGGTAACTGTAATTTCGATACAAATTATGGCAGGTAACAGTAACCTCGATATTAATTATGACAGGTAACTGTAACTCCGATACTAATAATGACAAGTAACTCTAACTTCGTTACTAATAATGACAAGTAACTGTAATTTTGATTAAAAAATTATGGCAGGTAATTGTAACTTCGATACTAATTATGACAGGTAACAGTAACTTCGATACTAATTATGACAGGTAACTGTAACTTCGTTATTAATTATGACAAGTAACTGTAATTTCGATACTAATTATGGCAGGTAACTGTAACTTCGATACTAATGATGACAGAAAACCGTAACTTCGATACTAATTATGGCAGGTAACAGTAACTTCGAAACTAATTATGGCTGGTAACTGTAACTTCGAGACTAATTATGACAGTTGACTGTAACTTCGTTACTAATTATGACAAGTTACTGTAATTTCGATACAAATTATGGCAGGTAACAGTAACTTCGATACTAATTATGACAGGTAACAGTAACTTCGATACTAATTATGACAAGTTACTGTAACTTCGATACTAATTATGGCAGGTAACTGTAACTTCGTTACTAATTATGACAAGTAACTGTAATTTCGATACAAATTATGGCACGTAACTGTAATTTCGATACTAATTATGGCAGGTAACAGTAACTTCGATACTAATTATGACAAGTTACAGTTACTTCGATACTAATTATGACAAGTAACTGTAACTTCGAAACTAATTATGACAGGTAACGGTATCATCGTTACTAATTATGACAAGTAACTGTAATTTCGATACAAATTATGGCTGGTAACTGTAACTTCGATACTAATTATGACAGGTAACAGTAACTTCGATACTAATTATGACAAGTTACTGTAACTTCGATACTAATTATGACAGGTAACGGTAACTTCGTTACTAATTATGACAAGTAACTGTAATTTCGATACAAATTATGGCTGGTAACTGTAACATCGATACTAATTATGACAGGTAACAGTAACTTCGATACTAATTATGACAAGTTACTGTAACTTCGATACTATTTTTGACAAGTGACTGTAACTTCGATACTAATTATGACAGGTAACAGTAACTTCGATACTAATTATGACAAGTTACTGTAACTTCGATACTAATTTTGACAAGTTACTGTAACTTCGATACTAATTATGACAGGTAACTGTAACTTAGATACTAATTTTGACAAGTTACTGTAACTTCGTTACTAATTATGACAAGTTACTGTAACTTCGATACTAATTATGACAGGTAACTGTAACTTCGATACTAATTATGACAGGTAGCTGTAACTTCGATACTAATTTTGACAAGTTACTGTAACTTCGATACTAATTATGACAAGTTACTGTAACTTCGATACTAATTTTGACAGGTAACAGTAACTTCGATACTAAATTTGACAAGTTAGTGTAACTTCGATACTAATTATGACAGGTAACTGTAACTTCGATATTAAATATGACAGGTAACAGTTACTTCGATAATAATTATGACAAGTTAAGGTAACTTCGATACTAATTATGACAGGTAACTGTAACTTCGATACTAATTATGACAAGTAACAGTAACTTCGATACTAATTATGACAGGTAACAGTAACTTCGATACTAATTATGACAGGTAACTGTAATTTCGATAGAAATTATGGCTAGTAACTGTAACATCGATACTAATTATGACAAGTTACTGTAACTTCGATACTAATTTTGACAAGTTACTGTAACTTCGATACTAATTATGACAAGTAACAGTAACTTCGATACTAATTATGACAGGTAACAGTAACTTCGATACTAATTATGACAGGTAACTGTAACTTCGATACTAATTATGACAGGAAACTGTAACTTCGATACTAATTTTGACAAGTTACTGTAACTTCGATACTAATTATGACAAGTTACTGTAACATCGACACTAATTATTACAGGTAACAGTAACTTCGATACTAATTATGGCAGGTAACTGTAACTTCGATACTAATTTTGACAGGTAACTGTAACTTCGATACTAATTATGATAGGTAACAGTAACTTCGATACTAATTATGACAGGTAACAGTAACTTCGATACTAATTATGGCAGGTAACTGTAACTTCGATACTAATTATGACAGGTAACAGTAACTTCGATAATAATTATGACAGGTAACTGTAACTTCGATACTGATTATGACAGGTAACTGTAACTTCGATACTAATTTTGACAAGTTACTGTAACTTCGATACTAATTATGACAAGTTACTGTAACTTCGATAATAATTTTGACAAGTAACTGTAACTTCGATACAAATTATGGCAGGTAACAGTAACTTCGATACTATTTATGACAGGTAACTGTAACTTCGATACAAATTATGGCAGGTAACAGTAACTTCGATACTATTTATGACAGGTAACTGTAACATCGATACTAATTATGACAGGTAACAGTAACTTCGATACTAATTATGACAGGTAACAGTAACTTCGGTAATTATTATGACAAGTTACTGTAACTTCGATACTAATTTTGACAATAACTGTAATTTCGATACAAATTA
This sequence comes from Meconema thalassinum, assembly GCA_946902985.2. Taxonomy (NCBI): domain Eukaryota; kingdom Metazoa; phylum Arthropoda; class Insecta; order Orthoptera; family Tettigoniidae; genus Meconema; species Meconema thalassinum. Next base: position 1,175,015,445 of record OX336388.2, on the reverse strand, counting down.
TGACAGGTAACTGTAACTTCGATACTAATTATGACAGGTAACTGTAACTTCGATACTAATTATGACAAGTAACTCTAACTTCATTACAAATTATGACAAGTAACTGTAATTTCCATACAAATTATGGCTGGTAACTGTAACATCGATACTAATAATGACAGGTAACAGTAACTTTGATACTTATGATGACAAGTTATTGTAACTTCGATACTAATTTTGACAAGTAACTGTAACTTCGATACTAATTATGACAGGTAACTGTAACTTCGATACTAATTATGACAAGTTACTGTAACTTCGATACTAATTTTGACAAGTAACAGTAACTTCGATACTAATTATGACAGGTAACTGTAACTTCTATACTAATTATGACAAGTAACTCTAACTTCATTACAAATTATGACAAGTAACTGTAATTTCGAAACAAATTATGGCAGGTAACTGTAACTTCGTTACTAATTATGGCAGGTAACTGTAATTTCGATACAAATTATGGCAGCTAACAGTAACTTCGATAATAATTATGACAGGTAACTGTAACTTCGATAATAATTATGACAGGTAACTGTAACTTCGTAACTAATTATGACAAGAAACTGTAATTTCGATACAAAGTATGGCAGGTAACTGTAAATTCGATACTAATTATGACAGGTAACAGTAACTTCGATACTAATTATGACAAGTTACTGTAACTTCGATACTAATTTTGACAAGTAACTGTAACATCGATACTAATTATGACACGTAACTCTAACTTCATTACAAATTATGACAAGTAACTGTAATTTCGATACAAATTATGGCAGGTAACTGTAACTTCGTTACTAATTATGGCAGGTAACTGTAATTTCGATACAAATTATGGCAGCTAACAGTAACTTCGATAATAATTATGACAGGTAACTGTAACTTCGATACTAATTATGACAGGTAACAGTAACTTCGTTACTAATTATGACAAGAAGCTGTAATTTCGATACAAATTATGGCAGGTTACTGTTACTTCGATACTAATTATGACATTTAACAGTAACTTCGATACTAATTATGACAGAAAACAGTAACTTCGAAACTTATTATGACAGGTAACAGTAACTTCGATTCTAATTACGGCAGGTAACTGTAACTTCGATACTAATTATGACAGTTAACTGTAACTTCGTTACTAATTATGACAAGTTACTGTAATTTCGATACGAATTATGGCAGGTAACTGTACCTTCGATACTAATTATGACAGGTAACAGTAACTTAGATACTAATTATGACCTGTAACTGTAACTTCGATAATAATTATGACAGGTAACTGTAACTCCGTTACAAATTATGACAAGTTACTGTAATTTCGATACAAATTATTGCAGGTAACTGTAACTTCGATACTATTTATGACAAGTAACAGTAACTTCGATACTAATTATGACAAGTAACTGTAACTTCGAAATTAATTATGACAGGTAACGGTAACATCGTTACTAATTATGACAAGTAACTGTAATTTCGATACAAATTATGGCAGGTAACTGTAACTTCGATAGTAATTATGACAGGTTACAGCAACCTCGATACTAATTATGACAAGTAATTGTAACTTCGATACTAATTATGACGGGTAACTGTAACTTCGATACTAATTATGACTAGTAACTCTGACTTCGTAACTAATTAGGACAAGTAACTGTAATTTTGATAAAAAATTATGGCAGGTAACTGTAACTTAGATACTAATTATGACAGGTAACAGTAACTTCGATACTAATTATGACAGGTAACTGTAACTTCGTTAATAATTATGACAAGTAACTGTAATTTCGATACTAATTATGGCAGGTAACTGTAAAATCGTTACTAATTATGACAAGTAGCTGTAATTTTGATACAAATTATGGCAGGTAACTGTAACTTCGATACTAATTATGACAGGTAACAGTAACTTCGATACTAATTATGACAGGTAACAGTAACTTCGCTACTAATTATGACAAGTAACTGTAATTTCGATACAAAATATGACAGGTAACTGTAACTTCGATACTAATTATGACAGGTAGCTGTAACTTCGATACTAATTATGACAGGTAACTGTAACTTCGATACTAATAATGACAAGTAACTGTAACTTCGTTACTAATTATGACAAGTAACTGGAATATCGATACAAATTTTGGCAGGTAACTTCAACTTCGTTACTAATTAGGACAAGTAACTGTAATTTCGATTCCAATAATGGCAGGTAACAGTAACTTCGATAGTAATAATGACAAGAAACAGTAACTTCGTTTCTAATTATGACAGGATACTGTAACTTCGATACTAATTATAACAGGTAACTGTATCTTCGATTCTAATTATGACAGGTAACTGTAACTTCGATGATAATTATGACAAGTAACTGTAATTTCGATACAAATTATGACAGGTAACTGTAACTTCGATATTAATTATGACAAGTAACTGTAACTTCGTTACTAATTATGAAAAGTAACTGTAATGTCGATACAAATAATGGCAGGTAACAGTAACTTCGATACTAATTATGACAGGTAACTGTAACTTCTATACTAATTATGACAGGTAACTGTAACTTCGATACTAATTATGACAAGGAACTGTTATTTCGAAACAAATTATGGCGGGTAACTGTAACTTCGTTACTAATTATGACAAGTAAAAGTAATTTCGGTACAAATTATGGCAGGTAACTGTAACTTCGATACAAATTATGACAAGGAACTGTAAATTCGATACAAATAATGGCAGGTAATTGTAACTTCGATACTATTTATGACAGGTAACTGTAACTTCGCTAATAATTATGACATGTAACTGTAATTTCGATACAAATTATGGCAGGTAACTGTAACTTCGATACTAATTATGACAGGTAACAGTAACTTCGATACTAATTATGACAAGTAACTGTAACTTAGATACTAATTATGACAGGTAACAGTAACTTCGATACTAATTATGACAAGTAACTCTAACTTCATTGCAAATTATGAAAAGTAACTGTAATTTCGATACAAATTATGGCAGGTAACTGTAACTTCGTTACTAATTATGGCAGGTAACTGTAATTTCGATACAAATTATGGCAGGTAACAGTAACCTCGATATTAATTATGACAGGTAACTGTAATTCCGATACTAATAATGACAAGTAACTCTAACTTCGTTACTAATAATGACAAGTAACTGTAATTTTGATTAAAAAATTATGGCAGGTAATTGTAACTTCGATACTAATTATGACAGGTAACAGTAACTTCGATACTAATTATGACAGGTAACTGTAACTTCGTTACTAATTATGACAAGTAACTGTAATTTCGATACTAATTATGGCAGGTAACTGTAACTTCGATACTAATGATGACAGAAAACCGTAACTTCGATACTAATTATGGCAGGTAACAGTAACTTCGATACTAATTATGGCTGGTAACTGTAACTTTGAGACTAATTATGACAGTTGACTGTAACTTCGTTACTAATTATGACAAGTTACTGTAATTTCGATACAAATTATGGCAGGTAACAGTAACTTCGATACTAATTATGACAGGTAACAGTAACTTCGATACTAATTATGACAAGTTACTGTAACTTCGATACTAATTATGGCAGGTAACTGTAACTTCGTTACTAATTATGACAAGTAACTGTAATTTCGATACAAATTATGGCACGTAACTGTAATTTCGATACTAATTATGGCAGGTAACAGTAACTTCGATACTAATTATGACAAGTTACAGTTACTTCGATACTAATTATGACAAGTAACTGTAACTTCGAAACTAATTATGACAGGTAACGGTACCGTCGTTACTAATTATGACAAGTAACTGTAATTTCGATACAAATTATGGCTGGTAACTGTAACTTCGATACTAATTATGACAGGTAACAGTAACTTCGATACTAATTATGACAAGTTACTGTAACTTCGATACTAATTATGACAGGTAACGGTACCATCGTTACTAATTATGACAAGTAACTGTAATTTCGATACAAATTATGGCTGGTAACTGTAACATCGATACTAATTATGACAGGTAACAGTAACTTCGATACTAATTATGACAAGTTACTGTAACTTCGATACTAATTTTGACAAGTTACTGTAACTTCGATACTAATTATGACAGGTAACTGTAACTTAGATACTAATTTTGACAAGTTACTGTAACTTCGTTACTAATTATGACAAGTTACTGTAACTTCGATACTAATTATGACAGGTAACTGTAACTTCGATACTAATTATGACAGGAAACTGTAACTTCGATACTAATTTTGACAAGTTACTGTAACTTCGATACTAATTTTGACAAGTTACTGTAACATCGATACTAATTTTGACAGGTAACAGTAACTTCGATACTAATTTTGACAAGTTAGTGTAACTTAGATACTAATTATGACAGGTAACTGTAACTTCGATATTAATTATGAGAGGTTACAGTTACTTCGATACTAATTATGACAAGTTACTGTAACTTCGATACTAATTATGACAGGTAACTGTAACTTCGATACTAATTATTACAAGTAACAGTAACTTCGATACTAATTATGACAGGTAACAGTAAATTCGATACTAATTATGACAGGTAGCTGTAATTTCGATAGAAATTAAGGCTGGTAACTGTAACATCGATACTAATTATGACAAGTTACTGTAACTTCGATACTAATTTTGACAAGTTACTGTAACTTCGATACTAATTATGACAAGTAACAGTAACTTCGATACTAATTATGACAGGTAACAGTAACTTCGATACTAATTATGACAGGTAACTGTAACTTCGATAGTAATTATGACACGAAACTGTAACTTCGATACTAATTTTGACAAGTTACTGTAACTTCGATACTAATTATGACAAGTAACTGTAACATCGACATTAATTATGACAGGTAACAGTAACTTCGATACTAATTATGGCAGGTAACTGTAACTTCGATACTAATTTTGACAGGTAACTGTAACTTCGATACTAATTATGATAGGTAAAAGTAACTTCGATACTAATTATGACAGGTAACAGTAACTTCGATACTAATTATGGCAGGTAACTGTAACTTCGATACTAATTATGACAGGTAACAGTAACTTCGATAATAATTATGACAGGTAACTGTAACTTCGATACTGATTATGACAGGCAACTGTAACTTCGATACTAATTTTGACAAGTTACTGTAACTTCGATACTAATTATGACAAGTTACTGTAACTTCGATACTAATTTTGACAAGTAACTGTAACTTCGATACAAATTATGGCAGGTAACTGTAACATCGATACTAATTATGACAGGTAACAGTAACTTAAGCCTCCGTGGCTTAGGCGGCAGCACGCCGGCCTCTCACCGCTGAGTCCGTGGTTCAAATCCCGGTCACTCCATGTGAGATCTGTGCTGGACAAAACGGAGGCAGACAGGTTTTTCTCCGGGTACTCCAGTTTTCCCTGTCAACATTTCATTCCAGCAACACTCTCCACTATCATTTCATTTCATCTGTCATTCATTTAATCATTGCCCCAGAGGAGTGCGTCAGACCTCGGCAGCCGGCACAGTTCATATCCTCGCCGCTAGATGGGGGCTTCATTCATTCCATTCCTGACCCGGTCGGCGACTGGAAGCAGGTTGTGGATTTTCATTTCAACAGTAACTTCGATATTAATTATGACAGGTAACTGTAACTTCGATACTTATTATGACAAGTAACTCTAACTTCATTACAAATTATGACAAGTAACTGTAATTTCCATACAAATTATGGCAGGTAACTGTAACATCGATACTAATAATGACAGGTAACAGTAACTTTGATACTTATGATGACAAGTTATTGTAACTTCGATACTAATTTTGACAAGTAACTGTAACTTCGATACTAATTATGACAGGTAACTGTTACTTCGATACTAAATATGACAAGTTACTGTAACTTCGATACTAATTTTGACAAGTAACAGTAACTTCGATACTAATTATGACAGGTAACTGTAACTTCTATGCTAATTGTGACAAGTAACTCTAACTTCATTACAAATTATGACAAGTAACTGTAATTTCGAAACAAATTATGGCAGGTAACTGTAACTTCGTTACTAATTATGGCAGGTGACTGTAATTTCGATACAAATTATGGCAGCTAACAGTAACTTCGATAATAATTATGACAGGTAACTGTAACTTCGATAATAATTATGACAGATAACTGTAACTTCGTAACTAATTATGACAAGAAACTGTAATTTCGATACAAAGTATGGCAGGTAACTGTAACTTCGATACTAATTATGACAGGTAACAGTAACTTCGATACTAATTATGACAAGTTACTGTAACTTCGATACTAATTTTGACAAGTAACTGTAACATCGATACTAATTATGACACGTAACTCTAACTTCATTACAAATTATGACAAGTAACTGTAATTTCGGTACAAATTATGGCAGGTAACTGTAACTTCGTTACTAATTATGGCAGGTAACTGTAATTTCGATACAAATTATGGCAGCTAACAGTAACTTCGATAATAATTATGACAGGTAACTGTAACTTCGATACTAATTATGACAGGTAACAGTAACTTCGTTACTAATTATGACAAGAAACTGTAATTTCGATACAAATTATGGCAGGTAACTGTTACTTCGATACTAATTATGACATTTAACAGTAACTTCGATACTAATTATGACAGAAAACAGTAACTTCGAAACTTATTATGACAGGTAACAGTAATTTCGATTCTAATTATGGCAGGTAACTGTAACTTCGATACTAATTATGACAGTTAACTGTAACTTCGTTACTAATTATGACAAGTTACTGTAATTTCGATACGAAATATGGCAGGTAACTGTACCTTCGATACTAATTATGACAGGTAACAGTAACTTAGATACTAATTATGACCTGTAACTGTAACTTCGATACTAATTATGACAGGTAACTGTAACTCCGCTACAAATTATGACAAGTTACTGTAATTTCGATACAAATTATTGCAGGTAACTGTAACTTCGATACTATTTATGACAGGTAACAGTTACTTCGATACTAATTATGACAAGTAACAGTAACTTCGATACTAATTATGACAAGTAACTGTAACTTCAAAATTAATTATGACAGGTAACGGTAACATCGTTACTAATTATGACAAGTAACTGTAATTTCGATACAAATTATGGCAGGTAACTGTAACTTCGATAGTAATTAAGACAGGTTACAGCAACCTCGATACTAATTATGACAAGTAAGTGTAACTTCGATACTAATTATGACGGGTAACTGTAACTTCGATACTAATTTTGACTAGTAACTCTGACTTCGTTACTACTTAGGACAAGTAACTGTAATTTTGATAAAAAATTATGGCAGGTAACTGTAACTTAGATACTAATTATGACAGGTAACAGTAACTTCGATACTAATTATGACAGGTAACTGTTACTTCGTTACTAATTATGACAAGTAACTGTAATTTCGATACTAATTATGGCAGGTAACTGTAAAATCGTTACTAATTATGACAAGTAGCTGTAATTTTGATACAAATTATGGCAGGTAACTGTAACTTCGATACTAATTATGACAGGTAACAGTAACTTCGATACTAATTATGACAGGTAACAGTAACTTCGCTACTAATTATGACAAGAAACTGCAATTTCGATACAAAATATGACAGGAAACTGTAACTTCGTTACTAGTTATGACAGGTAACAGTAACTTCGTTACTAATTATGACAAGTAACTGTAATTTCGATACTAATTATGACAGGTAACTGTAACTTCGATACTAATTAGGACAAGTATCTGTAATTTCGATTTAAATAATGGCAGGTAACAGTAACTTCGATAGTAATAATGACAAGAAACAGTAACTTCGTTTCTAATTATGACAGGATACTGTAACTTCGATACTAATTATAACAGGTAACTGTATCTTCGATTCTAATTATGACAGGTAACTGTAACTTCGATGATAATTATGACAAGTAACTGTAATTTCGATACAAATTATGACAGGTAACTGTAACTTCGATATTAATTATGACAAGTAACTGTAACTTCGTTACTAATTATGACAAGTAACTGTAATGTCGATACAAATAATGGCAGGTAACAGTAACTTCGATACTAATTATGACAGGTAACTGTAACTTCTATACTAATTATGACAGGTAACAGTAACTTCGATACTAATTATGACAGAAAACAGTAACTTCGATACTAATTATGACAGGTAACAGTATCTTCGATACTAATTATGGCAGGTAACTGTAACTTCGATACTAATGATTACAGTTAACTGTAACATCGTTACTAATTATGACAAGTAACTGTAATTTCGATACAAATTATGGCAGGAAACTGTAACTTCGATACTAATTATGACAGGTAACAGAAACTTCGATACTAATTATGACAGGTAACTGTAACTTCGTTACTAATTAAGACAGGTAACTGTAACTTCGCTACTAATTATGACAAGTAACTGCAATTTTCATACAAATTATGGCAGGTAACTGTAACTTCGTTACTAATTATGACAAGTAACTGTAATTTCGATACAAATTATGGCAGGTAACAGTAACTTCGATACTAATTATGACAGGTAACTGTAACTTCGATACTAATTATGACATGGAATTGTAATTTCGATACAAATTATGACAGGTAACAGTAACTTCGTTTTTAATTATGGCAAGTAACTGTAATTTCGATACAAATTATGGCAGGTATCAGTAACTTCGACACTTATTATGACAGGTAACTGTAACTTCTATACTAATTATTACAGGTAACAGTAACTGCGATACTAATTATGACAGAAAACAGTAACTTCGATACTAAATATGACAGGTAACAGTATCTTCGATAATAATTATGGCAGGTAACTGTAACTTCGATAGTAATGATGACAGTTAACTGTAACTTCGTTACTGATTATGACAAGTAACTGTAATTTCGATACAAATTATGGCAGGAAACTGTAACTTCGATACTATATATGACAGGTAACAGTAACTTCGTTACTAATTATGACAAGTAACTGTAATTTCGATACAAATTATGGCAGGTAACAGTAACTTCGATACTAATTATGACAGGTAACTGTAACTTCTATACTAATTATGACAGGTAACAGTAACTTCGATACTAATTATGACAGAAAACAGTTTCATCGATACTAATTATGGCAGGTTACTGTAACTTCGTTACTAATTATGACAAGTAACTGTAATTTCGATACAAATAATGGCAGGTAACTGTAACTTCGATACTAATTATGACAGGTAACAGTAACTTCTATACTAATTATGACAGATAACTGTAACTTCGTTACTAATTATGACAAGTAACTGTAATTTCGATACAAATAATGGCAGGTAACTGTAACTTCGATACTAATTATGACAGGTAACAGTAACTTCGATACTAATTATGACAGACAACTGTAACTTCGCTACTAATTATGACAAGTAACTGTAATTTCGATACAAATTATTACAGGTAACTGTAACTTCGTTACTAATTATGACAAGTAACTGTAATTTCGATACAAATTATGGCAGGTAACAGTAACTTCGATATTAATTATGACAGGCAACTATAATTTCGATACAAATTATGGCAGGAACTGTAACTTCGATACTAATTATGACAGGTAACAGTAACTTCGATACTAATTATGAAAAGTAACTCTAACTTCATTACAAATTATGACAAGTAACTGTAATTTCGATACAAATTATGGCAGGTAACTGTAACTTCGATACTAATAATGACAGGTAACTGTAACTTCGTTACTAATTATGACAAGTAACAGTAATTTCGATACAAATTTTGGCTGGTAACAATAACTTCGATACTAATTATGACAGGTAAGAGTAACTTCGATACTAATTATGACAAGTTACTGTAACTTCGATACTAATTATGACAGGTAACTGTAACTTCGTTACTAATTATGACAAGTAACTTTAATTTCGATACAAATTATGGCAGGAAACTGTATCTTCGATACTAATTTTGACAGGTAACTGTAACTTCGATACTAATTATGACAAGTTACTCTAACTTCATTACAAATTATGACATGTTACTGTAATTTCGATACAAATTATGGCAGGTAACAGTAACTTCGATACTAATTATGACAGGTAACTGTAACATCGATACTTATTAAGACAAGTAACTGTAATTTCGATACAAATTATGGCAGGTTACTGTAACTTCGATACTTATTATGACAGGTAACAGTAACTTCGATAGTAATGATGACAAGTAACAGTAACGTCGATACTAATTATGACAGGTAACTGTAACTTCGATACTAATTATGACAGATAACTGTAACTTCGATACTAATTATGACAAGTAACTGTAACTTCGTTACTAATTATGACAAGTTACTGTAATTTCGATACAAATTTTGGCAGGTAAATGTAACTTCGATATTAATTATGACAAGTAACTCTAACTTCGTTACTAATTATGACAAGTAACTGTAATTTCGATACAAATAATGGCAGGTAACTGTAACTTCGATACTATTTATGACAGGTAAAAGTAACTTCAATACTAATTATGACAGGTAACTGTAACTTCGCTACTAATTATGACAAGTAACTGTAATTTCGAAACAAATTATGACAGGTAACTGTAACTTCGTTACTAATTATGACAAGTAACTGTAATTTCGATACAAATTATGGCAGGTCACAGTAACTTCGATACTAATTATGACAGGTAACTGTAACTTCGATACTAATTATGACAAGGAACTGTAATTTCGATACAAATTATGACAGGTAACAGTAACTTCGATACTAATTATGACAGGTAACTGTAACGTCCTTACTAACTATGACAAGTAACTGTAATTTCGATACTAATTATGACAGGTAACTGTAACTTCGAGACTAATTATGACAGGTAACAGTAACTTCATTACTAATTATGACAAGTAACAGTTGCTTCGATACTAATTATGATAAGTAACTGTAACTTCGAAACTAATTATGACAAGTAACTGTAACTTCGATACTAATTATGACAAGGAACTATAATTTCGATACAAATTATGACAGGTAACAGTAACTTCGATACTAATCATGACAGGTAACTGTAACTTCCTTACTAATTATGACAAGTAACTGTAATTTCGATACTAATTATGACAGGTAACTGTAACTTCGAAATTAATTATTACAAGTAACTGTAACTTCGTTACTAATTATGACTAGTAACAGTTGCTTCGATACTAATTATGACAGGTAACTGTTACATCGTTACTAATTATGACAAGTAACTGTAATTTCGTTACAAATTATGGCAGGTAAATGTAACTTCGATACTAATTATGACAGGTAACAGTAACTTCGATACTAATTATGACATGTAACTGTATCTTATATACTAATTATGACAGGTAACAGTAACTTCGTTACTAATTATGGCATGTAACTGTAATTTCGATACAAATTATGGCAGGTAACAGTAACTTCGATACTAATTATGACAGGTAACTGTAACTTCTATACTAATTATGACAGGTAACAGTAACTTCGATACTAATTATGACAGAAAACAGTTTCTTCGATACTAATTATGACAGGTAACAGTATCTTCGATAATAATTATGGCAGGTAACTGTAACTTCGATAATAATGATGACAGTTAACTGTAACTTCGTTACTAATTATGACAAGTAACTGTAATTTCGATACAAATTATGGCAGGAAACTGTAACTTCGATACTATATATAACAGGTAACAGTAACTTCGTTACTAATTATGACAAGTAACTGTAATTTCGATACAAATTATGGCAGGTACTAGTAACTTCGATACTAATTATGACAGGTAACTGTAACTTCTATACTAATTATGACAGGTAACAGTAACTTCGATACTAATTATGACAGGTAACAGTATCTTCGATAATAATTATGGCAGGTAACTGTAACTTCGATACTAATGATGACAGTTAACTGTAACTTCGTTACTAATTATGACAAGTAACTGTAATTTCGATACAAATTATGGCAGGAAACTGTAACTTCGATACTAATTATGACAGGTAACAGTAACTTCGATACTAATTATGACAAGTAACTGTAATTTCGATACAAATTATGGCAGGAAACAGTAACTTCGATACTAATTATGACAGGTAACTGTAACTTCTATACTAATTATTACAGGTAACAGTAACTTCGATACTAATTATGACAGAAAACAGTAACATCGATACTAATTATGACAGGTAACATTATCTTCGATAATAATTATGGCAGGTAACTGTAACTTCGATACTAATGATGACAGTTAACTGTAACTTCGTTACTAATTATGACATTAACTGTAATTTCGATACAAATTATGGCAGGAAACTGTAACTTCGATACTAATTATGACAGGTAACAGTAACTTCGATGCTAATTATGACAAGTAACTGTAACTTCGATACTAATTATGACAAGTAACTGTAATTTCGAAACAAATTATGGCAGGTAACTGTAACTTCGATACTAATTATGACAGGTAACAGTATCTTCGATACTAATGATGACAGAAAACAGTAACTTCGATACTAATTATGGCAGGTAACAGTAACATCGATACTAATTATGGCAGGTTACTGTAACTTCGTTACTAATTATGACAAGTAACTGTAATTTCGATACAAATAATGGCAGGTAACTGTAACTTCGATACTAATTATGACAGGTAACAGTAACTTCGATACTAATTATGACAGATAACTATAACTTCGTTACTAATTATGACAAGTAACTGTAATTTCGATACAAATAATGGCAGGTAACTGTAACTTCGATACTAATTATGACAGGTAACAGTTACTTCGATACTAATTATGACAGATAACTGTAACTTCGCTACTAATTATGACAAGTAACTGTAATTTCGATACAAATTATGACAGGTAACTGTAACTTCGTTACTAATTAAGACAAGTAACTGTAATTTCGATACAAATTATGGCAGGTAACAGTAACTTCGATACTAATTATGACAGGTAACTATAATTTCGATACAAATTATGGCAGGAACTGTAACTTCGATACTAATTATGACAGGTAACAATACTTCGATACTAATTATGACAAGTAACTCTAACTTCATTACAAATTATGAAAAGTAACTGTAATTTCGATACAAATTATGGCAGGTAACTGTAATTTCGATACTATTTATGACAGGTAACTGTAACTTCGTTGGTTGGTTGGTTGGTTCCTTAGTTTAGGGGCTGCGACAACGCGGTCATGTAGCCCCGTGTACTTTGGGTGTGTGTAGAATCTGTCTGATAACCGGTGTTAATTGTGATGACTGTATTAGTGTGTGTTATCTGTTTTCAATTCAAGTGAGGACTGCAGACATTTAATTTCAAGTAGTTCCTACTTTTGCCACCAAACGCCACCGTCAACGACTACTAGGACTAATTCAGAACTTAGCTACTAGACGCCACCGCAGTCGGCTCTTGGCAACGAACGTAGCAACCTAAGAGCGTTGTTTACATTCCTAACCTATACAATTTAGTTTCACACAGGTGTAATTAGTGGAAAGTTCTTTAAAATGCCATAAATCTATGACATGGGACCGCCGGCTTTACTTCCCCTCCGAAGGAAGGCATACTGAGGGATTTTTAACGCTCTTAAAAAATCCGTCGGCTTCGGCCGGGTTTGAACCCGCTATCTTGGGCATAGAAGCTCAGCATGCTACCGACTACGCCACCGAAGCCGCTGTAACTTCGTTACTAATTATGACATGTAACTGTAATTTCGATACAAATTATGGCAGGTAACAATAAATTACATACTAATTATGACAGGTAACAGTAACATCGATACTAATTATGATAAGATACTGTAACTTCGATACTAATTATGACAGGTAACTGTAACATCGTTACTAATTATGACAAGTAACTTTAATTTCGATACAAATTATGGCAGGTAACTGTAACTACGATACTAATTATGACAGGTAACAGTAACTTCGATACTAATTATGACAAGTAACTGTATCGTCGATACTAATTTTGACAGATAACTGTAACTTCGCTACTAATTATGACAAGTAACTGTAATTTCGATACAAATTATGACAGGTAACTGTAACGTCGTTACTAATTAAGACAAGTAACTGTAATTTCGATACAAATTATGGCAGGTAACAATAAATTAGATACTAATTATGACAGTTAACAGTAACTTCGATACTAATTATGATAAGTTACTGTAATTTCGATACAAATTATGGCAGGTTACTGTAACTTCGATACTTATTATGACAGGTAACAGTAACTTCGATAGTAATGATGACAAGTAACAGTAACTTCGAATCTAATTATGACAGGTAACTGTAACTTCGATCCTAATTATGACAAGTAACTGTAACTTCGTTACTAATTATGACAAGTAACTGTAATTTCGATACAAATTTGGCAGGTAACTGTAACTTCGATATTAATTATGACAAGTAACTGTAACTTCGTTACTAATTATGACAAGTAACTGTAATTTCGATACAAATTTGGCAGGTAACTGTAACTTCGATACTAATTATGACAGGTAACTGTAACTTCGATACTAATTATGACAAGGAACTGCAATTTCGATACAAATTATGGCAGGTCACAGTAACTTCGATACTAATTATGACAGGTAACTGTAACTTCGATACTAATTATGACAAGGAACTGTAATTTCGATACAAATTATGACAGGTAACAGTAACTTCGATACTAATTATGACAGGTAACTATAACATCCTTACTAATTATGACAAGTAACTGTAATTTCGATACTAATTATGACAGGTAACTGTAACTTCGATATTAATTATGATAAGTAACTGTAACTTCGTTACTAATTATGACAAGTAACTGTAATTCCGTTGGCGCATTGGGCCCTCTTTATATGTTTCAGCTCTTGGTTGAGACACAAGACATCCAATCACCACCCCCGACAGAAACACGGAGTTATTAAAACATTGGTAGACCGTGCTAGGAAAATCTGTGAGTCATCCAACCTCAACCAAGAGCTGAAACATATAAAGAGGGCCCTATGCGCCAACGGATACAGCAATAAGGAGATTGAGCGAGACTCTCATCCCAGGCGCCGGAGCACGAGGAAAGATTCTGAGGAAACTCCGGTGGCCACCGCTTTCCTGCCGTACGTGAAGAAGGTGACAGACAGGATTGGCAAATTACTGAAGACCTATGGGGTGAAGACGATTTATAAACCCACCGCCAAAATCCGGGACTTGCTGCGATCCGCTAAAGACAAGCGCCACCCACACTCCACTGCAGGTGTCTACAGAATCCCGTGTTCCTGTGGGAAGGTGTACATAGGAACGACGAAGAGGAGCGTGACCACCAGACTCAAGGAACATAACAGATACAGCCACCTGGGTCAAACTGAGAAATCGTCAGTCGCTGAGCATTCTCTCTTGCCCGGTCACGATGTACAGTACGGGGACACGGAGATACTCTCCTCGACCACTCACTACTACGCCAGGCTGCAACGGGAAGCCATAGAAATCTTCAAACACCCCGACAATTTCAATCGGAAGGAAGAAATTGAACGTGTGCGTAATACATGGATCCCGGTCCAGCCGGAATGCGAAGAGAACGCTCAGCTCACCATGCTAATTTGAAGATCCAAACTACCTTCCAGCCGTTAGTTTATCGCCAAGATCCACCCAAACCAACAGTCATATTCAAACAACAATACCCCACTACAAAACGTTACCCATTATTTCAAGCCTCTTCCTCATTCCACTGCTGACCAAGGAAAGAAGCGGAACCCTTGATAATGCCGGACGCAGTTTCCGGTGAAACGTCGAGAGATATCCTGTCTGGACCACGGCCTACAGGCCCGAAAAACTTGTATTTAATTATGAACGCCGGCCTTGAAAGCCTAAGCAAGTAACTCTAACTTAATTACAAATTATGACAAGTAACTGTAATTTCGATACAAATTATGGCAGGTAACTGTAAATGCGTTACTAATTATGGCAGTTAACAGTAACTTCGATACTAATTATGACAGGTAACTGTAACTCCGATACTAATTATGACAAGTAACTCTAACTTCGTTACTAATTATGACAAATAACTGTAATTTTGATAAAAAATTATGGCAGGTAATTGTAACTTCGATACTAATTATGACAGGTAACAGTAACTTCGATACTAATTATGACAGGTAACAGTAACATCGTTACTAATTATGACAAGTTACTGTAATTTCGATACTAATTATGGCTGGTAACTCTAACTTCGTTACAAATTATGACAAGTAACTGTAATTTCGATACAAATTATGGCAGGTAACTGTAACTTCGATACTAATGATGACAGAAAACAGTAACTTCGATACTAATTATGGCAGGTAACAATAACTGCGATACTAATTATGGCAGGTAACTGTAACATCGATCCTAATTATGACAGTTAACTGTAACTTCGTTACTAATTATGACAAGTAACTGCAATATCGATACAAATTATGGCAGGTAACAGTAACTTCGATACTAATTATGAAAGGTAACTGTAACTTCGATACTAATTATGACAAGTAACTCTAACTTCATTACAAATTATGACAAGTAACAGTAATTTCGATACAAATTATGGCAGGTAACTGTAACTTCGTTACTAATTATGGCAGGTAACTGTAATTTCGATACAAATTATGGCAGGTAACAATAAATTCGATACTAATTATCGCAGGTAACTGTAACTTCGATCCTAATTATGACAGTTAACTGTAACTTCGTTACGAATTAAGACAAGTAACTGTAATTTCGATACAAATTATAGCAGGTAACTGTAACTTCGATACTAATTATGACAGGTAACAGTAACTTCGATACTAATTATGACAAGTTACTGTAACTTCGATACTAATTATGGCAGGTAACTTTAATTTCGATAATAATTATGGCACGTAACTGTAATTTCGATAATAATTATGAAAGGTAACTGTAACTTCGTTACTAATTATGGCAGGTAACTGTAATTTCGTTACTAATTATGACAAGTAACTGTAGCTTCGATACTAATTATGACAGGTAACTGTAACTTCGTTACTAATTATGACAAGAAACTGTAATTTCGATACAAATTATGGCAGGTAACTGTAACTTCGATACTTATTATGAGAGGTAACAGTAACTTCGATACTAATTATGACAGAAAACAGTAACTTCGATACTTATTATGACAGGTAACAGTAACTTCGATACTAATTATGGCAGGTAACTGTAACTTCGATACTAATTATGACAGGTAACTGTAACTCCGTTACAAATTATGACAAGTAAGTGTAATTTCGCTACAAATTATTGCAGGTAACTGTAACTTCGATACAAATTATGACAGGTTACAGTAACCTCGATACTAATTATGACTAGTAAGTGTAACTTCGATACTAATTATTACAGGTAACTGTAACTTCGATACTAATTATGACTAGTAACTCTTACTTCGTTACTAATTAGGACAAGTAACTGTAATTTTGATAAAAAATTATGGCAGGTAACTGTAACTTCGATACTAATTATGACAGGTAACAGTAACTTCGATACTAATTATGACAGGTAACTGTAACTTCGTTACTAATTATGACAAGAAACTGTAATTTCGATACTAATTATGGCAGGTAACTGTAACATCGTTACTAATTATGAAAAGTAACTGTAATTTCGATACAAATTATGGCAGGTAACTGTAACTTCGATACAAATTATGACAGGTAACAGTAACTTCGATACTAATTATGACAGGTAACAGTAACTTCGTTACGAATTATGGCAAGTAACTGTAATTTCGATACAAATTATGACAGGAAACTGTAACTTCGTTACTAATTATGACAAGTAACTGTAATTTCGATACAATTTATGTAAGGTAACAGTAACTTCGATACTAATTACGACAGGTAACTGTAACTACGATACTTATTATGACAAGTTACTGTAACTTCGATACTAATTATGACAGGTAACTGTAACTTCGGTACTAATTATGACAGGTAGCTGTAACTTCGATACTAATTATGACAGGTAACTGTACCTTGGATACTAATTATGACAGGTAACAGTAACTTCGATACTAATTATGATAAGTTACTGTAATTTCGATACAAATTATGGCAGGTTACTGTAACTTCGATACTTATTATGACAGGTAACAGTAACTTCGATAGTAATGATGACAAGTAACAGTAACTTCGAATCTAATTATGACAGGTAACTGTAACTTCGATCCTAATTATGACAAGTAACTGTAACTTCGTTACTAATTATGACAAGTAACTGTAATTTCGATACAAATTTGGCAGGTAACTGTAACTTCGATATTAATTATGACAAGTAACTGTAACTTCGTTACTAATTATGACAAGTAACTGTAATTTCGATACAAATTTGGCAGGTAACTGTAACTTCGATACTAATTATGACAGGTAACTGTAACTTCGATACTAATTATGACAAGGAACTGCAATTTCGATACAAATTATGGCAGGTCACAGTAACTTCGATACTAATTATGACAGGTAACTGTAACTTCGATACTAATTATGACAAGGAACTGTAATTTCGATACAAATTATGACAGGTAACAGTAACTTCGATACTAATTATGACAGGTAACTATAACATCCTTACTAATTATGACAAGTAACTGTAATTTCGATACTAATTATGACAGGTAACTGTAACTTCGATATTAATTATGACAAGTAACTGTAACTTCGTTACTAATTATGACAAGTAACTGTAATTCCGTTGGCGCATTGGGCCCTCTTTGTATCTTTCAGCTCTTGGTTGAGACACAAGACATCCAATCACCACCCCCGACAGAAACACGGAGTTATTAAAACATTGGTAGACCGTGCTAGGAAAATCTGTGAGTCATCCAACCTCAACCAAGAGCTGAAACATATAAAGAGGGCCCTATGCGCCAACGGATACAGCAATAAGGAGATTGAGCGAGACTCTCATCCCAGGCGCCGGAGCACGAGGAAAGATTCTGAGGAAACTCCGGTGGCCACCGCTTTCCTGCCGTACGTGAAGAAGGTGACAGACAGGATTGGCAAATTACTGAAGACCTATGGGGTGAAGACGATTTATAAACCCACCGCCAAAATCCGGGACTTGCTGCGATCCGCTAAAGACAAGCGCCACCCACACTCCACTGCAGGTGTCTACAGAATCCCGTGTTCCTGTGGGAAGGTGTACATAGGAACGACGAAGAGGAGCGTGACCACCAGACTCAAGGAACATAACAGATACAGCCACCTGGGTCAAACTGAGAAATCGTCAGTCGCTGAGCATTCTCTCTTGCCCGGTCACGATGTACAGTACGGGGACACGGAGATACTCTCCTCGACCACTCACTACTACGCCAGGCTGCAACGGGAAGCCATAGAAATCTTCAAACACCCCGACAATTTCAATCGGAAGGAAGAAATTGAACGTGTGCGTAATACATGGATCCCGGTCCAGCCGGAATGCGAAGAGAACGCTCAGCTCACCATGCTAATTTGAAGATCCAAACTACCTTCCAGCCGTTACTTTATCGCCAAGATCCACCCAAACCAACAGTCATATTCAAACAACAATACCCCACTACAAAACGTTACCCATTATTTCAAGCCTCTTCCTCATTCCACTGCTGACCAAGGAAAGAAGCGGAACCCTTGATAATGCCGGACGCAGTTTCCGGTGAAACGTCGGGAGATATCCTGTCTGGACCACGGCCTACAGGCCCGAAAAACTTGTATTTAATTATGAACGCCGGCCTTGAAAGCCTAAGCAAGTAACTCTAACTTAATTACAAATTATGACAAGTAACTGTAATTTCGATACAAATTATGGCAGGTAACTGTAAATGCGTTACTAATTATGGCAGTTAACAGTAACTTCGATACTAATTATGACAGGTAACTGTAACTCCGATACTAATTATGACAAGTAACTCTAACTTCGTTACTAATTATGACAAATAACTGTAGTTTTGATAAAAAATTATGGCAGGTAATTGTAACTTCGATACTAATTATGACAGGTAACAGTAACTTCGATACTAATTATGACAGGTAACAGTAACATCGTTACTAATTATGACAAGTTACTGTAATTTCGATACTAATTATGGCTGGTAACTCTAACTTCGTTACAAATTATGACAAGTAACTGTAATTTCGATACAAATTATGGCAGGTAACTGTAACTTCGATACTAATGATGACAGAAAACAGTAACTTCGATACTAATTATGGCAGGTAACAATAACTGCGATACTAATTATGGCAGGTAACTGTAACATCGATCCTAATTATGACAGTTAACTGTAACTTCGTTACTAATTATGACAAGTAACTGCAATATCGATACAAATTATGGCAGGTAACAGTAACTTCGATACTAATTATGAAAGGTAACTGTAACTTCGATACTAATTATGACAAGTAACTCTAACTTCATTACAAATTATGACAAGTAACAGTAATTTCGATACAAATTATGGCAGGTAACTGTAACTTCGTTACTAATTATGGCAGGTAACTGTAATTTCGATACAAATTATGGCAGGTAACAATAAATTCGATACTAATTATCGCAGGTAACTGTAACTTCGATCCTAATTATGACAGTTAACTGTAACTTCGTTACTAATTATGACAAGTAACTGTAATTTCGATACAAATTATAGCAGGTAACTGTAACTTCGATACTAATTATGACAGGTAACAGTAACTTCGATACTAATTATGACAAGTTACTGTAACTTCGATACTAATTATGGCAGGTAACTTTAATTTCGATAATAATTATGGCACGTAACTGTAATTTCGATAATAATTATGAAAGGTAACTGTAACTTCGTTACTAATTATGGCAGGTAACTGTAATTTCGTTACTAATTATGACAAGTAACTGTAGCTTCGATACTAATTATGACAGGTAACTGTAACTTCGTTACTAATTATGACAAGAAACTGTAATTTCGATACAAATTATGGCAGGTAACTGTAACTTCGATACTTATTATGAGAGGTAACAGTAACTTCGATACTAATTATGACAGAAAACAGTAACTTCGATACTTATTATGACAGGTAACAGTAACTTCGATACTAATTATGGCAGGTAACTGTAACTTCGATACTAATTATGACAGGTAACTGTAACTCCGTTACAAATTATGACAAGTAAGTGTAATTTCGCTACAAATTATTGCAGGTAACTGTAACTGCGATACAAATTATGACAGGTTACAGTAACCTCGATACTAATTATGACTAGTAAGTGTAACTTCGATACTAATTATTACAGGTAACTGTAACTTCGATACTAATTATGACTAGTAACTCTTACTTCGTTACTAATTAGGACAAGTAACTGTAATTTTGATAAAAAATTATGGCAGGTAACTGTAACTTCGATACTAATTATGACAGGTAACAGTAACTTCGATACTAATTATGACAGGTAACTGTAACTTCGTTACTAATTATGACAAGAAACTGTAATTTCGATACTAATTATGGCAGGTAACTGTAACATCGTTACTAATTATGAAAAGTAACTGTAATTTCGATACAAATTATGGCAGGTAACTGTAACTTCGATACAAATTATGACAGGTAACAGTAACTTCGATACTAATTATGACAGGTAACAGTAACTTCGTTACGAATTATGGCAAGTAACTGTAATTTCGATACAAATTATGACAGGAAACTGTAACTTCGTTACTAATTATGACAAGTAACTGTAATTTCGATACAATTTATGTAAGGTAACAGTAACTTCGATACTAATTACGACAGGTAACTGTAACTACGATACTTATTATGACAAGTTACTGTAACTTCGATACTAATTATGACAGGTAACTGTAACTTCGGTACTAATTATGACAGGTAGCTGTAACTTCGATACTAATTATGACAGGTAACTGTACCTTGGATACTAATTATGACAGGTAACAGTAACTTCGATACTAATTATGATAAGTTACTGTAATTTCGATACAAATTATGGCAGGTTACTGTAACTTCGATACTTATTATGACAGGTAACAGTAACTTCGATAGTAATGATGACAAGTAACAGTAACTTCGAATCTAATTATGACAGGTAACTGTAACTTCGATCCTAATTATGACAAGTAACTGTAACTTCGTTACTAATTATGACAAGTAACTGTAATTTCGATACAAATTTGGCAGGTAACTGTAACTTCGATATTAATTATGACAAGTAACTGTAACTTCGTTACTAATTATGACAAGTAACTGTAATTTCGATACAAATTTGGCAGGTAACTGTAACTTCGATACTAATTATGACAGGTAACTGTAACTTCGATACTAATTATGACAAGGAACTGCAATTTCGATACAAATTATGGCAGGTCACAGTAACTTCGATACTAATTATGACAGGTAACTGTAACTTCGATACTAATTATGACAAGGAACTGTAATTTCGATACAAATTATGACAGGTAACAGTAACTTCGATACTAATTATGACAGGTAACTATAACATCCTTACTAATTATGACAAGTAACTGTAATTTCGATACTAATTATGACAGGTAACTGTAACTTCGATATTAATTATGACAAGTAACTGTAACTTCGTTACTAATTATGACAAGTAACTGTAATTCCGTTGGCGCATTGGGCCCTCTTTGTATCTTTCAGCTCTTGGTTGAGACACAAGACATCCAATCACCACCCCCGACAGAAACACGGAGTTATTAAAACATTGGTAGACCGTGCTAGGAAAATCTGTGAGTCATCCAACCTCAACCAAGAGCTGAAACATATAAAGAGGGCCCTATGCGCCAACGGATACAGCAATAAGGAGATTGAGCGAGACTCTCATCCCAGGCGCCGGAGCACGAGGAAAGATTCTGAGGAAACTCCGGTGGCCACCGCTTTCCTGCCGTACGTGAAGAAGGTGACAGACAGGATTGGCAAATTACTGAAGACCTATGGGGTGAAGACGATTTATAAACCCACCGCCAAAATCCGGGACTTGCTGCGATCCGCTAAAGACAAGCGCCACCCACACTCCACTGCAGGTGTCTACAGAATCCCGTGTTCCTGTGGGAAGGTGTACATAGGAACGACGAAGAGGAGCGTGACCACCAGACTCAAGGAACATAACAGATACAGCCACCTGGGTCAAACTGAGAAATCGTCAGTCGCTGAGCATTCTCTCTTGCCCGGTCACGATGTACAGTACGGGGACACGGAGATACTCTCCTCGACCACTCACTACTACGCCAGGCTGCAACGGGAAGCCATAGAAATCTTCAAACACCCCGACAATTTCAATCGGAAGGAAGAAATTGAACGTGTGCGTAATACATGGATCCCGGTCCAGCCGGAATGCGAAGAGAACGCTCAGCTCACCATGCTAATTTGAAGATCCAAACTACCTTCCAGCCGTTACTTTATCGCCAAGATCCACCCAAACCAACAGTCATATTCAAACAACAATACCCCACTACAAAACGTTACCCATTATTTCAAGCCTCTTCCTCATTCCACTGCTGACCAAGGAAAGAAGCGGAACCCTTGATAATGCCGGACGCAGTTTCCGGTGAAACGTCGGGAGATATCCTGTCTGGACCACGGCCTACAGGCCCGAAAAACTTGTATTTAATTATGAACGCCGGCCTTGAAAGCCTAAGCAAGTAACTCTAACTTAATTACAAATTATGACAAGTAACTGTAATTTCGATACAAATTATGGCAGGTAACTGTAAATGCGTTACTAATTATGGCAGTTAACAGTAACTTCGATACTAATTATGACAGGTAACTGTAACTCCGATACTAATTATGACAAGTAACTCTAACTTCGTTACTAATTATGACAAATAACTGTAGTTTTGATAAAAAATTATGGCAGGTAATTGTAACTTCGATACTAATTATGACAGGTAACAGTAACTTCGATACTAATTATGACAGGTAACAGTAACATCGTTACTAATTATGACAAGTTACTGTAATTTCGATACTAATTATGGCTGGTAACTCTAACTTCGTTACAAATTATGACAAGTAACTGTAATTTCGATACAAATTATGGCAGGTAACTGTAACTTCGATACTAATGATGACAGAAAACAGTAACTTCGATACTAATTATGGCAGGTAACAATAACTGCGATACTAATTATGGCAGGTAACTGTAACATCGATCCTAATTATGACAGTTAACTGTAACTTCGTTACTAATTATGACAAGTAACTGCAATATCGATACAAATTATGGCAGGTAACAGTAACTTCGATACTAATTATGAAAGGTAACTGTAACTTCGATACTAATTATGACAAGTAACTCTAACTTCATTACAAATTATGACAAGTAACAGTAATTTCGATACAAATTATGGCAGGTAACTGTAACTTCGTTACTAATTATGGCAGGTAACTGTAATTTCGATACAAATTATGGCAGGTAACAATAAATTCGATACTAATTATCGCAGGTAACTGTAACTTCGATCCTAATTATGACAGTTAACTGTAACTTCGTTACTAATTATGACAAGTAACTGTAATTTCGATACAAATTATAGCAGGTAACTGTAACTTCGATACTAATTATGACAGGTAACAGTAACTTCGATACTAATTATGACAAGTTACTGTAACTTCGATACTAATTATGGCAGGTAACTTTAATTTCGATAATAATTATGGCACGTAACTGTAATTTCGATAATAATTATGAAAGGTAACTGTAACTTCGTTACTAATTATGGCAGGTAACTGTAATTTCGTTACTAATTATGACAAGTAACTGTAGCTTCGATACTAATTATGACAGGTAACTGTAACTTCGTTACTAATTATGACAAGAAACTGTAATTTCGATACAAATTATGGCAGGTAACTGTAACTTCGATACTTATTATGAGAGGTAACAGTAACTTCGATACTAATTATGACAGAAAACAGTAACTTCGATACTTATTATGACAGGTAACAGTAACTTCGATACTAATTATGGCAGGTAACTGTAACTTCGATACTAATTATGACAGGTAACTGTAACTCCGTTACAAATTATGACAAGTAAGTGTAATTTCGCTACAAATTATTGCAGGTAACTGTAACTGCGATACAAATTATGACAGGTTACAGTAACCTCGATACTAATTATGACTAGTAAGTGTAACTTCGATACTAATTATTACAGGTAACTGTAACTTCGATGCTAATTATGACTAGTAACTCTTACTTCGTTACTAATTAGGACAAGTAACTGTAATTTTGATAAAAAATTATGGCAGGTAACTGTAACTTCGATACTAATTATGACAGGTAACAGTAACTTCGATACTAATTATGACAGGTAACTGTAACTTCGTTACTAATTATGACAAGAAACTGTAATTTCGATACTAATTATGGCAGGTAACTGTAACATCGTTACTAATTATGAAAAGTAACTGTAATTTCGATACAAATTATGGCAGGTAACTGTAACTTCGATACAAATTATGACAGGTAACAGTAACTTCGATACTAATTATGACAGGTAACAGTAACTTCGTTACGAATTATGGCAAGTAACTGTAATTTCGATACAAATTATGACAGGAAACTGTAACTTCGTTACTAATTATGACAAGTAACTGTAATTTCGATACAATTTATGTAAGGTAACAGTAACTTCGATACTAATTACGACAGGTAACTGTAACTACGATACTTATTATGACAAGTTACTGTAACTTCGATACTAATTATGACAGGTAACTGTAACTTCGGTACTAATTATGACAGGTAGCTGTAACTTCGATACTAATTATGACAGGTAACTGTAACTACGATACTTATTATGACAAGTTACTGTACCTTGGATACTAATTATGACAGGTAACAGTAACTTCGATACTAATTATGATAAGTTACTGTAATTTCGATACAAATTATGGCAGGTTACTGTAACTTCGATACTTATTATGACAGGTAACAGTAACTTCGATAGTAATGATGACAAGTAACAGTAACTTCGAATCTAATTATGACAGGTAACTGTAACTTCGATCCTAATTATGACAAGTAACTGTAACTTCGTTACTAATTATGACAAGTAACTGTAATTTCGATACAAATTTGGCAGGTAACTGTAACTTCGATATTAATTATGACAAGTAACTGTAACTTCGTTACTAATTATGACAAGTAACTGTAATTTCGATACAAATTTGGCAGGTAACTGTAACTTCGATACTAATTATGACAGGTAACTGTAACTTCGATACTAATTATGACAAGGAACTGCAATTTCGATACAAATTATGGCAGGTCACAGTAACTTCGATACTAATTATGACAGGTAACTGTAACTTCGATACTAATTATGACAAGGAACTGTAATTTCGATACAAATTATGACAGGTAACAGTAACTTCGATACTAATTATGACAGGTAACTATAACATCCTTACTAATTATGACAAGTAACTGTAATTTCGATACTAATTATGACAGGTAACTGTAACTTCGATATTAATTATGACAAGTAACTGTAACTTCGTTACTAATTATGACAAGTAACTGTAATTCCGTTGGCGCATTGGGCCCTCTTTGTATCTTTCAGCTCTTGGTTGAGACACAAGACATCCAATCACCACCCCCGACAGAAACACGGAGTTATTAAAACATTGGTAGACCGTGCTAGGAAAATCTGTGAGTCATCCAACCTCAACCAAGAGCTGAAACATATAAAGAGGGCCCTATGCGCCAACGGATACAGCAATAAGGAGATTGAGCGAGACTCTCATCCCAGGCGCCGGAGCACGAGGAAAGATTCTGAGGAAACTCCGGTGGCCACCGCTTTCCTGCCGTACGTGAAGAAGGTGACAGACAGGATTGGCAAATTACTGAAGACCTATGGGGTGAAGACGATTTATAAACCCACCGCCAAAATCCGGGACTTGCTGCGATCCGCTAAAGACAAGCGCCACCCACACTCCACTGCAGGTGTCTACAGAATCCCGTGTTCCTGTGGGAAGGTGTACATAGGAACGACGAAGAGGAGCGTGACCACCAGACTCAAGGAACATAACAGATACAGCCACCTGGGTCAAACTGAGAAATCGTCAGTCGCTGAGCATTCTCTCTTGCCCGGTCACGATGTACAGTACGGGGACACGGAGATACTCTCCTCGACCACTCACTACTACGCCAGGCTGCAACGGGAAGCCATAGAAATCTTCAAACACCCCGACAATTTCAATCGGAAGGAAGAAATTGAACGTGTGCGTAATACATGGATCCCGGTCCAGCCGGAATGCGAAGAGAACGCTCAGCTCACCATGCTAATTTGAAGATCCAAACTACCTTCCAGCCGTTAGTTTATCGCCAAGATCCACCCAAACCAACAGTCATATTCAAACAACAATACCCCACTACAAAACGTTACCCATTATTTCAAGCCTCTTCCTCATTCCACTGCTGACCAAGGAAAGAAGCGGAACCCTTGATAATGCCGGACGCAGTTTCCGGTGAAACGTCGGGAGATATCCTGTCTGGACCACGGCCTACAGGCCCGAAAAACTTGTATTTAATTATGAACGCCGGCCTTGAAAGCCTAAGCAAGTAACTCTAACTTAATTACAAATTATGACAAGTAACTGTAATTTCGATACAAATTATGGCAGGTAACTGTAAATGCGTTACTAATTATGGCAGTTAACAGTAACTTCGATACTAATTATGACAGGTAACTGTAACTCCGATACTAATTATGACAAGTAACTCTAACTTCGTTACTAATTATGACAAATAACTGTAATTTTGATAAAAAATTATGGCAGGTAATTGTAACTTCGATACTAATTATGACAGGTAACAGTAACTTCGATACTAATTATGACAGGTAACAGTAACATCGTTACTAATTATGACAAGTTACTGTAATTTCGATACTAATTATGGCTGGTAACTCTAACTTCGTTACAAATTATGACAAGTAACTGTAATTTCGATACAAATTATGGCAGGTAACTGTAACTTCGATACTAATGATGACAGAAAACAGTAACTTCGATACTAATTATGGCAGGTAACAATAACTGCGATACTAATTATGGCAGGTAACTGTAACATCGATCCTAATTATGACAGTTAACTGTAACTTCGTTACTAATTATGACAAGTAACTGCAATATCGATACAAATTATGGCAGGTAACAGTAACTTCGATACTAATTATGAAAGGTAACTGTAACTTCGATACTAATTATGACAAGTAACTCTAACTTCATTACAAATTATGACAAGTAACAGTAATTTCGATACAAATTATGGCAGGTAACTGTAACTTCGTTACTAATTATGGCAGGTAACTGTAATTTCGATACAAATTATGGCAGGTAACAATAAATTCGATACTAATTATCGCAGGTAACTGTAACTTCGATCCTAATTATGACAGTTAACTGTAACTTCGTTACGAATTAAGACAAGTAACTGTAATTTCGATACAAATTATAGCAGGTAACTGTAACTTCGATACTAATTATGACAGGTAACAGTAACTTCGATACTAATTATGACAAGTTACTGTAACTTCGATACTAATTATGGCAGGTAACTTTAATTTCGATAATAATTATGGCACGTAACTGTAATTTCGATAATAATTATGAAAGGTAACTGTAACTTCGTTACTAATTATGGCAGGTAACTGTAATTTCGTTACTAATTATGACAAGTAACTGTAGCTTCGATACTAATTATGACAGGTAACTGTAACTTCGTTACTAATTATGACAAGAAACTGTAATTTCGATACAAATTATGGCAGGTAACTGTAACTTCGATACTTATTATGAGAGGTAACAGTAACTTCGATACTAATTATGACAGAAAACAGTAACTTCGATACTTATTATGACAGGTAACAGTAACTTCGATACTAATTATGGCAGGTAACTGTAACTTCGATACTAATTATGACAGGTAACTGTAACTCCGTTACAAATTATGACAAGTAAGTGTAATTTCGCTACAAATTATTGCAGGTAACTGTAACTTCGATACAAATTATGACAGGTTACAGTAACCTCGATACTAATTATGACTAGTAAGTGTAACTTCGATACTAATTATTACAGGTAACTGTAACTTCGATACTAATTATGACTAGTAACTCTTACTTCGTTACTAATTAGGACAAGTAACTGTAATTTTGATAAAAAATTATGGCAGGTAACTGTAACTTCGATACTAATTATGACAGGTAACAGTAACTTCGATACTAATTATGACAGGTAACTGTAACTTCGTTACTAATTATGACAAGAAACTGTAATTTCGATACTAATTATGGCAGGTAACTGTAACATCGTTACTAATTATGAAAAGTAACTGTAATTTCGATACAAATTATGGCAGGTAACTGTAACTTCGATACAAATTATGACAGGTAACAGTAACTTCGATACTAATTATGACAGGTAACAGTAACTTCGTTACGAATTATGGCAAGTAACTGTAATTTCGATACAAATTATGACAGGAAACTGTAACTTCGTTACTAATTATGACAAGTAACTGTAATTTCGATACAATTTATGTAAGGTAACAGTAACTTCGATACTAATTACGACAGGTAACTGTAACTACGATACTTATTATGACAAGTTACTGTAACTTCGATACTAATTATGACAGGTAACTGTAACTTCGGTACTAATTATGACAGGTAACTGTAACTTCGATACTAATTATGACAGGTAACTGTACCTTGGATACTAATTATGACAGGTAACAGTAACTTCGATACTAATTATGATAAGTTACTGTAATTTCGATACAAATTATGGCAGGTTACTGTAACTTCGATACTTATTATGACAGGTAACAGTAACTTCGATAGTAATGATGACAAGTAACAGTAACTTCGAATCTAATTATGACAGGTAACTGTAACTTCGATCCTAATTATGACAAGTAACTGTAACTTCGTTACTAATTAGGACAAGTAACTGTAATTTCGATACAAATTTGGCAGGTAACTGTAACTTCGATATTAATTATGACAAGTAACTGTAACTTCGTTACTAATTATGACAAGTAACTGTAATTTCGATACAAATTTGGCAGGTAACTGTAACTTCGATACTAATTATGACAGGTAACTGTAACTTCGATACTAATTATGACAAGGAACTGCAATTTCGATACAAATTATGGCAGGTCACAGTAACTTCGATACTAATTATGACAGGTAACTGTAACTTCGATACTAATTATGACAAGGAACTGTAATTTCGATACAAATTATGACAGGTAACAGTAACTTCGATACTAATTATGACAGGTAACTATAACATCCTTACTAATTATGACAAGTAACTGTAATTTCGATACTAATTATGACAGGTAACTGTAACTTCGATATTAATTATGACAAGTAACTGTAACTTCGTTACTAATTATGACAAGTAACTGTAATTCCGTTGGCGCATTGGGCCCTCTTTGTATCTTTCAGCTCTTGGTTGAGACACAAGACATCCAATGACCACCCCCGACAGAAACACGGAGTTATTAAAACATTGGTAGACCGTGCTAGGAAAATCTGTGAGTCATCCAACCTCAACCAAGAGCTGAAACATATAAAGAGGGCCCTATGCGCCAACGGATACAGCAATAAGGAGATTGAGCGAGACTCTCATCCCAGGCGCCGGAGCACGAGGAAAGATTCTGAGGAAACTCCGGTGGCCACCGCTTTCCTGCCGTACGTGAAGAAGGTGACAGACAGGATTGGCAAATTACTGAAGACCTATGGGGTGAAGACGATTTATAAACCCACCGCCAAAATCCGGGACTTGCTGCGATCCGCTAAAGACAAGCGCCACCCACACTCCACTGCAGGTGTCTACAGAATCCCGTGTTCCTGTGGGAAGGTGTACATAGGAACGACGAAGAGGAGCGTGACCACCAGACTCAAGGAACATAACAGATACAGCCACCTGGGTCAAACTGAGAAATCGTCAGTCGCTGAGCATTCTCTCTTGCCCGGTCACGATGTACAGTACGGGGACACGGAGATACTCTCCTCGACCACTCACTACTACGCCAGGCTGCAACGGGAAGCCATAGAAATCTTCAAACACCCCGACAATTTCAATCGGAAGGAAGAAATTGAACGTGTGCGTAATACATGGATCCCGGTCCAGCCGGAATGCGAAGAGAACGCTCAGCTCACCATGCTAATTTGAAGATCCAAACTACCTTCCAGCCGTTAGTTTATCGCCAAGATCCACCCAAACCAACAGTCATATTCAAACAACAATACCCCACTACAAAACGTTACCCATTATTTCAAGCCTCTTCCTCTTTCCACTGCTGACCAAGGAAAGAAGCGGAACCCTTGATAATGCCGGACGCAGCTTCCGGTGAAACGTCGGGAGATATCCTGTCTGGACCACGGCCTACAGGCCCGAAAAACTTGTATTTAATTATGAACGCCGGCCTTGAAAGCCTAAGCAAGTAACTCTAACTTAATTACAAATTATGACAAGTAACTGTAATTTCGATACAAATTATGGCAGGTAACTGTAAATGCGTTACTAATTATGGCAGGTAACAGTAACTTCGATACTAATTATGACAGGTAACTGTAACTCCGATACTAATTATGACAAGTAACTCTAACTTCGTTACTAATTATGACAAATAACTGTAATTTTGATAAAAAATTATGGCAGGTAATTGTAACTTCGATACTAATTATGACAGGTAACAGTAACTTCGATACTAATTATGACAGGTAACAGTAACATCGTTACTAATTATGACAAGTTACTGTAATTTCGATACTAATTATGGCTGGTAACTCTAACTTCGTTACTAATTATGACAAGTAACTGTAATTTCGATACAAATTATGGCAGGTAACTGTAACTTCGATACTAATGATGACAGAGAACAGTAACTTCGATACTAATTATGGCAGGTAACAATAACTTCGATACTAATTATGGCAGGTAACTGTAACATCGATCCTAATTATGACAGTTAACTGTAACTTCGTTACTAATTATGACAAGTAACTGTAATATCGATACAAATTATGGCAGGTAACAGTAACTTCGATACTAATTATGAAAGGTAACTGTAACTTCGATACTAATTATGACAAGTAACTCTAACTTCATTACAAATTATGACAAGTAACAGTAATTTCGATACAAATTATGGCAGGTAACTGTAACTTCGTTACTAATTATGGCAGGTAACTGTAATTTCGATACAAATTATGGCAGGTAACAACAAATTCGATACTAATTATCGCAGGTAACTGTAACTTCGATCCTAATTATGACAGTTAACTGTAACTTCGTTACTAATTATGACAAGTAACTGTAATTTCGATACAAATTATGGCAGGTAACTGTAACTTCGATACTAATTATGACAGGTAACAGTAACTTCGATACTAATTATGACAAGTTACTGTAACTTCGATACTAATTATGGCAGGTAACTTTAATTTCGATAATAATTATGGCACGTAACTGTAATTTCGATAATAATTATGAAAGGTAACTGTAACTTCGTTACTAATTATGGCAGGTAACTGTAATTTCGTTACTAATTATGACAAGTAACTGTAGCTTCAATACTAATTATGACAGGTAACTGTAACTTCGTTACTAATTATGACAAGAAACTGTAATTTCGATACAAATTATGGCAGGTAACTGTAACTTCGATACTTATTATGAGAGGTAACAGTAACTTCGATACTAATTATGACAGAAAACAGTAACTTCGATACTTATTATGACAGGTAACAGTAACTTCGATACTAATTATGGCAGGTAACTGTAACTTCGATACTAATTATGACAGGTAACTGTAACTCCGTTACAAATTATGACAAGTAAGTGTAATTTCGCTACAAATTATTGCAGGTAACTGTAACTTCGATACAAATTATGACAGGTTACAGTAACCTCGATACTAATTATGACTAGTAAGTGTAACTTCGATACTAATTATTACAGGTAACTGTAACTTCGATACTAATTATGACTAGTAACTCTTACTTCGTTACTAATTAGGACAAGTAACTGTAATTTTGATAAAAAATTATGGCAGGTAACTGTAACTTCGATACTAATTATGACAGGTAACAGTAACTTCGATACTAATTATGACAGGTAACTGTAACTTCGTTTTTAATTATGACAAGAAACTGTAATTTCGATACTAATTATGGCAGGTAACTGTAACATCGTTACTAATTATGAAAAGTAACTGTAATTTCGATACAAATTATGGCAGGTAACTGTAACTTCGATACAAATTATGACAGGTAACAGTAACATCGATACTAATTATGACAGGTAACAGTAACTTCGTTACGAATTATGGCAAGTAACTGTAATTTCGATACAAATTATGACAGGAAACTGTAACTTCGTTACTAATTATGACAAGTAACTGTAATTTCGATACAATTTATGTAAGGTAACAGTAACTTCGATACTAATTACGACAGGTAACTGTAACTACGATACTTATTATGACAAGTTACTGTAACTTCGATACTAATTATGACAGGTAACTGTAACTTCGGTACTAATTATGACAGGTAGCTGTAACTTCGATACTAATTATGACAGGTAACTGTACCTTGGATACTAATTATGACAAGTAACTGTAACTTCGTTACTAATTATGACAAGTAACTGGAATATCGATACAAATTTTGGCAGGTAACTGTAACATCGTTACTAATTATGACAAGTAACTGTAATTTCGATACAAATAATGGCAGGTAACAGTATCATCGATAGTAATTATGACAAGAAACAGTAACTTCGTTTCTAATTATGACAAGTAACTGTAATTTCGATACAAATAATGGCAGGAAATTGTAACTTCGATACTAATCATGACAAGTAACTCTAATTTCGATACAAATAATGGCAGGAAACTGTAACTTCGATACTAATTATGACAGGTAACTGTATCTTCGATTCTAATTATGACAGGTAACTGTAACTTCGATACTAATTATGACAAGTAACTGTAATTTCGGTACAAATTATGACATGAAACTGTAACTTCGTTACTAATTAGACAAGTAACTGTAATTTCGATACAAATTATGTCAGGTAACAGTAACTTCGATACTAATTATGACAGGTAACTGCAACTTCGATACTTATTATGACAAGATACTGTAATGTCGATACAAATTATGGCAGGTAACTGTAACTTCGATACTAATTATGACAGGTAACAGTAACTTCGATAATAATTATGACAAGTGACTGTATCTTCGATACTAATTTTGACAGGTAACTGTAACATCGATACTAATTATGACAAGTAACTCTAACTTCATTACAAATTATGACAAGTTACTGTAATTTCGATACAAATTATGGCAGGTAACAGTAACTTCGATACTAATTATGACAGGTAACTGTAACATCGATACTTATTAAGACAAGTAACTGTAATTTCGATACAAATTAAGGCAGGTTACTGTAACTTCGATACTTATTATGACAGGTAACAGTAACTTCGATAGTAATGATGACAAGTAACAGTAACTTCGATACTAATTATGACAGGTAACTGTAACTTCGTTACTAATTATGATAAGTAACTGTAACTTCGTTACTAATTATGACAAGTAACTGTAATTTCGATACAAATTTTGGCAGGTAACTGTAACTTCGATATTAATTATGACAAGTAACTCTAACTTCGTTACTAATTATGACAAGTAACTGTAATTTCGATACAAATAATGGCAGAAACTGTAACTTCCATACTATTTATGAGAGGTAAAAGTAACTTCAATACTAATTATGACAGGTAACTGTAACTTCGCTACTAATTATGACAAGTAACTGTAACTTCGATACAAATTATGACAGGTAACTCTAACTTCGATACTAATTATGACAAGGAACTGTAATTTCGATACAAATTATGACAGGTAACAGTAACTTCGATACTAATTATGACAGGTAACTGTAACGTCCTTACTAATTATGACAAGTAACTGTAATTTCGATACTAATTATGACAGGTAACTGTAACTTCGATATTAATTATGACAAGTAACTGTAACTTCGTTACTAATTATGACAAGTAACTGTAATTTCGATACAAATTATGGCAGGTAACTGTAACTTCGAGACTAATTATGACAGGTAACAGTAACTTCGATACTAATTATGACAAGTAACAGTTGCTTCGATACTAATTATGACAAGTAACTGTAACTTCGAAACTAATTATGACAAGTAACTGTAACTTCGATACTAATTATGACAAGGAACTGTAATTTCGATACAAATTATGACAGGTAACTGTAACTTCGAAATTAATTATTACAAGTAACTGTAACTTCGTTACTAATTATGACAAGTTACAGTTGCTTCGATACTAATTATGACAGGTAACTGTAACATCGTTACTAATTATGACAAGTAACTGTAATTTCGATACAAATTATGGCAGGTAAATGTAACTTCGATACTAATTATGACAGGTAACAGTAACTTCGATACTAATTATGACAGAAAACAGTAACTTCGATACTAATTATGACAGGTAACAGTATCTTCGATAATAATTATGGCAGGTAACTGTAACTTCGATACTAATGATGACAGTTAACTGTAACTTCGAAATTAATTATTACAAGTAACTGTATCTTAGAGACTAATTATGACAGGTAACAGTAACTTCGTTACTAATTATGGCAAGTAACTGTAATTTCGATACAAATTATGGCAGGTAACAGTAACTTCGAAACTAATTATGACAGGTAACTGTAACTTCAATACTAATTATGACAAGGAACTGTAATTTCGATACAAATTATGACAGGTAACAGTAACTTCGATACTAATTATGACAGGTAACTGTAACTTCCTTACTAATTATGACAAGTAACTGTAATTTCGATACTAATTATGACAGGTAACTGTAACTTCGAAATTAATTATTACAAGTAACTGTATCTTAGATACTAATTATGACAGGTAACAGTAACTTCGTTACTAATTATGGCAAGTAACTGTAATTTCGATACAAATTATGGCAGGTAACAGTAACTTCGATACTAATTATGACAGGTAACTGTAACTTCTATACTAATTATGACAGGTAACAGTAACTTCGATACTAATTATGACAGAAAACAGTAACTTCGATACTAATTATGACAGGTAACAGTATCTTCGATAATAATTATGGCAGGTAACTGTAACTTCGATACTAATGATGACAGTTAACTGTAACTTCGTTACTAATTATGACAAGTAACTGCAATTTCGATACAAATTATGGCAGGAAACTGTAACTTCGATACTATATATGACAGGTAACAGTAACTTCGATACTAATTATGACAGAAAACAGTAACATCGATACTAATTATGACAGGTAACAGTATCTTCGATAATAATTATAGCAGGTAACTGTTACTTCGATTCTAATGATGACAGTTAACTGTAACTTCGTTACTAATTATGACAAGTAACTGTAATTTCGATACAAATTATGGCAGGAAACTGTAACTTCGATACTAATTATGACAGGTAACAGTAACTTCGATACTAATTATGACAAGTAACAGTAACTTCGATACTAATTATGACAGGTAACAGTAACTTCGATAATAATTATGACAAGTGACTGTATCTTCGATACTAATTTTGACAGGTAACTGTAACATCGATACTAATTATGACAAGTAACTCTAACTTCATTACAAATTATGACAAGTTACTGTAATTTCGATACAAATTATGGCAGGTAACTGTAACTTCGTTACTAATTATGACAAGTAACTGTAATTTCGATACAAATTATGGCAGGAAACTGTAACTTCGATACTAATTATGACAGGTAACAGTAACTTCGATACTATATATGACAGGTAACAGTAACTTCGATACTAATTATGACAGAAAACAGTAACATCGATACTAATTATGACAGGTAACAGTAACTTCGATAATAATTATGACAAGTGACTGTATCTTCGATACTAATTTTGACAGGTAACTGTAACATCGATACTAATTATGACAAGTAACTCTAACTTCATTACAAATTATGACAAGTTACTGTAATTTCGATACAAATTATGGCAGGTAACAGTAACTTCGATACTAATTATGACAGGTAACTGTAACATCGATACTTATTAAGACAAGTAACTGTAATTTCGATACAAATTAAGGCAGGTTACTGTAACTTCGATACTTATTATGACAGGTAACAGTAACTTCGATAGTAATGATGACAAGTAACAGTAACTTCGATACTAATTATGACAGGTAACTGTAACTTCGTTACTAATTATGATAAGTAACTGTAACTTCGTTACTAATTATGACAAGTAACTGTAATTTCGATACAAATTTTGGCAGGTAACTGTAACTTCGATATTAATTATGACAAGTAACTCTAACTTCGTTACTAATTATGACAAGTAACTGTAATTTCGATACAAATAATGGCAGAAACTGTAACTTCCATACTATTTATGAGAGGTAAAAGTAACTTCAATACTAATTATGACAGGTAACTGTAACTTCGCTACTAATTATGACAAGTAACTGTAACTTCGATACAAATTATGACAGGTAACTCTAACTTCGATACTAATTATGACAAGGAACTGTAATTTCGATACAAATTATGACAGGTAACAGTAACTTCGATACTAATTATGACAGGTAACTGTAACGTCCTTACTAATTATGACAAGTAACTGTAATTTCGATACTAATTATGACAGGTAACTGTAACTTCGATATTAATTATGACAAGTAACTGTAACTTCGTTACTAATTATGACAAGTAACTGTAATTTCGATACAAATTATGGCAGGTAACTGTAACTTCGAGACTAATTATGACAGGTAACAGTAACTTCGATAATAATTATGACAAGTAACAGTTGCTTCGATACTAATTATGACAAGTAACTGTAACTTCGAAACTAATTATGACAAGTAACTGTAACTTCGATACTAATTATGACAAGGAACTGTAATTTCGATACAAATTATGACAGGTAACTGTAACTTCGAAATTAATTATTACAAGTAACTGTAACTTCGTTACTAATTATGACAAGTTACAGTTGCTTCGATACTAATTATGACAGGTAACTGTAACATCGTTACTAATTATGACAAGTAACTGTAATTTCGATACAAATTATGGCAGGTAAATGTAACTTCGATACTAATTATGACAGGTAACAGTAACTTCGATACTAATTATGACAGAAAACAGTAACTTCGATACTAATTATGACAGGTAACAGTATCTTCGATAATAATTATGGCAGGTAACTGTAACTTCGATACTAATGATGACAGTTAACTGTAACTTCGAAATTAATTATTACAAGTAACTGTATCTTAGAGACTAATTATGACAGGTAACAGTAACTTCGTTACTAATTATGGCAAGTAACTGTAATTTCGATACAAATTATGGCAGGTAACAGTAACTTCGAAACTAATTATGACAGGTAACTGTAACTTCAATACTAATTATGACAAGGAACTGTAATTTCGATACAAATTATGACAGGTAACAGTAACTTCGATACTAATTATGACAGGTAACTGTAACTTCCTTACTAATTATGACAAGTAACTGTAATTTCGATACTAATTATGACAGGTAACTGTAACTTCGAAATTAATTATTACAAGTAACTGTATCTTAGATACTAATTATGACAGGTAACAGTAACTTCGTTACTAATTATGGTAAGTAACTGTAATTTCGATACAAATTATGGCAGGTAACAGTAACTTCGATACTAATTATGACAGGTAACTGTAACTTCTATACTAATTATGACAGGTAACAGTAACTTCGATACTAATTATGACAGAAAACAGTAACTTCGATACTAATTATGACAGGTAACAGTATCTTCGATAATAATTATGGCAGGTAACTGTAACTTCGATACTAATGATGACAGTTAACTGTAACTTCGTTACTAATTATGACAAGTAACTGCAATTTCGATACAAATTATGGCAGGAAACTGTAACTTCGATACTATATATGACAGGTAACAGTAACTTCGATACTAATTATGACAGAAAACAGTAACATCGATACTAATTATGACAGGTAACAGTATCTTCGATAATAATTATAGCAGGTAACTGTTACTTCGATTCTAATGATGACAGTTAACTGTAACTTCGTTACTAATTATGACAAGTAACTGTAATTTCGATACAAATTATGGCAGGAAACTGTAACTTCGATACTAATTATGACAGGTAACAGTAACTTCGATACTAATTATGACAAGTAACAGTAACTTCGATACTAATTATGACAAGTAACTGTAATTTCGATACAAATAATGGCAGGTAACTGTAACTTCGATACTAATTATGACAGGTAACAGTAACTTCGATACTAATTATGACAGATAACTGTAACTTCGTTACTAATTATGACAAGTAACTGTAATTTCGATACAAATAATGGCAGATACTGTAACTTCGATACTAATTATGACAGATAACTGTAACTTCGCTACTAATTATGACAAGTAACTGTAATTTCGATACAAATTATGACAGGTAACTGTAACTTCGTTACTAATTAAGACAAGTAACTGTAATTTCTATACAAATTATGGCAGGTAACAGTAACTTCGATACTAATTATGACAGGTAACTATAATTTCGATACAAATTATGGCAGGAACTGTAACTTCGATACTAATTATGACAGGTAACAGTAACTTCGATACTAATTATGACAAGTAACTCTAACTTCATTACAAATTATGACAAGTAACTGTAATTTCGATACAAATTATGGCAGGTAACTGTAACTTCGATATTAATTATGACAGGTAACTGTAACTTCGTAACTAATTATGACAAGTAACTGTAATTTCGATACAAATTATGGCAGGTAACAATAACTTAGATACTAATTATGACAGGTAACAGTAACTTCGATACTAATTATGACAAGTTACTGTAACTTCGATACAAATTTTGACATGTAACTGTAACTTCGTTACTAATTATGACAAGTAACTTTAATTTCAATACAAATTATGGCAGATAACTGTAACTTCGATACTAATTATGACAGGTAACAGTAACTTCGATACTAATTATGACAAGTAACTGTATCTTCGATACTAATTTTCACAGGTAACTGCAACTTCGATACTAATTATGACAAGTAACTCTACCT
The DNA here is from genome assembly GCA_946902985.2 of Meconema thalassinum. Lineage (NCBI taxonomy): Eukaryota > Metazoa > Arthropoda > Insecta > Orthoptera > Tettigoniidae > Meconema > Meconema thalassinum. The sequence goes on along the minus strand of OX336388.2, from coordinate 1,174,975,058 downwards.
TCATTACAAATTATGACAAGTTACTGTAATTTCGATACAAATTATGGCAGGTAACAGTAACTTCGATACTAATTATGACAGGTAACTGTAACTTCGATACTTATTAAGACAAGTAACTGTAATTTCGTTACAAATTATGGCAGGTAACAGTAACTCCGATACTAATTATGACAGGTAACTGTAACTTCGATACTAATTATGACAAGTAACTGAAACTTCGTTACTAATTATGACAAGTAACTGTAATTTCGATACAAATTTTGGCAGGTAACTGTAACTTCGATATTAATTATGACAAGTAACTCTATCTTCGTTACTAATTATGACAAGTAACTGTAATTTCGATACAAATAATGGCAGGTAACTGTAACTTCGATACTATTTATGACAGGTAAAAGTAACTTCAATACTAATTATGACAGGTAACTGTAACATCGCTACTAATTATGGCAAGTAACTGTAATTTCGAAACAAATTATGACAGGTAACTGTAACTTCGGTACTAATTATGACAAGTAACTGTAATTTCGATACAAATTATGGCAGGTCACAGTAACTTCGATGCTAATTATGACAGGTAACTATAACTTCGATACTAATTATGACAAGGAACTGTAATTTCGATACAAATTATGACAGGTAACAGTAACTCCGATACTAATTATGACAGGTAACTGTAACGTCCTTACTAATTATGACAAGTAACTTTAATTTCGATACTAATTATGACAGGTAACTGTAACTTCGATATTAATTATGACAAGTAACTGTAACTTCGTTACTAATTATGACAAGTAACTGTAATTTCGATACAAATTATGACAGGTAACAGTAACATCGATACTTATTATGACAGGTAACTGTAACGTCCTTACTAATTATGACAAATAACAGTTGCTTCGATACTAATTATGACAAGTAACTGTAACTTTGAAACTAATTATGACAAGTAACTGTAGCTTCGATACTAATTATGACAAGGAACTGTAATTTCGATACAAATTATGACAGGTAACAGTAACTTCGATACTAATTATGACAGGTAACTGTAACTTCCTTACTAATTATGACAAGTAACTGTAATTTCGATACTAATTATGACAGGTAACTGTAACTTCGATATTAATTATTACAAGTAACTGTAACTTCGTTACTAATTATGACAAGTAACAGTTGCTTCGATACTAATTATGACAAGTAACTGTAACTTTGAAACTAATTATGACAAGTAACTGTAGCTTCGATACTAATTATGACAAGTAACTGTAATTTCGATACAAATTATGACAGGTAACAGTAACATCGATACTTATTATGACAGGTAACTGTAACGTCCTTACTAATTATGACAAATAACAGTTGCTTCGATACTAATTATGACAAGTAACTGTAACTTTGAAACTAATTATGACAAGTAACTGTAACATCGTAACTAATTATGACAAGTAACTGTAATTTCGATACAAATTATGGCAGGTAAATGTAACTTCGATGCTAATTATGACAGGTAACAGTAACTTCGATACTAATTATGACAAGTAACTGTATCTTAGATACTAATTATGACAGGTAACAGTAACTTCGATACTAATTATGACAAGTAACTCTAATTAAATACAAGTTTTTCGGGCTTGTAGGCCATGGTCCAGACAGGATATCTCCCGACGTTTCACCGGAAACTGCGTCCGGCATTATCAAGGGTTCCGCTTCTTTCCTTGGTCAGCAGTGGAATGAGGAAGAGGCTTGAAATAATGGGTAACGGTTTGTAGTGGGGTATTGTTGTTTGAATATGACTGTTGGTTGGGTGGATCTTGGCGATGAACTAACGGATGGAATGTAGTTTGGATCTTCAAATTAGCATGGTGAGCCGAGCGTTCTCTTCGCATTCCGGCTGGACCGTCTGATCTCACGTACATGTTGCGGGGTGCGGTGCGTGCTCCGGCTTCGGCGACCGAGCTTGTGAGGGTCAGGTGTTCCCTGCGTGACTGCCGGGCTGTAGCGGGAAGGTTCTTCAGGTTGACGTGTGAGTGATTTCTTGGCCTATGTGTTCCTAAGAGCCGGGATCCATTTATTACGCACACGTTCAATATCTTCCTTCCGATTGAAATTGTCGGGGTGTTTGAAGATTTCTATGGCTTCCCGTAGCAGCCTGGCGTGGTATTGAGTGGTCGAGGAGAGTATCTCCGTGTCCCCGTACTGTACATCGTGACCGGGCAAGAGAGAATGCTCAGCGACTGACGATTTCTCAGTTTGACCCAGGTGGCTGTATCTGTTATGTTCCTTGAGTCTGGTGGTCACGCTCCTCTTCATCGTTCCTATGTACACCTTCCCACAGGAACACGGGATTCTGTAGACACCTGCAGTGGAGTGTGGGTGGCGCTTGTCTTTAGCGGATCGCATCAAGTCCCGGATTTTGGCGGTGGGTTTATAAACCGTCTTCACCCCATATGTCTTCAGTAATTTGCCTATCCTGTCTGTCACCTTCTTAACGTATGGCAGGAATGCGGTGGCCACCGGAGTTTCCTCAGAATCTTTCCTCGTGCTCCGGCGCCTGGGACGAGAGTCTCGCTCAATCTCCTTATTGCTGTATCCGTTGGCGCATAGGGCCCTCTTTATATGTTTCAGCTCTTGGTTGAGGTTGGATGGCTCACAGATTCTCCTAGCACGGTCTACCAATGTTTTAATAACTCCGTGTTTCTGTCGGGGGTGGTGATTGGATGTCTTGTGTCTCAACCAAGAGCTGAAACATATAAAGAGGGCCCTATGCGCCAACGGATACAGCAATAAGGAGATTGAGCGAGCCTCTCATCCCAGGCGCCGGAGCACGAGGAAATATTCTGAGGAAACTCCGGTGGCCACCGCATTCCTGCCGTACGCGAAGAAGGTGACAGAGAGGATAGGCAAATTACTGAAGACCTATGGGGTGAAGACGGTTTATAAACCCACCGCCAAAATCCGGGACTTGCTGCGATCCGCTAAAGACAAGCGCCACCCACACTCCACTGCAGCTGTCTACAAAATCCCGTGTTCCTGTGGGAAGGTGTACATAGGAACGACGAAGAGGAGCGTGACCACCAGACTCAAGGGACATAACAGACATAGCCGCCTGGGTCAATCTGAGAAATCGTCAGTCGCTGAGCATTCTCTATTGCCCGGTCACGATGTACAGTACGGGGACACGGAGATACTCTCCTCGACCACTCACTACCACGCCAGGCTGCAACGGGAAGCCATAGAAATCTTCAAACACCCCGACAATTTCAATCGGAAGGAAGATATTGAACGTGTGCGTAATACATGGATCCCGGCTCTTAGGAACACCAAGGCCAAGAAATCACTCACACGTCAACCTGAAGAACCTTCCCGCTACAGCCCGGCAGTCGCGCAGGGAACACCTGACCCTCACAAGCTCGGTCGCCGAGCGTGAGCACGCACCGCACCCCGCTACATGTACGTGAGATCAGACGGTCCAGCCGGAATGCGAAGAGAACGCTCAGCTCACCATGCTAATTTGAATATCCAAACTACCTTCCAGCCGTTAGTTCATCGCCAAGATCCACCCAAACCAACAGTCATATTCAATCAACAATACCCCACTACAAAACGTTACCCATTATTTCAATCCTCTTCCTCATTCCACTGCTGACCAAGGAAAGAAGCGGAACCCTTGATAATGCCGGACGCAGTTTCCGGTGAAACGTCGGGAGATATCCTGTGTGGACCACGGCCTACAGGCCCGAAAAACTTGTATTTAATTACGATCGCCGGCCGTGAAAGCCTAAGCAAGTAACTCGAACTTCATTACAAATTATGACAAGTAACAGTAATTTCGATACAAATTATGGCAGGTAACTGTAACTTTGTTACTAATTATGGCAGGTAACAGTAACTTCGATACTAATTATGACAGGTAACTGTAACTCCGATACTAATTATGACAAGTAACTCTAACTTCGTTACTAATTATGACAAATAACTGTAATTTTGATAAAAAATAATGGCAGGTGGAAAAGGGGTGAGTAGTTAGCACCCCAACTGGGAAAAGGGGGATTGGGATTCGGGCACACAGTGAAATTTAAAGAGCGATGAGGAAGAGACCAAATATTGATAACCAAGGTTTGATACATTTATTTGATTTGTGAAGTAATAACAAACATTTTCATTTAGAAGAATAATTAAAAGAAGCTAATAAAAAATGCAAGGTTTCTCCAGGAAACTTAGAATAAAGAAGAATTATAATAAAAATGCATAAAAAGGCCATATAAAGGCGATTAAAAAAGTATGTTTAAGAAAAATATCTAAAAACAAGCAAGAAGCAAGAAAAAAGGCTTAGCCTTGAAAAATGTATAAACCAAGTGAAGGTAGTTCACGTTACCAATAATTCGATACTTTGGTACTTAGTATTTGGCCCGCAGGAAGCGGGTTGTGATCCAAACGAAGGCTTCCTCTAAGCTGCCTCGGCATGCGTTCCGAGAAAGATGGATGGTGGCTCCATTGGCGAATTGCACCCCGCAGGAAGAGACCTCTTGGTAATGATCTGTCCGGCGGTTTACAATCAATTGTAGTTTCTCATCGCCGAGTTGTAGTGAGCTAGCGGGCTGACTTAGTTGCTGAGGTGAAGGTCGTTGACTCATGCCGCGCCCAGCATGACAGAGTCCGAGTGATGAAGCATGCCGCCTGGCAAGGTTCCAGCCACTCAATGTTTACTAACAGGGCCTTCCCAAGAAGGACCTTGCTGTGGAACGGCAGGCAGCCGTGGTCAGACAGGTTCAAGCAGGTAGATGTAGACAAGGCCGCAGAACGGCGAAGCGGAGAATTTATAGTGGAAATGACGACAGCGCGTCGAACAATCCAGAATGAAGGCGGGGCGCCAAACAGCCAATCAGCGCACAGCCCAAGCACATTGCGACGGTTGCCGCTGAGATAAGCACAGTACCTCATGAAAAAGTGTGACAGTATGGTGCGTCTAGAAAGACACTTCAGAAAAAGGTGAGTTGACAAGAATAATAAAGAACAACAATTCAAATGAAACGTAAGTTAAGTAAATAATCAGAACACCGTGTTCATACTGCAATTATAACGAAAAAAAAAATAATGGGGCAAAATGAACGAGTGTTTCAAACCGTGCGGGAAACATAGCCACAAAAAAAACATTCGCAGAAGCGAACATGCTGGGAGGGGCGAGAAAAAATTGCAGTAAGAAGTCGCAGAAGTTAGGTCTCGCGTGGCAAAGGAGCAATCATAGTGATTGGCCTGAGAAACTGGCCAGCAGAAGTCTGCAGTTTTACCACGCGAATCCTACCATCTCTGCCAGGAAAGCACTCAACAATCCTACCCAAATTCCAGACAAGAGGGGGACTAGGGTCTTTCAAAAGGACCAAGTCCCCAATCTGAAGGTTAGAGCAGGAAACACGCCATTTGCCACGCTGCTGAAGCAAACCGAGGTATTCCAACCTCCAGCGGCGCCAAAAATTGTTGCGCAAACTTTCAATTTTGCGCCAAGAAATGGCTAAAGAAGATGGAGAATTAGAATATAATAAAGATGGGGAGGCAGTCAATGGACCACCGATAAGAAAATGGCCCGGCGTTAATGGTAGAAGATCTGAAGGGTCATTAGATAAGGGTGATAAAGGACGAGAATTAATTATGCCCTCAATAAAAATAATTAAGGAGTTAAACTCTTCATGAGATAGGGGGGTGTGGCCACAAACACGTCTAAGGTGTTTCTTAGTGAGTTTCACACAAGACTCCCACCGTCCACCTTGATGGGGCGCATAAGGGGGGATGAAGTGCCACTTGAAATTTCTCTGGTGAGCATAATCAGTAATCCTTTCCAGCGCTGCATTTTGAGTAAGAGCTCTCTTAATTTGCTCAGAAGCTCCGATAAAATTTTTAGCATTGTCGGAGAATACTTCTGAAGGAAGCCCTCGGCGAGCAGAAAATCTGGCAAAAGCTGCCAAAAAATAAGCAGGAGAGGCGTTGGTAACTAGTTCTAAGTGTACTGCTCCGGTGACCATACATACAAACAGCGAAATATAGAGTTTTCCACAAATACATCTTTTGGCCTCAGGAGAATTTTTTCTGTAAACATCCACCCCCGTAAAGGCAAAAGGTCTAGCAGGCGCAGATCTAAAGTTGGGAAGATCACCCATGAGCTGAGTGGTAATTTTAGGGTTGGACTTAAAACATGGAATGCACTTCCGGATAACAGAGGTAACTTCATGGACTCCGTTTATGGGCCAATACCTTTCCCGAATGATGGAAAGTAATGTACGGGTTCCAGCATGAAGATGCTGGTAATGATACTGACGAATGATTAGAGAAGTGACATGATGCTTTGAAGGAAGAATAATTGGGTGTTTTTTATCCTCAGAAAGATCAGCCAAAGATAAACGTCCTCCCACTCTTAATAAACCATCAGCATCCAAAAAGGGGGCGAGTGAGGAAAGCCTACTCGATTTCTTGAGGGATTGACCTTGAGACAACACCTGACATTCTTCAGAGAATATTTCTTGTTGAGTAAGCCATAAGATTTTTGTAGTGGCTAAACCTAATTCAGAAAGGGTTAAATATGGCTTTGGAAAAAGAGGTTGTTCTACCACAAAATATTTCCAACGAAGGAGATAAGCCATAACCCTCACCAATTTATGAAAAGAGGAATATCGCTGCAAAAGAAGGGGAGAGTCAGAAACGAAAAGAGAAGATCCAGTAATCTTACCAACATCCGGCAAGTCTGATAATTCCGGAAGAGGAAAATTTGGCCAAGCGGAAGGTTCTTGTAGAAGCCAAGAAGGACCGTGCCAGTATAATGTCAGGTTAGCCAACATAAGAGGGGAACATCCCCGAGAGATAACATCTGCAGGATTCTCCTTGCCAGATACATGATGCCATTGTTCAAAGTTAGACAATTGTTGTATTTTGGACACTCTATTAGCTACAAACGCCTGCCAATGCGAGGAGGGTTTGGCAATCCATGCCAACGTGATGGCTGAGTCACTCCAAAAGTAAGTTTTGCTAAATCGGATTTTCAAAGATTGGCGGATTTTGACCGATAATTCAACCGCCAGAAGAGCAGCACAAAGTTCCAGACGTGGCAAGGATAAGGATTTAAGAGGAGCTACCTTTGACTTAGCGCAAATTAAATTGGAAAAGAAATATGACTGGTCAAAATTGCGGCAAACAATATACGCACAACACCCATAAGCTTTCAATGAGCTATCGGCAAAGATGTGAAGTTCATATCCTCCACAGGAGGGAAAGGGAATAATCACTCGCGGGATAATGACATTGGAGAGATCTTCCAAGCTATTTCTATAAGAAATCCAATTTTTTTGCAACTCGGAAGGAACTGGTTCATCCCAACCAGTTTTCAAGGACCAAAGGTCTTGCATGAAAAGTTTTGCGGTGACGATAATTGGCGCCAAAAATTGGAGAGGATCAAATATTTTTGCAATCTCAGACAAAATTTGCCGCTTAGTTTGCGGTTTGATGTCACTGAGATTAATTTTGAAAAAGAAAAAATCCTTTTGAGGACTCCAATAGATGCCTAAGGTTTTGATAGAATTACTTTCTTGAAGAAGCTCTACTGAGTCGTTATAGACTGAAGTTAATGGAAATTTGGAAAGAAATTCTTCCGAATTAGAGTTCCATTTGCACAAGGAAAATCCGCCTCCCAAAAGCAAAGCTGTCAAATCTTTAGAGACCTGTAGTGCTTCAGATACTGACTCAAATGAATGAAGAAAATCGTCAACGTAAAATGATGATTTTAACACTTCAGAAGCCTTAGGAGAATACAACGGGCCATCCTGTTCAGCAAGTAATTTCAACGTACGTATGGCTAGAAAAACAGAGGGCTTTAGTCCATAGGTTAAGGTTTTTAGCCGAAAGATCTTGACAGGTTTAGTAGGCTCGTCACGCCAAAGAATTCTCTGAAGGTCGCGCTGTTGTTGATCGACCAAAATCTGTCTATACATCTGCTTGATATCAGATATCACTGCGATAGGGAACAAGCGAAAATTCATCAAGACAGAAGAAATGTCAGATTGAATAGGAGGGCCTGATAATAATGTGTCATTCAGAGAAGTTCCATTGGCATCCAAAGCAGAGCCATTAAAGACCACCCTTATGTTTTCCTTTAAAATCTCATTCTTCCAAACTGGGTGATGATTGAGGTAAATGACTTCAGATGGGGTATAAGAAGCCTCATCTTTCTTGGTAACAACCTCCATGTGATCAAGTGCCTCATATTCCTCCATAAACGTGGAGTATTGAGCTTTAACAACAGGGTCACGTTTAAATTTGTTTTCCACAGCATAGAGTGCTCTAAGAGCCCTAGGGTGTGTTTCAAATAAAAGAGGTGGATTATCCACTCGGGGCATTGTTACGACAAATCTACCCTCTGAATTGCGTTTGGTTGTTTCGCAAAACAGTTTTTCACACATTTCATTTTCAACCGAGGAAGGTGAAGCTGAATCTATAGTTTCGATTTTCCAAAATCTTTCTAAGTTGTAATCGAGACTTGTATTGACAAAATGACATTGAGAGAAATTTTGAAACGACTTACGAGGGACCTGACCCGTTACTAACCAACCTAGCTTGGTATGATGAACAAACACTCCAGGTGATATTTTAACCTGAGAGCTAAGGAGACATTGCCAAAATACTTGGGCACTGAGAAGTATGTCTACCGGGGCGCTCGTATTAAATGTTGGGTCCGCCAACTGAATGTTATGAGGAAATTGCCACTTTCTAATTTCAAAAGAAGTACTAGGGGTATTACTGCCAATAGTATCAATGGCAAGGCAATTCAACTGAAATGTTGTGTTAGAATTAACAGCATCTTTGATGTGAACACGAACAAAATGCAAAGATTTAACATTGCTATTGTTAATACCGGTAACCTGAATTAATGTAGGTTGCTTGGGAAGACCAAGTTTCTTAATGAGACGCTCACTTATGAAGTCATGGGTGGCAGCATTATCCAATAGGGCACGTGCTTCAAGCCATCTACCAGAAGAGTCTTGAACTTTTATTAACACGGTTGATAGTAGCACCTGGGAACTACGAATTGAGCTAGAGCTCTGAGTATAAGATTGCGCATTAGCTCCTGGGGATGCATCTTTAGAACATCCAGGGGAAGGAGCCTGACGTGGCTTTTCAAACCTATGAAGCAAGGTATGATGTTGAGCCTTGCAATGGGAGCAAGTATTTTTAGATAAGCAATCAGGCACCATATGCCTAGTTGACAAACAGTTATAGCAATATCTTTTTTGAGCTATTAATTTGCGTCTTTCATCGGTAGAAAGGGCTTTAAAGGCAACGCAGGAATATAACCTGTGAGGTGCTTTACAGAGAATACAATCCGTTGAGTTATGCTGAACAGTAAAGACAGCAGATTTGTTTATTTTGGCACCGACTGGTTTCACAACATTAGATTTGTTATCTGCACTTCCTGACATATGACAGGCTACGGCTGACAAAACCTGACATCTATTATTCATAAACGTAAGCAATGAGCCATAAGTATATGAAGTGTCATTTGTTAATTCCCTTTCCCATGCCTTTAAAGTTGATGAATCAAATTTAGAAGTAACCAAGTGAACTAAGAATAGATCCCAGTGCTCGACCGGTTGATTCAACCGTGCCAATGCTCTGACGTGTAGTTGGACCGTGTCACTTAAGGCTCGCAGTGTTGACAAGCTGTCAGCTCGCAATGCGGGCAGATTAAATAAGGCTTGAATGTGCCTCTGTAAACATAATTTTTCATTGCCATAACGGCCTTTAAGAAGCTCGATAGCAATGTTATAGTTTTCTCCTGTTAAGGGAAGTTCTCTTATAAGTTGAAGGGGTGGCCCCTGCAAAATGGATTTTAAGTAATGAAATTTCTGAATTTCCGGAAGTGTGGCATTATTATGTACTAATGAACTGAACAATTCAAAGAATGATTGCCACATCTCTTCCTTTCCTGAAAAATGCGGAATTTCAATTTTAGGTAGCAATGGTTTGATACCATTCCCATGGTCGCTAATTCTTCCTTGAGTTTCCTCTACCTTCAACGCCAGGGTCAAAGTTCTTACTAATGCCACAGCCTGAGCGTGTGTATCAAAATAATTACTCTCTACTTCTTCCCTATCTGATTGATGTTCTGGACTTTTGATTTCAATTTCAAGTTGCACGAGATCATATTTCTCGTACGCCTGTTCAAAAGCTTTTAAACGCTGAGATATAATATCAAGATTTTGTTCCTCTTTCGGTAGAGTGGCTAGATATTTTTGAAAACGGGTAAGTTGACCTTTGTAGGCCGCCCGAGAGTTTAACAGTTTATCGTCTATTATTACTGGCATGGCTGGGAAGTTGGAATAACTCACCTACCAAAGCTGCTTGCGGCACCAGACGGACCTGCTTTCCAGAAAGAAACCAGTTATGGAGTAAGCTGGGATTGTCTCCGCTTTCCCGCAGATCTCCTGCGCTAGCCACGATATACTGAAATGTATAAGGCAAATATTAGATTACACAAGTTCTGTTTTTTTTTGGAATAGAATTTGTGGTCTCAGAATAAAGGTTCTGGGTTCGATCCCGGGGTTGAGGTACCATGGAAAAGGGGTGAGTAGTTAGCACCCCAACTGGGAAAAGGGGGATTGGGATTCGGGCACACAGTGAAATTTAAAGAGCGATGAGGAAGAGACCAAATATTGATAACCAAGGTTTGATACATTTATTTGATTTGTGAAGTAATAACAAACATTTTCATTTAGAAGAATAATTAAAAGAAGCTAATAAAAAATGCAAGGTTTCTCCAGGAAACTTAGAATAAAGAAGAATTATAATAAAAATGCATAAAAAGGCCATATAAAGGCGATTAAAAAAGTATGTTTAAGAAAAATATCTAAAAACAAGCAAGAAGCAAGAAAAAAGGCTTAGCCTTGAAAAATGTATAAACCAAGTGAAGGTAGTTCACGTTACCAATAATTCGATACTTTGGTACTTAGTATTTGGCCCGCAGGAAGCGGGTTGTGATCCAAACGAAGGCTTCCTCTAAGCTGCCTCGGCATGCGTTCCGAGAAAGATGGATGGTGGCTCCATTGGCGAATTGCACCCCGCAGGAACAGACCTCTTGGTAATGATCTGTCCGGCGGTTTACAATCAATTGTAGTTTCTCATCGCCGAGTTGTAGTGAGCTAGCGGGCTGACTTAGTTGCTGAGGTGAAGGTCGTTGACTCATGCCGCGCCCAGCATGACAGAGTCCGAGTGATGAAGCATGCCGCCTGGCAAGGTTCCAGCCACTCAATGTTTACTAACAGGGCCTTCCCAAGAAGGACCTTGCTGTGGAACGGCAGACAGCCGTGGTCAGACAGGTTCAAGCAGGTAGATGTAGACAAGGCCGCAGAACGGCGAAGCGGAGAATTTATAGTGGAAATGACGACAGCGCGTCGAACAATCCAGAATGAAGGCGGGGCGCCAAACAGCCAATCAGCGCACAGCCCAAGCACATTGCGACGGTTGCCGCTGAGATAAGCACAGTACCTCATGAAAAAGTGTGACAGTATGGTGCGTCTAGAAAGACACTTCAGAAAAAGGTGAGTTGACAAGAATAATAAAGAACAACAATTCAAATGAAACGTAAGTTAAGTAAATAATCAGAACACCGTGTTCATACTGCAATTATAACGAAAAAAAAATAATGGGGCAAAATGAACGAGTGTTTCAAACCGTGCGGGAAACATAGCCACAAAAAAAACATTCGCAGAAGCGAACAGCAGGTAATTGTAACTTCGATACTAATTATGACAGGTAACAGTAACTTCGATACTAATTATGACAGGTAACTGTAACATCGTTACTAATTATGACGAGTTACTGTAATTTCGATACTAATTATGGCTCGTAACTGTAACTTCGTTACTAATTATGACAAGTAACTGTATTTTGATACAAATTATGGCAGGTAACTGTAACTTCGATACTAATGATGACAGAAAACAGTAACATCGATATTATTATGGCAGGTAACAATAACTTCGATACTAATTATGGCAGGTAACTGTAACATCGATCCTAATTATGACAGTTAACTGTAACTTCGTTACTAATTATGACAAGTAACTGTAATTTCGATACAAATTATGGCAGGTAACAGTAACTTCGATACTAATTATGACAGGTAACAGTAACTTCGATACTAAATATGACAAGTTACTGTAACTTCGATACTAATTATGACAGGTAACTGTAACTTTGTTACTAATTATCACAAGTAACTGTTATTTCGATACAAATTATGGCACGTAACTGTAATTTCGATACTAATTATGGCAGGTGACAGTAACTTCGATACTAATTATGACAAGTTACAGTAACTTCGATACTAATTACGACAGAAAACAGTAACTTTGATACTTATTATGACAGGTAACAGTAACTTCGATACTAATTATGGCAGGTAACTGTAACTTCGATACTAATTATGACAGGTAACTGTAACTTCGTTACTAATTATGACAAGTAACTCTAATTTAGATACAAATTATGGCACGTAACTGTAATTTCGATACTAATTACGGCAGGTAACTGTAACTTCGATACTAATTATGACAAGTAACTCTTACTTCATTACAAATTATGACAAGTAACTGTAATTTCGATACAAATCATGACAGGTAACTGTAACTTCGTTACTAATTATGACAAGTAACTGTAATTTCGATACAAATAATGGCAGAAACTGTAACTTCCATACTATTTATGACAGGTAAAAGTAACTTCAATACTAATTATGACAGGTAACTGTAACTTCGCTACTAATTATGACAAGTAACTGTAATTTCGAAACAAATTATGACAGGTAACTGTAACTTCGTTACTAATTATGACAAGTAACTGTAATTTCGATACAAATTATGGCAGGTCACAGTAACTTCGATACTAATTATGACAGGTAACTGTAACTTCGATACTAATTATGACAAGGAACTGTAATTTCGATACAAATTATGACAGGTAACAGTAACGTCGATACTAATTATGACAGGTAACTGTAACGTCCTTACTAATTATGACAAGTAACTGTAATTTCGATCCTAATTATGACAGGTAACTGTAACTTCGATATTAATTATGACAAGTAACTGTAACTTCGTTACTAATTATGACAAGTAACTGTAATTTCGATACAAATTATGGCAGGTAACTGTAACTTAGAGACTAATTGTGACAGGTAACAGTAACTTCGATACTAATTATGACAAGTAACAGTTGCTTCGATACTAATTATGACAAGTAACTGTAACTTCGAAACTAATTATGACAAGTAACTGAAACTTCGATACTAATTATGACAAGGAACTGTAATTTCGATACAAATTATGACAGGTAACAGTAACTTCGATACTAATTATGACAGGTAACTGTAACTTCCTTACTAATTTTGACAAGTAACTGTAATTTCGGTACTAATTATGACAGGTAACTGTAACTTCGAAATTAATTATTACAAGTTACTGTAACTTCGTTACTAATTATGACAAGTGACAGTTGCTTCGATACTAATTATGACAGGTAACTGTAACATCGTTACTAATTATGACAAGTAACTGTAATTTCGATACAAATTATGGCAGGTAGATGTAACTTCGATACTAATTATGACAGGTAACAGTAACTTCGATACTAATTATGACAGAAAACAGTAACTTCGATACTAATTATGACAGGTAACTGTAACTTCGTTACTAATTAAGACAAGTAACTGTAATTTCGATACAAATTATGGCAGGTAACAGTAACTTCGATACTAATTATGACAGGTAACTATAATTTCGATACAAATTATGGCAGGAACTGTAACTTCGATACTAATTATGACAGGTAACAGTAACTTCGATACTAATTATGACAAGTAACTCTAACTTCATTACAAATTATGACAAGTAACTGTAATTTCGATACAAATTATGGCAGGTAACTGTAACTTCGATATTAATTATGACAGGTAACTGTAACTTCGTAACTAATTATGACAAGTAACTGTAATTTCGATACAAATTATGGCAGGTAACAATAACTTAGATACTAATTATGACAGGTAACAGTAACTTCGATACTAATTATGACAAGTTACTGTAACTTCGATACTAATTATGACAGGTAACTGAAACTTCGTTACTAATTATGACAAGTAACTTTAATTTCGATACAAATTATGGCAGATAACTGTAACTTCGATACTAATTATGACAGGTAACAGTAACTTCGATACTAATTATGACAAGTAACTGTATCTTCGATACTATTTTTCACAGGTAACTGCAACTTCGATACTAATTATGACAAGTAACTCTAACTTCATTACAAATTATGACAAGTTACTGTAATTTCGATACAAATTATGGCAGGTAACAGTAACATCGATACTAATTATGACAGGTAACTGTAACTTCGATACTTATTAAGACAAGTAACTGTAATTTCGATACAAATTATGGCAGGTTACTGTAACTTCGATACTTATTATGACAGGTAACAGTAACTTCGGTAGTAATGATGACAAGTAACAGTAACTTCGATACTAATTATGACAGGTAACTGTAACTTCGATACTAATTATGACAAGTAACTGAAACTTCGTTACTAATTATGACAAGTAACTGTAATTTCGATACAAATTTTGGCAGGTAACTGTAACTTCGATATTAATTATGACAAGTAACTCTATCTTCGTTACTAATTATGACAAGTAACTGTAATTTCGATACAAATAATGGCAGGTAACTGTAACTTCGATACTATTTATGACAGGTAAAAGTAACTTCAATACTAATTATGACAGGTAACTGTAACATCGCTACTAATTATGGCAAGTAACTGTAATTTCGAAACAAATTATGACAGGTAACTGTAACTTCGGTAATAATTATGACAAGTAACTGTAATTTCGATACAAATTATGGCAGGTCACAGTAACTTCGATGCTAATTATGACAGGTAACTATAACTTCGATACTAATTATGACAAGGAACTGTAATTTCGATACAAATTATGACAGGTAACAGTAACTTCGATACTAATTATGACAGGTAACTGTAACGTCCTTACTAATTATGACAAGTAACTGTAATTTCGATACTAATTATGGCAGGTAACTGTAACTTCGATATTAATTATGACAAGTAACTGTAACTTCGTTACTAGTTATGACAAGTAACTGTAATTTCGATACAAATTATGACAGGTAACAATAACATCGATACTTATTAAGACAGGTAACTGTAACGTCCTTACTAATTATGACAAGTAACAGTTGCTTCGATACTTATTATGACAAGTAACTGTAACTTTGAAACTAATTATGACAAGTAACTGTAACTTCGATACTAATTATGACAAGGAACTGTAATTTCGATACAAATTATGACAGGTAACAGTAACTTCGATACTAATTATGACAGGAAACTGTAACTTCCTTACTAATTATGACAAGTAACTGTAATTTCGATACTAATTATGACAGGTAACTGTAACTTCGATATTAATTATTACAAGTAACTGTAACTTCGTTACTAATTATGACAAGTAACAGTTGCTTCGATACTAATTATGACAGGTAACTGTAACATCGTAACTAATTATGACAAGTAACTGTAATTTCGATACAAATTATGGCAGGTAAATGTAACTTCGATGCTAATTATGACAGGTAACAGTAACTTCGATACTAATTATGACAAGTAACTGTATCTTAGATACTAATTATGACAGGTAACAGTAACTTCGATACTAATTATGACAAGTAACTCTAATTAAATACAAGTTTTTCGGGCTTGTAGGCCGTGGTCCAGACAGGATATCTCCCGACGTTTCACCGGAAACTGCGTCCGGCATTATCAAGGGTTCCGCTTCTTTCCTTGGTCAGCAGTGGAATGAGGAAGAGGCTTGAAATAATGGGTAACGGTTTGTAGTGGGGTATTGTTGTTTGAATATGACTGTTGGTTGGGTGGATCTTGGCGATGAACTAACGGCTGGAATGTAGTTTGGATCTTCAAATTAGCATGGTGAGCCGAGCGTTCTCTTCGCATTCCGGCTGGACCGTCTGATCTCACGTACATGTTGCGGGGTGCGGTGCGTGCTCCGGCTTCGGCGACCGAGCTTGTGAGGGTCAGGTGTTCCCTGCGTGACTGCCGGGCTGTAGCGGGAAGGTTCTTCAGGTTGACGTGTGAGTGATTTCTTGGCCTATGTGTTCCTAAGAGCCGGGATCCATGTATTACGCACACGTTCAATATCTTCCTTCCGATTGAAATTGTCGGGGTGTTTGAAGATTTCTATGGCTTCCCGTAGCAGCCTGGCGTGGTATTGAGTGGTCGAGGAGAGTATCTCCGTGTCCCCGTACTGTACATCGTGACCGGGCAAGAGAGAATGCTCAGCGACTGACGATTTCTCAGTTTGACCCAGGTGGCTGTATCTGTTATGTTCCTTGAGTCTGGTGGTCACGCTCCTCTTCGTCGTTCCTATGTACACCTTCCCACAGGAACACGGGATTCTGTAGACACCTGCAGTGGAGTGTGGGTGGCGCTTGTCTTTAGCGGATCGCATCAAGTCCCGGATTTTGGCGGTGGGTTTATAAACCGTCTTCACCCCATAGGTCTTCAGTAATTTGCCTATCCTGTCTGTCACCTTCTTCACGTATGGCAGGAATGCGGTGGCCACCGGAGTTTCCTCAGAATCTTTCCTCGTGCTCCGGCGCCTGGGATGAGAGTCTCGCTCAATCTCCTTATTGCTGTATCCGTTGGCGCATAGGGCCCTCTTTATATGTTTCAGCTCTTGGTTGAGGTTGGATGGCTCACAGATTCTCCTAGCACGGTCTACCAATGTTTTAATAACTCCCTGTTTCTGTCGGGGGTGGTGATTGGATGTCTTGTGTCTCAACCAAGAGCTGAAACATATAAAGAGGGCCCTATGCGCCAACGGATACAGCAATAAGGAGATTGAGCGAGCCTCTCATCCCAGGCGCCGGAGCACGAGGAAATATTCTGAGGAAACTCCGGTGGCCACCGCAATCCTGCCGTACGCGAAGAAGGTGACAGACAGGATAGGCAAATTACTGAAGACCTATGGGGTGAAGACGGTTTATAAACCCTCCGCCAAAATCCGGGACTTGCTGCGATCCGCTAAAGACAAGCGCCACCCACACTCCACTGCAGCTGTCTACAAAATCCCGTGTTCCTGTGGGAAGGTGTACATAGGAACGACGAAGAGGAGCGAGACCACCAGACTCAAGGGACATAACAGACATAGCCGCCTGGGTCAATCTGAGAAATCGTCAGTCGCTGAGCATTCTCTCTTGCCCGTTCACGATGTACAGTACGGGGACACGGAGATACTCTCCTCGACCACTCACTACCACGCCAGGCTGCAACGGGAAGCCATAGAAATCTTCAAACTCCCCGACAATTTCAATCGGAAGGAAGAAATTGAACATGTGCGTAATACATGGATCCCGGCTCTTAGGAACACCAAGGCCATGAAATCACTCACACGTCAACCTGAAGAACCTTCCCGCTACAGCCCGGCAGTCGCGCAGGGAACACCTGACCCTCACAAGCTCGGTCGCCGAGCGTGAGCACGCACCGCACCCCGCTACATGTACGTGAGATCAGACGGTCCAGCCGGAATGCGAAGAGAACGCTCAGCTCACCATGCTAATTTGAAGATCCAAACTACCTTCCAGCCGTTAGTTCATCGCCAAGATCCACCCAAACCAACAGTCATATTCAATCAACAATACCCCACTACAAAACGTTACCCATTATTTCAAGCCTCTTCCTCATTCCACTGCTGACCATGGAAAGAAGCGGAACCCTTGATAATGCCGGACGCAGTTTCCGGTGAAACGTCGGGAGATATCCTGTGTGAAACACGGCCTACAGGCCCGAAAAACTTGTATTTAATTATGATCGCCGGCCGTGAAAGCCTAAGCAAGTAACTCTAACTTCATTACAAATTATGACAAGTAACTGTAATTTCGATACAAATTATGGCAGGTAACTGTAACTTCGTTACTAATTATGGCAGGTAACAGTAACTTCGATACTAATTATGACAGGTAACTGTAACTCCGATACTAATTATGACAAGTAACTCTAACTTCGTTACTAATTATGACAAATAACTGTAATTTTGATAAAAAATAATGGCAGGTAATTGTAACTTCGATACTTATTATGGCAGGTAACTGTAACTTCATTACTAATTATGGCAGGTAACTGTAATTTCGATACAAATTATGGCAGGTAACAGTAACTTCGATAATAATTATGACAAGTAACTGTTATTTCGATACAAAATTATGGCACGTAACTGTAATTTCGATACTAATTATGTCAGGTGACAGTAACTTCGATACTAATTATGACAAGTTACTGTAACTTCGATACTAATTATGACAGGTAACTGTAACTTCGTTACTAATTAGGACAAGTAACTGTAATTTTGATAAAAATAATGGCATGTAACTGTAACTTCGATACTAATTATGACAGGTAACAGTAACTTCAATACTTAATATGACAGGTAACCGTAACTTCGTTACTAATTATGACAAGTAACTGTAATTTCGATACTTATTATGGCAGGTAACTGTAACATCGTTACTAATTATGAAAAGTAACTGTAATTTCGATACAAATTATGGCAGGTAACTGTAACTTCGATACAAATTATGACAGGTAACAGTAACTTCGATACTAATTATGACAGGTAACAGTAACTTCGTTACTTATTATGACAAGTAACTGTAATTTCGATACATATTATGACAGGTAACTGTAACTTCGTTACTAATTATGGCAGGTAACTGTAATTTCGATACAAATTATGGCAGGTAACAGTAACTTCGATAATAATTATGACAAGTAACTGTTATTTCGATACAAAATTATGGCACGTAACTGTAATTTCGATACTAATTATGGCAGGTGACAGTAACTTCGATACTAATTATGACAAGTAACTCTAACTTCATTACAAATTATGACAAGTAACTGTAATTTCGATACAAGTTATGGCAGGTAACTGTAACTTCGTTACTAATTATGGCAGGTAACTGTAATTTCGATACAAATTATGGCAGGTAACAGTAACTTCGATAATAATTATGACAAGTAACTGTTATTTCGATACAAAATTATGGCACGTAACTGTAATTTCGATATTATTATGGCAGGTGACAGTAACTTCGATACTAATTATGACACGTTACTGTAACTTCGATACTAATTATGACAGGTAACTGTAACTTCGTTACTAATTATGACAAGTAACTGTTATTTCGATACAAATTATGGCAGGTAACTGTAACTTCGATACTAATTATGACAGGTAACTGTAACTCCCATACTAATTATGACAAGTAACTCTAAATTCGTTACTAATTATGACAAGTAACTGTAATTTCGATACTAATTATGGCTGGTAACTGTAACTTCGTTACTAATTATGACATGTAACAGTAATTTCGATACAAATTATGGCCGGTAACTGTAACTTCGATACTAATTATGACAAGTAACAGGAACTTCGATACTAATTATGACAAGTAACTGTAACTTCGAAACTAATTATGACAGGTAACTGTAACATCGATAATAATTATGACAAGTAACTGTAATTTCGATACAAATTATGGCAGGTAACTGTAACTTCGATACTAATTATGACAGGTAACAGAAACTTCGATACTAATTATGACAAGTAACTGTATCTTCGATACTAATTATGACAGGTAACTGTAACTTCGATACTAATTATGACAAGTAACTCTAACTTCATTACAAATTATGACAAGTAACTGTAATTTCGATACAAATTATGGCAGGAAACTGTAACTTCGATGACAGGTAACTGTAACTTCGATACTTATTAAGACAAATAACTGTAATTTCGATACAAATTATGGCAGGTAACTGTAACTTCGATACTTATTATGACAGGTAACAGTAACTTCGATAGTAATAATGACAAGTAACAGTAACTTCGATACTAATTATGACATGTAACTGTACTTTCGATACTAATTATGACAGGTAACTGTAATTTCGATACTAATTATGACAGGTAACTGTAACATCGATACTAATTATGACAAGTAACTGTAATTTCGATACAAATTTTGGCAGGTAACTGTAACTTCGATACTAATTATGACAAGTAACTGTAACATCGTTACTAATTATGACAAGTAACTGTAATTTCGATACAAATAATGGCAGGTAACTGTAACTTCGATACTATTTATGACAGCTAAAAGTAACATCAATACTAATTATGACAGGTAACTGTAACTTCGCTACTAATTATGACAAGTAACTGTAATTTCGAAACAAACTATGACAGGTAACTGTAACTTCGTTAATCATTATGACAAGTAACTGTAATTTCGATACAAATTATGGCAGGTCACAGTAACATCGATACTAATTAAGACAGGTAACTGTAACATCGATACTAATTATGACAAGGAACTGTAATTTCGATACAAATTATGACAGGTAACAGTAACTTCGATACTAATTATGACAGGTAACTGTAACTTCCTTACTAATTATGACAAGTAACTGTAATTTCGATACTAATTATGACAGGTAACTGTAACTTCGATATTAATTATGACAAGTAACTGTAAGTTCGTTACTAATTATGAGAAGTAACTGTAATTTCGATACAAATTATGGCAGGTAACTGTAACTTCGGGACCAATTATGACAGGTAACAGTAACTTCGATACTAATTATGACAAGTAACAGTTGCTTCGATACTAATTATGACAAGTAACTGTAACTTCGAAACTAATTATGACAGGTAACTGTAACATCGTTACTAATTATGACAAGTAACAGTAATTTCTATACAAATTATGGCAGGTAACTGTAACTTCGATACTAATTATGACTGGTAACAGTAACTTAGATACTAATTATGACAAGTAACTGTAACTTAGATACTAATTATGACAGGTAACAGTAACTTCGATACTAATTATGAGAAGTAACTCTAACTTCATTACAAATTATGACAAGTAACTGTAATTTCGATACAAATTATGGCAGGTAACTGTAACTTCGTTACTAATAATGGCAGGTAACTGTAATTTCGGTACAAATTGTGGCAGGTAACAGTGACTACGATACTAATTATGACAGGTAACTGTAACTCCGATACTAATTATGACAAGTAACTCTAACTTCGATACTAATTATGACAAATAACTGTAATTTTGATAAAAAATTATGGCAGGTAATTGTAACTTCGATACTAATAATGACAGGTAACAGTAACTTCGATACTAATTATGAGAGGTAACTGTAGCTTCGCTACTAATTATGACAAGTAACTGTAACTTCGATACTAATTATGACAAGTAACTGTTATTTCGATACAAATTATGGCACGTAACTGTAATTTCGATACTAATTATGGCAGGTGACAGTAACTTCGATACTAATTATGACAAGTTACACTAACTTCGATACTAATTATGACAGAAAACAGTAACTTCGATACTTATTATGACAGGTAAAGTAACTTCGATACTAATTATGGCAGGTAACTGTAACTTCGATACTAATTATGACAGGTAACAGAAGCTTCGATACTAATTATGACAAGTAACTGTAACTTCGATACTAATTATGGCAGGTAACTGCAACTTCGTTACTAATTATGACAAGTAACTGTAATTTCGATACAAATTATGGCACGTAACTGTAATTTGGATACTAATTATGACAGGTAACTGTAACTTCGATACTAATTATGACAAGTAACTCTAACTTCATTACAAATTATGACAAGTAACTGTAATTTCGATACAAATTATGGCAGGTAACTGTAACTTCGTTACTAATTATGGCAGGTAACTGTAATTTCGATACAAATTATGGCAGGTAACAGTAACTTCGATAATAATTATGACAGGTAACTGCAACTTCGATACTAATTATGGCAGGTACCTGTAATTTCGAAAATAATTATGGCACGTAACTGTAATTTCGATAATAATTATGACAGGTAACTGTAACTTCGTTACTAATTATGGCAGGTAACTGTAATTTCGTTACTAATTATGACAAGTAACTGTAGCTTCGATACTAATTATGACAGGTAACTGTAACTTCGTTACTAATTATGACAAGAAACTGTAATTTCGACACAAATTATGGCAGGTAACTGTAACTTCGATACTAATTATGACAGGTAACAGTAACTTCGATACTAATTATGACAGAAAACATTAACTTCGATACTTATTATGACAGGTAACAGTAACTTCGATACTAATTATGGCAGGTAACTGTAACTTCGATACTAATTATGACAGGTAACTGTTACTCCGTTACAAATTATGACAAGTAACTGTAATTTCGATACAAATTATTGCAGGTAACTGTAACTTCGATACTATTTATGACAGGTAACAGTTACTTCGATACTAATTATGACAAGGAACTGTAATTTCGATACAAATTATGACAGGTAACTGTAATTTCGATACAAATTATGGCAGGTAACTGTAACTTCGATATTAATTATGACAGGTTACAGTAACCTCGATACTAATTATGACAAGTAAGTGTATCTTCGATACTAATTATGACGGGTAACTGTAACTTCGATACTAATTATGACTAGTAACTCTAACTTCGTTACTAATTAGGACAAGTAACTGTAATTTTGCTAAAAAAATTATGGCAGGTAACTGTAACTTCGATACTAATTATGACAGGTAACAGTTACTTCAATACTAATTATGGCAGGTAACTGTAACTTCGTTACTAATTGTGACAAGTAACTGTAATTTCGATACTAATTATGGCAGGTAACTGTAAAATCGTTACTAATTATGAAAAGTAACTGTAATTTCTATACAAATTATGGCAGGTAACTGTAACTTCGTTACTAATTATGACAAGTAACTGTAATTTCGATACAAATTATGGCTGGTAACAGTAAATTCGATACTAATTATGACAGGTAACTGTAACATTCGATGCTAATTATGACGAGGAACTGTAATTTCGATACAAATTATGACAGGTAACAGTAAATTCGATACTAATTATGACAGGTAACTGTAACGTCGTTACTAATTATGACAAGTAACTGTATTTTCGATACTAATTATGACAGGTAACTGTAACTTCGATATTATTTATGACAAGTAACTGTAACTTCGCTACCAATTATGAAAAGTAACTGTAATTTCGATACAAATTATGGCAGGTAACTGTAACTTCGATACTAACTATGACAGGTAACTGTAACTTCGTTACTAATTATGACAAGTAACTGTAATTTCGATACAAATTATGGCAGGTAAATGTAACTTCGAGACTAATTATGACAGGTAACAGTAACTTCGATACTAATTATGACAAGTAACAGTTACTTCGATACTAATTATGACAAGTAACTGTAACTTCGAAACCAATTACGACAGGTAACTGTAACATCGTTACTAATTATGACAAGTAACTGTAATTTCGATACAAATTATGGCAGGTAATTGTAACTTCGATACTAATTATGACAGGTAACAGTAAATTCGATACTAATTATGACAAGTAACAGTTACTTCGATAATAATTATGACAAGTAACTGTAACTTCGAAACTAATTATGACAGGTAACTGTAACATCGTTACTAATTATGACAAGTAACTGTAATATCGATACAAATTGTGGCAGGTAACTGTCTCTTCGATACTAATTATGACAGGTAACAGTAACTTCGATACTAATTATGACAAGTAACTGTAACTTCGATACTAACTATGACAGGTAACTGTAACTTCGTTACTAATTATGACAAGTAACTGTAATTTCGATACAAATTATGGCAGGTAACTGTAACTTTGAGACTAATTATGACAGGTAACAGTAACTGCGATACTAATTATGAAAAGTAACAGTTACTTCGATACTAATTATGACAGGTTACTGTAACTACGAAACTAATTATGACAGGTAACTCTAACATCGTTACTAATTATGACATGTAACTGTAATTTCGATACAAATTATGGCAGGTAACTGTAACTTCGATACTAATTATGACAAGTAACTGTAACATCGATACTTATTATGAGAGGTAACAATAACTTCGATACTAATTATGACAAGTAACTCTAATTTCATTACAAATTATGAAAAATAACTGTAATTTCGATACAAATTATGGCAGGTAACTGTAACTTCGTTAATAATTATGGCAGGTAACTGTAATTTCGATACAAATTATGGCAGGTAACTGTAACTTCGATACTAATTATGACAGGCAATTGTAACTCCGATACTAATTATGACAAGTAACTCTAAATTCGTTACTAATTATGACAAGTAACTGTAATTTCGATACTAATTATGGCTGGTAACTGTAACTACGTTTCTAATTATGACAAGTAACTGTAATTTCGATACAAAATATGGCAGGTAACTGTAACTTCGATACTAATTATGACAAGTAACAGGAACTTCGATACTAATTATGACAAATAACTGTAACTTCGAAACTAATTATGACAGGTAACTGTAACATCGATAATAATTATGACAAGTAACTGTAATTTCGATACAAATTATGGCAGGTAACTGTAACTTCGATACTAATTAAGACAGGTAACAGAAACTTCGATACTAATTATGACAAGTAACTGTATCTTCGATACTAATTATGACAGGTAACTGTAACTTCGATACTTATTAAGACCAGTAACTGTAATTTCGATACAAATTATGGCAGGGAACTGTAACTTCGATACATATTATGACAGGTAACAGTAACTTCGATAGTAATGATGACAAGTAACAGTAACTTCGATACTAATTATGACAAGTAACTGTAATTTCGATACTAATTATGACAGGTAACTGTAATTTCGATACTAATTATGACAGGTGACTGTAACTTCGATACTAATTATGCCAGGTAACTGTAACTTCGATACTAATTATGACAAGTTACTGTAACTTCGTTACAAATTATGACAAGTAACTGTAATTTCGATACAAATTTTGGCAGGTAACTGTATCTTCGATATTAATTATGACAAGTAACTGTAACTTCGTTACTAATTAAGACAAGTAACTGTAATTTCGATACAAATAATGGCAGGTATCTGTAACTTCGATACTATTTATGACAGGTAAAAGTAACTTCAATACTAATTATGACATGTAACTGTAACTTCGCTACTAATTATGACAAGTAACTGTAATTTCGAAACAAATTATGACAGGTAACTGTAACTTCGTTAATAATTATGACAAGTAACTGTAATTTCGATACAAATTATGGCAGGTCACAGTAACTTCGATACTAATTAAGACAGGTAACTGTAACATCGATACTAATTATGACAAGGAACTGTAATTTCGATACAAATTATGACAGGTAACAGTAACTTCGATACTAATTATGACAGGTAACTGTAACATCCTTACTAATTATGACAAGTAACTGTAATTTCGATACTAATTATGACAGGTAACTGTAACTTCGATATTAATTATGACAGGTAACCGAAGCTTCGATACTAATTATGACAAGTAACTGTAACTTCGATACTAATTATGACAGGTAACTGCAACTTCGTTACTAATTATGACAAGTAACTGTAATTTCGATACAAATTATGGCACGTAACTGTAATTTGGATACTAATTATGACAGGTAACTGTAACTTCGATACTAATTATGACAAGTAACTCTAACTTCATTACAAATTATGACAAGTAACTGTAATTTCGATACAAATTATGGCAGGTAACTGTAACTTCGTTACTAATTATGGCAGGTAACTGTAATTTCGATACAAATTATGGCAGGTAACAGTAACTTCGATAATAATTATGACAGGTAACTGCAACTTCGATACTAATTATGGCAGGTACCTGTAATTTCGATAATAATTATGGCACGTAACTGTAATTTCGATAATAATTATGACAGGTAACTGTAACTTCGTTACTAATTATGCCAGGTAACTGTAATTTCGTTACTAATTATGACAAGTAACTGTAGCTTCGATACTAATTATGACAGGTAACTGTAACTTCGTTACTAATTATGACAAGAAACTGTAATTTCGACACAAATTAGGGCAGGTAACTGTAACTTCGATACTAATTATGACAGGTAACAGTAACTTCGATACTAATTATGACAGAAAACAGTAACTTCGATACTTATTATGACAGGTAACAGTAACTTCGATACTAATTATGGCAGGTAACAGTATCTTCGATACTAATTATGACAGGTAACTGTTACTCCGTTACAAATTATGACAAGTAAGTGTAATTTCGATACAAATTATTGCAGGTAACTGTAACTTCGATACTATTTATGACAGGTAACAGTTACATCGATACTAATTACGACAAGGAACTGTAATTTCGATACAAATTATGACAGGTAACTGTAATTTCGATACAAATTATGGCAGGTAACTGTAACTTCGATATTAATTTTGACAGGTTACAATAACCTCGATACTAATTATGTCAAGTAAGTGTATCTTCGATACTAATTATGACGGGTAACTGTAACTTCGATACTAATTATGACTAGTAACTCTAACTTCGTTACTAATTAGGACAAGTAACTGTAATTTTGATAAAAAAAATTATGGCAGGTAACTTTAACTTCGATACTAATTATGACAGGTAACAGTAACTTCAATACTAATTATGGCAGGTAACTGTAACTTCGTTACTAATTATGACAAGTAACTGTAATTTCGATACTAATTATGGCAGGTAACTGTAAAATCGTTACTAATTATGAAAAGTAACTGTAATTTCGATACAAATTATGGCAGGTAACTGTAACTTCGTTACTAATTATGACAAGTAACTGTAATTTCGATACAAATTATGGCAGGTAAATGTAACTTCGAGACTAATTATGACAGGTAACAGTAACTTCGATACTAATTATGACAAGTAACAGTTACTTCGATACTAATTATGACAAGTAACTGTAACTTCGAAACCAATTACGACAGGTAACTGTAGCATCGTTACTAATTATGACAAGTAACTGTAATTTCGATACAAATTATGGCAGGTAATTGTAACTTCTATACTAATTATGACAGGTAACAGTAAATTCGATACTAATTATGACAAGTAACAGTTACTTCGATAATAATTATGACAAGTAACTGTAACTTCGAATCTAATTATGACAGGTAACTGTAACATCGTTACTAATTATGACAAGTAACTGTAATTTCGATACAAATTGTGGCAGGTAACTGTCTCTTCGATACTAATTATGACAGGTAACAGTAACTTCGATACTAATTATGACAAGTAACTGTAACTTCGATACTAACTATGACAGGTAACTGTAACTTCGTTACTAATTATGACAAGTAACTGTAATTTCGATACAAATTATGGCAGGTAACTGTAACTTTGAGACTAATTATGACAGGTAACAGTAACTTCGATACTAATTATGAAAAGTAACAGTTACTTCGATACTAATTATGACAGGTTACTGTAACTACGAAACTAATTATGACAGGTAACTCTAACATCGTTACTAATTATGACATGTAACTGTAATTTCGATACAAATTATGGCAGGTAACTGTAACTTCGATACTAATTATGACAGGTAACAGTAACTTCGATACTAATTATGACAAGTAACTGTAACATCGATACTTATTATGACAGGTAACAGTAACTTCGATACTAATTATGACAAGTAACTCTAATTTCATTACAAATTATGAAAAATAACTGTAATTTCGATACATATTATGGCAGGTAACTGTAACTTCGTTAATAATTATGGCAGGTAACTGTAATTTCGATACAAATTATGGCAGGTAACTGTAACTTCGATACTAATTATGACAGGCAATTGTAACTCCGATACTAATTATGACAAGTAACTCTAAATTCGTTCCTAATTATGACAAGTAACTGTAATTTCGATACTAATTATGGCTGGTAACGGTAAATTCGTTTCTAATTATGACAAGTAACTGTAATTTCGATACAAAATATGGCAGGTAACTGTAACTTCGATACTAATTATGACAAGTAACAGGAACTTCGATACTAATTATGACAAGTAACTGTAACTTCGAAACTAATTATGACAGGTAACTGTAACATCGATAATAATTATGACAAGTAACTGTAATTTCGATACAAATTATGGCAGGTAACTGTAACTTCGATACTAATTCAGACAGGTAACAGAAACTTCGATACTAATTATGACAAGTAACTGTATCTTCGATACTAATTATGACAGGTAACTGTAACTTCGATACTTATTAAGACCAGTAACTGTAATTTCGATACAAATTATGGCAGGTAACTGTAACTTCGATACTTATTATGACAGGTAACAGTAACTTCGATAGTAATGATGACAAGTAACAGTAACTTCGATACTAATTATGACAAGTAACTGTAATTTCGATACTAATTATGACAGGTAACTGTAATTTCGATACTAATTATGACAGGTGACTGTAACTTCGATACTAATTATGCCAGGTAACTGTAACTTCGATACTAATTATGACAAGTTACTGTAACTTCGTTACAAATTATGACAAGTAACTGTAATTTCGATACAAATTTTGGCAGGTAACTGTAACTTCGATATTAATTATGACAAGTAACTGTAACTTCGTTACTAATTAAGACAAGTAACTGTAATTTCAATACAAATAATGGCAGGTATCTGTAACTTCGATACTATTTATGACAGGTAAAAGTAACTTCAATACTAATTATGACATGTAACTGTAACTTCGCTACTAATTATGACAAGTTACTGTAATTTCGAAACAAATTATGACAGGTAACTGTAACTTCGTTAATAATTATGACAAGTAACTGTAATTTCGATACAAATTATGGCAGGTCACAGTAACTTCGATACTAATTAAGACAGGTAACTGTAACATCGATACTAATTATGACAAGGAACTGTAATTTCGATACAAATTATGACAGGTAACAGTAACTTCGATACTAATTATGACAGGTAACTGTAACATCCTTACTAATTATGACAAGTAACTGTAATTTCGATACTAATTATGACAGGTAACTGTAACTTCGATATTAATTATGACAAGTAACTGTAACTTCGTTACTAATTATGAGAAGTAACTGTAATTTCGATACAAATTATGGCAGGTAACTGTAACTTCGAGACTAATTATGACAGGTAACAGTAACTTCGATACTAATTATGACAAGTTACAGTTGCTTCGATACTAATTATGACAAGTAACTGTAACTTCGAAACTAATTATGACAGGTAACTGTAACTTCGATACTAATTATGACAAGTAACTCTAACTTCATTACAAATTATGACAAGTAACTGTAATTTCGATACAAATTATGGCAGGTAACTGTAACTCCGATGAGAGGTAACTGTAACTTCGATACTTATTAAGACAAATAACTGTAATTTCGATACAAATTATGGCAGGTAACTGTAACTTCGATACTTATTATGACAGGTAACAGTAACTTCGATAGTAATGATGACAAATAACAGTAACTTCGATACTAATTATGACAAGTAACTGTACCTTCGATACTAATTATGACAGGTAACTGTAATTTCGATACTAATTATGACAGGTAACTGTAACTTCGATACTAATTATGACAAGTAACTGTAATTTCGATACAAATTTTGGCAGGTAACTGTAACTTCGATATTAATTATGACAAGTAACTGTAACATCGTTACTAATTATGACAAGTAACTGTAATTTCGATACAAATAATGGCAGGTAACTGTAACTTCGATACTATTTATGACAGGTAAAAGTAACTTCAATACTAATTATGACAGGTAACTGTAACTTCGCTACTAATTATGACAAGTAACTGTAATTTCGAAACAAATTATGACAGGTAACTGTAACTTCGTTAATAATTATGACAAGTAACTTTAATTTCGATACAAATTATGGCAGGTCACAGTAACATCGATACTAATTAAGACAGGTAACTGTAACATCGATACTAATTATGACAAGGAACTGTAATTTCGATACAAATTATGACAGGTAACAGTAACTTCGATACTAATTATGACAGGTAACTGTAACTTCCTTACTAATTATGACAAGTAACTGTAATTTCGATACTAATTATGACAGGTAACTGTAACTTCGATATTAATTATGACAAGTAACTGTTACTTCGTTACTAATTATGAGAAGTAACTGTAATTTCGATACAAATAATGGCAGGTAACTGTAACTTCGAGACTAATTATGACAGGTAACAGTAACTTCGATACTAATTATGACAAGTAACAGTTGCTTCGATACTAATTATGACAAGTAACTGTAACTTCGAAACTAACTATGACAGGTAACTGTAACATCGTTACTAATTATGACAAGTAACTGTAATTTCGATACAAATTATGGCAGGTAACTGTAACTTCGATACTAATTATGACTGTTAACAGTAACTTCGATACTAATTATGACAAGTAACTGTAACTTAGATACTAATTATGACAGGTAACAGTAACTTCGATACTAATTATGAGTAGTAACTCTAACTTCATTACAAATTAAGACAAGTAACTGTAATTTCGATTCAAATTATGGCAGGTAACTGTAACTTCGTTACTAATTTTGGCAGGGAACAGTAACTACGATACTAATTATGACAGGTAACTTTAACTCTGATACTAATTATGACAAGTAACTCTAACTTCGTTACTAATTATGACAAATAACTGTAATTTTTATAAAAAATTATGGCAGGTAATTGTAACTTCGATACTAATAATGACAGGTAACAGTAACTTCGATACTAATTGTGACAGGTAACTGTAACTTCGTTACTAATTATGACAAGTAACTGTAATTTCGATACTAATTATGGCTGGTAACTGTAACTTCGTTACTAATTATGACAAGTAACTGTAATTTCGATACAAATTATGGCAGGTAACTGTAACTTCGATACTAATGATGACAGAAAACAGTAACTTTGATACTAATTATGGCAGGTAACAGTAACTTCGATACTCATTATGGCAGGTAACTGTAAGTTCGATACTAATTATGACAGTTAACTGTAACTTCGTTACTAATTATGACAAGTAACTGTAATTTCGATACAAATTATGGCAGGTAACAGTAACTTCGATACTTATTATGACAGGTAACAGTAGCTTCGATACTAATTATGACAAGTAACTGTAACTTCGATACTAATTATGACAGGTAACTGCATCTTCGTTACTAATTATGACAAGTAACTGATATTTCGATACAAATTATGGCACGTAACTGTAATTTCGATACTAATTATGGCAGGTGACAGTAACTTCGATACTAATTATGACAAGTTACACTAACTTCATTACTAATTATGACAGAAAACAGTAACTTCGATACTTATTATGACAGGTAACAGTAGCTTCGATACTAATTATGACAAGTAGCTGTAACTTCGATACTAATTATGACAGGTAACTGCAACTTCGTTACTAATTATGACAAGTAACTGTAATTTCGATACAAATTATGGCACGTAACTCTAATTTGGATACTAACTATGACAGGTAACTGTAACTTCGATACTAATTATGACAAGTAACTCTAACTTCATTACAAATTATGACAAGTTACTGTAATTTCGATACAAATTATGGCAGGTAATTGTAACTTCGATAATAATTATGACAGGTAACTGCAACTTCGATACTAATTATGGCAGGTAACTGTAACTTCGATACTAATTATGACAGGTAACAGTAACTTCGATACTAATTATGACAAGTAACTCTAATTTCATTACAAATTATGAAAAATAACTGTATTTTCGATACATATTATGGCAGGTAACTGTAACTTCGTTAATAATTATGGCAGGTAACTGTAATTTCGATACAAATTATGGCAGGTAACTGTAACTTCGATACTAATTATGACAGGCAATTGTAACTCCGATACTAATTATGACAAGTAACTCTAAATTCGTTACTAATTATGACAAGTAACTGTAATTTCGATACTAATTATGGCTGGTAACTGTAAATTCGTTTCTAATTATGACAAGTAACTGTAATTTCGATACAAAATATGGCAGGTAACTGTAACTTCGATACTAATTATGACAAGTAACAGGAACTTCGATACTAATTATGACAAGTAACTGTAACTTCGAAACTAATTATGACAGGTAACTGTAACATCGATAATAATTATGACAAGTAACTGTAATTTCGATACAAATTATGGCAGGTAACAGTAACTTCGATACTAATTAAGACAGGTAACAGAAACTTCGATACTAATTATGACAAGTAACTGTATCTTCGATACTAATTATGACAGGTAACTGTAACTTCGATACTTATTAAGACCAGTAACTGTAATTTCGATACAAATTATGGCAGGTAACTGTAACTTCGATACTTATTATGACAGGTAACAGTAACTTCGATAGTAATGATGACAAGTAACAGTAACTTCGATACTAATTATGACAAGTAACTGTAATTTCGATACTAATTATGACAGGTAACTGTAATTTCGATACTAATTATGACAGGTGACTGTAACATCGATACTAATTATGCCAGGTAACTGTAACTTCGATACTAATTATGACAAGTTACTGTAACTTCGTTACAAATTATGACAAGGTACTGTAATTTCGATACAAATTTTGGCAGGTAACTGTAACTTCGATATTAATTATGACAAGTAACTGTAACTTCGTTACTAATTAAGACAAGTAACTGTAATTTCGATACAAATAATGGCAGGTATCTGTAACTTCGATACTATTTATGACAGGTAAAAGTAACTTCAATACTAATTATGACATGTAACTGTAACTTCGCTACTAATTATGACAAGTAACTGTAATTTCGAAACAAATTATGACAGGTAACTGTAACTTCGTTAATAATTATGACAAGTAACTGTAATTTCGATACAAATTATGGCAGGTCACAGTAACTTCGATACTAATTAAGACAGGTAACTGTAACATCGATACTAATTATGACAAGGAACTGTAATTTCGATACAAATTATGACAGGTAACAGTAACTTCGATACTAATTATGACAGGTAACTGTAACATCCTTACTAATTATGACAAGTAACTGTAATTTCGATACTTATTATGACAGGTAACTGTAACTTCGATATTAATTATGACAAGTAACTGTAACTTCGTTACTAATTATGAGAAGTAACTGTAATTTCGATACAAATTATGGCAGGTAACTGTAACTTCGAGACTAATTATGACAGGTAACAGTAACTTCGATACTAATTATGACAAGTTACAGTTGCTTCGATACTAATTATGACAAGTAACTGTAACTTCGAAACTAATTATGACAGGTAACTGTAACTTCGATACTAATTATGACAAGTAACTCTAACTTCATTACAAATTATGACAAGTAACTGTAATTTCGATACAAATTATGGCAGGTAACTGTAACTCCGATGAGAGGTAACTGTAACTTCGATACTTATTAAGACAAATAACTGTAATTTCGATACAAATTATGGCAGGTAACTGTAACTTCGATACTTATTATGACAGGTAACAGTAACTTCGATAGTAATGATGACAAATAACAGTAACTTCGATACTAATTATGACAAGTAACTGTACCTTCGATACTAATTATGACAGGTAACTGTAATTTCGATACTAATTATGACAGGTAACTGTAACTTCGATACTAATTATGACAAGTAACTGTAATTTCGATACAAATTTTGGCAGGTAACTGTAACTTCGATATTAATTATGACAAGTAACTGTAACATCGTTACTAATTATGACAAGTAACTGTAATTTCGATACAAATAATGGCAGGTAACTGTAACTTCGATACTATTTATGACAGGTAAAAGTAACTTCAATACTAATTATGACAGGTAACTGTAACTTCGCTACTAATTATGACAAGTATCTGTAATTTCGAAACAAATTATGACAGGTAACTGTAACTTCGATACTAATAATGACAGGTAACTGTAACTTCCTTACTAATTATGACAAGTAACTGTAATTTCGATACTAATTATGACAGGTAACTGTAACTTCGATATTAATTATGACAAGTAACTGTTACTTCGTTACTAATTATGAGAAGTAACTGTAATTTCGATACAAATTATGGCAGGTAATTGTAACTTCGAGACTAATTATGACAGGTAACAGTAACTTCGATACTAATTATGACAAGTATCAGTTGCTTCGATACTAATTATGACAAGTAACTGTAACTTCGAAACTAACTATGACAGGTAACTGTAACATCGTTACTAATTATGACAAGTAACTGTAATTTCGATACAAATTATGGCAGGTAACTGTAACTTCGATACTAATTATGACTGTTAACAGTAACTTCGATACTAACACATTGCTGACCGGATGTCTGGACATGTCACATCCCCTGTGGACCGGACATTTTGCTACTGAGAATATTCCAGTGCACTAGATTATTTAAAAAAAGTACATAATTGTGGAAATAACCTAGATATTATCTTTCTAGTTATATGAGTATACTTGAGTAGTGCTCAAGGGGGTGATGTATTTGGATACATGACATGTGCAGTGGCGGCTTACAGAAAGAGCAGATGGAGTATATTTGAGGTTAGATTGGTCAACAATCAAAGTACGGTATGTACTTTGGT
This sequence comes from Meconema thalassinum, assembly GCA_946902985.2. Taxonomy (NCBI): domain Eukaryota; kingdom Metazoa; phylum Arthropoda; class Insecta; order Orthoptera; family Tettigoniidae; genus Meconema; species Meconema thalassinum. Next base: position 1,174,940,312 of record OX336388.2, on the reverse strand, counting down.
TGTTATTACGTCACCTAGAGACCTGAATATCACTCTCTAACTCAGTTTCCACTAATTCACTATAACTTGTGTCATTTGAACGATAATATAAACGATAAAACTTATCATCTTATTATACAAGTCCTCCGTCTTGTCATTGATTGAACCAACAGAAGGAAGTTCGATGTTTCGAAACAAAATCAAAGAATAAAAGAAGGCCATGAATAGACAGAAGATGGCACATATACATCTACAAATATCCTTCTCAATGTTCTAGACCGAAATAGTTCAATACATGGTCAAGAGATGTCGCAGGAAGACCGAAAACAATGACGTGTATAAAACCGAGATTTCTCGGGGCCCGTCATCTACCCCTGGCGAGCATACTACGAGATTTCTCGGGGCCCGTCTTCCATGTGTTAATTATGACAAGTAACTGTAACTTAGATACTAATTATGACAGGTAACAGTAACTTCGATACTAATTATGAGTAGTAACTCTAACTTCATTACAAATTATGACAAGTAACTGTAATTTCGATTCAAATTATGGCAGGTAACTGTAACTTCGTTACTAATTATGGCAGGTAACTGTAACTACGATACTAATTATGACAGGAAACTTTAACTCTGATACTAATTATGACAAGTAACTCTAACTTCGTTACTAATTATGACAAATAACTGTAATTTTTATAAAAAATTATGGCAGGTAATTGTAACTTCGATACTAATAATGACAAGTAACAGTAACTTCGATACTAATTGTGACAGGTAACTGTAACTTCGTTACTAATTATGACAAGTAACTGTAATTTCGATACTAATTATGGCTGGTAACTGTAACTTCGTTACTAATTATGACAAGTAACTGTAATTTCGATACAAATTATGGCAGGTAACTGTAACTTCGATACTAATGATGACAGAAAACAGTAACTTTGATACTAATTATGGCAGGTAACAGTAACTTCGATACTCATTATGGCAGGTAACTGTAAGTTCGAAACTAATTATGACAGTTAACTGTAACTTCGTTACTAATTATGACAAGTAACTGTAATTTCGATACAAATTATGGCAGGTAACAGTAACTTCGATACTTATTATGACAGGTAACAGTAGCTTCGATACTAATTATGACAAGTAACTGTAACTTCGATACTAATTATGACAGGTAACTGCAACTTCGTTACTAATTATGACAAGTAACTGATATTTCGATACAAATTATGGCACGTAACTGTAATTTCGATACTAATTATGGCAGGTGACAGTATCTCCGATACTAATTATGACAAGTTACACTAACTTCGATACTAATTATGACAGAAAACAGTAACTTCGATACTTATTATGACAGGTAACAGTAGCTTCGATACTAATTATGACAAGTAACTGTAACTTCGATACTAATTATGACAGGTAACTGCAACTTCGTTACTAATTATGACAAGTAACTGTAATTTCGATACAAATTATGGCACGTAACTCTAATTTGGATACTAACTATGACAGGTAACTGTAACTTCGATACTAATTATGACAAGTAACTCTAACTTCATTACAAATTATGACAAGTAACTGTAATTTCGATACAAATTATGGCAGGTAACTGTAACTTCGATAATAATTATGACAGGTAACTGCAACTTCGATACTAATTATGGCAGGTAACTGTAATTTCGATAATAATTATGGCACGTAACAGTAATTTCGATAATAATTATGACAGGTAACTGTAACTTCGTTACTAATTATGGCAGGTAAATGTAATTTCGTTACTAATTATGACAAGTAACTGTAGCTTCGATACTAATTATGACAGGTAACTGTAACTTCGTTACTAATTATGACAAGAAACTGTAATTTCGATACAAATTATGGCAGGTAACTGTAACTTCGATACTAATTATGACAGGTAACAGTAACTTCGATACTAATTATGACAGAAAACAGTAACTTCGATACTTATTATGACAGGTAACAGTACCTTCGATACTAATTATGGCAGGTAACTGTAACTTCGATACTTATTATGACAGGTAACTGTAACTCCGTTACAAATTATGACAAGTAACTGTAATTTCGATACAAATTATTGCAGGTAACTGTAACTTCGATACTATTTATGACAGGTAAGAGTTACTTCGATACTAATTATGACAAGGAACTGTAATTTCGATACAAATTATGACAGGTAACTGTAATTTCGATACAAATTATGGCAGGTAACTGTAACTTCGATATTAATTATGACAGGTTACAGTAACCTCGATACTAATTATGACAAGTAAGTGTATCTTCGATACTAATTATGACGGGTAACTGTAACTTCGATACTAATTATGACTAGTAACTCTAACTTCGTTACTAATTAGGACAAGTAACTGTAATTTTGATAAAAAAATTATTGCAGGTAACTGTAACTTCGATACTAATTATGACAGGTAACAGTGACTTCAATACTAGTTATGGCAGGTAACTGTAACTTCGTTACTAATTATGACAAGTAACTGTAATTTCGATACTTATTATGGCAGGTAACTGTAAAATCGTTACTAATTATGAAAAGTAACTGTAATTTCGATACAAATTATGGCAGGTAACTGTAACTTCGTTACTAATTATGACAAGTAACTGTAATTTCGATACAAATTATGGCAGGTAACAGTAAATTCGATACTAATTATGACAGGTAACTGTAACATTCCATGCTAATTATGACAAGGAATTGTAATTTCGATGCAAATTATGACAGGTAACAGTAAATTCGATAATAATTATGACAGGTAACTGTAACGTCGTTACTAATTATGACAAGTAACTGTAATTTCGATACTAATTATGACAGGTAACTGTAACTTCGATATTATTTATGACAAGTAACTGTAACTTCGCTACTAATTATGAAAAGTAACTGTAATTTCGATACAAATTATGGCAGGTAACTGTAACTTCGATACTAACTATGACAGGTAACTGTAACTTCGTTACTAATTATGACAAGTAACTGTAATTTCGATACAAATTATGGCAGGTAAATGTAACTTCGAGACTAATTATGACAGGTAACAGTAACTTCGATACTAATTATGACAAGTAACTGTAACTTCGAAACCAATTACGACAGGTAACTGTAACATCGTTACTAATTATGACAAGTAACAGTAATTTCGATACAAATTACGGCAGGTAACTGTAACTTCGATACTAATTATGACAGGTAACAGTAAATTCGATACTAATTATGACAAGTAACAGTTACTTCGATAATAATTATGACAAGTAACTGTAACTTCGAAACTAATTATGACAGGTAACTGTAACATCGTTACTAATTATGACAAGTAACTGTAATTTCGATACAAATTGTGGCAGGTAACTGTCTCTTCGATACTATTTATGACAGGTAACAGTAACTTCGATACTAATTATGACAAGTAACTGTAACTTCGATACTAACTATGACAGGTAACTGTAACTTCGTTACTAATTATGACAAGTAACTGTAATTTCGATACAAATTATGGCAGGTAACTGTAACGTTGAGACTAATTATGACAGGTAACAGTATCTTCGATACTAATTATTACAAGTAACTGTAACTTCGAAACTAATTATGACAGGTAACTGTAACATCGATAATAATTATGACAAGTAATTGTAATTTCAATACAAATTATGGCAGGTAACTGTAACTTCGATACTAATTATGACAAGTAACTGTATCTTCGATACTAATTATGACAGGTAACTGTAACTTCGATACTAATTATGACAAGTAACTCTAACTTCATTACAAATTATGACAAGTACCTGTAATTTCGATACAAATTATGGCAGGTAACTGTAACTTCGATGACAGGTAACAGTAACTTCGATACTTATTAAGACCAGTAACTGTAATTTCGATACAAATTATGGCAGGTAACAGTAACTTCGATACTTATTATGACAGGTAACAGTAACTTCGATAGTAATGATGACAAGTAACAGTAACTTCGATACTAATTATGACAAGTAACTGTAATTTCGATACTAATTATGACAGGTAACTGTAATTTCGATACTAATTATGACAGGTGACTGTAACTTCGATACTAATTATGACAGGTAACTGTAACTTCGATACTAATTATGACAAATTTCTGTAACTTCGTTACTAATTATGACAAGTAACTGTAATTTCGATACAAATTTTGGCAGGTAACTGTAACTTCGATATTAATTATGACAAGTAACTGTAACTTCGTTACTAATTAAGACAAGTAACTGTAATTTCGATACAAATAATGGCAGGTAACTGTAACATCGATACTAATTATGACAAGGAACTGTAATTTCGATACAAATTATGACAGGTAACAGTAACTTCGATACTAATTATGACAGGTAACTGTAACATCCTTACTAATTATGACAAGTAACTGTAATTTCGATACTAATTATGACAGGTAACTGTAACTTCGATATTAATTATGACAAGTAACTGTAACTTCGTTACTAATTATGAGAAGTAACTGTAATTTCGATACAAATTATGGCAGGTAACTGTAACTTCGAGACTAATTATGACAGGTAACAGTAACTTCGATACTAATTATGACAAGTAACAGTTGCTTCGATACTAATTATGACAAGTAACTGTAACTTCGAAACTAATTATGAAAGGTAACTGTAACATCGTTACTAATTATGACAAGTAACTGTAATTTCGATACAAATTATGGCAGGTAACTGTAACTTCGATACTAATTATGACTGGTAACAGTAACTTCGGTACTAATTATGACAAGTAACTGTAACTTAGATACTAATTATGACAGGTAACAGTAACTTCGATACTAATTATGACAAGTAACTCTAACTTCATTACAAATTATGACAAGTAACTGTAATTTCGATACAAATTATGGCAGGTAACTGTAACTTCGTTACTAATTATGGCAGGTAACTGTAATTTCGATATAAATTATGGCAGTTAACAGTAACTACGATACTATATATGACAGGTAACTGTAACTCCGATACTAATTATAACAAGTAACTCTAACTTCGTTACTAATTATGACAAATAACTGTATTTTTGATAAAAATTATGGCAGGTAATTGTAACTTCGATACTAATTATGACAGGTAACAGAAACTTCGATACTAATTATGACAGGTAACTGTAACTTCGTTACTAATTATGACAAGTAACTGTCATTTCGATACTAATTATGGCTGGTAACTGTAACTTCGTTACTAATTATGACAAGTAACTGTAATTTCGATACAAATTATGGCAGGTAACTGTAACTTCGATACTAATGATAACAGAAAACAGTAACTTCGATACTAATTATGGCAGGTAACAGTAACTTCGATACTAATTATGGCAGGTAACTGTAAGTTCGATACTAATTATGACAGTTAACTGTAACTTCGTTACTAATTGTGACAACTAACTGTAATTTCGATACAAATTATGGCAGGTAACAGTAACTTCGATACTATGACAGGTAACTGTAACTTCGTTACTATTTATGACAAGTAACTGTAATTTCGATACAAATTATGGCAGGTAAATGTAACTTCGAGACTAATTATGACAGGTAACAGTAACTTCGATACTAATTATGACAAGTAACAGTTACTTCGATACTAATTATGACAAGTAACTGTAACTTCGAAACCAATTACGACAGGTAACTGTAACATCGTTACTAATTATGACAAGTAACTGTAATTACGATACAAATTATGGCAGGTAACTGTAACTTCGATACTAATTATGACAGGTAACAGTAAATTCGATACTAATTATGACAAGTAACAGTTACTTCGATAATAATTATGACAAGTAACTGTAACTTCGATGACAGGTAACTGTAACTTCGATACTTATTAAGACCAGTAACTGTAATTTCGATACAAATTATGGCAGGTAACTGTAACTTCGATACTTATTATGACAGGTAACAGTAACTTCGATAGTAATGATGACAAGTAACAGTAACTTCGATACTAATTATGACAAGTAACTGTAATTTCGATACTAATTATGACAGGTAACTGTAATTTCAATACTAATTATGACAGGTAACTGTAACTTCGATACTAATTATGACAGGTAACTGTAATTTCGATACAAATTTTGGCAGGTAACTGTAACTTCGATATTAATTATGACAAGTAACTGTAACTTCGTTACTAATTAAGACAGGTAACTGTAATTTCGATACAAATAATGGCAGGTAACTGTAACTTCGATACTATTTATGACAGGTAAAAGTAACTTCAATACTAATTATGACATGTAATTGTAACTTCGCTACTAATTATGACAAGTAACTGTAATTTCGAAACAAATTATGACAGGTAACTGTAACTTCGTTAATAATTATGACAAGTAACTGTAATTTCGATACAAATTATGGCAGGTCACAGTAACTTCGATACTAATTAAGACAGTTAACTGTAACATCGACACTAATTATGACAAGGAACTGTAATTTCGATACAAATTATGACAGGTAACAGTAACTTCGATACTAATTATGACAGGTAACTGTAACATCCTTACTAATTATGACAAGTAACTGTAATTTCGATACTAATTATGACAGGTAACTGTAACTTCGATATTAATTATGACAAGTAACTGTAACTTCGTTACTAATTATGAGAAGTAACTGTAATTTCGATACAAATTATGGCAGGTAACTGTAACTTCGATACTAATTATGACAGGTAACAGTAACTTCGATACTAATTATGACAAGTAACAGTAACTTCGATACTTATTATGACAGGTAACAGTAACTTCGATACTAATTATGGCAGGTAACTGTAACTTCGATATTAATTATGACAGGTAACTGTAACTCCGTTACAAATTATGACAAGTAACTGTAATTTCGATACAAATTATTGCAGGTAACTGTAACTTCGATAATATTTATGACAGGTAACAGTTACTTCGATACTAATTATGGCAGGTAACAGTAACTTCGATACTCATTATGGCAGGTAACTGTAAGTTCGAAACTAATTATGACAGTTAACTGTAACTTCGTTACTAATTATGACAAGTAACTGTAATTTCGATACAAATTATGGCAGGTAACAGTAACTTCGATACTTATTATGACAGGTAACAGTAGCTTCGATACTAATTATGACAAGTAACTGTAACTTCGATACTAATTATGACAGGTAACTGCAACTTCGTTACTAATTATGACAAGTAACTGATATTTCGATACAAATTATGGCACGTAACTGTAATTTCGATACTAATTATGGCAGGTGACAGTATCTCCGATACTAATTATGACAAGTTACACTAACTTCGATACTAATTATGACAGAAAACAGTAACTTCGATACTTATTATGACAGGTAACAGTAGCTTCGATACTAATTATGACAAGTAACTGTAACTTCGATACTAATTATGACAGGTAACTGCAACTTCGTTACTAATTATGACAAGTAACTGTAATTTCGATACAAATTATGGCACGTAACTCTAATTTGGATACTAACTATGACAGGTAACTGTAACTTCGATACTAATTATGACAAGTAACTCTAACTTCATTACAAATTATGACAAGTAACTGTAATTTCGATACAAATTATGGCAGGTAACTGTAACTTCGATAATAATTATGACAGGTAACTGCAACTTCGATACTAATTATGGCAGGTAACTGTAATTTCGATAATAATTATGGCACGTAACAGTAATTTCGATAATAATTATGACAGGTAACTGTAACTTCGTTACTAATTATGGCAGGTAAATGTAATTTCGTTACTAATTATGACAAGTAACTGTAGCTTCGATACTAATTATGACAGGTAACTGTAACTTCGTTACTAATTATGACAAGAAACTGTAATTTCGATACAAATTATGGCAGGTAACTGTAACTTCGATACTAATTATGACAGGTAACAGTAACTTCGATACTAATTATGACAGAAAACAGTAACTTCGATACTTATTATGACAGGTAACAGTACCTTCGATACTAATTATGGCAGGTAACTGTAACTTCGATACTTATTATGACAGGTAACTGTAACTCCGTTACAAATTATGACAAGTAACTGTAATTTCGATACAAATTATTGCAGGTAACTGTAACTTCGATACTATTTATGACAGGTAAGAGTTACTTCGATACTAATTATGACAAGGAACTGTAATTTCGATACAAATTATGACAGGTAACTGTAATTTCGATACAAATTATGGCAGGTAACTGTAACTTCGATATTAATTATGACAGGTTACAGTAACCTCGATACTAATTATGACAAGTAAGTGTATCTTCGATACTAATTATGACGGGTAACTGTAACTTCGATACTAATTATGACTAGTAACTCTAACTTCGTTACTAATTAGGACAAGTAACTGTAATTTTGATAAAAAAATTATTGCAGGTAACTGTAACTTCGATACTAATTATGACAGGTAACAGTGACTTCAATACTAGTTATGGCAGGTAACTGTAACTTCGTTACTAATTATGACAAGTAACTGTAATTTCGATACTTATTATGGCAGGTAACTGTAAAATCGTTACTAATTATGAAAAGTAACTGTAATTTCGATACAAATTATGGCAGGTAACTGTAACTTCGTTACTAATTATGACAAGTAACTGTAATTTCGATACAAATTATGGCAGGTAACAGTAAATTCGATACTAATTATGACAGGTAACTGTAACATTCCATGCTAATTATGACAAGGAATTGTAATTTCGATGCAAATTATGACAGGTAACAGTAAATTCGATAATAATTATGACAGGTAACTGTAACGTCGTTACTAATTATGACAAGTAACTGTAATTTCGATACTAATTATGACAGGTAACTGTAACTTCGATATTATTTATGACAAGTAACTGTAACTTCGCTACTAATTATGAAAAGTAACTGTAATTTCGATACAAATTATGGCAGGTAACTGTAACTTCGATACTAACTATGACAGGTAACTGTAACTTCGTTACTAATTATGACAAGTAACTGTAATTTCGATACAAATTATGGCAGGTAAATGTAACTTCGAGACTAATTATGACAGGTAACAGTAACTTCGATACTAATTATGACAAGTAACTGTAACTTCGAAACCAATTACGACAGGTAACTGTAACATCGTTACTAATTATGACAAGTAACAGTAATTTCGATACAAATTACGGCAGGTAACTGTAACTTCGATACTAATTATGACAGGTAACAGTAAATTCGATACTAATTATGACAAGTAACAGTTACTTCGATAATAATTATGACAAGTAACTGTAACTTCGAAACTAATTATGACAGGTAACTGTAACATCGTTACTAATTATGACAAGTAACTGTAATTTCGATACAAATTGTGGCAGGTAACTGTCTCTTCGATACTATTTATGACAGGTAACAGTAACTTCGATACTAATTATGACAAGTAACTGTAACTTCGATACTAACTATGACAGGTAACTGTAACTTCGTTACTAATTATGACAAGTAACTGTAATTTCGATACAAATTATGGCAGGTAACTGTAACGTTGAGACTAATTATGACAGGTAACAGTATCTTCGATACTAATTATTACAAGTAACTGTAACTTCGAAACTAATTATGACAGGTAACTGTAACATCGATAATAATTATGACAAGTAATTGTAATTTCAATACAAATTATGGCAGGTAACTGTAACTTCGATACTAATTATGACAAGTAACTGTATCTTCGATACTAATTATGACAGGTAACTGTAACTTCGATACTAATTATGACAAGTAACTCTAACTTCATTACAAATTATGACAAGTACCTGTAATTTCGATACAAATTATGGCAGGTAACTGTAACTTCGATGACAGGTAACAGTAACTTCGATACTTATTAAGACCAGTAACTGTAATTTCGATACAAATTATGGCAGGTAACAGTAACTTCGATACTTATTATGACAGGTAACAGTAACTTCGATAGTAATGATGACAAGTAACAGTAACTTCGATACTAATTATGACAAGTAACTGTAATTTCGATACTAATTATGACAGGTAACTGTAATTTCGATACTAATTATGACAGGTGACTGTAACTTCGATACTAATTATGACAGGTAACTGTAACTTCGATACTAATTATGACAAATTTCTGTAACTTCGTTACTAATTATGACAAGTAACTGTAATTTCGATACAAATTTTGGCAGGTAACTGTAACTTCGATATTAATTATGACAAGTAACTGTAACTTCGTTACTAATTAAGACAAGTAACTGTAATTTCGATACAAATAATGGCAGGTAACTGTAACATCGATACTAATTATGACAAGGAACTGTAATTTCGATACAAATTATGACAGGTAACAGTAACTTCGATACTAATTATGACAGGTAACTGTAACATCCTTACTAATTATGACAAGTAACTGTAATTTCGATACTAATTATGACAGGTAACTGTAACTTCGATATTAATTATGACAAGTAACTGTAACTTCGTTACTAATTATGAGAAGTAACTGTAATTTCGATACAAATTATGGCAGGTAACTGTAACTTCGAGACTAATTATGACAGGTAACAGTAACTTCGATACTAATTATGACAAGTAACAGTTGCTTCGATACTAATTATGACAAGTAACTGTAACTTCGAAACTAATTATGAAAGGTAACTGTAACATCGTTACTAATTATGACAAGTAACTGTAATTTCGATACAAATTATGGCAGGTAACTGTAACTTCGATACTAATTATGACTGGTAACAGTAACTTCGGTACTAATTATGACAAGTAACTGTAACTTAGATACTAATTATGACAGGTAACAGTAACTTCGATACTAATTATGACAAGTAACTCTAACTTCATTACAAATTATGACAAGTAACTGTAATTTCGATACAAATTATGGCAGGTAACTGTAACTTCGTTACTAATTATGGCAGGTAACTGTAATTTCGATATAAATTATGGCAGTTAACAGTAACTACGATACTATATATGACAGGTAACTGTAACTCCGATACTAATTATAACAAGTAACTCTAACTTCGTTACTAATTATGACAAATAACTGTATTTTTGATAAAAATTATGGCAGGTAATTGTAACTTCGATACTAATTATGACAGGTAACAGAAACTTCGATACTAATTATGACAGGTAACTGTAACTTCGTTACTAATTATGACAAGTAACTGTCATTTCGATACTAATTATGGCTGGTAACTGTAACTTCGTTACTAATTATGACAAGTAACTGTAATTTCGATACAAATTATGGCAGGTAACTGTAACTTCGATACTAATGATAACAGAAAACAGTAACTTCGATACTAATTATGGCAGGTAACAGTAACTTCGATACTAATTATGGCAGGTAACTGTAAGTTCGATACTAATTATGACAGTTAACTGTAACTTCGTTACTAATTGTGACAACTAACTGTAATTTCGATACAAATTATGGCAGGTAACAGTAACTTCGATACTATGACAGGTAACTGTAACTTCGTTACTATTTATGACAAGTAACTGTAATTTCGATACAAATTATGGCAGGTAAATGTAACTTCGAGACTAATTATGACAGGTAACAGTAACTTCGATACTAATTATGACAAGTAACAGTTACTTCGATACTAATTATGACAAGTAACTGTAACTTCGAAACCAATTACGACAGGTAACTGTAACATCGTTACTAATTATGACAAGTAACTGTAATTACGATACAAATTATGGCAGGTAACTGTAACTTCGATACTAATTATGACAGGTAACAGTAAATTCGATACTAATTATGACAAGTAACAGTTACTTCGATAATAATTATGACAAGTAACTGTAACTTCGATGACAGGTAACTGTAACTTCGATACTTATTAAGACCAGTAACTGTAATTTCGATACAAATTATGGCAGGTAACTGTAACTTCGATACTTATTATGACAGGTAACAGTAACTTCGATAGTAATGATGACAAGTAACAGTAACTTCGATACTAATTATGACAAGTAACTGTAATTTCGATACTAATTATGACAGGTAACTGTAATTTCAATACTAATTATGACAGGTAACTGTAACTTCGATACTAATTATGACAGGTAACTGTAATTTCGATACAAATTTTGGCAGGTAACTGTAACTTCGATATTAATTATGACAAGTAACTGTAACTTCGTTACTAATTAAGACAGGTAACTGTAATTTCGATACAAATAATGGCAGGTAACTGTAACTTCGATACTATTTATGACAGGTAAAAGTAACTTCAATACTAATTATGACATGTAATTGTAACTTCGCTACTAATTATGACAAGTAACTGTAATTTCGAAACAAATTATGACAGGTAACTGTAACTTCGTTAATAATTATGACAAGTAACTGTAATTTCGATACAAATTATGGCAGGTCACAGTAACTTCGATACTAATTAAGACAGTTAACTGTAACATCGACACTAATTATGACAAGGAACTGTAATTTCGATACAAATTATGACAGGTAACAGTAACTTCGATACTAATTATGACAGGTAACTGTAACATCCTTACTAATTATGACAAGTAACTGTAATTTCGATACTAATTATGACAGGTAACTGTAACTTCGATATTAATTATGACAAGTAACTGTAACTTCGTTACTAATTATGAGAAGTAACTGTAATTTCGATACAAATTATGGCAGGTAACTGTAACTTCGATACTAATTATGACAGGTAACAGTAACTTCGATACTAATTATGACAAGTAACAGTAACTTCGATACTTATTATGACAGGTAACAGTAACTTCGATACTAATTATGGCAGGTAACTGTAACTTCGATATTAATTATGACAGGTAACTGTAACTCCGTTACAAATTATGACAAGTAACTGTAATTTCGATACAAATTATTGCAGGTAACTGTAACTTCGATAATATTTATGACAGGTAACAGTTACTTCGATACTAATTATGACAAGTAACAGTAACTTCGGTACTAATTATGACAGGTAACTGTAACTTCGAAACTAATTATGACAGGTAACTGTAACATCGTTACTAATTATGACAAGTAACTGTAATTTCGATACAAATTATGGCAGGTAACTGTAACTTCGATACTTATTATGACAGGTAACAGTAACTTCGATAGTAATGATGACAAATAACAGTAACTTCGATACTAATTATGACAAGTAACTGTACCTTCGATACTAATTATGACAGGTAACTGTAATTTCGATACTAATTATGACAGGTAACTGTAACTTCGATACTAATTATGACAAGTAACTGTAATTTCGATACAAATTTTGGCAGGTAACTGTAACTTCGATATTAATTATGACAAGTAACTGTAACATCGTTACTAATTATGACAAGTAACTGTAATTTCGATACAAATAATGGCAGGTAACTGTAACTTCGATACTATTTATGACAGGTAAAAGTAACTTCAATACTAATTATGACAGGTAACTGTAACTTCGCTACTAATTATGACAAGTATCTGTAATTTCGAAACAAATTATGACAGGTAACTGTAACTTCGATACTAATAATGACAGGTAACTGTAACTTCCTTACTAATTATGACAAGTAACTGTAATTTCGATACTAATTATGACAGGTAACTGTAACTTCGATATTAATTATGACAAGTAACTGTTACTTCGTTACTAATTATGAGAAGTAACTGTAATTTCGATACAAATTATGGCAGGTAATTGTAACTTCGAGACTAATTATGACAGGTAACAGTAACTTCGATACTAATTATGACAAGTATCAGTTGCTTCGATACTAATTATGACAAGTAACTGTAACTTCGAAACTAACTATGACAGGTAACTGTAACATCGTTACTAATTATGACAAGTAACTGTAATTTCGATACAAATTATGGCAGGTAACTGTAACTTCGATACTAATTATGACTGTTAACAGTAACTTCGATACTAATTATGACAAGTAACTGTAACTTAGATACTAATTATGACAGGTAACAGTAACTTCGATACTAATTATGAGTAGTAACTCTAACTTCATTACAAATTATGACAAGTAACTGTAATTTCGATTCAAATTATGGCAGGTAACTGTAACTTCGTTACTAATTATGGCAGGTAACTGTAACTACGATACTAATTATGACAGGAAACTTTAACTCTGATACTAATTATGACAAGTAACTCTAACTTCGTTACTAATTATGACAAATAACTGTAATTTTTATAAAAAATTATGGCAGGTAATTGTAACTTCGATACTAATAATGACAAGTAACAGTAACTTCGATACTAATTGTGACAGGTAACTGTAACTTCGTTACTAATTATGACAAGTAACTGTAATTTCGATACTAATTATGGCTGGTAACTGTAACTTCGTTACTAATTATGACAAGTAACTGTAATTTCGATACAAATTATGGCAGGTAACTGTAACTTCGATACTAATGATGACAGAAAACAGTAACTTTGATACTAATTATGGCAGGTAACAGTAACTTCGATACTCATTATGGCAGGTAACTGTAAGTTCGATACTAATTATGACAGTTAACTGTAACTTCGTTACTAATTATGACAAGTAACTGTAATTTCGATACAAATTATGGCAGGTAACAGTAACTTCGATACTTATTATGACAGGTAACAGTAGCTTCGATACTAATTATGACAAGTAACTGTAACTTCGATACTAATTATGACAGGTAACTGCAACTTCGTTACTAATTATGACAAGTAACTGATATTTCGATACAAATTATGGCACGTAACTGTAATTTCGATACTAATTATGGCAGGTGACAGTAACTCCGATACTAATTATGACAAGTTACACTAACTTCGATACTAATTATGACAGAAAACAGTAACTTCGATACTTATTATGACAGGTAACAGTAGCTTCGATACTAATTATGACAAGTAACTGTAACTTCGATACTAATTATGACAGGTAACTGCAACTTCGTTACTAATTATGACAAGTAACTGTAATTTCGATACAAATTATGGCACGTAACTCTAATTTGGATACTAACTATGACAGGTAACTGTAACTTCGATACTAATTATGACAAGTAACTCTAACATCATTACAAATTATGACAAGTAACTGTAATTTCGATACAAATTATGGCAGGTAACTGTAACTTCGATAATAATTATGACAGGTAACTGCAACTTCGATACTAATTATGGCAGGTAACTGTAATTTCGATAATAATTATGGCACGTAACAGTAATTTCGATAATAATTATGACAGGTAACTGTAACTTCGTTACTAATTATGGCAGGTAAATGTAATTTCGTTACTAATTATGACAAGTAACTGTAGCTTCGATACTAATTATGACAGGTAACTGTAACTTCGTTACTAATTATGACAAGAAACTGTAATTTCGATACAAATTATGGCAGGTAACTGTAACTTCGATACTAATTATGACAGGTAACAGTAACTTCGATACTAATTATGACAGAAAACAGTAACTTCGATACTTATTATGACAGGTAACAGTACCTTCGATACTAATTATGGCAGGTAACTGTAACTTCGATACTTATTATGACAGGTAACTGTAACTCCGTTACAAATTATGACAAGTAACTGTAATTTCGATACAAATTATTGCAGGTAACTGTAACTTCGATACTATTTATGACAGGTAAGAGTTACTTCGATACTAATTATGACAAGGAACTGTAATTTCGATACAAATTATGACAGGTAACTGTAATTTCGATACAAATTATGGCCGGTAACTGTAACTTCGATATTAATTATGACAGGTTACAGTAACCTCGATACTAATTATGACAAGTAAGTGTATCTTCGATACTAATTATGACGGGTAACTGTAACTTCGATACTAATTATGACTAGTAACTCTAACTTCGTTACTAATTAGGACAAGTAACTGTAATTTTGATAAAAAAATTATTGCAGGTAACTGTAACTTCGATACTAATTATGACAGGTAACAGTGACTTCAATACTAGTTATGGCAGGTAACTGTAACTTCGTTACTAATTATGACAAGTAACTGTAATTTCGATACTTATTATGGCAGGTAACTGTAAAATCGTTACTAATTATGAAAAGTAACTGTAATTTCGATACAAATTATGGCAGGTAACTGTAACTTCGTTACTAATTATGACAAGTAACTGTAATTTCGATACAAATTATGGCAGGTAACAGTAAATTCGATACTAATTATGACAGGTAACTGTAACATTCCATGCTAATTATGACAAGGAATTGTAATTTCGATGCAAATTATGACAGGTAACAGTAAATTCGATAATAATTATGACAGGTAACTGTAACGTCGTTACTAATTATGACAAGTAACTGTAATTTCGATACTAATTATGACAGGTAACTGTAACTTCGATATTATTTATGACAAGTAACTGTAACTTCGCTACTAATTATGAAAAGTAACTGTAATTTCGATACAAATTATGGCAGGTAACTGTAACTACGATACTAACTATGACAGGTAACTGTAACTTCGTTACTAATTATGACAAGTAACTGTAATTTCGATACAAATTATGGCAGGTAAATGTAACTTCGAGACTAATTATGACAGGTAACAGTAACTTCGATACAAATTATGACAAGTAACAGTTACTTCGATACTAATTATGACAAGTAACTGTAACTTCGAAACCAATTACGACAGGTAACTGTAACATCGTTACTAATTATGACAAGTAACAGTAATTTCGATACAAATTACGGCAGGTAACTGTAACTTCGATACTAATTATGACAGGTAACAGTAAATTCGATACTAATTATGACAAGTAACAGTTACTTCGATAATAATTATGACAAGTAACTGTAACTTCGAAA
Source organism: Meconema thalassinum (assembly GCA_946902985.2). Taxonomy (NCBI): domain Eukaryota; kingdom Metazoa; phylum Arthropoda; class Insecta; order Orthoptera; family Tettigoniidae; genus Meconema; species Meconema thalassinum. The sequence goes on along the minus strand of OX336388.2, from coordinate 1,174,923,424 downwards.
CTAATTATGACAGGTAACTGTAACATCGTTACTAATTATGACAAGTAACTGTAATTTCGATACAAATTGTGGCAGGTAACTGTCTCTTCGATACTATTTATGACAGGTAACAGTAACTTCGATACTAATTATGACAAGTAACTGTAACTTCGATACTAACTATGACAGGTAACTGTAACTTCGTTACTAATTATGACAAGTAACTGTAATTTCGATACAAATTATGGCAGGTAACTGTAACGTTGAGACTAATTATGACAGGTAACAGTATCTTCGATACTAATTATTACAAGTAACTGTAACTTCGAAACTAATTATGACAGGTAACTGTAACATCGATAATAATTATGACAAGTAATTGTAATTTCAATACAAATTATGGCAGGTAACTGTAACTTCGATACTAATTATGACAAGTAACTGTATCTTCGATACTAATTATGACAGGTAACTGTAACTTCGATACTAATTATGAAAAGTAACTCTAACTTCATTACAAATTATGACAAGTACCTGTAATTTCGATACAAATTATGGCAGGTAACTGTAACTTCGATGACAGGTAACAGTAACTTCGATACTTATTAAGACCAGTAACTGTAATTTCGATACAAATTATGGCAGGTAACAGTAACTTCGATACTTATTATGACAGGTAACAGTAACTTCGATAGTAATGATGACAAGTAACAGTAACTTCGATACTAATTATGACAAGTAACTGTAATTTCGATACTAATTATGACAGGTAACTGTAATTTCGATACTAATTATGACAGGTGACTGTAACTTCGATACTAATTATGACAGGTAACTGTAACTTCGATACTAATTATGACAAATTTCTGTAACTTCGTTACTAATTATGACAAGTAACTGTAATTTCGATACAAATTTTGGCAGGTAACTGTAACTTCGATATTAATTATGACAAGTAACTGTAACTTCGTTACTAATTAAGACAAGTAACTGTAATTTCGATACAAATAATGGCAGGTAACTGTAACATCGATACTAATTATGACAAGGAACTGTAATTTCGATACAAATTATGACAGGTAACAGTAACTTCGATACTAATTATGACAGGTAACTGTAACATCCTTACTAATTATGACAAGTAACTGTAATTTCGATACTAATTATGACAGGTAACTGTAACTTCGATATTAATTATGACAAGTAACTGTAACTTCGTTACTAATTATGAGAAGTAACTGTAATTTCGATACAAATTATGGCAGGTAACTGTAACTTCGAGACTAATTATGACAGGTAACAGTAACTTCGATACTAATTATGACAAGTAACAGTTGCTTCGATACTAATTATGACAAGTAACTGTAACTTCGAAACTAATTATGAAAGGTAACTGTAACATCGTTACTAATTATGACAAGTAACTGTAATTTCGATACAAATTATGGCAGGTAACTGTAACTTCGATACTAATTATGACTGGTAACAGTAACTTCGGTACTAATTATGACAAGTAACTGTAACTTAGATACTAATTATGACAGGTAACAGTAACTTCGATACTAATTATGACAAGTAACTCTAACTTCATTACAAATTATGACAAGTAACTGTAATTTCGATACAAATTATGGCAGGTAACTGTAACTTCGTTACTAATTATGGCAGGTAACTGTAATTTCGATATAAATTATGGCAGTTAACAGTAACTACGATACTATATATGACAGGTAACTATAACTCCGATACTAATTATAACAAGTAACTCTAACTTCGTTACTAATTATGACAAATAACTGTATTTTTGATAAAAATTATGGCAGGTAATTGTAACTTCGATACTAATTATGACAGGTAACAGAAACTTCGATACTAATTATGACAGGTAACTGTAACTTCGTTACTAATTATGACAAGTAACTGTAATTTCGATACTAATTATGGCTGGTAACTGTAACTTCGTTACTAATTATGACAAGTAACTGTAATTTCGATACAAATTATGGCAGGTAACTGTAACTTCGATACTAATGATAACAGAAAACAGTAACTTCGATACTAATTATGGCAGGTAACAGTAACTTCGATACTAATTATGGCAGGTAACTGTAAGTTCGATACTAATTATGACAGTTAACTGTAACTTCGTTACTAATTGTGACAACTAACTGTAATTTCGATACAAATTATGGCAGGTAACAGTAACTTCGATACTATGACAGGTAACTGTAACTTCGTTACTATTTATGACAAGTAACTGTAATTTCGATACAAATTATGGCAGGTAACTGTAACTTCGATACTATTTATGACAGGTAAAAGTAACTTCAATACTAATTATGACATGTAATTGTAACTTCGCTACTAATTATGACAAGTAACTGTAATTTCGAAACAAATTATGACAGGTAACTGTAACTTCGTTAATAATTATGACAAGTAACTGTAATTTCGATACAAATTATGGCAGGTCACAGTAACTTCGATACTAATTAAGACAGTTAACTGTAACATCGACACTAATTATGACAAGGAACTGTAATTTCGATACAAATTATGACAGGTAACAGTAACTTCGATACTAATTATGACAGGTAACTGTAACATCCTTACTAATTATGACAAGTAACTGTAATTTCGATACTAATTATGACAGGTAACTGTAACTTCGATATTAATTATGACAAGTAACTGTAACTTCGTTACTAATTATGAGAAGTAACTGTAATTTCGATACAAATTATGGCAGGTAACTGTAACTTCGATACTAATTATGACAGGTAACAGTAACTTCGATACTAATTATGACAAGTAACAGTAACTTCGATACTTATTATGACAGGTAACAGTAACTTCGATACTAATTATGGCAGGTAACTGTAACTTCGATATTAATTATGACAGGTAACTGTAACTCCGTTACAAATTATGACAAGTAACTGTAATTTCGATACAAATTATTGCAGGTAACTGTAACTTCGATAATATTTATGACAGGTAACAGTTACTTCGATACTAATTATGACAAGTAACAGTAACTTCGGTACTAATTATGACAGGTAACTGTAACTTCGAAATTAATTATGACAGGTAACTGTAACATCGTTACTAATTATGACAAGTAACTGTAATTTCGATACAAATTATGGCAGGTAACTGTAACATCGTTACTAATTATGACAAATAAGTGTATCTTCGATACTAATTATGACGGGTAACTCTAACTTCGATACTAATTATGACTAGTAACTCTAACTTCGTTACAAATTAGGACAAGTAACTGTAATTTTGATAAAAAATTATGGCAGGTAACTGTAACTTCGATACTAATTATGACAGGTAACAGTAACTTCAATACTAATTATGACAGGTAACTGTAACTTCGTTACTAATTATGACAAGTAACTGTAATTTCGATACTAATGTTGGCAGGTAACTGTAACATCGTTACTAATTATGAAAAGTAACTGTAATTTCGATACAAATTATGGCAGGTAACTGTAACTTCGTTACTAATTATGACAAGTAACTGTAATTTCGATACAAATTATGGCAGGTAACAGTAAATTCGATACTAATTATGACAGGTAACTGTAACTTCGTTACTAATTATGACAAGTAACAGTAATTTCGATACTAAATATGACAGGTAACTGTAACTTCGATATTATTTATGACAAGTAACTGTAACTTAGCTACTAATTATGAAAAGTAACTGTAATTTCGATACAAATTAAGGCAGGTAAATGTAACTTCGATACTAACTATGACAGGTAACTGTAACTTCGTTACTAATTATGACAAGTAACTGTAATTTCGATACAAATTATGGCAGGTAAATGTATCTTCGAGACTAATTATGACAGGTAACAGTAACTTCGATACTAATTATGACAAGTAACAGTTACTTCGATACAAATTATGACAAGTAACTGTAACTTCGAAACCAATTACGACAAGTAACTGTAACATCGTTACTAATTATGACATGTAACTGTAATTTCGATACAAATTATGGCAGGTAACTGTAACTTCGATACTAATTATGACAGGTAACAGTAAATTCGATACTAATTATGACAAGTAACAGTTACCTCGATAATAATTATGAAAAGTAACTGTAACTTCGAAACTAATTATGACAGGTAACTGTAACATCGTTACTAATTATGACAAGTAACTGTAATTTCGATACAAATTGTGGCAGGTAACTGTCTCTTCGATACTAATTATGACAGGTAACAGTAACTTCGATACTAATTATGACAAGTAACTGTAACTTCGATACTAACTATGACAGGTAACTGTAACTTCTTTACTAATTATGACAAGTAACTGTAATTTTGATACAAATCATGGCAGGTAACTGTAACATTGAGACTAATTATGACAGGTGACAGTAACTTCGATACTAATTATGAAAAGTAACAGTTACTTCGATACTAATTATGACAGGTTACTGTAACTACGAAACTAATTATGACAGGTAACTGTAACATCGTTACTAATTATGATATGTAACTGTTATTTCGATACAAATTATGGCAGGTAACTGTAACTTCGATACTAATTATGACAGGTAACAGTAACTTCGATACTAATTATGACAAGAAACTGTAACATCGATACTTATTATGACAGGTAACAGTAACTTCGATACTAATTATAACAATTAACTCTAACTTCATTACAAATTATGAAAAATAACAGTAATTTCGATACAAATTATGGCAGGTAACTGTAACTTCGTTAATAATTATGGCAGGTAACTGTAATTTCGATACAAATTATGGCAGGTAACTGTAACTTCGATACTAATTATGACAGGTAACTGTAACTCCGATACTAATTATGACAAGTAACTCTAAATTCGTTACTAATTATGACAAGTAACTGTAATTTCGATACTAATTATGGCTGGTAACTGTAACTTCGTTACTAATTATGACAAGTAACTGTAATTTCGATACAAATTATGGCATGTAACTGTAACTTCGATACTAATTATGACAAGTAACAGGAACTTCGATACTAATTATGACAAGTAACTGTAACTTCGAAACTAATTATGACAGGTAACTGTAACATCGATAATAATTATGACAAGTAACTGTAATTTCGATACAAATTATGGCAGGTTACTGTAACTTCGATACTAATTATGACAGGTAACAGAAACTTCGATACTAATTATAACAAGTAACTGTATCTTCGATACTAATTATGACAGGTAACTGTAACTTCGATACTAATTATGACAAGGAACTGTAATTTCGATAAAAAATATGACAGGTAACAGTAACTTCGATACTAATTATGACAGGTAACTGTAACATCCTTACTAATTATGACAAGTAACTGTAATTTCGATACTAATTATGACAGGTAACTGTAACTTCGAAATTAATTATGACAAGTAACTGTAACTTCGTTACTAATTATGAGAAATAACTGTAATTTCGATACTAATTATGGCAGGTAACTGTAACTTCGAGTCTAATTATGACAGGCAACATTAACTTCGATACTAATTATGACAAGTAACAGTTGCTTCGATACTAATTATGACAAGTAACTGTAACTTCGAAACTAATTATGACAGGTAACTGTAACATCGTTACTAATTATGACAAGTAACTGTAATTTCGATACAAATTATGGCAGGTAACTGTAACTTCGATACTAATTATGACTGGTAACAGTAACTTCGGTACTAATTATGACAAGTAACTGTAACTTAGATACTAATTATGACAGGTAACAGTAACTTCGATACTAATTATGACAAGTAACTCTAACTTAATTACAAATTATGACAAGTAACTGTAATTTCGATACAAATTATGGCAGGTAACTGTAACTTCGTTACTAATTATGGCAGGTAACTGTAATTTCGATACAAATTATGGCAGTTAACAGTAACTACGATACTATATATGACAGGTAACTGTAAATTCGTTACTAATTATGACAAGTAACTGTAACTTAGAAACTAATTATGACAGGTAACTGTAACTTCCTTACTATTTATGACAAGTAACTGTAATTTCGATACAAATTATGGCAGGTAACTGTAACTTCGATACTAATGATGACAGAAAACAGTAACTTCGATTCTAATTATGGCAGGTAACAGTAACTTCGATACTAATTAAGACAGGTAACTGTAACATCGATACTAATTATGACAAGGAACTGTAATTTCGATACAAATTATGACAGGTAACAGTAACTTCGATACTAATTATGACAGGTAACTGTAACATCCTTACTAATTATGACAAGTAACTGTAATTTCGATACTTATTATGACAGGTAACTGTAACTTCGATATTAATTATGACAAGTAACTGTAACTTCGTTACTAATTATGAGAAGTAACTGTAATTTCGATACAAATAATGGCAGGTAACTGTAACTTCGAGACTAATTATGACAGGTAACAGTAACTTCGATACTAATTATGACTAGTTACAGTTGCTTCGATACTAATTATGACAAGTAACTGTAACTTCGAAACTAATTATGACAGGTAACTGTAACTTCGATACTAATTATGACAAGTAACTCTAACTTCATTACAAATTATGACAAATAACTGTAATTTCGATACAAATTATGGCAGGTAACTGTATCTTCGATACTTATTATGACAGGTAACAGTAACTTCGATAGTAATGATGACAAATAACAGTAACTTCGATACTAATTATGACAAGTAACTGTACCTTCGATACTAATTATGACAGGTTACTGTAATTTCGATACTAATTATGACAGGTAACTGTAACTTCGATACTAATTATGACAAGTAACTGTAATTTCGATACAAATTTTGGCAGGTAACTGTAACTTCGATATTAATTATGACAAGTAACTGTAACATCGTTACTAATTATGACAAGTAACTGTAATTTCGATACAAATAATGGCAGGTAACTGTAACTTCGATATTATTTATGACAGGTAAAAGTAACTTCAATACTAATTATGACAGGTAACTGTAACTTCGCTACTAATTATGACAAGTATCTGTAATTTCGAAACAAATTATGACAGGTAACTGTAACTTCGATACTAATTATGACAGGTAACTGTAACTTCCTTACTAATTATGACAAGTAACTGTAATTTCGATACTAATTATGACAGGTAACTGTAACTTCGATATTAATTATGACAAGTAACTGTTACTTCGTTACTAATTATGAGAAGTAACTGTAATTTCGATACAAATTATGGCAGGTAATTGTAACTTCGAGACTAATTATGACAGGTAACAGTAACTTCGATACTAATTATGACAAGTATCAGTTGCTTCGATACTAATTATGACAAGTAACTGTAACTTCGAAACTAACTATGACAGGTAACTGTAACATCGTTACTAATTATGACAAGTAACTGTAATTTCGATACAAATTATGGCAGGTAACTGTAACTTCGATACTAATTATGACTGTTAACAGTAACTTCGATACTAATTATGACAAGTAACTGTAACTTAGATACTTATTATGACAGGTAACAGTAACTTCGATACTAATTATGAGTAGTAACTCTAACTTCATTACAAATTATGACAAGTAACTGTAATTTCGATTCAAATTATGGCAGGTAACTGTAACTTCGTTACTAATTATGGCAGGTAACTGTAACTACGATACTAATTATGACAGGTAACTTTAACTCTGATACTAATTATGACAAGTAACTCTAACTTCGTTACTAATTATGACAAATAACTGTAATTTTTATAAAAAATTATGGCAGGTAATTGTAACTTCGATACTAATAATGACAAGTAACAGTAACTTCGATACTAATTGTGACAGGTAACTGTAACTTCGTTACTAATTATGACAAGTAACTGTAATTTCGATACTAATTATGGCTGGTAACTGTAACTTCGTTACTAATTATGACAAGTAACTGTAATTTCGATACAAATTATGGCAGGTAACTGTAACTTCGATACTAATGATGACAGAAAACAGTAACTTTGATACTAATTATGGCAGGTAACAGTAACTTCGATACTCATTATGGCAGGTAACTGTAAGTTCGATACTAATTATGACAGTTAACTGTAACTTCGTTACTAATTATGACAAGTAACTGTAATTTCGATACAAATTATGGCAGGTAACAGTAACTTCGATACTTATTATGACAGGTAACAGTAGCTTCGATACTAATTATGACAAGTAACTGTAACTTCGATACTAATTATGACAGGTAACTGCAACTTCGTTACTAATTATGACAAGTAACTGATATTTCGATACAAATTATGGCACGTAACTGTAATTTCGATACTAATTATGGCAGGTGACAGTAACTCCGATACTAATTATGACAAGTTACACTAACTTCGATACTAATTATGACAGAAAACAGTAACTTCGATACTTATTATGACAGGTAACAGTAGCTTCGATACTAATTATGACAAGTAACTGTAACTTCGATACTAATTATGACAGGTAACTGCAACTTCGTTACTAATTATGACAAGTAACTGTAATTTCGATACAAATTATGGCACGTAACTCTAATTTGGATACTAACTATGACAGGTAACTGTAACTTCGATACTAATTATGACAAGTAACTCTAACTTCATTACAAATTATGACAAGTAACTGTAATTTCGATACAAATTATGGCAGGTAACTGTAACTTCGATAATAATTATGACAGGTAACTGCAACTTCGATACTAATTATGGCAGGTAACTGTAATTTCGATATTAATTATGGCACGTAACAGTAATTTCGATAATAATTATGACAGGTAACTGTAACTTCGTTACTAATTATGGCAGGTAAATGTAATTTCGTTACTAATTATGACAAGTAACTGTAGCTTCGATACTAATTATGACAGGTAACTGTAACTTCGTTACTAATTATGACAAGAAACTGTAATTTCGACACAAATTATGGCAGGTAACTGTAACTTCGATACTAATTATGACAGGTAACAGTAACTTCGATACTAATTATGACAGAAAACAGTAACTTCGATACTTATTATGACAGGTAACAGTACCTTCGATACTAATTATGGCAGGTAACTGTAACTTCGATACTTATTATGACAGGTAACTGTAACTCCGTTACAAATTATGACAAGTAACTGTAATTTCGATACAAATTATTGCAGGTAACTGTAACTTCGATACTATTTATGACAGGTAAGAGTTACTTCGATACTAATTATGACAAGGAACTGTAATTTCGATACAAATTATGACAGGTAACTGTAATTTCGATACAAATTATGGCAGGTAACTGTAACTTCGATATTAATTATGACAGGTTACAGTAACCTCGATACTAATTATGACAAGTAAGTGTATCTTCGATACTAATTATGACGGGTAACTGTAACTTCGATACTAATTATGACTAGTAACTCTAACTTCGTTACTAATTAGGACAAGTAACTGTAATTTTGATAAAAAAATTATTGCAGGTAACTGTAACTTCGATACTAATTATGACAAGTAACTGTAATTTCGATACTTATTATGGCAGGTAACTGTAAAATCGTTACTAATTATGAAAAGTAACTGTAATTTCGATACAAATTATGGCAGGTAACTGTAACTTCGTTACTAATTATGACAAGTAACTGTAATTTCGATACAAATTATGGCAGGTAACAGTAAATTCGATACTAATTATTACAGGTAACTGTAACATTCCATGCTAATTATGACAAGGAATTGTAATTTCGATGCAAATTATGACAGGTAACAGTAAATTCGATAATAATTATGACAGGTAACTGTAACGTCGTTACTAATTATGACAAGTAACTGTAATTTCGATACTAATTATGACAGGTAACTGTAACTTCGATATTATTTATGACAAGTAACTGTAACTTCGCTACTAATTATGAAAAGTAACTGTAATTTCGATACAAATTATGGCAGGTAACTGTAACTTCGATACTAACTATGACAGGTAACTGTAACTTCGTTACTAATTATGACAAGTAACTGTAATTTCGATACAAATTATGGCAGGTAAATGTAACTTCGAGACTAATTATGACAGGTAACAGTAACTTCGATACAAATTATGACAAGTAACAGTTACTTCGATACTAATTATGACAAGTAACTGTAACTTCGAAACCAATTACGACAGGTAACTGTAACATCGTTACTAATTATGACAAGTAACAGTAATTTCGATACAAATTACGGCAGGTAACTGTAACTTCGATACTAATTATGACAGGTAACAGTAAATTCGATACTAATTATGACAAGTAACAGTTACTTCGAAAATAATTATGACAAGTAACTGTAACTTCGAAACTAATTATGACAGGTAACTGTAACATCGTTACTAATTATGACAAGTAACTGTAATTTCGATACAAATTGTGGCAGGTAACTGTCTCTTCGATACTATTTATGACAGGTAACAGTAACTTCGATACTAATTATGACAAGTAACTGTAACTTCGATACTAACTATGACAGGTAACTGTAACTTCGTTACTAATTATGACAAGTAACTGTAATTTCGATACAAATTATGGCAGGTAACTGTAACGTTGAGACTAATTATGACAGGTAACAGTATCTTCGATACTAATTATTACAAGTAACTGTAACTTCGAAACTAATTATGACAGGTAACTGTAACATCGATAATAATTATAACAAGTAATTGTAATTTCAATACAAATTATGGCAGGTAACTGTAACTTCGATACTAATTAAGACAGGTAACAGAATCGTCGATACTAATTATGACAAGTAACTGTATCTTCGATACTAATTATGACAGGTAACTGTAACTTCGATACTAATTATGACAAGTAACTCTAACTTCATTACAAATTATGACAAGTACCTGTAATTTCGATACAAATTATGGCAGGTAACTGTAACTTCGATGACAGGTAACTGTAACTTCGATACTTATTAAGACCAGTAACTGTAATTTCGATACAAATTATGGCAGGTAACAGTAACTTCGATACTTATTATGACAGGTAACAGTAACTTCGATAGTAATGATGACAAGTAACAGTAACTTCGATACTAATTATGACAAGTAACTGTAATTTCGATACTAATTATGACAGGTAACTGTAATTTCGATACTAATTATGACAGGTGACTGTAACTTCGATACTAATTATGACAGGTAACTGTAACTTCGATACTATTTATGACAAATTTCTGTAACTTCGTTACTAATTATGACAAGTAACTGTAATTTCGATACAAATTTTGGCAGGTAACTGTAACTTCGATATTAATTATGACAAGTAACTGTAACTTCGTTACTAATTAAGACAAGTAACTGTAATTTCGATACAAATAATGGCAGGTAACTGTAACATCGATACTAATTATGACAAGGAACTGTAATTTCGATACAAATTATGACAGGTAACAGTAACTTCGATACTATTTATGACAGGTAACTGTAACATCCTTACTAATTATGACAAGTAACTGTAATTTCGATACTAATTATGACAGGTAACTGTAACTTCGATATTAATTATGACAAGTAACTGTAACTTCGTTACTAATTATGAGAAGTAACTGTAATTTCGATACAAATTATGGCAGGTAACTGTAACTTCGAGACTAATTATGACAGGAAACAGTAACTTCGATACTAATTATGACAAGTAACAGTTGCTTCGATACTAATTATGACAAGTAACTGTAACTTCGAAACTAATTATGAAAGGTAACTGTAACATCGTTACTAATTATGACAAGTAACTGTAATTTCGATACAAATTATGGCAGGTAACTGTAACTTCGATACTAATTATGACTGGTAACAGTAACTTCGGTACTAATTATGACAAGTAACTGTAACTTAGATACTAATTATGACAGGTAACAGTAACTTCGATACTAATTATGACAAGTAACTCTAACTTCATTACAAATTATGACAAGTAACTGTAATTTCGATACAAATTATGGCAGGTAACTGTAACTTCGTTACTAATTATGGCAGGTAACTGTAATTTCGATATAAATTATGGCAGTTAACAGTAACTACGATACTATATATGACAGGTAACTGTAACTCCGATACTAATTATAACAAGTAACTCTAACTTCGTTACTAATTATGACAAATAACTGTATTTTTGATAAAAATTATGGCAGGTAATTGTAACTTCGATACTAATTATGACAGGTAACAGAAACTTCGATACTAATTATGACAGGTAACTGTAACTTCGTTACTAATTATGACAAGTAACTGTAATTTCGATACTAATTATGGCTGGTAACTGTAACTTCGTTACTAATTATGACAAGTAACTGTAATTTCGATACAAATTATGGCAGGTAACTGTAACTTCGATACTAATGATAACAGAAAACAGTAACATCGATACTAATTATGGCAGGTAACAGTAACTTCGATACTAATTATGGCAGGTAACTGTAAGTTCGATACTAATTATGACAGTTAACTGTAACTTCGTTACTAATTGTGACAACTAACTGTAATTTCGATACAAATTATGGCAGGTAACAGTAACTTCGATACTATGACAGGTAACTGTAACTTCGTTACTATTTATGACAAGTAACTGTAATTTCGATACAAATTATGGCAGGTAAATGTAACTTCGAGACTAATTATGACAGGTAACAGTAACTTCGATACTAATTATGACAAGTAACAGTTACTTCGATACTAATTATGACAAGTAACTGTAACTTCGAAACCAATTACGACAGGTAACTGTAACATCGTTACTAATTATGACAAGTAACTGTAATTACGATACAAATTATGGCAGGTAACTGTAACTTCGATACTAATTATGACAGGTAACAGCAAATTCGATACTAATTATGACAAGTAACAGTAACTTCGATACTAATTATGACAAGTAACTGTAATTTCGATACTAATTATGACAGGTAACTGTAATTTCGATACTAATTATGACAGGTAACTGTAACTTCGATACTAATTATGACAGGTAACTGTAATTTCGATACAAATTTTGGCAGGTAACTGTAACTTCGATATTAATTATGACAAGTAACTGTAACTTCGTTACTAATTAAGACAGGTAACTGTAATTTCGATACAAATAATGGCAGGTAACTGTAACTTCGATACTATTTATGACAGGTAAAAGTAACTTCAATACTAATTATGACATGTAATTGTAACTTCGCTACTAATTATGACAAGTAACTGTAATTTCGAAACAAATTATGACAGGTAACTGTAACTTCGTTAATAATTATGACAAGTAACTGTAATTTCGATACAAATTATGGCAGGTCACAGTAACTTCGATACTAATTAAGACAGTTAACTGTAACATCGACACTAATTATGACAAGGAACTGGAATTTCGATACAAATTATGACAGGTAACAGTAACTTCGATACTAATTATGACAGGTAACTGTAACATCCTTACTAATTATGACAAGTAACTGTAATTTCGATACTAATTATGACAGGTAACTGTAACTTCGATATTAATTATGACAAGTAACTGTAACTTCGTTACTAATTATGAGAAGTAACTGTAATTTCGATACAAATTATGGCAGGTAACTGTAACTTCGATACTAATTATGACAGGTAACAGTAACTTCCATACTAATTATGACAAGTAACAGTAACTTCGATACTTATTATGACAGGTAACAGTAACTTCGATACTAATTATGGCAGGTAACTGTAACTTCGATATTAATTATGACAGGTAACTGTAACTCCGTTACAAATTATGACAAGTAACTGTAATTTCGATACAAATTATTGCAGGTAACTGTAACTTCGATAATATTTATGACAGGTAACAGTTACTTCGATACTAATTATGACAAGTAACAGTAACTTCGGTACTAATTATGACAGGTAACTGTAACTTCGAAACTAATTATGACAGGTAACTGTAACATCGTTACTAATTATGACAAGTAACTGTAATTTCGATACAAATTATGGCAGGTTACTGTAACTTCGATATTAATTATGACAGGTTACAGTATCCTCGATACTAATTATGACAAATAAGTGTATCTTCGATACTAATTATGACGGGTAACTCTAACTTCGATACTAATTATGACTAGTAACTCTAACTTCGTTACAAATTAGGACAAGTAGCTGTAATTTTGATAAAAAATTATGGCAGGTAACTGTAACTTCGATACTAATTATGACAGGTAACAGTAACTTCAATACTAATTATGACAAGTAACTGTAACTTCGTTACTAATTATGACAAGTAACTGTAATTTCGATACTAATGTTGGCAGGTAACTGTAACATCGTTACTAATTATGAAAAGTAACTGTAATTTCGATACAAATTATGGCAGGTAACTGTAACTTCGTTACTAATTATGACAAGTAACTGTAATTTCGATACAAATTATGGCAGGTAACAGTAAATTCGATACTAATTATGACAGGTAACTGTAACTTCGTTACTAATTATGACAAGTAACAGTAATTTCGATACTAAATATGACAGGTAACTGTAACTTCGATATTATTTATGACAAGTAACTGTAACTTAGCTACTAATTATGAAAAGTAACTGTAATTTCGATACAAATTAAGGCAGGTAAATGTAACTTCGATACTAACTATGACAGGTAACTGTAACTTCGTTACTAATTATGACAAGTAACTGTAATTTCGATACAAATTATGGCAGGTAAATGTATCTTCGGGACTAATTATGACAGGTAACAGTAACTTCGATACTAATTATGACAAGTAACAGTTACTTCGATACAAATTATGACAAGTAACTGTAACTTCGAAACCAATTACGACAAGTAACTGTAACATCGTTACTAATTATGACATGTAACTGTAATTTCGATACAAATTATGGCAGGTAACTGTAACTTCGATACTAATCATGACAGGTAACAGTAAATTCGATACTAATTATGACAAGTAACAGTTACCTCGATAATAATTATGAAAAATAACTGTAACTTCGAAACTAATTATGACAGGTAACTGTAACATCGTTACTAATTATGACAAGTAACTGTAATTTCGATACAAATTGTGGCAGGTAACTGTCTCTTCGATACTAATTATGACAGGTAACAGTAACTTCGATACTAATTATGACAAGTAACTGTAACTTCGATACTAACTATGACAGGTAACTGTAACTTCTTTACTAATTATGACAAGTAACTGTAATTTTGATACAAATCATGGCAGGTAACTGTAACTTTGAGACTAATTATGACAGGTAACAGTAACTTCGATACTAATTATGAAAAGTAACAGTTACTTCGATACTAATTATGACAGGTTACTGTAACTACGAAACTAATTATGACAGGTAACTGTAACATCGTTACTAATTATGATATGTAACTGTTATTTCGATACAAATTATGGCAGGTAACTGTAACGTCGATACTAATTATGACAGGTAACAGTAACTTCGATACTAATTATGACAAGAAACTGTAACATCGATACTTATTATGACAGGTAACAGTAACTTCGATACTAATTATAACAATTAACTCTAACTTCATTACAAATTATGAAAAATAACTGTAATTTCGATACAAATTATGGCAGGTAACTGTAACTTCGTTAATAATTATGGCAGGTAACTGTAATTTCGATACAAATTATGGCAGGTAACTGTAACTTCGATACTAATTATGACAGGTAACTGTAACTCCGATACTAATTATGACAAGTAACTCTAAATTCGTTACTAATTATGACAAGTAACTGTAATTTCGATACTAATTATGGCTGGTAACTGTAACTTCGTTACTAATTATGACAAGTTACTGTAATTTCGATACAAATTATGGCATGTAACTGTAACTTCGATACTAATTATGACAAGTAACAGGAACTTCGATACTAATTATGACAAGTAACTGTAACTTCGAAACTAATTATGACAGGTAACTGTAACATCGATAATAATTATGACAAGTAACTGTAATTTCGATACAAATTATGGCAGGTTACTGTAACTTCGATACTAATTATGACAGGTAACAGAAACTTCGATACTAATTATAACAAGTAACTGTATCTTCGATACTAATTATGACAGGTAACTGTAACTTCGATACTAATTATGACAAGGAACTGTAATTTCGATAAAAAATATGGCAGGTAACAGTAACATCGATACTAATTATGACAGGTAACTGTAACATCCTTACTAATTGTGACAAGTAACTGTAATTTCGATACTAATTATGACAGGTAACTGTAACTTCGATATTAATTATGACAAGTAACTGTAACATCGTTACTAATTATGAGAAATAACTGTAATTTCGATACTAATTATGGCAGGTAACTGTAACTTCGAGTCTAATTATGACAGGCAACATTAACTTCGATACTAATTATGACAAGTAACAGTTGCTTCGATACTAATTATGACAAGTAACTGTAACTTCGAAACTAATTATGACAGGTAACTGTAACATCGTTACTAATTATGACAAGTAACTGTAATTTCGATACAAATTATGGCAGGTAACTGTAACTTCGATACTAATTATGACTGGTAACAGTAACTTCGGTACTAATTATGACAAGTAACTGTAACTTAGATACTAATTATGACAGGTAACAGTAACTTCGATACTAATTATGACAAGTAACTCTAACTTAATTACAAATTATGACAAGTAACTGTAATTTCGATACAAATTATGGCAGGTAACTGTAACTTCGTTACTAATTATGGCAGGTAACTGTAATTTCGATACAAATTATGGCAGTTAACAGTAACTACGATACTATATATGACAGGTAACTGTAAATTCGTTACTAATTATGACAAGTAACTGTAACTTAGAAACTAATTATGACAGGTAACTGTAACTTCCTTACTATTTATGACAAGTAACTGTAATTTCGATACAAATTATGGCAGGTAACTGTAACTTCGATACTAATGATGACAGAAAACAGTAACTTCGATTCTAATTATGGCAGGTAACAGTAACTTCGATACTAATTATGGCAGGTAACTGTAAGTTCGATACTAATTATGACAGTTAACTGTAACTTCGTTACAAATTGTGACAAGTAACTGTAATTTCGATACAAATTATGGCAGGTAACAGTAACTTCGATACTAATTATGACAGGTAACAGTAACTTCGATACTAATTATGACAAGTTACTGTAACTTCGATACTAATTATGACAGGTAACTGCAACTTCGTTACTAATTATGACAAGTGACTCTTATTTCGATACAAATTATGGCACGTAACTGTAATTTCGATACTAATTATGGCAGGTGAAAGTAACTTCGATACCAATTATGACAAGTTACAGTAACTTCGATACTAATTATGGCAGGTAACTGTAAGTTCGATACTAATTATGACAGTTAACTGTAACTTCGTTACAAATTGTGACAAGTAACTGTAACTTCGATACTAATTATGACAGGTAACAGTAGCTTCGATACTAATTATGACAAGTAACTGTAACTTCGATACTAATTATGACAGGTAACTGCAACTTCGTTACTAATTATGACAAGTAACTGTAATTTCGATACAAATTATGGCACGTAACTCTAATTTGGATACTAACTATGACAGGTAACTGTAACTTCGATACTAATTATGACAAGTAACTCTAACTTCATTACAAATTATGACAAGTAACTGTAATTTCGATACAAATTATGGCAGGTAACTGTAACTTCGAAAATAATTATGACAGGTAACTGCAACTTCGATACTAATTATGGCAGGTAACTGTAATTTCGATAATAATTATGGCACGTAACAGTAATTTCGATAATAATTATGACAGGTAACTGTAACTTCGTTACTAATTATGGCAGGTAAATGTAATTTCGTTACTAATTATGACAAGTAACTGTAGCTTCGATACTAATTATGACAGGTAACTGTAACTTCGTTACTAATTATGACAAGAAACTGTAATTTCGACACAAATTATGGCAGGTAACTGTAACTTCGATACTAATTATGACAGGTGACAGTAACTTCGATACTAATTATGACAAGTTACACTAACTTCGATACTAATTATGACAGAAAACAGTAACTTCGATACTTATTACGACAGGTAACAGTAACTTCGATACTAATTATGGCAGGTAACTGTATCTTCGATACTTATTATGACAGGTAACTGTAACTCCGTTAAAAATTATGACAAGTAACTGTAATTTCGATACAAATTATTGCAGGTAACTGTAACTTCGATACTATTTATGACAGGTAAGAGTTACTTCGATACTAATTATGACAAGGAACTGTAATTTCGATACAAATTATGACAGGTAACTGTAATTTCGATACAAATTATGGCAGGTAACTGTAACTTCGATATTAATTATGACAGGTTACAGTAACCTCGATACTAATTATGACAAGTAAGTGTATCTTCGATACTAATTATGACGGGTAACTGTAACTTCGATACTAATTATGACTAGTAACTCTAACTTCGTTACTAATTAGGACAAGTAACTGTAATTTTGATAAAAAAATTATGGCAGGTAACTGTAATTTCGATACTAATTATGACAGGTAACAGTGACTTCAATACTAATTATGGCAGGTAACTGTAACTTCGTTACTAATTATGACAAGTAACTGTAATTTCGATACTTATTATGGCAGGTAACTGTAAAATCGTTACTAATTATGAAAAGTAACTGTAATTTCGATACAAATTATGGCAGGTAACTGTAACTTCGTTACTAATTATGACAAGTGACTCTTATTTCGATACAAATTATGGCACGTAACTGTAATTTCGATACTAATTATGGCAGGTGACAGTAACTTCGATACTAATTATGACAAGTTACACTAACTTCGATACTAATTATGACAGAAAACAGTAACTTCGATACTTATTATGACAGGTAACAGTAGCTTCGATACTAATTATGACAAGTAACTGTAACTTCGATACTAATTATGACAGGTAACTGCAACTTCGTTACTAATTATGACAAGTAACTGTAATTTCGATACAAATTATGGCACGTAACTCTAATTTGGATACTAACTATGACAGGTAACTGTAACTTCGATACTAATTATGACAAGTAACTCTAACTTCATTACAAATTATGACAAGTAACTGTAATTTCGATACAAATTATGGCAGGTAACTGTAACTTCGATAATAATTATGACAGGTAACTGCAACTTCGATACTAATTATGGCAGGTAACTGTAATTTCGATAATAATTATGGCACGTAACAGTAATTTCGATAATAATTATGACAGGTAACTGTAACTTCGTTACTAATTATGGCAGGTAAATGTAATTTCGTTACTAATTATGACAAGTAACTGTAGCTTCGATACTAATTATGAAAGGTAACTGTAACTTCGTTACTAATTATGACAAGAAACTGTAATTTCGACACAAATTATGGCAGGTAACTGTAACTTCGATACTAATTATGACAGGTAACAGTAACTTCGATACTAATTATGACAGAAAACAGTAACTTCGATACTTATTATGACAGGTAACAGTAACTTCGATACTAATTATGGCAGGTAACTGTATCTTCGATACTTATTATGACAGGTAACTGTAACTCCGTTACAAATTATGACAAGTAACTGTAATTTCGATACAAATTATTGCAGGTAACTGTAACTTCGATACTATTTATGACAGGTAAGAGTTACTTCGATACTAATTATGACAAGGAACTGTAATTTCGATACAAATTATGACAGGTAACTGTAATTTCGATACAAATTATGGCAGGTAACTGTAACTTCGATATTAATTATGACAGGTTACAGTAAACTCGATACTAATTATGACAAGTAAGTGTATCTTCGATACTAATTATGACGGGTAACTGTAACTTCGATACTAATTATGACTAGTAACTCTAACTTCGTTACTAATTAGGACAAGTAACTGTAATTTTGATAAAAAAAATTATGGCAGGTAACTGTAATTTCGATACTAATTATGACAGGTAACAGTGACTTCAATACTAATTATGGCAGGTAACTGTAACTTCGTTACTAATTATGACAAGTAACTGTAATTTCGATACTTATTATGGCAGGTAACTGTAAAATCGTTACTAATTATGATAAGTAACTGTAATTTCGATATAAATTATGGCAGGTAACTGTAACTTCGTTACTAATTATGACAAGTGACTCTTATTTCGATACAAATTATGGCACGTAACTGTAATTTCGATACTAATTATGGCAGGTGACAGTAACTTCGATACTAATTATGACAAGTTACTCTAACTTCGATACTAATTATGACAGTAAACAGTAACTTCGATACTTATTATGACAGGTAACAGTAGCTTCGATACTAATTATGACAAGTAACTGTAACTTCGATACTAATTATGACAGGTAACTGCAACTTCGTTACTAATTATGACAAGTAACTGTAATTTCGATACAAATTATGGCACGTAACTCTAATTTGGATACTAACTATGACAGGTAACTGTAACTTCGATACTAATTATGACAAGTAACTCTAACTTCATTACAAATTATGACAAGTAACTGTAATTTCGATACAAATTATGGCAGGTAACTGTAACTTCGATAATAATTATGACAGGTAACTGCAACTTCGATACTAATTATGGCAGGTAACTGTAATTTCGATAATAATTATGGCACGTAACAGTAATTTCGATAATAATTATGACAGGTAACTGTAACTTCGTTACTAATTATGGCAGGTAAATGTAATTTCGTTACTAATTATGACAAGTAACTGTAGCTTCGATACTAATTATGACAGGTAACTGTAACTTCGTTACTAATTATGACAAGAAACTGTAATTTCGACACAAATTATGGCAGGTAACTGTAACTTCGATACTAATTATGACAGGTAACAGTAACTTCGATACTAATTATGACAGAAAACAGTAACTTCGATACTTATTATGACAGGTAACAGTAACTTCGATACTAATTATGGCAGGTAACTGTAACTTCGATACTTATTATGACAGGTAACTGTAACTCCGTTACAAATTATGACAAGTAACTGTAATTTCGATACAAATTATTGCAGGTAACTGTAACTTCGATACTATTTATGACAGGTAAGAGTTACTTCGATACTAATTATGACAAGGAACTGTAATTTCGATACAAATTATGACAGGTAACTGTAATTTCGATACAAATTATGGCAGGTAACTGTAACATCGATATTAATTATGACAGGTTACAGTAACCTCGATACTAATTATGACAAGTAAGTGTATCTTCGATACTAATTATGACGGGTAACTGTAACTTCGATACTAATTATGACTAGTAACTCTAACTTCGTTACTAATTAGGACAAGTAACTGTAATTTTGATAAAAAAAATTATGGCAGGTAACTGTAACTTCGATACTAATTATGACAGGTAACAATGACTTCAATACTAATTATGGCAGGTAACTGTAACTTCGTAACTAATTATGACAAGTAACTGTAATTTCGATACTTATTATGGCAGGTAACTGTAAAATCGTTACTAATTATGAAAAGTAACTGTAATTTCGATACAAATTATGGCAGGTAACTGTATCTTCGTTACTAATTATGACAAGTAACTGTAATTTCGATACAAATTATGGCAGGTAACAGTAAATTCGATACTAATTATGACAGGTAACTGTAACATTCCATGCTAATTATGACAAGGAATTGTAATTTCGATACAAATTATGACAGGTAACAGTAAATTCGACACTAATTATGACAGGTAACTGTAACGTCGTTACTAATTATGACAAGTAACTGTAATTTCGATACTAATTATGACAGGTAACTGTAACTTCGATATTATTTATGACAAGTAACTGTAACTTCGCTACTAATTATGAAAAGTAACTGTAATTTCGATACAAATTATGGCAGGTAACTGTAACTTCGATACTAACTATGACAGGTAACTGTAACTTCGTTACTAATTATGACAAGTAACTGTAATTTCGATACAAATTATGGCAGGTAAATGTAACTTCGAGACTAATTATGACAGGTAACAGTAACTTCGATACTAATTATGACAAGTAACAGTTTCTTCGATACTAATTATGACAAGTAACTGTAACTTCGAAACCAATTACGACAGGTAACTGTAACATCGTTACTAATTATGACAAGTAACAGTAATTTCGATACAAATTACGGCAGGTAACTGTAACTTCGAGACTAATTATGACAGGTAACAGTAACTTCGATACTAATTATGACAAGTAACAGTTACTTCGATAATAATTATGACAAGTAACTGTAACTTCGAAACTAATTATGACAGGTAACAGTAACATCGTTACTAATTATGACAAGTAACTGTAATTTCGATACAAATTGTGGCAGGTAACTGTCTCTTCGATACTATTTATGACAGGTAACAGTAACTTCGATACTAATTATGACAAGTAACTGTAACTTCGATACTAACTATGACAGGTAACTGTAACTTCGTTACTAATTATGACAAGTAACAGTAATTTCGATACAAATTATGGCAGGTAACTGTAACGTTGAGACTAATTATGACAGGTAACAGTAACTTCGATACTAATTATTACAAGTAACTGTAACTTCGAAACTAATTATGACAGGTAACTGTAACATCGATAATAATTATGACAAGTAATTGTAATTTCAATACAAATTATGGCAGGTAACTGTAACTTCGATACTAATTAAGACAGGTAACAGAAACTTCGATACTAATTATGACAAGTAACTGTATCTTCGATACTAATTATGACAGGTAACTGTAACTTCGATACTAATTATGACAAGTAACTCTAACTTCATTACAAATTATGACAAGTACCTGTAATTTCGATACAAATTATGGCAGGTAACTGCAACTTCGATGACAGGTAACTGTAACTTCGATACTTATTAAGACCAGTAACTGTAATTTCGATAAAATTATGGCAGGTAACAGTAACTTCGATACTTATTATGACAGGTAACAGTAACTTCGATAGTAATGATGACAAGTAACAGTAACTTCGATACTAATTATGACAAGTAACTGTAATTTCGATACTAATTATGACAGGTAACTGTAATTTCGATACTAATTATGACAGGTGACTGTAACTTCGATACTAATTATGACAGGTAACTGTAACTTCGATACTAATTATGACAAATTTCTGTAACTTCGTTACTAATTATGACAAGTAACTGTAATTTCGATACAAATTTTGGCAGGTAACTGTAACTTCGATATTAATTATGACAAGTAACTTTAACTTCGTTACTAATTAAGACAAGTAACTGTAATTTCGATACAAATAATGGCAGGTAACTGTAACATCGATACTAATTATGACAAGGAACTGTAATTTCGATACAAATTATGACAGGTAACAGTAACTTCGATACTAATTATGACAGGTAACTGTAACATCCTTACTAATTATGACAAGTAACTGTAATTTCGATACTAATTATGACAGGTAACTGTAACTTCGATATTAATTATGACAAGTAACTGTAACTTCGTTACTAATTATGAGAAGTAACTGTAATTTCGATACAAATTATGGCAGGTAACTGTAACTTCGAGACTAATTATGACAGGTAACAGTAACTTCGATACTAATTATGACAAGTAACAGTTGCTTCGATCCTAATTATGACAAGTAACTGTAACTTCGAAACTAATTATGACAGGTAACTGTAACATCGTTACTAATTATGACAAGTAACTGTAATTTCGATACAAATTATGGCAGGTAACTGTAACTTCGATACTAATTATGACTGGTAACAGTAACTTCGGTACTAATTATGACAAGTAACTGTAACTTAGATACTAATTATGACAGGTAACAGTAACTTCGATACTAATTATGACAAGTAACTCTAACTTCATTACAAATTATGACAAGTAACTGTAATTTCGATACAAATTATGGCAGGTAACTGTAACTTCGTTACTAATTATGGCAGGTAACTGTAATTTCGACATAAATTATGGCCGTTAACAGTAACTACGATACTATATATGACAGGTAACTGTAACTCCGATACTAATTATAACAAGTAACTCTAACTTCGTTACTAATTATGACAAATAACTGTATTTTTGATAAAAATTATGGCAGGTAATTGTAACTTCGATACTAATTATGACAGGTAACAGAAACTTCGATACTAATTATGACAGGTAACTGTAACTTCGTTACTAATTATGACAAGTAACTGTAATTTCGATACTAATTATGGCTGGTAACTGTAACTTCGTTACTAATTATGACAAGTAACTGTAATTTCGATACAAATTATGGCAGGTAAATGTAACTTCGATACTAATGATAACAGAAAACAGTAACTTCGATACTAATTATGGCAGGTAACAGTAACTTCGATACTAATTATGGCAGGTAACTGTAAGTTCGATACTAATTATGACAGTTAAGTGTAACTTCGTTACTAATTGTGACAACTAACTGTAATTTCGATACAAATTATGGCAGGTAACAGTAACTTCGATACTATGACAGGTAACTGTAACTTCGTTACTATTTATGACAAGTAACTGTAATTTCGATACAAATTATGGCAGGTAAATGTAACTTCGAGACTAATTATGACAGGTAACAGTAACTTCGATACTAATTATGACAAGTAACAGTTACTTCGATACTAATTATGACAAGTAACTGTAACTTCGAAACCAATTACGACAGGTAACTGTAACATCGTTACTAATTATGACAAGTAACTGTAATTACGATACAAATTATGGCAGGTAACTGTAACTTCGATACTAATTATGACAGGTAACAGTAAATTCGATACTAATTATGACAAGTAACAGTTACTTCGATAATAATTATGACAAGTAACTGTAACTTCGAAACTAATTATGACAGGTAACTGTAACTTCGATGACAGGTAACTGTAACTTCGATACTTATTAAGACCAGTAACTGTAATTTCGATACAAATTATGGCAGGTAACTGTAACTTCGATACTTATTATGACAGGTAACAGTAACTTCGATAGTAATGATGACAAGTAACAGTAACTTCGATACTAATTATGACAAGTAACTGTAATTTCGATACTAATTATGACAGGTAACTGTAATTTCGATACTAATTATGACAGACAACTGTAACTTCGATACTAATTATGACAGGTAACTGTAACTTCGATACTAATTATGACAAGTTACTGTAACTTCGTTACTAATTATTACAAGTAACTGTAATTTCGATACAAATTTTGGCAGGTAACTGTAACTTCGATATTAATTATGACAAGTAACTGTAACTTCGTTACTAATTAAGACAGGTAACTGTAATTTCGATACAAATAATGGCAGGTAACTGTAACTTCGATACTATTTATGACAGGTAAAAGTAACTTCAATACTAATTATGACATGTAATTGTAACTTCGCTACTAATTATGACAAGTAAGTGTAATTTCGAAACAAATTATGACAGGTAACTGTAACTTCGTTAATAATTATGACAAGTAACTGTAATTTCGATACAAATTATGGCAGGTCACAGTAACTTCGATACTAATTAAGACAGTTAACTGTAACATCGACACTAATTATGACAAGGAACTGTAATTTCGATACCAATTATGACAGGTAACAGTAACTTCGATACTAATTATGACAGGTAACTGTAACATCCTTACTAATTATGACAAGTAACTGTAATTTCGATACTAATTATGACAGGTAACTGTAACTTCGATATTAATTATGAAAAGTAACTGTAACTTCGTTACTAATTATGAGAAGTAACTGTAATTTCGATACAAATTATGGCAGGTAACTGTAACTTCGATACTAATTATGACAGGTAACAGTAACTTCGATACTAATTATGACAAGTAACAGTAACTTCGATACTTATTATGACAGGTAACAGTAACTTCGATACTAATTATGGCAGGTAACTGTAACTTCGATATTAATTATGACAGGTAACTGTAACTCCGTTACAAATTATGACAAGTAACTGTAATTTCGATACAAATTATTGCAGGTAACTGTAACTTCGATAATATTTATGACAGGTAACAGTTACTTCGATACTAATTATGACAAGTAACAGTAACTTCGGTACTAATTATGACAGGTAACTGTAACTTCGAAACTAATTATGACAGGTAACTGTAACATCGTTACTAATTATGACAAGTAACTGTAATTTCGATACAAATTATGGCAGGTAACTGTAACTTCGATATTAATTATGACAGGTTACAGTATCCTCGATACTAATTATGACAAATAAGTGTATCTTCGAAACTAATTATGACGGGTAACTCTAACTTCGATACTAATTATGACTAGTAACTCTAACTTCGTTACAAATTAGGACAAGTAACTGTAATTTTGATAAAAATTATGGCAGGTAACTGTAACTTCGATACTAATTATGACAGGTAACAGTAACTTCAATACTAATTATGACAGGTAACTGTAACTTCGTTACTAATTATGACAAGTAACTGTAATTTCGATACTAATGTTGGCAGGTAACTGTAACATCGTTACTAATTATGAAAAGTAACTGTAATTTCGATACAAATTATGGCAGGTAACTGTAACTTCGTTACTAATTATGACAAGTAACTGTAATTTCGATACAAATTATGGCAGGTAACAGTAAATTCGATACTAATTATGACAGGTAACTGTAACTTCGTTACTAATTATGACAAGTAACAGTAATTTCGATACTAAATATGACAGGTAACTGTAACTTCGATATTATTTATGACAAGTAACTGTAACTTAGCTACTAATTATGAAAAGTAACTGTAATTTCGATACAAATTAAGGCAGGTAAATGTAACTTCGATACTAACTATGACAGGTAACTGTAACTTCGTTACTAATTATGACAAGTAACTGTAATTTCGATACAAATTATGGCAGGTAAATGTATCTTCGAGACTAATTATGACAGGTAACAGTAACTTCGATACTAATTATGACAAGTAACAGTTACTTCGATACAAATTATGACAAGTAACTGTAACTTCGAAACCAATTACGACAAGTAACTGTAACATCGTTACTAATTATGACATGTAACTGTAATTTCGATACAAATTATGGCAGGTAACTGTAACTTCGATACTAATTATGACAGGTAACAGTAAATTCGATACTAATTATGACAAGTAACAGTTACCTCGATAATAATTATGAAAAGTAACTGTAACTTGGAAACTAATTATGACAGGTAACTGTAACATCGTTACTAATTATGACAAGTAACTGTAATTTCGATACAAATTGTTGCAGGTAACTGTCTCTTCGATACTAATTATGACAGGTAACAGTAACTTCGATACTAATTATGACAAGTAACTGTAACTTCGATACTAACTATGACAGGTAACTGTAACTTCTTTACTAATTATGACAAGTAACTGTAATTTTGATACAAATCATGGCAGGTAACTGTAACTTTGAGACTAATTATGACAGGTAACAGTAACTTCGATACTAATTATGAAAAGTAACAGTTACTTCGATACTAATTATGACAGGTTACTGTAACTACGAAACTAATTATGACAGGTAACTGTAACATCGTTACTAATTATGATATGTAACTGTAATTTCGATACAAATTATGGCAGGTAACTGTAACTTCGATACTAATTATGACAGGTAACAGTAACTTCGATACTAATTATGACAAGAAACTGTAACATCGATACTTATTATGACAGGTAACAGTAACTTCGATACTAATTATAACAATTAACTCTAACTTCATTACAAATTATGAAAAATAACTGTAATTTCGATACAAATTATGGCAGGTAACTGTAACTTCGTTAATAATTATGGCAGGTAACTGTAATTTCGATACAAATTATGGCAGGTAACTGTAACTTCGATACTAATTATGACAGGTAACTGTAACTCCGATACTAATTATGACAAGTAACTCTAAATTCGTTACAAATTATGACAAGTAACTGTAATTTCGATACTAATTATGGCTGGTAACTGTAACTTCGTTACTAATTATGACAAGTAACTGTAATTTCGATACAAATTATGGCATGTAACTGTAACTTCGATACTAATTATGACAAGTAACAGGAACTTCGATACTAATTATGACATGTAACTGTAACTTCGAAACTAATTATGACAGGTAACTGTAACATCGATAATAATTATGACAAGTAACTTTAATTTCGATATAAATTATGGCAGGTTACTGTAACTTCGATACTAATTATGACAGGTAACAGAAACTTCGATACTAATTATAACAAGTAACTGTATCTTCGATACTAATTATGACAGGTAACTGTAACTTCGATACTAATTATGACAAGTAACTCTAACTTCATTACAAATTATGACAAGTAACTGTAATTTCGATACAAATTATGGCAGGTAACTGTAACTTCGATGACAGTTAACTGTAACTTCGATACTTATTAAGACCAGTAACTGTAATTTCGATACAAATTATGGCAGGTAACTGTAACTTCGATACTTATTATGACAGGTAACAGTAATTTCGATAGTAATGATGACAAGTAACAGTAACTTCGATACTAATTATGACAAGTAACTGTAATTTCGATACTAATTATGACAGGTAACTGTAATTTCGATACTTATTATGACAGGTAACTGTAACTTCGATACTAATTATGACAGGTAACTGTAACTTCGATACTAATTATGACAAGTTACTGTAACTTCGTTACTAATTATGACAAGTAACTGTAATTTCGATACAAATTTTGGCAGGTAACTGTAACTTCGATATTAATTATGACAAGTAACTGTAACTTCGTTACTAATTCAGACAAGTAACTGTAATTTCGATACAAATAATGGCAGGTAACTGTAACTTCGATACTATTTATGACAGGTAAAAGTAACTTCAATACTAATTATGACATGTAACTGTAACTTCGCTACTAATTATGACAAGTAACTGTAATTTCGAAACAAATTATGACAGGTAACTGTAACTTCGTTAATAATTATGACAAGTAACTGTAATTTCGATACAAATTATGGCAGGTCACAGTAACTTCGATACTAATTAAGACAGGTAACTGTAACTTCGATACTAATTATGACAAGGAACTGTAATTTCGATAAAAAATATGACAGGTAACAGTAACTTCGATACTAATTATGACAGGTAACTGTAACATCCTTACTAATTATGACAAGTAACTGTAATTTCGATACTAATTATGACAGGTAACTGTAACTTCGATATTAATTATGACAAGTAACTGTAACTTCGTTACTAATTATGAGAAATAACTGTAATTTCGATACTAATTATGGCAGGTAACTGTAACTTCGAGTCTAATTATGACAGGCAACATTAACTTCGATACTAATTATGACAAGTAACAGTTGCTTCGATACTAATTATGACAAGTAACTGTAACTTCGAAACTAATTATGACAGGTAACTGTAACATCGTTACTAATTATGACAAGTAACTGTAATTTCGATACAAATTATGGCAGGTAACTGTAACTTCGATACTAATTATGACTGGTAACAGTAACTTCGGTACTAATTATGACAAGTAACTGTAACTTAGATACTAATTATGACAGGTAACAGTAACTTCGATACTAATTATGACAAGTAACTCTAACTTAATTACAAATTATGAGAAGTGACTGTAATTTCGATACAAATTATGGCAGGTAACTGTAACTTCGTTACTAATTATGGCAGGTAACTGTAATTTCGATACAAATTATGGCAGTTAACAGTAACTACGATACTATATATGACAGGTAACTGTAAATTCGTTACTAATTATGACAAGTAACTGTAACTTAGAAACTAATTATGACAGGTAACTGTAACTTCGTTACTATTTATGACAAGTAACTGTAATTTCGATACAAATTATGGCAGGTAACTGTAACTTCGATACTAATGATGACAGAA
Source organism: Meconema thalassinum (assembly GCA_946902985.2). Taxonomy (NCBI): domain Eukaryota; kingdom Metazoa; phylum Arthropoda; class Insecta; order Orthoptera; family Tettigoniidae; genus Meconema; species Meconema thalassinum. Next base: position 1,174,893,444 of record OX336388.2, on the reverse strand, counting down.
AACAGTAACTTCGATTCTAATTATGGTAGGTAACAGTAACTTCGATACTAATTATGGCAGGTAACTGTAAGTTCGATACTAATTATGACAGTTAACTGTAACTTCGTTACAAATTGTGACAAGTAACTGTAATTTCGATACAAATTATGGCAGGTAACAGTAACTTCGATACTAATTATGACAGGTAACAGTAACTTCGATACTAATTATGACAAGTTACTGTAACTTCGATACTAATTATGACAGGTAACTGCAACTTCGTTACTAATTATAACAAGTGACTCTTATTTCGATACAAATTATGGCACGTAACTGTAATTTCGATACTAATTATGGCAGGTGAAAGTAACTTCGATACCAATTATGACAAGTTACAGTAACTTCGATACTAATTATGACATAATACAGTAACTTCGATACTTATTATGACAGGTAACAGTAACTTCGATACTAATTATGGCAGGTAACTGTAACTTCGATACTAATTATGACAGGTACCTGTAACTTCGTTACTAATTATGACAAGTAACTGTAATTTCGATACAAATTATGGCACGTAACTGTAATTTCGATACTTATTATGACAGGTAACTGTAACTTCGATACTAATTATGACAAGTAACTCTAACTTCATTCCAAATTATGACAAGTAACTGTAATTTCGATACAAATTATGGCAGGTAACTGTAACATCATTACTAATTATGGCAGGTAACTGTAATTTCGATACAAATTATGGCAGGTAACAGTAACTTCGATAATAATTATGACAGGTAACTGCAACTTCGATACTAATTATGGCAGGTAACTGTAACTTCGATATAATTATGACAGGAAACAGTAACTTCAATACTTATTATGACAGGTAACCGTAACTTCGTTACTAATTATGACAAGTAACTGTAATTTCGATACAAATTATGGCAGGTAACTGTAACATCGTTACTAATTATGAAAAGTAACTGTAATTTCGATACAAATTGTGGCAGGTAACTGTAACTTCGATACAAATTATGACAGGTAACAGTAACTTCGATACTAATTATGACAGGTAACAGTAACTTCGTTACTAATTATGACAAGTAACTGTAATTTCGATACAAATTATGACAGGTAACTGTAACTTCGTTACTAATTATGACAAGTAACTGTAATTTCGATACAAATTATGGAACGTAACTGTAATTTCGGTACTAATTATGACAGGTAACTGTAACTTCGATAATAATTATGACAATAACCCTAACTTAATTACAAATTATGACAAGTAACTGTAATTTCGATACAAGTTATGGCAGGTAACTGTAACTTCGTTACTAATTATGGCAGGTAACTGTAATTTCGATACAAATTATGGCAGGTAACAGTAACTTCGATAATAATTATGACAGGTAACTGTAACTTCGATACTAATTATGGCAGGTAACTGTAATTTCGATAATAATTATGGCACGTAACTCTAATTTCGATAATAATTATGACAGGTAACTGTAACTTCGTTACTAATTATGGCAGGTAACTGTAATTTCGTTACTAATTATGACAAGTAACTGTAGCTTCGATACTAATTATGACAGGTAACAGTAACTTCGATACTAATTATGACAGAAAACAGTAACTTCGATACTTATTATGACAGGTAACAGTAACTGCGATACTAATTATGGCAGGTAACTGTAATTTCGATACAAATTATGGCAGGTAACTGTAACTTCGTTACTAATTATGACAAGTAACTGTAATTTCGATACAAATTATGGCAGGTAACAGTAACTTCGATACTAATTATGACAGGTAACATTAACTTCGATACTAATTATGACAAGTTACTGTAACTTCGATACTAATTATGACAGGTAACAGTAACTTCGTTACTATTTATGACAAGTAACTGTTATTTCGATACAAATTACGGCACGTAACTGTAATTTCGATACTAATTATGGCAGGTGACAGTAACATCGATACTAATTATGACAAGTTACTGTAACTTCGATACTAATTATGACAGGTAACTGTAACTTCGTTACTAATTATGACAAGTAACTGTTATTTCGATACAAATTATGGCAGGTAACTGTAACTTCGATACTAATTATGACAGGTAACTGTAACTCCGATACTAATTATGACAAGTAACTCTAAATTCGTTACAAATTATGACAAGTAACTGTAATTTCGATACTAATTATGGCTGGTAACTGTAACTTCGTTACTAATTATGACAAGTAACTGTAATTTCGATACAAATTATGGCAGGTAACTGTAACTTCGATACTAATTATGACAAGTAACAGGAACTTCTATACTAATTATGACAAGTAACTGTATCTTCGATACTAATTATGACAGGTGACTGTAACTTCGATACTAATTATGACAAGTAACTCTAACTTCATTACAAATTATGACAAGTAACTGTAATTTCGATACAAATTATGGCAGGTAACTGTAACTTCGATGACAGGTAACTGTAACTTCGATACTTATTATGACAGGTAACAGTAACTTCGATAGTAATGATGACAAGTAACAGTAACTTCGATACTAATTATGACAAGTAACTGTAATTTCGATACTAATTATGACAGGTAACTGTAATTTCGATACTAATTATGACAGGTAACTGTAACTTCGATACTAATTATGACAAGTAACTGTAATTTCGATACAAATTTTGGCAGGTAACTGTAACTTCGATATTAATTATGACAAGTAACTGTAACATCGTTACTAATTATGACAAGTAACTGTAATTTCGATACAAATAATGGCAGGTAACTGTAACTTCGATACTATTTATGACAGGTAAAAGTAACTTCAATACTAATTATGACAGGTAACTGTAACTTTGCTACTAATTATGACAAGTAACTGTAATTTCGAAACAAATTATGACAGGTAACTGTACCTTCGTTAATAATTATGACAAGTAACTGTAACTTCCTTACTAATTATGACAAGTAACTGTAATTTCGATACTAATTATGACAGGTAACTGTAAGTTCGTTAATAATTATGACAAGTAACTGTAACTTCCTTACTATTTATGACAAGTAACTGTAATTTCGATACAAAATATGGCAGGTCACAGTAACTTCGATACTAATTAAGACAGGTAACTGTAACATCGATACTAATTATGACAAGGAACTGTAATTTCGATACAAATTATGACAGGTAACAGTAACTTCGATATTAATTATGACAGGTAACTGTAACTTCCTTACTAATTATGACAAGTAACTGTAATTTCGATACTAATTATGACAGGTAACTGTAACTTCGATATTAATAATGACAAGTAACTAACTTCGTTACTAATTATGAGAAGTAACTGTAATTTCGATACAAATTATGGCAGGTAACTGTAACTTCGAGACTAATTATGACAGGTAACAGTAACTTCGATACTAATTATGACAAGTAACAGTTGCTTCTATACTAATTATGACAAGTAACTGTAACTTCGAAACTAATTATGACAGGTAACTGTAACATCGTTACTAATTATGACAAGTAACTGTAATTTCGATAAAATTATGGCAGGTAACTGTAACTTCAATACTAATCATGACTGGTAACTGTAACTTCGATACTAATTATGACAAGTAACTGTAACACAGATACTAATTATGACAGGTAACAGTAACTTCGATACTAATTATGACAAGTAACTCTAACTTCATTACAAATTATGACAAGTAACTGTAATTTCGATACAAATTATGGCAGGTAACTGTAACTTCGTTACTAATTATGGCAGGTAACTGTAATTTCGATACAAATTATGGCAGGTAACAGTAACTACGATACTAATTATGACAGGTAACTGTAACTCCGATACTAATTATGACAAGTAACTCTAACTTCGTTACTAATTATGACAAATAACTGTAATTTTGATAAAAAATTATGGCAGGTAATTGTAACTTCGATACTAATTATGACAGGTAACAGTAACTTCGATACTAATTATGACAGGTAACTGTAACTTCGTTACTAATTATGACAAGTAACTGTAATTTCGATACAAATTATGGCAGGTAACTGTAACTTCGATACTAATGATGACAGAAAACAGTAACTTCGATATTTATTATGGCAGGTAACAGTAAATTCGATACTAATTATGGCAGGTAACTGTAAGTTCGATACTAATTATGACAGTTAACCGTAACTTCGTTACTAATTATGACAAGTAACTGTAATTTCGATACAAATTATGGCAGGTAACAGTAACTTCGATACTAATTATGACAAGTTACTGTAACTTCGATACTAATTATGACAGGTAACTGCAACTTCGTTACTAATTATGACAAGTAACTGTTATTTCGATACAAATTATGGCCCGTAACTGTAATTTCGATACTAAATATGGCAGGTGACAGTAACTTCAATACGAATTATGACAAGTTACACTAACTTCGATACTAATTATGACAGGTAACAGTAACTTCGATACTAATTATGGCAGGTAACTGTAACTTCGATACTAATTATGACAGGTAACTGTAACTTCGTTACTAATTATGACAAGTAACTGTAATTTCGATACAAATTATGGCACGTAACTGTAATTTGGATACTAATTATGACAGGTAACTGTAACTTCGATACTAATTATGACAAGTAACTCTAACTTCATTACTAATTATGGCAGGTAACTGTAATTTCGATACAAATTATGGCAGGTAACAGTAACTTCGATAATAATTATGACAAGTAACTGCATCTTCGATACTAATTATGCAGGTAACTGTAATTTCGATAATAATTATGGCACGTAACTGTAATTTCGATATTAATTATGACAGGTAACTGTAACTTCGTTACTAATTATGGCAGGTAACTGTAATTTCGTTACTAATTATGACAAGTAACTGTAGCTTCGATACTAATTATGACAGGTAACTGTAACTTCGTTACTAATTATGACAAGAAACTGTAATTTCGATACAAATTATGGCAGGTAACAGTAACTTCGATACTAATTATGACAGGTAACAGTAGCTTCGATACTAATTATGACAGAAAACAGTAACTTCGATACTTATTATGACAGGTAACAGTAACTTCGATACTAATTATGGCAGGTAACTGTAACTTCGATACTAATTATGACAGGTAACTGTAACTTCGTTACAAATTATGACTAGTAACTGTAATTTCGATACAAATTATTGCAGGTAACTGTAACTTCCATACTATTTATGACAGTTAACAGTTACTTCGATACTAATTATGACAAGTAACAGTAACTTCGATACTAATTATGACAGGTAACTGTAACTTCGAAACTAATTATGACAGGTAACTGTAACATCGTTACTAATTATGACAAGTAACTGTAATTTCGATACAAATTATGGCAGGTAACTGTAACTTCGATATTAATTATGACAGGTTACAGTAACCTCGATACTAATTATGACAAGTAAGTGTATCTTCGATACTAATTATGACGGGTAACTGTAACTTCGATACTAATTATGACTAGTAACTCTAACTTCGTTACTAATTAGGACAAGTAACTGTAATTTTGATAAAAAATTATGGCAGGTAACTGTAACTTCGATACTAACTATGACAGGTAACTGTAACTTCGTTACTAATTATGACAAGTAACTGTAATTTCGATACAAATTATGGCAGGTAACTGTAACTTCGATACTAATTATCACAAGTAACTGTAACTTCGATACTAACTATGACAGGTAACTGTAACTTCGTTACTAATTATGAAAAGTAACTGTAATTTCGATACAAATTATGGCAGGTAACTGTAACTTCGTAACTAATTATGACAAGTAACTGTAATTTCGATACAAATTATGGCAGGTAACAGTAAATTCGATACTAATTATGACAGGTAACTGTAACATTCGATGCTAATTATGACAAGGAACTGTAATTTCGATACAAATTATGACAGGTAACAGTAAATTCGATACTAATTATGACAGGTAACTGTAACTTCGTTACTAATTATGACAAGTAACTGTCATTTCGATACTAATTACGACAGGTAACTGTAACTTCGATATTATTTATGACAAGTAACTGTAACTTCGCTACTAATTATGATAAGTAACTGTAATTTCGATACAAATTATGGCAGTTAACTGTAACTTCGATACTAACTATGACAGGTAACTGTAACTTCGTTACTAATTATGACAAGTAACTGTAATTTCGATACAAATTATGGCAGGTAACTGTAACTTCGATACTAATTATGGCAGGTAACTGTAATTTCGATACAAATTATGGCAGGTAACTGTAACTTCGTTACTAATTATGACAAGTAACTGTAATTTCGATACAAATTATGGGAGGTAACAGTAACTTCGATACTAATTATGACAGGTAACAGTAACTTCGATACTAATTATGACAAGTTACTGTAACTTCGATACTAATTATGACGGGTAACTGTAACTTCGTTACTAATTATGACAAGTAACTGTTATTTCGATACAAATTATGGCACGTAACTGTAATTTCGATACTAATTATGGCAGGTGACAGTAACTTCGATACTAATTATGACAAGTTACTGTAACTTCGATACTAATTATGACAGGTAACTGTAACTTCGTTACTAATTATGACAAGTAACTGTTATTTCGATACAAATTATGGCAGGTAACTGTAACTTCGATACTAATTATGACAGGTAACTGTAACTCCGATACTAATTATGACAAGTAACTCTAAATTCGTTACAAATTATGACAAGTAACTGTAATTTCGATACTAATTATGGATGGTAACTGTAACTTCGTTACTAATTATGACAAGTAACTGTAATTTCGATACAAATTATGGCAGGTAACTGTAACTTCGATACTAATTATGACAAGTAACAGGAACTTCTATACTAATTATGACAAGTAACTGTATCTTCGATACTAATTATGACAGGTAACTGTAACTTCGATACTAATTATGACAAGTAACTCTAACTTCATTACAAATTATGACAAGTAACTGTAATTTCGATACAAATTATGGCAGGTAACTGTAACTTCGATGACAGGTAACTGTAACTTCGATACTTATTATGACAGGTAACAGTAACTTCGATAGTAATGATGACATGTAACAGTAACTTCGATACTAATTATGACAAGTAACTGTAATTTCGATACTAATTATGACAGGTAACTGTAATTTCGATACTAATTATGACAGGTAACTGTAACTTCGATACTAATTATGACAAGTAACTGTAATTTCGATACAAATTTTGGCAGGTAACTGTAACTTCGATATTAATTATGACAAGTAACTGTAACATCGTTACTAATTATGACAAGTAACTGTAATTTCGATACAAATAATGGCAGGTAACTGTAACTTCGATACTATTTATGACAGGTAAAAGTAACTTCAATACTAATTATGACAGGTAACTGTAACTTTGCTACTAATTATGACAAGTAACTGTAATTTCGAAACAAATTATGACAGGTAACTGTACCTTCGTTAATAATTATGACAAGTAACTGTAACTTCCTTACTAATTATGACAAGTAACTGTAATTTCGATACTAATTATGACAGGTAACTGTAAGTTCGTTAATAATTATGACAAGTAACTGTAACTTCCTAACTATTTATGACAAGTAACTGTAATTTCGATACAAATTATGGCAGGTCACAGTAACTTCGATACTAATTAAGACAGGTAACTGTAACATCGATACTAATTATGACAAGGAACTGTAATTTCGATACAAATTATGACAGGTAACAGTAACTTCGATACTAATTATGACAGGTAACTGTAACTTCCTTACTAATTATGACAAGTAACTGTAATTTCGATACTAATTATGACAGGTAACTGTAACTTCGATATTAATAATGACAAGTAACTAACTTCGTTACTAATTATGAGAAGTAACTGTAATTTCGATACAAATTATGGCAGGTAACTGTAACTTCGAGACTAATTATAACAGGTAACAGTAACTTCGATACTAATTATGACAAGTAACAGTTGCTTCTATACTAATTATGACAAGTAACTGTAACTTCGAAATTAATTATGACAGGTAACTGTAACATCGTTACTAATTATGACAAGTAACTGTAATTTCGATACAAATTATGGCAGGTAACTGTAACTTCGATACTAATTATGACTGGTAACTGTAACTTCGATACTAATTAAGACAAGTAACTGCAACATAGATACTAATTATGACAGGTAACAGTAACTTCGATACTAATTATGACAAGTAACTCTAACTTCATTACAAATTATGACAAGTAACTGTAATTTCGATACAAATTATGGCAGGTAACTTTAACTTCGTTACTAATTATGGCAGGTAACTGTAATTTCGATACAAATTATGGCAGGTAACAGTAACCACGATACTAATTATGACAGGTAACTGTAACTCCGATACTAATTATGACAAGTAACTCTAACTTCGTTACTAATTATGACAAATAACTGTAATTTTGATAAAAAATTATGGCAGGTAATTGTAACTTCGATACTAATTATGACAGGTAACAGTAACTTCGATACTAATTATGACAGGTAACTGTAACTTCGTTACTAATTATGACAAGTAACTGTTATTTCGATACAAATTATGGCACGTAACTGTAATTTCGATACTAAATATGGCAGGTGACAGTAACTTCGATACTAATGATGACAGAAAACAGTAACTTCGATATTTATTATGGCAGGTAACAGTAAATTCGATACTAATTATGGCAGGTAACTGTAAGTTCGATACTAATTATGACAGTTAACCGTAACTTCGTTACTAATTATGACAAGTAACTGTAATTTCGATACAAATTATGGCAGGTAACAGTAACTTCGATACTAATTATGACAAGTTACTGTAACTTCGATACTAATTATGACAGGTAACTGCAACTTCGTTACTAATTATGGCAGGTAACTGTAATTTCGTTACTAATTATGACAAGTAACTGTAGCTTCGATACTAATTATGACAGGTAACTGTAACTTCGTTACTAATTATGACAAGTAACTGTAGCTTCGATACTAATTATGACAGGTAACTGTAACTTCGTTACTAATTATGACAAGAAACTGTAATTTCGATACAAATTATGGCAGGTAACAGTAACTTCGATACTAATTATGACAGGTAACAGTAGCTTCGATACTAATTATGACAGAAAACAGTAACTTCGATACTTATTATGACAGGTAACAGTAACTTCGATACTAATTATGGCAGGTAACTGTAACTTCGATACTAATTATGACAGGTAACTGTAACTTCGTTACAAATTATGACAAGTAACTGTAATTTCGATACAAATTATTGCAGGTAACTGTAACTTCCATACTATTTATGACAGTTAACAGTTACTTCGATACTAATTATGACAAGTAACAGTAACTTCGATACTAATTATGACAGGTAACTGTAACTTCGAAACTAATTATGACAGGTAACTGTAACATCGTTACTAATTATGACAAGTAACTGTAATTTCGATACAAATTATGGCAGGTAACTGTAACTTCGATATTAATTATGACAGGTTACAGTAACCTCGATACTAATTATGACAAGTAAGTGTATCTTCGATACTAATTATGACGGGTAACTGTAACTTCGATACTAATTATGACTAGTAACTCTAACTTCGTTACTAATTAGGACAAGTAACTGTAATTTTGATAAAAATTATGGCAGGTAACTGTAACTTCGATACTAACTATGACAGGTAACTGTAACTTCGTTACTAATTATGACAAGTAACTGTAATTTCGATACAAATTATGGCAGGTAACTGTAACTTCGATACTAATTATGACAAGTAACTGTAACTTCGATACTAACTATGACAGGTAACTGTTACTTCGTTACTAATTATGAAAAGTAACTGTAATTTCGATACAAATTATGGCAGGTAACTGTAACTTCGTAACTAATTATGACAAGTAACTGTAATTTCGATACAAATTATGGCAGGTAACAGTAAATTCGATACTAATTATGACAGGTAACTGTAACATTCGATGCTAATTATGACAAGGAACTGTAATTTCGATACAAATTATGACAGGTAACAGTAAATTCGATACTAATTATGACAGGTAACTGTAACTTCGTTACTAATTATGACAAGTAACTGTCATTTCGATACTAATTACGACAGGTTACTGTAACTTCGTTACTAATTATGACAAGTAACTGTAATTTCGATACAAATTATGGCAGGTAACTGTAACTTCGTTACTAATTATGACAAGTAACTGTAATTTCGATACAAATTATGGCAGGTAACTGTAACTTCGATACTAATTATGGCAGGTAACTGTAATTTCGATACAAATTATGGCAGGTAACTGTAACTTCGTTACTAATTATGACAAGTAACTGTAATTTCGATACAAATTATGGCAGGTAACAGTAACTTCGATACTAATTATGACAGGTAACAGTAACTTCGATACTAATTATGACAAGTTACTGTAACTTCGATACTAATTATGACAGGTAACTGTAACTTCGTTACTAATTATGACAAGTAACTGTTATTTCGATCCAATTATGGCACGTAACTGTAATTTCGATACTAATTATGGCAGGTGACAGTAACTTCGATACTAATTATGACAAGTTACTGTAACTTCGATACTAATTATGACAGGTAACTGTAACTTCGTTACTAATTATGACAAGTAACTGTTATTTCGATACAAATTATGGCAGGTAACTGTTACTTCGATACTAATTATGACAGGTAACTGTAACTCCGATACTAATTATGACAAGTAACTCTAAATTCGTTACAAATTATGACAAGTAACTGTAATTTCGATACTAATTATGGCTGGTAACTGTAACTTCGTTACTAATTATGACAAGTAACTGTAATTTCGATACAAATTATGGCAGGTAACTGTAACTTCGATACTAATTATGACAAGTAACAGGAACTTCTATACTAATTATGACAAGTAACTGTATCTTCGATACTAATTATGACAGGTAACTGTAACTTCGATACTAATTATGACAAGTAACTCTAACTTCATTACAAATTGTGACAAGTAACTGTAATTTCGATACAAATTATGGCAGGTAACTGTAACTTCGATGACAGGTAACTGTAACTTCGATACTTATTATGACAGGTAACAGTAAATTGGATAGTAATGATGACAAGTAACAGTAACTTCGATACTAATTATGACAAGTAACTGTAATTTCGATACTAATTATGACAGGTAACTGTAATTTCGATACTAATTATGACAGGTAACTGTAACTTCGATACTAATTATGACAAGTAACTGTAATTTCGATACAAATTTTGGCAGGTAACTGTAACTTCGATATTAATTATGACAAGTAACTGTAACATCGTTACTAATTATGACAAGTAACTGTAATTTCGATACAAATAATGGCAGGTAACTGTAACTTCGATACTATTTATGACAGGTAAAAGTAACTTCAATACTAATTATGACAGGTAACTGTAACTTTGCTACTAATTATGACAAGTAACTGTAATTTCGAAACAAATTATGACAGGTAACTGTACCTTCGTTAATAATTATGACAAGTAACTGTAACTTCCTTACTAATTATGACAAGTAACTGTAATTTCGATACTAATTATGACAGGTAACTGTAAGTTCGTTAATAATTATGACAAGTAACTGTAACTTCCTAACTATTTATGACAAGTAACTGTAATTTCGATACAAATTATGGCAGGTCACAGTAACTTCGATACTAATTAAGACAGGTAACTGTAACATCGATACTAATTATGACAAGGAACTGTAATTTCGATACAAATTATGACAGGTAACAGTAACTTCGATACTAATTATGACAGGTAACTGTAACTTCCTTACTAATTATGACAAGTAACTGTAATTTCGATACTAATTATGACAGGTAACTGTAACTTCGATATTAATAATGACAAGTAACTAACTTCGTTACTAATTATGAGAAGTAACTGTAATTTCGATACAAATTATGGCAGGTAACTGTAACTTCGAGACTAATTATGACAGGTAACAGTAACTTCGATACTAATTATGACAAGTAACAGTTGCTTCTATACTAATTATGACAAGTAACTGTAACTTCGAAACTAATTATGACAGGTAACTGTAACATCGTTACTAATTATGACAAGTAACTGTAATTTCGATACAAATTATGGCAGGTAACTGTAACTTCGATACTAATTATGACTGGTAACTGTAACTTCGATACTAATTATGACAAGTAACTGTAACATAGATACTAATTATGACAGGTAACAGTAACTTCGATACTAATTATGACAAGTAACTCTAACTTCATTACAAATTATGACAAGTAACTGTAATTTCGATACAAATTATGGCAGGTAACTGTAACTTCGTTACTAATTATGGCAGGTAACTGTAATTTCGATACAAATTATGGCAGGTAACAGTAACTACGATACTAATTATGACAGGTAACTGTAACTCCGATACTAATTATGACAAGTAACTCTATCTTCGTTACTAATTATGACAAATAACTGTAATTTTGATAAAAAATTATGGCAGGTAATTGTAACTTCGATACTAATTATGACAGGTAACAGTAACTTCGATACTAATTATGACAGGTAACTGTAACTTCGTTACTAATTATGACAAGTAACTGTTATTTCGATACAAATTATGGCACGTAACTGTAATTTCGATACTAAATATGGCAGGTGACAGTAACTTCGATACTAATGATGACAGAAAACAGTAACTTCGATATTTATTATGGCAGGTAACAGTAAATTCGATACTAATTATGGCAGGTAACTGTAAGTTCGATACTAATTATGACAGTTAACCGTAACTTCGTTACTAATTATGACAAGTAACTGTAATTTCGATACAAATTATGGCAGGTAACAGTAACTTCGATACTAATTATGACAAGTTACTGTAACTTCGATACTAATTATGACAGGTAACTGCAACTTCGTTACTAATTATGACAAGTAACTGTTATTTCGATACAAATTATGGCACGTAACTGTAATTTCGATACTAAATATGGCAGGTGACAGTAACTTCGATACTAATTATGACAAGTTACACTAACTTCGATACTAATTATGACAGGTAACAGTAACTTCGATACTAATTATGGCAGGTAACTGTAACTTCGATACTAATTATGACAGGTAACTGTAACTTCGTTACTAATTATGAAAAGTAACTGTAATTTCAATACAAATTATGGCACGTAACTGTAATTTGGATACTAATTATGACAGGTAACTGTAACTTCGATACTAATTATGACAAGTAACTCTAACTTCATTACAAATTATGACAAGTAACTGTAATTTCGATACAAATTATGTCAGGTAACTGTAACTTCATTACTTATTATGGCAGGTAACTGTAATTTCGATACAAATTATGGCAGGTAACAGTAACTTCGATAATAATTATGACAAGTAACTGCATCTTCGATACTAATTATGGCAGGTAACTGTAATTTCGATAATAATTATGGCACGTAACTGTAATTTCGATATTAATTATGACAGGTAACTGTAACTTCGTTACTAATTATGGCAGGTAACTGTAATTTCGATACAAATTATGGCAGGTAACAGTAACTTCGATACTAATTATGACAGGTAACAGTAGCTTCGATACTAATTATGACAGAAAACAGTAACTTCGATACTTATTATGACAGGTAACAGTAACTTCGATACTAATTATGGCAGGTAACTGTAACTTCGATACTAATTATGACAGGTAACTGTAACTTCGTTACAAATTATGACAAGTAACTGTAATTTCGATACAAATTATTGCAGGTAACTGTAACTTCCATACTATTTATGACAGTTAACAGTTACTTCGATACTAATTATAACAAGTAACAGTAACTTCGATACTAATTATGACAGGTAACTGTAACTTCGAAACTAATTATGACAGGTAACTGTAACATCGTTACTAATTATGACAAGTAACTGTAATTTCGATACAAATTATGGCAGGTAACTGTAACTTCGATATTAATTATGACAGGTTACAGTAACCTCGATACTAATTATGACAAGTAAGTGTATCTTCGATACTAATTATGACGGGTAACTGTAACTTCGATACTAATTATGACTAGTAACTCTAACTTCGTTACTAATTAGGACAAGTAACTGTAATTTTGATAAAAATTTATGGCAGGTAACTGTAACTTCGATACTAACTATGACAGGTAACTGTAACTTCGTTACTAATTATGACAAGTAACTGTAATTTCGATACAAATTATGGCAGGTAACTGTAACTTCGATACTAATTATGACAAGTAACTGTAACTTCGATACTAACTATGACAGGTAACTGTAACTTCGTTACTAATTATGAAAAGTAACTGTAATTTCGATACAAATTATGGCAGGTAACTGTAACTTCGTAACTAATTATGACAAGTAACTGTAATTTCGATACAAATTATGGCAGGTAACAGTAAATTCGATACTAATTATGACAGGTAACTGTAACATTCGATGCTAATTATGACAAGGAACTGTAATTTCGATACAAATTATGACAGGTAACAGTAAATTCGATACTAATTATGACAGGTAACTGTAACTTCGTTACTAATTATGACAAGTAACTGTCATTTCGATACTAATTACGACAGGTAACTGTAACTTCGATATTATTTATGACAAGTAACTGTAACTTCGCTACTAATTATGATAAGTAACTGTAATTTCGATACAAATTATGGCAGGTAACTGTAACTTCGATACTAACTATGACAGGTAACTGTAACTTCGTTACTAATTATGACAAGTAACTGTAATTTCGATACAAATTATGGCAGGTAACTGAAACTTCGATACTAATTATGACAAGTAACTGTAACTTCGATACTTACTATGACAGGTAACTGTAACTTCGTTACTAATTATGACAAATAACTGTAATTTCGATACAAATTATGGCAGGTAACTGTAAGTTTGAGACTAATTATGACAGGTAAAAGTAACTTCGATACCAATTATGACAAGTATCAGTTACTTCGATACTAATTATGACAGGTAACTGTAACTACGAAACTAATTATGACAGGTAACTGTAACATCGTTACTAATTATGACATGTAACTGTAATTTCGATACAAATTATGGCAGGTAACTGTAACTTCGATACTAATTATGACAGGTAACAGTAACTTCGATACTAATTATGACAAGTAACAGTAACTTCGATACTTATTATGACAGGTAACAGTAACTTCGATAATAGTTATGGCACGTAACTGTAATTTCGATAATAATTATGACAGGTAACTGTAACTTCGTTACTAATTATGGCAGGTAACTGTAATTTCGTTACTAATTATGACAAGTAACTGTAGCTTCGATACTAATTATGACAGGTAACAGTAACTTCAATACTTATTATGACAGGTAACCGTAACTTCGTTACTAATTATGACAAGTAACTGTAATTTCGATACAAATTATGGCAGGTAACTGTAACATCGTTACTAATTATGAAAATTAACTGTAATTTCGATACAAATTGTGGCAGGTAACTGTAACTTCGATACAAATTATGACAGGTAACAGTAACTTCGATACTAATTATGACAGGTAACAGTAACTTCGTTACTAATTATGACAAGTAACTGTAATTTCGATACAAATTATGACAGGTAACAGTAACTTCGTTACTAATTATGACAAGTAACTGTAATTTCGATACAAATTATGGAACGTAACTGTAATTTCGGTACTAATTATGACAGGTAACTGTAACTTCGATAATAATTATGACAAACAACCCTAACTTAATTACAAACTATGACAAGTAACTGTACTTTCGATACAAGTTATGGCAGGTAACTGTAACTTCGTTACTAATTATGGCAGGTAACTGTAATTTCGATACAAATTATGGCAGGTAACAGTAACTTCGATAATAATTATGACAGGTAACTGTAACTTCGATACTAATTATGGCAGGTAACTGTAATTTCGATAATAATTTTGGCACGTAACTGTAATTTCGATAATAATTATGACAGGTAACTGTAACTTGGTTACTAATTATGGCAGGTAACTGTAATTTCGTTACTAATTATGACAAGTAACTGTAGCTTCGATACTAATTATGACAGGTAACAGTAACTTCGATACTAATTATGACAGAAAACAGTAACTTCGATACTTATTATGACAGGTAACAGTAACTTCGATACTAATTATGGCAGGTAACTGTAATTTCGATACAAATTATGGCAGGTAACTGTAACTTCGTTACAAATTATGACAAGTAACTGTAATTTCGATACAAATTATGGCAGGTAACAGTAACTTCGATACTAATTATGACAGGTAACAGTAACTTCGATACTAATTATGACAAGTTACTGTAACTTCGATACTAATTATGACAGTTAACTGTAACTTCGTTACTAATTATGACAAGTAACTGTTATTTCGATACAAATTATGGCACGTAACTGTAATTTCGATACTAATTATGGCAGGTGACAGTAACTTCGATACTAATTATGACAAGTTACTGTAACTTCGATACTAATTATGACAGGTAACTGTAACTTCGTTACTAATTATGACAAGTAACTGTTATTTCGATACAAATTATGGCAGGTAACTGTAACTTCGATACTAATTATGACAGGTAACTGTAACTCCGATACTAATTATGACAAGTAACTCTAAATTCGTTACTAATTATGACAAGTAACTGTAATTTCGATACTAATTATGGCTGGTAACTGTAACTTCGTTACAAATTATGACAAGTAACTGTAATTTCGATACAAATTATGGCAGGTAACTGTAACTTCGATACTAATTATGACAAGTAACAGGAACTTCGATACTAATTATGACAAGTAACTGTAACTTCGAAACTAATTATGACAGGTAACTGTAACATCGATAATAATTATGACTAGTAACTGTAATTTCGATACAAATTATGGCAGGTAACTGTAACGTCGATACTAATTATGACAGGTAACAGAAACTTCGATACTAATTATGACAAGTAACTGTATCTTCGATACTAATTACGACAGGTAACTGTAACTTCGATACTAATTATGACAAGTAACTCTAACTTCATTACAAATTATGACAAGTAACTGTAATTTCGATACAAATTATGGCAGGTAACTGTAACTTCGATGACAGGTAACTGTAACTTCGATACTTATTATGACAGGTAACAGTAACTTCGATAGTAATGATGGCAAGTAACAGTAACTTCGATACTAATTATGACAAGTAACTGTAATTTCGATACTAATTATGTCAGGTAACTGTAATTTCGATACTAATTATGACAGGTAACTGTAACTTCGATACTAATTATGACAAGTAACTGTAATTTCGATACAAATTTTGGCAGGTAACTGTAACTTCGATATTAATTATGACAAGTAACTGTAACATCGTTACTAATTATGACAAGTAACTGTAATTTCGATACAAATAATGGCAGGTAACTGTAACTTCGATACTATTTATGACAGGTAAAAGTAACTTCAATACTAATTATGACAGGTAACTGTAACTTTGCTACTAATTATGACAAGTAACTGTAATTTCGAAACAAATTATGACAGGTAACTGTAACTTCGTTAATAATTATGACAAGTAACTGTAACTTCCTTACTAATTATGACAAGTAACTGTAATTTCGATACTAATTACGACAGGTAACTGTAAGTTCGTTAATAATTATGACAAGTAACTGTAACTTCCTTACTGATTATGACAAGTAACTGTAATTTCGATACAAATTATGGCAGGTCACAGTAACTTCGATACTAATTAAGACAGGTAACTGTAACATCGATACTAATTATGACAAGGAACTGTAATTTCGATACAAATTATGACAGGTAACAGTAACTTCGATACTAATTATGACAGGTAACTGTAACTTCCTTACTAATTATGACAAGTAACTGTAATTTCGATACTAATTATGACAGGTAACTGTAACTTCGATATTAATAATGACAAGTAACTGTAACTTCGTTACTAATTATGAGAAGTAACTGTAATTTCGATACAAATTATGGCAGGTAACTGTAACTTCGAGACTAATTATGACAGGTAACAGTAACTTCGATACTAATTCTGACAAGTAACAGTTGCTTCTATACTAATTATGACAAGTAACTGTAACTTCGAAACTAATTTTGACAGGTAACTATAACATCGTTACTAATTATGACAAGTAACTGTAATTTCGATACAAATTATGGCAGGTAACTGTAACTTCGATACTAATTATGACTGGTAACTGTAACTTCGGTAATAATTATGACAAGTAACTGTAACATAGATACTAATTATGACATGTAACAGTAACTTCGATACTAATTATGACAAGTAACTCTAACTTCATTACAAATTATGACAAGTAACTGTAATTTCGATACAAATTATGGCAGGTAACTGTAACTTCAATACTAATTATGGCACGTAACTGTAATTTCGATACAAATTATGGCAGGTAACAGTAACTACGATACTAATTATGACAGGTAACTGTAACTTCGTTACTAATTATGACAAGTAACTGTCATTTCGATACTAATTACGACAGGTAACTGTAACTTCGATATTATTTATGACAAGTAACTGTAACTTCGCTACTAATTATGATAAGTAACTGTAATTTCGATACAAATTATGGCAGGTAACTGTAACTTCGATACTAACTATGACAGGTAACTGTAACTTCGTTACTAATTATGACAAGTAACTGTAATTTCGATACAAATTATGGCAGGTAACTGTAACTTCGATACTAATTATGACAAGTAACTGTAACTTCGATACTAACTATGACAGGTAACTGTACTTCGTTACTAATTATGACAAATAACTGTAATTTCGATACAAATTATGGCAGGTAACTGTAAGTTTGAGACTAATTATGACAGGTAACAGTAACTTCGATACCAATTATGACAAGTATCAGTTACTTCGATACTAATTATGACAGGTAACTGTAACTACGAAACTAATTATGACAGGTAACTGTAACATCGTTACTAATTATGACATGTAACTGTAATTTCGATACAAATTATGGCAGGTAACTGTAACTTCGATACTAATTATGACAGGTAACAGTAACTTCGATACTAATTATGACAAGTAACAGTAACTTCGATACTTATTATGACAGGTAACAGTAACTTCGATAATAATTATGGCACGTAACTGTAATTTCGATAATAATTATGACAGGTAACTGTAACTTCGTTACTAATTATGGCAGTTAACTGTAATTTCGTTACTAATTATGACAAGTAACTGTAGCTTCGATACTAATTATGACAGGTAACAGTAACTTCAATACTTATTATGATAGGTAACCGTAACTTCGTTACTAATTATGACAATTAACTGTAATTTCGATACAAATTATGGCAGGTAACTGTAACATCGTTACTAATTATGAAAAGTAACTGTAATTTCGATACAAATTGTGGCAGGTAACTGTAACTTCGATACAAATTATGACAGGTAACAGTAACTTCGATACTAATTATGACAGGTAACAGTAACTTCGTTACAAATTATGACAAGTAACTGTAATTTCGATACAAATTATGACAGGTAACTGTAACTTCGTTACTAATTATGACAAGTAACTGTAATTTCGATACAAATTATGGAACGTAACTGTAATTTCGGTACTAATTATGACAGGTAACTGTAACTTCGATAATAATTATGACAAGTAACCCTAACTTAATTACAAATTATGACAAGTAACTGTAATTTCGATACAAGTTATGGCAGGTAACTGTAACTTCGTTACTAATTATGGCAGGTAACTGTAATTTCGATAATAATTATGGCACGTAACTGTAATTTCGATAATAATTATGACAGGTAACTGTAACTTCGTTACTAATTATGGAAGGTAACTGTAATTTCGTTACTAATTATGACAAGTAACTGTAGCTTCGATACTAATTATGACAGGTAACAGTAACTTCGATACTAATTATGACAGAAAACAGTAACTTCGATACTTATTATGACAGGTAACAGTAACTTCGATACTAATTATGGCAGGTAACTGTAATTTCGATACAAATTATGGCAGGTAACTGTAACTTCGTTACTAATTATGACAAGTAACTGTAATTTCGATACAAATTATGGCAGGTAACAGTAACTTCGATACTAATTATGACAGGTAACAGTAACTTCGATACTAATTATGACAAGTTACTGTAACTTCGATACTAATTATGACAGGTAACTGTAACTTCGTTACTAATTATGACAAGTAACTGTTATTTCGATACTAATTATGTCAGGTAACTGTAATTTCGATACTAATTATGACAGGTAACTGTAACTTCGATACTAATTATGACAAGTAACTGCAATTTCGATACAAATTTTGGCAGGTAACTGTAACTTCGATATTAATTATGACAAGTAACTGTAACATCGTTACTAATTATGACAAGTAACTGTAATTTCGATACAAATAATGGCAGGTAACTGTAACTTCGATACTATTTATGACAGGTAAAAGTAACTTCAATACTAATTATGACAGGTACCTGAACTTTGCTACTAATTATGACAAGTAACTGTAATTTCGAAACAAATTATGACAGGTAACTGTAACTTCGTTAATAATTATGACAAGTAACTGTAACTTCCTTACTAATTATGACAAGTAACTGTAATTTCGATACTAATTACGACAGGTAACTGTAAGTTCGTTAATAATTATGACAAGTAACTGTAACTTCCTTACTGATTATGACAAGTAACTGTAATTTCGATACAAATTATGGCAGGTCACAGTAACTTCGATACTAATTAAGACAGGTAACTGTAACATCGATACTAATTATGACAAGGAACTGTAATTTCGATACAAATTATGACAGGTAACAGTAACTTCGATACTAATTATGACAGGTAACTGTAACTTCCTTACTAATTATGACAAGTAACTGTAATTTCGATACTAATTATGACAGGTAACTGTAACTTCGATATTAATAATGACAAGTAACTGTAACTTCGTTACTAATTATGAGAAGTAACTGTAATTTCGATACAAATTATGGCAGGTAACTGTAACTTCGAGACTAATTATGACAGGTAACAGTAACTTTGATACTAATTCTGACAAGTAACAGTTGCTTCTATACTAATTATGACAAGTAACTGTAACTTCGAAACTAATTTTGACAGGTAACTATAACATCGTTACTAATTATGACAAGTAACTGTAATTTCGATACAAATTATGGCAGGTAACTGTAACTTCGATACTAATTATGACTGGTAACTGTAACTTCGGTACTAATTATGACAAGTAACTGTAACATAGATACTAATTATGACATGTAACAGTAACTTCGATACTAATTATGACAAGTAACTCTAACTTCATTACAAATTATGACAAGTAACTGTAATTTCGATACAAATTATGGCAGGTAACTGTAACTTCAATACTAATTATGGCACGTAACTGTAATTTCGATACAAATTATGGCAGGTAACAGTAACTACGATACTAATTACGACAGGTAACTGTAACTTCGATATTATTTATGACAAGTAACTGTAACTTCGCTACTAATTATGATAAGTAACTGTAATTTCGATACAAATTATGGCAGGTAACTGTAACTTCGATACTAACTATGACAGGTAACTGTAACTTCGTTACTAATTATGACAAGTAACTGTAATTTCGATACAAATTATGGCAGGTAACTGTAACTTCGATACTAATTATGACAAGTAACTGTAACTTCGATACTAACTATGACAGGTAACTGTACTTCGTTACTAATTATGACAAATAACTGTAATTTCGATACAAATTATGGCAGGTAACTGTAAGTTTGAGACTAATTATGACAGGTAACAGTAACTTCGATACCAATTATGACAAGTATCAGTTACTTCGATACTAATTATGACAGGTAACTGTAACTACGAAACTAATTATGACAGGTAACTGTAACATCGTTACTAATTATGACATGTAACTGTAATTTCGATACAAATTATGGCAGGTAACTGTAACTTCGATACTAATTATGACAGGTAACAGTAACTTCGATACTAATTATGACAAGTAACAGTAACTTCGATACTTATTATGACAGGTAACAGTAACTTCGATAATAATTATGGCACGTAACTGTAATTTCGATAATAATTATGACAGGTAACTGTAACTTCGTTACTAATTATGGCAGTTAACTGTAATTTCGTTACTAATTATGACAAGTAACTGTAGCTTCGATACTAATTATGACAGGTAACAGTAACTTCAATACTTATTATGATAGGTAACCGTAACTTCGTTACTAATTATGACAATTAACTGTAATTTCGATACAAATTATGGCAGGTAACTGTAACATCGTTACTAATTATGAAAAGTAACTGTAATTTCGATACAAATTGTGGCAGGTAACTGTAACTTCGATACAAATTATGACAGGTAACAGTAACTTCGATACTAATTATGACAGGTAACAGTAACTTCGTTACAAATTATGACAAGTAACTGTAATTTCGATACAAATTATGACAGGTAACTGTAACTTCGTTACTAATTATGACAAGTAACTGTAATTTCGATACAAATTATGGAACGTAACTGTAATTTCGGTACTAATTATGACAGGTAACTGTAACTTCGATAATAATTATGACAAGTAACCCTAACTTAATTACAAATTATGACAAGTAACTGTAATTTCGATACAAGTTATGGCAGGTAACTGTAACTTCGTTACTAATTATGGCAGGTAACTGTAATTTTGATACAAATTATGGCAGGTAACAGTCGATAATAATTATGACAGGTAACTGTAACTTCGATACTAATTATGGCAGGTAACTGTAATTTCGATAATAATTATGGCACGTAACTGTAATTTCGATAATAATTATGACAGGTAACTGTAACTTCGTTACTAATTATGGAAGGTAACTGTAATTTCGTTACTAATTATGA
This sequence comes from Meconema thalassinum, assembly GCA_946902985.2. Taxonomy (NCBI): domain Eukaryota; kingdom Metazoa; phylum Arthropoda; class Insecta; order Orthoptera; family Tettigoniidae; genus Meconema; species Meconema thalassinum. The sequence continues at coordinate 1,174,870,370 of OX336388.2, read as the reverse complement.
CAAGTAACTGTAGCTTCGATACTAATTATGACAGGTAACAGTAACTTCGATACTAATTATGACAGAAAACAGTAACTTCGATACTTATTATGACAGGTAACAGTAACTTCGATACTAATTATGGCAGGTAACTGTAATTTCGATACAAATTATGGCAGGTAACTGTAACTTCGTTACTAATTATGACAAGTAACTGTAATTTCGATACAAATTATGGCAGGTAACAGTAACTTCGATACTAATTATGACAGGTAACAGTAACTTCGATACTAATTATGACAAGTTACTGTAACTTCGATACTAATTATGACAGGTAACTGTAACTTCGTTACTAATTATGACAAGTAACTGTTATTTCGATACTAATTATGTCAGGTAACTGTAATTTCGATACTAATTATGACAGGTAACTGTAACTTCGATACTAATTATGACAAGTAACTGTAATTTCGATACAAATTTTGGCAGGTAACTGTAACTTCGATATTAATTATGACAAGTAACTGTAACATCGTTACTAATTATGACAAGTAACTGTAATTTCGATACAAATAATGGCAGGTAACTGTAACTTCGATACTATTTATGACAGGTAAAAGTAACTTTAATACTAATTATGACAGGTAACTGTAACTTTGCTACTAATTATGACAAGTAACTGTAATTTCGAAACAAATTATGACAGGTAACTGTAACTTCGTTAATAATTATGACAAGTAACTGTAACTTCCTTACTAATTATGACAAGTAACTGTAATTTCGATACTAATTACGACAGGTAACTGTAAGTTCGTTAATAATTATGACAAGTAACTGTAACTTCCTTACTGATTATGACAAGTAACTGTAATTTCGATACAAATTATGGCAGGTCACAGTAACTTCGATACTAATTAAGACAGGTAACTGTAACATCGATACTAATTATGACAAGGAACTGTAATTTCGATACAAATTATGACAGGTAACAGTAACTTCGATACTAATTATGACAGGTAACTGTAACTTCCTTACTAATTATGACAAGTAACTGTAATTTCGATACTAATTATGACAGGTAACTGTAACTTCGATATTAATAATGACAAGTAACTGTAACTTCGTTACTAATTATGAGAAGTAACTGTAATTTCGATACAAATTATGGCAGGTAACTGTAACTTCGAGACTAATTATGACAGGTAACAGTAACTTCGATACTAATTCTGACAAGTAACAGTTGCTTCTATACTAATTATGACAAGTAACTGTAACTTAGAAACTAATTTTGACAGGTAACTATAACATCGTTACTAATTATGACAAGTAACTGTAATTTCGATACAAATTATGGCAGGTAACTGTAACTTCGATACTAATTATGACTGGTAACTGTAACTTCGGTACTAATTATGACAAGTAACTGTAACATAGATACTAATTATGACATGTAACAGTAACTTCGATACTAATTATGACAAGTAACTCTAACTTCATTACAAATTATGACAAGTAACTGTAATTTCGATACAAATTATGGCAGGTAACTGTAACTTCAATACTAATTATGGCACGTAACTGTAATTTCGATACAAATTATGGCAGGTAACAGTAACTACGATACTAATTATGACAGGTAACTGTAACTTCGTTACTAATTATGACAAGTAACTGTCATTTCGATACTAATTACGACAGGTAACTGTAACTTCGATATTATTTATGACAAGTAACTGTAACTTCGCTACTAATTATGATAAGTAACTGTAATTTCGATACAAATTATGGCAGGTAACTGTAACTTCGATACTAACTATGACAGGTAACTGTAACTTCGTTACTAATTATGACAAGTAACTGTAATTTCGATACAAATTATGGCAGGTAACTGTAACTTCGATACTAATTATGACAAGTAACTGTAACTTCGATACTAACTATGACAGGTAACTGTACTTCGTTACTAATTATGACAAATAACTGTAATTTCGATACAAATTATGGCAGGTAACTGTAAGTTTGAGACTAATTATGACAGGTAACAGTAACTTCGATACCAATTATGACAAGTATCAGTTACTTCGATACTAATTATGACAGGTAACTGTAACTACGAAACTAATTATGACAGGTAACTGTAACATCGTTACTAATTATGACATGTAACTGTAATTTCGATACAAATTATGGCAGGTAACTGTAACTTCGATACTAATTATGACAGGTAACAGTAACTTCGATACTAATTATGACAAGTAACAGTAACTTCGATACTTATTATGACAGGTAACAGTAACTTCGATAATAATTATGGCACGTAACTGTAATTTCGATAATAATTATGACAGGTAACTGTAACTTCGTTACTAATTATGGCAGTTAACTGTAATTTCGTTACTAATTATGACAAGTAACTGTAGCTTCGATACTAATTATGACAGGTAACAGTAACTTCAATACTTATTATGATAGGTAACCGTAACTTCGTTACTAATTATGACAATTAACTGTACTTTCGATACAAATTATGGCAGGTAACTGTAACATCGTTACTAATTATGAAAAGTAACTGTAATTTCGATACAAATTGTGGCAGGTAACTGTAACTTCGATACAAATTATGACAGGTAACAGTAACTTCGATACTAATTATGACAGGTAACAGTAACTTCGTTACAAATTATGACAAGTAACTGTAATTTCGATACAAATTATGACAGGTAACTGTAACTTCGTTACTAATTATGACAAGTAACTGTAATTTCGATACAAATTATGGAACGTAACTGTAATTTCGGTACTAATTATGACAGGTAACTGTAACTTCGATAATAATTATGACAAGTAACCCTAACTTAATTACAAATTATGACAAGTAACTGTAATTTCGATACAAGTTATGGCAGGTAACTGTAACTTCGTTACTAATTATGGCAGGTAACTGTAATTTTGATACAAATTATGGCAGGTAACAGTCGATAATAATTATGACAGGTAACTGTAACTTCGATACTAATTATGGCAGGTAACTGTAATTTCGATAATAATTATGGCACGTAACTGTAATTTCGATAATAATTATGACAGGTAACTGTAACTTCGTTACTAATTATGGAAGGTAACTGTAATTTCGTTACTAATTATGACAAGTAACTGTAGCTTCGATACTAATTATGACAGGTAACAGTAACTTCGATACTAATTATGACAGAAAACAGTAACTTCGATACTTATTATGACAGGTAACAGTAACTTCGATACTAATTATGACAGGTAACTGTAACTTCGTTACTAATTATGACAAGTAACTGTCATTTCGATACTAATTACGACAGGTAACTGTAACTTCGATATTATTTATGACAAGTAACTGTAACTTCGCTACTAATTATGATAAGTAACTGTAATTTCGATACAAATTATGGCAGGTAACTGTAACTTCGATACTAACTATGACAGGTAACTGTAACTTCGTTACTAATTATGACAAGTAACTGTAATTTCGATACAAATTATGGCAGGTAACTGAAACTTCGATACTAATTATGACAAGTAACTGTAACTTCGATACTTACTATGACAGGTAACTGTAACTTCGTTACTAATTATGACAAATAACTGTAATTTCGATACAAATTATGGCAGGTAACTGTAAGTTTGAGACTAATTATGACAGGTAAAAGTAACTTCGATACCAATTATGACAAGTATCAGTTACTTCGATACTAATTATGACAGGTAACTGTAACTACGAAACTAATTATGACAGGTAACTGTAACATCGTTACTAATTATGACATGTAACTGTAATTTCGATACAAATTATGGCAGGTAACTGTAACTTCGATACTAATTATGACAGGTAACAGTAACTTCGATACTAATTATGACAAGTAACAGTAACTTCGATACTTATTATGACAGGTAACAGTAACTTCGATAATAGTTATGGCACGTAACTGTAATTTCGATAATAATTATGACAGGTAACTGTAACTTCGTTACTAATTATGGCAGGTAACTGTAATTTCGTTACTAATTATGACAAGTAACTGTAGCTTCGATACTAATTATGACAGGTAACAGTAACTTCAATACTTATTATGACAGGTAACCGTAACTTCGTTACTAATTATGACAAGTAACTGTAATTTCGATACAAATTATGGCAGGTAACTGTAACATCGTTACTAATTATGAAAATTAACTGTAATTTCGATACAAATTGTGGCAGGTAACTGTAACTTCGATACAAATTATGACAGGTAACAGTAACTTCGATACTAATTATGACAGGTAACAGTAACTTCGTTACTAATTATGACAAGTAACTGTAATTTCGATACAAATTATGACAGGTAACAGTAACTTCGTTACTAATTATGACAAGTAACTGTAATTTCGATACAAATTATGGAACGTAACTGTAATTTCGGTACTAATTATGACAGGTAACTGTAACTTCGATAATAATTATGACAAACAACCCTAACTTAATTACAAACTATGACAAGTAACTGTACTTTCGATACAAGTTATGGCAGGTAACTGTAACTTCGTTACTAATTATGGCAGGTAACTGTAATTTCGATACAAATTATGGCAGGTAACAGTAACTTCGATAATAATTATGACAGGTAACTGTAACTTCGATACTAATTATGGCAGGTAACTGTAATTTCGATAATAATTTTGGCACGTAACTGTAATTTCGATAATAATTATGACAGGTAACTGTAACTTGGTTACTAATTATGGCAGGTAACTGTAATTTCGTTACTAATTATGACAAGTAACTGTAGCTTCGATACTAATTATGACAGGTAACAGTAACTTCGATACTAATTATGACAGAAAACAGTAACTTCGATACTTATTATGACAGGTAACAGTAACTTCGATACTAATTATGGCAGGTAACTGTAATTTCGATACAAATTATGGCAGGTAACTGTAACTTCGTTACAAATTATGACAAGTAACTGTAATTTTGATACAAATTATGGCAGGTAACAGTAACTTCGATACTAATTATGACAGGTAACAGTAACTTCGATACTAATTATGACAAGTTACTGTAACTTCGATACTAATTATGACAGTTAACTGTAACTTCGTTACTAATTATGACAAGTAACTGTTATTTCGATATAAATTATGGCACGTAACTGTAATTTCGATACTAATTATGGCAGGTGACAGTAACTTCGATACTAATTATGACAAGTTACTGTAACTTCGATACTAATTATGACAGGTAACTGTAACTTCGTTACTAATTATGACAAGTAACTGTTATTTCGATACAAATTATGGCAGGTAACTGTAACTTCGATACTAATTATGACAGGTAACTGTAACTCCGATACTAATTATGACAAGTAACTCTAAATTCGTTACTAATTATGACAAGTAACTGTAATTTCGATACTAATTATGGCTGGTAACTGTAACTTCGTTACTAATTATGACAAGTAACTGTAATTTCGATACAAATTATGGCAGGTAACTGTAACTTCGATACTAATTATGACAAGTAACAGGAACTTCGATACTAATTATGACAAGTAACTGTAACTTCGAAACTAATTATGACAGGTAACTGTAACATCGATAATAATTATGACTAGTAACTGTAATTTCGATACAAATTATGGCAGGTAACTGTAACGTCGATACTAATTATGACAGGTAACAGAAACGTCGATACTAATTATGACAAGTAACTGTATCTTCGATACTAATTACGACAGGTAACTGTAACTTCGATACTAATTATGACAAGTAACTCTAACTTCATTACAAATTATGACAAGTAACTGTAATTTCGATACAAATTATGGCAGGTAACTGTAACTTCGATGACAGGTAACTGTAACTTCGATACTTATTATGACAGGTAACAGTAACTTCGATAGTAATGATGACAAGTAACAGTAACTTCGATACTAATTATGACAAGTAACTGTAATTTCGATACTAATTATGTCAGGTAACTGTAATTTCGATACTAATTATGACAGGTAACTGTAACTTCGATACTAATTATGACAAGTAACTGTAATTTCGATACAAATTTTGGCAGGTAACTGTAACTTCGATATTAATTATGACAAGTAACTGTAACATCGTTACTAATTATGACAAGTAACTGTAATTTCGATACAAATAATGGCAGGTAACTGTAACTTCGATACTATTTATGACAGGTAAAAGTAACTTCAATACTAATTATGACAGGTAACTGTAACTTTGCTACTAATTATGACAAGTAACTGTAATTTCGAAACAAATTATGACAGGTAACTGTAACTTCGTTAATAATTATGACAAGTAACTGTAACTTCCTTACTAATTATGACAAGTAACTGTAATTTCGATACTAATTACGACAGGTAACTGTAAGTTCGTTAATAATTATGACAAGTAACTGTAACTTCCTTACTGATTATGACAAGTAACTGTAATTTCGATACAAATTATGGCAGGTCACAGTAACTTCGATACTAATTAAGACAGGTAACTGTAACATCGATACTAATTATGACAAGGAACTGTAATTTCGATACAAATTATGACAGGTAACAGTAACTTCGATACTAATTATGACAGGTAACTGTAACTTCCTTACTAATTATGACAAGTAACTGTAATTTCGATACTAATTATGACAGGTAACTGTAACTTCGATATTAATAATGACAAGTAACTGTAACTTCGTTACTAATTATGAGAAGTAACTGTAATTTCGATACAAATTATGGCAGGTAACTGTAACTTCGAGACTAATTATGACAGGTAACAGTAACTTCGATACTAATTCTGACAAGTAACAGTTGCTTCTATACTAATTATGACAAGTAACTGTAACTTCGAAACTAATTTTGACAGGTAACTATAACATCGTTACTAATTATGACAAGTAACTGTAATTTCGATACAAATTATGGCAGGTAACTGTAACTTCGATACTAATTATGACTGGTAACTGTAACTTCGGTAATAATTATGACAAGTAACTGTAACATAGATACTAATTATGACATGTAACAGTAACTTCGATACTAATTATGACAAGTAACTCTAACTTCATTACAAATTATGACAAGTAACTGTAATTTCGATACAAATTATGGCAGGTAACTGTAACTTCAATACTAATTATGGCACGTAACTGTAATTTCGATACAAATTATGGCAGGTAACAGTAACTACGATACTAATTATGACAGGTAACTGTAACTTCGTTACTAATTATGACAAGTAACTGTCATTTCGATACTAATTACGACAGGTAACTGTAACTTCGATATTATTTATGACAAGTAACTGTAACTTCGCTACTAATTATGATAAGTAACTGTAATTTCGATACAAATTATGGCAGGTAACTGTAACTTCGATACTAACTATGACAGGTAACTGTAACTTCGTTACTAATTATGACAAGTAACTGTAATTTCGATACAAATTATGGCAGGTAACTGTAACTTCGATACTAATTATGACAAGTAACTGTAACTTCGATACTAACTATGACAGGTAACTGTACTTCGTTACTAATTATGACAAATAACTGTAATTTCGATACAAATTATGGCAGGTAACTGTAAGTTTGAGACTAATTATGACAGGTAACAGTAACTTCGATACCAATTATGACAAGTATCAGTTACTTCGATACTAATTATGACAGGTAACTGTAACTACGAAACTAATTATGACAGGTAACTGTAACATCGTTACTAATTATGACATGTAACTGTAATTTCGATACAAATTATGGCAGGTAACTGTAACTTCGATACTAATTATGACAGGTAACAGTAACTTCGATACTAATTATGACAAGTAACAGTAACTTCGATACTTATTATGACAGGTAACAGTAACTTCGATAATAATTATGGCACGTAACTGTAATTTCGATAATAATTATGACAGGTAACTGTAACTTCGTTACTAATTATGGCAGTTAACTGTAATTTCGTTACTAATTATGACAAGTAACTGTAGCTTCGATACTAATTATGACAGGTAACAGTAACTTCAATACTTATTATGATAGGTAACCGTAACTTCGTTACTAATTATGACAATTAACTGTAATTTCGATACAAATTATGGCAGGTAACTGTAACATCGTTACTAATTATGAAAAGTAACTGTAATTTCGATACAAATTGTGGCAGGTAACTGTAACTTCGATACAAATTATGACAGGTAACAGTAACTTCGATACTAATTATGACAGGTAACAGTAACTTCGTTACAAATTATGACAAGTAACTGTAATTTCGATACAAATTATGACAGGTAACTGTAACTTCGTTACTAATTATGACAAGTAACTGTAATTTCGATACAAATTATGGAACGTAACTGTAATTTCGGTACTAATTATGACAGGTAACTGTAACTTCGATAATAATTATGACAAGTAACCCTAACTTAATTACAAATTATGACAAGTAACTGTAATTTCGATACAAGTTATGGCAGGTAACTGTAACTTCGTTACTAATTATGGCAGGTAACTGTAATTTTGATACAAATTATGGCAGGTAACAGTCGATAATAATTATGACAGGTAACTGTAACTTCGATACTAATTATGGCAGGTAACTGTAATTTCGATAATAATTATGGCACGTAACTGTAATTTCGATAATAATTATGACAGGTAACTGTAACTTCGATACTAATTATGACAGAAAACAGTAACTTCGATACTTATTATGACAGGTAACAGTAACTTCGATACTAATTATGACAAGTAACTGTAATTTCGATACAAATTTTGGCAGGTAACTGTAACTTCGATATTAATTATGACAAGTAACTGTAACATCGTTACTAATTATGACAAGTAACTGTAATTTCGATACAAATAATGGCAGGTAACTGTAATTTCGTTACTAATTATGACAAGTAACTGTAGCTTCGATACTAATTATGACAGGTAACAGTAACTTCGATACTAATTATGACAGAAAACAGTAACTTCGATACTTATTATGACAGGTAACAGTAACTTCGATACTAATTATGGCAGGTAACTGTAATTTCGATACAAATTATGGCAGGTAACTGTAACTTCGTTACTAATTATGACAAGTAACTGTAATTTCGATACAAATTATGGCAGGTAACAGTAACTTCGATACTAATTATGACAGGTAACAGTAACTTCGATACTAATTATGACAAGTTACTGTAACTTCGATACTAATTATGACAGGTAACTGTAACTTCGTTACTAATTATGACAAGTAACTGTTATTTCGATACTAATTATGTCAGGTAACTGTAATTTCGATACTAATTATGACAGGTAACTGTAACTTCGATACTAATTATGACAAGTAACTGTAATTTCGATACAAATTTTGGCAGGTAACTGTAACTTCGATATTAATTATGACAAGTAACTGTAACATCGTTACTAATTATGACAAGTAACTGTAATTTCGATACAAATAATGGTAGGTAACTGTAACTTCGATACTATTTATGACAGGTAAAAGTAACTTCAATACTAATTATGACAGGTAACTGTAACTTTGCTACTAATTATGACAAGTAACTGTAATTTCGAAACAAATTATGACAGGTAACTGTAACTTCGTTAATAATTATGACAAGTAACTGTAACTTCCTTACTAATTATGACAAGTAACTGTAATTTCGATACTAATTACGACAGGAAACTGTAAGTTCGTTAATAATTATGACAAGTAACTGTAACTTCCTTACTGATTATGACAAGTAACTGTAATTTCGATACAAATTATGGCAGGTCACAGTAACTTCGATACTAATTAAGACAGGTAACTGTAACATCGATACTAATTATGACAAGGAACTGTAATTTCGATACAAATTATGACAGGTAACAGTAACTTCGATACTAATTATGACAGGTAACTGTAACTTCCTTACTAATTATGACAAGTAACTGTAATTTCGATACTAATTATGACAGGGAACTGTAACTTCGATATTAATAATGACAAGTAACTGTAACTTCGTTACTAATTATGAGAAGTAACTGTAATTTCGATACAAATTATGGCAGGTAACTGTAACTTCGAGACTAATTATGACAGGTAATAGTAACTTTGATACTAATTCTGACAAGTAACAGTTGCTTCTATACTAATTATGACAAGTAACTGTAACTTCGAAACTAATTTTGACAGGTAACTATAACATCGTTACTAATTATGACAAGTAACTGTAATTTCGATACAAATTATGGCAGGTAACTGTAACTTCGATACTAATTATGACTGGTAACTGTAACTTCGGTACTAATTATGACAAGTAACTGTAACATAGATACTAATTATGACATGTAACAGTAACTTCGATACTAATTATGACAAGTAACTCTAACTTCATTACAAATTATGACAAGTAACTGTAATTTCGATACAAATTATGGCAGGTAACTGTAACTTCAATACTAATTATGGCACGTAACTGTAATTTCGATACAAATTATGGCAGGTAACAGTAACTACGATACTAATTATGACAGGTAACTGTAACTTCGTTACTAATTATGACAAGTAACTGTCATTTCGATACTAATTACGACAGGTAACTGTAACTTCGATATTATTTATGACAAGTAACTGTAACTTCGTTACTAATTATGATAAGTAACTGTAGTTTCGATACAAATTATGGCAGGTAACTGTAACTTCGATACTAACTATGACAGGTAACTGTAACTTCGTTACTAATTATGACAAGTAACTGTAATTTCGATACAAATTATGGCAGGTAACTGTAACTTCGATACTAATTATGACAAGTAACTGTAACTTCGATACTAACTATGACAGGTAACTGTACTTCGTTACTAATTATGACAAATAACTGTAATTTCGATACAAATTATGGCAGGTAACTGTAAGTTTGAGACTAATTATGACAGGTAACAGTAACTTCGATACCAATTATGACAAGTATCAGTTACTTCGATACTAATTATGACAGGTAACTGTAACTACGAAACTAATTATGACAGGTAACTGTAACATCGTTACTAATTATGACATGTAACTGTAATTTCGATACAAATTATGGCAGGTTACTGTAACTTCGATACTAATTATGACAGGTAACAGTAACTTCGATACTAATTATGACAAGTAACAGTAACTTCGATACTTATTATGACAGGTAACAGTAACTTCGATAATAATTATGGCACGTAACTGTAATTTCGATAATAATTATGACAGGTAACTGTAACTTCGTTACTAATTATGGCAGTTAACTGTAATTTCGTTACTAATTATGACAAGTAACTGTAGCTTCGATACTAATTATGACAGGTAACAGTAACTTCAATACTTATTATGATAGGTAACCGTAACTTCGTTACTAATTATGACAATTAACTGTAATTTCGATACAAATTATGGCAGGTAACTGTAACATCGTTACTAATTATGAAAAGTAACTGTAATTTCGATACAAATTGTGGCAGGTAACTGTAACTTCGATACAAATTATGACAGGTAACAGTAACTTCGATACTAATTATGACAGGTAACAGTAACTTCGTTACAAATTATGACAAGTAACTGTAATTTCGATACAAATTATGACAGGTAACTGTAACTTCGTTACTAATTATGACAAGTAACTGTAATTTCGATACAAATTATGGAACGTAACTGTAATTTCGGTACTAATTATGACAGGTAACTGTAACTTCGATAATAATTATGACAAGTAACCCTAACTTAATTACAAATTATGACAAGTAACTGTAATTTCGATACAAGTTATGGCAGGTAACTGTAACTTCGTTACTAATTATGGCAGGTAACTGTAATTTTGATACAAATTATGGCAGGTAACAGTCGATAATAATTATGAGAGGTAACTGTAACTTCGATACTAATTATGGCAGGTAACTGTAATTTCGATAATAATTATGGCACGTAACTGTAATTTCGATAATAATTATGACAGGTAACTGTAACTTCGTTACTAATTATGGAAGGTAACTGTAATTTCGTTACTAATTATGACAAGTAACTGTAGCTTCGATACTAATTATGACAGGTAACAGTAACTTCGATACTAATTATGACAGAAAACAGTAACTTCGATACTTATTATGACAGGTAACAGTAACTTCGATACTAATTATGGCAGGTAACTGTAATTTCGATACAAATTATGGCAGGTAACTGTAACTTCGTTACTAATTATGACAAGTAACTGTAATTTCGATACAAATTATGGCAGGTAACAGTAACTTCGATACTAATTATGACAGGTAACAGTAACTTCGATACTAATTATGACAAGTTACTGTAACTTCGATACTAATTATGACAGGTAACTGTAACTTCGTTACTAATTATGACAAGTAACTGTTTTTTCGATACTAATTATGTCAGGTAACTGTAATTTCGATACTAATTATGACAGGTAACTGTAACTTCGATACTAATTATGACAAGTAACTGTAATTTCGATACAAATTTTGGCAGGTAACTGTAACTTCGATATTAATTATGACAAGTAACTGTAACATCGTTACTAATTATGACAAGTAACTGTAATTTCGATACAAATAATGGCAGGTAACTGTAACTTCGATACTATTTATGACAGGTAAAAGTAACTTCAATACTAATTATGACAGGTAACTGTAACTTTGCTACTAATTATGACAAGTAACTGTAATTTCGAAACAAATTATGACAGGTAACTGTAACTTCGTTAATAATTATGACAAGTAACTGTAACTTCCTTACTAATTATGACAAGTAACTGTAATTTCGATACTAATTACGACAGGTAACTGTAAGTTCGTTAATAATTATGACAAGTAACTGTACCTTCCTTACTGATTATGACAAGTAACTGTAATTTCGATACAAATTATGGCAGGTCACAGTAACTTCGATACTAATTAAGACAGGTAACTGTAACATCGATACTAATTATGACAAGGAACTGTAATTTCGATACAAATTATGACAGGTAACAGTAACTTCGATACTAATTATGACAGGTAACTGTAACTTCCTTACTAATTATGACAAGTAACTGTAATTTCGATACTAATTATGACAGGTAACTGTAACTTCGATATTAATAATGACAAGTAACTGTAACTTCGTTACTAATTATGAGAAGTAACTGTAATTTCGATACAAATTATGGCAGGTACTGTAACTTCGAGACTAATTATGACAGGTAACAGTAACTTCGATACTAATTCTGACAAGTAACAGTTGCTTCTATACTAATTATGACAAGTAACTGTAACTTCGAAACTAATTTTGACAGGTAACTATAACATCGTTACTAATTATGACAAGTAACTGTAATTTCGATACAAATTATGGCAGGTAACTGTAACTTCGATACTAATTATGACTGGTAACTGTAACTTCGGTACTAATTATGACAAGTAACTGTAACATAGATACTAATTATGACATGTAACAGTAACTTCGATACTAATTATGACAAGTAACTCTAACTTCATTACAAATTATGACAAGTAACTGTAATTTCGATACAAATTATGGCAGGTAACTGTAACTTCAATACTAATTATGGCACGTAACTGTAATTTCGATACAAATTATGGCAGGTAACAGTAACTACGATACTAATTATGACAGGTAACTGTAACTTCGTTACTAATTATGACATGTAACTGTCATTTCGATACTAATTACGACAGGTAACTGTAACTTCGATATTATTTATGACAAGTAACTGTAACTTCGCTACTAATTATGATAAGTAACTGTAATTTCGATACAAATTATGGCAGGTAACTGTAACTTCGATACTAACTATGACAGGTAACTGTAACTTCGTTACTAATTATGACAAGTAACTGTAATTTCGATACAAATTATGGCAGGTAACTGTAACTTCGATACTAATTATGACAAGTAACTGTAACTTCGATACTAACTATGACAGGTAACTGTACTTCGTTACTAATTATGACAAATAACTGTAATTTCGATACAAATTATGGCAGGTAACTGTAAGTTTGAGACTAATTATGACAGGTAACAGTAACTTCGATACCAATTATGACAAGTATCAGTTACTTCGATACTAATTATGACAGGTAACTGTAACTACGAAACTAATTATGACAGGTAACTGTAACATCGTTACTAATTATGACATGTAACTGTAATTTCGATACAAATTATGGCAGGTAACTGTAACTTCGATACTAATTATGACAGGTAACAGTAACTTCGATACTAATTATGACAAGTAACAGTAACTTCGATACTTATTATGACAGGTAACAGTAACTTCGATAATAATTATGGCACGTAACTGTAATTTCGATAATAATTATGACAGGTAACTGTAACTTCGTTACTAATTATGGCAGTTAACTGTAATTTCGTTACTAATTATGACAAGTAACTGTAGCTTCGATACTAATTATGACAGGTAACAGTAACTTCAATACTTATTATGATAGGTAACCGTAACTTCGTTACTAATTATGACAATTAACTGTAATTTCGATACAAATTATGGCAGGTAACTGTAACATCGTTACTAATTATGAAAAGTAACTGTAATTTCGATACAAATTGTGGCAGGTAACTGTAACTTCGATACAAATTATGACAGGTAACAGTAACTTCGATACTAATTATGACAGGTAACAGTAACTTCGTTACAAATTATGACAAGTAACTGTAATTTCGATACAAATTATGACAGGTAACTGTAACTTCGTTACTAATTATGACAAGTAACTGTAATTTCGATACAAATTATGGAACGTAACTGTAATTTCGGTACTAATTATGACAGGTAACTGTAACTTCGATAATAATTATGACAAGTAACCCTAACTTAATTACAAATTATGACAAGTAACTGTAATTTCGATACAAGTTATGGCAGGTAACTGTAACTTCGTTACTAATTATGGCAGGTAACTGTAATTTTGATACAAATTATGGCAGGTAACAGTCGATAATAATTATGACAGGTAACTGTAACTTCGATACTAATTATGGCAGGTAACTGTAATTTCGATAATAATTATGGCACGTAACTGTAATTTCGATAATAATTATGACAGGTAACTGTAACTTCGTTACTAATTATGGAAGGTAACTGTAATTTCGTTACTAATTATGACAAGTAACTGTAGCTTCGATACTAATTATGACAGGTAACAGTAACTTCGATACTAATTATGACAGAAAACAGTAACTTCGATACTTATTATGACAGGTAACAGTAACTTCGATACTAATTATGGCAGGTAACTGTAATTTCGATACTAATTATGGCAGGTAACTGTAACTTCGTTACTAATTATGACAAGTAACTGTAATTTCGATACAAATTATGGCAGGTAACAGTAACTTCGATACTAATTATGACAGGTAACAGTAACTTCGATACTAATTATGACAAGTTACTGTAACTTCGATACTAATTATGACAGGTAACTGTAACTTCGTTACTAATTATGACAAGTAACTGTTATTTCGATACAAATTATGGCACGTAACTGTAAATTCGATACTAATTATGGCAGGTGACAGTAACTTCGATACTAATTATGACAAGTTACTGTAACTTCGATACTAATTATGACAGGTAACTGTAACTTCGTTACTAATTATGACAAGTAACTGTTATTTCGATACAAATTATGGCAGGTAACTGTAACTTCGATACTAATTATGACAGGTAACTGTAATTCCGATACTAATTATGACAAGTAACTCTAAATTCGTTACTAATTATGACAAGTAACTGTAATTTCGATACTAATAATGGCTGGTAAATGTAACTTCGTTACTAATTATGACAAGTAACTGTAATTTCGATACAAATTATGGCAGGTAACTGTAACTTCGAAACTAATTATGACAAGTAACAGGAACTTCGATACTAATTATGACAAGTAACTGTAACTTCGAAACTAATTATGACAGGTAACTGTAACATCGATAATAATTATGACTAGTAATTGTAATTTCGATACAAATTATGGCAGGTAACTGTAACTTCGATACTAATTATGACAGGTAACAGAAACTTCGATACTAATTATGACAAGTAACTGTATCTTCGATACTAATTATGACAGGTAACTGTAACTTCGATACTAATTATGACAAGTAACTCTAACTTCATTACAAATTATGACAAGTAACTGTAATTTCGATACAAATTATGACAGGTAACTGTAACTTCGTTAATAATTATGACAAGTAACTGTAACTTCCTTACTAATTATGATAAGTAACTGTAATTTCGATACTAATTATGACAGGTAACAGTAAGTTCGTTAATAATTATGACAAGTAACTGTAACTTCCTTACTAATTATGACAAGTAACTGTAATTTCGATACAAATTAGGGCAGGTCACAGTAACTTCGATACTAATTAAGACAGGTAACTGTAACATCGATACTAATTATGACAAGGAACTGTAATTTCGAAAAAAATTATGACAGGTAACAGTAACTTCGATACTAATTATGACAGGTAACTGTAACTTCCTTACTAATTATGACAAGTAACAGTAATTTCGATACTAATTATGACAGGTAACTGTAACTTCGATATTAATAATGACAAGTAACTGTAACTTCGTTACTAATTATGAGAAGTAACTGTAATTTCGATACAAATTATGGCAGGTAACTGTAACTTCGAGACTAATTATGACAGGTAACAGTAACTTCGATACCAATTATGACAAGTAACAGTTGCTTCTATACTAATTATGACAAGTAACTGTAACTTCGAAACTAATTATGACAGGTAACTGTAACATCGTTACTAATTATGACAAGTAACTGTAATTTCGATACAAATTATGGCAGGTAACTGTAACTTCGATATTAATTATGACAGGTTACAGTAACCTCGATACTAATTATGACAAGTAAGTGTATCTTC
Organism: Meconema thalassinum; assembly: GCA_946902985.2. Classification (NCBI taxonomy): domain Eukaryota; kingdom Metazoa; phylum Arthropoda; class Insecta; order Orthoptera; family Tettigoniidae; genus Meconema; species Meconema thalassinum. The sequence goes on along the minus strand of OX336388.2, from coordinate 1,174,853,430 downwards.
GATACTAATTATGACGGGTAACTGTAACTTCGATACTAATTATGACTAGTAACTCTAACTTCGTTACTAATTAGGACAAGTAACTGTAATTTTGATAAAAAATTATGGCAGGTAACTGTAACTTCGATACTAACTATGACAGGTAACTGTAACTTCGTTACTAATTATGACAAGTAACTGTAATTTCGATACAAATTATGGCAGGTAACTGTAACTTCGATACTAATTATGACAAGTAACTGTAACTTCGATACTAACTATGACAGGTAACTGTAACTTCGTAACTAATTATGAAAAGTAACTGTAATTTCGATACAAATTATGGCAGGTAACTGTAACTTCGTAACTTATTATGACAAGTAACTGTAATTTCGATACAAATTATGGCAGGTAACAGTAAATTCGATACTAATTATGACAGGTAACTGTAACATTCGATGCTAATTATGACAAGGAACGGTAATTTCGATACAAATTATGACAGGTAACAGTAAATTCGATACTAATTATAACAGGTAACTGTAACTTCGTTACTAATTATGACAAGTAACTGTCATTTCGATACTAATTACGACAGGTAACTGTAACTTCGATATTATTTATGACAAGTAACTGTAACTTCGCTACTAATTATGATAAGTAACTGTAATTTCGATACAAATTATGGCAGGTAACTTTAACTTCGATACTAACTATGACAGGTAACTGTAACTTCGTTACTAATTATGACAAGTAACTGTAATTTCGATACAAATTATTGCAGGTAACTGTAACTTCGATACTAATTATGACAAGTAACTGTAACTTCGATACTTACTATGACAGGTAACTGTAACTTCGTTACTAATTATGACAAATAACTGTAATTTCGATACAAATTATGGCAGGTAACTGTAAGTTTGAGACTAATTATGACAGGTAACAGTAACTTCGATACCAATTATGACAAGTATCAGTTACTTCGATACTAATTATGACAGGTAACTGTAACTACGAAACTAATTATGACAGGTAACTGTAACATCGTTACTAATTATGACATGTAACTGTAATTTCGATACAAATTATGGCAGGTAACTGTAACTTCGATACTAATTATGACAGGTAACAGTAACTTCGATACTAATTATGACAAGTAACAGTAACTTCGATACTTATTATGACAGGTAACAGTAACTTCGATAATAATTATGGCACGTAACTGTAATTTCGGTAATAATTATGACAGGTAACTGTAACTTCGTTACTAATTATGGCAGGTAACTGTAATTTCGTGACTAATTATGACAAGTAACTGTAGCTTCGATACTAATTATGACAGGTAACAGTAACTTCAATACTTATTATGACAGGTAACCGTAACATCGTTACTAATTATGACAAGTAACTGTAATTTCGATACAAATTATGGCGGGTAACTGTAACATCGTTAGTAATTATGAAAAGTAACTGTAATTTCGATACAAATTGTGGCAGGTAACTGTAACTTCGATACAAATTATGACAGGTAACAGTAACTTCGATACTAATTATGACAGGTAACAGTAACTTCGTTACTAATTATGACAAGTAACTGTAATTTCGATACAAATTATGACAGGTAACTGTAACTTCGTTACTAATTATGACAAGTAACTGTAATTTCGATACAAATTATGGAACGTAACTGTAATTTCGGTACTAATTATGACAGGTAACTGTAACTTCGATAATAATTATGACAAGTAACCCTAACTTAATTACAAATTATGACAAGTAACTGTACTTTCGATACAAGTTATGGCAGGTAACTGTAACTTCGTTACCAATTATGGCAGGTAACTGTAATTTCGATACAAATTATGGCAGGTAACAGTAACTTCGATAATAATTATGACAGGTAACTGTAACTTCGATACTAATTATGACAAGTAACTCTAAATTCGTTACTAATTATGACAAGTAACTGTAATTTCGATACTAATTATGGCTGGTAACTGTAACTTCGTTACTAATTATGACAAGTAACTGTAATTTCGATACAAATTATGGCAGGTAACTGTAACTTCGATACTAATTATGACAAGTAACAGGAACTTCGATACTAATTATGACAAGTAACTGTAACTTCGAAACTAATTATGACAGGTAACTGTAACATCGATAATAATTATGACTAGTAACTATAATTTCGATACAAATTATGGCAGGTAACTGTAACTTTGATACTAATTATGACAGGTAACAGAAACTTCGATACTAATTATGACAAGTAACTGTATCTTCGATACTAATTACGACAGGTAACTGTAACTTCGATACTAATTAAGACAAGTAACTCTAACTTCATTACAAATTATGACAAGTAACTGTAATTTCGATACAAATTATGGCAGGTAACTGTAACTTCGATGACAGGTAACTGTAACTTCGATACTTATTATGACAGGTAACAGTAACTTCGATAGTAATGATGACAAGTAACAGTAACTTCGATACTAATTATGACAAGTAACTGTAATTTCGATACTAATTATTTCAGGTAACTGTAATTTCGATACTAATTATGACAGGTAACTGTAACTTCGATACTAATTATGACAAGTAACTGTAATTTCGATACAAATTTTGGCAGGTAACTGTAACTTCGATATTAATTATGACAAGTAACTGTAACATCGTTACTAATTATGACAAGTAACTGTAATTTCGATACAAGTTATGGCAGGTAACTGTAACTTCGTTACTAATTATGGCAGGTAACTGTAATTTTGATACAAATTATGGCAGGTAACAGTCGATAATAATTATGACAGGTAACTGTAACTTCGATACTAATTATGGCAGGTAACTGTAATTTCGATAATAATTATGGCACGTAACTGTAATTTCGATAATAATTATGACAGGTAACTGTAACTTCGTTACTAATTATGGAAGGTAACTGTAATTTCGTTACTAATTATGACAAGTAACTGTAGCTTCGATACTAATTATGACAGGTAACAGTAACTTCGATACTAATTATGACAGAAAACAGTAACTTCGATACTTATTATGACAGGTAACAGTAACTTCGATACTAATTATGGCAGGTAACTGTAATTTCGATACAAATTATGGCAGGTAACTGTAACTTCGTTACTAATTATGACAAGTAACTGTAATTTCGATACAAATTATGGCAGGTAACAGTAACTTCGATACTAATTATGACAGGAAACAGTAACTTCGATACTAATTATGACAAGTTACTGTAACTTCGATACTAATTATGACAGGTAACTGTAACTTCGTTACTAATTATGACAAGTAACTGTTATTTCGATACAAATTATGGCACGTAACTGTAAATTCGATACTAATTATGGCAGGTGACAGTAACTTCGATACTAATTATGACAAGTTACTGTAACTTCGATACTAATTATGACAGGTAACTGTAACTTCGTTACTAATTATGACAAGTAACTGTTATTTCGATACAAATTATGGCAGGTAACTGTAACTTCGATACTAATTATGACAGGTAACTGTAATTCCGATACTAATTATGACAAGTAACTCTAAATTCGTTACTAATTATGACAAGTAACTGTAATTTCGATACTAATTATGGCTGGTAAATGTAACTTCGTTACTAATTATGACAAGTAACTGTAATTTCGATACAAATTATGGCAGGTAACTGTAACTTCGATACTAATTATGACAAGTAACAGGAACTTCGATACTAATTATGACAAGTAACTGTAACATCGAAACTAATTATGACAGGTAACTGTAACATCGATAATAATTATGACTAGTAACTGTAATTTCGATACAAATTATGGCAGGTAACTGTAACTTCGATACTAATTATGACAGGTAACAGAAACTTCGATACTAATTATGACAAGTAACTGTATCTTCGATACTAATTATGACAGGTAACTGTAACTTCGATACTAATTATGACAAGTAACTCTAACTTCATTACAAATTATGACAAGTAACTGTAATTTCGATACAAATTATGACAGGTAACTGTAACTTCGTTAATAATTATGACAAGTAACTGTAACTTCCTTACTAATTATGACAAGTAACTGTAATTTCGATACTAATTATGACAGGTAACAATAAGTTCGTTAATAATTATGACAAGTAACTGTAACTTCCTTACTAATTATGACAAGTAACTGTAATTTCGATACAAATTAGGGCAGGTCACAGTAACTTCGATACTAATTAAGACAGGTAACTGTAACATCGATACTAATTATGACAAGGAACTGTAATTTCGAAACAAATTATGACAGGTAACAGTAACTTCGATACTAATTATGACAAGTAACAGTAACTTCGATACTTATTATGACAGGTAACAGTAACTTCGATAATAATTATGGCACGTAACTGTAATTTCGATAATAATTATGACAGGTAACTGTAACTTCGTTACTAATTATGGCAGTTAACTGTAATTTCGTTACTAATTATGACAAGTAACTGTAGCTTCGATACTAATTATGACAGGTAACAGTAACTTCAATACTTATTATGATAGGTAACCGTAACTTCGTTACTAATTATGACAATTAACTGTAATTTCGATACAAATTATGGCAGGTAACTGTAACATCGTTACTAATTATGAAAAGTAACTGTAATTTCGATACAAATTGTGGCAGGTAACTGTAACTTCGATACAAATTATGACAGGTAACAGTAACTTCGATACTAATTATGACAGGTAACAGTAACTTCGTTACAAATTATGACAAGTAACTGTAATTTCGATACAAATTATGACAGGTAACTGTAACTTCGTTACTAATTATGACAAGTAACTGTAATTTCGATACAAATTATGGAACGTAACTGTAATTTCGGTACTAATTATGACAGGTAACTGTAACTTCGATAATAATTATGACAAGTAACCCTAACTTAATTACAAATTATGACAAGTAACTGTAATTTCGATACAAGTTATGGCAGGTAACTGTAACTTCGTTACTAATTATGGCAGGTAACTGTAATTTTGATACAAATTATGGCAGGTAACAGTCGATAATAATTATGAGAGGTAACTGTAACTTCGATACTAATTATGGCAGGTAACTGTAATTTCGATAATAATTATGGCACGTAACTGTAATTTCGATAATAATTATGACAGGTAACTGTAACTTCGTTACTAATTATGGAAGGTAACTGTAATTTCGTTACTAATTATGACAAGTAACTGTAGCTTCGATACTAATTATGACAGGTAACAGTAACTTCGATACTAATTATGACAGAAAACAGTAACTTCGATACTTATTATGACAGGTAACAGTAACTTCGATACTAATTATGGCAGGTAACTGTAATTTCGATACAAATTATGGCAGGTAACTGTAACTTCGTTACTAATTATGACAAGTAACTGTAATTTCGATACAAATTATGGCAGGTAACAGTAACTTCGATACTAATTATGACAGGTAACAGTAACTTCGATACTAATTATGACAAGTTACTGTAACTTCGATACTAATTATGACAGGTAACTGTAACTTCGTTACTAATTATGACAAGTAACTGTTTTTTCGATACTAATTATGTCAGGTAACTGTAATTTCGATACTAATTATGACAGGTAACTGTAACTTCGATACTAATTATGACAAGTAACTGTAATTTCGATACAAATTTTGGCAGGTAACTGTAACTTCGATATTAATTATGACAAGTAACTGTAACATCGTTACTAATTATGACAAGTAACTGTAATTTCGATACAAATAATGGCAGGTAACTGTAACTTCGATACTATTTATGACAGGTAAAAGTAACTTCAATACTAATTATGACAGGTAACTGTAACTTTGCTACTAATTATGACAAGTAACTGTAATTTCGAAACAAATTATGACAGGTAACTGTAACTTCGTTAATAATTATGACAAGTAACTGTAACTTCCTTACTAATTATGACAAGTAACTGTAATTTCGATACTAATTACGACAGGTAACTGTAAGTTCGTTAATAATTATGACAAGTAACTGTACCTTCCTTACTGATTATGACAAGTAACTGTAATTTCGATACAAATTATGGCAGGTCACAGTATCTTCGATACTAATTAAGACAGGTAACTGTAACATCGATACTAATTATGACAAGGAACTGTAATTTCGATACAAATTATGACAGGTAACAGTAACTTCGATACTAATTATGACAGGTAACTGTAACTTCCTTACTAATTATGACAAGTAACTGTAATTTCGATACTAATTATGACAGGTAACTGTAACTTCGATATTAATAATGACAAGTAACTGTAACTTCGTTACTAATTATGAGAAGTAACTGTAATTTCGATACAAATTATGGCAGGTACTGTAACTTCGAGACTAATTATGACAGGTAACAGTAACTTCGATACTAATTCTGACAAGTAACAGTTGCTTCTATACTAATTATGACAAGTAACTGTAACTTCGAAACTAATTTTGACAGGTAACTATAACATCGTTACTAATTATGACAAGTAACTGTAATTTCGATACAAATTATGGCAGGTAACTGTAACTTCGATACTAATTATGACTGGTAACTGTAACTTCGGTACTAATTATGACAAGTAACTGTAACATAGATACTAATTATGACATGTAACAGTAACTTCGATACTAATTATGACAAGTAACTCTAACTTCATTACAAATTATGACAAGTAACTGTAATTTCGATACAAATTATGGCAGGTAACTGTAACTTCAATACTAATTATGGCACGTAACTGTAATTTCGATACAAATTATGGCAGGTAACAGTAACTACGATACTAATTATGACAGGTAACTGTAACTTCGTTACTAATTATGACATGTAACTGTCATTTCGATACTAATTACGACAGGTAACTGTAACTTCGATATTATTTATGACAAGTAACTGTAACTTCGCTACTAATTATGATAAGTAACTGTAATTTCGATACAAATTATGGCAGGTAACTGTAACTTCGATACTAACTATGACAGGTAACTGTAACTTCGTTACTAATTATGACAAGTAACTGTAATTTCGATACAAATTATGGCAGGTAACTGTAACTTCGATACTAATTATGACAAGTAACTGTAACTTCGATACTAACTATGACAGGTAACTGTACTTCGTTACTAATTATGACAAATAACTGTAATTTCGATACAAATTATGGCAGGTAACTGTAAGTTTGAGACTAATTATGACAGGTAACAGTAACTTCGATACCAATTATGACAAGTATCAGTTACTTCGATACTAATTATGACAGGTAACTGTAACTACGAAACTAATTATGACAGGTAACTGTAACATCGTTACTAATTATGACATGTAACTGTAATTTCGATACAAATTATGGCAGGTAACTGTAACTTCGATACTAATTATGACAGGTAACAGTAACTTCGATACTAATTATGACAAGTAACAGTAACTTCGATACTTATTATGACAGGTAACAGTAACTTCGATAATAATTATGGCACGTAACTGTAATTTCGATAATAATTATGACAGGTAACTGTAACTTCGTTACTAATTATGGCAGTTAACTGTAATTTCGTTACTAATTATGACAAGTAACTGTAGCTTCGATACTAATTATGACAGGTAACAGTAACTTCAATACTTATTATGATAGGTAACCGTAACTTCGTTACTAATTATGACAATTAACTGTAATTTCGATACAAATTATGGCAGGTAACTGTAACATCGTTACTAATTATGAAAAGTAACTGTAATTTCGATACAAATTGTGGCAGGTAACTGTAACTTCGATACAAATTATGACAGGTAACAGTAACTTCGATACTAATTATGACAGGTAACAGTAACTTCGTTACAAATTATGACAAGTAACTGTAATTTCGATACAAATTATGACAGGTAACTGTAACTTCGTTACTAATTATGACAAGTAACTGTAATTTCGATACAAATTATGGAACGTAACTGTAATTTCGGTACTAATTATGACAGGTAACTGTAACTTCGATAATAATTATGACAAGTAACCCTAACTTAATTACAAATTATGACAAGTAACTGTAATTTCGATACAAGTTATGGCAGGTAACTGTAACTTCGTTACTAATTATGGCAGGTAACTGTAATTTTGATACAAATTATGGCAGGTAACAGTCGATAATAATTATGACAGGTAACTGTAACTTCGATACTAATTATGGCAGGTAACTGTAATTTCGATAATAATTATGGCACGTAACTGTAATTTCGATAATAATTATGACAGGTAACTGTAACTTCGTTACTAATTATGGAAGGTAACTGTAATTTCGTTACTAATTATGACAAGTAACTGTAGCTTCGATACTAATTATGACAGGTAACAGTAACTTCGATACTAATTATGACAGAAAACAGTAACTTCGATACTTATTATGACAGGTAACAGTAACTTCGATACTAATTATGGCAGGTAACTGTAATTTCGATACTAATTATGGCAGGTAACTGTAACTTCGTTACTAATTATGACAAGTAACTGTAATTTCGATACAAATTATGGCAGGTAACAGTAACTTCGATACTAATTATGACAGGTAACAGTAACTTCGATACTAATTATGACAAGTTACTGTAACTTCGATACTAATTATGACAGGTAACTGTAACTTCGTTACTAATTATGACAAGTAACTGTTATTTCGATACAAATTATGGCACGTAACTGTAAATTCGATACTAATTATGGCAGGTGACAGTAACTTCGATACTAATTATGACAAGTTACTGTAACTTCGATACTAATTATGACAGGTAACTGTAACTTCGTTACTAATTATGACAAGTAACTGTTATTTCGATACAAATTATGGCAGGTAACTGTAACTTCGATACTAATTATGACAGGTAACTGTAATTCCGATACTAATTATGACAAGTAACTCTAAATTCGTTACTAATTATGACAAGTAACTGTAATTTCGATACTAATTATGGCTGGTAAATGTAACTTCGTTACTAATTATGACAAGTAACTGTAATTTCGATACAAATTATGGCAGGTAACTGTAACTTCGAAACTAATTATGACAAGTAACAGGAACTTCGATACTAATTATGACAAGTAACTGTAACTTCGAAACTAATTATGACAGGTAACTGTAACATCGATAATAATTATGACTAGTAATTGTAATTTCGATACAAATTATGGCAGGTAACTGTAACTTCGATACTAATTATGACAGGTAACAGAAACTTCGATACTAATTATGACAAGTAACTGTATCTTCGATACTAATTATGACAGGTAACTGTAACTTCGATACTAATTATGACAAGTAACTCTAACTTCATTACAAATTATGACAAGTAACTGTAATTTCGATACAAATTATGACAGGTAACTGTAACTTCGTTAATAATTATGACAAGTAACTGTAACTTCCTTACTAATTATGATAAGTAACTGTAATTTCGATACTAATTATGACAGGTAACAGTAAGTTCGTTAATAATTATGACAAGTAACTGTAACTTCCTTACTAATTATGACAAGTAACTGTAATTTCGATACAAATTAGGGCAGGTCACAGTAACTTCGATACTAATTAAGACAGGTAACTGTAACATCGATACTAATTATGACAAGGAACTGTAATTTCGAAAAAAATTATGACAGGTAACAGTAACTTCGATACTAATTATGACAGGTAACTGTAACTTCCTTACTAATTATGACAAGTAACAGTAATTTCGATACTAATTATGACAGGTAACTGTAACTTCGATATTAATAATGACAAGTAACTGTAACTTCGTTACTAATTATGAGAAGTAACTGTAATTTCGATACAAATTATGGCAGGTAACTGTAACTTCGAGACTAATTATGACAGGTAACAGTAACTTCGATACCAATTATGACAAGTAACAGTTGCTTCTATACTAATTATGACAAGTAACTGTAACTTCGAAACTAATTATGACAGGTAACTGTAACATCGTTACTAATTATGACAAGTAACTGTAATTTCGATACAAATTATGGCAGGTAACTGTAACTTCGATATTAATTATGACAGGTTACAGTAACCTCGATACTAATTATGACAAGTAAGTGTATCTTCGATACTAATTATGACGGGTAACTGTAACTTCGATACTAATTATGACTAGTAACTCTAACTTCGTTACTAATTAGGACAAGTAACTGTAATTTTGATAAAAAATTATGGCAGGTAACTGTAACTTCGATACTAACTATGACAGGTAACTGTAACTTCGTTACTAATTATGACAAGTAACTGTAATTTCGATACAAATTATGGCAGGTAACTGTAACTTCGATACTAATTATGACAAGTAACTGTAACTTCGATACTAACTATGACAGGTAACTGTAACTTCGTAACTAATTATGAAAAGTAACTGTAATTTCGATACAAATTATGGCAGGTAACTGTAACTTCGTAACTTATTATGACAAGTAACTGTAATTTCGATACAAATTATGGCAGGTAACAGTAAATTCGATACTAATTATGACAGGTAACTGTAACATTCGATGCTAATTATGACAAGGAACGGTAATTTCGATACAAATTATGACAGGTAACAGTAAATTCGATACTAATTATAACAGGTAACTGTAACTTCGTTACTAATTATGACAAGTAACTGTCATTTCGATACTAATTACGACAGGTAACTGTAACTTCGATATTATTTATGACAAGTAACTGTAACTTCGCTACTAATTATGATAAGTAACTGTAATTTCGATACAAATTATGGCAGGTAACTTTAACTTCGATACTAACTATGACAGGTAACTGTAACTTCGTTACTAATTATGACAAGTAACTGTAATTTCGATACAAATTATTGCAGGTAACTGTAACTTCGATACTAATTATGACAAGTAACTGTAACTTCGATACTTACTATGACAGGTAACTGTAACTTCGTTACTAATTATGACAAATAACTGTAATTTCGATACAAATTATGGCAGGTAACTGTAAGTTTGAGACTAATTATGACAGGTAACAGTAACTTCGATACCAATTATGACAAGTATCAGTTACTTCGATACTAATTATGACAGGTAACTGTAACTACGAAACTAATTATGACAGGTAACTGTAACATCGTTACTAATTATGACATGTAACTGTAATTTCGATACAAATTATGGCAGGTAACTGTAACTTCGATACTAATTATGACAGGTAACAGTAACTTCGATACTAATTATGACAAGTAACAGTAACTTCGATACTTATTATGACAGGTAACAGTAACTTCGATAATAATTATGGCACGTAACTGTAATTTCGGTAATAATTATGACAGGTAACTGTAACTTCGTTACTAATTATGGCAGGTAACTGTAATTTCGTGACTAATTATGACAAGTAACTGTAGCTTCGATACTAATTATGACAGGTAACAGTAACTTCAATACTTATTATGACAGGTAACCGTAACATCGTTACTAATTATGACAAGTAACTGTAATTTCGATACAAATTATGGCGGGTAACTGTAACATCGTTAGTAATTATGAAAAGTAACTGTAATTTCGATACAAATTGTGGCAGGTAACTGTAACTTCGATACAAATTATGACAGGTAACAGTAACTTCGATACTAATTATGACAGGTAACAGTAACTTCGTTACTAATTATGACAAGTAACTGTAATTTCGATACAAATTATGACAGGTAACTGTAACTTCGTTACTAATTATGACAAGTAACTGTAATTTCGATACAAATTATGGAACGTAACTGTAATTTCGGTACTAATTATGACAGGTAACTGTAACTTCGATAATAATTATGACAAGTAACCCTAACTTAATTACAAATTATGACAAGTAACTGTACTTTCGATACAAGTTATGGCAGGTAACTGTAACTTCGTTACCAATTATGGCAGGTAACTGTAATTTCGATACAAATTATGGCAGGTAACAGTAACTTCGATAATAATTATGACAGGTAACTGTAACTTCGATACTAATTATGACAAGTAACTCTAAATTCGTTACTAATTATGACAAGTAACTGTAATTTCGATACTAATTATGGCTGGTAACTGTAACTTCGTTACTAATTATGACAAGTAACTGTAATTTCGATACAAATTATGGCAGGTAACTGTAACTTCGATACTAATTATGACAAGTAACAGGAACTTCGATACTAATTATGACAAGTAACTGTAACTTCGAAACTAATTATGACAGGTAACTGTAACATCGATAATAATTATGACTAGTAACTATAATTTCGATACAAATTATGGCAGGTAACTGTAACTTTGATACTAATTATGACAGGTAACAGAAACTTCGATACTAATTATGACAAGTAACTGTATCTTCGATACTAATTACGACAGGTAACTGTAACTTCGATACTAATTAAGACAAGTAACTCTAACTTCATTACAAATTATGACAAGTAACTGTAATTTCGATACAAATTATGGCAGGTAACTGTAACTTCGATGACAGGTAACTGTAACTTCGATACTTATTATGACAGGTAACAGTAACTTCGATAGTAATGATGACAAGTAACAGTAACTTCGATACTAATTATGACAAGTAACTGTAATTTCGATACTAATTATTTCAGGTAACTGTAATTTCGATACTAATTATGACAGGTAACTGTAACTTCGATACTAATTATGACAAGTAACTGTAATTTCGATACAAATTTTGGCAGGTAACTGTAACTTCGATATTAATTATGACAAGTAACTGTAACATCGTTACTAATTATGACAAGTAACTGTAATTTCGATACAAGTTATGGCAGGTAACTGTAACTTCGTTACTAATTATGGCAGGTAACTGTAATTTTGATACAAATTATGGCAGGTAACAGTCGATAATAATTATGACAGGTAACTGTAACTTCGATACTAATTATGGCAGGTAACTGTAATTTCGATAATAATTATGGCACGTAACTGTAATTTCGATAATAATTATGACAGGTAACTGTAACTTCGTTACTAATTATGGAAGGTAACTGTAATTTCGTTACTAATTATGACAAGTAACTGTAGCTTCGATACTAATTATGACAGGTAACAGTAACTTCGATACTAATTATGACAGAAAACAGTAACTTCGATACTTATTATGACAGGTAACAGTAACTTCGATACTAATTATGGCAGGTAACTGTAATTTCGATACAAATTATGGCAGGTAACTGTAACTTCGTTACTAATTATGACAAGTAACTGTAATTTCGATACAAATTATGGCAGGTAACAGTAACTTCGATACTAATTATGACAGGAAACAGTAACTTCGATACTAATTATGACAAGTTACTGTAACTTCGATACTAATTATGACAGGTAACTGTAACTTCGTTACTAATTATGACAAGTAACTGTTATTTCGATACAAATTATGGCACGTAACTGTAAATTCGATACTAATTATGGCAGGTGACAGTAACTTCGATACTAATTATGACAAGTTACTGTAACTTCGATACTAATTATGACAGGTAACTGTAACTTCGTTACTAATTATGACAAGTAACTGTTATTTCGATACAAATTATTGCTAGGTAACTGTAACTTCGATACTAATTATGACAGGTAACTGTAATTCCGATACTAATTATGACAAGTAACTCTAAATTCGTTACTAATTATGACAAGTAACTGTAATTTCGATACTAATTATGGCTGGTAAATGTAACTTCGTTACTAATTATGACAAGTAACTGTAATTTCGATACAAATTATGGCAGGTAACTGTAACTTCGATACTAATTATGACAAGTAACAGGAACTTCGATACTAATTATGACAAGTAACTGTAACATCGAAACTAATTATGACAGGTAACTGTAACATCGATAATAATTATGACTAGTAACTGTAATTTCGATACAAATTATGGCAGGTAACTGTAACTTCGATACTAATTATGACAGGTAACAGAAACTTCGATACTAATTATGACAAGTAACTGTATCTTCGATACTAATTATGACAGGTAACTGTAACTTCGATACTAATTATGACAAGTAACTCTAACTTCATTACAAATTATGACAAGTAACTGTAATTTCGATACAAATTATGACAGGTAACTGTAACTTCGTTAATAATTATGACAAGTAACTGTAACTTCCTTACTAATTATGACAAGTAACTGTAATTTCGATACTAATTATGACAGGTAACAATAAGTTCGTTAATAATTATGACAAGTAACTGTAACTTCCTTACTAATTATGACAAGTAACTGTAATTTCGATACAAATTAGGGCAGGTCACAGTAACTTCGATACTAATTAAGACAGGTAACTGTAACATCGATACTAATTATGACAAGGAACTGTAATTTCGAAACAAATTATGACAGGTAACAGTAACTTCGATACTAATTATGACAGGTAACTGTAACTTCCTTACTAATTATGACAAGTAACAGTAATTTCGATACTAATTATGACAGGTAACTGTAACTTCGATATTAATAATGACAAGTAACTGTAACTTCGTTACTAATTATGAGAAGTAACTGTAATTTCGATACAAATTATGGCAGGTAACTGTAACTTCGAGACTAATTATGACAGGTAACAGTAACTTCGATACCAATTATGACAAGTAACAGTTGCTTCTATACTAATTATGACAAGTAACTGTAACTTCGAAACTAATTATGACAGGTAACTGTAACATCGTTACTAATTATGACAAGTAACTGTAATTTCGATACAAATTATGGCAGGTAACTGTAACTTCGATATTAATTATGACAGGTTACAGTAACCTCGATACTAATTATGACAAGTAAGTGTATCTTCGATACTAATTATGACGGGTAACTGTAACTTCGATACTAATTATGACAGGTAACAGTAGCTTCGATACTAATTATGACAGAAAACAGTAACTTCCATACTTATTATGACAGGTAACAGTAACTTCGATACTAATTATGGCAGGTAACTGTAACTTCGATACTAATTATGACAGGTAACTGTAACTTCGTTACAAATTATGACAAGTAACTGTAATTTCGATACAAATTATTGCAGGTAACTGTAACTTCCATACTATTTATGACAGTTAACAGTTACTTCGATACTAATTATGACAAGTAACAGTAACTTCGATACTAATTATGACAGGTAACTGTAACTTCGAAACTAATTATGACAGGTAACTGTACCATCGTTACTAATTATGACAAGTAACTGTAATTTCGATACAAATTATGGCAGGTAACTGTAACTTCGATATTAATTATGACAGGTTACAGTAACCTCGATACTAATTATGACAAGTAAGTGTATCTTCGATACTAATTATGACGGGTAACTGTAACTTCGATACTAATTATGACTAGTAACTCTAACTTCGTTACTAATTAGGACAAGTAACTGTAATTTTGATAAAAAATTATGGCAGGTAACTGTAACTTCGATACTAACTATGACAGGTAACTGTAACTTCGTTACTAATTATGACAAGTAACTGTAATTTCGATACAAATTATGGCAGGTAACTGTAACTTCGATACTAATTATGACAAGTAACTGTAACTTCGATACTAACTATGACAGGTAACTGTAACTTCGTAACTAATTATGAAAAGTAACTGTAATTTCGATACAAATTATGGCAGGTAACTGTAACTTCGTAACTAATTATGACAAGTAACTGTAATTTCGATACAAATTATGGCAGGTAACAGTAAATTCGATACTAATTATGACAGGTAACTGTAACATTCGATGCTAATTATGACAAGGAACTGTAATTTCGATACAAATTATGACAGGTAACAGTAAATTCGATACTAATTATAACAGGTAACTGTAACTTCGTTACTAATTATGACAAGTAACTGTCATTTCGATACTAATTACGACAGGTAACTGTAACTTCGATATTATTTATGACAAGTAACTGTAACTTCGCTACTAATTATGATAAGTAACTGTAATTTCGATACAAATTATGGCAGGTAACTGTAACTTCGATACTAACTATGACAGGTAACTGTAACTTCGTTACTAATTATGACAAGTAACTGTAATTTCGATACAAATTATTGCAGGTAACTGTAACTTCGATACTAATTATGACAAGTAACTGTAACTTCGATACTTACTATGACAGGTAACTGTAACTTCGTTACTAATTATGACAAATAACTGTAATTTCGATACAAATTATGGCAGGTAACTGTAAGTTTGAGACTAATTATGACAGGTAACAGTAACTTCGATACCAATTATGACAAGTATCAGTTACTTCGATACTAATTATGACAGGTAACTGTAACTACGAAACTAATTATGACAGGTAACTGTAACATCGTTACTAATTATGACATGTAACTGTAATTTCGATACAAATTATGGCAGGTAACTGTAACTTCGATACTAATTATGACAGGTAACAGTAACTTCGATACTAATTATGACAAGTAACAGTAACTTCGATACTTATTATGACAGGTAACAGTAACTTCGATAATAATTATGGCACGTAACTGTAATTTCGGTAATAATTATGACTGGTAACTGTAACTTCGATACTATTTATGACAAGTAACTGTAACATAGATACTAATTATGACATGTAACAGTAACTTCGATACTAATTATGACAAGTAACTCTAACTTCATTACAAATTATGACAAGTAACTGTAATTTCGATACAAATTATGGCAGGTAACTGTAACTTCAATACTAATTATGGCACGTAACTGTAATTTCGATACAAATTATGGCAGGTAACAGTAACTACGATACTAATTATGACAGGTAACTGTAACTTCGTTACTAATTATGACAAGTAACTGTCATTTCGATACTAATTACGACAGGTAACTGTAACTTCGATATTATTTATGTCAAGTAACTGTAACTTCGCTAATAATTATGATAAGTAACTGTAATTTCGATACAAATTATGGCAGGTAACTGTAACTTCGATACTAACTATGACAGGTAACTGTATCTTCGTTACTAATTATGACAAGTAACTGTAATTTCGATACAAATTATGGCAGGTAACTGTAACTTCGATACTAATTATGACAAGTAACTGTAACTTCGATACTAACTATGACAGGTAACTGTAACTTCGTTACTAATTATGACAAATAACTGTAATTTCGATACAAATTATGGCAGGTAACTGTAAGTTTGAGACTAATTATGACAGGTAACAGTAACTTCGATACCAATTATGACAAGTATCAGTTACTTCGATACTAATTATGACAGGTAACTGTAACTACGAAACTAATTATGACAGGTAACTGTAACATCGTTACTAATTATGACATGTAACTGTAATTTCGATACAAATTATGGCAGGTAACTGTAACTTCGATACTAATTATGACAGGTAACAGTAACATCGATACTAATTATGACAAGTAACAGTAACTTCGATACTTATTATGACAGGTAACAGTAACTTCGATAATAATTATGGCACGTAACTGTAATTTCGATAATAATTATGACAGGTAACTGTAACTTCGTTACTAATTATGGCAGTTAACTGTAATTTCGATACAAATTATGGCAGGTAACTGTAACATCGTTACTAATTATGAAAAGTAACTGTAATTTCGATACAAATTGTGGCAGGTAACTGTAGCTTCGATACTAATTATGACAGGTAACAGTAACTTCAATACTTATTATGATAGGTAACCATAACTTCGTTACTAATTATGACAATTAACTGTAATTTCGATACAAATTATGGCAGGTAACTGTAACATCGTTACTAATTATGAAAAGTAACTGTAATTTCGATACAAATTGTGGCAGGTAACTGTAACTTCGATATAAATTATGACAGGTAACAGTAACTTCGATACTAATTATGGCAGGTAACAGTAACTTCGATAATAATTATGACAGGTAACTGTAACTTCGATACTAATTATGGCAGGTAACTGTAATTTCGATAATAATTATGGCACGTAACTGTAATTTCGATAATAATTATGACAGGTAACTGTAACTTCGTTACTAATTATGGAAGGTAACTGTAATTTCGTTACTAATTATGACAAGTAACTGTAGTTTCGATACTAATTATGACAGGTAACAGTAACTTCGATACTAATTATGACAGAAAACAGTAACTTCGATACTTATTATGACAGGTAACAGTAACTTCGATACTAATTATGGCAGGTAACTGTAATTTCGATACAAATTATGGCAGGTAACTGTAACTTCGTTACTAATTATGACAAGTAACTGTAATTTCGATACAAATTATGGCAGGTAACAGTAACTTCGATACTAATTATGACAGGTAACAGTAACTTCGATACTAATTATGACAAGTTACTGTAACTTCGATACTAATTATGACAAGTAACTGTAATTTCGATACAAATTTTGGCAGGTAACTGTAACTTCGATATTAATTATGACAAGTAACTGTAACATCGTTACTAATTATGACAAGTAACTGTAATTTCGATACAAGTTATGGCAGGTAACTGTAACTTCGTTACTAATTATGGCAGGTAACTGTAATTTTGATACAAATTATGGCAGGTAACAGTCGATAATAATTATGACAGGTAACTGTAACTTCGATACTAATTATGGCAGGTAACTGTAATTTCGATAATAATTATGGCACGTAACTGTAATTTCGATAATAATTATGACAGGTAACTGTAACTTCGTTACTAATTATGGAAGGTAACTGTAATTTCGTTACTAATTATGACAAGTAACTGTAGCTTCGATACTAATTATGACAGGTAACAGTAACTTCGATACTAATTATGACAGAAAACAGTAACTACGATACTTATTATGACAGGTAACAGTAACTTCGATACTAATTATGGCAGGTAACTGTAATTTCGATACAAATTATGGCAGGTAACTGTAACTTCGTTACTAATTATGACAAGTAACTGTAATTTCGATACAAATTATGGCAGGTAACAGTAACTTCGATACTAATTATGACAGGTAACAGTAACTTCGATACTAATTATGACAAGTTACTGTAACTTCGATACTAATTATGACAGGTAACTGTAACTTCGTTACTAATTATGACAAGTAACTGTTATTTCGATACAAATTATGGCACGTAACTGTAAATTCGATACTAATTATGGCAGGTGACAGTAACTTCGATACTAATTATGACAAGTTACTGTAACTTCGATACTAATTATGACAGGTAACTGTAACTTCGTTACTAATTATGACAAGTAACTGTTATTTCGATACAAATTATGGCAGGTAACTGTAACTTCGATACTAATTATGACAGGTAACTGTAATTCCGATACTAATTATGACAAGTAACTCTAAATTCGTTACTAATTATGACAAGTAACTGTAATTTCGATACTAATTATGGCTGGTAAATGTAACTTCGTTACTAATTATGACAAGTAACTGTAATTTCGATACAAATTATGGCAGGTAACTGTAACTTCGATACTAATTATGACAAGTAACAGGAACTTCGATACTAATTATGACAAGTAACTGTAACTTCGAAACTAATTATGACAGGTAACTGTAACATCGATAATAATTATGACTAGTAACTGTAATTTCGATACAAATTATGGCAGGTAACTGTAACTTCGATACTAATTATGACAGGTAACAGAAACTTCGATACTAATTATGACAAGTAACTGTATCTTCGATACTAATTATGACAGGTAACTGTAACTTCGATACTAATTATGACAAGTAACTCTAACTTCATTACAAATTATGACAAGTAACTGTAATTTCGATACAAATTATGACAGGTAACTGTAACTTCGTTAATAATTATGACAAGTAACTGTAACTTCCTTACTAATTATGACAAGTAACTGTAATTTCGATACTAATTATGACAGGTAACAGTAAGTTCGTTAATAATTATGACAAGTAACTGTAACTTCCTTACTAATTATGACAAGTAACTGTAATTTCGATACAAATTAGGGCAGGTCACAGTAACTTCGATACTAATTAAGACAGGTAACTGTAACATCGATACTAATTATGACAAGGAACTGTAATTTCGAAACAAATTATGACAGGTAACAGTAACTTCGATACTAATTATGACAGGTAACTGTAACTTCCTTACTAATTATGACAAGTAACAGTAATTTCGATACTAATTATGACAGGTAACTGTAACTTCGATATTAATAATGACAAGTAACTGTAACTTCGTTACTAATTATGAGAAGTAACTGTAATTTCGATACAAATTATGGCAGGTAACTGTAACTTCGAGACTAATTATGACAGGTAACAGTAACTTCGATACCAATTATGACAAGTAACAGTTGCTTCTATACTAATTATGACAAGTAACTGTAACTTCGAAACTAATTATGACAGGTAACTGTAACATCGTTACTAATTATGACAAGTAACTGTAATTTCGATACAAATTATGGCAGGTAACTGTAACTTCGATATTAATTATGACAGGTTACAGTAACCTCGATACTAATTATGACAAGTAAGTGTATCTTCGATACTAATTATGACGGGTAACTGTAACTTCGATACTAATTATGACAGGTAACAGTAGCTTCGATACTAATTATGACAGAAAACAGTAACTTCCATACTTATTATGACAGGTAACAGTAACTTCGATACTAATTATGGCAGGTAACTGTAACTTCGATACTAATTATGACAGGTAACTGTAACTTCGTTACAAATTATGACAAGTAACTGTAATTTCGATACAAATTATTGCAGGTAACTGTAACTTCCATACTATTTATGACAGTTAACAGTTACTTCGATACTAATTATGACAAGTAACAGTAACTTCGATACTAATTATGACAGGTAAATGTAACTTCGAAACTAATTATGACAGGTAACTGTAACATCGTTACTAATTATGACAAGTAACTGTAATTTCGATACAAATTATGGCAGGTAACTGTAACTTCGATATTAATTATGACAGGTTACAGTAACCTCGATACTAATTATGACAAGTAAGTGTATCTTCGATACTAATTATGACGGGTAACTGTAACTTCGATACTAATTATGACTAGTAACTCTAACTTCGTTACTAATTAGGACAAGTAACTGTAATTTTGATAAAAAATTATGGCAGGTAACTGTAACTTCGATACTAACTATGACAGGTAACTGTAACTTCGTTACTAATTATGACAAGTAACTGTAATTTCGATACAAATTATGGCAGGTAACTGTAACTTCGATACTAATTATGACAAGTAACTGTAACTTCGATACTAACTATGACAGGTAACTGTAACTTCGTAACTAATTATGAAAAGTAACTGTAATTTCGATACAAATTATGGCAGGTAACTGTAACTTCGTAACTAATTATGACAAGTAACTGTAATTTCGATACAAATTATGGCAGGTAACAGTAAATTCGATACTAATTATGACAGGTAACTGTAACATTCGATGCTAATTATGACAAGGAACTGTAATTTCGATACAAATTATGACAGGTAACAGTAAATTCGATACTAATTATAACAGGTAACTGTAACTTCGTTACTAATTATGACAAGTAACTGTCATTTCGATACTAATTACGACAGGTAACTGTAACTTCGATATTATTTATGACAAGTAACTGTAACTTCGCTACTAATTATGATAAGTAACTGTAATTTCGATACAAATTATGGCAGGTAACTGTAACTTCGATACTAACTATGACAGGTAACTGTAACTTCGTTACTAATTATGACATGTAACTGTAATTTCGATACAAATTATTGCAGGTAACTGTAACTTCGATACTAATTATGACAAGTAACTGTAACTTCGATACTTACTATGACAGGTAACTGTAACTTCGTTACTAATTATGACAAATAACTGTAATTTCGATACAAATTATGGCAGGTAACTGTAAGTTTGAGACTAATTATGACAGGTAACAGTAACTTCGATACCAATTATGACAAGTATCAGTTACTTCGATACTAATTATGACAGGTAACTGTAACTACGAAACTAATTATGACATGTAACTGTAACTTCGATACTAATTATGACAGGTAACAGTAACTTCGATACTAATTATGACAAGTAACAGTAACTTCGATACTTATTATGACAGGTAACAGTAACTTCGATAATAATTATGGCACGTAACTGTAATTTCGGTAATAATTATGACAGGTAACTGTAACTTCGTTACTAATTATGGCAGGTAACTGTAATTTCGTGACTAATTATGACAAGTAACTGTAGCTTCGATACTAATTATGACAGGTAACAGTAACTTCAATACTTATTATGACAGGTAACCGTAACTTCGTTACTAATTATGACAAGTAACTGTAATTTCGATACAAATTATGGCGGGTAACTGTAACATCGTTAGTAATTATGAAAAGTAACTGTAATTTCGATACAAATTGTGGCAGGTAACTGTAACTTCGATACAAATTATGACAGGTAACAGTAACTTCGATACTAATTATGACAGGTAACAGTAACTTCGTTACTAATTATGACAAGTAACTGTAATTTCGATACAAATTATGACAGGTAACTGTAACTTCGTTACTAATTATGACAAGTAACTGTAATTTCGATACAAATTATGGAACGTAACTGTAATTTCGGTACTAATTATGACAGGTAACTGTAACTTCGATAATAATTATGACAAGTAACCCTAACTTAATTACAAATTATGACAAGTAACTGTACTTTCGATACAAGTTATGGCAGGTAACTGTAACTTCGTTACCAATTATGGCAGGTAACTGTAATTTCGATACAAATTATGGCAGGTAACAGTAACTTCGATAATAATTATGACAGGTAACTGTAACTTCGATACTAATTATGACAAGTAACTCTAAATTCGTTACTAATTATGACAAGTAACTGTAATTTCGATACTAATTATGGCTGGTAACTGTAACTTCGTTACTAATTATGACAAGTAACTGTAATTTCGATACAAATTATGGCAGGTAACTGTAACTTCGATACTAATTATGACAAGTAACAGGAACTTCG
Organism: Meconema thalassinum; assembly: GCA_946902985.2. Lineage (NCBI taxonomy): Eukaryota > Metazoa > Arthropoda > Insecta > Orthoptera > Tettigoniidae > Meconema > Meconema thalassinum. The sequence continues at coordinate 1,174,830,370 of OX336388.2, read as the reverse complement.
ATACTAATTATGACAAGTAACTGTAACTTCGAAACTAATTATGACAGGTAACTGTAACATCGATAATAATTATGACTAGTAACTATAATTTCGATACAAATTATGGCAGGTAACTGTAACTTCGATACTAATTATGACAGGTAACAGAAACTTCGATACTAATTATGACAAGTAACTGTATCTTCGATACTAATTACGACAGGTAACTGTAACTTCGATACTAATTATGACAAGTAACTCTAACTTCATTACAAATTATGACAAGTAACTGTAATTTCGATACAAATTATGGCAGGTAACTGTAACTTCGATGACAGGTAACTGTAACTTCGATACTTATTATGACAGGTAACAGTAACTTCGATAGTAATGATGACAAGTAACAGTAACTTCGATACTAATTATGACAAGTAACTGTAATTTCGATACAAATTTTGGCAGGTAACTGTAACTTCGATATTAATTATGACAAGTAACTGTAACATCGTTACTAATTATGACAAGTAACTGTAATTTCGATACAAATAATGGCAGGTAACTGTAACTTCGATACTATTTATGACAGGTAAAAGTAACTTCAATACTAAATATGACAGGTAACTGTAACTTTGCTACTAATTATGACAAGTAACTGTAATTTCGAAACAAATTATGACAGGTAACTGTAACTTCGTTAATAATTATGACAAGTAACTGTAACTTCCTTACTAACTATGACAAGTAACTGTAATTTCGATACTAATTATGACAGGTAACTGTAAGTTCGTTAATAATTATGACAAGTAACTGTAACTTCCTTACTAATTATGACAAGTAACTGTAATTTCGATACAAATTATGGCAGGTCACAGTAACTTCGATACTAATTAAGACAGGTAACTGTAACATCGATACTAATTATGACAAGGAACTGTAATTTCGATACAAATTATGACAGGTAACAGTAACTTCGATACTAATTATGACAGGTAACTGTAACTTCCTTACTAATTATGACAAGTAACTGTAATTTCGATACTAATTATGACAGGTAACTGTAACTTCGATATTAATAATGACAAGTAACTGTAACTTCGTTACTAATTATGAGAAGTAACTGTAATTTCGATACAAATTATGGCAGGTAACTGTAACTTCGAGACTAATTATGACAGGTAACAGTAACTTCGATACTAATTATGACAAGTAACAGTTGCTTCTATACTAATTATGACAAGTAACTGTAACTTCGAAACTAATTATGACAGGTAACTGTAACATCGTTACTAATTATGACAAGTAACTGTAATTTCGATACAAATTATGGCAGGTAACTGTAACTTCGATACTAATTATGACTGGTAACTGTAACTTCGATACTATTTATGACAAGTAACTGTAACATAGATACTAATTATGACATGTAACAGTAACTTCGATACTAATTATGACAAGTAATTCTAACTTCATTACAAATTATGACAAGTAACTGTAATTTCGATACAAATTATGGCAGGTAACTGTAACTTCAATACTAATTATGGCACGTAACTGTAATTTCGATACAAATTATGGCAGGTAACAGTAACTACGATACTAATTATGACAGGTAACTGTAACTTCGTTACTAATTATGACAAGTAACTGTCATTTCGATACTAATTACGACAGGTAACTGTAACTTCGATATTATTTATGACAAGTAACTGTAACTTCGCTACTAATTATGATAAGTAACTGTAATTTCGATACAAATTATGGCAGGTAACTGTAACTTCGATACTAACTATGACAGGTAACTGTATCTTCGTTACTAATTATGACAAGTAACTGTAATTTCGATACAAATTATGGCAGGTAACTGTAACTTCGATACTAATTATGACAAGTAACTGTAACTTCGATACTAACTATGACAGGTAACTGTAACTTCGTTACTAATTATGACAAATAACTGTAATTTCGATACAAATTATGGCAGGTAACTGTAAGTTTGAGACTAATTATGACAGGTAACAGTAACTTCGATACCAATTATGACAAGTATCAGTTACTTCGATACTAATTATGACAGGTAACTGTAACTACGAAACTAATTATGACAGGTAACTGTAACATCGTTACTAATTATGACATGTAACTGTAATTTCGATACAAATTATGGCAGGTAACTGTAACTTCGATACTAATTATGACAGGTAACAGTAACATCGATACTAATTATGACAAGTAACAGTAACTTCGATACGTATTATGACAGGTAACAGTAACTTCGATAATAATTATGGCACGTAACTGTAATTTCGATAATAATTATGACAGGTAACTGTAACTTCGTTACTAATTATGGCAGTTAACTGTAATTTCGATACAAATTATGGCAGGTAACTGTAACATCGTTACTAATTATGAAAAGTAACTGTAATTTCGATACAAATTGTGGCAGGTAACTGTAGCTTCGATACTAATTATGACAGGTAACAGTAACTTCAATACTTATTATGATAGGTAACCATAACTTCGTTACTAATTATGACAATTAACTGTAATTTCGATACAAATTATGGCAGGTAACTGTAACATCGTTACTAATTATGAAAAGTAACTGTAATTTCGATACAAATTGTGGCAGGTAACTGTAACTTCGATACAAATTATGACAGGTAACAGTAACTTCGATACTAATTATGACAGGTAACAGTAACTTCGTTACTAATTATGACAAGTAACTGTAATTTCGATACAAATTATGACAGGTAACTGTAACTTCGTTACTAATTATGACAAGTAACTGTATTTTCGATACAAATTATGGAACGTAACTGTAATTTCGGTACTAATTATGACAGGTAACTGTAACTTCGATAATAATTATGACAAGTAACCCTAACTAAATTACAAATTATGACAAGTAACTGTAATTTCGATACAAGTTATGGCAGGTAACTGTAACTTCGTTACTAATTATGGCAGGTAACTGTAATTTTGATACAAATTATGGCAGGTAACAGTAACTTCGATAATAATTATGACAGGTAACTGTAACTTCGATACTAATTATGGCAAGTAACTGTAATTTCGATAATAATTATGGCACGTAACTGTAATTTCGATAATAATTATGACAGGTAACTGTAACTTCGTTACTAATTATGGAAGGTAACTGTAATTTCGTTACTAATTATGACAAGTAACTGTAGTTTCGATACTAATTATGACAGGTAACAGTAACTTCGATACTAATTATGACAGAAAACAGTAACTTCGATACTTATTATGACAGGTAACAGTAACTTCGATACTAATTATGGCAGGTAACTGTAATTTCGATACAAATTATGGCAGGTAACTGTAACTTCGTTACTAATTATGACAAGTAACTGTAATTTCGATACAAATTATGGCAGGTAACAGTAACTTCGATACTAATTATGACAGGTAACAGTAACTTCGATACTAATTATGACAAGTTACTGTAACTTCGATACTAATTATGACAGGTAACTGTAACTTCGTTACTAATTATGACAAGTAACTGTTATTTCGATACAAATTATGGCACGTAACTGTAATTTCGATACTAATTATGGCAGGTGACAGTAACTTCGATACTAATTATGACAAGTTACTGTAACTTCGATACTAATTATGACAGGTAACTGTAACTTCGTTACTAATTATGACAAGTAACTGTTATTTCGATACAAATTATGGCAGGTAACTGTAACTTCGATACTAATTATGACAGGTAACTGTAACTCCGATACTAATTATGACAAGTAACTCCAAATTCGTTACTAATTATGACAAGTAACTGTAATTTCGATACTAATTATGGCTGGTAACTGTAACTTCGTTACTAATTATGACAAGTAACTGTAATTTCGATACAAATTATGGCAGGTAACTGTAACTTCGATACTAATTATGACAAGTAACAGGAACTTCGATACTAATTATGACAAGTAACTGTAACTTCGAAACTAATTATGACAGGTAACTGTAACATCGATAATAATTATGACTAGTAACTGTAATTTCGATACAAATTATGGCAGGTAACTGTAACTTCGATACTAATTATGACAGGTAACAGAAACTTCGATACTAATTATGACAAGTAACTGTATCTTCGATACTAATTATGACAGGTAACTGTAACTTCGATACTAATTATGACAAGTAACTCTAACTTCATTACAAATTATGACAAGTAACTGTAATTTCGATACAAATTATGGCAGGTAACTGTAACTTCGATGACAGGTAACTGTAACTTCGATACTTATTATGACAGGTAACAGTAACTTCGATAGTAATGATGACAAGTAACAGTAACTTCGATACTAATTATGACAAGTAACTGTAATTTCGATACTAATTATGACAGGTAACTGTAATTTCGATACTAATTATGACAGGTAACTGTAACTTCGATACTAATTATGACAAGTAACTGTAATTTCGATACAAATTTTGGCAGGTAACTGTAACTTCGATATTAATTATGACAAGTAACTGTAACATCGTTACTAATTATGACAAGTAACTGTAATTTCGATACAAATAATGGCAGGTAACTGTAACTTCGATACTATTTATGACAGGTAAAAGTAACTTCAATACTAATTATGACAGGTAACTGTAACTTTGCTACTAATTATGACAAGTAACTGTAATTTCGAAACAAATTATGACAGGTAACTGTAACTTCGTTAAAATTATGACAAGTAACTGTAACTTCCTTACTAATTATGACAAGTAACTGTAATTTCGATACTAATTATGACAGGTAACAGTAAGTTCGTTAATAATTATGACAAGTAACTGTAACTTCCTTACTAATTATGACAAGTAACTGTAATTTCGATACAAATTATGGCAGGTCACAGTAACTTCGATACTAATTAAGACAGGTAACTGTAACATCGATACTAATTATGACAAGGAACTGTAATTTCGAAACAAATTATGACAGGTAACAGTAACTTCGATACTAATTATGACAGGTAACTGTAACTTCCTTACTAATTATGACAAGTAACAGTAATTTCGATACTAATTATGACAGGTAACTGTAACTTCGATATTAATAATGACAAGTAACTGTAACTTCGTTACTAATTATGAGAAGTAACTGTAATTTCGATACAAATTATGGCAGGTAACTGTAACTTCGATACTAATTATGACAGGTAACAGTAACTTCGATACTAATTATGACAAGTAACAGTTGCTTCTATACTAATTATGACAAGTAACTGTAACTTCGAAACTAATTATGACAGGTTACTGTAAAATCGTTACTAATTATGACAAGTAACTGTAATTTCGATACAAATTATGGCAGGTAACTGTAACTTCGATACTAATTATGACTGGTAACTGTAACTTCGATACTAATTATGACAAGTAACTGTAACATAGATACTAATTATGACATGTAACAGTAACTTCGATACTAATTATGACAAGTAACTCTAACTTCATTACAAATTATGACAAGTAACTGTAATATCGATACAAATTATGGCAGGTAACTGTAACTTCAATACTAATTATGGCAGGTAACTGTAATTTCGATACAAATTATGGCAGGTAACAGTAACTACGATACTAATTATGACAGGTAACTGTAACTCCGATACTAATTATGACAAGTAACTCTAACTTCGTTACTAATTATGACAAATAACTGTAATTTTGATAAAAAATTATGGCAGGTAATTGTAACTTCGATACTAATTATGACAGGTAACAGAAATTCGATACTAATTATGACAGGTAACTGTAACTTCGTTACTAATTATGACAAGTAACTGTAATTTCGATACAAATTATGGCAGGTAACAGTAACTTCGATACTAATTATGACAAGTTACTGTAACTTCGATACTAATTATGACAGGTAACTGCAACTTCGTTACTAATTATGACAAGTTACTGTTATTTCGATACAAATTATGGCACGTAACAGTAATTTCGATACTAAATATGGCAGGTGACAGTAACTTCGATACTAATTATGACAAGTTACACTAACTTCGATACTAATTATGACAGGTAACAGTAACTTCGATACTAATTATGGCAGGTAACTGTAACTTCGATACTAATTATGACAGGTAACTGTAACTTCGTTACTAATTATGACAAGTAACTGTAATTTCGATACAAATTATGGCACGTAACTGTAATTTGGATACTAATTATGACAGGTAACTGTAACTTCGATACTAATTATGACAAGTAACTCTAACTTCATTACAAATTATGACAAGTAACTGTAATTTCGATACAAATTATGTCAGGTAACTGTAACTTCATTACTAATTATGGCAGGTAACTGTAATTTCGATACAAATTATGGCAGGTAACAGTAACTTCGATAATAATTATGACAAGTAACTGCATCTTCGATACTAATTATGGCAGGTAACTGTAATGTCGATAATAATTATGGCACGTAACTGTAATTTCGATAATAATTATGACAGGTAACTGTAACTTCGTTACTAATTATGGCAGGTAACTGTAATTTCGTTAATAATTATGACAAGTAACTGTAGCTTCGATACTAATTATGACAGGTAACTGTAACTTCGTTACTAATTATGACAAGAAACTGTAATTTCGATACAAATTATGGCAGGTAACAGTAACTTCGATACTAATTATGACAGGTAACAGTAGCTTCGATACTAATTACGACAGGTAACTGTAACTTCGATACTAATTATGACAGGTAACTGTAACTTCGTTACAAATTATGACAAGTAACTGTAATTTCGATACAAATTATTGCAGGTAGCTGTAACTTCCATACTATTTATGACAGGTAACAGTTACTTCGATACTAATTATAACAAGTAACAGTAACTTCGATACTAATTATGACAGGTAACTGTAACTTCGAAACTAATTATGACAAGTAAGTGTATCTTCGATACTAATTATGACGGGTAACTGTAACTTCGATACTAATTATGACTAGTAACTCTAACTTCGTTACTAATTAGGACAAGTAACTGTAATTTTGATAAAAAATTATGGCAGGTAACTGTAACTTCGATACTAACTATGACAGGTAACTGTAACTTCGTTACTAATTATGACAAGTAACTGTAATTTCGATACAAATTATGGCAGGTAACTGTAACTTCGATACTAATTATGACAAGTAACTGTAACTTCGATACTAACTATGACAGGTAACTGTAACTTCGTTACTAATTATGAAAAGTAACTGTAATTTCGATACAAATTATGGCAGGTAACTGTAACTTCGTAACTAATTATGACAAGTAACTGTAATTTCGATACAAATTATGGCAGGTAACAGTAAATTCGATACTAATTATGACAGGTAACTGTAACATTCGATGCTAATTATGACAAGGAACTGTAATTTCAATACAAATTATGACAGGTAACAGTAAATTCGATACTAATTATGACAGGTAACTGTAACTTCGTTACTAATTATGACAAGTAACTGTCAATTCGATACTAATTACGACAGGTAACTGTAACTTCGATATTATTTATGACAAGTAACTGTAACTTCGCTACTAATTATGATAAGTAACTGTAATTTCGATACAAATTATGGCAGGTAACTGTAACTTCGATACTAACTATGACAGGTAACTGTAACTTCGTTACTAATTATGACAAGTAACTGTAATTTCGATACAAATTATGGCAGGTAACTGTAACGTCGATACTAATTATGACAAGTAACTGTAACTTCGATACTAACTATGACAGGTAACTGTAACTTCGTTACTAATTATGACAAATAACTGTAATTTCGATACAAATTATGGCAGGTAACTGTAATTTTGAGACTAATTATGACAGGTAACAGTAACTTCGATACCAATTATGACAAGTATCAGTTACTTCGATACTAATTATGACAGGTAACTGTAACTACGAAACTAATTATGACAGGTAACTGTATCATCGTTACTAATTATGACATGTAACTGTAATTTCGATACAAATTATGGCAGGTAACTGTAACTTTGATACTAATTATGACAGGTAACATTAACTTCGATACTAATTATGACATGTAACAGTAACTTCGATACTTATTATGACAGGTAACAGTAACTTCGATAATAATTATGACAAGTAACTCTAACTTCATTACAAATTAAGAAAAATAACTGTAATTTCGATACAAATTATGGCAGGTAACTGTAACTTCGTAAATAATTATGGCAGGTAACTGTAATTTCGATACAAATTATGGCAGGTAACTGTAACTTCGATACTAATTATGACAGGTAACTGTAACTCCGATACTAATTATGACAAGTAACTCTAAATTCGTTACTAATTATGACAAGTAACTGTAATTTCGATACTAATTATGGCTGGTAAATGTAACTTCGTTACTAATTATGACAAGTAACTGTAATTTCGATACAAATTATGGCAGGTAACTGTAACTTCGATACTAATTATGACAAGTAACAGGAACTTCGATACTAATTATGACAAGTTACTGTAACTTCGATACTAATTATGACAGGTAACTGCAACTTCGTTACTAATTATGACAAGTTACTGTTATTTCGATACAAATTATGGCACGTAACAGTAATTTCGATACTAAATATGGCAGGTGACAGTAACTTCGATACTAATTATGACAAGTTACACTAACTTCGATACTAATTATGACAGGTGACTGTAACATCGATAATAATTATGACAAGTAACTGTAATTTCGAAACAAATTATGGCAGGTAACTGTAACTTCGATACTAATTATGACAAATAACTCTAACTTCATTACAAATTATGACAAGTAACTGTAATTTCGATACAAATTATGGCAGGTAACAGTAACTTCGTTACTAATTATGGCAGGTAACTGTAATTTCGATACAAATTATGGCAGGTAACAGTAACTACGATACTAATTATGACAGGTAATTGTAACTCCGATACTAATTATGACAAGTAACTGGAATTTCGATACAAATTATGGCAGGTAACTGTAACTTCGATACTAATGATGACAGAAAACAGTAACTTCGATACTAATTATGGCAGGTAACAGTAAAATCGATACTATTTATGGCAGGTAACTGTAAGTTCGATACTAATTATGACAGTTAACTGTAACTTCGTTACTAATTATGATAAGTAACTGTAATTTCGATACAAATTATGGCAGGTAACAGTAACTTCGATACTAATTATGACAGGTAACAGTAGCTTCGATACTTATTATGACAAGTTACTGTAACTTCGATAAAAATTATGACAGGTAACTGCAACTTCGTTACTAATTATGACAAGTAACTGTTATTTCGATACAAATTATGGCACGTAACTGTAATTTCGATACTAAATATGGCAGGTGACAGTAACTTCGATACTAATTATGACAAGTTACACTAACTTCGATACTAATTATGACAGGTAACAGTAACTTCGAAACTAATTATGGCAGGTAACTGTAACTTCGATACTAATTAAGACAGGTAACTGTAACTTCGTTACTAATTATGACAAGTAACTGTAATTTCGATACAAATTATGGCACGTAACTGTAATTTGGATACTAATTATGACAGGTAACTGTAACTTCGATACTAATTATGACAAGTAACTCTAACTTCATTACAAATTATGACAAGTAACTGTAATTTCGATACAAATTATGTCAGGTAACTGTAACTTCGTTACTAATTGGCAGGTAAATGTAATTTCGATACAAATTATGGCAGGTAACAGTAACTTCGATAATAATTATGACAAGTAACTGCATCTTCGATACTAATTATGGCAGGTAACTGTAATTTCGATAATTATTATGGCACGTAACTGTAATTTCGATAATAATTGTGACAGGTAACTGTAAGTTCGTTAATAATTATGACAAGTAACTGTAACTTCCTTACTAATTATGACAAGTAACTCTAATTTCGATACAAATTATGGCAGGTCACAGTAACTTCGATACTAATTAAGACAGCTAACTGTAACATCGATACTTATTATGACAAGGAACTGTAATTTCGATACAAATTGTGACAGGTAACAGTAACTTCGATACTAATTATGACAGGTAACTGTAACTTCCTTACTAATTATGACAAGTAACTGTAATTTCGATACTAATTATGAAAGGTAACTGTAACTTCGATATTAATAATGACAAGTAACTGTAACTTCGTTACTAACTATGAGAAGTAACTGTAATTTCGATACAAATTAAGGCAGGTAACTGTAACTTCGAGACTAATTATGACAGGTAACAGTTGCTTCTATACTAATTATGACAAGTAACTGTAACTTCGAAACTAATTATGACAGGTAACTGTAACATCGTTACTAATTATGACAGGTAACTGTAATTTCGATACTAATTATGACAGGTAACTGTAACTTCGATACTAATTATGACAAGTAACTGTAATTTCGATACAAATTTTGGCAGGTAACTGTAACTTCGATATTAATTATGACAAGTAACTGTAACATCGTTACTAATTATGACAAGTAACTGTAATTTCGATACAAATAATGGCAGGTAACTGTAACTTCGATACTATTTATGACAGGTAAAAGTAACTTCAATACTAATTATGACAGGTAACTGTAACTTTGCTACTAATTATGACAAGTAAGTGTAATTTCGAAACAAATTATGACAGGTAACTGTAACTTCGTTAATAATTATGACAAGTAACTGTAACTTCCTTACTATTTATGACAAGTAACTGTAATTTCGATACTAAATATGACAGGTAACTGTAAGTTCGTTAATAATTATGACAAGTAACTGTAACTTCCTTACTAATTATGACAAGTAACTGTAATTTCGATACAAATTATGGCAGGTCACAGTAACTTCGATACTAATTAAGACAGGTAACTGTAACATCGATACTAATTATGACAAGGAACTGTAATTTCGATACAAATTATGACAGGTAACAGTAACTTCGATACTAATTATGACAGGTAACTGTAACTTCCTTACTAATTATGACAAGTAACTGTAATTTCGATACTAATTATGACAGGTAACTGTAACTTCGAAATTAATAATGACAAGTAACTGTAACTTCGTTACTAATTATGAGAAGTAACTGTAATTTCGATACAAATTATGGCAGGTAACTGTAACTTCGAGGCTAATTATGACAGGTTACAGTAACTTCGATACTAATTATGGCAGGTAACTGTAAGTTCGATACTAATTATGACAGTTAACTGTAACTTCGTTACTAATTATGACAAGTAACTGTAATTTCGATACAAATTATGGCAGGTAACAGTAACATCGATACTAATTATGACAGGTAACAGTAGCTTCGATACTAATTATGACAAGTTACTGTAACTTCGATACAAATTATGACAGGTAACTGCAACTTCGTTACTAATTATGACAAGTAACTGTTATTTCGATACAAATTATGGCACGTAACTGTAATTTCGATACTAAATATGGCAGGTGACAGTAACTTCGATACTAATTATGACAAGTTACACTAACTTCGATACTAATTATGACAGGTAACAGTAACTTCGATACTAATTATGGCAGGTAACTGTAACTTCGATACTAATTATGACAGGTAACTGTAACTTCGTTACTAATTATGACAAGTAACTGTAATTTCGATACAAATTATGGAACGTAACTGTAATTTGGATACTAATTATGACAGGTAACTGTAACTTCGATACTAATTATGACAAGTAACTCTAACTTCATTACAAATTATGACAAGTAACTGTAATTTCGATACAAATTATGTCAGGTAACTGTAACTTCGTTACTAATTATGGCAGGTAACTGTAATTTCGATACTAATTATGGCAGGTAACAGTAACTTCGATAATAATTATGACAAGTAACTGCATCTTCGATACTAATTATGGCAGGTAACTGTAATTTCGATAATAATTATGGCACGTAACTGTAATTTCGATAATAATTATGACAGGTAAATGTAACTTCGTTACTAATTATGGCAGGTAACTGGAATTTCGTTACTAATTATGACAAGTAACTGTAGCTTCGATACTAATTATGACAGGTACCTGTAACTCCGTTACAAATTTTCACAAGTAACTGTAATTTCGATACAAATTATTGCAGGTAACTGTAACTTCGATACTATTTATGACAGGTAACAGTTACTTCGATACTAATTATGACAAGTAACAGTTACTTCGATACTAATTATGACAGGTAACTGTAACTTCGAAACTAATTATGACAGGTATACTAATTATGACAAGTAACTGTAATTTCGATACAAATTATGGCAGGTAACTGTAACTTCGATATTAATTATGACAGGTTACAGTAACCTCGATACTAATTATGACAAGTAAGTGTATCTTCGATACTAATTATGACGGGTAACTGTAACTTCGATACTAATTATGACTAGTAACTCTAACTTCGTTACTAATTAGGACAAGTAACTGTAATTTTGATAAAAAATTATGGCAGGTATCTGTAACTTCGATACTAATTATGACAGGTAACAGTAACTTCAATACTTATTATGACAGGTAACCGTAACTTCGTTACTAATTATGACAAGTAACTGTAATTTCGATACAAATTATGGCAGGTAACTGTTACATCGTTACTAATTATGAAAAGTAACTGTAATTTCGATACAAATTATGGCAGGTAACTGTAACTTCGATACAAATTATGACAGGTAACAGTAACTTCGATACAAATTATGACAGGTAACTGTAACTTCGTTACTAATTATGACAAGTAACTGTAATTTCGATACAAATTATGACAAGTAACTGTAACTTCGTTACTAATTATGACAAGTAACTGTAATTTCGATACAAATTATGGCACGTTACTGTAATTTCGGTACTAATTATGACAGGTAACTGTAACTTCGATAATAATTATGACAAGTAACTCTAACTTAATTACAAATTATGACAAGTAACTGTAATTTCGATACAAGTTATGGCAGGTAACTGTAACTTCGTTACTAATTATGGCAGGTAACTGTAATTTCGATACAAATTATGGCAGGTAACAGTAACTTCGATAATAATTATGACAGGTAACTGTAACTTCGATACTAATTATGGCAGGTAACTGTAATTTCGATAATAATTATGGCACGTAACTGTAATTTCGATAATAATTATGACAGGTAACTGTAACTTCGTTACTAATTATGGCAGGTAACTGTAATTTCGTTACTAATTATGACAAGTAACTGTAGCTTAGATACTAATTATGACAGGTAACGGTAACTTCGTTGCTAATTATGACAAGAAACTGTAATTTCGATACAAATTATGGCAGGTAACTGTAACATCGATACTAATTATGACAGGTAACAGTAACTTCGATACTAATTATGACAGAAAACAGTAACTTCGATACTTATTATGACAGGTAACAGTAACTTCGATACTAATTATGGCAGGTAACTGTAATTTCGATACAAATTATGGCAGGTAACTGTAACTTCGTTACTAATTATGACAAATAACTGTAATTTCGATACAAATTATGGCAGGTAACAGTAACTTCGATACTAATTATGACAGGGAACAGTAACTTCGATACTAATTATGACAAGTTACTGTAACTTCGATACTAATTATGACAGGTAACTGTAACTTCGTTACTAATTATGACAAGTAACTGTTATTTCGATACAAATTATGGCACGAAACTGTAATTTCGATACTAATTATGGCAGGTGACAGTAACTTCGATACTAATTATGACAAGTTACTGTAACTTCGATACTAATTATGACAGGTAACTGTAACTTCGTTACTAATTATGACAAGTAACTGTTATTTTGATACAAATTATGGCAGGTAACTGTAACTTCGATACTAATTATGACAGGTAACTGTAACTCCGATACTAATTATGACAAGTAACTCTAAATTCGTTACTAATTATGACAAGTAACTGTAATTTCGATACAAATTATGGCACGTAACTGTAATTTGGATACTAATTATGACAGGTAACTGTAACTTGGATACTAATTATGACAAGTAACTCTAACTTCATTACAAATTATGACAAGTAACTGTAATTTCGAAACAAATTATGGCAGGTAACTGTAACTTCGTTACTAATTATGACAAGTAACTGTAATTTCGATACAAATTATGGCAGGTAACAGTAACTTCGATACTAATTATGACAGGTAACAGTAACTCCGATACTAATTATGACAAGTTACTGTAACTTCGATACTAATTATGACAGGTAACTGTAACTTCGATACTAATTATGACAAGTAACTGTTATTTCGATACAAATTATGGCACGAAACTGTAATTTCCATACTAAATATGGCAGATGACAGTAACTTCGATACTAATTATGACAAGTTACACTAACTTCGATACTAATTATGACAGGTAACAGTAACTTCGATACTAATTATGGCAGGTAACTGTAACTTCGATACTAATTATGACAGGTAACTGTAACTTCGTTACTAATTATGACAAGTAACTGTAATTTCGATACAAATTATGGCACGTAACTGTATTTTGGATACTAATTATGACAGGTAACTGTAACTTCGATACTAATTATGACAAGTAACTCTAACTTCATTACAAATTATGACAAGTAACTGTAATTTCGATACAAATTATTGCAGGTAACTGTAACTTCGATACTATTTATGACAGGTAACAGTAACTTCGTTACTAATTATGGCAGGTAACTGTAATTTCGTTACTAATTATGACAAGTAAATGTAGCTTCGATACTAATTATGACAGGTAACTGTAACTTCGTTACTAATTATGACAAGAAACTGTAATTTCGATACAAATTATGGCAGGTAACTGTAACTTCGATACTAATTAAGACAGGTAACTGTAACTTCGTTACAAATTATGACTAGTAACTGTAATTTCGATACAAATTATTGCAGGTAACTGTAACTTCGATACTATTTATGACAGGTAACAGTTACTTCGATACTAATAATGACAAGTAACAGTAACTTCGATACTAATTATGACAGGTAACTGTAACTTCGAAACTAATTATGACAGGTAACTGTAACATCGTTACTAATTATGACAAGTAACTGTAATTTCGATACAAATTATGGCAGGTAACTGTAACTTCGATATTAATTATGACAGGTTACAGTAACCTCGATACTAATTATGACAAGTAAGTGTATCTTCGATACTAATTATGACGGGTAACTGTAACTTCGATACTAATTATGACTAGTAACTCTAACTTCGTTACTAATTAGGACAAGTAACTGTAATTTTGATAAAAAATTATGGCAGGTAACTGTAACTTCGATACTAACTATGACAGGTAACTGTAACTTCGTTACTAATTATGACAAGTAACTGTAATTTCGATACAAATTATGGCAGGTAACTGTAACTTCGATACTAATTATGACAAGTAACTGTAACTTCGATACTAACTATGACAGGTAACTGTAACTTCGTTACTAATTATGAAAAGTAACTGTAATTTCGATACAAATTATGGCAGGTAACTGTAACTTCGTAACTAATTATGACAAGTAACTGTAATTTCGATACAAATTATGGCAGGTAACAGTAAATTCGATACTAATTATGACAGGTAACTGTAACATTCGATGCTAATTATGACAAGGAACTGTAATTTCGATACAAATTATGACAGGTAACAGAAAATTCGATACTAATTATGACAGGTAACTGTAACTTCGTTACTAATTATGACATGTAACTGTCATTTCGATACTAATTACGACAGGTAACTGCAACTTCGATATTATTTATGACAAGTAACTGTAACATCGCTACTAATTATGATAAGTAACTGTAATTTCGATACAAATTATGGCAGGTAACTGTAACTTCGATACTAACTATGACAGGTAACTGTAACTTCGTTACTAATTATGACAAGTAACTGTAATTTCGATACAAATTATGGCAGGTAACTGTAACTTCGATACTAATTATGACAAGTAACTGTAACTTCGATACTAACTATGACAGGTAACTGTAACTTCGTTACTAATTATGACAAATAACTGTAATTTCGATACAAATTATGGCAGGTAACTGTAAGTTTGAGACTAATTATGACAGGTAACAGTAACTTCGATACCAATTATGACAAGTATCAGTTACTTCGATGCTAATTAAGACAGGTAACTGTAACTACGAAACTAATTATGACAGGTAACTGTAACATCGTTACTAATTATGACATGTAACTGTAATTTCGATACAAATTATGGCAGGTAACTGTAACTTCGATACTAATGATGACAGGTAACAGTAACTTCGATACTAATTATGACAAGTAACAGTAACTTCGATACTTATTATGACAGGTAACAGTAACTTCGATACTAATTATGACAAGTAACTCTAACTTCATTACAAATTAAGAAAAATAACTGTAATTTCGATACAAATTATGGCAGGTAACTGTAACTTCGTAAATAATTATGGCAGGTAACTGTAATTTCGATACAAATTATGGCAGGTAACTGTAACTTCGATACTAATTATGACAGGTAACTGTAACTCCGATACTAATTATGACAAGTAACTCTAAATTCGTTACTAATTATGACAAGTAACTGTAATTTCGATACTAATTATGGCTGGTAAATGTAACTTCGTTACTAATTATGACAAGTAACTGTAATTTCGATACAAATTATGGCAGGTAACTGTAACTTCGATACTAATTATGACAAGTAACAGGAACTTCGATACTAATTATGACAAATAACTGTAACTTCGAAATCAATTATGACAGGTAACTGTAACATCGATAATAATTATGACCAAGAACTGTAATTTCGAAACAAATTATGGTAGGTAACTGTAACTTCGATACTAATTATGACAAATAACTCTAACTTCATTACAAATTATGACAAGTAACTGTAATTTCGATACAAATTATGGCAGGTAACTGTATCTTCGTTACTAATTATGGCAGGTAACTGTAATTTCGATACAAATTATGGCAGGTAACAGTAACTACGATACTAATTATGACAGGTAACTGTAACTCCGATACTAATTATGACAAGTAACTGTAATTTCGATACAAATTATGGCAGGTAACTGTAACTTCGATACTAATGATGACAGAAAACAGTTACTTCGATACTAATTATGGCAGGTAACAGTAAATTCGATACTAATTATGGCAGGTAACTGTAAGTTCGATACTAATTATGACAGTTAACTGTAACTTCGTTACTAATTATGACAAGTAACTGTAATTTCGATACAAATTATGGCAGGTAACATTAACTTCGATACTAATTATGACAGGTAACAGTAGCTTCGATACTAATTATGACAAGTTACTGTAACTTCGATACTAATTATGACAGATAACTGCAACTTCGTTACTAATTATGACAAGTAACTGCTATTTCGATACAAATTATGGCACGTAACTGTAATTTCGATACTAAATATGGCAGGTGACAGTAACTTCGATACTAATTATGACAAGTTACACTAACTTCGATACTAATTATGACAGGTAACAGTAACTTCGAAACTAATTATGGCAGGTAACTGTAACTTCGATACTAATTATGACAGGTAACTGTAACTTCGTTACTAATTATGACAAGTAACTGTAATTTCGATACAAATTATGGCACGTAACTGTAATTTGGATACTAATTAGGACAGGTAACTGTAACTTCGATACTAATTATGACAAGTAACTCTAACTTCATTACAAATTATGACAAGTAACTGTAATTTCGATACAAATTATGTCAGGTAACTGTAACTTCGTTACTAATTATGGCAGGTAACTGTAATTTCGATACAAATTATGGCAGGTAACAGTAACTTCGATAATAATTATGACAAGTAACTGCATCTTCGATACTAATTATGGCAGGTAACTGTAATTTCGATAATAATTATGGCACGTAACTGTAATTTCGATAATAATTATGACAGGTAACTGTAACTTCGTTACTAATTATGGCAGGTAACTGTAATTTCGTTACTTAATATGACGAGTAACTGTAGCTTCGATACTAATTATGACAGGTACCTGTAACTCCGTTACAAATTATGACAAGTAACTGTAATTTCGATACAAATTATTGCAGGTAACTGTAACTTCGATACTATTTATGACAGGTAACAGTTACTTCGATACTAATTATGACAAGTAACTGTAATTTCGATACAAATTTTGGCAGGTAACTGAACTTCGATATTAATTATGACAAGTAACTGTAACATCGTTACTAATTATGACAAGTAACTGTACGTTCGATACAAATAATGGCAGGTAAATGTAACATCGATACTATTTATGACAGGTAAAAGTAACTTCAATACTTATTATGACAGGTAACTGTAACTTTGCTACTAATTATGACAAGTAAGTGTAATTTTGAAACAAATTATGACAGGTAACTGTAACATCGTTAATAATTATGACAAGTAACTGTAACTTCCTTACTAATTATGACAAGTAACTGTAATTTCGATACTAATTATGACAGGTAACTGTAAGTTCGTTAATAATTATGACAAGTAACTGTAACTTCCTTACTAATTATGACAAGTAACTGTAATTTCGATACAAATTATGGCAGGTCACAGTAACTTCGATACTAATTAAGACAGGTAACTGTAACATCGATACTAATTATGACAAGGAACTGTAATTTCGATACAAATTATGACAGGTAACAGCAACTTCGATACTTATTATGACAGGTAACTGTAACTTCCTTACTAATTATGACAAGTAACTGTAATTTCGATACTAATTATGACAGGTAACTGTAACTTGGATATTAATAATGACAAGTAACTGTAACTTCGTTACTAATTATGAGAAGTAACTGTAATTTTGATACAAATTATGGCAGGTAACTGTAACTTCGAGACTAATTATGACTGGTAACAGTTGCTTCTATACTAATTATGACAAGTAACTGTAACTTCGAAACTAATTATGACAGGTAACTGTAACATCGTTACTAATTATGACAGGTAACTGTAATTTCGATACTAATTATGACAGGTAACTGTAACTTCGATACTAATTATGACAAGTAACTGTAATTTCGATACAAATTTTGGCAGGTAACTGTAACTTCGATATTAATTATGACAAGTAACTGTAACATCGTTACTAATTATGACAAGTAACTGTAATTTCGATACAAATTATGGCAGGTCACAGTAACGTCGATACTAATTAAGACAGGTAACTGTAACATCGATACTAATTATGACAAGGAACTGTAATTTCGATACAAATTATGACAGGTAACAGTAACTTCAATACTAATTATGACAGGTAACTGTAACTTCGTTACTAATTATGGCAGGTAACTGTAATTTCGATACAAATTATGAGAGGTAACAGTAACTACGATACTAATTATGACAGGTAACTGTAACTCCGATACTAATTATGACAAGTAACTGTAATTTCGATACAAATTATGGCAGGTAACTGTAACTTCGATACTAATGATGACAGAAAACAGTAACTTCGATACTAATTATGGCAGGTAACAGTAAATTCGATACTAATTATGGCAGGTAACTGTAAGTTCGATACTAATTATGACAGTTAACTGTAACTTCGTTACTAATTATGACAAGTAACTGTAATTTCAATACAAATTATGGCAGGTAACAGTAACTTCGATACTAATTATGACAGGTAACAGTAGCTTCGATACTAATTATGACAAGTTACTGTAACTTCGATACTAATTATGACAGGTAACTGCAACTTCGTTACTAATTAAGACAAGTAACTGTTATTTCGATACAAATTATGGCACGTAACTGTAATTTCGATACTAAATATGGCAGGTGACAGTAACTTCGATACTAATTATGACAAGTTACACTAACTTCGATACTAATTAAGACAGGTAACAGTAACTTCGAAACTAATTATGGCAGGTAACTGTAACTTCGATACTTATTATGACAGGTAACTGTAACTTCGTTACTAATTATGACAAGTAACTGTAATTTCGATACAAATTATGGCACGTAACTGTAATTTGGATACTAATTATGACAGGTAACTGTAACTTCGATACTAATTATGACAAGTAACTCTCACTTCATTACAAATTATGACAAGTAACTGTAATTTCGATACAAGTTATGTCAGGTAACTGTAACTTCGTTACTAATTATGGCAGGTAACTGTAATTTCGATACAAATTATGGCAGGTAACAGTAACTTCGATAATAATTATGACAAGTAACTGCATCTTCGATACTAATTATGGCAGGTAACTGTAATTTCGATAATAATTATGGCACGTAACTGTAATTTCGATAATAATTATGACAGGTAACTGTAACTTCGTTACAAATAATGGCAGGTAACTGTAATTTCGTTACTAATTATGACGAGTAACTGTAGCTTCGATACTAATTATGACAGGTACCTGTAACTCCGTTACAAATTATGACAAGTAACTGTAATTTCGATACAAATTATTGCAGGTAACTGTAACTTCGATACTATTTATGACAGGTAACAGTTACTTCGATACTAATTATGACAAGTAACTGTAATTTCGATACAAATTTTGGCAGGTAACTGTAACTTCGATATTAATTATGACAAGTAACTGTAACATCGTTACTAATTATGACAAGTAACTGTAATTTCGATACAAATAATGGCAGGTAACTGTAACTTCGATACTATTTATGACAGGTAAAAGTAACTTCAATACTAATTATGACAGGTAACTGTAACTTTGCTACTAATTATGACAAGTAACTGTAATTTCGAAACAAATTATGACAGGTAACTGTAACATCGTTAATAATTATGACAAGTAACTGTAACTTCCTTACTAATTATGACAAGTAACTGTAATTTCGATACTAATTATGACAGGTAACTGTAAGTTCGTTAATAATTATGACAAGTAACTGTAACTTCCTTACTAATTATGACAAGTAACTGTAATTTCGATACAAATTATGGCAGGTCACAGTAACTTCGATACTAATTAAGACAGGTAACTGTAACATCGATACTAATTATGACAAGGAACTGTAATTTCGATACAAATTATGACAGGTAACAGTAACTTCGATACTAATTATGACAGGTAACTGTAACTTCCTTACTAATTATGACATGTAACTGTAATTTCGATACTAATTATGACAGGTAACTGTAACTTCGATATTAATAATGACAAGTAACTGTAACTTCGTTACTAATTATGAGAAGTAACTGTAATTTCGATACAAATTATGGCAGGTAACTGTAACTTCGAGACTAATTATGACAGGTAACAGTTGCTTCTATACTAATTAGACAAGTAACTGTAACTTCGAAACTAATTATGACAGGTAACTGTAACATCGTTACTAATTATGACAGGTAACTGTAATTTCGATACTAATTATGACAGGTAACTGTAACTTCGATACTAATTATGACAAGTAACTGTAATTTCGATACAAATTTTGGCAGGTAACTGTAACTTCGATATTAATTATGACAAGTAACTGTAACATCGTTACTAATTATGACAAGTAACTGTAATTTCGATACAAATTATGACAGGTAACAGTAACTTCGATACTAATTATGACAGGTAACTGTAACTACCTTACTAATTATGACAAGTAACTGTAATTTCGATACTAATTATGACAGGTAACTGTAACTTCGATATTAATAACGACAAGTAACTGTAACTTCGTTACTAATTATGAGAAGTAACTGTAATTTCGATACAAATTATGGCAGGTAACTGTAACTTCGAGACTAATTATGACAGGTAACAGTAACTTCGATACTAATTATGACAAGTAACAGTTGCTTCTATACTAATTATGACAAGTAACTGTAACTTCGAAACTAATTATGACAGGTAACTGTAACATCGTTACTAATTATGACAAGTAACTGTAATTTCGATACAAATTATGGCAGGTAACTGTAACTTCGATAATAATTATGACTGGTAACTGTAACTTCGATACTAATTATGACAAGTAACTGTAACATAGATACTAATTATGACAGGTAACAGTAACTTCGATACTAATTATGACAAGTAACTCTAACTTCATTACAAATTATGACAAGTAACTGTAATTTCGATACAAATTATGGCAGGTAACTGTAACTTCGATACTAATGATGACAGAAAACAGTAACTTCGATACTAATTATGGCAGGTAACAGTAAATTCGATACTAATTATGGCAGGTAACGGTAAGTTCGATACTAATTATGACAGTTACCTGTAACTTCGTTACTAATTATGACAAGTAACTGTAATTTCGATACAAATTATGGCAGGTAACAGTAACTCCGATACTAATTATGACAGGTAACAGTAGCTTCGATACTAATTATGACAAGTTACTGTAACTTCGATACTAATTATGACAGGTAACTGCAACTTCGTTACTAATTATGACAAGTAACTGTTATTTCGATACAAATTATGGCACGTAACTGTAATTTCGATACTAAATATGGCAGGTGACAGTAACTTCGATACTAATTATGACAAGTTACACTAACTTCGATACTAATTATGACAGGTAACAGTAACTTCGATACTAATTATGGCAGGTAACTGTAACTTCGATACTAATTATGACAGGTAACTGTAACTTCGTTACTAATTATGACAAGTAACTGTAATTTCGATACAAATTATGGCACGTAACTGTAATTTGGATACTAATTATGACAGGTAACTGTTACTTCGATACTAATTATGACAAGTAACTCTATCTTCATTACAAATTATGACAAGTAACTGTAATTTCGATACAAATTATGTCAGGTAACTGTAACTTCGTTACTAATTATGGCAGGTAACTGTAATTTCGATACAAATTATGGCAGGTAACAGTAACTTCGATAATAATTATGACAAGTAACTGCATCTTCGATTCTAATTATGGCAGGTAACTGTAATTTCGATAATAATTATGGCACGGAACTGTAATTTCGATAATAATTATGACAGGTAAATGTAACTTCGTTACTAATTATGGCAGGTAACTGTAATTTCGTTACTAATTATGACAAGTAACTGTTGCTTCGATACTAATTATGACAGGTACCTGTAACTCCGTTACAAATTATGACAAGTAACTGTAATTTCGATACAAATTATTGCAGGTAACTGTAACTTCGATACTATTTATGACAGGTAACAGTTACTTCGATACTAATTATGACAAGTAACAGTTACTTCGATACTAATTATGACAGGTAACTGTAACTTCGAAACTAATTATGACAGGTATACTAATTATGACAAGTAACTGTAATTTCGATACAAATTATGGCAGGTAACTGTAACTTCGATATTAATTCTGACAGGTTACAGTAACCTCGATACTAATTATGACAAGTAAGTGTATCTTCGATACTAATTATGACGGGTAACTGTAACTTCGATACTAATTATGACTAGTAACTCTAACTTCGTTACTAATTAGGACAAGTAACTGTAATTTTGATAAAAAATTATGGCAGGTAACTGTAACTTCGATACTAATTATGACAGGTAACAGTAACTTCAATACTTATTATGACAGGTAACCGTAACTTCGTTACTAATTATGACAAGTAACTGTAATTTCGATACAAATTATGGCAGGTAACTGTAACATCGTTACTTATTATGAAAAGTAACTGTAATTTCGATACAAATTATGGCAGGTAACTGTAACTTCGATACAAATTATGACAGGTAACAGTAACTTCGATACTAATTATGACAGGTAACTGTAACTTCGTTACTAATTATGACAAGTAACTGTAATTTCGATACAAATTATGACAGGTAACTGTAACTTCGTTACTAATTATGACAAGTAACTGTAACTTCGATACAAATTATGGCACGTGACTGTAATTTCGGTACTAATTATGACAGGTAACTGTAACTTCGATAATAATTATGACAAGTAACTCTAACTTAATTACAAATTTTGACAAGTAACTGTAATTTCGATACAAGTTATGGCAGGTAACTGTAACTTCGTTACTAATTATGGCAGGTAACTGTAATTTCGATACAAATTATGGCAGGTAACAGTAACTTCGATAATAATTATGACAGGTAACTGTAACTTCGATACTAATTATGGCAGGTAACTGTAATTTCGATAATAATTATGGCACGTAACTGTAATTTCGATAATAATTATGACAGGTAACTGTAACTTCGTTACTAATTATGGCAGGTAACTGTAATTTCGTTACTAATTATGACAAGTAACTGTAGCTTCGATACTAATTATGACAGGTAACGGTACTTCGTTGCTAATTATGACAAGAAACTGTAATTTCGATACAAATTATGGCAGGTAACTGTAACATCGATACTAATTATGACAGGTAACAGTAACTTCGATACTAATTATGACAGAAAACAGTAACTTCGATACTTATTATGACAGGTAACAGTAACTTCGATACTAATTATGGCAGGTAACTGTAATTTCGATACAAATTATGGCAGGTAATTGTAACTTCGTTACTAATTATGACAAGTAACTGTAATTTCGATACAAATTATGGCAGGTAACAGTAACTTCGATACTAATTATGACAGGTAACAGTAACTTCGATACTAATTATGACAAGTTACTGTAACTTCGATACTAATTATGACAGGTAACTGTAACTTCGTTACTAATTATGACAAGTAACTGTTATTTCGATACAAATTATGGCACGAAACTGTAATTTCGATACTAATTATGGCAGGTGACAGTAACTTCGATACTAATTATGACAAGTTACTGTAACTTCGATACTAATTATGACAGGTAACTGTAACTTTGTTACTAATTATGACAAGTAACTGTTATTTCGATACAAATTATGGCAGGTAACTGTAACTTCGATACTAATTATGACAGGTAACTGTAACTCCGATACTAATTATGACAAGTAACTCTAAATTCGTTACTAATTATGACAAGTAACTGTAATTTCGATACTAATTATGGCTGGTAACTGTAACTTCGTTACTAATTATGACATGTAACTGTAATTTCGATACAAATTATGGCAGGTAACTGTAACTTCGATATTAATTATGACAAGTAACAGGAACTTCGATACTAATTAAGACAAGTAAATGTAACTTCGAAACTAATTATGACAGGTAACTGTAACATCGATAATAATTATGACTAGTAACTGTAATTTCGATACAAATTATGGCAGGTAACTGTAACATCGATACTAATTATGACAGGAAACAGAAACTTCGATACTAATTATGACAAGTAACTGTATCTTCGATACTAATTATGACAGGTAACTGTAACTTCGATACTAATTATGACAGGTAACTCTAACTTCATTACAAATTATGACAAGTAACTGTAATTTCGATACAAATTATGGCAGGTAACTGTAACTTCGATGACAGGTAACTGTAACTTCGATACTTATTAAGACAAATAACTGTAATTTCGATACAAATTATGGCAGGTAACTGTAACTTCGATACTTATTATGACAGGTAACAGTAACGTCGATAGTAATGATGACAAGTAACAGTAACTTCCATACTAATTATGACAAGTAACTGTAATTTCGATACTAATTATGACAGGTAACTGTAATTTCGATACTAATTATGACAGGTAACTGTAACTTCGATATTAATTATGACAAGTAACTGTAACATCGTTACTAATTATGACAAGTAACTGTAATTTCGATACAAATAATGGCAGGTAACTGTAACTTCGATACTATTTATGACAGGTAAAAGTAACTTCAATACTAATTATGACAGGTAACTGTAACTTTGCCACTAATTATGACAAGTAACTGTAATTTCGAAACAAATTATGACAGGTAACTGTAACTTCGTTAATAATTATGACAAGTAACTGTAACTTCCTTACTAATTATGACAAGTAACTGTAATTTCGATACTAATTATGACAGGTAACTGTAAGTTCGTTAATAATTATGACAAGTAACTGTAATTTCGATACAAATTATGGCAGGTCACAGTAACTTCGATACTAATTAAGACAGGTAACTGTAACATCGATACTAATTATGACAAGGAACTGTAATTTCGATACAAATTATGACAGGTAACAGTAACTTCGATACTAATTATGACAGGTAACTGTAACTTCCTTACTAATTATGAGAAGTAACTGTAATTTCGATACAAATTATGGCAGGTAACTGTAACTTCGAGACTAATTATGACAGGTAACAGTAACTTCGATACTAATTATGACAAGTAACAGTTGCTTCTATACTAATTATGACAAGTAACTGTAACTTCGAAACTAATTATGACAGGTAACTGTAACATCGTTACTAATTATGACAAGTTACTGTAATTTCGATACAAATTATGGCAGGTAACTGTAACTTCGATACTAATTATGACAAGTAACTGTAACATAGATACTAATTATGACAGGCAACAGTAACTTCGATACTAATTATGACAAGTAACTCTAACTTCATTACAAATTATGACAAGTAACTGTAATTTCGATACAAATTATGGCAGGTAACTGTAACTTCGTTACTAATTATGGAAGGTAACTGTAATTTCGATACAAATTATGGCAGGTAACAGTAACTACGATACTAATTAAGACAGGTAACTGTAACTCCGATACTAATTATGACAAGTAACTCTAACTTCGTTACTAATTATGACAAATAACTGTAATTTTGATACGAATTATGGCAGGTAACAGTAACTTCGATACTAATTATGACAGGTAACTGTAGCTTCGATACTAATTATGACAGGTAACTGTAACTTCGTTACTAATTATGACAAGTAACTGTAATTTCGATACAAATTATGGCAGGTAACTGTAACTTCGATACTAATGATGACAGAAAACAGTAACTTCGATACTAATTATGGCAGGTAACAGTAAATTCGATACTAATTATGGCAGGTAACTGTAAGTTCGATACTAATTATGACAGTTAACTTTAACTTCGTTACTAATTATGACAAGTAACTGTAATTTCGATACAAATTATGGCAGGTAACAGTAACTTCGATACTAATTATGTCAGGTAACAGTAGCTTCGATAATAATTATGACAAGTTACTGTAACTTCGATACTAATTATGACAGGTAACTGCAACTTCGTTACTAATTATGACAAGTAACTGTTATTTCGATACAAATTATGGCAGGTAACTGTAACTTCGATACTAATTATGACAAGTAACTGTAACATAGATACTAATTATGACAGGCAACAGTAACTTCGATACTAATTATGACAAGTAACTCTAACTTCATTACAAATTATGACAAGTAACTGTAATTTCGATAATAATTATGGCACGTAACTGTAATTTCGATACAAATTATGGCAGGTAACTGTAACTTCGATACTAATTATGACAGGTAACAGTAAATTCGATACTAATTATGACAAGTAACAGTTACTTCGATACTAATTATGACAAGTAACTGTAACTTCGAAACAAATTATGACAGGTAACTGTAACATCGTTACTAGCTATGACAAGTAACTGTAATTTCGAAACAAATTGTGGCAGGTAACTGTCTCTTCGATACTAATTATTACAGGTAACAGTAACTTCGATACTAATTATGACAAGTAACTGTAACTTCGATACTAACTATGACAGGTAACTGTAACTTCGTTACTAATTATGACAAATAACTGTAATTTCGATACAAATTATGGCAGGTAACTGTAACTTTGAGACTAATTATGACAGGTAACAGTAACTTCGATACTAATTATGACAAGTATCAGTTACTTCGATACTAATTATGACAGGTAACTGTAACTACGAAACTAATTATGACAGGTAACTGTAACATCGTTACTAATTATGACATGTAACTGTAATTTCGAAACAAATTATGGCAGGTAACTGTAACTTCGATACTAATTATGACAGGTAACAGTAACTTCGATACTAATTATGACAAGTAACAGTAACTTCGATACTTATTATGACAGGTAACAGTAACTTCGATACTAATTATGACAAGTAACTCTAACTTCATTACAAATTATGAAAAATAACTGTAATTTCGATACATATTATGGCAGGTAACTGTAACTTCGTAAATAATTATGGCAGGTAACTGTAATTTCGATACAAATTTTGGCAGGTAACTGTAACTTCGATATTAATTATGACAGGTAACTGTAACTTCGTTACTAATTATGGCAGGTAACTGTAATTTCGATACAAATTATGGCAGGTAACAGTAACTACGATACTAATTATGACAGGTAACTGTAACTCCGATACTAATTATGACAAGTAACTGTAATTTCGATACAAATTATGGCAGGTAACTGTAACTTCGATACTAATGATGACAGAAAACAGTAACTTCGATACTAATTATGGCAGGTAACAGTAAATTCGATACTAATTATGGCAGGTAACTGTAAGTTCGATACTAATTATGACAGTTAACTGTAACTTCGTTACTAATTATGACAAGTAACTGTAATTTCAATACAAATTATGGCAGGTAACAGTAACTTCGATACTAATTATGACAGGTAACAGTAGCTTCGATACTAATTATGACAAGTTACTGTAACTTCGATACTAATTATGACAGGTAACTGCAACTTCGTTACTAATTATGACAAGTAACTGTTATTTCGATACAAATTATGGCACGTAACTGTAATTTCGATACTAAATATGGCAGGTGACAGTAACTTCGATACTAATTATGACAAGTTACACTAACTTCGATACTAATTATGACAGGTAACAGTAACTTCGAAACTAATTATGGCAGGTAACTGTAACTTCGATACTAATTATGACAGGTAACTGTAACTTCGTTACTAATTATGACAAGTAACTGTAATTTCGATACAAATTATGGCACGTAACTGTAATTTGGATACTAATTATGACAGATAACTGTAACTTCGATACTAATTATGACAAGTAACTCTCACTTCATTACAAATTATGACAAGTAACTGTAATTTCGATACAAATTATGTCAGGTAACTGTAACTTCGTTACTAATTATGGCAGGTAACTGTAATTTCGATACAAATTATGGCAGGTAACAGTAACTTCGATAATAATTATGACAAGTAACTGCATCTTCGATACTAATTATGGCAGGTAACTGTAATTTCGATAATAATTATGGCACGTAACTGTAATTTCGATAATAATTATTACAGGTAACTGTACCTTCGTTACAAATTATGGCAGGTAACTGTAATTTCGTTACTAATTATGACGAGTAACTGTAGCTTCGATACTAATTATGACAGGTACCTGTAACTCCGTTACAAATTATGACAAGTAACTGTAATTTCGATACAAATTATTGCAGGTAACTGTAACTTCGATACTATTTATGACAGGTAACAGTTACTTCGATACTAATTATGACAAGTAACTGTAATTTGGATACAAATTTTGGCAGGTAACTGTAACTTCGATATTAATTATGACAAGTAACTGTAACATCGTTACTAATTATGACAAGTAACTGTAATTTCGATACAAATAATGGCAGGTAACTGTAACTTCGATACTATTTATGACAGGTAAAAGTAACTTCAATACTAATTATGACAGGTAACTGTAACTTTGCTACTAATTATGACAAGTAACTGTAATTTCGAAACAAATTATGACAGGTAACTGTAACATCGTTAATAATTATGACAAGTAACTGTAACTTCCTTACTAATTATGACAAGTGACTGTAATTTCGATACTAATTATGACAGGTAACTGTAAGTTCGTTAATAATTATGACAAGTAACTGTAACTTCCTTACTAATTATGACAAGTAACTGTAATTTCAATACAAATTATGGCAGTCACAGTAACTTCGATACTAATTAAGACAGGTAACTGTAACATCGATACTAATTATGACAAGGAACTGTAATTTCGATACAAATTATGACAGGTAACAGTAACTTCGATACTAATTATGACAGGTAACTGTAACTTCCTTACTAATTATGACATGTAACTGTAATTTCGATACTAATTATGACAGGTAACTGTAACTTCGATATTAATAATGACAAGTAACTGTAACTTCGTTACTAATTATGAGAAGTAACTGTAATTTCGATACAAATTATGGCAGGTAACTGTAACTTCGAGACTAATTATGACAGGTAACAGTTGCTTCTATACTAATTATGACAAGTAACTGTAACTTCGAAACTAATTATGAAAGGTAACTGTAACATCGTTACTAATTATGACAGGTAACTGTAATTTCGATACTAATTATGACAGGTAATTGTAACTTCGATACTAATTATGACAAGTAACTGTAATTTCGATACAAATTTTGGCAGGTAACTGTAACTTCGATATTAATTATGACAAGTAACTGTAACATCGTTACTAATTATGACAAGTAACTGTAATTTCGATACAAATAATGGAAGGTAACTGTAACTTCGATACTATTTATGACAGGTAAAAGTAACTTCAATACTAATTATGACAGGTAACTGTAACTTTGCTACTAATTATGAGAAGTAAGTGTAATTTCGAAACAAATTATGACAGGTAACTGTAACTTCGTTAATAATTATGACAAGTAACTGTAACTTCCTTACTAATTATGACAAGTAACTGTAATTTCGATACTAATTATGACAGGTAACTGTAAGTTCGTTAATAATTATGACAAGTAACTGTAACTTCCTTACTAATTATGACAAGTAACTGTAATTTCGATACAAATTATGGCAGGTCACAGTAACTTCGATACTAATTAAGACAGGTAACTGTAACATCGATACTAATTATGACAAGGAACTGTAATTTCGATACAAATTATGACAGGTAACAGTAACTTCGATACTAATTATGACAGGTAACTGTAACTACCTTACTAATTATGACAAGTAACTGTAATTTCGATACTAATTATGACAGGTAACTGTAACTTCGATATTAATAATGACAAGTAACTGTAACTTCGTTACTAATTATGAGAAGTAACTGTAATTTCGATACAAATTATGGCAGGTAACTGTAACTTCGAGACTAATTATGACAGGTAACAGTAACTTCGATACTAATTATGACAAGTAACAGTTGCTTCTATACTAATTATGACAAGTAACTGTAACTTCGAAACTAATTATGACAGGTAACTGTAACATCGTTACTAATTATGACAAGTAACTGTAATTTCGATACAAATTATGGCAGGTAACTGTAACTTCGATAATAATTATGACTGGTAACTGTAACTTCGATACTAATTATGACAAGTAACTGTAACATAGATACTAATTATGACAGGTAACAGTAACTTCGATACTAATTATGACAAGTAACTCTAACTTCATTACAAATTATGACAAGTAACTGTAATTTCGATACAAATTATGGCAGGTAACTGTAACTTCGTTACTAATTATGGCAGGTAACTGTAATTTCGATACAAATTATCGCAGGTAACAGTAACTACGATACTAATTATGACAGGTAACTGTAACTCAGATACTAATTATGACAAGTAACTCTAACTTCGTTACTAATTATGACAAATAACTGTAATTTTGATAAAAAATTATGGCAGGTAATTGTAACTTCGATACTAATTATGACAGGTAACAGTAACTTCGATACTAATTATGACAGGTAACTGTAACTTCGTTACTAATTATGACAAGTAACTGTAATTTCGATACAAATTATGGCAGGTAACTGTAACTTCGATACTAATGATGACAGAAAACAGTAACTTCGATACTAATTATGGCAGGTAACAGTAAATTCGATACTAATTATGGCAGGTAACTGTAAGTTCGATACTAATTATGACAGTTAACTGTAACTTCGTTACTAATTATGACAAGTAACTGTAATTTCGATACAAATTATGGCAGGTAACAGTAACTCCGATACTAATTATGACAGGTAACAGTAGCTTCGATACTAATTATGACAAGTTACTGTTATTTCGATACAAATTATGGCACGTAACTGTAATTTCGATACTAAATATGGCAGGTGACAGTAACTTCGATACTAATTATGACAAGTTACACTAACTTCGATACTAATTATGACAGGTAACAGTAACTTCGATACTAATTATGGCAGGTAACTGTAACTTCGATACTAATTATGACAGGTAACTGTAACTTCGTTACTAATTATGACAAGTAACTGTAATTTCGATACAAATTATGGCACGTAACTGTAATTTGGATACTAATTATGACAGGTAACTGTAACTTCGATACTAATTATGACAAGTAACTCTATCTTCATTACAAATTATGACAAGTAACTGTAATTTCGATACAAATTATGTCAGGTAACTGTAACTTCGTTACTAATTATGGCAGGTAACTGTAATTTCGATACAAATTATGGCAGGTAACAGTAACTTCGATAATAATTATGACAAGTAACTGCATCTTCGATTCTAATTATGGCAGGTAACTGTAATTTCGATAATAATTATGGCACGTAACTGTAATTTCGATAATAATTATGACAGGTAAATGTAACTTCGTTACTAATTATGGCAGGTAACTGTAATTTCGTTACTAATTATGACAAGTAACTGTTGCTTCTATACTAATTATGACAGGTACCTGTAACTCCGTTACAAATTATGACAAGTAACTGTAATTTCGATACAAATTATTGCAGGTAACTGTAACTTCGATACTATTTATGACAGGTAACAGTTACTTCGATACTAATTATGACAAGTAACAGTTACTTCGATACTAATTATGACAGGTAACTGTAACTTCGAAACTAATTATGACAGGTATACTAATTATGACAAGTAACTGTAATTTCGATACAAATTATGGCAGGTAACTGTAACTTCGATATTAATTATGACAGGTTACAGTAACCTCAATACTAATTATGACAAGTAAGTGTATCTTCGATACTAATTATGACGGGTAACTGTAACTTCGATACTAATTATGACTAGTAACTCTAACTTCGTTACTAATTAGGACAAGTAACTGTAATTTTGATAAAAAATTATGGCAGGTAACTGTAACTACGATACTAATTATGACTGGTAACAGTAACTTCAATACTTATTATGACAGGTAACCGTAACTTCGTTACTAATTATGACAAGTAACTGTAATTTCGATACAAATTATGGCAGGTAACTGTAACATCGTTACTTATTATGAAAAGTAACTGTAATTTCGATACAAATTATGGCAGGTAACTGTAACTTCGATACAAATTATGACAGGTAACAGTAACTTCGATACTAATTATGACAGGTAACTGTAACTTCGTTACTAATTATGACAAGTAACTGTAATTTCGATACAAATTATGACAGGTAACTGTAACTTCGTTACTAATTATGACAAGTAACTGTAACTTCGATACAAATTATGGCACGTTACTGTAATTTCGGTACTAATTATGACAGGTAACTGTAACTTCGATAATAATTATGACAAGTAACTCTAACTTAATTACAAATTTTGACAAGTAACTGTAATTTCGATACAAGTTATGGCAGGTAACTGTAACTTCGTTACTAATTATGGCAGGTAACTGTAATTTCGATACAAATTATGGCAGGTAACAGTAACTTCGATAATAATTATGACAGGTAACTGTAACTTCGATACTAATTATGGCAGGTAACTGTAATTTCGATAATAATTATGGCACGTAACTGTAATTTCGATAATAATTATGACAGGTAACTGTAACTTCGTTACTAATTATGGCAGGTAACTGTAATTTCGTTACTAATTATGACAAGTAACTGTAGCTTCGATACTAATTATGACAGGTAACGGTACTTCGTTGCTAATTATGACAAGAAACTGTAATTTCGATACAAATTATGGCAGGTAACTGTAACATCGATACTAATTATGACAGGTAACAGTAACTTCGATACTAATTATGACAGAAAACAGTAACTTCGATACTTATTATGACAGGTAACAGTAACTTCGATACTAATTATGGCAGGTAACTGTAATTTCGATACAAATTATGGCAGGTAATTGTAACTTCGTTACTAATTATGACAAGTAACTGTAATTTCGATACAAATTATGGCAGGTAACAGTAACTTCGATACTAATTATGACAGGTAACAGTTACTTCGATACTAATTATGACAAGTTACTGTAACTTCGATACTAATTATGACAGGTAACTGTAACTTCGTTACTAATTATGACAAGTAACTGTTATTTCGATACAAATTATGGCACGAAACTGTAATTTCGATACTAATTATGGCAGGTGACAGTAACTTCGATACTAATTATGACAAGTTACTGTAACTTCGATACTAATTATGACAGGTAACTGTAACTTCGTTACTAATTATGACAAGTAACTGTTATTTCGATACAAATTATGGCAGGTAACTGTAACTTCGATACTAATTATGACAGGTAACTGTAACTCCGATACTAATTATGACAAGTAACTCTAAATTCGTTACTAATTATGACAAGTAACTGTAATTTCGATACTAATTATGGCTGGTAACTGTAACTTCGTTACTAATTATGACATGTAACTGTAATTTCGATACAAATTATGGCAGGTAACTGTAACTTCGATATTAATTATGACAAGTAACAGGAACTTCGATATTAATTAAAACAAGTAAATGTAACTTCGAAACTAATTATGACAGGTAACTGTAACATCGATAATAATTATGACTAGTAACTGTAATTTCGATACAAATTACGGCAGGTAACTGTAACTTCGATACTAATTATGACAGGTAACAGAAACTACGATACTAATTATGACAAGTAACTGTATCTTCGATACTAATTATGACAGGTAACTGTAACTTCGATACTAATTATGACAGGTAACTCTAACTTCATTACAAATTATGACAAGTAACTGTAATTTCGATACAAATTATGGCAGGTAACTGTAACTTCGATGACAGGTAACTGTAACTTCGATACTTATTAAGACAAATAACTGTAATTTCGATACAAATTATGGCAGGTAACTGTAACTTCGATACTTATTATGACAGGTAACAGTAACGTCGATAGTAATGATGACAAGTAACAGTAACTTCCATACTAATTATGACAGGTAACTGTAATTTCGATACTAATTATGACAGGTAACTGTAACTTCGATACTAATTATGACAGGTAACTGTAACTTCGATATTAATTATGACAAGTAACTGTAACATCGTTACTAATTATGACAAGTAACTGTAATTTCGATACAAATTATGACAGGTAACAGTAACTTCGATACTAATTATGACAGGTAACTGTAATTTCGATACTAATTATGACAGGTAACTGTAACTTCGATATTAATTATGACAGGTAACTGTAACTTCCTTACTAATTATGACAAGTAACTGTAATTTCGATACTAATTATGACAGGTAACTGTAACTTCGATATTAATAATGACAAGTAACTGTAACTTCGTTACTAATTATGAGAAGTAACTGTAATTTCGATACAAATTATGGCAGGTAACTGTAACTTCGAGACTAATTATGACAGGTAACAGTAACTTCGATACTAATTATGACAAGTAACAGTTGCTTCTATACTAATTATGACAAGTAACTGTAACTTCGAAACTAATTATGACAGGTAACTGTATCATCGTTACTAATTATGACAAGTTACTGTAATTTCGATACAAATTATGGCAGGTAACTGTAACTTCGTTACTAATTAGGACAAGTAACTGTAATTTTGATAAAAAATTATGGCAGGTAACTGTAACTACGATACTAATTATGACAGGTAACAGTAACTTCAATACTTATTATGACAGGTAACCGTAACTTCGTTACTAATTATGACAAGTAACTGTAATTTCGATACAAATAATGGCAGGTAACTGTAACTTCGATACTATTTATGACAGGTAAAAGTAACTTCAATACTAATTATGACAGGTAACTGTAACTTTGCCACTAATTATGACAAGTAACTGTAATTTCGAAACAAATTATGACAGGTAACTGTAACTTCGTTAACAATTATGACAAGTAACTGTAACTTCCTTACTAATTATGACAAGTAACTGTAATTTCGATACTAATTATGACAGGTAACTGTAACTTCGATATTAATAATGACAAGTAACTGTAACTTCGTTACTAATTATGAGAAGTAACTGTAATTTCGATACAAATTATGGCAGGTAACTGTAACTTCGAGACTAATTATGACAGGTAACAGTAACTTCGATACTAATTATGACAAGTAACAGTTGCTTCTATACTAATTATGACAAGTAACTGTAACTTCGAAACTAATTATGACAGGTAACTGTAACATCGTTACTAATTATGACAAGTTACTGTAATTTCGATACAAATTATGGCAGGTAACTGTAACTTCGATACTAATTATGACAAGTAACTGTAACATAGATACTAATTATGACAGGCAACAGTAACTTCGATACTAATTATGACAAGTAACTCTAACTTCTTTACAAATTATGACAAGTAACTGTAATTTCGATACAAATTATGGCAGGTAACTGTAACTTCGTTACTAATTATGGCAGGTAACTGTAATTTCGATACAAATTATGGCAGGTAACAGTAACTACGATACTAATTAAGACAGGTAACTGTAACTCCGATACTAATTATGACAAGTAACTCTAACTTCGTTACTAATTATGACAAATAACTGTAATTTTGATACAAATTATGCCAGGTAACAGTAACTTCGATACTAATTATGACAGGTAACAGTAGCTTCGATACTAATTATGACAGGTAACTGTAACTTCGTTACTAATTATGACAAGTAACTGTAATTTCGATACAAATTATGGCAGGTAACTGTAACTTCGATACTAATGATGACAGAAAACAGTAACTTCGATACTAATTATGGCAGGTAACAGTAAATTCGATACTAATTATGGCAGGTAACTGTAAGTTCGATACTAATTATGACAGTTAACTAAAACTTCGTTACTAATTATGACAAGTAACTGTAATTTCGATACAAATTATGGCAGGTAACAGTAACTTCGATACTAATTATGACAGGTAACAGTAGCTTCGATAATAATTATGACAAGTTACTGTAACTTCGATACTAATTATGACAGGTAACTGCAACTTCGTTACTAATTATGACAAGTAACTGTTATTTCGATACAAATTATGGCACGTAACTGTAATTTCGATACTAAATATGGCAGGTGACAGTAACTTCGATACTAATTATGACAAGTTACACTAACTTCGATACTAATTATGACAGGTAACAGTAACTTCGATACTAATTATGGCAGGTTACTGTAACTTCGATACTAATTATGACAGGTAACTGTAACTTCGTTACTAATTATGACAAGTAACTGAAATTTCGATACAAATTATGGCACGTAACTGTAATTTGGATACTAATTATGACAGGTAACTGTAACTTCGATACTAATTATGACAAGTAACTCTATCTTCATTACAAATTAAGACAAGTAACTGTAATTTCGATACAAATTATGTCAGGTAACTGTAACTTCGTTACTAATTATGGCAGGTAACTGTAATTTCGATACAAATTATGGCAGGTAACAGTAACTTCGATAATAATTATGACAAGTAACTGCATCTTCGATACTAATTATGGCAGGTAACTGTAATTTCGATAATAATTATGGCACGTAACTGTAATTTCGATAATAATTATGACAGGTAACTGTAACTTCGTTACTAATTATGGCAGGTAACTGTAATTTCGTTTCTAATTATGACAAGTAACTGTAGCTTCGATACTAATTATCACAGGTTACTGTAACTTCGTTACTAATTATGACAAGAAACTGTAATTTCGATACAAATTATGGCAGGTAACAGTAACTTCGATACTAATTATGACAGGTAACAGTAGCTTCGATACTAATTATGACAGAAAACAGTAACTTCGATACTTATTATGACAGGTAACAGTAACTTCGATACTAATTATGACAGGTAACTGTAACTTCGATACTAATTATGACTGGTAACTGTAACTTCGTTACAAATTATGACAAGTAACTGTAATTTCGATACAAATTATTGCAGGTAACTGTAACTTCGATACTATTTATGACAGGTAACAGTTACTTCGATACTAATTATGACAAGTAACAGTAACTTCGATACTAATTATGACAGGTAACTGTAACTTCGAAACTAATTATGACAGGTAACTGTAACATCGTTACTAATTATGACAAGTAACTGTAATTTCGATACAAATTATGGCAGGTAACTGTAACTTCGATATTAATTATGACAGGTTAATGTAACCTCGATACTAATTATGACAAGTAAGTGTATCTTCGATACTAATTATGACGGGTAACTGTAACTTCGATACTAATTATGACTAGTAACTCTAACTTCGTTACTAATTAGGACAACTAACTGTAATTTTGATAAAAAATTATGGCAGGTAACTGTAACTTCGATACTAATTATGACAGGTAACAGTAACTTCAATACTAATTATGACAGGTAACTGTAACTTCGTTACTAATTATGACAAGTAACTGTAATTTCGATACTAATTATGGCAGGTAACTGTAAAATCGTTACTAATTATGAAAAGTAACTGTAATTTCGATACAAATTATGGCAGGTAACTGTAACTTCGTAACTAATTATGACAAGTAACTGTAATTTCGATACAAATTATGGCAGGTAACAGTAAATTCGATACTAATTATGACAGGTAACTGTAACATTCGATGCTAATTATGACAAGGAACTGTAATTTCGATACAAATTATGACAGGTAACAGTAAATTCGATACTAATTATGACAGGTAACTGTAACTTCGTTACTAATTATGACAAGTAACTGTCATTTTGATACTAATTATGACAGGTAACTGTAACTTCGATATTATTTATGACAAGTAACTGTAACATCGCTACTAATTATGATAAGTAACTGTAATTTCGATACAAATTATGGCAGGTAACTGTAACTTCGATACTAACTATGACAGGTAACTGTAACATCGTTACTAATTATGACATGTAACTGTAATTTCGATACAAATTATGGCAGGTAACTGTAACTTCGATACTAATTATGACAGGTAACAGTAAATTCGATACTAATTATGACAAGTAACAGTTACTTCGATACTAATTATGACAAGTAACTGTAACTTCGAAACTAATTATGACAGGTAACTGTAACATCGTTACTAGCTATGACAAGTAACTGTAATTTCGATACAAATTGTGGCAGGTAACTGTCTCTTCGATACTAATTATGACAGGTAACAGTAACTTCGATACTAATTATGACAAGTAACTGTAACTTCGATACTAACTATGACAGGTAACTGTAACTTCGTTACTAATTATGACAAATAACTGTAATTTCGATACAAATTATGGCAGGTAACTGTAACTTTGAGACTAATTATGACAGGTAACAGTAACTTCGATACTAATTATGACAAGTATCAGTTACTTCGATACTAATTATGACAGGTAACTGTAACTACGAAACTAATTATGACAGGTATCTGTAACATCGTTACTAATTATGACATGTAACTGTAATTTCGAAACAAATTATGGCAGGTAACTGTAACTTCGATACTAATTATGACAGGTAACAGTAACTTCGATACTAATTATGACAAGTAACAGTAACTTCGATACTTATTATGACAGGTAACAGTAACTTCGATACTAATTATGACAAGTAACTCTAACTTCATTACAAATTATGAAAAATAACTGTAATTTCGATACATATTATGGCAGGTAACTGTAACTTCGTAAATAATTATGGCAGGTAACTGTAATTTCGATACAAATTATGGCAGGTAACTGTAACTTCGATACTAATTATGACAGGTAACTGTAACTCCGATACTAATTATGACAAGTAACTCTAAAGTCGTTACTAATTATGACAAGTAACTGTAATTTCGATACTAATTATGGCTGGTAAATGTAACTTCGTTACTAATTATGACAAGTAACTGTAATTTCGATACAAATTATGGTAGGTAACTGTAACTTCGATACTAATTATGACAAGTAACAGGAACTTCGATACTAATTATGACAAGTAACTGTAACTTCGAAATCAATTATGACAGGTAACTGTAACATCGATAATAATTATGACAAGTAACTGTAATTTCGAAACAAATTATGGCAGGTAACTGTAACTTCGATACTAATTATGACAAATAACTCTAACTTCATTACAAATTATGACAAGTAACTGTAATTTCGATACAAATTATGGCAGGTAACTGTAACTTCGATGGCAGGTAACGGTAACTTCGATACTTATTAAGACAAGTAAATGTAATTTCGATACAAATTATGGCAGGTAACTGTAACTTCGATACTTATTATGACAAGTAACTGTAACATAGATACTAATTATGAC
Source organism: Meconema thalassinum (assembly GCA_946902985.2). Lineage (NCBI taxonomy): Eukaryota > Metazoa > Arthropoda > Insecta > Orthoptera > Tettigoniidae > Meconema > Meconema thalassinum. The sequence continues at coordinate 1,174,789,920 of OX336388.2, read as the reverse complement.
AGGTAACATTAACTTCGATAATAATTATGACAAGTAACTCTAACTTCATTACAAATTATGACAAGTAACTGTAATTTCGATACAAATTATGGCAGGTAACTGTAACTTCGTTACTAATTATGGCAGGTAACTGTAATTTCGATACAAATTATGGCAGGTAACAGTCACTACGATACTAATTATGACAGGTAACTGTAACTCCGATACTAATTATGACAAGTAACTGTAATTTCGATACAAATTATGGCAGGTAACTGTAACTTCGATACTAATGATGACAGAAAACAGTAACTTCGATACTAATTATGGCAGGTAACAGTAAATTCGATACTAATTATGGCAGGTAACTGTAAGTTCGATACTAATTATGACAGTTAACTGTAACTTCGTTACTAATTATGACAAGTAACTGTAATTTCGATACATATTATGGCAGGTAACAGTAACTTCGATACTAATTAGGACAGGTAACAGTAGCTTCGATACTAATTATGACAAGTTACTGTAACTTCGATACCAATTATGACAGGTAACTGCAACTTCGTTACTAATTATGACAAGTAACTGTTATTTCGATACAAATTATGGCACGTAACTGTAATTTCGATACTAAATATGGCAGGTGACAGTAACTTCGATACTAATTATGACAAGTTACACTAACTTCGATACTAATTATGACAGGTAACAGTAACTTCGATACTAATTATGGCAGGTAACTGTAACTTCGATACTAATTATGACAGGTAACTGTAACTTCGATACTAATTATGACAGGTAACTGTAACTTCGTTACTAATTATGGCAGGTAACTGTAATTTCGATACAAATTATGGCAGGTAACAGTAACTTCGATAATAATTATGAGAAGTAACTGCATCTTCGATACTAATTATGGCAGGTAACTGTAATTTCGATAATAATTATGGCACGTAACTGTAATTTCGATAATAATTATGACAGGTAACTGTAACTTCGTTACAAATTATGGCAGGTAACTGTAATTTCGTTACTAATTATGACAAGTAACTGTAGCTTCGATACTAATTATGACAGGTAACTGTAACTTCGTTACTAATTATGACAAAAACTGTAATTTCGATACTAATTATGGCAGGTAACAGTAACTTCGATACTAATTATGACAGGTAACAGTAGCTTCGATACTAATTATGACAGAAAACAGTAACTTCGATACTTATTATGACAGGTATCAGTAACTTCGATACTAATTATGGCAGGTAACTGTAACTTCGATACTAATTATGACAGGTAACTGTAACTTCGTTACAAATTATGACAAGTTACTGTAATTTCGATACAATATATTGCTGGTAACTGTAACTTCGATACTATTTATGACAGGTAACAGTCACTTCGATACTAATTATGACAAGTAACAGTAACTTAGATACTAATTATGACAGGTAACTGTAACTTCGAAACTAATTATGACAGGTAACTGTAAAATCGTTACTAATTATGACAATTAACTGTAATTTCGATACAAATTATGGCAGGTAACTGTAACTTCGATATTAATTATGACAGGTTACAGTAACCTCGATACTAATTATGACAAGTAAGTGTATCTTCGATACTAATTATGACGGGTAACTGTAACTTCGATACTAATTATGACTAGTAACTCTAACTTCGTTACTAATTAGGACAAGTAACTGTAATTTTGATAAAAAATTATGGCAGGTAACTGTAACTTCGATACTAATTATGACAGGTAACAGTAACTTCAATACTAATTATGACAGGTAACTGTAACTTCGTTACTAATTATGACAAGTAACTGTAATTTCGATACTAATCATGGCAGGTAACTGTAAAATCGTTACTAATTATGAAAAGTAACTGTAATTTCGATAAAAATTATGGCAGGTAACTGTAACTTCGTAACTAATTATGACAAGTAACTGTAATTTCGATACAAATTATGGCAGGTAACAGTAAATTCGATACTAATTATGACAGGTAACTGTAACATTCGATGCTAATTATGACAAGGAACTGTAATTTCGATACAAATTATGACAGGTAACAGTAAATTGGAAACTAATTATGACAGGTAACTGTAACTTCGTTACTAATTATGACAAGTAACTGTCATTTCGATACTAATTATGACAGGTAACTGTAACCTCGACACTAATTATGACAATTATCTGTAATTTCGCTACTAATTATGATAAGTAACTGTAATTTCGATACAAATTATGGCAGGTAACTGTAACTTCGATACTAACTATGACAGGTAACTGTAACTTCTTTACTAATTATGACAAGTAACTGTAATTTCGATACAAATTATGGCAGGTAACTGTAACTTCGAGACTAATTATGACAGGTAACAGTAACTTCGATACTAATTATGACAAGTAACAGTTACTTCGATACTAATTATGACAAGTAACTGTAACTTCGAAGCCAATTACGACAGGTAACTGTAACATCGTTACTAATTATGACAAGTAACTGTAATTTCGATACAAATTATGGCAGGTAACTGTAACTTCGATACTAATTATGACAGGTAACAGTAAATTCGATACTAATTATGACAAGTAACAGTTACTTCGATACTAATTATGACAAGTAACTGTAACTTCGAAACTAATTATGACAGGTAACTGTAACATCGTTACTAGCTATGACAAGTAAATGTAATTTCGATACAAATTGTGGCAGGTAACTGTCTCTTCGATACTAATTATGACAGGTAACAGTAACTTCGATACTAATTATGACAAGTAACTGTAACTTCGATACTTACTATGACAGGTAACTGTAACTTCGTTACTAATTATGACAAGTAACTGTAATTTCGATACAAATTATGGCAGGTAACTGTAATTTCGATACTAAATATGGCAGGTGACAGTAACTTCGATACTAATTATGACAAGTTACACTAACTTCGATACTAATTATTACAGGTAACAGTAACTTCGATACTAATTATGGCAGGTAACTGTAACTTCGATACTAATTATGACAGGTAACTGTAACTTCGTTACTAATTATGACAAGTAACTGTAATTTCGATACAAATTATGGCACGTAACTGTAATTTGGATACTAATTATGACAGGTAACTGTAACATCGATACTAATTATGACAAGTAACTCTAACTTCATTACAAATTATGACAAGTAAATGTAATTTCGATACAAATTATGTCAGGTAACTGTAACTTCGTTACTAATTATGGCAGGTAACTGTAATTTCGATACAAATTATGGCACGTAACTGAAATTTCGATAATAATTATGACAGGTAACTGTAACTTCGTTACAAATTATGGCAGGTAACTGTAATTTCGATAATAATTATGGCACGTAACTGTAATTTCGATAATAATTATGACAGGTAACTGTAACTTCGTTACTGATTATGGCAGGTAACTGTAATTTCGTTACTAATTATGACGAGTAACTGTAGCTTCGATACTAATTATGACAGGTACCTGTAACTCCGTTACAAATTATGACAAGTAACTGTAATTTCGATACAAATTATTGCAGGTAACTGTAACTTCGATACTATTTATGACAGGTAACAATTACTTCGATACTAATTATGACAAGTAACTGTAATTTCGATACAAATTTTGGCAGGTAACTGTAACTTCGATATTAATTATGACAAGTAACTGTAACATCGTTACTAATTATGACAAGTAACTGTAATTTCGATACAAATAATGGCAGGTAACTGTAACTTCGATACTATTTATGACAGGTATAAGTAACTTCAATACTAATTATGACAGGTAACTGTAACTTTGCTACTAATTATGACAAGTAACTGTAATTTCGAAATTAATTATGACAGGTAACTGTAACATCGTTAATAATTATGACAAGTAACTGTAACTTCCTTACTAATTATGACAAGTAACTGTAATTTCGATACTAATTATGACAGGTAACTGTAAGTTCGTTAATAATTATGACAAGTAACTGTAACTTCCTTACTAATTATGACAAGTAACTGTAATTTCGATACAAATTATGGCAGGTCACATTAACTTCGATACTAATTAAGACAGGTAACTGTAACATCGATACTAATTATGACAAGGAACTGTAATTTCGATACAAATTATGACAGGTAACAGTAACTTCGATACTAATTATGACAGGTAACTGTAACTTCCTTACTAATTATGACATGTAACTGTAATTTCGATACTAATTATGACAGGTAACTGTAACTTCGATATTAATAATGACAAGTAACTGTAACTTCGTTACTAATTATGAGAAGTAACTGTAATTTCGATACAAATTATGGCAGGTAACTGTAACTTCGAGACTAATTATGACAGGTGACAGTTGCTTCTATACTAATTATGACAAGTAACTGTAACTTCGAAACTAATTATGACAGGTAACTGTAACATCGTTACTAATTATGACAGGTAACTGTAATTTCGATACTAATTATGACAGGTAACTGTAACTTCGATACTAATTATGACAAGTAACTGTAATTTCGATACAAATTTTGGCAGGTAACTGAAACTTCGATATTAATTATGACAAGTAACTGTAACATCGTTACTAATTATGACAAGTAACTGTAATTTCGATACAAATAATGGCAGGTAACTGTAACTTCGATACTATTTATGACAGGTAAAAGTAACTTCAATACTAATTATGACAGGTAACTGTAACTTTGCTACTAATTATGACAAGTAAGTGTAATTTCGAAACAAATTATGACAGGTAACTGTAACTTCGTTAATAATTATGACAAGTAACTGTAACTTCCTTACTAATTATGACAAGTAACTGTAATTTCGATACTAATTATGACAGGTAACTGTAAGTTCGTTAATAATTATGACAAGTAACTGTAACTTCCTTACTAATTATGACAAGTAACTGTAATTTCGATACAAATTATGGCAGGTCACAGTAACTTCGATACTAATTAAGACAGGTAACAGTAACATCGATACTAATTATGAAAAGGAACTGTAATTTCGATACAAATTATGGCAGGTAACAGTAACTTCGATACTAATTATGACAGGTGGCTGTAACTACCTTACTAATTATGACAAGTAACTGTAATTTCGATACTAATTATGACAGGTAACTGTAACTTCGATATTAATAATGACAAGTAACTGTAACTTCGTTACTAATTATGAGAAGTAACTGTAATTTCGATACAAATTATGGCAGGTAACTGTAACTTCGAGACTAATTATGACAGGTAACAGTAACTTCGATACTAATTATGACAAGTAACAGTTGCTTCTATACTAATTATGACAAGTAACTGTAACTTCGAAACTAATTATGACAGGTAACTGTAACATCGTTACTAATTATGACAAGTAACTGTAATTTCGATACAAATTATGGCAGGTAACTGTAACTTCGTTACTAATTATGGCAGGTAACTGTAATTTCGATACAAATTATGACAAGTAACTCTAACTTCATTACAAATTATGACAAGTAACTGTAATTTCGATACAAATTATGGCAGGTAACTGTAACTTCGTTACAAATTATGGCAGGTAACTGTAATTTCGATACAAATTATGGCAGGTAACAGTAACTACGATACTAATTATGACAGGTAACTGTAACTCAGATACTAATTATGACAAGTAACTCTAACTTCGTTACTAATTATGACAAATAACTGTAATTTTGATAAAAAATTATGGCAGGTAATTGTAACTTCGATACTAATTATGACAGGTAACAGTAACTTCGATACTAATTATGACAGGTGACTGTAACTTCGTTACTAATTATGACAAGTAACTGTAATTTCGATACAAATTATGGCAGGTAACTGTAACTTCGATACTAATGATGACAGAAAACAGTAACTTCGATACTAATTATGGCAGGTAACAGTAAATTCGATACTAATTATGGCAGGTAACTGTAAGTTCGATACTAATTATGACAGTTAACTGTAACTTCGTTACTAATTATGACAAGTAACTGTAATTTCGATACAAATTATGGCAGGTAACAGTAACTCCGATACTAATTATGACAGGTAACAGTAGCTTCGATACTAATTATGACAAGTTACTGTAACTTCGATACTAATTATGACAGGTAACTGCAACTTCGTTACTAATTATGACAAGTAACTGTTATTTCGATACAAATTATGGCACGTAACTGTAATTTCGATACTAAATATGGCAGGTGACAGTAACTTCGATACTAATTATGACAAGTTACACTAACTTCGATACTAATTATGACAGGTAACAGTAACTTCGATACTAATTATGGCAGGTAACTGTAACTTCGATACTAATTATGACAGGTAACTGTAACTTCGTTACTAATTATGACAAGTAACTGTAATTTCGATACAAATTATGGCACGTAACTGTAATTTGGATACTAATTATGACAGGTAACTGTAACTTCGATACTAATTATGACAAGTAACTCTATCTTCATTACAAATTATGACAAGTAACTGTAATTTCGATACAAATTATGTCAGGTAACTGTAACTTCGTTACTTATTATGGCAGGTAACTGTAATTTCGATACAAATTATGGCAGGTAACAGTAACTTCGATATTAATTATGACAAGTAACTGCATCTTCGATACTAATTATGGCAGGTAACTGTAATTTCGATAATAATTATGGCACGTAACTGTAATTTCGATAATAATTATGACAGGTAAATGTAACTTCGTTACTAATTATGGCAGGTAACTGTAATTTTGTTACTAATTATGACAAGTAACTGTTGCTTCGATACTAATTATGACAGGTACCTGTAACTCCGTTACAAATTATGACAAGTAACTGTAATTTCGATACAAATTATTGCAGGTAACTGTAACTTCGATACTATTTATGACAGGTAACAGTTACTTCGATACTAATTATGACAAGTAACAGTTACTTCGATACTAATTATGACAGGTAACTGTAACTTCGAAACTAATTATGACAGGTATACTAATTATGACAAGTAACTGTAATTTCGATACAAATTATGGCAGGTAACTGTAACTTCGATATTAATTATGACAGGTTACAGTAACCTCGATACTAATTATGACAAGTAAGTGTATCTTCGATACTAATTATAACGGGTAACTGTAACTTCGATACTAATTATGACTAGTAACTCTAACTTCGATACTAATTAGGACAAGTAACTGTAATTTTGATAAAAAATTATGGCAGGTAACTGTAACTTCGATACTAATTATGACAGGTAACAGTAACTTCAATACTTATTATGACAGGTAACCGTAACTTCGTTACTAATTATGACAAGTAACTGTAATTTCGATACAAATTATGGCAGGTAACTGTAACATCGTTACTAATTATGAAAAGTAACTGTAATTTCGATACAAATTATGGCAGGTAACTGTAACTTCATTACAAATTATGACAGGTAACAGTAACATCGATACTAATTATGACAGGTAACTGTAACTTCGTTACTAATTATGACAAGTAACTGTAATTTCGATACAAATTATGACAGGTAACTGTAACTTCGTTACTAATTGTGACAAGTAACTGTAATTTCGATACAAATTATGGCACGTTACTGTAATTTCGGTACTAATTATGACAGGTAACTGTAACTTCGATAATAATTATGACAAGTAACTCTAACTTAATTACAAATTATGACAAGTAACTGTAATTTCGATACAAGTTATGGCAGGTAACTGTAACTTCGTTACTAATTATGGCAGGTAACTGTAATTTCGATACAAATTATGGCAGGTAACAGTAACTTCGATAATAATTATGACAGGTAACTGTAACTTCGATACTAATTATGGCAGGTAACTGTAATTTCGATAATAATTATGGCACGTAACTGTAATTTCGATAATAATTATGACAGGTAACTGTAACTTCGTTACTAATTATGGCAGGTAACTGTAATTTCGTTACTAATTATGACAAGTAACTGTAGCTTCGATACTAATTATGACAGGTAACGGTAACTTCGTTGCTAATTATGACAAGAAACTGTAATTTCGATACAAATTATGGCAGGTAACTGTAACATCGATACTAATTATGACAGGTAACAGTAACTTCGATACTAATTATGACAGAAAACAGTAACTTCGATACTTATTATGACAGGTAACAGTAACTTCGTTACTAATTATGGCAGGTAACTGTAATTTCGATACAAATTATGGCAGGTAACTGTAACTTCGTTACTAATTATGACAAGTAACTGTAATTTCGATACAAATTATGGCAGGTAACAGTAACTTCGATACTAATTATGACAGGTAACAGTAACTTCGATACTAATTATGACAAGTTACTGTAACTTCGATACTAATTATGACAGGTAACTGTAACTTCGTTACTAATTATGACAAGTAACTGTTATTTCGATACAAATTATGGCACGAAACTGTAATTTCGATACTAATTATGGCAGGTGACAGTAACTTCGATACTAATTATGACAAGTTACTGTAACTTCGATACTAATTATGACAGGTAACTGTAACTTCGTTACTAATTATGACAAGTAACTGTTATTTCGATACAAATTATGGCAGGTAACTGTAACTTCGATACTAATTATGGCAGGTAACTGTAACTCCGATACTAATTATGACAAGTAACTCTAAATTCGTTACTAATTATGACAAGTAACTGTAATTTCGATACTAATTATGGCTGGTAACTGTAACTTCGTTACTAATTATGACATGTAACTGTAATTTCGATACAAATTATGGCAGGTAACTGTAACTTCGATATTAATTATGACAAGTAACAGGAACTTCGATACTAATTAAGACAAGTAAATGTAACTTCGAAACAAATTATGACAGGTAACTGTAACATCGATAATAATTATGACTAGTAATTGTAATTTCGATACAAATTATGGCAGGTAACTGTAACTTCGATACTAATTATGACAGGTAACAGAAACTTCGATACTAATTATGACAAGTAACTGTATCTTCGATACTAATTATGACAGGTAACTGTAACTTCGATACTAATTATGACAGGTAACTCTAACTTCATTACAAATTATGACAAGTAACTGTAATTTCGATACAAATTATGGCAGGTAACTGTAACTTCGATGACAGGTAACTGTAACTTCGATACTTATTAAGACAAATAACTGTAATTTCGATACAAATTATGGCAGGTAACTGTAACTTCGATACTTATTATGACAGGTAACAGCAACTTCGATAGTAATGATGACAAGTAACAGTAACTTCCATACTAATTATGACAAGTAACTGTAATTTCGATACTAATTATGACAGGTAACTGTAATTTCGATACTAATTATGACAGGTAACTGTAACTTCGATACTAATTATGACAAGTAACTGTAATTTCGATACAAATTTTGCCAGGTAACTGTAACTTCGATATTAATTATGACAAGTAACTGTAACATCGTTACTAATTATGACAAGTAACTGTAATTTCGATACAAATAATGGCAGGTAACTGTAACTTCGATACTATTTATGACAGGTAAAAGTAACTTCAATACTAATTATGACAGGTAACTGTAACTTTGCTACCAATTATGACAAGTAACTGTAATTTCGAAACAAATTATGACAGGTAACAGTAACTTCCATACTAATTATGACAAGTAACTGTAATTTCGATACTAATTATGACAGGTAACTGTAACTTCGTTAATAATTATGACAAGTAACTGTAACTTCCTTACTAATTATGACAAGTAACTGTAATTTCGATACTAATTATGACAGGTAACTGTAAGTTCGTTAATAATTATGACAAGTAACTGTAACTTCCTTACTAATTATGACAAGTAACTGTAATTTCGATACAAATTATGGCAGGTCACAGTAACTTCGATACTAATTAAGACAGGTAAATGTAACATCGATACTAATTATGACAAGGAACTGTAATTTCGATACAAATTATGACAGGTAACAGTAACTTCGATACTAATTATGACAGGTAACTGTAACTTCCTTACTAATTATGACAAGTAACTGTAATTTCGATACTAATTATGACAGGTAACTGTAACTTCGATATTAATAATGACAAGTAACTGTAACTTCGTTACTAATTATGAGAAGTAACTGTAATTTCGATACAAATTATGGCAGGTAACTGTAACTTCGAGACTAATTATGACAGGTAACAGTAACTTCGATACTAATTATGACAAGTAACAGTTGCTTCTATACTAATTATGACAAGTAACTGTAACTTCGAAACTAATTATGACAGGTAACTGTAACTTCGTTACTAATTATGACAAGTTACTGTAATTTCGATACAAATTATGGCAGGTAACTGTAACTTCGATACTAATTATGACAAGTAACTGTAACATAGATACTAATTATGACAGGCAACAGTAACTTCGATACTAATTATGACAAGTAACTCTAACTTCATTACAAATTATGACAAGTAACTGTAATTTCGATACAAATTATGGCAGGTAAATGTAACTTCGAGACTAATTATGACAGGTAACAGTAACTTCGATACTAATTATGACAAGTAACTGTAATTTCGATACAAATTATGGCAGGTAACTGTAACTTCGATATTAATTATGACAGGTTACAGTATCCTCGATACTAATTATGACAAATAAGTGTATCTTCGATACTAATTATGACGGGTAACCCTAACTTCGATACTAATTATGACTAGTAACTCTAACTTCGTTACAAATTAGGACAAGTAACTGTAATTTTGATAAAAAATTATGGCAGGTTACTGTAACTTCGATACTAATTATGACAGGTAACAGTAACTTCAATACTAATTATGACAGGTAACTGTAACTTCGTTACTAATTATGACAAGTAACTGTAATTTCGATACTAATGTTGGCAGGTAACTGTAACATCGTTACTAATTATGAAAAGTAACTGTAATTTCGATACAAATTATGGCAGGTAACTGTAAGTCGTTACTAATTATGACAAGTAACTGTAATTTCGATACAAATTATGGCAGGTAACAGTAAATTCGATACTAATTATGACAGGTAACTGTAACTTCGTTACTAATTATGACAAGTAACAGTAATTTCGATACTAAATATGACAGGTAACTGTAACTTCGATATTATTTATGACAAGTAACTGTAACTTAGCTACTAATTATGAAAAGTAACTGTAATTTCGATACAAATTAAGACAGGTAAATGTAACTTCGATACTAACTATGACAGGTAACTGTAACTTCGTTACTAATTATGACAAGTAACTGTAATTTCTATACAAATTATGGCAGGTAAATGTATCTTCGAGACTAATTATGACAGGTAACAGTAACTTCGATACTAATTATGACAAGTAACAGTTACTTCGATACAAATTATGACAAGTAACTGTAACTTCGAAACCAATTACGACAAGTAACTGTAACATCGTTACTAATTATGACATGTAACTGTAATTTCGATACAAATTATGGCAGGTAACTGTAACTTCGATACTAATTATGACAGGTAACAGTAAATTCGATACTAATTATGACAAGTAACAGTTACCTCGATAATAATTATGAAAAGTAACTGTAACTTCGAAACTAATTATGACAGGTAACTGTAACATCGTTACTAATTATGACAAGTAACTGTAATTTCGATACAAATTGTGGCAGGTAACTGTCTCTTCGATACTAATTATGACAGGTAACAGTAACTTCGATACTAATTATGACAAGTAACTGTAACTTCGATACTAACTATGACAGGTAACTGTAACTTCTTTACTAATTATGACAAGTAACTGTAATTTTGATACAAATCATGGCAGGTAACTGTAACTTTGAGACTAATTATGACAGGTAACTGTAACTTCGATACTAATTATGAAAAGTAACAGTTACTTCGATACTAATTATGACAGGTTACTGTAACTACGAAACTAATTATGACAGGTAACTGTAACATCGTTACTAATTATGATATGTAACTGTAATTTCGATACAAATTATGGCAGGTAACTGTAACTTCGATACTAATTATGACAGGTAACAGTAACTTCGATACTAATTATGACAAGTAACTGTAACATCGATACTTATTATGACAGGTAACAGTAACTTCGATACTAATTACAACAATTAATCATAATGTTGAATTTTGGGCTTATGCCGTGTTTTATTATATTGCAATTCGACGCGTTTCGAAAGAAACCATGTCTTTCATCGTCAGGAATAATCTGGAATACGACAATGTTGCTAAGAGAAAGCAACGAAGAACATATAGAAGGTGCCCAAAGATGGACGCCATTATAGCCCCATGTTAGGGACAACGGAAAGCAGCAGTGAATTACTTTCTCAGGGTTCTGATAATAGGTAGCCAGGATTCACTGAGATTGTAGCCGGTGTCGCGGTTGAAATTATCTGGGTGTTTACGTATTTCAACCGCCTCCCTGATGATTCTGGGACGATATTGCTTTATACGGGCAAGAACATCCACCCCTTGGAACATGACATCATGGCCAGGTGTTAAAGCATGATCGGCAACAGCTGATTTATCAGGTTGAATGAGCCTGATACATCTATTATGTTCCTTAATGCGAGTGCATATTGTTCTCGAAGTCTGCCCGATGTAAACCTTGCCACAAGTACAGGGAACTCTGTAGATACCCGGTTGTTGCAATTTAGGCAAACTGTCCTTAGTTGGTCGCAGGAGTTGCCTAATCTTAACAGAAGTTCCAAATACAGTCCGTTTGTGGCTAATTTCTTCATGGAGAACTTTGAAGAGAAAGCTTTGTCGTCGGCTCCTTTCAAACCGAAGATCTGGTGGCGTTATGTGGATGACACGTTCGTTGTTTGGACGGAAGGTGAGGAAAATCTTAGCCATTTCCTGGATCACCTTAATCTCCAGCACCCTTCTATTTGTTTCACCATGGAAAAGGAATCTGACGGCAAAATACCTTTTTTAGATGTTCTCGTCACCAAGAAAGAGGATGGATCTTTAGGACACAGCGTTTTTCGTAAGCCAACACACACCAATAGATATCTCCACGCAAGTTCTCACCATCACCCTGCCCAGAAACATGGTATCCTTACAACTCTAACTACCAGGGCTAGGAGGATTTGTGAAGTGTCTTCTTTACAAGAAGAAATTAACACCCTGCGAACCACCTTTGAGAGCAACGGTTATAGCAAGGCTTTGATTTCTACGGTTCTGAAACCAACAAATAATAATAGGACGTCAGTTGAGAAAAGAGATGTAAGAGGAACTGCTTACCTTCCGTACATACATAACACAACGGATCGTATTGCTAAAATCCTACGTCGATACAACATACGGACTGTATTTGGAACTTCTGTTAAGATTAGGCAACTCCTGCGACCAACTAAGGACAGTTTGCCTAAATTGCAACAACCGGGTATCTACAGAGTTCCCTGTACTTGTGGCAAGGTTTACATCGGGCAGACTTCGAGAACAATATGCACTCGCATTAAGGAACATAATAGATGTATCAGGCTCATTCAACCTGATAAATCAGCTGTTGCCGATCATGCTTTAACACCTGGCCATGATGTCATGTTCCAAGGGGTGGATGTTCTTGCCCGTATAAAGCAATATCGTCCCAGAATCATCAGGGAGGCGGTTGAAATACGTAAACACCCAGATAATTTCAACCGCGACACCGGCTACAATCTCAGTGAATCCTGGCTACCTATTATCAGAACCCTGAGAAAGTAATTCACTGCTGCTTTCCGTTGTCCCTAACATGGGGCTATAATGGCGTCCATCTTTGGGCACCTTCTATATGTTCTTCGTTGCTTTCTCTTAGCAACATTGTCGTATTCCAGATTATTCCTGACGATGAAAGACATGGTTTCTTTCGAAACGCGTCGAATTGCAATATAATAAAACACGGCATAAGCCCAAAATTCAACATTATGAATAATTACACGGGCCGTGAAAGTCTAAATGACTACAACAATTAACTCTAACTTCATTACAAATTATGAAAAATAACTGTAATTTCGATACGAATTATGGCAGGTAACTGTAACTTCGTTAATAATTATGGCAGGTAACTGTAATTTCGATACAAATTATGGCAGGTAACTGTAACTTCGATACTAATTATGACAGGTAACTGTAACTCCGATACTAATTATGACAAGTAACTCTAAATTCGTTACTAATTATGACAAGTAACTGTAATTTCGATACTAATTATGGCTGGTAACTGTAACTTCGTTACTAATTATGACAAGTAACTGTAATTTCGATACAAATTATGGCATGTAACTGTAACTTCGATACTAATTATGACAAGTAACAGGAACTTCGATACTAATTATGACAAGTAACTGTAACTTCGAAACTAATTATGACAGGTAACTGTAACATCGATAATAATTATGACAAGTAACTGTATTTTCGATACAAATTATGGCAGGTTACTGTAACTTCGATACTAATTATGACAGGTAACAGAAACTTCGATACTAATTATAACAAGTAACTGTATCTTCGATACTAATTATGACAGGTAACTGTAACTTCGATACTAATTATGACAAGTAACTCTAACTTCATTACAAATTATGACAAGTAACTGTAATTTCGATACAAATTATGGCAGGTAACTGTAACTTCGATGACAGTTAACTGTAACTTCGATACTTATTAAGACCAGTAACTGTAATTTCGATACAAATTATGGCAGGTAACTGTAACTTCGATACTTATTATGACAGGTAACAGTAATTTCGATAGTAATGATGACATGTAACAGTAACTTCGATATTAATTATGACAAGTAACTGTAATTTCGATACTAATTATGACAGGTAACTGTAATTTCGATACTTATTATGAGAGGTAACTGTAACTTCGGTACTAATTATGACAGGTAACTGTAACTTCGATACTAATTATGACAAGTTACTGTAACTTCGTTACTAATTATGACAAGTAACTGTAATTTCGATACAAATTTTGGCAGGTAACTGTAACTTCGATATTAATTATGACAAGTAACTGTAACTTCGTTACTAATTAAGACATGTAACTGTAATTTCGATACAAATAATGGCAGGTAACTGTAACTTCGATACTATTTATGACAGGTAAAAGTAACTTCAATACTAATTATGACATGTAACTGTAACTTCGCTACTAATTATGACAAGTAACTGTAATTTCGAAACAAATTATGACAGGTAACTGTAACTTCGTTAATAATTATGACAAGTAACTGTAATTTCGATACAAATTATGGCAGGTCACAGTAACTTCGATACTAATTAAGACAGGTAACTGTAACTTCGATACTAATTATGACAAGGAACTGTAATTTCGATAAAAAATATGACAGGTAACAGTAACTTCGATACTAATTATGACAGGTAACTGTAACATCCTTACTAATTATGACAAGTAACTGTAATTTCGATACTAATTATGACAGGTAACTGTAACTTCGATATTAATTATGACAAGTAACTGTAACTTCGTTACTAATTATGAGAAATAACTGTAATTTCGATACTAATTATGGCAGGTAACTGTAACTTCGAGTCTAATTATGACAGGCAACATTAACTTCGATACTAATTATGACAAGTAACAGTTGCTTCGATACTAATTATGACAAGTAACTGTAACTTCGAAACTAATTATGACAGGTAACTGTAACATCGTTACGAATTATGACAAGTAACTGTAATTTCGATACAAATTATGGCAGGTAACTGTAACTTTGATACTAATTATGACTGGTAACAGTAACTTCGGTACTAATTATGACAAGTAACTGTAACTTAGATACTAATTATGACAGGTAACAGTAACTTCGATACTAATTATGACAAGTAACTCTAACTTAATTACAAATTATGACAAGTAACTGTAATTTCGATACAAATTATGGCAGGTAACTGTAACTTCGTTACTAATTATGGCAGGTAACTGTAATTTCGATACAAATTATGGCAGTTAACAGTAACTACGATACTATATATGAGAGGTAACTGTAAATTCGTTACTAATTATGACAAGTAACTGTAACTTAGAAACTAATTATGACAGGTAACTGTAACTTCGTTACTATTTATGACAAGTAACTGTAATTTCGATACAAATTATGGCAGGTAACTGTAACTTCGATACTAATGATGACAGAAAACAGTAACTTCGATTCTAATTATGGCAGGTAACAGTAACTTCGATACTAATTATGGCAGGTAACTGTAAGTTCGATACTAATTATGACAGTTAACTGTAACTTCGTTACAAATTGTGACAAGTAACTGTAATTTCGATACAAATTATGGCAGGTAACAGTAACTTCGATACTAATTATAACAGGTAACAGTAACTTCGATACTAATTATGGCAGGTAACTGTAACTTCGATACTAATTATGACAAGTAACTCTAACTTCATTACAAATTATGACAAGTAACTGTAATTTCGATACAAATTATGTCAGGTAACTGTAACTTCATTACTAATTATGGCAGGTAACTGTAATTTCGATACAAATTATGGCAGGTAACAGTAACTTCGATAATAATTATGACAAGTAACTGCATCTTCGATACTAATTATGGCAGGTAACTGTAATTTCGATAATAATTATGGCACGTAACTGTAATTTCGATATTAATTATGACAGGTAACTGTAACTTCGTTACTAATTATGGCAGGTAACTGTAATTTCGTTACTAATTATGACAAGTAACTGTAGCTTCGATACTAATTATGACAGGTAACTGTAACTTCGTTACTAATTATGACAAGAAACTGTAATTTCGATACAAATTATGGCAGGTAACAGTAACTTCGATACTAATTATGACAGGTAACAGTAGCTTCGATACTAATTATGACAGAAAACAGTAACTTCGATACTTATTATGACAGGTAACAGTAACTTCGATACTAATTATGGCAGGTAACTGTAACTTCGATACTAATTATGACAGGTAACTGTAACTTCGTTACAAATTATGACAAGTAACTGTAATTTCAATACAAATTATTGCAGGTAACTGTAACTTCCATACTATTTATGACAGTTAACAGTTACTTCGATACTAATTATGACAGGTAACAGTAACTTCGATACTAATTATGACAGGTAACTGTAACTTCGAAACTAATTATGACAGGTAACTGTAACATCGTTACTAATTATGACAAGTAACTGTAATTTCGATACAAATTATGGCAGGTAACTGTAACTTCGATAATAATTATGACAGGTTACAGTAACCTCGATACTAATTATGACAAGTAAGTGTATCTTCGATACTAATTATGACGGGTAACTGTAACTTCGATACTAATTATGACTAGTAACTCTAACTTCGTTACTAATTAGGACAAGTAACTGTAATTTTGATAAAAAATTATGGCAGGTAACTGTAACTTCGATACTAACTATGACAGGTAACTGTAACTTCGTTACTAATTAAGACAAGTAACTGTAATTTCGATACAAATTATGGCAGGTAACTGTAACTTCGATACCAATTATGACAAGTAACTGTAACTTCGATACTAACTATGACAGGTAACTGTAACTTCGTTACTAATTATGAAAAGTAACTGTAATTTCGATACAAATTATGGCAGGTAACTGTAACTTCGTAACTAATTATGACAAGTAACTGTAATTTCGATACAAATTATGGCAGGTAACAGTAAATTCGATACTAATTATGACAGGTAACTGTAACATTCGATGCTAATTATGACAAGGAACTGTAATTTCGATACAAATTATGACAGGTAACAGTAAATTCGATACTAATTATGACAGGTAACTGTAACTTCGTTACTAATTATGACAAGTAACTGTCATTTCGATACTAATTACGACAGGTAACTGTAACTTCGATATTATTTATGACAAGTAACTGTAACTTCGCTACTAATTATGATAAGTAACTGTAATTTCGATACAAATTATGGCAGGTAACTGTAACTTCGATACTAACTATGACAGATAACTGTAACTTCGTTACTAATTATGACAAGTAACTGTAATTTCGATACAAATTATGGCAGGTAACTGTAACTTCGATACTAATTATGACAAGTAACTGTAACTTCGATACTTACTATGACAGGTAACTGTAACTTCGTTACTAATTATGACAAATAACTGTAATTTCGATACAAATTATGGCAGGTAACTGTAAGTTTGAGACTAATTATGACAGGTAACAGTAACTTCGATACCAATTATGACAAGTATCAGTTACTTCGGTACTAATTATGACAGGTAACTGTAACTACGAAACTAATTATGACAGGTAACTGTAACATCGTTACTAATTATGACATGTAACTGTAATTTCGATACAAATTATGGCAGGTAACTGTAACTTCGATACTAATTATGACAGGTAAACGTAACTTCGATACTAATTATGACAAGTAACAGTAACTTCGATACTTATTATGACAGGTAACAGTAACTTCGATAATAATTATGGCACGTAACTGTAATTTCGATAATAATTATGACAGGTAACTGTAACTTCGTTACTAATTATGGCAGGTAACTGTAATTTCGTTACTAATTATGACAAGTAACTGTAGCTTCGATACTAATTATGACAGGTAACAGTAACTTCAATACTTATTATGACAGGTAACCGTAACTTCGTTACTAATTATGACAAGTAACTGTAATTTCGATACAAATTTTGGCAGGTAACTGTAACATCGTTACTAATTATGAAAAGTAACTGTAATTTCGATACAAATTGTGGCAGGTAACTGTAACTTCGATACAAATTATGACAGGTAACAGTAACTTCGATACTAATTATGACAGGTAACAGTAACTTCGTTACTAATTATGACAAGTAACTGTAATTTCGATACAAATTATGACAGGTAACTGTAACTTCGTTACTAATTATGACAAGTAACCGTAATTTCGATACAAATTATGGAACGTAACTGTAATTTCGGTACTAATTATGACAGGTAACTGTAACTTCGATAATAATTATGACAAGTAACCCTAACTTAATTACAAATTATGACAAGTAACTGTACTTTCGATACAAGTTATGGCAGGTAACTGTAACTTTGTTACTAATTAAGGCAGGTAACTGTAATTTCGATACAAATTATGGCAGGTAACAGTAACTTCGATAATAATTATGACAGGTAACTGTAACTTCGATACTAATTATGGCAGGTAACTGTAATTTCGATAATAATTTTGGCACGTAACTGTAATTTCGATAATAATTATGACAGGTAACTGTAACTTCGTTACTAATTATGGCAGGTAACTGTAATTTCGTTACTAATTATGACAAGTAACTGTAGCTTCGATACTAATTATGACAGGTAACAGTAACTTCGATACTAATTATGACAGAAAACAGTAACTTCGATACTTATTATGACAGGTAACAGTAACTTCGATACTAATTATGGCAGGTAACTGTAATTTCGATACAAATTATGGCAGGTAACTGTAACTTCGTTACTAATTATGACAAGTAACTGTAATTTCGATACAAATTATGGCAGGTAACAGTAACTTCGATACTAATTATGACAGGTAACAGTAACTTCGATACTAATTATGACAAGTTACTGTAACTTCGATACTAATTAAGACAGGTAACTGTAACTTCGTTACTAATTATGACAAGTAACTGTTATTTCGATACAAATTATGGCACGTAACTGTAATTTCGATACTAATTATGGCAGGTGACAGTAACTTCGATACTAATTATGACAAGTTACTGTAACTTCGATACTAATTATGACAGGTAACTGTAACTTCGTTACTAATTATGAAAAGTAACTGTTATTTCGATACAAATTATGGCAGGTAACTGTAACTTCGATACTAATTATGACAGGTAACTGTAACTCCGATACTAATTATGACAAGTAACTCTAAATTCGTTACTAATTATGACAAGTAACTGTAACTTCGAAACTAATTATGACAGGTAACTGTAACATCGATAATAATTATGACTAGTAACTGTAATTTCGATACAAATTATGGCAGGTAACTGTAACTTCGATACTAATTATGACAGGTAACAGAAACTTCGATACTAATTATGACAAGTAACTGTATCTTCGATACTAATTACGACAGGTAACTGTAACTTCGATACTAATTATGACAAGTAACTCTAACTTCATTACAAATTATGACAAGTAACTGTAATTTCGATACAAATTATGGCAGGTAACTGTAACTTCGATGACAGGTAACTGTAACTTCGATACTTATTATGACAGGTAACAGTAACTTCGATAGTAATGATGACAAGTAACAGTAACTTCGATACTAATTATGACAAGTAACTGTAATTTCGATACTAATTATGTCAGGTAACTGTAATTTCGATACTAATTATGACAGGTAAATGTAACTTCGATACTAATTATGACAAGTAACTGTAATTTCGATACAAATTTTGGCAGGTAACTGTAACTTCGATATTAATTATGACAAGTAACTGTAACATCGTTACTAATTATGACAAGTAACTGTAATTTCGATACAAATAATGGCAGGTAACTGTAACTTCGATACTATTTATGACAGGTAAAAGTAAGTTCAATACTAATTATGACGGGTAACTGTAACTTTGCTACTAATTATGACAAGTAACTGTAATTTCGAAACAAATTATGACAGGTAACTGTTACTTCGTTAATAATTATGACAAGTAACTGTAACTTCCTTACTAATTATGACAAGTAACTGTAATTTCGATACTAATTATGACAGGTAACTGTAAGTTCGTTAATAATTATGACAAGTAACTGTAACTTCCTTACTAATTATGACAAGTAACTGTAATTTCGATACAAATTATGGCAGGTCACAGTAACTTCGATACTAATTAAGACAGGTAACTGTAACATCGATACTAATTATGACAAGGAACTGTAATTTCGATACAAATTATGACAGGTAACAGTAACTTCGATACTAATTATGACAGGTAACTGTAACTTCCTTACTAATTATGACAAGTAACTGTAATTTCGATACTAATTATGACAGGTAACTGTAACTTCGATATTAATAATGACAAGTAACTGTAACTTCGTTACTAATTATGAGAAGTTACTGTAATTTCGATACAAATTATGGCAGGTAACTGTAACTTCGAGACTAATTATGACAGGTAACAGTAACTTCGATACTAATTATGACAAGTAACAGTTGCTTCTATACTAATTATGACAAGTAACTGTAACTTCGAAACTAATTATGACAGGTAACTGTAACATCGTTACTAATTATGACAAGTAACTGTAATTTCGATACAAATTATGGCAGGTAACTGTAACTTCGATACTAATTATGACTGGTAACTGTAACTTCGATACTAATTATGACAAGTAACTGTAACATAGATACTAATTATGACATGTAACAGTAACTTCGATACTAATTATGACAAGTAACTCTAACTTCATTACAAATTATGACAAGTAACTGTAATTTCGATACAAATTATGGCAGGTAACTGTAACTTCAATACTAATTATGGCACGTAACTGTAATTTCGATACAAATTATGGCAGGTAACAGTAACTACGATACTAATTATGACAGGTAACTGTAACTTCGTTACTAATTATGACAAGTAACTGTCATTTCGATACTGATTACGACAGGTAACTGTAACTTCGATATTATTTATGACAAGTAACTGTAACTTCGCTACTAATTATGATAAGTAACTGTAATTTCGATACAAATTATGGCAGGTAACTGTAACTTCGATACTAACTATGACAGGTAACTGTAACTTCGTTACTAATTATGACAAGTAACTGTAATTTCGATACAAATTATGGCAGGTAACTGTAACTTCGATACTAATTATGACAAGTAACTGTAACTTCGATACTAACTATAACAGGTAACTGTAACTTCGTTACTAATTATGACAAGTAACTGTAATTTCGATACAAATTATGACAGGTAACTGTAACTTCGTTACTAATTATGGCAGTTAACTGTAATTTCGTTACTAATTATGACAAGTAACTGTAGCTTCGATACTAATTATGACAGGTAACAGTAACTTCAATACTTATTATGATAGGTAACCGTAACTTCGTTACTAATTATGACAATTAACTGTAATTTCGATACAAATTATGGCAGGTAACTGTAACATCGTTACTAATTATGAAAAGTAACTGTAATTTCGATACAAATTGTGGCAGGTAACTGTAACTTCGATACAAATTATGACAGGTAACAGTAACTTCGATACTAATTATGACAGGTAACAGTAACTTCGTTACTAATTATGACAAGTAACTGTAATTTCGATACAAATTATGACAGGTAACTGTAACTTCGTTACTAATTATGACAAGTAACTGTAATTTCGATACAAATTATGGAACGTAACTGTAATTTCGGTACTAATTATGACAGGTAACTGTAACTTCGATAATAATTATGACAAGTAACCCTAACTTAATTACATATTATGACAAGTAACTGTAATTTCGATACAAGTTATGGCAGGTAACTGTAACTTCGTTACTAATTATGGCAGGTAACTGTAATTTTGATACAAATTATGGCAGGTAACAGTAACTTCGATAATAATTATGACAGGTAACTGAAACTTCGATACTAATTATGGCAGGTAACTGTAATTTCGATAATAATTATGGCACGTAACTGTAATTTCGATAATAATTATGACAGGTAACTGTAACTTCGTTACTAATTATGGAAGGTAACTGTAATTTCGTTACTAATTATGACAAGTAACTGTAGCGTCGATACTAATTATGACAGGTAACAGTAACTTCGATACTAATTATGACAGAAAACAGTAACTTCGATACTTATTATGACAGGTAACAGTAACTTCGATACTAATTATGGCAGGTAACTGTAATTTCGATATAAATTATGGCAGGTAACTGTAACTTCGTTACTAATTATGACAAGTAACTGTAATTTCTATACAAATTATGGCAGGTAACAGTAACTTCGATACTAATTATGACAGGTAACAGTAACTTCGATACTAATGATGACAAGTTACTGTAACTTCGATACTAATTATGACAGGTAACTGTAACTTCCTTACTAATTATGACAAGTAACTGTTATTTCGATACAAATGATGGCACGTAACTGTAATTTCGATACTAATTATGGCAGGTGACAGTAACTTCGATACTAATTATGACAAGTTACTGTAACTTCGATACTAATTATGACAGGTAACTGTAACTTCGTTACTAATTATGACAAGTAACTGTTATTTCGATACAAATTATGGCAGGTAACTGTAACTTCGATACTAATTATGACAGATAACTGTAACTCCGATACTAATTATGACAAGTAACTCTAAATTCGTTACTAATTATGACAAGTAACTGTAATTTCGATACTAATTATGGCTGGTAACTGTAACTTCGTTACTAATTATGACAAGTAACTGTAATTTCGATACTAATTATGACAAGTAACTGTAATTTCGATACAAATTTTGGCAGGTAACTGTAACTTCGATATTAATTATGACAAGTAACTGTAACATCGTTACTAATTATGACAAGTAACTGTAATTTCGATACAAATAATGGCAGGTAACTGTAACTTCGATACTATTTATGACAGGTAAAAGTAACTTCAATACTAATTATGACGGGTAACTGTAACTTTGCTACTAATTATGACAAGTAACTGTAATTTCGAAACAAATTATGACAGGTAACTGTTACTTCGTTAATAATTATGACAAGTAACTGTAACTTCCTTACTAATTATGACAAGTAACTGTAATTTCGATACTAATTATGACAGGTAACTGTAAGTTCGTTAATAATTATGACAAGTAACTGTAACTTCCTTACTAATTATGACAAGTAACTGTAATTTCGATACAAATTATGGCAGGTCACAGTAACTTCGATACTAATTAAGACAGGTAACTGTAACATCGATACTAATTATGACAAGGAACTGTAATTTCGATACAAATTATGACAGGTAACAGTAACTTCGATACTAATTATGACAGGTAACTGTAACTTCCTTACTAATTATGACAAGTAACTGTAATTTCGATACTAATTATGACAGGTTACTGTAACTTCGATATTAATAATGACAAGTAACTGTAACTTCGTTACTAATTATGAGAAGTAACTGTAATTTCGATACAAATTATGGCAGGTAACTGTAACTTCGAGACTAATTATGACAGGTAACAGTAACTTCGATACTAATTATGACAAGTAACAGTTGCTTCTATACTAATTATGACAAGTAACTGTAACTTCGAAACTAATTATGACAGGTAACTGTAACATCGTTACTAATTATGACAAGTAACTGTAATTTCGATACAAATTATGGCAGGTATCTGTAACTTCGATACTAATTATGACTGGTAACTGTAACTTCGATACTAATTATGACAAGTAACTGTAACATAGATACTAATTATGACATGTAACAGTAACTTCGATACTAATTATGACAAGTAACTCTAACTTCATTACAAATTATGACAAGTAACTGTAATTTCGATACAAATTATGGCAGGTAACTGTAACTTCAATACTAATTATGGCACGTAACTGTAATTTCGATACAAATTATGGCAGGTAACAGTAACTACGATACTAATTATGACAGGTAACTGTAACTTCGTTACTAATTATGACAAGTAACTGTCATTTCGATACTGATTACGACAGGTAACTGTAACTTCGATATTATTTATGACAAGTAACTGTAACTTCGCTACTAATTATGATAAGTAACTGTAATTTCGATACATATTATGGCAGGTAACTGTAACTTCGATACTAACTATGACAGGTAACTGTAACTTCGTTACTAATTATGACAAGTAACTGTAATTTCGATACAAATTATGGCAGGTAACTGTAACTTCGATACTAATTATGACAAGTAACTGTAACTTCGATACTAACTATGACAGGTAACTGTAACTTCGTTACTAATTATGACAAGTAACTGTAATTTCGATACAAATTATGACAGGTAACTGTAACTTCGTTACTAATTATGGCAGTTAACTGTAATTTCGTTACTAATTATGACAAGTAACTGTAGCTTCGATACTAATTATGACAGGTAACAGTAACTTCAATACTTATTATGATAGGTAACCGTAACTTCGTTACTAATTATGACAATTAACTGTAATTTCGATACAAATTATGGCAGGTAACTGTAACATCGTTACTAATTATGAAAAGTAACTGTAATTTCGATACAAATTGTGGCAGGTAACTGTAACTTCGATACAAATTATGACAGGTAACAGTAACTTCGATACTAATTATGACAGGTAACAGTAACTTCGTTACTAATTATGACAAGTAACTGTAATTTCGATACAAATTATGACAGGTAACTGTAACTTCGTTACTAATTATGACAAGTAACTGTAATTTCGATACAAATTATGGAACGTAACTGTAATTTCGGTACTAATTATGACAGGTAACTGTAACTTCGATAATAATTATGACAAGTAACCCTAACTTAATTACATATTATGACAAGTAACTGTAATTTCGATACAAGTTATGGCAGGTAACTGTAACTTCGTTACTAATTATGGCAGGTAACTGTAATTTTGATACAAATTATGGCAGGTAACAGTAACTTCGATAATAATTATGACAGGTAACTGTAACTTCGATACTAATTATGGCAGGTAACTGTAATTTCGATAATAATTATGGCACGTAACTGTAATTTCGATAATAATTATGACAGGTAACTGTAACTTCGTTACTAATTATGGAAGGTAACTGTAATTTCGTTACTAATTATGACAAGTAACTGTAGCGTCGATACTAATTATGACAGGTAACAGTAACTTCGATACTAATTATGACAGAAAACAGTAACTTCGATACTTATTATGACAGGTAACAGTAACTTCGATACTAATTATGGCAGGTAACTGTAATTTCGATATAAATTATGGCAGGTAACTGTAACTTCGTTACTAATTATGACAAGTAACTGTAATTTCTATACAAATTATGGCAGGTAACAGTAACTTCGATACTAATTATGACAGGTAACAGTAACTTCGATACTAATGATGACAAGTTACTGTAACTTCGATACTAATTATGACAGGTAACTGTAACTTCCTTACTAATTATGACAAGTAACTGTTATTTCGATACAAATGATGGCACGTAACTGTAATTTCGATACTAATTATGGCAGGTGACAGTAACTTCGATACTAATTATGACAAGTTACTGTAACTTCGATACTAATTATGACAGGTAACTGTAACTTCGTTACTAATTATGACAAGTAACTGTTATTTCGATACAAATTATGGCAGGTAACTGTAACTTCGATACTAATTATGACAGATAACTGTAACTCCGATACTAATTATGACAAGTAACTCTAAATTCGTTACTAATTATGACAAGTAACTGTAATTTCGATACTAATTATGGCTGGTAACTGTAACTTCGTTACTAATTATGACAAGTAACTGTAATTTCGATACAAATTATGGCAGGTAACTGTAACTTCGATACTAATTATGACAAGTAACAGGAACTTCGATACTAATTATGACAAGTAACTGTAACTTCGAAACTAATTATGACAGGTAACTGTAACATCGATAATAATTATGACAAGTAACTGTAATTTCGATACAAATTTTGGCAGGTAACTGTAACTTCGATATTAATTATGACAAGTAACTGTAACATCGTTACTAATTATGACAAGTAACTGTAATTTCGATACAAATAATGGCAGGTAACTGTAACTTCGATACTATTTATGACAGGTAAAAGTAACTTCAATACTAATTATGACAGGTAACTGTAACTTTGCTACTAATTATGACAAGTAACTGTAATTTCGAAACAAATTATGACAGGTAACTGTAACTTCGTTAATAATTATGACAAATAACTGTAACTTCCTTACTAATTATGACAAGTAACTGTAATTTCGATACTAATTATGACAGGTAACAGTAAGTTCGTTAATAATTATGACAAGTAACTGTAACTTCCTTACTAATTATGACAAGTAACTGTAATTTCGATACAAATTATGGCAGGTCACAGTAACTTCGATACTAATTAAGACAGGTAACTGTAACATCGATACTAATTATGACAAGGAACTGTAATTTCGAAACAAATTATGACAGGTAACAGTAACTTCGATACTAATTATGACAGGTAACTGTAACTTCCTTACTAATTATGACAAGTAACAGTAATTTCGATAATAATTATGACAGGTAACTGTAACTTCGATATTAATAATGACAAGTAACTGTAACTTCGTTACTAATTATGAGAAGTAACTGTAATTTCGATACAAATTATGGCAGGTAACTGTAACTTCGAGACTAATTATGACAGGTAACAGTAACTTCGATACTAATTATGACAAGTAACAGTCGCTTCTATACTAATTATGACAAGTAACTGTAACTTCGAAACTAATTATGACAGGTTACTGTAACATCGTTACTAATTATGACAAGTAACTGTAATTTCGATACAAATTATGGCAGGTAACTGTAACTTCGATACTAATTATGACTGGTAACTGTAACTTCGATACTAATTATGACAAGTAACTGTAACATAGATACTAATTATGACATGTAACAGTAACTTCGATACTAATTATGACAAGTAACTCTAACTTCATTACAAATTATGACAAGTAACTGTAATTTCGATACAAATTATGGCAGGTAACTGTAACTTCAATACTAATTATGGCAGGTAACTGTAATTTCGATACAAATTATGGCAGGTAACAGTAACTACGATACTAATTATGACAGGTAACTGTAACTCCGATACTAATTATGACAAGTAACTCTAACTTCGTTACTAATTATGACAAATAACTGTAATTTTGATAAAAAATTATGGCAGGTAATTGTAACTTCGATACTAATTATGACAGGCAACAGAAATTCGATACTAATTATGACAGGTAACTGTAACTTCGTTACTAATTATGACAAGTAACTGTAATTTCGATACAAATTATGGCAGGTAACAGTAACTTCGATACTAATTATGACAAGTTACTGTAACTTCGATACTAATTATGACAGGTAACTGCAACTTCGTTACTAATTATGACAAGTTACTGTTATTTCGATACAAATTATGGCACGTAACAGTAATTTCGATACTAAATATGGCAGGTGACAGTAACTTCGATACTAATTATGACAAGTTACACTAACTTCGATACTAATTATGACAGGTAACAGTAACTTCGATACTAATTATGGCAGGTAACTGTAACTTCGATACTAATTATGACAGGTAACTGTAACTTCGTTACTAATTATGACAAGTAACTGTAATTTCGATACAAATTATGGCACGTAACTGTAATTTGGATACTAATTATGACAGGTAACTGTAACTTCGATACTAATTATGACAAGTAACTCTAACTTCATTACAAATTATGACAAGTAACTGTAATTTCGATACAAATTATGTCAGGTAACTGTAACTTCATTACTAATTATGGCAGGTAACTGTAATTTCGATACAAATTATGGCAGGTAACAGTAACTTCGATAATAATTATGACAAGTAACTGCATCTTCGATACTAATTATGGCAGGTAACTGTAATGTCGATAATAATTATGGCACGTAACTGTAATTTCGATAATAATTATGACAGGTAACTGTAACTTCGTTAATAATTATGGCAGGTAACTGTAATTTCGTTACTAATTATGACAAGTAACTGTAGCTTCGATACTAATTATGACAGGTAACTGTAACTTCGTTACTAATTATGACAAGAAACTGTAATTTCGATACAAATTATGGCAGGTAACAGTAACTTCGATACTAATTATGACAGGTAACAGTAGCTTCGATACTAATTATGACAGAAAACAGTAACTTCGATACTTATTATGACAGGTAACAGTAACTTCGATACTAATTATGGCAGGTAACTGTAACTTCGATACAAATTATGACAGGTAACTGTAACTTCGTTACAAATTATGACAAGTAACTGTAATTTCGATACAAATTATTGCAGGTAGCTGTAACTTCCATACTATTTATGACAGGTAACAGTTACTTCGATACTAATTATGACAAGTAACAGTAACTTCGATACTAATTATGACAGGTAACTGTAACTTCGAAACTAATTATGACAGGTAACTGTAACATCGTTACTAATTATGACAAGTAACTGTAATTTCGATACAAATTATGGCAGGTAACTGTAACTTCGATATTAATTATGACAGGTTACAGTAACCTCGATACTAATTATGACAAGTAAGTGTATCTTCGATACTAATTATGACGGGTAACTGTAACTTCGATACTAATTATGACTAGTAACTCTAACTTCGTTACTAATTATGACAAGTAACTGTAACTTCGATACTAACTATGACAGGTAACTGTAACTTCGTTACTAATTATGAAAAGTAACTGTAATTTCGATACAAATTATGGCAGGTAACTGTAACTTCGTAACTAATTATGACAAGTAACTGTAATTTCGATACAAATTATGGCAGGTATCTGTAACTTCGATACTAATTATGACAAGTAACTGTAACTTCGATACTAACTATGACAGGTAACTGTAACTTCGTTACTAATTATGAAAAGTAACTGTAATTTCGATACAAATTATGGCAGGTAACTGTAACTTCGATACTAATTATGACAAGTAACTGTAACTTCGATACTAACTATGACAGGTAACTGTAACTTCGTTACTAATTATGACAAGTAACTGTAATTTCGATACAAATTATGGCAGGTAACTGTAACTTCGATACTAATTATGACAAGTAACTGTAACTTCGATACTAACTATGACAGGTAACTGTAACTTCGTTACTAATTATGAAAAGTAACTGTAATTTCGATACAAATTATGGCAGGTAACTGTAACTTCGTAACTAATTATGACAAGTAACTGTAATTTCGATACAAATTATGGCAGGTAACAGTAAATTCGATACTAATTATGACAGGTAACTGTAACATTCGATGCTAATTATGACAAGGAACTGTAATTTCGATACAAATTATGACAGGTAACAGTAAATTCGATACTAATTATGACAGGTAACTGTAACTACGTTACTAATTATGACAAGTAACTGTCATTTCGATACTAATTACGACAGGTAACTGTAACTTCGATATTATTTATGACAAGTAACTGTAACTTCGCTACTAATTATGACAAGTAACTGTAATTTCGATACAAATTATGGCAGGTAACTGTAACTTCGATACTAATTATGACAAGTAACTGTAACTTCGATACTAACTATGACAGGTAACTGTATCTTCGTTACTAATTATGATAAATAACTGTAATTTCGATACAAATTATGGCAGGTAACTGTAAGTTTGAGACTAATTATGACAGGTAACAGTAACTTCGATATCAATTATGACAAGTATCAGTTACTTCGATACTAATTATGACAGGTAACTGTAACTACGAAACTAATTATGACAGGTAACTGTAACATCGTTACTAATTATGACATGTAACTGTAATTTCGATACAAATTATGGCAGGTAACTGTAACTTCGATACTAATTATGACAGGTAACAGTAACTTCGATACTTATTATGACAGGTAACAGTAACTTCGATACTAATTATGACAAGTTACTCTAACTTCATTACAAATTAAGAAAAATAACTGTAATTTCGATACAAATTATGGCAGGTAACTGTAACTTCGTAAATAATTATGGCAGGTAACTGTAATTTCGATACAAATTATGGCAGGTAACTGTAACTTCGATACTAATTATGACAGGTAACTGTAACTCCGATACTAATTATGACAAGTAACTCTAAATTCGTTACTAATTATGACAAGTAACTGTAATTTCGATACTAATTATGGCTGGTAAATGTAACTTCGTTACTAATTATGACAAGTAACTGTAATTTCGATACAAATTATGGCAGGTAACTGTAACTTCGATACTAATTATGACAAGTAACAGGAACTTCGATACTAATTATGACAAGTAACTGTAACTTCGAAATCAATTATGACAGGTGACTGTAACATCGATAATAATTATGACAAGTAACTGTAATTTCGAAACAAATTATGGCAGGTAACTGTAACTTCGATACTAATTATGACAAATAACTCTAACTTCATTACAAATTATGACAAGTAACTGTAATTTCGATACAAATTATGGCAGGTAACAGTAACTTCGTTACTAATTATGGCAGGTAACTGTAATTTCGATACAAATTATGGCAGGTAACAGTAACTACGATACTAATTATGACAGGTAATTGTAACTCCGATACTAATTATGACAAGTAACTGTAATTTCGATACAAATTATGGCAGGTAACTGTAACTTCGATACTAATGATGACAGAAAACAGTAACTTCGATACTAATTATGGCAGGTAACAGTAAATTCGATACTAATTATGGCAGGTAACTGTAAGCTCGATACTAATTATGACAGTTAACTGTAACTTCGTTACTAATTATGACAAGTAACTGTAATTTCGATACAAATTATGGCAGGTAACAGTAACTTCGATACTAATTATGACAGGTAACAGTAGCTTCGATACTAATTTGGACAAGTTACTGTAACTTCGATAATAATTATGACAGGTAACTGCAACTTCGTTACTAATTATGACAAGTAACTGTTATTTCGATACAAATTATGGCACGTAACTGTAATTTCGATACTAAATATGGCAGGTGACAGTAACTTCGATACTAATTATGACAAGTTACACTAACTTCGATACTAATTATGACAGGTAACAGTAACTTCGAAACTAATTATGGCAGGTAACTGTAACTTCGATACTAATTAAGACAGGTAACTGTAACTTCGTTACTAATTATGACAAGTAACTGTAATTTCGATACAAATTATGGCACGTAACTGTAATTTGGATACTAATTATGACAGGTAACTGTAACTTCGATACTAATTATGACAAGTAACTCTAACTTCATTACAAATTATGACAAGTAACTGTAATTTCGATACAAATTATGTCAGGTAACTGTAACTTCGTTACTAATTGGCAGGTAACTGTAATTTCGATACAAATTATGGCAGGTAACAGTAACTTCGATAATAATTATGACAAGTAACTGCATCTTCGATACTAATTATGGCAGGTAACTGTAATTTCGATAATAATTATGGCACGTAACTGTAATTTCGATAATAATTGTGACAGGTAACTGTAACTTCGTTACTAATTATGGCAGGTAACTGTAATTTCGTTACTAATTATGACAAGTAACTGTAGCTTCGATACTAATTATGACAGGTACCTGTAACTCCGTTACAAATTATGACAAGTAACTGTAATTTCGATACAAATTATTGCAGGTAACTGTAACTTCGATACAATTTATGACAGGTAAAAGTAACTTCAATACTAATTATGACAGGTAACTGTAACTTTGCTACTAATTATGACAAGTAACTGTAATTTCGAAACAAATTATGACAGGTAACTGTAACATCGTTAATAATTATGACAAGTAACTGTAACTTCCTTACTAATTATGACAAGTAACTGTAATTTCGAAACTAATTATGACAGGTAACTGTAAGTTCGTTAATAATTATGACAAGTAAGTGTAACTTCCTTACTAATTATGGCAAGTAACTCTAATTTCGATACAAATTATGGCAGGTCACAGTAACTTCGATACTAATTAAGACAGGTAACTGTAACATCGATACTAATTATGACAAGGAACTGTAATTTCGATACAAATTGTGACAGGTAACAGTAACTTCGATACTAATTATGACAGGTAACTGTAACTTCCTTACTAATTATGACAAGTAACTGTAATTTCGATACTAATTATGACAGGTAACTGTAACTTCGATATTAATAATGACAGGTAACTGTAACTTCGTTACTAATTATGAGAAGTAACTGTAATTTCGATACAAATTATGGCAGGTAACTGTAACTTCGAGACTAATTATGACAGGTAACAGTTGCTTCTATACTAATTATGACAAGTAACTGTAACTTCGAAACTAATTATGACAGGTAACTGTAACATCGTTACTAATTATGACAGGTAACTGTAATTTCGATACTAATTATGACAGGTAACTGTAACTTCGATACTAATTATGACAAGTAACTGTAATTTCGATACAAATTTTGGCAGGTAACTGTAACTTCGATATTAATTACGACAAGTAACTGTAACACCGTTACTAATTATGACAAGTAACTGTAATTTCGATACAAATAATGGCAGGTAACTGTAACTTCGATACTATTTATGACAGGTAAAAGTAACTTCAATACTAATTATGACAGGTAACTGTAACTTTGCTACTAATTATGACAAGTAAGTGTAATTTCGAAACAAATTATGACAGGTAACTGTAACTTCGTTAATAATTATGACAAGTAACTGTAACTTCCTTACTAATTATGACAAGTAACTGTAATTTCGATACTAATTATGACAGGTAATTGTAAGTTCGTTAATAATTATGACAAGTAACTGTAACTTCCTTACTAATTATGACAAGTAACTGAAATTTCGATACAAATTATTGCAGGTCACAGTAACTTCGATACTAATTAAGACAGGTAACTGTAACATCGATACTAATTATGACAAGGAACTGTAATTTCGATACAAATTATGACAGGTAACAGTAACTTCTATACTAATTATGACATGTAACTGTAACTTCCTTACTAATTATGACAAGTAACTGTAATTTCGATACTAATTATGACAGGTAACTGTAACTTCGAAATTAATAATGACAAGTAACTGTAACTTCGTTACTAATTATGAGAAGTAACTGTAATTTCGATACAAATTATGGCAGGTAACTCTAACTTCGAGACTAATTATGACAGGTAACAGTAACTTCGATACTAATTATGGCAGGTAACTGTAAGTTCGATACTAATTATGACAGTTAACTGTAACTTCGTTACTAATTATGACAAGTAACTGTAATTTCTATACAAATTATGGCAGGTAACAGTAACATCGATACTAATTATGACAGGTAACAGCAGCTTCGATACTAATTATGACAAGTTACTGTAACTTCGATACAAATTATGACAGGTAACTGCAACTTCGTTACTAATTATGACAAGTAACTGTAATTTCGATACAAATTATTGCAGGTAGCTGTAACTTCCATACTATTTATGACAGGTAACAGTTACTTCGATACTAATTATGACAAGTAACAGTAACTTCGATACTAATTATGACAGGTAACTGTAACTTCGAAACTAATTATGACAGGTAACTGTAACATCGTTACTAATTATGACAAGTAACTGTAATTTCGATACAAATTATGGCAGGTAACTGTAACTTCGATATTAATTATGACAGGTTACAGTAACCTCGATACTAATTATGACAAGTAAGTGTATCTTCGATACTAATTATGACGGGTAACTGTAACTTCGATACTAATTATGACTAGTAACTCTAACTTCGTTACTAATTATGACAAGTAACTGTAACTTCGATACTAACTATGACAGGTAACTGTAACTTCGTTACTAATTATGAAAAGTAACTGTAATTTCGATACAAATTATGGCAGGTAACTGTAACTTCGTAACTAATTATGACAAGTAACTGTAATTTCGATACAAATTATGGCAGGTATCTGTAACTTCGATACTAATTATGACAAGTAACTGTAACTTCGATACTAACTATGACAGGTAACTGTAACTTCGTTACTAATTATGAAAAGTAACTGTAATTTCGATACAAATTATGGCAGGTAACTGTAACTTCGATACTAATTATGACAAGTAACTGTAACTTCGATACTAACTATGACAGGTAACTGTAACTTCGTTACTAATTATGACAAGTAACTGTAATTTCGATACAAATTATGGCAGGTAACTGTAACTTCGATACTAATTATGACAAGTAACTGTAACTTCGATACTAACTATGACAGGTAACTGTAACTTCGTTACTAATTATGAAAAGTAACTGTAATTTCGATACAAATTATGGCAGGTAACTGTAACTTCGATACTAATTATGACAAGTAACTGTAACTTCGATACTAACTATGACAGGTAACTGTAACTTCGTTACTAATTATGACAAGTAACTGTAATTTCGATACAAATTATGGCGGGTAACTGTAACTTCGATACTAATTATGACAAGTAACTGTAACTTCGATACTAACTATGACAGGTAACTGTAACTTCGTTACTAATTATGAAAAGTAACTGTAATTTCGATACAAATTATGGCAGGTAACTGTAACTTCGTAACTAATTATGACAAGTAACTGTAATTTCGATACAAATTATGGCAGGTAACAGTAAATTCGATACTAATTATGACAGGTAACTGTAACATTCGATGCTAATTTTGACAAGGAACTGTAATTTCGATACAAATTATGACAGGTAACAGTAAATTCGATACTAATTATGACAGGTAACTGTAACTTCGTTACTAATTATGACAAGTAACTGTCATTTCGATACTAATTACGACAGGTAACTGTAACTTCGATATTATTTATGACAAGTAACTGTAACTTCGCTACTAATTATGATAAGTAACTGTAATTTCGATACAAATTATGGCAGGTAACTGTAACTTCGATACTAACTATGACAAGTAACTGTAACTTCGTTACTAATTATTACAAGTAACTGTAATTTCGATACAAATTATGGCAGGTAACTGTAACTTCGATACTAATTATGACAAGTAACTGTAACTTCAATACTAACTATGACAGGTAACTGTATCTTCGTTACTAATTATGACAAATAACTGTAATTTCGATACAAATTATGGCAGGTAACTGTAAGTTTGAGACTAATTATGACAGGTAACAGTAACTTCGATACCAATTATGACAAGTATCAGTTACTTCGATACTAATTATGACAGGTAACTGTAACTACGAAACTAATTATGACAGGTAACTGTAACATCGTTACTAATTATGACATGTCACTGTAATTTCGATACAAATTATGGCAGGTAACTGTAACTTCGATACTAATTATGACAGGTAACAGTAACTTCGATACTAATTATGACAAGTAACAGTAACTTCGATACTTATTATGACAGGTAACAGTAACTTCGATACTAATTATGACAAGTTACTCTAACTTCATTACAAATTAAGAAAAATAACTGTAATTTCGATACAAATTATGGCAGGTAACTGTAACTTCGTAAATAATTATGGCAGGTAACTGTAATTTCGATACAAATTATGGCAGGTAACTGTAACTTCGATACTAATTATGACAGGTAACTGTAACTCCGATACTAATTATGACAAGTAACTCTAAATTCGTTACTAATTATGACAAGTAACTGTAATTTCGATACTAATTATGGCTGGTAAATGTAACTTCGTTACTAATTATGACAAGTAACTGTAATTTCGATACAAATTATGGCAGGTAACTGTAACTTCGATACTAATTATGACAAGTAACAGGAACTTCGATACTAATTATGACAAGTAACTGTAACTTCGAAATCAATTATGACAGATGCCTGTAACATCGATAATAATTATGACAAGTAACTGTAATTTCGAAACAAATTATGGCAGGTAACTGTAACTTCGATACTAATTATGACAAATAACTCTAACTTCATTACAAATTATGACAAGTAACTGTAATTTCGATACAAATTATGGCAGGTAACAGTAACTTCGTTACTAATTATGGCAGGTAACTGTAATTTCGATACAAATTATGGCAGGTAACAGTAACTACGATACTAATTATGACAGGTTATTGTAACTCCGATACTAATTATGACAAGTAACTGTAATTTCGATACAAATTATGGCAGGTAACTGTAACTTCGATACTAATGATGACAGAAAACAGTAACTTCGATACTAATTATGGCAGGTAACAGTAAATTCGATACTAATTATGGCAGGTAACTGTAAGTTCGATACTAATTATGACAGTTAACTGTAACTTCGTTACTAATTATGACAAGTAACTGTAATTTCGATACAAATTATGGCAGGTAACAGTAACTTCGATACTAATTATGACAGGTAACAGTAGCTTCGATACTAATTATGACAAGTTACTGTAACTTCGATAATAATTATGACAGGTAACTGCAACTTCGTTACTAATTATGACAAGTAACTGTTATTTCGATACA
Source organism: Meconema thalassinum (assembly GCA_946902985.2). Taxonomy (NCBI): domain Eukaryota; kingdom Metazoa; phylum Arthropoda; class Insecta; order Orthoptera; family Tettigoniidae; genus Meconema; species Meconema thalassinum. The sequence continues at coordinate 1,174,752,628 of OX336388.2, read as the reverse complement.
AATTATGGCACGTAACTGTAATTTCGATACTAAATATGGCAGGTGACAGTAACTTCGATACTAATTGTGACAAGTTACACTAACTTCGATACTAATTATGACAGGTTACAGTAACTTCGAAACTAATTATGGCAGGTAACTGTAACTTCGATACTAATTAAGACAGGTAACTGTAACTTCGTTACTAATTATGACAAGTAACTGTAATTTCGATACAAATTATGGCACGTAACTGTAATTTGGATACTAATTATGACAGGTAACTGTAACTTCGATACTAATTATGACAAGTAACTCTAACTTCATTACAAATTATGACAAGTAACTGTAATTTCGATACAAATTATGTCAGGTAACTGTAACTTCGATACTAATTGGCAGGTAACTGTAATTTCGATACAAATTATGGCAGGTAACAGTAACTTCGATAATAATTATGACAAGTAACTGCATCTTCGATACTAATTATGGCAGGTTACTGTAATTTCGATAATAATTATGGCACGTAACTGTAATTTCGATAATAATTGTGACAGGTAACTGTAACTTCGTTACTAATTATGGCAGGTAACTGTAATTTCGTTACTAATTATGACAAGTAACTGTAGCTTCGATACTAATTATGACAGGTACCTGTAACTCCGTTACAAATTATGACAAGTAACTGTAATTTCGATACAAATTATTGCAGGTAACTGTAACTTCGATACAATTTATGACAGGTAAAAGTAACTTCAATACTAATTATGACAGGTAACTGTAACTTTGCTACTAATTATGACAAGTAACTGTAATTTCGAAACAAATTATGACAGGTAACTGTAACATCGTTAATAATTATGACAAGTAACTGTAACTTCCTTACTAATTATGACAAGTAACTGTAATTTCGAAACTAATTATGACAGGTAACTGTAAGTTCGTTAATAATTATGACAAGTAAGTGTAACTTCCTTACTAATTATGGCAAGTAACTCTAATTTCGATACAAATTATGGCAGGTCACAGTAACTTCGATACTAATTATGACAGGTAACTGTAACATCGATACTAATTATGACAAGGAACTGTAATTTCGATACAAATTGTGACAGGTAACTGTAACTTCGAGACTAATTATGACAGGTAACAGTTGCTTCTATACTAATTATGACAAGTAACTGTAACTTCGAAACTAATTATGACAGGTAACTGTAACATCGTTACTAATTATGACAGGTAACTGTAATTTCGATACTAATTATGACAGGTAACTGTAACTTCGATACTAATTATGACAAGTAACTGTAATTTCGATACAAATTTTGGCAGGTAACTGTAACTTCGATATTAATTATGACAAGTAACTGTAACATCGTTACTAATTATGACAAGTAACTGTAATTTCGATACAAATAATGGCAGGTAACTGTAACTTCGATACTATTTATGGCAGGTAAAAGTAACCTCAATACTAATTATGACAGGTAACTGTAACTTTGCTACTAATTATGACAAGTAAGTGTAATTTCGAAACAAATTATGACAGGTAACTGTAACTTCGTTAATAATTATGACAAGTAACTGTAACTTCCTTACTAATTATGACAAGTTACTGTAATTTCGATACTAATTATGACAGGTAACTGTAAGTTCGTTAATAATTATGACAAGTAACTGTAACTTCCTTACTAATTATGACAAGTAACTGTAATTTCGATACAAATTATGGCAGGTCACAGTAACTTCGATACTAATTAAGACAGGTAACTGTAACATCGATACTAATTATGACAAGGAACTGTAATTTCGATACAAATTATGACAGGTAACAGTAACTTCTATACTAATTATGACATGTAACTGTAACTTCCTTACTAATTATGACAAGTAACTGTAATTTCGATACTAATTATGACAGGTAACTGTAACTTCGAAATTAATAATGACAAGTAACTGTAACTTCGTTACTAATTATGAGAAGTAACTGTAATTTCGATACAAATTATGGCAGGTAACTCTAACTTCGAGACTAATTATGACAGGTAACAGTAACTTCGATACTAATTATGGCAGGTAACTGTAAGTTCGATACAAATTATGACAGGTAACTGCAACTTCGTTACTAATTATGACAAGTAACTGTTATTTCGATACAAATTATGGCACGTAACTGTAATTTCGATACTAAATATGGCAGGTGACAGTAACTTCGATACTAATTATGACAAGTTACACTAACTTCGATACTAATTATGACAGGTAACAGTAACTTCGATACTAATTATGGCAGGTAACTGTAACTTCGATACTAATTATGACAGGTAACTGTAACTTCGTTACTAATTATGACAAGTAACTGTAATTTCGATACAAATTATGGCACGTAACTGTAATTTGGATACTAATTATGACAGGTAACTGTAACTTCGATACTAATTATGACAAGTAACTCTAACTTCATTACAAATTATGACAAGTAACTGTAATTTCGATACAAATTATGTCAGGTAACTGTAACTTCGTTACTAATTATGGCAGGTAACTGTAATTTCGATACAAATTATGGCAGGTAACAGTAACTTCGATAATAATTATGACAAGTAACTGCATCATCGATACTAATTATGGCAGGTAACTGTAATTTCGATAATAATTATGGCACGTAACTGTAATTTCGATAATAATTATGACAGGTAAATGTAACTTCGTTACTAATTATGGCAGGTAACTGTAATTTCGTTACTAATTATGACAAGTAACTGTAGCTTCGATACTAATTATGACAGGTACCTGTAACTCCGTTACAAATTTTCACAAGTAACTGTAATTTCGATACAAATTATTGCAGGTAACTGTAACTTCGATACTATTTATGACAGGTAACAGTTACTTCGATACTAATTATGACAAGTAACAGTTACTTCGATATTAATTATGACAGGTAACTGTAACTTCGAAACTAATTATGACAGGTATACTAATTATGACAAGTAACTGTAATTTCGATACAAATTATGGCAGGTAACTGTAACTTCGATATTAATTATGACAGGTTACAGTAACCTCGATACTAATTATGACAAGTAAGTGTATCTTCGATACTAATTATGACGGGTAACTGTAACTTCGATACTAATTATGACTAGTAACTCTAACTTCGTTACTAATTAGGACAAGTAACTGTAATTTTGATAAAAAATTATGGCAGGTAACTGTAACTTCGATACTAATTATGACAGGTAAAAGTAACTTCAATACTTATTATGACAGGTAACCGTAACTTCGTTACTAATTATGACAAGTAACTGTAATTTCGATACAAATTATGGCAGGTAACTGTTACATCGTTACTAATTATGAAAAGTAACTGTAATTTCGATACAAATTATGGCAGGTAACTGTAACTTCGATACAAATTATGACAGGTAACAGTAACTTCGATACAAATTATGACAGGTAACTGTAACTTCGTTACTAATTATGACAAGTAACTGTAATTTCGATACAAATTATGACAGGTAACTGTAACTTCGTTACTAATTATGGCAAGTAACTGTAATTTCGATACAAATTATGGCACGTTACTGTAATTTCGGTACTAATTATGACAGGTAACTGTAACTTCGATAATAATTATGACAAGTAACTCTAACTTAATTACAAATTATGACAAGTAACTGTAATTTCGATACAAGTTATGGCAGGTAACTGTAACTTCGTTACTAATTATGGCAGGTAACTGTAATTTCGATACAAATTATGGCAGGAAACAGTAACTTCGATAATAATTATGACAGGTAACTGTAACTTCGATACTAATTATGGCAGGTAACTGTAATTTCGATAATAATTATGGCACGTAACTGTAATTTCGATAATAATTATGACAGGTAACTGTAACTTCGTTACTAATTATGGCAGGTAACTGTAATTTCGTTACTAATTATGACAAGTAACTGTAGCTTCGATACTAATTATGACAGGTAACGGAAACTTCGTTGCTAATTATGACAAGAAACTGTAATTTCGATACAAATTATGGCAGGTAACTGTAACATCGATACTAATTATGACAGGTAACAGTAACGTCGATACTAATTATGACAGAAAACAGTAACTTCGATACTTATTATGACAGGTAACAGTAACTTCGATACTAATTATGGCAGGTAACTGTAATTTCGATACAAATTATGGCAGGTAACTGTAACTTCGTTACTAATTATGACAAGTAACTGTAATTTCGATACAAATTATGGCATGTAACAGTAACTTCGATACTAATTATGACAGGTAACAGTAACTTCGATACTAATTATGACAAGTTACTGTAACTTCGATACTAATTATGACAGGTAACTGTAACTTCGTTACTAATTATGACAAGTAACTGTTATTTCGATACAAATTATGGCACGAAACTGTAATTTCGATACTAATTATGGCAGGTGACAGTAACTTCGATACTAATTATGACAAGTTACTGTAACTTCGATACTAATTATGACAGGTAACTGTAACTTCGTTACTAATTATGACAAGTAACTGTTATTTTGATACAAATTATGGCAGGTAACTGTAACTTCGATACTAATTATGACAGGTAACTGTAACTCCGATACTAATTATGACATGTAACTCTAAATTCGTTACTAATTATGACAAGTAACTGTAATTTCGATACAAATTATGGCACGTAACTGTAATTTGGATACTAATTATGACAGGTAACTCTAACTTCGATACTAATTATGACAAGTAACTCTAACTTCATTACAAATTATGACAAGTAACTGTAATTTCGATACAAATTATGGCAGGTAACTGTAACTTCGTTACTAATTATGACAAGTAACTGTAATTTCGATACAAATTATGGCAGGTAACAGTAACTTCGATACTAATTATGACAGGTAACAGTAACTTCGATACTAATTATGACAAGTTACTGTAACTTCGATACTAATTATGACAGGTAACTGTAACTTCGTTACTAATTATGACAAGTAACTGTTATTTCGATACAAATTATGGCACGAAACTGTAATTTCGATACTAAATATGGCAGGTGACAGTAACTTCGATACTAATTATGACAAGTTACACTAACTTCGATACTAATTATGACAGGTAACAGTAACTTCGATACTAATTATGGCAGGTAACTGTAACTTCGATACTAATTATGACAGGTAACTGTAACTTCGTTACTAATTATGACAAGTAACTGTAATTTCGATACAAATTACGGCACGTAACTGTATTTTGGATACTAATTATGACAGGTAACTGTAACTTCGATACTAATTACGACAAGTAACTCTAACTTCATTACAAATTATGACAAGTAACTGTAATTTCGATACAAATTATGTCAGGTAACTGTAACTTCATTACTAATTATGGCAGGTAACTGTAATTTCGATACAAATTATGGCAGGTAACAGTAACTTCGATAATAATTATGACAAGTTACTGCATCTTCGATACTAATTATGGCAGGTAACTGTAATTTCGATAATAATTATGGCACGTAACTGTAATTTCGATAATAATTATGACAGGTAACTGTAACTTCGTTACTAATTATGGCAGGTAACTGTAATTTCGTTACTAATTATGACAAGTAACTGTAGCTTCGATACTAATTATGACAGGTAACTGTAACTTCGTTACTAATTATGACAAGAAACTGTAATTTCGATACAAATTATGGCAGGTAACTGTAACTTCGATACTAATTATGACAGGTAACTGTAACTTCGTTACAAATTATGACTAGTAACTGTAATTTCGATACAAATTATTGCAGGTAACTGTAACTTCGATACTATTTATGACAGGTAACAGTTACTTCGATATTAATTATGACAAGTAACAGTAACTTCGATACTAATTATGACAGGTAACTGTAACTTCGAAACTAATTATGACAGGTAACTGTAACATCGTTACTAATTATGACAAGTAACTGTAATTTCGATACAAATTATGGCAGGTAACTGTAACTTCGATATTAATTATGACAGGTTACAGTAACCTCGATACTAATTATGACAAGTAAGTGTATCTTACATACTAATTATGACGGGTAACTGTAACTTCGATATTAATTATGACTAGTAACTCTAACTTCGTTACTAATTAGGACAAGTAACTGTAATTTTGATACAAATTATGGCAGGTAACTGTAACTTCGATACTAATTATGACAAGTAACTGTAACTTTGATACTAACTATGACAGGTAACTGTAACTTCGTTACTAATTATGAAAAGTAACTGTAATTTCGATACAAATTATGGCAGATAACTGTAACTTCGTAACTAATTATGACAAGTAACTGTAATTTCGATACAAATTATGGCAGGTAACAGTAAATTCGATACTAATTATGACAGGTAACTGTAACATTCGATGCTAATTATGACAAGGAACTGTAATTTCGATACAAATTATGACAGGTAACAGAAAATTCGATACTAATTATGACAGGTAACTGTAACTTCGTTACTAATTATGACATGTAACTGTCATTTCGATACTAATTACGACAGGTAACTGTAACTTCGATATTATTTATGACAAGTAACTGTAACATCGCTACTAATTATGATAAGTAACTGTAATTTCGATACAAATTATGGCAGGTAACTGTAACTTCGATACTAACTATGACAGGTAACTGTAACTTCGTTACTAATTATGACAAGTAACTGTAATTTCGATACAAATTATGGCAGGTAACTGTAACTTCGATACTAATTATGACAAGTAACTGTAACTTCGATACTAACTATGACAGGTAACTGTAACTTCGTTACTAATTATGACAAATAACTGTAATTTCGATACAAATTATGGCAGGTAACTGTAAGTTTGAGACTAATTATGACAGGTAACAGTAACTTCGTTACCAATTATGACAAGTATCAGTTACTTCGATGCTAATTATGACAGGTAACTGTAACTACGAAACTAATTATGACAGGTAACTGTAACATCGTTACTAATTATGACATGTAACTGTAATTTCGATACAAATTATGGCAGGTAACTGTAACTTCGATACTAATTATGACAGGTAACAGTAACTTCGATACTAATTATGACAAGTAACAGTAACTTCGATACTTATTATGACAGGTACAGTAACTTCGATACTAATTATGACAAGTAACTCTAACTTCATTACAAATTAAGAAAAATAACTGTAATTTCGATACAAATTATGGCAGGTAACTGTAACTTCGTAAATAATTATGGCAGGTAACTGTAATTTCGATACAAATTATGGCAGGTAACTGTAACTTCGATACTAATTATGACAGGTAACTGTAACTCCGATACTAATTATGACAAGTAACTCTAAATTCGTTACTAATTATGACAAGTAACTGTAATTTCGATACTAATTATGGCTGGTAAATGTAACTTCGTTACTAATTATGACAAGTAACTGTAATTTCGATACAAATTATGGCAGGTAACTGTAACTTCGATACTAATTATGACAAGTAACAGGAACTTCGATACTAATTATGTCAAATAACTGTAACTTCGAAATCAATTATGACAGGTAACTGTAACATCGATAATAATTATGACCAGTAACTGTAATTTCGAAACAAATTATGGCAGGTAACTGTAACTTCGATACTAATTATGACAAATAACTCTAACTTCATTACAAATTATGACAAGTAACTGTAATTTCGATACAAATTATGGCAGGTAACTGTAACTTCGTTACTAATTATGGCAGGTAACTGTAATTTCGATACAAATTATGGCAGGTAACAGTAACTACGATACTAATTATGACAGGTAACTGTAACTCCGATACTAATTATGACAAGTAACTGTAATTTCGATACAAATTATGGCAGGTAACTGTAACTTCGATACTAATGATGACAGAAAACAGTTACTTCGATACTAATTATGGCAGGTAACAGTAAATTCGATACTAATTATGGCAGGTAACTGTAAGTTCGATACTAATTATGACAGTTAACTGTAACTTCGTTACTAATTATGACAAGTAACTGTAATTTCGATACAAACTATGGCAGGTAACATTAACTTCGATACTAATTATGACAGGTAACAGTAGCTTCGATACTAATTATGACAAGTTACTGTAACTTCGATACTAATTATGACAGGTAACTGCAACTTCGTTACTAATTATGACAAGTAACTGTTATTTCGATACAAATTATGGCACGTAACTGTAATTTCGATACTAAATATGACAGGTGACAGTAACTTCGATACTAATTATGACAAGTTACACTAACTTCGATACTAATTATGACATGTAACAGTAACTTCGAAACTAATTATGGCAGGTAACTGTAACTTCGATACTAATTATGACAGGTAACAGTAACTTCGTTACTAATTATGACAAGTAACTGTAATTTCGATACAAATTATGGCACGTAACTGTAATTTGGATACTAATTATGACAGGTAACTGTAACTTCGATACTAATTATGACAAGTAACTCTAACTTCATTACAAATTATGACAAGTAACTGTAATTTCGATACAAATTATGTCAGGTAACTGTAACTTCGTTACTAATTATGGCAGGTAACTGTAATTTCGATACAAATTATGGCAGGTAACTGTAATTTCGATAATAATTATGGCACGTAACTGTAATTTCGATAATAATTATGACAGGTAACTGTAACATCGTTACTAATTATGGCAGGTAACTGTAATTTCGTTACTAATTATGACGAGTAACTGTAGCTTCGATACTAATTATGACAGGTACCTGTAACTCCGTTACAAATTATGACAAGTAACTGTAATTTCGATACAAATTATTGCAGGTAACTGTAACTTCGATACTATTTATGACAGGTAACAGTTACTTCGATACTAATTATGACAAGTAACTGTAATTTCGATACAAATTTTGGCAGGTAACTGTAACTTCGATATTAATTATGACAAGTAACTGTAACATCGTTACTAATTATGACAAGTAACTGTAATTTCGATACAAATAATGGCAGGTAACTGTAACTTCGATACTATTTATGACAGGTAAAAGTAACTTCAATACTAATTATGACAGGTAACTGTAACTTTGCTACTAATTATGACAAGTAACTGTAATTTCGAAACAAATTATGACAGGTAACTGTAACATCGTTAATAATTATGACAAGTAACTGTTACTTCCTTACTAATTATGACAAGTAACTGTAATTTCGATACTAATTATGACAGGTAACTGTAAGTTCGTTAATAATTATGACAAGTAACTGTAACTTCCTTACTAATTATGACAAGTAACTGTAATTTCGATACAAATTATGGCAGGTCACAGTAACTTCGATACTAATTAAGACAGGTAACTGTAACATCGATACTAATTATGACAAGGAACTGTAATTTCGATACAAATTATTACAGGTAACAGTAACTTCGATACTAATTATGACAGGTAACTGTAACTTCCTTACTAATTATGACAAGTAACTGTAATTTCGATACTAATTATGACAGGTAACTGTAACTTGGATATTAATAATGACAAGTAACTGTAACTTCGTTACTAATTATGAGAAGTAACTGTAATTTTGATACAAATTATGGCAGGTAACTGTAACTTCGAGACTAATTATGACTGGTAACAGTTGCTTCTATACTAATTATGACAAGTAACTGTAACTTCGAAACTAATTATGACAGGTAACTGTAACATCGATACTAATTATGACAGGTAACTGTAATTTCGATACTAATTATGACAGGTAACTGTAACTTCGATACTAATTATGACAAGTAACTGTAATTTCGATACAAATTTTGGCAGGTAACTGTAACTTCGATATTAATTATGACAAGTAACTGTAACATCGTTACTAATTATGACAAGTAACTGTAATTTCGATACAAATAATGGCAGGTAACTGTAACTTCGATATAATTTTTGACAGGTAAAAGTAACTTCAATACTAATTATGACAGGTAACTGTAACTTTGCTACTAATTATGACAAGTAAGTGTAATTTCGAAACAAATTATGACAGGTAACTGTAACTTCGTTAATAATTATGACAAGTAACTGTAACTTCCTTACTAATTATGACAAGTAACTCTAATTTCGATACTAATTATGACAGGTAACTGTAAGTTCGTTAATAATTATGACAAGTAACTGTAACTTCCTTACTAATTATGACAAGTAACTGTAATTTCGATACAAATTATGGCAGGTCACAGTAACGTCGATACTAATTAAGACAGGTAACTGTAACATCGATACTAATTATGACAAGGAACTGTAATTTCGATACAAATTATGACAGGTAACAGTAACTTCAATACTAATTATGACAGGTATCTGTAACTTCGTTAATAATTATGGCAGGTAACTGTAATTTCGATACAAATTATGGCAGGTAACAGTAACTACGATACTAATTATGACAGGTAACTGTAACTCCGATACTAATTATGACAAGTAACTGTAATTTCGATACAAATTATGGCAGGTAACTGTAACTTCGATACTAATGATGACAGAAAACAGTAACTTCGATACTAATTATGGCAGGTAACAGTAAATTCGATACTAATTATGGCAGGTAACTGTAAGTTCGATACTAATTATGACAGTTAACTCTAACTTCGTTACTAATTATGACAAGTAACTGTAATTTCAATACAAATTATGGCAGGTAACAGTAACTTCGATACTAATTATGACAGGTAACAGTAGCTTCGATACTAATTATGACAAGTTACTGTAACTTCGATACTAATTATGACAGGTAACTGCAACTTCGTTACTAATTATGACAAGTAACTGTTATTTGGATACAAATTATGGCACGTAACTGTAATTTCGATACTAAATATGGCAGGTGACAGTAACTTCGATACTAATTATGACAAGTTACACTAACTTCGATACTAATTATGACAGGTAACAGTAACTTCGAAACTAATTATGGCAGGTAACTGTAACTTCGATACTAATTATGACAGGTAACTGTAACTTCGTTACTAATTATGACAAGTAACTGTAATTTCGATACAAATTATGGCACGTAACTGTAATTTGGCTACTAATTATGACAGGTAACTGTAACTTCGATACTAATTATGACAAGTAACTCTCACTTCATTACAAATTATGACAAGTAACTGTAATTTCGATACAAATTATGTTAGGTAACTGTAACTTCGTTACTAATTATGGCAGGTAACTGTAATTTCGATACAAATTATGGCAGGTAACAGTAACTTCGATAATAATTATGACAAGTAACTGCATCTTCGATACTAATTATGGCAGGTAACTGTAATTTCGATAATAATTATGGCACGTAACTGTAATTTCGATAATAATTATGACAGGTAACTGTAACTTCGTTACTAATTATGGCAGGTAACTGTAATTTCGCTACTAATTATGACGAGTAACTGTAGCTACGATATTAATTATGACAGGTACCTGTAACTCCGTTACAAATTATGACAAGTAACTGTAATTTCGATACAAATTATTGCAGGTAACTGTAACTTCGATACTATTTATGACAGGTAACAGTTACTTCGATACTAATTATGACAAGTAACTGTAATTTCGATACAAATTTTGGCAGGTAACTGTAACTTCGATTTTAATTATGAAAAGTAACTGTAACATCGTTACTAATTATGACAAGTAACTGTAATTTCGATACAAATAATGGCAGGTAACTGTAACTTCGATACTATTTATGACAGGTAAAAGTAACTTCAATACTAATTATGACAGGTAACTGTAACTTTGCTACTAATTATGACAAGTAACTGTAATTTCGAAACAAATTATGACAGGTAACTGTAACATCGTTAATAATTATGACAAGTAACTGTAACTTCCTTACTAATTATTACAAGTAACTGTAATTTCGATACTAATTATGACAGGTAACTGTAAGTTCGTTAATAATTATGACAAGTAACTGTAACTTCCTTACTAGTTATGACAAGTAACTGTAATTTCGATACAAATTATGGCAGGTCACAGTAACTTCGATACTAATTAAGATAGGTAACTGTAACATCGATACTAATTATGACAAGGAACTGTAATTTCGATACAAATTATGACAGGTAACAGTAACTTCGATACTAATTATGACAGGTAACTGTAACTTCCTTACTAATTATGACATGTAACTGTAATTTCGATACTAATTATGACAGGTAACTGTAACTTCGATATTAATAATGACAAGTAACTGTAACTTCGTTACTAATTATGAGAAGTAACTGTAATTTCGATACAAATTATGGCAGGTAACTGTAACTTCGAGACTAATTATGACAGGTAACAGCTGCTTCTATACTAATTATGACAAGTAACTGTAACTTCGAAACTAATTATGACAGGTAACTGTAAGTTCGTTAATAATTATGACAAGTAACTGTAACTTCCTTACTAATTATGACAAGCAACTGTAATTTCGATACAAATTATGGCAGGTCACAGTAACTTCGATACTAATTAAGACAGGTAACTGTAACATCGATACTAATTATGACAAGGAACTGTAATTTCGATACAAATTATGACAGGTAACAGTAACTTCGATACTAATTATGACAGGTAACTGTAACTTCCTTACTAATTATGTCAAGTAACTGTAATTTCGATACTAATTATGACAGGTAACTGTAACTTGGATATTAATAATGACAAGTAACTGTAACTTCGTTACTAATTATGAGAAGTAACTGTAATTTTGATACAAATTATGGCAGGTAACTGTAACTTCAAGACTAATTATGACTGGTAACAGTTGCTTCTATACTAATTGTGACAAGTAACTGTAACTTCGAAACTAATTATGACAGGTAACTGTAACATCGTTACTAATTATGACAGGTAACTGTAATTTCGATACTAATTATGACAGGTAACTGTAACTTCGATACTAATTATGACAAGTAACTGTAATTTCGATACAAATTTTGGCAGGTAACTGTAACTTCGATATTAATTATGACAAGTAACTGTAACATCGTTACTAATTATGACAAGTAACTGTAATTTCGATACAAATAATGGCAGGTAACTGTAACTTCGATACTATTTTTGACAGGTAAAAGTAACTTCAATACTAATTATGACAGGTAACTGTAACTTTGCTACTAATTATGACAAGTAAGTGTAATTTCGAAACAAATTATGACAGGTAACTGTAACTTCGTTAATAATTATGACAAGTAACTGTAACTTCCTTACTAATTATGACAAGTAACTGTAATTTCGATACTAATTATGACAGGTAAATGTAAGTTCGTTAATAATTATGACAAGTAACTGTAACTTCCTTACTAATTATGACAAGTAACTGTAATTTCGATACAAATTATGGCAGGTCACAGTAACGTCGATACTAATTAAGACAGGTAACTGTAACATCGATACTAATTATGACAAGGAACTGTAATTTCGATACAAATTATGACAGGTAACAGTAACTTCAATACTAATTATGACAGGTAACTGTAACTTCGTTACTAATTATGGCAGGTAACTGTAATTTCGATACAAATTATGGCAGGTAACAGTAACTACGATACTAATTATGACAGGTAACTGTAACTCCGATACTAATTATGACAAGTAACTGTAATTTCGATACAAATTATGGCAGGTAACTGTAACTTCGATACTAATGATGACAGAAAACAGTAACTTCGATACTAATTATGGCAGGTAACAGTAAATTCGATACTAATTATGGCAGGTAACTGTATGTTCGATACTAATTATGAAAGTTAACTCTAACTTCGTTACTAATTATGACAAGTAACTGTAAATTCAATACAAATTATGGCAGGTAACAGTAACTTCGATACTAATTATGACAGGTAACAGTAGCTTCGATACTAATTATGACAAGTTACTGTAACTTCGATACTAATTATGACAGGTAACTGCAACTTCGTTACTAATTATGACAAGTAACTGTTATTTCGATACAAATTATGGCACGTAACTGTAATTTCGATACTAAATATGGCAGGTGACAGTAACTTCGATACTAATTATGACAAGTTACACTAACTTCGATACTAATTATGACAGGTAACAGTAACTTCGAAACTAATTATGGCAGGTAACTGTAACTTCGATACTAATTATGACAGGTAACTGTAACTTCGTTACTAATTATGACAAGTAACTGTAATTTCGATACAAATTATGGCACGTAACTGTAATTTGGATACTAATTATGACAGGTAACTGTAACTTCGATACTAATTATGACAAGTAACTCTCACTTCATTACAAATTATGACAAGTAACTGTAATTTCGATACAAATTATGTCAGGTAACTGTAACTTCGTTACTAATTATGGCAGGTAACTGTAATTTCGATACAAATTATGGCAGGTAACAGTAACTTCGATAATAATTATGACAGGTAACTGTAACTTCGTTACTAATTATGGCAGGTAACTGTAATTTCGTTACTAATTATGACGAGTAACTGTAGCTTCGATATTAATTATGACAGGTACCTGTAACTCCGTTACAAATTATGACAAGTAACTGTAATTTCGATACAAATTATTGCAGGTAACTGTAACTTCGATACTATTTATGACAGGTAACAGTTACTTCGATACTAATTATGACAAGTAACTGTAATTTCGATACAAATTTTGGCAGGTAACTGTAACTTCGATATTAATTATGACAAGTAACTGTAACATCGTTACTAATTATGACAAGTAACTGTAATTTCGATACAAATAATGGCAGGTAACTGTAACTTCGATACTATTTATGACAGGTAAAAGTAACTTCAATACTAATTATGACAGGTAACTGTAACTTTGCTACTAATTATGACAAGTAACTGTAATTTCGAAACAAATTATGACAGGTAACTGTAACATCGTTAATAATTATGACAAGTAACTGTTACTTCCTTACTAATTATGACAAGTAACTGTAATTTCGATACTAATTATGACAGGTAACTGTAAGTTCGTTAATAATTATGACAAGTAACTGTAACTTCCTTACTAATTATGACAAGCAACTGTAATTTCGATACAAATTATGGCAGGTCACAGTAACTTCGATACTAATTAAGACAGGTAACTGTAACATCGATACTAATTATGACAAGGAACTGTAATTTCGATACAAATTATGACAGGTAACAGTAACTTCGATACTAATTATGACAGGTAACTGTAACTTCCTTACTAATTATGTCAAGTAACTGTAATTTCGATACTAATTATGACAGGTAACTGTAACTTGGATATTAATAATGACAAGTAACTGTAACTTCGTTACTAATTATGAGAAGTAACTGTAATTTTGATACAAATTATGGCAGGTAACTGTAACTTCGAGACTAATTATGACTGGTAACAGTTGCTTCTATACTAATTATGACAAGTAACTGTAACTTCGAAACTAATTATGACAGGTAACTGTAACATCGTTACTAATTATGACAGGTAACTGTAATTTCGATACTAATTATGACAGGTAACTGTAACTTCGATACTAATTATGACAAGTAACTGTAATTTCGATACAAATTTTGGCAGGTAACTGTAACTTCGATATTAATTATGACAAGTAACTGTAACATCGTTACTAATTATGACAAGTAACTGTAATTTCGATACAAATAATGGCAGGTAACTGTAACTTCGATACTATTTTTGACAGGTAAAAGTAACTTCAATACTAATTATGACAGGTAACTGTAACTTTGCTACTAATTATGACAAGTAAGTGTAATTTCGAAACAAATTATGACAGGTAACTGTAACTTCGTTAATAATTATGACAAGTAACTGTAACTTCCTTACTAATTATGACAAGTAACTGTAATTTCGATACTAATTATGACAGGTAAATGTAAGTTCGTTAATAATTATGACAAGTAACTGTAACTTCCTTACTAATTATGACAAGTAACTGTAATTTCGATACAAATTATGGCAGGTCACAGTAACGTCGATACTAATTAAGACAGGTAACTGTAACATCGATACTAATTATGACAAGGAACTGTAATTTCGATACAAATTATGACAGGTAACAGTAACTTCAATACTAATTATGACAGGTAACTGTAACTTCGTTACTAATTATGGCAGGTAACTGTAATTTTGATACAAATTATGGCAGGTAACAGTAACTACGATACTAATTATGACAGGTAACTGTAACTCCGATACTAATTATGACAAGTAACTGTAATTTCGATACAAATTATGGCAGGTAACTGTAACTTCGATACTAATGATGACAGAAAACAGTAACTTCGATACTAATTATGGCAGGTAACAGTAAATTCGATACTAATTATGGCAGGTAACTGTATGTTCGATACTAATTATGAAAGTTAACTCTAACTTCGTTACTAATTATGACAAGTAACTGTAAATTCAATACAAATTATGGCAGGTAACAGTAACTTCGATACTAATTATGACAGGTAACAGTAGCTTCGATACTAATTATGACAAGTTACTGTAACTTCGATACTAATTATGACAGGTAACTGCAACTTCGTTACTAATTATGACAAGTAACTGTTATTTCGATACAAATTATGGCACGTAACTGTAATTTCGATACTAAATATGGCAGGTGACAGTAACTTCGATACTAATTATGACAAGTTACACTAACTTCGATACTAATTATGACAGGTAACAGTAACTTCGAAACTAATTATGGCAGGTAACTGTAACTTCGATACTAATTATGACAGGTAACTGTAACTTCGTTACTAATTATGACAAGTAACTGTAATTTCGATACAAATTATGGCACGTAACTGTAATTTGGATACTAATTATGACAGGTAACTGTAACTTCGATACTAATTATGACAAGTAACTCTCACTTCATTACAAATTATGACAAGTAACTGTAATTTCGATACAAATTATGTCAGGTACCTGTAACTTCGTTACTAATTATGGCAGGTAACTGTAATTTCGATACAAATTATGGCAGGTAACAGTAACTTCGATAATAATTATGACAAGTAACTGCATCTTCGATACTAATTATGGCAGGTAACTGTAATTTCGATAATAATTATGGCACGTAACTGTAATTTCGATAATAATTATGACAGGTAACTGTAACTTCGTTACTAATTATGGCAGGTAACTGTAATTTCGTTACTAATTATGACGAGTAACTGTAGCTTCGATACTAATTATGACAGGTACCTGTAACTCCGTTACAAATTATGACAAGTAACTGTAATTTCGATACAAATTATTGCAGGTAACTGTAACTTCGATACTATTTATGACAGGTAACAGTTACTTCGATACTAATTATGACAAGTAACTGTAATTTCGATACAAATTTTGGCAGGTAACTGTAACTTCGATATTAATTATGAAAAGTAACTGTAACATCGTTACTAATTATGACAAGTAACTGTAATTTCGATACAAATAATGGCAGGTAACTGTAACTTCGATACTATTTATGACAGGTAAAAGTAACTTCAATACTAATTATGACAGGTAACTGTAACTTTGCTACTAATTATGACAAGTAACTGTAATTTCGAAACAAATTATGACTGGTAACTGTAACATCGTTAATAATTATGACAAGTAACTGTAACTTCCTTACTAATTATGACAAGTAACTGTAATTTCGATACTAATTATGACAGGTAACTGTAAGTTCGTTAATAATTATGACAAGTAACTGTAACTTCCTTACTAATTATGACAAGTAACTGTAATTTCGATACAAATTATGGCAGGTCACAGTAACTTCGATACTAATTAAGATAGGTAACTGTAACATCGATACTAATTATGACAAGGAACTGTAATTTCGATACAAATTATGACAGGTAACAGTAACTTCGATACTAATTATGACAGGTAACTGTAACTTCCTTACTAATTATGACATGTAACTGTAATTTCGACACTAATTATGACAGGTAACTGTAACTTCGATATTAATAATGACAAGTAACTGTAACTTCGTTACTAATTATGAGAAGTAACTGTAATTTCGATACAAATTATGGCAGGTAACTGTAACTTCGAGACTAATTATGACAGGTAACAGTTGCTTCTATACTAATTATGACAAGTAACTGTAACTTCGAAACTAATTATGACAGGTAACTGTAACATCGTTACTAATTATGACAGGTAACTGTAATTTCGATACTAATTATGACAGGTAACTGTAACTTCGATACTAATTATGACAAGTAACTGTAATTTCGATACAAATTTTTCAGGTAACTGTAACTTCGATATTAATTATGATAAGTAACTGTAACATCGTTACTAATTATGACAAGTAACTGTAATTTCGATACAAATAATGGCAGGTAACTGTAAGTTCGTTAATAATTATGACAAGTAACTGTAACTTCCTTACTAATTATGACAAGTAACTGTAATTTCGATACAAATTATGGCAGGTCACAGTAACTTCGATACTAATTAAGACAGGTAACAGTTGCTTCTATACTAATTATGACAAGTAACTGTAACTTCGATACTATTTATGACAGGTAAAAGTAACTTCAATACTAATTATGACAGGTAACTGTAACTTTGCTACTAATTATGAGAAGTAAGTGTAATTTCGAAACAAATTATGACAGGTAACTGTAACTTCGTTAATAATTATGACAAGTAACTGTAACTTCCTTACTAATTATGACAAGTAACTGTAATTTCGATACTAATTATGACAGGTAACTGTAAGTTCGTTAATAATTATGACAAGTAACTGTAACTTCCTTACTAATTATGACAAGTAACTGTAATTTCGATACAAATTATGGCAGGTCACAGTAACTTCGATACTAATTAAGACAGGTAACTGTAACATCGATACTAATTATGACAAGGAACTGTAATTTCGATACAAATTATGACAGGTAACAGTAACTTCGATACTAATTATGACAGGTAACTGTAACAACCTTACTAATTATGACAAGTAACTGTAATTTCGATACTAATTATGACAGGTAACTGTAACTTCGATATTAATAATGACAAGTAACTGTAACTTCGTTACTAATTATGAGAAGTAACTGTAATTTCGATACAAATTATGGCAGGTAACTGTAACTTCGAGAATAATTATGACAGGTAACAGTAACTTCGATACTAATTATGACAAGTAACAGTTGCTTCTATACTAATTATGACAAGTAACTGTAACTTCGAAACTAATTATGACAGGTAACTGTAACATCGTTACTAATTATGACAAGTAACTGTAATTTCGATACAAATTATGGCAGGTAACTGTAACTTCGATAATAATTATGACTGGTAACTGTAACTTCGATACTAATTATGACAAGTAACTCTAACTTCATTACAAATTATGACAAGTAACTGTAATTTCGATACAAATTATGTCAGGTAACTGTAACTTCGATAATAATTATGACAAGTAACTGCATCTTCGATACTAATTATGGCAGGTAACTGTAATTTCGATAATAATTATGGCACGTAACTGTAATTTCGATAATAATTATGACAGGTAACTGTAACTTCGTTACTAATTATGGCAGGTAACTGTAATTTCGTTACTAATTATGACGAGTAACTGTAGCTTCGATATTAATTATGACAGGTACCTGTAACTCCGTTACAAATTATGAAAAGTAACTGTAATTTCGATACAAATTATTGCAGGTAACTGTAACTTCGATACTATTTATGACAGGTAACAGTTACTTCGATACTAATTATGACAAGTAACTGTAATTTCGATACAAATTTTGGCAGGTAACTGTAACTTCGATATTAATTATGACAAGTAACTGTAACATCGTTACTAATTATGACAAGTAACTGTAATTTCGATACAAATAATGGCAGGTAACTGTAACATCGATACTATTTATGACAGGTAAAAGTAACTTCAATACTAATTATGACAGGTAACTGTAACTTTGCTACTAATTATGACAAGTAACTGTAATTTCGAAACAAATTATGACAGGTAACTGTAACATCGTTAATAATTATGACAAGTAACTGTTACTTCCTTACTAATTATGACAAGTAACTGTAATTTCGATACTAATTATGACAGGTAACTGTAAGTTCGTTAATAATTATGACAAGTAACTGTAACTTCCTTACTAATTATGACAAGCAACTGTAATTTCGATACAAATTATGGCAGGTCACAGTAACTTCGATACTAATTAAGACAGGTAACTGTAACATCGATACTAATTATGACAAGGAACTGTAATTTCGATACAAATTATGACAGGTAACAGTAACTTCGATACTAATTATGACAGGTAACTGTAACTTCCTTACTAATTATGTCAAGTAACTGTAATTTCGATACTAATTATGACAGGTAACTGTAACTTGGATATTAATAATGACAAGTAACTGTAACTTCGTTACTAATTATGAGAAGTAACTGTAATTTTGATACAAATTATGGCAGGTAACTGTAACTTCGAGACTAATTATGACTGGTAACAGTTGCTTCTATACTAATTATGACAAGTAACTGTAACTTCGAAACTAATTATGACAGGTAACTGTAACATCGTTACTAATTATGACAGGTAACTGTAATTTCGATACTAATTATGACAGGTAACTGTAACTTCGATACTAATTATGACAAGTAACTGTAATTTCGATACAAATTTTGGCAGGTAACTGTAACTTCGATATTAATTATGACAAGTAACTGTAACATCGTTACTAATTATGACAAGTAACTGTAATTTCGATACAAATAATGGCAGGTAACTGTAACTTCGATACTATTTTTGACAGGTAAAAGTAACTTCAATACTAATTATGACAGGTAACTGTAACTTTGCTACTAATTATGACAAGTAAGTGTAATTTCGAAACAAATTATGACAGGTAACTGTAACTTCGTTAATAATTATGACAAGTAACTGTAACTTCCTTACTAATTATGACAAGTAACTGTAATTTCGATACTAATTATGACAGGTAAATGTAAGTTCGTTAATAATTATGACAAGTAACTGTAACTTCCTTACTAATTATGACAAGTAACTGTAATTTCGATACAAATTATGGCAGGTCACAGTAACGTCGATACTAATTAAGACAGGTAACTGTAACATCGATACTAATTATGACAAGGAACTGTAATTTCGATACAAATTATGACAGGTAACAGTAACTTCAATACTAATTATGACAGGTAACTGTAACTTCGTTACTAATTATGGCAGGTAACTGTAATTTCGATACAAATTATGGCAGGTAACAGTAACTACGATACTAATTATGACAGGTAACTGTAACTCCGATACTAATTATGACAAGTAACTGTAATTTCGATACAAATTATGGCAGGTAACTGTAACTTCGATACTAATGATGACAGAAAACAGTAACTTCGATACTAATTATGGCAGGTAACAGTAAATTCGATACTAATTATGGCAGGTAACTGTATGTTCGATACTAATTATGAAAGTTAACTCTAACTTCGTTACTAATTATGACAAGTAACTGTAAATTCAATACAAATTATGGCAGGTAACAGTAACTTCGATACTAATTATGACAGGTAACAGTAGCTTCGATACTAATTATGACAAGTTACTGTAACTTCGATACTAATTATGACAGGTAACTGCAACTTCGTTACTAATTATGACAAGTAACTGTTATTTCGATACAAATTATGGCACGTAACTGTAATTTCGATACTAAATATGGCAGGTGACAGTAACTTCGATACTAATTATGACAAGTTACACTAACTTCGATACTAATTATGACAGGTAACAGTAACTTCGAAACTAATTATGGCAGGTAACTGTAACTTCGATACTAATTATGACAGGTAACTGTAACTTCGTTACTAATTATGACAAGTAACTGTAATTTCGATACAAATTATGGCACGTAACTGTAATTTGGATACTAATTATGACAGGTAACTGTAACTTCGATACTAATTATGACAAGTAACTCTCACTTCATTACAAATTATGACAAGTAACTGTAATTTCGATACAAATTATGTCAGGTAACTGTAACTTCGTTACTAATTATGGCAGGTAACTGTAATTTCGATACAAATTATGGCAGGTAACAGTAACTTCGATAATAATTATGACAGGTAACTGTAACTTCGTTACTAATTATGGCAGGTAACTGTAATTTCGTTACTAATTATGACGAGTAACTGTAGCTTCGATATTAATTATGACAGGTACCTGTAACTCCGTTACAAATTATGACAAGTAACTGTAATTTCGATACAAATTATTGCAGGTAACTGTAACTTCGATACTATTTATGACAGGTAACAGTTACTTCGATACTAATTATGACAAGTAACTGTAATTTCGATACAAATTTTGGCAGGTAACTGTAACTTCGATATTAATTATGACAAGTAACTGTAACATCGTTACTAATTATGACAAGTAACTGTAATTTCGATACAAATAATGGCAGGTAACTGTAACTTCGATACTATTTATGACAGGTAAAAGTAACTTCAATACTAATTATGACAGGTAACTGTAACTTTGCTACTAATTATGACAAGTAACTGTAATTTCGAAACAAATTATGACAGGTAACTGTAACATCGTTAATAATTATGACAAGTAACTGTTACTTCCTTACTAATTATGACAAGTAACTGTAATTTCGATACTAATTATGACAGGTAACTGTAAGTTCGTTAATAATTATGACAAGTAACTGTAACTTCCTTACTAATTATGACAAGCAACTGTAATTTCGATACAAATTATGGCAGGTCACAGTAACTTCGATACTAATTAAGACAGGTAACTGTAACATCGATACTAATTATGACAAGGAACTGTAATTTCGATACAAATTATGACAGGTAACAGTAACTTCGATACTAATTATGACAGGTAACTGTAACTTCCTTACTAATTATGTCAAGTAACTGTAATTTCGATACTAATTATGACAGGTAACTGTAACTTGGATATTAATAATGACAAGTAACTGTAACTTCGTTACTAATTATGAGAAGTAACTGTAATTTTGATACAAATTATGGCAGGTAACTGTAACTTCGAGACTAATTATGACTGGTAACAGTTGCTTCTATACTAATTATGACAAGTAACTGTAACTTCGAAACTAATTATGACAGGTAACTGTAACATCGTTACTAATTATGACAGGTAACTGTAATTTCGATACTAATTATGACAGGTAACTGTAACTTCGATACTAATTATGACAAGTAACTGTAATTTCGATACACATTTTGGCAGGTAACTGTAACTTCGATATTAATTATGACAAGTAACTGTAACATCGTTACTAATTATGACAAGTAACTGTAATTTCGATACAAATAATGGCAGGTAACTGTAACTTCGATACTATTTTTGACAGGTAAAAGTAACTTCAATACTAATTATGACAGGTAACTGTAACTTCGTTACTAATTATGGCAGGTAACTGTAATTTCGATACAAATTATGGCAGGTAACAGTAACTACGATACTAATTATGACAGGTAACTGTAACTCCGATACTAATTATGACAAGTAACTGTAATTTCGATACAAATTATGGCAGGTAACTGTAACTTCGATACTAATGATGACAGAAAACAGTAACTTCGATACTAATTATGGCAGGTAACAGTAAATTCGATACTAATTATGGCAGGTAACTGTATGTTCGATACTAATTATGAAAGTTAACTCTAACTTCGTTACTAATTATGACAAGTAACTGTAAATTCAATACAAATTATGGCAGGTAACAGTAACTTCGATACTAATTATGACAGGTAACAGTAGCTTCGATACTAATTATGACAAGTTACTGTAACTTCGATACTAATTATGACAGGTAACTGCAACTTCGTTACTAATTATGACAAGTAACTGTTATTTCGATACAAATTATGGCACGTAACTGTAATTTCGATACTAAATATGGCAGGTGACAGTAACTTCGATACTAATTATGACAAGTTACACTAACTTCGATACTAATTATGACAGGTAACAGTAACTTCGAAACTAATTATGGCAGGTAACTGTAACTTCGATACTAATTATGACAGGTAACTGTAACTTCGTTACTAATTATGACAAGTAACTGTAATTTCGATACAAATTATGGCACGTAACTGTAATTTGGATACTAATTATGACAGGTAACTGTAACTTCGATACTAATTATGACAAGTAACTCTCACTTCATTACAAATTATGACAAGTAACTGTAATTTCGATACAAATTATGTCAGGTAACTGTAACTTCGTTACTAATTATGGCAGGTAACTGTAATTTCGATACAAATTATGGCAGGTAACAGTAACTTCGATAATAATTATGACAAGTAACTGCATCTTCGATACTAATTATGGCAGGTAACTGTAATTTCGATAATAATTATGGCACGTAACTGTAATTTCGATAATAATTATGACAGGTAACTGTAACTTCGTTACTAATTATGGCAGGTAACTGTAATTTCGTTACTAATTATGACGAGTAACTGTAGCTTCGATACTAATTATGACAGGTACCTGTAACTCCGTTACAAATTATGACAAGTAACTGTAATTTCGATACAAATTATTGCAGGTAACTGTAACTTCGATACTATTTATGACAGGTAACAGTTACTTCGATACTAATTATGACAAGTAACTGTAATTTCGATACAAATTTTGGCAGGTAACTGTAACTTCGATATTAATTATGAAAAGTAACTGTAACATCGTTACTAATTATGACAAGTAACTGTAATTTCGATACAAATAATGGCAGGTAACTGTAACTTCGATACTATTTATGACAGGTAAAAGTAACTTCAATACTAATTATGACAGGTAACTGTAACTTTGCTACTAATTATGACAAGTAACTGTAATTTCGAAACAAATTATGACTGGTAACTGTAACATCGTTAATAATTATGACAAAAAACTGTAACTTCCTTACTAATTATTACAAGTAACTGTAATTTCGATACTAATTATGACAGGTAACTGTAAGTTCGTTAATAATTATGACAAGTAACTGTAACTTCCTTACTAATTATGACAAGTAACTGTAATTTCGATACAAATTATGGCAGGTCACAGTAACTTCGATACTAATTAAGATAGGTAACTGTAACATCGATACTAATTATGACAAGGAACTGTAATTTCGATACAAATTATGACAGGTAACAGTAACTTCGATACTAATTATGACAGGTAACTGTAACTTCCTTACTAATTATGACATGTAACTGTAATTTCGACACTAATTATGACAGGTAACTGTAACTTCGATATTAATAATGACAAGTAACTGTAACTTCGTTACTAATTATGAGAAGTAACTGTAATTTCGATACAAATTATGGCAGGTAACTGTAACTTCGAGACTAATTATGACAGGTAACAGTTGCTTCTATACTAATTATGACAAGTAACTGTAACTTCGAAACTAATTATGACAGGTAACTGTAACATCGTTACTAATTATGACAGGTAACTGTAATTTCGATACTAATTATGACAGGTAACTGTAACTTCGATACTAATTATGACAAGTAACTGTAATTTCGATACAAATTTTGGCAGGTAACTGTAACTTCGATATTAGTTATGACAAGTAACTGTAACATCGTTACTAATTATGACAAGTAACTGTAATTTCGATACAAATAATGGCAGGTAACTGTAACTTCGATACTATTTATGACAGGTAAAAGTAACTTCAATACTAATTATGACAGGTAACTGTAACTTTGCTACTAATTATGAGAAGTAAGTGTAATTTCGAAACAAATTATGACAGGTAACTGTAACTTCGTTAATAATTATGACAAGTAACTGTAACTTCCTTACTAATTATGACAAGTAACTGTAATTTCGATACTAATTATGACAGGTAACTGTAAGTTCGTTAATAATTATGACAAGTAACTGTAACTTCCTTACTAATTATGACAAGTAACTGTAATTTCGATACAAATTATGGCAGGTCACAGTAACTTCGATACTAATTAAGACAGGTAACTGTAACATCGATACTAATTATGACAAGGAACTGTAATTTCGATACAAATTATGACAGGTAACAGTAACTTCGATACTAATTATGACAGGTAACTGTAACTACCTTACTAATTATGACAAGTAACTATAATTTCGATACTAATTATGACAGGTAACTGTAACTTCGATATTAATAATGACAAGTAACTGTAACTTCGTTACTAATTATGAGAAGTAACTGTAATTTCGATACAAATTATGGCAGGTAACTGTAACTTCGAGACTAATTATGACAGGTAACAGTAACTTCGATACTAATTATGACAAGTAACAGTTGCTTCTATACTAATTATAACAAGTAACTGTAACTTCGAAACTAATTATGACAGGTAACTGTAACATCGTTACTAATTATGACAAGTAACTGTAATTTCGATACAAATTATGGCAGGTAACTGTAACTTCGATAATA
Organism: Meconema thalassinum; assembly: GCA_946902985.2. Lineage (NCBI taxonomy): Eukaryota > Metazoa > Arthropoda > Insecta > Orthoptera > Tettigoniidae > Meconema > Meconema thalassinum. The sequence continues at coordinate 1,174,726,106 of OX336388.2, read as the reverse complement.
ATTATGACTGGTAACTGTAACTTCGATACTAATTATGACAAGTAACTGTAACATAGATACTAATTATGACAGGTAACAGTAACTTCGATACTAATTATGACAAGTAACTCTAACTTCATTACAAATTATGACAAGTAACTATAATTTCGATACAAATTATGGCAGGTAACTGTAACTTCGTTACTAATTATGGCAGGTAACTGTAATTTCGATACAAATTATGGCAGGTAACAGTAACTACGATACTAATGATGACAGAAAACAGTACCTTCGATACTAATTATGGCAGGTAACAGTAAATTCGATACTAATTATGGCAGGTAACTGTAAGTTCGATACTAATTATGACAGTTAACTGTAACTTCGTTACTAATTATGACAAGTAACTGTAATTTCGATACAAATTATGGCAGGTAACAGTAACTCCGATACTAATTATGACAGGTAACAGTAGCTTCGATACTAATTATGACAAGTTACTGTAACTTCGATACTAATTATGACAGGTAACTGCAACTTCGTTACTAATTATGACAAGTAACTGTCATTTCGATACAAATTATGGCACGTAACTGTAATTTCGATACTAAATATGGCAGGTGACAGTAACTTCGATACTAATTATGACAAGTTACACTAACTTCGATACTAATTATGACAGGTAACAGTAACTTCGATACTAATTATGGCAGGTAACTGTAACTTCGATACTAATTATGACAGGTAACTGTAACTTCGTTACTAATTATGACAAGTAACTGTAATTTCGATACAAATTATGGCACGTAACTGTAATTTGGATACTAATTATGACAGGTAACTGTAACTTCGATACTAGTTATGACAAGTAACTCTATCTTCATTACAAATTATGACAAGTAACTGTAATTTCGATACAAATTATGTCAGGTAACTGTAACTTCGTTACTAATTATGGCAGGTAACTGTAATTTCGATACAAATTATGGCAGGTAACAGTAACTTCGATAATAATTATGACAAGTAACTGCATCTTCGATACTAATTATGGCAGGTAACTGTAATTTCGATAATAATTATGGCACGTAACTGTAATTTCGATAATAATTATGACAGGTAAATGTAACTTCGTTACTAATTATGGCAGGTAACTGTAATTTCGTTACTAATTATGACAAGTAACTGTTGCTTCGATACTAATTATGACAGACACCTGTAACTCCGTTACAAATTATGACAAGTAACTGTAATTTCGATACAAATTATTGCAGGTAACTGTAACTTCGATACTATTTATGACAGGTAACAGTTACTTCGATACTAATTATGACAAGTAACAGTTACTTCGATACTAATTATGACAGGTAACTGTAACTTCGAAACTAATTATGACAGGTATACTAATTATGACAAGTAACTGTAATTTCGATACAAATTATGGCAGGTAACTGTAACTTCGATATTAATTATGACAGGTTACAGTAACCTCGATACTAATTATGACAAGTAAGTGTATCTTCGATACTAATTATGACGGGTAACTGTAACTTCGATACTAATTATGACTAGTAACTCTAACTTCGTTACTAATTAGGACAAGTAACTGTAATTTTGATAAAAAATTATGGCAGGTAACTGTAACTTCGATACTAATTATGACAGGTAACAGTAACTTCAATACTTATTATGACAGGTAACCGTAACTTCGTTACTAATTATGACAAGTAACTGTAATTTCGATACAAATTATGGCAGGTAACTGTAACATCGTTACTAATTATGAAAAGTAACTGTAATTTCGATACAAATTATGGCAGGTAACTGTAACTTCGATACAAATTATGACAGGTAACAGTAACTTCGATACTAATTATGACAGGTAACTGTAACTTCGTTACTAATTATGACAAGTAACTGTAATTTCGATACAAATTGTGACAGGTAACTGTAACTTCGTTACTAATTATGACAAGTAACTGTAATTTCGATACAAATTATGGCACGTTACTGTAATTTCGGTACTAATTATGACAGGTAACTGTAACTTCGATAATAATTAAGACAAGTAACTCTAACTTAATTACAAATTATGACAAGTAACTGTAATTTCGATACAAGTTATGGCAGGTAACTGTAACTTCGTTACTAATTATGGCAGGTAACTGTAATTTCGATACAAATTATGGCAGGTAACAGTAACTTCGATAATAATTATGACAGGTAATTGTAACTTCGATACTAATTATGGCAGGTAACTGTAATTTCGATAATAATTATGGCACGTAACTGTAATTTCGATAATAATTATGACAGGTAACTGTAACTTCGTTACTAATTATGGCAGGTAACTGTAATTTCGTTACTAATTATGACAAGTAACTGTAGCTTCGATACTAATTATGACAGGTAACGGTAACTTCGTTGCTAATTATGACAAGGAACTGTAATTTCGAAACAAATAATGGCAGGTAACTGTAACATCGATACTAATTATGACAGGTAACAGTAACTTCGATACTAATTATGACAGAAAACAGTAACTTCGATACTTATTATGACAGGTAACAGTAACTTCGATACTAATTACGGCAGGTAACTGTAATTTCGATACAAATTATGGCAGGTAATTGTAACTTCGTTACTAATTATGACAAGTAACTGTAATTTCGATACAAATTATGGCAGGTAACAGTAACTTCGATATTAATTATGACAGGTAACAGTAACTTCGATACTAATTATGACAAGTTACTGTAACTTCGATACTAATTATGACAGGTAACTGTAACTTCGTTACTAATTATGACAAGTAACTGTTATTTCGATACAAATGATGGCACTAAACTGTAATTTCGATACTAATTATGGCAGGTGACAGTAACTTCGATACTAATTATGACAAGTTACTGTAACTTCGATACTAATTATGACAGGTAACTGTAACTTCGTTACTAATTATGACAAGTAACTGTTATTTCGATACAAATTATGGCAGGTAACTGTAACATCGATACTAATTATGACAGATAACTGTAACTCCGATACTAATTATGACAAGTAACTCTAAATTCGTTACTAATTATGACAAGTAACTGTAATTTCGATACTAATTATGGCTGGTAACTGTAACTTCGTTACTAATTATGACATGTAACTCTAATTTCGATACAAATTATGGCAGGTAACTGTAACTTCGTTACTAATTATGGCAGGTAACTGTAATTTCGATACAAATTATGGCAGGTAACAGTAACTTCGATAATAATTATGACAAGTAACTGCATCTTCGATACTAATTATGGCAGGTAACTGTAATTTCGATAATAATTATGGCACGTAACTGTAATTTCGATAATAATTATGACAGGTAACTGTAACTTCGTTACAAATTATGGCAGGTAACTGTAATTTCGTTTCTAATTATGACAAGTAACTGTAGCTTCGACACTGATTATGACAGGTTACTGTAACTTCGTTACTAATTATGACAAGAAACTGTAATTTCGATACAAATTATGGCAGGTAACAGTAACTTCGATACTAATTATGACAGGTAACAGTAGCTTCGATACTAATTATGACAGAAAACAGTAACTTCGATACTTATTATGACAGGTAACAGTAACTTCGATACTAATTATGGTAGGTAACTGTAACTTCGATACTAATTATGACAGGTAACTGTAACTTCGTTACAAATTATGACAAGTAACTGTAATTTCGATACAAATTATTGCAGGTAACTGTAACTTCGATACTATTTATGACAGGTAACAGTTACTTCGATACTAATTATGACAAGTAACAGTAACTTCGATACTAATTATGACAGGTAACTGTAACTTCGAAACTAATTATGACAGGTAACTGTAACATCGTTACTAATTATGACAAGTAACTGTAATTTCGATACAAATTATGGCAGGTAACTGTAACTTCGATATTAATTATGACAGGTTAAAGTAACCTCGATACTAATTATGACAAGTAAGTGTATCTTCGATACTAATTATGACGGGTAACTGTAACTTCGATACTAATTATGACTAGTAACTCTAACTTCGTTACTAATTAGGACAAGTAACTGTAATTTTGATAAAAAATTATGGCAGGTAACTGTAACTTCGATACTAATTATGACAGGTAACAGTAACTTCAATACTAATTATGACAGGTAACTGTAACTTCGTTACTAATTAAGACAAGTAACTGTAATTTCGATACTAATTATGGCAGGTAACTGTAAAATCGTTACTAATTATGAAAAGTAACTGTAATTTCGATACAAATTATGGCAGGTAACTGTAACTTCGTAACTAATTATGACAAGTAACTGTAATTTCGATACAAATTATGGCAGGTAACAGTAAATTCGATACTAATTATGACAGGTAACTGTAACATTCGATGCTAATTATGACAAGGAACTGTAATTTCGATACAAATTATGACAGGTAACAGTAAATTCGATACTAATTATGACAGGTAACTGTAACTTTGTTACTAATTATGACAAGTAACTGTCATTTCGATACTAATTATGACAGGTAACTGTAACTTCGATATTATTTAAGACAAGTAACTGTAACTTCGCTACTAATTATGATAAGTAACTGTAATTTCGATACAAATTATGGCAGGTAACTGTAACTTCGATACTAACTATGACAGGTAACAGTAACTTCGTTACTAATTATGACAAGTAACTGTAATTTCGATACAAATTATGGCAGGTAACTGTAACTTCGAGACTAATTATGACAGGTAACAGTAACTTCGATACTAATTATGACAAGTAACAGTTACTTCGATACTAATTATGACAAGTAACTGTAACTTCGAAGCCAATTACGACAGGTAACTGTAACATCGTTACTAATTATGACATGAAACTGTAATTTCGATACAAATTATGGCAGGTAACTGTAACTTCGATACTAATTATGACAGGTAACAGTAAATTCGATACTAATTATGACAAGTAACAGTTACTTCGATACTAATTATGACAAGTAACTGTAACTTCGAAACTAATTATGACAGGTAACTGTAACATCGTTACTAGCTATGACAAGTAACTGTAATTTCGATACAAATTGGGGCAGGTAACTGTCTCTTCGATACTAATTATGACAGGTAACAGTAACTTCGATACTAATTATGACAAGTAACTGTAACTTCGATACTAACTATGACAGGTAACTGTAACTTCGTTACTATTTATGACAAATAACTGTAATTTCGATACAAATTATGGCAGGTAACTGTAACTTTGAGACTAATTATGACAGGTAACAGTAACTTCGATACTAATTATGACAAGTATCAGTTACTTCGATACTAATTATGACAGGTAACTGTAACTACGAAACTAATTATGACAGGTAACTGTAACATCGTTACTAATTATGACATGTAACTGTAATTTCGAAACAAATTATGGCAGGTAACTGTAACTTCGATACTAATTATGACAGGTAACAGTAACTTCGATACTAATTATGACAAGTAACAGTAACTTCGATACTTATTATGACAGGTAACAGTAACTTCGATACTAATTATGACAAGTAACTCTAACTTCATTACTAATTATGACAAGTAACTCTAACTTCATTACAAATTATGAAAAATAACTGTAATTTCGATACATATTATGGCAGGTAACTGTAACTTCGTAAATAATTATGGCAGGTAACTGTAATTTCGATACAAATTATGGCAGGTAACTGTAACTTCGATACTAATTATGACATGTAACTGTAACTCCGATACTAATTATGACAAGTAACTCTAAATTCGTTACTAATTATGACAAGTAACTGTAATTTCGATACTAATTACGGCTGGTAAATGTAACTTCGTTACTAATTATGACAAGTAACTGTAATTTCGATACAAATTATGGTAGGTAACTGTAACTTCGATACTAATTATGACAAGTAACAGGAACTTCGATACTAATTATGACAAGTAACTGTAACTTCGAAATCAATTATGACAGGTAACTGTAACATCGATAATAATTATGACAAGTAACTGTAATTTCGAAACAAATTATGGCAGGTAACTGTAACTTCGATACTAATTATGACAAATAACTCTAACTTCATTACAAATTATGACAAGTAACTGTAATTTCGATACAAATTATGGCAGGTAACTGTAACTTCGATGGCAGGTAACGGTAACTTCGATACTTATTAAGACAAGTAACTGTAATTTCGATACAAATTATGGCAGGTAACTGTAACTTCGATACTTATTATGACAAGTAACTGTAACATAGATACTAATTATGACAGGTAACATTAACTACGATACTAATTATGACAAGTAACTCTAACTTCATTACAAATTATGACAAGTAACTGTAATTTCGATACAAATTATGGCAGGTAACTGTAACTTCGTTACTAATTATGGCAGGTAACTGTAATTTCGATACAAATTATGGCAGATAACAGTAACTACGATACTAATTATGACAGGTAACTGTAACTCCGATACTAATTATGACAAGTAACTGTAATTTCGATACAAATTATGGCAGGTAACTGTAACTTCGATACTAATGATGACAGAAAACAGTAACTTCGATACTAATTATGGCAGGTAACAGTAAATTCGATACTAATTATGGCAGGTAACTGTAAGTTCGATACAAATTATGACAGTTAACTGTAACTTCGTTACTAATTATGACAAGTAACTGTAATTTCGATACAAATTATGGCAGGTAACAGTAACATCGATACTAATTAGGACAGGTAACAGTAGCTTCGATACTAATTATGACAAGTTACTGTAACTTCGATACCAATTATGACAGGTAACTGCAACTTCGTTACTAATTATGACAAGTAACTGTTATTTCGATACAAATTATGGCACGTAACTGTAATTTCGATACTAAATATGGCAGGTGACAGTAACTTCGATACTAATTATGACATGTTACACTAACTTCGATACTAATTATGACAGGTAACAGTAACTTCGATACTAATTATGTCAGGTATCTGTAACTTCGATACTAATTATGACAGGTAACTGTAACTTCGTTACTAATTATGACAAGTAACTGTAATTTCGATACAAATTATGGCACGTAACTGTAATTTGGATGCTAATTATGACAGGTAACTGTAACTTCAATACTAATTATGACAAGTAACTCTAACTTCATTACAAATTATGAAAAGTAACTGTAATTTCGATACAAATTATGTCAGGTAACTGTAACTTCGTTACTAATTATGGCAGGTAACTGTAATTTCGATACAAATTATGGTAGGCAACAGTAACTTCGATAATAATTATGAGAAGTAACTGCATCTTCGATACTAATTATGGCAGGTAACTGTAATTTCGATAATAATTATGGCACGTAACTGTAATTTCGATAATAATTATGACAGGTAACTGTAACTTCGTTACAAATTATGGCAGGTAACTGTAATTTCGTTACTAATTATGACAAGTAACTGTAGCTTCGATACTAATTATGACAGGTAACTGTAACTTCGTTACTAATTATGACAAAAACTGTAATTTCGACACTAATTATGGCAGGTAACAGTAACTTCGATACTAATTATGACAGGTAACAGTAGCTTCGATACTAATTATGACAGAAAACAGTAACTTCGATACTTATTATGACAGGTAACAGTAACTTCGATACTAATTATGGCAGGTAACTGTAACTTCGATACTAATTATGACAGGTAACTGTAACTTCGTTACAAATTATGACAAGTTACCGTAATTTCGATACAATATATTGCTGGTAACTGTAACTTCGATACTATTTATGACAGGTAACAGTCACTTCGATACTAATTATGACAAGTAACAGTAGCTTCGATACTAATTATGACAGGTAACTGTAACTTCGAAACTAATTATGACAGGTAACAGTAACATCGTTACTAATTATGACAATTAACTGTAATTTCGATACAAATTATGGCAGGTAACTGTAACTTCGGTATCAATTATGACAGGTTACAGTAACCTCGATACTAATTATGACAAGTAAGTGTATCTTCGATACTAATTATGACGGGTAACTGTAACTTCGATACTAATTATGACTAGTAACTCTAACTTCGTTACTAATTAGGACAAGTAACTGTAATTTTGATAAAAAATTATGGCAGGTAACTGTAACTTCGATACTAATTATGACAGGTAACAGTACCTTCAATACTAATTATAACAGGTAACTGTAACTTCGTTACTAATTATGACAAGTAACTGTAATTTCGATACTAATCATGGCAGGTAACTGTAAAATCGTTTCTAATTATGAAAAGTAACTGTAATTTCGATACAAATTATGGCAGGTAACCTTAACTTCGTAACTAATTATGACAAGTAACTGTAATTTCGATACAAATTATGGCAGGTAACAGTAAATTCGATACTAATTATGACAGGTAACTGTAACATTCGATGCTAATTATGACAAGGAACTGTAATTTCGATACAAATTATGACAGGTAACAGTAAATTGGAAACTAATTATGACAGGTAACTGTAACTTCGTTACTAATTATGACAAGTAACTGTCATTTCGATACTAATTATGACAGGTAACTGTAACCTCGACACTAATTATGACAAGTATCTGTAATTTCGCTACTAATTATGATAAGTAACTGTAATTTCGATACAAATTATGGCAGGTAACTGTAACTTCGATACTAACTATGACAGGTAACTGTAACTTCGTTACTAATTATGACAAGTAATTGTAATTTCGATACAAATTATGGCAGGTAACTGTAACTTCGAGACAAATTATGACAGGTAACAGTAACTTCGATACTAATTATGACAAGTAACAGTTACTTCGATACTAATTATGACAAGTAACTGTTTCTTCGAAGCCAATTACGACAGGTAAATGTAACATCGTTACTAATTATGACAAGTAACTGTAATTTCGATACAATTTATGGCAGGTAACTGTAACTTCGATACTAATTATGACAGGTAACAGTAAATTCGATACTAATTATAACAAGTAACAGTTACGTCGATACTAATTATGACAAGTAAATGTAACTTCGAAACTAATTATGACAGGTAACTGTAACATCGTTACTAGCTATGACAAGTAACTGTAATTTCGATACAAATTGTGGCAGGTAACTGTCTCTTCGATACTAATTATGACAGGTAACAGTAACTTCGATACTAATTATGACAAGTAACTGTAACTTCGATACTAACTATGACAGGTAACTGTAACTTCGTTACTAATTATGACAAGTAACTGTAATTTCGATACAAATTATGGCAGGTAACTGTAATTTCGATACTAACTATGGCAGGTGACAGTAACTTCGATACTAATTATGACAAGTTACACTAACTTCGATACTAATTAATACAGGTAACAGTAACTTCGATACTAATTATGGCAGGTAACTGTAACTTCGATACTAATTATGACATGTAACTGTAACTTCGTTACTAATTATGACAAGTAACTGTAATTTCGATACAAATTATGGCACGTAACTGTAATTTGGATACTAATTATGACAGGTAACTGTAACTTCGATACTAATTATGACAAGTAACTCTAACTTCATTACAAATTATGACAAGTAACTGTAATTTCGATACAAATTATGTCAGGTAACTGTAACTTCGTTACTAATTATGGCAGGTAACTGTAATTTCGATACAAATTATGGCACGTAACTGAAATTTCGATAATAATTATGACAGGTAACTGTAACTTCGTTACAAATTATGGCAGGTAACTGTAATTTCGATAATAATTATGGCACGTAACTGTAATTTCGATAATAATTATGACAGGTAACTGTAACTTCGTTACTAATTATGGCAGGTAACTGTAATTTCGTTACTAATTATGACGAGTAACTGTAGCTTCGATACTAATTATGACAGCTACCTGAAACTCCGTTACAAATTATGACAAGTAACTGTAATTTCGATACAAATTATTGCAGGTAACTGTAACTTCGATACTATTTATGACAGGTAACAGTTACTTCGATACTAATTATGACAAGTAACTGTAATTTCGATACAAATTTTGGCAGGTAACTGTAACTTCGATATTAATTATGACAAGTAACTGTAACATCGTTACTAATTATGACAAGTAACTGTAATTTCGATACAAATAATGGCAGGTAACTGTAACTTCGATACTATTTATGACAGGTAAAAGTAACTTCAATACTAATTATGACAGGTAACTGTAACTTTGCTACTAATTATGACAAGTAACTGTAATTTCGAAACAAATTATGACAGGTAACTGTAACATCGTTAATAATTATGACAAGTAACTGTAACTTCCTTACTAATTATGACAAGTAACTGTAATTTCGATACTAATTATGACAGGTAACTGTAAGTTCGTTAATAATTATGACAAGTAACTGTAACTTCCTTACTAATTATGACAAGTAACTGTAATTTCGATACAAATTATGGCAGGTCACAGTAACTTCGATACTAATTAAGACAGGTAACTGTAACATCGATACTAATTATGACAAGGAACTGTAATTTCGATACAAATTATGACAGGTAACAGTAACTTCGATACTAATTATGACAGGTAACTGTAACTTCCTTACTAATTATGACATGTAACTGTAATTTCGATACTAATTATGACAGGTAACTGTAACTTCGATATTAATAATGACAAGTAACTGTAACTTCGTTACTAATTATGAGAAGTAACTGTAATTTCGATACAAATTATGGCAGGTAACTGTAACTTCGAGACTAATTATGACAGGTAACAGTTGCTTCTATACTAATTATGACAAGTAACTGTAACTTCGAAACTAATTATGACAGGTAACTGTAACATCGTTACTAATTATGACAGGTAACTGTAATTTCGATACTAATTATGACAGGTAACTGTAACTTCGATACTAATTATGACAAGTAACTGTAATTTCGATACAAATTTTGGAAGGTAACTGTAACTTCGATATTAATTATGACAAGTAACTGTAACATCGTTACTAATCATGACAAGTAACTGTAATTTCGATACAAATAATGGCAGGTAACTGTAACTTCGATACTATTTATGACAGGTAAAAGTAACTTCAATACTAATTATGACAGGTAACTGTAACTTTGCTACTAATTATGACAAGTATGTGTAATTTCGAAACAAATTATGACAGGTAACTGTAACTTCGTTAATAATTATGACAAGTAACTGTAACTTCCTTACTAATTATGACAAGTAACTGTAATTTCGATACTAATTATGACAGGTAACTGTAAGTTCGTTAATAATTATGACAAGTAACTGTAACTTCCTTACTAATTATGACAAGTAACTGTAATTTCGATACAAATTATGGCAGGTCACAGTAACTTCGATACTAATTAAGACAGGTAACTGTAACATCGATACTAATTATGACAAGGAACTGTAATTTCGATACAAATTATGACAGGTAACAGTAACTTCGATACTAATTATGACAGGTAACTGTAACTACCTTACTAATTATGACAAGTAACTGTAATTTCGATACTAATTATGACAGGTAACTGTAACTTCGATATTAATAATGACAAGTAACTGTAACTTCGTTACTAATTATGAGAAGTAACTGTAATTTCGATACAAATTATGGCAGGTAACTGTAACTTCGAGACTAATTATGACAGGTAACAGTAACTTCGATACTAATTATGACAAGTAACAGTTGCTTCTATACTAATTATGACAAGTAACTGTAACTTCGAAACTAATTATGACAAGTAACTGTAACTTCCTTACTAATTATGACAAGTAACTGTAATTTCGATACTAATTATGACAGGTAACTGTAAGTTCGTTAATAATTATGACAAGTAACTGTAACTTCCTTACTAATTATGACAAGTAACTGTAATTTCGATACAAATTATGGCAGGTCACAGAAACTTCGAAACTAATTATGACAGGTAACTGTAACATCGTTACTAATTATGACAAGTAACTGTAATTTCGATACAAATTATGGCAGGTAACTGTAACTTCGATAATAATTATGACTGGTAACTGTAACTTCGATACTAATTATGACAAGTAACTGTAACATAGATACTAATTATGACAGGTAACAGTAACTTCGATACTAATTATGACAAGTAACTCTAACTTCATTACAAATTATGACAAGTAACTGTAATTTCGATACAAATTATGGCAGGTAACTGTAACTTCGTTACTAATTATGGCAGGTAACTGTAATTTCGATACAAATTATGGCAGGTAACAGTAACTACGATACTAATTATGACAGGTAACTGTAACTCAGATACTAATTATGACAAGTAACTCTAACTTCGTTACTAATTATGACAAATAACTGTAATTTTGATAAAAAATTATGGCAGGTAATTGTAACTTCGATACTAATTATGACAGGTAACAGTAACTTCGATACTAATTATGACAGGTAACTGTAACTTCGTTACTAATTATGACAAGTAACTGTAATTTCGATACAAATTATGGCAGGTAACTGTAACTTCGATACTAATGATGACAGAAAACAGTAACTTCGATACTAATTATGGCAGGTAACAGTAAATTCGATACTAATTATGGCAGGTAACTGTAAGTTCGATACTAATTATGACAGTTAACTGTAACTTCGTTACTAATTATGACAAGTAACTGTAATTTCGATACAAATTATGGCAGGTAACAGTAACTCCGATACTAATTATGACAGGTAACAGTAGCTTCGATACCAATTATGACAAGTTACTGTAACTTCGATACTAATTATGACAGGTAACTGCAACTTCGTTACTAATTATGACAAGTAACTGTTATTTCGATACAAATTATGGCACGTAACTGTAATTTCGATACTAAATATGGCAGGTGACAGTAACTTCGATACTAATTATGACAAGTTACACTAACTTCGATACTAATTATGACAGGTAACAGTAACTTCGATACTAATTATGGCAGGTAACTGTAACTTCGATACTAATTATGACAGGTAACTGTAACTTCGTTACTAATTATGACAAGTAACTGTAATTTCGATACAAATTATGGCACGTAGCTGTAATTTGGATACTAATTATGACAGGTAACTGTAACTTCGATACTAATTATGACAAGTAACTCTATCTTCATTACAAATTATGACAAGTAACTGTAATTTCGATACAAATTATGTCAGGTAACTGTAACTTCGTTACTAATTATGGCAGGTAACTGTAATTTCGACACAAATTATGGCAGGTAACAGTAACTTCGATAATAATTATGACAAGTAACTGCATCTTCGATACTAATTATGGCAGGTAACTGTAATTTCGATAATAATTATGGCACGTAACTGTAATTTCGATAATAATTATGACAGGTAAATGTAACTTCGTTACTAATTATGGCAGGTAACTGTAATTTCGTTACTAATTATGACAAGTAACTGTTGCTTCGATACTAATTATGACAGGTACCTGTAACTCCGTTACAAATTATGACAAGTAACTGTAATTTCGATACAAATTATTGCAGGTAACTGTAACTTCGATACTATTTATGACAGGTAACAGTTACTTCGATACTAATTATGACAAGTAACAGTTACTTCGATACTAATTATGACAGGTAACTGTAACTTCGAAACTAATTATGACAGGTATACTAATTATGACAAGTAACTGTAATTTCGATACAAATTATGGCAGGTAACTGTAACTTCGATATTAATTATGACAGGTTACAGTAACCTCGATACTAATTATGACAAGTAAGTGTATCTTCGATACTAATTATGACGGGTAACTGTAACTTCGATACTAATTATGACTAGTAACTCTAACTTCGTTACTAATTAGGGCAAGTAACTGTAATTTTGATAAAAAATTATGGCAGGTAACTGTAACTTCGATACTAATTATGACAGGTAACAGTAACTTCAATACTTATTATGACAGGTAACCGTAACTTCGTTACTAATTATGACAAGTAACTGTAATTTCGATACAAATTATGGCAGGTAACTGTAACATCGTTACTAATTATGAAAAGTAACTGTAATTTCGATACAAATTATGGCAGGTAACTGTAACTTCGATACAAATTATGACAGGTAACAGTAACTTCGATACTAATTATGACAGGTAACTGTAACTTCGTTACTAATTATGACAAGTAACTGTAATTTCGATACAAATTATGACAGGTAACTGTAACTTCGTTACTAATTGTGACAAGTAACTGTAATTTCGATACAAATTATGGCACGTTACTGTAATTTCGGTACTAATTATGACAGGTAACTGTAACTTCGATAATAATTATGACAAGTAACTCTAACTTAATTACAAATTATGACAAGTAACTGTAATTTCGATACAAGTTATGGCAGGTAACTGTAACTTCGTTACTAATTATGGCAGGTAACTGTAATTTCGATACAAATTATGGCAGGTAACAGTAACTTCGATAATAATTATGACAGGTAACTGTAACTTCGATACTAATTATGGCAGGTAACTGTAATTTCGATAATAATTATGGCACGTAACTGTAATTTCGATAATAATTATGACAGGTAACTGTAACTTCGTTACTAATTATGGCAGGTAACTGTAATTTCGTTACTAATTATGACAAGTAACTGTAGCTTCGATACTAATTATGACAGGTAACGGTAACTTCGTTGCTAATTATGACAAGAAACTGTAATTTCGATACAAATTATGGCAGGTAACTGTAACATCGATACTAATTATGACAGGTAACAGTAACTTCGATACTAATTATGACATAAAACAGTAACTTCGATACTTATTATGACAGGTAACAGTAACTTCGATACTAATTATGGCAGGTAACTGTAATTTCGATACAAATTATGGCAGGTAACTGTAACTTCGTTACTAATTATGACAAGTAACTGTAATTTCGGTACAAATTATGGCAGGTAACAGTAACTTCGATACTAATTATGACAGGTAACAGTAACTTCGATACTAATTATGACAAGTTACTGTAACTTCGATACTAATTATGACAGGTAACTGTAACTTCGTTACTAATTATGACAAGTAACTGTTATTTCGATACAAATTATGGCACGAAACTGTAATTTCGATACTAATTATGGCAGGTGACAGTAACTTCGATACTAATTATGACAAGTTACTGTAACTTCGATACTAATTATGACAGGTAACTGTAACTTCGTTACTAA
The DNA here is from genome assembly GCA_946902985.2 of Meconema thalassinum. Taxonomy (NCBI): domain Eukaryota; kingdom Metazoa; phylum Arthropoda; class Insecta; order Orthoptera; family Tettigoniidae; genus Meconema; species Meconema thalassinum. The sequence continues at coordinate 1,174,710,882 of OX336388.2, read as the reverse complement.
TTATGACAAGTAACTGTTATTTCGATACAAATTATGGCAGGTAACTGTAACTTCGATACTAATTATGACAGGTAACTGTAACTCCGATACTAATTATGACAAGTAACTGTAAATTCGTTACTAATTATGACAAGTAACTGTAATTTCGATACTAATTACGGCTGGTAACTGTAACTTCGTTACTAATTATGACATGTAACTGTAATTTCGATACAAATTATGGCAGATAACTGTAACTTCGATATTAATTATGACAAGTAAAAGGAACTTCGATACTAATTAAGACAAGTAAATGTAACTTCGAAACTAATTATGACAGGTAACTGTAACATCGATAATAATTATGACTAGTAACTGTAATTTCGATACAAATTATGGCAGGTAACTGTAACTTCGATACTAATTATGACAGGTAACAGAAACTTCGATACAAATTATGACAAGTAACTGTATCTTCGATACTAATTATGACAGGTAACTGTAACTTCGATACTAATTATGACAGGTAACTCTAACTTCATTACAAATTATGACATGTAACTGTAATTTCGATACAAATTATGGCAGGTAACTGTAACTTCGATGACAGGTAACTGTAACTTCGATACTTATTAAGACAAATAACTGTAATTTCGAAACAAATTATGGCAGGTAACTGTAACTTCGATACTTATTATGACAGGTAACAGTAACTTCGATAGTAATGATGACAAGTAACAGTAACTTCCATACTAATTATGACAAGTAACTGTAATTTCGATACTAATTATGACAGGTAACTGTAATTTCGATACTAATTATGACAGGTAACTGTAACTTCATACTAATTATGACAAGTAACTGTAATTTCGATACAAATTTTGCCAGGTAACTGTAACTTCGATATTAATTATGACAAGTAACTGTAACATCGTTACTAATTATGACAAGTAACTGTAATTTCGATACAAATAATGGCAGGTAACTGTAACTTCGATACTATTTATGACAGGTAAAAGTAACTTCAATACTAATTATGACAGGTAACTGTAACTTTGCTACTAATTATGACAAGTAACTGTAATTTCGAAACGAATTATGACAGGTAACTGTAACTTCGTTAATAATTATGACAAGTAACTGTAACTTCCTTACTAATTATGACAATTAACTGTAATTTCGATACTAATTATGACAGGTAACTGTAAGTTCGTTAATAATTATGACAAGTAACTGTAACTTCCTTACTAATTATGACAAGTAACTGTAATTTCGATACAAATTATGGCAGGTCACAGTAACTTCGATACTAATTAAGACAGGTAACTGTAACATCGATACTAATTATGACAAGGAACTGTAATTTCGATACAAATTATGACAGGTAACAGTAACTTCGATACTAATTATGACAGGTAACTGTAACTTCCTTACTAATTATGACAAGTAACTGTAATTTCGATACTAATTATGACAGGTAACTGTAACTTCGATATTAATAATGACAAGTAACTGTAACTTCGTTACTAATTATGAGAAGTAACTGTAATTTCGATACAAATTATGGCAGGTAACTGTAACTTCGAGACTAATTATGACAGGTAACAGTAACTTCGATACTAATTATGACAAGTAACAGTTGCTTCTATACTAATTATGACAAGTAACTGTAACTTCGAAACTAATTATGACAAGTAACTGTAACTTCCTTACTAATTATGACAAGTAACTGTAATTTCGATACTAATTATGACAGGTAACTGTAAGTTCGTTAATAATTATGACAAGTAACTGTAACTTCCTTACTAATTATGACAAGTAACTGTAATTTCGATACAAATTATGGCAGGTCACAGAAACTTCGAAACTAATTATGACAGGTAACTGTAACATCGTTACTAATTATGACAAGTAACTGTAATTTCGATACAAATTATGGCAGGTAACTGTAACTTCGATAATAATTATGACTGGTAACTGTAACTTCGATACTAATTATGACAAGTAACTGTAACATAGATACTAATTATGACAGGTAACAGTAACTTCGATACTAATTATGACAAGTAACTCTAACTTCATTACAAATTTTGACAAGTAACTGTAATTTCGATACAAATTATGGCAGGTAACTGTAACTTCGTTACTAATTATGGCAGGTAACTGTAATTTCGATACAAATTATGGCAGGTAACAGTAACTACGATACTAATTATGACAGGTAACTGTAACTCAGATACTAATTATGACAAGTAACTCTAACTTCGTTACTAATTATGACAAATAACTGTAATTTTGATAAAAAATTATGGCAGGTAATTGTAACTTCGATACTAATTATGACAGGTAACAGTAACTTCGATACTAATTATGACAGGTAACTGTAACTTCGTTACTAATTATGACAAGTAACTGTAATTTCGATACAAATTATGGCAGGTAACTGTAACTTCGATACTAATGATGACAGAAAACAGTAACTTCGATACTAATTATGGCAGGTAACAGTAAATTCGATACTAATTATGGCAGGTAACTGTAAGTTCGATACTAATTATGACAGTTAACTGTAACTTCGTTACTAATTATGACAAGTAACTGTAATTTCGATACAAATTATGGCAGGTAACAGTAACTCCGATACTAATTATGACAGGTAACAGTAGCTTCGATACCAATTATGACAAGTTACTGTAACTTCGATACTAATTATGACAGGTAACTGCAACTTCGTTACTAATTATGACAAGTAACTGTTATTTCGATACAAATTATGGCACGTAACTGTAATTTCGATACTAAATATGGCAGGTGACAGTAACTTCGATACTAATTATGACAAGTTACACTAACTTCGATACTAATTATGACAGGTAACAGTAACTTCGATACTAATTATGGCAGGTAACTGTAACTTCGATACTAATTATGACAGGTAACTGTAACTTCGTTACTAATTATGACAAGTAACTGTAATTTCGATACAAATTATGGCACGTAGCTGTAATTTGGATACTAATTATGACAGGTAACTGTAACTTCGATACTAATTATGACAAGTAACTCTATCTTCATTACAAATTATGACAAGTAACTGTAATTTCGATACAAATTATGTCAGGTAACTGTAACTTCGTTACTAATTATGGCAGGTAACTGTAATTTCGACACAAATTATGGCAGGTAACAGTAACTTCGATAATAATTATGACAAGTAACTGCATCTTCGATACTAATTATGGCAGGTAACTGTAATTTCGATAATAATTATGGCACGTAACTGTAATTTCGATAATAATTATGACAGGTAAATGTAACTTCGTTACTAATTATGGCAGGTAACTGTAATTTCGTTACTAATTATGACAAGTAACTGTTGCTTCGATACTAATTATGACAGGTACCTGTAACTCCGTTACAAATTATGACAAGTAACTGTAATTTCGATACAAATTATTGCAGGTAACTGTAACTTCGATACTATTTATGACAGGTAACAGTTACTTCGATACTAATTATGACAAGTAACAGTTACTTCGATACTAATTATGACAGGTAACTGTAACTTCGAAACTAATTATGACAGGTATACTAATTATGACAAGTAACTGTAATTTCGATACAAATTATGGCAGGTAACTGTAACTTCGATATTAATTATGACAGGTTACAGTAACCTCGATACTAATTATGACAAGTAAGTGTATCTTCGATACTAATTATGACGGGTAACTGTAACTTCGATACTAATTATGACTAGTAACTCTAACTTCGTTACTAATTAGGGCAAGTAACTGTAATTTTGATAAAAAATTATGGCAGGTAACTGTAACTTCGATACTAATTATGACAGGTAACAGTAACTTCAATACTTATTATGACAGGTAACCGTAACTTCGTTACTAATTATGACAAGTAACTGTAATTTCGATACAAATTATGGCAGGTAACTGTAACATCGTTACTAATTATGAAAAGTAACTGTAATTTCGATACAAATTATGGCAGGTAACTGTAACTTCGATACAAATTATGACAGGTAACAGTAACTTCGATACTAATTATGACAGGTAACTGTAACTTCGTTACTAATTATGACAAGTAACTGTAATTTCGATACAAATTATGACAGGTAACTGTAACTTCGTTACTAATTGTGACAAGTAACTGTAATTTCGATACAAATTATGGCACGTTACTGTAATTTCGGTACTAATTATGACAGGTAACTGTAACTTCGATAATAATTATGACAAGTAACTCTAACTTAATTACAAATTATGACAAGTAACTGTAATTTCGATACAAGTTATGGCAGGTAACTGTAACTTCGTTACTAATTATGGCAGGTAACTGTAATTTCGATACAAATTATGGCAGGTAACAGTAACTTCGATAATAATTATGACAGGTAACTGTAACTTCGATACTAATTATGGCAGGTAACTGTAATTTCGATAATAATTATGGCACGTAACTGTAATTTCGATAATAATTATGACAGGTAACTGTAACTTCGTTACTAATTATGGCAGGTAACTGTAATTTCGTTACTAATTATGACAAGTAACTGTAGCTTCGATACTAATTATGACAGGTAACGGTAACTTCGTTGCTAATTATGACAAGAAACTGTAATTTCGATACAAATTATGGCAGGTAACTGTAACATCGATACTAATTATGACATAAAACAGTAACTTCGATACTTATTATGACAGGTAACAGTAACTTCGATACTAATTATGGCAGGTAACTGTAATTTCGATACAAATTATGGCAGGTAACTGTAACTTCGTTACTAATTATGACAAGTAACTGTAATTTCGGTACAAATTATGGCAGGTAACAGTAACTTCGATACTAATTATGACAGGTAACAGTAACTTCGATACTAATTATGACAAGTTACTGTAACTTCGATACTAATTATGACAGGTAACTGTAACTTCGTTACTAATTATGACAAGTAACTGTTATTTCGATACAAATTATGGCACGAAACTGTAATTTCGATACTAATTATGGCAGGTGACAGTAACTTCGATACTAATTATGACAAGTTACTGTAACTTCGATACTAATTATGACAGGTAACTGTAACTTCGTTACTAATTATGACAAGTAACTGTTATTTCGATACAAATTATGGCAGGTAACTGTAACTTCGATACTAATTATGACAGGTAACTGTAACTCCGATACTAATTATGACAAGTAACTGTAAATTCGTTACTAATTATGACAAGTAACTGTAATTTCGATACTAATTATGGCTGGTAACTGTAACTTCGTTACTAATTATGACATGTAACTGTAATTTCGATACAAATTATGGCAGATAACTGTAACTTCGATATTAATTATGACAAGTAAAAGGAACTTCGATACTAATTAAGACAAGTAAATGTAACTTCGAAACTAATTATGACAGGTAACTGTAACATCGATAATAATTATGACTAGTAACTGTAATTTCGATACAAATTATGGCAGGTAACTGTAACTTCGATACTAATTATGACAGGTAACAGAAACTTCGATACAAATTATGACAAGTAACTGTATCTTCGATACTAATTATGACAGGTAACTGTAACTTCGATACTAATTATGACAGGTAACTCTAACTTCATTACAAATTATGACATGTAACTGTAATTTCGATACAAATTATGGCAGGTAACTGTAACTTCGATGACAGGTAACTGTAACTTCAATACTTATTAAGACAAATAACTGTAATTTCGAAACAAATTATGGCAGGTAACTGTAACTTCGATACTTATTATGACAGGTAACAGTAACTTCGATAGTAATGATGACAAGTAACAGTAACTTCCATACTAATTATGACAAGTAACTGTAATTTCGATACTAATTATGACAGGTAACTGTAATTTCGATACTAATTATGACAGGTAACTGTAACTTCGATACTAATTATGACAAGTAACTGTAATTTCGATACAAATTTTGCCAGGTAACTGTAACTTCGATATTAATTATGACAAGTAACTGTAACATCGTTACTAATTATGACAAGTAACTGTAATTTCGATACAAATAATGGCAGGTAACTGTAACTTCGATACTATTTATGACAGGTAAAAGTAACTTCAATACTAATTATGACAGGTAACTGTAACTTTGCTACTAATTATGACAAGTAACTGTAATTTCGAAACGAATTATGACAGGTAACTGTAACTTCGTTAATAATTATGACAAGTAACTGTAACTTCCTTACTAATTATGACAATTAACTGTAATTTCGATACTAATTATGACAGGTAACTGTAAGTTCGTTAATAATTATGACAAGTAACTGTAACTTCCTTACTAATTATGACAAGTAACTGTAATTTCGATACAAATTATGGCAGGTCACAGTAACTTCGATACTAATTAAGACAGGTAACTGTAACATCGATACTAATTATGACAAGGAACTGTAATTTCGATACAAATTATGACAGGTAACAGTAACTTCGATACTAATTATGACAGGTAACTGTAACTTCCTTACTAATTATGACAAGTAACTGTAATTTCGATACTAATTATGACAGGTAACTGTAACTTCGATATTAATAATGACAAGTAACTGTAACTTCGTTACTAATTATGAGAAGTAACTGTAATTTCGATACAAATTATGGCAGGTAACTGTAACTTCGAGACTAATTATGACAGGTAACAGTAACTTCGATACTAATTATGACAAGTAACAGTTGCTTCTATACTAATTATGACAAGTAACTGTAACTTCGAAACTAATTATGACAGGTAACTATAACATCGTTACTAATTATGACAAGTTACTGTAATTTCGATACAAATTATGGCAGGTAACTGTAACTTCGATACTAATTATGACAAGTAACTGTAACATAGATACTAATTATGACAGGCAACAGTAACTTCGATACTAATTATGACAAGTAACGCTAACTTCATTACAAATTATGACAAGTAACTGTAATTTCGATACAAATTATGGCAGGTAACTGTAACTTCGTTACTAATTATGGCAGGTAACTGTAATTTCGATACAAATTATGGCAGGTAACAGTAACTACGATACTAATTAAGACAGGTAACTGTAACTCCGATACTAATTATGACAAGTAACTCTAACTTCGTTAATAATTATGACAAATAACTGTAATTTTGATACAAATTATGGCAGGTAACAGTAACTTCGATACTCATTATGACAGGTAACAGTAGCTTCGATACTAATTATGACAGGTAACTGTAACTTCGTTACAAATTATGACAAGTAACTGTAATTTCGATACAAATTATGGCAGGTAACTGTAACTTCGATACTAATGATGACAGAAAACAGTAACTTCGATACTAATTATGGCAGGTAACAGTAAATTCGATACTAATTATGGCAGGTAACTGTAAGTTCGATACTAATTATGACAGTTAACTTTAACTTCGTTACTAATTATGACAAGTAACTGTAATTTCGATACAAATTATGGCAGGTAACAGTAACTTCGATACTAATTATGACAGGTAACAGTAGCTTCGATAATAATTATGACAAGTTACTGTAACTTCGATACTAATTATGACAGGTAACTGCAACTTCGTTACTAATTATGACAAGTAACTGTTATTTCGATACAAATTATGGCACGTAACTGTAATTTCGATACTAAATATGGCAGGTGACAGTAACTTCGATACTAATTATGACAAGTTACACTAACTTCGATACTAATTATGACAGGTAACAGTAACTTCGATACTAATTATGGCAGGTAACTGTAACTTCGATACTAATTATGACAGGTAACTGTAACTTCGTTACTAATTATGACAAGTAACTGAAATTTCGATACAAATTATGGCACGTAACTGTAATTTGGATACTAATTATGACAGGTAACTGTAACTTCGATACTAATTATGACAAGTAACTCTATCTTCATTACAAATTAAGACAAGTAACTGTAATTTCGATACAAATTATGTCAGGTAACTGTAACTTCGTTACTAATTATGGCAGGTAACTGTAATTTCGATACAAATTATGGCAGGTAACAGTAACTTCGATAATAATTATGACAAGTAACTGCATCTTCGATACTAATTATGGCAGGTAACTGTAATTTCGAAAATAATTATGGCACGTAACTGTAATTTCGATAATAATTATGACAGGTAACTGTAACTTCGTTACTAATTATGGCAGGTAACTGTAATTTCGATACAAATTATGGCAGGTAACAGTAACTTCGATAATAATTATGACAGGTAACTGTAACTTCGATACTAATTATGGCAGGTAACTGTAATTTCGATAATAATTATGGCACGTAACTGTAATTTCGATAATAATTATGACAGGTAACTGTAACTTCGTTACTAATTATGGCAGGTAACTGTAATTTCGTTACTAATTATGACAAGTAACAGTAGCTTCGATACTAATTATGACAGGTAACGGTAACTTCGTTGCTAATTATGACAAGAAACTGTAATTTCGATACAAATTATGGCAGGTAACTGTAACATCGATACTAATTATGACAGGTAACAGTAACTTCGATAATAAATATGACAGAAAACAGTAACTTCGATACTTATTATGACAGGTAACAGTAACATCGATACTAATTATGGCAGGTAACTGTAATTTCGATACAAATTATGGCAGGTAACTGTAACTTCGTTACTAATTATGACAAGTAACTGTAATTTCGATACAAATTATGGCAGGTAACAGTAACTTCGATACTAATTATGACAGGTAACAGTAACTTCGATACTAATTATGACAAGTTACTGTAACTTCGATACTAATTATGACAGGTAACTGTAACTTCGTTACTAATTATGACAAGTAACTGTTATTTCGATACAAATTATGGCACGAAACTGTAATTTCGATACTAATTATGGCAGGTGACAGTAACTTCGATACTAATTATGACAAGTTACTGTAACTTCGATACTAATTATGACAGGTAACTGTATCTTCGTTACTAATTATGACAAGTAACTGTTATTTCGATACAAATTATGGCAGGTAACTGTAACTTCGATACTAATTATGGACGGTAACTGTAACTCCGATAGTAATTATGACAAGTAACTCTAAATTCGTTACTAATTATGACAAGTAACTGTAATTTCGATACTAATTATGGCTGGTAACTGTAACTTCGTTACTAATTATGACATGTAACTGTAATTTCGATACAAATTATGGCAGGTAACTGTAACTTCGATATTAATTATGACAAGTAACAGGAACTTCGATACTAATTAAGACAAGTATATGTAACTTCGAAACTAATTATGACAGGTAACTGTAACATCGATAATAATTATGACTAGTAACTGTAATTTCGATACAAATTATGGCAGGTAACTGTAACTTCGATACTAATTATGACAGGTAACAGAAACTTCGATACTAATTATGACAAGTAACTGTATCTTCGATACTAATTATGACAGGTAACTGTAACTTCGATACTAATTATGACAGGTAACTCTAACTTCATTACAAATTATGACAAGTAACTGTAATTTCGATACAAATTTTGGCAGGTAACTGTAACTTCGATGACAGGTAACTGTAACTTCGATACTTATTAAGACAAATAACTGTAATTTCGATACAAATTATGGCAGGTAACTGTAACTTCGATACTTATTATGACAGGTAACCGTAACTTCGCTAGTAATGATGACAAGTAACAGTAACTTCCATACTAATTATGACAAGTAACTGTAATTTCGATACTAATTATGACAGGTAACTGTAATTTCGATACTAATTATGACAGGTAACTGTAACTTCGATACTAATTATGACAAGTAACTGTAATTTCGATACAAATTTTGCCAGGTAACTGTAACTTCGATATTAATTATGACAAGTAACTGTAACATCGTTACTAATTATGACAAGTAACTGTAATTTCGATACAAATAATGGCAGGTAACTGTAACTTCGATACTATTTATGACAGATAAAAGTAACTTCAATACTAATTATGACAGTAACTGTAACTTTGCTACTAATTATGACAAGTAACTGTAATTTCGAAACAAATTATGACAGGTAACTGTAACTTCGTTAATAATTATGACAAGTAACTGTAACTTCCTTACTAATTATGACAAGTAACTGTAATTTCGATACTAATTATGACAGGTAACTGTAAGTTCGTTAATAATTATGACAAGTAACTGTAACTTCCTTACTAATTATGACAAGTAACTGTAATTTCGATACAAATTATGGCAGGTCACAGTAACTTCGATACTAATTAAGACAGGTAACTGTAACATCGATACTAATTATGACAAGGAACTGTAATTTCGATACAAATTATGACAGGTAACAGTAACTTCGATACTAATTATGACAGGTAACTGTAACTTCCTTACTAATTATGACAAGTAACTGTAATTTCGATACTAATTATGACAGGTAACTGTAACTTCGATATTAATAATGACAAGTAACTGTAACTTCGTTACTAATTATGAGAAGTAACTGTAATTTCGATACAAATTATGGCAGGTAACTGTAACTTCGAGACTAATTATGACAGGTAACAGTAACTTCGATACTAATTATGACAAGTAACAGTTGCTTCTATACTAATTATGACAAGTAACTGTAACTTCGAAACTAATTATGACAGGTAACTGTAACATCGTTACTAATTATGACAAGTTACTGTAATTTCGATACAAATTATGGCAGGTAAATGTAACTTCGATACTAATTATGACAAGTAACTGTAACATAGATACTAATTATGACAGGCAACAGTAACTTCGATACTAATTATGACAAGTAACTCTAACTTCATTACAAATTATGACAAGTAACTGTAATTTCGATACAAGTTATGGCAGGTAACTGTAACTTCGTTACTAATTATGGCAGGTAACTGTAATTTCGATACAAATTATGGCAGGTAACAGTAACTTCGATAATAATTATGACAGGTAACTGTAACTTCGATACTAATTATGGCAGGTAACTGTAATTTCGATAATAATTATGGCACGTAACTGTAATTTCGATAATAATTATGACAGGTAACTGTAACTTCGTTACTAATTATGGCAGGTAACTGTAATTTCGTTACTAATTATGACAAGTAACTGTAGCTTCGATACTAATTATGACAGGTAACGGTAACTTCGTTGCTAATTATGACAAGAAACTGTAATTTCGATACAAATTATGGCAGGTAACTGTAACATCGATACTAATTATGACAGGTAACAGTAACTTCGATACTAATTATGACAGAAAACAGTAACTTCGATACTTATTATGACAGGTAACAGTAACTTCGATACTAATTATGGCAGGTAACTGTAATTTCGATACAAATTATGGCAGGTAACTGTAACTTCGTTACTAATTATGACAAGTAACTGTAATTTCGGTACAAATTATGGCAGGTAACAGTAACTTCGATACTAATTATGACAGGTAACAGTAACTTCGATACTAATTATGACAAGTTACTGTAACTTCGATACTAATTATGACAGGTAACTGTAACTTCGTTACTAATTATGACAAGTAACTGTTATTTCGATACAAATTATGGCACGAAACTGTAATTTCGATACTAATTATGGCAGGTGACAGTAACTTCGATACTAATTATGACAAGTTACTGTAACTTCGATACTAATTATGACAGGTAACTGTAACTTCGTTACTAATTATGACAAGTAACTGTTATTTCGATACAAATTATGGCAGGTAACTGTAACTTCGATACTAATTATGACAGGTAACTGTAACTCCGATACTAATTATGACAAGTAACTGTAAATTCGTTACTAATTATGACAAGTAACTGTAATTTCGATACTAATTATGGCTGGTAACTGTAACTTCGTTACTAATTATGACATGTAACTGTAATTTCGATACAAATTATGGCAGATAACTGTAACTTCGATATTAATTATGACAAGTAAAAGGAACTTCGATACTAATTAAGACAAGTAAATGTAACTTCGAAACTAATTATGACAGGTAACTGTAACATCGATAATAATTATGACTAGTAACTGTAATTTCGATACAAATTATGGCAGGTAACTGTAACTTCGATACTAATTATGACAGGTAACAGAAACTTCGATACAAATTATGACAAGTAACTGTATCTTCGATACTAATTATGACAGGTAACTGTAACTTCGATACTAATTATGACAGGTAACTCTAACTTCATTACAAATTATGACATGTAACTGTAATTTCGATACAAATTATGGCAGGTAACTGTAACTTCGATGACAGGTAACTGTAACTTCGATACTTATTAAGACAAATAACTGTAATTTCGAAACAAATTATGGCAGGTAACTGTAACTTCGATACTTATTATGACAGGTAACAGTAACTTCGATAGTAATGATGACAAGTAACAGTAACTTCCATACTAATTATGACAAGTAACTGTAATTTCGATACTAATTATGACAGGTAACTGTAATTTCGATACTAATTATGACAGGTAACTGTAACTTCGATACTAATTATGACAAGTAACTGTAATTTCGATACAAATTTTGCCAGGTAACTGTAACTTCGATATTAATTATGACAAGTAACTGTAACATCGTTACTAATTATGACAAGTAACTGTAATTTCGATACAAATAATGGCAGGTAACTGTAACTTCGATACTATTTATGACAGGTAAAAGTAACTTCAATACTAATTATGACAGGTAACTGTAACTTTGCTACTAATTATGACAAGTAACTGTAATTTCGAAACGAATTATGACAGGTAACTGTAACTTCGTTAATAATTATGACAAGTAACTGTAACTTCCTTACTAATTATGACAATTAACTGTAATTTCGATACTAATTATGACAGGTAACTGTAAGTTCGTTAATAATTATGACAAGTAACTGTAACTTCCTTACTAATTATGACAAGTAACTGTAATTTCGATACAAATTATGGCAGGTCACAGTAACTTCGATACTAATTAAGACAGGTAACTGTAACATCGATACTAATTATGACAAGGAACTGTAATTTCGATACAAATTATGACAGGTAACAGTAACTTCGATACTAATTATGACAGGTAACTGTAACTTCCTTACTAATTATGACAAGTAACTGTAATTTCGATACTAATTATGACAGGTAACTGTAACTTCGATATTAATAATGACAAGTAACTGTAACTTCGTTACTAATTATGAGAAGTAACTGTAATTTCGATACAAATTATGGCAGGTAACTGTAACTTCGAGACTAATTATGACAGGTAACAGTAACTTCGATACTAATTATGACAAGTAACAGTTGCTTCTATACTAATTATGACAAGTAACTGTAACTTCGAAACTAATTATGACAGGTAACTATAACATCGTTACTAATTATGACAAGTTACTGTAATTTCGATACAAATTATGGCAGGTAACTGTAACTTCGATACTAATTATGACAAGTAACTGTAACATAGATACTAATTATGACAGGCAACAGTAACTTCGATACTAATTATGACAAGTAACTCTAACTTCATTACAAATTAGACAAGTAACTGTAATTTCGATACAAATTATGGTAGGTAACTGTAACTTCGTTACTAATTATGGCAGGTAACTGTAATTTCGATACAAATTATGGCAGGTAACAGTAACTACGATACTAATTAAGACAGGTAACTGTAACTCCGATACTAATTATGACAAGTAACTCTAACTTCGTTAATAATTATGACAAATAACTGTAATTTTGATACAAATTATGGCAGGTAACAGTAACTTCGATACTCATTATGACAGGTAACAGTAGCTTCGATACTAATTATGACAGGTAACTGTAACTTCGTTACAAATTATGACAAGTAACTGTAATTTCGATACAAATTATGGCAGGTAACTGTAACTTCGATACTAATGATGACAGAAAACAGTAACTTCGATACTAATTATGGCAGGTAACAGTAAATTCGATACTAATTATGGCAGGTAACTGTAAGTTCGATACTAATTATGACAGTTAACTTTAACTTCGTTACTAATTATGACAAGTAACTGTAATTTCGATACAAATTATGGCAGGTAACAGTAACTTCGATACTAATTATGACAGGTAACAGTAGCTTCGATAATAATTATGACAAGTTACTGTAACTTCGATACTAATTATGACAGGTAACTGCAACTTCGTTACTAATTATGACAAGTAACTGTTATTTCGATACAAATTATGGCACGTAACTGTAATTTCGATACTAAATATGGCAGGTGACAGTAACTTCGATACTAATTATGACAAGTTACACTAACTTCGATACTAATTATGACAGGTAACAGTAACTTCGATACTAATTATGGCAGGTAACTGTAACTTCGATACTAATTATGACAGGTAACTGTAACTTCGTTACTAATTATGACAAGTAACTGAAATTTCGATACAAATTATGGCACGTAACTGTAATTTGGATACTAATTATGACAGGTAACTGTAACTTCGATACTAATTATGACAAGTAACTCTATCTTCATTACAAATTAAGACAAGTAACTGTAATTTCGATACAAATTATGTCAGGTAACTGTAACTTCGTTACTAATTATGGCAGGTAACTGTAATTTCGATACAAATTATGGCAGGTAACAGTAACTTCGATAATAATTATGACAAGTAACTGCATCTTCGATACTAATTATGGCAGGTAACTGTAATTTCGATAATAATTATGGCACGTAACTGTAATTTCGATAATAATTATGACAGGTAACTGTAACTTCGTTACTAATTATGGCAGGTAACAGTAATTTCGATACAAATTATGGCAGGTAACAGTAACTTCGATAATAATTATGACAGGTAACTGTAACTTCGATACTAATTATGGCAGGTAACTGTAATTTCGATAATAATTATGGCACGTAACTGTAATTTCGATAATAATTATGACAGGTAACTGTAACTTCGTTACTAATTATGGCAGGTAACTGTAATTTCGTTACTAATTATGACAAGTAACAGTAGCTTCGATACTAATTATGACAGGTAACGGTAACTTCGTTGCTAATTATGACAAGAAACTGTAATTTCGATACAAATTATGGCAGGTAACTGTAACATCGATACTAATTATGACAGGTAACAGTAACTTCGATAATAATTATGACAGAAAACAGTAACTTCGATACTTATTATGACAGGTAACAGTAACATCGATACTAATTATGGCAGGTAACTGTAATTTCGATACAAATTATGGCAGGTAACTGTAACTTCGTTACTAATTATGACAAGTAACTGTAATTTCGATACAAATTATGGCAGGTAACAGTAACTTCGATACTAATTATGACAGGTAACAGTAACTTCGATACTAATTATGACAAGTTACTGTAACTTCGATACTAATTATGACAGGTAACTGTAACTTCGTTACTAATTATGACAAGTAACTGTTATTTCGATACAAATTATGGCACGAAACTGTAATTTCGATACTAATTATGGCAGGTGACAGTAACTTCGATACTAATTATGACAAGTTACTGTAACTTCGATACTAATTATGACAGGTAACTGTAACTTCGTTACTAATTATGACAAGTAACTGTTATTTCGATACAAATTATGGCAGGTAACTGTAACTTCGATACTAATTATGGACGGTAACTGTAACTCCGATACTAATTATGACAAGTAACTCTAAATTCGTTACTAATTATGACAAGTAACTGTAATTTCGATACTAATTATGGCTGGTAACTGTAATTTCGTTACTAATTATGACATGTAACTGTAATTTCGATACAAATTATGGCAGGTAACTGTAACTTCGATATTAATTATGACAAGTAACAGGAACTTCGATACTAATTAAGACAAGTATATGTAACTTCGAAACTAATTATGACAGGTAACTGTAACATCGATAATAATTATGACTAGTAACTGTAATTTCGATACAAATTATGGCAGGTAACTGTAACTTCGATACTAATTATGACAGGTAACAGAAACTTCGATACTAATTATGACAAGTAACTGTATCTTCGATACTAATTATGACAGGTAACTGTAACTTCGATACTAATTATGACAGGTAACTCTAACTTCATTACAAATTATGACAAGTAACTGTAATTTCGATACAAATTTTGGCAGGTAACTGTAACTTCGATGACAGGTAACTGTAACTTCGATACTTATTAAGACAAATAACTGTAATTTCGATACAAATTATAGCAGGTAACTGTAACTTCGATACTTATTATGACAGGTAACCGTAACTTCGCTAGTAATGATGACAAGTAACAGTAACTTCCATACTAATTATGACAAGTAACTGTAATTTCGATACTAATTATGACAGGTAACTGTAATTTCGATACTAATTATGACAGGTAACTGTAACTTCGATACTAATTATGACAAGTAACTGTAATTTCGATACAAATTTTGCCAGGTAACTGTAACTTCGATATTAATTATGACAAGTAACTGTAACATCGTTACTAATTATGACAAGTAACTGTAATTTCGATACAAATAATGGCAGGTAACTGTAACTTCGATACTATTTATGACAGATAAAAGTAACTTCAATACTAATTATGACAGTAACTGTAACTTTGCTACTAATTATGACAAGTAACTGTAATTTCGAAACAAATTATGACAGGTAACTGTAACTTCGTTAATAATTATGACAAGTAACTGTAACTTCCTTACTAATTATGACAAGTAACTGTAATTTCGATACTAATTATGACAGGTAACTGTAAGTTCGTTAATAATTATGACAAGTAACTGTAACTTCCTTACTAATTATGACAAGTAACTGTAATTTCGATACAAATTATGGCAGGTCACAGTAACTTCGATACTAATTAAGACAGGTAACTGTAACATCGATACTAATTATGACAAGGAACTGTAATTTCGATACAAATTATGACAGGTAACAGTAACTTCGATACTAATTATGACAGGTAACTGTAACTTCCTTACTAATTATGACAAGTAACTGTAATTTCGATACTAATTATGACAGGTAACTGTAACTTCGATATTAATAATGACAAGTAACTGTAACTTCGTTACTAATTATGAGAAGTAACTGTAATTTCGATACAAATTATGGCAGGTAACTGTAACTTCGAGACTAATTATGACAGGTAACAGTAACTTCGATACTAATTATGACAAGTAACAGTTGCTTCTATACTAATTATGACAAGTAACTGTAACTTCGAAACTAATTATGACAGGTAACTGTAACATCGTTACTAATTATGACAAGTTACTGTAATTTCGATACAAATTATGGCAGGTAAATGTAACTTCGATACTAATTATGACAAGTAACTGTAACATAGATACTAATTATGACAGGCAACAGTAACTTCGATACTAATTATGACAAGTAACTCTAACTTCATTACAAATTATGACAAGTAACTGTAACTTCGTTACTAATTATGGCAGGTAACTGTAATTTCGATACAAATTATGGCAGGTAACAGTAACTACGATACTAATTAAGACAGGTAACTGTAACTCCGATACTAATTATGACAAGTAACTCTAACTTCGTTACTAATTATGACAAATAACTGTAATTTTGATACAAATTATGGCAGGTAACAGTAACTACGATACTAATTATGACAGGTAACAGTAGCTTCGATACTAATTATGACAGGTAACTGTAACTTCGTTACTAATTATGACAAGTAACTGTAATTTCGATACTAATTATGGCAGGTAACTGTAACTTCGATACTAATGATGGCAGAAAACAGTAACTTCGATACTAATTATGGCAGGTAACAGTAAATTCGATACTAATTATGGCAGGTAACTGTAAGTTCGATACTAATTATGACAGTTAACTTAACTTCGTTACTAATTATGACAAGTAACTGTAATTTCGATACAAATTATGGCAGGTAACAGTAACTTCGATACTAATTATGACAGGTAACAGTAGCTTCGATAATAATTATGACAAGTTACTGTAACTTCGATACTAATTATGACAGTTAACTGCAACTTCGTTACTAATTATGACAAGTAACTGTTATTTCGATACAAATTATGGCACGTAACTGTAATTTCGATACTAAATATGGCAGGTGACAGTAACTTCGATACTAATTATGACAAGTTACACTAACTTCGATACTAATTATGACAGGTAACAGTAACTTCGATACTAATTATGGCAGGTAACTGTAACTTCGATACTAATTATGACAGGTAACTGTAACTTCGTTACTAATTATGACAAGTAACTGAAATTTCGATACAAATTATGGCACTGCACCATTATTCATAAAAGGGCTTAAGTACAGACATGGTTACAGTATTTTGGGAACACCCTGTAACTTCCTAACTTGCCTCTGAAGTCGATCATAACAGCTGGTCTGCAGCAAGGAAAAGCCATGCTATCATGAAAGAGATCGGCAGAGCTCGTGTTTCCGACGAGAAATCCGAAGCTCATCGATAATAACCATGTTGACTGTGTCTAACACCATATCGATCGATTCACCTGAGAGTGATTAATACAAATTAATGCATATTTAGCGCTTTATGTAAGCAGATACATGTGTCTATATGTATATTTCCATGGCAGAAAGCCATTATTAAGAAAGCCATTATTAAGAAAGTATGAAGAACAGAAGATGATATGTTAACTCACTGCTGATCACGTTTCGACTGCGATATATTTCGTATCGAGTCATGCCGTGTGTGTGGTGGTGGGGGAAGCAGATGTGAGACTCAGGCGACCTCGTGCAGAGCGCAATGTGTATAGAACTTGACAGCGCAGAGGGTTGAGCTGGAAATCAGTGAAAGTAAAATCGCCAGCTAACGGGAGTTGTAAAAACGTGTGACCGTGCTGAAGTGTATTCTAGTTCGTTAAGCATTCTACGTGAAGTAGAAACGTGTTTAATAGGGCTCAGACATGGTCTCAAACATGTAATAATTTACCTCTGCGATTGTGTGTCTGCAGCAACTAACGGGCCATGCGGATGGATACTTTTATAACCACGACCGCGAGCTCAGCCGTGATGTGTCACGAAACTCTGCATATAATCCGTCGTGGAAATGCAGCCTAGATTTGATTCACTCTTCACTGTGATTATACTTTTTGAAAAGAGTACATTCTCAAGCAAGGTGTCAAGGGGAAGGGACAATATGAAGCTTATATCCACTACGATGGTAGGCTAAATTGATTTAAGAATACTGCATTAGCAGGGTACAGCGGGGACTTGTCGAAGGCAACTTTCATTTAGCATGAAGTGTGCACGCGACTCTCGTGTCGAGAGGGACCGCGTCGACCCTCGTGAACTTGTTCATACGCGCGTTCTCACATTGGAACTTGTTAGTGCCGGTTCGAGTTCACCTTCGCGTCGTGACGAGTTGATAAACTGTGTGCGGTCCTTCCGTTGGTGTTCGAATATGTATGGGAAGATATCGCCAGGATATGTTGGAACTATTTCGACCGACCGGGTGTTGTTCGAGCCTGGGAGGACTTTGGTTCGTTCTATGGAAACCCAGTTGAAGTCCAGCATATTTTCTGTTGGTCCGGAGCTGATTATGGCCAACGATATCCTTTTTTCCTCATCTAGATTCGCCAAAGGTACTGATCACTTCAACTTGTTACAGTAGTGTAGCGTGGACATTTATAAATACCACTTTGCCATATTTGATTTTGTAGTTTAAATGGTTCAGTAGAAAGTGCAGGTTCGATGTTTATTTCGAAACTGACCTTCTATGATGCCAGGATTTTGACTCATAAAAATGAGTGCATCCTTTGTGTAATTTTGATGAATAAATTAATAATTTCAGTAGTATTTTACAGTATTTAAACTAATATGCTCATTCTTATTTGTCGAGAAGCAAATGTAGGAAGAAGATTTACAGTTTTTCTTGTGTAAGAACATTTTTAGTAACGCAACTTTCTTTTGAGAACGTTGGTTGAGTTTTCATATTCTAGTGCATTGTTCTTTAAGCACTTTCGCTTGGATTATCGTATTCTTTAGAGGGGAATTTTCCTTTTCGTATTGTGATTAAGATATTAGGAAGTTTTCGGACCCAGTTATTCTAAATGTTACTTCGGGTCCTTGGACTATATTTTCTTCAGTTTTTTTTAATAACAGATTTAACTTGTGTTTTCTGAGCGTGATTTTCGAAATGGATTGCCTAATGGGTCATTAGTCGCTTAGCCTTTGTTGCTAACCTAGATCCATGCTGTAGGTCTAATCCATCGACATTTTCGCGTTCGGGAAATTCAGGGAGGATCTTATTTTGAGATTGAATTAATCTTTATAGATCACTTTACAACCTCAGTTTGTGTGGTTGGGCAGCGTTATATACAGTTTATATATATATTTTTTTTTGGAGTTAACACTGGATTAAATTGATATCATTGCCTTTAGTGCAATAGTTTTTTCTATTAAGAGGGTATTTGAACGACATCCAAAATTGCGAGGATAATCCCAGGGACAACTTACTATAAGTCATACGTTTAAGAACTATGGATTTTGTAATGAATCAATGTAAGGCAAGTTTTTAAAGTTAGGTGGAATATTTCTGAAATCCACTGGGCTTTGTTGGTAATCTGTTACGGGATCATATTTTTCGAGTTCAGGATTTTTACCATAAACAGCTGATTCGCATAATTGTGGATTTATAACAGTAAGGCTCCTATTATAGGTGCATATTGGTCTTTAGAGAGGCATATACTATGAGTAATGTCTTTGTGTTTAAGTATATTGATGCAATGCTTTGTAAAGCATATTTTTCTTGTTGAGGATTGAGCTAGGTGTGCCAATCAGGATTAGATTGATTGGGGTTTTAACCCAGAGAGGTGTTGTTTTAACCTAGTATGGTTAATAATTGGTCATTGTGAACTTTATCGCTGTTATCGTGAAAATGCCTGTGTGAAGATTAATATTTTTCCGAGCAGTATTGTTGGGAATCTTGAGTGGATATTCGGTTAAATATTTCCAGTAAAACTAATATAACAATTTTGTCATAAGATGTATGTTTAAAAAGGAAACCGATAACTATTTAAGACTGACTTTACAATTAATTTTTGCTTAGCTTAACTGTTCGGCAGAATTTCCCTAAAACAAGAATTGAAATAATATTAAACAGAAAGGAATGTCGTGACTTCAAGTCAGTAGGAAGAGAATAATTGAAATTATTCTGGAATTTTGTGTAAATTATATTCTGTAAATAGGCCATATGAATTTCTTCATTCAATAACAAGAACATATAAAGTTACTGAAGATGTCGTGTAGGATTAGTAATTATAACCAGGATATTTTTGTATAAGATGTTATTTCCGTTAAGGAACCGAAATTAATTTAATGTATTCAAGTCTTATAATATTTCTCTTTTTGTAAATGCTTACCCTATGGGATTGATCATCATTATTATTAATATGCCTTATATTTTAATCAGCTAAAAGTTAGTTGTGATAATGGATAATATATATATTTTTTTTCTGGAAGATAATCCAATATTATCAATGAGATTTTTTTTTTGATTGGTCGTGGTATCGACGAAATTGATATTCTTCTGTCTTGTTTATTCTTACAATAAATCACTTTACTACTTGGTTTTAATTATTGCGTGATGCTTTATAGAGGTGATGGAAGGGTGTATTAAGGGGGCCATCGCTAGGTATTTTAGTGTTTACCACACCTTTGAGATTCTTTCTTCCTTTTGAAGAATTCTCGTGTTTTGAGCTAGTCTTTTCTTTTTCTGAGCCTTGGTCAGTCTTAATACATCCTGTTAGGTATTCGAGTGGCCCTATTATCCCTGTGTCTGTTGGTAGAACTTGGGGGGTCTTTAGAGCCGGGGCATTTTCAGGTTCTACGATCCAGCTGCTATCCAGGGATTCAACAGGTATTGGTAGGTAAAAGGGTACATTAGGTGGCGCCCAGCTCAGGGGCTTCGAAAAACTGGAATACCAGAGCGAATACCAGGGAGTTGAATGCCATAATTCTGCCAAAATTGAAACTGAAAGTACAAAGTGGAAATTAGTTTTATGATCATGTAACACAGATCGCGAATTGGAACACCGTGTTTCTTGTGTGACTATGAATCAAGGCGATAAAATAATGGTGAACCAATATTTTGGCACGAACTATTGGAATTCCTATGGAACAAAGCAATTACGAGGATACTCGAGCTACTTGACCCACAAGTGGTATTGCAACCATTATTAATTTTTATTTTATTTTATGTATTGGAGTGGTGCCACACGCTTTGTTAATAATTTGTTCTACTTGTTTCCGGCTGATGATCATTGCTGACATCATTAAAAATAGAAGTATTTGTAGTAAATTTAAAATTTAAGTAATGGTAGAATCATAGACCTTCACCGATATAAACCAACACGCACTTGTATATGGTCGATCCCAAATGAAATGGGGCACTTTGTGTTTAGACATAAGTTTATTTTAAGGTAACGCCAGACAATAAGAATGAGCATGTATGGTAAATGGTGGTTGTATGTAGATGTTCTCGCTGTGCTTTGTTGGTGTGGTATTCTTATTTCTTGTGAAGTGTAGTGAAGCATGTCTGAAGGTAATATGGTGACTGTTGGTGACGTTAAGAAGATGTTTGAAATTAAGAGTTTAGTGCTTTTCAGTCGGTCAACACGAATGTACCCAAAAGAGATGGGTTATGCCCTAATCCTGAAATAAATTACATGAGATTAATAAAACACTAGGATGACCAGTTTCGATCGTCAAGCGATCATCATCAGATCCAATACACTTAGGCTATAAAATCTATGTTTGAAATACAGGTGAAAATATTTACAATATGTACAATTATTTAGTTGCAGTATTGGTACTGCAACTGTCAGTGTATGCTAAATGCAGTATATATGTTAGGTGAAATGCTAAATGGTGATGGCTATCCGGAGATTGTACTTTAGAGAGATTATATGGTTGTAAACTATGGTTAAACTATACAATTTTAGGCTAACTACTTATCTGATTGTCTTCCGTACTACAGCTCATGTAATTTATTTCAGGATTAGGGCATAACCCATCTCTTTTGGGTACATTCGTGTTGACCGACTGAAAAGCACTAAACTCTTGTTTACTAAGGCAACACTGAAAATATGGCTTCAAACACCACAATGTTTGAAATTCTTCAACATAAAATGGACAATTTGAATCAGGACATTGAAAATATTAAGGTCCAAACTAGATCTGCATTAGACCATATGTCTGAAACTGTTATTCAAAATCAGGGTGCAGTTGCTGAAGGCATCAGGGGGGAAATTGATACTATGCAATCCTCCTTGAAGGCTATCAATGACAGTTCTAAAAGGGTAGAAAAGAAGGTTACCAGTGTAGAATCTAATATCGAAGATATCCAGGATGATAATAGAAAAACTCAACTAGATATCAGTACATTACGGGCTAATGTTGGCCTGGTACAGGTTGCCCAAGAAAGAATCCAAAATAGTCAAACTTCAATGCAAACTAGTCAAACATCAATCCAAACAGATCTTAACAATATGCAAACTAGTCAAACATCAATCCAAACAGATCTTAACAATATGCAAACTAGTCAAACATCAATCCAAACAGATCTTAACAATATTCAGACTAGTCAAAGGGGAATTGAGGAAACTGTAAAGGATGTAAACTCTAATGTAAGGATTATGCAATCCCAAATCAATGATTTAAGAACAGATGTGGGATTAATAGAATCCAGTCAAAATAAAATGGAGCTAGAGGTCCGAAAAATCGAATCTAGTCAAAATCAGACAGAGGTTAAGTTAATGGAGCTAGAAAAATCTAATAAAGAATTTCAAGTTGAGATTAGACTAGACTTTGAAAAGAGTGTGAAGCTCAGTAAAAAAAATTTAGAAGCACTTCAGCTGCAGTTTTCCCATGATACTAATCAGACCCAGAATAGCCTGGAACAGTTGAAATGTGAAATGGGGACACTCCGAGCTCAAGTCACTGATCATACGAAACTTCTCAGGGATGATTTTGACATCGACTTGAAAGGGATCATAAGTGATAATATTGTAACATTTCGTCAAGCTATTATGAAAATTAATGAGGAATGTTTTAAAGTTGAGAAATCTAAGTTAGAATCTAAACTTGCCACTGGTCTTGCAACTAATAGCAAAGACATAATAAATGTTAGGGAAGATCTAAGCAAAAGAATGGATGGAATTCAAAATACTCAGGTTAATAACATATCCGATTTAGAGAAGCGTATTAACAATGTTGAAACTAAAGTCGACCAAAGTAAGATAGAGTTAAATGAGGTCAGGGAGAAGAAAACTTCCGAGATTAATGAAATTAGAAAGGGTCTCGAGCAAATTAATCTAGAGGGGCATATCAGTTTAGATACTCTAAAAGATCAATTGCGATCACTTTTACAGTCCGATTTTCGAGTTGTAGTTGAACAACCTGAAGTGATAGTACCTGATGGTAGGGAAAGGATGATACAGGAATCTTCCAACAACGAACCCAACGTTCGGCTCAGTCAAATGGAACATTCGAGTCCCATTCGAACAAGCAGGGAAACTTTTAGTTCTCCGAACCCCAACGTAGGCGTGGGTGATTATACTTCGAAATCATCGGAAAGGACACCGAATGTAACCATAATACGAAATTTTGATGACAAACCTAGGAAGTTTAGCAATTTGGATGGAATGACACCAATCGAATTTGTCAGGACATTAAGAGATTACTTTTTGGAGTCACATGTGCCACGTGAGCGTGAGCTACGTATGGTGGAAAGGTTTCTCACCGATGCTCCGTTACAATGGTTCAGGGCTTTTCGTTACACATTTGACAACTTTGAGCAGTTTTCGGAAGCCTTCATACAAAGATTTTGGTCGATCGAGGTCCAACAGAATGTGAGATCAGAAGTCTATTCACGCAAGTACTCCAGTACAGGACCAACCAGCTACGCTGAATACTTTGCGTGTCAGTTAGCAAAACTCCGTTTTCTTCAGCCGCCGTTAACACAGGAAGAACTCCTTGAAGCTATCTCACGTCAATTGCCTGCGGAAGTAAGGAAATCAATTATTTCTTCCGGAGTATCGTCTTTAACGTCGTTAGATGACCTGTTACGTCGATTAGATCACATGAGTATGATGACGCAACCTACCATAGTCAAAAATGCCAGGCAGGAATCGAAAGTTGTAAACGCGGTAATGATGAACCGTACACAGCAGACGGATCGTTTCGAACAAAGAAGAGATGATAGAATAGGTCCTATTAGAAATACCCATCAGGAAGAGAGGAGATGGGAAAACCAACGTAGGGACGCCCAGGAGAGGCCTTGGAAACGTCGCTACGAGGAGAGAAATTTTTATCGAAGAGATAATGATCGAGACCGGAATGATCATCGAGAAACGCCTTATGATAGGAATTACAGATATGATCAAAATAATCGAGATAACAGATATAATAGGAATGATAGAGATACCCGAGACAATAGAGATAACAGACAAAATCAAGGGTACTCAAGATACAACAATTATCGAACGGAGGCGTCCGATAAAAAAGTGCAACAGGAGAGGCTCAAGAGAGGGCGAGATAAGTCCACGGAGGTTGGACGAAGAAAATCGAAGGAAAGAAAGGATGAAAATCTAGATAAGTCACAACCCAGTACTAGCAGAGAAGGTCGGAGTTCAGAAAGAGCTCCGGATCGAGAAAAAAAAACGCCAATTTCCGGGCGAAATTAATAACTGACGTTGCCACGCATTCCTCTGATATCACGATTTTTGAAATATTTGAAGCTACTGACGAAGACCTTCTATTTGAACCAGAAAACCAATTTACCATTCTCCCAGCATCTCCAACAAAAATTCGTGGGATATTTAAGGATAAAACTATGAAATGCAAAGTGCAGATTCTAATGAAATTCTGGATCAATGAGAGAAGTTATGAACATATTTTCATAGTCGTTAAGAATATTAATTTTGACGTCATACTAGGCATCGATTTTATTACTCAAGCTAGAGCAATCATCGACATGGACAAAGGAATAATAAGATTCAAGGAAGAAAGTATAGAGGATGTAGTGATGGAGGAAATGGATGGAAACGAAATTAATAGAGATATCCCTAGAATGGAAATCCTAGATCACGTGTTATGGCAGAAATTAGCAAGTTCTCGAGAATTTACTGTCCTGAGGATCATGCGAGCTGGGTGAAGTTCATCCCACTCATGGAAAGATGCATGAATTCCACATTCCATGAGAGCTTATCAGATATACCTATGGTTGTTCACCATAATAAGAGGCCAGAAAGAGCCTGGAGAGAGATCGTGAGATTTCTACCTAAGGACAGGGAGCCTACAGTCCATGAAAGAATTAATTCAGCTAGAGAAAGCTTGATGGATGCAGCCGAGAAGCGGCATAAACGAATCAGAAATAAAAGATATCGGCCACCGATGAGAGTAGGCGAGATGATTCTCGTCAAGAAACCGACGAAAGCAGATGTGGCTAAGAAGCAATTCACCAAGTTTTCCTATGTCTTCCACGGACCCTATAAGATTGCTAGGTCGTTCGGAAATAATTGTTATGAAGTAGTAAGCCTAAATGGAAGAGAAATGATAGGTCGTTTCAATGCAAAGAACCTGAAAAGATATGTGAAGAAGATAGACTGAGTGTTGACTGAATAATGCTACATATGCTGAGATTACCTGGAATGGTGTAAATAAAAGTTGAGGAGACTTTTATTTAAGGTATCAAAGGGAAAATGCACCATTATTCATAAAAGGGCTTAAGTACAGACATGGTTACAGTATTTTGGGAACACCCTGTAACTTCCTAACTTGCCTCTGAAGTCGATCATAACAGCTGGTCTGCAGCAAGGAAAAGCCATGCTATCATGAAAGAGATCGGCAGAGCTCGTGTTTCCGACGAGAAATCCGAAGCTCATCGATAATAACCATGTTGACTGTGTCTAACACCATATCGATCGATTCACCTGAGAGTGATTAATACAAATTAATGCATATTTAGCGCTTTATGTAAGCAGATACATGTGTCTATATGTATATTTCCATGGCAGAAAGCCATTATTAAGAAAGCCATTATTAAGAAAGTATGAAGAACAGAAGATGATATGTTAACTCACTGCTGATCACGTTTCGACTGCGATATATTTCGTATCGAGTCATGCCGTGTGTGTGGTGGTGGGGGAAGCAGATGTGAGACTCAGGCGACCTCGTGCAGAGCGCAATGTGTATAGAACTTGACAGCGCAGAGGGTTGAGCTGGAAATCAGTGAAAGTAAAATCGCCAGCTAACGGGAGTTGTAAAAACGTGTGACCGTGCTGAAGTGTATTCTAGTTCGTTAAGCATTCTACGTGAAGTAGAAACGTGTTTAATAGGGCTCAGACATGGTCTCAAACATGTAATAATTTACCTCTGCGATTGTGTGTCTGCAGCAACTAACGGGCCATGCGGATGGATACTTTTATAACCACGACCGCGAGCTCAGCCGTGATGTGTCACGAAACTCTGCATATAATCCGTCGTGGAAATGCAGCCTAGATTTGATTCACTCTTCACTGTGATTATACTTTTTGAAAAGAGTACATTCTCAAGCAAGGTGTCAAGGGGAAGGGACAATATGAAGCTTATATCCACTACGATGGTAGGCTAAATTGATTTAAGAATACTGCATTAGCAGGGTACAGCGGGGACTTGTCGAAGGCAACTTTCATTTAGCATGAAGTGTGCACGCGACTCTCGTGTCGAGAGGGACCGCGTCGACCCTCGTGAACTTGTTCATACGCGCGTTCTCACATTGGAACTTGTTAGTGCCGGTTCGAGTTCACCTTCGCGTCGTGACGAGTTGATAAACTGTGTGCGGTCCTTCCGTTGGTGTTCGAATATGTATGGGAAGATATCGCCAGGATATGTTGGAACTATTTCGACCGACCGGGTGTTGTTCGAGCCTGGGAGGACTTTGGTTCGTTCTATGGAAACCCAGTTGAAGTCCAGCATATTTTCTGTTGGTCCGGAGCTGATTATGGCCAACGATATCCTTTTTTCCTCATCTAGATTCGCCAAAGGTACTGATCACTTCAACTTGTTACAGTAGTGTAGCGTGGACATTTATAAATACCACTTTGCCATATTTGATTTTGTAGTTTAAATGGTTCAGTAGAAAGTGCAGGTTCGATGTTTATTTCGAAACTGACCTTCTATGATGCCAGGATTTTGACTCATAAAAATCCTTTGTGTAATTTTGATGAATAAATTAATAATTTCAGTAGTATTTTACAGTATTTAAACTAATATGCTCATTCTTATTTGTCGAGAAGCAAATGTAGGAAGAAGATTTACAGTTTTTCTTGTGTAAGAACATTTTTAGTAACGCAACTTTCTTTTGAGAACGTTGGTTGAGTTTTCATATTCTAGTGCATTGTTCTTTAAGCACTTTCGCTTGGATTATCGTATTCTTTAGAGGGGAATTTTCCTTTTCGTATTGTGATTAAGATATTAGGAAGTTTTCGGACCCAGTTATTCTAAATGTTACTTCGGGTCCTTGGACTATATTTTCTTCAGTTTTTTTTTAATAACAGATTTAACTTGTGTTTTCTGAGCGTGATTTTCGAAATGGATTGCCTAATGGGTCATTAGTCGCTTAGCCTTTGTTGCTAACCTAGATCCATGCTGTAGGTCTAATCCATCGACATTTTCGCGTTCGGGAAATTCAGGGAGGATCTTATTTTGAGATTGAATTAATCTTTATAGATCACTTTACAACCTCAGTTTGTGTGGTTGGGCAGCGTTATATACAGTTTATATATATATATTTTTTTTGGAGTTAACACTGGATTAAATTGATATCATTGCCTTTAGTGCAATAGTTTTTTCTATTAAGAGGGTATTTGAACGACATCCAAAATTGCGAGGATAATCCCAGGGACAACTTACTATAAGTCATACGTTTAAGAACTATGGATTTTGTAATGAATCAATGTAAGGCAAGTTTTTAAAGTTAGGTGGAATATTTCTGAAATCCACTGGGCTTTGTTGGTAATCTGTTACGGGATCATATTTTTCGAGTTCAGGATTTTTACCATAAACAGCTGATTCGCATAATTGTGGATTTATAACAGTAAGGCTCCTATTATAGGTGCATATTGGTCTTTAGAGAGGCATATACTATGAGTAATGTCTTTGTGTTTAAGTATATTGATGCAATGCTTTGTAAAGCATATTTTTCTTGTTGAGGATTGAGCTAGGTGTGCCAATCAGGATTAGATTGATTGGGGTTTTAACCCAGAGAGGTGTTGTTTTAACCTAGTATGGGTAATAATTGGTCATTGTGAACTTTATCGCTGTTATCGTGAAAATGCCTGTGTGAAGATTAATATTTTTCCGAGCAGTATTGTTGGGAATCTTGAGTGGATATTCGGTTAAATATTTCCAGTAAAACTAATATAACAATTTTGTCATAAGATGTATGTTTAAAAAGGAAACCGATAACTATTTAAGACTGACTTTACAATTAATTTTTGCTTAGCTTAACTGTTCGGCAGAATTTCCCTAAAACAAGAATTGAAATAATATTAAACAGAAAGGAATGTCGTGACTTCAAGTCAGTAGGAAGAGAATAATTGAAATTATTCTGGAATTTTGTGTAAATTATATTCTGTAAATAGGCCATATGAATTTCTTCATTCAATAACAAGAACATATAAAGTTACTGAAGATGTCGTGTAGGATTAGTAATTATAACCAGGATATTTTTGTATAAGATGTTATTTCCGTTAAGGAACCGAAATTAATTTAATGTATTCAAGTCTTATAATATTTCTCTTTTTGTAAATGCTTACCCTATGGGATTGATCATCATTATTATTAATATGCCTTATATTTTAATCAGCTAAAAGTTAGTTGTGATAATGGATAATATATATATTTTTTTTTCTGGAAGATAATCCAATATTATCAATGAGATTTTTTTTTTGATTGGTCGTGGTATCGACGAAATTGATATTCTTCTGTCTTGTTTATTCTTACAATAAATCACTTTACTACTTGGTTTTAATTATTGCGTGATGCTTTATAGAGGTGATGGAAGGGTGTATTAAGGGGGCCATCGCTAGGTATTTTAATGTTTACCACACCTTTGAGATTCTTTCTTCCTTTTGAAGAATTCTCGTGTTTTGAGCTAGTCTTTTCTTTTTCTGAGCCTTGGTCAGTCTTAATACATCCTGTTAGGTATTCGAGTGGCCCTATTATCCCTGTGTCTGTTGGTAGAACTTGGGGGGTCTTTAGAGCCGGGGCATTTTCAGGTTCTACGATCCAGCTGCTATCCAGGGATTCAACAGGTATTGGTAGGTAAAAGGGTAACTGTAATTTGGATACTAATTATGACAGGTAACTGTAACTTCGATACTAATTATGACAAGTAACTCTATCTTCATTACAAATTAAGACAAGTAACTGTAATTTCGATACAAATTATGTCAGGTAACTGTAACTTCGTTACTAATTATGGCAGGTAACTGTAATTTCGATACAAATTATGGCAGGTAACAGTAACGTCGATAATAATTATGACAAGTAACTGCATCTTCGATACTAATTATGGCAGGTAACTGTAATTTCGATAATAATTATGGCACGTAACTGTAATTTCGATAATAATTATGACAGGTAACTGTAACTTCGTTATTAATTATGGCAGATAACTGTAATTTCGTTTCTAATTATGACAAGTAACTGTAGCTTCGATACTAATTATGACAGGTTACTGTAACTTCGTTACTAATTATGACAAGAAACTGTAATTTCGATACAAATTATGGCAGGTAACAGTAACTTCGATACTAATTATGACAGGTAACAGTAGCTTCGATACTAATTATGACAGAAAACAGTAACTTCGATACTTATTATGACAGGTAACAGTAACTTCGATACTAATTATGGCAGGTAACTGTAACTTCGATACTAATTATGACAGGTAACTGTAACTTCGTTACAAATTATGACAAGTAACTGTAATTTCGATACAAATTATTGCAGGTAACTGTAACTTCGATACTATTTATGACAGGTAACAGTTACTTCGATACTAATTATGACAAGTAACAGTAACTTCGATACTAATTATGACAGGTAACTGTAACTTCGAAACTAATTATGACAGGTAACTGTAACATCGTTACTAATTATGACAAGTAACTGTAATTTCGATACAAATTATGGCAGGTAACTGTAACTTCGATATTAATTATGACAGGTTAAAGTAACCTCGATACTAATTATGACAAGTAAGTGTATCTTCGATACTAATTATGACGGGTAACTGTAACTTCGATACTAATTATGACTAGTAACTCTAACTTCGTTACTAATTAGGACAAGTAACTGTAATTTTGATAAAAAATTATGGCAGGTAACTGTAACTTCGATACTAATTATGACAGGTAACAGTAACTTCAATACTAATTATGACAGGTAACTGTAACTTCGTTACTAATTATGACAAGTAACTGTAATTTCGATACTAATTATGGCAGGTAACTGTAAAATCGTTACTAATTATGAAAAGTAACTGTAATTTCGATACAAATTATGGCAGGTAACTGTAACTTCGTAACTAATTATGACAAGTAACTGTAATTTCGATACAAATTATGGCAGGTAACAGTAAATTCGATACTAATTATGACAGGTAACTGTAACATTCGATGCTAATTATGACAAGGAACTGTAATTTCGATACAAATTATGACAGGTAACAGTAAATTCGATATTAATTATGACAGGTAACTGTAACTTCGTTACTAATTATGACAAGTAACTGTCATTTCGATACTAATTATGACAGGTAACTGTAACTTCGATATTATTTATGACAAGTAACTTTAACTTCGCTACTAATTATGATAAGTAACTGTAATTTCGATACAAATTATGGCAGGTAACTGTAACTTCGATACTAACTATGACAGGTAACTGTAACTTCGTTACTAATTATGAAAGTAACTGTAATTTCGATACAAATTATGGCAGGTAACTGTAACTTCGAGACTAATTATGACAGGTAACAGTAACTTCGATACTAATTATGACAAGTAACAGTTACTTCGATACTAATTATGACAAGTAACTGTAACTTCGAAGCCAATTACGACAGGTAACTGTAACATCGTTACTAATTATGACATGTAACTGTAATTTCGATACAAATTATGGCAGGTAACTGTAACTTCGATACTAATTATGACAGGTAACAGTAAATTCGATACTAATTATGACAAGTAACAGTTACTTCGATACTAATTATGACAAGTAACTGTAACTTCGAAACTAATTATGACAGGTAACTGTAACATCGTTACTAGCTATGACAAGCAACTGTAATTTCGATACAAATTGTGGCAGGTAACTGTCTCTTCGATACTAATTATGACAGGTAACAGTAACTTCGATGCTAATTATGAAAAGTAACTGTAACTTCGATACTAACTATGACAGGTAACTGTAACTTCGTTACTAATTATGACCAATAAGTGTAATTTCGATACAAATTATGGCAGGTAACTGTAACTTTGAGACTAATTATGACAGGTAACAGTAACTTCGATACTAATTATGACAAGTATCAGTTACTTCGATACTAATTATGACAGGTAACTGTAACTACGAAACTAATTATGACAGGTAACTGTAACATCGTTACTAATTATGACATGTAACTGTAATTTCGAAACAAATTATGGCAGGTAACTGTAACTTCGATACTAATTATGACAGGTAACAGTAACTTCGATACTAATTATGACAAGTAACAGTAACTTCGATACTTATTATGACAGGTAACAGTAACTTCGATACTAATTATGACAAGTAACTCTAACTTCATTACAAATTATGAAAAATAACTGTAATTTCGATACATATTATGGCAGGTAACTGTAACTTCGTAAATAATTATGGCAGGTAACTGTAATTTCGATACAAATTATGGCAGGTAACTGTAACTTCGATACTAATTATGACAGGTAACTGTAACTCCGATACTAATTATGACAAGTAACTCTAAATTCGTTACTAATTATGACAAGTAACTGTAATTTCGATACTAATTATGGCTGGTAAATGAAACTTCGTTACTAATTATGACAAGTAACTGTAATTTCGATACAAATTATGGTAGGTAACTGTAACTTCGATACTAATTATGACAAGTAACAGGAACTTCGATACTAATTATGACAAGTAACTGTAACTTCGAAATCAATTATGACAGGTAACTGTAACATCGATAATAATTATGACAAGTAACTGTAATTTCGAAACAAATTATGGCAGGTAACTGTAACTTCGATACTAATTATGACAAATAACTCTAACTTCATTACAAATTATGACAAGTAACTGTAATTTCGATACAAATTATGGCAGGTAACTGTAACTTCGATGGCAGGTAACTGTAACTTCGATACTTATTAAGACAAGTAACTGTAATTTCGATACAAATTATGGCAGGTAACTGTAACTTCGATACTTATTATGACAAGTAACTGTAACATAGATACTAATTATGACAGGTAACATTAACTTCGATACTAATTATGACAAGTAACTCTAACTTCATTACAAATTATGACAAGTAACTGTAATTTCGATACAAATTATGGCAGGTAACTGTAACTTCGTTACTAATTATGGCAGGTAACTGTAATTTCGATACAAATTATGGCAGGTAACAGTAACTACGATACTAATTATGACAGGTAACTGTAACTCCGATACTAATTATGACAAGTAACTGTAATTTCGATACAAATTATGGCAGGTAACTGTAACTTCGATACTAATGATGACAGAAAACAGTAACTTCGATACTAATTATGGCAGGTAACAGTAAATTCGATACTAATTATGGCAGGTAACTGTAAGTTCGATACTAATTATGACAGTTAACTGTAACTTCGTTACTAATTATGACAAGTAACTGTAATTTCGATACAAATTATGGCAGGTAACAGTAACTTCGATACTAATTAGGACAGGTAACAGTAGCTTCGATACTAATTATGACAAGTTACTGTAACTTCGATACCATTTATGACAGGTAACTGCAACTTCGTTACTAATTATGACAAGTAACTGTTATTTCGATACAAATTATGGCACGTAACTGTAATTTCGATACTAAATATGGCAGGTGACAGTAACTTCGATACTAATTATGACAAGTTACACTAACTTCGATACTAATTATGACAGGTAACAGTTACTTCGATACTAATTATGGCAGGTAACTGTAACTTCGATACTAATTATGACAGGTAACTGTAACTTCGTTACTAATTATGACAAGTAACTGTAATTTCGATACAAATTATGGCACGTAACTGTAATTTGGATGCTAATTATGACAGGTAACTGTAACTTCGATACTAATTATGACAAGTAACTCTAACTTCATTACAAATTATGACAAGTAACTGTAATTTCGATACAAATTATGTCAGGTAACTGTAACTTCGTTACTAATTATGGCAGGTAACTGTAATTTCGATACAAATTATGGCAGGTAACAGTAACTTCGATAATAATTATGAGAAGTAACTGCATCTTCGATACTAATTATGGCAGGTAACTGTAATTTCGATAATAATTATGGTAGGTAACTGTAATTTCGATAATAATTATGACAGGTAACTGTAACTTCGTTACAAATTATGGCAGGTAACTGTAATTTCGTTACTAATTATGACAAGTAACTGTAGCTTCGATACTAATTATGACAGGTAACTGTAACTTCGTTACTAATTATGACAAAAACTGTAATTTCGATACTAATTATGGCAGGTAACAGTAACTTCGATACTAATTATGACAGGTAACAGTAGCTTCGATACTAATTATGACAGAAAACAGTAACTTCGATACTTATTATGACAGGTAACAGTAACTTCGATACTAATTATGGCAGGTAACTGTAACTTCGATACTAATTATGACAGGTAACTGTAACTTCGTTACAAATTATGACAAGTTACTGTAATTTCGATACAATATATTGCTGGTAACTGTAACTTCGATACTATTTATGACAGGTAACAGTTACTTCGATACTTATTATGACAAGTAACAGTAACTTCGATACTAATTATGACAGGTAACTGTAACTTCGAAACTAATTATGACAGGTAACTGTAACATCGTTACTAATTATGACAATTAACTGTAATTTCGATACAAATTATGGCAGGTAACTGTAACTTCGATATTAATTATGACAGGTTACAGTAACCTCGATACTAATTATGACAAGTAAGTGTATCTTCGATACTAATTATGACGGGTAACTGTAACTTCGATACTAATTATGACTAGTAACTCTAACTTCGTTACTAATTAGGACAAGTAACTGTAATTTTGATAAAAAATTATGGCAGGTAACTGTAACTTCGATACTAATTATGACAGGTAACAGTAACTTCAATACTAATTATGACAGGTAACTGTAACTTCGTTACTAATTATGACAAGTAACTGTAATTTCGATACTAATCATGGCAGGTAACTGTAAAATCGTTACTAATTATGAAAAGTAACTGTAATTTCGATACAAATTATGGCAGGTAACTGTAACTTCGTAACTAATTATGACAAGTAACTGTAATTTCGATACAAATTATGGCAGGTAACAGTAAATTCGATACTAATTAGGACAGGTAACTGTAACATTCGATGCTAATTATGACAAGGAACTGTAATTTCGATACAAATTATGACAGGTAACAGTAAATTGGAAACTAATTATGACAGGTAACTGTAACTTCGTTACTAATTATGACAAGTAACTGTCATTTCGATACTAATTATGACAGGTAACTGTAACCTCGACACTAATTATGACAAGTATCTGTAATTTCGCTACTAATTATGATAAGTAACTGTAATTTCGATACAAATTATGGCAGGTAACTGTAACTTCGATACTAACTATGACAGGTAACTGTAACTTCGTTACTAATTATGACAAGTAACTGTAATTTCGATACAAATTATGGCAGGTAACTGTAACTTCGAGACTAATTATGACAGGTAACAGTAACTTCGATACTAATTATGACAAGTAACAGTTACTTCGATACTAATTATGACAAGTAACTGTAACTTCGAAGCCAATTACGACAGGTAACTGTAACATCGTTACTAATTATGACAAGTAACTGTAATTTCGATACAAATTATGGCAGGTAACTGTAACTTCGATACTAATTATGACAGGTAACAGTAAATTCGATACTAATTATGACAAGTAACAGTTACTTCGATACAAATTATGACAAGTAACTGTAACTTCGAAACTAATTATGACAGGTAACTGTAACATCGTTACTAGCTATGACAAGTAACTGTAATTTCGATACAAATTGTGGCAGGTTACTGTCTCTTCGATACTAATTATGACAGGTAACAGTAACTTCGATACTAATTATGACAAGTAACTGTAACTTCGATACTAGCTATGACAGGTAACTGTAACTTCGTTACTAATTATGACAAGTAACTGTAATTTCGATACAAATTATGGCAGGTAACTGTAATTTCGAAACTAAATATGGCAGGTGACAGTAACTTCGATACTAATTATGACAAGTTACACTAACTTCGATACTAATTATTACAGGTAACAGTAACTTCGATACTAATTATGGCAGGTAACTGTAACTTCGATAATAATTATGACAGGTAACTGTAACTTCGTTAGTAATTATGACAAGTAACTGTAATTTCGATACAAATTATGGCACGTAACTGTAATTTGGATACTAATTATGACAGGTAACTGTAACTTCGATACTAATTATGACAAGTAACTCTAACTTCATTACAAATTATGACAAGTAACTGTAATTTCGATACAAATTATGTCAGGTAACTGTAACTTCGTTACTAATTATGGCAGGTAACTGTAATTTCGATACAAATTATGGCAGGTAACAGTAACTTCGATAATAATTATGAGAAGTAACTGCATCTTCGATACTAATTATGGCAGGTAACTGTAATTTCGATAATAATTTTGGCACGTAACTGAAATTTCGATAATAATTATGACAGGTCACTGTAACTTCGTTACAAATTATGGCAGGTAACTGTAATTTCGTTACTAATTATGACAAGTAACTGTAGCTTCGATACTAATTAAGACAGGTAACTGTAACTTCGTTACTAATTATGACAAGAAACTGTAATTTCGATACTAATTATGGCAGGTAACAGTAACTTCGATACTAATTATGACAGGTAACAGTAGCTTCGATACTAATTATGACAGAAAACAGTAACTTCGATACTAATTATGACGGGTAACAGTAACTTCGATACTAATTATGGCAGGTAACTGTAACTTCGATACTAATTATGACAGGTAACTGTAACTTCGTTACAAATTATGACAAGTAACTGTAATTTCGATACAATATATTGCTGGTAACTGTAACTTCGATACTATTTATGACAGGTAACAGTTACTTCGATACTAATTATGACAAGTAACAGTAACTTCGATACTAATTATGACAGGTAACTGTAACTTCGATACTTATTATGACTAGTAACTTTAACTTCGTTACTAATTAGGACGAGTAACTGTAATTTTGATAAAACATTATGGCAGGTAACTGTAACTTCGATACTAATTATGACAGGTAACAGTAACTTCAATACTAATTATGACAGGTAACTGTAACTTCGTTACTAATTATGACAAGTAACTGTCATTTCGATACTAATTATGACAGGTAACTGTAACCTCGACACTAATTATGACAAGTATCTGTAATTTCGCTACTAATTATGATAAGTAACTGTAATTTCGATACAAATTATGGCAGGTAACTGTAACTTCGATACTAACTATGACAGGTAACTGTAACTTCGTTACTAATTATGACAAGTAACTGTAATTTCGATACAAATTATGGCAGGTAACTGTAACTTCGAGACTAATTATGACAGGTAACAGTAACTTCGATACTAATTATGAAAAGTAACAGTTACTTCGATACTAATTATGACAGGTAACTGTAACTTCGAAGCCAATTACGACAGGTAACTGTAACATCGTTACTAATTATGACAAGTAACTGTAATTTCGATACAAATTATGGCAGGTAACTGTAACTTCGATACTAATTATGACAGGTAACAGTAAATTCGATACTAATTATGGCAAGTAACAGTTACTTCGATACTAATTATGACAAGTAACTGTAACTTCGAAACTAATTATGACAGGTAACTGTAACATCGTTACTAGCTATGACAAGTAACTGTAATTTCGATACAAATTGTGGCAGGTAACTGTCTCTTCGATACTAATTATGACAGGTAACAGTAACTTCGATACTAATTATGACAAGTTACTGTAACTTCGATACTAACTATGACAGGTAACTGTAACTTCGTTACTAATTATGACAAGTAACTGTAATTTCGATACAAATTATGGCAGGTAACTGTAACTTCGATGACAGGTAACTGTAACTTCGATACTTATTAAGACAGGTAACTGTAATTTCGATACAAATTATGGCAGGTAACTGTAACTTCGATACTTATTATGACAGGTAACAGAAAGTTCGATATTAATGATGACAAGTAACAGTAACTTCGATACTAATTATGACAAATAACTGTAATTTCGATACTAATTATGACAGGTAACTGTAATTTCGATACTAATTATGACAGGTAACTGTAACTTCGATACTAATTATGACAGGTAACTGTAACTTCGATACTAATTATGACAAGTAACTGTAACTTCGTTACTAATTATGACAAGTAACTGTAATTTCGATACAAATAATGGCAGGTAACTGTAACTTCGATACTATTCATGAAAGGTAAAAGTAACTTCAATACTAATTATGACAGGTAACTGTAACTTCGCTACTAATTATGACAAGTAACTGTAATTTCGAAACAAATTATGACAGGTAACTGTAACTTCGATATTAATTATGACAAGTAACTGTAAATTCGTTACTAATAATGAGAAGTAACTGTAATTTCCTTACTACTTATGACAAGTAACTGTAATTTCGACACTAATTATGTCAGGTAACTGTAACTTCGATATTAATTATGACAAGTAACTGTAAATTCGTTACTAATAATGAGAAGTAACTGTAATTTCGATAGAAATTATGTCAGGTAACTGTAACTTCGAGACTAATTATGACAGGTAACAGTAACTTCGATACTAATTATGACAAGTAACAGTTGCTTCGATACTAATTATGACAAGTAACTGTAACTTCGAAACTAATTATGACAGGTAACTGTAACATCGTTACTAATTATGACAAGTAACTGTCATTTCGATACAAATTATGGCAGGTAACTGTAACTTCGATACTAATTATGACTGGTAACAATAACTTCGGTACTAATTATGACAAGTAACTGTAACATAGATACTAATTATGACAGGTAACAGTAACTTCGATACTAATTATGACAAGTAACTCTAACTTCATTACAAATTATGACAAGTATCTGTAATTTCGATACAAATTATGGCAGGTAACTGTAACTTCGTTACTAATTATGGCAGGTAACTGTAATTTCG
Source organism: Meconema thalassinum (assembly GCA_946902985.2). Lineage (NCBI taxonomy): Eukaryota > Metazoa > Arthropoda > Insecta > Orthoptera > Tettigoniidae > Meconema > Meconema thalassinum. The sequence goes on along the minus strand of OX336388.2, from coordinate 1,174,671,229 downwards.
ATACAAATTATGGCAGGTAACAGTAACTACGATACTATATATGACAGGGAACTGTAACTCCGATACTAATCATGACAAGTAACTCTAACTTCGTTACTAATTATGACAAATAACTGTAATTTTGATAAAAAATTATGGCAGGTAATTGTAACTTCGATACTAATTATGACAGATAACAGTAACTTCGATACTAATTATGACAGGTAACTGTAACTTCGTTACTAATTATGACAAGTAACTGTAATTTCGATACTAATTATGGCTGGTAACAGTAACTTCGTTACTAATTATGACAAGTAACTGTAATTTCGATACAAATTATGGCAGGTAACTGTAACTTCGCTACTAATTATGATAAGTAACTGTAATTTCGATACAAATTATGGCAGGTAACTGTAACTTCGATACTAACTATGACAGGTAACTATAACTTCGTTACTAATTATGACAAGTAATTGTAATTTCGATACAAATTATGGCAGGTAACTGTAACTTCGAGACTAATTATGACAGGTAACAGTAACTTCGATACTAATTATGACAAGTAACTCTAACATCATTACAAATTATGAAAAATAACTGTAATTTCGATACAAATTATGGCAGGTAACTGTAACTTCGTAATTAATTATGGCAGGTAACTGTAATTTCGATACAAAATATGGCAGGTAACTGTAACTTCGATACTTATTATGACAGGTAACTGTAACTCCGATACTTATTATGACAAGTAACTCTAAATTCGTTACTAATTATGACAAGTAACTGTAATTTCGATACTAATTATGGCTGGTAAATGTAACTTCGTTACTAATTATGACAAGTAACTGTAATTTCGATACAAATTATGGCAGGTTACTGTAACTTCGATACTAATTATGACAAGTAACAGGAACTTCGATACTAATTATGACAAGTAACTGTAACTTCGAAATCAATTGTGACAGGTAACTGTAACATCGATAATAATTATGACAAGTAACTGTAATTTCGAAACAAATTATGGCAGGTAACTATAACTTCGATACTAATTATGACAAATAACTCTAACTTCATTACAAATTATGACAAGTAACTGTAATTTCTATACAAATTATGGCAGGTAACTGTAACTTCGATGACAGGTAACTGTAACTTCGATACTTATTAAGACAAGTAACTGTAATTTCGATACAAATTATGGCAGGTAACTGTAACTTCGATACTTATTATGACAGGTAACAGAAACTTCGATAGTAATGATGACAAGTAACAGTAACTTCGATACTAATTATGACAAATAACTGTAATTTCGATACTAATTATGACAGGTAACTGAAATTTCGATACTAATTATGACAGGTAACTGTAACTTCGATACTAATTATGACAGGTAACTGTAACTTCGATACTAATTATGGCAAGTAACTGTAACTTCGTTACTAATTATGACAAGTAACTGTAATTTCGATAAAAATTTTGGCAGGTAACTGCGATATTAATTATGACAAGTAACTGTAACATCGTTACTAATTAAGACAAGTGACTGTAATTTCGATACAAATAATGGCAGGTAACTGTAACTTCGATACTATACATGCGAGGTAAAAGTAACTTCAATACTAATTATGACAGGTAACTGTAACTTCGCTACTAATTATGACAAGTAACTGTAATTTCGAAACAAATTATGACAGGTAACTGTAACTTCGTTAACAATTATCACAAGTAACTGTAATTTCGATACAAATTATGGCAGGTCACAGTAACTTCGATACTAATTAAGACAGGTAACTGTAACATCGATACTAATTATGACAAGGAACTGTAATTTCGATACAAATTATAACAGGTAACAGTAACTTCGATACTAATTATGACAGGTAACTGTAACTTCCTTACTACTTATGACAAGTAACTGTAATTTCGATACTAATTATGACAGGTAACTGTAACTTCGATATTAATTATGACAAGTAACTGTAACTTCGTTACTAATTATGAGAAGTAACTGTAATTTCGATACCAATTATGGCAGGTAACTGTAACTTCGAGACTAATTATGACAGGTAACAGTAACTTCGATACTAATTATGACAAGTAACAGTTGCTTCGATACTAATTATGACAAGTAACTGTAACTTCGAAACTAATTATGACAGGTAACTGTAACATCGTTACTAATTATGACAAGTAACTGTCATTTCGATACAAATTATGGCAGGTAACTGTAACTTCGATACTAATTATGACTGGTAACAATAACTTCGGTACTAATTACGACAATTAACTGTAACTTAGATACTAATTATGACAGGTAACAGTAACTTCGATACTAATTATGACAAGTAACTCTAACTTCATTACAAATTATGACAAGTATCTGTAATTTCGATACAAATTATGGCAGGTAACTGTAACTTCGTTACTAATTATGGCAGGTAACTGTAATTTCGATACAAATTATGGCAGGTAACAGTAACTACGATACTATATATGACAGGTAACTGAAACTCCGATACTAATCATGACAAGTAACTCTAACTTCGTTACTAATTATGACAAATAACTGTAATTTTGATAAAAAATTATGGCAGGTAATTGTAACTTCGATACTAATTATGAAAGATAACAGTAACTTCGATACTAATTATGACAGGTAACTGTAACTTCGTTACTAATTATGACAAGCAACTGTAATTTCGATACTAATTATGGCTGGTAACAGTAACTTCGTTACTAATTATGACAAGTAACTGTAATTTCGATACAAATTATGGCAGGTAACTGTAACTTCGCTACTAATTATGATAAGTAACTGTAATTTCGATACAAATTATGGCAGGTAACTGTAACTTCGATACTAACTATGACAGGTAACTATAACTTCGTTACTAATTATGACAAGTAATTGTTATTTCGATACAAATTATGGCAGGTAACTGTAACTTCGAGACTAATTATGACAGGTAACAGTAACTTCGATACTAATTATGACAAGTAACTCTAACTTCATTACAAATTATGAAAAATAACTGTAATTTCGATACAAATTATGGCAGGTAACTGTAACTTCGTAAATAATTATGGCAGGTAACTGTAATTTGGATACAAAATATGGCAGGTAACTGTAACTTCGATACTTATTATGACAGGTAACTGTAACTCCTATACTAATTATGACAAGTAACTCTAAATTCGTAACTAATTATGACAAGTAACTGTAATTTCGATACTAATTATGGCTGGTAAATGTAACTTCGTTACTAATTATGACAAGTAACTGTAATTTCGATACAAATTATGGCAGGTAACTGTAACTTCGATACTAATTATGACAAGTAACAGGAACTTCGATACTAATTATGACAAGTAACTGTAACTTCGAAATCAATTATGACAGGTAACTGTAACATCGATAATAATTATGACAAGTAACTGTAATTTCGAAACAAATTATGGCAGGTAACTGTAACTTCGATACTAATTATGACAAATAACTCTAACTTCATTACAAATTATGACAAGTAACTGTAATTTCTATACAAATTATGGCAGGTAACTGTAACTTCGATGACAGGTAACTGTAACTTCGATACTTATTAAGACAAGTAACTGTAATTTCGATACAAATTATGGCAGGTAACTGTAACTTCGATACTTATTATGACAGGTAACAGAAACTTCGATAGTAATGATGACAAGTAACAGTAACTTCGATACTAATTATGACAAATAACTGTAATTTCGATACTAATTATGACAGGTAACTGAAATTTCGATACTAATTATGACAGGTAACTGTAACTTCGATACTAATTATGACAGGTAACTGTAACTTCGATACTAATTATGGCAAGTAACAGTAACTTCGTTACTAATTATGACAAGTAACTGTAATTTCGATAAAAATTTTGGCAGGTAACTGCGATATTAATTATGACAAGTAACTGTAACATCGTTACTAATTAAGACAAGTGACTGTAATTTCGATACAAATAATGGCAGGTAACTGTAACTTCGATACTATACATGCGAGATAAAAGTAACTTCAATACTAATTATGACAGGTAACTGTAACTTCGCTACTAATTATGACAAGTAACTGTAATTTCGAAACAAATTATGACAGGTAACTGTAACTTCGTTAACAATTATGACAAGTAACTGTAATTTCGATACAAATTATGGCAGGTCACAGTAACTTCGATACTAATTAAGACAGGTAACTGTAACATCGATACTAATTATGACAAGGAACTGTAATTTCGATACAAATTATAACAGGTAACAGTAACTTCGATACTAATTATGACAGGTAACTGTAACTTCCTTACTACTTATGACAAGTAACTGTAATTTCGATACTAATTATGACAGGTAACTGTAACTTCGATATTAATTATGACAAGTAACTGTAACTTCGTTACTAATTATGAGAAGTAACTGTAATTTCGATACAAATTATGGCAGGTAACTGTAACTTCGAGACTAATTATGACAGGTAACAGTAACTTCGATACTAATTATGACAAGTAACAGTTGCTTCGATGCTAATTATGACAAGTAACTGTAACTTCGAAACTAATTATGACAGGTAACTGTAACATCGTTACTAATTATGACAAGTAACTGTCATTTCGATACAAATTATGGCAGGTAACTGTAACTTCGATACTAATTATGACTGGTAACAATAACTTCGGTACTAATTACGACAATTAACTGTAACTTAGATACTAATTATGACAGGTAACAGTAACTTCGATACTAATTATGACAAGTAACTGTAATTTCGATAAAAATTTTGGCAGGTAACTGCGATATTAATTATGACAAGTAACTGTAACATCGTTACTAATTAAGACAAGTGACTGTAATTTCGATACAAATAATGGCAGGTAACTGTAACTTCGATACTATACATGCGAGGAAAAAGTAACTTCAATACTAATTATGACAGGTAACTGTAACTTCGCTGCTAATTATGACAAGTAACTGTAATTTCGAAACAAATTATGACAGGTAACTGTAACATCGTTACTAATTATGACAAGTAACTGTAATTTCGATACTAATTATGGCTGGTAAATGAAACTTCGTTACTAATTATGACAAGTAACTGTAATTTCGATACAAATTATGGTAGGTAACTGTAACTTCGATACTAATTATGACAAGTAACAGGAACTTCGATACTAATTATGACAAGTAACTGTAACTTCGAAATCAATTATGACAGGTAACTGTAACATCGATAATAATTATGACAAGTAACTGTAATTTCGAAACAAATTATGGCAGGTAACTGTAACTTCGATACTAATTATGACAAATAACTCTAACTTCATTACAAATTATGACAAGTAACTGTAATTTCGATACAAATTATGGCAGGTAACTGTAACTTCGATGGCAGGTAACTGTAACTTCGATACTTATTAAGACAAGTAACTGTAATTTCGATACAAATTATGGCAGGTAACTGTAACTTCGATACTTATTATGACAAGTAACTGTAACATAGATACTAATTATGACAGGTAACATTAACTTCGATACTAATTATGACAAGTAACTCTAACTTCATTACAAATTATGACAAGTAACTGTAATTTCGATACAAATTATGGCAGGTAACTGTAACTTCGTTACTAATTATGGCAGGTAACTGTAATTTCGATACAAATTATGGCAGGTAACAGTAACTACGATACTAATTATGACAGGTAACTGTAACTCCGATACTAATTATGACAAGTAACTGTAATTTCGATACAAATTATGGCAGGTAACTGTAACTTCGATACTAATGATGACAGAAAACAGTAACTTCGATACTAATTATGGCAGGTAACAGTAAATTCGATACTAATTATGGCAGGTAACTGTAAGTTCGATACTAATTATGACAGTTAACTGTAACTTCGTTACTAATTATGACAAGTAACTGTAATTTCGATACAAATTATGGCAGGTAACAGTAACTTCGATACTAATTAGGACAGGTAACAGTAGCTTCGATACTAATTATGACAAGTTACTGTAACTTCGATACCATTTATGACAGGTAACTGCAACTTCGTTACTAATTATGACAAGTAACTGTTATTTCGATACAAATTATGGCACGTAACTGTAATTTCGATACTAAATATGGCAGGTGACAGTAACTTCGATACTAATTATGACAAGTTACACTAACTTCGATACTAATTATGACAGGTAACAGTTACTTCGATACTAATTATGGCAGGTAACTGTAACTTCGATACTAATTATGACAGGTAACTGTAACTTCGTTACTAATTATGACAAGTAACTGTAATTTCGATACAAATTATGGCACGTAACTGTAATTTGGATGCTAATTATGACAGGTAACTGTAACTTCGATACTAATTATGACAAGTAACTCTAACTTCATTACAAATTATGACAAGTAACTGTAATTTCGATACAAATTATGTCAGGTAACTGTAACTTCGTTACTAATTATGGCAGGTAACTGTAATTTCGATACAAATTATGGCAGGTAACAGTAACTTCGATAATAATTATGAGAAGTAACTGCATCTTCGATACTAATTATGGCAGGTAACTGTAATTTCGATAATAATTATGGTAGGTAACTGTAATTTCGATAATAATTATGACAGGTAACTGTAACTTCGTTACAAATTATGGCAGGTAACTGTAATTTCGTTACTAATTATGACAAGTAACTGTAGCTTCGATACTAATTATGACAGGTAACTGTAACTTCGTTACTAATTATGACAAAAACTGTAATTTCGATACTAATTATGGCAGGTAACAGTAACTTCGATACTAATTATGACAGGTAACAGTAGCTTCGATACTAATTATGACAGAAAACAGTAACTTCGATACTTATTATGACAGGTAACAGTAACTTCGATACTAATTATGGCAGGTAACTGTAACTTCGATACTAATTATGACAGGTAACTGTAACTTCGTTACAAATTATGACAAGTTACTGTAATTTCGATACAATATATTGCTGGTAACTGTAACTTCGATACTATTTATGACAGGTAACAGTTACTTCGATACTTATTATGACAAGTAACAGTAACTTCGATACTAATTATGACAGGTAACTGTAACTTCGAAACTAATTATGACAGGTAACTGTAACATCGTTACTAATTATGACAATTAACTGTAATTTCGATACAAATTATGGCAGGTAACTGTAACTTCGATATTAATTATGACAGGTTACAGTAACCTCGATACTAATTATGACAAGTAAGTGTATCTTCGATACTAATTATGACGGGTAACTGTAACTTCGATACTAATTATGACTAGTAACTCTAACTTCGTTACTAATTAGGACAAGTAACTGTAATTTTGATAAAAAATTATGGCAGGTAACTGTAACTTCGATACTAATTATGACAGGTAACAGTAACTTCAATACTAATTATGACAGGTAACTGTAACTTCGTTACTAATTATGACAAGTAACTGTAATTTCGATACTAATCATGGCAGGTAACTGTAAAATCGTTACTAATTATGAAAAGTAACTGTAATTTCGATACAAATTATGGCAGGTAACTGTAACTTCGTAACTAATTATGACAAGTAACTGTAATTTCGATACAAATTATGGCAGGTAACAGTAAATTCGATACTAATTAGGACAGGTAACTGTAACATTCGATGCTAATTATGACAAGGAACTGTAATTTCGATACAAATTATGACAGGTAACAGTAAATTGGAAACTAATTATGACAGGTAACTGTAACTTCGTTACTAATTATGACAAGTAACTGTCATTTCGATACTAATTATGACAGGTAACTGTAACCTCGACACTAATTATGACAAGTATCTGTAATTTCGCTACTAATTATGATAAGTAACTGTAATTTCGATACAAATTATGGCAGGTAACTGTAACTTCGATACTAACTATGACAGGTAACTGTAACTTCGTTACTAATTATGACAAGTAACTGTAATTTCGATACAAATTATGGCAGGTAACTGTAACTTCGAGACTAATTATGACAGGTAACAGTAACTTCGATACTAATTATGACAAGTAACAGTTACTTCGATACTAATTATGACAAGTAACTGTAACTTCGAAGCCAATTACGACAGGTAACTGTAACATCGTTACTAATTATGACAAGTAACTGTAATTTCGATACAAATTATGGCAGGTAACTGTAACTTCGATACTAATTATGACAGGTAACAGTAAATTCGATACTAATTATGACAAGTAACAGTTACTTCGATACAAATTATGACAAGTAACTGTAACTTCGAAACTAATTATGACAGGTAACTGTAACATCGTTACTAGCTATGACAAGTAACTGTAATTTCGATACAAATTGTGGCAGGTTACTGTCTCTTCGATACTAATTATGACAGGTAACAGTAACTTCGATACTAATTATGACAAGTAACTGTAACTTCGATACTAGCTATGACAGGTAACTGTAACTTCGTTACTAATTATGACAAGTAACTGTAATTTCGATACAAATTATGGCAGGTAACTGTAATTTCGAAACTAAATATGGCAGGTGACAGTAACTTCGATACTAATTATGACAAGTTACACTAACTTCGATACTAATTATTACAGGTAACAGTAACTTCGATACTAATTATGGCAGGTAACTGTAACTTCGATAATAATTATGACAGGTAACTGTAACTTCGTTAGTAATTATGACAAGTAACTGTAATTTCGATACAAATTATGGCACGTAACTGTAATTTGGATACTAATTATGACAGGTAACTGTAACTTCGATACTAATTATGACAAGTAACTCTAACTTCATTACAAATTATGACAAGTAACTGTAATTTCGATACAAATTATGTCAGGTAACTGTAACTTCGTTACTAATTATGGCAGGTAACTGTAATTTCGATACAAATTATGGCAGGTAACAGTAACTTCGATAATAATTATGAGAAGTAACTGCATCTTCGATACTAATTATGGCAGGTAACTGTAATTTCGATAATAATTTTGGCACGTAACTGAAATTTCGATAATAATTATGACAGGTCACTGTAACTTCGTTACAAATTATGGCAGGTAACTGTAATTTCGTTACTAATTATGACAAGTAACTGTAGCTTCGATACTAATTAAGACAGGTAACTGTAACTTCGTTACTAATTATGACAAGAAACTGTAATTTCGATACTAATTATGGCAGGTAACAGTAACTTCGATACTAATTATGACAGGTAACAGTAGCTTCGATACTAATTATGACAGAAAACAGTAACTTCGATACTAATTATGACGGGTAACAGTAACTTCGATACTAATTATGGCAGGTAACTGTAACTTCGATACTAATTATGACAGGTAACTGTAACTTCGTTACAAATTATGACAAGTAACTGTAATTTCGATACAATATATTGCTGGTAACTGTAACTTCGATACTATTTATGACAGGTAACAGTTACTTCGATACTAATTATGACAAGTAACAGTAACTTCGATACTAATTATGACAGGTAACTGTAACTTCGATACTTATTATGACTAGTAACTTTAACTTCGTTACTAATTAGGACGAGTAACTGTAATTTTGATAAAACATTATGGCAGGTAACTGTAACTTCGATACTAATTATGACAGGTAACAGTAACTTCAATACTAATTATGACAGGTAACTGTAACTTCGTTACTAATTATGACAAGTAACTGTCATTTCGATACTAATTATGACAGGTAACTGTAACCTCGACACTAATTATGACAAGTATCTGTAATTTCGCTACTAATTATGATAAGTAACTGTAATTTCGATACAAATTATGGCAGGTAACTGTAACTTCGATACTAACTATGACAGGTAACTGTAACTTCGTTACTAATTATGACAAGTAACTGTAATTTCGATACAAATTATGGCAGGTAACTGTAACTTCGAGACTAATTATGACAGGTAACAGTAACTTCGATACTAATTATGAAAAGTAACAGTTACTTCGATACTAATTATGACAGGTAACTGTATCTTCGAAGCCAATTACGACAGGTAACTGTAACATCGTTACTAATTATGACAAGTAACTGTAATTTCGATACAAATTATGGCAGGTAACTGTAACTTCGATACTAATTATGACAGGTAACAGTAAATTCGATACTAATTATGGCAAGTAACAGTTACTTCGATACTAATTATGACAAGTAACTGTAACTTCGAAACTAATTATGACAGGTAACTGTAACATCGTTACTAGCTATGACAAGTAACTGTAATTTCGATACAAATTGTGGCAGGTAACTGTCTCTTCGATACTAATTATGACAGGTAACAGTAACTTCGATACTAATTATGACAAGTTACTGTAACTTCGATACTAACTATGACAGGTAACTGTAACTTCGTTACTAATTATGACAAGTAACTGTAATTTCGATACAAATTATGGCAGGTAACTGTAACTTCGATGACAGGTAACTGTAACTTCGATACTTATTAAGACAGGTAACTGTAATTTCGATACAAATTATGGCAGGTAACTGTAACTTCGATACTTATTATGACAGGTAACAGAAAGTTCGATATTAATGATGACAAGTAACAGTAACTTCGATACTAATTATGACAAATAACTGTAATTTCGATACTAATTATGACAGGTAACTGTAATTTCGATACTAATTATGACAGGTAACTGTAACTTCGATACTAATTATGACAGGTAACTGTAACTTCGATACTAATTATGACAAGTAACTGTAACTTCGTTACTAATTATGACAAGTAACTGTAATTTCGATACAAATAATGGCAGGTAACTGTAACTTCGATACTATTCATGAAAGGTAAAAGTAACTTCAATACTAATTATGACAGGTAACTGTAACTTCGCTACTAATTATGACAAGTAACTGTAATTTCGAAACAAATTATGACAGGTAACTGTAACTTCGATATTAATTATGACAAGTAACTGTAAATTCGTTACTAATAATGAGAAGTAACTGTAATTTCCTTACTACTTATGACAAGTAACTGTAATTTCGACACTAATTATGTCAGGTAACTGTAACTTCGATATTAATTATGACAAGTAACTGTAAATTCGTTACTAATAATGAGAAGTAACTGTAATTTCGATAGAAATTATGTCAGGTAACTGTAACTTCGAGACTAATTATGACAGGTAACAGTAACTTCGATACTAATTATGACAAGTAACAGTTGCTTCGATACTAATTATGACAAGTAACTGTAACTTCGAAACTAATTATGACAGGTAACTGTAACATCGTTACTAATTATGACAAGTAACTGTCATTTCGATACAAATTATGGCAGGTAACTGTAACTTCGATACTAATTATGACTGGTAACAATAACTTCGGTACTAATTATGACAAGTAACTGTAACATAGATACTAATTATGACAGGTAACAGTAACTTCGATACTAATTATGACAAGTAACTCTAACTTCATTACAAATTATGACAAGTATCTGTAATTTCGATACAAATTATGGCAGGTAACTGTAACTTCGTTACTAATTATGGCAGGTAACTGTAATTTCGATACAAATTATGGCAGGTAACAGTAACTACGATACTATATATGACAGGGAACTGTAACTCCGATACTAATCATGACAAGTAACTCTAACTTCGTTACTAATTATGACAAATAACTGTAATTTTGATAAAAAATTATGGCAGGTAATTGTAACTTCGATACTAATTATGACAGATAACAGTAACTTCGATACTAATTATGACAGGTAACTGTAACTTCGTTACTAATTATGACAAGTAACTGTAATTTCGATACTAATTATGGCTGGTAACAGTAACTTCGTTACTAATTATGACAAGTAACTGTAATTTCGATACAAATTATGGCAGGTAACTGTAACTTCGCTACTAATTATGATAAGTAACTGTAATTTCGATACAAATTATGGCAGGTAACTGTAACTTCGATACTAACTATGACAGGTAACTATAACTTCGTTACTAATTATGACAAGTAATTGTAATTTCGATACAAATTATGGCAGGTAACTGTAACTTCGAGACTAATTATGACAGGTAACAGTAACTTCGATACTAATTATGACAAGTAACTCTAACATCATTACAAATTATGAAAAATAACTGTAATTTCGATACAAATTATGGCAGGTAACTGTAACTTCGTAATTAATTATGGCAGGTAACTGTAATTTCGATACAAAATATGGCAGGTAACTGTAACTTCGATACTTATTATGACAGGTAACTGTAACTCCGATACTTATTATGACAAGTAACTCTAAATTCGTTACTAATTATGACAAGTAACTGTAATTTCGATACTAATTATGGCTGGTAAATGTAACTTCGTTACTAATTATGACAAGTAACTGTAATTTCGATACAAATTATGGCAGGTTACTGTAACTTCGATACTAATTATGACAAGTAACAGGAACTTCGATACTAATTATGACAAGTAACTGTAACTTCGAAATCAATTGTGACAGGTAACTGTAACATCGATAATAATTATGACAAGTAACTGTAATTTCGAAACAAATTATGGCAGGTAACTATAACTTCGATACTAATTATGACAAATAACTCTAACTTCATTACAAATTATGACAAGTAACTGTAATTTCTATACAAATTATGGCAGGTAACTGTAACTTCGATGACAGGTAACTGTAACTTCGATACTTATTAAGACAAGTAACTGTAATTTCGATACAAATTATGGCAGGTAACTGTAACTTCGATACTTATTATGACAGGTAACAGAAACTTCGATAGTAATGATGACAAGTAACAGTAACTTCGATACTAATTATGACAAATAACTGTAATTTCGATACTAATTATGACAGGTAACTGAAATTTCGATACTAATTATGACAGGTAACTGTAACTTCGATACTAATTATGACAGGTAACTGTAACTTCGATACTAATTATGGCAAGTAACTGTAACTTCGTTACTAATTATGACAAGTAACTGTAATTTCGATAAAAATTTTGGCAGGTAACTGCGATATTAATTATGACAAGTAACTGTAACATCGTTACTAATTAAGACAAGTGACTGTAATTTCGATACAAATAATGGCAGGTAACTGTAACTTCGATACTATACATGCGAGGTAAAAGTAACTTCAATACTAATTATGACAGGTAACTGTAACTTCGCTACTAATTATGACAAGTAACTGTAATTTCGAAACAAATTATGACAGGTAACTGTAACTTCGTTAACAATTATCACAAGTAACTGTAATTTCGATACAAATTATGGCAGGTCACAGTAACTTCGATACTAATTAAGACAGGTAACTGTAACATCGATACTAATTATGACAAGGAACTGTAATTTCGATACAAATTATAACAGGTAACAGTAACTTCGATACTAATTATGACAGGTAACTGTAACTTCCTTACTACTTATGACAAGTAACTGTAATTTCGATACTAATTATGACAGGTAACTGTAACTTCGATATTAATTATGACAAGTAACTGTAACTTCGTTACTAATTATGAGAAGTAACTGTAATTTCGATACCAATTATGGCAGGTAACTGTAACTTCGAGACTAATTATGACAGGTAACAGTAACTTCGATACTAATTATGACAAGTAACAGTTGCTTCGATACTAATTATGACAAGTAACTGTAACTTCGAAACTAATTATGACAGGTAACTGTAACATCGTTACTAATTATGACAAGTAACTGTCATTTCGATACAAATTATGGCAGGTAACTGTAACTTCGATACTAATTATGACTGGTAACAATAACTTCGGTACTAATTACGACAATTAACTGTAACTTAGATACTAATTATGACAGGTAACAGTAACTTCGATACTAATTATGACAAGTAACTCTAACTTCATTACAAATTATGACAAGTATCTGTAATTTCGATACAAATTATGGCAGGTAACTGTAACTTCGTTACTAATTATGGCAGGTAACTGTAATTTCGATACAAATTATGGCAGGTAACAGTAACTACGATACTATATATGACAGGTAACTGAAACTCCGATACTAATCATGACAAGTAACTCTAACTTCGTTACTAATTATGACAAATAACTGTAATTTTGATAAAAAATTATGGCAGGTAATTGTAACTTCGATACTAATTATGAAAGATAACAGTAACTTCGATACTAATTATGACAGGTAACTGTAACTTCGTTACTAATTATGACAAGCAACTGTAATTTCGATACTAATTATGGCTGGTAACAGTAACTTCGTTACTAATTATGACAAGTAACTGTAATTTCGATACAAATTATGGCAGGTAACTGTAACTTCGCTACTAATTATGATAAGTAACTGTAATTTCGATACAAATTATGGCAGGTAACTGTAACTTCGATACTAACTATGACAGGTAACTATAACTTCGTTACTAATTATGACAAGTAATTGTTATTTCGATACAAATTATGGCAGGTAACTGTAACTTCGAGACTAATTATGACAGGTAACAGTAACTTCGATACTAATTATGACAAGTAACTCTAACTTCATTACAAATTATGAAAAATAACTGTAATTTCGATACAAATTATGGCAGGTAACTGTAACTTCGTAAATAATTATGGCAGGTAACTGTAATTTGGATACAAAATATGGCAGGTAACTGTAACTTCGATACTTATTATGACAGGTAACTGTAACTCCTATACTAATTATGACAAGTAACTCTAAATTCGTAACTAATTATGACAAGTAACTGTAATTTCGATACTAATTATGGCTGGTAAATGTAACTTCGTTACTAATTATGACAAGTAACTGTAATTTCGATACAAATTATGGCAGGTAACTGTAACTTCGATACTAATTATGACAAGTAACAGGAACTTCGATACTAATTATGACAAGTAACTGTAACTTCGAAATCAATTATGACAGGTAACTGTAACATCGATAATAATTATGACAAGTAACTGTAATTTCGAAACAAATTATGGCAGGTAACTGTAACTTCGATACTAATTATGAGAAATAACTCTAACTTCATTACAAATTATGACAAGTAACTGTAATTTCTATACAAATTATGGCAGGTAACTGTAACTTCGATGACAGGTAACTGTAACTTCGATACTTATTAAGACAAGTAACTGTAATTTCGATACAAATTATGGCAGGTAACTGTAACTTCGATACTTATTATGACAGGTAACAGAAACTTCGATAGTAATGATGACAAGTAACAGTAACTTCGATACTAATTATGACAAATAACTGTAATTTCGATACTAATTATGACAGGTAACTGAAATTTCGATACTAATTATGACAGGTAACTGTAACTTCGATACTAATTATGACAGGTAACTGTAACTTCGATACTAATTATGGCAAGTAACAGTAACTTCGTTACTAATTATGACAAGTAACTGTAATTTCGATAAAAATTTTGGCAGGTAACTGCGATATTAATTATGACAAGTAACTGTAACATCGTTACTAATTAAGACAAGTGACTGTAATTTCGATACAAATAATGGCAGGTAACTGTAACTTCGATACTATACATGCGAGATAAAAGTAACTTCAATACTAATTATGACAGGTAACTGTAACTTCGCTACTAATTATGACAAGTAACTGTAATTTCGAAACAAATTATGACAGGTAACTGTAACTTCGTTAACAATTATGACAAGTAACTGTAATTTCGATACAAATTATGGCAGGTCACAGTAACTTCGATACTAATTAAGACAGGTAACTGTAACATCGATACTAATTATGACAAGGAACTGTAATTTCGATACAAATTATAACAGGTAACAGTAACTTCGATACTAATTATGACAGGTAACTGTAACTTCCTTACTACTTATGACAAGTAACTGTAATTTCGATACTAATTATGACAGGTAACTGTAACTTCGATATTAATTATGACAAGTAACTGTAACTTCGTTACTAATTATGAGAAGTAACTGTAATTTCGATACAAATTATGGCAGGTAACTGTAACTTCGAGACTAATTATGACAGGTAACAGTAACTTCGATACTAATTATGACAAGTAACAGTTGCTTCGATGCTAATTATGACAAGTAACTGTAACTTCGAAACTAATTATGACAGGTAACTGTAACATCGTTACTAATTATGACAAGTAACTGTCATTTCGATACAAATTATGGCAGGTAACTGTAACTTCGATACTAATTATGACTGGTAACAATAACTTCGGTACTAATTACGACAATTAACTGTAACTTAGATACTAATTATGACAGGTAACAGTAACTTCGATACTAATTATGACAAGTAACTGTAATTTCGATAAAAATTTTGGCAGGTAACTGCGATATTAATTATGACAAGTAACTGTAACATCGTTACTAATTAAGACAAGTGACTGTAATTTCGATACAAATAATGGCAGGTAACTGTAACTTCGATACTATACATGCGAGGAAAAAGTAACTTCAATACTAATTATGACAGGTAACTGTAACTTCGCTGCTAATTATGACAAGTAACTGTAATTTCGAAACAAATTATGACAGGTAACTGTAACTTCGTTAACAATTATGACAAGTAACTGTAATTTCGATACAAATTATGGCAGGTCACAGTAACTTCGATACTAATTAAGACAGGTAACTGTAACATCGATACTAATTATGACAAGGAACTGTAATTTCGATACAAATTATAACAGGTAACAGTAACTTCGATACTAATTATGACAGGTAACTGTAACTTCCTTACTACTTATGACAAGTAACTGTAATTTCGATACTAATTATGACAGGTAACTGTAACTTCGATATTAATTATGACAAGTAACTGTAACTTCGTTACTAATTATGAGAAGTAACTGTAATTTCGATACAAATTATGGTAGGTAACTGTAACTTCGAGACTAATTATGACAGGTAACAGTAACTTCGATACTAATTATGACAAGTAACAGTTGCTTCGATGCTAATTATGACAAGTAACTGTAACTTCGAAACGAATTATGACAGGTAACTGTAACATCGTTACTAATTATGACAAGTAACTGTCATTTCGATACAAATTATGGCAGGTAACTGTAACTTCGATACTAATTATGACTGGTAACAATAACTTCGGTACTAATTACGACAATTAACTGTAACTTAGATACTAATTATGACAGGTAACAGTAACTTCGATACTAATTATGACAAGTAACTCTAACTTCATTACAAATTATGACAAGTATCTGTAATTTCGATACAAATTATGGCAGGTAACTGTAACTTCGTTACTAATTATGGCAGGTAACTGTAATTTCGATACAAATTATGGCAGGTAACAGTAACTACGATACTATATATGACAGGTAACTGAAACTCCGATACTAATCATGACAAGTAACTCTAACTTCGTTACTAATTATGACAAATAACTGTAATTTTGATAAAAATTATGGCAGGTAATTGTAACTTCGATACTAATTATGACAGATAACAGTAACTTCGATACTAATTATGACAGGTAACTGTAACTTCGTTACTAATTATGACAAGTAACTGTAATTTCGATACTAATTATGGCTGGTAACAGTAACTTCGTTACTAATTATGATAAGTAACTGTAATTTCGATACAAATTATGGCAGGTAATTGTAACTTCGATACCAACTATGACAGGTAACTGTAACTTCGTTACTAATTATGACAAGTAACTGTAATTTCGATACAAATTATGGCAGGTAACTGTAACTTCGAGACTAATTATGACAGGTAACAGTAACTTCGATACTAATTATGACAAGTAACAGTTACTTCGATACTAATTATGACAAGTAACTGTAACATCGAAGCCAATTACGACAGGTAACTGTAACATCGTTACTAATTATGACAAGTAACTGTAATTTCGATACAAATTATGGCAGGTAACTGTAACTTCGATACTAACTATGACAGGTAACTGTAACTTCGTTACTAATTAAGACAAGTAACTGTAATTTCGATACAAATTATGGCAGGTAACTGTAACTTCGATTACAGGTAACTGTAACTTCGATACTTATTAAGACAAGTAACTGTAATTTCGATACAAATTATGGCAGGTAACTGTAACTTCAATACTTATTATGACAGGTAACAGAAACTTCGATAGTAATGATGACAAGTAACAGTAACTTCGATACTAATTATGACAGGTAACTGTAACATCGTTACTAGCTATGAAAAGTAACTGTAATTTCGATACAAATTGTGGCAGGTAACTGTCTCTTCGGTACTAATTATGACAGGTAACAGTAACTTCGATACTAATTATGACAAGTTACTGTAACTTCGATACTAACTATGACAGGTAACTGTAACTTCGTTACTAATTAAGACAAGTAACTGTAATTTCGATACAAATTATGGCAGGTAACTGTAACTTCGATTACAGGTAACTGTAACTTCTATACTTATTAAGACAAGTAACTGTAATTTCGATACAAATTATGGCAGGTAACTGTAACTTCGATACTTATTATGACAGGTAACAGAAACTTCGATAGTAATGATGACAAGTAACAGTAACTTCGATACTAATTATGACAAATAACTGTAATTTCGATACTAATTATGACAGGTAACTGTAATTTCGATACTAATTATGACAGGTAACTGTAACTTCGATACTAATTATGACAGGTAACTGTAACTTCGATACTAATTATGACAAGTAACTGTAACTTCGTTACTAATTATGACAAGTAACTGTAATTTCGATACAAATTTTGGCAGGTAACTGTAACTGCGATATTAATTATGACAAGTAACAGTAACTTCGTTACTAATTAAGACAAGTGACTGTTATTTCGATACAAATAATGGCTGGTAACTGTAACTTCGATACTATACATGAGAGGTAAAAGTAACTTCAATACTAATTATGACAGGTAACTGTAACTTCGCTACTAATTATGACAAGTAACTGTAATTTCGAAACAAATTATGACAGGTAACTGTAACTTCGTTAACAATTATGACAAGTAACTGTAATTTCGATACAAATTATGGCAGGTCACAGTAACTTCGATACTAATTAAGACAGGTAACTGTAACATCGATACTAATTATGACAAGGAACTGTAATTTCGATACAAATTATAACAGGTAACAGTAACTTCGATACTAATTATGACAGGTAACTGTAACTTCCTTACTACTTATGACAAGTAACTGTAATTTCGATACTAATTATGACAGGTAACTGTAACTTCGATATTAATTATGACAAGTAACTGTAACTTCGAAACTAATTATGACAGGTAACTGTAACATCGTTACTAATTATGACAAGTAACTGTCATTTCGATACAAATTATGGCAGGTAACTGTAACTTCGATACTAATTATGACTGGTAACAATAACTTCGGTACTAATTATGACAAGTAACTGTAACTTAGATACTAATTATGACAGGTAACAGTAACTTCGATACTAATTATGACAAGTAACTCTAACTTCATTACAAATTATGACAAGTATCTGTAATTTCGATACAAATTATGGCAGGTAACTGTAACTTCGTTACTAATTATGGCAGGTAACGGTAATTTCGATACAAATTATGGCAGGTAACAGTAACTACGATACTATATATGACAGGTAACTGTAACTCCGATACTAATCATGACAAGTAACTCTAACTTCGTTACTAATTATGACAAATAACTGTAATTTTGATAAAAAATTATGGCAGGTAATTGTAACTTCGATACTAATTATGACAGATAACAGTAACATCGATACTAATTATGACAGGTAACTGTAACTTCGTTACTAATTATGACAAGTAACTGTAATTTCGATACTAATTCTGGCTGGTAACAGTAACTTCGTTACTAATTATGACAAGTCACTGTAATTTCGATACAAATTATGGGAGGTAACTGTAACTTCGCTACTAATTATGATAAGTAACTGTTATTTCGATACAAATTATGGCAGGTAACTGTAACTTCGATACTAACTATGACAGGTAACTGTAACTTCGTTACTAATCATGACAAGTAATTGTAATTTCGATACAAATTATGGCAGGTAACTGTAACTTCGAGACAAATTATGACAGGTAACAGTAACTTCGATACTAATTATGACAAGTAACAGTTACTTCGATACTAATTATGACAAGTAACTGTAACTTCGAAGCCAATTACGACAGGTAACTGTAACATCGTTACTAATTATGACAAGTAACGGTAATTTCGATACAAATTATGGCAGGTAACTGTAACTTCGATACTAATTATGACAGGTAACAGTAAATTCGATACTAATTATGACAAGTAACAGTTACTTCGATACTAATTATGACAAGTAACTGTAACTTCGAAACTAATTATGACAGGTAACTGTAACATCGTTACTAGCTATGACAAGTAACTGTAATTTCGATACAAATTGTGGCAGGTAACTGTCTCTTCGATACTAATTATGACAGGTAACAGTAACTTCGATACTAATTATGACAAGTAACTGTAACTTCGATAATAACTATGACAGGTAACTGTAACTTCGTTACTAATTATGACAAGTAACTGTTATTTCGATACAAATTATGGCAGGTAACTGTAACTTTGAGACTAATTATGACAGGTAACAGTAACTTCGATACTAATTATGACAAGTATCAGTTACTTCGATACTAATTATGACAGGTAACAGTAACTTCGATACTAATTATGACAGAAAACAGTAACTTCGATTCTTATTATGACAGGTAACAGTAACTTCGATACAAATTATGGCAGGTAACTGTAACTTCGATACTAATTATGACAGGTAACAGTAACTTCGATATTAATTATGACAAGTAACAGTAACTTCGATACTTATTATGACAGGTAACAGTAACTTCGATACTAATTATGACAAGTAACTCTAACTTCATTACAAATTATGAAAAATAACTGTAATTTCGATACAAATTATGGCAGGTAACTGTAACTTCGTAAATAATTATGGCAGGTAACTGTAACTCCGATACTAATTATGACAAGTAACTCTAAATTCGTTACTAATTATGACAAGTAACTGTAATTTCGATACTAATTATGGCTGGTAAATGTAACTTCGTTACTAATTATGACAAGTAACTGTAATTTCGATACAAATTATGGCAGGTAACTGTAACTTCGATACGAATTATGACAAGTAACAGGAACTTTGATACTAATTATGACAAGTAACTGTAACTTCGAAATCAATTATGACAGGTCACTGTAACATCGATAATAATTATGACAAGTAACTGTAATTTCGAAACAAATTATGGCAGGTAACTGTAACTTCGATACTAATTATGACAAATAACTCTAACTTCATTACAAATTATGACAAGTAACTGTAATTTCGATACAAATTATGGCAGGTAACTGTAACTTCGATGACAGGTAACTGTAACTTCGATACTTATTAAGACAAGTAACTGTAATTTCGATACAAATTATGGCAGGTAACTGTAACTTCGATACTTATTATGACAGGTAACAGAAACTTCGATAGTAATGATGACAAGTAAGAGTAACTTCGATACTAATTATGACAAATAACTGTAACTTCGATACTAATTATGACAGGTAACTGGAACTTCGATATTAATTATGACAAGTAACTGTAACTTCGTTACAAATTATGAGAAGTAACTGTAATTTCGATACAAATTATGGCAGGTAACTGTAACTTCGAGACTAATTATGACAGGTAACAGTAACTTCGATACTAATTATGACAAGTAACAGTTGCTTCGATACTAATTATGACAAGTAACTGTAACTTCGAAACTAATTATGACAGGTAACTGTAACCTCGTTACTAATTATGACAAGTAACTGTCATTTCGATACTAATTATGGCAGGTAACTGTAACTTCGATACTAATTATGACTGGTAACAATAACTTCGGTACTAATTACGACAAGTAACTGTAACTTAGATACTAATTATGACAGGTAACAGTAACTTCGATACTAATTATGACAAGTAACTCTAACTTCATTACAAATTATGACAAGTATCTGTAATTTCGATACAAATTATGGCAGGTAACTGTAACTTCGTTACTATTTATGGCAGGTAACTGTAATTTCGATACAAATTATGGCAGGTAACAGTAATTACGATACTATATATGACAGGTAACTGTAACTCCGATACTAATCATGACAAGTAACTCTAACTTCGTTACTAATTATGATAAATAACTGTAATTTTGATAAAAAATTATGGCAGGTAATTGTAACTTCGATACTAATTATGACAGATAACAGTAACTTCGATACTAATTATGACAGGTAACTGTAACTTCATTACTAATTACGACAAGTAACTGTAATTTCGATACTAATTATGGCTGGTAACAGTAACTTCGTTACTAATTATGACAAGTAACTGTAATTTCGATTCAAATTATGGCAGGTAACTGTAACTTCGATACTAATGATGACAAAAAACAGTAACTTCGATACTAATTATGGCAGGTAACAGTAACTTCGATACTTATTATGGCAGGTAACTGTAAGTTCGATACTAATTATGACAGTTAACTGTAACTTCGTTACTAATTGTGACAAGTTACTGTAATTTCGATACAAATTATGGCAGGTTACAGTAACTTCGATACTAATTATGACAGGTAACAGTAACTTCGATACTAATTATGACAAGTTACTGTAACTTCGATACTAATTATGACAGGTAACTGCAACTTCTTTACTAATTATGACAAGTAACTGTTATTCGATACAAATTATGGCACGTAACTGTAATTTTGATACTAATTATGGCAGGTGACAGTAACTTCGATACTAATTACGACAAGTTACAGTAACTTCGATACTAATTATGAGAGAAAACAGTAACATCGATACTTATTATGTCTGGTCACAGTAACTTCGATACTTATTATGGCAGGTAACTGTAACTTCGATACTAATTATGACAGGTACCTATAACTTCGTTACTAATTATGGCAAGTAACTGTAATTTCGATACAAATTATGGCACGTAACTGTAATTTCGATACTAATTATGACAGGTAACTGTAACTTCGATACTAATTATGACAAGTAACTCTAACTTCATTACAAATTATGACAAGTAACTGTAATTTCGATACAAATTATGGCAGGTAACTGTAACTTCGATACTGATTATGACAGGTAACTGTAACTCCGATACTAATTATGACAAGTAACTCTAACTTCGTTACTAATTATGACAAATAACTGTAATTTTGATAAAAAATTATGGCAGGTAATTGTAACTACGATACTAATTATGACAGGTAACAGTAACTTCGATACTAATTATGACAGGTAACTGTAACTTCGTTACTAATTATAACAAGTAACTGTATTTTCGATACTAATTATGGCTGGTAACTGTAACTTCGTTACTAATTATGACAAGTCACTGTAATTTCGATACAAATTATGGCAGGTAACTGTAACTTCGATACTAATGATGACAGAAAACAGTAACTTCGATACTAATTATGGCAGGTAACTGTAACTTCGATACTAATTATGGCAGGTAACTGTAAATTCGATACTAATTATGACAGTTATCTGTAACTTCGTTACTAATTATGACAAGTAACTGTAATTTCGATACAAATTATGGCAGGTAACAGTAACTTCGATACTAATTATGACAGGTAACAGTAGCTTCGATACTAATTATGACTAAATACTGTAACTTCGATACTAATTATGACAGGTAACTGCAACTTCGTTACTAATTATGACAAGTAACTGTAATTTCGATACTAATTATGGCAGGTGACAGTAACTTCGATACTAATTATGACAAGTTACACTAACTTCGATACTAATTATGACAGGTAACAGTAACTTCGATACGAATTATGGCAGGTAACTGTAACTTCGATACTAATTATGACAGGTAACTGTAACTTTGTTACTAATTATGGCAGGTAACTGTAATTTCGTTACTAATTATGACAAGTAACTGTAGCTTCGATACTAATTATGACAGGTAACTGTAACTTCTTTACTAATAATGACAAGAAACTGTAATTTCGATACAAATATGGCAGGTAACAGTAACTTCGATACTAATTATGACAGGTAACAGTAACTTCGATACTAATTATGACAGAAAACAGTAACTTCGATTCTTATTATGACAGGTAACAGGAACTTCGATACTAATTATGGCAGGTAACTGTAACTTCGATACTAATTATGACAGGTAACTGTAACTCCGTTACAAATTATGACAAGTAACTGTAATTTCGATACAAATTATTGCAGGTAACTGTAACTTCGATACTATTTATGACAGGTAACAGTTACTTCGATACTAATTATGACAAGTAACAGTAACTTCGATACTAATTATGACAGGTAACTGTAACTTCGAAACTAATTATGACAGGTAACTGTAACATCGTTACTAATTATGACAAGTAACTGTAATTTCGATACAAATTATTGCAGGTAACTGTAACTTCGATACTATTTATGACAGGTAACAGTTTCTTCGATACTAATTATGACAAGTAACAGTAACTTCGATACTAATTATGACAGGTAACTGTAACATCGAAACTAATTATGACAGGTAACTGTAACATCGTTACTAATTATGACAAGTAACTGTAATTTCGATACAAATTATGACAGGTTACAGTTACCTCGATACTAATTATGACAAGTAAGTGTATCTTCGATACTAATTATGACGGGTAACTGTAACTTCGATACTAATTATGACTAGTAACTCTAACTTCGTTACTAATTAGGACAAGTAACTGTAATTTTGATAAAAAATTATGGCAGGTAAGTGTAACTTCGATACTAATTATGACAGGTAACAGTAACTTCAATACTAATTATGACAGGTAACTGTAACTTCGTTACTAATTATGACAAGTAACTGTAATTTCGATACAAATTATGGCAGGTAACTATAAAATCGTTACTAATTATGAAAAGTAACTGTAATTTCGATACAAATTATGGCAGGTAACTGTAACTTCGTTACTAAACATGACAAGTAACTGTAATTTCGATACAAATTATGGCAGGTAACAGTAAATTCGATACTAATTATGACAGGTAACTGTAACATTCGATGCTAATTATGACAGGGAACTGTAATTTCGATACAAATTATGGCAGGTAACAGTAAATTCGGTACAAATTATGACAGGTAACTGTAACATTCGATGCTAATTATGACAAGGAACTGTAATTTCGATACAAATTATGACAGGTAACAGTAAATTCGATACTAATTATGACAGGTAACTGTAACTTCGATACTAATTATGACAAGTAACTGTAACTTCGTTACTCATTATGACAAGTAACTGTAATTTCGATACAAATTTTGGCAGGTAACTGTAACTTCGATATTAATTAAGACAAGTAACTGTAACTTCGTTACTGATTATGACAAGTAACTGTAATTTCGATACAAATAATTGCAGGTAACTGTAACTTCGATACTATTTATGACAGGTAAAAGTAACTTCAATACTAATTATGACAGGTAACTGTAACTTCGCTACTAATTATGACAAGTAACTGTAATTTCGAAACAAATTATGACAGGTAACTGTAACTTCGTTAACAATTTTGACAAGTAACTGTAATTTCGATACAATTTATGGCAGGTCACAGTAACTTCGATACTAATTAAGACAGGTAACCGTAACATCGATACTAATTATGACAAGGAACAGTAATTTCGATACAAATACAAGTAACTTCGATACTAATTATGACAGGTAACTGTAACTTCCTTACTAATTATGACAAGTAACTGTAATTTCGATACTTATTATGACAGGTAACTGTAACTTCGATATTAATTATGACAAGTAACTGTAACTTCGTTACTAATTATGAGAATTAACTGTAATTTCGATACAAATTATGGCAGGTAACTGTAACTTCGAGACTAATTATGACAGGTAACAGTAACTTCGATACTAATTATGACAAGTAACAGTTGCTTCGATACTAATTATGACAAGTAACTGTAATTTCGATACTAATTATGACAGATAACTGTAATTTCGATCCTAATTATGACTGGTAACTGTAACTTCGATACTAATTATGAAAGGTAACTGTAACTTCGATACTAATTATGACAAGTAACTGTAACTTCGTTACTAATTATGACAAGTAACTGTAATTTCGATACAAATTTTGGCAGGTAACTGTAACTTCGATATTAATTATGACAAGTAACTGTAACTTCGTTACTAATTAAAACAAGTAACTGTAATTTCGATACAAATAATGGCAGGTAACTGTAACTTCGATACTATTTATGACAGGTAAAAGTAACTTCAATACTAATTATGACAGGTAACTGTAACTTCGCTACTAATAAGGACAAGTAACTGTAATTTCGAAACAAATTATGACAGGTAACTGTAACTTCGTTAACAATTATGACAAGTAACTGTAATTTCGATACAAATTATGGCAGGTCACAGTAACTTCGATACTAATTAAGACAGGTAACTGTAACATCGATGCTAATTATGACAAGGAACTGTAATTTCGATACAAATTATGACAGGTAACAGTAACTTCGATACTAATTATGACAGGTAACTGTAACTTCCTTACTAATTATGACAAGTAACTGTAATTTCGATACTAATTATGACAGGTAACTGTAACTTCGATATTAATTATGACAAGTAACTGTAACTTCGTTACTAATTATGATAAGTAACTGTAATTTCGATACAAATTATGGCAGGTAACTGTAACTTCGAGACTAATTATGACAGGTAATAGTTACTTCGATACTAATTATGACAAGTAACTGTCATTTCGATACAAATTATGGCAGGTAACTGTAACTTCGATACTAATTATGACTGGTAACAGTAACTTCGGTACTAATTATGACAAGTAACTGTAACTTAGATACTAATTATGACAGGTAACAGTAACTTCGATACTAATTATGACAAGTAACTCTAACTTCATTACTAATTATGAGAAGTAACTGTAATTTCGATACAAATTATGGCAGGTAACTGTAACTTCGAGACTAATTATGACAGGTAACAGTAACTTCGATACTAATTATGACAAGTATCAGTTACTTCGATACTAATTATGACAGGTAACAGTAACTTCGATACTAATTATGACAGGTAACTTTAACACCGTTACTAATTATGACAAGTAACTGTTATTTCGATACAAATTATGGCAGGTAACTGTAACTTTGAGACTAATTATGACAGGTAACAGTAACTTCGATACTAATTATGACAAGTATCAGTTACTTCGATACTAATTATGACAGGTAACAGTAACTTCGATACTAATTATGACAGAAAACAGTAACTTCGATTCTTATTATGACAGGTAACAGTAACTTCGATACAAATTATGGCAGGTAACTGTAACTTCGATACTAATTATGACAGGTACCAGTAACTTCGATATTAATTATGACAAGTAACAGTAACTTCGATACTTATTATGACAGGTAACAGTAACTTCGATACTAATTATGACAAGTAACTCTAACTTCATTACAAATTATGAAAAATAACTGTAATTTCGATACAAATTATGGCAGGTAACTGTAACTTCGTAAATAATTATGGCAGGTAACTGTAACTCCGATACTAATTATGACAAGTAACTCTAAATTCGTTACTAATTATGACAAGTAACTGTAATTTCGATACTAATTATGGCTGGTAAATGTAACTTCGTTACTAATTATGACAAGTAACTGTAATTTCGATACAAATTATGGCAGGTAACTGTAACTTCGATACGAATTATGACAAGTAACAGGAACTTTGATACTAATTATGACAAGTAACTGTAACTTCGAAATCAATTATGACAGGTAACTGTAATATCGATAATAATTATGACAAGTAACTGTAATTTCGAAACAAATTATGGCAGGTAACTGTAACTTCGATACTAATTATGACAAATAACTCTAACTTCATTACAAATTATGACAAGTAACTGTAATTTCGATACAAATTATGGCAGGTAACTGTAACTTCGATGACAGGTAACTGTAACTTCGATACTTATTAAGACAAGTAACTGTAATTTCGATACAAATTATGGCAGGTAACTGTAACTTCGATACTTATTATGACAGGTAACAGAAACTTCGATAGTAATGATGACAAGTAAGAGTAACTTCGATACTAATTATGACAAATAACTGTAACTTCGATACTAATTATGACAGGTAACTGGAACTTCGATATTAATTATGACAAGTAACTGTAACTTCGTTACAAATTATGAGAAGTAACTGTAATTTCGATACAAATTATGGCAGGTAACTGTAACTTCGAGACTAATTATGACAGGTAACAGTAACTTCGATACTAATTATGACAAGTAACAGTTGCTTCGATACTAATTATGACAAGTAACTGTAACTTCGAAACTAATTATGACAGGTAACTGTAACCTCGTTACTAATTATGACAAGTAACTGTCATTTCGATACAAATTATGGCAGGTAACTGTAACTTCGATACTAATTATGACTGGTAACAATAACTTCGGTACTAATTACGACAAGTAACTGTAACTTAGATACTAATTATGACAGGTAACAGTAACTTCGATACTAATTATGACAAGTAACTCTAACTTCATTACAAATTATGACAAGTATCTGTAATTTCGATACAAATTATGGCAGGTAACTGTAACTTCGTTACTATTTATGGCAGGTAACTGTAATTTCGATACAAATTATGGCAGGTAACAGTAATTACGATACTATATATGACAGGTAACTGTAACTCCGATACTAATCATGACAAGTAACTCTAACTTCGTTACTAATTATGATAAATAACTGTAATTTTGATAAAAAATTATGGCAGGTAATTGTAACTTCGATACTAATTATGACAGATAACAGTAACTTCGATACTAATTATGACAGGTAACTGTAACTTCATTACTAATTACGACAAGTAACTGTAATTTCGATACTAATTATGGCTGGTAACAGTAACTTCGTTACTAATTATGACAAGTAACTGTAATTTCGATTCAAATTATGGCAGGTAACTGTAACTTCGATACTAATGATGACAAAAAACAGTAACTTCGATACTAATTATGGCAGGTAACAGTAACTTCGATACTTATTATGGCAGGTAACTGTAAGTTCGATACTAATTATGACAGTTAACTGTAACTTCGTTACTATTTGTGACAAGTTACTGTAATTTCGATACAAATTATGGCAGGTTACAGTAACTTCGATACTAATTATGACAGGTAACAGTAACTTCGATACTAATTATGACAAGTTACTGTAACTTCGATACTAATTATGACAGGTAACTGCAACTTCTTTACTAATTATGACAAGTAACTGTTATTCGATACAAATTATGGCACGTAACTGTAATTTCGATACTAATTATGGCAGGTGACAGTAACTTCGATACTAATTACGACAAGTTACAGTAACTTCGATACTAATTATGACAGAAAACAGTAACATCGATACTTATTATGTCTGGTCACAGTAACTTCGATACTTATTATGGCAGGTAACTGTAACTTCGATACTAATTATGACAGGTACCTGTAACTTCGTTACTAATTATGGCAAGTAACTGTAATTTCGATACAAATTATGGCACGTAACTGTAATTTCGATACTAATTATGACAGGTAACTGTAACTTCGATACTAATTATGACAAGTAACTCTAACTTCATTACAAATTATGACAAGTAACTGTAATTTCGATACAAATTATGGCAGGTAACTGTAACTTCGATACTGATTATGACAGGTAACTGTAACTCCGATACTAATTATGACAAGTAACTCTAACTTCGTTACTAATTATGACAAATAACTGTAATTTTGATAAAAAATTATGGCAGGTAATTGTAACTACGATACTAATTATGACAGGTAACAGTAACTTCGATACTAATTATGACAGGTAACTGTAACTTCGTTACTAATTATAACAAGTAACTGTATTTTCGATACTAATTATGGCTGGTAACTGTAACTTCGTTACTAATTATGACAAGTCACTGTAATTTCGATACAAATTATGGCAGGTAACTGTAACTTCGATACTAATGATGACAGAAAACAGTAACTTCGATACTAATTATGGCAGGTAACTGTAACTTCGATACTAATTATGGCAGGTAACTGTAAATTCGATACTAATTAGGACAGTTATCTGTAACTTCGTTACTAATTATGACAAGTAACTGTAATTTCGATACAAATTATGGCAGGTAACAGTAACTTCGATACTAATTATGGCAGGTAACAGTAGCTTCGATACTAATTATGACAAAATACTGTAACTTCGATACTAATTATGACAGGTAACTGCAACTTCGTTACTAATTATGACAAGTAACTGTAATTTCGATACTAATTATGGCAGGTGACAGTAACTTCGATACTAATTATGACAAGTTACACTAACTTTGATACTAATTATGACAGGTAACAGTAACTTCGATACGAATTATGGCAGGTAACTGTAACTTCGATACTAATTATGACAGGTAACTGTAACTTTGTTACTAATTATGGCAGGTAACTGTAATTTCGTTACTAATTATGACAAGTAACTGTAGCTTCGATACTAATTATGACAGGTAACTGTAACTTCTTTACTAATAATGACAAGAAACTGTAATTTCGATACAAATATGGCAGGTAACAGTAACTTCGATACTAATTATGACAGGTAACAGTAACTTCGATACTAATTATGACAGAAAACAGTAACTTCGATTCTTATTATGACAGGTAACAGGAACTTCGATACTAATTATGGCAGGTAACTGTAACTTCGATACTAATTATGACAGGTAACTGTAACTCCGTTACAAATTATGACAAGTAACTGTAATTTCGATACAAATTATTGCAGGTAACTGTAACTTCGATACTATTTATGACAGGTAACAGTTACTTCGATACTAATTATGACAAGTAACAGTAACTTCGATACTAATTATGACAGGTAACTGTAACTTCGAAACTAATTATGACAGGTAACTGTAACATCGTTACTAATTATGACAAGTAACTGTAATTTCGATACAAATTATTGCAGGTAACTGTAACTTCGATACTATTTATGACAGGTAACAGTTTCTTCGATACTAATTATGACAAGTAACAGTAACTTCGATACTAATTATGACAGGTAACTGTAACTTCGAAACTAATTATGACAGGTAACTGTAACATCGTTACTAATTATGACAAGTAACTGTAATTTCGATACAAATTATGACAGGTTACAGTAACCTCGATACTAATTATGACAAGTAAGTGTATCTTCGATACTAATTATGACGGGTAACTGTAACTTCGATACTAATTATGACTAGTAACTCTAACTTCGTTACTAATTAGGACAAGTAACTGTAATTTTGATAAAAAATTATGGCAGGTAAGTGTAACTTCGATACTAATTATGACAGGTAACAGTAACTTCAATACTAATTATGACAGGTAACTGGAACTTCGTTACTAATTATGACAAGTAACTGTAATTTCGATACAAATTATGGCAGGTAACTATAAAATCGTTACTAATTATGAAAAGTAACTGTAATTTCGATACAAATTATGGCAGGTAACTGTAACTTCGTTACTAAACATGACAAGTAACTGTAATTTCGATACAAATTATGGCAGGTAACAGTAAATTCGATACTAATTATGACAGGTAACTGTAACATTCGATGCTAATTATGACAGGGAACTGTAATTTCGATACAAATTATGGCAGGTAACAGTAAATTCGGTACAAATTATGACAGGTAACTGTAACATTCGATGCTAATTATGACAAGGAACTGTAATTTCGATACAAATTATGACAGGTAACAGTAAATTCGATACTAATTATGACAGGTAACTGTAACTTCGATACTAATTATGACAAGTAACTGTAACTTCGTTACTCATTATGACAAGTAACTGTAATTTCGATACAAATTTTGGCAGGTAACTGTAACTTCGATATTAATTAAGACAAGTAACTGTAACTTCGTTACTGATTATGACAAGTAACTGTAATTTCGATACAAATAATTGCAGGTAACTGTAACTTCGATACTATTTATGACAGGTAAAAGTAACTTCAATACTAATTATGACAGGTAACTGTAACTTCGCTACTAATTATGACAAGTAACTGTAATTTCGAAACAAATTATGACAGGTAACTGTAACTTCGTTAACAATTTTGACAAGTAACTGTAATTTCGATACAATTTATGGCAGGTCACAGTAACTTCGATACTAATTAAGACAGGTAACTGTAACATCGATACTAATTATGACAAGGAACAGTAATTTCGATACAAATACAAGTAACTTCGATACTAATTATGACAGGTAACTGTAACTTCCTTACTAATTATGACAAGTAACTGTAATTTCGATACTTATTATGACAGGTAACTGTAACTTCGATATTAATTATGACAAGTAACTGTAACTTCGTTACTAATTATGAGAATTAACTGTAATTTCGATACAAATTATGGCAGGTAACTGTAACTTCGAGACTATTTATGACAGGTAACAGTAACTTCGATACTAATTATGACAAGTAACAGTTGCTTCGATACTAATTATGACAAGTAACTGGAACTTCGAAACTAATTATGACAGGTAACTGTAACATCGTTACTAATTATGACAAGTAACTGTCATTTCGATACAAATTATGGCAGGTAACTGTAACTTCGATACTAATTATGACAGGTAACAGAAACTTCGATACTAATTATGACAAGTAACTGTATCTTCGATACTAATTATGACAGGTAACTGTAACTTCGATACTAATTATGACAAACAACTCTAACTTCATTACAAATTATGACAAGTAACTGTAATTTCGATACAAATTATGGCAGGTAACTGTAACTTCGATGACAGGTAACTGTAACTTCGATACTTATTAAGACATGTAACTGTAATTTCGATACAAATTATGGCAGGTAACTGTAACTTCGATACTTATTATGACAGGTAACAGTAACTTCGATAGTAATGATGACAAGTAACAGTAACTTCGATACTAATTATGACAAGTAACTGTAATTTCGATACTAATTATGGCAGATAACTGTAATTTCGATCCTAATTATGACTGGTAACTGTAACTTCGATACTAATTATGAAAGGTAACTGTAACTTCGATACTAATTATGACAAGTAACTGTAACTTCGTTACTAATTATGACAAGTAACTGTAATTTCGATACAAATTTTGGCAGGTAACTGTAACTTCGATATTAATTATGACAAGTAACTGTAACTTCGTTACTAATTAAAACAAGTAACTGTAATTTCGATACAAATAATGGCAGGTAACTGTAACTTCGATACTATTTATGACAGGTAAAAGTAACTTCAATACTAATTATGACAGGTAACTGTAACTTCGCTACTAATAAGGACAAGTAACTGTAATTTCGAAACAAATTATGACAGGTAACTGTAACTTCGTTAACAATTATGACAAGTAACTGTAATTTCGATACAAATTATGGCAGGTCACAGTAACTTCGATACTAATTAAGACAGGTAACTGTAACATCGATGCTAATTATGACAAGGAACTGTAATTTCGATACAAATTATGACAGGTAACAGTAACTTCGATACTAATTATGACAGGTAACTGTAACTTCCTTACTAATTATGACAAGTAACTGTAATTTCGATACTAATTATGACAGGTAACTGTAACTTCGATATTAATTATGACAAGTAACTGTAACTTCGTTACTAATTATGATAAGTAACTGTAATTTCGATACAAATTATGGCAGGTAACTGTAACTTCGAGACTAATTATGACAGGTAATAGTTACTTCGATACTAATTATGACAAGTAACTGTCATTTCGATACAAATTATGGCAGGTAACTGTAACTTCGATACTAATTATGACTGGTAACAGTAACTTCGGTACTAATTATGACAAGTAACTGTAACTTAGATACTAATTATGACAGGTAACAGTAACTTCGATACTAATTATGACAAGTAACTCTAACTTCATTACTAATTATGAGAAGTAACTGTAATTTCGATACAAATTATGGCAGGTAACTGTAACTTCGAGACTAATTATGACAGGTAACAGTAACTTCGATACTAATTATGACAAGTAACAGTTGCTTCGATACTAATTATGACAAGTAACTGTAACTTCGAAACTAATTATGACAGGTAACTGTAACACCGTTACTAATTATGACAAGTAACTGTCATTTCGATACAAATTATGGCAGGTAACTGTAACTTCGAGACTAATTATGACAGGTAACAGTAACTTCGATACTAATTATGACAAGTAACAGTTGCTTCGATACTAATTATGACAAATAACTGTAATTTTGATAAAAAATTATGGCAGGTAATTGTAACTTCGATACTAATTATGACAGATAACAGTAACTTCGATACTAATTATGACATGTAACTGTAACTTCGTTACTAATTACGACAAGTAACTGTAATTTCGATACTAATTATGGCTGGTAACAGTAACTTCGTTACTAATTATGACAAGTAACTGTAATTTCGATACAAATTATGGCAGGTAACTGTAACTTCGATACTAATGATGACAAAAAACAGTAACTTCGATACTAATTATGGCAGGTAACAGTAATTTCGATACTAATTATGGCAGGTAACTGTAAGTTCGATACTAATTATGACAGTTAACTGTAACTTCGTTACTAATTGTGACAAGTTACTGTAATTTCGATACAAATTATGGCAGGTAACAGTAACTTCGATACTAATTATGACAGGTAACAGTAACTTCGATACTAATTATGACAAGTTACTGTAACTTCGATACTAATTATGACAGGTAACTGCAACTTCTTTACTAATTATGACAAGTAACTGTTATTCGATACAAATTATGGCACGTAACTGTAATTTCGATACTAATTATGGCAGGTGACAGTAACTTCGATACTAATTACGACAAGTAACTCTAACTTCGTTACTAATTATGACAAATAACTGTAATTTTGATAAAAAATTATGGCAGGTAATTGTAACTTCGATACTAATTATGACAGGTAACAGTAACTTCGATACTAATTATGACAGTTAACTGTAACTTCGTTACTAATTATAACAAGTAACTGTAATTTCGATACTAATTATGGCTGGTAACTGTAACTTCGTTACTAATTATGAAAAGTAAGTGTAATTTCGATACAAATTATGGCAGGTAACTGTAACTTCGATACTAATGATGACAGAAAACAGTAACTTCGATACTAATTATGGCAGGTAACAGTAACTTCGATACTAATTATGGCAGGTAACTGAAAATTCGATACTAATTATGACAGTTATCTGTAACTTCGTTACTAATTATGACAAGTAACTGTAATTTCGATACTAATTATGACAAGTTACACTAACTTCGATACTAATTATGACAGGTAACAGTAACTTCGATACTAATTATGGCAGGTAACTGTAACTTCGATACTAATTATGACAGGTAACTGTAACTTCGTTACTAATTATGACAAGTTACTGTAATTTCGATACAAATTATGGCACGTAACTGTAATTTGGATTTTAATTGTGACAGGTAACTGTAACTTCGATACTAATTATGACAAGTAACTCTAACTTCATTACAAATTATGACAAGTAACTGTAATTTCGATACAAATTATGTCAGGTAACTGTAACTTCGTTACTAATTATGGCAGAAAACTGTAATTTCGATACAAATTATGGCAGGTAACAGTAACTTCAATAATAATTAGGACAAGTAACTGCAACTTCGATACTAATTATGGCAGGTAACTGTAATTTCGATAATAATTATGGCACGTAACTGTAATTTCGATAATAATTATGACAGGTAACTGTAACTTCGTTACTAATTATGGCAGGTAACTGTAATTTCGTTACTAATTATGACAAGTAACTGTAGCTTCGATACTAATTATGACAGGTAACTGTAACTTCGTTACTAATAATGAGAAGAAACTGTAATTTCGATACAAATATGGCAGGTAACAGTAACTTCGATACTAAGTATGACAGGTAACAGTAACTTCGATACTAATTATGACAGAAAACAGTAACTTCGATACTTATTATGACAGGTAACAGTAACTTCGATACTAATTATGGCAGGTAACTGTAACTTCGATACTAATTTTGACAGGTAACTGTAACTCCGTTACTAATTATGACAAGTAACTGTAATTTCGATACAAATTATTGCAGGTAACTGTAACTTCGGTACTATTTATGACAGGTAACAGTTACTTCGATACTAATTATGACAAGTAACAGTAACTTCGATACTAATTATGACAGGTAACTGTAACTTCGAAACTAGTTATGACAGGTAACTGTAACATCGTTACTAATTATGACAAGTAACTGTAATTTCGATACAAATTATGGCAGGTAACTGTAACTTCGAAATTAATTATGATAGGTTACAGTAACCTCGATACTATTTATGACAAGTAAGTGTATCTTCGATACTAATTATGACGGGTAACTGTAACTTCGATACTAATTATGACTAGTAACTCTAACTTCGTTACTAATTAGGACAAGTAACTGTAATTTTGATAAAAAAATATGGCAGGTAACTGTAACTTCGATACTAATTATGACAGGTAACAGTAACTTCAATATTAATTATGACAGGTAACTGTAACTTCGTTACTAATTATGACAAGTAACTGTAATTTCGATACAAATTATGGCAGGTAACTATAAAATCGTTACTAATTATGAAAAGTAACTGTAATTTCGATACAAATAATTGCAGGTAACTGTAACTTCGATACTATTTATGACAGGTAAAAGTAACTTCAATACTAATTATGACAGGTAACTGTAACTTCGCTACTAATTATGACAAGTAACTGTAATTTCGAAACAAATGATGACAGGTAACTGTAACTTCGTTAACAATTATGACAAGTAACTGTAATTTCGATACAAATTATGGCAGGTCACAGTAACTTCGATACTAATTAAGACAGGTAACTGTAACATCGATACTAATTATGACAAGGAACTGTAATTTCGATACAAATACAAGTAACTTCGATACTAATTATGACAGGAAACTGTAACTTCCTTACTAATTATGACAAGTAACTGTAATTTAAATACTAATTATGACAGGTAACTGAAACTTCGATATTAATTATGACAAGTAACTGTAACTTCGTTACTAATTATGAGAAGTAACTGTAATTTCGATACAAATTATGGCAGGTAACTGTAACTTCGAGACTAATTATGACAGGTAACAGTAACTTCGATACTAATTATGACAAGTAACAGTTGCTTCGATACTAATTATGACAAGTAACTGTAACTTCGAAACTAATTATGACAGGTAACTGTAACATCGTTACTAATTATCACAAGTAACTGTAATTTCGATACAAATTATGGCAGGTAACTGTAACTTCGATGACAGGTAACTGTAACATCGATACTTATTAAGACAAGTAACTGTAATTTCGATACAAATTATGGCAGGTAACTGTAACTTCGATACTTATTATGACAGGTAACAGTAACTTCGATAGTAATGATGACAAGTAACAGTAACTTCGATACTAATTTGACAAGTAACTGTAATTTCGATACTAATTATGACAGGTAACTGTAATTTCGATACTAATTATGACAGGTAACTGTAACTTCGATACTAATTATGACAGATAACTGTAACTTCGATACTAATTATGACAAGTAACTGTAACTTCGTTACTAATTATGACAAGTAACAGTAATTTCGATACAAATTTTGGCAGGTAACTGTAACTTCGATATTAATTATGACAAGTAACTGTAACTTCGTTACTAATTAAAACAAGTAACTGTAATTTCGATACAAATAATGGCAGGTAACTGTAACATCGATACTATTTATGACAGGTAAAAGTAACTTCAATACTAATTATGACAGGTAACTGTAACTTCGCTACTAATTATGACAAGTAACTGTAATTTCGAAACAAATTTTGACAGGTAACTGTAACTTCGTTAACAATTATGACAAGTAACTGTAATTTCGATACAAATTATGGCAGGTCACAGTAACTTCGATACTAATTAAGACAGGTAACTGTAACATCGATACTAATTATGACAAGGAACTGTAATTTCGATACAAATTATGACAGGTAACAGTAACTTCGATGCTAATTATGACAGGTTACTGTAACTTCCTTACTAATTATGACAAGTAACTGTAATTTCGATACTAATTATGACAGGTAACTGTAAACTCGATATTAATTATGACAAGTAACTGTAACTTCGTTACTAATTATGAGAAGTAACTGTAATTTCGATACAAATTATGGCAGATAACTGTAACTTCGAGACTAATTATGACAGGTAACAGTAACTTTGATACTAATTATGACAAGTAACAGTTGCTTCGATACTAATTATGACAAGTAACTGTAACTTCGAAACTAATTATGACAGGTAACTGTAACATCGTTACTAATTATGACAAGTAACTGTCATTTCGATACAAATTATGGCAGGTAACTGTAACTTCGATACTAATTATGACTGGTAACAGTAACTTCGGTACTAATTATGACAAGTAACTGTAACTTAGAGACAAATTATGACAGGTAACAGTTACTTCGATACTAATTATGACAAGTAACTCTAACTTCATTACAAATTATGACAAGTATCTGTAATTTCGATACAAATTATGGCAGGTAACTGTAACTTCGTTACTAATTATGGCAGGTAACTGTAATTTCGATACAAATTATGGCAGGTAACAGTAACTACGATACTATATATGACAGGTAACTGTAACTCCGATACTAATTATGACAAGTAACTCTAACTTCGTTACTAATTATGACAAATAACTGTAATTTTGATAAAAAATTATGGCAGGTAATTTTAACTTCGATACTAATTATGACAGGTAACAGTAACTTCGACACTAATTATGACAGGTAACTGTAACTTCGTTACTAATTATGACAAGTAACTGTAATTTCGATTCTAATTATGGCTGGTAACTGTAACTTCGTTACTAATTATGACAAGTAACTGTAATATCGATACAAATTATGGCAGGTAACTGTAACTTCGATACTAATGATGACAGAAAACAGTAACTTCGATACTAATTATGGTAGGTAACAGTAACTTCGATACTAATTATGGCAGGTAACTGTAAGTTCGATACTAATTATGACGGTTATCTGTAACTTCGTTACTAATTGTGACAAGTAACTGTTATTTCGATACAAATTATGGCACGTAACTGTAATTTCGATACTAATTATGGCAGGTGACAGTAACTTCGATACTAATTATGACAAGTTACAGTAACTTCGAAACTAATTATGACAGAAAACAGTAACTTCGGTACTTATTATGACAGGTAACAGTAACTTCGATACTAATTATGGCAGGTAACTGTAACTTCGATACTAATTATGACAGGTACCTGTAACTTCGTTACTAATTATGACAAGTAACTGTAATTTCGATACAAATTATGGCACGTAACTGTAATTTCGATACTAATTATGACAGGTAAATGTAACTTCGATACTAATTATGACAAGTAACTCTAACTTCATTACAAATTATGACAATTAACTGTAATTTCGATAAAAATTATGGTAGGTAACTGTAACTTCGATACTAATTATGACAGGTAACTGTAACTCCGATACTAATTATGACAACTAACTCTAACTTCGTTACTAATTATGACAAATAACTGTAATTTTGATAAAAAATTATGGCAGGTAATTGTAACTTCGATACGAATTATGACAGGTAACAGTAACTTCGATACTAATTATGACAGGTAACTGTAACTTCGTTACTAATTATGACAAGTAACTGTAATTTCGATACTAATTATGGCTGGTAACTGTAACTTCGTTACTAATTATGACAAGTAACTGTAATTTCGATACAAATTATGGCAGGTAACAGTAACTTCGATACTAATTATGACAAGTTACTGTAACTTCGATACTAATTATGACAGGTAATTGCAACTTCGTTACTAATTATGACAAGTAACTGTTATTTCGATACAAATTATGGCACGTAACTGTAATTTCGATACTAATTATGGCAGGTGAC
This sequence comes from Meconema thalassinum, assembly GCA_946902985.2. Classification (NCBI taxonomy): domain Eukaryota; kingdom Metazoa; phylum Arthropoda; class Insecta; order Orthoptera; family Tettigoniidae; genus Meconema; species Meconema thalassinum. The sequence goes on along the minus strand of OX336388.2, from coordinate 1,174,630,974 downwards.
AGTAACTTCGATACTAATTATGACAAGTTACACTAACTTCGATACTAATTATGACAGGTAACAGTAACTTCGATACTAATTATGTTAGGTAACTGTAACTTCGATACTAATTATGACAGGTAACTGTAACTTCGTTACTAATTATGACAAATAACTGTAATTTCGATACAAATTATGGCACGTAACTGTAATTTGGATACTAATTATGACAGGTAACTGTAACTTCGATACTAATTATGACAAGTAACTCTAACTTCATTACAAATTATGACAAGTAACTGTAATTTCGATACAAATTATGTCAGGTAACTGTAACTTCGTTACTAATTATGGCAGGTAACTGTAATTTCGATACAAATTATGGCAGGTAACAGTAACTTCGATAATAATTATGACAAGTAACTGCAACTTCGATACTAATTATGGCAGGTAACTGTAATTTCGATAATAATTATGGCACGTAACTGTAATTTCGATAATAATTATGACAGGTAACTGTAACTTCGTTACTAATTATGGCAGGTAACTGTAATTTCGTTACTATTTATGACAAGTAACTGTAGCTTCGATACTAATTATGACAGGTAACTGTAACTTCGTTACTAATTATGAAAAGAAAGTGTAATTTCGATACAAATTATGGCAGGTAACAGTAACTTCGATACTAATTATGACAGGTAACAGTAACTTCGATACTAATTATGACAGAAAACAGTAACTTCGATACTTATTATGACAGGTAACAGTAACTTCGATACTAATTATGGCAGGTAACTGTAACTTCGATACTAATTATGACAGGTAACTGTAACTCCGGTACAAATTATGACGAGTAACTGTAATTTCGATACAAATTATTGCAGGTAACTGTAACTTCGATACTATTTATGACAGGTAGCAGTTACTTCGATACTAATTATGACAAGTAACAGTAACTTCCATACTTATTATGACAGGTAACTGTAACTTCGAAACTAATTATGACAGGTAACTGTAACATCGTTACTAATTATGACAAGTAACTGTAATTTCGATACAAATTATGGCAGGTAACTGTAACTTCGGTATTAATTATGACAGGTTACAGTAACCTCGATTCTAATTATGACAAGTAAGTGTATCTTCGATACTAATTATGACGGGTAACTGTAACTTCGATACTAATTATGACTAGTAACTCTAACTTCGTTACTAATTAGGACAAGTAACTGTAATTTTGATAAAAAATTATGGCAGGTTACTGTAACTTCGATACTAATTATGACAGGTAACAGTAACTTCATTACTAATTATGACAGGTAACTGTAACTTCGTTACTAATTGTGACAAGTTACTGTAACTCCGTTACAAATTATGACGAGTAACTGTAATTTCGATACAAATTATTGCAGGTAACTGTAACTTCGATACTAATTATGACAGGTAATTGTAACTCCGGTACAAATTATGACGAGTAACTGTAATTTCGATACAAATTATTGCAGGTAACTGTAACTTAGATACTATTTATGACAGGTAACAGTTACTTCGATACTAATTATGACAAGTAACAGTAACTTCGATACTAATTATGACAGGTAAAAGTAACTTCAATACTAATTATGACAGGTAACTGTAACTTCGCTACTAATTATGACAAGTAACTGTAATTTCGAAACAAATTATGACAGCTAACTGTAACTTCGTTAACAATTATGACAAGTAACTGTAATTTCGATACAAATTATGGCAGGTCACAGTAACTTCGATACTAATTAAGACAGGTAACTGTAACATCGATACTAATTATGACAAGGAACTGTAATTTCGATACAAATTATGACAGGTAACAGTAACTTCGATACTAATTATGACAGGTAACTGTAACTTCCTTACTAATTATGACAAGTAACTGTAATTTCGATACTAATTATGACAGGTAACTGTAACTTCGATATTAATTATGACAAGTAACTGTAACTTCGTTACTAATTATGAGAAGTAACTGTAATTTCGATACAAATTATGGCAGGTAACTGTAACTTCGAGACTAATTATGACAGGTAACAGTAACTTCGATACTAATTATGACAAGTAACAGTTGCTTCGATACTAATTATGACAAGTAACTGTAACTTCGAAACTAATTATGACAGGTAACTGTAACATCGTTACTAATTATGACAAGTAACTGTCATTTCGATACAAATTATGGCAGGTAACTGTAACTTCGATACTAATTATGACTGGTAACAGTAACTTCGGTACTAATTATGACAAGTAACTGTAACTTAGATATTAATTATGACAGGTAACAGTAACTTCGATACTAATTATGACAAGTAACTCTAACTTCATTACAAATTATGACAAGTATCTGTAATTTCGATACAAATTATGGCAGGTAACTGTAACTTCGTTACTAATTATGGCAGGTAACTGTAATTTCGATACAAATTATGGCAGGTAACAGTAACTACGATACTATATATGACAGGTAACTGTAACTCCGATACTAATTATGACAAGTAACTCTAACTTCGTTACTAATTATGACAAATAACTGTAATTTTGATAAAAAATTATGGCAGGTAATTGTATCTTCGATACTAATTATGACAGGTAACAGTAACTTCGACACTAATTATGACAGGTAACTGTAACTTCGTTACTAATTATGACAAGTAACTGTAATTTCGATTCTAATTATGGCTGGTAACTGTTACTTCGTTACTAATTATGACAAGTAACTGTGATATCGATACAAATTATGGCAGGTAACAGTAACTTCGATACTAATGATGACAGAAAACAGTAACTTCGATACTAATTATGGCAGGTAACAGTAACTTCGATACTAATTATGGCAGGTAACTGTAAGTTCGATACTAATTATGACAGTTAACTGTAACTTCGTAACTAATTGTGATAAGTAACTGTAATTTCGATACAAATTATGGCAGGTAACAGTAACTTCGATACTAATTATGACAGGTAACAGTAACGTCGATACTAATTATGACAAGTTACTGTAACTTCGATACTAATTATGACAGGTAACTGCAACTTCTTTACTAATTATGACAAGTAACTGTTATTTCGATACAAATTATGGCACGTAACTGTAATTTCGATACTAATTATGGCAGGTGACAGTAACTTCGATACTAATTATGACAAGTTACAGTAACTTCGATACTAATTATGACAGAAAACAGTAACTTCGATACTTATTATGACAGGTAACAGTAACTTCGATACTAATTATGGCAGGTAACTGTAACTTCGATACTAATTATGACAGGTACCTGTAACTTCGTTACTAATTATGACAAATAACTGTAATTTCGATACAAATTATGGCACGTAACTGTAATTTCGATACTAATTATGACAGGTAAATGTAACTTCGATACTAATTATGACAAGTAACTCTAACTTCATTACAAATAATGACAAATAACTGTAATTTCGATACAAATTCTGGCAGGTAACTGTAACTTCGATACTAATTATGACAGGTAACTGTAACTCCGATACTAATTATGACAACTAACTCTAACTTCGTTACTAATTATGACAAATAACTGTAATTTTGATAAAAAATTATGGCAGGTTATTGTAACTTCGATACGAATTATGACAGGTAACAGTAACTTCGATACTAATTATGACAGGTAACTGTAACTTCGTTACTAATTATGACAAGTAACTGTAATTTCGATACTAATTATGGCTGGTAACTGTAACTTCGTTACTAATTATGACAAGTAACTGTAATTTCGATACAAATTATGGCAGGTAACAGTAACTTCGATACTAATTATGACAAGTTACTGTAACTTCGATACTAATTATGACAGGTAACTGCAACTTCGTTACTAATTGTGACAAGTAACTGTTATTTCGATACAAATTATGGCACGTAACTGTAATTTCGATACTAATTATGGCAGGTGACAGTAACTTCGATACTAATTATGACAAGTTACACTAACTTCGATACTAATTATGACAGGTAACAGTAACTTCGATACTAATTATGGCAGGTAACTGTAACTTCGATACTAATTATGACAGGTAACTGTAACTTCGTTACTAATTATGACAAGTAACTGTAATTTCGATACAAATTATGGCACGTAACTGTAATTTGGATACTAATTATGACAGGTAACTGTAACTTCGATACTAATTATGACAAGTAACTCTAACTTCATTACAAATTATGACAAGTAACTGTAATTTCGATACAAATTATGTCAGGTAACTGTAACTTCATTACTAATTATGGCAGGTAACTGTAATTTCGATACAAATTATGGCAGGTAACAGTAACTTCGATAATAATTATGACAAGTAACTGCAACTTCGATACTAATTATGGCAGGTAACTGTAATTTCGATAATAATTATGGCACGTAACTGTAATTTCGATAATAATTATGACAGGTAACTGTAACTTCGTTACTAATTATGGCAGGTAACTGTAATTTCGTTACTAATTATGACAAGTAACTGTAGCTTCGATACTAATTATGACAGGTAACTGTAACTTCGTTACTAATTATGAAAAGAAAGTGTAATTTCGATACAAATTATGGCAGATAATAGTAACTTCGATACTAATTATGACAGGTAACAGTAACTTCGATACTAATTATGACAGAAAACAGTAACTTCGATACTTATTATGACAGGTAACAGTAACTTCGATACTAATTATGGCAGGTAACTGTAACTTCGATACTAAGTATGACAGGTAACTGTAACTCCGGTACAAATTATGACGAGTAACTGTAATTTCGATACAAATTATTGCAGGTAACTGTAACTTCGATACTATTTATGACAGGTAACAGTTACTTCGATACTAATTATGACAAGTAACAGTAACTTCGATATTAATTATGACAGGTAACTGTAACTTCGAAACTAATTATGACAGGTAACTGTAACATCGTTACTAATTATGACAAGTAACTGTAATTTCGATACAAATTATAGCAGGTAACTGTAACTTCGGTATTAATTATGACAGGTTACAGTAACCTCGATTCTAATTATGACAAGTAAGTGTATCTTCGATACTAATTATGACGGGTAACTGTAACTTCGATACTAATTATGACTAGTAACTCTAACTTCGTTACTAATTAGGACAAGTAACTGTAATTTTGATAAAAAATTATGGCAGGTAACTGTAACTTCGATACTAATTATGACAGGTAACAGTAACTTCATTACTAATTATGACAGGTAACTGTAACTTCGTTACTAATTATGACAAATAACTGTAATTTCGATACTAATTATGGCAGGTAACTGTAACTTCGATACTAATTATGACAGGTAACAGTAACTTCGATACTAATTATGACAAGTAACTGTAATTTCGATACAAATTATGGCAGGTAACAGTAAATTCGATACTAATTATGACAGGTCACAGTAACATTCGATGCTAATTATGACAAGGAACTGTAATTTCGATACAAATTATGACAGGTAACAGTAAATTCGATACTAATTATGACAGGTAACTGTAACTTCGTAACTAATTATGACAAGTAACTGTAATTTCGATACTAATTATGACAGGTAACTGTAACTTCGATATTATTTATGACAAGTAACTGTAACTTTGCTACTAATTATGATAAGTAACTGTAATTTCGATACAAATTATGGCAGGTAACTGTAACTTCGATACTAACTATGACAGGTAACTGTAACTTCGTTACTAATTATGACAAGTAACTGTAATTTCGATACAAATTATGGCAGGTAACTGTAACTTCGAGACTAATTATGACAGGTAACAGTAACTTCGATACTAATTATGACAAGTAACAGTTACTTCGATACTAATTATGACAAGTAACTGTAACTTCGAAACCAATTACGACAGGTAACTGTAACATCGTTACTAATTATGACAAGTAACTGTAATTTCGATACAAATTATGGCAGGTAACTGTAACGTCGATACTAATTATGACAGGTAACAGTAAATTCGATACTAATTATGACAAGTAAGTGTAACTTCGATATTAATTATGACGGGTAACTGTAACTTCGAAACTAATTATGACAGGTAACTGTAACATCGTTACTAATTATGACAAGTAACTGTAATTTCGATACAAATTGTGACACGTAACTGTCTCTTCGATACTTTTTATGACAGGTAACAGTAACTTCGATACTAATTATGACAAGTAACAGTAACTTCGATACTAACTATGACAGGTAACTGTAACTTCGTTACTAATTATGACAAGTAACTGTAATTTCGATACAAATTATGGCAGGTAACTGTAACTCTGAGAATAATTATGACAGGTAACAGTAACTTCGATACTAATTATGACAAGTATCAGTTACTTCGATACTAATTATGACAGGTAACTGTAACTACGAAACTAATTATGATAGGTAACTGTAACATCATTACTAATTATGACATGTAACTGTAATTTCGATACAAATTATGGCAGGTAACTGTAACTTCGATACTAATTATGACAGGTAACAGTAACTTCGATACTAATTATGACAAGTAACTGTAACTTCGATACTTATTATGACAGGTAACAGTAACTTCGATACTAATTATGACAAGTAACTCTAACTTCATTACAAATTATCAAAAATAACTGTAATTTCGATACAAATTATGGCAGGTAACTGTAACTTCGTAAATAATTATGGCAGGTAACTGTAATTTCGATACAAATTATGGCAGGTAACTGTAACTTCGATACTAATTATGACAGGTAACTGTAACTCCGATACTAATTATGACAAATAACTCTAAATTCGTTACTAATTATGACAAGTAACTGTAATTTCATAAACTAATTATGGCTGGTAACTGTAACTTCGTTACTAATTATGACAACTAACTGTAATTTCGATACAAATTATGGCAGGTAACTGTAACTTCGATACTAATTATGACAAGTAACTCTAACTTCATTACAAATTATGACAAGTAACTGTAATTTCGATACAAATTATGTCAGGTAACTGTAACTTCGTTACTAATTATTGCAGGTAACTGTAATTTCGATACAAATTATGGCAGGTAACAGTAACTTCGATAATAATTATGACAAGTAACTGCAACTTCGATACTAATTATGGCAGGTAACTGTAATTTCGATAATAATTATGGCACGTAACTGTAATTTCGATAATAATTATGACAGGTAACTGTAACTTCGTTACTAATTATGGCAGGTAACTGTAATTTCGTTACTAATTATGACAAGTAACTGTAGCTTCGATACTAATTATGACAGGTAACTGTAACTTCGTTACTAATTATGAAAAGAAAGTGTAATTTCGATACAAATTATGGCAGGTAACAGTAACTTTGATACTAATTATGACAGGTAACAGTAACTTCGATACTAATTATGACAGAAAACAGTAACTTCGATATTTATTATGACAGGTAACAGTAACTTCGATACTAATTATGGCAGGTAACTGTAACTTCGATACTAAGTATGACAGGTAACTGTAACTCCGGTACAAATTATGACGAGTAACTGTAATTTCGATACAAATTATTGCAGGTAACTGTAACTTCGATACTATTTATGACAGGTAACAGTTACTTCGATACTAATTATGACAAGTAACAGTAACTTCGATATTAATTATGACAGGTAACTGTAACTTCGAAACTAATTATGACAGGTAACTGTAACATCGTTACTAATTATGACATGTAACTGTAATTTCGATACAAATTATGGCAGGTAACTGTAACTTCGGTATTAATTATGACAGGTTACAGTAACCTCGATTCTAATTATGACAAGTAAGTGTATCTTCGATACTAATTATGACGGGTAACTGTAACTTCGATACTAATTATGACTAGTAACTCTAACTTCGTTACTAATTAGGACAAGTAACTGTAATTTTGATAAAAAATTATGGCAGGTAACTGTAACTTCGATACTAATTATGACAAGTAACTGTAATTTCGATACAAATTATGGCAGGTAACAGTAAATTCGATACTAATTATGACAGGTAACAGTAACATTCGATGCTAATTATGACAAGGAACTGTAATTTCGATACAAATTATGACAGGTAACAGTAAATTCGATACTAATTATGACAGGTAACTGTAACTTCGTAACTAATTATGACAAGTAACTGTAATTTCGATACTAATTATGACAGGTAACTGTAACTTCGATATTATTTATGACAAGTAACTGTAACTTTGCTACTAATTATGATAAGTAACTGTAATTTCGATACAAATTATGGCAGGTAACTGTAACTTCGATACTAACTATGACAGGTAACTGTAACTTCGTTACTAATTATGACAAGTAACTGTAATTTCGATACAAATTATGGCAGGTAACTGTAACTTCGAGACTAATTATGACTGGTAACAGTAACTTCGATACTAATTATGACAAGTAACAGTTACTTCGATACTAATTATGACAAGTAACTGTAACTTCGAAACCAATTACGACAGGTAACTGTAACATCGTTACTAATTATGACAAGTAACTGTAATTTCGATACAAATTATGGCAGGTAACTGTAACGTCGATACTAATTATGACAGGTAACAGTAAATTCGATACTAATTATGACAAGTAAGTGTAACTTCGATATTAATTATGACGGGTAACTGTAACTTCGAAACTAATTATGACAGGTAACTGTAACATCGTTACTAATTATGACAAGTAACTGTAATTTCGATACAAATTGTGACAGGTAACTGTCTCTTCGATACTTTTTATGACAGGTAACAGTAACTTCGATACTAATTATGACAAGTAACAGTAACTTCGATACTAACTATGACAGGTAACTGTAACTTCGTTAATAATTATGACAAGTAACTGTAATTTCGATACAAATTATGGCAGGTAACTGTAACTCTGAGAATAATTATGACAGGTAACAGTAACTTCGATACTAATTATGACAAGTATCAGTTACTTCGATACTAATTATGACAGGTAACTGTAACTACGAAACTAATTATGATAGGTAACTGTAACATCATTACTAATTATGACATGTAACTGTAATTTCGATACAAATTATGGCAGGTAACTGTAACTTCGATACTAATTATGACAGGTAACAGTAACTTCGATACTAATTATGACAAGTAACTGTAACTTCGATACTTATTATGACAGGTAACAGTAACTTCGATACTAATTATGACAAGTAACTCTAACTTCATTACAAATTATCAAAAATAACTGTAATTTCGATACAAATTATGGCAGGTAACTGTAACTTCGTAAATAATTATGGCAGGTAACTGTAATTTCGATACAAATTATGGCAGGTAACTGTAACTTCGATACTAATTATGACAGGTAACTGTAACTCCGATACTAATTATGACAAATAACTCTAAATTCGTTACTAATTATGACAAGTAACTGTAATTTCATAAACTAATTATGGCTGGTAACTGTAACTTCGTTACTAATTATGACAACTAACTGTAATTTCGATACAAATTATGGCAGGTAACTGTAACTTCGATACTAATTATGACAAGTAACAGGAACTTCGATACTAATTATGACAAGTAACTGTAACTTCGAAACTAATTATGACAGGTAACTGTAACATCGACAATAATTATGACAAGTAACTGTAATTTCGATACAAATTATGACAGGTAACAGTAACTTCGATACTAATTATGACAGGTAACTGTAACTTCCTTACTAATTATGACAAGTAACTGTAATTTCGATACTAATTATGACAGGTAACTGTAACTTCGATATTAATTATTACAAGTAACTGTAACTTCGTTACTAATTATGAGAAGTAACTGTAAATTCGATACAAATTATGGCAGGTAACTGTAACTTCGAGACTAATTATGACAGGTAACAGTAACTTCGATACTAATTATGACAAGTAACAGTTGCATCGATAGTAATTATGACAAGTAACTGTAACTTCGAAACGAATTATGACAGGTAACTGTAACATCGTTACTAATTATGACAAGTAACTGTCATTTCGATACAAATTATGGCAGGTAACTGTAACTTCGATACTAATTATGACTGGTAACAGTAACTTCGGTACTAGTTATGACAAGTAACTGTAACTTAGATACTAATTATGACAGGTAACAGTAACTTCGATACTAATTATGACAAGTAACTCTAACTTCATTACAAATTATGACAAGTATCTGCAATATCGATACAAATTATGGCAGGTAACTGTAACTTCGTTACTAATTATGGCAGGTAACTGTAATTTCGATACAAATTATGGCAGGTAACAGTAACTACGATACTATATATGACAGGTAACTGTAACTCCGATACTAATTATGACAAGTAACTCTAACTTCGTTACTAATTATGACAAATAACTGTAATTTTGATAAAAAATTATGGCAGGTAATTGTAACTTCGATACTAATTATGACAGGTAACAGTTACTTCCATACTAATTATGACAGGTAACTGTAACTTCGTCACTAATTATGACAAGTAACTGTAATTTCGATACTAATTATGACAAGTAACTGTAATTTCGATACAAATTATGGCAGGTAACTGTTACTTCGAGACTAATTATGACAGGTAACAGTAACTTCGATACTAATTATGACAAGTAACAGTTACTTCGATACTAATTATGACAAGTAACTGTAATTTTGATACAAATTATGGCAGGTAACTGTAACTTCGAGACTAATTATGACAGGTAACAGTAACATCGATACTAATTATGACAAGTAACAGTTACTTCGATACTAATTATGACAAGTAACTGTAACTCCGAAACCAATTACGACAGGTAACTGTAACATCGTTACTAATTATGACAAGTAACTGTAATTTCGATACAAATTATGGCAGGTAACTGTAACTTTGAGACTAATTATGACAGGTAACAGTTACTTCGATACTAATTATGACAAGTATCAGTTACTTCGATACTAATTATGACAGGTAACTGTAACATCATTACTAATTATGACATGTAACTGTAATTTCGATACAAATTATGGCAGGTAACTGTAACTTCGATACTAATTATGACAAGTTACTGTAACTTCGATACTAATTATGACAGGTAACTGCAACTTCGTTACTAATTATGACAAGTAACTGTTATTTCGATACAAATTATGGCACGTAACTGTCATTTCGATACTAATTATGGCAGGTGACAGTAACTTCGATACTAATTATGACAAGTTACACTAACTTCGATACTAATTATGACAGGTAACAGTAACTTCGATACTAATTATGGCAGGTAACTGTAACTTCGGTACTAATTATGACAGGTAACTGTAACTTCGTTACTAATTATGACAAGTAACTGTAATTTCGATACAAATTATGGCACGTAACTGTAATTTGGATACTAATTATGACAGGTAACTGTAACTTCGATACTAATTATGACAAGTAACTCTAACTTCATTACAAATTATGACAAGTAACTGTAATTTCGATACAAATTATGTCAGGTAACTGCAACTTCGTTACTAATTATGGCAGGTAACTGTAATTTCGATACAAATTATGGCAGGTAACAGTAACTTCGATAATAATTATGACAAGTAACTGCAACTTCGATACTAATTATGGCAGGTAACTGTAATTTCGATAATAATTATGGCACGTAACTGTAATTTCGATAATAATTATGACAGGTAACTGTAACTTCGTTACAAATTATGGCAGGTTACTGTAATTTCGTTACTAATTATGACAAGTAACTGTAGCTTCGATACTAATTATGACAGGTAATTGTAACTTCGTTACTAATTATGAAAAGAAAGTGTAATTTCGATACAAATTATGGCAGGTAACAGTAACTTCGATACTAATTATGACAGGTAACAGAAACTTCGATACTAATTATGACAGAAAACAGTAACTTCGATACTTATTATGACAGGTAACAGTAACTTCGATACTAATTATGGCAGGTAACTGTAACTTCGATACTAAGTATGACAGGTAACTGTAACTCCGGTACAAATTATGACGAGTAACTGTAATTTCGATACAAATTATTGCAGGTAACTGTAACTTCGATACTATTTATGACAGGTAACAGTTACTTCGATACTAATTATGACAAGTAACAGTAACTTCGATACTAATTATGACAGGTAACTGTAACTTCGAAACTAATTATGACAAGTAACTGTAACATCGTTACTAATTATGACAAGTAACTGTAATTTCGATACAAATTATGGCAGGTAACTGTAACTTCGGTATTAACTATGACAGGTTACAGTAACCTCGATTCTAATTATGACAAGTAAGTGTATCTTCGATACTAATTATGACGGGTAACTGTAACTTCGATACTAATTATGACTAGTAACTCTAACTTCGTTACTAATTAGGACAAGTAACTGTAATTTTGATAAAAAAATTATGGTAGGTAACTGTAACTTCGATACTAATTATGACAGGTAACAGTAACTTCATTACTAATTATGACAGGTAACTGAAACTTCGTTACTAATTATGACAAGTAACTGTAATTTCGATACTAATTATGGCAGGTAACTGTAAAATCGTTACTAATTATGAAAAGTAACTGTAATTTCGATACAAATTATGGCAGGTAACTGCAACTTCGATACTAATTATGACAGGTACCAGTAACTTCGAAACTAATTATGACAAGTAACTGTAATTTCGATACAAATTATGGCAGGTAACAGTAAATTCGATACTAATTATGACAGGTAACAGTAACATTCGATGCTAATTATGACAAGGAACTGTAATTTCGATACAAATTATGACAGGTAACAGTAAATTCGATACTAATTATGACAGGTAACTGTAACTTCGTAACTAATTATGACAAGTAACTGTAATTTCGATACTAATTATGACAGGTAACTGTAACTTCGATATTATTTATGACAAGTAACTGTAACTTTGCTACTAATTATGATAAGTAACTGTAATTTCGATACAAATTATGGCAGGTAACTGTAACTTCGATACTAACTATGACAGGTAACTGTAACTTCGTTACTAATTATGACAAGTAACTGTAATTTCGATACAAATTATGGCAGGTAACTGTAACTTCGAGACTAATTATGACAGGTAAAAGTAACTTCGATACTAATTATGACAAGTAACAGTTACTTCGATACTAATTATGACAAGTAACTGTAACTTCAAAACCAATTACGACAGGTAACTGTAACATCGTTACTAATTATGACAAGTAACTGTAATTTCGATACAAATTATGGCAGGTAACTGTAACGTCGATACTAATTATGACAGGTAACAGTAAATTCGATACTAATTATGACAAGTAAGTGTAACTTCGATATTAATTATGACGGGTAACTGTAACTTCGAAACTAATTATGACAGGTAACAGTAACTTCCATACTAATTATGACAAGTAACTGTAACTTCGATACTTATTATGACAGGTAACAGTAACTTCGATACTAATTATGACAAGTAACTCTAACTTCATTACAAATTATGAAAAATAACTGTAATTTCGATACAAATTATGGCAGGTAACTGTAACTTCGTAAATAATTATGGCAGGTAACTGTAATTTCGATACAAATTATGGCAGGTAACTGTAACTTCGATACTAATTATGACAGGTAACTGTAACTCCGATACTAATTATGACAAATAACTCTAAATTCGTAACTAATTATGACAAGTAACTGTAATTTCATAAACTAATTATGGCTGGTAACTGTAACTTCGTTACTAATTATGACAACTAACTGTAATTTCGATACAAATTATGGCAGGTAACTGTAACTTCGATACTAATTATGACAAGTAACAGGAACTTCGATACTAATTATGACAAGTAACTGTAACTTCGAAACTAATTATGACAGGTAACTGTAACATCGATAATAATTATGACAAGTAACTGTAATTTCGATACAAATTATGACAGGTAACAGTAACTTCGATACTAATTATGACAGGTAACTGTAACTTACTTACTAATTATGACAAGTAACTGTAATTTCGATACTAATTATGACAGGTAACTGTAACTTCGGTATTAATTATTACAAGTAACTGTAACTTCGTTACTAATTATGAGAAGTAACTGTAAATTCGATACAAATTATGGCAGGTAACTGTAACTTCGAGACTAATTATGACAGGTAACAGTAACTTCGATACTAATTATGACAAGTAACAGTTGCTTCGATACTAATTATGACAAGTAACTGTAACTTCGAAACTAATTATGACAGGTAACTGTAACATCGTTACTAATTATGACAAGTAACTGTCATTTCGATACAAATTATGGCAGGTAACTGTAACTTCGATACTAATTATGACAGGTAACAGTAACTTCGATACTAATTATGAAAAGTAACTCTAACTTCATTACAAATTATGACAAGTATCTGTAATTTCGATACAAATTATGGCAGGTAACTGTAACTTCGTTACTAATTATGGCAGGTAACTGTAATTTCGATATAAATTATGGCAGGTAACAGTAACTACGATACTATATATGACAGGTAACTGTAACTCCGATACTAATTATGACAAGTAACTCTAACTTCGTTACTAATTATGACAAATAACTGTAATTTTGATACAAATTTTGGCAGGTAACTGTAACTTCGATATTAATTATGACAAGTAACTGTAACTTCGTTACTAATTAAGACAAGTAACTGTAATTTCGATACAAATAATGGCAGGTAATTGTAACTTCGATACTAATTATGACAGGTAACAGTTACTTCGATACTAATTATGACAGGTAACTGTAACTTCGTCACTAATTATGACAAGTAACTGTAATTTCGATACTAATTATGACAAGTAACTGTAATTTCGATACAAATTATGGCAGGTAACTGTTACTTCGAGACTAATTATGACAGGTAACAGTAACTTCGATACTAATTATGACAAGTAACAGTTACTTCGATACTAATTATGACAAGTAACTGTAATTTTGATACAAATTATGGCAGGTAACTGTAACTTCGAGACTAATTATGACAGGTAACAGTAACTTCGATACTAATTATGACAAGTAACAGTTACTTCGATACTAATTATGACAAGTAACTGTAACTTCGAAACCAATTACGACAGGTTATTGTAACATCGTTACTAATTATGACAAGTAACTGTAATTTCGAAACAAATTATGGCATGTAACTGTAACTTTGAGACTAATTATGACAGGTAACAGTTACTTCGATACTAATTATGACAAGTATCAGTTACTTCGATACTAATTATGACAGGTAATTGTAACTACGAAACTAATTATGACAGGTAACAGTAACATCATTACTAATTATGACATGTAACTGTAATTTCGATACAAATTATGGCAGGTAACTGTAACTTTGATACTAATTATGACAGGTAACAGTAACTTCGATACTAATTATGACAAGTAACTGTAACTTCGATACTTATTATGACAGGTTACAGTAACTTCGATACTAATTATGACAAGTAACTCTAACTTCATTACAAATTATGAAAAATAACTGTAATTTCGATACAAATTATGGCAGGTAACTGTAACTTCGTAAATAATTATGGCAGGTAATTGTAATTTCGATACAAATTATGGCAGGTAACTGTAACTTCGATACTAATTATGACAGGTAACTGTAACACCGATACTAATTATGACAAGTAACTCTAAATTCGTTACTAATTATGACAAGTAACTGTAATTTCGATACTAATTATGGCTGGTAACTGTAACTTCTTTACTAATTATGACAAGTAACTGTAATTTCGATACAAATTATGGCAGGTAACTGTAACTTCGATACTAATTACGCCAGGTAACAGTAACTTCGATACTAATTATGACAAGTAAATGTAACTTCGAAACTAATTATGACAGGTAACTGTAACTTCGATAATAATTATGACAAGTAACTGTAATTTCGATACAAATTATGGCAGGTAACTGTAACTTCGATACTAATTATGACAGGTAACAGAATCGTCGATACTAATTATGACAAGTAACTGTATCTTCGATACTAATTATGACTGGTAACTGTAACTTCGATACTAATTATGACAAATAACTCTAACTTCATTACAAATTATGACAAGTAACTGTAATTTCGATACAAATTATGGCAGGTAACTGTAACTTCGATGACCGGTAACTGTAACTTCGATACTTATTAAGACAAGTAACTGTAATTTCGATACTAATTATGGCAGGTAACTGTAACTTAGATACTTATTATGACAGGTAACAGTAACTTCGATAGTAATGATGACAAGTAACAGTAACTCCGATACTAATTATGACAAGTAACTGTAATTTCGATACTAATTATGACAGGTAACTGTAATTTCGATACTAATTATGACAGGTAACTGTAACTTCGATACTAATTATGACAGGTAACTGTAACTTCGATACTAATTATGACAAGTAACTGTAACTTCGTTACTAATTATGACAAGTAACTGTAATTTCGATACAAATTTTGGCAGGTAACTGTAACTTCGATATTAATTATGACAAGTAACTGTAACTTCGTTACTAATTAAGACAAGTAACTGTAATTTCGATACAAATAATGGCAGGTAACTGTAACTTCGATACTATTTATGACAGGTAAAAGTAACTTCAATACTAATTATGACAGGTAACTGTAAAGTCGCTACTAATTATGACAAGTAACTGTAATTTCGAAACAAATTATGACAGGTAACTGTAACTTGGTTAACAATTATGACAAGTAACTGTAATTTCGACACAAATTATGGCAGGTCACAGTAACTTCGATACTAATTATGACAGGTAACTGTAACATCGATACTAATTATTACAAGGAACTGTAATTTCGATACAAATTATGGCAGGTCACAGTAACTTCGATACTAATTAAGACAGGTAACTGTATCATCGATACTAATTATGACAAGGAACTGTAATTTCGATACAAATTAAGACAGGTAACAGTAACTTCGATACTAATTATGACAGGTAACTGTAACTTCCTTACTTATTATGACAAGTAACTGTAATTTCGATACTAATTATGACTGGTAACTGTAACTTCGATATTAATTATTACAAGTAACTGTAACTTCGTTACTAATTATGAGAAGTAACTGTAATTTCGATACAAATTATGGCAGGTAACTGTAACTTCGAGACTAATTATGACAGGTAACAGTAACTTCGATACTAATTATGACAAGTAACAGTTGCTTCGATACTAATTATGACAAGTAACTGTAACTTCGAAACTAATTATGACAGGTAACTGTAACATCGTTACTAATTATGACAAGTAACTGTCATTTCGATACAATTTATGGCAGGTAACTGTAACTTCGATACTAATTATGACTGGTAACAGTAACTTCGGTACTAATTATGACAAGTAACTGTAACTTAGATACTAATTATGACAGGTAACAGTAACTTCGATACTAATTGTGACAAGTAACTCTAACTTCATTACAAATTATGACAAGTATCTGTAATTTCGATACAAATTATGGCAGGTAACTGTAACTTCGTTACTAATTATGGCAGGTAACTGTAATTTCGATACAAATTATGGCAGGTAACAGTAACTACGATACTATATATGACAGGTAACTGTAACTCCGATACTAATTATGACAAGTAACTCTAACTTCGTTACTAATTATGACAAATAACTGTAATTTTGATAAAAAAATATGGCAGGTAATTGTAACTTCGATACTAATTATGACAGGTAACAATAACTTCGATACTAATTATGACAGGTAACTGGAACTTCGTTACTAATTATGACAAGTAACTGTAATGTCGATACTAATTATGACAAGTAACTGTAATTTCGATACAAATTATGGCAGGTAACTGTAACTTCGAGACTAATTATGACAGGTAACAGTAACTTCGATACTAATTATGACAAGTAACAGTTACTTCGATACTAATTATGACAAGTAACTGTAATTTCGATACAAATTATGGCAGGTAACTGTAACTTCGAGACTAATTATGACAGGTAACAGTAACTTCGATACTAATTATGACAGGTAACAGTTACTTCGATACTAATTATGACAAGTAACTGTAACTTCGAAACCAATTACGACAGGTAACTGTAACATCGTTACTAATTATGACAAGTAACTGTAATTTCGATACAAATTATGGCAGGTAACTGTAACTTCGATACTAATTATGACAGGTAACAGTAAATTCGATACTAATTATGACAAGTAACAGTTACTTCGATACTAATTATGACAAGTAACTGTAACTTCGAAACTAATTATGACAGGTAACTGAACATCGATACTAATTATGACAAGTAACAGTAATTTCGATACAAATTGTGGCAGGTAACTGTCTCTTCGATACTAATTATGACAGGTAACAGTAACTTCGATACTAATTATGACAAGTAACTGTAACTTCGATACTAACTATGACAGGTAACTGTAACTTCGTTAGTAATTATGACAAGTAACTGTAATTTCGATACAAATTATGGCAGGTAACTGTAACTTTGAGACTAATTATGACAGGTAACAGTAACTTCGATACTAATTATGACAAGTATCAGTTACTTCGATACTAATTATGACAGGTAACTGTAACTACGAAACTAATTATGACAGGTAACTGTAACATCATTACTAATTATGACATGTAACTGTAATTTCGATACAAATTATGGCAGGTAACTGTAACTTCGATACTAATTATGACAGGTAACAGTACCTTCGATACTAATTATGACAAGTAACTGTAACTTCGATACTTATTATGACAGGTAACAGTAACTTCGATAGTAATTATGACAAGTAACTCTAACTTCATTACAAATTATGAAAAATAACTGTAATTTCGATAAAAAATATGGCAGGTAACTGTAACTTTGTAAATAATTATGGCAGGTAACTGTAATTTCGATACAAATTATGGCAGGTAACTGTAACTTCGATACTAATTATGACAGGTAACTGTAACTCCGATACTTATTATGACAAGTAACTCTAAATTCGTTACTAATTAAGACAAGTAACTGTAATTTCGATACTAATTATGGCTGGTAACTGTAACTTCGTTACTAATTATGACAAGTAACTGTAATTTCGATACAAATTATGGCAGGTAACTGTAACTTCGATATTATTTATGACAAGTAACTGTAACTTCGCTACTAATTATGATAAGTAACTGTAATTTCGATACAAATTATGGCAGGTAACTGTAACTTCGATACAAACTATGACAGGTAACTGTAACTTCGTTACTAATTATGACAAGTAACTGTAATTTCGATACAAATTATGGCAGGTAACTGTAACTTCGAGACTAATTATGACAGGTAACAGTAACTTCGATACTAATTATGACAAGTAACAGTTAGTTCGATACTAATTATGACAAGTAACTGTAACTTCGAAACCAATTACGACAGGTAACTGTAACATCGTTACTAATTATGACAAGTAACTGTAATTTCGATACAAATTATGGCAGGTAACTGTAACGTCGATACTAATTATGACAGGTAACAGTAAATTCGATACTAATTAGGCAAGTAACAGTTACTTCGATACTAATTATGACAAGTAACTGTAACTTCGAAACTAATTATGACAGGTAACTGTAACACCGTTACTAATTATGACAAGTAACTGTAATTTCGATACAAATTATGGCAGGTAACTGTAACTTCGATATTATTTATGACAAGTAACTGTAACTTTGCTACTAATTATGATAAGTAACTGTAATTTCGATACAAATTATGGCAGGTAACTGTAACTTCGATACTAACTATGACAGGTAACTGTAACTTCGTTACTAATTATGACAAGTAACTGTAATTTCGATACAAATTATGGCAGGTAACTGTAACGTCGATACTAATTATGACAGGTAACAGTAAATTCGATACTAATTATGACAAGTAAGTGTAACTTCGATATTAATTATGACGGGTAACTGTAACTTCGAAACTAATTATGACAGGTAACAGTAACTTCGATACTAATTATGACAAGTAACTGTAACTTCGATACTTATTATGACAGGTAACAGTAACTTCGATACTAATTATGACAAGTAACTCTAACTTCATTACAAATTATGAAAAATAACTGTAATTTCGATACAAATTATGGCAGGTAACTGTAACTTCGTAAATAATTATGGCAGGTAACTGTAATTTCGATACAAATTATGGCAGGTAACTGTAACTTCGATACTAATTATGACAGGTAACTGTAACTCCGATACTAATTATGACAAATAACTCTAAATTCGTAACTAATTATGACAAGTAACTGTAATTTCATAAACTAATTATGGCTGGTAACTGTAACTTCGTTACTAATTATGACAACTAACTGTAATTTCGATACAAATTATGGCAGGTAACTGTAACTTCGATACTAATTATGACAAGTAACAGGAACTTCGATACTAATTATGACAAGTAACTGTAACTTCGAAACTAATTATGACAGGTAACTGTAACATCGATAATAATTATGACAAGTAACTGTAATTTCGATACAAATTATGACAGGTAACAGTAACTTCGATACTAATTATGACAGGTAACTGTAACTTACTTACTAATTATGACAAGTAACTGTAATTTCGATACTAATTATGACAGGTAACTGTAACTTCGGTATTAATTATTACAAGTAACTGTAACTTCGTTACTAATTATGAGAAGTAACTGTAAATTCGATACAAATTATGGCAGGTAACTGTAACTTCGAGACTAATTATGACAGGTAACAGTAACTTCGATACTAATTATGACAAGTAACAGTTGCTTCGATACTAATTATGACAAGTAACTGTAACTTCGAAACTAATTATGACAGGTAACTGTAACATCGTTACTAATTATGACAAGTAACTGTCATTTCGATACAAATTATGGCAGGTAACTGTAACTTCGATACTAATTATGACAGGTAACAGTAACTTCGATACTAATTATGAAAAGTAACTCTAACTTCATTACAAATTATGACAAGTATCTGTAATTTCGATACAAATTATGGCAGGTAACTGTAACTTCGTTACTAATTATGGCAGGTAACTGTAATTTCGATATAAATTATGGCAGGTAACAGTAACTACGATACTATATATGACAGGTAACTGTAACTCCGATACTAATTATGACAAGTAACTCTAACTTCGTTACTAATTATGACAAATAACTGTAATTTTGATACAAATTTTGGCAGGTAACTGTAACTTCGATATTAATTATGACAAGTAACTGTAACTTCGTTACTAATTAAGACAAGTAACTGTAATTTCGATACAAATAATGGCAGGTAATTGTAACTTCGATACTAATTATGACAGGTAACAGTTACTTCGATACTAATTATGACAGGTAACTGTAACTTCGTCACTAATTATGACAAGTAACTGTAATTTCGATACTAATTATGACAAGTAACTGTAATTTCGATACAAATTATGGCAGGTAACTGTTACTTCGAGACTAATTATGACAGGTAACAGTAACTTCGATACTAATTATGACAAGTAACAGTTACTTCGATACTAATTATGACAAGTAACTGTAATTTTGATACAAATTATGGCAGGTAACTGTAACTTCGAGACTAATTATGACAGGTAACAGTAACTTCGATACTAATTATGACAAGTAACAGTTACTTCGATACTAATTATGACAAGTAACTGTAACTTCGAAACCAATTACGACAGGTTATTGTAACATCGTTACTAATTATGACAAGTAACTGTAATTTCGAAACAAATTATGGCATGTAACTGTAACTTTGAGACTAATTATGACAGGTAACAGTTACTTCGATACTAATTATGACAAGTATCAGTTACTTCGATACTAATTATGACAGGTAATTGTAACTACGAAACTAATTATGACAGGTAACAGTAACATCATTACTAATTATGACATGTAACTGTAATTTCGATACAAATTATGGCAGGTAACTGTAACTTTGATACAAATTATGACAGGTAACAGTAACTTCAATACTAATTATGACAAGTAACTGTAACTTCGATACTTATTATGACAGGTTACAGTAACTTCGATACTAATTATGACAAGTAACTCTAACTTCATTACAAATTATGAAAAATAACTGTAATTTCGATACAAATTATGGCAGGTAACTGTAACTTCGTAAATAATTATGGCAGGTAATTGTAATTTCGATACAAATTATGGCAGGTAACTGTAACTTCGATACTAATTATGACAGGTAACTGTAACACCGATACTAATTATGACAAGTAACTCTAAATTCGTTACTAATTATGACAAGTAACTGTAATTTCGATACTAATTATGGCTGGTAACTGTAACTTCTTTACTAATTATGACAAGTAACTGTAATTTCGATACAAATTATGGCAGGTAACTGTAACTTCGATACTAATTACGCCAGGTAACAGTAACTTCGATACTAATTATGACAAGTAACTGTAACTTCGAAACTAATTATGACAGGTAACTGTAACTTCGATAATAATTATGACAAGTAACTGTAATTTCGATACAAATTATGGCAGGTAACTGTAACTTCGATATTAATTATGACAGGTAACAGAATCGTCGATACTAATTATGACAAGTAACTGTATCTTCGATACTAATTATGACTGGTAACTGTAACTTCGATACTAATTATGACAAATAACTCTAACTTCATTACAAATTATGACAAGTAACTGTAATTTCGATACAAATTATGGCAGGTAACTGTAACTTCGATGACCGGTAACTGTAACTTCGATACTTATTAAGACAAGTAACTGTAATTTCGATACAAATTATGGCAGGTAACTGTAACTTAGATACTTATTATGACAGGTAACAGTAACTTCGATAGTAATGATGACAAGTAACAGTAACTCCGATACTAATTATGACAAGTAACTGTAATTTCGATACTAATTATGACAGGTAACTGTAATTTCGATACTAATTATGACAGGTAACTGTAACATCGATACTAATTATGACAGGTAACTGTAACTTCGATACTAATTATGACAAGTAACTGTAACTTCGTTACTAATTATGACAAGTAACTGTAATTTCGATACAAATTTTGGCAGGTAACTGTAACTTCGATATTAATTATGACAAGTAACTGTAACTTCGTTACTAATTAAGACAAGTAACTGTAATTTCGATACAAATAATGGCAGGTAACTGTAACTTCGATACTATTTATGACAGGTAAAAGTAACTTCAATACTAATTATGACAGGTAACTGTAACGTCGCTACTAATTATGACAAGTAACTGTAATTTCGAAACAAATTATGACAGGTAACTGTAACTTGGTTAACAATTATGACAAGTAACTGTAATTTCGATACAAATTATGGCAGGTCACAGTAACTTCGATACTAATTATGACAGGTAACTGTAACATCGATACTAATTATTACAAGGAACTGTAATTTCGATACAAATTATGGCAGGTCACAGTAACTTCGATACTAATTAAGACAGGTAACTGTATCATCGATACTAATTATGACAAGGAACTGTAATTTCGATACAAATTAAGACAGGTAACAGTAACTTCGATACTAATTATGACAGGTAACTGTAACTTCCTTACTTATTATGACAAGTAACTGTAATTTCGATACTAATTATGACTGGTAACTGTAACTTCGATATTAATTATTACAAGTAACT
Source organism: Meconema thalassinum (assembly GCA_946902985.2). NCBI lineage: Eukaryota > Metazoa > Arthropoda > Insecta > Orthoptera > Tettigoniidae > Meconema > Meconema thalassinum. The sequence continues at coordinate 1,174,607,231 of OX336388.2, read as the reverse complement.
GTAACTTCGTTACTAATTATGAGAAGTAACTGTAATTTCGATACAAATTATGGCAGGTAACTGTAACTTCGAGACTAATTATGACAGGTAACAGTAACTTCGATACTAATTATGACAAGTAACAGTTGCTTCGATACTAATTATGACAAGTAACTGTAACTTCGAAACTAATTATGACAGGTAACTGTAACATCGTTACTAATTATGACAAGTAACTGTCATTTCGATACAATTTATGGCAGGTAACTGTAACTTCGATACTAATTATGACTGGTAACAGTAACTTCGGTACTAATTATGACAAGTAACTGTAACTTAGATACTAATTATGACAGGTAACAGTAACTTCGATACTAATTGTGACAAGTAACTCTAACTTCATTACAAATTATGACAAGTATCTGTAATTTCGATACAAATTATGGCAGGTAACTGTAACTTCGTTACTAATTATGGCAGGTAACTGTAATTTCGATACAAATTATGGCAGGTAACAGTAACTACGATACTATATATGACAGGTAACTGTAACTCCGATACTAATTATGACAAGTAACTCTAACTTCGTTACTAATTATGACAAATAACTGTAATTTTGATAAAAAAAATATGGCAGGTAATTGTAACTTCGATACTAATTATGACAGGTAACAATAACTTCGATACTAATTATGACAGGTAACTGGAACTTCGTTACTAATTATGACAAGTAACTGTAATTTCGATACTAATTATGACAAGTAACTGTAATTTCGATACAAATTATGGCAGGTAACTGTAACTTCGAGACTAATTATGACAGGTAACAGTAACTTCGATACTAATTATGACAAGTAACAGTTACTTCGATACTAATTATGACAAGTAACTGTAATTTCGATACAAATTATGGCAGGTAACTGTAACTTCGAGACTAATTATGACAGGTAACAGTAACTTCGATACTAATTATGACAGGTAACAGTTACTTCGATACTAATTATGACAAGTAACTGTAACTTCGAAACCAATTACGACAGGTAACTGTAACATCGTTACTAATTATGACAAGTAACTGTAATTTCGATACAAATTATGGCAGGTAACTGTAACTTCGATACTAATTATGACAGGTAACAGTAAATTCGATACTAATTATGACAAGTAACAGTTACTTCGATACTAATTATGACAAGTAACTGTAACTTCGCAACTAATTATGACAGGTAACTGAACATCGATACTAATTATGACAAGTAACAGTAATTTCGATACAAATTGTGGCAGGTAACTGTCTCTTCGATACTAATTATGACAGGTAACAGTAACTTCGATACTAATTATGACAAGTAACTGTAACTTCGATACTAACTATGACAGGTAACTGTAACTTCGTTAGTAATTATGACAAGTAACTGTAATTTCGATACAAATTATGGCAGGTAACTGTAACTTTGAGACTAATTATGACAGGTAACAGTAACTTCGATACTAATTATGACAAGTATCAGTTACTTCGATACTAATTATGACAGGTAACTGTAACTACGAAACTAATTATGACAGGTAACTGTAACATCATTACAAATTATGACATGTAACTGTAATTTCGATACAAATTATGGCAGGTAACTGTAACTTCGATACTAATTATGACAGGTAACAGTACCTTCGATACTAATTATGACAAGTAACTGTAACTTCGATACTTATTATGACAGGTAACAGTAACTTCGATAGTAATTATGACAAGTAACTCTAACTTCATTACAAATTATGAAAAATAACTGTAATTTCGATAAAAAATATGGCAGGTAACTGTAACTTTGTAAATAATTATGGCAGGTAACTGTAATTTCGATACAAATTATGGCAGGTAACTGTAACTTCGATACTAATTATGACAGGTAACTGTAACTCCGATACTTATTATGACAAGTAACTCTAAATTCGTTACTAATTATGACAAGTAACTGTAATTTCGATACTAATTATGGCTGGTAACTGTAACTTCGTTACTAATTATGACAAGTAACTGTAATTTCGATACAAATTATGGCAGGTAACTGTAACTTCGATATTATTTATGACAAGTAACTGTAACTTCGCTACTAATTATGATAAGTAACTGTAATTTCGATACAAATTATGGCAGGTAACTGTAACTTCGATACAAACTATGACAGGTAACTGTAACTTCGTTACTAATTATGACAAGTAACTGTAATTTCGATACAAATTATGGCAGGTAACTGTAACTTCGAGACTAATTATGACAGGTAACAGTAACTTCGATACTAATTATGACAAGTAACAGTTAGTTCGATACTAATTATGACAAGTAACTGTAACTTCGAAACCAATTACGACAGGTAACTGTAACATCGTTACTAATTATGACAAGTAACTGTAATTTCGATACAAATTATGGCAGGTAACTGTAACGTCGATACTAATTATGACAGGTAACAGTAAATTCGATACTAATTAGGAAAGTAACAGTTACTTCGATACTAATTATGACAAGTAACTGTAACTTCGAAACTAATTATGACAGGTAACTGTAACACCGTTACTAATTATGACAAGTAACTGTCATTTCGATACAAATTATGGCAGGTAACTGTAACTTCGATACTAATTATGACTGGTAACAATATCTTCGGTACTAATTACGACAAGTTACTGTAACTTAGATACTAATTATGACAGGTAACAGTAAATTCGATACTAATTATGACAAGTAACTCTAACTTCATTACAAATTATGACAAGTATCTGTAATTTCGATACAAATTATGGCAGGTAACTGTAACTTCGTTACTAATTATGGCAGGTAACTGTAATTTCGATACAAATTATGGCAGGTAACAGTAACTACGATACTATATATGACAGGTAACTGTAACTCCGATACTAATCATGACAAGTAACTCTAACTTCGTTACTAATTATGACAAATAACTGTAATTTTGATAAAAAATTATGGCAGGTAATTGTAACTTCGATACTAATTATGACAGATAACAGTAACTTCGATACTAATTATGACAGGTAACTGTAACTTCGTTACTAATTACGACAAGTAACTGTAATTTCGATACAAATTATGGCTGGTAACAGTAACTTCGTTACTAGTTATGACAAGTAACTGTAATTTCGGTACAAATTATGGCAGGTGACTGTAACTTCGATACTAATGATGACAAAAAACAGTAACTTCGATACCAATTATGGCAGGTAACTGTATCTTCGATACTTATTATGACAGGTAACAGAAACTTCGATAGTAATGATGACAAGAAACAGTAACTTCGATACTAATTATGACAAATAACTGTAATTTCGATACTAATTATGACAGGTAACTGTAATTTCGATACTAATTATGACAGGTAACTGTAACTTCGATACTAATTATGACAGGTAACTGTAACTTCGACACTAATTATGACAAGTAACTGTAACTTCGTTACTAATTATGACAAGTAACTGTAATTTCGATACAAATTTTGGCAGGTAACTGTAACTGCGATATTAATTATGACAAGTAACTGTAACATCGTTACTAATTAAGACAAGTGACTGTAATTTCGATACAAATAATGGCAGGTAACTGTAACTTCGATACTATACATGACAGGTAAAAGTAACTTCAATACTAATTATGACAGGTAACTGTAACTTCGATATTAATTATGACAAGTAACTGTAACTTCGTTACTAATTATGAGAAGTAACTGTAATTTCGATACAAATTATGGCAGGTAACTGTAACTTCGAGACTAATTATGACAGGTAACAGTAACTTCGATACTAATTATGACAAGTAACAGTTGCTTCGATACTAATTATGACAAGTAACTGTAACTTCGAAACTAATTATGACAGGTAACTTTAACACCGTTACTAATTATGACAAGTAACTGTCATTTCGATACAAATTATGGCAGGTAACTGTAACTTCGATACTAATTATGACTGGTAACAATATCTTCGGTACTAATTACGACAAGTAACTGTAACTTAGATACTAATTATGACAGGTAACAGTAAATTCGATACTAATTATGACAAGTAACTCTAACTTCATTACTAATTATGACAAGTATCTGTAATTTCGATACAAATTATGGCAGGTAACTGTAACTTCGTTACTAATTATGGCAGGTAACTGTAATTTCGATACAAATTATGGCAGGTAACAGTAACTACGATACTATATATGACAGGTAACTGTAACTCCGATACTAATCATGACAAGTAACTCTAACTTCGTTACTAATTATGACAAATAACTGTAATTTTGATAAAAAATTATGGCAGGTAATTGTAACTTCGATACTAATTATGACAGATAACAGTAACTTCGATACTAATTATGACAGGTAACTGTAACTTCGTTACTAATTACGACAAGTAACTGTAATTTCGATACTAATTATGGCAGGTAACTGTAACTTCGATACTAATTATGACAGGTACCTGTAACTTCGTTACTAATTATGGCAAGTAACTGTAATTTCGATACAAATTATGGCACGTAACTGTAATTTCGATACTAATTATGACAGGTAACTGTAACTTCGATACTAATTATGACAAGTAACTCTAACTTCATTACAAATTATGACAAGTAACTGTAATTTCGATACAAGTTATGGCAGGTAACTGTAACTTCGATACTGATTATGACAGGTAACTGTAACTCCGATACTAATTATGACAAGTAACTCTAACTTCGTTACTAATTATGACAAATAACTGTAATTTTGATAAAAAATTATGGCAGGTAATTGTAACTTCGATACTAATTATGACAGATAACAGTAACTTCGATACTAATTATGACAGGTAACTGTAACTTCGTTACTAATTACGACAAGTAACTGTAATTTCGATACAAATTATGGCAGGTAACTGTAACTTCGATACTAATGATGACAGAAAACAGTAACTTCGATACTAATTATGGCAGGTAACAATAACTTCGATACTAATTATGGCAGGTAACTGTAAATTCGATACTAATTATGACAGTTATCTGTAACTTCGTTACTAATTATGACAAGTAACTGTAATTTCGATACAAATTATCGCAGGTAACAGTAACTTCGTTACTAATTATGACAGGTAACAGTAGCTTCGATACTAATTATGACAAGTTACTGTAACTTCGATACTAATTATGACAGGTAACAGCAACTTCGTTACTAATTATGACAAGTAACTGTAATTTCGATACTAATTATGGCAGGTGAGAGTAACTTCGATACTAATTATGACAAGTTACACTAACTTCGATACTAATTATGACAGGTAACAGTAACTTCGATACTAATTATGGCAGGTAACTGTAACTTCGATACTAATTATGACAGGTAACTGTAACTTCGTTACTAATTATGACAAGTAACTGTAATTTCGATACAAATTATGGCACGTAACTGTAATTTGGATTCTAATTATGACAGGTAACTGTAACTTCGATACTAATTATGACAAGTAACTCTAACTTCATTACAAATTATGACAAGTAACTGTAATTTCGATACAAATTATGTCAGGTAACTGTAACTTCGTTACTAATTATGGCAGGTAACTGTAATTTCGATACAAATTATGGCAGGTAACAGTAACTTCAATAATAATTATGACAAGTAACTGCAACTTCGATACTAATTAAGGCAGGTAACTGTAATTTCGATAATAATTATGGCACGTAACTGTAATTTCGATAATAATTATGACAGGTAACTGTAACTTCGTTACTAATTATGGCAGGTAACTGTAATTTCGTTACTAATTATGACAATTAACTGTAGCTTCGATACTAATTATGACAGGTAACTGTAACTTCGTTACTAATAATGACAAGAAACTGTAATTTCGATACAAATATGGCAGGTAACAGTAACTTCGATACTAATTATGACAGGTAACAGTAACTTCGATACTAATTATGACAGAAAACAGTAACTTCGATACTTATTATGACAGGTAACAGTAACTTCGATACTAATTATGGCAGGTAACTGTAACTTCGATACTAATTATGACAGGTAACTGTAACTCCGTTACAAATTATGACAAGTAACTGTAATTTCGATACAAATTATTGCAGGTAACTGTAACTTCGGTACTATTTATGACAGGTAACAGTTACTTCGATACTAATTATGACAAGTAACAGTAACTTCCATACTAATTATGACAGGTAACTGTAACTTCGAAACTAATTATGACAGGTAACTGTAACATCGTTACTAATTATGACAAGTAACTGTAATTTCGATACAAATTATGGCAGGTAACTGTAACTTCGAAATTAATTATGACAGGTTACAGTAACCTCGATACTATTTATGACAAGTAAGTGTATCTTCGATACTAATTATGACGGGTAACTGTAACTTCGATACTAATTATGACTAGTAACTCTAACTTCGTTACTAATTAGGACAAGTAACTGTAATTTTGATAAAAAGAATTATGGCAGGTAACTGTAACTTCGATACTAATTATGACAGGTAACAGTAACTTCAATACTAATTATGACAGGTAACTGTAACTTCGTTACTAATTATGACAAGTAACTGTAATTTCGATACAAATTATGGCAGGTAACAGTAAATTCGATACTAATTATGACAGGTAACTGTAACATTCGATGCTAATTATGACAAGGAACTGTAATTTCGATACAAATTATGACAGGTAACAGTAAATTCGATACTAATTATGACAGGTAACTGTAACTTCGATACTAATTATGACAAGTAACTGTAACTTCGTTACTATTTATGACAAGTAACTGTAATTTCGATACAAATTTTGGCAGGTAACTGTAACTTCGATATTAGTTATGACAAGTAACTGTAACTTCGTTACTAATTATGACAAGTAACTGTAATTTCGATACAAATAATTGCAGGTAACTGTAACTTCGATACTATTTATGACAGGTAAAAGTAACTTCAATACTAATTATGACAGGTAACTGTAACTTCGCTACTAATTATGACAAGTAACTGTAATTTCGAAACAAATTATGACAGGTAACTGTAACTTCGTTAACAATTATGACAAGTAACTGTAATTTCGATACAAATTATGGCAGGTCACAGTAACTTCGATACTAATTAAGACAGGTAACTGTAACATCGATACTAATTATGACAAGGAACTGTAATTTCGATACAAATACAAGTAACTTCGATACTAATTATGACAGGTAACTGTAACTTCCTTACTAATTATGACAAGTAACTGTAATTTCGATACTAATTATGACAGGTAACTGAAACTTCGATATTAATTATGACAAGTAACTGTAACTTCGTTACTAATTATGAGAAGTAACTGTAATTTCGATACAAATTATGGCAGGTAACTGTAACTTCGAGACTAATTATGACAGGTAACAGTAACTTCGATACTAATTATGACAAGTAACAGTTGCTTCGATACTAATTATGACAAGTAACTGTAACTTCGAAACTAATTATGACAGGTAACTGTAACATCGTTACTAATTATGACAAGTAACTGTAATTTCGATACAAATTATGGCAGGTAAATGTAACTTCGATGACAGGTAACTGTAACTTCGATACTTATTAAGACAAGTAACTGTAATTTCGATACAAATTATGGCAGGTAACTGTAACTTCGATACTTATTATGACAGGTAACAGTAACTTCGATAGTAATGATGACAAGTAACAGTAACTTCGATACTAATTATGACAAGTTACTGTAATTTCGATACTAATTATGACAGGTAACTGTAATTTCGATACTAATTATGACAGGTAACTGTAACTTCGATACTAATTATGACAGGTAACTGTAACTTCGATACTAATTATGACAAGTAACTGTAACTTCGTTACTAATTATGACAAGTAACTGTAATTTCGATACAAATTTTGGCAGGTAACTGTAACTTCGATATTAATTATGACAAGTAACTGTAACTTCGTTACTAATTAAAACAAGTAACTGTAATTTCGATACAAATAATGGCAGGTAACTGTAACATCGATACTATTTATGACAGGTAAAAGTAACTTCAATACTAATTATGACAGGTAACTGTAACTTCGCTACTAATTATGACAAGTAACTGTAATGTCGAAACAAATTATGACAGGTAACTGTAACTTCGTTAACAATTATGACAAGTAACTGTAGTTTCGATACAAATTATGGCAGGTCACAGTAACTTCGATACTAATTATGACAAGGAACTGTAATTTCGATACAAATTATGACAGGTAACAGTAACTTCGATGCTAATTATGACAGGTAACTGTAACTTCCTTACTAATTATGACAAGTAACTGTAATTTCGATACTAATTATGACAGGTAACTGTAACTTCGATATTAATTATGACAAGTAACTGTAACTTCGTTACTAATTATGAGAAGTAACTGTAATTTCGATACAAATTATGGCAGGTAACTGTAACTTCGAGACTAATTATGACAGGTAACAGTAACTTCGATACTAATTATGACAAGTAACAGTTGCTTCGATACTAATTATGACAAGTTACTGTAACTTCGAAACTAATTATGACAGGTAACTGTAACATCGTTACTAATTATGACAAGTAACTGTCATTTCGATACAAATTATGGCAGGTAACTGTAACTTCGATACTAATTATGACTGGTAACAGTAACTTCGGTACTAATTATGACACGTAACTGTAACATAGATACTAATTATGACAGGTAACAGTAACTTCGATACTAATTATGACAAGTAACTCTAACTTCATTACAAATTATGACAAGTATCTGTAATTTCGATACAAATTATGGCAGGTAACTGTAACTTCGTTACTAATTATGGCAGGTAACTGTAATTTCGATACAAATTATGGCAGGTAACAGTAACTACGATACTATATATGACAGGTAACTGTAACTCCGATACTAATTATGACAAGTAACTCTAACTTCGTTACTAATTATGACAAATAACTGTAATTTTGTTAAAAATTATGGCAGGTAATTGTAACTTCGATACTAATTATGACAGGTAACAGTAACTTCGACACTAATTATGACAGGTAACTGTAACTTCGTTACTAATTATGACAAGTAACTGTAATTTCGATTCTAATTATGGCTGGTAACTGTAACTTTGTTACTAATTATGACAAGTAACTGTAATATCGATACAAATTATGGCAGGTAACTGTAACTTCGATACTAATGATGACAGAAAACAGTAACTTCGATACTAATTATGGCAGGTAACAGTAACTTCGATACTAATTATGGCAGGTAACTGTAAGTTCGATACTAATTATGACAGTTAACTGTAACTTCGTTACTAATTGTGACAAGTAACTGTAACTTCGATACTTATTAAGACAAGTAACTGTAATTTCGATACAAATTATGGCAGGTAACTGTAACTTCGATACTTATTATGACAGGTAACAGTAACTTCGTTAGTAATGATGACAAGTAACAGTAACTTCGATACTAATTATGACAAGTTACTGTAATTTCGATACTAATTATGACAGGTAACTGTAATTTCGATACTAATTATGACAGGTAACTGTAACTTCGATACTAATTATGACAGGTAACTGTAACTTCGATACTAATTATGACAAGTAACTGTAACTTCGTTACTAATTATGACAAGTAACTGTAATTTCGATACAAATTTTGGCAGGTAACTGTAACTTCGATATTAATTATGACAAGTAACTGTAACTTCGTAACTAATTAAAACAAGTAACTGTAATTTCGATACAAATAATGGCAGGTAACTGTAACATCGATACTATTTATGACAGGTAAAAGTAACTTCAATACTAATTATGACAGGTAACTGTAACTTCGCTACTAATTATGACAAGTAACTGTAATTTCGAAACAAATTGTGACAGGTAACTGTAACTTCGTTAACAATTATGACAAGTAACTGTAGTTTCGATACAAATTATGGCAGGTCACAGTAACTTCGATACTAATTAAGACAGGTAACTGTAACATCGATACTAATTATGACAAGGAACTGTAATTTCGATACAAATTATGACAGATAACAGTAACTTCGAAACTAATTATGACAGGTAACTGTAACTTCCTTACTAATTATGACAAGTAACTGTAATTTCGATACTAATTATGACAGGTAACTGTAACTTCGATATAAATTATGACAAGTAACTGTAACTTCGTTACTAATTATGAGAAGTAACTGTAATTTCGATACAAATTATGGCAGGTAACTGTAACTTCGAGACTAATTATGACAGATAACAGTAACTTCGATACTAATTATGACAAGTAACAGTTGCTTCGATACTAATTATGACAAGTAACTGTAACTTCGAAACTAATTATGACAGGTAACTGTAACATCGTTACTAATTATGACAAGTAACTGTCATTTCGATACAAATTATGGCAGGTAATTGTAACTTCGATACTAATTATGACTGGTAACAGTAACTTCGGTACTAATTATGACACGTAACTGTAACTTAGATACTAATTATGACAGGTAACAGTAACTTCGATACTAATTATGACAAGTAACTCTAACTTCATTACAAATTATGACAAGTATCTGTAATTTCGATACAAATTATGGCAGGTAACTGTAACTTCGTTACTAATTATGGCAGGTAACTGTAATTTCGATACAAATTATGGCAGGTAACAGTAACTACGATACTATATATGACAGGTAACTGTAACTCCGATACTAATTATGACAAGTAACTCTAACTTCGTTACTAATTATGACAAATAACTGTAATTTTGTTAAAAATTATGGCAGGTAATTGTAACTTCGATACTAATTATGACAGGTAACAGTAACTTCGACACTAATTATGACAGGTAACTGTAACTTCGTTACTAATTATGACAAGTAACTGTAATTTCGATTCTAATTATGGCTGGTAACTGTAACTTCGTTACTAATTATGACAAGTAACTGTAATATCGATACAAATTATGGCAGGTAACTGTAACTTCGATACTAATGATGACAGAAAACAGTAACTTCGATACTAATTATGGCAGGTAACAGTAACTTCGAAACTAATTATGGCAGGTAACTGTAAGTTCGATACTAATTATGACAGTTATCTGTAACTTCGTTACTAATTGTGACAAGTAACTGTTATTTCGATACAAATTATGGCACGTAACTGTAATTTCGATACTAATTATGGCAGGTGAAAGTAACTTCGATACTAATTATGACAAGTTACAGTAACTTCGATACTAATTATGACAGAAAACAGTAACTTCGATACTTATTATGACAGGTAACAGTAACTTCGATACTAATTATGGCAGGTAACTGTAACTTCGATACTAATTATGACAGGTACCTGTAACTTCGTTACTAATTATGACAAGTAACTGTAATTTCGATACAAATTTTGGCACGTAACTGTAATTTCGATACTAATTATGACAGGTAAATGTAACTTCGATACTAATTATGACAAGTAACTCTAACTTCATTACAAATTATGACAAATAACTGTAATTTCGATACAAATTATTGCAGGTAACTGTAACTTCGATACTATTTATGACAGGTAACAGTTACTTCGATACTAATTATGACAAGTAACAGTAACTTCGATACTAATTATGACAGGTAACTGTAACTTCGAAACTAATTATGACAGGTAACTGTAACATAGTTACTAATTATGACAAGTAACTGTAATTTCGATACAAATTATGGCAGGTAACTGTAACTTCGGTATTAATTATGACAGGTTACAGTAACCTCGATTTTAATTATGACAAGTAAGTGTATCTTCGATACTAATTATGACGGGTAACTGTAACTTCGATACTAATTATGACTAGTAACTCTAACTCCGTTACTAATTAGGACAAGTAACTGTAATTTTGATAAAAAATTATGGCAGGTAACTGTAACTTCGATACTAATTATGACAGGTAACAGTAACTTCATTACTAATTATGACAGGTAACTGTAACTTCGTTACTAATTATGACAAGTAACTGTAACTCCGGTACAAATTATGACGAGTAACTGTAATTTCGATACAAATTATTGCAGGTAACTGTAACTTCGATACTATTTATGACAGGTAACAGTCACTTCGACACTAATTATGACAAGTAACAGTAACTTCGATACTAATTATGACAGGTAAAAGTAACTTCAATAATAATTATGGCAGGTAACTGTAACTTCGATACTAATTATGACAGGTAACTGTAACTCCGGTACAAATTATGACGAGTAACTGTAATTTCGATACAAATTATTGCAGGTAACTGTAACTTCGATACTATTTATGACAGGTAACAGTTACTTCGATACTAATTATGACAAGTAACAGTAACTTCGATACTAATTATGACAGGTAAAAGTAACTTCAATACTAATTATGACAGGTTACTGTAACTTCGCTACTAATTATGACAAGTAACTGTAATTTCGAAACAAATTATGACAGGTAACTGTAACTTCGTTAACAATGATGACAAGTAACTGTAATTTCGATACAAATTATGGCAGGTAACTGTAACTTCGGTATTAATTATAACTAGTTACAGTAACCTCGATTTTAATTATGACAAGTAAGTGTATCTTCGATACTAATTATGACGGGTAACTGTAACTTCGATACTAATTATGACTAGTTACTCTAACTCCGTTACTAATTAGGACAAGTAACTGTAATTTTGATAAAAAATTATGGCAGGTAACTGTAACTTCGATACTAATTATGACAGGTAACAGTAACTTCATTACTAATTATGACAGGTAACTGTAACTTCGTTACTAATTATGACAAGTAACTGTAACTCCGGTACAAATTATGACGAGTAACTGTAATTTCGATACAAATTATTGCAGGTAACTGTAACTTCGATACTATTTATGACAGGTAACAGTCACTTCGATACTAATTATGACAGGTAACTGTAACATAGTTACTAATTATGACAAGTAACTGTAATTTCGATACAAATTATGGCAGGAAACTGTAACTTCGGTATTAATTATGACAGGTTACAGTAACCTCGATTTTAATTATGACAAGTAAGTGTATCTTCGATACTAATTATGACGGGTAACTGTAACTTCGATACTAATTATGACTAGTAACTCTAACTCCGTTACTAATTAGGACAAGTAACTGTAATTTTGATAAAAAATTATGGCAGGTAACTGTAACTTCGATACTAATTATGACAGGTAACAGTAACTTCATTACTAATTATGACAGGTAACTGTAACTTCGTTACTAATTATGACAAGTAACTGTAACTCCGGTACAAATTATGACGAGTAACTGTAATTTCGATACAAATTATTGCAGGTAACTGTAACATCGATACTATTTATGACAGGTAACAGTCACTTCGATACTAATTATGACAAGTAACAGTAACTTCGATACTAATTATGACAGGTAAAAGTAACTTCAATAATAATTATGGCAGGTAACTGTAACTTCGATACTAATTATGACAGGTAACTGTAACTCCGGTACAAATTATGACGAGTAACTGTAATTTCGATACAAATTATTGCAGGTAACTGTAACTTCGATACTATTTATGACAGGTAACTGTTACTTCGATACTAATTATGACAAGTAACAGTAACTTCGATACTAATTATGACAGGTAAAAGTAACTTCAATACTAATTATGACAGGTAACTGTAACTTCGCTACTAATTATGACAAGTAACTGTAATTTCGAAACAAATTATGACAGGTAACTGTAACTTCGTTACTAATTATGACAAGTAACTGTAACTCCGGTACAAATTATGACGAGTAACTGTAATTTCGATACAAATTATTGCAGGTAACTGTAACTTCGATACTATTTATGACAGGTAACAGTCACTTCGATACTAATTATGACAAGTAACAGTAACATCGATACTAATTAAGACAGGTAACTGTAACATCGATACTAATTATGACAAGGAACTGTAATTTCGATACAAATTATGACAGGTAACAGTAACTTCGATACTAATTATGACAGGTAACTGTAACTTCCTTACTAATTATGACAAGTAACTGTTATTTCGATTCTAATTATGGCTGGTAACTGTAACTTCGTTACTAATTATGACATGTAACAGTAATATCGATACAAATTATGGCAGGTAACTTCGATACTAATGATGACAGAAAACAGTAACTTCGATACTAATTATGGCAGGTAACAGTAACTTCGATACTAATTATGGCAGGTAACTGTAAGTTCGATACTAATTATGACAGTTAACTGTAATTTCGTTACTAATTGTGATAAGTAACTGTAATTTCGATACAAATTATGGCAGGTAACAGTAACTTCGATACTAATTATGACAGGTAACAGTAACTTCGATACTAATTATGACAAGTTACTGTAACATCGATACTAATTATGACAGGTAACTGCAACTTCTTTACTAATTATGACAAGTAACTGTTATTTCGATACAAATTATGGCACGTAACTGTAATTTCGATACTAATTATGGCAGGTGACAGTAACTTCGATACTAATTATGACAAGTTACAGTAACTTCGATACTAATTATGACAGAAAACAGTAACTTCGATACTTATTATGACAGGTAACAGTAACTTCGATACTAATTATGGCAGGTAACTGTAACTTCGATACTAATTATGACAGGTACCTGTAACTTCGTTACTAATTATGACAAGTAACTGTAATTTCGATACAAATTATGGCACGTAACTGTAATTTCGATACTAATTATGACAGGTAAATGTAACTTCGATACTAATTATGACAAGTAACTCTAACTTCATTACAAATTATGACAAATAACTGTAATATCGATACAAATTATGGCAGGTAACTGTAACTTCGGTACTAATTATGACAGGTAACTGTAACTCCGATACTAATTATGACAACTAACTCTAACTTCGTTACTAATTATGACAAGTAACTGTAATTTCGATACTAATTATGGCTGGTAACTGTAACTTCGTTACTAATTATGACAAGTAACTGTAATTTCGATACAAATTATGGCAGGTAACAGTAACTTCGATACTAATTATGACAAGTTACTGTAACTTCGATACTAATTATGACAGGTAACTGCAACTTCGTTACTAATTATGACAAGTAACTGTTATTTCGATACAAATTATGGCACGTAACTGTACTTTCGATACTAATTATGGCAGGTGACAGTAACTTCGATACTAATTATGACAAGTTACACTAACTTCGATACTAATTATGACAGGTAACAGTAACTTCGATACTAATTATGGCAGGTAACTGTAACTTCGATACTAATTATGACAGGTAACTGTAACTTCGTTACTAATTATGACAAGTAACTGTAATTTCGATAAAAATTATGGCACGTAACTGTAATTTGGATACTAATTATGACAGGTAACTGTAACTTCGATACTAATTATGACAAGTAACTCTAACTTCATTACAAATTATGAAAAGTAACTGTAATTTCGATACAAATTATGTCAGGTAACTGTAACTTCGTTACTAATTATGGCAGGTAACTGTAATTTCGATACAAATTATGGCAGGTAACAGTAACTTCGATAATAATTATGACAAGTAACTGCAACTTCGATACTTATTATGGCAGGTAACTGTAATTTCGATAATAATTATGGCACGTAACTGTAATTTCGATAATAATTATGACAGGTAACTGTAACTTCGTTACTAATTATGGCAGGTAACTGTAATGTCGTTACTAATTATGACATGTAACTGTAGCTTCGATACTAATTATGACAGGTAACTGTAACTTCGTTACTAATTATGAAAAGAAAGTGTAATTTCGATACAAATTATGGCAGGTAACAGTAACTTCGATACTAATTATGACAGGTAACAGTAACTTCGATACTAATTATGACAGAAAACAGTAACTTCGATACTTATTATGACAGGTAACAGTAACTTCGATACTAATTATGGCAGGTAACTGTAACTTCGATACTAATTATGACAGGTAACTGTAACTCCGGTACAAATTATGACGAGTAACTGTAATTTCGATACAAATTATTGCAGGTAACTGTAACTTCGATACTATTTATGACAGGTAACAGTTACTTCGATACTAATTATGACAAGTAACAGTAACTTCGATACTAATTATGACAGGTAACTGTAACTTCGAAACTAATTATGACAGGTAACTGTAACATCGTTACTAATTATGACAAGTAACTGTAATTTCGATACAAATTATGGCAGGTAACTGTAACTTCGGTATTAACTATGACAGGTTACAGTAACCTCGATTCTAATTATGACAAGTAAGTGTATCTTCGATACTAATTATGACGGGTAACTGTAACTTCGATACTAATTATGACTAGTAACTCTAACTTCGTTACTAATTAGGACAAGTAACTGTAATTTTGATAAAAAATTATGGCAGGTAACTGTAACTTCGATACTAATTATGACAGGTAACAGTAACTTCATTACTAATTATGACAGGTAACTGTAACTTCGTTACTAATTATGACAAGTAACTGTAACTCCGGTACAAATTATGACGAGTAACTGTAATTTCGATACAAATTATTGCAGGTAACTGTAACTTCGATACTATTTATGACAGGTAACAGTAACTTCGATACTAATTATGACAAGTAACAGTTGCTTCGATACTAATTATGACAAGTAACTGTAACTTCGAAACTAATTATGACAGGTAACTGTAACATCGTTACTAATTATGACAAGTAACTGTCATTTCGATACAAATTGTGGCAGGTAACTGTAACTTCGATACTAATTATGACTGGTAACAGTAACTTCGATACTAATTATGACAAGTAACTGTAACTTAGATACTAATTATGACAGGTAACAGTAACTTCGATACTAATTATGACAAGTAACTCTAACTTCATTACAAATTATGACAAGTATCTGTAATTTCGATACAAATTATGGCAGGTAACTGTAACTTCGTTACTAATTATGGCAGGTAACTGTAATTTCGATACAAATTATGGCAGGTAACAGTAACTACGATACTATATATGACAGGTAACTGTAACTCCGATACTAATTATGACAAGTAACTCTAACTTCGTTACTAATTATGACAAATAACTGTAATTTTGATAAAAAATTATGGCAGGTAATTGTAACTTCGATACTAATTATGACAGGTAACAGTAACTTCGACACTAATTATGACAGGTAACTGTAACTTCGTTACTAATTATGACAAGTAACTGTAATTTCGATTCTAATTATGGCTGGTAACTGTAACTTCGTTACTAATTATGACAAGTAACTGTAATATCGATACAAATTATGGCAGGTAACTGTAACTTCGATACTAATGATGACAGAAAACAGTAACTTCGATACTA
The DNA here is from genome assembly GCA_946902985.2 of Meconema thalassinum. Classification (NCBI taxonomy): domain Eukaryota; kingdom Metazoa; phylum Arthropoda; class Insecta; order Orthoptera; family Tettigoniidae; genus Meconema; species Meconema thalassinum. The sequence continues at coordinate 1,174,589,839 of OX336388.2, read as the reverse complement.
ATTATGGCACGTAACAGTAAGTTCGATACTAATTATGGCAGGTAACTGTAAGTTCGATACTAATTATGACAGTTAACTGTAATTTCGTTACTAATTGTGATAAGTAACTGTAATTTCGATACAAATTATGGCAGGTAACAGTAACTTCGGTACTAATTATGACAGGTAACACTAACTTCGATACTAATTATGACAAGTTACTGTAACTTCGATACTAATTATGACAGGTAACTGCAACTTGTTTACTAATTATGACAAGTAACTGTTATTTCGATACAAATTATGGCACGTAACTGTAATTTCGATACTAATTATGGCAGGTGACAGTAACTTCGATACTAATTATGACAAGTTACAGTACCTTCGATACTAATTATGACAGAAAACAGTAACTTCGATACTTATTATGAGAGGTAACAGTAACTTCGATACTAATTATGGCAGGTAACTGTAACTTCGATACTAATTATGACAGGTACCTGTAACTTCGTTACTAATTATGACAAGTAACTGTAATTTCGATACAAATTATGGCACGTAACTGTAATTTCGATACTAATTATGACAGGTAACAGTAACTCCGATACTAATTATGACAATTAACTCTAACTTCGTTACTAATTATGACAAATAACTGTAATTTTGATAAAAAATTATGGCAGGTAATTGTAACTTCGATACGAATTATGACAGGTAACAGTAACTTCGACACTAATTATGACAGGTAACTGTAACTTCGTTACTAATTATGACATGTAACTGTAATTTCGATACAAATTATGGCAGGTAACAGTAACTTCGATACTAATTATGACAAGTTACTGTAACTTCGATACTAATTATGACAGGTAACTGCAACATCGTTACTAATTATGACAAGTAACTGTTATTTCGATACAAATTATGGCACGTAACTGTAATTTCGATACTAATTATGGCAGGTGACAGTAATTTCGATACTAATTATGACAAGTTACACTAACTTCGATACTAATTATGACAGGTAACAGTAACTTCGATACTAATTATGGCAGGTAACTGTAACTTCGATACTAATTATGACAGGTAACTGTAACTTCGTTACTAATTATGACAAGTAACTGTAATTTCGATACAAATTATGGCACGTAACTGTAATTTGGATACTAATTATGACAGGTAACTGTAACTTCGATACTAATTATGACAAGTAACTCTAACTTCATTACAAATTATGACAAGTAACTGTAATTTCGATACAAATTATGTCAGGTAACTGTAACTTCGTTACTAATTATGGCAGGTAACTGTAATTTCGATACAAATTATGGCAGGTAACTGTAACTTCAGTATTAATTAGGACAGGTTACAGTAACCTCGATTCTAATTATGACAAGTAAGTGTATCTTCGATACTAATTATGACGGGTAACTGTAACTTCGATACTAACTATGACTAGTAACTCTAACTTCGTTACTAATTAGGACAAGTAACTGTAATTTTGATAAAAAATTATGGCAGGAAACTGTAACTTCGATACTAATTATGACAGGTAACAGTAACTTCGATACTAATTATGACAAGTAACTCTAACCTCATTACAAATTATGACAAGTAACTGCAACTTCGATACTAATTATGGCAGGTAACTGTAATTTCGATAATAATTATGGCACGTAACTGTAATTTCGATAATAATTATGACAGGTAACTGTAACTTCGTTACTAATTATGGCAGGTAACTGTAATTTCGTTACTAATTATGACAAGTAACTGTAATTTCAATACTAATTATGGCTGGTAACTGTAACTTCGTTACTAATTATGACAAGTAACTGTAATTTCGATACAAATTATGGCACGTAACTGTAATTTGGATACTAATTATGACAGGTAACTGTAACTTCGATACTAATTATGACAAGTAACTCTAACTTCATTACAAATTATGACAAGTAACTGCAACTTCGATACTAATTATGGCAGGTAACTGTAATTTCGATAATAATTATGGCACGTAACTGTAATTTCGATAATAATTATGAGAGGTAACTGTAACTTCGTTACTAATTATGGCAGGTAACTGTAATTTCGTTACTAATTATGACAAGTAACTGTAGCTTCGATACTAATTGTGACAGGTAACTGTAACTTCGTTACTAATTATGAAAAGAAAGTGTAATTTCGATACAAATTATGGCAGGTAACAGTAACTTCGATACTAATTATGACTGGTAACAGTAACTTCGATACTAATTATGACAGAAAACAGTAACTTCGATACTTATTATGACAGGTAACAGTAACTTCGATACTAATTATGGCAGGTAACTGTAACTTCGATACTAAGTATGACAGGTAACTGTAACTCCGGTACAAATTATGACGAGTAACTGTAATTTCGATACAAATTATTGCAGGTAACTGTAACTTCGATACTATTTATGACAGGTAACAGTTACTTCGATACTAATTATGACAAGTAACAGTAACTTCGATACTAATTATGACAGGTAACTGAAACTTCGAAACTAATTATGACAGGTAACTGTAACATCGTTACTAATTATGACAAGTAACTGTAATATTGATACAAATTATGGCAGGTAACTGTAACTTCGGTATTAATTATGACAGGTTACAGTAACCTCGATTCTAATTATGACAAGTAAGTGTATCTTCGATACTAATTATGACGGGTAACTGTAACTTCGATACTAATTATGACTAGTAACTCAAACTTCGTTACTAATTAGGACAAGTAACTGTAATTTTGATAAAAAATTATGGCAGGTAACTGTAACTTCGATACTAATTATGACAGGTAACAGTAACTTCATTACTAATTATGACAGGTAACTGTAACTTCGTTACTAATTATGACAAGTAACTGTAATTTCGATACTAATTATGGCAGGTAACTGTAAAATCGTTACTAATTATGAAAAGTAACTGTAATTTCGATACAAATTATGGCAGGTAACTGTAACTTCGATACTAATTATGACAGGTAACAGTAACTTCGATACTAATTATGACAAGTAACTGTAATTTCGATACAAATTATGGCAGGTAACAGTAAATTCGATACTAATTATGACAGGTAACAGTAACATTCGATGCTAATTATGACAAGGAACTGTAATTTCGATACAAATTATGACAGGTAACAGTAAATTCGATACTAATTATGACAGGTAACTGTAACTTCGAAACCAATTACGACAGGTAACTGTAACATCGTTACTAATTATGAAAAGTAACTGTAATTTCGATACAAATTATGGCAGGTAACTGTAACTTCGATACTAATTATGACAGGTAACAGTAAATTCGATACTAATTATGACAAGTAACAGTTACTTCGATACTAATTATGACAAGTAACTGTAACTTCGAAACTAATTATGACAGGTAACTGAACATCGATACTAATTATGACAAGTAACTGTAATTTCGATACAAATTGTGGCAGGTAACTGTCTCTTCGATACTAATTATGACAGGTAACAGTAACTTCGATACTAATTTTGACAAGTAACTGTAACTTCGATACTAACTATGACAGATAACTGTAACTTCGTTACTAATTATGACAAGTAACTGTAATTTCGATACAAATTATGGCAGGTAACTGTAACTTTGAGACTAATTATGACAGGTAACAGTAACTTCGATACTAATTATGACAAGTATCAGTTATTTCGATACTAATTATGACAGGTAACTGTAACTACGAAACTAATTATGACAGGTAACTGTAACATCATTACTAATTATGACATGTAACTGTAATTTCGATACAAATTATGGCAGGTAACTGTAACTTCGATACTAATTATGACAGGTAACAGTAACTTCGATACTAATTATGACAAGTAACTGTAACTTCGATAATCATTATGACAGGTAACAGTAACTTCGATACTAATTATGACAAGTAACTCTAACTTCATTACAAATTATGAAAAATAACTGTAATTTCGATACAAAATATGGCAGGTAACTGTAACTTTGTAAATAATTATTGCAGGTAACTGTAATTTCGATACAAATTATGGCAGGTAACTGTAACTTCGATACTAATTATGAAAGGTAACTGTAACTCCGATACTAATTATGACAAATAACTCTAAATTCGTTACTAATTATGACAAGTAACTGTAATTTCGATACTAATTATGGCTGGTAACTGTAACTTCGTTACTAATTATGACAAGTAACTGTAATTTCGATACAAATTATGACAGGTAACTGTAACTTCGATATTATTTATGACAAGTAACTGTAACTTCGCTACTAATTATGATAAGTAACTGTAATTTCGATACAAATTATGGCAGGTAACTGTAACTTCGATACTAACTATGACAGGTAACTGTAACTTCGTTACTAATTATGACAAGTAACTGTAATTTCGATACAAATTATGGCAGGTAACTGTAACTTCGAGACTAATTATGACAGGTAACAGTAACATCGATACTAATTATGACAAGTAACAGTTACTTCGATACTAATTATGACAAGTAACTGTAACATCGAAACCAATTACGACAGGTAACTGTAACATCGTTACTAATTATGACAAGTAACTGTAATTTCGATACAAATTATGGCAGGTAACTGTAACGTCGATACTAATTATGACAGGTAACAGTAAATTCGATACTAATTATGACAAGTAACAGTTACTTCGATACTAATTAAACAAGTAACTGTAACTTCGAAACTAATTATGACAGGTAACTGTAACATCGTTACTAATTATGACAAGTAACTGTAATTTCGATACAAATTGTGGCAGGTAACTGTCTCTTCGATACTTTTTATGACAGGTAACAGTAACTTCGATACTAATTATGACAAGTAACAGTAACTTCGATACTAACTATGACAGGTAACTGTAACTTCGTTACTAATTATGACAAGTAACTGTAATTTCGATACAAATTATGGCAGGTAACTGTAACTTTGAGACTAATTATGACAGGTAACATTAACTTCGATACTAATTATGACAAGTATCAGTTACTTCGATACTAATTATGACAGGTAACTGTAACTACGAAACTAATTATGACAGGTAACTGTAACATCATTACTAATTATGACATGTAACTGTAATTTCGATACAAATTATGGCAGGTAACTGTAACTTCGATACTAATTATGACAGGTAACAGTAACTTCGATACTAATTATGACAAGTAACTGTAACTTCGATACTTATTATGACAGGTAACAGTAACTTCGATACTAATTATGACAAGTAACTCTAACTTCATTACAAATTATGAAAAATAACTGTAATTTCGATACAAATTATGGCAGGTAACTGTAACTTCGTAAATAATTATGGCAGGTAACTGTAATTTCGATGCAAATTATGGCAGGTAACTGTAACTTCGATACTAATTATGACAGGTAACTGTAACTCCGATACTAATTATGACAAATAACTCTAAATTCGTTACTAATTATGACAAGTAACTGTAATTTCATAAACTAATTATGGCTGGTAACTGTAACTTCGTTACTAATTATGACAACTAACTGTAACTTCGTTACTAATTATGACAAGTAACTGTAATTTCGATACTAATTATGGCAGGTAACTGTAAAATCGTTACTAATTATGAAAAGTAACTGTAATTTCGATACAAATTATGGCAGGTAACTGTAACTTCGATACTAATTATGACAGGTAACAGTAACTTCGATACTAATTATGACAAGTAACTGTAATTTCGATACAAATTATGGCAGGTGACAGTAAATTTGATACTAATTATGACAGGTAACAGTAACATTCGATGCTAATTATGACAAGGAACTGTAATTTCGATACAAATTATGACAGGTAACAGTAAATTCGATACTTATTATGACAGGTAACTGTAACTTCGTAACTAATTATGACAAGTAACGGTAATTTCGATACTAATTATGACAGGTAACTGTAACTTCGATATTATTTATGACAAGTAACTGTAACTTCGCTACTAATTATGATAAGTAACTGTAATTTCGATACAAATTATGGCAGGTAACTGTAACTTCGATAATAACTATGACAGGTAACTGTAACTTCGTTACTAATTATGACAAGTAACTGTAATTTCGATACAAATTATGGCAGGTAACTGTAACTTCGAGACTAATTATGACAGGTAACAGTAACTTCGATACTAATTATGACAAGTAACAGTTACTTCGATACTAATTATGACAAGTAACTGTAACTTCGAAACCAATTACGACAGGTAACTGTAACATCGTTACTAATTATGACAAGTAACTGTAATTTCGGTACAAATTATGGCAGGTAACTGTAACGTCGATACTAATTATGACAGGTAACAGTAAATTCGATACTAATTATGACAAGTAAGTGTAACTTCGATATTAATTATGACGGGTAACTGTAACTTCGAAACTAATTATGACAGGTAACTGTAACATCGTTACTAATTATGACAAGTAACTGTAATTTCGATACAAATTGTGGCAGGTAACTGTCTCTTCGATACTTTTTATGACAGGTAACAGTAACTTCGATACTAATTATGACAAGTAACAGTAACTTCGATACTAACTATGACAGGTAACTGTAACTTCGTTACTAATTATGACAAGTAACTGTAATTTCGATACAAATTATGGCAGGTAACTGTAACTTTGAGACTAAATATGACAGGTAACAGTAACTTCGATGCTAATTATGACATGTATCAGTTACTTCGATACTAATTATGACAGGTAACTGTAACTACGAAACTAATTATGACAGGCAACTGTAACATCATTACTAATTATGACATGTAACTGTAATTTCGATACAAATTATGGCAGGTAACTGTAACTTCGATACTAATTATAACAGGTAACAGTAACTTCGATACTAATTATGACAAGTAAATGTAACTTCGATACTTATTATGACAGGTAACAGTAACTTCGATACTAATTATGACAAGTAACTCTAACTTCATTACAAATTATGAAAAATAACTGTAATTTCGATACAAATTATGGCGGGTAACTGTAACTTCGTAAATAATTACGGCAGGTAACTGTAATTTCGATACAAATTATGGCAGGTAACTGTAACTTCGATACTAATTATGACAGGTAACTGTAACTCCGATACTAATTATGACAAATAACTCTAAATTCGTTACTAATTATGACAAGTAACTGTAATTTCATAAACTAATTATGGCTGGTAACTGTAACTTCGTTACTAATTATGACAACTAACTGTAATTTCGATACAAATTATGGCAGGTAACTGTAACTTCGATACTAATTATGACAAGTAATAGGAACTTCGATACTAATTATGACAAGTAACTGTAACTTCGAAACTAATTATGACAGGTAACTGTAACATCGATAATAATTATGACAAGTAACTGTAATTTCGATACAAATTATGACAGGTAACAGTAACTTCGATACTAATTATGACAGGTAACTGTAACTTCCTTACTAATTATGACAAGTAACTGTAATTTCGATACTAATTATGACAGGTAACTGTAACTTCGATATTAATTATTACAAGTAACTGTAACTTCGTTAATAATTATGAAAAGTAACTGTAAATTCGATACAAATTATGGCAGGTAACTGTAACTTCGAGACTAATTATGACAGGTAACAGTAACTTCGATACTAATTATGACAAGTAACAGTTGCTTCGATACTAATTATGACAAGTAACTGTAACTTCGAAACTAATTATGACAGGTTACTGTAACATCGTTACTAATTATGACAAGTAACTGTCATTTCGATACAAATTATGGCAGGTAACTGTAACTTCGATAATAATTATGACTGGTAACAGTAACTTCGGTACTAGTTATGACAAGTAACTGTAACTTAGATACTAATTATGACAGGTAACAGTAACTTCGATACTAATTATGACAAGTAACTCTAACTTCATTACAAATTATGACAAGTATCTGTAATTTCGATACAAATTATGGCAGGTAACTGTAACTTCGTTACTAATTATGGCAGGTAACTGTAATTTCGATACAAATTATGGCAGGTAACAGTAACTACGATACTATATATGACAGGTAACTGTAACTCCGATACTAATTATGACAAGTAACTCTAACTTCGTTACTAATTATGACAAATAACTGCAATTTTGATAAAAAATTATGGCAGGTAATTGTAACTTCGATACTAATTATGACAGGTAACAGTAACTTCGATACTAATTATGACAGGTAACTGTAACTTCGTCACTAATTATGACAAGTAACAGTAATTTCGATACTAATTATGACAAGTAACTGTAATTTCGATACAAATTATGGCAGGTAACTGTTACTTCGAGACTAATTATGACAGGTAACAGTAACTTCGATACTAATTATGACAAGTAACAGTTACTTCGATATTAATTATGACAAGTAACTGTAATTTTGATACAAATTATGGCAGGTAACTGTAACTTCGAGACTAATTATGACAGGTAACAGTAACTTCGATACTAATTATGACAAGTATCAGTTACTTCGATACTAATTATGACAGGTAATTGTAACTACGAAACTAATTATGACAGGTAACTGTAACATCATTACTAACTATGACATGTAACTGTAATTTCGATACAAATTATGGCAGGTAACTGTAACTTCGATACTTATTATGACAGGTAACAGTAACTTCGATAGTAATGATGACAAGTAATAGTAACTTCGATACTAATTATGACAAGTAACTGTAATTTCGATACTAATTATGACAGGTAACTGTAATTTCGATACTAATTATGACAGGTTACTGTAACTTCGATACTAATTATGACAGGTAACTGTAACTTCGTTACTAATTATGACAAGTAACTGTAATTTCGATACAAATTTTGGCAGGTAACTGTAACTTCGATATTAATTATGACAAGTAACTGTAACTTCGTTACTAATTAAGACAAGTAACTGTAATTTCGATACAAATAATGGCAGGTAACTGTAACTTCGATACTATTTATGACAGGTAAAAGTAACTTCAATACTAATTATGACAGGTAACTGTGACTTCGCTACTAATTATGACAAGTAACTGTAATTTCGAAACAAATTATGACAGGTAACTGTAACTTGGTTAACAATTATGACAAGTAACTGTAATTTCGATACAAATTATGGCAGGTTACAGTAACTTCGATACTAATTAAGACAGGTAACTGTAACATCGATACTAATTATGACAAGGAACTGTAATTTCGATACAAATTATGACAGGTAACAGTAACTTCGATACTAATTATGACAGGTAACTGTAACTTCCTTACTTATTATGACAAGTAACTGTAATTTCGATACTAATTATGACAGGTAACTGTAACTTCGATATTAATTATTACAAGTAACTGTAACTTCGTTACTAATTATGAGAAGTAACTGTAATTTCGATACAAATTATGGCAGGTAACTGTAATTTCGAGACTTATTATGACAGGTAACAGTAACTTCGATACTAATTATGACAAGTAACAGTTGCTTCGATACTAATTATGACAAGTAACTGTAACTTCGAAACTAATTATGACAGGTAACTGTAACATCGTTACTAATTATGACTAGTAACTGTCATTTCGATACAATTTATGGCAGGTAACTGTAACTTCGATACTAATTATGACTGGTAACAGTAACTTCGGTACTAATTATGACAAGTAACTGTAACTTAGATACTAATTATGACAGGTAACAGTAACTTCGATACTAATTATGAGAAGTAACTCTAACTTCATTACAAATTATGACAAGTATCTGTAATTTCGATACAAATTATGGCAGGTAACTGTAACTTCGTTACTAATTATGGCAGGTAACTGTAATTTCGATACAAATTATGGCAGGTAACAGTAACTACGATACTATATATGACAGGTAACTGTAACTCCGATACTAATTGTGACAAGTAACTCTAACTTCGTTACTAATTATGACAAATAACTGTAATTTTGATAAAAAATTATGGCAGGTTATTGTAACTTCGATACTAATTATGACAGGTAACAGTAACTTCGATACTAATTATGACAGGTAACTGTAACTTCGTTACTAATTATGACAAGTAACTGTAATTTCGATACTAATTATGACAAGTAACTGTAATTTCGATACAAATTATGGCAGGTAACTGTAACTTCGAGACTAATTATGACAGGTAACAGTAACTTCGATAATAATTATGACAAGTAACAGTTACTTCGATACTAATTATGGAAAGTAACTGTAATTTCGATACAAATTATGGCAGGTAACTGTAACTTCGAGACTAATTATGACAGGTAACAGTAACTTCGATACTAATTATGACAGGTAACAGTTACTTCGATACTAATTATGACAAGTAACTGTAACTTCGAAACCAATTACGACAGGTAACTGTAACATCGTTACTAATTATGACAAGTAACTGTAATTTCGATACAAATTATGGCAGGTAACTGTAACTTCGATACTAATTATGACAGGTAACAGTAAATTCGATACTAATTATGACAAGTAACAGTTACTTCGATACTAATTATGACAAGTAACTGTAACTTCGAAACTAATTATGACAGGTAACTGAACATCGATACTAATTATGACAAGTAACTGTAATTTCGATACAAATTGTGGCAGGTAACTGTCTCTTCGATACTAATTATGACAGGTAACAGAAACTTCGATACTAATTATGACAAGTAACTGTAACTTCGATACTAACTATGACAGGTAACTGTAACTTCGTTACTAATTAAGACAAGTAACTGTAATTTCGATACAAATTATGGCAGGTAACTGTAACTTTGAGACTAATTTTGACAGGTAACTGTAACTTCGATACTAATTATGACAAGTATCAGTTACTTCGATACTAATTATGACAGGTAACTGTAACTACGAAACTAATTATGACAGGTAACTGTAACATCATTACTAATTATGACATGTAACTGTAATTTCGATACAAATTATGGCAGGTAACTGTAACTTCGATACTAATTATGACAGGTAACAGTAACTTCGATACTAATTATGACAAGTAACTGTAACTTCGATACTTATTATGACAGGTAACAGTAACTTCGATACTAATTATGACAAGTAACTCTAACTTCATTACAAATTATGAAAAATAACTGTAATTTCGATACAAAATATGGCAGGTAACTGTAACTTTGTAAATGATTATGGCAGGTAACTGTAATTTCGATACAAATTATGGCAGGTAACTGTAACTTCGATACTAATTATGACAGGTAACTGTAACTCCGATACTAAATATGACAAGTAACTCTAAATTCGTTACTAATTATGACAAGTAACTGTAATTTCGATACTATTTATGGCTGGTAACTGTAACTTCGTTACTAATTATGACAAGTAACTGTAATTTCGATACAAATTATGACAGGTAACTGTAACTTCGATATTATTTATGACAAGTAACTGTAACTTCGCTACTAATTATGAAAAGTAACTGTAATTTCGATACAAATTATGGCAGGTAACTGTAACTTCGATACTAACTATGACAGGTAACTGTAACTTCGTTACTAATTATGACAAGTAACTGTAATTTCGATACAAATTATGGCAGGTAACTGTAACTTCGAGACTAATTAAGACAGGTAACAGTAACTTCGATACTAATTATGACAAGTAACAGTTACTTCGATACTAATTATGACAAGTAACTGTAACTTCGAAACCAATTACGACAGGTAACTGTAACATCGTTACTAATTATGACAAGTAACTGTAATTTCGATACAAATTATGGCAGGTAACTGTAACGTCGATACTAATTATGACAGGTAACAGTAACTTCGATACTAATTATGGCAGGTAACTGTAACTTCGATACTAATTATGACAGGTAACTGTAACTTCGTTACTAATTATGACAAGTAACTGTAATTTCGATACAAATTATGGCACGTAACTGTAATTTGGATACTAATTATGACAGGTAACTGTAACTTCGATACTAATTATGACAAGTAACTCTAACTTCATTACAAATTATGACAAGTAACTGTAATTTCGATACAAATTATGTCAGGTAACTGTAACTTCGTTACTAATTATGGCAGGTAACTGTAATTTCGATACAAATTATGGCAGGTAACTGTAACTTCAGTATTAATTAGGACAGGTTACAGTAACCTCGATTCTAATTATGACAAGTAAGTGTATCTTCGATACTAATTATGACGGGTAACTGTAACTTCGATACTAACTATGACTAGTAACTCTAACTTCGTTACTAATTAGGACAAGTAACTGTAATTTTGATAAAAAATTATGGCAGGAAACTGTAACTTCGATACTAATTATGACAGGTAACAGTAACTTCGATACTAATTATGACAAGTAACTCTAACCTCATTACAAATTATGACAAGTAACTGCAACTTCGATACTAATTATGGCAGGTAACTGTAATTTCGATAATAATTATGGCACGTAACTGTAATTTCGATAATAATTATGACAGGTAACTGTAACTTCGTTACTAATTATGGCAGGTAACTGTAATTTCGTTACTAATTATGACAAGTAACTGTAATTTCAATACTAATTATGGCTGGTAACTGTAACTTCGTTACTAATTATGACAAGTAACTGTAATTTCGATACAAATTATGGCACGTAACTGTAATTTGGATACTAATTATGACAGGTAACTGTAACTTCGATACTAATTATGACAAGTAACTCTAACTTCATTACAAATTATGACAAGTAACTGCAACTTCGATACTAATTATGGCAGGTAACTGTAATTTCGATAATAATTATGGCACGTAACTGTAATTTCGATAATAATTATGAGAGGTAACTGTAACTTCGTTACTAATTATGGCAGGTAACTGTAATTTCGTTACTAATTATGACAAGTAACTGTAGCTTCGATACTAATTGTGACAGGTAACTGTAACTTCGTTACTAATTATGAAAAGAAAGTGTAATTTCGATACAAATTATGGCAGGTAACAGTAACTTCGATACTAATTATGACTGGTAACAGTAACTTCGATACTAATTATGACAGAAAACAGTAACTTCGATACTTTTTATGACAGGTAACAGTAACTTCGATACTAATTATGGCAGGTAACTGTAACTTCGATACTAAGTATGACAGGTAACTGTAACTCCGGTACAAATTATGACGAGTAACTGTAATTTCGATACAAATTATTGCAGGTAACTGTAACTTCGATACTATTTATGACAGGTAACAGTTACTTCGATACTAATTATGACAAGTAACAGTAACTTCGATACTAATTATGACAGGTAACTGTAACTTCGAAACTAATTATGACAGGTAACTGTAACATCGTTACTAATTATGACAAGTAACTGTAATTTCGATACAAATTATGGCAGGTAACTGTAACTTCGGTATTAATTATGACAGGTTACAGTAACCTCGATTCTAATTATGACAAGTAAGTGTATCTTCGATACTAATTATGACGGGTAACTGTAACTTCGATACTAATTATGACTAGTAACTCAAACTTCGTTACTAATTAGGACAAGTAACTGTAATTTTGATAAAAAATTATGGCAGGTAACTGTAACTTCGATACTAATTATGACAGGTAACAGTAACTTCATTACTAATTATGACAGGTAACTGTAACTTCGTTACTAATTATGACAAGTAACTGTAATTTCGATACTAATTATGGCAGGTAACTGTAAAATCGTTACTAATTATGAAAAGTAACTGTAATTTCGATACAAATTATGGCAGGTAACTGTAACTTCGATACTAATTATGACAGGTAACAGTAACTTCGATACTAATTATGACAAGTAACTGTAATTTCGATACAAATTATGGCAGGTAACAGTAAATTCGATACTAATTATGACAGGTAACAGTAACATTCGATGCTAATTATGACAAGGAACTGTAATTTCGATACAAATTATGACAGGTAACAGTAAATTCGATACTAATTATGACAGGTAACTGTAACTTCGAAACCAATTACGACAGGTAACTGTAACATCGTTACTAATTATGAAAAGTAACTGTAATTTCGATACAAATTATGGCAGGTAACTGTAACTTCGATACTAATTATGACAGGTAACAGTAAATTCGATACTAATTATGACAAGTAACAGTTACTTCGATACTAATTATGACAAGTAACTGTAACTTCGAAACTAATTATGACAGGTAACTGAACATCGATACTAATTATGACAAGTAACTGTAATTTCGATACAAATTGTGGCAGGTAACTGTCTCTTCGATACTAATTATGACAGGTAACAGTAACTTCGATACTAATTTTGACAAGTAACTGTAACTTCGATACTAACTATGACAGATAACTGTAACTTCGTTACTAATTATGACAAGTAACTGTAATTTCTATACAAATTATGGCAGGTAACTGTAACTTTGAGACTAATTATGACAGGTAACAGTAACTTCGATACTAATTATGACAAGTATCAGTTATTTCGATACTAATTATGACAGGTAACTGTAACTACGAAACTAATTATGACAGGTAACTGTAACATCATTACTAATTATGACATGTAACTGTAATTTCGATACAAATTATGGCAGGTAACTGTAACTTCGATACTAATTATGACAGGTAACAGTAACTTCGATACTAATTATGACAAGTAACTGTAACTTCGATAATCATTATGACAGGTAACATTAACTTCGATACTAATTATGACAAGTAACTCTAACTTCATTACAAATTATGAAAAATAACTGTAATTTCGATACAAAATATGGCAGGTAACTGTAACTTTGTAAATAATTATTGCAGGTAACTGTAATTTCGATACAAATTATGGCAGGTAACTGTAACTTCGATACTAATTATGACAGGTAACTGTAACTCCGATACTAATTATGACAAATAACTCTAAATTCGTTACTAATTATGACAAGTAACTGTAATTTCGATACTAATTATGGCTGGTAACTGTAACTTCGTTACTAATTATGACAAGTAACTGTAATTTCGATACAAATTATGACAGGTAACTGTAACTTCGATATTATTTATGACAAGTAACTGTAACTTCGCTACTAATTATGATAAGTAACTGTAATTTCGATACAAATTATGGCAGGTAACTGTAACTTCGATACTAACTATGACAGGTAACTGTAACTTCGTTACTAATTATGACAAGTAACTGTAATTTCGATACAAATTATGGCAGGTAACTGTAACTTCGAGACTAATTATGACAGGTAACAGTAACATCGATACTAATTATGACAAGTAACAGTTACTTCGATACTAATTATGACAAGTAACTGTAACTTCGAAACCAATTACGACAGGTAACTGTAACATCGTTACTAATTATGACAAGTAACTGTAATTTCGATACAAATTATGGCAGGTAACTGTAACGTCGATACTAATTATGACAGGTAACAGTAAATTCGATACTAATTATGACAAGTAACAGTTACTTCGATACTAATTAAACAAGTAACTGTAACTTCGAAACTAATTATGACAGGTAACTGTAACATCGTTACTAATTATGACAAGTAACTGTAATTTCGATACAAATTGTGGCAGGTAACTGTCTCTTCGATACTTTTTATGACAGGTAACAGTAACTTCGATACTAATTATGACAAGTAACAGTAACTTCGATACTAACTATGACAGGTAACTGTAACTTCGTTACTAATTATGACAAGTAACTGTAATTTCGATACAAATTATGGCAGGTAACTGTAACTTTGAGACTAATTATGACAGGTAACATTAACTTCGATACTAATTATGACAAGTATCAGTTACTTCGATACTAATTATGACAGGTAACTGTAACTACGAAACTAATTATGACAGGTAACTGTAACATCATTACTAATTATGACATGTAACTGTAATTTCGATACAAATTATGGCAGGTAACTGTAACTTCGATACTAATTATGACAGGTAACAGTAACTTCGATACTAATTATGACAAGTAACTGTAACTTCGATACTTATTATGACAGGTAACAGTAACTTCGATACTAATTATGACAAGTAACTCTAACTTCATTACAAATTATGAAAAATAACTGTAATTTCGATACAAATTATGGCAGGTAACTGTAACTTCGTAAATAATTATGGCAGGTAACTGTAATTTCGATACAAATTATGGCAGGTAACTGTAACTTCGATACTAATTATGACAGGTAACTGTAACTCCGATACTAATTATGACAAATAACTCTAAATTCGTTACTAATTATGACAAGTAACTGTAATTTCATAAACTAATTATGGCTGGTAACTGTAACTTTGTTACTAATTATGACAACTAACTGTAACTTCGTTACTAATTATGACAAGTAACTGTAATTTCGATACTAATTATGGCAGGTAACTGTAAAATCGTTACTAATTATGAAAAGTAACTGTAATTTCGATACAAATTATGGCAGGTAACTGTAACTTCGATACTAATTATGACAGGTAACAGTAACTTCGATACTAATTATGACAAGTAACTGTAATTTCGATACAAATTATGGCAGGTGACAGTAAATTTGATACTAATTATGACAGGTAACAGTAACATTCGATGCTAATTATGACAAGGAACTGTAATTTCGATACAAATTATGACAGGTAACAGTAAATTCGATACTTATTATGACAGGTAACTGTAACTTCGTAACTAATTATGACAAGTAACGGTAATTTCGATACTAATTATGACAGGTAACTGTAACTTCGATATTATTTATGACAAGTAACTGTAACTTCGCTACTAATTATGATAAGTAACTGTAATTTCGATACAAATTATGGCAGGTAACTGTAACTTCGATAATAACTATGACAGGTAACTGTAACTTCGTTACTAATTATGACAAGTAACTGTAATTTCGATACAAATTATGGCAGGTAACTGTAACTTCGAGACTAATTATGACAGGTAACAGTAACTTCGATACTAATTATGACAAGTAACAGTTACTTCGATACTAATTATGACAAGTAACTGTAACTTCGAAACCAATTACGACAGGTAACTGTAACATCGTTACTAATTATGACAAGTAACTGTAATTTCGGTACAAATTATGGCAGGTAACTGTAACGTCGATACTAATTATGACAGGTAACAGTAAATTCGATACTAATTATGACAAGTAAGTGTAACTTCGATATTAATTATGACGGGTAACTGTAACTTCGAAACTAATTATGACAGGTAACTGTAACATCGTTACTAATTATGACAAGTAACTGTAATTTCGATACAAATTGTGGCAGGTAACTGTCTCTTCGATACTTTTTATGACAGGTAACAGTAACTTCGATACTAATTATGACAAGTAACAGTAACTTCGATACTAACTATGACAGGTAACTGTAACTTCGTTACTAATTATGACAAGTAACTGTAATTTCGATACAAATTATGGCAGGTAACTGTAACTTTGAGACTAAATATGACAGGTAACAGTAACTTCGATGCTAATTATGACATGTATCAGTTACTTCGATACTAATTATGACAGGTAACTGTAACTACGAAACTAATTATGACAGGCAACTGTAACATCATTACTAATTATGACATGTAACTGTAATTTCGATACAAATTATGGCAGGTAACTGTAACTTCGATACTAATTATAACAGGTAACAGTAACTTCGATACTAATTATGACAAGTAAATGTAACTTCGATACTTATTATGACAGGTAACAGTAACTTCGATACTAATTATGACAAGTAACTCTAACTTCATTACAAATTATGAAAAATAACTGTAATTTCGATACAAATTATGGCGGGTAACTGTAACTTCGTAAATAATTACGGCAGGTAACTGTAATTTCGATACAAATTATGGCAGGTAACTGTAACTTCGATACTAATTATGACAGGTAACTGTAACTCCGATACTAATTATGACAAATAACTCTAAATTCGTTACTAATTATGACAAGTAACTGTAATTTCATAAACTAATTATCGCTGGTAACTGTAACTTCGTTACTAATTATGACAACTAACTGTAATTTCGATACAAATTATGGCAGGTAACTGTAACTTCGATACTAATTATGACAAGTAATAGGAACTTCGATACTAATTATGACAAGTAACTGTAACTTCGAAACTAATTATGACAGGTAACTGTAACATCGATAATAATTATGACAAGTAACTGTAATTTCGATACAAATTATGACAGGTAACAGTAACTTCGATACTAATTATGACAGGTAACTGTAACTTCCTTACTAATTATGACAAGTAACTGTAATTTCGATACTAATTATGACAGGTAACTGTAACTTCGATATTAATTATTACAAGTAACTGTAACTTCGTTAATAATTATGAGAAGTAACTGTAAATTCGATACAAATTATGGCAGGTAACTGTAACTTCGAGACTAATTATGACAGGTAACAGTAACTTCGATACTAATTATGACAAGTAACAGTTGCTTCGATACTAATTATGACAAGTAACTGTAACTTCGAAACTAATTATGACAGGTTACTGTAACATCGTTACTAATTATGACAAGTAACTGTCATTTCGATACAAATTATGGCAGGTAACTGTAACTTCGATAATAATTATGACTGGTAACAGTAACTTCGGTACTAGTTATGACAAGTAACTGTAACTTAGATACTAATTATGACAGGTAACAGTAACTTCGATACTAATTATGACAAGTAACTCTAACTTCATTACAAATTATGACAAGTATCTGTAATTTCGATACAAATTATGGCAGGTAACTGTAACTTCGTTACTAATTATGGCAGGTAACTGTAATTTCGATACAAATTATGGCAGGTAACAGTAACTACGATACTATATATGACAGGTAACTGTAACTCCGATACTAATTATGACAAGTAACTCTAACTTCGTTACTAATTATGACAAATAACTGCAATTTTGATAAAAAATTATGGCAGGTAATTGTAACTTCGATACTAATTATGACAGGTAACAGTAACTTCGATACTAATTATGACAGGTAACTGTAACTTCGTCACTAATTATGACAAGTAACAGTAATTTCGATACTAATTATGACAAGTAACTGTAATTTCGATACAAATTATGGCAGGTAACTGTTACTTCGAGACTAATTATGACAGGTAACAGTAACTTCGATACTAATTATGACAAGTAACAGTTACTTCGATATTAATTATGACAAGTAACTGTAATTTTGATACAAATTATGGCAGGTAACTGTAACTTCGAGACTAATTATGACAGGTAACAGTAACTTCGATACTAATTATGACAAGTATCAGTTACTTCGATACTAATTATGACAGGTAATTGTAACTACGAAACTAATTATGACAGGTAACTGTAACATCATTACTAACTATGACATGTAACAGTAATTTCGATACAAATTATGGCAGGTAACTGTAACTTCGATACTTATTATGACAGGTAACAGTAACTTCGATAGTAATGATGACAAGTAATAGTAACTTCGATATGACAAGTAACTGTAATTTCGATACTAATTATGACAGGTAACTGTAATTTCGATACTAATTATGACAGGTTACTGTAACTTCGATACTAATTATGACAGGTAACTGTAACTTCGATACTAAGTATGACAAGTAACTGTAACTTCGTTACTAATTATGACAAGTAACTGTAATTTCGATACAAATTTTGGCAGGTAACTGTAACTTCGATATTAATTATGACAAGTAACTGTAACTTCGTTACTAATTAAGACAAGTAACTGTAATTTCGATACAAATAATGGCAGGTAACTGTAACTTCGATACTATTTATGACAGGTAAAAGTAACTTCAATACTAATTATGACAGGTAACTGTGACTTCGCTACTAATTATGACAAGTAACTGTAATTTCGAAACAAATTATGACAGGTAACTGTAACTTGGTTAACAATTATGACAAGTAACTGTAATTTCGATACAAATTATGGCAGGTTACAGTAACTTCGATACTAATTAAGACAGGTAACTGTAACATCGATACTAATTATGACAAGGAACTGTAATTTCGATACAAATTATGACAGGTAACAGTAACTTCGATACTAATTATGACAGGTAACTGTAACTTCCTTACTTATTATGACAAGTAACTGTAATTTCGATACTAATTATGACAGGTAACTGTAACTTCGATATTAATTATTACAAGTAACTGTAACTTCGTTACTAATTATGAGAAGTAACTGTAATTTCGATACAAATTATGGCAGGTAACTGTAATTTCGAGACTTATTATGACAGGTAACAGTAACTTCGATACTAATTATGACAAGTAACAGTTGCTTCGATACTAATTATGACAAGTAACTGTAACTTCGAAACTAATTATGACAGGTAACTGTAACATCGTTACTAATTATGACAAGTAACTGTCATTTCGATACAATTTATGGCAGGTAACTGTAACTTCGATACTAATTATGACTGGTAACAGTAACTTCGGTACTAATTATGACAAGTAACTGTAACTTAGATACTAATTATGACAGGTAACAGTAACTTCGATACTAATTATGAGAAGTAACTCTAACTTCATTACAAATTATGACAAGTATCTGTAATTTCGATACAAATTATGGCAGGTAACTGTAACTTCGTTACTAATTATGGCAGGTAACTGTAATTTCGATACAAATTATGGCAGGTAACAGTAACTACGATACTATATATGACAGGTAACTGTAACTCCGATACTAATTGTGACAAGTAACTCTAACTTCGTTACTAATTATGACAAATAACTGTAATTTTGATAAAAAATTATGGCAGGTAATTGTAACTTCGATACTAATTATGACAGGTAACAGTAACTTCGATACTAATTATGACAGGTAACTGTAACTTCGTCACTAATTATGACAAGTAACTGTAATTTCGATACTAATTATGACAAGTAACTGTAATTTCGATACAAATTATGGCAGGTAACTGTAACTTCGAGACTAATTATGACAGGTAACAGTAACTTCGATAATAATTATGACAAGTAACAGTTACTTCGATACTAATTATGGAAAGTAACTGTAATTTCGATACAAATTATGGCAGGTAACTGTAACTTCGAGACTAATTATGACAGGTAACAGTAACTTCGATACTAATTATGACAGGTAACAGTTACTTCGATACTAATTATGACAAGTAACTGTAACTTCGAAACCAATTACGACAGGTAACTGTAACATCGTTACTAATTATGACAAGTAACTGTAATTTCGATACAAATTATGGCAGGTAACTGTAACTTCGATACTAATTATGACAGGTAACAGTAAATTCGATACTAATTATGACAAGTAACAGTTACTTCGATACTAATTATGACAAGTAACTGTAACTTCGAAACTAATTATGACAGGTAACTGAACATCGATACTAATTATGACAAGTAACTGTAATTTCGATACAAATTGTGGCAGGTAACTGTCTCTTCGATACTAATTATGACAGGTAACAGAAACTTCGATACTAATTATGACAAGTAACTGTAACTTCGATACTAACTATGACAGGTAACTGTAACTTCGTTACTAATTAAGACAAGTAACTGTAATTTCGATACAAATTATGGCAGGTAACTGTAACTTTGAGACTAATTATGACAGGTAACTGTAACTTCGATACTAATTATGACAAGTATCAGTTACTTCGATACTAATTATGACAGGTAACTGTAACTACGAAACTAATTATGACAGGTAACTGTAACATCATTACTAATTATGACATGTAACTGTAATTTCGATACAAATTATGGCAGGTAACTGTAACTTCGATACTAATTATGACAGGTAACAGTAACTTCGATACTAATTATGACAAGTAACTGTAACTTCGATACTTATTATGACAGGTAACAGTAACTTCGATACTAATTATGACAAGTAACTCTAACTTCATTACAAATTATGAAAAATAACTGTAATTTCGATACAAAATATGGCAGGTAACTGTAACATTGTAAATAATTATGGCAGGTAACTGTAATTTCGATACAAATTATGGCAGGTAACTGTAACTTCGATACTAATTATGACAGGTAACTGTAACTCCGATACTAAATATGACAAGTAACTCTAAATTCGTTACTAATTATGACAAGTAACTGTAATTTCGATACTATTTATGGCTGGTAACTGTAACTTCGTTACTAATTATGACAAGTAACTGTAATTTCGATACAAATTATGACAGGTAACTGTAACTTCGATATTATTTATGACAAGTAACTGTAACTTCGCTACTAATTATGAAAAGTAACTGTAATTTCGATACAAATTATGGCAGGTAACTGTAACTTCGATACTAACTATGACAGGTAACTGTAACTTCGTTACTAATTATGACAAGTAACTGTAATTTCGATACAAATTATGGCAGGTAACTGTAACTTCGAGACTAATTAAGACAGGTAACAGTAACTTCGATACTAATTATGACAAGTAACAGTTACTTCGATACTAATTATGACAAGTAACTGTAACTTCGAAACCAATTACGACAGGTAACTGTAACATCGTTACTAATTATGACAAGTAACTGTAACTTCGAAACTAATTATGACAGGTAACTGAACATCGATACTAATTATGACAAGTAACTGTAATTTCGATACAAATTGTGGCAGGTAACTGTCTCTTCGATACTAATTATGACAGGTAACAGAAACTTCGATACTAATTATGACAAGTAACTGTAACTTCGATACTAACTATGACAGGTAACTGTAACTTCGTTACTAATTAAGACAAGTAACTGTAATTTCGATACAAATTATGGCAGGTAACTGTAACTTTGAGACTAATTATGACAGGTAACTGTAACTTCGATACTAATTATGACAAGTATCAGTTACTTCGATACTAATTATGACAGGTAACTGTAACTACGAAACTAATTATGACAGGTAACTGTAACATCATTACTAATTATGACATGTAACTGTAATTTCGATACAAATTATGGCAGGTAACTGTAACTTCGATACTAATTATGACAGGTAACAGTAACTTCGATACTAATTATGACAAGTAACTGTAACTTCGATACTTATTATGACAGGTAACAGTAACTTCGATACTAATTATGACAAGTAACAGTAACTTCGATACTAACTATGACAGGTAACTGTAACTTCGAGACTAATTATGACAGGTAACAGTAACTTCGATAATAATTATGACAAGTAACAGTTACTTCGATACTAATTATGGAAAGTAACTGTAATTTCGATACAAATTATGGCAGGTAACTGTAACTTCGAGACTAATTATGACAGGTAACAGTAACTTCGATACTAATTATGACAGGTAACAGTTACTTCGATACTAATTATGACAAGTAACTGTAACTTCGAAACCAATTACGACAGGTAACTGTAACATCGTTACTAATTATGACAAGTAACTGTAATTTCGATACAAATTATGGCAGGTAACTGTAACTTCGATACTAATTATGACAGGTAACAGTAAATTCGATACTAATTATGACAAGTAACAGTTACTTCGATACTAATTATGACAAGTAACTGTAACTTCGAAACTAATTATGACAGGTAACTGAACATCGATACTAATTATGACAAGTAACTGTAATTTCGATACAAATTGTGGCAGGTAACTGTCTCTTCGATACTAATTATGACAGGTAACAGAAACTTCGATACTAATTATGACAAGTAACTGTAACTTCGATACTAACTATGACAGGTAACTGTAACTTCGTTACTAATTAAGACAAGTAACTGTAATTTCGATACAAATTATGGCAGGTAACTGTAACTTTGAGACTAATTATGACAGGTAACTGTAACTTCGATACTAATTATGACAAGTATCAGTTACTTCGATACTAATTATGACAGGTAACTGTAACTACGAAACTAATTATGACAGGTAACTGTAACATCATTACTAATTATGACATGTAACTGTAATTTCGATACAAATTATGGCAGGTAACTGTAACTTCGATACTAATTATGACAGGTAACAGTAACTTCGATACTAATTATGACAAGTAACTGTAACTTCGATACTTATTATGACAGGTAACAGTAACTTCGATACTAATTATGACAAGTAACTCTAACTTCATTACAAATTATGAAAAATAACTGTAATTTCGATACAAAATATGGCAGGTAACTGTAACTTTGTAAATAATTATGGCAGGTAACTGTAATTTCGATACAAATTATGGCAGGTAACTGTAACTTCGATACTAATTATGACAGGTAACTGTAACTCCGATACTAAATATGACAAGTAACTCTAAATTCGTTACTAATTATGACAAGTAACTGTAATTTCGATACTATTTATGGCTGGTAACTGTAACTTCGTTACTAATTATGACAAGTAACTGTAATTTCGATACAAATTATGACAGGTAACTGTAACTTCGATATTATTTATGACAAGTAACTGTAACTTCGCTACTAATTATGAAAAGTAACTGTAATTTCGATACAAATTATGGCAGGTAACTGTAACTTCGATACTAACTATGACAGGTAACTGTAACTTCGTTACTAATTATGACAAGTAACTGTAATTTCGATACAAATTATGGCAGGTAACTGTAACTTCGAGACTAATTAAGACAGGTAACAGTAACTTCGATACTAATTATGACAAGTAACAGTTACTTCGATACTAATTATGACAAGTAACTGTAACTTCGAAACCAATTACGACAGGTAACTGTAACATCGTTACTAATTATGACAAGTAACTGTAACTTCGAAACTAATTATGACAGGTAACTGAACATCGATACTAATTATGACAAGTAACTGTAATTTCGATACAAATTGTGGCAGGTAACTGTCTCTTCGATACTAATTATGACAGGTAACAGAAACTTCGATACTAATTATGACAAGTAACTGTAACTTCGATACTAACTATGACAGGTAACTGTAACTTCGTTACTAATTAAGACAAGTAACTGTAATTTCGATACAAATTATGGCAGGTAACTGTAACTTTGAGACTAATTATGACAGGTAACTGTAACTTCGATACTAATTATGACAAGTATCAGTTACTTCGATACTAATTATGACAGGTAACTGTAACTACGAAACTAATTATGACAGGTAACTGTAACATCATTACTAATTATGACATGTAACTGTAATTTCGATACAAATTATGGCAGGTAACTGTAACTTCGATACTAATTATGACAGGTAACAGTAACTTCGATACTAATTATGACAAGTAACTGTAACTTCGATACTTATTATGACAGGTAACAGTAACTTCGATACTAATTATGACAAGTAACAGTAACTTCGATACTAACTATGACAGGTAACTGTAACTTCGTTACTAATTATGACAAGTAACTGTAATTTCGATACAAATTATGGCAGGTAACTGTAACTTTGAGACTAATTATGACAGGTAACAGTAACTTCGAGACTAATTATGACAAGTATCAGTTACTTCGATACTAATTATGACAGGTAACTGTAACTACGAAACTAATTATGACAGGTAACTGTAACATCATTACTAATTATGACATGTAACTGTAATTTCGATACAAATTATGGCAGGTAACTGTAACTTCGATACTAATTATGACAGGTAACAGTAACTTCGATACTAATTATGACAAGTAACTGTAACTTCGATACTTATTATGACAGGTAACAGTAACTTCGATACTAATTATGACAAGTAACTCTAACTTCATTACAAATTATGAAAAATAACTGTAATTTCGATACAAAATATGGCAGGTAACTGTAACTTCGTAAATAATTATGGCAGGTAACTGTAATTTCGATACAAATTATGGCAGGTAACTGTAACTTCGATACTAATTATGACAGGTAACTGTAACTCCGATACTAATTATGACAAATAACTCTAAATTCGTTACTAATTATGACAAGTAACTGTAATTTCATAAACTAATTATGGCTGGTAACTGTAACTTCGTTACTAATTATGACAACTAACTGTAATTTCGATACAAATTATGGCAGGTAACTGTAACTTCGATACTAATTATGACAAGTAACAGGAACTTCGATACTAATTATGACAAGTAACTGTAACTTCGAAACTAATTATGAGAGGTAACTGTAACATCGATAATAATTATGACAAGTAACTGTAATTTCGATACAAATTATGACAGGTAACAGTAACTTCGATACTAATTATGACAGGTAACTGTAACTTCCTTACTAATTATGACAAGTAACTGTAATTTCGATACTAATTATGACAGGTAACTGTAACTTCGATATTAATTATTACAAGTAACTGTAACTTCGTTACTAATTATGAGAAGTAACTGTAAATTCGATACAAATTATGGCAGGTAACTGTAACTTCGAGACTAATTATGACAGGTAACAGTAACTTCGATACTAATTATGACAAGTAACAGTTGCTTCGATACTAATTATGACAAGTAACTGTAACTTCGAAACTAATTATGACAGGTAACTGTAACATCGTTACTAATTATGACAAGTAACTGTCATTTCGATACAAATTATGGCAGGTAACTGTAACTTCGATACTAATTATGACTGGTAACAGTAACTTCGGTACTAGTTATGACAAGTAACTGTAACTTTGATACTAATTATGACAGGTAACAGTAACTTCGATACTAATTATGACAAGTAACTCTAACTTCATTACAAATTATGACAAGTATCTGTAATTTCGATACAAATTATGGCAGGTAACTGTAACTTCGTTACTAATTATGGCCGGTAACTGTAATTTCGATACAAATTATGGCAGGTTACAGTAACTACGATACTGTATATGACAGGTAACTGTAACTCCGATACTAATTACGACAAGTAACTCTAACTTCGTTACTAATTATGACAAATAACTGTAATTTTGATTAAAAATTATGGCAGGTAATTGTAACTTTGATACTAATTATGACAGGTAACAGTAACTTCGATACTAATTATGAGAGGTAACAGTAATTTCGTCACTAATTATGACAAGTAACTGTAATTTCGATACTAATTATGACAAGTAACTGTAATTTCGATACAAATTATGGCAGGTAACTGTTACTTCGAGACTAATTATGACAGGTAACAGTAACTTCGATACTAATTATGACAAGTAACAATTACTTCGATACTAATTATGACAAGTAACTGTAATTTTGATACAAATTATGGCAGGTAACAGTAACTTCGAGACTAATTATGACAGGTAACAGTAACTTCGATACTAATTATGACAAGCAACAGTTACTTCGATACTAATTATGACAAGTAACTGTAACTTCGAAACCAATTACGACAGGTAACTGTAACATCGTTACTAATTATGACAAGTAACTGTAATTTCGATACAAATTATGGCAGGTAACTGTAACTTCGATACTAATTATGACAGGTAACAGTAACTTCGATACAAATTATGACAAGTAACTGTAACTTTGATACTTATTATGACAGGTTACAGTAACTTCGATACAAATTATGACAAGTAACTCTAACTTCATTACAAATTATGAAAAATAACTGTAATTTCGATACAAATTATGGCAGGTAACTGTAACTTCGTAAATAATTATGGCAGGTAATTGTAATTTCGATACAAATTATGGCAGGTAACTGTAACTTCGATACTTATTATGACAGGTAACTGTAACACCGATACTAATTATGACAAGTAACTCTAAATTCGTTACTAATTATGACAAGTAACTGTAATTTCGATACTAATTATGGCTGGTAACTGTAACTTCGTTACTAATTATGACAAGTAACTGTAATTTCGATACAAATTATGGCAGGTAACTGTAACTTCGATACTAATTACGCCAGGTAACAGTAACTTCGATACTAATTATGACAAGTAACTGTAACTTCGAAACTAATTATGACAGGTAACTGTAACTTCGATAATAATTATGACAAGTAACTGTAATTTCGATACAAATTATGGCAGGTAACTGTAACTTCGATACTAATTATGACAGGTAACAGAAACGTCGATACTAATTATGACAAGTAACTGTATCTTCGATACTAATTATGACAGGTAACTGTAACTTCGATACTAATTATGACAAATAACTCTAACTTCATCACAAATTATGACAAGTAACTGTAATTTCGATACAAATTATGGCAGGTAACTGTAACTTCGATGACCGGTAACTGTAACTTCGATACTTATTAAGACAAGTAACTGTAATTTCGATACAAATTATGGCAGGTAACTGTAACTTCGATACTTATTATGACAGGTAACAGTAACTTCGATAGTAATGATGACAAGTAACAGTAACTTCGATACTAATTATGACAAGTAACTGTAATTTCGATACTAATTATGACAGGTAACTGTAATTTCGATACTAATTATGACAGGTAACTGTAACTTCGATACTAATTATGACAGGTAACTGTAACTTCGATACTAATTATGACAAGTAACTGTAACTTGGTTACTAATTATGACAAGTAACTGTAATTTCGATACAAATTTTGGCAGGTAACTGTAACTTCGATATTAATTATGACAAGTCACTGTAACTTCGTTACTAATTAAGACAAGTAACTGTAATTTCGATACAAATCATGGCAGGTAACTGTAACTTCGATACTATTTATGACAGGTAAAAGTAACTTCAATACTAATTATGACAGGTAACTGTAACTTCGGTACTAATTATGACAAGTAACTGTAATTTCGAAACAAATTATGACAGGTAACTGTAACTTGGTTAACAATTATGACAAGTAACTGTAATTTCGATACAAATTATGGCAGGTAACTGTTACTTCGAGACTAATTATGACAGGTAACAGTAACTTCGATACTAATTATGACAAGTAACAATTACTTCGATACTAATTATGACAAGTAACTGTAACTTCGAAACCAATTACGACAGGTAACAGTAACATCGTTACTAATTATGACAAGTAACTGTAATTTCGATACAAATTATGTCAGGTAACTGTAACTTCGATACTAATTATGACAGGTAACAGTAACTTCGATACAAATTATGACAAGTAACTGTAACTTCGATACTTATTATGACAGGTTACAGTAACTTCGATACAAATTATGACAAGTAACTCTAACTTCATTACAAATTATGAAAAATAACTGTAATTTCGATACAAATTATGGCAGGTAACTGTAACTTCGTAAATAATTATGGCAGGTAATTGTAATTTCGATACAAATTATGGCAGGTAACTGTAACTTCGATACTTATTATGACAGGTAACTGTAACACCGATACTAATTATGACAAGTAACTCTAAATTCGTTACTAATTATGACAAGTAACTGTAATTTCGATACTAATTATGGCTGGTAACTGTAACTTCGTTACTAATTATGACAAGTAACTGTAATTTCGATACAAATTATGGCAGGTAACTGTAACTTCGATACTAATTACGCCAGGTAACAGTAACTTCGATACTAATTATGACAAGTAACGGTAACTTCGAAACTAATTATGACAGGTAACTGTAACTTCGATAATAATTATGACAAGTAACTGTAATTTCGATTCAAATTATGGCAGGTAACTGTAACTTCGATACTAATTATGAAAAATAACTCTATCTTCATCACAAATTATGACAAGTAACTGTAATTTCGATACAAATTATGGCAGGTAACTGTAACTTCGATGACCGGTAACTGTAACTTCGATACTTATTAAGACAAGTAACTGTAATTTCGATACAAATTATGGCAGGTAACTGTAACTTCGATACTTATTATGACAGGTAACAGTAACTTCGATAGTAATGATGACAAGTAACAGTAACTTCGATACTAATTATGACAAGTAACTGTAATTTCGATACTAATTATGACAGGTAACTGTAATTTCGATACTAATTATGACAGGTAACTGTAACTTCGATACTAATTATGACAGGTAACTGTAACTTCGATACTAATTATGACAAGTAACTGTAACTTGGTTACTAATTATGACAAGTAACTGTAATTTCGATACAAATTTTGGCAGGTAACTGTAACTCCGATATTAATTATGACAAGTCACTGTAACTTCGTTACTAATTAAGACAAGTAACTGTAATTTCGATACAAATCATGGCAGGTAACTGTAACTTCGATACTATTTATGACAGGTAAAAGTAACTTCAATACTAATTATGACAGGTAACTGTAACTTCGCTACTAATTATGACAAGTAACTGTAATTTCGAAACAAATAATGACAGGTAACTGTAACTTGGTTAACAATTATGACAAGTAACTCTAATTTCGATACAAATTATGGCAGGTCACAGTAACTTCGATACTAATTAAGACAGGTAACTGTAACATAGATACTAATTATGACAAGGAACTGTAATTTCGATAGAAAATATGACAGGTAACAGTAACTTCGATACTAATTAAGACAGGTAACAGTAACTTCGATACTAATTATGACAAGTAACAGTTACTTCGATACTAATTATGACAAGTAACTGTAACTTCGAAACCAATTATGACAGGTAACTGTAACATCGTTACTAATTATGACAAGTAACTGTAATTTCGATACAAATTATGGCAGGTAACTGTAACGTCGATACTAATTATGACAGGTAACAGTAAATTCGATACTAATTATGACAAGTAACAGTTACTTCGATACTAATTATGACAAGTAACTGTAACTTCGAAACTAATTATGACAGGTAACTGTAACATCGTTACTAATTATGACAAGTAACTGTAATTTCGATACAAATTGTGGCAGGTAACTGTCTCTTCGATACTTTTTATGACAGGTAACAGTAACTTCGATACTAATTATGACAAGTAACAGTAACTTCGATACTAACTATGACAGGTAACTGTAACTTCGTTACTAATTATGACAAGTAACTGTAATTTCGATACAAATTATGGCAGGTAACTGTAACTTTGAGACTAATTATGACAGGTAACAGTAACTTCGAGACTAATTATGACAAGTATCAGTTACTTCGATACTAATTATGACAGGTAACTGTAACTACGAAACTAATTATGACAGGTAACTGTAACATCATTACTAATTATGACATGTAACTGTAATTTCGATACAAATTATGGCAGGTAACTGTAACTTCGATACTAATTATGACAGGTAACAGTAACTTCGATACTAATTATGACAAGTAACTGTAACTTCGATACTTATTATGACAGGTAACAGTAACTTCGATACTATTTATGACAAGTAACTCTAACTTCATTACAAATTATGAAAAATAACTGTAATTTCGATACAAAATATGGCAGGAAACTGTAACTTCGTAAATAATTATGGCAGGTAACTGTAATTTCGATACAAATTATGGCAGGTAACTGTAACTTCGATACTAATTATGACAGGTAACTGTAACTCCGATACTAATTATGACAAATAACTCTAAATTCGTTACTAATTATGACAAGTAACTGTAATTTCATAAACTAATTATGGCTGGTAACTGTAACTTCGTTACTAATTATGCCAACTAACTGTAATTTCGATACAAATTATGGCAGGTAACTGTAACTTCGATACTAATTATGACAAGTAACAGGAACTTCGATACTAATTATGACAAAGTAACTGTAACTTCGAAACTAATTATGACAGGTAACTGTAACATCGATAATAATTATGACAAGTAACTGTAATTTCGATACAAATTATGACAGGTAACAGTAACTTCGATACTAATTATGACAGGTAACTGTAACTTCCTTACTAATTATGACAAGTAACTGTAATTTCGATACTAATTATGACAGGTAACTGTAACTTCGATATTAATTATTACAAGTAACTGTAACTTCGTTACTAATTATGAGAAGTAACTGTAAATTCGATACAAATTATGGCAGGTAACTGTAACTTCGAGACTAATTATGACAGGTAACAGTAACTTCGATACTAATTATGACAAGTAACAGTTGCTTCGATACTAATTATGACAAGTAACTGTAACTTCGAAACTAATTATGACAGGTAACTGTAACATCGTTACTAATTATGACAAGTAACCGTCATTTCGATACAAATTATGGCAGGTAACTGTAACTTCGATACTAATTATGACTGGTAACAGTAACTTCGGTACTAGTTATGACAAGTAACTGTAACTTAGATACTAATTATGACAGGTAACAGTAACTTCGATACTAATTATGACAAGTAACTCTAACTTCATTACAAATTATGACAAGTATCTGTAATTTCGATACAAATTATGGCAGGTAACTGTAACTTCGTTACTAATTATGGCAGGTAACTGTAATTTCGATACAAATTATGGCAGGTTACAGTAACTACGATACTATATATGACAGGTAACTTTAACTCCGATACTAATTACGACAAGTAACTCTAACTTCGTTACTAATTATGACAAATAACTGTAATTTTGATAAAAAATTATGGCAGGTAATTGTAACTTTGATACTAATTATGACAGGTAACAGTAACTTCGATACTAATTATGAGAGGTAACAGTAATTTCGTCACTAATTATGACAAGTAACTGTAATTTCGATACTAATTATGACAAGTAACTGTAATTTCGATACAAATTATGGCAGGTAACTGTTACTTCGAGACTAATTATGACAGGTAACAGTAACTTCGATACTAATTATGACAAGTAACAATTACTTCGATACTAATTATGACAAGTAACTGTAATTTTGATACAAATTATGGCAGGTAACAGTAACTTCGAGACTAATTATGACAGGTAACAGTAACTTCGATACTAATTATGACAAGTAACAGTTACTTCGATACTAATTATGACAAGTAACTGTAACTTCGAAACCAATTACGACAGGTAACTGTAACATCGTTACTAATTATGACAAGTAACTGTAATTTCGATACAAATTATGGCAGGTAACTGTAACTTCGATACTAATTATGACAGGTAACAGTAACTTCGATACAAATTATGACAAGTAACTGTAACTTCGATACTTATTATGACAGGTTACAGTAACTTCGATACAAATTATGACAAGTAACTCTAACTTCATTACAAATTATGAAAAATAACTGTAATTTCGATACAAATTATGGCAGGTAACTGTAACTTCGTAAATAATTATGGCAGGTAATTGTAATTTCGATACAAATTATGGCAGGTAACTGTAACTTCGATACTTATTATGACAGGTAACTGTAACACCGATACTAATTATGACAAGTAACTCTAAATTCGTTACTAATTATGACAAGTAACTGTAATTTCGATACTAATTATGGCTGGTAACTGTAACTTCGTTACTAATTATGACAAGTAACTGTAATTTCGATACAAATTATGGCAGGTAACTGTAACTTCGATACTAATTACGCCAGGTAACAGTAACTTCGATACTAATTATGACAAGTAACTGTAACTTCGAAACTAATTATGACAGGTAACTGTAACTTCGATAATAATTATGACAAGTAACTGTAATTTCGATACAAATTATGGCAGGTAACTGTAACTTCGATACTAATTATGACAGGTAACAGAAACGTCGATACTAATTATGACAAGTAACTGTATCTTCGATACTAATTATGACAGGTAACTGTAACTTCGATACTAATTATGACAAATAACTCTAACTTCATCACAAATTATGACAAGTAACTGTAATTTCGATACAAATTATGGCAGGTAACTGTAACTTCGATGACCGGTAACTGTAACTTCGATACTTATTAAGACAAGTAACTGTAATTTCGATACAAATTATGGCAGGTAACTGTAACTTCGACACTTATTATGACAGGTAACAGTAACTTCGATAGTAATGATGACAAGTAACAGTAACTTCGATACTAATTATGACAAGTAACTGTAATTTCGATACTAATTATGACAGGTAACTGTAATTTCGATACTAATTATGACAGGTAACTGTAACTTCGATACTAATTATGACAGGTAACTGTAACTTCGATACTAATTATGACAAGTAACTGTAACTTGGTTACTAATTATGACAAGTAACTGTAATTTCGATACAAATTTTGGCAGGTAACTGTAACTTCGATATTAATTATGACAAGTCACTGTAACTTCGTTACTAATTAAGACAAGTAACTGTAATTTCGATACAAATCATGGCAGGAAACTGTAACTTCGATACTATTTATGACAGGTAAAAGTAACTTCAATACTAATTATGACAGGTAACTGTAACTTCGCTACTAATTAAGACAAGTAACTGTAATTTCGAAACAAATTATGACAGGTAACTGTAACTTGGTTAACAATTATGACAAGTAACTGTAATTTCGATACAAATTATGGCAGGTAACTGTTACTTGGAGACTAATTATGACAGGTAACAGTAACTTCGATACTAATTATGACAAGTAACAATTACTTCGATACTAATTATGACAAGTAACTGTAATTTTGATACAAATTATGGCAGGTAACAGTAACTTCGAGACTAATTATGACAGGTAACAGTAACTTCGATACTAATTATGACAAGTAACAGTTACTTCGATACTAATTATGACAAGTAACTGTAACTTCGAAACCAATTACGACAGGTAACTGTAACATCGTTACTAATTATGACAAGTAACTGTAATTTCGATACAAATTATGTCAGGTAACTGTACCTTCGATACTAATTATGACAGGTAACAGTAACTTCGATACAAATTATGACAAGTAACTGTAACTTCGATACTTATTATGACAGGTTACAGTAACTTCGATACAAATTATGACAAGTAACTCTAACTTCATTACAAATTATGAAAAATAACTGTAATTTCGATACAAATTATGGCAGGTAACTGTAACTTCGTAAATAATTATGGCAGGTAATTGTAATTTCGATACAAATTATGGCAGGTAACTGTAACTTCGATACTTATTATGACAGGTAACTGTAACACCGATACTAATTATGACAAGTAACTCTAAATTCGTTACTAATTATGACAAGTAACTGTAATTTCGATACTAATTAAGGCTGGTAACTGTAACTTCGTTACTAATTATGACAAGTAACTGTAATTTCGATACAAATTATGGCAGGTAACTGTAACTTCGATACTAATTACGCCAGGTAACAGTAACTTCGATACTAATTATGACAAGTAACTGTAACTTCGAAACTAATTATGACAGGTAACTGTAACTTCGATAATAATTATGACAAGTAACTGTAATTTCGATACAAATTATGGCAGGTAACTGTAACTTCGATACTAATTATGACAGGTAACAGAAACGTCGATACTAATTATGACAAGTAACTGTATCTTCGATACTAATTATGACAGGTAACTGTAACTTCGATACTAATTATGACAAATAACTTTATCTTCATCACAAATTATGACAAGTAACTGTAATTTCGATACAAATTATGGCAGGTAACTGTAACTTCGATGACCGGTAACTGTAACTTCGATACTTATTAAGACAAGTAACTGTAATTTCGATACAAATTATGGCAGGTAACTGTAACTTCGATACTTATTATGACAGGTAACAGTAACTTCGATAGTAATGATGACAAGTAACAGTAACTTCGATACTAATTATGACAAGTAACTGTAATTTCGATACTAATTATGACAGGTAACTGTAATTTCGATACTAATTATGACAGGTAACTGTAACTTCGATACTAATTATGACAGGTAACTGTAACTTCGATACTAATTATGACAAGTAACTGTAACTTGGTTACTAATTATGACAAGTAACTGTAATTTCGATACAAATTTTGGCAGGTAACTGTAACTTCGATATTAATTATGACAAGTCACTGTAACTTCGTTACTAATTAAGACAAGTAACTGTAATTTCGATACAAATCATGGCAGGTAACTGTAACTTCGATATTATTTATGACAGGTAAAAGTAACTTCAATACTAATTATGACAGGTAACTGTAACTTCGCTACTAATTATGACAAGTAACTGTAATTTCGAAACAAATTATGACAGGTAACTGTAACTTGGTTAACAATTATGACAAGTAACTGTAATTTCGATACAAATTATGGCAGGTCACAGTAACTTCGATACTAATTAAGACAGGTAACTGTAACATCGATACTAATTATGACAAGGAACTGTAATTTCGATACAAATTATGACAGGTAACAGTAACTTCGATACTAATTATGACAGGTAACTGTAACTTCCTTACTTATTATGACAAGTAACTGTAATTTCGATACTAATTATGACAGGTAACTGTAACTTCGATATTAATTATTACAAGTAACTGTAACTTCGTTACTAATTATGAGAAGTAACTGTAATTTCGATACAAATTATGGCAGGTAACTGTAACTTCGGGACTAATTATGACAGGTAACAGTAACTTCGATACTAATTATGACAAGTAACAGTTGCTTCGATACTAATTATGACAAGTAACTGTAACTTCGAAACTAATTATGACAGGTAACTGTAACAACGTTACTAATTATAACAAGTAACTGTCATTTCGATACAAATTATGGCAGGTAACTGTAACTTCGATACTAATTATGACTGGTAACAGTAACTTCGGTACTAATTATGACAAGTAACTGTAACTTAGATACTAATTATGACAGGTAACAGTACCTTCGATACTAATTATGACAAGTAACTCTAACTTCATTACAAATTATGACAAGTATCTGTAATTTCGATACAAATTATGGCAGGTAACTGCAACTTCGTTACTAATTATGGCAGGTAACTGTAATTTCGATACAAATTATGGCAGGTAACAGTAACTACGATACTATATATGACAGGTAACTGTAACTCCGATACTAATTATGACAAGTAACTCTAACTTCGTTACTAATTATGACAAATAACTGTAATTTTGATAAAAAATTATGGCAGGTAATTGTAACTTCGATACTAATTATGACAGGTAACAGTTACTTCGATACTAATTATGACAGGTAACTGTAACTTCGATACTAATTATGACAAGTAACAGTTACTTCGATACTAATTATGACAAGTAACTGTAATTTCGATACAAATTGTGGCAGGTAACTGTAACTTCGAGACTAATTATGACAGGTAACAGTAACTTCGATACTAATTATGACAGGTAACAGTTACTTCGATACTAATTATGACAAGTAACTGTAACTTCGAAACCAATTACGACAGGTAACTGTAACATCGTTACTAATTATGACAAGTAACTGTAATTTCGATACAAATTATGGCAGGTAACTGTAACTTCGATACTAATTATGACAGGTAACAGTAAATTCGATACTAATTATGACAAGTAACAGTTACTTCGATACTAATTATGACAAGTAACTGTAACTTCGAAACTAATTATGACAGGTAACTGAACATCGATACTAATTATGACAAGTAACTGTAATTTCGATACAAATTGTGGCAGGTAACTGTCTCTTCGATACTAATTATGACAGGTAACAGTAACATCGATACTAATTATGACAAGTAACTGTAACTTCGATACTAACTATGACAGGTAACTGTAACTTCGTTACTAATTATGACAAGTAACTGTAATTTCGATACAAATTGTGGCAGGTAACTGTAACTTCGAGACTAATTATGACAGGTAACAGTAACTTCGATACTAATTATGACAGGTAACAGTAAATTCGATACTAATTATGACAAGTAACAGTTACTTCGATACTAATTATGACAAGTAACTGTAACTACGAAACTAATTATGACAGGTAACTGTAACATCATTACTAATTATGACATGTAACTGTAATTTCGATACAAATTATGGCAGGTAACTGTAACTTCGATACTAATTATGACAGGTAACAGTAACTTCGATACTAATTATGACAAGTAACTGTAACTTCGATACTTATTATGACAGGTAACAGTAACTTCGATACTAATTATGACAAGTAACTCTAACTTCATTACAAATTATGAAAAATAACTGTAATTTCGATACAAAATATGGCAGGTAACTGTAACTTTGTAAATAATTATGGCAGGTAACTGTAATTTCGATACAAATTATGGCAGGTAACTGTAACTTCGATACTAATTATGACAGGTAACTGTAACTCCGATACTAATTATGACAAGTAACTCTAAATTCGTTACTAATTATGACAAGTAACTGTAATTTCTATACTAATTATGGCTGGTAACTGTAACTTCGTTACTAATTATGACAAGTAACTGTAATTTCGATACAAATTATGGCAGGTAACTGTAACTTCGATACTAATTATGACAAGTAACAGGAACTTCGATACTAATTATGACAAGTAACTGTAACTTCGAATCTAATTGTGACAGGTAACTGTAACATCGATAATAATTATGACAAGTAACTGTAATTTCGATACAAATTATGGCAGGTAACTGTAACTTCGATACTAATTATGACAGGTAACAGAAACGTCGATACTAATTATGACAAGTAACTGTATCTTCGATACTAATTATGACAGGTAACTGTAACTTCGATACTAATTATGACAAATAACTCTAACTTCATTACAAATTATGACAAGTAACTGTAATTTCGATACAAATTATGGCAGGTAACTGTAACTTCGATGACAGGTAACTATAACTTCGATACTTATTAAGACAATAACTGTAATTTCGATACAAATTATGGCAGGTAACTGTAACTTCGATACTTATTATGACAGGTAACAGTAACTTCGATAGTAATGATGACAAGTAACAGTAACTTCGATACTAATTATGACAAGTAACTGTAATTTCGATACTAATTATGACAGGTAACTGTAATTTCGATACTAATTATGACAGGTAACTGTAACTTCGATACTAATTATGACAGGTAACTGTAACTTCGATACTAATTATGACAAGTAACTGTAACTTCGATACTAATTATGACAAGTAACTGTAATTTCGATACAAATTTTGGCAGGTAACTGTAACTTCGATATTAATTATGACAAGTAACTGTAACTTCGTTACTAATTAAGACAAGAAACTGTAATTTCGATACAAATAATGGCAGGTAACTGTAACTTCGATACTATTAATGACAGGTAAAAGTAACTTCAATACTAATTATGACAGGTTACTGTAACTTCGCTACTAATTATGACAAGTAACTGTAATTTCGAAACAAATTATGACAGGTAACTGTAACTTCGTTAACAATTATGACAAGTAACTGTAATTTCGATACAAATTATGGCAGGTCACAGTAACTTCGATACTAATTAAGACAGGTAACTGTAACATCGATACTAATTATGACAAGGAAATGTAATTTCGAAACAAATTATGACAGGTAACAGTAACTTCGATACTAATTATGACAGGTAACTGTAACTTCCTTACTAATTATGACAAGTAACTGTAATTTCGATACTAATTATGACAGGTAACTGTAACTTCGATATTAATTATTACAAGTAACTGTAACTTCGTTACTAATTATGAGAAGTAACTGTAATGTCGGTACAAATTATGGCAGGTAACTGTAACTTCGAAACTAATTATGACAGGTAACAGTAACTTCGATACTAATTATGACAAGTAACAGTTGCTTCGACACTAATTATGACAAGTAACTGTAACTTCGAAACTAATTATGACAGGTAACTGTAACATCGTTACTAATTATGACAAGTAACTGTCATTTCGATACAAATTATGGCAGGTAACTGTAACTTCGATACTAATTATGACTGGTAACAGTAACTTCGGTACTAATTATGACAAGTAACTGTAACTAAGATACTAATTATGACAGGTAACAGTAACTTCGATACTAATTATGACAAGTAACTCTAACTTCATTACACATTATGACAAGTAACTGTAATTTCGATACAAATTATGGCAGGTAACTGTAACTTCGTTACTAATTATGGCAGGTAACTGTAATTTCGATACAAATTATGGCAGGTAACAGTAACTACGATACTATATATGACAGGTAACTGTAACTCCGATACTAATTATGACAAGTAACTCTAACTTCGTTACTAATTATGACAAATAACTGTAATTTTGATAAAAAATTATGGCAGGTAATTGTAACTTCGATACTAATTATGACAGGTAACAGTAACTTCGATACTAATTATGACAGGTAACTGTAACTTCGTTACTAATTATGACAAGTAACTGTAATTTCGATACTAATTATGGCTGGTAACTGTAACTTCGTTACGAATTATGACAAGTAACTGTAATTTCGATACAAATTATGGCAGGTAACTGTAACTTCGATACTAATGATGACAGAAAACAGTAACTTCGATACTAATTATGGCAGGTAACAGTTACTTCGATACTAATTATGGCAGGTAACTGTAAGTTCGACACTAATTATGACAGTTAACTGTAACTTCGTTACTAATTGTGACAAGTAATGGTAATTTCGATACAAATTATGGCAGGCAAGAGTAACTTCGATACTAATTATGACAGGTAACAGTAACTTCGATACTTATTATGACAAGTTACTGTAACTTCGATACTAATTATGACAGGTAACTGCAACTTCTTTACTAATTATGACAAGTAACTGTTATTTCGATACAAATTATGGCACGTAACTGTAATTTCGATTCTAATTATGGCAGGTGACAGTAACTTCGATACTAATTATGACATGTTACAGTAACTTCGATACTAATTATGACAGAAAACAGTAACTTCGATACTTATTATGACAGGTAACAGTAACTTCGATACTAATTATGGCAGGTAACTGTAACTTCGATACTAATTATGACAGGTACCTGTAACTTCGTTACTAATTATGACAAGTAACTGTAATTTCGATAAAACTTATGGCACGTAACTGTAATTTCGATACTAATTATGACAGGTAACTGTAACTTCGATACTAATTATGACAAGTAACTCTAACTTAATTACAAATTATGACAAGTAACTGTAATTTCGATACAAATTATGGCAGGTAACTTCATTACTAATTATGGCAGGTAACTGTAATTTCGATACAAATTATGGCAGGTAACAGTAACTTCGATAATAATTATGACAGGTAACTGCAACTTCGATACTAATTATGGCAGGTAACTGTAATTTCGATAATAATTATGGCACGTAACTGTAATTTCGATAATAATTATGACAGGTAACTGTAACTTCGTTACTAATTATGGCAGGTAACTGTAATTTCGTTACTAATTATGACAAGTAACTGTAGCTTCGATACTAATTATGACAGGTAACTGTAACTTCGTTACTAATTATGACAAGAAACTGTAATTTCGATACAAATT
Source organism: Meconema thalassinum (assembly GCA_946902985.2). Classification (NCBI taxonomy): domain Eukaryota; kingdom Metazoa; phylum Arthropoda; class Insecta; order Orthoptera; family Tettigoniidae; genus Meconema; species Meconema thalassinum. The sequence continues at coordinate 1,174,548,496 of OX336388.2, read as the reverse complement.
ATGGCAGGTAACTGTACCTTCGATACTAATTATGACAGGTAACAGTAACTTGGATACTAATTATGACAGAAAACAGTAACTTCGATACTTATTATGACAGGTAACAGTAACTTCGATACTAATTATGGCAGGTAACTGTAACTTCGATACTAATTATCACAGGTAACTGCAACTTCGATACTAATTATGACTAATAACTCTAACTTCATTAGAAATTATGACAAGTAACTGTAATTTCGATAAAAATTATGGCAGGTAACTGTAACTTCGAGACTAATTATGACAGGTAACAGTAACTTCGATACTAATTATGACAAGTAACAGTTACTTCGATACTAATTATGACAAGTAACTGTAACTTCGGAACCAATTACGACAGGTAACTGTAACATCGTTACTAATTAGACAAGTAACTGTAATTTCGATACAAATTATGGCAGGTAACTGTAACTTCGATACTAATTATGACAGGTAACAGTAAATTCGATACTAATTATGACAAGTAACAGTTACTTCGATACTAATTATGACAAGTAACTGTAACTACGAAACTAATTATGACAGGTAACTGTAACATCATTACTAATTATGACATGTAACTTTAATTTCGATACAAATTATGGCAGGTAACTGTAACTTCGATACTAATTATGACAGGTAACAGTAACTTCGATACTAATTATGACAAGTAACTGTAACTTCGATACTTATTATGACAGGTAACAGTAACTTCGATACTAATTATGACAAGTAACTCTAACTTCATTACAAATTATGAAAAATAACTGTAATTTCGATACAAAATATGGCAGGTAACTGTAACTTTGTAAATAATTATGGCAGGTAACTGTAATTTCGATACAAATTATGGCAGGTAACTGTAACTTCGATACTAATTATGACAGGTAACTGTAACTCCGATACTAATTATGACAAGAAACTCTAAATTCGTTACTAATTATGACAAGTAACTGTAATTTCGATACTAATTATGGCTGGTAACTGTAACATCGTTACTAATTATGACAAGTAACTGTAATTTCGATACAAATTATGGCAGGTAACTGTAACTTCGATACTAATTATGACAAGTAACAGGAACTTCGATACTAATTATGACAAGTAACTGTAACTTCGAAACTAATTATGACAGGTAACTGTAACATCGATAATAATTATGACAAGTAACTGTAATTTCGATACAAATTATGGCAGGTAACTGTAACTTCGATACTAATTATGACAGGTAACAGAAACGTCGATACTAATTATGACAAGTAACTGTATCTTCGATACTAATTATGACAGGTAACTGTAACTTCGATACTAATTATGACAAATAACTCTAACTTCATTACAAATTATGACAAGTAACTGAAATTTCGATACAAATTATGGCAGGTAACTGTAACTTCGATGACAGGTAACTGTAACTTCGATACTTATTAAGACAAGTAACTGTAATTTTGATACTAATTATGGCAGGTAACTGTAACTTCGATACTAATTATGACAAGTAACAGGAACTTCGATACTAATTATGACAAGTAACTGTAACTTCGAATCTAATTGTGACAGGTAACTGTAACATCGATAATAATTATGACAAGTAACTGTAATTTCGATACAAATTATGGCAGGTAACTGTAACTTCGATACTAATTATGACAGGTAACAGAAACGTCGATACTAATTATGACAAGTAACTGTATCTTCGATACTAATTATGACAGGTAACTGTAACTTCGATACTAATTATGACAAATAACTCTAACTTCATTACAAATTATGACAAGTAACTGTAATTTCGATACAAATTATGGCAGGTAACTGTAACTTCGATGACAGGTAACTATAACTTCGATACTTATTAAGACAATAACTGTAATTTCGATACAAATTATGGCAGGTAACTGTAACTTCGATACTTATTATGACAGGTAACAGTAACTTCGATAGTAATGATGACAAGTAACAGTAACTTCGATACTAATTATGACAAGTAACTGTAATTTCGATACTAATTATGACAGGTAACTGTAATTTCGATACTAATTATGACAGGTAACTGTAACTTCGATACTAATTATGACAGGTAACTGTAACTTCGATACTAATTATGACAAGTAACTGTAACTTCGATACTAATTATGACAAGTAACTGTAATTTCGATACAAATTTTGGCAGGTAACTGTAACTTCGATATTAATTATGACAAGTAACTGTAACTTCGTTACTAATTAAGACAAGAAACTGTAATTTCGATACAAATAATGGCAGGTAACTGTAACTTCGATACTATTAATGACAGGTAAAAGTAACTTCAATACTAATTATGACAGGTTACTGTAACTTCGCTACTAATTATGACAAGTAACTGTAATTTCGAAACAAATTATGACAGGTAACTGTAACTTCGTTAACAATTATGACAAGTAACTGTAATTTCGATACAAATTATGGCAGGTCACAGTAACTTCGATACTAATTAAGACAGGTAACTGTAACATCGATACTAATTATGACAAGGAAATGTAATTTCGAAACAAATTATGACAGGTAACAGTAACTTCGATACTAATTATGACAGGTAACTGTAACTTCCTTACTAATTATGACAAGTAACTGTAATTTCGATACTAATTATGACAGGTAACTGTAACTTCGATATTAATTATTACAAGTAACTGTAACTTCGTTACTAATTATGAGAAGTAACTGTAATGTCGGTACAAATTATGGCAGGTAACTGTAACTTCGAAACTAATTATGACAGGTAACAGTAACTTCGATACTAATTATGACAAGTAACAGTTGCTTCGACACTAATTATGACAAGTAACTGTAACTTCGAAACTAATTATGACAGGTAACTGTAACATCGTTACTAATTATGACAAGTAACTGTCATTTCGATACAAATTATGGCAGGTAACTGTAACTTCGATACTAATTATGACTGGTAACAGTAACTTCGGTACTAATTATGACAAGTAACTGTAACTAAGATACTAATTATGACAGGTAACAGTAACTTCGATACTAATTATGACAAGTAACTCTAACTTCATTACACATTATGACAAGTAACTGTAATTTCGATACAAATTATGGCAGGTAACTGTAACTTCGTTACTAATTATGGCAGGTAACTGTAATTTCGATACAAATTATGGCAGGTAACAGTAACTACGATACTATATATGACAGGTAACTGTAACTCCGATACTAATTATGACAAGTAACTCTAACTTCGTTACTAATTATGACAAATAACTGTAATTTTGATAAAAAATTATGGCAGGTAATTGTAACTTCGATACTAATTATGACAGGTAACAGTAACTTCGATACTAATTATGACAGGTAACTGTAACTTCGTTACTAATTATGACAAGTAACTGTAATTTCGATACTAATTATGGCTGGTAACTGTAACTTCGTTACGAATTATGACAAGTAACTGTAATTTCGATACAAATTATGGCAGGTAACTGTAACTTCGATACTAATGATGACAGAAAACAGTAACTTCGATACTAATTATGGCAGGTAACAGTTACTTCGATACTAATTATGGCAGGTAACTGTAAGTTCGACACTAATTATGACAGTTAACTGTAACTTCGTTACTAATTGTGACAAGTAATGGTAATTTCGATACAAATTATGGCAGGCAAGAGTAACTTCGATACTAATTATGACAGGTAACAGTAACTTCGATACTTATTATGACAAGTTACTGTAACTTCGATACTAATTATGACAGGTAACTGCAACTTCTTTACTAATTATGACAAGTAACTGTTATTTCGATACAAATTATGGCACGTAACTGTAATTTCGATTCTAATTATGGCAGGTGACAGTAACTTCGATACTAATTATGACATGTTACAGTAACTTCGATACTAATTATGACAGAAAACAGTAACTTCGATACTTATTATGACAGGTAACAGTAACTTCGATACTAATTATGGCAGGTAACTGTAACTTCGATACTAATTATGACAGGTACCTGTAACTTCGTTACTAATTATGACAAGTAACTGTAATTTCGATAAAACTTATGGCACGTAACTGTAATTTCGATACTAATTATGACAGGTAACTGTAACTTCGATACTAATTATGACAAGTAACTCTAACTTAATTACAAATTATGACAAGTAACTGTAATTTCGATACAAATTATGGCAGGTAACTTCATTACTAATTATGGCAGGTAACTGTAATTTCGATACAAATTATGGCAGGTAACAGTAACTTCGATAATAATTATGACAGGTAACTGCAACTTCGATACTAATTATGGCAGGTAACTGTAATTTCGATAATAATTATGGCACGTAACTGTAATTTCGATAATAATTATGACAGGTAACTGTAACTTCGTTACTTATTATGGCAGGTAACTGTAATTTCGTTACTAATTATGACAAGTAACTGTAGCTTCGATACTAATTATGACAGGTAACTGTAACTTCGTTACTAATTATGACAAGAAACTGTAATTTCGATACAAATTATGGCAGGTAACTGTACCTTCGATACTAATTATGACAGGTAACAGTAACTTGGATACTAATTATGACAGAAAACAGTAACTTCGATACTTATTATGACAGGTAACAGTAACTTCGATACTAATTATGGCAGGTAACTGTAACTTCGATACTAATTATGACAGGTAACTGCAACTTCGATACTAATTATGACTAATAACTCTAACTTCATTAGAAATTATGACAAGTAACTGTAATTTCGATAAAAATTATGGCAGGTAACTGTAACTTCGAGACTAATTATGACAGGTAACAGTAACTTCGATACTAATTATGACAAGTAACAGTTACTTCGATACTAATTATGACAAGTAACTGTAACTTCGGAACCAATTACGACAGGTAACTGTAACATCGTTACTAATTAGACAAGTAACTGTAATTTCGATACAAATTATGGCAGGTAACTGTAACTTCGATACTAATTATGACAGGTAACAGTAAATTCGATACTAATTATGACAAGTAACAGTTACTTCGATACTAATTATGACAAGTAACTGTAACTACGAAACTAATTATGACAGGTAACTGTAACATCATTACTAATTATGACATGTAACTTTAATTTCGATACAAATTATGGCAGGTAACTGTAACTTCGATACTAATTATGACAGGTAACAGTAACTTCGATACTAATTATGACAAGTAACTGTAACTTCGATACTTATTATGACAGGTAACAGTAACTTCGATACTAATTATGACAAGTAACTCTAACTTCATTACAAATTATGAAAAATAACTGTAATTTCGATACAAAATATGGCAGGTAACTGTAACTTTGTAAATAATTATGGCAGGTAACTGTAATTTCGATACAAATTATGGCAGGTAACTGTAACTTCGATACTAATTATGACAGGTAACTGTAACTCCGATACTAATTATGACAAGAAACTCTAAATTCGTTACTAATTATGACAAGTAACTGTAATTTCGATACTAATTATGGCTGGTAACTGTAACATCGTTACTAATTATGACAAGTAACTGTAATTTCGATACAAATTATGGCAGGTAACTGTAACTTCGATACTAATTATGACAAGTAACAGGAACTTCGATACTAATTATGACAAGTAACTGTAACTTCGAAACTAATTATGACAGGTAACTGTAACATCGATAATAATTATGACAAGTAACTGTAATTTCGATACAAATTATGGCAGGTAACTGTAACTTCGATACTAATTATGACAGGTAACAGAAACGTCGATACTAATTATGACAAGTAACTGTATCTTCGATACTAATTATGACAGGTAACTGTAACTTCGATACTAATTATGACAAATAACTCTAACTTCATTACAAATTATGACAAGTAACTGAAATTTCGATACAAATTATGGCAGGTAACTGTAACTTCGATGACAGGTAACTGTAACTTCGATACTTATTAAGACAAGTAACTGTAATTTTGATACTAATTATGGCAGGTAACTGTAACTTCGATACTTATTATGACAGGTAACAGTAACTTCGATAGTAATGATGACAAGTAACAGTAACTTCGATACTAATTATGACAAGTAACTGTAATTTCGATACTAATTATGACAGGTAACTGTAATTTCGATACTAATTATGACAGGTAACTGTAACTTCGATACTAATTATGACAGGTAACTGTAACTTCGATACTAATTATGACAAGTAACTGTAACTTCGATACTAATTATGACAAGTAACTGTAATTTCGATACAAATTTTGGCAGGTAACTGTAACTTCGATATTAATTATGACAAGTAACTGTAACTTCGTTACTAATGAAGACAAGAAACTGTAATTTCGATACAAATAATGGCAGGTAACTGTAACTTCGATACTATTTATGACAGGTAAAAGTAACTTCAATACTAATTATGTCAGGTTACTGTAACTTCGCTACTAATTATGACAAGTAACTGTAATTTCGAAACAAATTATGACAGGTAACTGTAACTTCGTTAACAATTATGACAAGTAACTGTAATTTCGATACAAATTATGGCAGGTCACAGTTACTTCGATACTAATTAAGACAGGTAACTGTAACATCGATACTAATTATGACAAGGAAATGTAATTTCGATACAAATTATGACAGGTAACATTAACTTCGATACTAATTATGACAGGTAACTGTAACTTCCTTACTAATTATGACAAGAAACTGTAATTTCGATACTAATTATGACAGGTAACTGTAACTTCGATATTAATTATTACAAGTAACTGTAATTTCGTTACTAATTATGAGAAGTAAATGTAATTTCGGTACAAATTATGGCAGGTAACTGTAACTTCGAAACTAATTATGACAGGTAACAGTAACTTCGATACTAATTATGACAAGTAACAGTTGCTTCGATACTAATTATGACAAGTAACTGTAACTTCGAAACTAATTATGACAGGTAACTGTAACAACGTTACTAATTATGACAAGTAACTGTCATTTCGATACAAATTATGGCAGGTAACTGTAACTTCGATACTAATTATGACTGGTAACAGTAACTACGATACTAATTATGACAAGTAACTGTCATTTCGATACAAATTATGGCAGGTAACTGTAACTTCGATACTAATTATGACTGGCAACTGTAACTCCGATACTAATTATGACAAGTAACTGTAATTTCGATACTAATTATGGCTGGTTACTGTAACTTCGTTACTAATTATGACAAGTAACTGTAATTTCGATACTAATTATGGCTGGTAACTGTAACTTCGTTACTAATTATGACAAGTAACTGTAATTTCGATACAAATTATGGCAGGTACCTGTAACTTCGATACTAATGATGACAGAAAACAGTAACTTCGATACTAATTATGGCAGGTAACAGTTTCTTCGATACTAATTATGGCAGGTAACTGTAAGTTCGATACTAATTATGACAGTTAACAGTAACTTCGTTACTAATTGTGACAAGTAACGGTAATTTCGATACAAATTATGGCAGGTAACAGTAACTTCGATACTAATTATGACAGGTAACAGTAACTTCGATACTAATTATGACAAGTTACTGTAACTTCGATACTAATTATGACAGGTAACTGCAACTTCTTTACTAATTATGACACGTAACTGTTATTTCGATACAAATTATGGCACGTAACTGTAATTTCGATACTAATTATTGCAGGTGACAGTAACGTCGATACTAATTATGACAAGTTACAGTAACTTCGATACTAATTATGACAGAAAACAGTAACTTCGATACTTATTATGACAGGTAACAGTAACTTCGATACTAATTATGGCAGGTAACTGTAACTTCGATACTAATTATGACAGGTACCTGTAACTTCGTTACTAATTATGACAAGTAACTGTAATTTCGATAAAAATTATGGCACGTAACTGTAATTTCGATACTAATTATGACAGGTAACTGTAACTTCGATACTATTTATGACAAGTAACTCTAACTTCATTACAAATTATGACAAGTAACTGTAATTTCGATACAAATTATGGCAGGTAACTGTAACTTCATTACTAATTAAGGCAGGTAACTGTAATTTCGATACAAATTATGGCAGGTAACAGTTACTTCGATAATAATTATGACAGGTAACTGCAACTTCGATACTAATTATGGCAGGTAACTGTAATTTCGATAATAATTATGGCACGTAACTGTAATTTCGATAATAATTATGACAGGTAACTGTAACTTCGTTACTAATTATGGCAGGTAACTTTAATTTCGTTACTAATTATGAAAAGTAACTGTAGCTTCGATACTAATTATGACAGGTAACTGTAACTTCGTTACTAATTATGACAAGAAACTGTAATTTCGATACAAATTATGGCAGGTAACTGTACCTTCGATACTAATTATGACAGGTAACAGTAAATTCGATACTAATTATGACAAGTAACAGTTACTTCGATACTAATTATGACAAGTAACTGTAACTACGAAACTAATTATGACAGGTAACTGTAACATCATTACTAATTATGACATGTAACTGTAATTTCGATACAAATTATGGCAGGTAACTGTAACTTCGATACTAATTATGACAGGTAACAGTAACTTCGATACTAATTATGACAAGTAACTGTAACTTCGATACTTATTATGACAGGTAACAGTAACTTCGATACTAATTATGACAAGTAACTCTAACTTCATTACAAATTATGACAAGTAACTGTAATTTCGATACAAATTATGGCAGGTAACTGTAACTTCGTTACTAATTATGGCAGGTAACTGTAATTTCGATACAAATTATGGCAGGTAACTGTAACTACGATACTATATATGACAGGTAACTGTAACTCCGATACTAATTATGACAAGTAACTCAAACTTCGTTACTAATTATGACAAATAACTGTAATTTTGATAAAAAATTATGGCAGGTAATTGTAACTTCGATACTAATTATGACAGGTAACAGTAACTTCGATACTAATTATGACAGGTAACTGTAACTTCGTTACTAATTATGACAAGTAACTGTAATTTCGATACTAATTATGGCTGGTTACTGTAACTTCGTTACTAATTATGACAAGTAACTGTAATTTCGATACAAATTATGGCAGGTAACTGTAACTTCGATACTAATGATGACAGAAAACAGTAACTTCGATACTAATTATGGCAGGTAACAGTTACTTCGATACTAATTATGGCAGGTAACTGTAAGTTCGATACTAATTATGACAGTTAACTGTAACTTCGTTACTAATTGTGACAAGTAACTGTAATTTCGATACAAATTATGGCAGGTAACAGTAACTTCGATACTAGTTATGACAGGTAACAGTAACTTCGATACTAATTATGACTAGTTACTGTAACTTCGATACTTATTATGACAGGTAATTGCAACTTCTTTACTAATTATGACAGGTAACTGTTATTTCGATACAAATTATGGCACGTAACTGTAATTTCGATACTAATTATGGCAGGTGACAGTAACTTCGATACTAATTATGACAAGTTACAGTAACTTCGATACTAATTATGACAGAAAACAGTAACTTCGATACTTATTATGACAGGTAACAGTAACTTCGATACTAATTATGGCAGGTAACTGTAACTTCGATACTAATTATGACAGGTACCTGTAACTTCGTTACTAATTATGACAAGTAACTGTAATTTCGATAAAAATTATGGCACGTAACTGTAATTTCGATACTAATTATGGCAGGTGACAGTAACTTCGATACTAATTATGACAAGTTACAGTAACTTCGATACTAATTATGACAGAAAACAGTAACTTCGATACTTATTATGACAGGTAACAGTAACTTCGATACTAATTATGGCAGGTAACGGTAACTTCGATACTAATTATGACAAGTAACTCTAACTTCATTACAAATTATGACAAGTAACTGTAATTTCGATACAAATTATGGCAGGTAACAGTAACTTCATTACTAATTATGGCAGTTAACTGTAATTTCGATACAAATTATGGCAGGTAACAGTAACTTCGATAATAATTATGACAGGTAACTGCAACTTCGATACTAATTATGGCAGGTAAATGTAATTTCGATAATAATTATGGCACGTAACTGTAATTTCGACAATAATTATGACAGGTAACTGTAACTTCGTTACTAATTATGACAAGAAACTGTAATTTCGATACAAATTATGGCAGGTAACTGTACCTTCGATACTTATTATGACAGGTAACAGTAACGTCGATACTAATTATGACAGAAAACAGTAACTTCGATACTTATTATGACAGGTAACAGTAACTTCGATACTAATTATGGCAGGTAACTGTAACTTCGATACTAATTATGACAGGTAACTGTAACTTCGATACTAATTATGACTAATAACTCTAACTTCATTACAAATTATGACATGTAACTGTAATTTCGATACAAATTATGGCAGGTAACTGTAACTTCGAGACTAATTATGACAGGTAACAGTAACATCGATACTAATTATGACAAGTAACAGTTACTTCGATACTAATTATGACAAGTAACTGTAACTTCGAAACCAATTACGACAGGTAACTGTAACATCGTTACTAATTATGACAAGTAACTGTAATTTCGATACAAATTAAGGCAGGTAACTGTAACTTCGATACTAATTATGACAGGTAACTGTAAATTCGATACTAATTATGACAAGTAACAGTTACTTCGATACTAATTATGACAAGTAACTGTAACTACGAAACTAATTATGACAGGTAACTGTAACATCATTACTAATTATGACATGTAACTGTAATTTCGATACAAATTATGGCAGGTAACTGTAACTTCGATACTAATTATGACAGGTAACAGTAACTTCGATACTAATTATGACAAGTAACTGTAACTTCGATACTTATTATGACAGGTAACAGTAACTTCGATACTAATTATGACAAGTAACTCTAACTTCATTACAAATTATGATAAATAAGTGTAATTTCGATACAAATAGTGGCAGGTAACTGTAACTTCGTAAATAATTATGGCAGGTAACTGTAATTTCGATACAAATTATAGCAGGTAACTGTAACTTCGATACTAATTATGACAGGTAACTGTAACTTCGAAACTAATTATGACAGGTAACTGTAACATCGATACTAATTATGACAAGTAACTGTAATTTCGATACAAATTGTGGCAGGTAACTGTCTCTTCGATACTAATTATGACAGGTAACAGTAACTTCGATACTAATTATGACAAGTAACTGTAACTTCGATACTAACTATGACAGGTAACTCTAACTTCGTTACTAATTATGACAAGTAACTGTAATTTCGATACAAATTATGGCAGGTAACTGTAACTTTGAGACTAATTATGACAGGTAACAGTAACTTCGATACTAATTATGACAAGTATCAGTTACTTCGATACTAATTATGACAGGTAACTGTAACTACGAAACTAATTATGACAGGTAACTGTAACATCATTACTAATTATGACAAGTAACTGTAACTTCGATACTTATTATGACAGGTAACAGTAACTTCGATACTAATTATGACAAGTAACTCTAACTTCATTACAAATTATGAAAAATAACTGTAATTTCGATACAAATTATGGCAGGTAACTGTAACTTTGTAAATAATTATGGCAGGTAACTGTAATTTCGATACAAATTATGGCAGGTAACTGTAACTTCGATACTAATTATGACAGGTAACTGTAACTCCGATACTAATTATGACAAGTAACTCTAAATTCGTTACTAATTATGACAAGTAACTGTAATTTCGATACTAATTATGGCTGGTAACTGTAACGTCGATACTAATTATGACAAGTAACAGGAACTTCGGTACTAATTATGACAAGTAACTGTAACTACGTAACTAATTATGACAGGTAAATGTAACATCGATAATAATTATGACAAGTAACTGTAATTTCGATACAAATTATGGCAGGTAACTGTAACTTCGATACTAATTATGACAGGTAACAGAAACGTCGATACTAATTATGACAAGTAACTGTATCTTCGATACTAATTATGACAGGTAACTGTAACTTCGATACTAATTATGACAAATAACTCTAACTTCATTACAAATTATGACAAGTAACTGTACTTTCGATACAAATTATGACAGGTAACTGTAACTTCGATGACAGGTAACTGTAACTTCGATACTTATTAAGACAAGTAACTGTAATTTTGATACTAATTATGGCAGGTAACTGTAACTTCGATACTTATTATGACAGGTAACAGTAACTTCGATAGTAATGATGACAAGTAACAGTAACTTCGATACTAATTATGACAAGTAACTGTAATTTCGATACTAATTATGACAGGTAACTGTAATTTCGATACTAATTATGACAGGTAACTGTAACTTCGATACTAATTATGACAGGTAACTGTAACTTCGATACTAATTATGACAAGTAACTGTAACTTCGATACTAATTATGACAAGTAACTGTAATTTCGATACAAATTTTGGCAGGTTACTGTAACTTCGATATTAATTATGACAAGTAACTGTAACTTCGTTACTAATGAAGACAAGAAACTGTAATTTCGATACAAATAATGGCAGGTAACTGTAACTTCGATACTATTTATGACAGGTAAAAGTAACTTCAATACTAATTATGTCAGGTTACTGTAACTTCGCTACTAATTATGACAAGTAACTGTAATTTCGAAACAAATTATGACAGGTAACTGTAACTTCGTTAACAATTATGACAAGTAACTGTAATTTCGATACAAATTATGGCAGGTCACAGTTACTTCGATACTAATTAAGACAGGTAACTGTAACATCGATACTAATTATGACAAGGAAATGTAATTTCGATACAAATTATGACAGGTAACATTAACTTCGATACTAATTATGACAGGTAACTGTAACTTCCTTACTAATTATGACAAGAAACTGTAATTTCGATACTAATTATGACAGGTAACTGTAACTTCGATATTAATTATTACAAGTAACTGTAATTTCGTTACTAATTATGAGAAGTAAATGTAATTTCGGTACAAATTATGGCAGGTAACTGTAACTTCGAAACTAATTATGACAGGTAACAGTAACTTCGATACTAATTATGACAAGTAACAGTTGCTTCGATACTAATTATGACAAGTAACTGTAACTTCGAAACTAATTATGACAGGTAACTGTAACAACGTTACTAATTATGACAAGTAACTGTCATTTCGATACAAATTATGGCAGGTAACTGTAACTTCGATACTAATTATGACTGGTAACAGTAACTACGATACTAATTATGACAAGTAACTGTCATTTCGATACAAATTATGGCAGGTAACTGTAACTTCGATACTAATTATGACTGGCAACTGTAACTCCGATACTAATTATGACAAGTAACTGTAATTTCGATACTAATTATGGCTGGTTACTGTAACTTCGTTACTAATTATGACAAGTAACTGTAATTTCGATACTAATTATGGCTGGTAACTGTAACTTCGTTACTAATTATGACAAGTAACTGTAATTTCGATACAAATTATGGCAGGTACCTGTAACTTCGATACTAATGATGACAGAAAACAGTAACTTCGATACTAATTATGGCAGGTAACAGTTTCTTCGATACTAATTATGGCAGGTAACTGTAAGTTCGATACTAATTATGACAGTTAACAGTAACTTCGTTACTAATTGTGACAAGTAACGGTAATTTCGATACAAATTATGGCAGGTAACAGTAACTTCGATACTAATTATGACAGGTAACAGTAACTTCGATACTAATTATGACAAGTTACTGTAACTTCGATACTAATTATGACAGGTAACTGCAACTTCTTTACTAATTATGACACGTAACTGTTATTTCGATACAAATTATGGCACGTAACTGTAATTTCGATACTAATTATTGCAGGTGACAGTAACGTCGATACTAATTATGACAAGTTACAGTAACTTCGATACTAATTATGACAGAAAACAGTAACTTCGATACTTATTATGACAGGTAACAGTAACTTCGATACTAATTATGGCAGGTAACTGTAACTTCGATACTAATTATGACAGGTACCTGTAACTTCGTTACTAATTATGACAAGTAACTGTAATTTCGATAAAAATTATGGCACGTAACTGTAATTTCGATACTAATTATGACAGGTAACTGTAACTTCGATACTATTTATGACAAGTAACTCTAACTTCATTACAAATTATGACAAGTAACTGTAATTTCGATACAAATTATGGCAGGTAACTGTAACTTCATTACTAATTAAGGCAGGTAACTGTAATTTCGATACAAATTATGGCAGGTAACAGTTACTTCGATAATAATTATGACAGGTAACTGCAACTTCGATACTAATTATGGCAGGTAACTGTAATTTCGATAATAATTATGGCACGTAACTGTAATTTCGATAATAATTATGACAGGTAACTGTAACTTCGTTACTAATTATGGCAGGTAACTTTAATTTCGTTACTAATTATGAAAAGTAACTGTAGCTTCGATACTAATTATGACAGGTAACTGTAACTTCGTTACTAATTATGACAAGAAACTGTAATTTCGATACAAATTATGGCAGGTAACTGTACCTTCGATACTAATTATGACAGGTAACAGTAAATTCGATACTAATTATGACAAGTAACAGTTACTTCGATACTAATTATGACAAGTAACTGTAACTACGAAACTAATTATGACAGGTAACTGTAACATCATTACTAATTATGACATGTAACTGTAATTTCGATACAAATTATGGCAGGTAACTGTAACTTCGATACTAATTATGACAGGTAACAGTAACTTCGATACTAATTATGACAAGTAACTGTAACTTCGATACTTATTATGACAGGTAACAGTAACTTCGATACTAATTATGACAAGTAACTCTAACTTCATTACAAATTATGACAAGTAACTGTAATTTCGATACAAATTATGGCAGGTAACTGTAACTTCGTTACTAATTATGGCAGGTAACTGTAATTTCGATACAAATTATGGCAGGTAACTGTAACTACGATACTATATATGACAGGTAACTGTAACTCCGATACTAATTATGACAAGTAACTCTAACTTCGTTACTAATTATGACAAATAACTGTAATTTTGATAAAAAATTATGGCAGGTAATTGTAACTTCGATACTAATTATGACAGGTAACAGTAACTTCGATACTAATTATGACAGGTAACTGTAACTTCGTTACTAATTATGACAAGTAACTGTAATTTCGATACTAATTATGGCTGGTTACTGTAACTTCGTTACTAATTATGACAAGTAACTGTAATTTCGATACAAATTATGGCAGGTAACTGTAACTTCGATACTAATGATGACAGAAAACAGTAACTTCGATACTAATTATGGCAGGTAACAGTTACTTCGATACTAATTATGGCAGGTAACTGTAAGTTCGATACTAATTATGACAGTTAACTGTAACTTCGTTACTAATTGTGACAAGTAACTGTAATTTCGATACAAATTATGGCAGGTAACAGTAACTTCGATACTAGTTATGACAGGTAACAGTAACTTCGATACTAATTATGACTAGTTACTGTAACTTCGATACTTATTATGACAGGTAACTGCAACTTCTTTACTAATTATGACAGGTAACTGTTATTTCGATACAAATTATGGCACGTAACTGTAATTTCGATACTAATTATGGCAGGTGACAGTAACTTCGATACTAATTATGACAAGTTACAGTAACTTCGATACTAATTATGACAGAAAACAGTAACTTCGATACTTATTATGACAGGTAACAGTAACTTCGATACTAATTATGGCAGGTAACTGTAACTTCGATACTAATTATGACAGGTACCTGTAACTTCGTTACTAATTATGACAAGTAACTGTAATTTCGATAAAAATTATGGCACGTAACTGTAATTTCGATACTAATTATGGCAGGTGACAGTAACTTCGATACTAATTATGACAAGTTACAGTAACTTCGATACTAATTATGACAGAAAACAGTAACTTCGATACTTATTATGACAGGTAACAGTAACTTCGATACTAATTATGGCAGGTAACGGTAACTTCGATACTAATTATGACAAGTAACTCTAACTTCATTACAAATTATGACAAGTAACTGTAATTTCGATACAAATTATGGCAGGTAACAGTAACTTCATTACTAATTATGGCAGTTAACTGTAATTTCGATACAAATTATGGCAGGTAACAGTAACTTCGATAATAATTATGACAGGTAACTGCAACTTCGATACTAATTATGGCAGGTAAATGTAATTTCGATAATAATTATGGCACGTAACTGTAATTTCGACAATAATTATGACAGGTAACTGTAACTTCGTTACTAATTATGACAAGAAACTGTAATTTCGATACAAATTATGGCAGGTAACTGTACCTTCGATACTTATTATGACAGGTAACAGTAACGTCGATACTAATTATGACAGAAAACAGTAACTTCGATACTTATTATGACAGGTAACAGTAACTTCGATACTAATTATGGCAGGTAACTGTAACTTCGATACTAATTATGACAGGTAACTGTAACTTCGATACTAATTATGACTAATAACTCTAACTTCATTACAAATTATGACATGTAACTGTAATTTCGATACAAATTATGGCAGGTAACTGTAACTTCGAGACTAATTATGACAGGTAACAGTAACATCGATACTAATTATGACAAGTAACAGTTACTTCGATACTAATTATGACAAGTAACTGTAACTTCGAAACCAATTACGACAGGTAACTGTAACATCGTTACTAATTATGACAAGTAACTGTAATTTCGATACAAATTAAGGCAGGTAACTGTAACTTCGATACTAATTATGACAGGTAACTGTAAATTCGATACTAATTATGACAAGTAACAGTTACTTCGATACTAATTATGACAAGTAACTGTAACTACGAAACTAATTATGACAGGTAACTGTAACATCATTACTAATTATGACATGTAACTGTAATTTCGATACAAATTATGGCAGGTAACTGTAACTTCGATACTAATTATGACAGGTAACAGTAACTTCGATACTAATTATGACAAGTAACTGTAACTTCGATACTTATTATGACAGGTAACAGTAACTTCGATACTAATTATGACAAGTAACTCTAACTTCATTACAAATTATGATAAATAAGTGTAATTTCGATACAAATAGTGGCAGGTAACTGTAACTTCGTAAATAATTATGGCAGGTAACTGTAATTTCGATACAAATTATAGCAGGTAACTGTAACTTCGATACTAATTATGACAGGTAACTGTAACTTCGAAACTAATTATGACAGGTAACTGTAACATCGATACTAATTATGACAAGTAACTGTAATTTCGATACAAATTGTGGCAGGTAACTGTCTCTTCGATACTAATTATGACAGGTAACAGTAACTTCGATACTAATTATGACAAGTAACTGTAACTTCGATACTAACTATGACAGGTAACTCTAACTTCGTTACTAATTATGACAAGTAACTGTAATTTCGATACAAATTATGGCAGGTAACTGTAACTTTGAGACTAATTATGACAGGTAACAGTAACTTCGATACTAATTATGACAAGTATCAGTTACTTCGATACTAATTATGACAGGTAACTGTAACTACGAAACTAATTATGACAGGTAACTGTAACATCATTACTAATTATGACAAGTAACTGTAACTTCGATACTTATTATGACAGGTAACAGTAACTTCGATACTAATTATGACAAGTAACTCTAACTTCATTACAAATTATGAAAAATAACTGTAATTTCGATACAAATTATGGCAGGTAACTGTAACTTTGTAAATAATTATGGCAGGTAACTGTAATTTCGATACAAATTATGGCAGGTAACTGTAACTTCGATACTAATTATGACAGGTAACTGTAACTCCGATACTAATTATGACAAGTAACTCTAAATTCGTTACTAATTATGACAAGTAACTGTAATTTCGATACTAATTATGGCTGGTAACTGTAACGTCGATACTAATTATGACAAGTAACAGGAACTTCGGTACTAATTATGACAAGTAACTGTAACTACGTAACTAATTATGACAGGTAAATGTAACATCGATAATAATTATGACAAGTAACTGTAATTTCGATACAAATTATGGCAGGTAACTGTAACTTCGATACTAATTATGACAGGTAACAGAAACGTCGATACTAATTATGACAAGTAACTGTATCTTCGATACTAATTATGACAGGTAACTGTAACTTCGATACTAATTATGACAAATAACTCTAACTTCATTACAAATTATGACAAGTAACTGTACTTTCGATACAAATTATGACAGGTAACTGTAACTTCGATGACAGGTAACTGTAACTTCGATACTTATTAAGACAAGTAACTGTAATTTCGATACAAATTATGGCAGGTAACTGTAACTTCGATACTTATTATGACAGGTAACAGTAACTTGGATAGTAATGATGACAAGTAACAGTAACTTCGATACTAATTATGACAAGTAACTGTAATTTCGATACTAATTATGACAGGTAACTGTAATTTCGATACTAATTATGACAGGTAACTGTAACTTCGATACTAATTATGACAGGTAACTGTAACTTCGATACTAATTATGACAAGTAACTGTAACTTCGATACTAATTATGACAAGTAACTGTAATTTCGATACAAATTTTGGCAGGTAACTGTAACTTCGATATTAATTATGACAAGTAACTGTAACTTCGTTACTAATTAAGACAAGAAACTGTAATTTCGATACAAATAATGGCAGGTAACTGTAACTTCGATACTATTTATGACAGGTAAAAGTAACTTCAATACTAATTATGACAGGTTACTGTAACTTCGCTACTAATTATGACAAGTAACTGTAATTTCGAAACAAATTATGACAGGTAACTGTAACTTCGTTAACAATTATGACAAGTAACTGTAATTTCGATACAAATTATGGCTGGTCACAGTAACTTCGATACTAATTAAGACAGGTAACTGTAACATCGATACTAATTATGACAAGGAACTGTAATTTCGATACAAATTATGACAGGTAACAATAACTTCGATACTAATTATGACAGGTAACTGTAACTTCCTTACTAATTATGACAAGTAACTGTAATTTCGATACTAATTATGACAGGTAACTGTAACATCGATATTAATTATTACAAGTAACTGTAACTTCGTTACTAATTATGAGAAGTAACTGTAATTTCGGTACAAATTATGGCAGGTAAATGTAACTTCGAAACTAATTATGACAGGTAACAGTAACTTCGATACTAATTATGGCAAGTAACAGTTGCTTCGATACTAATTATGACAAGTAACTGTAACTTCGAAACTAATTATGACAGGTAACTGTAACATCGTTACTAATTATGACAAGTAACTGTCATTTCGATACAAATTATGGCGGGTAACTGTAACTTCGATACTAATTATGACTGGTAACAGTAACTTCGGTACTAATTATGACAAGTAACTGTAACTAAGATACTAATTATGACAGGTAACAGTAACTTCGATACTAATTATGACAAGTAACTCTAACTTCATTACAAATTATGACAAGTAACTGTAATTTCAATACAAATTATGGCAGGTAACTGTAACTTCGTTACTAATTATGGCAGGTAACTGTAATTTCGATACAAATTATGGCAGGTAACAGTAACTACGATACTATATATGACAGGTAACTGTAACTCCGATACTAATTATGACAAGTAACTCTAACTTCGTTACTAATTATGACAAATAACTGTAATTTTGATAAAAAATTATGGCAGGTAATTGTAACTTCGATACTAATTATGACAGGTAACAGTAACTTCGATACTAATTATGACAGGTAACTGTAACTTCGTTACTAATTATGACAAGTAACTGTAATTTCGATACTAATTATGGCTGGTAACTGTAACTTCGTTACTAATTATGACAAGTAACTGTAATTTCGATACAAATTATGGCAGGTAACTGTAACTTCGATACTAATGAAGACAGAAAACAGTAACTTCGATACTAATTATGGCAGGTAACAGTTACTTCGATACTAATTATGGCAGGTAACTGTAAGTTCGATACTAATTATGACAGTTAACTGTAACTTCGTTACTAATTGTGACAAGTAACGGTAATTTCGATACAAATTATGGCAGGTAACAGTAACTTCGATACTAATTATGACAGGTAACAGTAACTTCGATATTAATTATGACTAGTTACTGTAACTTCGATACTAATTATGACAGGTAACTGCAATTTCTTTACTAATTATGACAAGTAACTGTTATTTCGATACAAATTATGGCACGTAACTGTAATTTCGATACTAATTATGGCAGGTGACAGTAACTTCGATACTAATTATGACAAGTTAGAGTAACTTCGATACTAATTATGACAGAAAACAGTAACTTCGATACTTATTATGACAGGTAACAGTAACTTCGATACTAATTATGGCAGGTAACTGTAACTTCGATACTAATTATGACAGGTACCTGTAACTTCGTTACTAATTATGACAAGTAACTGTAATTTCGATAAAAATTATGGCACGTAACTGTAATTTCGATACTAATTATGACAGGTAATTGTAACTTCGATACTAATTATGACAAGTAACTCTAACTTCATTACAAATTATGACAAGTAACTGTAATTTCGATACAAAATATGGCAAGTAACTGTAACTTCATTACTAATTATGGCAGGTAACTGTAATTTCGATACAAATTATGGCAGGTAACAGTAACTTCGATAATAATTATGACAGGTAACTGCAACTTCGATACTAATTATGGCAGGTAACTGTAATTTCGATAATAATTAAGGCACGTAACTGTAATTTCGATAATAATTATGACAGGTGACTGTAACTTCGTTACTAATTATTGCAGGTAACTGTAATTTCGTTACTAATTATGACAAGTAACTGTAGCTTCGATACTAATTATGTCAGGTAACTGTAACTTCGTTACTAATTATGACAAGAAACTGTAATTTCGATACAAATTATGGCAGGTAACTGTACCTTCGATACTAATTATGACAGGTAACAGTAACTTCGATACTAATTATGACAGAAAACAGTAACTTCGATACTTATTATGACAGGTAACAGTAACTTCGATACTAATTATGGCAGGTAACTGTAACTTCGATACTAATTATGACAGGTTACTGTAACTTCGATACTAATTATGACTAATAACTCTAACTTCATTACAAATTATGACAAGTAACTGTAATTTCGATACAAATTATGGCAGGTAACTGTAACTTCGAGACTAATTATGACAGGTAACAGTAACTTCGATACTAATTATGACAAATAACAGTTACTTCGATACTAATTATGACAAGTAACTGTAACTTCGAAACCAATTACGACAGGTAACTGTAACATCGTTATTAATTATGACAAGTAACTGTAATTTCGATACAAATTATGGCAGGTAACTGTAACTTCGATACTAATTATGACAGGTAACAGTAAATTCGATACTAATTATGACAAGTAACAGTTACTTCGATACTAATTATGACAAGTAACTGTAACTACGAAACTAATTATGACAGGTAACTGTAACATCATTACTAATTATGACATGTAACTGTAATTTCGATACAAATTATGGCAGGTAACTGTAACTTCGATACTAATTATGACAGGTAACAGTAACTTCGATACTAATTATGACAAGTAACTGTAACTTCGATACTTATTATGACAAGTAACTGTAATTTCGATACAAATTGTGGCAGGTAACTGTCTCTTCGATACTAATTATGAGAGGTAACAGTAACTTCGATACTAATTATGACAAGTAACTGTAACTTCGATACTAACTATGACAGGTAACTGTAACTTCGTTACTAATTATGACAAGTAACTGTAATTTCGATACAAATTATGGCAGGTAACTGTAACTTTGAGACTAATTATGACAGGTAACAGTAACTTCGATACTAATTATGACAAGTATCAGTTACTTCGATACTAATTATGACAGGTAACTGTAACTACGAAACTAATTATGACAGGTAACTGTAACATCATTACTAATTATGACATGTAACTGTAATTTCGATACAAATTATGGCAGGTAACTGTAACTTCGATACTAATTATGACAGGTAACAGTAACTGCGATACTAATTATGACAGGTAACAGTAACTTCGATACTAATTATGACAAGTAACTGTAACTTCGATACTAATTATGGCAGGTAACAGTTACTTCGATACTAATTATGGCAGGTAACTGTAAGTTCGATACTAATTATGACAGTTAACTGTAACTTCGTTACTAATTGTGAAAAGTAACTGTAATTTCGATACAAATTATGGCAGGTAACAGTAACTTCGATACTAATTATGACAGGTAACAGTAACTTCGATACTAATTATGACTAGTTACTGTAACTTCGATACTAATTATGACAGGTAACTGCAACTTCTTTACTAATTATGACAGGTAACTGTTATTTCGATACAAATTATGGCACGTAACTGTAATTTCGATACTAATTATGGCAGGTGACAGTAACTTCGATACTAATTATGACAAGTTACAGTAACTTCGATACTAATTATGACAGAAAACAGTAACTTCGATACTTATTATGACAGGTAACAGTAACTTCGATACTAATTATGGCAGGTAACTGTAACTTCGATACTAATTATGACAGGTACCTGTAACTTCGTTACTAATTATGACAAGTAACTGTAATTTCGATAAAAATTATGGCACGTAACTGTAATTTCGATACTAAATATGGCAGGTGACAGTAACTTCGATACTAATTATGACAAGTAACTGTAACTACGAAACTAATTATGACAGGTAACTGTAACATCATTACTAATTATGACATGTAACTGTAATTTCGATACAAATTATGGCAGGTAACTGTAACTTCGATACTAATTATGACAGGTAACAGTAACTTCGATACTAATTATGACAAGTAACTGTAACTTCGATACTTATTATGACAGGTAACAGTAACTTCGATACTAATTATGACAAGTAACTCTAACTTCATTACAAATTATGAAAAATAACTGTAATTTCGATACAAATAGTGGCAGGTAACTGTAACTTCGTAAATAATTATGGCAGGTAACTGTAATTTCGATACAAATTATAGCAGGTAACTGTAACTTCGATACTAATTATGACAGGTAACTGTAACTTCGAAACTAATTATGACAGGTAACTGTAACATCGATACTAATTATGACAAGTAACTGTAATTTCGATACAAATTGTGGCAGGTAACTGTCTCTTCGATACTAATTATGACAGGTAACAGTTACTTCGATACTAATTATGACAAGTAACTGTAACTTCGATACTAACTATGACAGGTAACTCTAACTTCGTTACTAATTATGACAAGTAACTGTAATTTCGATACAAATTATGGCAGGTAACTGTAACTTTGAGACTAATTATGACAGGTAACAGTAACTTCGATACTAATTATGACAAGTATCAGTTACTTCGATACTAATTATGACAGGTAACTGTAACTACGAAACTAATTATGACAGGTAACTGTAACATCATTACTAATTATGACATGTAACTGTAATTTCGATACAAATTATGGCAGGTAACTGTAACTTCGATACTAATTATGACAGGTAACAGTAACTTCGATACTAATTATGACAAGTAACTGTAACTTCGATACTTATTATGACAGGTAACAGTAACTTCGATACTAATTATGACAAGTAACTCTAACTTCATTACAAATTATGAAAAATAACTGTAATTTCGATACAAATTATGGCAGGTAACTGTAACTTTGTAAATAATTATGGCAGGTAACTGTAATTTCGATACAAATTATGGCAGGTAACTGTAACTTCGATACTAATTATGACAGGTAACTGTAACTCCGATACTAATTATGACAAGTAACTCTAAATTCGTTACTAATTATGACAAGTAACTGTAATTTCGATACTAATTATGGCTGGTAACTGTAACTTCGTTACTAATTATGACAAGCAACTGTAATTTCGATACAAATTATGGCAGGTAACTGTAACGTCGATACTAATTATGACAAGTAACAGGATTTTCGGTACTAATTATGACAAGTAACTGTAACTACGAAACTAATTATGACAGGTAAATGTAACATCGATAATAATTATGACAAGTAACTGTAATTTCGATACAAATTATGGCAGGTAACTGTAACTTCGATACTAATTATGACAGGTAACAGAAACGTCGATACTAATTATGACAAGTAACTGTATCTTCGATACTAATTATGACAGGTAACTGTAACTTCGATACTAATTATGACAAATATCTCTAACTTCATTACAAATTATGACAAGTAACTGTACTTTCGATACAAATTATGACAGGTAACTGTAACTTCGATGACAGGTAACTGTAACTTCGATACTTATTAAGACAAGTAACTGTAATTTCGATACAAATTATGGCAGGTAACTGTAACTTCGATACTTATTATGACAGGTAACAGTAACTTGGATAGTAATGATGACAAGTAACAGTAACTTCGATAATAATTATGACAAGTAACTGTAATTTCGATACTAATTATGACAGGTAACTGTAATTTCGATACTAATTATGACAGGTAACTGTAACTTCGATACTAATTATGACAGGTAACTGTAACTTCGATACTAATTATGACAAGTAACTGTAACTTCGATACTAATTATGACAAGTAACTGTAATTTCGATACAAATTTTGGCAGGTAACTGTAACTTCGATATTAATTATGACAAGTAACTGTAACTTCGTTACTAATTAAGACAAGAAACTGTAATTTCGATACAAATAATGGCAGGTAACTGTAACTTCGATACTATTTATGACAGGTAAAAGTAACTTCAATACTAATTTTGACAGGTTACTGTAACTTCGCTACTAATTATGACAAGTAACTGTAATTTCGAAACAAATTATGACAGGTAACTGTAACTTCGTTAACAATTATGACAAGTAACTGTAATTTCGATACAAATTATGGCAGGTCACAGTAACTTCGATACTAATTAAGACAGGTAACTGTAACATCGATACTAATTATGACAAGGAACTGTAATTTCGATACAAATTATGACAGGTAACAATAACTTCGATACTAATTATGACAGGTAACTGTAACTTCCTTACTAATTATGACAAGTAACTGTAATTTCGATACTAATTATGACAGGTAACTGTAACTTCGATATTAATTATTAAAAGTAACTGTAACTTCGTTACTAATTATGAGAAGTAACTGTAATTTCGGTACAAATTATGGCAGGTAAATGTAACTTCGAAACTAATTATGACAGGTAACAGTAACTTCGATACTAATTATGGCAAGTAACAGTTGCTTCGATACTAATTATGACAAGTAACTGTAACTTCGAAACTAATTATGACAGGTAACTGTAACATCGTTACTAATTATGACAAGTAACTGTCATTTCGATACAAATTATGGCGGGTAACTGTAACTTCGATACTAATTATGACTGGTAACAGTAACTTCGGTACTAATTATGACAAGTAACTGTAACTAAGATACTAATTATGACAGGTAACAGTAACTTCGATACTAATTATGACAAGTAACTCTAACTTCATTACAAATTATGACAAGTAACTGTAATTTCAATACAAATTATGGCAGGTAACTGTAACTTCGTTACTAATTATGGCAGGTAACTGTAATTTCGATACAAATTATGGCAGGTAACAGTAACTACGATACTATATATGACAGGTAACTGTAACTCCGATACTAATTATGACAAGTAACTCTAACTTCGTTACTAATTATGACAAATAACTGTAATTTTGATAAAAAATTATGGCAGGTAATTGTAACTTCGATACTAATTATGACAGGTAACAGTAACTTCGATACTAATTATGACAGGTAACTGTAACTTCGTTACTAATTATGACAAGTAACTGTAATTTCGATACTAATTATGGCTGGTAACTGTAACTTCGTTACTAATTATGACAAGTAACTGTAATTTCGATACAAATTATGGCAGGTAACTGTAACTTCGATACTAATGAAGACAGAAAACAGTAACTTCGATACAAATTATGGCAGGTAACAGTTACTTCGATACTAATTATGGCAGAAAACAGTAACTTCGATACTTATTATGACAGGTAACAGTAACTTCGATACTAATTATGGCAGGTAACTGTAACTTCGATACTAATTATGACAGGTACCTGTAACTTCGTTACTAATTATGACAAGTAACTGTAATTTCGATAAAAATTATGGCACGTAACTGTAATTTCGATACTAATTATGACAGGTAATTGTAACTTCGATACTAATTATGACAAGTAACTCTAACTTCATTACAAATTATGACAAGTAACTGTAATTTCGATACAAAATATGGCAAGTAACTGTAACTTCATTACTAATTATGGCAGGTAACTGTAATTTCGATACAAATTATGGCAGGTAACAGTAACTTCGATAATAATTATGACAGGTAACTGCAACTTCGATACTAATTATGGCAGGTAACAGTAATTTCGATAATAATTAAGGCACGTAACTGTAATTTCGATAATAATTATGACAGGTGACTGTAACTTCGTTACTAATTATGGCAGGTAACTGTAATTTCGTTACTAATTATGACAAGTAACTGTAGCTTCGATACTAATTATGTCAGGTAACTGTAACTTCGTTACTAATTATGACAAGAAACTGTAATTTCGATACAAATTATGGCAGGTAACTGTACCTTCGATACTAATTATGACAGGTAACAGTAACTTCGATACTAATTATGACAGAAAACAGTAACTTCGATAGTTATTATGACAGGTAACAGTAACTTCGATACTAATTATGGCAGGTAACTGTAACTTCGATACTAATTATGACAGGTAACTGTAACTTCGATACTAATTATGACTAATAACTGTAACTTCATTACAAATTATGACAAGTAACTGTAATTTCGATACAAATTATGGCAGGTAACTGTAACTTCGAGACTAATTATGACAGGTAACAGTAACTTCGATACTAATTATGACAAATAACAGTTACTTCGATACTAATTATGACAAGTAACTGTAACTTCGAAACCAATTACGACAGGTAACTGTAACATCGTTACTAATTATGACAAGTAACTGTAATTTCGATACAAATTATGGCAGGTAACTGTAACTTCGATACTAATTATGACAGGTAACAGTAAATTCGATACTAATTATGACAAGTAACAGTTACTTCGATACTAATTATGACAAGTAACTGTAACTACGAAACTAATTATGACAGGTAACTGTAACATCATTACTAATTATGACATGTAACTGTAATTTCGATACAAATTATGGCAGGTAACTGTAACTTCGATACTAATTCTGACAGGTAACAGTAACTTCGATACTAATTATGACAAGTAACTGTAACTTCGATACTTATTATGACAAGTAACTGTAATTTCGATACAAATTGTGGGAGGTAACTGTCTCTTCGATACTAATTATGACAGGTAACAGTAACTTCGATACTAATTATGACAAGTAACTGTAACTTCGATACTAACTATGACAGGTAACTGTAACTTCGTTACTAATTATGACAAGTAACTGTAATTTCGATACAAATTATGGCAGGTAACTGTAACTTTGAGACTAATTATGACAGGTAACAGTAACTTCGATACTAATTATGACAAGTATCAGTTACTTCGATACTAATTATGACAGGTAACTGTAACTACGAAACTAATTATGACAGGTAACTGTAACATCATTACTAATTATGACATGTAACTGTAATTTCGATACAAATTATGGCAGGTAACTGTAACTTCGATACTAATTATGACAGGTAACAGTAACTGCGATACTAATTATGACAGGTAACAGTAACTTCGATACTAATTATGACAAGTAACTGTAACTTCGATACTAATTATGGCAGGTAACAGTTACTTCGATACTAATTATGGCAGGTAACTGTAAGTTCGATACTAATTATGACAGTTAACTGTAACTTCGTTACTAATTGTGAAAAGTAACTGTAATTTCGATACAAATTATGGCAGGTAACAGTAACTTCGATACTAATTATGACAGGTAACAGTAACTTCGATACTAATTATGACTAGTTACTGTAACTTCGATACTAATTATGACAGGTAACTGCAACTTCTTTACTAATTATGACAGGTAACTGTTATTTCGATACAAATTATGGCACGTAACTGTAATTTCGATACTAATTATGGCAGGTGACAGTAACTTCGATACTAATTATGACAAGTTACAGTAACTTCGATACTAATTATGACAGAAAACAGTAACTTCGATACTTATTATGACAGGTAACAGTAACTTCGATACTAATTATGGCAGGTAACTGTAACTTCGATACTAATTATGACAGGTACCTGTAACTTCGTTACTAATTATGACAAGTAACTGTAATTTCGATAAAAATTATGGCACGTAACTGTAATTTCGATACTAAATATGGCAGGTGACAGTAACTTCGATACTAATTATGACAAGTTACAGTAACTTCGATACTAATTATGACAGAAAACAGTAACTTCGATACTTATTATGACAGGTAACAGTAACTTCGATACTAATTATGGCAGGTAACGGTAACTTCGATACTAATTATGACAAGTAACTCTAACTTCATTACAAATTATGACAAGTAACTGTAATTTCGATACAAATTATGGCAGGTAACAGTAACTTCATTACTAATTATGGCAGGTAACTGTAATTTCGATACAAATTATGGCAGGTAACAGTAACTTCGATAATAATTATGACAGGTAACTGCAACTTCGATACTAATTATGGCAGGTAAATGTAATTTCGATAATAATTATGGCACATAACTGTAATTTCGACAATAATTATGACAGGTAACTGTAACTTCGTTACTAATTATGACAAGAAACTGTAATTTCGATACAAATTATGGCAGGTAACTGTACCTTCGATACTTATTATGACAGGTAACAGTAACTTCGATACTAATTATGACAGAAAACAGTAACTTCGATACTTATTATGACAGGTAACAGTAACTTCGATACTAATTATGGCAGGTAACTGTAACTTCGATACTAATTATGACAGGTAACTGTAACTTCGATACTAATTATGACTAATAACTCTAACTTCATTACAAATTATGACAAGTAACTGTAATTTCGATACAAATTATGGCAGGTAACTGTAACTTCGAGACTAATTATGACAGGTAACAGTAACATCGATACTAATTATGACAAGTAACAGTTACTTCGATACTAATTATGACAAGTAACTGTAACTTCGAAACCAATTACGACAGGTAACTGTAACATCGTTACTAATTATGACAAGTAACTGTAATTTCGATACAAATTATGGCAGGTAACTGTAACTTCGATACTAATTATGACAGGTAACTGTAAATTCGATACTAATTATGACAAGTAACAGTTACTTCGATACTAATTATGACAAGTAACTGTAACTACGAAACTAATTATGACAGGTAACTGTAACATCATTACTAATTATGACATGTAACTGTAATTTCGATACAAATTATGGCAGGTAACTGTAACTTCGATACTAATTATGACAGGTAACAGTAACTTCGATACTAATTATGACAAGTAACTGTAACTTCGATACTTATTATGACAGGTAACAGTAACTTCGATACTAATTATGACAAGTAACTCTAACTTCATTACAAATTATGAAAAATAACTGTAATTTCGATACAAATAGTGGCAGGTAACTGTAACTTCGTAAATAATTATGGCAGGTAACTGTAATTTCGATACAAATTATGGCAGGTAACTGTAACTTCGATACTAATTATGACAGGTAACTGTAACTTCGAAACTAATTATGACAGGTTACTGTAACATCGATACTAATTATGACAAGTAACTGTAATTTCGATACAAATTGTGGCAGGTAACTGTCTCTTCGATACTAATTATGACAGGTAACAGTAACTTCGATACTAATTATGACAAGTAACTGTAACTTCGATACTAACTATGACAGGTAACTGTAACTTCGTTACTAATTATGACAAGTAACTGTAATTTCGATACAAATTATGGCAGGTAACTGTAACTTTGAGACTAATTATGACAGGTAACAGTAACTTCGATACTAATTATGACAAGTATCAGTTACTTCGATACTAATTATGACAGGTAACTGTAACTACGAAACTAATTATGACAGGTAACTGTAACATCATTACTAATTATGACATGTAACTGTAATTTCGATACAAATTATGGCAGGTAACTGTAACTTCGATACTAATTATGACAGGTAACAGTAACTTCGATACTAATTATGACAGGTAACAGTAACTTCGATACTAATTATGACAAGTAACTGTAACTTCGATACTAATTATGGCAGGTAACAGTTACTTCGATACTAATTATGGCAGGTAACTGTAAGTTCGATACTAATTATGACAGTTAACTGTAACTTCGTTACTAATTGTGACAAGTAACTGTAATTTCGATACAAATTATGGCAGGTAACAGTAACTTCGATACTAATTATGACAGGTAACAGTAACTTCGATACTAATTATGACTAGTTACTGTAACTTCGATACTAATTATGACAGGTAACTGCAACTTCTTTACTAATTATGACAGGTAACTGTTATTTCGATACAAATTATGGCACGTAATTGTAATTTCGATACTAATTATGGCAGGTGACAGTAACTTCGATACTAATTATGACAAGTTACAGTAACTTCGATACTAATTATGACAGAAAACAGTAACTTCGATACTTATTATGACAGGTAACAGTAACTTCGATACTAATTATGGCAGGTAACTGTAACTTCGATACTAATTATGACAGGTACCTGTAACTTCGTTACTAATTATGACAAGTAACTGTAATTTCGATAAAAATTATGGCACGTAACTGTAATTTCGATACTAAATATGGCAGGTGACAGTAACTTCGATACTAATTATGACAAGTTACAGTAACTTCGATACTAATTATGTCAGAAAAGAGTAACTTCGATACTTATTATGACAGGTAACAGTAACTTCGATACTAATTA
The DNA here is from genome assembly GCA_946902985.2 of Meconema thalassinum. Lineage (NCBI taxonomy): Eukaryota > Metazoa > Arthropoda > Insecta > Orthoptera > Tettigoniidae > Meconema > Meconema thalassinum. The sequence goes on along the minus strand of OX336388.2, from coordinate 1,174,517,212 downwards.
TGGCAGGTAACGGTAACTTCGATACTAATTATGACAAGTAACTCTAACTTCATTACAAATTATGACAAGTAACTGTAATTTCGATACAAATTATGGCAGGTAACAGTAACTTCATTACTAATTATGGCAGGTAACTGTAATTTCGATACAAATTATGGCAGGTAACAGTAACTTCGATAATAATTATGACAGGTAACTGCAACTTCGATATTAATTATGGCAGGTAAATGTAATTTCGATAATAATTATGGCACGTAACTGTAATTTCGACAATAATTATGACAGGTAACTGTAACTTCGTTACTAATTATGACAAGAAACTGTAATTTCGATACAAATTATGGCAGGTAACTGTACCTTCGATACTTATTATGACAGGTAACAGTAACTTCGATACTAATTATGACAGAAAACAGTAACTTCGATACTTATTATGACAGGTAACAGTAACTTCGATACTAATTATGGCAGGTAACTGTAACTTCGATACTAATTATGACAGGTAACTGTAACTTCGATACTAATTATGACTAATAACTCTAACTTCATTACAAATTATGACAAGTAACTGTAATTTCGATACAAATTATGGCAGGTAACTGTAACTTCGAGACTAATTATGACAGGTAACAGTAACATCGATACTAATTATGACAAGTAACAGTTACTTCGATACTAATTATGACAAGTAACTGTAACTTCGAAACCAATTACGACAGGTAACTGTAACATCGTTACAAATTATGACAAGTAACTGTAATTTCGATACAAATTATGGCAGGTAACTGTAACTTCGATACTAATTATGACAGGTAACTGTAAATTCGATACTAATTATGACAAGTAACAGTTACTTCGATACTAATTATGACAAGTAACTGTAACTACGAAACTAATTATGACAGGTAACTGTAACATCATTACTAATTATGACATGTAACTGTAATTTCGATACAAATTATGGCAGGTAACTGTAACTTCGATACTAATTATGACAGGTAACAGTAACTTCGATACTAATTATGACAAGTAACTGTAACTTCGATACTTATTATGACAGGTAACAGTAACTTCGATACTAATTATGACAAGTAACTCTAACTTCATTACAAATTATGAAAAATAACTGTAATTTCGATACAAATAGTGGCAGGTAACTGTAACTTCGTAAATAATTATGGCAGGTAACTGTAATTTCGATACAAATTATGGCAGGTAACTGTAACTTCGATACTAATTATGACAGGTAACTGTAACTTCGAAACTAATTATGACAGGTAACTGTAACATCGATACTAATTATGACAAGTAACTGTAATTTCGATACAAATTGTGGCAGGTAACTGTCTCTTCGATACTAATTATGACAGGTAACAGTAACTTCGATACTAATTATGACAAGTAACTGTAACTTCGATACTAACTATGACAGGTAACTGTAACTTCGTTACTAATTATGACAAGTAACTGTAATTTCGATACAAATTATGGCAGGTAACTGTAACTTTGAAACTAATTATGACAGGTAACAGTAACTTCGATACTAATTATGACAAGTATCAGTTACTTCGATACCAATTATGACAGGTAACTGTAACTACGAAACTAATTATGACAGGTAACTGTAACATCATTACTAATTATGACATGTAACTGTAATTTCGATACAAATTATGGTAGGTAACTGTAACTTCGAAACTAATTATGACAGGTAACAGTAACTTCGATACTAATTATGACAAGTAACTGTAACTTCGATACTTATTATGACAGGTAACAGTAACTTCGATACTAATTATGACAAGTAACTCTAACTTCATTACAAATTATGAAAAATAACTGTAATTTCGATACAAATTATGGCAGGTAACTGTAACTTTGTAAATAATTATGGCAGGTAACTGTAATTTCGATACAAATTATGGCAGGTAACTGTAACTTCGATACTAATTATGACAGGTAACTGTAACTCCGATACTAATTATGACAAGTAACTCTAAATTCGTTACTAATTATGACAAGTAACTGTAATTTCGATACTAATTATGGCTGGTAACTGTAACTTCGTTACTAATTATGACAAGCAACTGTAATTTCGATACAAATTATGGCAGGTAACTGTAACGTCGATACTAATTATGACAAGTAACAGGAACTTCGGTACTAATTATGACAAGTAACTGTAACTTCGAAACTAATTATGACAGGTAAATGTAACATCGATAATAATTATGACAAGTAACTGTAATTTCGATACAAATTATGGCAGGTAACTGTAACTTCGATACTAATTATGACAGGTAACAGAAACGTCGATACTAATTATGACAAGTAACTGTATCTTCGATACTAATTATGACAGGTAACTGTAACTTCGATACTAATTATGACAAATAACTCTAACTTCATTACAAATTATGACAAGTAACTGTAATTTCGATACAAATTATGACAGGTAACTGTAACTTCGATGACAGGTAACTGTAACTTCGATACTTATTAAGACAAGTAACTGTAATTTCGATACAAATTATGGCAGGTAACTGTAACTTCGATACTTATTATGACAGGTAACAGTAACTTGGATAGTAATGATGACAAGTAACAGTAACTTCGATACTAATTATGACAAGTAACTGTAATTTCGATACTAATTATGACAGGTAACTGTAATTTCGATACTAATTATGACAGGTAACTGTAACTTCGATACTAATTATGACAGGTAACTGTAACTTCGATACTAATTATGACAAGTAACTGTAACTTCGATACTAATTATGACAAGTAACTGTAATTTCGATACAAATTTTGGCAGGTAACTGTAACTTCGATATTAATTATGACAAGTAACTGTAACTTCGTTACTAATTAAGACAAGAAACTGTAATTTCGATACAAATAATGGCAGGTAACTGTAACTTCGATACTATTTATGACAGGTAAAAGTAACTTCAATACTAATTATGACAGGTTACTGTAACTTCGCTACTAATTATGACAAGTAACTGTAATTTCGAAACAAATTATGACAGGTAACTGTAACTTCGTTAACAATTATGACAAGTAACTGTAATTTCGATACAAATTATGGCAGGTCACAGTAACTTCGATACTAATTAAGACAGGTAACTGTAACATCGATACTAATTATGACAAGGAACTGTAATTTCGATACAAATTATGACAGGTAACAGTAACTTCGATACTAATTATGACAGGTAACTGTAACTTCCTTACTAATTATGACAAGTAACTGTAATTTCGATACTAATTATGACAGGTAACTGTAACATCGATATTAATTATTACAAGTAACTGTAACTTCGTTACTAATTATGAGAAGTAACTGTAATTTCGGTACAAATTATGGCAGGTAACTGTAACTTCGAAACTAATTATGACAGGTAACAGTAACTTCGATACTAATTATGGCAAGTAACAGTTGCTTCGATACTAATTATGACAAGTAACTGTAACTTCGAAACTAATTATGACAGGTAACTGTAACATCGTTACTAATTATGACAAGTAACTGTCATTTCGATACAAATTATGGCGGGTAACTGTAACTTCGATACTAATTATGACTGGTAACAGTAACTTCGGTACTAATTATGACAAGTAACTGTAACTAAGATACTAATTATGACAGGTAACAGTAACTTCGATACTAATTATGACAAGTAACTCTAACTTCATTACAAATTATGACAAGTAACTGTAATTTCGATACAAATTATGGCAGGTAACTGTAACTTCGGTACTAATTATGGCAGGTAACTGTAATTTCGATACAAATTATGGCAGGTAACAGTAACTACGATACTAATTATGACAAGTAACTCTAACTTCGTTACTAATTATGACAAATAACTGTAATTTTGATAAAAAATTATGACAGGTAATTGTAACTTCGATACTAATTATGACAGGTAACAGTAACTTCGATACTAATTATGACAGGTAACTGTAACTTCGTTACTAATTATGACAAGTAACTGTAATTTCGATACTAATTATGGCTGGTAACTGTAACTTCGTTACTAATTATGACAAGTAACTGTAATTTCGATACAAATTATGGCAGGTAACTGTAACTTCGATACTAATGAAGGCAGAAAACAGTAACTTCGATACTAATTATGGCAGGTAACAGTTACTTCGATACTAATAATGGCAGGTAACTGTAAGTTCGATACTAATTATGACAGTTAACTGTAACTTCGTTACTAATTGTGACAAGTAACGGTAATTTAGATACAAATTATGGCAGGTAACAGTAACTTCGATACTAATTATGACAGGTAACAGTAACTTCGATATTAATTATGACTAGTTACTGTAACTTCGATACTAATTATGACAGGTAACTGCAATTTCTTTACTAATTATGACAAGTAACTGTTATTTCGATACAAATTATGGCACGTAACTGTAATTTCGATACTAATTATGGCAGGTGACAGTAACTTCGATACTAATTATGACAAGTTAGAGTAACTTCGATACTAATTATGACAGAAAACAGTAACTTCGATACTTATTATGACAGGTAACAGTAACTTCGATACTAATTATGGCAGGTAACTGTAACTTCGATACTAATTATGACAGGTACCTGTAACTTCGTTACTAATTATGACAAGTAACTGTAATTTCGATAAAAATTATGGCACGTAACTGTAATTTCGATACTAATTATGACAGGTAATTGTAACTTCGATACTAATTATGACAAGTAACTCTAACTTCATTACAAATTATGACAAGTAACTGTAATTTCGATACAAAATATGGCAAGTAACTGTAACTTCATTACTAATTATGGCAGGTAACTGTAATTTCGATACAAATTATGGCAGGTAACAGTAACTTCGATAATAATAATGACAGGTAACTGCAACTTCGATACTAATTATGGCAGGTAACTGTAATTTCGATAATAATTATGGCACGTAACTGTAATTTCGATAATAATTATGACAGGTAACTGTAACTTCGTTACTAATTATGGCAGGTAACTGTAATTTCGTTACTAATTATGACAAGTAACTGTAGCTTCGATACTAATTATGTCAGGTAACTGTAACTTCGTTACTAATTATGACAAGAAACTGTAATTTCGATACAAATTATGGCAGGTAACTGTACCTTCGATACTAATTATGACAGGTAACAGTAACTTCGATACTAATTATGACAGAAAACAGTAACTTCGATACTTATTATGACAGGTAACAGTAACTTCGATACTAATTATGGCAGGTAACTGTAACTTCGATACTAATTATGACAGGTAACTGTAACTTCGATACTAATTATGACTAATAACTCTAACTTCATTACAAATTATGACAAGTAACTGTAATTTCGATACAAATTATGGCAGGTAACTGTAACTTCGAGACTAATTATGACAGGTAACAGTAACTTCGATACTAATTATGACAAGTAACTGTAACTTCGATACTTATTATGACAGGTAACAGTAACTTCGATACTAATTATGACAAGTAACTCTAACTTCATTACAAATTATGACAAGTAACTGTAATTTCGATACAAATTATGGCAGGTAACTGTAACTTCGTTACTAATTATGGCAGGTAACTGTAATTTCGATACAAATTATGGCAGGTAACAGTAACTACGATACTATATATGACAGGTAACTGTAACTCCGATACTAATTATGACAAGTAACTCTAACTTCGTTACTAATTATGACAAATAACTGTAATTTTGATAAAAAATTATGGCAGGTAATTGTAACTTCGATACTAATTATGACAGGTAACAGTAACTTCGATACTAATTATGACAGGTAACTGTAACTTCGTTACTAATGATGACAAGTAACTGTAATTTCGATACTAATTATGGCTGGTTACTGTAACTTCGTTACTAATTATGACAAGTAACTGTAATTTCGATACAAATTATGGCAGGTAACTGTAACTTCGATACTAATGATGACAGAAAACAGTAACTTCGATACTAATTATGGCAGGTAACAGTTACTTCGATACTAATTATGGCAGGTAACTGTAAGTTCGATACTAATTATGACAGTTAACTGTAACTTCGTTACTAATTGTGACAAGTAACGGTAATTTCGATACAAATTATGGCAGGTAACAGTAACTTCGATACTAATTATGACAGGTAACAGTAACTTCGATACTAATTATGAATAGTTACTGTAACTTCGATACTAATTATGACAGGTAACTGCAACTTCTTTACTAATTATGACAGGTAACTGTTATTTCGATACAAATTATGGCACGTAACTGTAATTTCGATACTAATTATGGCAGGTGACAGTAACTTCGATACTAATTATGACAAGTTACAGTAACTTCGATACTAATTATGACAGAAAACAGTAACTTCGATACTTATTATGACAGGTAACAGTAACTTCGATACTAATTATGGCAGGTAACTGTAACTTCGATACTAATTATGACAGGTACCTGTAACTTCGTTACTAATTATGACAAGTAACTGTAATTTCGATAAAAATTATGGCACGTAACTGTAATTTCGATACTAATTATGGCAGGTGACAGTAACTTCGATACTAATTATGACAAGTTACAGTAACTTCGATACTAATTATGACAGAAAACAGTAACTTCGATACTTATTATGACAGGTAACAGTAACTTCGATACTAATTATGGCAGGTAACGGTAACTTCGATACTAATTATGACAAGTAACTCTAACTTCATTACAAATTATGACAAGTAACTGTAATTTCGATACAAATTAGGGCAGGTAACAGTAACTTCATTACTAATTATGGCAGGTAACTGTAATTTCGATACAAATTATGGCAGGTAACAGTAACTTCGATAATAATTATGACAGGTAACTGCAACTTCGATACTAATTATGGCAGGTAACTGTAATTTCGATAATAATTATGGCACGTAACTGTAATTTCGACAATAATTATGACAGGTAACTGTAACTTCGTTACTAATTATGACAAGAAACTGTAATTTCGATACAAATTATGGCAGGTAACTGTACCTCCGATACTTATTATGACAGGTAACAGTAACTTCGATACTAATTATGACAGAAAACAGTAACTTCGATACTTATTATGACAGGTAACAGTAACTTCGATACTAATTATGGCAGGTAACTGTAACTTCGATACTAATTATGACAGGTAACTGTAACTTCGATACTAATTATGACTAATAACTCTAACTTCATTACAAATTATGACAAGTAACTGTAATTTCGATACAAATTATGGCAGGTAACTGTAACTTCGAGACTAATTATGACAGGTAACAGTAACATCGATACTAATTATGACAAGTAACAGTTACTTCGATACTAATTATGACAAGTAACTGTAATTTCGATACAAATTATGGTAGGTAACTGTAACTTCGATACTAATTATGACAGGTAACTGTAAATTCGATACTAATTATGACAAGTAACAGTTACTTCGATACTAATTATGACAAGTAACTGTAACTACGAAACTAATTATGACAGGTAACTGTAACATCATTACTAATTATGACATGTAACTGTAATTTCGATACAAATTATGGCAGGTAACTGTAACTTCGATACTAATTATGACAGGTAACAGTAACTTCGATACTAATTATGACAAGTAACTGTAACTTCGATACTTATTATGACAGGTAACAGTAACTTCGATACTAATTATGACAGGTAACTGTAACTTCGATACTAATTATGACTAATAACTCTAACTTCATTACAAATTATGACAAGTAACTGTAATTTCGATACAAATTATGACAGGTAACAGTAACTTCGATACTAATTATGGCAGGTAACTGTAACTTCGAAACCAATTACGACAGGTGACTGTGACATCGTTACTAATTATGACAAGTAACTGTAATTTCGGTACAAATTATGGCAGGTAACTGTAACTTCGATACTAATTATGACAGGTAACTGTAAATTCGATACTAATTATGACAAGTAACAGTAACTTCGATACTAATTATGACAAGTAACTGTAACTACGAAACTAATTATGACAGGTAACTGTAACATCATTACTAATTATGACATGTAACTGTAATTTCGATACAAATTATGGCAGGTAACTGTAACTTCGATACTAATTATGACAGGTAACAGTAACTTCGATACTAATTATGACAAGTAACTGTAACTTCGATACTGATTATGACAGGTAACAGTAACTTCGATACTAATTATGACAAGTAACTCTAACTTCATTACAAATTATGAAAAATAACTGTAATTTCGATACAAATAGTGGCAGGTAACTGTAACTTCGTAAATAATTATGGCAGGTAACTGTAATTTCGATACAAATTATAGCAGGTAACTGTAACTTCGATACTAATTATGACAGGTAACTGTAACTTCGAAACTAATTATGACAGGTAACTGTAACATCGATACTTATTATGACAAGTAACTGTAATTTCGATACAAATTGTGGCAGGTAACTGTCTCTTCGATACTAATTATGACAGGTAACAGTAACTTCGATACTAATTATGACAAGTAACTGTAACTTCGATACTAACTATGACAGGTAACTGTAACTTCGTTACTAATTATGACAAGTAACTGTAATTTCGATACAAATTATGGCAGGTAACTGTAACTTTGAGACTAATTATGACAGGTAACAGTAACTTCGATACTAATTATGACAAGTATCAGTTACTTCGATACTAATTATGACAGGTAACTGTAACTACGAAACTAATTATGACAGGTAACTGTAACATCATTACTAATTATGACATGTAACTGTAATTTCGATACAAATTATGGCAGGTAACTGTAACTTCGATACTAATTATGACAGGTAACAGTAACTTCGATACTAATTATGACAAGTAACTGTAACTTCGATACTTATTATGACAGGTAACAGTAACTTCGATACTAATTATGACAAGTAACTCTAACTTCATTACAAATTATGAAAAATAACTGTAATTTCGATACAAATTATGGCAGGTAACTGTAACTTTGTAAATAATTATGGCAGGTAACTGTAATTTCGATACAAATTATGGCAGGTAACTGTAACTTCGATACTAATTATGACAGGTAACTGTAACTCCGATACTAATTATGACAAGTAACTCTAAATTCGTTACTAATTATGACAAGTAACTGTAATTTCGATACTAATTATGGCTGGTAACTGTAACTTCGTTACTAATTATGACAAGCAACTGTAATTTCGATACAAATTATGGCAGGTAACTGTAACGTCGATACTAATTATGACAAGTAACAGGAACTTCGGTACTAATTATGACAAGTAACTGTAACTTCGAAACTAATTATGACAGGTAAATGTAACATCGATAATAATTATGACAAGTAACTGTAATTTCGATACAAATTATGGCAGGTAACTGTAACTTCGATACTAATTATGACAGGTAACAGAAACGTCGATACTAATTATGACAAGTAACTGTATCTTCGATACTAATTATGACAGGTAACTCTAACTTCGATACTAATTATGACAAATAACTCTAACTTCATTACAAATTATGACAAGTAACTGTAATTTCGATACAAATTATGGCAGGTAACTGTAACTTCGATGACAGGTAACTGTAACTTCGATGACAGGTAACTGCAACTTCGATACTTATTAAGACAAGTAACTGTAATTTCGATACAAATTATGGCAGGTAACTGTAACTTCGATACTTATTATGACAGGTAACAGTAACTTCGAAAGTAATGATGACAAATAACAGTAACTTCGATACTAATTATGACAAGTAACTGTAATTTCGATACTAATTATGACAGGTAACTGTAATTTCGATACTAATTATGACAGGTAACTGTAACTTCGATACTAATTATGACAGGTAACTGTATCTTCGATACTAATTATGACAAGTAACTGTAACTTCGATACTAATTATGACAAGTAACTGTAATTTCGATACAAATTTTGGCAGGTAACTGTAACTTCGATATTAATTATGACAAGTAACTGTAACTTCGTTACTAATTAAGACAAGAAACTGTAATTTCGATACAAATAATGGCAGGTAACTGTAACTTCGATACTATTTATGACAGGTAAAAGTAACTTCAATACTAATTATGACAGGTTACTGTAACTTCGCTACTAATTATGACAAGTAACTGTAATTTCGAAACAAATTATGACAGGTAACTGTAACTTCGTTAACAATTATGACAAGTAACTGTAATTTCGATACAAATTATGGCGGGTCACAGTAACTTCGATACTAATTAAGACAGGTAACTGTAACATCGATACTAATTATGACAAGGAACTGTAATTTCGATACAAATTATGACAGGTAACAGTAACTTCGAAACTAATTATGACAGGTAACAGTAACTTCGATACTTATTATGACAAGTAACAGTTGCTTCGATAGTAATTATGACAAGTAACTGTAACTTCGAAACTAATTATGACAGGTAACTGTAACATCGTTACTAATTATGACAAGTAACTGTCATTTCGATACAAATTATGGCGGGTAACTGTAACTTCGATACTAATTATGACTGGTAACAGTAACTTCGGTACTAATTATGACAAGTAACTGTAACTAAGATACTAATTAGGACAGGTAACAGTAACTTCGATACTAATTATGACAAGTAACTCTAACTTCATTACAAATTATGACAAGTAACTGTAATTTCGATACAAATTATGGCAGGTAACTGTAACTTCGTTACTAATTATGGCAGGTAACTGTAATTTCGATACAAATTATGGCAGGTAACAGTAACTACGATACTATATATGACAGGTAACTGTAACTCCGATACTAATTATGACAAGTAACTCTAACTTCGTTACTAATTATGACAAATAACTGTAATTTTGATTAAAAAAATTATGGCAGATAATTGTAACTTCGATACTAATTATGACAGGTAACAGTAACTTCGATACAAATTATGACAAATAACTGTAATTTTGATAAAAAATTATGGCAGGTAATTGTAACTTCGATACTAATTATGACAGGTAACAGTAACTTCGATACTAATTATGACAGGTAACTGTAACTTCGTTACTAATTATGACAAGTAACTGTAATTTCGATACTAATTATGGCTGGTTACTGTAACTTCGTTACTAATTATGACATGTAACTGTAATTTCGATACAAATTATGGCAGGTAACTGTAACTTCGATACTAATGATGACAGAAAACAGTAACTTCGATACTAATTATGGCAGGTAACAGTTACTTCGATACTAATTATGGCAGGTAACTGTAAGTTCGATACTAATTATGACAGTTAACTGTAACTTCGTTGCTAATTGTGACAAGTAACGGTAATTTCGATACAAATTATGGCAGGTAACAGTAACTTCGATACTAATTATGACAGGTAACAGTAACTTCGATACTAATTATGACTAGTTACTGTAACTTCGATACTAATTATGACAGGTAACTGCAACTTCTTTACTAATTATGACAGGTAACTGTTATTTCGATACAAATTATGGCACGTAACTGTAATTTCGATACTAATTATGGCAGGTGACAGTAACTTCGATACTAATTATGACAAGTTACAGTAACTTCGATACTAATTATGACAGAAAACAGTAACTTCGATACTTATTATGACAGGTAACAGTAACTTCGATACTAATTATGGCAGGTAACTGTAACTTCGATACTAATTATGACAGGTACCTGTAACTTCGTTACTAATTATGACAAGTAACTGTAATTTCGATAAAAATTATGGCACGTAACTGTAAATTCGATACTAATTATGGCAGGTGACAGTAACTTCGATACTAATTATGACAAGTTACAGTAACTTCGATACTAATTATGACAGAAAACAGTAACTTCGATACTTGTTATGACAGGTAACAGTAACTTCGATACTAATTATGGCAGGTAACGGTAACTTCGATACTAATTATGACAAGTAACTCTAACTTCATTACAAATTATGACAAGTAACTGTAATTTCGATACAAATTATGGCAGGTAACTGTAACTTCGAGACTAATTATGACAGGTAACAGTAACATCGATACTAATTATGACAAGTAACAGTTACTTCGATACTAATTATGACAAGTAACTGTAACTTCGAAATCAATTACGACAGGTGACTGTGACATCGTTACTAATTATGACAAGTAACTGTAATTTCGATACAAATTATGGCAGGTAACTGTAACTTCGATACTAATTATGACAGGTAACTGTAAATTCGATACTAATTATGACAAGTAACAGTTACTTCGATACTAATTATGACAAGTAACTGTAACTACGAAACTAATTATGACAGGTAACTGTAACATCATTACTAATTATGACATGTAACTGTAATTTCGATACAAATTATGGCAGGTAACTGTAACTTCGATACTAATTATGACAGGTAACAGTAACTTCGATACTAATTATGACAAGTAACTGTAACTTCGATACTTATTATGACAGGTAACAGTAACTTCGATACTAATTATGACAAGTAACTCTAACTTCATTACAAATTATGAAAAATAACTGTAATTTCGATACAAATAGTGGCAGGTAACTGTAACTTCGTAAATAATTATGGCAGGTAACTGTAATTTCGATACAAATTATAGCAGGTAACTGTAACTTCGATACTAATTATGACAGGTAACTGTAACTTCGAAACTAATTATGACAGGTAACTGTAACATCGATACTTATTATGACAAGTAACTGTAATTTCGATACAAATTGTGGCAGGTAACTGTCTCTTCGATACTAATTATGACAGGTAACAGTAACTTCGATACTAATTATGACAAGTAACTGTAACTTCGATACTAACTATGACAGGTAACTGTAACTTCGTTACTAATTATGACAAGTAACTGTAATTTCGATACAAATTATGGCAGGTAACTGTAACTTTGAGACTAATTATGACAGGTAACAGTAACTTCGATACTAATTATGACAAGTATCAGTTACTTCGATACTAATTATGACAGGTAACTGTAACTACGAAACTAATTATGACAGGTAACTGTAACATCATTACTAATTATGACATGTAACTGTAATTTCGATACAAATTATGGCAGGTAACTGTAACTTCGATGCTAATTATGACAGGTAACAGTAACTTCGATACTAATTATGACAAGTAACTGTAACTTCGATACTTATTATGACAGGTAACAGTAACTTCGATACTAATTATGACAAGTAACTCTAACTTCATTACAAATTATGAAAAATAACTGTAATTTCGATACAAATTATGGCAGGTAACTGTAACTTTGTAAATAATTATGGCAGGTAACTGTAATTTCGATACAAATTATGGCAGGTAACTGTAACTTCGATACTAATTATGACAGGTAACTGTAACTCCGATACTAATTATGACAAGTAACTCTAAATTCGTTACTAATTATGACAAGTAACTGTAATTTCGATACTAATTATGGCTGGTAACTGTAACTTCGTTACTAATTATGACAAGCAACTGTAATTTCGATACAAATTATGGCAGGTAACTGTAACGTCGATACTAATTATGACAAGTAACAGGAACTTCGGTACTAATTATGACAAGTAACTGTAACTTCGAAACTAATTATGACAGGTAAATGTAACATCGATAATAATTATGACAAGTAACTGTAATTTCGATACAAATTATGGCAGGTAACTGTAACTTCGATACTAATTATGACAGGTAACAGAAACGTCGATACTAATTATGACAAGTAACTGTATCTTCGATACTAATTATGACAGGTAACTCTAACTTCGATACTAATTATGACAAATAACTCTAACTTCATTACAAATTATGACAAGTAACTGTAATTTCGATACAAATTATGGCAGGTAACTGTAACTTCGATGACAGGTAACTGTAACTTCGATGACAGGTAACTGCAACTTCGATACTTATTAAGACAAGTAACTGTAATTTCGATACAAATTATGGCAGGTAACTGTAACTTCGATACTTATTATGACAGGTAACAGTAACTTCGAAAGTAATGATGACAAATAACAGTAACTTCGATACTAATTATGACAAGTAACTGTAATTTCGATACTAATTATGACAGGTAACTGTAATTTCGATACTAATTATGACAGGTAACTGTAACTTCGATACTAATTATGACAGGTAATTGTATCTTCGATACTAATTATGACAAGTAACTGTAACTTCGATACTAATTATGACAAGTAACTGTAATTTCGATACAAATTTTGGCAGGTAACTGTAACTTCGATATTAATTATGACAAGTAACTGTAACTTCGTTACTAATTAAGACAAGAAACTGTAATTTCGATACAAATAATGGCAGGTAACTGTAACTTCGATACTATTTATGACAGGTAAAAGTAACTTCAATACTAATTATGACAGGTTACTGTAACTTCGCTACTAATTATGACAAGTAACTGTAATTTCGAAACAAATTATGACAGGTAACTGTAACTTCGTTAACAATTATGACAAGTAACTGTAATTTCGATACAAATTATGGCAGGTCACAGTAACTTCGATACTAATTAAGACAGGTAACTGTAACATCGATACTAATTATGACAAGGAACTGTAATTTCGATACAAATTATGACAGGTAACAGTAACTTCGAAACTAATTATAACAGGTAACAGTAACTTCGATACTTATTATGACAAGTAACAGTTGCTTCGATAGTAATTATGACAAGTAACTGTAACTTCGAAACTAATTATGACAGGTAACTGTAACATCGTTACTAATTATGACAAGTAACTGTCATTTCGATACAAATTATGGCGGGTAACTGTAACTTCGATACTAATTATGACTGGTAACAGTAACTTCGGTACTAATTATGACAAGTAACTGTAACTAAGATACTAATTAGGACAGGTAACAGTAACTTCGATACTAATTATGACAAGTAACTCTAACTTCATTACAAATTATGACAAGTAACTGTAATTTCGATACAAATTATGGCAGGTAACTGTAACTTCGTTACTAATTATGGCAGGTAACTGTAATTTCGATACAAATTATGGCAGGTAACAGTAACTACGATACTATATATGACAGGTAACTGTAACTCCGATACTAATTATGACAAGTAACTCTAACTTCGTTACTAATTATGACAAATAACTGTAATTTTGATTAAAAAAATTATGGCAGATAATTGTAACTTCGATACTAATTATGACAGGTAACAGTAACTTCGATACTAATTATGACAAATAACTGTAATTTTGATAAAAAATTATGGCAGGTAATTGTAACTTCGATACTAATTATGACAGGTAACAGTAACTTCGATACTAATTATGACAGGTAACTGTAACTTCGTTACTAATAATGACAAGTAACTGTAATTTCGATACTAATTATGGCTGGTTACTGTAACTTCGTTACTAATTATGACATGTAACTGTAATTTCGATACAAATTATGGCAGGTAACTGTAACTTCGATACTAATGATGACAGAAAACAGTAACTTCGATACTAATTATGGCAGGTAACAGTTACTTCGATACTAATTATGGCAGGTAACTGTAAGTTCGATACTAATTATGACAGTTAACTGTAACTTCGTTACTAATTGTGACAAGTAACGGTAATTTCGATACAAATTATGGCAGGTAACAGTAACTTCGATACTAATTATGACAGGTAACAGTAACTTCGATACTAATTATGACTAGTTACTGTAACTTCGATACTAATTATGACAGGTAACTGCAACTTCTTTACTAATTATGACAGGTAACTGTTATTTCGATACAAATTATGGCACGTAACTGTAATTTCGATACTAATTATGGCAGGTGACAGTAACTTCGATACTAATTATGACAAGTTACAGTAACTTCGATACTAATTATGACAGAAAACAGTAACTTCGATACTTATTATGACAGGTAACAGAAACTTCGATACTAATTATGGCAGGTAACTGTAACTTCGATACTAATTATGACAGGTACCTGTAACTTCGTTACTAATTATGACAAGTAACTGTAATTTCGATAAAAATTATGGCACGTAACTGTAATTTCGATACTAATTATGGCAGGTGACAGTAACTTCGTACTAATTATGACAAGTTACAGTAACTTCGATACTAATTATGACAGAAAACAGTAACTTCGATACTTATTATGACAGGTAACAGTAACTTCGATACTAATTATGGCAGGTAACGGTAACTTCGATACTAATTATGACAAGTAACTCTAACTTCATTACAAATTATGACAAGTAACTGTAATTTCGATACAAATTATGGCAGGTAACTGTAACTTCGAGACTAATTATGACAGGTAACAGTAACATCGATACTAATTATGACAAGTAACAGTTACTTCGATACTAATTATGACAAGTAACTGTAACTTCGAAATCAATTACGACAGGTGACTGTGACATCGTTACTAATTATGACAAGTAACTGTAATTTCGATACAAATTATGGCAGGTAACTGTAACTTCGATACTAATTATGACAGGTAACTGTAAATTCGATACTAATTATGACAAGTAACAGTTACTTCGATACTAATTATGACAAGTAACTGTAACTACGAAACTAATTATGACAGGTAACTGTAACATCATTACTAATTATGACATGTAACTGTAATTTCGATACAAATTATGGCAGGTAACTGTAACTTCGATACTAATTATGACAGGTAACAGTAACTTCGATACTAATTATGACAAGTAACTGTAACTTCGATACTTATTATGACAGGTAACAGTAACTTCGATACTAATTATGACAAGTAACTCTAACTTCATTACAAATTATGAAAAATAACTGTAATTTCGATACAAATAGTGGCAGGTAACTGTAACTTCGTAAATAATTATGGCAGGTAACTGTAATTTCGATACAAATTATAGCAGGTAACTGTAACTTCGATACTAATTATGACAGGTAACTGTAACTTCGAAACTAATTATGACAGGTAACTGTAACATCGATACTTATTATGACAAGTAACTGTAATTTCGATACAAATTGTGGCAGGTAACTGTCTCTTCGATACTAATTATGACAGGTAACAGTAACTTCGATACTAATTATGACAAGTAACTGTAACTTCGATACTAACTATGACAGGTAACTGTAACTTCGTTACTAATTATGACAAGTAACTGTAATTTCGATACAAATTATGGCAGGTAACTGTAACTTTGAGACTAATTATGACAGGTAACAGTAACTTCGATACTAATTATGACAAGTATCAGTTACTTCGATACTAATTATGACAGGTAACTGTAACTACGAAACTAATTATGACAGGTAACTGTAACATCATTACTAATTATGACATGTAACTGTAATTTCGATACAAATTATGGCAGGTAACTGTAACTTCGATGCTAATTATGACAGGTAACAGTAACTTCGATACTAATTATGACAAGTAACTGTAACTTCGATACTTATTATGACAGGTAACAGTAACTTCGATACTAATTATGACAAGTAACTCTAACTTCATTACAAATTATGAAAAATAACTGTAATTTCGATACAAATTATGGCAGGTAACTGTAACTTTGTAAATAATTATGGCAGGTAACTGTAATTTCGATACAAATTATGGCAGGTAACTGTAACTTCGATACTAATTATGACAGGTAACTGTAACTCCGATACTAATTATGACAAGTAACTCTAAATTCGTTACTAATTATGACAAGTAACTGTAATTTCGATACTAATTATGGCTGGTAACTGTAACTTCGTTACTAATTATGACAAGCAACTGTAATTTCGATACAAATTATGGCAGGTAACTGTAACGTCGATACTAATTATGACAAGTAACAGGAACTTCGGTACTAATTATGACAAGTAACTGTAACTTCGAAACTAATTATGACAGGTAAATGTAACATCGATAATAATTATGACAAGTAACTGTAATTTCGATACAAATTATGGCAGGTAACTGTAACTTCGATACTAATTATGACAGGTAACAGAAACGTCGATACTAATTATGACAAGTAACTGTATCTTCGATACTAATTATGACAGGTAACTCTAACTTCGATACTAATTATGACAAATAACTCTAACTTCATTACAAATTATGACAAGTAACTGTAATTTCGATACAAATTATGGCAGGTAACTGTAACTTCGATGACAGGTAACTGTAACTTCGATGACAGGTAACTGCAACTTCGATACTTATTAAGACAAGTAACTGTAATTTCGATACAAATTATGGCAGGTAACTGTAACTTCGATACTTATTATGACAGGTAACAGTAACTTCGAAAGTAATGATGACAAATAACAGTAACTTCGATACTAATTATGACAAGTAACTGTAATTTCGATACTAATTATGACAGGTAACTGTAATTTCGATACTAATTATGACAGGTAACTGTAACTTCGATACTAATTATGACAGGTAACTGTATCTTCGATACTAATTATGACAAGTAACTGTAACTTCGATACTAATTATGACAAGTAACTGTAATTTCGATACAAATTTTGGCAGGTAACTGTAACTTCGATATTAATTATGACAAGTAACTGTAACTTCGTTACTAATTAAGACAAGAAACTGTAATTTCGATACAAATAATGGCAGGTAACTGTAACTTCGATACTATTTATGACAGGTAAAAGTAACTTCAATACTAATTATGACAGGTTACTGTAACTTCGCTACTAATTATGACAAGTAACTGTAATTTCGAAACAAATTATGACAGGTAACTGTAACTTCGTTAACAATTATGACAAGTAACTGTAATTTCGATACAAATTATGGCAGGTCACAGTAACTTCGATACTAATTAAGACAGGTAACTGTAACATCGATACTAATTATGACAAGGAACTGTAATTTCGATACAAATTATGACAGGTAACAGTAACTTCGAAACTAATTATAACAGGTAACAGTAACTTCGATACTTATTATGACAAGTAACAGTTGCTTCGATAGTAATTATGACAAGTAACTGTAACTTCGAAACTAATTATGACAGGTAACTGTAACATCGTTACTAATTATGACAAGTAACTGTCATTTCGATACAAATTATGGCGGGTAACTGTAACTTCGATACTAATTATGACTGGTAACAGTAACTTCGGTACTAATTATGACAAGTAACTGTAACTAAGATACTAATTAGGACAGGTAACAGTAACTTCGATACTAATTATGACAAGTAACTCTAACTTCATTACAAATTATGACAAGTAACTGTAATTTCGATACAAATTATGGCAGGTAACTGTAACTTCGTTACTAATTATGGCAGGTAACTGTAATTTCGATACAAATTATGGCAGGTAACAGTAACTACGATACTATATATGACAGGTAACTGTAACTCCGATACTAATTATGACAAGTAACTCTAACTTCGTTACTAATTATGACAAATAACTGTAATTTTGATTTAAAAAATTATGGCAGATAATTGTAACTTCGATACTAATTATGACAGGTAACAGTAACTTCGATACTAATTATGACAAATAACTGTAATTTTGATAAAAAATTATGGCAGGTAATTGTAACTTCGATACTAATTATGACAGGTAACAGTAACTTCGATACTAATTATGACAGGTAACTGTAACTTCGTTACTAATAATGACAAGTAACTGTAATTTCGATACTAATTATGGCTGGTTACTGTAACTTCGTTACTAATTATGACATGTAACTGTAATTTCGATACAAATTATGGCAGGTAACTGTAACTTCGATACTAATGATGACAGAAAACAGTAACTTCGATACTAATTATGGCAGGTAACAGTTACTTCGATACTAATTATGGCAGGTAACTGTAAGTTCGATACTAATTATGACAGTTAACTGTAACTTCGTTACTAATTGTGACAAGTAACGGTAATTTCGATACAAATTATGGCAGGTAACAGTAACTTCGATACTAATTATGACAGGTAACAGTAACTTCGATACTAATTATGACTAGTTACTGTAACTTCGATACTAATTATGACAGGTAACTGCAACTTCTTTACTAATTATGACAGGTAACTGTTATTTCGATACAAATTATGGCACGTAACTGTAATTTCGATACTAATTATGGCAGGTGACAGTAACTTCGATACTAATTATGACAAGTTACAGTAACTTCGATACTAATTATGACAGAAAACAGTAACTTCGATACTTATTATGACAGGTAACAGAAACTTCGATACTAATTATGGCAGGTAACTGTAACTTCGATACTAATTATGACAGGTACCTGTAACTTCGTTACTAATTATGACAAGTAACTGTAATTTCGATAAAAATTATGGCACGTAACTGTAATTTCGATACTAATTATGGCAGGTGACAGTAACTTCGTACTAATTATGACAAGTTACAGTAACTTCGATACTAATTATGACAGAAAACAGTAACTTCGATACTTATTATGACAGGTAACAGTAACTTCGATACTAATTATGGCAGGTAACGGTAACTTCGATACTAATTATGACAAGTAACTCTAACTTCATTACAAATTATGACAAGTAACTGTAATTTCGATACAAATTATGGCAGGTAACTGTAACTTCGAGACTAATTATGACAGGTAACAGTAACATCGATACTAATTATGACAAGTAACAGTTACTTCGATACTAATTATGACAAGTAACTGTAACTTCGAAACCAATTACGACAGGTGACTGTGACATCGTTACTAATTATGACAAGTAACTGTAATTTCGATACAAATTGTGGCAGGTAACTGTAACTTCGATACTAATTATGACAGGTAACTGTAAATTCGATACTAATTATGACAAGTAACAGTTACTTCGATACTAATTATGACAAGTAACTGTAACTACGAAACTAATTATGACAGGTAACTGTAACATCATTACTAATTATGACATGTAACTGTAATTTCGATACAAATTATGGCAGATAACTGTAACTTCGATACTAATTATGACAGGTAACAGTAACTTCGATACTAATTATGACAAGTAACTGTAACTTCGATACTTATTATGACAGGTAACAGTAACTTCGATACTAATTATGACAAGTAACTCTAACTTCATTACAAATTATGAAAAATAACTGTAATTTCGATACAAATAGTGGCAGGTAACTGTAACTTCGTAAATAATTATGGCAGGTAACTGTAATTTCGATACAAATTATAGCAGGTAACTGTAACTTCGATACTAATTATGACAGGTAACTGTAACTTCGAAACTAATTATGACAGGTAACTGTAACATCGATACTTATTATGACAAGTAACTGTAATTTCGATACAAATTGTGGCAGGTAACTGTCTCTTCGATACTAATTATGACAGGTAACAGTAACTTCGATACTAATTATGACAAGTAACTGTAACTTCGATACTAACTATGACAGGTAACTGTAACTTCGTTACTAATTATGACAAGTAACTGTAATTTCGATACAAATTATGGCAGGTAACTGTAACTTTGAGACTAATTATGATAGGTAACAGTAACTTCGATACTAATTATGACAAGTATCAGTTACTTCGATACTAATTATGACAGGTAACTGTAACTACGAAACTAATTATGACAGGTAACTGTAACATCATTACTAATTATGCCATGTAACTGTAATTTCGATACAAATTATGGCAGGTAACTGTAACTTCGATACTAATTATGACAGGTAACAGTAACTTCGATACTAATTATGACAAGTAACTGTAACTTCGATACTTATTATGACAGGTAACAGTAACTTCGATACTAATTATGACAAGTAACTCTAACTTCATTACAAATTATGAAAAATAACTGTAATTTCGATACAAATTATGGCAGGTAACTGTAACTTTGTAAATAATTATTGCAGGTAACTGTAATTTCGATACAAATTATGGCAGGTAACTGTAACTTCGATACTAATTATGACAGGTAACTGTAACTCCGATACTAATTATGACAAGTAACTCTAAATTCGTTACTAATTATGACAAGTAACTGTAATTTCGATACTAATTATGGCTGGTAACTGTAACTTCGTTACTAATTATGACAAGCAACTGTAATTTCGATACAAATTATGGCAGGTAACTGTAACGTCGATACTAATTATGACAAGTAACAGGAACTTCGGTACTAATTATGACAAGTAACTGTAACTTCGAAACTAATTATGACAGGTAAATGTAACATCATTACTAATTATGACATGTAACTGTAATTTCGATACAAATTATGGCAGGTAACTGTAACTTCGATACTAATTATGACAGGTAACAGTAACTTCGATACTAATTATGACAAGTAACTGTAACTTCGATACTTATTATGACAGGTAACAGTAACTTCGATACTAATTATGACAAGTAACTCTAACTTCATTACAAATTATGAAAAATAACTGTAATTTCGATACAAATTATGGCAGGTAACTGTAACTTTGTAAATAATTATGGCAGGTAACTGTAATTTCGATACAAATTATGGCAGGTAACTGTAACTTCGATACTAATTATGACAGGTAACTGTAACTCCGATACTAATTATGACAAGTAACTCTAAATTCGTTACTAATTATGACAAGTAACTGTAATTTCGATACTAATTATGGCTGGTAACTGTAACTTCGTTACTAATTATGACAAGTAACTGTAACTTCGATACTAACTATGACAGGTAACTGTAACTTCGTTACTAATTATGGCAAGTAACTGTAATTTCGATACAAATTTTGGCAGGTATCTGTAACTTTGAGACTAATTATGACAGGTAACAGTAACTTCGATACTAATTATGACAAGTATCAGTTACTTCGATACTAATTATGACAGGTAACTGTAACTACGAAACTAATTATGACAGGTAACTGTAACATCATTACTAATTATGACATGTAACTGTAATTTCGATACAAATTATGGCAGGTAACTGTAACTTCGATACTAATTATGACAGGTAACAGAAACGTCGATACTAATTATGACAAGTAACTGTATCTTCGATACTAATTATGACAGGTAACTGTAACTTCGATACTAATTATGACAGGTAACTGTATCTTCGATACTAATTATGACAAGTAACTGTAACTTCGATACTAATTATGACAAGTAACTGTAATTTCGATACAAATTTTGGCAGGTAACTGTAACTTCGATATTAATTATGACAAGTAACTGTAACTTCGTTACTAATTAAGACAAGAAACTGTAATTTCGATACAAATAATGGCAGGTAACTGTAACTTCGATACTATTTATGACAGGTAAAAGTAACTTCAATACTAATTATGACAGGTTACTGTAACTTCGCTACTAATTATGACAAGTAACAGGAACTTCGGTACTAATTATGACAAGTAACTGTAACTTCGAAACTAATTATGACAGGTAAATGTAACATCGATAATAATTATGACAAGTAACTGTAATTTCGATACAAATTATGGCAGGTAACTGTAACTTCGATACTAATTATGACAGGTAACAGAAACGTCGATACTAATTATGACAAGTAACTGTATCTTCGATACTAATTATGACAGGTAACTGTAACTTCGATACTAATTATGACAAATAACTCTAACTTCATTACAAATTATGACAAGTAACTGTAATTTCGATACAAATTATGGCAGGTAACTGTAACTTCGATGACAGGTAACTGTAACTTCGATGACAGGTAACTGCAACTTCGATACTTATTAAGACAAGTAACTGTAATTTCGATACAAATTATGGCAGGTAACTGTAACTTCGATACTTATTATGACAGGTAACAGTAACTTCGAAAGTAATGATGACAAATAACAGTAACTTCGATACTAATTATGACAAGTAACTGTAATTTCGATACTAATTATGACAGGTAACTGTAATTTCGATACTAATTATGACAGGTAACTGTAACTTCGATACTAATTATGACAGGTAACTGTATCTTCGATACTAATTATGACAAGTAACTGTAACTTCGATACTAATTATGACAAGTAACTGTAATTTCGATACAAATTTTGGCAGGTAACTGTAACTTCGATATTAATTATGACAAGTAACTGTAACTTCGTTACTAATTAAGACAAGAAACTGTAATTTCGATACAAATAATGGCAGGTAACTGTAACTTCGATACTATTTATGACAGGTAAAAGTAACTTCAATACTAATTATGACAGGTTACTGTAACTTCGCTACTAATTATGACAAGTAACTGTAATTTCGAAACAAATTATGACAGGTAACTGTAACTTCGTTAACAATTATGACAAGTAACTGTAATTTCGATACAAATTATGGCAGGTCACAGTAACTTCGATACTAATTAAGACAGGTAACTGTAACATCGATACTAATTATGACAAGGAACTGTAATTTCGATACAAATTATGACAGGTAACAGTAACTTCGAAACTAATTATGACAGGTAACAGTAACTTCGATACTTATTATGACAAGTAACAGTTGCTTCGATAGTAATTATGACAAGTAACTGTAACTTCGAAACTAATTATGACAGGTAACTGTAACATCGTTACTAATTATGACAAGTAACTGTCATTTCGATACAAATTATGGCGGGTAACTGTAACTTCGATACTAATTATGACTGGTAACAGTAACTTCGGTACTAATTATGACAAGTAACTGTAACTAAGATACTAATTAGGACAGGTAACAGTAACTTCGATACTAATTATGACAAGTAACTCTAACTTCATTACAAATTATGACAAGTAACTGTAATTTCGATACAAATTATGGCAGGTAACTGTAACTTCGTTACTAATTATGGCAGGTAACTGTAATTTCGATACAAATTATGGCAGGTAACAGTAACTACGATACTATATATGACAGGTAACTGTAACTCCGATACTAATTATGACAAGTAACTCTAACTTCGTTACTAATTATGACAAATAACTGTAATTTTGATTTAAAAAATTATGGCAGATAATTGTAACTTCGATACTAATTATGACAGGTAACAGTAACTTCGATACTAATTATGACAAATAACTGTAATTTTGATAAAAAATTATGGCAGGTAATTGTAACTTCGATACTAATTATGACAGGTAACAGTAACTTCGATACTAATTATGACAGGTAACTGTAACTTCGTTACTAATTATGACAAGTAACTGTAATTTCGATACTAATTATGGCTGGTTACTGTAACTTCGTTACTAATTATGACATGTAACTGTAATTTCGATACAAATTATGGCAGGTAACTGTAACTTCGATACTAATGATGACAGAAAACAGTAACTTCGATACTAATTATGGCAGGTAACAGTTACTTCGATACTAATTATGGCAGGTAACTGTAAGTTCGATACTAATTATGACAGTTAACTGTAACTTCGTTACTAATTGTGACAAGTAACGGTAATTTCGATACAAATTATGGCAGGTAACAGTAACTTCGATACTAATTATGACAGATAACAGTAACTTCGATACTAATTATGACTAGTTACTGTAACTTCGATACTAATTATGACAGGTAACTGCAACTTCTTTACTAATAATGACAGGTAACTGTTATTTCGATACAAATTATGGCACGTAACTGTAATTTCGATACTAATTATGGCAGGTGACAGTAACTTCGATACTAATTATGACAAGTTACAGTAACTTCGATACTAATTATGACAGAAAACAGTAACTTCGATACTTATTATGACAGGTAACAGTAACTTCGATACTAATTATGGCAGGTAACTGTAACTTCGATACTAATTATGACAGGTACCTGTAACTTCGTTACTAATTATGACAAGTAACTGTAATTTCGATAAAAATTATGGCACGTAACTGTAATTTCGATACTAATTATGGCAGGTGACAGTAACTTCGATACTAATTATGACAAGTTACAGTAACTTCGATACTAATTATGACAGAAAACAGTAACTTCGATACTTATTATGACAGGTAACAGTAACTTCGATACTAATTATGGCAGGTAACGGTAACTTCGATACTAATTATGACAAGTAACTCTAACTTCATTACAAATTATGACAAGTAACTGTAATTTCGATACAAATTATGGCAGGTAACTGTAACTTCGAGACTAATTATGACAGGTAACAGTAACATCGATACTAATTATGACAAGTAACAGTTACTTCGATACTAATTATGACAAGTAACTGTAACTTCGAAACCAATTACGACAGGTGACTGTGACATCGTTACTAATTATGACAAGTAACTGTAATTTCGATACAAATTATGGCAGGTAACTGTAACTTCGATACTAATTATGACAGGTAACTGTAAATTCGATACTAATTATGACAAGTAACAGTTACTTCGATACTAATTATGACAAGTAACTGTAACTACGAAACTAATTATGACAGGTAACTGTAACATCATTACTAATTATGACATGTAACTGTAATTTCGATACAAATTATGGCAGGTAACTGTAACTTCGATACTAATTATGACAGGTAACAGTAACTTCGATACTAATTATGACAAGTAACTGTAACTTCGATACTTATTATGACAGGTAACAGTAACTTCGATACTAATTATGACAAGTAACTCTAACTTCATTACAAATTATGAAAAATAACTGTAATTTCGATACAAATAGTGGCAGGTAACTGTAACTTCGTAAATAATTATGGCAGGTAACTGTAATTTCGATACAAATTATAGCAGGTAACTGTAACTTCGATACTAATTATGACAGGTAACTGTAACTTCGAAACTAATTATGACAGGTAACTGTAACATCGATACTTATTATGACAAGTAACTGTAATTTCGATACAAATTGTGGCAGGTAAATGTCTCTTCGATACTAATTATGACAGGTAACAGTAACTTCGATACTAATTATGACAAGTAACTGTAACTTCGATACTAACTATGACAGGTAACTGTAACTTCGTTACTAATTATGACAAGTAACTGTAATTTCGATACAAATTATGGCAGGTAACTGTAACTTTGAGACTAATTATGACAGGTAACAGTAACTTCGATACTAATTATGACAAGTATCAGTTACTTCGAAACTAATTATGACAGGTAACTGTAACATCGATACTTATTATGACAAGTAACTGTAATTTCGATACAAATTGTGGCAGGTAAATGTCTCTTCGATACTAATTATGACAGGTAACAGTAACTTCGATACTAATTATGACAAGTAACTGTAACTTCGATACTAACTATGACAGGTAACTGTAACTTCGTTACTAATTATGACAAGTAACTGTAATTTCGATACAAATTATGGCAGGTAACTGTAACTTTGAGACTAATTATGACAGGTAACAGTAACTTCGATACTAATTATGACAAGTATCAGTTACTTCGATACTAATTATGACAGGTAACTGTAACTACGAAACTAATTATGACAGGTAACTGTAACATCATTACTAATTATGACATGTAACTGTAATTTCGATACAAATTATGGCAGGTAACTGTAACTTCGATACTAATTATGACAGGTAACAGTAACTTCGATACTAATTATGACAAGTAACTGTAACTTCGATACTTATTATGACAGGTAACAGTAACTTCGATACTAATTATGACAAGTAACTCTAACTTCATTACAAATTATGAAAAATAACTGTAATTTCGATACAAATTATGGCAGGTAACTGTAACTTTGTAAATAATTATTGCAGGTAACTGTAATTTCGATACAAATTATGGCAGGTAACTGTAACTTCGATACTAATTATGACAGGTAACTGTAACTCCGATACTAATTATGACAAGTAACTCTAAATTCGTTACTAATTATGACAAGTAACTGTAATTTCGATACTAATTATGGCTGGTAACTGTAACTTCGTTACTAATTATGACAAGCAACTGTAATTTCGATACAAATTATGGCAGGTAACTGTAACGTCGATACTAATTATGACAAGTAACAGGAACTTCGGTACTAATTATGACAAGTAACTGTAACTTCGAAACTAATTATGACAGGTAAATGTAACATCATTACTAATTATGACATGTAACTGTAATTTCGATACAAATTATGGCAGGTAACTGTAACTTCGATACTAATTATGACAGGTAACAGTAACTTCGATACTAATTATGACAAGTAACTGTAACTTCGATACTTATTATGACAGGTAACAGTAACTTCGATACTAATTATGACAAGTAACTCTAACTTCATTACAAATTATGAAAAATAACTGTAATTTCGATACAAATTATGGCAGGTAACTGTAACTTTGTAAATAATTATGGCAGGTAACTGTAATTTCGATACAAATTATGGCAGGTAACTGTAACTTCGATACTAATTATGACCGGTAACTGTAACTCCGATACTAATTATGACAAGTAACTCTAAATTCGTTACTAATTATGACAAGTAACTGTAATTTCGATACTAATTATGGCTGGTAACTGTAACTTCGTTACTAATTATGACAAGTAACTGTAACTTCGATACTAACTATGACAGGTAACTGTAACTTCGTTACTAATTATGACAAGTAACTGTAATTTCGATACAAATTATGGCAGGTAACTGTAACTTTGAGACTAATTATGACAGGTAACAGTAACTTCGATACTAATTATGACAAGTATCAGTTACTTCGATACTAATTATGACAGGTAACTGTAACTACGAAACTAATTATGACAGGTAACTGTAACATCATTATTAATTATGACATGTAACTGTAATTTCGATACAAATTATGGCAGGTAACTGTAACTTCGATACTAATTATGACAGGTAACAGAAACGTCGATACTAATTATGACAAGTAACTGTATCTTCGATACTAATTATGACAGGTAACTGTAACTTCGATACTAATTATGACAGGTAACTGTATCTTCGATACTAATTATGACAAGTAACTGTAACTTCGATACTAATTATGACAAGTAACTGTAATTTCGATACAAATTTTGGCAGGTAACTGTAACTTCGATATTAATTATGACAAGTAACTGTAACTTCGTTACTAATTAAGACAAGAAACTGTAATTTCGATACAAATAATGGCAGGTAACTGTAACTTCGATACTATTTATGACAGGTAAAAGTAACTTCAATACTAATTATGACAGGTTACTGTAACTTCGCTACTAATTATGACAAGTAACTGTAATTTCGAAACAAATTATGACAGGTAACTGTAACTTCGTTAACAATTATGACAAGTAACTGTAATTTCGATACAAATTATGGCAGGTCACAGTAACTTCGATACTAATTAAGACAGGTAACTGTAACATCGATACTAATTATGACAAGGAACTGTAATTTCGATACAAATTATGACAGGTAACAGTAACTTCGATACTAATTATGACAGGTAACTGTAACTTCCTTACTAATTATGACAAGTAACTGTAATTTCGATACTAATTATGACAGGTATCTGTAACTTCGATATTAATTATTACAAGTATCTGTAACTTCGTTACTAATTATGAGAAGTAACTGTAATTTCGGTACAAATTATGGCAGGTAACTGTAACTTCGAAACTAATTATGACAGGTAACAGTAACTTCGATACTTATTATGACAAGTAACAGTTGCTTCGATACTAATTATGACAAGTAACTGTAACTTCGAAACTAATTATGACAGGTAACTGTAACATCGTTACTAATTATGACAAGTAACTGTCATTTCGATACAAATTATGGCGGGTAACTGTAACTTCGATACTAATTATGACTGGTAACAGTAACTTCGGTACTAATTATGACAAGTAACTGTAACTAAGACACTAATTAGGACAGGTAACAGTAACTTCGATACTAATTATGACAAGTAACTCTAACTTCATTACAAATTATGACAAGTAACTGTAATTTCGATACAAATTATGGCAGGTAACTGTAACTTCGTTACTAATTATGGCAGGTAACTGTAATTTCGATACAAATTATGGCTGGTAACTGTAACTTCGTTACTAATTATGACAAGTAACTGTTATTTCGATACAAATTATGGCAGGTAACTGTAACTTCGATACTAATGATGACAGAAAACAGTAACTTCGATACTAATTATGGCAGGTAACAGTTACTTCGATACTAATTATGGCAGGTAACTGTAAGTTCGATACTAATTATGACTGGTAACAGTAACTTCGGTACTAATTATGACAAGTAACTGTAACTAAGATACTAATTAGGACAGGTAACAGTAACTTCGATACTAATTATGACAAGTAACTCTAACTTCATTACAAATTATGACAAGTAACTGTAATTTCGATACAAATTATGGCAGGTAACTGTAACTTCGTTACTAATTATGGCAGGTAACTGTAATTTCGATACAAATTATGGCTGGTAACTGTAACTTCGTTACTAATTATGACAAGTAACTGTTATTTCGATACAAATTATGGCAGGTAACTGTAACTTCGATACTAATGATGACAGAAAACAGTAACTTCGATACTAATTATGGCAGGTAACAGTAACTACGATACTATATATGACAGGTAACTGTAACTCCGATACTAATTATGACAAGTAACTCTAACTTCGTTACTAATTATGACAAATAACTGTAATTTTGATTAAAAAAATTATGGCAGATAATTGTAACTTCGATACTAATTATGACAGGTAACAGTAACTTCGATACTAATTATGACAGGTAACTGTAACTTCGTTACTAATTATGACAAGTAACTGTAATTTCGATACTAATTATGGCTGGTAACTGTAACTTCGTTACTAATTATGACAAGTAACTGTTATTTCGATACAAATTATGGCAGGTAACTGTAACTTCGATACTAATGATGACAGAAAACAGTAACTTCGATACTAATTATGGCAGGTAACAGTTACTTCGATACTAATTATGGCAGGTAACTGTAAGTTCGATACTAATTATGACAGTTAACTGTAACTTCGTTACTAATTGTGAGAAGTAACGGTAATTTAGATACAAATTATGGCAGGTAACAGTAATTTCGATACTAATTATGACAGGTAACAGTAACTTCGATACTAATTATGACTAGTTACTGTAACTTCGATACTAATTATGACAGGGAACTGCAACTTCTTTACTAATTATGACAAGTAACTGTTATTTCGATACAAATTATGGCACGTAACTGTAATTTCGATACTAATTATGGCAGGTGACAGTAACTTCGATACTAATTATGACAAGTTACAGTAACTTCGATACTAATTATGGCAGAAAACAGTAACTTCGATACTTATTATGACAGGTAACAGTAACTTCGATACTAATTATGGCAGGTAACTGTAACTTCGATAGTAATTATGACAGGTACCTGTAACTTCGTTACTAATTATGACAAGTAACTGTAATTTCGATAAAAATTATGGCACGTAACTGTAATTTCGATACTAATTATGACAGGTAACTGTAACTTCGATACTAATTATGACAAGTAACTCTAACTTCATTACAAATTACGACAAGTAACTGTAATTTCGATACAAATTATGGCAGGTAACTGTAACTTCATTACTACTTATGGCAGGTAACTGTAATTTCCATACAAATTATGGCAGGTAACAGTAACTTCGATAATAATTATGACAGGTAACTGCAACTTCGATACTAATTATGGCAGGTAACTGTAATTTCGATAATAATTATGGCACGTAACTGTAATTTCGATAATAATTATGACAGGTAACTGAAACTTCGTTACTAATTCTGGCAGGTAACTGTAATTTCGTTACTAATTATGACAAGTAACTGTAGCTTCGATACTAATTATGACAGGTAACTGTAACTTCGTTACTAATTATGACAAGAAACTGTAATTTCGATACAAATTATGGCAGGTAACTGTACCTTCGATACTAATTATGACAGGTAACAGTAACTTCGATACTAATTATGACATAAAACAGTAACTTCGATACTTATTATGACAGGTAACAGTAACATCGATACTAATTATGGCAGGTAACTGTAACTTCGATACTAATTATGACAGGTAACTGTAACTTCGTTACTAATTATGACAAGTAACTGTAATTTCGATACAAATTATGGCAGGTAACTGTAACTTCGAGACTAATTATGACAGGTAACAGTAAATTCGATACTAATTATGACAAGTAACAGTTACTTCGATACTAATTATGACAGGTAACTGTAACTACGAAACTAATTATGACAGGTAACTGTAACATCATTACTAATTATGACATGTAACTGTAATTTCGATACAAATTATGGCAGGTAACTGTAACTTCGATACTAATTATGACAGGTAACAGTAACTTCGATACTAATTATGACAAGTAACTGTAACTTCGATACTTATTATGACAGGTAACAGTAACTTCGATACTAATTATGACAAGTAACTCTAACTTCATTACAAATTATGAAAAATAACTGTAATTTCGATACAAATAGTGGCAGGTAACTGTAACTTCGTAAATAATTATGGCAGGTAACTGTAATTTCGATACAAATTATGGCAGGTAACTGTAACTTCGATACTAATTATGACAGGTAACTGTAACATCGTTACTAATTATGACAAGTAACTGTCATTTCGATACAAATTATGGCGGGTAACTGTAACTTCGATACTAATTATGACTGGTAACAGTAACTTCGGTACTAATTATGACAAGTAACTGTAACTAAGACACTAATTAGGACAGGTAACAGTAACTTCGATACTAATTATGACAAGTAACTCTAACTTCATTACAAATTATGACAAGTAACTGTAATTTCGATACAAATTATGGCAGGTAACTGTAACTTCGTTACTAATTATGGCAGGTAACTGTAATTTCGATACAAATTATGGCTGGTAACTGTAACTTCGTTACTAATTATGACAAGTAACTGTTATTTCGATACAAATTATGGCAGGTAACTGTAACTTCGATACTAATGATGACAGAAAACAGTAACTTCGATACTAATTATGGCAGGTAACAGTTACTTCGATACTAATTATGGCAGGTAACTGTAAGTTCGATACTAATTATGACTGGTAACAGTAACTTCGGTACTAATTATGACAAGTAACTGTAACTAAGATACTAATTAGGACAGGTAACAGTAACTTCGATACTAATTATGACAAGTAACTCTAACTTCATTACAAATTATGACAAGTAACTGTAATTTCGATACAAATTATGCCAGGTAACTGTAACTTCGTTACTAATTATGGCAGGTAACTGTAATTTCGATACAAATTATGGCTGGTAACTGTAACTTCGTTACTAATTATGACAAGTAACTGTTATTTCGATACAAATTATGGCAGGTAACTGTAACTTCGATACTAATGATGACAGAAAACAGTAACTTCGATACTAATTATGGCAGGTAACAGTAACTACGATACTATATATGACAGGTAACTGTAACTCCGATACTAATTATGACAAGTAACTCTAACTTCGTTACTAATTATGACAAATAACTGTAATTTTGATTAAAAAAATTATGGCAGATAATTGTAACTTCGATACTAATTATGACAGGTAACAGTAACTTCGATACTAATTATGACAGGTAACTGTAACTTCGTTACTAATTATGACAAGTAACTGTAATTTCGATACTAATTATGGCTGGTAACTGTAACTTCGTTACTAATTATGACAAGTAACTGTTATTTCGATACAAATTATGGCAGGTAACTGTAACTTCGATACTAATGATGACAGAAAACAGTAACTTCGATACTAATTATGGCAGGTAACAGTTACTTCGATACTAATTATGGCAGGTAACTGTAAGTTCGATACTAATTATGACAGTTAACTGTAACTTCGTTACTAATTGTGAGAAGTAACGGTAATTTAGATACAAATTATGGCAGGTAACAGTAACTTCGATACTAATTATGACAGGTAACAGTAACTTCGATACTAATTATGACTAGTTACTGTAACTTCGATACTAATTATGACAGGGAACTGCAACTTCTTTACTAATTATGACAAGTAACTGTTATTTCGATACAAATTATGGCACGTAACTGTAATTTCGATACTAATTATGGCAGGTGACAGTAACTTCGATACTAATTATGACAAGTTACAGTAACTTCGATACTAATTATGGCAGAAAACAGTAACTTCGATACTTATTATGACAGGTAACAGTAACTTCGATACTAATTATGGCAGGTAACTGTAACTTCGATAGTAATTATGACAGGTACCTGTAACTTCGTTACTAATTATGACAAGTAACTGTAATTTCGATAAAAATTATGGCACGTAACTGTAATTTCGATACTAATTATGACAGGTAACTGTAACTTCGATACTAATTATGACAAGTAACTCTAACTTCATTACAAATTACGACAAGTAACTGTAATTTCGATACAAATTATGGCAGGTAACTGTAACTTCATTACTACTTATGGCAGGTAACTGTAATTTCCATACAAATTATGGCAGGTAACAGTAACTTCGATAATAATTATGACAGGTAACTGCAACTTCGATACTAATTATGGCAGGTAACTGTAATTTCGATAATAATTATGGCACGTAACTGTAATTTCGATAATAATTATGACAGGTAACTGAAACTTCGTTACTAATTCTGGCAGGTAACTGTAATTTCGTTACTAATTATGACAAGTAACTGTAGCTTCGATACTAATTATGACAGGTAACTGTAACTTCGTTACTAATTATGACAAGAAACTGTAATTTCGATACAAATTATGGCAGGTAACTGTACCTTCGATACTAATTATGACAGGTAACAGTAACTTCGATACTAATTATGACATAAAACAGTAACTTCGATACTTATTATGACAGGTAACAGTAACATCGATACTAATTATGGCAGGTAACTGTAACTTCGATACTAATTATGACAGGTAACTGTAACTTCGTTACTAATTATGACAAGTAACTGTAATTTCGATACAAATTATGGCAGGTAACTGTAACTTCGAGACTAATTATGACAGGTAACAGTAAATTCGATACTAATTATGACAAGTAACAGTTACTTCGATACTAATTATGACAGGTAACTGTAACTACGAAACTAATTATGACAGGTAACTGTAACATCATTACTAATTATGACATGTAACTGTAATTTCGATACAAATTATGGCAGGTAACTGTAACTTCGATACTAATTATGACAGGTAACAGTAACTTCGATACTAATTATGACAAGTAACTGTAACTTCGATACTTATTATGACACGTAACAGTAACTTCGATACTAATTATGACAAGTAACTCTAACTTCATTACAAATTATGAAAAATAACTGTAATTTCGATACAAATAGTGGCAGGTAACTGTAACTTCGTAAATAATTATGGCAGGTAACTGTAATTTCGATACAAATTATGGCAGGTAACTGTAACTTCGATACTAATTATGACAGGTAACTGTAACTCCGATACTAATTATGACAAGTAACTCTAAATTCGTTACTAATTATGACAAGTAACTGTAATTTCGATACTAATTATGGCTGGTAACTGTAACTTCGTTACTAATTATGACAAGTAACTGTAATTTTGATACCAATTATGGCAGGTAACTGTACCTTCGATACTAATTATGACAAGTAACAGGAACTTCGAAACTAATTATGACAAGTAACTGTAACTTCGAAACTAATTATGACAGGTAACTGTAACATCGATAATAATTATGACAAGTAACTGTAATTTCGATACAAATTATGGCAGGTAACTGTAACTTCGATACTAATTATGACAGGTAACAGAAACTTCGATATTAATTATGACAAGTAACTGTATCTTCGATACTAATTATGACAGGTAACTGAAACTTCGATACTAATTATGACAAAAAACTCTAACTTCATTACAAATTATGACAAGTAACTGTAATTTAGATACAAATTATGGCAGGTAACTGTAACTTCGATGACAGGTAACTGTAACTTCGATACTTATTAAGACAAGTAACTGTAATTTCGATACAAATTATGGCAGGTAACTGTAACTTCGATACTTATTATGACAGGTAACAGTAACTTCGATAGTAATGATGACAAGTAACAGTAACTTCGATACTAATTATGACAAGTAACTGTAATTTCGATACAAATTATGACAGGTAACTGTAATTTCGATACTAATTATGACAGGTAACTGTAACTTCGATACTAATTATGACAGGTATCTGTAACTTCGATACTAATTATGACAAGTAACTGTAACTTTGTTACTAATTATGACAAGTAACTGTAATTTCGATAGAAATTTTGGCAGGTAACTGTAACTTCGATATTAATTATGACAAGTAACTGTAACTTCGTTACTAATTAAGACAAGAAACTGTAATTTCGATACAAATAATGGCAGGTAACTGTAACTTCGATACTATTTATGACAGGTAAAAGAAACTTCAATACTAATTATGACAGGTTACTGTAAACAAGTCTTTAGTGCTTTTCAGTCGGTCAACACGAATGTACCCAAAAGAGATGGGTTATGCCCTAATCCTGAAATAAATTACATGAGATTAATAATACACTAGGATGACCAGTTTCGATCGTCAAGCGATCATCATCAGATCCATTACACTTAGGCTATAAAATCTATGTTTGAAATACAGGTGAAAATATTTACAATATGTACAATTATTTAGTTGCAGTATTGGTACTGCAACTGTCAGTGTATGCTAAATCCAGTATATATGTTAGGTGAAATGCTAAATGGTGATAGCTATCCGGAGATTGTACTTTAAGAGAGATTATATGGTTGTAAACTATGGTTAAACTATAAATTTTTAGGCTAACTACTTATCTGATTGTCTTCCGTACTACAGCTACTCGCAGTTTTCGTGTTTACTAGAACTCACTGTGCGGTCGACTGCGGTGGTTATCTTAACGACTGGTTTTTCCCTCCCTTCTCCCCCCTACCCCTACGTGCTGTGGGGAGTGATCGCGATGTGTTTATGTGAGGTGTTGCCAACCTAGATAAGATGTATGTTATTGAATGAGGTGGGTCTGCAACTATTAAAGACCGTGGATTAGCCCTCGCCACGCGTGGAGCATAACCCATTCGAACTAAGCGTTGACGGTCTTATGAGTTAACGAATGGGTTCGAATGGGTTATGCTCCACGCGTGGCGAGGGCTAATCCACGGTCTTTAATAGTTGCAGACCCACCTCATTCAATAACGTACATCTTATCTAGGCCTAGGTTGGCAACACCTCACATAAACACATCGCGATCACTCCCCACAGCACGTAGGGGTAGGGGGGAGAAGGGAGGGAAAAACCAGTCGTTAAGATAACCACCGCAGTCGACCGCACAGTGAGTTCTAGTAAACACGAAAACTGCGAGTAGCTGTAGTACGGAAGACAATCAGATAAGTAGTTAGCCTAAAATTTTATAGTTTAACCATAGTTTACAACCATATAATCTCTCTTAAAGTACAATCTCCGGATAGCTATCACCATTTAGCATTTCACCTAACATATATACTGGATTTAGCATACACTGACAGTTGCAGTACCAATACTGCAACTAAATAATTGTACATATTGTAAATATTTTCACCTGTATTTCAAACATAGATT
This sequence comes from Meconema thalassinum, assembly GCA_946902985.2. Classification (NCBI taxonomy): domain Eukaryota; kingdom Metazoa; phylum Arthropoda; class Insecta; order Orthoptera; family Tettigoniidae; genus Meconema; species Meconema thalassinum. Next base: position 1,174,479,565 of record OX336388.2, on the reverse strand, counting down.
TTATAGCCTAAGTGTAATGGATCTGATGATGATCGCTTGACGATCGAAACTGGTCATCCTAGTGTATTATTAATCTCATGTAATTTATTTCAGGATTAGGGCATAACCCATCTCTTTTGGGTACATTCGTGTTGACCGACTGAAAAGCACTAAACACTTGTTTACTAAGGCAACACTGAAAATATGGCTTCAAACACCACAAGGTTACTGTAACTTCGCTACTAATTATGACAAGTAACTGTAATTTCGAAACAAATTATGACAGGTAACTGTAACTTCGTTAACAATTATGACAAGTAACTGTAATTTCGATACGAATTATGGCAGGTCACAGTAACTTCGATACTAATTAAGACAGGTAACTGTAACATAGATACTAATTATGACAAGGAACTGTAATTTCGATACAAATTATGACAGGTAACAGTAACTTCGATACTAATTATGACAGGTAACTGTAACTTCCTTACTAATTATGACAAGTAACTGTAATTTCGACACTAATTATGACAGGTAACTGTAACTTCGATATTAATTATTACAAGTAACTGTAACTTCGTTACTAATTATGAGAAGTAACTGTAATTTCGGTACAAATTATGGCAGGTAACTGTAACTTCGAAACTAATTATGACAGGTAACAGTAACTTCGATACTAATTATGACAAGTAACAGTTGCTTCGATACTAATTATGACAAGTAACTGTAACTTCGAAACTAATTATGACAGGTAACTGTAACATCGTTACTATTTAGGACAAGTAACTGTCATTTCGATACAAATTATGGCAGGTAACTGTAACTTCGATACTAATTATGACTGGTAACAGTAACTTCGGTACTAATTATGACAAGTAACTGTAACTAAGATACTAATTATGACAGGTAACAGTAACTTCGATACTAATTATGACAAGTAACTCTAACTTCATTACAAATTATGACAAGTAACTGTAATTTCGATACAAATTATGGCAGTTAACTGTAACTTCGTTACTAATTATGGCAGGTAACTGTAACTACGATATTTATTTTTTATTATTTAGGCTATCACTCGTGATACGAGTATGATTGTCTTCCAAGTTACATTTATGTAAATCTTCGCTGTAATCCAACATTAGGCCTAATCATATTGCGTGAGTTCTTTGGTGACTGTACAGTCCGATCCGAGAACCACAGACTCTTCCACAATATTGGCACACAAGGTCTTGAGCAGCCAATGGATCTTGGGGGTTGATCATTCTGCGAATCATGCGCTCTTTCCTGGCATTTCTTTTTTCAGCCAGAAGCCTTCTTCTCTCTTGTTCGAAGTACAAGTGGCCTTGATGGACGTTGCGGCGCCACTCTGATCTGTCGGATGCGACAGCTTCCCAGTTACCTGTATCAATTTGACATTTCTTCAAGTTGGTCTTCAGAACATTTTTGTAGCGTTTTTGTTGCCCACCCTGCTTTCTCTGACCGACTTTCAGCTGGCAATATAAGATTTGTTTTGGGAGGCGGGACTCAGGCATGCGAACTACATGTCCTGTCCATCGAAGTTGGTGTTTTATAATGAGAGCCTCTATACTAATAGTGCTAGCTTCCTCTAAAACACTTGTGTTAGTGCGCCGGTCTTGCCATTTAATACCAAGAATTCTCCTAAGGCATCGTTGATGGTATTTTTCTAAAGATACGAGGTGCCTTCTGTAAGTAACCCAGGTTTCGCAGCCATAAAGCAGAGTGGGAACTACAACAGCTTGATAAACGTATAATTTTGTTAGAATGCTAATGTCGTGGTTGTCAAACACGCGAACGAGCAAACGACCAAAGGCTGCACTGGCACATTGGAGGCGGTGTTGAATCTCAGCGTCAATGTTTGCATTTGTTGATAGGTGACTACCCAAATAGGGAAAATGATCTATATTCTTTAGTTTATGTCCATCAATCATGATAGCAGGAGCAGTAGCCCTGTCATGTGATGTAGGCTGATGAAGAACCTGTGTTTTATTGGTGTTTATATCCAGACCAATGCTTCTGTATGCCTCATTGAACACATTCAGGGTGGTTTGAAGATCTTCATCTGAATTTGCTAAGATGACATTGTCATCAGCATACTGGAGATCAAGAACGGATGTAGCTGACACTTTAGTTTTTGCACGTAATCTGTTGAGATTGAATAAACCTCCATCTGTCCTGGATATAATTTCAACACCCTTTGGAATCTTTTCTTGGACCAAATTTAGTACAACACTAACATATATTGAGAAGAGTGTGGGGGCAATCACACATCCCTGTTTGACACCCGTTGTAATCTTAAATGGCTCTCCAGGGCCATTGCTGTTAAGGACCGTGCCATTCATATCATCATGTAGTAATCGAAGAATTTGAATGAATTTTGGGGGGCAGCCAAGTGTGGCAAGAATCCTCCATAGCATTTCTCGATTGACCGAATCAAATGCTTTAACAATATCTATGAAAGCCATATATAGAGGGCGTCCTTGCTCTCGGGATTTCTCCTGCATCTGCCTAGCACAGAAGATCATATCAGTTGTGCTTCGATTAGGTCGAAAGCCACACTGAGTTTCAGGCAGTATTTCTTCGGCCAACGGCTTCAAACGGTTGGATAAGACGTTGGCCAGGATTTTACCAGCAACAGAAAGCAACGATATACCTCGATAATTACCACATTGTGCCCTATCACCTTTCTTAAAGATGGTTATTATCAAGGCATCCCTTAGGTCTTTAGGTATGGTAATGGTAGTCCATATTTTAAGTATGAGTTGGTGTATGTGATGAACTAGAGTAGTATTCCCTACTTTAAAGAGCTCAGCAGGAATCCCATCCATGCCTGATGCTTTATTGTTTTTGAGCTGATTGATGGCAGATTCAATTTCTGATAGAGGCGGAGGATCATCAAGATGGTATTTAGGAGGTCTCTGATGAAGTTGGGTGAAAATGTTATTATCAACCTGTGTGTCCCTGTTGAGTAGCTCTTCAAAATGTTCTTTCCAACGGGAATTAATGGAGTTTGTGTCTCTAAGAAGTTCCGTGCTATCTTTAGACTGCAGAGGATTCAAACCATGATAATGTGGCCCATATATAGTTCTTGTTGCTTTGAAGAAAGCATGAGTATTATTCGTTTCGGCTAGATGCTGCATTTCACGGGATTTGGAGATCCACCATTGATTTTTCAAGACCCGAGTTTTCCTTTGCACTTCAGCCTTTGCATCTTTATACAGTTGCTGTTTGGAGATAGAAGTTGGATTGGCTTGCCATGCATGGAATGCTTTCCTCTTCTTATCAATAAGATTCTGGATTTCTGCATCATTCTCATCAAACCAGTCAGCATGCCTCATCTTGACGAAACCAATCGATTCTTCACACGCTGAGAGTATAGCAGACTTGACTGTTTGCCAATGTTCCTCAACCTTTTCAGGGTAATTATCTGGTAACTTTTCATTCAGAAGTTCATGAAATTTCCTTTTAGCAGTAACGTTTTGTAAACGTTCGGTGTTCACCCTGCGCCTGATGTGCTTTCTCTGTTTTCTGTGCTTTTGGAGAATTTGTAGAGTCATTACAGATCTTATTAATCGATGATCCATCCAGCAGTCATCAGCACTTGTCAGAGCCCTTGTGAGTAGTACGTCACGCTTGTCTCTTGCTCGCACAATCACGTAATCAAGTAGGTGCCAGTGTTTTGATCTAGGATGCTGCCATGAAGTCTTAAATTTGTCCTTCTGTCGGAATAGTGTGTTTGTGATTACGAGGCTATGTTCAGAACACTTGGATAGAAGGAGTGTCCCATTAGAATTGCATTTCCCAACACCATCTTTTCCAATAACATCAGCCCATAATGCTGCGTCTCTTCCAACGCGAGCATTGAAGTCTCCTAGGAGGATGATTTTATCAGATTGCGGTATATCCTTCAAGATACTATATATGACAGGTAACTGTAACTCCGATACTAATTATTACAAGTAACTCTAACTTCGTTACTAATTATGACAAATAACTGTAATTTTGATAAAAAATTATGGCAGGTAATTGTAACTTCGATACTAATTATGACAGGTAACAGTAACTTCGATACTAATTATGACAGGTAACTGTAACTTCGTTACTAATTATGACAAGTAACTGTAATTTCGATACTAATTATGGCTGGTAACTGTAACTTCGTTACTAATTATGACAAGTAACTGTAATTTCGATACAAATTATGGCACGTAACTGTAATTTCGATACTAATTATGACAGGTAACTGTACCTTCGATACTAATTATGACAGGTAACAGTAACTTCGATACTAATTATGACAAGTAACTGTAACTACGAAACTAATTATTACTTCGATACTAATTATGGCAGGTAACTGTAAGTTCGATACTAATTATGACAGTTAACTGTAACTTCGTTACTAATTGTGACAAGTAACGGTAATTTCGATACAAATTATGGCAGGTAACAGTAACTTCGATACTAATTATGACAGGTAACAGTAACTTCGATACTAATTATGACAAGTTACTGTAACTTCGATACTAATTATGACAGGTAACTGCAACTTCTTTACTAATTATGACAAGTAACTGTAATTTCGATACAAATTATGGCACGTAACTGTAATTTCGATACTAATTATGACAGGTAACTGTGCCTTCGATACTAATTATGACAGGTAACAGTAACTTCGATACTAATTATGACAGAAAACAGTATCTTCGATACTTATTATGACAGGTAACAGTAACTTCGATACTAATTATGGCAGGTAACTGTAACTTCGATACTAATTATGACAGGTAACTGTAAATTCGATACTAATTATGACAAATAACTCTAACTTCATTACAAATTATGACAAGTAACTGTAATTTCGATACAAATTATGGCAGGTAACTGTAATTTCGAGACTAATTATGACAGGTAACAGTAACTTCGATACTAATTATGACAAGTAACAGTTACTTCGATACTAATTATGACAAGTACCTGTAACTTCGAAACCAATTACGACAGGTAACTGTAACATCGTTACTAATTATGACAAGTAACTGTAATTTCGATACAAATTATGGCAGGTAATTGTAACTTCGATACTAATTATGACAGGTAACAGTAAATTCGATACTAATTATGACAAGTAACAGTTACTTCGATACTAATTATGACAAGTAACTGTAACTACGAAACTAATTATGACAGGTAACTGTAACATCGTTACTAATTATGACATGCAACTGTAATTTCGATACAAATTATGGCAGGTAACTGTAACTTCGATACTAATTATGACAGGTAACAGTAACTTCGATACTAATTATGACAAGTAACTGTAACATCGATACTTATTATGACAGGTAACAGTAACTTCGATACTAATTATGACAAGTAACTCTACCTTCATTACAAATTATGAAAAATAACTGTAATTTCGATACAAATAGTGGCAGGTAACAGTAACTTCGTAAATAATTATGGCAGGTAACTGTAATTTCGATACAAATTATGGCAGGTAACTGTAACTTCGATACTAATTATGACAGGTAACTGTAACTCCGATACTAATTATGACAAGTAACTCTAAATTCGTTACTAATTATGACAAGCAACTGTAATTTCGAGACTAATTATGGCTGGTAACTGTAACTTGGTTACTAATTATGACAAGTAACTGTAATTTCGATACAAATTATGGCAGGTAACTGTACCTTCGATACTAATTATGACAAGTAACAGGAACTTCGATACTAATTATGACAAGTAACTGTAACTTCGAAACTAATTATGACAGGTAACTGTAACATCGATAATAATTATGACAAGTAACTGTAATTTCGATACAAATTATGGCAGGTAACTGTAACTTGGATACTAATTATGACAGGTAACTGTAACATCGTTACTAATTATGACAAGTAACTGTCATTTCGATACAAATTATGGCAGGTAACTGTAACTTCGATACTAATTATGACTGGTAACAGTATCTTCGGTACTAATTATGACAAGTAACTGTAACTAAGATACTAATTATGACAGGTAACAGTAACTTCGATACTAATTATGACAAGTAACTCAAACTTCATTACAAATTATGACACGTAACTGTAATTTCGATAGAAATTATGGCAGGTAACTGTAACTTCGTTACTAATTATGGCAGGTAACTGTAATTTCGATACAAATTATGGCAGGTAACAGTAACTACGATACTATATATGACAGGTAACTGTAACTCCGATACTAATTATGACAAGTAACTCTAACTTCGTTACTAATTATGACAAATAACTGTAAATTTGATAAAAAATTATGGCAGGTAATTGTAACATCGATACTAATTATGACAGGTAACATTAACTTCGATACTAATTATGACAGGTAACTGTAACTTCGTTACTAATTATGACAAGTAACGGTAATTTCGATACTAATTATGGCTGGTAACTGTAACTTCGTTACTATTTATGACAAGTAACTGTAATTTCGATACAAATTATGGCAGGTAACTGTAACTTCGATACTAATGATGACAGAAAACAGTAACTTCGATACTAATTATGGCAGGTAACAGTTTCTTCGATACTAATTATGGCAGGTAACTGTAAGTTCGATACTAATTATGACAGTTAACTGTAACTTCGTTTCTAATTGTGACAAGTAACGGTAATTTCGATACAAATTATGGCAGGTAACAGTAACTTCGATACTAATTATGACATGTAACAGTAACTTCGATACTAATTATGACAAGTTACTGTAACTTCGATACTAATTATGACAGGTAACTGCAACTTCTTTACTAATTATGACAAGTAACTGTTATTTCGATACAAATTATGGCACGTAACTGTAATTTCGATACTAATTATGGCAGGTGACAGTACCTTCGATACTAATTATGACAGAAAACAGTAACTTCGATACTTATTATGACAGGTAACAGTAACTTCGATACTAATTATGGCAGGTAACTGTAACTTCGATACTAATTATGACAGGTATCTGTAACTTCGTTACTAATTATGACAAGTAACTGTAATTTCGATACAAATTATGGCACGTAACTGTAATTTCGATACTAATTATGACAGGTAACTGTAACTTCGATACTAATTATGACAAGTAACTCTAACTTCATTACAAATTATGACAAGTAACTGTAATTTCGATACAAATTATGGCAGGTAACTGTAAATTCATTACTAATTATGGCAGGTAACTGTAATTTCGATACAAATTATGGCAGGTAACAGTAACTTCGATAATAATTATAACAGGTAACTGCAACTTCGATACTAATTATGGCAGGTAACTGTAATTTCGATAATAATTATGGCACGTAACTGTAATTTCGATAATAATTATGACAGGTAACTGTAACTTCGTTACTAATTATGGCAGGTAACTGTAATTTCGTTACTAATTATGACAAGTAACTGTAGCTTCGGTACTAATTATGACAGGTAACTGTAACTTCGTTACTAATTATGACAAGAAACTGTAATTTCGATAGAAATTATGGCAGGTAACTGTACCTTCGATACTAATTATGACAGGTAACAGTAACTTCGATACTAATTATGACAGAAAACAGTAACTTCGATACTTATTATGACAGGTAACAGTAACTTCGATACTAATTATGGCAGGTAACTGTAACTTCGATACTAATTATGACAGGTAACTGTAACTTCGATACTAATTATGACAAATAACTCTAACTTCATTACAAATTATGACAAGTAACTGTAATTTCGATACAAATTATGGCAGGTAACTGTAAATTCGAGACTAATTGTGACAGGTAACAGTAACTTCGATACTAATTATGACAAGTAACAGTTACTTCGATACTAATTATGACAAGTAACTGTAACTTCGAAACCAATTACGACAGGTAACTGTAACATCGTTACTAATTATGACAAGTAACTGTAATTTCGATACAAATTATGGCAGGTAACTGTAACTTCGATACTAATTATGACAGGTAACAGTAAATTCGATACTAATTATGACAAGTAACAGTTACTTCGATACTAATTATGACAAGTAACTGTAACTACGAAACTAATTATGACAGGTAACTGTAACATCGTTACTAATTATGACATGTAACTGTAATTTCGATACAAATTATGGCAGGTAACTGTAACTTCGATAATAATTATGACAGGTAACAGTAACTTCGATACTAATTATGACAAGTAACTGTAACTTCGATACTTATTATGACAGGTAACAGTAACTCCGATACTAATTATGACAAGTAACTCTAACTTCATTACAAATTATGAAAAATAACTGTAATTTCGATACAAATTATGGCAGGAAACTGTAACATCGTAAATAATTATGGCAGGTAACTGTAATTTCGATTCAAATTATGGCAGGTAACTGTAACTTCGATACTAATTATGACAGGTAACTGTAACTCCGATACTAATTATGACAAGTAACTCTAAATTCGTTACTAATTATGACAAGTAACTGAAATTTCGATACTAATTATGGCTGGTAACTGTAACTTCGTTACTAATTATGACATGTAACTGTAATTTCGATACAAATTATGGCAGGTAACTGTAACTTCGATACTAAATATGACAAGTAACAGGAACTTCGATACTAATTATGACAAGTAACTGTAACTTCGAAACGAATTATGACAGGTAACTGTAACATCGATAATAATTATGACAAGTAACTGTAATTTCGATACAAATTTTGGCAGGTAACTGTAACTTTGATACTCATTATGACAGGTAACAGAAACTTCGATACTAATTATGACAAGTAACTGTATCTTCGATACTAATTATGACAGGTAACTGTAACTTCGATACTAATTAAGACAAATAACTCTAACTTCATTACAATTTATGACAAGTAACTGTAATTTCGATACAAATTATGGCAGGTAACTGTAACTTCGATGACAGGTAACTGTAACTTCGATACTTATTAAGACAAGTAACTGTAATTTCGATACAAATTATGGCAGGTAACTGTAACTTCGATACTTATTATGACAGGTAACAGTAGCATCGATAGTAATGATGACAAGTAACAGTAACTTCGATATTAATTATGACAAGTAACTGTAATTTCGATACTAATTATGACAGGTAACTGTAATTTCGATACTAATTATGACAGGTAACTGTAACCTCGATACCAATTATGACAGGTAACTGTAACTTCGATACTAATTATGACAAGTAACTGTAACTTCGTTACCAATTATGACAAGTAACTGTAATTTCGATACAAATTTTGGCAGGTAACTGAAACTTCGATATTAATTATGACAAGTAACTGTAACTTCGTTACTAATTAAGACAAGTAACTGTAATTTCGATACAAATAATGGCAGGTAACTGTAACTTCGATACTATTTATGACAGGTAAAAGTAACTTCAATACTAATTATGACAGGTAACTGTAACTTCGCTACTAATTATGACTAGTAACTGTAATTTCGAAACAAATTATGACAGGTAACTGTAACTTCGTTAACAATTATGACAAGTAACTGTAATTTCGATACAAATTATGGCAGGTCACAGTAACTTCGATACTAATTAAGACAGGTAACTGTAACATCGATACTAATTATGACAAGGAACTGAAATTTCGATACAAATTATGACAGGTAACAGTAACTTCGATACTAATTATGACAGGTAACTGTAACTTCCTTACTAATTATGACAAGTAACTGTAATTTCGATACTTATTATGACAAGGAACAGTTGCTTCGATACTAATTATGACAAGTAACTGTAACTTAGATACTAATTATGACAGGTAACAGTAACTTCGATACTAATTATGACAAGTAACTCTAACTTCATTACAAATTATGACAAGTAACTGTAATTTCGATACAAATTATGGCAGGTAACTGTAACTTCGATACTAATTATGACTGGTAACAGTAACCTCGGTCTAATTATGACAAGTAACTGTAACTTAGATACTAATTATGACAGGTAACAGTAACTTCGATACTAATTATGACAAGTAACTCTAACTTCATTACAAATTATGACAAGTAACTGTAATTTCGATACAAATTATGGCAGGTAACTGTAACTTCTAGACTAATTATGACAGGTAACAGTAACTTCGATACTAATTATGACAGAAAACAGTAACTTCGATACTTATTATGACAGGTAACAGTAACTTCGATATTAATTATGGCAGGTAAATGTAACTTCGATACTAATTATGACAGGTAACTGTAACTTCGATACTAATTATGACAAATAACTCTAACTTCATTACAAATTATGACAAGTAACTGTAATTTCGATACAAATTATGACAGGTAACTGTAACTTCGTTACTAATTATGACAAGTAACTGTAATTTCGATACTAATTATGGCTGGTAACTGTAACTTCTTTACTAATTATGACAAGTAATTGTTATTTCGATACAAATTATGGCACGGAACTGTAATTTCGATACTAATTATGGCAGGTGACAGTAACTTCGATATAATTATGACAAGTTACAGTAACTTCGATACTAATTATGACAGAAAACAGTAACTTCGTTACTTATTATGACAGGTAACAGTAACTTCGATACAAATTATGGCAGGTAACTGTAACATCGATACTAATTATGACAGGTACCTGTAAATTCGTTACTAATTATGACAAGTAACTGTAATTTCGATACAAATTATGGCACGTAACTGTAATTTCGATACTAATTATGACAGGTAACTGTAACTTCGATACTAATTATGACAAGTAACTCTAACTTCATTACAAATTATGACAAGTAACTGTAATTTCGATACATATTATGGCAGGTAATTGTAACTTCATTACTAATTATGGCAGGTAACTGTAATTTCGATACAAATTATGGCAGGTAACAGTAACTTCGATAATAATTATGACAGGTAACTGCAACTTCGATACTAATTATGGCAGGTAACTGTAATTTCGATAATAATTATGGCACGTAACTGTAATTTCGATAATAATTATGACAGGTAACTGTAACTTCGTTACTAATTATGGCAGGTAACTGTAATTTCGTTACTAATTATGACAAGTAACTGTAGCTTCGATACTAATTATGACAGGTAACTGTAACTTCGTTACTAATTATGACAAGAAACTGTAATTTCGATAGAAATTATGGCAGGTAACTGTACCTTCGATACTAATTATGACAGGTAACAGTAACTTCGATACTAATTATGACAGAAAACAGTAACTTCGATACTTATTATGACAGGTAACAGTAACTTCGATACTAATTATGGCAGGTAACTGTAACTTCGATACTAATTATGACAGGTAACTGTAACTTCGATACTAATTATGACAAATAACTCTAACTTCATTACAAATTATGACAAGTAACTGTAATTTCGATACAAATTATGGCAGGTAACTGTAACTTCGAGACTAATTATGACAGGTAACAGTAACTTCGATACTAATTATGACAAGTAACAGTTACTTCGATACTAATTATGACAAGTAACTGTAACTTCGAAACCAATTACGACAGGTAACTGTAACATCGTTACTAATTATGACAAGTAACTGTAATTTCGATACAAATTATGGCAGGTAACTGTAACTTCGATACTAATTATGACAGGTAACAGTAAATTCGATACTAATTATGACAAGTAACAGTTACTTCGATACTAATTCTGACAAGTAACTGTAACTACGAAACTAATTATGACAGGTAACTGTAACATCGTTACTAATTATGACATGTAACTGTAATTTCGATACAAATTATGGCAGGTAACTGTAACTTCGATACTAATTATGACAGGTAACAGTAACTTCGATTCTAATTATGACAAGTAACTGTAACTTCGATACTTATTATGACAGGTAACAGTAACTTCGATAATAATTATGACAAGTAACTCTAACTTCATTACAAATTATGAAAAATAACTGTAATTTCGATACAAATTATGGCAGGTAACTGTAACCTCGTAAATAATTATGGAAGGTAACTGTAATTTCGATACAAATTATGGCAGGTAACTGTAACTTCGATACTAATTATGACAAGTAACTCTAAATTCGTTACTAATTATGACAAGTAACTGAAATTTCGATACTAATTATGGCTGGTAACTGTAACTTCGTTACTAATTATGACATGTAACTGTAATTTCGATACAAATTATGGCAGGTAACTGTAACTTCGATACTAATTATGACAAGTAACAGGAACTTCGATACTAATTATGACAAGTAACTGTAACTTCGAAACTAATTATGACAGGTAACTGTAACATCGATAATAATTATGACAAGTAACTGTAATTTCGATACAAATTATGGCAGGTAACTGTAACATTGATACTAATTATGACAGGTAACAGAAACTTCGATACTAATTATGACAAGTAACTGTATCTTCGATACTAATTATGACAGGTAACTGTAACTTCGATACTAATTATGACAAATAACTCTAACTTCATTACAATTTAAGACAAGTAACTGTAATTTCGATACAAATTATGGCAGGTAACTGTAACATGGATGACAGGTAACTGTAACTTCGATACTTATTAAGACAAGTAACTGTAATTTTGATACAAATTATGGCAGGTAACTGTAACTTCGATACTTATTATGACAGGTAACAGTAGCTTCGATAGTAATGATGACAAGTAACAGTAACTTCGATACTAATTATGACAAGTAACTGTAATTTCGATACTAATTATGACAGGTAACTGTAATTTCGATACTAATTATGACAGGTAACTGTAACTTCGATACCAATTATGACAGGTAACTGTAACTTCGATACTAATTATGACAAGTAACTGTAACTTCGTTACTAATTATGACAAGTAACTGTAATTTCGATACAAATTTTGGCAGGTAACTGTAACTTCGATATTAATTATGACAAGTAACTGTAATTTCGATACAAATTATGGCACGTAACTGTAATTTCGATACTAATTATGACAGGTAACTGTAACTTCGATACTAATTATGACAGGTAACTGCAACTTCTTTACTAATTATGACAAGTAACTGTTATTTCGATACAAATTATGGCACGTAACTGTAATTTCGATACTAATTATGGCAGGTGACAGTAACTTCGATACTAATTATGACAAGTTACAGTAACTTCGATACTAATTATGACAGAAAACAGTAACTTCGAAACTTATTATGACAGGTAACAGTAACTTCGATACTAATTATGGCAGGTAACTGTAACATCGATACTAATTATGACAGGTACCTGTAACTTCGTTACTAATTAAGACAAGTAACTGTAATTTCGATACAAATTATGGCACGTAACTGTAATTTCGATACTAATTATGACAGGTAACTGTAACTTCGATACTAATTATGACAAGTAACTCTAACTTCATTACAAATTATGACAAGTAACTGTAATTTCGATACAAATTATGGCACGTAACTGTAATTTCGATACTAATTATGACAGGTAACTGTAACTTCGATACTAATTATGACAAGTAACTCTAACTTCGTTACTAATTATGACAAGAAACTGTAATTTCGATAGAAATTATGGCAGGTAACTGTACCTTCGATACTAATTATGACAGGTAACAGTAACTTCGATACTAATTATGACAGAAAACAGTAACTTCGATACTTATTATGACAGGTAACAGTAACTTCGACACTAATTATGGCAGGTAACTGTAACTTCGATACTAATTATGACAGGTAACTGTAACTTCGATACTAATTATGACAAATAACTCTAACTTCATTACAAATTATGACAAGTAACTGTAATTTCGATACAAATTATGGCAGGTAACTGTAACTTCGAGACTAATTATGACAGGTAACAGTAACTTCGATACTAATTATGACAAGTAACAGTTACTTCGATACTAATTATGACAAGTAACTGTAACTTCGAAACCAATTACGACAGGTAACTTTAACATCGTTACTAATTATGACACGTAACTGTAATTTCGATACAAATTATGGCAGGTAACTGTAACTTCGATACTAATTATGACAGGTAACAGTAAATTCGATACTAATTATGACAAGTAACAGTTACTTCGATACTAATTCTGACAAGTAACTGTAACTACGAAACTAATTATGACAGGTAACTGTAACATCGTTACTAATTATGACAGGTAACTGTAATTTCGATACAAATTATGGCAGGTAACTGTAACTTCGATACTAATTATGACAGGTAACAGTAACTTCGATACTAATTATGACAAGTAACTGTAACTTCGAAACTTATTATGACAGGTAACAGTAACTTCGATACTAATTATGACAAGTAACTCTAACTTCATTACAAATTATGAAAAATAACTGTAATTTCGATACAAATTATGGCAGGTAACTGTAACTTCGTAAATAATTAGGCAGGTAACTGTAATTTCGATACAAATTATGGCAGGTAACTGTAACTTCGATACTAATTATGACAGGTAACTGTAACTCCGATACTTATTATGACAAGTAACTCTAAATTCGTTACTAATTATGACAAGTAACTGGAATTTCGATACTAATTATGGCAGGTAACTGTAACTTTGATACTAATTATGACAAGTAACATGAACTTCGATACTAATTATGACAAGTAAATGTAACTTCGAAACTAATTATGACAGGTAACTGTAACATCGATAATAATTATGGCAAGTAACTGTAATTTCGATACAAATTATGGCAGGTAACTGTAACCTTGATACTAATTATGACAGGTAACAGAAACTTCGATACTAATTATGACAAGTAACTGTATCTTCGATACTAATTATGACAGGTAACTGTAACTTCGATACTAATTATGACAAATAACTCTAACTTCACTACAATTTAAGACAAGTAACTGTAATTTCGATACTAATTATGACAGGTAACTGTAACTTCGATACCAATTATGACAGGTGACTGTAACTTCGATACTAATTATGACAAGTAACTGTAACTTCGTTACTAATTATGACAAGTAACTGTAATTTCGATACAAATTTTGGCAGGTAACTGTAACTTCGATATTAATTATGACAAGTAACTGTAACTTCGTTACTAATTAAGACAAGTAACTGTAATTTCGATACAAATAATGGCAGGTAACTGTAACTTCGATACTATTTATGACAGGTAAAAGTAACTTCAATACTAATTATGACAGGTAACTGTAACTTCGCTACTAATTATGACAAGTAACTGTAATTTCGAAACAAATTATGACAGGTAACTGTAACTTCGTTAACAATTATGACAAGTAACTGTAATTTCGATACAAATTATGGCAGGTCACAGTAACTTCGATACTAATTAAGACAGGTAACTGTAACGTCGATACTAATTATGACAAGGAACTGTAATTTCGATACAAATTATGACAGGTAACAGTAACTTCGATACTAATTATGACAGGTAACTGTAACTTCCTTACTAATTATGACAAGTTACTGTAATTTCGATACTAATTATGACAGGTAACTGTAACTTCGATATTAATTATGACAAGTAACTGTAACTTCGTTACTAATTATGAGAAGTAACTGTAATTTCGATACAAATTATGGCAGGTAACTGTAACTTCGAGACTAATTATGACAGGTAACAGTAACTTCGATACTAATTATGACAAGTAACAGTTGCTTCGATACTAATTATGACAAGTAACTGTAACTTCGAAACTAATTATGACAGGTAACTGTAACATCGTTACTAATTATGACAAGTAACTGTCATTTCGATACAAATTATGGCAGGTAACTGTAACTTCGATACTAATTATGACTGGTAACAGTAACCTCGGTACTAATTATGACATGTAACTGTAACTTAGATACTAATTGTGACAGGTAACAGTAACTTCGATACTAATTATGACAGGTAACTGTAACTCCGATACTAATTATGACAAGTAACTCTAAATTCGTTACTAATTATGACAAGTAACTGAAATTTCGATACTAATTATGGCTGGTAACTGTAACTTCGTTACTAATTATGACATGTAACTGTAATTTCGATACAAATTATGGCAGGTAACTGTAACTTCGATACTAATTATGACAAGTAACAGGAACTTCGATACTAATTATGACAAGTAACTGTAACTTCGAAACTAATTATGACAGGTAACTGTAACATCGATAATAATTATTACAAGTAACTGTAATTTCGATACAAATTTTGGCAGGTAACTGTAACTTTGATACTCATTATGACAGGTAACAGAAACTTCGATACTAATTATGACAAGTAACTGTATCTTCGATACTAATTATGACAGGTAACTGTAACTTCGATACTAATTAGGACAAATAACTCTAACTTCATTACAATTTATTACAAGTAACTGTAATTTCGATACAAATTATGGCAGGTAACTGTAACTTCGATGACAGGTAACTGTAACTTCGATACTTATTAAGACAAGTAACTGTAATTTCGATACAAATTATGGCAGGTAACTGTAACTTCGATACTTATTATGACAGGTAACAGTAGCATCGATAGTAATGATGACAAGTAACAGTAACTTCGATACTAATTATGACAAGTAACTGTAATTTCGATACTAATTATGACAGGTAACTGTAATTTCGATACTAATTATGACAGGTAACTGTAACCTCGATACCAATTATGACAGGTAACTGTAACTTCGATACTAATTATGACAAGTAAATGTAACCTCGTTACCAATTATGACAAGTAACTGTAATTTCGATACAAATTTTGGCAGGTAACTGAAACTTCGATATAAATTATGACAAGTAACTGTAACTTCGTTACTAATTAAGACAAGTAACTGTAATTTCGATACAAATAATGGCAGGTAACTGTAACTTCGATACTATTTATGACAGGTAAAAGTAACTTCAATACTAATTATGACAGGTAACTGTAACTTCGCTACTAATTATGACAAGTAACTGTAATTTCGAAACAAATTATGACAGGTAACTGTAACTTCGTTAACAATTATGACAAGTAACTGTAATTTCGATACAAATTATGGCAGGTCACAGTAACTTCGATACTAATTAAGACTGGTAACTGTAACATCGATACTAATTATGACAAGGAACTGTAATTTCGATACAAATTATGACAGGTAACAGTAACTTCGATACTAATTATGACAGGTAACTGTAACTTCCTTACTAATTATGACAAGTAACTGTAATTTCGATACTTATTATGACAGGTAACTGTAACTTCGATATTAATTATGACAAGTAACTGTAACTTCGTTACTAATTTCGATACAAATTATGGCAGGTAACTGTAACTTCGAGACTAATTATGACAGGTAACAGTAACTTCGATACTAATTATGACAAGTAACAGTTGCTTCGATACTAATTATGACAAGTAACTGTAACTTCGAAACTAATTATGACAGGTAACTGTAACATCGTTACTAATTATGACAAGTAACTGTCATTTCGATACAAATTATGGCAGGTAACTGTAACTTCGATACTAATTATGACTGGTAACTGTAACTCCGATACTAATTATGACAAGTAACTCTAAATTCGTTACTAATTATGACAAGTAACTGAAATTTCGATACTAATTATGGCTGGTAACTGTAACTTCATTACAAATTATGACAAGTAACTGTAATTTCGATACAAATTATGGCAGGTAACTGTAACTTCTAGACTAATTATGACAGGTAACAGTAACTTCGATACTAATTATGACAGAAAACAGTAACTTCGATACTTATTATGACAGGTAACAGTAACTTCGATATTAATTATGGCAGGTAAATGTAACTTCGATACTAATTATGACAGGTAACTGTAACTTCGATACTAATTATGACAAATAACTCTATCTTCATTACAAATTATGACAAGTAACTGTAATTTCGATACAAATTATGACAGGTAACTGTAACTTCGTTACTAATTATGACAAGTAACTGTAATTTCGATACTAATTATGGCTGGTAACTGTAACTTCGTTACTAATTGTGACAAGTAACTGTAATTTCGATACAATTTATGGCTGGTAACAGTAACTTCGATACTAATTATGACAGGTAACAGTATCTTCGATACTAATTATGACAAGTTACTGTAACTTCGATACTAATTATGACAGGTAACTGCAACTTCTTTACTAATTATGACAAGTAACTGTTATTTCGATACAAATTATGGCACGGAACTGTAATTTCGATACTAATTATCGCAGGTGACAGTAACTTCGATACTAATTATGACAAGTTACAGTAACTTCGATACTAATTATGACAGAAAATAGTAACTTCGATAATTATTATGACAGGTAACAGTAACTTCGATACTAATTATGGCAGGTAACTGTAACATCGATACTAATTATGACAGGTACCTGTAAATTCGTTACTAATTATGACAAGTAACTGTAATTTCGATACAAATTATGGCACGTAACTGTAATTTCGATACTAATTATGATAGGTAACTGTAACTTCGATACTAATTATGACAAGTAACTCTAACTTCATTACAAATTATGACAAGTAACTGTCATTTCGATACATATTATGGCAGGTAACTGTAACTTCATTACTAATTATGGCAGGCAACTGTAATTTCGATACAAATTATGGCAGGTAACAGTAACTCCGATAATAATTATGACAGGTAACTGTAATTTCGATACAAATTATGGCAGGTAACTGTAACTTTGATACTAATTATGACAGGTAACAGAAACTTCGATACTAATTATGACAAGTAACTGTATCTTCGATACTAATTATGACAGGTAACAGTAACTTCGATACTAATTATGACAAATAACTCTAACTTCACTACAATTTAAGACAAGTAACTGTAATTTCGATACAAATTATGGCAGGTAACTGTAACTTCGATGACAGGTAACTGTAACTTCGATACTTATTAAGGCAAGTAACTGTAATTTCGATACAAATTATGGCAGGTAACTGTAACTTCGATACTTATTATGACAGGTAACAGTAGCTTCGATAGTAATGATGACAAGTAACAGTAACTTCGATACTAATTATGACAAGTAACTGTAATTTCGATACTAATTATGACAGGTAACTGTAATTTCGATACTAATTATGACAGGTAACTGTAACTTCGATACCAATTATGACAGGTAACTGTAACTTCGACACTAATTATGACAAGTAACTGTAACTTCGTTACTAATTATGACAAGTAACTGTAATTTCGATACAAATTTTGGCAGGTAACTGTAACTTCGATATTAATTATGACAAGTAACTGTAATTTCGATACAAATTATGGCACGTAACTGTAATTTCGATACTAATTATGACAGGTAACTGTAACTTCGATACTAATTATGACAGGTAACTGCAACTTCTTTACTAATTATGACAAGTAACTGTTATTTCGATACAAAT
The DNA here is from genome assembly GCA_946902985.2 of Meconema thalassinum. Taxonomy (NCBI): domain Eukaryota; kingdom Metazoa; phylum Arthropoda; class Insecta; order Orthoptera; family Tettigoniidae; genus Meconema; species Meconema thalassinum. The sequence continues at coordinate 1,174,460,155 of OX336388.2, read as the reverse complement.
TATGGCACGTAACTGTAATTTCGATACTAATTATGGCAGGTGACAGTAACTTCGATACTAATTATGACAAGTTACAGTAACTTCGATACTAATTATGATAGAAAACAGTAACTTCGATACTTATTATGACAGGTAACAGTAACTTCGAAACCAATTACGACAGGTAACTGTAACTTCGTAAATAATTATGGCAGGTAACTGTAATTTCGATACAAATTATGGCAGGTAACTGTAACTTCGATACTAATTATGACAGGTAACTGTAACTCCGATACTAATTATGACAAGTAACTCTAAATTCGTTACTAATTATGACAAGTAACTGAAATTTCGATACTAATTATGGCAGGTAACTGTAACTTTGATACTAATTATGACAAGTAACAGGAACTTCGATACTAATTATGACAAGTAAATGTAACTTCGAAACTCATTATGACAGGTAACTGTAACATCGATAATAATTATGACAAGTAACGGTAATTTCGATACAAATTATGGCAGGTAACTGTAACCTTGATACTAATTATGACAGGTAACAGAAACTTCGATACTAATTATGACAAGTAACTGTATCTTCGATACTAATTATGACAGGTAACTGTAACTTCGATACTAATTATGACAAATAACTCTAACTTCATTACAATTTAAGACAAGTAACTGTAATTTCGATACAAATTATGGCAGGTAACTGTAACTTCGATGACAGGTAACTGTAACTTCGATACTTATTAAGACAAGTAACTGTAATTTCGATACAAATTATGGCAGGTAACTGTAACTTCGATACTTATTATGACAGGTAACAGTAGCTTCGATAGTAATGATGACAAGTAACAGTAACTTCGATACTAATTATGACAAGTAACTGTAATTTCGATACTAATTATGACAGGTAACTGTAATTTCGATACTAATTATGACAGGTAACTGTAACTTCGATACCAATTATGATAGGTAACTGTAACTTCGATACTATTTATGACAAGTAACTGTAACTTCGTTACTAATTATGACAAGTAACTGTAATTTCGATACAAATTTTGGCAGGTAACTGTAACTTCGATATTAATTATGACAAGTAACTGTAATTTCGATACAAATAAAGCAGGTAACTGTAACTTCGATACTATTTATGACAGGTAAAAGTAACTTCAATACTAATTATGACAGGTAACTGTAACTTCGCTACTAATTATGACAAGTAACTGTAATTTCGAAACAAATTATGACAGGTAACTGTAACTTCGTTTACAATTATGACAAGTAACTGTAATTTCGATACAAATTATGGCAGGTCACAGTAACTTGGATACTAATTAAGACAGGTAACTGTAACATCGATACTAATTATGACAAGGAACTGAAATTTCGATACAAATTATGACAGGTAACAGTAACTTCGATACTAATTATGACAGGTAACTGTAACTTCCTTACTAATTATGACAAGTTACTGTAATTTCGATACTAATTATGACAGGTAACTGTAACTTCGATATTAATTATGACAAGTAACTGTAACTTCGTTACTAATTATGAGAAGTAACTGTAATTTCGATACAAATTATAGCAGGTAACTGTAACTTCGAGACTAATTATGACAGGTAACAGTAATTTCGATACTAATTATGACAGAAAACAGTAACTTCGATATTTATTATGACAGGTAACAGTAACTTCGATACTAATTATGGCAGGTAACTGTAACTTCGATACTAATTATGACAGTTAACTGTAACTTCGATACTAATTATGACAAATAACTCTAACTTCATTACAAATTATGACAAGTAACTGTAATTTCGATACAAATTATGGCAGGTAACTGTAACTTCGAGACTAATTATGACAGGTAACAGTAACTTCGATACTAATTATGACAAGTAACAGTTACTTCGATACTAGTTATGACAAGTAACTGTAACTTCGAAACCAATTACGACAGGTAACTGTAACATCGTTACTAATTATGACAAGTAACTGTAATTTCGATACAAATTATGGCAGGTAACTGTAACTTCGATACAAATTATGACAGGTAACAGTAAATTCGATACTAATTATGACAAGTAACGGTTACTTCGATACTAATTATGACAAGTAACTGTAACTACGAAACTAATTATGACAGGTAACTGTAACATCGTTACTAATTATGACATGTAACTGTAATTTCGATACAAATTATGGCAGGTAACTGTAACTTCGATACTAATTATGACAGGTAACAGTAACTTCGATACTAATTATGACAAGTAACTGTTACTTCGATACTTATTATGACAGGTAACAGTAACTTCGATACTAATTATGACAAGTAACTCTAACTTCATTACAAATTATGAAAAATAACTGTAATTTCGATACAAATTATGGCAGGTAACTGTAACTTCGTAAATAATTATGGCAGGTAACTGTAATTTCGATACAAATTATGGCAGGTAACTGTAACTTCGATACTTATTATGACAGGTAACTGTAACTCCGATACTACTTATGACAAGTAACTCTAAATTCGTTTCAAATTATGACAAGTAACTGTAATTTCGATACTAATTATGGCTGGTAACTGTAACTTCGTTACTAATTATGACAAGTAACTGTAATTTCGATACAATTGTGGCAGGTAACTGTACCTTCGATATTAATTTTGACAAGTAACAGGAACTTCGATACTAATTATGACAAGTAACTGTAACTTCGAAACTAATTATGACAGGTAACTGTAACATCGATAATAATTATGACAAGTAACTGTAATTTCGATACAAATTATGGCAGTTAACTGTAACTTCGATACTAATTAAGACAGGTAACAAAACTTCGATACTAATTATGACAAGTAACTGTATCTTCGATACTAATTATGACAGGTAACTGAAACTTCGATACTAATTATGACATATAACTCTAACTTCATTACAAATTATGACAAGTAACTGTAATTTCGATACAAATTATGGCAGGTAACTGTAACTTCGATGACGGGTAACTGTAACTTCGATACTTATTAAGACAAGTAACTGTAATTTCGATACAAATTATGGCAGGTAACTGTAACTTCGTTACTAATTATGGCAGGTAACTGTAATTTCGATGCAAATTATGGCAGGTAACAGTAACTACGATACTATATATGACAGGTAACTGTAACTCCGATACTAATTATGACAAGTAACTCTAACTTCGTTACTAATTATGACAAATAACTGTAATTTTGATAAAAAATTATGGCAGGTAATTGTAACTTCGATACTAATTATGACAGGTAACAGTAACTTCGATACTAATTATGACAGGTAACTGAAACTTCGTTAATAATTATGACAAGTAACTGTAATTTCGATACTAATTATGGCTGGTAACTGTAACTTCGTTACTAATTATGACAAGTAACTGTAATTTCGATACAAATTATGGCAGGTAACTGTAACTTCGATACTAATGATGACAGAAAACAGTAACTTCGATACTAATTATGGCAGGTAACAGTAACTTCGATACTAATTATGGCAGGTAACTCTAAGTTCGATACTAATTATGACAGTTAACTGTAACATCGTTACTAATTGTGACAAGTAACTGTAATTTCGATACAAATTATGGCAGGTAACAGTAACTTCGATACTAATTATGACAGGTAACAGTAACTTCGATACTAATTATGACAAGTTACTGTAACTTCGATACTAATTATGACAGGTAACTGCAACTTCTTTACTAATTATGACAAGTAACTGTTATTTCGATACAAATTATGGCACGTAACTGTAATTTCGATACTAATTATGGCAGGTGACAGTAACTTCGATACTAATTATGACAAGTTACAGTAACATCGATACTAATTATGACAGAAAACAGTAACGTCGATACTTATTATGACAGGTAACAGTAACTTCGATACTAATTATGGCAGGTAACAGTAACTTCGAAACTAATTATGACAGGTACCTGTAACTTCGTTACTAATTATGACAAGTAACTGTAATTCCGATACAAATTATGGCACGTAACTGTAATTTCGATACTAATTATGACAGTTAACTGTAACTTCGATACTAATTATGACAAGTAACTCTAACTTCATTACAAATTATGACAAGTAACTGTAATTTCGATACAAATTATGGCAGGTAACTGTAACTTCATTAATAATTATGGCAGGTAACTGAAATTTCGATACAAATTATGGCAGGTAACAGTAACTTCGATAATAATTATGACAGGTAACTGCAACTTCGATACTAATTATGGCAGGTAACTGTAATTTCGATAATAATTATGACAGGTAACTGTAACTTCGTTACTAATTATGACAAGAAACTGTAATTTCGATACAAATTATGGCAGGTAACTGTACCTTCGATACTAATTATGACAGGTAACAGTAACTTCGATACTAATTATGAAAGAAAACAGTGACTTCGATACTTATTATGACAGGTAACAGTAACTTCGATACTAATTATGGCAGGTAACTGTAACTTCGATACTAATTATGACAGGTAACTGTAACTTCGATACTAATTATGACAAATAACTCTAACTTCATTACAAATTATGACAAGTAACTGTAATTTCGATACAAATTATGGCAGGTAACTGTAACTTCGAGACTAATTATGACAGGTAACAGTAACTTCGATACTAATTATGACAAGTAACAGTTACTTCGATACTAATTATGACAAGTAACTGTAACTTCGAAACCAATTACGACAGGTAACTGTAACATCATTACTAATTATGACAAGTAACTGTAATTTCGATACAAATTATGGCAGGTAACTGTAACTTCGATACTAATTATGACAGGTAACAGTAAATTCGATACTAATTATGACAAGTAACAGTTACTTCGATACTAATTATGACAAGTAACTGTAACTACGAAACTAATTATGACAGGTAACTGTAACATCGTTACTAATTATGACAAGTAACTGTAATTTCGATACAAATTATGGCAGGTAACTGTAACTTCGATACTAGTTATGACAGGTAACAGTAACTTCGATACTAATTATGACAAGTAACTGTAACTTCGATACTTATTATGACAGGTAACAGTAACTTCGATACTAATTATGACAAGTAACTCTAACTTCATTACAAATTATGAAAAATAACTGTAATTTCGATACAAATTATGGCAGGTAACTGTAACTTCGTAAATAATTATGGCAGGTAACTGTAATTTCGATACAAATTATGGCAGGTAACTGTAACTTCGATACTAATTATGACAGGTAATTGTAAATCCATACTAATTATGACAAGTAACACTAAATTCGTTGCTAATTATGACAAGTAACTGTAATTTCGATACTAATTATGGCTGGTAACTGTAACTTCGTTACTTATTATGACATGTAACTGTAATTTCGATACAAATTATGGCAGGTAATTGTAACTTCGATACTAATTATGACAAGTAACAGGAACTTCGATACTAATTATGACAAGTAACTGTAACTTCGAAACTAATTATGACAGGTAACTGTAACATCGATAATAATTATGACAAGTAACTGTAATTTTGATACAAATTATGGCAGGTAACTGTAACTTCGATACTAATTATGACTGGTAACAGAAACTTCGATACTAATTATGACAAGTAACTGTATCTTCGATACTAATTATGACAGGTAACTGTAACTTCGATACTAATTATGACAAATAACTCTAACTTCATTACAAACTATGACAAGTAACTGTAATTTCGATACAAATTATGGCAGGTAACGGTAACTTCGATGACAGGTAACTGTAACTTCGATACTTATTAAGACAAGTAACTGTAATTTCGATACAAATTATGGCAGGTAACTGTAACTTCGATACTTATTATGACAGGTAACAGTAACTTCGATAGTAATGATGACAAGTAACAGTAACTTCAATACTAATTTGAACAAGTAACTGTAATTTCGATACTAATTATGACAGGTAACTGTAACTTCGATACTAATTATGACAGGTAACTGTAACTTCGATACTAATTATGGCAAGTAACTGTAACTTCGTTACTAATTATGACAAGTAACTGTAATTTCGATACAAATTTTGGCAGGTAACTGTAACTTCGATATTAATTATGACAAGTAACTGTAACTTCGTTACTAATTAAGACAAGTAACTGTAATTTCGATACAAATAATGGCAGGTAACTGTAACTTCGATAATATTTATGACAGGTAAAAGTAACTTCAATACTAATTATGACAGGTAACTGTAACTTCGCTACTAATTATGTCAAGTAACTGTAATTTCGAAACAAATTATGACAGGTAACTGTAACTTCGTTAACAATTATGACAAGTAACTGTAATTTCGATACAAATTATGGCAGGTCACAGTAACTTCGATACTAATTAAGACAGGTAACTGTAACATCGATACTAATTATGACAAGGAACTGTAATTTCGATACAAATTATTACAGGTAACAGTAACTTCGATACTAATTATGACAGGTAACTGTAACTTCCTTACCAATTATGACAAGTAACTGTAATTTCGATACCAATTATGACAGGTAACTGTAACTTCGATATTAATTATGACAAGTAACTGTAACTTCGTTACTAATTTTGAGAAGTAACTGTAATTTCGATACAAATTATGGCAGGTAACTGTCCCTTCGATACTAATTATAACAGGTAACAGTCACTTCGATACTAATTATGACAAGTAACTGTAACTTCGATACTAACTATGACAGGTAACTGTAACTTCGTTACTAATTATGACAAGTAACTGTAATTTCGATACAAATTATGGCAGGTAACTGTAACTTCGAGACTAATTATGACAGGTAACAGTAACTTCGATACTAATTATGACAAGTAACAGTTGCTTCGATACTAATTATGACAAGTAACTGTAACTTCGAAACTAATTATGACAGGTAACTGTAACATCGTTACTAATTATGACAAGTAACTGTCATTTCGATACAAATTATGGCAGGTAACTGTAACTTCGATACTAATTATGACTGGTAACTGTAACTCCGATACTAATTATGACAAGTAACTCTAAATTCGTTACTAATTATGACAAGTAACTGAAATTTCGATACTAATTATGGCTGGTAACTGTAACTTCATTACAAATTATGGCAAGTAACTGTAATTTCGATACAAATTATGGCAGGTAACTGTAACTTCTAGACTAATTATGACAGGTAACAGTAACTTCGATACTAATTATGACAGAAAACAGTAACTTCGATACTTATTATGACAGGTAACAGTAACTTCGATATTAATTATGGCAGGTAAATGTAACTTCGATACTAATTATGACAGGTAACTGTAACTTCGATACTAATTATGACAAATAACTCTATCTTCATTACAAATTATGACAAGTAACTGTAATTTCGATACAAATTATGACAGGTAACTGTAACTTCGTTACTAATTATGACAAGTAACTGTAATTTCGATACTAATTATGGCTGGTAACTGTAACTTCGTTACTAATTGTGACAAGTAACAGTAATTTCGATACAATTTATGGCTGGTAACAGTAACTTCGATACTATTTATGACAGGTAACAGTATCTTCGATACTAATTATGACAAGTTACTGTAACTTCGATACTAATTATGACAGGTAACTGCAACTTCTTTACTAATTATGACAAGTAACTGTTATTTCGATACAAATTATGGCACGGAACTGTAATTTCGATACTAATTATCGCAGGTGACAGTAACTTCGATACTAATTATGACATGTTACAGTAACTTCGATACTAATTATGACAGAAAATAGTAACTTCGATAATTATTATGACAGGTAACAGTAACTTCGATACTAATTATGGCAGGTAACTGTAACATCGATACTAATTATGACAGGTACCTGTAAATTCGTTACTAATTATGACAAGTAACTGTAATTTCGATACAAATTATGGCACGTAACTGTAATTTCGATACTAATTATGACAGGTAACTGTAACTTCGATACTAATTATGACAAGTAACTCTAACTTCATTACAAATTATGACAAGTAACTGTCATTTCGATACATATTATGGCAGGTAACTGTAACTTCATTACTAATTATGGCAGGCAACTGTAATTTCGATACAAATTATGGCAGGTAACAGTAACTCCGATAATAATTATGACAGGTAACTGTAATTTCGATACAAATTATGGCAGGTAACTGTAACTTTGATACTAATTATGACAGGTAACAGAAACTTCGATACTAATTATGACAAGTAACTGTATCTTCGATACTAATTATGACAGGTAACTGTAACTTCGATACTAATTATGACAAATAACTCTAACTTCACTACAATTTAAGACAAGTAACTGTAATTTCGATACAAATTATGGCAGGTAACTGTAACTTCGATGACAGGTAACTGTAACTTCGATACTTATTAAGGCAAGTAACTGTAATTTCGATACAAATTATGGCAGGTAACTGTAACTTCGATACTTATTATGACAGGTAACAGTAGCTTCGATAGTAATGATGACAAGTAACAGTAACTTCGATACTAATTATGACAAGTAACTGTAATTTCGATACTAATTATGACAGGTAACTGTAATTTCGATACTAATTATGACAGGTAACTGTAACTTCGATACCAATTATGACAGGTAACTGTAACTTCGACACTAATTATGACAAGTAACTGTAACTTCGTTACTAATTATGACAAGTAACTGTAATTTCGATACAAATTTTGGCAGGTAACTGTAACTTCGATATTAATTATGACAAGTAACTGTAATTTCGATACAAATTATGGCACGTAACTGTAATTTCGATACTAATTATGACAGGTAACTGTAACTTCGATACTAATTATGACAGGTAACTGCAACTTCTTTACTAATTATGACAAGTAACTGTTATTTCGATACAAATTATGGCACGTAACTGTAATTTCGATACTAATTATGGCAGGTGACAGTAACTTCGATACTAATTATGACAAGTTACAGTAACTTCGATACTAATTATGATAGAAAACAGTAACTTCGATACTTATTATGACAGGTAACAGTAACTTCGAAACCAATTACGACAGGTAACTGTAACTTCGTAAATAATTATGGCAGGTAACTGTAATTTCGATACAAATTATGGCAGGTAACTGTAACTTCGATACTAATTATGACAGGTAACTGTAACTCCGATACTAATTATGACAAGTAACTCTAAATTCGTTACTAATTATGACAAGTAACTGAAATTTCGATACTAATTATGGCAGGTAACTGTAACTTTGATACTAATTATGACAAGTAACAGGAACTTCGATACTAATTATGACAAGTAAATGTAACTTCGAAACTCATTATGACAGGTAACTGTAACATCGATAATAATTATGACAAGTAACGGTAATTTCGATACAAATTATGGCAGGTAACTGTAACCTTGATACTAATTATGACAGGTAACAGAAACTTCGATACTAATTATGACAAGTAACTGTATCTTCGATACTAATTATGACAGGTAACTGTAACTTCGATACTAATTATGACAAATAACTCTAACTTCATTACAATTTAAGACAAGTAACTGTAATTTCGATACAAATTATGGCAGGTAACTGTAACTTCGATGACAGGTAACTGTAACTTCGATACTTATTAAGACAAGTAACTGTAATTTCGATACAAATTATGGCAGGTAACTGTAACTTCGATACTTATTATGACAGGTAACAGTAGCTTCGATAGTAATGATGACAAGTAACAGTAACTTCGATACTAATTATGACAAGTAACTCTAATTTCGATACTAATTATGACAGGTAACTGTAATTTCGATACTAATTATGACAGGTAACTGTAACTTCGATACCAATTATGACAGGTAACTGTAACTTCGATACTATTTATGACAAGTAACTGTAACTTCGTTACTAATTATGACAAGTAACTGTAATTTCGATACAAATTTTGGCAGGTAACTGTTACTTCGTTATTAATTATGACAAGTAACTGTAATTTCGATACAAATAATGGCAGGTAACTGTAACTTCGATACTAATTATGACAAGTAACTGTAATTTCGAAACAAATTATGACAGGTAACTGTAACTTCGTTAACAATTATGACAAGTAACTGTAATTTCGATACAAATTATGGCAGGTCACAGTAACTTGGATACTTATTAAGACAGGTAACTGTAACATCGATACTAATTATGACAAGGAACTGTAATTTCGATACAAATTATGACAGGTAACAGTAACTTCGATACTAATTATGACAGGTAACTGTAACTTCCTTACTAATTATGACAAGTTACTGTAATTTCGATACTAATTATGACAGGTAACTGTAACTTCGATATTAATTATGACAAGTAACTGTAACTTCGTTACTAATTATGAGAAGTAACTGTAATTTCGATACAAATTATGGCAGGTAACTGTAACTTCGAGACTAATTATGACAGGTAACAGTAACTTCGATACTAATTATGACAAGTAACAGTTGCTTCGATACTAATTATGACAAGTAACTGTAACTTCGAAACTAATTATGACAGGTAACTGTAACATCGTTACTAATTATGACAAGTAACTGTCATTTCGATACAAATTATGGCAGGTAACTGTAACTTCGATACTAATTATGACTGGTAACAGTAACCTCGGTACTAATTATGACAAGTAACTGTAACTTAGATACTAATTTTGACAGGTTACTAGTAACTTCGATACTAATTATGACAAGTAACTCTAACTTCATTACAAATTATGACAAGTAACTGTAATTTCGATACAAATTATGGCAGGTAACTGTAACTTCGAGACTAATTATGACAGGTAACAGTAACTTCGATACTAATTATGGCAGGTAACTGTAACTTCGATACTAATTATGACAGTTAACTGTAACTTCGATACTAATTATGACAAATAACTCTAACTTCATTACAAATTATGACAAGTAACTGTAATTTCGATACAAATTATGGCAGGTAACTGTAACTTCGAGACTAATTATGACAGGTAACAGTAACTTCGATACTAATTATGACAAGTAACAGTTACTTCGATACTAGTTATGACAAGTAACTGTAACTTCGAAACCAATTACGACAGGTAACTGTATCATCGTTACTAATTATGACAAGTAACTGTAATTTCGATACAAATTATGGCAGGTAACTGTAACTTCGATACAAATTATGACAGGTAACAGTAAATTCGATACTAATTATGACAAGTAACGGTTACTTCGATACTAATTATGACAAGTAACTGTAACTACGAAACTATTTATGACAGGTAACTGTAACATCGTTACTAATTATGACATGTAACTGTAATTTCGATACAAATTATGGCAGGTAACTGTAACTTCGATACTAATTATGACAGGTAACAGTAACTTCGATACTAATTATGACAAGTAACTGTTACTTCGATACTTATTATGACAGGTAACAGTAACTTCGATACTAATTATGACAAGTAACTCTAACTTCATTACAAATTATGAAAAATAACTGTAATTTCGATACAAATTATGGCAGGTAACTGTAACTTCGTAAATAATTATGGCAGGTAACTGTAATTTCGATACAAATTATGGCAGGTAACTGTAACTTCGATACTTATTATGACAGGTAACTGTAACTCCGATACTACTTATGACAAGTAACTCTAAATTCGTTACTAATTATGACAAGTAACTGTAATTTCGATACTAATTATGGCTGGTAACTGTAACTTCGTTACTAATTATGACAAGTAACTGTAATTTCGATACAATTGTGGCAGGTAACTGTACCTTCGATACTAATTATGACAAGTAACAGGAACTTCGATACTAATTATGACAAGTAACTGTAACTTCGAAACTAATTATGACAGGTAACTGTAACATCGATAATAATTATGACAAGTAACTGTAATTTCGATACAAATTATGGCAGTTAACTGTAACTTCGATACTAATTAAGACAGGTAACAAAACTTCGATACTAATTATGACAAGTAACTGTATCTTCGATACTAATTATGACAGGTAACTGAAACTTCGATACTAATTATGACATATAACTCTAACTTCATTACAAATTATGACAAGTAACTGTAATTTCGATACAAATTATGGCAGGTAACTGTAACTTCGATGACGGGTAACTGTAACTTCGATACTTATTAAGACAAGTAACTGTAATTTCGATACAAATTATGGCAGGTAACTGTAACTTCGTTACTAATTATGGCAGGTAACTGTAATTTCGATGCAAAATATGGCAGGTAACAGTAACTACGATACTATATATGACAGGTAACTGTAACTCCGATACTAATTATGACAAGTAACTCTAACTTCGTTACTAATTATGACAGAAAACAGTAACTTCGATACTAATTATGGCAGGTAACAGTAACTTCGATACTAATTATGGCAGGTAACTCTAAGTTCGATACTAATTATGACAGTTAACTGTAACATCGTTACTAATTGTGACAAGTAACTGTAATTTCGATACAAATTATGGCAGGTAACAGTAACTTCGATACTAATTATGACAGGTAACAGTAACTTCGATAATAATTATGACAAGTTACTGTAACTTCGATACTAATTATGACAGGTAACTGCAACTTCTTTACTAATTATGACAAGTAACTGTTATTTCGATACAAATTATGGCACGTAACTGTAATTTCGATACTAATTATGGCAGGTGACAGTAACTTCGATACTAATTATGACAAGTTACAGTAACATCGATACTAATTATGACAGAAAACAGTAACGTCGATACTTATTATGACAGGTAACAGTAACTTCGATACTAATTATGGCAGGTAACAGTAACTTCGATACTAATTATGACAGGTACCTGTAACTTCGTTACTAATTATGACAAGTAACTGTAATTCCGATACTAATTATGGCACGTAACTGTAATTTCGATACTAATTATGACAGTTAACTGTAACTTCGATACTAATTATGACAAGTAACTCTAACTTCATTACAAATTATGACAAGTAACTGTAATTTCGATACAAATTATGGGAGGTAACTGTAACTTCATTAATAATTATGGCAGGTAACTGAAATTTCGATACAAATTATGGCAGGTAACAGTAACTTCGATAATAATTATGACAGGTAACTGCAACTTCGATACTAATTATGGCAGGTAACTGTAATTTCGATAATAATTATGACAGGTAACTGTAACTTCGTTACTAATTATGACAAGAAACTGTAATTTCGATACAAATTATGGCAGGTAACTGTACCTTCGATACTAATTATGACAGGTAACAGTAACTTCGATACTAATTATGAAAGAAAACAGTGACTTCGATACTTATTATGACAGGTAACAGTAACTTCGATACTAATTATGGCAGGTAACTGTAACTTCGATACTAATTATGACAGGTAACTGTAACTTCGATACTAATTATGACAAATAACTCTAACTTCATTACAAATTATGACAAGTAACTGTAATTTCGATACAAATTATGGCAGGTAACTGTAACATCGAGACTAATTATGACAGGTAACAGTAACTTCGATACTAATTATGACAAGTAACAGTTACTTCGATACTAATTATGACAAGTAACTGTAACTTCGAAACCAATTACGACAGGTAACTGTAACATCATTACTAATTATGACAAGTAACTGTAATTTCGATACAAATTATGGCAGGTAACTGTAACTTCGATACTAATTATGACAGGTAACAGTAAATTCGATACTAATTATGACAAGTAACAAATACTTCGGTACTAATTATGACAAGTAACTGTAACTACGAAACTAATTATGACAGGTAACTGTAACATCGTTACTAATTATGACATGTAACTGTAATTTCGATACAAATTATGGCAGGTAACTGTAACTTCGATACTAATTATGACAGGTAACAGTAACTTCGATACTAATTATGACAAGTAACTGTAACTTCGATACTTATTATGACAGGTAACAGTAACTTCGATACTAATTATGACAAGTAACTCTAACTTCATTACAAATTATGAAAAATAACTGTAATTTCGATACAAATTATGGCAGGTAACTGTAACTTCGTAAATAATTATGGCAGGTAACTGTAATTTCGATACAAATTATGGCAGGTAACTGTAACTTCGATACTAATTATGACAGGTAATTGTAAATCCATACTAATTATGACAAGTAACTCTAAATTCGTTGCTAATTATGACAAGTAACTGTAATTTCGATACTAATTATGGCTGGTAACTGTAACTTCGTTACTAATTATGACATGTAACTGTAATTTCGATACAAATTATGGCAGGTAATTGTAACTTCGATACTAATTATGACAAGTAACAGGAACTTCGATACTAATTATGACAAGTAACTGTAACTTCGAAACTAATTATGACAGGTAACTGTAACATCGATAATAATTATGACATGTAACTGTAATTTTGATACAAATTATGGCAGGTAACTGTAACTTCGATACTAATTATGACAGGTAACTGTAACTTCGATACTAATTATGACAAATAACTCTAACTTCATTACAAATTATGACAAGTAACTGTAATTTCGATACAAATTATGGCAGGTAACGGTAACTTCGATGACAGGTAACTGTAACTTCGATACTTATTAAGACAAGTAACTGTAATTTCGATACGAATTATGGCAGGTAACTGTAACTTCGATACTTATTATGACAGGTAACAGTAACTTCGATAGTAATGATGACAAGTAACAGTAACTTCGATACTAATTTTGACAAGTAACTGTAATTTCGATACTAATTATGACAGGTAACTGTAACTTCGATACTAATTATGACAGGTAACTGAAACTTCGATACTAATTATGACAAGTAACTGTAACTTCGTTACTAATTATGACAAGTAACTGTAATTTCGATACAAATTTTGGCAGGTAACTGTAACTTCGATATTAATTATGACAAGTAACTGTAACTTCGTTACTAATTAAGACAAGTAACTGTAATTTCGATACAAATAATGGCAGGTAACTGTAACTTCGATAATATTTATGACAGGTAAAAGTAACTTCAATACTAATTATGACAGGTAACTGTAACTTCGCTACTAATTATGTCAAGTAACTGTAATTTCGAAACAAATTATGACAGGTAACTGTAACTTCGTTAACAATTATGACAAGTAACTGTAATTTCGATACAAATTATGGCAGGTCACAGTAACTTCGATACTAATTAAGACAGGTAACTGTAACATCGATACTAATTATGACAAGGAACTGTAATTTCGATACAAATTATTACAGGTGACAGTAACTTCGATACTAATTATGACAGGTAACTGTAACTTCCTTACTAATTATGACAAGTAACTGTAATTTCGATACTAATTATGACAGGTAACTGTAACTTCGATATTAATTATGACAAGTAACTGTAACTTCGTTACTAATTATGAGAAGTAACTGTAATTTCGATACAAATTATGGCAGGTAACTGTCCCTTCGATACTAATTATGACAGGTAACAGTCACTTCGATACTAATTATGACAAGTAACTGTAACTTCGATACTAACTATGACAGGTAACTGTAACTTCGTTACTAATTATGACAAGTAACTGTAATTTCGATACAAATTATGGCAGGTAACTGTAACTTTGAGACTAATCATGACAGGTAACAGTAACTTCGATACTAATTATGACAAGTATCAGTTACTTCGATACTAATTATGACAGGTAACTGTAACTACGAAACTAATTATGACAGGTAACTGTAACATCATTACTAATTATGACATGTAACTGTAATTTCGATACAAATTATGGCAGGTAACTGTAACTTCGATACTAATTATGACAGGTAACAGTAACTTCGATACTAATTATGACAAGTAACTGTAACTTCGATACTTATTATGACAGGTAACAGTAACTTCGATACTAATTATGACAAGTAACTCTAACTTCATTACAAATTATGAAAAATAACTGTAATTTCGATACAAATTATGGCAGGTAACTGTAACTTCGTAAATAATTATGGCAGGTAACTGTAATTTCGATACAAATTATGGCAGGTAACTGTAACTTCGATACTTATTATGACAGGTAACAGTAACTTCGATAGTAATGATGACAAGTAACAGTAACTTCGATACTAATTATGACAAGTAACTGTAATTTCGATACTAATTATGACAGGTAACTGTAATTTCGATACTAATTATGACAGGTAACTGTAACTTCGATACTAATTATGACAGGTAACTGTAACTTCGATACTAATTATGACAAGTAACTGTAACTTCGTTACTAATTATGACAAGTAACTGTAATTTCGATACAAATTTTGGCAGGTAACTGTAACTTCCATATTAATTATGACAAGTAACTGTAACTTCGTTACTAATTAAGACAAGAAACTGTAATTTCGATACAAATAATGGCAGGTAACTGTAACTTCGATAATATTTATGACAGGTAAAAGTAACTTCAATACTAATTATGACAGGTAACTGTAACTTCGCTACTAATTATGTCAAGTAACTGTAATTTCGATACAAATTATGGCAGGTAACTGTAACTTCGATACTTATTATGACAGGTAACAGTAACTTCGATAGTAATGATGACAAGTAACAGTAACTTCGATACTAATTATGACAAGTAACTGTAATTTCGAAACAAATTATGACAGGTAACTGTAACTTCGTTACCAATTATGACAAGTAACTGTAATTTCGATACAAATTATGGCAGGTCACAGTAACTTCGATACTAATGAAGACAGGTAACTGTAACATCGATACTAATTATGACAAGGAACTGTAATTTCGATACAAATTATGACAGGTAACAGTAACTTCGTTACTAATTATGAGAAGTAACTGTAATTTCGGTACAAATTATGGCAGGGAACTGTAACTTCGAGACTAATTATGACAGGTAACAGTAACTTCGATACTAATTATGACAAGTAACAGTTGCTTCGATACTAATTATGACAAGTAATTGTAACTTCGAAACTAATTATGACAGGTAACTGTAACATCGTTATTAATTATGACAAGTAACTGTCATTTCGATACAAATTATGGCAGGTAACTGTAACTTCGATACTAATTATGACTGGTAACAGTAACTTCGGTACTAATTATGACAAGTAACTGTAACTTATATACTAATTATGACAGGTAACAGTAACTTCGATACTAATTATGACAAGTAACTCTAACTTCATTACAAATTATGACAAGTATCTGTAATTTCGATACAAATTATGGCAGGTAACTGTAACTTCGTTACTAATTATGGCAGGTAACTGTAATTTCGATACAAATTATGGCAGGTAACAGTAACTACGATACTATATATGACAGGTAACTGTAACTCCGATACTAATTATGACAAGTAACTCAAACTTCGTTACTAATTATGACAAATAACTGTAATTTTGATAAAAAATTATGGCAGGTAATTGTAACTTCGATACTAATTATGACAGGTAACAGTAACTTCGATACTAATTATGACAGGTAACTGTAACTTCGTTACTAATTATGACAAGTAACTGTAATTTCGATACTAATTATGGCTGGTAACTGTAACTTCGTTACTAATTATGACAAGTAACTGTAATTTCGATAGAAATTATAGCAGGTAACTGTAACTTCGATACTAATGATGACAGAAAACAGTAACTTCGATACTAATTATGGCAGGTAACAGTAACTTCGATACTAATTATGGCAGGTAACTGTAAGTTCGATACTAATTATGACAGTTAAATGTAACTTCGTTACTAATTGTGAAAAGTAACTGTAATTTCGATACAAATTATGGCAGGTAACAGTAACTTCGATACTAATTATGACAGGTAACAGTAACTTCGATACTAATTATGACAAGTTGCTGTAACTTCGATACTAATTATGACAGGTAACTGCAACTTCTTTACTAATAATGACAAGTAACTGTTATTTCGATACAAATTATGGCACGTAACTGTAATTTCGATACTAATTATGGCAGGTGACAGTAACTTCGATACTAATTATGACAAGTTACGGTAACTTCGATACTAATTATGACAGAAAACAGTAACTTCGATACTTATTATGACAGGTAACAGTAACTTCGATACTAATTATGGCAGGTAACTGTAACTTCGATACTAATTATGACAGGTACCTGTAACTTCGTTACTAATTATGACAAGTAACTGTAATTTCGATACAAATTATGGCACGTAACTGTAATTTCGATACTAATTATGACAGGTAACTGTAACTTCGATAATATTTATGACAAGTAACTCTAACTTCATTACAAATTATGACAAGTAACTGTAATTTCGATACAAATTATGACAGGTAACTGTAACTTCATTACTAATTATGGCAGGTAACTGTAATTTCGATACAAATTATGGCAGGTAACAGTAACTTCGATAAT
The DNA here is from genome assembly GCA_946902985.2 of Meconema thalassinum. NCBI lineage: Eukaryota > Metazoa > Arthropoda > Insecta > Orthoptera > Tettigoniidae > Meconema > Meconema thalassinum. The sequence goes on along the minus strand of OX336388.2, from coordinate 1,174,441,687 downwards.
AATTATGACAGGTAACTGCAACTTCGATACTAATTATGGCAGGTAACTGTAATTTCGATATTAATTATGGCAGGTAACTGTAATTTCGATAATAATTATGACAGGTAACTGTAACTTCGTTACTAATTATGGCAGGTAACTGTAATTTCGTTACTAATTATGACAAGTAAATGTAGCTTCGATACTAATTATGACAGGTAACTGTAACCTCGTTACTAATTATGACAAGAAACTGTAATTTCGATAGAAATTAAGGCAGGTAACTGTACCTTCGATACTAATTATGACAGGTAACAGTAACTTCGATACTAATTATGACAGAAAACAGTTACTTCGATACTTATTATGACAGGTAACAGTAACTTCGATACTAATTATGGCAGGTAACTGTAACTTCGATACTAATTATGACAGGTAACTGTAACTTCGGTACTAATTATGACAAATAACTCTAACTTCATTACAAATTATGACAAGTAACTGTAATTTCGATACAAATTATGGCAGGTAACTGTAACTTCGAGATTAATTATGACAGGTAACAGTAACTTCGATACTAATTATGACAAGTAACAGTTACTTCGATACTAATTATGACAAGTAACTGTAACTTCGAAACCAATTACGACAGGTAACTGTAACATCGATACTAATTATGACAAGTAACGGTAATTTCGATACAAATTATGGCAGGTAACTGTAACTTCGATAATAATTATGACAGGTAACAGTAAATTCGATACTAATTATGACAAGTAACAGTTACTTCGATACTAATTCTGACAAGTAACTGTAACTACGAAACTAATTATGACAGGTAACAGTTACATCGTTACTAATTATGACATGTAACTGTAATTTCGATACAAATTATGGCAGGTAACTGTAACTTCGATACTAATTATGACAGGTAACAGTAACTTCGATACTAATTATGACAAGTAACTGTAACTTCGATACTTATTATGACAGGTAACAGTAACTTCGATACTAATTATGACAAGTAACTCTTACTTCATTACATATTATGAAAAATAACTGAAATTTCGATTCTAATTATGGCTGGTAACTGTAACTTCGTTACCATTTATGACATGTAACTGTAATTTCGATACAAATTATGGCAGGTAACTGTAACTTCGATACTAATTATGACAAGTAACAGGAACATCGATAGTAATTATGACAAGTAACTGTAACTTCGAAAATAATTATGACAGGTAACTGTAACATCGATAATAATTATGACAAGTAACTGTAATTTCGATACAAATTATGGCAGGTAACTGTAACTTTGATACTAATTATGACAGGTAACAGAAACTTCGATACTAATTATGACAAGTAACTGTATCTTCGATACTAATTATGACAGGTAACTGTAACTTCGATACTAATTATGACAAATAACTCTAACTTCATTACAATTTATGACAAGTAACTGTAATTTCGATACAAATTATGGCAGGTAACTGTACTTCGATACTAATTATGACAGGTAACAGAAACGTCGATACTAATTATGACAAGTAACTGTATCTTCGATACTAATTATGACAGGTAACTGTAACATCGATACTAATTACGACAAATAACTCTAACTTCATTACAAATTATGACAAGTAACTGTAATTTCGACACAAAATATGGCAGGTAACTGTAACTTCGATGACAGGTAACTGTAACTTCGATACTTATTAAGACAAGTAACTGTAATTTCGATACAAATTATGGCAGGTAACTGTAACTTCGATACTTATTATGACAGGTAACAATAACTTCGATAGTAATGATGACAAGTAACAGTAACTTCGATACTAATTATGACAAGTAACTGTAATTTCGATACTAATTATGACAGGTAACTGTTTTTTCGATACTAATTAAGACAGGTAACTGTAACTTCGATACTAATTATGACAGGTAACTGTAACTTCGATACTAATTATGACAAGTAACTGTAACTTCGTTACTAATTATGACAAGTAACTGTAATTTCGATACAAATTTTGGCAGGTAACTGTAACTTCGAGACTAATTATGACAAGTAACTCTAACTTCGTTACTAATTAAGACAAGAAACTGTAATTTCGATACAAATAATGGCAGGTAACTGTAACTTCGATACTATTTATGACAGGTAAAAGTAACTTCAGTACTAATTATGACAGGTTACTGTAACTTCGCCACTAATTATGACAAGTAACTGTAATTTCGAAACAAATTATGACAGGTAACTGTAACTTCGTTACCAATTATGACAAGTAACTGTAATTTCGATACAAATTATGGCAGGTCACAGTAACTTCGATACTAATTAAGACAGGTAACTGTAACATCGATACTTATTATGACAAGGAACTGTAATTTCGATACAAATTATGACAGGTAACAGTAACTTCGTTACTAATTATGAGAAGTAACTGTAATTTCGGTACAAATTATGGCAGGGAACTGTAACTTCGAGACTAATTATGACAGGTAACAGTAACTTCGATACTAATTATGACAAGTAACAGTTGCTTCGATACTAATTATGACAAGTAATTGTAACTTCGAAACTAATTATGACAGGTAACTGTAACATCGTTATTAATTATGACAAGTAACTGTCATTTCGATACAAATTATGGCAGGTAACTGTAACTTCGATACTAATTATGACTGGTAACAGTAACTTCGGTACTAATTATGACAAGTAACTGTAACTTAGATACTAATTATGAAAGGTAACAGTAACTTCGATACTAATTATGACAAGTAACTCTAACTTCATTACAAATTATGACAAGTATCTGTAATTTCGATACAAATTATGGCAGGTAACTGTAACTTCGTTACTAATTATGGCAGGTAACTGTAATTTCGATACAAATTATGGCAGGTAACAGTAACTACGATACTATATATGACAGGTAACTGTAACTCCGATACTAATTATGACAAGTAACTCAAACTTCGTTACTAATTATGACAAATAACTGTAATTTTGATAAAAAATTATGGCAGGTAATTGTAACTTCGATACTAATTATGACAGGTAACAGTAACTTCGATACTAATTATGACAGGTAACTGTAACTTCGTTACTAATTATGACAAGTAACTGTAATTTCGATACTAATTATGGCTGGTAACTGTAACTTCGTTACTAATTATGACAAGTAACTGTAATTTCGATACAAATTATGGCAGGTAACTGTAACTTCGATACTAATGATGACAGAAAACAGTAACATCGATACTAATTATGGCAGGTAACAGTTACTTCGATACTAATTATGGCAGGTAACTGTAAGTTCGATACTAATTATGACAGTTAACTGTAACTTCGTTACTAATTGTGAAAAGTAACTGTAGTTTCGATACAAATTATGGCAGGTAACAGTAACTTCGACACTAATTATGACAGGTAACAGTAACTTCGATACTAATTATGACAAGTTACTGTAACTTCGATACTAATTATGACAGGTAACTGCAACTTCTTTACTAATAATGACAAGTAACTGTTATTTCGATACAAATTATGGCACGTAACTGTAATTTCGATACTAATTATGGCAGGTGACAGTAACTTCGATACTAATTATGACAAGTTACGGTAACTTCGATACTAATTATGACAGAAAACAGTAACTTCGATACTTATTATGACAGGTAACAGTAACTTCGATATTAATTATGGCAGGTAACTGTAACTTCGATACTAATTATGACAGGTACCTGTAACTTCGTTACTAATTATGACAAGTAACTGTAATTTCGATACAAATTATGGCACGTAATTGTAATTTCGATACTTATTATGACAGGTAACTGTAACTTCGATACTAATTATGACAAGTAACTCTAACTTCATTACAAATTATGACAAGTAACTGTAATTTCGATACAAATTATGACAGGTAACTGTAACTTCATTACTAATTATGGCAGGTAACTCTAATTTCGATACAAATTATGGCAGGTAACAGTAACTTCGATAATAATTATGACAGGTAACTGCAACTTCGATACTAATTATGGCAGGTAACTGTAATTTCGATAATAATTATGGCAGGTAACTGTAATTTCGATAATAATTATGACAGGTAACTGTAACTTCGTTACTAATTATGGCAGGTAACTGTAATTTCGTTACTAATTATGACAAGTAACTGTAGCTTCGATACTAATTATGACAGATAACTGTAACCTCGTTACTAATTATGACAAGAAACTGTAATTTCGATAGAAATTATGGCAGGTAACTGTACCTTCGATACTAATTATGACAGGTAACAGTAACTTCGATACTTATTATGACAGAAAACAGTAACTTCGATACTTATTATGACAGGTAACAGTAACTTCGATACTAATTATGGCAGGTAACTGTAACATCGATACTAATTATGACAGGTAACTGTAACTTCGATACTAATTATGACAAATAACTCTAACTTCATTACAAATTATGACAAGTAACTGTAATTTCGATACAAATTATGGCAGGTAACTGTAATTTCGATACAAATTATGGCAGGTAACAGTAACTTCGATAATATTTATGACAGGTAACTGCAACTTCGATACTAATTATGGCAGGTAACTGTAATTTCGATAATAATTATGGCAGGTAACTGTAATTTCGATAATAATTATGACAGGTAACTGTAACTTCGTTACTAATTATGGCAGGTAACTGTAATTTCGTTACTAATTATGACAAGTAACTGTAGCTTCGATACTAATTATGACAGGTAACTGTAACCTCGTTACTAATTATGACAAGAAACTGTAATTTCGATAGAAATTAAGGCAGGTAACTGTACCTTCGATACTAATTATGACAGGTAACAGTAACTTCGATACTAATTATGACAGAAAACAGTTACTTCGATACTTATTATGACAGGTAACAGTAACTTCGATACTAATTATGGCAGGTAACTGTAACTTCGATACTAATTATGACAGGTAACTGTAACTTCGGTACTAATTATGACAAATAACTCTAACTTCATTACAAATTATGACAAGTAACTGTAATTTCGATACAAATTATGGCAGGTAACTGTAACTTCGAGATTAATTATGACAGGTAACAGTAACTTCGATACTAATTATGACAAGTAACAGTTACTTCGATACTAATTATGACAAGTAACTGTAACTTCGAAACCAATTACGACAGGTAACTGTAACATCGATACTAATTATGACAAGTAACTGTAATTTCGATACAAATTATGGCAGGTAACTGTAACTTCGATACTAATTATGACAGGTAACAGTAAATTCGATACTAATTATGACAAGTAACAGTTACTTCGATACTAATTCTGACAAGTAACTGTAACTACGAAACTAATTATGACAGGTAACAGTTACATCGTTACTAATTATGACATGTAACTGTAATTTCGATACAAATTATGGCAGGTAACTGTAACTTCGATACTAATTATGACAGGTAACAGTAACTTCGATACTAATTATGACAAGTAACTGTAACTTCGATACTTATTATGACAGGTAACAGTAACTTCGATACTAATTATGACAAGTAACTCTTACTTCATTACATATTATGAAAAATAACTGAAATTTCGATTCTAATTATGGCTGGTAACTGTAACTTCGTTACCATTTATGACATGTAACTGTAATTTCGATACAAATTATGGCAGGAAACTGTAACTTCGATACTAATTATGACAAGTAACAGGAACATCGATAGTAATTATGACAAGTAACTGTAACTTCGAAAATAATTATGACAGGTAACTGTAACATCGATAATAATTATGACAAGTAACTGTAATTTCGATACAAATTATGGCAGGTAACTGTAACTTTGATACTAATTATCACAGGTAACAGAAACTTCGATACTAATTATGACAAGTAACTGTATCTTCGATACTAATTATGACAGGTAACTGTAACTTCGATACTAATTATGACAAATAACTCTAACTTCATTACAATTTATGACAAGTAACTGTAATTTCGATACAAATTATGGCAGGTAACTGTACTTCGATACTAATTATGACAGGTAACAGAAACGTCGATACTAATTATGACAAGTAACTGTATCTTCGATACTAATTATGACAGGTAACTGTAACATCGATACTAATTACGACAAATAACTCTAACTTCATTACAAATTATGACAAGTAACTGTAATTTCGATACAAAATATGGCAGGTAACTGTAACTTCGATGACAGGTAACTGTGACTTCGATACTTATTAAGACAAGTAACTGTAATTTCGATACAAATTATGGCAGGTAACTGTAACTTCGATACTTATTATGACAGGTAACAATAACTTCGATAGTAATGATGACAAGTAACAGTAACTTCGATACTAATTATGACAAGTAACTGTAATTTCGATACTAATTATGACAGGTAACTGTTTTTTCGATACTAATTAAGACAGGTAACTGTAACTTCGATACTAATTATGACAGGTAACTGTAACTTCGATACTAATTATGACAAGTAACTGTAACTTCGTTACTAATTATGACAAGTAACTGTAATTTCGATACAAATTTTGGCAGGTAACTGTAACTTCGATATTAATTATGACAAGTAACTCTAACTTCGTTACTAATTAAGACAAGAAACTGTAATTTCGATACAAATAATGGCAGGTAACTGTAACTTCGATACTATTTATGACAGGTAAAAGTAACTTCAGTACTAATTATGACAGGTTACTGTAACTTCGCCACTAATTATGACAAGTAACTGTAATTTCGAAACAAATTATGACAGGTAACTGTAACTTCGTTACCAATTATGACAAGTAACTGTAATTTCGATACAAATTATGGCAGGTCACAGTAACTTCGATACTAAATAAGACAGGTAACTGTAACATCGATACTTATTATGACAAGGAACTGTAATTTCGATACAAATTATGACAGGTAACAGTAACTTCGTTACTAATTATGAGAAGTAACTGTAATTTCGGTACAAATTATGGCAGGGAACTGTAACTTCGAGACTAATTATGACAGGTAACAGTAACTTCGATACTAATTATGACAAGTAACAGTTGCTTCGATACTAATTATGACAAGTAATTGTAACTTCGAAACTAATTATGACAGGTAACTGTAACATCATTATTAATTATGACAAGTAACTGTCATTTCGATACAAATTATGGCAGGTAACTGTAACTTCGATACTAATTATGACTGGTAACAGTAACTTCGGTACTAATTATGACAAGTAACTGTAACTTAGATACTAATTATGACAGGTAACAGTAACTTCGATACTAATTATGACAAGTAACTCTAACTTCATTACAAATTATGACAAGTATCTGTAATTTCGATACAAATTATGGCAGGTAACTGTAACTTCGTTACTAATTATGGCAGGTAACTGTAATTTCGATACAAATTATGGCAGGTAACAGTAACTACGATACTATATATGACAGGTAACTGTAACTCCGATACTAATTATGACAAGTAACTCAAACTTCGTTACTAATTATGACAAATAACTGTAATTTTGATAAAAAATTATGGCAGGTAATTGTAACTTCGATACTAATTATGACAGGTAACAGTAACTTCGATAGTAATTATGACAGGTAACTGTAACTTCGTTACTAATTATGACAAGTAACTGTAATTTCGATACTAATTATGGCTGGTAACTGTAACTTCGTTACTAATTATGACAAGTAACTGTAATTTCGATACAAATTATGGCAGGTAACTGTAACTTCGATACTAATGATGACAGAAAACAGTAACTTCGATACTAATTATGGCAGGTAACAGTTACTTCGATACTAATTATGGCAGGTAACTGTAAGTTCGATACTAATTATGACAGTTAACTGTAACTTCGTTACTAATTGTGAAAAGTAACTGTAGTTTCGATACAAATTATGGCAGGTAACAGTAACTTCGACACTAATTATGACAGGTAACAGTAACTTCGATACTAATTATGACAGGTAACTGTAACTTCGATACTAATTATGACAAATAACTCTAACTTCATTACAATTTATGACAAGTAACTGTAATTTCGATACAAATTATGGCAGGTAACTGTACTTCGATACTAATTATGACAGGTAACAGAAACGTCGATACTAATTATGACAAGTAACTGTATCTTCGATACTAATTATGACAGGTTACTGTAACTTCGATACTAATTATGACAGGTAACTGCAACTTCTTTACTAATAATGACAAGTAACTGTTATTTCGATACAAATTATGGCACGTAACTGTAATTTCGATACTAATTATGGCAGGTGACAGTAACTTCGATACTAATTATGACAAGTTACGGTAACTTCGATACTAATTATGACAGAAAACAGTAACTTCGATACTTATTATGACAGGTAACAGTAACTTCGATACTAATTATGGCAGGTAACTGTAACTTCGATACTAATTATGACAGGTACCTGTAACTTCGTTACTAATTATGACAAGTAACTGTAATTTCGATACAAATTATGGCACGTAATTGTAATTTCGATACTAATTATGACAGGTAACTGTAACTTCGATACTAATTATGACAAGTAACTCTAACTTCATTACAAATTATGACAAGTAACTGAAATTTCGATACAAATTATGACAGGTAACTGTAACTTCATTACTAATTATGGCAGGTAACTCTAATTTCGATACAAATTATGAAAGGTAACAGTAACTTCGATAATAATTATGACAGGTAACTGCAACTTCGATACTAATTATGGCAGGTAACTGTAATTTCGATAATAATTATGGCAGGTAACTGTAATTTCGATAATAATTATGACAGGTAACTGTAACTTCGTTACTAATTATGGCAGGTAACTGTAATTTCGTTACTAATTATGACAAGTAACTGTAGCTTCGATACTAATTATGACAGATAACTGTAACCTCGTTACTAATTATGACAAGAAACTGTAATTTCGATAGAAATTATGGCAGGTAACTGTACCTTCGATACTAATTATGACAGGTAACAGTAACTTCGATACTTATTATGACAGAAAACAGTAACTTCGATACTTATTATGACAGGTAACAGTAACTTCGATACTAATTATGGCAGGTAACTGTAACTTCGATACTAATTATGACAGGTAACTGTAACTTCGATACTAATTATGACAAATAACTCTAACTTCATTACAAATTATGACAAGTAACTGTAATTTCGATACAAATTATGGCAGGTAACTGTAACTTCGAGACTAATTATGACAGGTAACAGTAACTTCGATACTAATTATGACAAGTAACAGTTACTTCGATACTAATTATGACAAGTAACTGTAACTTCGAAACCAATTACGACAGGTAACTGTAACATCGTTACTAATTATGACAAGTAACTGTAATTTCGATACAAATTATGGCAGGTAACTGTAACTTCGATACTAATTATGACAGGTAACAGTAACTTCGATACTAATTATGACAAGTAACTGTAACTTCGATTCCTATTATGACAGGTAACAGTAACTTCGATACTAATTATGACAAAAACTCTAACTTCATTACAAATTATGAAAAATAACTGTAATTTCGATACAAATTATGGCAGGTAACTGTAACTTCGTAAATAATTATGGCAAGTAACTGTAATTTCGATACAAATTATGGCAGGTAACTGTAACTTCGATACTAATTATGACAGGTAACTGTAACTCCGATACTAATTATGACAAGTAACTCTAAATTCGTTACTAATTATGACAAGTAACTGAAATTTCGATTCTAATTATGGCTGGTAACTGTAAATTCGTTACCAATTATGACATGTAACTGTAATTTCGATACAAATTATGGCAGGTAACTGTAACTTCGATACTAATTATGACAAGTAACAGGAACTTCGATAGTAATTATGACAAGTAACTGTAACTTCGAAACTAATTATGACAGGTAACTGTAACATCGATAATAATTATGACAAGTAACTGTAATTTCGATACAAATTATGGCAGGTAACTGTAACTTTGATACTAATTATGACAGGTAACAGAAACTTCGATACTAATTATGACAAGTAACTGTATCTTCGATACTAATTATGACAGGTAACTGTAACTTCGATACTAATTATGACAAATAACTCTAACTTCATTACAATTTATGACAAGTAACTGTAATTTCGATACAAATTATGGCAGGTAACTGTAACTTCGATGACAGGTAACTGTAACTTCGATACTTATTAAGACAAGTAACTGTAATTTCGATACAAATTATGGCAGGTAACTGTAACTTCGATACTTATTATGACAGGTAACAGTAGCTTCGATAGTAATGATGACAAGTAACAGTAACTTCGATACTAATTATGACAAGTAACTGTAATTTCGATACTAATTATGACAGGTAACAGTAATTTCGATACTAATTATGACAGGTAACTGTAACTTCGATACCAATTATGACAGGTAACTGTAACTTCGATACTAATTATGACAAGTAACTGTAACTTCTTTACTAATTATGACAAGTAACTGTAATTTCGATACAAATTTTGGCAGGTAACTGTAACTTCGATATTAATTATGACAAATAACTGTAACTTCGTTACTAATTAAGACAAGTAACTGTAATTTCGATACAAATAATGGCAGGTAACTGTAACTTCGATACTATTTATGACAGGTAAAAGTAACTTCAATACTAATTATGACATGTAACTGTAATTTCGATACAAATTATGGCAGGTAACTGTAACTTCGATACTAATTATGACAGGTAACAGTAACTTCGATACTAATTATGACAAGTAACTGTAACTTCGATACTTATTATGACAGGTAACAGTAACTTCGATACTAATTATGACAACTAACTCTAACTTCATTACAAATTATGAAAAATAACTGTAATTTCGATACAAATAGTGGCAGGTAACTGTAACTTCGTAAATAATTATGGCAGGTAACTGTAATTTCGATACAAATTATGGCAGGTAACTGTAACTTCGATACTAATTATGACAGGTAACTGTAACTCCGATACTAATTATGACAAGTAACTCTAAATTCGTTACTAATTATGACAAGTAACTGAAATTTCGATACTTATTATGAGTGGTAACTGTAACTTCGTTACTAATTATGACAAGTAACTGTAATTTCGATACAAATTATGGCAGGTAACTGCAACTTCGATACTAATTGTGACAAGTAACAGGAACTTCGATACTTGTTATGACAAGTAACTGTAACTTCGAAACTAATTATGACAGGTAACTGTAACATCGATAACAATTATGACAAGTAACTGTAATTTCGATACAAATTATGGCAGGGAACTGTAACTTTGATACTAATTATGACAGGTAACAGAAACTTCGTTACTAATTATTACAAGTAACTGTATCTTCGAAAATAATTATGACAGGTAACTGTAACTTCGATACTAATTATGACAAATAACTCTAACTTCATTACAATTTATGACAAGTAACTGTAATTTCGATACAAATTATGGCAGGTAACTGTAACTTCGATGACAGGTAACTGTAACTTCGATACTTATTAAGACAAGTAACTGAAATTTCGATACAAATTATGGCAGGTAACTGTAACTTCGATACTTATTATGACAGGTAACAGTAGCTTCGATAGTAATGATGACAAGTAACAGTAACTTCGATACTAATTATGACAAGTAACTGTAATTTCGATACTAATTATGTCTGGTAACTGTAACTTCGTTACTAATTATGACAAGTAACTGTAATTTCGATACAAATTATGGCAGGTAACTGTACCTTCGATACTAATTATGACAAGTAACAGGAACTTCGATACTAATTATGACAAGTAACTGTAACTTCGAAACTAATTATGACAGGTAACTGTAACATCGATAATAATTATGAGAAGTAACTGTAATTTCGATACAAATTATGGCAGGTAACTGTAACTTCGATACTAAATATGACAGGTAACAGAAACTTCGATACTAATTATGACAAGTAACTGTATCTTCGATACTAATTATGACAGGTAACTGAAACTTCGATACTAATTATGACAAATAACTCTAACTTCATTACAAATTATGACAAGTAACTGTAATTTCGATACAAATTATGGCAGGTAACTGTAACTTCGATGACAGGTAACTGTAACTTCGATACTGATTAAGGCAAGTAACTGTAATTTCGATACAAATTATGGCAGGTAACTGTAACATCGTTACTAATTATGGCAGGTAACTGTAATTTCGATACAAATTATGGCAGGTAACAGTAACTACGATACTATATATGACAGGTAACTGTAACTCCGATACTAATTATGACAAGTAACTCTAACTTCGTTACTAATTATGACAAATAACTGTAATTTTGATAAAAAATTATGGCAGGTAATTGTAACTTCGATACTAATTATGACAGGTAACAGTAACTTCGATACTAATTATGACAGGTAACTGTAACTTCGTTACTAATTATGACAAGTAACTGTAATTTCGATACAAATTGTGGCAGGTAACTGTAACTTCGATACTAATGATGACAGAAAACAGTAACTTCGATACTAATTATGGCAGGTAACAGTAACTTCGATACTAAGTATGGAAGGTAACTGTAAGTTCGATACTAATTATGACAGTTAACTGTAACTTCTTTACTAATTGTGACAAGTAACTGTAATTTCGATACAAATTATGGCAGGTAACAGTAACTTCGATACTAATTATGACAGGTAACAGTAACTTCGATACTAATTATGACAAGTTACTGTAACTTCGATACTAATTATGACAGGTAACTGCAACTTCTTTACTAATTATGACAAGTAACTGTTATTTCGATACAAATTATGGCACGTAACTGTAATTTCGATACTAATTATGGCAGGTGACAGTAACTTCGATACTAATTATGACAAGTTACAGTAACTTCGATACTAATTATGACAGAAAACAGTAACTTCGATACTTATTATGACAGGTAACAGTAACTTCGATACTAATTATGGCAGGTAACTGTAACTTCGATACTAATTATGACAGGTTACTGTAACTTCGATATTAATTATGACAAGTAACTGTAACTTCGTTACTAATTAAGACAAGTAACTGTAATTTCGATACAAATAATGGCAGGTAACTGTAACTTCGATACTATTTATGACAGGTAAAAGTAACTTCAATACTAATTATGACATGTAACTGTAATTTCGATACAAATTATGGCAGGTAACTGTAACTTCGATACTAATTATGACAGGTAACAGTAACTTCGATACTAATTATGACAAGTAACTGTAACTTCGATACTTATTATGACAGGTAACAGTAACTTCGATACTAATTATGACAACTAACTCTAACTTCATTACAAATTATGAAAAATAACTGTAATTTCGATACAAATAGTGGCAGGTAACTGTAACTTCGTAAATAATTATGGCAGGTAACTGTAATTTCGATACAAATTATGGCAGGTAACTGTAACTTCGATACTAATTATGACAGGTAACTGTAACTCCGATACTAATTATGACAAGTAACTCTAAATTCGTTACTAATTATGACAAGTAACTGAAATTTCGATACTTATTATGAGTGGTAACTGTAACTTCGTTACTAATTATGACAAGTAACTGTAATTTCGATACAAATTATGGCAGGTAACTGCAACTTCGATACTAATTATGACAAGTAACAGGAACTTCGATACTTGTTATGACAAGTAACTGTAACTTCGAAACTAATTATGACAGGTAACTGTAACATCGATAACAATTATGACAAGTAACTGTAATTTCGATACAAATTATGGCAGGGAACTGTAACTTTGATACTAATTATGACAGGTAACAGAAACTTCGTTACTAATTATTACAAGTAACTGTATCTTCGAAAATAATTATGACAGGTAACTGTAACTTCGATACTAATTATGACAAATAACTCTAACTTCATTACAATTTATGACAAGTAACTGTAATTTCGATACAAATTATGGCAGGTAACTGTAACTTCGATGACAGGTAACTGTAACTTCGATACTTATTAAGACAAGTAACTGAAATTTCGATACAAATTATGGCAGGTAACTGTAACTTCGATACTTATTATGACAGGTAACAGTAGCTTCGATAGTTATGATGACAAGTAACAGTAACTTCGATACTAATTATGACAAGTAACTGTAATTTCGATACTAATTATGTCTGGTAACTGTAACTTCGTTACTAATTATGACAAGTAACTGTAATTTCGATACAAATTATGGCAGGTAACTGTACCTTCGATACTAATTATGACAAGTAACAGGAACTTCGATACTAATTATGACAAGTAACTGTAACTTCGAAACTAATTATGACAGGTAACTGTAACATCGATAATAATTATGACAAGTAACTGTAATTTCGATACAAATTATGGCAGGTAACTGTAACTTCGATACTAAATATGACAGGTAACAGAAACTTCGATACTAATTATGACAAGTAACTGTATCTTCGATACTAATTATGACAGGTAACTGAAACTTCGATACTAATTATGACAAATAACTCTAACTTCATTACAAATTATGACAAGTAACTGTAATTTCGATACAAATTATGGCAGGTAACTGTAACTTCGATGACAGGTAACTGTAACTTCGATACTGATTAAGACAAGTAACTGTAATTTCGATACAAATTATGGCAGGTAACTGTAACATCGTTACTAATTATGGCAGGTAACTGTAATTTCGATACAAATTATGGCAGGTAACAGTAACTACGATACTATATATGACAGGTAACTGTAACTCCGATACTAATTATGACAAGTAACTCTAACTTCGTTACTAATTATGACAAATAACTGTAATTTTGATAAAAAATTATGGCAGGTAATTGTAACTTCGATACTAATTATGACAGGTAACAGTAACTTCGATACTAATTATGACAGGTAACTGTAACTTCGTTACTAATTATGACAAGTAACTGTAATTTCGATACAAATTGTGGCAGGTAACTGTAACTTCGATACTAATGATGACAGAAAACAGTAACTTCGATACTAATTATGGCAGGTAACAGTAACTTCGATACTAATTATGGCAGGTAACTGTAAGTTCGATACTAATTATGACAGTTAACTGTAACTTCATTACTAATTGTGACAAGTAACTGTAATTTCGATACAAATTATGGCAGGTAACAGTAACTTCGATACTAATTATGACAGGTAACAGTAACTTCGATACTAATTATGACAAGTTACTGTAACTTCGATACTAATTATGACAGGTAACTGCAACTTCTTTACTAATTATGACAAGTAACTGTTATTTCGATACAAATTATGGCACGTAACTGTAATTTCGATACTAATTATGGCAGGTGACAGTAACTTCGATACTAATTATGATAAGTTACAGTAACTTCGATACTAATTATGACAGAAAACAGTAACTTCGATACTTATTATGACAGGTAACAGTAACTTCGATACTAATTATGGCAGGTAACTGTAACTTCGATACTAATTATGACAGGTACCAGTAACTTCGTTACTAATTATGACAAGTAATTGTAATTTCGATACAAATTATGGCACGTAACTGTAATTTCGATACTAATTATGACAGGTAACTGTAACTTCGATACTAATTATGACAAGTAACTCTAACTTCATTACAAATTATGACAAGTAACTGTAATTTCGATACAAATTATGACAAGTAACTGTAACTTCATTACTAATTATGGCAGGTAACTGTAATTTCGATACAAATTATGGCAGGTAAGAGTAACTTCGATAATAATTATGACAGGTAACTGCAACTTCGATACTAATTATGGCAGGTAACTGTAATTTCGATAATAATTATGGCACGTAACTGTAATTTCGATAATAATTATGACAGGTAACTGTAACTTCGTTACTAATTATGGCAGGTAACTGTAATTTCGTTACTAATTATGACAAGTAACTGTAGCTTCGATACTAATTATGACAGGTAACTGTAACCTCGTTACTAATTATGACAAGAAACTGTAATTTCGATAGAAATGATGGCAGGTAACTGTACCTTCGATACTAATTATGACAGGTAACAGTAACTTCGATACTAATTATGACAGAAAACAGTAACTTCGATACTTATTATGACAGGTAACAGTAACTTCGATACTAATTATGGCAGGTTACTGTAACTTCGATACTAATTATGACAGGTAACTGTAACTTCGATACTAATTATGACAAATATCTCTAACTTCATTACAAATTATGACAAGTAACTGTAATCTCGATACAAATTATGGCAGGTAACTGTAACTTCGAGACTAATTATGACAGGTAACAGTAACTTCGATACTAATTATGACAATTAACATTTACTTCGATACTAATTATGACAAGTAACTGTAACTTCGAAACCAATTACGACAGGTAACTGTAACATCGTTACTAATTATGACAAGTAACTGTAATTTCGATACAAATTATGGCAGGTAACTGTAACTTCGATACTAATTATGACAGGTAACAGTAAATTCGATACTAATTATGACAAGTAACAGTTACTTCGATACTAATTCTGACAAGTAACTGTAACTACGATACTAATTATGACAGGTAACTGTAACATCGTTACTAATTATGACATGCAACTGTAATTTCGATACAAATTATGGTAATTAACTCTAACTTCGATACTAATTATGACAGGTTACAGTAACTTCGATACTAATTATGACAAGTAACTGTAACTTCGATACTTATTATGACAGGTAACAGTAACTTCGATACTATTTATGACAAGTAACTCTAACTTCATTACAAATTATGAAAAATAACTGTAATTTCGATACAAATTATGGCAGGTAACTGTAACTTCGTAAATAATTATGGCAGGTAACTGTAATTTCGATACAAATTATGGCAGGTAACTGTAACTTCGATACTAATTATGACAGGTAACTGTAACTCCGATACTAATTATGACATGTAACTCTAAATTCGTTACTAATTATGACAAGTAACTGAAATTTCGATTCTAATTAAGGCTGGTAACTGTTACTTCGTTACCAATTATGACAAGTAACTGTAATTTCGATACAAATTATGGCAGGTAACTGTAACTTTGATACTAATTATGACAGGTAACAGAAACTTCGATACTAATTATGACGAGTAACTGTATCTTCGATACTAATTATGACAGGTAACTGTAACTTCGATACTAATTATGACAAATAACTCTAACTTCATTACAATGTATGACAAGTAACTGTAATTTCGATACAAATTATGGCAGGTAACTGTAACTTCGATGACAGGTAACTGTAACTTCGATACTTATTAAGACAAGTATCTGTAATTTCGATACAAATTATGGCAGGTAACTGTAACATAGATACTTATTATGACAGGTAACAGTAGCTTCGATAGTAATAATGACAAGTAACAGTAACTTCGATACTAATTATGACAAGTAACTGTAATTTCGATACTAATTATGACAGGTAACTGTAATTTCGATACTAATTATGGCAGGTAACTGTAACTTCGATACTAATTATGACAAGTAACAGGAACTTCGATACTTATAATGACAAGTAACTGTAACTTCGAACTAATTATGACAGGTAACTGTAACATCGATAATAATTATGACAAGTAACTGTAATTTCGATACAAATTATGGCAGGTAACTGTAACTTTGATACTAATTATGACAGGTAACAGAAACTTCGATACTAATTATGACAAGTAACTGTATCTTCGATACTAATTATGACAGGTAACTGTAACTTCGATACTAATTATGACAAATAACTCTAACTACATTACAATTTTTGACAAGTAACTGTAATTTAGATACAAATTATGGCAGGTAACTGTAACTTCGATGACAGGTAACTGTAACTTCGATACTTATTAAGACAAGTAACTGTAATTTCGATACAAATTATGGCAGGTAACTGTAACTTCGATACTTATTATGACAGGTAACAGTAGCTTCGATAGTAATGATGACAAGTAACAGTAACTTCGATACTAATTATGACAAGTAACTGTAATTTCGATACTAATTATGACAGGTAACTGTAATTCCGATACTAATTATGACAGGTAACTGTAACTTCGATACCAATTATGACAGGTTACTGTAACTTCGATACTAATTATGACAAGTAACTGTAACTTCGTTACTAATTATGACATGTAACTGTAATTTCGATACAAATATTGGCAGGTAACTGTAACTTCGATATTAATTATGACAAGTAACTGTAACTTCGTTACTAATTATGAGAAGTAACTGTAATTTCGATACAAATTATGGCAGGTAACTGTAACTTCGATACTAATTATGACAGGTAACTGTAACTTCGAGACTAATTATGACAGGTAACAGTAACTTCGATACTAATTATGACAAGTAACAGTTGCTTCGATACTAATTATGACAAGTAACTGTAACTTCGAAACTAATTATGACAGGTAACTGTAACATCGTTACTAATTATGACAAGTGACTCTAACTTCTTTACAAATTATCACAAGTAACTGTAATTTCGATACAAATTATGGCAGGTAACTGTAACTTCGAGACTAATTATGACAGGTAACAGTAACTTCGATACTAATTATGACAGAAAACAGTAACTTCGATACTTATTATGACAGGTAACAGTAACTTCGATACTAATTATGTCAGGTAACTGTAACTTCGATACTAATTATGACAGGTAACTGTAACTTCGATACTTATTATGACAAATAACTCTAACTTCATTACAAATTATGACAAGTAACTGTAATTTCGATACAAATTATGGCAGGTAACTGTAACTTCGATACTAATTATGACAGGTAACTGTAACTTCGAGACTAATTATGACAGGTAACAGTAACTTCGATACTAATTATGACAAGTAACAGTTGCTTCGATACTAATTATGACAAGTAACTGTAACTTCGAAACTAATTATGACAGGTAACTGTAACATCGTTACTAATTATGACCAGTGACTGTCATTTCGATACAAATTATGGCAGGTAACTGTAACTTCGATACTAATTATATCTGGTAACAGTAACCTCGGTACTAATTATGACAAGTAACTGTAACTTAGATACTAATTATGACAGGTAACAGTAACTTCGATACTAATTATGACAAGTAACTCTAACTTCTTTACAAATTATCACAAGTAACTGTAATTTCGATACAAATTATGGCAGGTAACTGTAACTTCGAGACTAATTATGACAGGTAACAGTAACTTCGATACTAATTATGACAGAAAACAGTAACTTCGATACTTATTATGACAGGTAACAGTAACTTCGATACTAATTATGTCAGGTAACTGTAACTTCGATACTAATTATGACAGGTAACTGTAACTTCGATACTTATTATGACAAATAACTCTAACTTCATTACAAATTATGACAAGTAACTGTAATTTCGATACAAATTATGGCAGGTAACTGTAACTTCGAGACTAATTATGACAGGTAACAGTAACTTCGATACTAATTCTGACAAGTAACAGTTACTTCGATACTAGTTATGACAAGTAACTGTAACTTCGAAACCAATTACGACAGGTAACTGTAACACCGTTACTAATTATGACAAGTAACTGTAATTTCGATACAAATATGGCAGGTAACAGTAACTTCGATACTAATTATGACAGGTAAGAGTAAATTCGATACTAATTATGACAAGTAACAGTTACTTCGATACTAATTATGACAAGTAACTGTAACTACGAAACTAATTATGACAGGTAACTGTAACATCGTTACTAATTATGACATGTAACTGTAATTTCGATACAAATTATGGCAGGTAACTGTAACTTCGATACTAATTATGACAGGTAACAGTAACTTCGATACTAATTATGACAAGTAACTGTAACTTCGATACTTATTATGACAGGTAACAGTAACTTCGATACTAATTATGACAAGTAACTCTAACTTCATTACAAATTATGAAAAATAACTGTAATTTCGATGCAAATTATGGCAGGTAACTGTAACTTCGTAAATAATTATGGCAGGTAACTGTAATTTCGATACAAATTATGGCAGGTAACTGTAACTTCTATACTAATTATGACAGGCAATTGTAACTCCGATACTAATTATGACAAGTAACTCTAAATTCGTTACTAATTATGACAAGTAACTGTAATTTCGATACTAATTATGGCTGGTAACTGTAACTTCGTTACTAATTATGACAAGTAACTGTAATTTCGATACAATTATGCCAGGTAACTGTACCTTCGATACTAATTATGACAAGTAACAGGAACTTCGATACTAATTATGACAAGTAACTGTAACTTCGAAACTAATTATGACAGGTAACTGTAACATCGATAATAATTATGAAAAGTAACTGTAATTTCGATACAAATTATGGCAGTTAACTGTAACTTCGATAGTAATTATGACAGGTAACAAAAACTTCGATACTAATTATGACAAGTAACTGTATCTTCGATACTAATTATGACAGGTAACTGAAACTTCGATACTAATTATGACAAATAACTCTAACTTCATTACAAATTATGACAAGTAACTGTAATTTCGATACAAATAACTCTAACTTCATTACAAATTATGACAAGTAACTGTAATTTCGATACAAATTATGGCAGGTAACTGTAACTTCGATGACAGGTAACTGTAACTTCGATACTTATTAAGACAAGTAACTGTAATTTCGATACAAATTATGGCAGGTAACTGTAACTTCGTTACTAATTATGGCAGGTATCTGTAATTTCCATACAAATTATGGCAGGTAACAGTAACTAAGATACTATATATGACAGGTAACTGTAACTCCGATACTAATTATGACAAGTAACTCTAACTTCGTTACTAATTATGACAAATAACTGTAATTTTGATAAAAATTTATGGCATGTAATTGTAACTTCGATACTAATTATGACAGGTAACAGTAACTTCGATACTAATTATGACAGGTAACTGTAACTTCGTTACTAATTATGACAAGTAACTGTAATTTCGATACTAATTATGGCTGGTAACTGTAACTTCGTTACTAATTATGACAAGTAACTGTAATTTAGATACAAATTATGGCAGGTAACTGTAACTTCGATACTAATGATGACAGAAAACAGTAACTTCGATACTAATTATGGCAGGTAACAGTAACTTCGATACTAATTATGGCAGGTAACTGTAAGTTCGATACTAATTATGACAGTTAACTGTAACATCGTTACTAATTGTGACAAGTAACTGTAATTTCGATACAAATTATGGCAGGTAACAGTAATTTCGATACTAATTATGACAGGTAACAGTAACTTCGATACTAATTATGACAAGTTACTGTAACTTCGATACTAATTTGACAGGTAACTGCAACTTCTTTACTAATTATGACAAGTAACTGTTATTTCGATACAAATTATGGCACGTAACTGTAATTTCGATACTAATTATGGCAGGTGACAGTAACATCGATACTAATTATGACAAGTTACAGTAACTTCGATACTAATTATGACAGAAAACAGTAACTTCGATACTTATTATGACAGGTAACAGTAACTTCGATACTAATTCGGGCAGGTAAAAGTAACTTAGATACTAATTATGACAGGTACCTGTAACTTCGTTACTAATTATGACAAGTAACTGTAATTTCGATACAAATTATGGCACGTAACTGTAATTTCGATACTAATTATGACAGGTAACTGTAACTTCGATACTAATTATGACATGTAACTCTAACTTCATTACAAATTATGACAAGTAACTGTAATTTCGATACAAATTATGGCAGGTAACTGTAACTTCATTAATAATTATGGCAGGTAACTGCAATTTCGATACAAATTATGGCAGGTAACAGTAACTTCGATGATAATTATGACAGGTAACTGCAACTTCGATACTAATTATGGCAGGTAACTGTAATTTCGATAATAATTCTGGCACGTAACTGTAATTTCGAAAATAATTATGACAGGTAACTGTAACTTCGATAATAATTATGGCAGGTAACTGTACCTTCGATACTAATTATGACAGGTAACAGTAACTTCGATACTAATTATGACAGAAAACAGTAACTTCGATAGTTATTATGACAGGTAACAGTAACTTCGATACTAATTATGGCACGTAACTGTAACTTCGATACTAATTATGACAGGTAACTGTAACTTCGATACTAATTATGACAAATAACTCTAACTTCATTACAAATTATAACAAGTAACTGTAATTTCGATACAAATTATGGCAGGTAACTGTAATTTCGATACTAATTATGACAAATAACTCTAACTTCATTACAAATTATGACAAGTAACTGTAATTTCGATACAAATTATGGCTGGTAACTGTAACTTCGATACTAATTATGACAGGTAACAGAAACTTCGATTCTAATTATGACAAGTAACTGTAACTTCGATACTTATTATGACAGGTAACAGTAACTTCGATACTAATTAGGGCAGGTAAAAGTAACTTAGATACTAATTATGACAGGTACCTGTAACTTCGTTACTAATTATGACAAGTAACTGTAATTTCGATACAAATTATGGCACGTAACTGTAATTTCGATACTAATTATGACAGGTAACTGTTACTTCGATACTAATTATGACATGTAACTCTAACTTCATTACAAATTATGACAAGTAACTGTAATTTCGATACAAATTATGGCAGGTAACTGTAACTTCATTAATAATTATGGCAGGTAACTGTAATTTCGATACAAATTATGGCAGGTAACAGTAACTTCGATAATAATTATGACAGGTAACTGCAACTTCGATACTAATTATGGCAGGTAACTGTAATTTCGATAATAATTATGGACCGTAACTGTAATTTCGATAATAATTATGATAGGTAACTGTAACTTCGATAATAATTATGGCAGGTAACTGTACCTTCGATACTAATTATGACAGGTAACAGTAACTTCGATACTAATTATGACAGAAAACAGTAACTTCGATAGTTATTATGACAGGTAACAGTAACTTCGATACTAATTATGGCACGTAACTGTAACTTCGATACTAATTATGACAGGTAACTGTAACTTCGATACTAATTATGACAAATAACTCTAACTTCATTACAAATTATGACAAGTAACTGTAATTTCGATACAAATTATGGCAGGTAACTGTAACTTCGAGACTAATTATGACAGGTAACAGTAACTTCGATACTAATTATGACAAGTAACAGTTACTTCGATACTAATTATGACAAGTAACTGTAACTTCGAAACCAATTACGACAGGTAACTGTAACATCGTTACTAATTATGACAAGTAACTGTAATTTCGATACAAATTATGGCAGGTAACTGTAACTTCGATACTAATTATGACAGGTACCAGTAAATTCGATACTAATTATGACAAGTAACAGTTACTTCAATACTAATTATGACAAGTAACTGTAACTACGAAACTAATTATGACAGGTAACAGTAACTTCGATACTAATTATGACAAGTAACTCTAACTTCATTACAAATTATGAAAAATAACTGTAATTTCGATACAAATTATGGCAGGTAACTGTAACTTTGATACTCATTATGACAGGTAACTGTAACTCCGATACTAATTATGACAAGTAACTCTAAATTCGTTACTAATTATGACAAGTAACTGTAATTTCGATACCAATTATGGCTGGTAACTGTAACTTCGTTACTTATTATGACATGTAACTGTAATTTCGATACAAATTACGGCAGGTAACTGTAAATTCGATACTAATTATGACAAGTAACAGGAACTTCGATACTAATTATGACAAGTAACTGTAACTTCGAAACAAATTATGACAGGTAACTGTAACATCGATAATAATTACGACAAGTAACTGTAATTTCGATACAAATTATGGCAGGTAACTGTACCATCGATACTAATTATGACGGGTAACAGTAACATCGATACTAATTATGACAGAAAACAGTAACTTCGATACTTATTATGACAGGTAACAGTAACTTCGATACTAATTATGGCAGGTTACTGTAACTTCGATTCTAATTATGACAGGTAACTGTAACTTCGATACTAATTATGACAAATAACTCTAACTTCATTACAAATTATGACAAGTAACTGTAATTTCGATACAAATTATGGCAGGTAACTGTAACTTCGAGACTAATTATGACAGGTAACAGTAACTTCGATACTAATTATGACAAGTAACAGTTACTTCGATACTAATTATGACAAGTAACTGTAACTTCGAAACCAATTACGACAGGTAACTGTAACATCGTTACTAATTATGACAAGTAACTGTAATTTCGATACAAATTATGGCAGGTAACTGTAACTTCGATGACAGGTAACTGTAACTTCGATACTTATTAAGACAAGTAACTGTAATTTCGATACAAATTATGGCAGGTAACTGTAACTTCGTTACTAATTATGGCAGGTATCTGTAATTTCCATACAAATTATGGCAGGTAACAGTAACTACGATACTATATATGACAGGTAACTGTAACTCCGATACTAATTATGACAAGTAACTCTAACTTCGTTACTAATTATGACAAATAACTGTAATTTTGATAAAAAATTATGGCATGTAATTGTAACTTCGATACTAATTATGACAGGTAACAGTAACTTCGATACTAATTATGACAGGTAACTGTAACTTCGTTACTGATTATGACAAGTAACTGTAATTTCGATACTAATTATGGCTGGTAACTGTAACTTCGTTACTAATTATGACAAGTAACTGTAATTTAGATACAAATTATGGCAGGTAACTGTAACTTCGATACTAATGATGACAGAAAACAGTAACTTCGATACTAATTATGGCAGGTAACAGTAACTTCGATACTAATTATGGCAGGTAACTGTAAGTTCGATACTAATTATGACAGTTAACTGTAACATCGTTACTAATTGTGACAAGTAACTGTAATTTCGATACAAATTATGGCAGGTAACAGTAATTTCGATACTAATTATGACAGGTAACAGTAACTTCGATACTAATTATGACAAGTTACTGTAACTTCGATACTAATTTGACAGGTAACTGCAACTTCTTTACTAATTATGACAAGTAACTGTTATTTCGATACAAATTATGGCACGTAACTGTAATTTCGATACTAATTATGGCAGGTGACAGTAACATCGATACTAATTATGACAAGTTACAGTAACTTCGATACTAATTATGACAGAAAACAGTAACTTCGATACTTATTATGACAGGTAACAGTAACTTCGATACTAATTAGGGCAGGTAAAAGTAACTTAGATACTAATTATGACAGGTACCTGTAACTTCGTTACTAATTATGACAAGTAACTGTAATTTCGATACAAATTATGGCACGTAACTGTAATTTCGATACTAATTATGACAGGTAACTGTAACTTCGATACTAATTATGACATGTAACTCTAACTTCATTACAAATTATGACAAGTAACTGTAATTTCGATACAAATTATGGCAGGTAACTGTAACTTCATTAATAATTATGGCAGGTAACTGCAATTTCGATACAAATTATGGCAGGTAACAGTAACTTCGATAATAATTATGACAGGTAACTGCAACTTCGATACTAATTATGGCAGGTAACTGTAATTTCGATAATAATTCTGGCACGTAACTGTAATTTCGATAATAATTATGACAGGTAACTGTAACTTCGATAATAATTATGGCAGGTAACTGTACCTTCGATACTAATTATGACAGGTAACAGTAACTTCGATACTAATTATGACAGAAAACAGTAACTTCGATAGTTATTATGACAGGTAACAGTAACTTCGATACTAATTATGGCACGTAACTGTAACTTCGATACTAATTATGACAGGTAACTGTAACTTCGATACTAATTATGACAAATAACTCTAACTTCATTACAAATTATGACAAGTAACTGTAATTTCGATACAAATTATGGCAGGTAACTGTAATTTCGATACTAATTATGACAAATAACTCTAACTTGATTACAAATTATGACAAGTAACTGTAATTTCGATACAAATTATGGCTGGTAACTGTAACTTCGATACTAATTATGACAGGTAACAGAAACTTCGATTCTAATTATGACAAGTAACTGTAACTTCGATACTTATTATGACAGGTAACAGTAACTTCGATACTAATTAGGGCAGGTAAAAGTAACTTAGATACTAATTATGACAGGTACCTGTAACTTCGTTACTAATTATGACAAGTAACTGTAATTTCGATACAAATTATGGCACGTAACTGTAATTTCGATACTAATTATGACAGGTAACTGTTACTTCGATACTAATTATGACATGTAACTCTAACTTCATTACAAATTATGACATGTAACTGTAATTTCGATACAAATTATGGCAGGTAACTGTAACTTCATTAATAATTATGGCAGGTAACTGTAATTTCGATACAAATTATGGCAGGTAACAGTAACTTCGATAATAATTATGACAGGTAACTTCAACTTCGATACTAATTATGGCAGGTAACTGTAATTTCGATAATAATTATGGACCGTAACTGTAATTTCGATAATAATTATGATAGGTAACTGTAACTTCGATAATAATTATGGCAGGTAACTGTACCTTCGATACTAATTATGACAGGTAACAGTAACTTCGATACTAATTATGACAGAAAACAGTAACTTCGATAGTTATTATGACAGGTAACAGTAACTTCGATACTAATTATGGTACGTAACTGTAACTTCGATACTAATTATGACAGGTAACTGTAACTTCGATACTAATTATGACAAATAACTCTAACTTCATTACAAATTATGACAAGTAACTGTAATTTCGATACAAATTATGGCAGGTAACTGTAACTTCGAGACTAATTATGACAGGTAACAGTAACTTCGATACTAATTATGACAAGTAACAGTTACTTCGATACTAATTATGACAAGTAACTGTAACTTCGAAACCAATTACGACAGGTAACTGTAACATCGTTACTAATTATGACAAGTAACTGTAATTTCGATACAAATTATGGCAGGTAACTGTAACTTCGATACCAATTATGACAGGTACCAGTAAATTCGATACTAATTATGACAAGTAACAGTTACCTCAATACTAATTATGACAAGTAACTGTAACTACGAAACTAATTATGACAGGTAACTGTAACATTGTTACTAATTATGACATGTAACTGTAATTTCGATACAAATTATGGCTGGTAACTGTAACTTCGATACTAATTATGACAGGTAACAGAAATTTCGATACTAATTATGACAAGTAACTGTAACTTCGATACTTATTATGACAGGTAACAGTAACGTCGATACTAATTATGACAAGTAACTCTAACTTCATTACAAATTATGAAAAATAACTGTAATTTCGATACAAATTATGGCAGGTAACTGTAACTTTGATACTCATTATGACAGGTAACTGTAACTCCGATACTAATTATGACAAGTAACTCTAAATTCGTTACTAATTATGACAAGTAACTGTAATTTCGATACTAATTATGGCTGGTAACTGTAACTTCGTTACTTATTATGACATGTAACTGTAATTTCGATACAAATTACGGCAGGTAACTGTAAATTCGATACTAATTATGACAAGTAACAGGAACTTCGATACTAATTATGACAAGTAACTGTAACTTCGAAACTAATTATGACAGGTAACTGTAACATCGATAATAATTACGACAAGTAACTGTAATTTCGATACAAATTATGGCAGGTAACTGTACCATCGATACTAATTATGACGGGTAACAGTAACTTCGATACTAATTATGACAGAAAACAGTAACTTCGATACTTATTATGACAGGTAACAGTAACTTCGATACTAATTATGGCAGGTTACTGTAACTTCGATACTAATTATGACAGGTAACTGTAACTTCGATACTAATTATGACAAATAACTCTAACTTCATTACAAACTATGACAAGTAACTGTAATTTCGATACAAATTATGGCAGGTAACTGTAACTTCGAGACTAATTATGACAGGTAACAGTAACTTCGATACTAATTATGACAAGTAACAGTTACTTCGATACTAATTATGACAAGTAACTGTAACTTCGAAACCAATTACGACAGGTAACTGTAGCATCGTTACTAATTATGACAAGTAACTGTAATTTCGATACAAATTATGGCAGGTAACTGTAACTTCGATACTAATTATGACAGGTAACAGTAAATTCGATACTAATTATGACAAGTAACAGTTACTTCCATACTAATTCTGACAAGTAACTGTAACTACGAAACTAATTATGACAGGTAACTGTAACATCGTTACTAATTATGACATGTAACTGTAATTTCGATACAAATTATGGCAGGTAACTGTAACTTCGATACTAATTATGACAGGTAACAGTAACTTCGATACTAATTATGACAAGTAACTGTAATTTCGATACTTATTATGACAGGTAACAGTAACTTCGATACTAATTATGACAAGTAACTCTAACTTCATTACAAATTATGAAAAATAACTGTAATTTCGATACAAATTATGGCAGGTAACTGTAACTTCGTAAATAATTATGGCAGGTAACTGTAATTTCGATACAAATTATGGCAGGTAACTGTAACTTCGATACTAATTATGACAGGTAACTGTAACTCCGATACTAATTATGACAAGTTACTCTAAATTCGTTACTAATTATGACAAGTAACCGAAATTTCGATTCTAATTATGGCTGGTAACTTTAACTTCGTTACCAATTATGACATGTAACTGTAATTTCGATACAAATTATGGCAGGTAACTGTAACATCGATACTAATTATGACAAGTAATAGGAACTTCGATAGTAATTATGACAAGTAACTGTAACTTCGAAACTAATTATGACAGGTAACTGTAACATCGATAATAATTATGACAAGTAACTGTAATTTCGATACAAATTATGGCAGGTAACTGTAACTTTGATACTAATTATGACAGGTAACAGAAACTTCGATACTAATTATGACAAGTAACTCTATCTTCGATAATAATTATGACAGGTAACTGTAACTTCGATACTAATTATGACAAATAACTCTAACTTCATTACAATTTATGACAAGTAACTGTAATTTCAATACAAATTATGGCAGGTAACTGTAACTACGATGACAGGTAACTGTAACTTCGATACTTATTAAGACAAGTAACTGTAATTTCGATACAAATTATGGCAGGTAACTGTAACTTCCATACTTATTATGACAGGTAACAGTAGCTTCGATAGTAATGATGACAAGTAACAGTAACTTCGATACTAATTATGACAAGTAACTGTAATTTCGATACTAATTATGACAGGTAACTGTAATTTCGATACTAATTATGACAGGTAACTGTAACTTCGATACCAATTATGACAGGTAACTGTAACTTCGATACTAATTATGACAAGTAACTGTAACTTCGTTACTAATTATGACAAGTAACTGTAATTTCGATACAAATTTTGGCAGGTAACTGTAACTTCGATATTAATTATGACAAGTAACTGTAACTTCGTTACTAATTAAGACATGTAACTGTAATTTCGATACAAATAATGGCAGGTAACTGTAACTTCGATACTATTTATGACAGGTAAAAGTAACTTCAATACCAATTATGACATGTAAATGTAATTTCGATACAAATTATGGCAGGTAACTGTAACTTCGATACTAATTATGACAGGTAACAGTAACTTCGATACTAATTATGACAAGGAAATGTAACTTCGATACTTATTATGACAGGTAACAGTAACTTCGATACTAATTATGACAAGTAACTCTAACTTCATTACAAATTATGAAAAATAACTGTAATTTCGATACAAATTATCGCAGGTAACTGTAACTTCGTAAATAATTATGGCAGGTAACTGTAATTTCGATACAAATTATGGCAGGTAACTGTAACTTCGATACTAATTATGACAGGTAACTGTAACTCCGATACTAATAATGACAAGTAACTCTAAATTCGTTACTAATTATGACAAGTAACTGAAATTTCGATACTAATTATGACTGGTAACTGTAACTTCGTTACTAATTATGACATGTAACTGTAATTTCGATACAAATTATGGCAGGTAACTGTAACTTCGATACTAATTATGACAAGTAACAGGAACTTCGATACATATTATGACAAGTAACTGTAACTTCGAAACTAATTATGACAGGTAACTGTAACATCGATAATAATTATGACAAGTAACTGTAATTTCGATACAAATTTTGGCAGGTAACTGTAACTTTGATGCTAATTATGACAGGTAACAGAAACTTCGATACTAATTATGACAAGTAACTGTATCTTCGATACTAATTATGACAGGTAACTGTAACTTCGATACTAATTATGACAAATAACTCTAACTTCATTACAATTTATGACAAGTAACTGTAATTTCGATACAAATTATGGCAGGTAACTGTAACTTCTATGACAGGTAAATGTAACTTCGATACTTATTAAGACAAGTAACTGTAATTTCGATACAAATTATGGCAGGTAACTGTAACTTTGATACTAATTATGACAGGTAACAGAAACTTCGATACTAATTATGATAAGTAACTGTAATATCGATACTAATTATGACAGGTAACTGTAATTTCGATACTAATTATGACAGGTAATTGTAACTTCGATACCAATTATGACAGGTAACTGTAACTTCGTTACTAATTATGACAAGTAACTGTAACTTCGTTACTAATTATGACAAGTAACTGTAATTTCGATACAAATATTGGCAGGTAACTGTAACTTCGATATTAATTATGACAAGTAACTGTAACTTCGTTACTAATTATGAGAAGTAACTGTAATTTCGATAGAAATTATGGCAGGTAACTGTAACTTCGAGACTAATTATGACAGGTAACAGTAACTTCGATTCTAATTATGACAAGTAACAGTTGCTTCGATACTAATTATGACAAGTAACTGTAACTTCGAAACTAATTATGACAGGTAACTGTAACATCG
The DNA here is from genome assembly GCA_946902985.2 of Meconema thalassinum. Classification (NCBI taxonomy): domain Eukaryota; kingdom Metazoa; phylum Arthropoda; class Insecta; order Orthoptera; family Tettigoniidae; genus Meconema; species Meconema thalassinum. Next base: position 1,174,410,574 of record OX336388.2, on the reverse strand, counting down.
TTACTAATTATGACAAGTGACTGTCATTTCGATACAAATTATGGCAGGTAACTGTAACTTCGATACTAATTATGTCTGGTAACAGTAACCTCGGTATTAATTATGACAAGTAACTGTTACTTAGATACTAATTATGACTGGTAACAGTAACTTCGATACTAATTATGACAAGTAACTCTAACTTCTTTACAAATTATGACAAGTAACTGTAATTTCGATACAAATTATGGCAGGTAACTGTAACTTCGAGACTAATTATGACAGGTAACAGTAACTTCGATACTAATTATGACAGAAAACAGTAACTTCGATACTTATTATGACAGGTAACAGTAACTTCGATACTAATTATGGCAGGTAACTGTAACTTCGATACTAATTATGACAGGTAACTGTAACTTCGATACTAATTATGACAAATAACTCTAACTTCATTACAAATTATGACAAGTTACTGTAATTTCGATACAAATTATGGCAGGTAACTGTAACTTCGATACTAATTATGACAAGTAATAGGAACTTCGATAGTAATTATGACAAGTAACTGTAACTTCGAAACTAATTATGACAGGTAACTGTAACATCGATAATAATTATGACAAGTAACTGTAATTTCGATACAAATTATGGCAGGTAACTGTAACTTTGATACTAATTATGACAGGTAACAGAAACTTCGATACTAATTATGACAAGTAACTCTATCTTCGATAATAATTATGACAGGTAACTGTAACTTCGATACTAATTATGACAAATAACTCTAACTTCATTAAAATTTATGACAAGTAACTGTAATTTCAATACAAATTATGGCAGGTAACTGTAACTACGATGACAGGTAACTGTAACTTCGATACTTATTAAGACAAGTAACTGTAATTTCGATACAAATTATGGCAGGTAACTGTAACTTCGATACTTATTATGACAGGTAACAGTAGCTTCGATAGTAATGATGACAAGTAACAGTAACTTCGATACTAATTATGACAAGTAACTGTAATTTCGATACTAATTATGACAGGTAACTGTAATTTCGATACTAATTATGACAGGTAACTGTAACTTCGATACCAATTATGACAGGTAACTGTAACTTCGATACTAATTATGACAAGTAACTGTAACTTCGTTACTAATTATGACAAGTAACTGTAATTTCGATACAAATTTTGGCAGGTAACTGTAACTTCGATATTAATTATGACAAGTAACTGTAACTTCGTTACTAATTAAGACATGTAACTGTAATTTCGATACAAATAATGGCAGGTAACTGTAACTTCGATACTATTTATGACAGGTAAAAGTAACTTCAATACCAATTATGACATGTAACTGTAATTTCGATACAAATTATGGCAGGTAACTGTAACTTCGATACTAATTATGACAGGTAACAGTAACTTCGATACTAATTATGACAAGGAAATGTAACTTCGATACTTATTATGACAGGTAACAGTAACTTCGATACTAATTATGACAAGTAACTCTAACTTCATTACAAATTATGAAAAATAACTGTAATTTCGATACAAATTATGGCAGGTAACTGTAACTTCGTAAATAATTATGGCAGGTAACTGTAATTTCGATACAAATTATGGCAGGTAACTGTAACTTCGATACTAATTATGACAGGTAACTGTAACTCCGATACTAATAATGACAAGTAACTCTAAATTCGTTACTAATTATGACAAGTAACTGAAATTTCGATACTAATTATGGCTGGTAACTGTAACTTCGTTACTAATTATGACATGTAACTGTAATTTCGATACAAATTATGGCAGGTAACTGTAACTTCGATACTAATTATGACAAGTAACAGGAACTTCGATACTTATTATGACAAGTAACTGTAACTTCGAAACTAATTATGACAGGTAACTGTAACATCGATAATAATTATGACAAGTAACTGTAATTTCGATACAAATTATGGCAGGTAACTGTAACTTTGATGCTAATTATGACAGGTAACAGAAACTTCGATACTAATTATGACAAGTAACTGTATCTTCGATACTAATTATGACAGGTAACTGTAACTTCGATACTAATTATGACAAATAACTCTAACTTCATTACAATTTATGACAAGTAACTGTAATTTCGATACAAATTATGGCAGGTAACTGTAACTTCGATGACAGGTAACTGTAACTTCGATACTTATTAAGACAAGTAACTGTAATTTCGATACAAATTATGGCAGGTAACTGTAACTTTGATACTAATTATGACAGGTAACAGAAACTTCGATACTAATTATGACAAGTAACTGTAATATCGATACTAATTATGACAGGTAACTGTAATTTCGATACTAATTATGAAAGGTAATTGTAACTCGATACCAATTATGACAGGTAACTGTAACTTCGTTACTAATTATGAAAAGTAACTGTAACTTCGTTACTAATTATGACAAGTAACTGTAATTTCGATACAAATATTGGCAGGTAACTGTAACTTCGATATTAATTATGACAAGTAACTGTAACTTCGTTACTAATTATGAGAAGTAACTGTAATTTCGATACAAATTATGGCAGGTAACTGTAACTTCGAGACTAATTATGACAGGTAACAATAACATCGATACTAATTATGACAAGTAACAGTTGCTTCGATACTAATTATGACAAGTAACTGTAACATCGTTACTAATTATGACAAGTGACTGTCATTTCGATACAAATTATGGCAGGTAACTGTAACTTCGATACTAATTATGTCTGGTAACAGTAACCTCGGTACTAATTATGACAGAAAACAGTAACTTCGATACTTATTATGACAGGTAACAGTAACATCGATACTAATTATGGCAGGTAACTGTAACTTCGATACTAATTATGACAGGTAACTGTAACTTCGATACTAATTATGACAAATAACTCTAACTTCATTACAAATTATGACAAGTAACTGTAATTTCGATACAAATTATGGCAGGTAACTGTAACTTCGAGACTAATTATGACAGGTAACAGTAACTTCGATACTAATTATGACAAGTAACAGTTACTTCGATACTAGTTATGACAAGTAACTGTAACTTCGAAACCAATTACGACAGGTAACTGTAACATCGTTACTAATTATGACAAGTAATTGTAATTTCGATACAAAATATGGCAGGTAACTGTAACTTCGATACTAATTATGACAGGTAACAGTAAATTCGATACTAATTATGACAAGTAACTCTAACTTCATTACAAATTATGACAAGTAACTGTAATTTCGATACAAATTATGGCAGGTAACTGTAACTTCGTTTCTAATTATGGCAGGTAACGGTAATTTCGATACAAATTATGGCAGGTAACAGTAACTACGATACTATATATGACAGGTAACTGTAACTCCGATACTAATTATGACAAATAACTGTAATTTTGATAAAAAATTATGGCAGGTAATTGTAACTTCGATACTAATTATGACAGGTAACAGTAACTTCGATACTTATTATGACAGGTAACAGTAACTTCGTTACTAATTATGACAAATAACTGTAATTTTGATAAAAAATTATGGCAGGTAATTGTAACTTCGATACTAATTATGACAGGTAACAGTAACTTCGATACTTATTATGACAGGTAACTGTAACTTCGTTACTAATTATGATAAGTAACTGTAATTTCGATACTATTTATGGCTGGTAACTGTAACTTCGTAAATAATTATGACAAGTAACTGTAATTTCGATACAAATTATGGCAGGTAACTGTAACTTCGATACTAATGATGACAGAAAACAGTAACTTCGATACTAATTATGGCAGGTAACAGTAACTTCGATACTAATTATGGCAGGTAACTGTAAGTTCGATACTAATTATGACAGTTAACTGTAACATCGTTACTAATTGTGACAAGTAACTGTAATTTCGATACTAATTATGACAGGTAACAGTAACTTCAATACTAATTATGACAAGTTACTGTAACTTCCATACTAATTATGACAGGTAACTGCAACTTCTTTACTAATTATGACAAGTAACTGTTATTTCGATACAAATTATGGCACGTAACTGTAATTTCGATACTAATTATGGCAGGTGACAGTAACATCGATACTAATTATGACAAGTTACAGTAACTTCGATACTAATTATGACAGAAAACAGTAACTTCGATACTTATTATGACAGGTAACAGTAACTTCGATACTAATTATGGCAGGTAACAGTAACTTAGATACTAATTATGACAGGTACCTGTAACTTCGTTACTAATTATGACAAGTAACTGTAATTTCGATACAAATTATGGCACGTAACTGTAATTTCGATACTAATTATGACAGGTAACTGTAACATCGATACTAATTATGACATGTAACTCTAACTTCATTACAAATTATGACAAGTAACTGTAATTTCGATACAAATTATGGCAGGTAACTGTAACTACATTAATAATTATGGCAGGTAACTGTAATTTCGATACAAATTATGGCAGGTAGCAGTAACTTCGATAATAATTATGACAGGTAACTGCAACTTCGATACTAATTATGGCAGGTAACTGTAATTTCGATAATAATTATGGCACGTAACTGTAATTTCGATAATAATTATGACAGGTAACTGTAACTTCGATATTAATTATGGCAGGTAACTGTACCTTCGATACCAATTATGACAGGTAACAGTAACTTCGATACTAATTATGACAGAAAACAGTAACTTCGATAGTTATTATGACAGGTAACAGTAACTTCGATACTAATTATGGCAGGTAACTGTAACTTGGATACTAATTATGACAGGTAACTGTAACTTCGATACTAATTATGACAAATAACTCTAACTTCATTACAAATTATGACAAGTAACTGTAATTTCGATACAAATTATGGCAGGTTACTGTAACTTCGAGACTAATTATGACAGGTAACAGTAACTTCGATACTAATTATGACAAGTAACAGTTACTTCGATACTAATTATGACAAGTAACTGTAACTTCGAAACCAATTACGACAGGTAACTGTAACATCGTTACTAATTATGACAAGTAACTGTAATTTCGTTACAAATTATGGCAGGTAAATGTAACTTCGATACTAATTATGACAGGTACCAGTAAATTCGATACTAATTATGACAAGTAACAGTTACTTCAATACTAATTTGATAAGTAACTGTAACTACGAAACTAATTATGACAGGTAACTGTAACATCGTTACTAATTATGACATGTAACTGTAATTTCGATACAAATTATGGCAGGTAACTGTAACTTCGATACTAATTATGACAGGTAACTGTAACTTCGATACTAATTATGACAAATAACTCTAACTACATTACAATTTATGACAAGTAACTGTAATTTCGATACAAATTATGGCAGGTAACTGTAACTTCGATGACAGGTAACTGTAACTTCGATACTTATTAAGACAAGTAACTGTAATTTCGATACAAATTATGGCAGGTAACTGTAACTTCGATACTTATTATGACAAATAACTCTAACTTCATTACAAATTATGACAAGTAACTGTAATTTCGATACAAATTATGGCAGGTAACTGTAACTTCGAGACTAATTATGACAGGTAACAGTAACTTCGATACTAATTATGACAAGTAACAGTTACTTCGATACTAGTTATGACAAGTAACTGTAACTTCGAAACCAATTACGACAGGTAACTGTAACATCGTTACTAATTATGACAAGTAACTGTAATTTCGATACAAATATTGGCAGGTAACTGTAACTTCGATATTAATTATGACAAGTAACTGTAACTTCGTTACTAATTATGAGAAGTAACTGTAATTTCGATACAAATTATGGCAGGTAACTGTAACTTCGAGACTAATTATGACAGGTAACAGTAACTTCGATACTAATTATGACAAGTAACAGTTGCTTCGATACTAATTATGACAAGTAACTGTAACTTCGAAACTAATTATGACAGGTAACTGTAACATCGTTACTAATTATGACAAGTGACTGTCATTTCGATACAAATTATGGCAGGTAACTGTAACTTCGATACTAATTATATCTGGTAACAGTAACCTCGGTACTAATTATGACAAGTAACTGTAACTTAGATACTAATTATGACAGGTAACAGTAACTTCGATACTAATTATGACAAGTAACTCTAACTTCTTTACAAATTATGACAAGTAACTGTAATTTCGATACAAATTATGGCAGGTAACTGTAACTTCGAGACTAATTATGACAGGTAACAGTAACTTCGATACTAATTATGACAGAAAACAGTAACTTCGATACTTATTATGACAGGTAACAGTAACTTCGATACTAATTATGGCAGGTAACAGTAACTTAGATACTAATTATGACAGGTACCTGTAACTTCGTTACTAATTATGACAAGTAACTGTAATTTCGATACAAATTATGGCACGTAACTGTAATTTCGATACTAATTATGACAGGTAACTGTAACATCGATACTAATTATGACATGTAACTCTAACTTCATTACATATTATGACAAGTAACTGTAATTTCGATACAAATTATGGCAGGTAACTGTAACTACATTAATAATTATGGCAGGTAACTGTAATTTCGATACAAATTATGGCAGGTAGCAGTAACTTCGATAATAATTATGACAGGTAACTGCAACTTCGATACTAATTATGGCAGGTAACTGTAATTTCGATAATAATTATGGCACGTAACTGTAATTTCGATAATAATTATGACAGGTAACTGTAACTTCGATATTAATTATGGCAGGTAACTGTACCTTCGATACCAATTATGACAGGTAACAGTAACTTCGATACTAATTATGACAGAAAACAGTAACTTCGATAGTTATTATGACAGGTAACAGTAACTTCGATACTAATTATGGCAGGTAACTGTAACTTGGATACTAATTATGACAGGTAACTGTAACTTCGATACTAATTATGACAAATAACTCTAACTTCATTACAAATTATGACAAGTAACTGTAATTTCGATACAAATTATGGCAGGTTACTGTAACTTCGAGACTAATTATGACAGGTAACAGTAACTTCGATACTAATTATGACAAGTAACAGTTACTTCGATACTAATTATGACAAGTAACTGTAACTTCGAAACCAATTACGACAGGTAACTGTAACATCGTTACTAATTATGACAAGTAACTGTAATTTCGATACAAATTATGGCAGGTAAATGTAACTTCGATACTAATTATGACAGGTACCAGTAAATTCGATACTAATTATGACAAGTAACAGTTACTTCAATACTAATTTGATAAGTAACTGTAACTACGAAACTAATTATGACAGGTAACTGTAACATCGTTACTAATTATGACATGTAACTGTAATTTCGATACAAATTATGGCAGGTAACTGTAACTTCGATACTAATTATGACAGGTAACAGTAACTTCGATACTAATTATGACAAGTAACTGTAACTTCGATACTTATTATGACAGGTAACTGTAACTTCGATACTAATTATGACAAGTAACTCTAACTTCATTACAAATTATGAAAAATAACTGTAATTTCGATACAAATTATGGCAGGTAATTGTAACTTCGTAAATAATTATGGCAGGTAACTGTAATTTCGATACAAATTATGGCAGGTAACTGTAACTTCGATACTGATTATGACAGGTAACTGTAACTCCGATACTAATTATGACAAGTAACTCTAAATTCGTTACTAATTATGACAAGTAACTGAAATTTCGATACTAATTATGGCTGGTAACTGTAACTTCGTTACTAATTATGACATGTAACTGTAATTTCGATAAAAATTATGGCAGGTAACTGTAACTTCGATACTAATTATGACAAGTAACAGAAACTTCGATACTTATTATGACAAGTAACTGTAACTTCGAAATTAATTATGACAGGTAACTGTAACATCGATAATATTTATGACAAGTAACTGTAATTTCGATACAAATTATGGCAGGTAACTGTAACTTTGATACTAATTATGACAGGTAACAGAAACTTCGATACTAATTATGACAAGTAACTGTATCTTCGATACTAATTATGACAGGTAACTGTAACTTCGATACTAATTATGACAAATAACTCTAACTACATTACAATTTATGACAAGTAACTGTAATTTCGATACAAATTATGGCAGGTAACTGTAACTTCGATGACAGGTAACTGTAACTTCGATACTTATTAAGACAAGTAACTGTAATTTCGATACAAATTATGGCAGGTAACTGTAACTTCGATACTTATTATGACAAATAACTCTAACTTCATTACAAATTATGACAAGTAACTGTAATTTCGATACAAATTATGGCAGGTAACTGTAACTTCGAGACTAATTATTACAGGTAACAGTAACTTCGATACTAATTATGACAAGTAACAGTTACTTCGATACTAGTTATGACAAGTAACTGTAACTTCGAAACCAATTACGACAGGTAACTGTAACATCGTTACTAATTATGACAAGTAACTGTAATTTCGATACAAATATTGGCAGGTAACTGTAACTTCGATATTAATTATGACAAGTAACTGTAACTTCGTTACTAATTATGAGAAGTAACTGTAATTTCGATACAAATTATGGCAGGTAACTGTAACTTCGAGACTAATTATGACAGGTAACAGTAACTTCGATACTAATTATGACAAGTAACAGTTGCTTCGATACTAATTATGACAAGTAACTGTAACTTCGAAACTAATTATGACAGGTAACTGTAACATCGTTACTAATTATGACAAGTGACTGTCATTTCGATACAAATTATGGCAGGTAACTGTAACTTCGATACTAATTATATCTGGTAACAGTAACCTCGGTACTAATTATGACAAGTAACTGTAACTTAGATACTAATTATGACAGGTAACAGTAACTTCGATACTAATTATGACAAGTAACTCTAACTTCTTTACAAATTATGACAAGTAACTGTAATTTCGATACAAATTATGGCAGGTAACTGTAACTTCGAGACTAATTATGACAGGTAACAGTAACTTCGATACTAATTATGACAGAAAACAGTAACTTCGATACTTATTATGACAGGTAACAGTAACATCGATACTAATTATGGCAGGTAACTGTAACTTCGATACTAATTATGACAGGTAACTGTAACTTCGATACTTATTATGACAAATAACTCTAACTTCATTACAAATTATGACAAGTAACTGTAATTTCGATACAAATTATGGCAGGTAACTGTAACTTCGAGACTAATTATGACAGGTAACAGTAACTTCGATACTAATTATGACAAGTAACAGTTACTTCGATACTAGTTATGACAAGTAACTGTAACTTCGAAACCAATTACGACAGGTAACTGTAACATCGTTACTAATTACTAGATGAAACCCGTCAAAACATGACGGACAACGGAAAACAAATTTACTGAAGAAGCTTCTTATATAAGTTACATTCTTTGTACGATTACTTTTTAGCACTATTGCAACTTTAAGGGCGTCAAAAGATAGCACTCTCAGCATTGCAACATATTGCTGGTCATGACTGAAAACGTGATGAGGTCATCATCATCTTGCACAGTTTCCAGCCACTGGCCGGGTCTGTTTGGAACACAAGCCTCTCCAACGTCTTCTGTCTTCCCACCGTCTCTCAGCCTCCACCCTTGTCCAGTCTTCTCCTCTCTTCTTCACGCTTTCTTCCACCCCCTTCAGCCACCTGTCTCTCGGTCTCCCTCTTGGTCTCTTTCCTTCCCACTTCGTCTCGTGTATCCTCCTGGGTATCCTCTTCTCCTCCATTCGTTTTACATGTCCATACCATCTAAGTCTAGATTTCTCTATACCATCCTGTAATGGTTCCTCCTTCATTAATTCTCTGGTCCTCTCATTTCTTATTGTGTCCCTCTTTGTAGCTCCAATACTGCTTCTCAAGAACCTCATCTCACTGGCCTGTATTTTGCTCTTCTCCCTTCCTTTCATAACCCAGGTCTCCGAGGCATACGTCAGGATAGGGACATAGTACGATATATGATCTACTTGCTGTTCTGAGGGACATCCCTGCTCCATAACATGCTTCTCACACTCCTCCGGAATGCTTCTGCCTGTCTCCCCTGCTCATTTATTTCTCTACAGTTTCTTCCATTCTCTTGTATCAGGCTTCCCAGATACTTGAAACTCTCCACTTTCTTCAGCTGTTCCCCACCAATTGTTATTCCCGTTGCGGTCCTTTCCTTCTTCCTTGTTGTGATCACCATCTCACTCTTATTTATGCTAAATTTCATCCCATATCCTTGTATTATTCCTTCCCACACGTCCAACTGTTCCTGTACCTCCTCCTCCTTGTTTCCACAATCATCAAATCATCCGCAAACACCATTGCTTTCATCTTTCCTTCCCCAATTACTTGTGCCGCTCGGGTCATTATGTCATCCATCACCACAATGAAAAGTAACGGTGACAGTGCACTTCTTTGTTTCAGGCCGTTTCTCTGTTCCACCCAGTCCGATCTCTCTCCTCCCACTTTCACACAGCTCACGCTTCCCTTGTACATCTCTTTTATCCTCCTTATAGTCCATTTTTCTACTCCTCTATCCTCCAGGGACTTCCATACTTTGTTTCTGCATACACTGTCATATGCTTTCGCAATGTCCAGGAAGGCCATCAGTAGATCTGTTCCATACTCATAGTGCTGTTCTTGTAACTGACTTACAGCTAAAATCAAATCCACTGTGGACCTTCCTGCTCTGAAGCCATGTTGTTCTTCCCTCATCCCTCCTTCTATCCTTGTCCTAATTCTCCTTTCTAAAACTTTCTCAAACATCTTTGCACAATGACTCATCAGTGTTATTCCCCGATAGTTTCTGCATTCTGTTCTGCTACCTTTCTTGAAGATCGGGACAATTATTCCCTTTTTCCAGTTCTCTGGGGTCTTCCTTTCCTTCCATGCTGCCTTCATCACTCGGTACAACCATTTTATCCCCACCTCTCCTGCTGCTCTCACCATCTCCACACTCAACTCATCCACACCCGGTGCCTTCCCTCCTTACATCTTCCTCACTGCATCTTCCACTTCTTTCCATGTTAAGTCCTTTTCTGTTTGCAGTTCATCTACTGTACCCCTTCCCCGATTTCTTCTTCCTCGCCGTGGTTTCCATTTGGGTTCAGGAGTTCTTCAAAATATTCTTTCCACAAATTTTCTTCAGTTCTTCCCTATTTTCTATCCCTTGTCCCCTTTTGTTCACCATTCTGACATAATCCGTAGGATCCTTCCGCCTCTTATTCTTTACCATCCCATACAGGACCTTTTTTGTACCTTCACTATCCTGCTGGTCATGACTTAAAACGTGATGAGGTAAATAGCCCAATACGTTCAAGAGTTTCTCCTTGAGCTTGATTGATTGTGATAAAGTAGGCCGAGCGAATAGGACATTGTTGCCTATTAAAAGAAAATGTACTGTACCTGCAAGTGTTTTATCGGAAGGTGTTAAATCAAGTCGTAGGATTTGAGCTCTCTGCCTAATATTAAGCTGCACCTATTATATCCGAATCCAAGCAATTTCTTACATATTTCTTACAATTAATATATTACCATATATGAGTCCTTGGGAAACGTTCAGATTTCTAAGGAGCATAACTATGGCTCAAACGTTCGGAGTATGTGGAGGCGAATCACTTAATTCCAAGGAATTGAAAAATTCAATAATAGGGAAATGAAGTACAGTAGCTGGCTTTCATCTTCAGTAACCAATCTGTTAACGCTGGTGTATGTGTTTGAACTACTGGGTATAAGTTCAATGACTTTTAAATTAATATCATTACATTGTTGCAGCTTGGCAAATATTTTATATTCCAGCAGATCAATTTTACCCTCACAACAGTAAAGACCAAAGTAACCACGCATAGATTTTACGCAAGAGAAGTACAATGTAGAACAATATTTACATTTGATCGTCAAAGACCTTACAGTACACTGTACTGCATAATATCTGGAATTGTTTCTGAAATGGCCTATTTATATTGGATTTTAAATGTGGCTTCGTATTATTCGATAACACTATAGTGTCCTGCAATAACGGAGCCGCTAAATATTACATGGCAAATAATACTTCCATTGCCGAAATCAACTGCGTAGTTAGACTCAGTACTCTAAACAAATAATCATTAAACAATTGTCTTATACAATGAAGTTCAACATGACCGTCCAGAGACTTTCATACTCAAGTTGGTTGGTGAGGAGAATGCGATGAGACTGATCGCTTAAAATAAATTCCTTATAATTGTTCCTGCCAGCGAAATTTTTGGCGATAGCTTGAAAACGCAGCTCAGAATGACGTTCTTCATTTTGTTATAAACAGTACGAAACTGCTCTAACTAAGCAATTTCCATCACCTGTTATAGGTTATGACAGCATGTTTTGCAGGGGAACATAGAATCACTTCGCCAACTACTGGAACGAACATAGGCCTATACTCAATACTCACTTCGGCAGTCACCCTAATGGAGGCAGTTTTTGAATTATATGTCCCGTGCATGTCAAAAATCGTATTAACTCATGGAGGCCCACCTATTCTTGTCTATCGCCCCGGAGACCCGGGTTACATTTCCTGCTCTGCCAAGAAATTGAATTCTGGTCTGAGGGCAAAAACGGGGCACATTCAGTCTCTTGAGGTATAACTAAGAAGAGGAAGGTTTAATTCCCACCTCGACAATCTTGGATGTGGTTTTCCGTGGTTTCCCACTTCCACTTAAGGCAAATACCGGGATGGTTCCTAACTTAAGGCCTTGGCCGTCTCCTTGCCATTTACCACCTTAATTACAAATACACACAGTAATGCAGCCATCACAATAACACAGGTTATGAGAGAAAATTTCACACATACACACCCAAGTACACGGGGCTGAGTGACCACGATGTCGGAGCCCTTCAAACGAATTGTGTTTGCCAAGTGTCTCTTATGGCGAAAGCAATTGTGGACACGCGCGAGTGCCTGGAAAACTACTTTTTTCTTTAATAATTTAAGAGTATATCGACGATGCATAATTATAAGTTTTAGTCTAGGACGCTAATAACTTGACCACCGAAGCATTGGGAAGAAATTGCAATATTAAGGTACATAAACAACATAGCCTACACATTCAACTGTCGGTTAATGTTCCTCAAAATTTCCCTTCTTAAATATTCCCCTCCTTTATAATTTTCCATCACGTGAAAACGTGCCATGTCTTGGGTTTTAAATATATCGATGCAATGGTGCTGCCATCTGCTGTCAGTTACTGGAACTATATGGGCGATGTACTGCCATCTGTTGTCAGTTATAGGAACTGATTGCAGATATTTAAACGGCGTACTGAGGACAACAGTTTGCTCTTTTGATCACATGCTGTAATGCAATGGTAAAACGGAAATAAAACGTATTGAGAGGGAATGTAGAAATATGTATCTTTTACAGACATAAAACCTTACTAATACTCCTTCATTAAACAATATTTCAATGGTAAAAAAATACATATATCGGCGAGGGCTGGGATCGAACCGGAGAACCTAGGAACCACAGTCTGTCGCCTTAACCAAATAGCTACTCGCGCAATCTTGATCAGTAGCAGACGCAGCCATTCATTATCTTCAAAAGCTGCTGTCTGAAGGAAATAATCCATTTCATTATCCAAATAAATCAATGTTGCACATTCGTATACGTTCATACTGTTATTATATTTTATTGCCAGAACTTGGTTAATGTATGTTATCAATTACATGGAAGCTTATTAAATAACTTACATTTTAATGGAATTCTCACCGCCATTTTGTCATGACCTCAGGCGGATTGTGCGCATGCGTGAAGGGCAAGAATTCTGCTATTTTCTATATTAATTCAAAAATATACCGAGAGGGAATGTAGAAATATGTATCTTTAACAGACATAAAACCTTACTAATACTCCTTGATTAAACAATATTTCAGTGGTAAAAAAAAATATATATATCGGCGAGGGTTGGGATCGAACCGGTGAACCTTGTAACCACAATCTGTTGCCTTAACCACATAGCTACTCGCGCACTCTTGGTCAGCCGCAGACGCAGCCGTTCTTTATCATTAAAAGCCGCTGTCTGAAGGAAATAATCCATTTCATTATCCAAATAAATCAATGTTGCACATTCGTATACGTTCATACTGTTATTATATTTTATGGTCAGAACTTGGTTAATGTATGTTTTCAATTACATGCAAGCTTATTAAATAACTTACATTTTAATGGACTTCTTACCGCCATTTTGTCATGACCCCAGGCGGATTGTGCGCATGCGTGAGGGGCAAGAATTCTGCTATTTTCTATATTAATTCAAAAATATACCGTAATATATTTGTTTATTTTATAGACACTCTGCAAATCTAGAGGCCAAGAGCTTTCGTTAGAGTGCTCTACGAAGTAAATCGGTTCTGTCGTTCTCTCAATCTCGTGGTAACAAAAATCACCTTACTGTTTTAAATATATAGATGACAAGTAACTGTAATTTCGATACAAATATGGCAGGTAACTGTAACTTCGATACTAATTATGACAGGTAAGAGTAAATTCGATACTAATTATGACAAGTAACAGTTACTTCGATACTAATTATGACAAGTAACTGTAACTACGAAACTAATTATGACAGGTAACTGTAACATCGTTACTAATTATGACATGTAACTGTAATTTCGATACAAATTATGGCAGGTAACTGTAACTTCGATACTAATTATGACAGGTAACAGTAACTTCGATACTAATTATGACAAGTAACTGTAACTTCGATACTTATTATGACAGGTAACAGTAACTTCGATACTAATTATGACAAGTAACTCTAACTTCATTACAAATTATGAAAAATAACTGTAATTTCGATACAAATTATGGCAGGTAACTGTAACTTCGTAAATAATTATGGCAGGTAACTGTAATTTCAATACAAATTATGGCAGGTAACTGTAACTTCTATACTAATTATGACAGGTAATTGTAACTCCGATACTAATTATGACAAGTAACTCTAAATTCGTTACTAATTATGACAAGTAACTGTAATTTCGATACTAATTATGGCTGGTAACTGTAACTTCGTTACTAATTATGACAAGTAACTGTAATTTCGATACAATTATGCCAGGTAACTGTACCTTCGATACTAATTATGACAAGTAACAGGAACTTCGATACTAATTATGACAAGTAACTGTAACTTCGAAACTAATTATGACAGGTAACTGTAACATCGATAATAATTATGACAAGTAACTGTAATTTCGATACAAATTATGGCAGTTAACTGTAACTTCGATACTAATTATGACAGGTAACAAAAACTTCGATGCTAATTATGACAAGTTACTGTATCTTCGATACCAATTATGACAGGTAACTGAAACTTCGATACTAATTATGACAAATAACTCTAACTTCATTACAAATTATGACAAGTAACTGTAATTTCGATACAAATTATGGCAGGTAACTGTAACTTCGATGACAGGTAACTGTAACTTCGATACTTATTAAGAAAAGTAACTGTAATTTCGATACAAATTATGGCAGGTAACTGTAACTTCGTTACTAATTATGGCAGGTAACTGTAATTTCCATACAAATTATGGCAGGTAACAGTAACTACGATACTATATATGACAGGTAACTGTAACTCCGATACTAATTATGACAAGTAACTCTAACTTCGTTACTAATTATGACAAATAACTGTAATTTTGATAAAAAATTATGGCAGGTAATTGTAACTTCGATACTAATTATGACAGGTAACAGTAACTTCGATACTAATTATGACAGGTAACTGTAACTTCGTTACTAATTATGACAAGTAACTGTAATTTCGATACTAATTATGGCTGGTAACTGTAACTTCGTTACTAATTATGACAAGTAACTGTAATTTCGATACAAATTATGGCAGGTAACTGTAACTTCGATACTAATGATGACAGAAAACAGTAACTTCGATACTAATTATTGCAGGTAACAGTAACTTCGATACTAATTATGGCAGGTAACTGTAAGTTCGATACTAATTATGACCGTTAACTGTAACATCGTTACTAATTGTGACAAGTAACTGTAATTTCGATACAAATTATGGCAGGTAACAGTAACTTCGATACTAATTATGACAGGTAACAGTTACTTCGATACTAATTATGACAAGTTACTGAAACTTCGATACTAATTTGACAGGTAACTGCAACTTCTTTACTAATTATGACAAGTAACGGTTATTTCGATACAAATTATGGCACGTAACTGTAATTTCGATACTAATTATGGCAGGTGACAGTAACATCGATACTAATTATGACAAGTTACAGTAACTTCGATACTAATTATGACAGAAAACAGTAACTTCGATACTTATTATGACAGGTAACAGTAACTTCGATACTAATTAGGGCAGGTAAAAGTAACTTAGATACTAATTATGACAGGTACCTGTAACTTCGTTACTAATTATGACAAGTAACTGTAATTTCGATACAAATTATGGCACGTAACTGTAATTTCGATACTAATTATGACAGGTAACTGTAACTTCGATACTAATTATGACATGTAACTCTAACTTCATTACAAATTATGACAAGTAACTGTAATTTCGATACAAATTATGGCAGGTAACTGTAACTTCATTAATAATTATGGCAGGTAACTGCAATTTCGATACAAATTATGGCAGGTAACAGTAACTTCGATAATAATTATGACAGGTAACTGCAACTTCGATACTAATTATGGCAGGTAACTGTAATTTCGATAATAATTATGGCACGTAACTGTAATTTCGATAATAATTATGACAGGTAACTGTAACTTCGATAATAATTATGGCAGGTAACTGTACCTTCGATACTAATTATGACAGGTAACAGTAACTTAGATACTAATTATGACAGAAAACAGTAACTTCGATAGTTATTATGACAGGTAACAGTAACTTCGATACTAATTATGGCACGTAACTGTAACTTCGATACTAATTATGACAGGTAACTGTAACTTCGATACTAATTATGACAAATAACTCTAACTTCATTACAAATTATAACAAGTAACTGTAATTTCGATACAAATTATGGCAAGTAACTGTAACTTCGAGACTAATTATGACAGGTAACAGTAACTTCGATACTAATTATGACAAGTAACAGTTACTTCGATACTAATTATGACAAGTAACTGTAACTTCGAAACCAATTACGACAGGTAACTGTAACATCGTTACTAATTATGACAAGTAACTGTAATTTCGATACAAATTATGGCAGGTAACTGTAACTTCGATACTAATTATGACAGGTACCAGTAAATTCGATACTAATTATGACAAGTAACAGTTACTTCAATACTAATTATGACAAGTAACTGTAACTACAAAACTAATTATGACAGGTAACTGTAACATCGTTACTAATTATGACATGTAACTGTAATTTCGATACAAATTATGGCTGGTAACTGTAACTTCGATACTAATTATGACAGGTAACTGAAACTTCGATACTAATTATGACAAGTAACTGTAACTTCGGTACTTATTATGACAGGTAACAGTAACTTCGATACTAATTATGACAAGTAACTCTAACTTCATTACAAATTATGAAAAATAACTGTAATTTCGATACAAATTATGGCAGGTAACTGTAACTTCGATACTCATTATGACAGGTAACTGTAACTCCGATACTAATTATGACAAGTAACTCTAAATTCGTTACTAATTATGACAAGTAACTGTAATTTCGATACTAATTATGGCTGGTAACTGTAACTTCGTTACTAATTATGACATGTAACTGTAATTTCGATACAAATTACGGCAGGTAACTGTAAATTCGATACTAATTATGACAAGTAACAGGAACTTCGATACTAATTATGACAAGTAACTGTAACTTCGAAACTAATTATGACAGGTAACTGTAACATCGATAATAATTACGACAAATAACTGTAATTTCGATACAAATTATGGCAGGTAACTGTACCTTCGATATTAATTATGACGGGTAACAGTAACTTCGATACTAATTATGACAGAAAACAGTAACTTCGATACTTATTATGACAGGTAACAGTAACTTCGATACTAATTATGGCAGGTTACTGTAACTTCGATACTAATTATGACAGGTAACTGTAACTTCGATACTAATTATGACAAATAACTCTAACTTCATTACAAATTATGACAAGTAACTGTAATTTCGATACAAATTATGGCAGGTAACTGTAACTTCGAGACTAATTATGACAGGTAACAGTAACTTCGATACTAATTATGACAAGTAACAGTTACTTCGATACTAATTATGACAAGTAACTGTAACTTCGAAACCAATTACGACAGGTAACTGTAACATCGTTACTAATTATGACAAGTAACTCTAATTTCGATACAAATTATGGCAGGTAACTGTAACTTCGATAATAATTATGACAGGTAACAGTAAATTCGATACTAATTATGACAAGTAACAGTTACTTCGATACTAATTCTGACAAGTAACTGTAACTACGAAACTAATTATGACAGGTAACTGTAACATCGATAATAATTATGACAAGTAACTGTAATTTCGATACAAATTATGGCAGTTAACTGTAACTTCGATACTAATTATGACAGGTAACAAAAACTTCGATACTAATTATGACAAGTAACTGTATCTTCGATACTAATTATGACAGGTAACTGAAACTTCGATACTAATTATGACAAATAACTCTAACTTCATTACAAATTATGACAAGTAACTGTAATTTCGATACAAATTATGGCAGGTAACTGTAACTTCGATACTAATTATGACAGGTAACAGTAACTTCGATACTAATTATGACAAGTAACTGTAACTTCGATACTTATTATGACAGGTAACAGTAACTTCGATACTAATTATGACAAGTAACTCTAACTTCATTACAAATTATGAAAAATAACTGTAATTTCGATACAAATTATGGCAGGTAACTGTAACTTCGTAAATAATTATGGCAGGTAACTGTAATTTCGATACAAATTATGGCAGGTAACTGTAACTTCGATACTATTTATGACATGTAACTGTAACTCCGATACTAATTATGACAAGTTACTCTAAATTCGTTACTAATTATGACAAGTAACTGTAATTTCTATACTAATTATGGCTGGTAACTGTAACTTCGTTACTAATTATGACAAGTAACTGTAATTTCGATACAATTATGCCAGGTAACTGTACCTTCGATACTAATTATGACAAGTAACAGGAACTTCGATACTAATTATGACAAGTAACTGTAACTTCGAAACTAATTATGACAGGTAACTGTAACATCGATAATAATTATGACAAGTAACTGTAATTTCGATACAAATTATGGCAGTTAACTGTAACTTCGATACTAATTATGACAGGTAACAAAAACTTCGATACTAATTATGACAAGTAACTGTATCTTCGATACTAATTATGACAGGTAACTGAAACTTCGATACTAATTATGACAAATAACTCTAACTTCATTACAAATTATGGCAAGTAACTGTAATTTCGATACAAATTATGGCAGGTAACTGTAACTTCGATGACAGGTAACTGTAACTTCGATACTTATTAAGACAAGTAACTGTAATTTCGATACAAATTATGGCAGGTAACTGTAACTTCGTTACTAATTATGGCAGGTAACTGTAATTTCCATACAAATTATGGCAGGTAACAGTAACTACGATACTATATATGACAGGTAACTGTAACTCCGATACTAATTATGACAAGTAACTCTAACTTCGTTACTAATTATGACAAATAACTTTAATTTTGATAAAAAATTATGGCAGGTAATTGTAACTTCGATACTAATTATGACAGGTAACAGTAACATCGATACTAATTATGACAGGTAACTGTAACTTCGTTACTAATTATGACAAGTAACTGTAATTTCGATACTAATTATGGCTGGTACTGTAACTTCGTTACTAATTATGACAAGTAACTGTAACTTCGATACAAATTATGGCAGGTAACTGTAACTTCGATACTAATGATGACAGAAAACAGTAACTTCGATACTAATTATGGCAGGTAACAGTAACTTCGATACTAATTATGGCAGGTAACTGTAAGTTCGATACTAATTGTGACCGTTAACTGTAACATCGTTACTAATTGTGACAAGTAACTGTAATTTCGATACAAATTATGGCAGGTAACAGTAACTTCGATACTAATTATGACAGGTAACAGTAACTTCGATACTAATTATGACAAGTTACTGTAACTTCGATACTAATTTGACAAGGTAACTGCAACTTCTTTACTAATTATGGCACGTAACTGTAATTTCGATACTAATTATGGCAGGTGACAGTAACATCGATACTAACTATGACAAGTTACAGTAACTTCGATACTAATTATGACAGAAAACAGTAACTTCGATACTTATTATGACAGGTAACAGTAACTTCGATACTAATTAGGGCAGGTAAAAGTAACTTAGATACTAATTATGACAGGTACCTGTAAGTTCGTTACTAATTATGACAAGTAACTGTAATTTCGATACAAATTATGGCACGTAACCTTAATTTCGATACTAATTATGACAGGTAACTGTAACTTCGATACTAATTATGACATGTAACTCTAACTTCATTACAAATTATGACAAGTAACTGTAATTTCGATACAAATTATGGCAGGTAACTGTAACTTCATTAATAATTATGGCAGGTAACTGTAATTTCGATACAAATTATGGCAGGTAACAGTAACTTCGATAATAATTATGACAGGTAACTGCAACTTCGATACTAATTATGGCAGGTAACTGTAATTTCGATAATAATTATGGCACGTAACTGTAATTTCGATAATAATTATGACAGGTAACTGTAACTTCGATAATAATTATGGCAGGTAACTGTACCTTCGATACTAATTATGACAGGTAACAGTAACTTCGATACTTATTATGACAGAAAACAGTAACTTCGATAGTTATTATGACAGGTAACAGTAACTTCGATACTAATTATGGCACGTAACTGTAACTTCGATACTAATTATGACAGATAACTGTAACTTCGATACTAATTATGACAAATAACTCTAACTTCATTACAAATTATGACAAGTAACTGTAATTTCGATACAAATTATGGCAGGTAACTGTAACTTCGAGACTAATTATGACAGGTAACAGTAACTTCGATACTAATTATGACAAGTAACAGTTACTTCGATACTAATTATGACAAGTAACTGTAACTTCGAAACCAATTACGACAGGTAACTGTAACATCGTTACTAATTATGACAAGTAACTGTAATTTCGATACAAATTATGGCAGGTAATTGTAACTTCGATACTAATTATGACAGGTACCAGTAAATTCGATACTAATTATGACAAGTAACAGTTACTTCAATACTAATTATTACAAGTAACTGTAACTACGAAACTAATTATGACAGGTAACTGTAACATCGTTACTAATTATGACATGTAACTGTAATTTCGATACAAATTATGGCTGGTAACTGTAACTTCGATACTAATTATGACAGGTAACAGAAACTTCGATACTAATTATGACAAGTAACTGTAACTTCGATACTTATTATGACAGGTAACAGTAACTTCGATACTAATTATGACAAGTAACTCTAACTTCATTACAAATTATGAAAAATAACTGTAATTTCGATACAAATTATGGCAGGTAACTGTAACTTCGATACTCATTATGACAGGTAACTGTAACTCCGATACTAATTATGACAAGTAACTCTAAATTCGTTACTAATTATGACAAGTAACTGTAATTTCGATACTAATTATGGCTGGTAACTGTAACTTCGTTACTAATTATGACATGTAACTGTAATTTCGATACAAATTACGGCAGGTAACTGTAAATTCGATACTAATTATGACAAGTAACAGGAACTTCGATACTAATTATGACAAGTAACTGTAACTTCGAAACTAATTATGACAGGTAACTGTAACATCGATAATAATTACGACAAGTAACTGTAATTTCGATACAAATAATGGCAGGTAACTGTACCTTCGATACTAATTATGACGGGTAACAGTAACTTCGATACTAATTATGACAGAAAACAGTAACTTCGATACATATTATGACAGGTAACAGTAACTTCGATACTAATTATGGCAGGTTACTGTAACTTCGATACTAATTATGACAGGTAACAGTAACTTCGATACTAATTATGACAAGTAACAGTTACTTTGATACTAATTATGACAAGTAACTGTAACTTCGAAACCAATTACGACAGGTAACTGTAACATCGTTACTAATTATGACAAGTAACTGTAATTTCGATACAAATTATGGCAGGTAACTGTAACTTCGATACTAATTATGACAGGTAACAGTAAATTCGATACTAATTATGACAAGTAACAGTTACTTCGATACTAATTCTGACAAGTAACTGTAACTACGAAACTAATTATGACAGGTAACTGTAACATCGTTACTAATTATGACATGTACCTGTAATTTCGATACAAATTATGGCAGGTAACAGTAACTTCGATACTAATTATGACAGGTAACAGTAACTTCGATACTAATTACGACAAGTAACTGTAACTTCGATACTTATAATGACAGGTAACAGTAACTTCGATACTAATTATGACAAGTAACTCCAACTTCATACAAATTATGAAAAATAACTGTAATTTCGATACAAATTATGGCAGGTAACTGTAACTTCGTAAATAATTATGGCAGGTAACTGTAATTTCGATACAAATTATGGCGGGTAACTGTAACTTCGAAACTAATTAGGACATGTAACTGTAACTCCGATACTAATTATGACAAGTTACTCTAAATTCGTTACTAATTATGACAAGTAACTGTAATTTCGATACTAATTACGGCTGGTAACTGTAACTTCGTTACTAATTATGACAAGTAACTGTAATTTCGATACAATTATGCCAGGTAAATGTACCTTCGATACTAATTATGACAAGTAACAGGAACTTCGATACTAATTATGACAAGTAACTGTAACTTCGAAACTAATTATGACAGGTAACTGTAACATCGATAATAATTATGACAAGTAACTGTAATTTCGATACAAATTATGGCAGTTGACTGTAACTTCGATACTAATTATGACAGGTAACAAAAACTTCGATACTAATTATGACAAGTAACTGTATCTTCGATACTAATTATGACAGGTAACTGAAACTTCGATACTAATTATGACAAATAACTCTAACTTCATTACAAATTATGACAAGTAACTGTAATTTCGATACAAATTATGGCAGGTAACTGTAACTTCGATGACAGGTAACTGTAACTTCGATACTTATTAAGACAAGTAACTGTAATTTCGATACAAATTATGGCAGGTAACTGTAACTTCGTTACTAATTATGGCAGGTAACTGTAATTTCCATACAAATTATGGCAGGTAACAGTAACTACGATACTATATATGACAGGTAACTGTAACTCCGATACAAATTATGACAAGTAACTCTAACTTCGTTACTAATTATGACAAATAACTGTAATTTTGATAAAAAAATTATGGCAGGTAATTGTAACTTCGATACTAATTATGACAGGTAACAGTAACTTCGATACTAATTATGACAGGTAACTGTAACTTCGTTACTAATTATGACAAGTAACTGTAATTTCGATACTAATTATGGCTGGTAACTGTAACTTCGTTACTAATTATGACAAGTAACTGTAATTTCGATACAAATTATGGCAGGTAACTGTAACTTCGATACTAATGATGACAGAAAACAGTAACTTCGATACCAATTATGGCAGGTAACAGTAACTTCGATACTAATTATGGCAGGTAACTGTAAGTTCGATACTAATTATGACCGTTAACTGTAACATCGTTACTAATTGTGACAAGTAACTGTAATTTCGATACAAATTATGGCAGGTAACAGTAACTTCGATACTAATTATGACAGGTAACAGTAACTTCGATACTAATTATGAAAAGTTACTGTAACTTCGATACTAATTTGACAGGTAACTGCAACTTCTTTACTAATTATGACAAGTAACTGTTATTTCGATACAAATTATGGCAAGTAACTGTAATTTCGATACTAATTATGGCAGGTGACAGTAACATCGATACTAATTATGACAAGTTACAGTAACTTCGATACTAATTATGACAGAAAACAGTAACTTCGATACTTATTATGACAGGTAACAGTAACTTCGATACTAATTAGGGCAGGTAAAAGTAACATAGATACTAATCATGACAGGTACCTGTAACTTCGTTACTAATTAAGACAAGTAACTGTAATTTCGATACAAATTATGGCACGTAACTGTAATTTCGATACTAATTATGAAAGGTAACTGTAACTTCGATACTAATTATGACATGTAACTCTAACTTCATTACAAATTATGACAAGTAACTGTAAATTCGATACAAATTATGGCAGGTAACTGTAACTTCGATAATAATTATGGCAGGTAACTGTACCTTCGATACTAATTATGACAGGTAACAGAAACTTCGATACTAATTATGACAGAAAACAGTAACTTCGATAGTTATTATGACAGGTAACAGTAACTTCGATACTAATTATGGCACGTAACTGTAACTTCGATACTAATTATGACAGGTAACTGTAACTTCGATACTAATTATGACAAATAACTCTAAATTCATTACAAATTATGACAAGTAACTGTAATTTCGATACAAATTATGGCAGGTAACTGTAACTTCGAGACTAATTATGACAGGTAACAGTAACTTCGATACTAATTATGACAAGTAACAGTTACTTCGATACTAATTATGACAAGTAACTGTAACTTCGAAACCAATTACGACAGGTAACTGTAACATCGTTACTAATTATGACAAGTAACTGTAATTTCGATACAAATTATGACAGGTAACTGTAACTTCGATACTAATTATGACAGGTATCAGTAAATTCGATACTAATTATGAAAAGTAACAGTTACTTCAATACTAATTATGACAAGTAACTGTAACTTCGAAACTAATTATGACAGGTAACTGTAACATCGTTACTAATTATGACATGTAACTGTAATTTCGATACAAATTATGGCTGGTAACTGTAACTTCGATACTAATTATGACAGGTAACAGAAACTTCGATACTAATTATGACAAGTAACTGTAACTTCGATACTTATTATGACAGGTAACAGTAACTTCGATACTAATTAGGGCAGGTAAGAGTAACTTAGATACTAATTTAGACAGGTACCTGTAACTTCGTTACTAATTATGACAAGTAACTGTAATTTCGATACAAATTATGGCACGTAACTGTAATTTCGATACTAATTATGACAGGTAACTGTAACTTCGATACTAATTATGACATGTAACTCTAACTTCAATACAAATTATGACAAGTAACTGTAATTTCGATACAAATTATGGCAGGTAACTGTAACTTCATAAATAATTATGGCAGGTAACTGTAATTTCGATAC
The DNA here is from genome assembly GCA_946902985.2 of Meconema thalassinum. NCBI lineage: Eukaryota > Metazoa > Arthropoda > Insecta > Orthoptera > Tettigoniidae > Meconema > Meconema thalassinum. The sequence continues at coordinate 1,174,384,976 of OX336388.2, read as the reverse complement.
AAATTATGGCAGGTAACAGTAACTTCGATAATAATTATGACAGGTAACTGCAACTTCGATACTAATTATGGCAGGTAACTGTAATTTCGATAATAATTATGGCACGTAACTGTAATTTCGATAATAATTATGACAGGTAACTGTAACTTCGATAATAATTATGGCAGGTAACTGTACCTTCGATACTAATTATGACAGGTAACAGTAACTTCGATACTAATTATGACAGAAAACAGTAACTTCGATAGTTATTATGACAGGTAACAGTAACTTCGATACTAATTATGGCACGTAACTGTAACTTCGATACTAATTATGACAGGTAACTGTAACTTCGATACTAATTATGACAAATAACTCTAACTTCTTTACAAATTATGACAAGTAACTGTAATTTCGATACCAATTATGGCAGGTAACTGTAACTACGACACTAATTATGACAGGTAACAGTAACTTCGATACTAATTATGACAAGTAACAGTTACTTCGATACTAATTATGACAAGTAACTGTAACTTCGAAACCAATTACGACAGGTAACTGTAACATCGTTACTAATTATGACAAGTAACTGTAATTTCGATACAAATTATGGCAGGTAACTGTAACTTCGATACTAATTATGACAGGTACCAGTAAATTCGATACTAATTATGACAAGTAACAGTTACTTCAATACTAATTATGACAAGTAACTGTAACTACGAAACTAATTATGACAGGTAACTGTAACATCGTTACTAATTATGACATGTAACTGTAATTTCGATACAAATTATGGCTGGTAACTGTAACTTCGATACTAATTATGACAGGTAACAGAAACTTCGATACTAATTATGACAAGTAACTGTAACTTCGATACTTATTATGACAGGTAACAGTAACTTCGATACTAATTATGACAAGTAACACTAACTTCATTACAAATTATGAAAAATAACTGATATTTCGATACAAATTATGGCAGGTAACTGTAACTTCGATACTCATTATGACAGGTAACTGTAACTCCGATACTAATTATGACAAGTAACTCTAAATTCGTTACTAATTATGACAAGTAACTGTAATTTCGATACTAATTATGGCTGGTAACTGTAACTTCGTTACTAATTATGACATGTAACTGTAATTTCGATACAAATTACGGCAGGTAACTGTAAATTCGATACTAATTATGACAAGTAACAGGAACTTCGATACTAATTATGACAAGTAACTGTAACTTCGAAACTAATTATGACAGGTAACTGTAACATCGATAATAATTACGACAAGTAACTGTAATTTCGATACAAATTATGGCAGGTAACTGTACCTTCGATACTAATTATGACGGGTAACAGTAACTTCGATACTAATTATGACAGAAAACAGTAACTTCGATACTTATTATGACAGGTAACAGTAACTTCGATACTAATTATGGCAGGTTACTGTAACTTCGATACTAATTATGACAGGTAACTGTAACTTCGATACTAATTATGACAAATTACTCTAACTTCATTACAAATTATGACAAGTAACGGTAATTTCGATACAAATTATGGCAGGTAACGGTAACTTCGAGACTAATTATGACAGGTAACAGTAACTTCGATACTAATTATGACAAGTAACAGTTACTTCGATACTAATTATGACAAGTAACTGTAACTTCGAAACCAATTACGACAGGTAACTGTAACATCGTTACTAATTATGACAAGTAACTGTAATTTCGATACAAATTATGGCAGGTAACTGTAACTTCGATACTAATTATGACAGGTAACAGTAAATTCGATACTAATTATGACAAGTAACAGTTACTTCGATACTAATTCTGACAAGTAACTGTAACTACGAAACTAATTATGACAGGTAACTGTAACATCGTTACTAATTATGACATGTACCTGTAATTTCGATACAAATTATGGCAGGTAACTGTAACTTCGATACTAATTATGACAGGTAACAGTAACTTCGATACTAATTATGACAAGTAACTGTAACTTCGATATTTATTATGACAGGTAACAGTAACTTCGATACTAATTATGACAAGTAACTCTAACTTCATTACAAATTATGAAAAATAACTGTAATTTCGATACAAATTATGGCAGGTAACTGTAACTTCGTAAATAATTATGGCAGGTAACTGTAATTTCGATACAAATTATGGCAGGTAACTGTAACTTCGATACTAATTATGACATGTAACTGTAACTCCGATATTAATTATGACAAGTTACTCTAAATTCGTTACTAATTATGACAAGTAACCGAAATTTCGATTCTAATTATGGCTGGTAACTTTAACTTCGTTACCAATTATGACATGTAACTGTAATTTCGATACAAATTATGGCAGGTAACTGTAACTTCGATACTAATTATGACAAGTAACAGGAACTTCGATAGTAATTATGACAAGTAACTGTAACTTCGAAACTAATTATCACAGGTAACTGTAACATCGATAATAATTATGACAAGTAACTGTAATTTCGATACAAATTATGGCAGGTAACTGTAACTTCGATACTAATTATGACAGGTAACAGAAACTTCGATACTAATTATGACAAGTAACTCTATCTTCGATACTAATTATGACAGGTAACTGTAACTTCGATACTAATTATGACAAATAACTCTAACTTCATTACAATTTATGACAAGTAACTGTAATTTCAATACAAATTATGGCAGGTAACTGTAACTTCGATGACAGGTAACTGTAACTTCGATACTTATTAAGACAAGTAACTGTAATTTCGATACAAATAATGGCAGGTAACTGTAACTTCGATACTTATTATGACAGGTAACAGTAGCTTCGATAGTAATGATGACAAGTAACAGTAACTTCGATACTAATTATGACAAGTAACTGTAATTTCGATACTAATTATGACAGGTAACTGTAATTTCGATACTGATTATGACAGGTAACTGTAACTTCGATACCAATTATGACAGGTAACTGTAACTTCGATACTAATTATGACAAGTAACTGAAACTTCGTTACTAATTATGACAAGTAACTGTAATTTCGATACAAATTTTGGCAGGTAACTGTAACTTCGATATTAATTATGACAAGTAACTGTAACTTCGTTACTTATTAAGACAAGTTACTGTAATTTCGATACAAATAATGGCAGGTAACTGTAACTTCGATACTATTTATGACAGGTAAAAGTAACTTCAATACCAATTATGACATGTAACTGTAATTTCGATACAAATTATGGCAGGTAACTGTAACGTCGATACTAATTATGACAGGTAACAGTAACTTCGATACTAATTATGACAAGTAACTGTAACTTCGATACTTATTATGACAGGTAACAGTAACTTCGATACTAATTATGACAAGTAACTCTAACTTCATTACAAATTATGACAAGTATCTGTAATTTCGATACAAATTATGGCAGGTAACTGTAACTTCGTTGCTAATTATGGCAGGTAACTGTAATTTCGATACAGATTATGGCAGGTATCAGTAACTACGATACTATATATGACAGGTAACTGTAACTCCGATACTAATTATGACAAGTTATTCTAACTTCGTTACTAATTATGACAAATAACTGTAATTTTGATAAAAATTATGGCAGGTAATTGTAACTTCGATACTAATTATGACAGGTAACAGTAACTTCGATACTAATTATGACAGGTAACTGTAACTTCGTTACTAATTATGACAAGTAACTGTAATTTCGATACTAATTATGGCTGGGAACTGTAACTTCGTTACTAATTATGACAAGTAACTGTAATTTCGATACAAATTATTGCAGGTAACTGTAACTTCGATACTAATGATGACATAAAACAGTAACTTCGATAGTAATTATGGCAGGTAACAGTAACTTCGATACTAATTATGGCAGGTAACTGTAAGTTCGATACTAATTATGACAGTTAAGTGTAACTTCGTTAATAATTGTGACAAGTAACTGTAATTTCGATACAAATTATGGCAGGTAACAGTAACTTCGATACTAATTATAACAGGTAACAGAAACTTCGATACTAATTATGACAAGTTACTGTAACTTCGATACTAATTATGACAGGTAACTGCAACTTCTTTACTAATTATGACAAGTAACTGTTATTTCGATACAAATTATGGCACGTAACTGTAATTTCGATACTAATTATGGCAGGTGACAGTAACTTCGATACTAATTATGACAAGTTACAGAAACTTCGATACTAATTATGACAGAAAACAGTAACTTCGATACTTATTATGACAGGTAACAGTAACTTCGATACTAATTATGGCAGGTAACTGTAACTTCGATACTAATTATGACAGGTACCTGTAACTTCGTTACTAATTATGACAAGTAACTGTAATTTCGATACAAATTATGGCAGGTAACTGTAACTTCGTTACTAATTATGGCAGGTAACTGTAATTTCGATACAAATTATGGCAGGTAACAGTAACTACGATACTATATATGACAGGTAACTGTAACTCCGATACTAATTATGACAAGTAACTCTAACCTCGTTACTAATTATGACAAATAACTGTAATTTTGATAAAAAATTATGTCAGGTAATTGTAACTTCGATACTAATTATGACAGGTAACAGTAACTTCGATACTAATTATGACAGGTAACTGTAACTTCGTTACTAATTATGATAAGTAACTGTAATTTCGATACTAATTATGGCTTGTAACTGTAACTTCGTAACTAATTATGACATGTAACTGTAATTTCGATACAAATTATGGCAGGTAACTGTAACTTCGAAACTAATGATGACAGAAAACAGTAACTTCGATATTAATTATGGCAGGTAACAGTAACTTCGATACTAATTATGGCAGGTAACTGTAAGTTCGATACTAATTATGACAGTTAACTGTAACATCGTTACTAATTGTGACAAGTAACTGTAATTTCGATACTAATTATGACAGGTAACAGTAACTTCGATACTAATTATGACAAGTTACTGTAACTTCCATACTAATTATGACAGGTAACTGCAACTTCTTTACTAATTATGACAAGTAACTGTTATTTCGATACAAATTATGGCACGTAACTGTAATTTCGATACTAATTATGGCAGGTGACAGTAACATCGATACTAATTATGACAAGTTACAGTAACTTCGATACTTATTATGACAGAAAACAGTAACTTCGATACTTATTATGACAGGTAACAGTAACTTCGATACTAATTATGGCAGGTAACAGTAACTTAGATACTAATTATGACAGGTTCTGTAACTTCGTTACTAATTATGACAAGTAACTGTAATTTCGATACAAATTATGGCACGTAACTGTAATTTCGATACTAATTATGACAGGTAACTGTAACTTCGATACTAATTATGACATGTAACTCTAACTTCATTACAAATTATGACAAGTAACTGTAATTTCGATACAAATTATGGCAGGTAACTGTAACTACATTAATAATTATGGCAGGTAACTGTAATTTCGATACAAATTATGGCAGGTAACAGTAACTTCGATAATAATTATGACAGGTAACTGCAACTTCGATACTAATTATGGCAGGTAACTGTAATTTCGATAATAATTATGGCACGTAACTGTAATTTCGATAATAATTATGACAGGTAACTGTAACTTCGATAATAATTATGGCAGGTAACTGAACCTTCGATACTAATTATGACAGGTAACAGTAACTTCGATACTAATTATGACAGAAAACAGTAACTTCGATAGTTATTATGACAGGTAACAGTAACTTCGATACTAATTATGGCAGGTAACTGTAACTTCGATACTAATTATGACAGGTAACTGTAACTTCGATACTAATTATGACAAATAACTCTAACTTCATTACAAATTATGACAAGTAACTGTAATTTCGATACAAATTATGGCAGGTAACTGTAACTTCGAGACTAATTATGACAGGTAACAGTAACTTCGATACTAATTATGACAAGTAACAGTTACTTCGATACTAGTTATGACAAGTAACTGTAACTTCGAAACCAATTACGACAGGTAACTGTAACATCGTTACTAATTATGACAAGTAATTGTAATTTCGATACAAAATATGGCAGGAAACTGTAACTTCGATACTAATTATGACAGGTAACAGTAAATTCGATACTAATTATGACAAGTAACAGTTACTTCGATACTAATTATGACAAGTAACTGTAACTACGAAACTAATTATGACAGGTAACTGTAACATCGTTACTAATTATGACATGTAACTGTAATTTCGATACAGATTATGGCAGGTAACTGTAACTTCGATACTAATTATGACAGGTAACAGTAACTTCGATACTAATTATGACAAGTAACTGTAACTTCGATACTTATTATGACAGGTAACAGTAACTTCGATACTAATTATGACAAGTAACTCTAACTTCATTACAAATTATGAAAAATAACTGTAATTTCGATACAAATTATGGCAGGTAACTGTAACTTCGTAAATAATTATGGCAGGTAACTGTAATTTCGATACAAATTATGGCAGGTAACTGTAACTTCGATACTAATTATGACAGGTAATTGTAACTCCGATACTAATTATGACAAGTAACTCTAAATTCGTTACTAATTATGACAAGTTACTGTAATTTCGATACTAATTATGGCTGGTAACTGTAACTTCGTTACTAATTATGACAAGTAACTGTAATTTCGATACAATTATGGCAGGTAACTGTACCTTCGATACTAATTATGACAAGTAACAGGAACTTCGATACTAATTATGACAAGTAATTGTAACTTCGGAACTAATTATGACAGGTAACTGTAACATCGATAATAATTATGACAAGTAACTGTAATTTCGATACAAATTATGGCAGTTAACTGTAACTTCGATACTAATTATGACAGGTAACAAAAACTTCGATACTAATTATGACAAGTAACTGTATCTTCGATACTAATTATGACAGGTAACTGAAACTTCGATACTAATTATGACAAATAACTCTAACTTCATTACAAATTATGACAAGTAACTGTAATTTCGATACAAATTATGGCAGGTAACTGTAACTTCGATGACAGGTAACTGTAACTTCGATACTTATTAAGACAAGTAACTGTAATTTCGATACAAATTATGGCAGGTAACTGTAACTTCGTTACTAATTATGGCAGGTAACTGTAATTTCGATACAAATTATGGCAGGTAACAGTAACTACGATACTATGTATGACAGGTAACTGTAACTCCGATACTAATTATGACAAGTAACTCTAACTTCGTTACTAATTATGACAAATAACTGTAATTTTGATAAAAAATTATGGCAGGTAATTGTAACTTCGATACTAATTATGACAGGTATCAGTAACTTCGATACTAATTATGACAGGTAACTGTAACATCGTTACTAATTATGATAAGTAACTGTAATTTCGATACTAATTATGGCTGGTAACTGTAACTTCGTAACAAATTATGACAAGTAACTGTAATTTCGATACAAATTATGACAGGTAACTGTAACTTCGATACTAATGATGACAGAAAACAGTAACTTCGATACTAATTATGGCAGGTAACAGTAACTTCGATACTAATTATGGCAGGTAACTGTAAGTTCGATACTAATTATGACAGTTAACTGTAACATCGTTACTAATTGTGACAAGTATCTGTAATTTCGATACTAATTATGACAGGTAACAGTAACTTCGATACTAATTATGACAAGTTACTGTAACTTCCATACTAATTATGACAGGTAACTGCAACTTCTTTACTAATTATGACAAGTAACTGTTATTTCGATACAAATTATGGCACGTAACTGTAATTTCGATACTAATTATGGCAGGTGACAGTAACATCGATACTAATTATGACAAGTTACAGTAACTTCGATACTAATTATGACAGAAAACAGTAACTTCGATACTTATTATGACAGGTAACTGTAACTTCGATACTAATTATGGCAGGTAACAGTAACTTAGATACTAATTATGACAGGTACCTGTAACTTCGTTACTAATTATGACAAGTAACTGTAATTTCGATACAAATTATGGCACGTAACTGTAATTTCGATACTAATTATGACCGGTAACTGTAACTTCGATACTAATTATGACATGTAACTCTAACTTCATTACAAATTATGACAAGTAACTGTAATTTCGATACAAATTATGGCAGGTAACTGTAACTACATTAATAATTATGGCAGGTAACTGTAATTTCGATACAAATTATGGCAGGTAACAGTAACTTCGATAATAATTATGACAGGTAACTGCAACTTCGATACTAATTATGGCAGGTAACTGTAATTTCGATAATAATTATGGCACGTAACTGTAATTTCGATAATAATTATGACAGGTAACTGTAACTTCGATAATAATTATGGCAGGTAACTGAACCTTCGATACTAATTATGACAGGTAACAGTAACTTCGATACTAATTATGACAGAAAACAGTAACTTCGATAGTTATTATGACAGGTAACAGTAACTTCGATACTAATTATGGCAGGTAACTGTAACTTCGATACTAATTATGACAGGTAACTGTAACTTCGATACTAATTATGACAAATAACTCTAACTTCATTACAAATTATGACAAGTAACTGTAATTTCGATACAAATTATGGCAGGTAACTGTAACTTCGAGACTAATTATGACAGGTAACAGTAACTTCGATACTAATTATGACAAGTAACAGTTACTTCGATACTAGTTATGACAAGTAACTGTAACTTCGAAACCAATTACGACAGGTAACTGTAACATCGTTACTAATTATGACAAGTAATTGTAATTTCGATACAAAATATGGCAGGAAACTGTAACTTCGATACTAATTATGACAGGTAACAGTAAATTCGATACTAATTATGACAAGTAACAGTTACTTCGATACTAATTATGACAAGTAACTGTAACTACGAAACTAATTATGACAGGTAACTGTAACATCGTTACTAATTATGACATGTAACTGTAATTTCGATACAGATTATGGCAGGTAACTGTAACTTCGATACTAATTATGACAGGTAACAGTAACTTCGATACTAATTATGACAAGTAACTGTAACTTCGATACTTATTATGACAGGTAACAGTAACTTCGATACTAATTATGACAAGTAACTCTAACTTCATTACAAATTATGAAAAATAACTGTAATTTCGATACAAATTATGGCAGGTAACTGTAACTTCGTAAATAATTATGGCAGGTAACTGTAATTTCGATACAAATTATGGCAGGTAACTGTAACTTCGATACTAATTATGACAGGTAATTGTAACTCCGATACTAATTATGACAAGTAACTCTAAATTCGTTACTAATTATGACAAGTTACTGTAATTTCGATACTAATTATGGCTGGTAACTGTAACTTCGTTACTAATTATGACAAGTAACTGTAATTTCGATACAATTATGGCAGGTAACTGTACCTTCGATACTAATTATGACAAGTAACAGGAACTTCGATACTAATTATGACAAGTAATTGTAACTTCGGAACTAATTATGACAGGTAACTGTAACATCGATAATAATTATGACAAGTAACTGTAATTTCGATACAAATTATGGCAGTTAACTGTAACTTCGATACTAATTATGACAGGTAACAAAAACTTCGATACTAATTATGACAAGTAACTGTATCTTCGATACTAATTATGACAGGTAACTGAAACTTCGATACTAATTATGACAAATAACTCTAACTTCATTACAAATTATGACAAGTAACTGTAATTTCGATACAAATTATGGCAGGTAACTGTAACTTCGATGACAGGTAACTGTAACTTCGATACTTATTAAGACAAGTAACTGTAATTTCGATACAAATTATGGCAGGTAACTGTAACTTCGTTACTAATTATGGCAGGTAACTGTAATTTCGATACAAATTATGGCAGGTAACAGTAACTACGATACTATGTATGACAGGTAACTGTAACTCCGATACTAATTATGACAAGTAACTCTAACTTCGTTACTAATTATGACAAATAACTGTAATTTTGATAAAAAATTATGGCAGGTAATTGTAACTTCGATACTAATTATGACAGGTATCAGTAACTTCGATACTAATTATGACAGGTAACTGTAACATCGTTACTAATTATGATAAGTAACTGTAATTTCGATACTAATTATGGCTGGTAACTGTAACTTCGTAACAAATTATGACAAGTAACTGTAATTTCGATACAAATTATGACAGGTAACTGTAACTTCGATACTAATGATGACAGAAAACAGTAACTTCGATACTAATTATGGCAGGTAACAGTAACTTCGATACTAATTATGGCAGGTAACTGTAAGTTCGATACTAATTATGACAGTTAACTGTAACATCGTTACTAATTGTGACAAGTATCTGTAATTTCGATACTAATTATGACAGGTAACAGTAACTTCGATACTAATTATGACAAGTTACTGTAACTTCCATACTAATTATGACAGGTAACTGCAACTTCTTTACTAATTATGACAAGTAACTGTTATTTCGATACAAATTATGGCACGTAACTGTAATTTCGATACTAATTATGGCAGGTGACAGTAACATCGATACTAATTATGACAAGTTACAGTAACTTCGATACTAATTATGACAGAAAACAGTAACTTCGATACTTATTATGACAGGTAACTGTAACTTCGATACTAATTATGGCAGGTAACAGTAACTTAGATACTAATTATGACAGGTACCTGTAACTTCGTTACTAATTATGACAAGTAACTGTAATTTCGATACAAATTATGGCACGTAACTGTAATTTCGATACTAATTATGACCGGTAACTGTAACTTCGATACTAATTATGACATGTAACTCTAACTTCATTACAAATTATGACAAGTAACTGTAATTTCGATACAAATTATGGCAGGTAACTGTAGCTACATTAATAATTATGGCAGGTAACTGTAATTTCGATACAAATTATGGCAGGTAACAGTAACTTCGATAATAATTATGACAGGTAACTGCAACTTCGATACTAATTATGGCAGGTAACTGTAATTTCGATAATAATTATGGCACGTAACTGTAATTTCGATAATAATTATGACAAATAACTCTAACTTCATTACAAATTATGACAAGTAACTGTAACTTCGATAATAATTATGGCAGGTAACTGTACCTTCGATACTAATTATGACAGGTAACAGTAACTTCGATACTAATTATGACAGAAAACAGTAACTTCTATAGTTATTATGACAGGTTACAGTAACTTCGATACTAATTATGGCAGGTAACTGTAACTTCGATACTAATTATGACAGGTAACTGTAACTTCGATACTAATTATGACAAATAACTCTAACTTCATTACAAATTATGACAAGTAACTGTAATTTCGATACAAATTTTGGCAGGTTACTGTAACTTCGAGACTAATTATGACAGGTAACAGTAACTTCGATACTAATTATGACAAGTAACAGTTACTTCGATACTAATTATGACAAGTAACTGTAACTTCGAAACCAATTACGACAGGTAACTGTAACATCGTTACTAATTATGACAAGTAACTGTAATTTCGATACAAATTATGGCAGGTAACTGTAACTTCGATACTAATTATGACAGGTACCAGTAAATTCGATACTAATTATGACAAGTAACAGTTACTTCAATACTAATTATGACAAGTAACTGTAACTACGAAACTAATTATGACAGGTAACTGTAACATCGTTACAAATTATGACATGTAACTGTAATTTCGATACAAATTATGGCAGGTAACTGTAACTTCGATACTAATTATGACAGGTAACAGTAACTTCGATACTAATTATGACAAGTAACTGTAACTTCGATACTTATTATGACAGGTAACAGTAACTTCGATACTAATTATGACAAGTAACTCTAACTTCATTACAAATTATGAAAAATAACTGTAATTTCGATACAAATTATGGCAGGTAACTGTAACTTCGTAAATAATTATGGCAGGTAACTGTAATTTCGATACTCATTATGACAGGTAACTGTAATTCCGATACTAATTATGACAAGTAACTCTAAATTCGTTACTAATTATGACAAGTAACTGTAATTTCGATACTAATTATGGCTGGTAACTGTAACTTCGTTACTAATTATGACATGTAACTGTAATTTCGATACAAATTGCGGCAGGTAACTGTAAATTCGATACTAATTATGACAAGTAACAGGAACTTCGATACTAATTATGACAAGTAACTGTAACTTCGAAACTAATTATGACAGGTAACTGTAACATCGATAATAATTATGACAAGTAACTGTAATTTCGATACGAATTATGGCAGGTAACTGTAACTTCGATACTAATTATGACAGGTAACAGAAACTTCGATACTAATTCTGACAAGTAACTGTATCTTCGATACTAATTATGACAGGTAACTGTAACTTCGATACTAATTATGACAAATAACTCTATCTTCATTACAAATTATGACAAGTAACTGTAATTTCGATACAAATTATGGCAGGTAACTGTAACTTCGATGACAGGTAACTGTAACTTCGATACTTATTAAGACAAGTAACTGTAATTTCGATACAAATTATGGCAGGTAACTGTAAATTCGATACTTATTATGACAGGTAACAGTAACTTCGATAGTAATGATGACAAGTAACAGTAACTTCGATACTAATTATGACAAGTAACGGTAATTTCGATACTAATTATGACAGGTAACTGTAACTTCGATACTAATTATGACAGGTAACTGTAACTTCGATACTAATTATGACAAGTAACTGTAACTTCGTTACTAATTATGACAAGTAACTGTAATTTCGATACAAATTTTGGCAGGTAACTGTAACTTCGATATTAATTATGACAAGTAACTGTAACTTCGTTAATAATTAAGACAAGTAACTGTAATTTCGATACAAATAATGGAAGGTAACTGTAACTTCGATACTATTTATGAGAGGTAAAAGTAACTTCAATACTAATTATGACAGGTAACTGTAACTTCGCTACTAATTATGTCAAGTAACTGTAATTTCGAAACAAATTATGACAGGTAACTGTAACTTCGTTAACAAATATGACAAGTAACTGTAATTTCGATACAAATTATGGCAGGTCACAGTAACTTCGATACTAAGTAAGACAGGTAACTGTAACATCGATACTAATTATGACAAGGAACTGTAATTTCGATACAAATTTTGACAGGTAACAGTAACTTCGATACTAATTATGACAGGTAAATGTAACTTCCTTACTAATTATGACAAGTAACTGTAATTTCGATACTAATTATGACAGGTAACTGTAACTTCGATATTAATTATGACAAGTTACTGTAACTTCGTTACTAATTATGAGAAGTAACTGTAATTTCGATACAAATTATGGCAGGTAACTGTAACTTCGAGACTAATTATGACAGGTAACAGTAACTTCGATACTAATTATCACAAGTAACAGTTGCTTCGATACTAATTATGACAAGTAACTGTAACTTCGAAACTAATTATGACAGGTAACTGTAACATCGTTACTAATTATGACAAGTAACTGTCATTTCGATACAAATTATGGCAGGTAACTGTAACTTCGATACTAATTATGACTGGTAACAGTAACTTCGGTACTAATTATGACAAGTAACTGTAACTTAGATACTAATTATGACAGGTAACAGTAACTTCGATACTAATTATGACAAGTAACTCTAACTTCATTACAAATTATGACAAGTATCTGTAATTTCGATACAAATTATGGCAGGTAACTGTAACTTCGTTACTAATTATGGCAGGTAACTGTAATTTCGATACAGATTATGGCAGGTATCAGTAACTACGATACTATATATGACAGGTAACTGTAACTCCGATACTAATTATGACAAGTAATTCTAACTTCGTTACTAATTATGACAAATAACTGTAATTTTGATAAAAATTATGGCAGGTAATTGTAACTTCGATACTAATTATGACAGGTAACAGTAACTTCGATACTAATTATGACAGGTAACTGTAACTTCGTTACTAATTATGACAAGTAACTGTAATTTCGATACTAATTATGGCTGGTAACTGTAACTTCGTTACTAATTATGACAAGTAACTGTAATTTCGATACAAATTATGGCGGGTAACTGTAACTTCGATACTAATGATGACAGAAAACAGTAACTTCGATAGTAATTATGGCAGGTAACAGTAACTTCGATACTAATTATGGCAGGTAACTGTAAGTTCGATACTAATTATGACAGTTAACTGTAACTTCGTTACTAATTGTGACAAGTAACTGTAATTTCGATACAAATTATGGCAGGTAACAGTAACTTCGATACTAATTATAACAGGTAACAGAAACTTCGATACTAATTATGACAAGTTACTGTAACTTCGATACTAATTATGACAGGTAACTGCAACTTCTTTACTAATTATGACAAGTAACTGTTATTTCGATACAAATTATGGCACGTAACTGTAATTTCGATACTAATTATGGCAGGTGACAGTAACTTCGATACTAATTATGACAAGTTACAGAAACTTCGATACTAATTATGACAGAAAACAGTAACTTCGATACTTATTATGACAGGTAACAGTAACTTCGATACTAATTATGGCAGGTAACTGTAACTTCGATACTAATTATGACAGGTACCTGTAACTTCGTTACTAATTATGACAAGTAACTGTAATTTCGATACAAATTATGGCACGTAACTGTAATTTCGATACTAATTATGACAGGTAACTGTAACTTCGATACTAATTATGACAAGTAACTCTAACTTCATTACAAATTATGACAAGTAACTGTAATGTCGATACAAATTATGGCAGGTAACTGTAACTTCATTACTAATTATGGCAGGTAACTGTAATTTCGATACAAATTATGGCAGGTAACAGTTACTTCGATAATAATTATGACAGGTAACTGCAACTTCGATATTAATTATGGCAGGTAACTGTAATTTCGATAATAATTATGGCACGTAACTGTAATTTCGATAATAATTATGACAGGTAACTGTAACTTCGTTACTAATTATGGCAGGTAACTGTAATTTCGTTACTAATTATGACAAGTAACTGTAGCTTCGATACTAATTATGACAGGTAACTGTAACTTCGTTACTAATTATGACAAGAAACTGTAATTTCGATACAAATTATGGCAGGTAACTGTACCTTCGATACTAATTATGACAGGTAACAGTAACTTCGATACTAATTATGACAGAAAACAGTAACTTCGATACTTATTATGACAGGTAACAGTAACTTCGATACTAATTATGGCAGGTAACTGTAACTTCGTTACTAATTATGACAGGTAACTGAAACTTCGATACTAATTATGACAAATAACTCTAACTTCATTACAAATTATGACAAGTAACTGTAATTTCGACACAAATTATGGCAGGTAACTGTAACTTCGAGACTAATTATGACAGGTAACAGTAACTTCGATACTAATTATGACAAGTGACAGTTACTTCGATACTAATTATGACAAGTAACTGTAACTTCGAAACCAATTACGACAGGTAACTGTAACATCGTTACTAATTATGACAAGTAACTGTAATTTCGATACAAATTATGGCAGGTAACTGTAACTTCGATACTAATTATGACAGGTAACAGTAAATTCGATACTAATTATGACAAGTAACAGTTACTTCGATACTAATTATGACAAGTAACTGTAACTACGAAACTAATTATGACAGGTAACTGTAACATCGTTACTAATTATGACATGTAACTGTAATTTCGATACAAATTATGGTAGGTAACTGTAACTTCGATACTAATTATGACAGGTAACAGTAACTTCGATACTAATTATGACAAGTAACTGTAACTTCGATACTTATTATGACAGGTAACAGTAACTTCGATACTAATTATGACAAGTAACTCTAACTTCATTACAAATTATGAAAAATAACTGTAATTTCGATACAAATTATGGCAGGTAACTGTAACTTCGTAAATAATTATGGCAGGTAACTGTAATTTCGATACTCATTATGACAGGTAACTGTAATTCCGATATTAATTATGACAAGTAACTCTAAATTCCTTACTAATTATGACAAGTAACTGTAATTTCGATACTAATTATGGCTGGTAACTGTAACTTCGTTACTAATTATGACATGTAACTGTAATTTCGATACAAATTGCGGCAGGTAACTCTCAATTCGATACTAATTATGACAAGTAACAGGAACTTCGATACTAATTATGACAAGTAACTGTAACTTCGAAACTAATTATGACAGGTAACTGTAACATCGATAATAATTATGACAAGTAACTGTAATTTCGATACGAATTATCGCAGGTAACTGTAACTTCGATACTAATTATGACAGGTAACAGAAACTTCGATACTAATTCTGACAAGTAACTGTATCTTCGATACTAATTACGACAGGTAACTGTAACTTCGATACTAATTATGACAAATAACTCTAACTTCATTACAAATTATGACAAGTAACTGTAATTTCGATACAAATTATGGCAGGTAACTGTAACTTCGATGACAGGTAACTGTAACTTCGATACTTATTAAGACAAGTAACTGTAATTTCGATACAAATTATGGCGGGTAACTGTAAATTCGATACTTATTATGACAGGTAACAGTAACTTCGATAGTAATGATGACAAGTAACAGTAACTTCGATACTAATTATGACAAGTAACGGTAATTTCGATACTAATTATGACAGGTAACTGTAACTTCGATACTAATTATGACAGGTAACTGTAACTTCGATACTAATTATGACAAGTAACTGTAACTTCGTTACTAATTATGACAAGTAACTGTAATTTGGATACAAATTTTGGCAGGTAACTGTAACTTCGATATTAATTATGACAAGTAACTGTAACTTCGTTAATAATTAAGACAAGTAACTGTAATTTCGATACAAATAATGGCAGGTAACTGTAACTTCGATACTATTTATGAGAGGTAAAAGTAACTTCAATACTAATTATGACAGGTAACTGTAACCTCGCTACTAATTATGTCAAGTAACTGTAATTTCGAAACAAATTATGACAGGTAACTGTAACTTCGTTAACAAATATGACAAGTAACTGTAATTTCGATATAAATTATGGCAGGTCACAGTAACTTCGATACTAAGTAAGACAGGTAACTGTAACATCGATACTAATTATGACAAGGAACTGTAATTTCGATACAAATTTTGACAGGTAACAGTAACTTCGATACTAATTATGACAGGTAACTGTAACTTCCTTACTAATTATGACAAGTAACTGTAATTTCGATACTAATTATGACAGGTAACTGTAACTTCGATATTAATTATGACAAGTTACTGTAACTTCGTTACTAATTATGAGAAGTAACTGTAATTTCGATACAAATTATGGCAGGTAACTGTAACTTCGAGACTAATTATGACAGGTAACAGTAACTTCGATACTAATTATCACAAGTAACAGTTGCTTCGATACTAATTATGACAAGTAACTGTAACTTCGAAACTAATTATGACAGGTAACTGTAACATCGTTACTAATTATGACAAGTAACTGTCATTTTGATACAAATTATGGCAGGTAACTGTAACTTCGATACTAATTATGACTGGTAACAGTAACTTCGGTACTAATTATGACAGAAAACAGTAACTTCGATACTTATTATGACAGGTAACAGTAACTTCGATACTAATTATGGCAGGTAACTGTAACTTCGTTACTAATTATGACAGGTAACTGTAACTTCGATACTAATTATGACAAATAACTCTAACTTCATTACAAATTATGACAAGTAACTGTAATTTCGACACAAATTATGGCAGGTAACTGTAACTTCGAGACTAATTATGACAGGTAACAGTAACTTCGATACTAATTATGGCAGGTAACTGTAACTTCGTTACTAATTATGACAGGTAACTGTAACTTCGATACTAATTATGACAAATAACTCTAACTTCATTACAAATTATGACAAGTAACTGTAATTTCGATACAAATTATGGCAGGTAACTGTAACTTCGATACTAATTATGACAGGTAACAGTTAATTCGATACTAATTATGACAAGTAACAGTTACTTCGATACTAAATATGACAAGTAACTGTAACTACGAAACTAATTATGACAGGTAACTGTAACATCGTTACTAATTATGACATGTAACTGTAATTTCGATACAAATTATGGTAGGTAACTGTAACTTCGATACTAATTATGACAGGTAACAGTAACTTCGATACTAATTATGAAAAGTAACTGTAACTTCGATACTTATTATGACAGGTAACAGTAACTTCGATACTAATTATGACAAGTAACTCTAACTTCATTACAAATTATGAAAAATAACTGTAATTTCGATACAAATTATGGCAGGTAACTGTAACTTCGTAAATAATTATGGCAGGTAACTGTAATTTCGATACTCATTATGACAGGTAACTGTAATTCCGATACTAATTATGACAAGTAACTCTAAATTCGTTACTAATTATGACAAGTAACTGTAATTTCGATACTAATTATGGCTGGTAACTGTAACTTCGTTACTAATTATGACATGTAACTGTAATTTCGATACAAATTGCGGCAGGTAACTGTAAATTCGATACTAATTATGACAAGTAACAGGAACTTCGATACTAATTATGACAAGTAACTGTAACTTCGAAACTAATTATGACAGGTAACTGTAACATCGATAATAATTATGACAAGTAACTGTAATTTCGATACGAATTATGGCAGGTAACTGTAACTTCGATACTAATTATGACAGGTAACAGAAACTTCGATACTAATTCTGACAAGTAACTGTATCTTCGATACTAATTACGACAGGTAACTGTAACTTCGATACTAATTATGACAAATAACTCTAACTTCATTACAAATTTGACAAGTAACTGTAATTTCGATACAAATTATGGCAGGTAACTGTAACTTCGATGACAGGTAACTGTAACTTCGATACTTATTAAGACAAGTAACTGTAATTTCGATACAAATTATGGCAGGTAACTGTAAATTCGATACTTATTATGACAGGTAACAGTAACTTCGATAGTAATGATGACAAGTAACAGTAACTTCGATACTAATTATGACAAGTAACGGTAATTTCGATACTAATTATGACAGGTAACTGTAACTTCGATACTAATTATGACAGGTAACTGTAACTTCGATACTAATTATGACAAGTAACTGTAACTTCGTTACTAATTATGACAAGTAACTGTAATTTCGATACAAATTTTGGCAGGTAACTGTAACTTCGATATTAATTATGACAAGTAACTGTAACTTCGTTAATAATTAAGACAAGTAACTGTAATTTCGATACAAATAATGGCAGGTAACTGTAACTTCGATACTATTTATGAGAGGTAAAAGTAACTTCAATACTAATTATGACAGGTAACTGTAACTTCGCTACTAATTATGTCAAGTAACTGTAATTTCGAAACAAATTATGACAGGTAACTGTAACTTCGTTAACAAATATGACAAGTAACTGTAATTTCGATACAAATTATGGCAGGTCACAGTAACTTCGATACTAAGTAAGACAGGTAACTGTAACATCGATACTAATTATGACAAGGAACTGTAATTTCGATACAAATTTTGACAGGTAACAGTAACTTCGATACTAATTATGACAGGTAACTGTAACTTCCTTACTAATTATGACAAGTAACTGTAATTTCGATACTAATTATGACAGGTAACTGTAACTTCGATATTAATTATGACAAGTTACTGTAACTTCGTTACTAATTATGAGAAGTAACTGTAATTTCGATACAAATTATGGCAGGTAACTGTAACTTCGAGACTAATTATGACAGGTAACAGTAACTTCGATACTAATTATCACAAGTAACAGTTGCTTCGATACTAATTATGACAAGTAACTGTAACTTCGAAACTAATTATGACAGGTAACTGTAACATCGTTACTAATTATGACAAGTAACTGTCATTTCGATACAAATTATGGCAGGTAACTGTAACTTCGATACTAATTATGACTGGTAACAGTAACTTCGGTACTAATTATGACAAGTAACTGTAACTTAGATACTAATTATGACAGGTAACAGTAACTTCGATACTAATTATGACAAGTAACTCTAACTTCATTACAAATTATGACAAGTATCTGTAATTTCGATACTAATTATGGCTGGTAACTGTAACTTCGTTACTAATTATGACAAGTAACTGTAATTTCGATACAAATTATGGCAGGTAACTGTAACTTCGATACTAATGATGACAGAAAACAGTAACTTCGATAGTAATTATGGCAGGTAACAGTAACTTCGATACTAATTATGGCAGGTAACTGTAAGTTCGATACTAATTATGACAGTTAACTGTAACTTCGTTACTAATTGTGACAAGTAACTGTAATTTCGATACAAATTATGGCAGGTAACAGTAACTTCGATACTAAGTATAACAGGTAACAGAAACTTCGATACTAATTATGACAAGTTACTGTAACTTCGATACTAATTATGACAGGTAACTGCAACTTCTTTACTAATTATGACAAGTAACTGTTATTTCGATACAAATTATGGCACGTAACTGTAATTTCGATACTAATTATGGCAGGTGACAGTAACTTCGATACTAATTATGACAAGTTACAGAAACTTCGATACTAATTATGACAGAAAACAGTAACTTCGATACTTATTATGACAGGTAACAGTAACTTCGATACTAATTATGGCAGGTAACTGTAACTTCGATACTAATTATGACAGGTACCTGTAACTTCGTTACTAATTATGACAAGTAACTGTAATTTCGATACAAATTATGGCACGTAACTGTAATTTCGATACTAATTATGACAGGTAACTGTAACTTCGATACTAATTATGACAAGTAACTCTAACTTCATTACAAATTATGACAAGTAACTGTAATGTCGATACAAATTATGGCAGGTAACTGTAACTTCCTTACTAATTATGGCAGGTAACTGTAATTTCGATACAAATTATGGCAGGTAACAGTTACTTCGATAATAATTATGACAGGTAACTGCAACTTCGATATTAATTATGGCAGGTAACTGTAATTTCGATAATAATTATGGCACGTAACTGTAATTTCGATAATAATTATGACAGGTAACTGTAACTTCGTTACTAATTATAGCAGGTAACTGTAATTTCGTTACTAATTATGACAAGTAACTGTAGCTTCGATACTAATTATGACAGGTAACTGTAACTTCGTTACTAATTATGACAAGAAACTGTAATTTCGATACAAATTATGGCAGGTAACTGTACCTTCGATACTAATTATAACAGGTAACAGTAACTTCGATACTAATTATGACAGAAAACAGTAACTTCGATACTTATTGTGACAGGTAACAGTAACTTCGATACTAATTATGACAAGTAACTGTAACTTCGATACTTATTATGACAGGTAACAGAAACTTCGATACTAATTATGACAAGTAACTCTAACTTCATTACAAATTATGAAAAATAACTGTAATTTCGATACAAATTATGGCAGGTAACTGTAACTTCGTAAATAATTATGGCAGGTAACTGTAATTTCGATACTCATTATGACAGGTAACTGTAATTCCGATACTAATTATGACAAGTAACTCTAAATTCGTTACTAATTATGACAAGTAACTGTAATTTCGATACTAATTATGGCTGGTAACTGTAACTTCGTTACTAATTATGACGTGTAACTGTAATTTCGATACAAATTGCGGCAGGTAACTGTAAATTCGATACTAATTATGACAAGTAACAGGAACTTCGATACTAATTATGACAAGTAACTGTAACTTCGAAACTAATTATGACAGGTAACTGTAACATCGATAATAATTATGACAAGTAACTGTAATTTCGATACGAATTATGGCAGGTAACTGTAACTTCGATACTAATTATGACAGGTAACAGAAACTTCGATACTAATTCTGACAAGTAACTGTATCTTCGATACTAATTACGACAGGTAACTGTAACTTCGATACTAATTATGACAAATAACTCTAACTTCATTACAAATTATGACAAGTAACTGTAATTTCGATACAAATTATGGCAGGTAACTGTAACTTCGATGACAGGTAACTGTAACTTCGATACTTATTAAGACAAGTAACTGTAATTTCGATACAAATTATGGCAGGTAACTGTAAATTCGATACTTATTATGACAGGTAACAGTAACTTCGATAGTAATGATGACAAGTAACAGTAACTTCGATACTAATTATGACAAGTAACGGTAATTTCGATACTAATTATGACAGGTAACTGTAACTTCGATACTAATTATGACAGGTAACTGTAACTTCGATACTAATTATGACAAGTAACTGTAACTTCGTTACTAATTATGACAAGTAACTGTAATTTCGATACAAATTTTGGCAGGTAACTGTAACTTCGATATTAATTATGACAAGTAACTGTAACTTCGTTAATAATTAAGACAAGTAACTGTAATTTCGATACAAATAATGGCAGGTAACTGTAACTTCGATACTATTTATGAGAGGTAAAAGTAACTTCAATACTAATTATGACAGGTAACTGTAACTTCGCTACTAATTATGTCAAGTAACTGTAATTTCGAAACAAATTATGACAGGTAACTGTAACTTCGTTAACAAATATGACAAGTAACTGTAATTTCGATACAAATTATGGCAGGTCACAGTAACTTCGATACTAAGTAAGACAGGTAACTGTAACATCGATACTAATTATGACAAGGAACTGTAATTTCGATACAAATTTTGACAGGTAACAGTAACTTCGATACTAATTATGACAGGTAACTGTAACTTCCTTACTAATTATAACAAGTAACTGTAATTTCGATACTAATTATGACAGGTAACTGTAACTTCGATATTAATTATGACAAGTTACTGTAACTTCGTTACTAATTATGAGAAGTAACTGTAATTTCGATACAAATTATGGCAGGTAACTGTAACTTCGAGACTAATTATGACAGGTAACAGTAACTTCGATACTAATTATCACAAGTAACAGTTGCTTCGATACTAATTATGACAAGTAACTGTAACTTCGAAACTAATTATGACAGGTAACTGTAACATCGTTACTAATTATGACAAGTAACTGTCATTTCGATACAAATTATGGCAGGTAACTGTAACTTCGATACTAATTATGACTGGTAACAGTAACTTCGGTACTAATTATGACAAGTAACTGTAAATTAGATACTAATTATGACAGGTAACAGTAACTTCGATACTAATTATGACAAGTAACTCTAACTTCATTACAAATTATGACAAGTATCTGTAATTTCGATACTAATTATGGCTGGTAACTGTAACTTCGTTACTAATTATGACAAGTAACTGTAATTTCGATACAAATTATGGCAGGTAACTGTAACTTCGATACTAATGATGACAGAAAACAGTAACTTCGATAGTAATTATGGCAGGTAACAGTAACTTCGATACTAATTATGGCAGGTAACTGTAAGTTCGATACTAATTATGACAGTTAACTGTAACTTCGTTACTAATTGTGACAAGTAACTGTAATTTCGATACAAATTATGGCAGGTAACAGTAACTTCGATACTAAGTATAACAGGTAACAGAAACTTCGATACTAATTATGACAAGTTACTGTAACTTTGATACTAATTATGACAGGTAACTGCAACTTCTTAACTAATTATGACAAGTAACTGTTATTTCGATACAAATTATGGCTCGTAACTGTAATTTCGATACTAATTATGGCAGGTGACAGTAACTTCGATACTAATTATGACAAGTTACAGAAACTTCGATACTAATTATGACAGAAAACAGTAACTTCGATACTTATTATGACAGGTAACAGTAACTTCGATACTAATTATGGCAGGTAACTGTAACTTCGATACTAATTATGACAGGTACCTGTAACTTCGTTACTAATTATGACAAGTAACTGTAATTTCGATACAAATTATGGCACGTAACTGTAATTTCGATACTAATTATGACAGGTAACTGTAACTTCGATACTAATTATGACAAGTAACTCTAACTTCATTACAAATTATGACAAGTAACTGTAATGTCGATACAAATTATGGCAGGTAACTGTAACTTCCTTACTAATTATGGCAGGTAACTGTAATTTCGATACAAATTATGGCAGGTAACAGTTACTTCGATAATAATTATGACAGGTAACTGCAACTTCGATATTAATTATGGCAGGTAACTGTAATTTCGATAATAATTATGGCACGTAACTGTAATTTCGATAATAATTATGACAGGTAACTGTAACTTCGTTACTAATTATAGCAGGTAACTGTAATTTCGTTACTAATTATGACAAGAAACTGTAGCTTCGATACTAATTATGACAGGTAACTGTAACTTCGTTACTAATTATGACAAGAAACTGTAATTTCGATACAAATTATGGCAGGTAACTGTACCTTCGATACTAATTATGACAGGTAACAGTAACTTCGATACTAATTATGACAGAAAACAGTAACTTCGATACTTATTATGACAGGTAACAGTAACTTCGATACTAATTATGGCAGGTAACTGTAACTTCGTTACTAATTATGACAGGTAACTGTAACTTCGATACTAATTATGACAAATAACTCTAACTTCATTACAAATTATGACAAGTAACTGTAATTTCGACACAAATTATGGCAGGTAACTGTAACTTCGAGACTAATTATGACAGGTAACAGTAACTTCGATACTAATTATGGCAGGTAAATGTAACTTCGTTACTAATTATGACAGGTAACTGTAACTTCGATACTAATTATGACAAATAACTCTAACTTCATTACAAATTATGACAAGTAACTGTAATTTCGATACAAATTATGGCAGGTAACTGTAACTTCGATACTAATTATGACAGGTAACAGTAAATTCGATACTAATTATGACAAGTAACAGTTACTTCGATACTAATTATGACAAGTAACTGTAACTACGAAACTAATTATGACAGGTAACTGTAACATCGTTACTAATTATGACATGTAACTGTAATTTCGATACAAATTATGGTAGGTAACTGTAACTTCGATACTAATTATGACAGGTAACAGTAACTTCGATACTAATTATGACAAGTAACTGTAACTTCGATACTTATTATGACAGGTAACAGTAACTTCGATACTAATTATGACAAGTAACTCTAACTTCATTACAAATTATGAAAAATAACTGTAATTTCGATACAAATTATGGCAGGTAACTGTAACTTCGTAAATAATTATGGCAGGTAACTGTAATTTCGATACTCATTATGACAGGTAACTGTAATTCCGATACTAATTATGACAAGTAACTCTAAATTCGTTACTAATTATGACAAGTAACTGTAATTTCGATACTAATTATGGCTGGTAACTGTAACTTCGTTACTAATTATGACATGTAACTGTAATTTCGATACAAATTGCGGCAGGTAACTGTAAATTCGATACTAATTATCACAAGTAACAGGAACTTCGATACTAATTATGACAAGTAACTGTAACATCGAAACTAATTATGACAGGTAACTGTAACATCGATAATAATTATGACAAGTAACTGTAATTTCGATACGAATTATGGCAGGTAACTGTAACTTCGATACTAATTATGACAGGTAACAGAAACTTCGATACTAATTCTGACAAGTAACTGTATCTCCGATACTAATTACGACAGGTAACTGTAACTTCGATACTAATTATGACAAATAACTCTAACTTCATTACAAATTATGACAAGTAACTGTAATTTCGATACAAATTATGGCAGGTAACTGTAACTTCGATGACAGGTAACTGTAACTTCGATACTTATTAAGACAAGTAACTGTAATTTCGATACAAATTATGGCAGGTAACTGTAAATTCGATACTTATTATGACAGGTAACAGTAACTTCGATAGTAATGATGACAAGTAACAGTAACTTCGATACTAATTATGACAAGTAACGGTAATTTCGATACTAATTATGACAGGTAACTGTAACTTCGATACTAATTATGACAGGTAACTGTAACTTCGATACTAATTATGACAAGTAACTGTAACTTCGTTACTAATTATGACAAGTAACTGTAATTTCGATACAAATTTTGGCAGGTAACTGTAACTTCGATATTAATTATGACAAGTAACTGTAACTTCGTTAATAATTAAGACAAGTAACTGTAATTTCGATACAAATAATGGCAGGTAACTGTAACTTCGATACTATTTATGAGAGGTAAAAGTAACTTCAATACTAATTATGACAGGTAACTGTAACTTCGCTACTAATTATGTCAAGTAACTGTAATTTCGAAACAAATTATGACAGGTAACTGTAACTTCGTTAACAAATATGACAAGTAACTGTAATTTCGATACAAATTATGGCAGGTCACAGTAACTTCGATACTAAGTAAGACAGGTAACTGTAACATCGATACTAATTATGACAAGGAACTGTAATTTCGATACAAATTTTGACAGGTAACAGTAACTTTGATAATAATTATGACAGGTAACTGTAACTTCCTTACTAATTATGACAAGTAACTGTAATTTCGATACTAATTATGACAGGTAACTGTAACTTCGATATTAATTATGACAAGTTACTGTAACTTCGTTACTAATTATGAGAAGTAACTGTAATTTCGATACAAATTATGGCAGGTAACTGTAACTTCGAGACTAATTATGACAGGTAACAGTAACTTCGATACTAATTATCACAAGTAACAGTTGCTTCGATACTAATTATGACAAGTAACTGTAACTTCGAAACTAATTATGACAGGTAACTGTAACATCGTTACTAATTATGACAAGTAACTGTCATTTCGATACAAATTATGGCAGGTAACTGTAACTTCGATACTAATTATGACTGGTAACAGTAACTTCGGTACTAATTATGACAAGTAACTGTAACTTAGATACTAATTATGACAGGTAACAGTAACATCGATACTAATTATGACAAGTAACTCTAACTTCATTACAAATTATGACAAGTATCTGTAATTTCGATACTAATTATGGCTGGTAACTGTAACTTCGTTACTAATTATGACAAGTAACTGTAATTTCGATACAAATTATGGCAGGTAACTGTAACTTCGATACTAATGATGACAGAAAACAGTAACTTCGATAGTAATTATGGCAGGTAACCGTAACTTCGATACTAATTATGGCAGGTAACTGTAAGTTCGATACTAATTATGACAGTTAACTGTAACTTCGTTACTAATTGTGACGAGTAACTGTAATTTCGATACAAATTATGGCAGGTAACAGTAACTTCGATAGTAAGTATAACAGGTAACAGAAACTTCGATACTAATTATGACAAGTTACTGTAACTTCGATACTAATTATGACAGGTAACTGCAACTTCTTTACTAATTATGACAAGTAACTGTTATTTCGATACAAATTATGGCACGTAACTGTAATTTCGATACTAATTATGGCAGGTGACAGTAACTTCGATACTAATTATGACAAGTTACAGAAACTTCGATACTAATTATGACAGAAAACAGTAACTTCGATACTTATTATGACAGGTAACAGTAACTTCGATACTAATTATGGCAGGT
The DNA here is from genome assembly GCA_946902985.2 of Meconema thalassinum. NCBI lineage: Eukaryota > Metazoa > Arthropoda > Insecta > Orthoptera > Tettigoniidae > Meconema > Meconema thalassinum. Next base: position 1,174,357,166 of record OX336388.2, on the reverse strand, counting down.
AACTGTAACTTCGATACTAATTATGACAGGTACCTGTAACTTCGTTACTAATTATGACAAGTAACTGTAATTTCGATACAAATTATGGCACGTAACTGTAATTTCGATACTAATTATGACAGGTAACTGTAACTTCGATACTAATTATGACAAGTAAATCTAACTTCATTAAAAATTATGACAAGTAACTGTAATGTCGATACAAATTATGGCAGGTAACTGTAACTTCATTACTAATTATGGCAGGTAACTGTAATTTCGATACAAATTATGGCAGGTAACAGTTACTTCGATAATAATTATGACAGGTAACTGCAACTTCGATATTAATTATGGCAGGTAACTGTAATTTCGATAATAATTATGGCACGTAACTGTAATTTCGATAATAATTATGACAGCTAACTGTAACTTCGTTACTAATTATGACAGGTAACTGAAACTTCGATACTAATTATGACAAATAACTCTAACTTCATTACAAATTATGACAAGTAACTGTAATTTCGACACAAATTATGGCAGGTAACTGTAACTTCGAGACTAATTATGACAGGTAACAGTAACTTCGATACTAATTATGACAAGTAACAGTTACTTCGATACTAATTATGACAAGTAACTGTAACTTCGAAACCAATTACGACAGGTAACTGTAACATCGTTACTAACTATGACAAGTAACTGTAATTTCGATACAAATTATGGCAGGTAACTGTAACTTCGATACTAATTATGACAGGTAACAGTAAATTAAATACTAATTATGACAAGTAACAGTTACTTCGATACTAATTATGACAAGTAACTGTAACTACGAAACTAATTATGACATGTAACTGTAACATCGTTACTAATTATGACATGTAACTGTAATTTCGATACAAATTATGGTAGGTAAATGTAACTTCGATACTAATTATGACAGGTAACAGTAACTTCGATACTAATTAAGACAAGTAACTGTAACTTCGATACTTATTATGACAGGTAACAGTAACTTCGATACTAATTATGACAAGTAACTCTAACTTCAATACAAATTATGAAAAATAACTGTAATTTCGATACAAATTATGACAGGTAACGGTAACTTCGTAAATAATTATGGCAGGTAACGGTAATTTCGATACAAATTATGGCAGGTAACTGTAACTTCGATACTAATTATGACAGGTAACTGTAACTCCGATACTAATTATGACAAGTAACTCTAAATTCGTTACTAATTATGACAAGTAACTGTAATTTCGATACTAATTATGGCTGGTAACTGTAACTTCGTTACTAATTATGACAAGTAACTGTAATTTCGATACAAATTATGGCAGGTAACTGTACCTTCGATACTAATTATAACAAGTAACAGGAACTTCGATACTAATTATGACAAGTAACTGTAACTTCGAAACTAATTATGACAGGTAACTGTAACATCGATAATAATTATGACAAGTAACTGTAATTTCGATACAAATTATGGCAGGTAACTGTAACTTCGATACTAATTATGACAGCTAACAGAAACTTCGATACTAATTATGACAAGTAACTGTATCATCGATACTAATTATGACAGGTAACTGTAACTTCGATACTAATTATGACAAATAACTCTAACTTCATTACAAATTATGACAAGTAACTGTAATTTCGATACAAATTATGGCAGGTAACTGTAACTTCGATGACAGGTAACTGTAACTTCGATACTTATTAAGACAAGTAACTGTAATTTCGATACAAATTATGGCAGGTAAATGTAACTTCGATACTTATTATGACAGGTAACAGTAACTTCGATAGTTATGATGACAAGTAACAGTAACTTCGATACTAATTATGACAAGTAACTGTAATTTCGATACTAATTATGACAGGTAACTGTAATTTCGATACTAATTATGACAGGTAACTGTAACTTCGATACTAATTATGACAGGTAACTGGAACTTCGATACTAATTATGACAAGTAACTGTAACTTCGTTACTAATTATGACAAGTAACTGTAATTTCGATACAAATTTTTGGCAGGTAACTGTAACTTCGATATTAATTATGACAAGTAACTGTATCATCGTTACTAATTAAGACAAGTAACTGTAATTTCGTTACTAATTATGACAAGTAACTGTAGCTTCGATAATAATTATGACAGGTAACAGTAACTACGTTACTAATTATGACAAGAAACTGTAATTTCGATACAAATTATGGCAGGTAACTGTACCTTCGATACTAATTATGACAAGTAACACTAACTTCGATACTAATTATGACAGAAAACAGAAACTTCGATACTTATTATGACAGGTAACAGTAACTTCGATACTAATTATGGCAGGTAACTGTAACTTCGATACTAATTATGACAGGTAACTGTAACTTCGATACTAATTATGACAAATAACTCTAACTTCATTACAGATTATGACAAGTAACTGTAATTTCGATACAAATTAAGGCAGGTAACTGTAACTTCGAGACTAATTATGACAGGTAAAAGTAACTTCGATACTAATTATGACAAGTAACAGTTACTTCGATACTAATTATGACAAGTAACTGTAACTTCCAAACCAATTACGACAGGTAACTGTAACTTCGATACTAATTATGACAGGTAACAGTAAATTCGATACTAATTATGACAAGTAACAGTTACTTCGATACTAATTATGACAAGTAACTGTAACTACGAAACTAATTATGACAGGTAACTGTAACATCGTTACTTATTATGACAGGTAACAGTAACTTCGATACTAATTATGACAAGTAACTCTAACTTCATTACAAATTATGAAAAATAACTGTAATTTCGATACAAATTATGGCAGGTAACTGTAACTTCGTAAATAATTATGGCAGGTAACTGTAACTTCGTAAATAATTATGGCAGGTAACTGTAATTTCGATACAAATTATGGCAGGTAACTGTAACTTTGATACTAATTATGACAGGTAACTGTAACTCCGATATTAATTATGACAAGTAACTCTAAATTCGTTACTAATTATGACAAGTAACTGTAATTTCGATACTAATTATGGCTGGTAACTGTAACTTCGTTACTAATTATGATAAGTAACTGTAATTTCGATACAAATTATGGCAGGTAACTGTAACTTCTATACTAATTATGACAAGTAACAGGAACTTCGATACTAATTATGACAAGTAACTGTAACTTCGAAACTAATTATGACAGGTAACTGTAACATCGATAATAATTATGACATGTAACTGTAATTTCGATACAAATTATGGCAGGTAACTGTAACTTCGATACTAATTATGACAGCTAACAGAAACTTCGATACTAATTATGACAAGTAACTTTATCTTCGATACTAATTATGACAGGTAACTGTAACTTCGATACTAATTATGACAAATAACTCTAACTTCATTACAAATTATGACACGTAACTGCAATTTCGATACAAATTATGGCAGGTAACTGTAACTTTGATGACAGGTAACTGTAACTTCGATACTTATTAAGACAAGTAACTGTAATTTCGATACAAAGTATGGCAGGTAACTGTAACTTCGATACTTATTATGACAGGTAACAGTAACTTCGATAGTTATGATGACAAGTAACAGTAACTTCGATACTAATTATGACAAGTAACTGTAAGTTCGATACTAATTATGACAGGTAACTGTAATTTCGAAACTAATTATGACAGGTAACTGTAACTTCGATACTAATTATGACAGGTAACTGGAACTTCGATACTAATTATGACAAGTAACTGTAACTTCGTTACTAATTATGACAAGTAACTGTAATTTCGATACAAATTTTGGCAGGTAACTGTAACTTCGATATTAATTATGACAAGTAACTGTAACTTCGTTACTAATTAAGACAAGTAACTGTAATTTCGATACAAATAATGGCAGGTAACTGTAACTTCGATACTAATTTTGACAGGTAACTGTAACTTCCTTACTAATTATGACAAGTAACTGTAATTTCGATACTAATTATGACAGGCAACTGTAACTTCGATATTAATTACGACAAGTAACTGTAACTTCGTTACTAATTATGAGAAGTAACTGTAATTTCGATACAAATTATGGCAGGTAACTGTAACTTCGAGACTAATTATGACAGGTAACAGTAACTTCGATACTAATTATGACAAGTAACAGTTGCTTCGATACTAATTGTGACAAGTAACTGTAACTTCGAAACTAATTATGACAGGTAACTGTAACATCGTTACTAATTATGACAAGTAACTGTCATTTCGATACAAATAATGGCAGGTAACTGTAACTTCGATACTAATTATGACTGGTAACAGTAACTTCGGTACTAATTATGACAAGTAACTGTAACTTAGATACTAATTATGACAGGTAACAGTAACTTCGATACTAATTATGACAAGTAACTCTAACTTCATTACAAATTATGACAAGTATCTGTAATTTCGATACAAATTATGGCAGGTAACTGTATCTTCGTTACTAATTATGGCAGGTGACTGTAATTTCGATACAAATTATGGCAGGTAACAGTAACTACGATACTATATATGACAGGTAACTGTAACTCCGATACTAATTATGACAAGTAACTCTAACTTCGTTACTAATTATGACAAATAACTGTAATTTTGATAAAAATTATGGCAGGTAATTGTAACTTCGATACTAATTATGACAGGTAACAGTAACTTCGATACTAATTATGACAGGTAACTGTAACTTCGTTACTAATTATGAAATGTAACTGTAATTTCGATACTTATTATGGCTGGTAACTGTAACTTCGTTACTAATTATGACAAGTAACTGTAATTTCGATACAAATTATGGCAGGTAACAGTAACTTCGATACTAATGATGACAGAAAACAGTAACTTCGATACTAATTATGGCAGGTAACAGTAACTTCGATACTAATTATGGCAGGTAACTGTATGTTCGATACTAATTATGACAGTTAACTGTAACTTCGTTACTAATTGTGACAAGTAACTGTAATTTCGATACAAATTATGGCAGGTAACAGTAACTTCGATACTAATTATGACAGGTAACAGTAACTTCGATACTAATTATGACAAGTTACTGTAACTTCGATACTAATTATGACAGGTAACTGCAACTTCTTTACTAATTATGACAAGTAACTGTTATTTCGATACAAATTATGGCACGTAACTGTAATTTCGATACTAATTATGGCAGGTGACAGTAACATCGATACTAATTATGACAAGTTACAGTAACTTCGATACTAATTATGACAGAAAACAGTAACTTCGATACTTATTATGACAGATAACAGTAACTTCGATACTAATTATGGCAGGTAACTGTAACTTCGATACTAATTCTGACAGGTACCTGTAACTTCGTTACTAATTATGACAAGTAACTGTAATTTCGATACAAATTATGGCACGTAACTGTAATTTCGATACTAATTATGACAGGTAACTGTAACTTCGATTCTAATTATGACAAGTAACTCTAACTTCATTACAAATTATGACAAGTAACTGTAATTTCGATACAAATTATGGCAGGTAACTGTAACTTTGATATTAATTATGACAGGTAACTGCAACTTCGATACTAATTATGGCAGGTAACTGTAATTTCGATAATAATTATGGCACGTAACTGTAATTTCGATAATAATTATGACAGGTAACTGTAACTTCGTTACTAATTATGGCAGGTAACTGTAATTTCGTTACTAATAATGACAAGTAACTGTAGCTTCGATACTAATTATGACAGGTAACTGTAACTTCGTTACTAATTATGACAAGAAACTGTAATTTCGATACAAATTATGGCAGGTAACTGTACCTTCGATACTAATTATGACAGGTAACAGTAACTTCGATACTAATTATGACAGGAAACAGTAAATTCGATACTTATTATGACAGGTAACAGTAACTTCGATACTAATTATGACAGGTAACTGTAACTCCGTTACAAATTATGACAAGTAACTGTAATTTCGATACAAATTATTGCAGGTAACTGTAACTTCGATACTATTTATGACAGGTAACAGTTACTTCGATACTAATTATGACAAGTAACAGTAACTTCGATACTAATTATGACAGGTAAATGTAACTTCGAAACTAATTATGACAGGAACTGTAACATCGTTACTAATTATGACAAGTAACTGTAATTTCGATACAAATTATGGCAGGTAACTGTAACTTTGATATTAATTATGACAGGTTACAGTAACCTCGATACTAATTATGACAAGTAAGTGTATCTTCGATACTAATTATGACGGGTAACTGTAACTTCGATACTAATTATGACTAGTAACTCTAACTTCGTTACTAATTAGGACAAGTAACTGTAATTTTGATAAAAAATTATGGCAGGTAACTGTAACTTCGATACTAATTATGACAGGTAACAGTAACTTCAATACTTATTATGACAGGTAACCGTAACATAGTTACTAATTATGACAAGTAACTGTAATTTCGATACTAATTATGGCAGGTAACTGTAACATCGTTACTAATTATGAAAAGTAACTGTAATTTCGATACAAATTATGGCAGGTAACTATAACTTCGATACAAATTATGACAGGTAACAGTAACTTCGATACTAATTATGACAGGTAACAGTAACTTCGTTACTAATTATGACAAGTAACTGTAATTTCGATACAAATTATGACAGGTAACTGTAACTTCGTTACTAATTATGACAATTAACTGTAATTTCGATACAAAATATGGCACGTAACTGTAATTTCGATACTAATTATGACAGGTAACTGTAACTTCGATACTAATTGTGACAAGTAACTTTAACTTCATTACAAATTATGACAAGTAACTGTAATTTCGATAAAGTTATTGCAGGTATCTGTAACTTCGTTACTAATTATGGCAGGAAACTGTAATTTCGATACAAATTATGGCAGGTAAGAGTAACTTCGATAATGATTATGACAGGTAACTGTAACTTCGATACTAATTATGGCAGGTAACTGTAATTTCGATAATAATTATGGCACGTAACTGTAATTTCGATAATAATTATGACAGGTAACTGTAACTTCGTTACTAATTATGGCAGGTAACTGTAATTTCGTTACTAATTATGACAAGTAACTGTAGCTTCGATACTAATTATGACAGGTAACGGTAACTTCGTTGCTAATTATGACAAGAAACTGTAATTTCGATACAAATTATGGCAGGTAACTGTAACATCGATACTAATTATGACAGGTAACAGTAACTTCGATACTAATTATGACAGAAAACAGTAACTTCGATACTTATTATGACAGGTAACAGTAACTTCGATACTAATTATGGCAGGTAACTGTAATTTCGATACAAATTATGGCAGGTAACTGTAACTTCGTTACTAATTATGACAAGTAACTGTAATTTCGATACAAAATATGGCAGGTAACAGTAACTTCGATACTAATTATGACAGGTAACAGTAACTTCGATACTAATTATGACAAGTTACTGTAACTTCGATAGTAATTATGACAGGTAACAGTAACTTCGATACTAATTATGACAGGTAACAGTAACTTCGTTACTAATTATGACAAGTAACTGTAATTTCGATACAAATTATGACAGGTAACTGTAACTTCGTTACTAATTATGACAATTAACTGTAATTTCGATACAAAATATGGCACGTAACTGTAATTTCGATACTAATTATGACAGGTAACTGTAACTTCGATACTAATTTTGACAAGTAACTTTAACTTCATTACAAATTATGACAAGTAACTGTTATTTCGATACAAATTATGGCACGTAACTGTAATTTCGATACTAATTATGGCAGGTGACAGTAACTTCGATACTAATTATGACAAGTTACTGTAACTTCGATACTTATTATGACAGGTAACTGTAACTTCGTTACTAATTATGACAAGTAACTGTTAATTCGATACAAATTATGGCAGGTAACTGTAACTTCGATACTAATTATGACAGGTAACTGTAACTCCGATACTAATTATGACAAGTAACTCTAAATTCCTTACTAATTATGACAAGTAACTGTAATTTCGATACTAATTATGGCTGGTAACTGCAACTTCGTTACTAATTATGACAAGTAACTGTAATTACGATACAAATTATGGCAGGTAACTGTAACTTCGATACTAATTATGACAAGTAACAGGAACTTCGATACTAATTATGACAAGTAACTGTAACTTCGAAACTAATTATGACAGGTAACTGTAACATCGATAATAATTATGACAAGTAACTGTAATTTCGATACAAATTATGGCAGGTAACTGTAACTTCGATACTAATTATGACAGGTAACAGAAACTTCGACACTAATTATGACAAGTAACTGTATCTTCGATACTAATTATGACAGGTAACTGTAACTTCGATACTAATTATGACAAGTAACTCTAACTTCATTACAAATTATGACAAGTAACTGTAATTTCGATACAAATTATGGCAGGTAACTGTAACTTCGATGACAGGTAACTGTAACTTCGGTACTTATTAAGACAAATAACTGCAATTTCGATACAAATTATGGTAGGTAACTGTAACTTCGATACTTATTATGACAGGTAACAGTAACTTCGATAGTAATGATGACAAGTAACAGTAACTTCGATACTAATTATGACAAGTAACTGTAATTTCGATACTAATTATGACAGGTAACTGTAATTTCGATACTAATTATGACAGGTAACTGTAACTTCGATACTAATTTTGACAAGTAACTGTAATTTCGATACAAATTTTGGCAGGTAACTGTAACTTCGATATTAATTATGACAAGTATCTGTAACATCGTTACTAATTATGACAAGTAACTGTAATTTCGATACAAATAATGGCAGGTAACTGTAACTTCGAAACTATTTATGACAGGTAAAAGTAACTTCAATACTAATTATGACAGGTAACTGGAACTTCGATACTAATTATGACAATTAACTGTAACTTCGTTACTAATTATGACAAGTAACTGTAATTTCGATACAAATTTTGGCAGGTAACTGTAACTTCGATATTAATTATGACAAGTAACTGTATCATCGTTACTAATTAAGACAAGTAACTGTAATTTCGTTACTAATTTTGACAAGTAACTGTAGCTTCGATACTAATTATGACAGGTAACTGTAACTTCGTTACTAATTATGACAAGGAACTGTAATTTCGATACAAATTATGGCAGGTAACTGTACCTTCGGTACTAATTATGACAGGTAACACTAACTTCGATACTAATTATGACAGAAAACAGAAACTTCGATACTTATTATGACAGGTAACAGTAACTTCGATACTAATTATGGCAGGTAACTGTAACTTCGATACTAATTATGACAGGTAACTGTAACTTCGATACTAATTATGACAAATAAATCTAACTTCATTACAAATTATGACAAGTAACTGTAATTTCGATACAAATTATTGCAGGTAACTGTAACTTCCAAACCAATTACGACAGGTAACTGTAACATCGTTACTAATTATGACAAGTAACTGTAACTTCGATACTAATTATGACAGGTAACAGTAAATTCGATACTAATTATGGCAGGTAACTGTAACTTCGATACTAATTATGACAGGTAAAAGTAACTTCGATACTAATTATGACAAGTAACTGTAACTTCCAAACCAATTACGACAGGTAACTGTAACATCGTTACTAATTATGACAAGTAACTGTAACTTTGATACTAATTATGACTGGTAAAAGTAACTTCGATACTAACTATGACAAGTAACAGTTACTTCGATACTAATTATGACAAGTAACTGTAACTTCCAAACCAATTACGACAGGTAACTGTAACATCGTTACTAATTATGACAAGTAACTGTAACTTCGATACTAATTATGACAGGTAACAGTAAATTCGATACTAATTATGACAAGTAACAGTTACTTCGATACTAATTATGACAAGTAACTGTAACTACGAAACTAATTATGACAGGTAACTGTAACATCGTTACTAATTATGACATGTAACTGTAATCTCGATACAAATTATGGCAGGTAACTGTAACTTCGATACTAATTATGACAGGTAACAGTAACTTCGATACTAATTATGACAAGTAACTGTAACTTCGATACTTATTATGACAGGTAACAGTAACTTCGATACTAATTATGACAAGCAACACTAACTTCATTACAAATTATGAAAAATAACTGTAATTTCGATACAAATTATGGCAGGTAACTGTAACTTCGTAAATAATTATGGCAGGTAACTGTAACTTCGTAAATAATTATGGCAGGTAACTGTAATTTCGATACAAATTATGGCAGGTAACTGTAACTTCGATACTAATTATGACAGGTAACTGTAACTCCGATATTAATTATGACAAGTAACTCTAAATTCGTTACTAATTATGACAAGTAACTGTAATTTCGATACTAATTATGGCTGGTAACTGTAACTTCGTTACTAATTATGACAAGTAACTGTAATTTCGATACAAATTATGGCAGGTAACTGTAACTTCGATACTAATTATGACCAGTAACAGGAACTTCGATACTAATTATGACAAGTAACTGTAACTTCGAAACTAATTATGACAGGTAACTGTAACATCGATAATAATTATGACAAGTAACTGTAATTTCGATACAAATTATGGCAGGTAACTGTAACTTCGATACTAATTATGACAGCTAACAGAAACTTCGATACTAATTATGACAAGTAACTGTATCTTCGATACTAATTATGACAGGTAACTGTAACTTCGATACTAATTATGACAAATAACTCTAACTTCATTACAAATTATGACAAGTAACTGTAATTTCGATACAAATTATGGCAGGTAACTGTAACTTCGATGACAGGTAACTGTAACTTCGATACTTATTAAGACAAGTAACTGTAATTTCGATACAAATTATGGCAGGTAACTGTAACTTCGATACTTATTATGACAGGTAACAGTAACTTCGATAGTTATGATGACAAGTAACAGTAACTTCGATACTAATTATGACAAGTAACTGTAATTTCGATACTAATTATGACAGGTAACTGTAATTTCGATACTAATTATGACAGGTAACTGTAACTTCGATACTAATTATGACAGGTAACTGGAACTTCGATACTAATTATGACAAGTAACTGTAACTTCGTTACTAATTACGACAAGTAACTGTAATTTCGATACAAATTTTGGAAGGTAACTGTAACTTCGATATTAATTATGACAAGTAACCGTAACTTCGTTACTAATTAAGACAAGTAACTGTAATTTCGATACAAATAATGGCAGGTAACTGTAACTTCGATACTAATTATGACAGGTAACTGTAACTTCCTTACTAATTATGACAAGTAACTGTAATTTCGTTACTAATTATGACAGACAACTGTAACTTCGATATTAATTATGACAAGTAACTGTAACTTCGTTACTAATTATGAGAAGTAACTGTAATTTCGATACAAATTATGGCAGGTAACTGTAACTTCGAGACTAATTATGACAGGTAACAGTAACTTCGATACTAATTATGACAAGTAACAGTTGCTTCGATACTAATTGTGACAAGTAACTGTAACTTCGAAACTAATTATGACAGGTAACTGTAACATCGTTACTAATTATGACAAGTAACTGTCATTTCGATACAAATAATGGCAGGTAACTGTAACTTCGATACTAATTATGACTGGTAACAGTAACTTCGGTACTAAATATGACAAGTAACTGTAACTTAGATACTAAATATGACAGGCAACAGTAACTTCGATACTAATTATGACAAGTAACTCTCACTTCATTACAAATTATGACAAGTATCTGTAATTTCGATACAAATTATGGCAGGTAACTGTAACTTCGTTACTAATTATGGCAGGTGACTGTAATTTCGATACAAATTATGGCAAGTAACAGTAACTACGATACTATATATGACAGGTAACTGTAACTCCGATACTAATTATGACAAGTAACTCTAACTTCGTTACTAATTATGACAAATAACTGTAATTTTGATAAAAATTATGGCAGGTAATTGTAACTTCGATACTAATTATGACAGGTAACAGTAACTTCGATACTAATTATGACAGGTAACTGTAACTTCGTTACTAATTATGAAAAGTAACTGTAATTTCGATACTTATTATGGCTGGTAACTGTAACTTCGTTACTAATTATGACAAGTAACTGTAATTTCGATACAAATTATGGCAGGTAACAGTAACTTCGATACTAATGATGACAGAAAACAGTAACTTCGATACTAATTATGGCAGGTAACAGTAACTTCGATACTAATTATGGCAGGTAACTGTATGTTCGATACTAATTTTGACAGTTAACTGTAACTTCGTTACTAATTGTGACAAGTAACTGTAATTTCGATACAAATTATGGCAGGTAACAGTAACTTCGATACAAATTATGGCAGGTAACAGTAACTTCGATACTAATGATGACAGAAAACAGTAACTTCGATACTAATTATGGCAGGTAACAGTAACTTCGATACTAATTATGACAAGTTACTGTAACTTCGATACTAATTATGACAGGTAACTGCAACTTCTTTACTAATTATGACAAGTAACTGTTATTTCGATACAAATTATGGCACGTAACTGTAATTTCGATACTAATTATGGCAGGTGACAGTAACATCGATACTAATTATGACAAGTTACAGTAACTTCGATACTAATTATGACAGAAAACAGTAACTTCGATACTTATTATGACAGGTAACAGTAACTTCGATACAAATTATGGCAGGTAAATGTAACTTCGATACTAATTCTGACAGGTACCTGTAACTTCGTTACTAATTATGACAAGTAACTGTAATTTCGATACAAATTATGGCACGTAACTGTAATTTCGACACTAATTATGACAGGTAACTGTAACTTCGATTCTAATTATGACAAGTAACTCTAACTTCATAACAAATTATGACAAGTAACTGTAATTTCGATACAAATTATGGCAGGTAACTGTAACTTTGATATTAATTATGACAGGTAACTGCAACTTCGATACTAATTATGGCAGGTAACTGTAATTTCGATAATAATTATGGCACGTAACTGTAATTTCGATAATAATTATGACAGGTAACAGTAACTTCGTTACTAATTATGGCAGGTAACTCTAATTTCGTTACTAATAATGACAAGTAACTGTAGCTTCGATACTAATTATGACAGGTAACTGTAACTTCGTTACTAATTATGACAAGAAACTGTAATTTCGATACAAATTATGGCAGGTAACTGTACCTTCGATACTAATTATGACAGGTAACAGTAACTTCGATACTAATTATGACAGGAAACAGTAACTTCGATACTTATTATGACAGGTAACAGTAACTTCGATACTAATTATGACAGGTAACTGTAACTCCGTTACAAATTATGACAAGTAACTGTAATTTCGATACAAATTATTGCAGGTAACTGTAACTTCGGTACTATTTATGACAGGTAACAGTTACTTCGATACTAATTATGACAAGTAACAGTAACTTCGATACTAATTATGACAGGTAACTGTAACTTCGAAACTAATTATGACAGGAACTGTAACATCGTTACTAATTATGACAAGTAACTGTAATTTCGATACAAATTATGGCAGGTAACTGTAACTTTGATATTAATTATGACAGGTTACAGTAACCTCGATACTAATTATGACAAGTAAGTGTATCTTCGATACTAACTATGACGGGTAACTGTAACTTCGATACTAATTATGACTAGTAACTCTAACTTCGTTACTAATTAGGACAAGTAACTGTAATTTTGATAAAAAATTATGGCAGGTAACTGTAACTTCGATACTAATTATGACAGGTAACAGTAACTTCAATACGTATTATGACAGGTAACCGTAACATCGTTACTAATTATGACAAGTAACTGTAATTTCGATACTAATTATGGCAGGTAACTGTAACATCGTTACTAATTATGAAAAGTAACTGTAATTTCGATACAAATTATGGCAGGTAACTATAACTTCGATACAAATTATGACAGGTAACAGTAACTTCGATACTAATTATGACAGGTAACAGTAACTTCGTTACTAATTATGACAAGTAACTGTAATTTCGATTAAATTATGACAGGTAACTGTAACTTCGTTACTAATTATGACAATTAACTGTAATTTCGATACAAAATATGGCACGTAACTGTAATTTCGTTACTAATTATGACAGGTAACTGTAACTTCGATACTAATTATGACAAGTAACTTTAACTTCATTACAAATTATGACAAGTAACTGTAATTTCGATAAAGTTATGGCAGGTATCTGTAACTTCGTTACTAATTATGGCAGGAAACTGTAATTTCGATACAAATTATGGCAGGTAAGAGTAACTTCGATAATGATTATGACAGGTAACTGTAACTTCGATACTAATTATGGCAGGTAACTGTAATTTCGATAATAATTAAGGCACGTAACTGTAATTTCGATAATAATTATGACAGGTAACTGTAACTTCGTTACTAATTATGGCAGGTAACTGTAATTTCGTTACTAATTATGACAAGTAACTGTAGCTTCGATACTAATTATGACAGGTAACGGTAACTTCGTTGCTAATTATGACAAGAAACTGTAATTTCGATACAAATTATGGCAGGTAACTGTAACATTGATACTAATTATGACAGGTAACAGTAACTTCGATACTAATTATGACAGAAAACAGTAACTTCGATACTTATTATGACAGGTAACAGTAACTTCGGTACTAATTATGGCAGGTAACTGTAATTTCGATACAAATTATGGCAGGTAACTGTAACTTCGTTACTAATTATGACAAGTAACTGTAATTTCGATACAAAATATGGCAGGTAAAAGTAACTTCAATACTAATTATGACAGGTAACAGTAACTTCGATACTAATTATGACAAGTTACTGTAACTTCGATAGTAATTATGACAGGTTACAGTAACTTCGATACTAATTATGACAGGTAACAGTAACTTCGTTACTAATTATGACAAGTAACTGTTAATTCGATACAAATTATGGCAGGTAACTGTAATTTCGATACTAATTATGGCAGGTGACAGTAACTTCGATACTAATTACGACAAGTTACTGTAACTTCGATACTAATTATGACAGGTAACTGTAACTTCGTTACTAATTATGACAAGTAACTGTTAATTCGATACAAATTATGGCAGGTAACTGTAACTTCGATACTAATTATGACAGGTAACTGTAACTCCGATACTAATTATGACAAGTAACTCTAAATTCCTTACTAATTATGACAAGTAACTGTAATTTCGATACTAATTATGGCTGGTAACTGTAACTTCGTTACTAATTATGACAGGTAACTGTAATTACGATACAAATTATGGCAGGTAACTGTAACTTCGATACTAATTATGACAAGTAACAGGAACTTCGATACTAATTATGACAAGTAACTGTAACTTCGAAACTAATTATGACAGGTAACTGTAACATCGATAATAATTATGACAAGTAACTGTAATTTCGATACAAATTATGGCAGGTAACTGTAACTTCGATACTAATTATGACAGGTAACAGAAACTTCGATACTAATTATGACAAGTAACTGTATCTTCGATACTTATTATGACAGGTAACTGTAACTTCGATACTAATTATGACAAGTAACTCTAACTTCATTACAAATTATGACAAGTAACTGTAATTTCGATACAAATTATGGCAGGTAACTATAACTTCGATGACAGGTAACTGTAACTTCGATACTTATTAAGACAAATAACTGTAATTTCGATACAAATTATGGTAGGTAACTGTAACTTCGATACTTATTATGACAGGTAACAGTAACTTCGATAGTAATGATGACAAGTAACAGTAACTTCGATACTAATTATGACAAGTAACTGTAATTTCGATACTAATTATGACAGGTAACTGTAATTTCGATACTAATTATGACAGGTAACTGTAACTTCGATACTAATTATGACAAGTAACTGTAATTTCGATACAAATTTTGGCAGGTTACTGTAACTTCGATATTAATTATGACAAGTAACTGTAACATCGTTACTAATTATGACAAGTAACTGTAATTTCGATACAAATAATGGCAGGTAACTGTAACTTCGATACTATTTATGACAGGTAAAATTAACTTCAATACTAATTATGACAGGTAACTGTAAATTTGCTACTAATTATGACAAGTAACTGTAATTTCGAAACAAATTATGACAGGTAACTGTAACTTTGTTAATAATTATGACAAGTAACTGTAATTTCGATACAAATTATGGCAGGTAACTGTAACTTCGATGCTTATTATGACAGGTAACAGTAACTTCGATAGTTATGATGACAAGTAACAGTAACTTCGATACTAATTATGACAAGTAACTGTAATTTCGATACTAATTATGACAGGTAACTGTAATTTCGATACTAATTATGACAGGTAACTGTAACTTCGATACTAATTATGACAGGTAACTGGAACTTCGATACTAATTATGACAAGTAACTGTAACTTCGTTACTAATTATGACAAGTAACTGTAATTTCGATACAAATTTTGGCAGGTAACTGTAACTTCGATATTAATTATGACAAGTAACTGTATCATCGTTACTAATTAAGACAAGTAACTGTAATTTCGTTACTAATTATGACAAGTAACTGTAGCTTCGATACTAATTATGACAGGTAACTGTAACTTCGTTACTAATTATGACAAGAAACTGTAATTTCGATACAAATTATGGCAGGTAACTGTACCTTCGATACTAATTATGACAGGTAACACTAACTTCGATACTAATTATGACAGAAAACAGAAACATCGATACTTATTATGACAGGTAACAGTGACTTCGATACTAATTATGGCAGGTAACTGTAACTTCGATACTAATTATGACAAATAACTCTAACTTCATTACAAATTATGACAAGTAACTGTAATTTCGATACAAATTATGGCAGGTAACTGTAACTTCGAGACTAATTATGACAGGTAAAAGTAACTTCGATACTAATTATGACAAGTAACAGTTACTTCGATACTAATTATGACAAGTAACTGTAACTTCCAAACCAATTACGACAGGGAACTGTAACATCGTTACTAATTATGACAAGTAACTGTAACTTCGATACTAATTATGACAGGTAACAGTAAATTCGATACTAATTATGACAAGTAACAGTTACTTCGATACTAATTATGACAAGTAACTGTAACTACGAAACTAATTATGACAGGTAACTGTAACATCGTTACTAATTATAACATGTAACTGTAATCTCGATACAAATTATGGCAGGTAACTGTAACTTCGATACTAATTATGACAGGTAACAATAACTTCGATACTAATTATGACAAGTAACTGTAACTTCGATTCTTATTATGACAGGTAACAGTAACTTCGATACTAATTATGACAAGTAACTCTAACTTCATTACAAATTATGAAAAGTAACTGTAATTTCGATACAAATTATGGCAGGTAACTGTAACTTCGTAAATAATTATGGCAGGTAACTGTAACTTCGTAAATAATTATGGCAGGTAACTGTAATTTCGATACAAATTATGGCAGGTAACTGTAACTTCGATACTAATTATGACAGGTAACTGTAACTCCGATATTAATTATGACAAGTAACTCTAAATTCGTTACTAATTATGACAAGTAACTGTAATTTCGATACTAATTATGGCTGGTAACTGTAACTTCGTTACTAATAATGACAAGTAACTGTAATTTCGATACAAATTATGGCAGGTAACTGTAACTTCGATACTAATTATGACAAGTAACAGGAACTTCGATACTAATTATGACAAGTAACTGTAACTTCGAAACTAATTATGACAGGTAACTGTAACATCGATAATAATTATGACAAGTAACTGTAATTTCGATACAAATTATGGCAGGTAACTGTAACTTCGATACTAATTATGACAGCTAACAGAAACTTCGATACTAATTATGACAAGTAACTGTATCTTCGATACTAATTATGACAGGTAACTGTAACTTCGATACTAATTATGACAAATAACTCTAACTTCATTACAAATTATGACAAGTAACTGTAATTTCGATACAAATTATGGCAGGTAACTGTAACTTCGATGACAGGTAACTGTAACTTCGATACTTATTAAGACAAGTAACTGTAATTTCGATACAAATTATGGCAGGTAACTGTAACTTCGATACTTATTATGACAGGTAACAGTAACTTCGATAGTTATGATGACAAGTAACAGTAACTTCGATACTAATTATGACAAGTAACTGTAATTTCGATACTAATTATGACAGGTAACTGTAATTTCGATACTAATTATGACAGGTAACTGTTACTTCGATACTAATTATGACAGGTAACTGGAACTTCGATACTAATTATGACAAGTAACTGTAACTTCGTTACTAATTATGACATGTAACTGTAATTTCGATACAAATTTTGGCAGGTAACTGTAACTTCGATATTAATTATGACAAGTAACTGTAACTTCGTTACTAATTAAGACAAGTAACTGTAATTTCGATACAAATAATGGCAGGTAACTGTAACTTCGATACTAATTATGACAGGTAACTGTAACTTCCTTACTAATTATGACAAGTAACAGTTTCTTCGATACTAATTGTGACAAGTAACTGTAACTTCGAAACTAATTATGACAGGTAACTGTAACATCGTTACTAATTACGACAAGTAACTGTCATTTCGATACAAATAATGGCAGGTAACTGTAACTTCGATACTAATTATGACTGGTAACAGTAACTTCGGTACTGATTATGACAAGTAACTGTAACTTAGATACTAATTATGACAGGCAACAGTAACTTCGATACTAATTATGACAAGTAACTCTAACTTCATTACAAATTATGACAAGTATCTGTAATTTCGATACAAATTATGGCAGGTAACTGTAACTTCGTTACTAATTATGGCAGGTGACTGTAATTTCGATACAAATTATGGCAGGTAACAGTAACTACGATACTATATATGACAGGTAACTGTAACTCCGATACTAATTATGACAAGTAACTCTAACTTCGTTACTAATTATGACAAATAACTGTAATTTTGATAAAAATTATGGCAGGTAATTGTAACTTCGATACTTATTATGACAGGTAACAGTAACTTCGATACTAATTATGACAGGTAACTGTAACTTCGTTACTAATTATGAAAAGTAACCGTAATTTCGATACTTATTATGGCTGGTAACTGTAACTTCGTTACTAATTATGACAAGTAACTGTAATTTCGATACAAATTATGGCAGGTAACAGTAACTTCGATACTAATTATGACAGGTAACAGTAACTTCGATACTAATTATGACAAGTTACTGTAACTTCGATACTAATTATGACAGGTAACTGCAACTTCTTTACTAATTATGACAAGTAACTGTTATTTCGATACAAATTATGGCACGTAACTGTAATTTCGATACTAATTATGGCAGGTGACAGTAACATCGATACTAATTATGACAAGTTACAGTAACTTCGATACTAATTATGACAGAAAACAGTAACTTCGATACTTATTATGACAGGTAACAGTAACTTCGATACTAATTATGGCAGGTAACTGTAACTTCGATACTAATTCTGACAGGTACCTGTAACTTCGTTACTAATTATGACAAGTAACTGTAATTTCGATACAAATTATGGCACGTAACTGTAATTTCGATACTAATTATGACAGGTAACTGTAACTTCGATTCTAATTATGACAAGTAACTCTAACTTCATTACAAATTATGACAAGTAACTGTAATTTCGATACAAATTATGGCAGGTAACTGTAACTTTGATATTAATTATGACAGGTAACTGCAACTTCGATACTAATTATGGCAGGTAACTGTAATTTCGATAATAATTATGGCACGTAACTGTAATTTCGATAATAATTATGACAGGTAACTGTAACTTCGTTACTAATTATGGCAGCTAACTGTAATTTCGTTACTAATAATGACAAGTAACTGTAGCTTCGATACTAATTATGACAGGTAACTGTAACTTCGCTACTAATTATGACAAGAAACTGTAATTTCGATACAAATTATGGCAGGTAACTGTACCTTCGATACTAATTATGACAGGTAACAGTAACTTCGATACTAATTATGACAGGAAACAGTAACTTCGATACTTATTATGACAGGTAACAGTAACTTCGATACTAATTATGACAGGTAACTGTAACTCCGTTACAAATTATGACAAGTAACTGTAATTTCGATACAAATTATTGCAGGTAACTGTAACTTCGATACTATTTATGACAGGTAACAGTTACTTCGATACTAATTATGACAAGTAACAGTAACTTCGATACTAATTATGACAGGTAACTGTAACTTCGAAACTAATTATGACAGGAACTGTAACATCGTTACTAATTATGACAAGTAACTGTAATTTCGATACAAATTATGGCAGGTAACTGTAACTTTGATATTAATTATGACAGGTTACAGTAACCTCGATACTAATTATGACAAGTAAGTGTATCTTCGATACTAATTATGACGGGTAACTGTAACTTCGATACTAATTATGACTAGTAACTCTAACTTCGTTACTAATTAGGACAAGTAACTGTAATTTTGATAAAAAATTATGGCAGGTAACTGTAACTTCGATACTAATTATGACAGGTAACAGTAACTTCAATACTTATTATGACAGGTAACCGTAACATCGTTACTAATTATGACAAGTAACTGTAATTTCGATACTAATTATGGCAGGTAACTGTAACATCGTTACTAATTATGAAAAGTAACTGTAATTTCGATACAAATTATGGCAGGTAACAATAACTTCGATACAAATTATGACAGGTAACAGTAACTTCGATACTAATTATGACAAGTAACAGTAACTTCGATACTAATTATGACAAGTAACTGAATTTCGATACAAATTATGACAGGTAACTGTAACTTCGTTACTAATTATGACAATTAACTGTAATTTCGATACAAATTATGGCACGTAACTGTAATTTCGATACTAATTATGGCAGGTGACAGTAACTTCGATACTAATTATGGCAGGTAAGAGTAACTTCGATAATGATTATGACAGGTAACTGTAACTTCGATACTAATTATGGCAGGTAACTGTAATTTCGATAATAATTATGGCACGTAACTGTAATTTCGATAATAATTATGACAGGTAACTGTAACTTCGTTACTAATTATGGCAGGTAACTGTAACTTCGTTACTAATTATGACAAGTAACTGTAGCTTCGATACTAATTATGACAGGTAACGGTAACTTCGTTGCTAATTATGACAAGAAACTGTAATTTCGATACAAATTATGGCAGGTAACTGTAACTTTGATATTAATTATGACAGGTTACAGTAACCTCGATACTAATTATGACAAGTAAGTGTATCTTCGATACTAATTATGACGGGTAACTGTAACTTCGATACTAATTATGACTAGTAACTCTAACTTCGTTACTAATTAGGACAAGTAACTGTAATTTTGATAAAAAATTATGGCAGGTAACTGTAACTTCGATACTAATTATGACAGGTAACAGTAACTTCAATACTTATTATGACAGGTAACCGTAACATCGTTACTAATTATGACAAGTAACTGTAATTTCGATATTAATTATGGCAGGTAACTGTAACATCGTTACTAATTATGAAAAGTAACTGTAATTTCGATACAAATTATGGCAGGTAACTATAACTTCGATACAAATTATGACAGGTAACAGTAACTTCGATACTAATTATGACAGGTAACAGTAACTTCGTTACTAATTATGACAAGTAACTGTAATTTCGATAAAGTTATGGCAGGTATCTGTAACTTCGTTACTAATTATGGCAGGAAACTGTAATTTCGATACAAATTATGGCAGGTAAGAGTAACTTCGATAATGATTATGACAGGTAACTGTAACTTCGATACTAATTATGGCAGGTAACTGTAATTTCGATAATAATTATGGCACGTAACTGTAATTTCGATAATAATTATGACAGGTAACTGTAACTTCGTTACTAATTATGGCAGGTAACTGTAATTTCGTTACTAATTATGACAAGTAACTGTAGCTTCGATACTAATTATGACAGGTAACGGTAACTTCGTTGCTAATTATGACAAGAAACTGTAATTTCGATACAAATTATGGCAGGTAACTGTAACATCGATAATAATTATGACAGGTAACAGTAACTTCGATACTAATTATGACAGAAAACAGTAACTTCGATACTTATTATGACAGGTAACAGTAACTTCGATACTAATTATGGCAGGTAACTGTAATTTCGATACAAATTATGGCAGGTAACTGTAACTTCGTTACTAATTATGACAAGTAACTGTAATTTCGATACAAAATATGGCAGGTAACAGTAACTTCGATACTAATTATGACAGGTAACAGTAACTTCGATACTAATTATGACAAGTTACTGTAACTTCGATAGTAATTATGACAGGTTACAGTAACTTCGATACTAATTATGACAGGTAACAGTAACTTCGTTACTAATTATGACAAGTAACTGTTAATTCGATACAAATTATGGAAGGTAACTGTAATTTCGATACTAATTATGGCAGGTGACAGTAACTTCGATACTAATTACGACAATTTACTGTAACTTCGATACTAATTATGACAGGTAACTGTAACTTCGTTACTAATTATGACAAGTAACTGTTAATTCGATACAAATTATGGCAGGTAACTGTAACTTCGATACTAATTATGACAGGTAACTGTAACTCCGATACTAATCATGACAAGTAACTCTAAATTCCTTACTAATTATGACAAGTAACTGTAATTTCGATACTAATAATGGCTGGTAACTGTAACTTCGTTACTAATTATGACAGGTAACTGTAATTACGATACAAATTATGGCAGGTAACTGTAACTTCGATACTAATTATGACAAGTAACAGGAACTTCGATACTAATTATGACAAGTAACTGTAACTTCGAAACTAATTATGACAGGTAACTGTAACATCGATAATAATTATGACAAGTAACTGCAATTTCGATACAAATTATGGCAGGTAACTGTAACTTCGATACTAATTATGACAGGTAACAGAAACTTCGATACTAATTATGACAAGTAACTGTATCTTCGATACTAATTATGACAGGTAACTGTAACTTCGATACTAATTATGACAAGTAACTCTAACTTCATTACAAATTATGACAAGTAACTGTAATTTCGATACAAATTATGGCAGGTAACTGTAACTTCGATGACAGGTAACTGTATCTTCGATACTTATTAAGACAAATAACTGCAATTTCGATACAAATTATGGTAGGTAACTGTAACTTCGATACTTATTATGACAGGTAACAGTAACTTCGATAGTAATGATGACAAGTAACAGTAACTTCGATACTAATTATGACAAGTAACTGTAATTTCGATACTAATTATGACAGGTAACTGTAATTTCGATACTAATTATGACAGGTAACTGTAACTTCGATACTAATTATGACAAGTAACTGTAATTTCGATACAAATTTTGGCAGGTAACTGTAACTTCGATATTAATTATGACAAGTAACTGTAACATCGTTACTAATTATGACAAGTAACTGTAATTTCGATACAAATAATGGCAGGTAACTGTAACTTCGATACTATTTATGACAGGTAAAAGTAACTTCAATACTAATTATGACAGGTAACTGTAACTTTGCTACTAATTATGACAAGTAACTGTAATTTCGAAACAAATTATGACAGGTAACTGTAACTTTGTTAATAATTATGACAAGTAACTGTAATTTCGATACAAATTATGGCAGGTAACTGTAACTTCGATACTTATTATGACAGGTAACAGTAACTTCGATAGTTATGATGACAAGTAACAGTAACTTCGATACTAATTATGACAATTAACTGTAATTTCGATACTAATTATGACAGGTAACTGTAATTTCGATACTAATTATGACAGGTAACTGTAACTTCGTTACTAATTATGACAAGTAACTGTAATTTCGATACAAATTTTGGCAGGTAACTGTAACTTCGATATTAATTATGACAAGTAACTGTATCATCGTTACTAATTAAGACAAGTAACTGTAATTTCGTTACTAATTATGACAAGTAACTGTAGCTTCGATACTAATTATGACAGGTAACTGTAACTTCGTTACTAATTATGACAAGAAACTGTAATTTCGATACAAATTATGGCAGGTAACTGTACCTTCGATACTAATTATGACAGGTAACACTAACTTCGATACTAATTATGACAGAAAACAGAAACATCGATACTTATTATGACAGGTAACAGTGACTTCGATACTAATTATGGCAGGTAACTGTAACTTCGATACTAATTATGACAGGTAACTGTAACTTCGATACTAATTATGACAAATAACTCTAACTTCATTACAAATTATGACAAGTAACTGTAATTTCGATACAAATTATGGCAGGTAACTGTAACTTCGAGACTAATTATGACAGGTAAAAGTAACGTCGATACTAATTATGACAAGTAACAGTTACTTCGATACTAATTATGACAAGTAACTGTAACTTCCAAACCAATTACGACAGATAACTGTAACATCGTTACTAATTATGACAAGTAACTGTAACTTCGATACTAATTATGACAGGTAACAATATATTCGATACTAATTATGACAAGTAACAGTTACTTCGATACTAATTATGACAAGTAACTGTAACTACGAAACTAATTATGACAGGTAACTGTAACATCGTTACTAATTATGACATGTAACTGTAATCTCGATACAAATTATGGCAGGTAACTGTAACTTCGATACTAATTATGACAGGTAACAGTAACTTCGATACTAATTATGACAAGTAACTGTAACTTCGATACTTATTATGACAGGTAACAGTAACTTCGATACTAATTATGACAAGTAACTCTAACTTCATTACAAATTATGAAAAATAACTGTAATTTCGATACAAATTATGGCAGGTAACTGTAACTTCGTAAATAATTATGGCAGGTAACTGTAACTTCGTAAATAATTATGGCAGGTAACTGTAATTTCGATACAAATTATGGCAGGTACCTGTAACTTCGATACTAATTATGACAGGTAACTGTAACTCCGATATTAATTATGACAAGTAACTCTAAATTCGTTACTAATTATGACAAGTAACTGTAATTTCGATACTAATTATGGCTGGTAACTGTAACT
The DNA here is from genome assembly GCA_946902985.2 of Meconema thalassinum. NCBI lineage: Eukaryota > Metazoa > Arthropoda > Insecta > Orthoptera > Tettigoniidae > Meconema > Meconema thalassinum. Next base: position 1,174,331,771 of record OX336388.2, on the reverse strand, counting down.
TCGTTACTAATTATGACAAGTAACTGTAATTTCGATACAAATTATGGCAGGTAACTGTAACTTCGATACTAATTATGACAAGTAACAGGAACTTCGATACTAATTATGACAAGTAACTGTAACTTCGAAACTAATTATGACAGGTAACTGTAACATCGATAATAATTATGACAAGTAACTGTAATTTCGATACAAATTATGGCAGGTAACTGTAACTTCGATACTAATTATGACAGCCAACAGAAACTTCGATACTAATTATGACAAGTAACTGTATCTTCGATACTAATTATGACAGGTAACTGTAACTTCGATACTAATTATGACAAATAACTCTAACTTCATTACAAATTATGACAAGTAACTGTAATTTCGATACAAATTATGGCAGGTAACTGTAACTTCGATGACAGGTAACTGTAACTTCGATACTTATTAAGACAAGTAACTGTAATTTCGATACAAATTACGGCAGGTAACTGTAACTTCGATACTTATTATGACAGGTAACAGTAACTTCGATAGTTATGATGACAAGTAACAGTAACTTCGATACTAATTATGACAAGTAACTGTAATTTCGATACTAATTATGACAGGTAACTGTAATTTCGATACTAATTATGACAGGTAACTGTAACTTCGATACTAATTATGACAGGTAACTGGAACTTCGATACTAATTATGACAAGTAACTGTAACTTCGTTACTAATTATGACAAGTAACTGTAATTTCGATACAAATTTTGGCAGGTAACTGTAACTTCGATATTAATTATGACATGTAACTGTAACTTCGTTACTAATTAAGACAAGTAACTGTAATTTCGATTCAAATAATGGCAGGTAACTGTAACTTCGATACTAATTATGACAGGTAACTGTAACTTCCTTACTAATTATGACAAGTAACTGTAATTTCGATACTAATTATGACAGGCAACTGTAACTTCGATATTAATTATGACAAGTAACTGTAACTTCGTTACTAATTATGAGAAGTAACTGTAATTTCGATACAAATTATGGCAGGTAACTGTAACTTCGAGACTAATTATGACAGGTAACAGTAACTTCGATACTAATTATGACAAGTAACAGTTGCTTCGATGCTAATTGTGACAAGTAACTGTAACTTCGAAACTAATTATGACAGGTAACTGTAACATCGTTACTAATTATGACAAGGAACTGTCATTTCGATACAAATAATGGCAGGTAACTGTAACTTCGATACTAATTATGACTGGTAACAGTAACTTCGGTACTGATTATGACAAGTAACTGTAACTTAGATACTAATTATTACAGGCAACAGTAACTTCGATACTAATTATGACAAGTAACTCTAACTTCATTACAAATTATGACAAGTATCTGTAATTTCGATACAAATTATGGCAGGTAACTGTAACTTCGTTACTAATTATGGCAGGTGACTGTAATTTCGATACAAATTATGGCAGGTAACAGTAACTACGATACTATATATGACAGGTAACTGTAACTCCGATACTAATTATGACAAATAACTCTAACTTCGTTACTAATTATGACAAATAACTGTAATTTTGATAAAAATTATGGCAGGTAATTGTAACTTCGATACTAATTATGACAGGTAACAGTAACTTCGATACTAATTATGACAGGTAACTGTAACTTCGTTACTAATTATGAAAAATAACTGTAATTTCGATACTTATTATGGCTGGTAACTGTAACTTCGTTACTAATTATGACAAGTAACTGTAATTTCGATGCAAATTATGGCAGGTAACAGTAACTTCGATACTAATGATGACAGAAAACAGTAACTTCGATACTAATTATGGCAGGTAACAGTAACTTCGATACTAATTATGGCAGGTAACTGTAAGTTCGATACTAATTATGACAGTTAACTGTAACTTCGTTACTAATTGTGACAAGTAACTGTAATATCGATACAAATTATGGCAGGTAACAGTAACTTCGATACTAATTATGACAGGTAACAGTAACTTCGATACTAATTATGACAAGTTACTGTAACTTCGATACTAATTATGACAGGTAACTGCAACTTCTTTACTAATTATGACAAGTAACTGTTATTTCGATACAAATTATGGCACGTAACTGTAATTTCGATACCAATTATGGCAGGTGACAGTAACATCGATACTAATTATGACAAGTTACAGTAACTTCGATACTAATTATGACAGAAAACAGTAACTTCGATACTTATTATGACAGGTAACAGTAACTTCGATACTAATTATGGCAGGTAACTGTAACTTCGATACTAATTCTGACAGGTACCTGTAACTTCGTTACTAATTATGACAAGTAACTGTAATTTCGATACAAATTATGGCACGTAACTGTAATTTCGATACTAATTATGACAGGTAACTGTAACTTCGATTCTAATTATGACAAGTAACTCTAACTTCATTACAAATTATGACAAGTAACTGTAATTTCGATACAAATTATGGCAGGTAACTGTAACTTTGATATTAATTATGACAGGTAACTGCAACTTCGATACTAATTATGGCAGGTAACTGTAATTTCGATAATAATTATGGCACGTAACTGTAATTTCGATAATAATTATGACAGGTAACTGTAACTTCGTTACTAATTATGGCAGCTAACTGTAATTTCGTTACTAATAATGACAAGTAACTGTAGCTTCGATACTAATTATGACAGGTAACTGTAACTTCGCTACTAATTATGACAAGAAACTGTAATTTCGATACAAATTATGGCAGGTAACTGTACCTTCGATACTAATTATGACAGGTAACAGTAATTTCGATACTAATTATGACAGGAAACAGTAACTTCGATACTTATTATGACAGGTAACAGTAACTTCGATACTAATTATGACAGGTAACTGTAACTCCGTTACAAATTATGACAAGTAACTGTAATTTCGATACAAATTATTGCAGGTAACTGTAACTTCGATACTATTTATGACAGGTAACAGTTACTTCGATACTAATTATGACAAGTAACAGTAACTTCGATACTAATTATGACAGGTAACTGTAACTTCGAAACTAATTATGACAGGAACTGTAACATCGGTACTAATTATGACAAGTAACTGTAATTTTGATACAAATTATGGCAGGTAACTGTAACTTTGATATTAATTATGACAGGTTACAGTAACCTCGATACTAAATATGACAAGTAAGTGTATCTTCGATACTAATTATGACGGGTAACTGTAACTTCGATACTAATTATGACTAGTAACTCTAACTTCGTTACTAATTAGGACAAGTAACTGTAATTTTGATAAAAAATTATGGCAGGTAACTGTAACTTCGATACTAATTATGACAGGTAACAGTAACTTCAATACTTATTATGACAGGTAACCGTAACATCGTTACTAATTATGACAAGTAACTGTAATTTCGATACTAATTATGTCAGGTAACTGTAACATCGTTACTAATTATGAAAAGTAACTGTAATTTCGATACAAATTATGGCAGGTAACAATAACTTCGATACAAATTATGACAGGAAACAGTAACTTCGATACTAATTATGACAGGTAACAGTAACTTCGTTACTAATTATGACAAGTAACTGTAATTTCGATACAAATTATGACAGGTAACTGTAACTTCGTTACTAATTATGACAATTAACTGTAATTTCGATACAAATTATGGCACGTAACTGTAATTTCGATACTAATTATGGCAGGTGACAGTAACTTCGATACTAATTATGGCAGGTAAGAGTAACTTCGATAATGATTATGACAGGTAACTGTAACTTCGATACTAATTATGGCAGGTAACTGTAATTTCGATAATAATTATGGCACGTAACTGTAATTTCGATAATAATTATGACAGGTAACTGTAACTTCGTTACTTATTATGGCAGGTAACTGTAACTTCGTTACTAATTATGACAAGTAACTGTAGCTTCGATACTAATTATGACAGGTAACGGTAACTTCGTTGCTAATTATGACAAGAAACTGTAATTTCGATACAAATTATGGCAGGTAACTGTAACATCGATACTAATTATGACAGGTAACAGTAACTTCGATACTAATTATGACAGAAAACAGTAACTTCGATACTTATTATGACAGGTAACAGTAACTTCGATACTAATTAAGGCAGGTAACTGTAATTTCGATACAAATTATGGCAGGTAACTGTATCTTCGTTACTAATTATGACAAGTAACTGTAATTTCGATACAAAATATGGCAGGTAACAGTAACTTCGATACTAATTATGACAGGTAACAGTAACTTCGATACTAATTATGACAAGTTACTGTAACTTCGATACTTATTATGACAGGTAACTGTAACTTCGTTACTAATTATGACAAGTTACTGTCATTTCGATACAAATAATGGCAGGTAACTGTAACTTCGATACTAATTATGACTGGTAACAGTAACATCGGTACTGATTATGACAAGTAACTGTAACTTAGATACTAATTATGACAGGCAACAGTAACTTCGATACTAATTATGACAAGTAACTCTAACTTCATTACAAATTATGACAAGTATCTATAATTTCGATACAAATTATGGCAGGTAACTGTAACTTCGTTACTAATTATGGCAGGTGACTGTATTTTCGATACAAATTATGGCAGGTAACAGTAACTACGATACTATATATGACAGGTAACTGTAACTCCGATACTAATTATGACAAGTAACTCTAACTTCATTACAAATTATGACAAGTAACTGTAATTTCGATACAAATTATGGCAGGTAACTATAACTTCGATGACAGGTAACTGTAACTTCGATACTTATTAAGACAAATAACTGTAATTTCGATACAAATTATGGTAGGTAACTGTAACTTCGATACTTATTATGACAGGTAACAGTAACTTCGATAGTAATGATGACAAGTAACAGTAACTTCGATACTAATTATGACAAGTAACTGTAATTTCGATACTAATTATGACAGGTAACTGTAATTTCGATACTAATTATGACAGGTAACTGTAACTTCGATACTAATTATGACAAGTAACTGTAATTTCGATACAAATTTTGGCAGGTTACTGTAACTTCGATATTAATTATGACAAGTAACTGTAACATCGTTACTAATTATGACAAGTAACTGTAATTTCGATACAAATAATGGCAGGTAACTGTAACTTCGATACTATTTATGACAGGTAAAATTAACTTCAATACTAATTATGACAGGTAACTGTAACTTTGCTACTAATTATGACAAGTAACTGTAATTTCGAAACAAATTATGACAGGTAACTGTAACTTTGTTAATAATTATGACAAGTAACTGTAATTTCGATACAAATTATGGCAGGTAACTGTAACTTCGATGCTTATTATGACAGGTAACAGTAACTTCGATAGTTATGATGACAAGTAACAGTAACTTCGATACTAATTATGACAAGTAACTGTAATTTCGATACTAATTATGACAGGTAACTGTAATTTCGATACTAATTATGACAGGTAACTGTAACTTCGATACTAATTATGACAGGTAACTGGAACTTCGATACTAATTATGACAAGTAACTGTAACTTCGTTACTAATTATGACAAGTAACTGTAATTTCGATACAAATTTTGGCAGGTAACTGTAACTTCGATATTAATTATGACAAGTAACTGTATCATCGTTACTAATTAAGACAAGTAACTGTAATTTCGTTACTAATTATGACAAGTAACTGTAGCTTCGATACTAATTATGACAGGTAACTGTAACTTCGTTACTAATTATGACAAGAAACTGTAATTTCGATACAAATTATGGCAGGTAACTGTACCTTCGATACTAATTATGACAGGTAACACTAACTTCGATACTAATTATGACAGAAAACAGAAACATCGATACTTATTATGACAGGTAACAGTGACTTCGATACTAATTATGGCAGGTAACTGTAACTTCGATACTAATTATGACAAATAACTCTAACTTCATTACAAATTATGACAAGTAACTGTAATTTCGATACAAATTATGGCAGGTAACTGTAACTTCGAGACTAATTATGACAGGTAAAAGTAACTTCGATACTAATTATGACAAGTAACAGTTACTTCGATCCTAATTATGACAAGTAACTGTAACTTCCAAACCAATTACGACAGGGAACTGTAACATCGTTACTAATTATGACAAGTAACTGTAACTTCGATACTAATTATGACAGGTAACAGTAAATTCGATACTAATTATGACAAGTAACAGTTACTTCGATACTAATTATGACAAGTAACTGTAACTACGAAACTAATTATGACAGGTAACTGTAACATCGTTACTAATTATAACATGTAACTGTAATCTCGATACAAATTATGGCAGGTAACTGTAACTTCGATACTAATTATGACAGGTAACAATAACTTCGATACTAATTATGACAAGTAACTGTAACTTCGATTCTTATTATGACAGGTAACAGTAACTTCGATACTAATTATGACAAGTAACTCTAACTTCATTACAAATTATGAAAAGTAACTGTAATTTCGATACAAATTATGGCAGGTAACTGTAACTTCGTAAATAATTATGGCAGGTAACTGTAACTTCGTAAATAATTATGGCAGGTAACTGTAATTTCGATACAAATTATGGCAGGTAACTGTAACTTCGATACTAATTATGACAGGTAACTGTAACTCCGATATTAATTATGACAAGTAACTCTAAATTCGTTACTAATTATGACAAGTAACTGTAATTTCGATACTAATTATGGCTGGTAACTGTAACTTCGTTACTAATTATGACAAGTAACTGTAATTTCGATACAAATTATGGCAGGTAACTGTAACTTCGATACTAATTATGACAAGTAACAGGAACTTCGATACTAATTATGACAAGTAACTGTAACTTCGAAACTAATTATGACAGGTAACTGTAACATCGATAATAATTATGACAAGTAACTGTAATTTCGATACAAATTATGGCAGGTAACTGTAACTTCGATACTAATTATGACAGCTAACAGAAACTTCGATACTAATTATGACAAGTAACTGTATCTTCGATACTAATTATGACAGGTAACTGTAACTTCGATACTAATTATGACAAATAACTCTAACTTCATTACAAATTATGACAAGTAACTGTAATTTCGATACAAATTATGGCAGGTAACTGTAACTTCGATGACAGGTAACTGTAACTTCGATACTTATTAAGACAAGTAACTGTAATTTCGATACAAATTATGGCAGGTAACTGTAACTTCGATACTTATTATGACAGGTAACAGTAACTTCGATAGTTATGATGACAAGTAACAGTAACTTCGATACTAATTATGACAAGTAACTGTAATTTCGATACTAATTATGACAGGTAACTGTAATTTCGATACTAATTATGACAGGTAACTGTTACTTCGATACTAATTATGACAGGTAACTGGAACTTCGATACTAATTATGACAAGTAACTGTAACTTCGTTACTAATTATGACATGTAACTGTAATTTCGATACAAATTTTGGCAGGTAACTGTAACTTCGATATTAATTATGACAAGTAACTGTAACTTCGTTACTAATTAAGACAAGTAACTGTAATTTCGATACAAATAATGGCAGGTAACTGTAACTTCGATACTAATTATGACAGGTAACTGTAACTTCCTTACTAATTATGACAAGTAACAGTTGCTTCGATACTAATTGTGACAAGTAACTGTAACTTCGAAACTAATTATGACAGGTAACTGTAACATCGTTACTAATTACGACAAGTAACTGTCATTTCGATACAAATAATGGCAGGTAACTGTAACTTCGATACTAATTATGACTGGTAACAGTAACTTCGGTACTGATTATGACAAGTAACTGTAACTTAGATACTAATTATGACAGGCAACAGTAACTTCGATACTAATTATGACAAGTAACTCTAACTTCATTACAAATTATGACAAGTATCTGTAATTTCGATACAAATTATGGCAGGTAACTGTAACTTCGTTACTAATTATGGCAGGTGACTGTAATTTCGATACAAATTATGGCAGGTAACAGTAACTACGATACTATATATGACAGGTAACTGTAACTCCGATACTAATTATGACAAGTAACTCTAACTTCGTTACTAATTATGACAAATAACTGTAATTTTGATAAAAATTATGGCAGGTAATTGTAACTTCGATACTTATTATGACAGGTAACAGTAACTTCGATACTAATTATGACAGGTAACTGTAACTTCGTTACTAATTATGAAAAGTAACCGTAATTTCGATACTTATTATGGCTGGTAACTGTAACTTCGTTACTAATTATGACAAGTAACTGTAATTTCGATACAAATTATGGCAGGTAACAGTAACTTCGATACTAATTATGACAGGTAACAGTAACTTCGATACTAATTATGACAAGTTACTGTAACTTCGATACTAATTATGACAGGTAACTGCAACTTCTTTACTAATTATGACAAGTAACTGTTATTTCGATACAAATTATGGCACGTAACTGTAATTTCGATACTAATTATGGCAGGTGACAGTAACATCGATACTAATTATGACAAGTTACAGTAACTTCGATACTAATTATGACAGAAAACAGTAACTTCGATACTTATTATGACAGGTAACAGTAACTTCGATACTAATTATGGCAGGTAACTGTAACTTCGATACTAATTCTGACAGGTACCTGTAACATCGTTACTAATTATGACAAGTAACTGTAATTTCGATACAAATTATGGCACGTAACTGTAATTTCGATACTAATTATGACAGGTAACTGTAACTTCGATTCTAATTATGACAAGTAACTCTAACTTCATTACAAATTATGACAAGTAACTGTAATTTCGATACAAATTATGGCAGGTAACTGTAACTTTGATATTAATTATGACAGGTAACTGCAACTTCGATACTAATTATAGCAGGTAACTGTAATTTCGATAATAATTATGGCACGTAACTGTAATTTCGATAATAATTATGACAGGTAACTGTAACTTCGTTACTAATTATGGCAGCTAACTGTAATTTCGTTACTAATAATGACAAGTAACTGTAGCTTCGATACTAATTATGACAGGTAACTGTAACTTCGCTACTAATTATGACAAGAAACTGTAATTTCGATACAAATTATGGCAGGTAACTGTACCTTCGATACTAATTATGACAGGTAACAGTAACTTCGATACTAATTATGACAGGAAACAGTAACTTCGATACTTATTATGACAGGTAACAGTAACTTCGATACTAATTATGACAGGTAACTGTAACTCCGTTACAAATTATGACAAGTAACTGTAATTTCGATACAAATTATTGCAGGTAACTGTAACTTCGATACTATTTATGACAGGTAACAGTTACTTCGATACTAATTATGACAAGTAACAGTAACTTCGATACTAATTATGACAGGTAACTGTAACTTCGAAACTAATTATGACAGGAACTGTAACATCGTTACTAATTATGACAAGTAACTGTAATTTCGATACAAATTATGGCAGGTAACTGTAACTTTGATATTAATTATGACAGGTTACAGTAACCTCGATACTAATTATGACAAGTAAGTGTATCTTCGATACTAATTATGACGGGTAACTGTAACTTCGATACTAATTATGACTAGTAACTCTAACTTCGTTACTAATTAGGACAAGTAACTGTAATTTTGATAAAAAATTATGGCAGGTAACTGTAACTTCGATACTAATTATGACAGGTAACAGTAACTTCAATACTTATTATGACAGGTAACCGTAACATCGTTACTAATTATGACAAGTAACTGTAATTTCGATACTAATTATGGCAGGTAACTGTAACATCGTTACTAATTATGAAAAGTAACTGTAATTTCGATACAAATTATGGCAGGTAACAATAACTTCGATACAAATTATGACAGGTAACAGTAACTTCGATACTAATTATGACAAGTAACAGTAACTTCGATACTAATTATGACAAGTAACTGAATTTCGATACAAATTATGACAGGTAACTGTAACTTCGTTACTAATTATGACAATTAACTGTAATTTCGATACAAATTATGGCACGTAACTGTAATTTCGATACTAATTATGGCAGGTGACAGTAACTTCGATACTAATTATGGCAGGTAAGAGTAACTTCGATAATGATTATGACAGGTAACTGTAACTTCGATACTAATTATGGCAGGTAACTGTAATTTCGATAATAATTATGGCACGTAACTGTAATTTCGATAATAATTATGACAGGTAACTGTAACTTCGTTACTAATTATGGCAGGTAACTGTAACTTCGTCATTTAGACTTTCACGGCCCGAGTTATTATTCATAATGTTGAATTTTGGGCTTATGCCGTGTTTTATTATATTGCAATTCGACGCGTTTCGAAAGAAACCATGTCTTTCATCGTCAGGAATAATCTGGAATACGACAATGTTGCTAAGAGAAAGCAACGAAGAACATATAGAAGGTGCCCAAAGATGGACGCCATTATAGCCCCATGTTAGGGACAACGGAAAGCAGCAGTGAATTACTTTCTCAGGGTTCTGATAATAGGTAGCCAGGATTCACTGAGATTGTAGCCGGTGTCGCGGTTGAAATTATCTGGGTGTTTACGTATTTCAACCGCCTCCCTGATGATTCTGGGACGATATTGCTTTATACGGGCAAGAACATCCACCCCTTGGAACATGACATCATGGCCAGGTGTTAAAGCATGATCGGCAACAGCTGATTTATCAGGTTGAATGAGCCTGATACATCTATTATGTTCCTTAATGCGAGTGCATATTGTTCTCGAAGTCTGCCCGATGTAAACCTTGCCACAAGTACAGGGAACTCTGTAGATACCCGGTTGTTGCAATTTAGGCAAACTGTCCTTAGTTGGTCGCAGGAGTTGCCTAATCTTAACAGAAGTTCCAAATACAGTCCGTATGTTGTATCGACGTAGGATTTTAGCAATACGATCCGTTGTGTTATGTATGTACGGAAGGTAAGCAGTTCCTCTTACATCTCTTTTCTCAACTGACGTCCTATTATTATTTGTTGGTTTCAGAACCGTAGAAATCAAAGCCTTGCTATAACCGTTGCTCTCAAAGGTGGTTCGCAGGGTGTTCATTTCTTCTTGTAAAGAAGACACTTCACAAATCCTCCTAGCCCTGGTAGTTAGAGTTGTAAGGATACCATGTTTCTGGGCAGGGTGATGGTGAGAACTTGCGTGGAGATATCTATTGGTGTGTGTTGGCTTACGAAAAACGCTGTGTCCTAAAGATCCATCCTCTTTCTTGGTGACGAGAACATCTAAAAAAGGTATTTTGCCGTCAGATTCCTTTTCCATGGTGAAACAAATAGAAGGGTGCTGGAGATTAAGGTGATCCAGGAAATGGCTAAGATTTTCCTCACCTTCCGTCCAAACAACGAACGTGTCATCCACATAACGCCACCAGATCTTCGGTTTGAAAGGAGCCGACGACAAAGCTTTCTCTTCAAAGTTCTCCATGAAGAAATTAGCCACAACAGGAGAGAGAGGACTACCCATGGCCACACCATCAGTCTGCTCATAAAAATTCCCATTCCATAGAAAGTAGGAGGAGGTCATGCAGTGATAAAAAAAGTCTTGTGATGTCTTCAGGAAAAAGTCCATTAATGAGAGACATAACACCATCAATAGGTACTCTCGTAAACAGAGACACCACGTCGAGACTCACTAGAATATCACCCGGCTGAAGTGTTATAGCTTTTAACTTTTCCACGAAGTGTGTGGAATCCTTAATGTACGAAGGCGTGTTACCCAGAAGCGGCTGAAGTAGTCTACCTAAGTATTTGGAAAGGGCATATGTAGGAGAACCAATCGTACTAACAATGGGTCTAAGAGGAACTTCGTCCTTATGTATTTTAGGAAGACCATAGAGTCTCGGAGGAATAGCATCCCCTGGAAGGAGAGTCTTCGCTGCATCCGCTGGAATAGATGATTGCTTGATCAATTTGACGGTGACATTTGAGTAGCGAGTAGTAGGATCACGACTATTAATCCTATATACAGGATCTGATAACAAAGACGAGATCTTGGAATCATTGGATAAGGTTGATTATGATTCCAAGATCTCGTCTTTGTTATCAGATCCTGTATATAGGATTAATAGTCGTGATCCTACTACTCGCTACTCAAATGTCACCGTCAAATTGATCAAGCAATCATCTATTCCAGCGGATGCAGCGAAGACTCTCCTTCCAGGGGATGCTATTCCTCCGAGACTCTATGGTCTTCCTAAAATACATAAGGACGAAGTTCCTCTTAGACCCATTGTTAGTACGATTGGTTCTCCTACATATGCCCTTTCCAAATACTTAGGTAGACTACTTCAGCCGCTTCTGGGTAACACGCCTTCGTACATTAAGGATTCCACACACTTCGTGGAAAAGTTAAAAGCTATAACACTTCAGCCGGGTGATATTCTAGTGAGTCTCGACGTGGTGTCTCTGTTTACGAGAGTACCTATTGATGGTGTTATGTCTCTCATTAATGGACTTTTTCCTGAAGACATCACAAGACTTTTTTATCACTGCATGACCTCCTCCTACTTTCTATGGAATGGGAATTTTTATGAGCAGACTGATGGTGTGGCCATGGGTAGTCCTCTCTCTCCTGTTGTGGCTAATTTCTTCATGGAGAACTTTGAAGAGAAAGCTTTGTCGTCGGCTCCTTTCAAACCGAAGATCTGGTGGCGTTATGTGGATGACACGTTCGTTGTTTGGACGGAAGGTGAGGAAAATCTTAGCCATTTCCTGGATCACCTTAATCTCCAGCACCCTTCTATTTGTTTCACCATGGAAAAGGAATCTGACGGCAAAATACCTTTTTTAGATGTTCTCGTCACCAAGAAAGAGGATGGATCTTTAGGACACAGCGTTTTTCGTAAGCCAACACACACCAATAGATATCTCCACGCAAGTTCTCACCATCACCCTGCCCAGAAACATGGTATCCTTACAACTCTAACTACCAGGGCTAGGAGGATTTGTGAAGTGTCTTCTTTACAAGAAGAAATGAACACCCTGCGAACCACCTTTGAGAGCAACGGTTATAGCAAGGCTTTGATTTCTACGGTTCTGAAACCAACAAATAATAATAGGACGTCAGTTGAGAAAAGAGATGTAAGAGGAACTGCTTACCTTCCGTACATACATAACACAACGGATCGTATTGCTAAAATCCTACGTCGATACAACATACGGACTGTATTTGGAACTTCTGTTAAGATTAGGCAACTCCTGCGACCAACTAAGGACAGTTTGCCTAAATTGCAACAACCGGGTATCTACAGAGTTCCCTGTACTTGTGGCAAGGTTTACATCGGGCAGACTTCGAGAACAATATGCACTCGCATTAAGGAACATAATAGATGTATCAGGCTCATTCAACCTGATAAATCAGCTGTTGCCGATCATGCTTTAACACCTGGCCATGATGTCATGTTCCAAGGGGTGGATGTTCTTGCCCGTATAAAGCAATATCGTCCCAGAATCATCAGGGAGGCGGTTGAAATACGTAAACACCCAGATAATTTCAACCGCGACACCGGCTACAATCTCAGTGAATCCTGGCTACCTATTATCAGAACCCTGAGAAAGTAATTCACTGCTGCTTTCCGTTGTCCCTAACATGGGGCTATAATGGCGTCCATCTTTGGGCACCTTCTATATGTTCTTCGTTGCTTTCTCTTAGCAACATTGTCGTATTCCAGATTATTCCTGACGATGAAAGACATGGTTTCTTTCGAAACGCGTCGAATTGCAATATAATAAAACACGGCATAAGCCCAAAATTCAACATTATGAATAACTGTAACTTCGTTACTAATTATGACAAGTAACTGTAGCTTCGATACTAATTATGACAGGTAACGGTAACTTCGTTGCTAATTATGACAAGAAACTGTAATTTCGATACAAATTATGGCAGGTAACTGTAACTTTGATATTAATTATGACAGGTTACAGTAACCTCGATACTAATTATGACAAGTAAGTGTATCTTCGATACTAATTATGACGGGTAACTGTAACTTCGATACTAATTATGACTAGTAACTCTAACTTCGTTACTAATTAGGACAAGTAACTGTAATTTTGATAAAAAATTATGGCAGGTAACTGTAACTTCGATACTAATTATGACAGGTAACAGTAACTTCAATACTTATTATGACAGGTAACCGTAACATCGTTACTAATTATGACAAGTAACTGTAATTTCGATACTAATTATGGCAGGTAACTGTAACATCGTTACTAATTATGAAAAGTAACTGTAATTTCGATACAAATTATGGCAGGTAAATATAACTTCGATACAAATTATGACAGGTAACAGTAACTTCGATACTAATTATGACAGGTAACAGTAACTTCGTTACTAATTATGACAAGTAACTGTAATTTCGATAAAGTTATGGCAGGTATCTGTAACTTCGTTACTAATTATGGCAGGAAACTGTAATTTCGATACAAATTATGGCAGGTAAGAGTAACTTCGATAATGATTATGACAGGTAACTGTAACTTCGATACTAATTATGGCAGGTAACTGTAATTTCGATAATAATTATGGCACGTAACTGTAATTTCGATAATAATTATGACAGGTAACTGTAACTTCGTTACTAATTATGGCAGGTAACTGTAATTTCGTTACTAATTATGACAAGTAACTGTAGCTTCGATACTAATTATGACAGGTAACGGTAACTTCGTTGCTAATTATGACAAGAAACTGTAATTTCGATACAAATTATGGCAGGTAACTGTAACATCGATAATAATTATGACAGGTAACAGTAACTTCGATACTAATTATGACAGAAAACAGTAACTTCGATACTTATTATGACAGGTAACAGTAACTTCGATAATAATTATGGCAGGTAACTGTAATTTCGATACAAATTATGGCAGGTAACTGTAACTTCGTTACTAATTATGACAAGTAACTGTAATTTCGATACAAAATATGGCAGGTAACAGTAACTTCGATACTAATTATGACAGGTAACAGTAACTTCGATACTAATTATGACAAGTTACTGTAACTTCGATAGTAATTATGACAGGTTACAGTAACTTCGATACTAATTATGACAGGTAACAGTAACTTCGTTACTAATTATGACAAGTAACTGTTAATTCGATACAAATTATGGAAGGTAACTGTAATTTCGATACTAATTATGGCAGGTGACAGTAACTTCGATACTAATTACGACAATTTACTGTAACTTCGATACTAATTATGACAGGTAACTGTAACTTCGTTACTAATTATGACAAGTAACTGTTAATTCGATACAAATTATGGCAGGTAACTGTAACTTCGATACTAATTATGACAGGTAACTGTAACTCCGATACTAATCATGACAAGTAACTCTAAATTCCTTACTAATTATGACAAGTAACTGTAATTTCGATACTAATAATGGCTGGTAACTGTAACTTCGTTACTAATTATGACAGGTAACTGTAATTACGATACAAATTATGGCAGGTAACTGTAACTTCGATACTAATTATGACAAGTAACAGGAACTTCGATACTAATTATGACAAGTAACTGTAACTTCGAAACTAATTATGACAGGTAACTGTAACATCGATAATAATTATGACAAGTAACTGTAATTTCGATACAAATTATGGCAGGTAACTGTAACTTCGATACTAATTATGACAGGTAACAGAAACTTCGATACTAATTATGACAAGTAACTGTATCTTCGATACTAATTATGACAGGTAACTGTAACTTCGATACTAATTATGACAAGTAACTCTAACTTCCTTACAAATTATGACAAGTAACTGTAATTTCGATACAAATTATGGCAGGTAACTGTAACTTCGATGACAGGTAACTGTATCTTCGATACTTATTAAGACAAATAACTGCAATTTCGATACAAATTATGGTAGGTAACTGTAACTTCGATACTTATTATGACAGGTAACAGTAACTTCGATAGTAATGATGACAAGTAACAGTAACTTCGATACTAATTATGACAAGTAACTGAAATTTCGATACTAATTATGACAGGTAACTGTAATTTCGATACTAATTATGACAGGTAACTGTAACTTCGATACTAATTATGACAAGTAACTGTAATTTCGATACAAATTTTGGCAGGTAACTGTAACTTCCATATTAATTATGACAAGTAACTGTAACATCGTTACTAATTATGACAAGTAACTGTAATTTCGATACAAATAATGGCAGGTAACTGTAACTTCGATACTATTTATGACAGGTAAAAGTAACTTCAATACTAATTATGACAGGTAACTGTAACTTTGCTACTAATTATGACAAGTAACTGTAATTTCGAAACAAATTATGACAGGTAACTGTAACTTTGTTAATAATTATGACAAGTAACTGTAATTTCGATACAAATTATGGCAGGTAACTGTAACTTCGATACTTATTATGACAGGTAACAGTAACTTCGATAGTTATGATGACAAGTAACAGTAACTTCGATACTAATTATGACAATTAACTGTAATTTCGATACTAATTATGACAGGTAACTGTAATTTCGATACTAATTATGACAGGTAACTGTAACTTCGTTACTAATTATGACAAGTAACTGTAATTTCGATACAAATTTTGGCAGGTAACTGTAACTTCGATATTAATTATGACAAGTAACTGTATCATCGTTACTAATTAAGACAAGTAACTGTAATTTCGTTACTAATTATGACAAGTAACTGTAGCTTCGATACTAATTATGACAGGTAACTGTAACTTCGTTACTAATTATGACAACAAACTGTAATTTCGATACAAATTATGGCAGGTAACTGTACCTTCGATACTAATTATGACAGGTAACACTAACTTCGATACTAATTATGACAGAAAACAGAAACATCGATACTTATTATGACAGGTAACAGTGACTTCGATACTAATTATGGCAGGTAACTGTAACTTCGATACTAATTATGACAGGTAACTGTAACTTCGATACTAATTATGACAAATAACTCTAACTTCATTACAAATTATGACAAGTAACTGTAATTTCGATACAAATTATGGCAGGTAACTGTAACTTCGAGACTAATTATGACAGGTAAAAGTAACGTCGATACTAATTATGACAAGTAACAGTTACTTCGATACTAATTATGACAAGTAACTGTAACTTCCAAACCAATTACGACAGATAACTGTAACATCGTTACTAATTATGACAAGTAACTGTAACTTCGATACTAATTATGACAGGTAACAATATATTCGATACTAATTATGACAAGTAACAGTTACTTCGATACTAATTATGACAAGTAACTGTAACTACGAAACTAATTATGACAGGTAACTGTAACATCGTTACTAATTATGACATGTAACTGTAATCTCGATACAAATTATGGCAGGTAACTGTAACTTCGATACTAATTATGACAGGTAACAGTAACTTCGATACTAATTATGACAAGTAACTGTAACTTCGATACTTATTATGACAGGTAACAGTAACTTCGATACTAATTATGACAAGTAACTCTAACTTCATTACAAATTATGAAAAATAACTGTAATTTCGATACAAATTATGGCAGGTAACTGTAACTTCGTAAATAATTATGGCAGGTAACTGTAACTTCGTAAATAATTATGGCAGGTAACTGTAATTTCGATACAAATTATGGCAGGTACCTGTAACTTCGATACTAATTATGACAGGTAACTGTAACTCCGATATTAATTATGACAAGTAACTCTAAATTCGTTACTAATTATGACAAGTAACTGTAATTTCGATACTAATTATGGCTGGTAACTGTAACTTCGTTACTAATTATGACAAGTAACTGTAATTTCGATACAAATTATGGCAGGTAACTGTAACTTCGATACTAATTATGACAAGTAACAGGAACTTCGATACTAATTAAGACAAGTAACTGTAACTTCGAAACTAATTATGACAGGTAACTGTAACATCGATAATAATTATGACAAGTAACTGTAATTTCGATACAAATTATGGCAGGTAACTGTAACTTCGATACTAATTATGACAGCCAACAGAAACTTCGATACTAATTATGACAAGTAACTGTATCTTCGATACTAATTATGACAGGTAACTGTAACTTCGATACTAATTATGACAAATAACTCTAACTTCATTACAAATTATGACAAGTAACTGTAATTTCGATACAAATTATGGCAGGTAACTGTAACTTCGATGACAGGTAACTGTAACTTCGATACTTATTAAGACAAGTAACTGTAATTTCGATACAAATTATGGCAGGTAACTGTAACTTCGATACTTATTATGACAGGTAACAGTAACTTCGATAGTTATGATGACAAGTAACAGTAACTTCGATACTAATTATGACAAGTAACTGTAATTTCGATACTAATTATGACAGGTAACTGTAATTTCGATACTAATTATGACAGGTAACTGTAACTTCGATACTAATTATGACAGGTAACTGGAACTTCGATACTAATTATGACAAGTAACTGTAACTTCGTTACTAATTATGACAAGTAACTGTAATTTCGATACAAATTTTGGCAGGTAACTGTAACTTCGATATTAATTATGACATGTAACTGTAACTTCGTTACTAATTAAGACAAGTAACTGTAATTTCGATACAAATAATGGCAGGTAACTGTAACTTCGATACTAATTATGACAGGTAACTGTAACTTCCTTACTAATTATGACAAGTAACTGTAATTTCGATACTAATTATGACAGGCAACTGTAACTTCGATATTAATTATGACAAGTAACTGTAACTTCGTTACTAATTATGAGAAGTAACTGTAATTTCGATACAAATTATGGCAGGTAACTGTAACTTCGAGACTAATTATGACAGGTAACAGTAACTTCGATACTAATTATGACAAGTAACAGTTGCTTCGATGCTAATTGTGACAAGTAACTGTAACTTCGAAACTAATTATGACAGGTAACTGTAACATCGTTACTAATTATGACAAGGAACTGTCATTTCGATACAAATAATGGCAGGTAACTGTAACTTCGATACTAATTATGACTGGTAACAGTAACTTCGGTACTGATTATGACAAGTAACTGTAACTTAGATACTAATTATTACAGGCAACAGTAACTTCGATACTAATTATGACAAGTAACTCTAACTTCATTACAAATTATGACAAGTATCTGTAATTTCGATACAAATTATGGCAGGTAACTGTAACTTCGTTACTAATTATGGCAGGTGACTGTAATTTCGATACAAATTATGGCAGGTAACAGTAACTACGATACTATATATGACAGGTAACTGTAACTCCGATACTAATTATGACAAATAACTCTACCTTCGTTACTAATTATGACAAATAACTGTAATTTTGATAAAAATTATGGCAGGTAATTGTAACTTCGATACTAATTATGACAGGTAACAGTAACTTCGATACTAATTATGACAGGTAACTGTAACTTCGTTACTAATTATGAAAAATAACTGTAATTTCGATACTTATTATGGCTGGTAACTGTAACTTCGTTACTAATTATGACAAGTAACTGTAATTTCGATGCAAATTATGGCAGGTAACAGTAACTTCGATACTAATGATGACAGAAAACAGTAACTTCGATACTAATTATGGCAGGTAACAGTAACTTCGATACTAATTATGGCAGGTAACTGTAAGTTCGATACTAATTATGACAGTTAACTGTAACTTCGTTACTAATTGTGACAAGTAACTGTAATATCGATACAAATTATGGCAGGTAACAGTAACTTCGATACTAATTATGACAGGTAACAGTAACTTCGATACTAATTATGACAAGTTACTGTAACTTCGATACTAATTATGACAGGTAACTGCAACTTCTTTACTAATTATGACAAGTAACTGTTATTTCGATACAAATTATGGCACGTAACTGTAATTTCGATACCAATTATGGCAGGTGACAGTAACATCGATACTAATTATGACAAGTTACAGTAACTTCGATACTAATTATGACAGAAAACAGTAACTTCGATACTTATTATGACAGGTAACAGTAACTTCGATACTAATTATGGCAGGTAACTGTAACTTCGATACTAATTCTGACAGGTACCTGTAACTTCGTTACTAATTATGACAAGTAACTGTAATTTCGATACAAATTATGGCACGTAACTGTAATTTCGATACTAATTATGACAGGTAACTGTAACTTCGATTCTAATTATGACAAGTAACTCTAACTTCATTACAAATTATGACAAGTAACTGTAATTTCGATACAAATTATGGCAGGTAACTGTAACTTTGATATTAATTATGACAGGTAACTGCAACTTCGATACTAATTATGGCAGGTAACTGTAATTTCGATAATAATTATGGCACGTAACTGTAATTTCGATAATAATTATGACAGGTAACTGTAACTTCGTTACTAATTATGGCAGCTAACTGTAATTTCATTACTAATAATGACAAGTAACTGTAGCTTCGATACTAATTATGACAGGTAACTGTAACTTCGCTACTAATTATGACAAGAAACTGTAATTTCGATACAAATTATGGCAGGTAACTGTACCTTCGATACTAATTATGACAGGTAACAGTAATTTCGATACTAATTATGACAGGAAACAGTAACTTCGATACTTATTATGACAGGTAACAGTAACTTCGATACTAATTATGACAGGTAACTGTAACTCCGTTACAAATTATGACAAGTAACTGTAATTTCGATACAAATTATTGCAGGTAACTGTAACTTCGATACTATTTATGACAGGTAACAGTTACTTCGATACTAATTATGACAAGTAACAGTAACTTCGATACTAATTATGACAGGTAACTGTAACTTCGAAACTAATTATGACAGGAACTGTAACATCGGTACTAATTATGACAAGTAACTGTAATTTTGATACAAATTATGGCAGGTAACTGTAACTTTGATATTAATTATGACAGGTTACAGTAACCTCGATACTAAATATGACAAGTAAGTGTATCTTCGATACTAATTATGACGGGTAACTGTAACTTCGATACTAATTATGACTAGTAACTCTAACTTCGTTACTAATTAGGACAAGTAACTGTAATTTTGATAAAAAATTATGGCAGGTAACTGTAACTTCGATACTAATTATGACAGGTAACAGTAACTTCAATACTTATTATGACAGGTAACCGTAACATCGTTACTAATTATGACAAGTAACTGTAATTTCGATACTAATTATGTCAGGTAACTGTAACATCGTTACTAATTATGAAAAGTAACTGTAATTTCGATACAAATTATGGCAGGTAACAATAACTTCGATACAAATTATGACAGGAAACAGTAACTTCGATACTAATTATGACAGGTAACAGTAACTTCGTTACTAATTATGACAAGTAACTGTAATTTCGATACAAATTATGACAGGTAACTGTAACTTCGTTACTAATTATGACAATTAACTGTAATTTCGATACAAATTATGGCACGTAACTGTAATTTCGATACTAATTATGGCAGGTGACAGTAACTTCGATACTAATTATGGCAGGTAAGAGTAACTTCGATAATGATTATGACAGGTAACTGTAACTTCGATACTAATTATGGCAGGTAACTGTAATTTCGATAATAATTATGGCACGTAACTGTAATTTCGATAATAATTATGACAGGTAACTGTAACTTCGTTACTTATTATGGCAGGTAACTGTAACTTCGTTACTAATTATGACAAGTAACTGTAGCTTCGATACTAATTATGACAGGTAACGGTAACTTCGTTGCTAATTATGACAAGAAACTGTAATTTCGATACAAATTATGGCAGGTAACTGTAACATCGATACTAATTATGACAGGTAACAGTAACTTCGATACTAATTATGACAGAAAACAGTAACTTCGATACTTATTATGACAGGTAACAGTAACTTCGATACTAATTAAGGCAGGTAACTGTAATTTCGATACAAATTATGGCAGGTAACTGTATCTTCGTTACTAATTATGACAAGTAACTGTAATTTCGATACAAAATATGGCAGGTAACAGTAACTTCGATACTAATTATGACAGGTAACAGTAACTTCGATACTAATTATGACAAGTTACTGTAACTTCGATACTTATTATGACAGGTAACTGTAACTTCGTTACTAATTATGACAAGTTACTGTCATTTCGATACAAATAATGGCAGGTAACTGTAACTTCGATACTAATTATGACTGGTAACAGTAACATCGGTACTGATTATGACAAGTAACTGTAACTTAGATACTAATTATGACAGGCAACAGTAACTTCGATACTAATTATGACAAGTAACTCTAACTTCATTACAAATTATGACAAGTATCTATAATTTCGATACAAATTATGGCAGGTAACTGTAACTTCGTTACTAATTATGGCAGGTGACTGTAATTTCGATACAAATTATGGCAGGTAACAGTAACTACGATACTATATATGACAGGTAACTGTAACTCCGATACTAATTATGACAAGTAACTCTAACTTCGTTACTAATTATGACAAATAACTGTAATTTTGATAAAAATTATGGCAGGTAATTGTAACTTCGATACTAATTATGACAGGTAACAGTAACTTCGATACTAATTATGACAGGTAACTGTAACTTCGTTACTAATTATGAGAAGTAACTGTAATTTCGATACTTATTATGGCTGGTAACTGTAACTTCGTTACTAATTATGACAAGTAACTGTAATTTCGATACAAATTATGGCAGGTAACAGTAACTTCGATACTAATGATGACAGAAAACAGTAACTTCGATACTAATTATGGCAGGTAACAGTAACTTCGATACTAATTATGGCAGGTAACTGTAAGTTCGATACTAATTATGACAGTTAACTGTAACTTCGTTACTAATTGTGACAAGTAACTGTAATTTCGGTACAAATTATGGCAGGTAACAGTAACTTCGATACTAATTATGACAGGTAACAGTAACTTCGATACTAATTATGACAAGTTACTGTAACTTCGATACTAATTATGACAGGTAACTGCAACTTCTTTACTAATTATGACAAGTAACTGTTATTTCGATACAAATTATGGCACGTTACTGTAATTTCGATACTAATTATGGCAGGTGACAGTAACATCGATACTAATTATGACAAGTTACAGAAACTTCGATACTAATTATGACAGAAAACAGTAACTTCGATACTTATTATGACAGGTAACAGTAACTTAGATACTAATTATGGCAGGTAACTGTAACTTCGATACTAATTCTGACAGGTACCTGTAACGTCGTTACTAATTATGACAAGTAACTGTAATTTCGATACAAATTATGGCACGTAACTGTATATTCGATACTAATTATGACAGGTAACTGTAACTTCGATTCTAATTATGACAAGTAACTCTAACTTCATTACAAATTATGACAAGTAACTGTAATTTCGATACAAATTATGGCAGGTAACTGTAACGTTGATATTAATTATGACAGGTAACTGCAACTTCGATACTAATTATGGCAGGTAACTGTAATTTCGATAATAATTATGGCACGTAACTGTAATTTCGATAATAATTATGACAGGTAACTGTAACTTCGTTACTAATTATGGCAGGTAACTGTAATTTCGTTACTAATAATGACATGTAACTGTAGCTTCGATACTAATTATGACAGGTAACTGTAACTTCGCTACTAATTATGACAAGAAATTGTAATTTCGATACAAATTATGGCAGGTAACTGTACCTTCGATACTAATTATGACAGGTAACAGTAACTTCGATACTAATTATGACAGGAAACAGTAACTTCGATACTTATTATGACAGGTAACAGTAACTTCGATACTAATTATGACAGGTAACTGTAACTCCGTTACAAATTATGACAAGTAACTGTAATTTCGATACAAATTATTGCAGGTAACTGTAACTTCGATACTATTTATGACAGGTAACAGTTACTTCGATACTAATTATGACAAGTAACAGTAACTTCGATACTAATTATGACAGGTAACTGTAACTTCGAAACTAATTATGACAGGAACTGTAACATCGTTACTAATTATGACAAGTAACTGTAATTTCGATACAAATTATGGCAGGTAACTGTAACTTTGATATTAATTATGACAGGTTACAGTAACCTCGATACTAATTATGACAAGTAAGTGTATCTTCGATACTAATTATGACGGGTAACTGTAACTTCGATACTAATTATGACTAGTAACTCTAACTTCGTTACTAATTAGGACAAGTAACTGTAATTTTGATAAAAAATTATGGCAGGTAACTGTAACTTCGATGCTAATTATGACAGGTAACAGTAACTTCAATACTTATTATGACAGGTAACCGTAACATCGTTACTAATTATGACAAGTAACTATAATTTCGATACTAATTATGGCAGGTAACTGTAACATCGTTACTAATTATGAAAAGTAACTGTAATTTCGATACAAATTATGGCAGGTAACAATAACTTCGATACAAATTATGACAGGTAACAGTAACTTCGATACTAATTATGACAGGTAACAGTAACTTCGTTACTAATTATGACAAGTAACTGTAATTTCGATACAAATTATGACAGGTAACTGTAACTTCGTTACTAATTATGACAATTAACTGTAATTTCGATACAAATTATGGCACGTAACTGTAATTTCGATACTAATTATGGCAGGTGACAGTAACTTCGATACTAATTATGGCAGGTAAGAGTAACTTCGATAATGATTATGACAGGTAACTGTAACTTCGATACTAATTATGGCAGGTAACTGTAATTTCGATAATAATTATGGCACGTAACTGTAATTTCGATAATAATTATGACAGGTAACTGTAACTTCGTTACTAATTATGGCAGGTAACTGTAATTTCGTTACTAATTATGACAAGTAACTGTAGCTTCGATACTAATTATGACAGGTAACGGTAACTTCGTTGCTAATTATGACAAGAAACTGTAATTTCGATACAAATTATGGCAGGTAACTGTAACATCGATACTAATTATGACAGGTAACAGTAACTTCGATACTAATTATGACAGAAAACAGTAACTTCGATACTTATTATGACAGGTAACAGTAACTTCGATACTAATTATGGCAGGTAACTGTAATTTCGATACAAATTATGGCAGGTAACTGTAACTTCGTTACTAATTATGACAAGTAACTGTAATTTCGATACAAAATATGGCAGGTAACAGTAACTTCGATACTAATTATGACAGGTAACAGTAACTTCGATACTAATTATGACAAGTTACTGTAACTTCAATACTAATTATGACAGGTAACTGTAACTTCGTTACTAATTATGACAAGTAACTGTTATTTCGATACAAATTATGGCACGTAACTGTAATTTCGATACTAATTATGGCAGGTGACAGTAACTTCGATACTAATTATGACAAGTTACTGTAACTTCGATACTAATTATGACAGGTAACTGTAACTTCGTTACTAATTATGACAAGTAACTGTTATTTCGATACAAATTATGGCAGGTAACTGTAACTTCGATACTAATTATGACAGGTAACTGTAACTCCGATACTAGTTATGACAATAACTCTATATTCCTTACTAAAAATGACAAGTAACTGTAATTTCGATACTAATTATGGCTGGTAACTGTAACTTCGTTACTAATTATGACAAGTAACTGTAATTACGATACAAATTATGGCAGGTAACTGTAACTTCGATACTTTTTATGACAGGTAACAGTAACTTCGATACTAATTATGGCAGGTAACTGTAACTTCGATACTAATTCTGACAGGTACCTGTAACTTCGTTACTAATTATGACAAGTAACTGTAATTTCGATACAAATTATGGCACGTAACTGTAATTTCGATACTAATTATGACAGGTAACTGTAACTTCGATTCTAATTATGACAAGTAACTCTAACTTCATTACAAATTATGACAAGTAACTGTAATTTCGATACAAATTATGGCAGGTAACTGTAACTTTGATATTAATTATGACAGGTAACTGCAACTTCGATACTAATTATGGCAGGTAACTGTAATTTCGATAATAATTATGGCACGTAACTGTAATTTCGATAATAATTATGACAGGTAACTGTAACTTCGTTACTAATTATGGCAGCTAACTGTAATTTCATTACTAATAATGACAAGTAACTGTAGCTTCGATACTAATTATGACAGGTAACTGTAACTTCGCTACTAATTATGACAAGAAACTGTAATTTCGATACAAATTATGGCAGGTAACTGTACCTTCGATACTAATTATGACAGGTAACAGTAATTTCGATACTAATTATGACAGGAAACAGTAACTTCGATACTTATTATGACAGGTAACAGTAACTTCGATACTAATTATGACAGGTAACTGTAACTCCGTTACAAATTATGACAAGTAACTGTAATTTCGATACAAATTATTGCAGGTAACTGTAACTTCGATACTATTTATGACAGGTAACAGTTACTTCGATACTAATTATGACAAGTAACAGTAACTTCGATACTAATTATGACAGGTAACTGTAACTTCGAAACTAATTATGACAGGAACTGTAACATCGGTACTAATTATGACAAGTAACTGTAATTTTGATACAAATTATGGCAGGTAACTGTAACTTTGATATTAATTATGACAGGTTACAGTAACCTCGATACTAAATATGACAAGTAAGTGTATCTTCGATACTAATTATGACGGGTAACTGTAACTTCGATACTAATTATGACTAGTAACTCTAACTTCGTTACTAATTAGGACAAGTAACTGTAATTTTGATAAAAAATTATGGCAGGTAACTGTAACTTCGATACTAATTATGACAGGTAACAGTAACTTCAATACTTATTATGACAGGTAACCGTAACATCGTTACTAATTATGACAAGTAACTGTAATTTCGATACTAATTATGTCAGGTAACTGTAACATCGTTACTAATTATGAAAAGTAACTGTAATTTCGATACAAATTATGGCAGGTAACAATAACTTCGATACAAATTATGACAGGAAACAGTAACTTCGATACTAATTATGACAGGTAACAGTAACTTCGTTACTAATTATGACAAGTAACTGTAATTTCGATACAAATTATGACAGGTAACTGTAACTTCGTTACTAATTATGACAATTAACTGTAATTTCGATACAAATTATGGCACGTAACTGTAATTTCGATACTAATTATGGCAGGTGACAGTAACTTCGATACTAATTATGGCAGGTAAGAGTAACTTCGATAATGATTATGACAGGTAACTGTAACTTCGATACTAATTATGGCAGGTAACTGTAATTTCGATAATAATTATGGCACGTAACTGTAATTTCGATAATAATTATGACAGGTAACTGTAACTTCGTTACTTATTATGGCAGGTAACTGTAACTTCGTTACTAATTATGACAAGTAACTGTAGCTTCGATACTAATTATGACAGGTAACGGTAACTTCGTTGCTAATTATGACAAGAAACTGTAATTTCGATACAAATTATGGCAGGTAACTGTAACATCGATACTAATTATGACAGGTAACAGTAACTTCGATACTAATTATGACAGAAAACAGTAACTTCGATACTTATTATGACAGGTAACAGTAACTTCGATACTAATTAAGGCAGGTAACTGTAATTTCGATACAAATTATGGCAGGTAACTGTATCTTCGTTACTAATTATGACAAGTAACTGTAATTTCGATACAAAATATGGCAGGTAACAGTAACTTCGATACTAATTATGACAGGTAACAGTAACTTCGATACTAATTATGACAAGTTACTGTAACTTCGATACTTATTATGACAGGTAACTGTAACTTCGTTACTAATTATGACAAGTTACTGTCATTTCGATACAAATAATGGCAGGTAACTGTAACTTCGATACTAATTATGACTGGTAACAGTAACATCGGTACTGATTATGACAAGTAACTGTAACTTAGATACTAATTATGACAGGCAACAGTAACTTCGATACTAATTATGACAAGTAACTCTAACTTCATTACAAATTATGACAAGTATCTATAATTTCGATACAAATTATGGCAGGTAACTGTAACTTCGTTACTAATTATGGCAGGTGACTGTAATTTCGATACAAATTATGGCAGGTAACAGTAACTACGATACTATATATGACAGGTAACTGTAACTCCGATACTAATTATGACAAGTAACTCTAACTTCGTTACTAATTATGACAAATAACTGTAATTTTGATAAAAATTATGGCAGGTAATTGTAACTTCGATACTAATTATGACAGGTAACAGTAACTTCGATACTAATTATGACAGGTAACTGTAACTTCGTTACTAATTATGAGAAGTAACTGTAATTTCGATACTTATTATGGCTGGTAACTGTAACTTCGTTACTAATTATGACAAGTAACTGTAATTTCGATACAAATTATGGCAGGTAACAGTAACTTCGATACTAATGATGACAGAAAACAGTAACTTCGATACTAATTATGGCAGGTAACAGTAACTTCGATACTAATTATGGCAGGTAACTGTAAGTTCGATACTAATTATGACAGTTAACTGTAACTTCGTTACTAATTGTGACAAGTAACTGTAATTTCGGTACAAATTATGGCAGGTAACAGTAACTTCGATACTAATTATGACAGGTAACAGTAACTTCGATACTAATTATGACAAGTTACTGTAACTTCGATACTAATTATGACAGGTAACTGCAACTTCTTTACTAATTATGACAAGTAACTGTTATTTCGATACAAATTATGGCACGTTACTGTAATTTCGATACTAATTATGGCAGGTGACAGTAACATCGATACTAATTATGACAAGTTACAGTAACTTCGATACTAATTATGACAGAAAACAGTAACTTCGATACTTATTATGACAGGTAACAGTAACTTAGATACTAATTATGGCAGGTAACTGTAACTTCGATACTAATTCTGACAGGTACCTGTAACGTCGTTACTAATTATGACAAGTAACTGTAATTTCGATACAAATTATGGCACGTAACTGTATATTCGATACTAATTATGACAGGTAACTGTAACTTCGATTCTAATTATGACAAGTAACTCTAACTTCATTACAAATTATGACAAGTAACTGTAATTTCGATACAAATTATGGCAGGTAACTGTAACGTTGATATTAATTATGACAGGTAACTGCAACTTCGATACTAATTATGGCAGGTAACTGTAATTTCGATAATAATTATGGCACGTAACTGTAATTTCGATAATAATTATGACAGGTAACTGTAACTTCGTTACTAATTATGGCAGGTAACTGTAATTTCGTTACTAATAATGACATGTAACTGTAGCTTCGATACTAATTATGACAGGTAACTGTAACTTCGCTACTAATTATGACAAGAAATTGTAATTTCGATACAAATTATGGCAGGTAACTGTACCTTCGATACTAATTATGACAGGTAACAGTAACTTCGATACTAATTATGACAGGAAACAGTAACTTCGATACTTATTATGACAGGTAACAGTAACTTCGATACTAATTATGACAGGTAACTGTAACTCCGTTACAAATTATGACAAGTAACTGTAATTTCGATACAAATTATTGCAGGTAACTGTAACTTCGATACTATTTATGACAGGTAACAGTTACTTCGATACTAATTATGACAAGTAACAGTAACTTCGATACTAATTATGACAGGTAACTGTAACTTCGAAACTTATTATGACAGGAACTGTAACATCGTTACTAATTATGACAAGTAACTGTAATTTCGATACAAATTATGGCAGGTAACTGTAACTTTGATATTAATTATGACAGGTTACAGTAACCTCGATACTAATTATGACAAGTAAGTGTATCTTCGATACTAATTATGACGGGTAACTGTAACTTCGATACTAATTATGACTAGTAACTCTAACTTCGTTACTAATTAGGACAAGTAACTATAATTTTGATAAAAAATTATGGCAGGTAACTGTAACTTCGATGCTAATTATGACAGGTAACAGTAACTTCAATACTTATTATGACAGGTAACCGTAACATCGTTACTAATTATGACAAGTAACTATAATTTCGATACTAATTATGGCAGGTAACTGTAACATCGTTACTAATTATGAAAAGTAACTGTAATTTCGATACAAATTATGGCAGGTAACAATAACTTCGATACAAATTATGACAGGTAACAGTAACTTCGATACTAATTATGACAGGTAACAGTAACTTCGTTACTAATTATGACAAGTAACTGTAATTTCGATACAAATTATGACAGGTAACTGTAACTTCGTTACTAATTATGACAATTAACTGTAATTTCGATACAAATTATGGCACGTAACTGTAATTTCGATACTAATTATGGCAGGTGACAGTAACTTCGATACTAATTATGGCAGGTAAGAGTAACTTCGATAATGATTATGACAGGTAACTGTAACTTCGATACTAATTATGGCAGGTAACTGTAATTTCGATAATAATTATGGCACGTAACTGTAATTTCGATAATAATTATGACAGGTAACTGTAACTTCGTTACTAATTATGGCAGGTAACTGTAATTTCGTTACTAATTATGACAAGTAACTGTAGCTTCGATACTAATTATGACAGGTAACGGTAACTTCGTTGCTAATTATGACAAGAAACTGTAATTTCGATACAAATTATGGCAGGTAACTGTAACATCGATACTAATTATGACAGGTAACAGTAACTTCGATACTAATTATGACAGAAAACAGTAACTTCGATACTTATTATGACAGGTAACAGTAACTTCGATACTAATTATGGCAGGTAACTGTAATTTCGATACAAATTATGGCAGGTAACTGTAACTTCGTTACTAATTATGACAAGTAACTGTAATTTCGATACAAAATATGGCAGGTAACAGTAACTTCGATACTAATTATGACAGGTAACAGTAACTTCGATACTAATTATGACAAGTTACTGTAACTTCAATACTAATTATGACAGGTAACTGTAACTTCGTTACTAATTATGACAAGTAACTGTTATTTCGATACAAATTATGGCACGTAACTGTAATTTCGATACTAATTATGGCAGGTGACAGTAACTTCGATACTAATTATGACAAGTTACTGTAACTTCGATACTAATTATGACAGGTAACTGTAACTTCGTTACTAATTATGACAAGTAACTGTTATTTCGATACAAATTATGGCAGGTAACTGTAACTTCGATACTAATTATGACAGGTAACTGTAACTCCGATACTAGTTATGACAATAACTCTATATTCCTTACTAAAAATGACAAGTAACTGTAATTTCGATACTAATTATGGCTGGTAACTGTAACTTCGTTACTAATTATGACAAGTAACTGTAATTACGATACAAATTATGGCAGGTAACTGTAACTTCGATACTTTTTATGACAAGTAACAGGAACTTCGATACTAATTATGACAAGTAACTGTAACTTTGAAAATAATTATGACAGGTAACTGTAACATCGATAATAATTATGACAAGTAACTGTAATTTCGATACAAATTATGGCAGGTAACTGTAACTTCGATACTAATTATGACAGGTAACAGAAACTTCGATACTAATTATGACAAGTAACTGTATCTTCGATACTAATTATGACAGGTAACTGTAACTTCGATACTAATTATGACAAGTAACTCTAACTTCATTACAAATTATGACAAGTAACTGTAATTTCGATACAAATTATGGCAGGTAACTGTAACTTCGATGACAGGTAACTGTAACTTCGATACTTATTAAGACAAATAACTGCAATTTCGATACAAATTATGGCAGGTAACTGTAACATCGATACTTATTATGACAGGTAACAGTAACTTCGATAGTAATGATGACAAGTAACAGTAACTTCGATACTAATTATGACAAGTAACTGTAATTTCGATACTAATTATGACAGGTAACTGTAATTTCGATACTAATTATGACAGGTAACTGTATCTTCGATACTAATTATGACAAGTAACTGTAATTTCGATACAAATTTTGGCAGGTAACTGTAACTTCGATATTAATTATGACAAGTAACTGTAACATCGTTACTAATTATGACAAGTAACTGTAATTTCGATACAAATAATGGCAAGTAACTGTTACTTCGATACTATTTATGACAGGTAAAAGTAACTTCAATACTAATTATGACAAGTAACTGTAATTTCGATACTAATTATGACAGGTAACTGTAATTTCGATACTAATTATGACAGGTAACTGTATCTTCGATACTAATTATGACAGGTAACTGTAACTCCGATACTAATTATGACAAGTAACTCTACCTTCGTTACTAATTATGACAAATAACTGTAATTTTGATAAAAAAATTATGGAAGGTAATTGTAACTTCGATACTAATTATGACAGTTAACAGTAACTTCGGTACTAATTATGACAGGTAACTGTAACTTCGTTACTAATTATGACAAGTAACTGTAATTTCGATACTAATTATGGCTGGTAACTGTAACTTCGTTACTAATTATGACAAGTAACTGTAATTTCGATACAAATTAAGGCAGGTAACTGTAACTTCGATACTAATGTTGACAGAAAACAGTAACTTCGATACTAATTATGGCATGTAACAGTAACTTCGATACTAATTAGGCAGGTAACTGTAAGTTCGATACTAATTATGACAGTTAACTGTAACTTCGTTACTAATTATAACAAGTAACTGTAATTTCGATACAAATTATGGCAGGTAACAGTAACTTCGATACTAATTATGACAGGGAACAGTAACTTCGATACTAATTATGACAAGTTACTGTAATTTCGATACTAATTATGACAGGTAACTGCAACTTCGTTACTAATTATGACAAGTAACTGTTATTTCGATACAAATTATGGCACGTAACTGTAATTTCGATACAAATTATGGCAGGTGACAGTAACTTTGGTACTAATTATGACAAGTTACAGTAACTTCGATACTAATTATGACAGAAAACAGTACCTTCGATACTTATTATGACAGGTAACAGTAACTTCGATACTAATTATGGCAGGTAACTGTAACTTCGATACTAATTATGACAGGTACCTGTAACTTCGTTACTAATTATGACAAGTAACTGTAATTTCGATACAAATTATGGCACGTAACTGTAATTTCGATACTAATTATGACAGGTAACTGTAACTTCGATACTCATTATGACAAGTAACTCTAACTTCATTACAAATTATGACAAGTAACTGTAATTTCGATACAAATTATGGCAGGTAACTGTAACTTCGTTACTAATTACGGCAGGTAACTGTAATTTCGATACAAATTATGGCAGGTAACAGTAACTTCGATAATAATTATGACAGGTAACTGCAACTTCGATACTAATTATGGCAGGTAACTGTAATTTCGATAATAATTATGGCACGTGACTGTAATTTCGATAATAATTATGACAGGTACCTGTAACTTCATTACTAATTATGGCAGGCAACTGTAATTTCGTTACTAATTATGACAAGTAACTGTAATTTCGATACAAATTATGGCAGGTAACTGTAACTTCGATACTAATTATGACAGGTAACAGTAACTTCGATACTAATAATGACAGAAAACAGTAACTTCGATACTTATTATGACAGGTAACAGTAACTTCGAGACTAATTATGGCAGGTAACTGTAACTTCGATACTAATTATGACAGGTTACCGTAACTCCGTTACAAATTATGACAAGTAACTGTAATTTCGATACAAATTATTTCAGGTAACTGTAACTTCGATACTATTTATGACAGGTAACAGTTACTTCGATAATAATTATGACAAGAAACAGTAACTTCGATACTAATTATGACAGGTAACTGTAACTTCGAAAATAATTATGACAGGTAACTGTAACATCGTTACTAATTATGACAAGTAACTGTAATTTCGATACAAATAATGGCAGGTAACTGTAACTTCGATATTAATTATGACAGGTTACAGTAACCTCGATACTAATTATGACAAGTAAGTGTATTTTCGATACTAATTATGACGGGTAACTGTAACTTCGATACTAATTATGACTAGTAACTCTAACGTCGTTACTAATTAGGACAAGTAACTGTAATTTTGATAAAAAATTATGGCAGGTAACTGTAACATCGATACTAATTATGACAGGTAACAGTAACTTCAATACTTATTATGACAGGTAACTGTAACTTCATTACTAATTATGATAAGTAACTGTAATTTCGATACTAATTATGGCAGGTAACTGTAACATCGTTACTAATTATGAAAAGTAACTGTAATTTCGATACAAATTATGGCAGGTAACTGTAACTTCGATACTAATTATGACAGGTAACAGTAACTTCGATACTAATTATGACAGGTAACAGTAACTTCGTTAATAATTATGACAAATAACTGTAATTTCTATACAAATTATTACAGGTAACTGTAACTTCGTTACTAATTATGACAAGTAACTGTAATTTCGATACAAATTATGGCACGTAACTGTAACTTCGATACTAATTATGACAAGTAACTCTAACTTCATTACAAATTATGACAAGTAACTGTAATTTCGATACAAATTATGGCAGGTAACTGTAACTTCGTTACTAATTATGGCAGGTAACTGTAATTTCGATACAAATTATGGCAGGTAACAGTAACTTCGATAATAATTATGACAGGTAACTGTAACTTCGATACTAATTATGGCAGGTAACTGTAATTTCGATAATAATTTTGGCAGGTAACTGTAATTTCGATAATAATTATGACAGGTAACTGTAACTTCGTTACTAATTATGGCAGGTAACTGTAATTTCGTTAATAATTTTGGCAGGTAACTGTAATTTCGATACAAATTATGGCAGGTAACTGAATCTTCGATACTAATTATGACAGGTAACAGTAACTTCGATACTAATTATGACAGAAAACAGTAACTTCGATACTTATCATGACAGGTAACAGTAACTTCGATACTAATTATGGAAGGTAACTGTAATTTCGATACAAATTATGGCAGGTAACTGTAACTTCGTTACTAATTATGACAAGTAACTGTAATTTCGATACAAATTAAGGCAGGTAACAGTAACTTCGATACTAATTATGACAGGTAACAGTAACTTCGATACTAATTATGACAAGTTACTGTAACTTCGATACTAATTATGACAGGTAACTGTAACTTCGTTACTAATTATGACAAGTAACTGTTATTTCGATACAAATTATGGCACGTAACTGTAATTTCGATACTAATTATGGCAGGTGACAGTAACTTCGATACTAATTATGACAAGTTACAGTAACTTCGATACTAATTATGACAGAAAACAGTAACTTCGATACTTATTATGACAAGTAACAGTAACTTCGATACTAATTATGGCAGGTAACTGTAACTTCGATACTAATTATGACAGGTAACTGTAATTTCGATACAAATTATGGCATTTAACTGTAATTTCGATACTAAATATGACAGGTAACTGTAACTTCGATACTAATTATGACAAGTAACTCTAACTTCATTTCAAATTATGACAAGTAACTGTAATTTCGATACAAATTATGGCAGGTAACTGTAACTTCGTTACTAATTATGGCAGGTAACTGTAATTTCGATACAAATTATGGCAGGTAACAGTAACTTCGATAATAATTATGACAGGTAACTGTAACTTCGATACTAATTATGGCAGGTAACTGTAATTTCGATAATAATTATGGCAGGTAAGTGTAATTTCGATAATAATTATGACAGGTAACTGTAACTTCGTTACTAATTATGGCAGGTAACTGTAATTTCGTTACTAATTATGACAAGTAACTGTAGCTTCGATACTAATTATGACAGGTAACTGTAAATTCGTTACTAATTATGACAAGAAACTGTAATTTCGATACAAATTATGGCAGGTAACTGTAACTTCGATATTAATTATGACAGGTAACAGTAACTTCGATACTAATTATGACAGAAAACAGTAACTTCGATACTTATTATGACAGGTAACGGTAACTTCGATACTAATTATGGCAGGTAACTGTAACTTCGATACAAATTATGACAGGTAACTGTAACTCCGTTACAAATTATGACAAGTAACTGTAATTTCGATACAAGTTATTGCAGGTAACTGTAACTTCGATACTATTTATGACAGGTAACAGTTACTTCGATACTAATTATGACAAGTAACAGTAACTTCGATACTAATTATGACAAGTAACTGTAACTTCGAAACGAATTATGACAGGTAACTGTAACATCGTTTCTAATTATGACAAGTAACTGTAATTTCGATACACTTTATGGCAGGTAACTGTAACATCGATATTAATTATGACAGGTTACAGTAACCTCGATATTAATTATGACAAGTAAGTGTAACTTCGATACTAATTATGACGGGTAACTGTAACTTCGATACTAATTATGACAGGTAACTGTAACTTCGATACTAATTATGAGAGGTAACTGTAACTTCGTTACTAATTATGACAAGTAACTGTAATTTCGATACTAATTATGGCAGGTAACTGTAACATCGTTACTAATTATGAAAAGTAACTGTAATTTCGATACAAATTATGGCAGATAACTGTAACTTCGATACAAATTATGACAGGTAACAGTAACTTCGATACTAATTATGACAGGTAACAGTAACTTCGTTACTAATTATGACAAGTAACTGTAATTTCGATACAAATTATGACAGGAAACTGTAACTTCGTTACTAATTATCACAAGTAACTGTAATTTCGATACAAATTATGTCAGGTAACAGTAACTTCGATACTAATTATGACAACTAACTGTAGTTTCGATACTAATTATGACAGGTAACAGTAACTTCGATACTAATTATGACAAGTAACTCTAACTTCATTACAAATTATGAAAAATAACTGTAATTTTGATACAAATTATGGCAGGTAACTGTAACTTCGTTAATAATTATGGCAGGTAACTGTAATTTCGATACAAA
Organism: Meconema thalassinum; assembly: GCA_946902985.2. Taxonomy (NCBI): domain Eukaryota; kingdom Metazoa; phylum Arthropoda; class Insecta; order Orthoptera; family Tettigoniidae; genus Meconema; species Meconema thalassinum. The sequence goes on along the minus strand of OX336388.2, from coordinate 1,174,294,530 downwards.
TTATGGCAGGTTACTGTAACTTCGATACTTATTATGACAGGTAACTGTAACTCCGATACTAATTATGACAAGTAACTCTAAATTCGTTACTAATTATGACAGGTAACTGTAACATCGATAATAATTATGACAAGTAACCGTAATTTCGATACAAATTATGGCAGGTAACTGTAACATCAATACTAATTATGACAGGTAACTGTAACTTCGATACTAATTATGACAAGTAATTCTAACTTCATAAAAAATTATGACAAGTAACTGTAATTTCGATACAAATTATGGCAGGTAACTGTAACTTCGATACTAATTATGACAAGTAACAGTAACTTCGATACTAATTATGACAAGTAACTGTAACTTCGAAACTAATTATGACAGGTAACTGTATCATCGATAATAATTATGACAAGTAACTGTAATTTCGATACAAATTATGGCAGGTAACTGTAACTTCGATACTAATTATGACAGGTAACAGGAACTTCGATACTAATTATGACAAGTAACTGTATCTTCGATACTAATTATGTCAGGTAACTGTAACTTCGATACTAATTATGACAAGTAACTCTAACTTCATTACAAATTATGAAAAGTAACTGTAACTTCGATACTAATTATGACAAGCAACTGTAACTTCGAAACTAATTATGACAGGTAACTGTATCATCGATAATAATTATGACAAGTAACTGTATTTTCGATACAAATTATGGCAGGTGACTGTAACTTCGATACTAATTATGACAGGTAACAGGAACTTCGATACTAATTATGACAAGTAACAGTAACTTCGATACTAATTATGACAAGTAACTGTAATTTCGATACTAATTATGGCTGCTAACTGTAACTTCGTTACTAATTATGACAAGTAACTGTAATTTCGATACAAATTATGGCAGGTAACTGTAACTTCGATACTAATGATGACAGAAAACAGTAACTTCGATACTAATTATGGCAGGTAACAGTAACTTCGATACTAATTAGGCAGGTAACTGTAAGTTCGATACTAATTATGACAGTTAACTGTAACTTCGTTACTAATTATGACAAGTAACTGTAATTTCGAAACAAATTATGGCAGGTAACAGTAACTTCGATACTAATTATGACAGGGAACAGTAACTTCGATACTAATTATGGCAGGTAACAGTAACTTCGATACTAATTAGGCAGGTAACTGTAAGTTCGATACTAATTATGACAGTTAACTGTAACTTCGTTACTAATTATGACAAGTAACTGTAATTTCGATACAAATTATGGCACGTAACTGTAATTTCGATACTAATTATGACAGGTAACTGTAACTTCGATACTAATTATGACAAGTAACTCTAACTTCATTACAAATTATGACAAGTAACTGTAATTTCGATACAAATTATGGCAGGTAACTGTAACTTCGTTACTAATTACGGCAGGTAACTGTAATTTCGATACAAATTATGGCAGGTAATAGTAACTTCGATAATAATTATGACAGGTAACTGCAACTTCGATACTAATTATGGCAGGTAACTGTAATTTCGATAATAATTATGGCACGTGACTGTAATTTCGATAATAATTATGACAGGTAACTGTAACTTCGTTACTAATTATGGCAGGTAACTGTCATTTTGTTACTAATTATGACAAGTAACTGTAATTTCGATACAAATTATGGCAGGTAACTGTAACTTCGATACTAATTATGACAGGTAACAGTAACTTCGATACTAATTATGACAGAAAACAGTAACTTCGATACTTATTATGACAGGTAACAGTAACTTCGATACTAATTATGGCAGGTAACTGTAACTTCGATACTAATTATGACAGGTTACCGTAACTCCGTTACAAATTATGACAAGTAACTGTAATTTCGATACAAATTATTGCAGGTAACTGTAACTTTGATACTATTTATGACAGGTAACAGTTACTTCGATAATAATTATGACAAGTAAGAGTAACTTCGATACTAATTATGACAGGTAACTGTAACTTCGAAACTAATTATGACAGGTAACTGTAACATCGTTACTAATTATGACAAGTAACTGTTATTTCGATACAAATTATGGCAGGTAACTGTAACTTCGATATTAATTATGACAGGTTACAAAACCTCGATACTAATTATGACAAGTAAGTGTATCTTCGATACTAATTATGACGGGTAACTGTAACTTCGATACTAATTATGACTAGTAACTCTAACGTCGTTACTAATTAGGACAAGTAACTGTAATTTTGATAAAAAATTATGGCAGGTAACTGTAACTTCGATACTAATTATGACAGGTAACAGTAACTTCAATACTTATTATGACAGGTAACTGAAACTTCGTTACTAATTATGACAAGTAACTGTAATTTCGATACTAATTATGGCAGGTAACTGTAACATCGTTACTAATTATGAAAAGTAACTGTAATTTCGATACAAATTATGGCAGGTAACTGTAACTTCGATACTAATTATGACAGGTAACAGTAACTTCGATACTAATTATGACAGGTAACAGTAACTTCGTTAATAATTATGACAAATAACTGTAATTTCTATACAAATTATTACAGGTAACTGTAACTTCGTTACTAATTATGACAAGTAACTGTAATTTCGATACAAATTATGGCACGTAACTGTAACTTCGATACTAATTATGACAAGTAACTCTAACTTCATTACAAATTATGACAAGTAACTGTAATTTCGATACAAATTATGGCAGGTAACTGTAACTTCGTTACTAATTATGGCAGGTAACTGTAATTTCGATACAAATTATGGCAGGTAACAGTAACTTCGATAATAATTATGACAGGTAACTGTAACTTCGATACTAATTATGGCAGGTAACTGTAATTTCGATAATAATTATGGCAGGTAACTGTAATTTCGATAATAATTATGACAGGTAACTGTAACTTCGTTACTAATTATGGCAGGTAACTGTAATTTCGTTACTAATTATGACAAGTAACTGTAGCTTCGATACTAATTATGACAGGTAACCGTAACTTCGTTGCTAATTATGACAGGAAACTGTAATTTCGATACAAATTATGGCAGGTAACTGAAACTTCGATACTAATTATGACAGGTAACAGTAACTTCGATACTAATTATGACAGAAAACAGTAACTTCGATACTTATTATGACAGGTAACAGTAACTTCGATACTAATTATGGAAGGTAACTGTAATTTCGATACAAATTATGGCAGGTAACTGTAACTTCGTTACTAATTATGACAAGTAACTGTAATTTCGATACAAATTAAGGCAGGTAACAGTAACTTCGATACTAATTATGACAGGTAACAGTAACTTCGATACTAATTATGACAAGTTACTGTAACTTCGATACTAATTATGGCAGGTGACAGTAACTTCGATACTAATTATGACAAGTTACAGTAACTTCGATACTAATTATGACAGAAAACAGTAACTTCGATACTTATTATGACAAGTAACAGTAACTTCGATACTAATTATGGCAGGTAACTGTAACTTCGATACTAATTATGACAGGTAACTGTAACTTCGTTACTAATTATGACAAGTAACTGTAATTTCGATACAAATTATGGCATTTAACTGTAATTTCGATACTAAATATGACAGGTAACTGTAACTTCGATACTAATTATGACAAGTAACTCTAACTTCATTTCAAATTATGACAAGTAACTGTAATTTCGATACAAATTATGGCAGGTAACTGTAACTTCGTTACTAATTATGGCAGGTAACTGTAATTTCGATACAAATTATGGCAGGTAACAGTAACTTCGATAATAATTATGACAGGTAACTGTAACTTCGATACTAATTATGGCAGGTAACTGTAATTTCGATAATAATTATGGCACGTAAGTGTAATTTCGATAATAATTATGACAGGTAACTTTAACTTCGTTACTAATTATGGCAGGTAACTGTAATTTCGTTACTAATTATGACAAGTAACTGTAGCTTCGATACTAATTATGACAGGTAACTGTAAATTCGCTACTAATTATGACAAGAAACTGTAATTTCGATACAAATTATGGCAGGTAACTGTAACTTCGATATTAATTATGACAGGTAACAGTAACTTCGATACTAATTATGACAGAAAACAGTAACTTCGATACTTATTATGACAGGTAACGGTAACTTCGATACTAATTATGGCAGGTAACTGTAACTTCGATACAAATTATGACAGGTAACTGTAACTCCGTTACAAATTATGACAAGTAACTGTAATTTCGATACAAATTATTGCAGGTAACTGTAACTTCGATACTATTTATGACAGATAACAGTTACTTCGATACTAATTATGACAAGTAACAGTAACTTCGATACTAATTATGACAAGTAACTGTAACTTCGAAACGAATTATGACAGGTAACTGTAACATCGTTTCTAATTATGACAAGTAACTGTAATTTCGATACAAATTATGGCAGGTAACTGTAACATCGATATTAATTATGACAGGTTACAGTAACCTCGATACTAATTATGACAAGTAAGTGTAACTTCGATACTAATTATGACGGGTAACTGTAACTTCGATACTAATTATGACAGGTAACAGTAACTTCGATACTAATTATGAGAGGTAACTGTAACTTCGTTACTAATTATGACAAGTAACTGTAATTTCGATACTAATTATGGCAGGTAACTGTAACATCGTTACTAATTATGAAAAGTAACTGTAATTTCGATACAAATTATGGCAGATAACTGTAACTTCGATACAAATTATGACAGGTAACAGTAACTTCGATACTAATTATGACAGGTTACAGTAACTTCGTTACTAATTATGACAAGTAACTGTAATTTCGATACAAATTATGACAGGAAACTGTAACTTCGTTACTAATTATGACAAGTAACTGTAATTTCGATACAAATTATGTCAGGTAACAGTAACTTCGATACTAATTATGAGAGGTAACTGTAACTTCGTTACTAATTATGACAAGTAACTGTAATTTCGATACTAATTATGGCAGGTAACTGTAACATCGTTACTAATTATGACAGTTTACAGTAACCTCGATACTAATTATGACAAGTAAGTGTAACTTCGATACTAATTATGACGGGTAACTGTAACTTCGATACTAATTATGACAGGTAACAGTAACTTCGATACTAATTATGAGTGGTAACTGTAACTTCGTTACTAATTATGACAAGTAACTGTAATTTCGATACTAATTATGGCAGGTAACTGTAACATCGTTACTAATTATGAAAAGTAACTGTAATTTCGATACAAATTATGGCAGATAACTGTAACTTCGATACAAATTATGACAGGTAACAGTAACTTCGATACTAATTATGACAGGTTACAGTAACTTCGTTACTAATTATGACAAGTAACTGTAACTTCGATACTAATTATGACAGGTAACAGTAACTTCGATACTAATTATGACAAGTAACTCTAACTTCATTACAAATTATGAAAAATAACTGTAATTTTGATACAAATTATGGCAGGTAACTGTAACTTCGTTAATAATTATGGCAGGTAACTGTAATTACGATACAAATTATGGCAGGTAACTGTAACTTCGATACTTATTATGACAGGTAACTGTAACTCCGATACCAATTATGACAAGTAACTCTAAATTCGTTACTAATTATGACAGGTAACTGTAACATCGATAATAATTATGACAAGTAACCGTAATTTCGATACAAATTATGGCAGGTAACTGTAACATCAATACTAATTATGACAGGTAACTGTAACTTCGATACTAATTATGACAAGTAACTCTAACTTCATAAAAAATTATGACAAGTAACTGTAATTTCGATACAAATTATGGCAGGTAACTGTAACTTCGATACTAATTATGACAAGTAACAGTAACTTCGATATTAATTATGACAAGTAACTGTAACTTCGAAACTAATTATGACAGGTAACTGTATCATCGATAATAATTATGACAAGTAACTGTAATTTCGATATAAATTATGGCAGGTAACTGTAACTTCGATACTAATTATGACAGGTAACAGGAACTTCGATACTAATTATGACAAGTAACTGTATCTTCGATACTAATTATGTCAGGTAACTGTAACTTCGATACAAATTATGACAAGTAACTCTAACTTCATTACAAATTATGAAAAGTAACTGTAACTTCGATACTAATTATGACAAGTAACTGTAACTTCGAAACTAATTATGACAGGTAACTGTATCATCGATAATAATTATGACAAGTAACTGTAATTTCGATACAAATTATGGCAGGTGACTGTAACTTCGATACTAATTATGACAGGTAACAGGAACTTCGATACTAATTATGACAAGTAACAGTAACTTCGATACTAATTTTGACAAGTAACTGTAATTTCGATACTAATTATGGCTGGTAACTCTAACTTCATTACAAATTATGACAAGTAACTGTAATTTCGATACAAATTTTTGCAGGTAACAGTAACTTCGATACTATTTATGACAGGTAACAGTTACTTCGATAATAATTATGACAAGTAACAGTAACTTCGATACTAATTATGACAGGTAACTGTAACTTCGAAACTAATTATGACAGGTAACTGTAACATCGTTACTAATTATGACAAGTAACTGTAATTTCGATACAAATTATGGCAGGTAACTGTAACTTCGATATTAATTATGACAGGTTACAGTAACCTCGATACTAATTATGACAAGTAAGTGTATCTTCGATACTAATTATGACGGGTAACTGTAACTTCGATACTAATTATGACTAGTAACTCTAACGTCGTTACTAATTAGGACAAGTAACTGTAATTTTGATAAAAAATTATGGCAGGTAACTGTAACTTCGATACTAATTATGACAGGTAACAGTAACTTCAATACTTTTTATGACAGGTAACTGTAACTTCGTTACTAATTATGACAAGTAACTGTAATTTCGATACTAATTATGGCAGGTAACTGTAACATCGTTACTAATTATGAAAAGTAACTGTAATTTCGATACAAATTATGGCAGGTAACTGTAACTTCGATACTAATTATGACAGGTAACAGTATCTTCGATACTAATTATGACAGGTAACAGTAACTTCGTTAATAATTATGACAAATAACTGTAATTTCTATACAAATTATTACAGGTAACTGTAACTTCGTTACTAATTATGACAAGTAACTGTAATTTCGATACAAACTATGGCACGTAACTGTAACTTCGATACTAATTATGACAAGTAACACTAACTTCATTACAAATTATGACAAGTAACTGTAATTTCGATACAAATTATGGCAGGTAACTGTAACTTCGTTACTAATTATGGCAGGTAACTGTAATTTCGGTACAAATTATGGCAGGTAACAGTAACTTCGATAATAATTATGACAGGTAACTGTAACTTCGATACTAATTATGGCAGGTAACTGTAATTTCGATAATAATTATGGCAGGAAACTGTAATTTCGATAATAATTATGACAGGTAACTGTAACTTCGTTACTAATTATGGCAGGTAACTGTAATTTCGTTACTAATTATGACAAGTAACTGTAGCTTCGATACTAATTATGACAGGTAACTGTAACTTCGTTGCTAATTATGACAGGAAACTGTAATTTCGATACAAATTATGGCAGGTAACTGAAACTTCGATACTAATTATGACAGGTAACAGTAACTTCGATACTAATTATGACAGAAAACAGTAACTTCGATACTTATTATGACAGGTAACAGTAACTTCGATACTAATTATGGAAGGTAACTGTAATTTCGATACAAATTATGGCAGGTAACTGTAACTTCGTTACTAATTATGACAAGTAACTGTAATTTCGATACAAATTAAGGCAGGTAACAGTAACTTCGATACTAATTATGACAGGTAACAGTAACTTCGATACTAATTATGACAAGTTACTGTAACTTCGATACTAATTATGATAGGTAACTGTAACTTCGTTACTAATTATGACAAGTAACTGTTATTTCGATACAAATTATGGCACGTAACTGTATTTTCGATACTAATTATGGCAGGTGACAGTAACTTCGATACTAATTATGACAAGTTACAGTAACTTCGATACTAATTATGACAGAAAACAGTAACTTCGATACTTATTATGACAAGTAACAGTATCTTCGATACCAATTATGGCAGGTAACTGTAACTTCGATACTAATTATGACAGGTTACTGTAACTTCGTTATTAATTATGACAAGTAACTGTAATTTCGATACAAATTATGGCATTTAACTGTAATTTCGATACTAAATATGGCAGGTAACTGTAACTTCGATACTAATTATGACAAGTAACTCTAACTTCATTTCAAATTATGACAAGTAACTGTAATTTCGATACAAATTATGGCAGGTAACTGTAACTTCGTTACTAATTATGGCAGGTAACTGTAATTTCGATACAAATTATGGCAGGTAACAGTAACTTCGATAATAATTATGACAGGTAACTGTAACTTCGATACTAATTATGGCAGGTAACGGTAATTTCGATAATGATTATGGCACGTAAGTGTAATTTCGATAATAATTATGACAGGTAACTGTAACTTCGTTACTAATTATGGCAGGTAACTGTAATTTCGTTACTAATTATGACAAGTTACTGTAGCTTCGATACTAATTATGACAGGTAAAATAAATTCGTTACTAATTATGACAAGAAACTGTAATTTCGATACAAATTATGGCAAGTAACTGTAACTTCGATATTAATTATGACAGGTAACAGTAACTTCGATACTAATTATGACAGAAAACAGTAACTTCGATACTTATTATGACAGGAAACGGTAACTTCGATACTAATTATGGCACGTAACTGTAACTTCGATACAAATTATGACAGGTAACTGTAACTCCGTTACAAATTATGACAAGTAACTGTAATTTCGATACAAATTATTGCAGGTAACTGTAACTTCGATACTATTTATGACAGGTAACAGTTACTTCGATACTAATTATGACAAGTAACAGTAACTTCGATACTAATTATGACAAGTAACTGTAACTTCGAAACGAATTATGACAGGTAACTGTAACATCGTTTCTAATTATGACAAGTAACTGTAATTTCGATACAAATTATGGCAGGTAACTGTAACATCGATATTAATTATGACAGGTTACAGTAACCTCGATACTAATTATGACAAGTAAGTGTAACTTCGATACTAATTATGACGGGTAACTGTAACTTCGATACTAATTATGACAGGTAACAGTAACTTCGATACTAATTATGAGAGGTAACTGTAACTTCGTTACTAATTATGACAAGTAACTGTAATTTCGATACTAATTATGGCAGGTAACTGTAACATCGTTACTAATTATGAAAAGTAACTGTAATTTCGGTACAAATTATGGCAAATAACTGTAACTTCGATACAAATTATGACAGGTAACAGTAACTTCGATACTAATTATGCCAGGTAACAGTAACTTCGTTACTAATTATGACAAGTAACTGTAATTTCGATACAAATTATGACAGGAAACTGTAACTTCGTTACTAATTATGACAAGTAACTGTAATTTCGATACAAATTATGTCAGGTAACAGTAACCTCGATACTAATTATGACAAGTAACTGTAACTTCGATACTAATTATGACAGGTAACAGTAACTTCGATACTAATTATGACAAGTAACTCTAACTTCATTACAAATTATGAAAAATAACTGTAATTTTGATACAAATTATGGCAGGTAACTGTAACTTCTTTAATAATTATGGCAGGTAACTGTAATTTCGTTACAAATTATGGCAGGTAACTGTAACTTCGATACTTATTATGACAGGTAACTGTAACTCCGATACTAATTATGACAAGTAACTCTAAATTCGTTACTAATTATGACAGGTAACTGTAACATCGATAATAATTATGACAAGTAACCGTAATTTCGATACAAATTATGGCAGGTAACTGTAACTTCAATACTAATTATGACAGGTAACTGTAACTTCGATACTAATTATGACAAGTAAATCTAACTTCATAAAAATTATGACAAGTAAGTGTAATTTCGATACAAATTATGGCAGGTAACTGTAACTTCGATACTAATTATGACAAGTAACAGTAACTTCGATACTAATTATGACAAGTAACTGTAACTTCGAAACTAATTATGACAGGTAAGTGTATCATCGATAGTAATTATGACAAGTAACTGTAATTTCGATACAAATAATGGCAGGTAACTGTAACTTCGATACTAATTATGACAGGTAACAGGAACTTCGATACTAATTATGACAAGTAACTGTATCTTCGATACTAATTATGTCAGGTAACTGTAACTTCAATACTAATTATGACAAGTAACTCTAACTTCATTACAAATTATGAAAAGGAACTGTAACTTCGATACTAATTATGACAAGTAACTGTAACTTCGAAACTAATTATGACAGGTAACTGTATCATCGATAATAATTATGACAAGTAACTGTAATTTCGAAACAAATTATTGCAGGTAACTGTAACTTCGATGACAGGTAACTGTAACTTCGATATTTATTAAGACAAGTAACTGTAATTTCGATACAAATTATGGCAGGTAACTGTAACTTCGATACTAATTATGACAGGTAACAGGAACTTCGATACTAATTATGACAAGTAACTGTATCTTCGATACTAATTATGTCAGGTAACTGTAACTTCGATACTAATTATGACAAGTAACTCTAACTTCATTACAAATTATGAAAAGGAACTGTAACTTCGATACTAATTGTGACAAGTAACTGTAACTTCGAAACTAATTATGACAGGTAACTGTATCATCGATAATAATTATGACAAGTAACTGTAATTTCGATACAAATTATGGCAGGTGACTGTAACTTCGATACTAATTATGACAGGTAACAGGAACTTCGATACTAATTATGACAAGTAACATTAACTTCGATACTAATTTTGACAAGTAACTGTAATTTCGATACTAATTATGGCTGGTAACTCTAACTTCATTACAAATTATGACAAGTAACTGTAATTTCGATACAAATTATTGCAGGTAACAGTAACTTCGATACTATTTATGACAGGTAACAGTTACTTCGATAATAATTATGACAAGTAACAGTAACTTCGATACTAATTATGACAGGTAACTGTAACTTCGAAACTAATTATGACAGGTAACTGTAACATCGTTACTAATTATGACAAGTAACTGTAATTTCGATACAAATTATGGCAGGTAACTGTAACTTCGATATTAATTATGACAGGTTACAGTAACCTCGATACTAATTACGACAAGTAAGTGTATCTTCGATACTAATTATGACGGGTAACTGTAACTTCGATACTAATTATGGCAGGTAACTGTAATTTCGTTACTAATTATGACAAGTAACTGTAGCTTCGATACTAATTATGACAGGTAACTGTAACTTCGTTGCTAATTATGACAGGAAACTGTAATTTCGATACAAATTATGGCAGGTAACTGAAACTTCGATACTAATTATGACAGGTAACAGTAACTTCGATACTAATTATGACAGAAAACAGTAACTTCGATACTTATTATGACAGGTAACAGTAACTTCGATACTAATTATGGAAGGTAACTGTAATTTCGATACAAATTATGGCAGATAACTGTAACTTCGTTACTAATTATGACAAGTAACTGTAATTTCGATACAAATTAAGGCAGGTAACAGTAACTTCGATACTAATTATGACAGGTAACAGTAACTTCGATACTAATTATGACAAGTTACTGTTACTTCGATACTAATTATGATAGGTAACTGTAACTTCGTTACTAATTATGACAAGTAACTGTTATTTCGATACAAATTATGGCACGTAACTGTATTTTCGATACTAATTATGGCAGGTGACAGTAACTTCGATACTAATTATGACAAGTTACAGTAACTTCGATACTAATTATGACAGAAAACAGTAACTTCGATACTTATTATGACAAGTAACAGTAACTTCGATACCAATTATGGCAGGTAACTGTAACTTCGATACTAATTATGACAGGTTACTGTAACTTCGTTACAAATTATGACAAGTAACTGTAATTTCGATACAAATTATGGCATTAAACTGTAATTTCGATACTAAATATGACAGGTAACTGTAACTTCGATACTAATTATGACAAGTAACTCTAACTTCATTTCAAATTATGACAAGTAACTGTAATTTCGATACAAATTATGGCAGGTAACTGTAACTTCGTTACTAATTATGGCAGGTAACTGTAATTTCGATACAAATTATGGCAGGTAACAGTAACTTCGATAATAATTATGACAGGTAACTGTAACTTCGATACTAATTATGGCAGGTAACTGTAATTTCGATAATGATTATGGCACGTAAGTGTAATTTCGATAATAATTATGACAGGTAACTGTAACTTCGTTACTAATTATGGCAGGTAACTGTAATTTCGTTACTAATTATGACAAGTTACTGTAGCTTCGATACTAATTATGACAGGTAAAATAAATTCGTTACTAATTATGACAAGAAACTGTAATTTCGATACAAATTATGGCAAGTAACTGTAACTTCGATATTAATTATGACAGGTAACAGTAACTTCGATACTAATTATGACAGAAAACAGTAACTTCGATACTTATTATGACAGGTAACGGTAACTTCGATACTAATTATGGCACGTAACTGTAACTTCGATACAAATTATGACAGGTAACTGTAACTCCGTTACAAATTATGACAAGTAACTGTAATTTCGATACAAATTATTGCAGGTAACTGTAACTTCGATACTATTTATGACAGGTAACAGTTACTTCGATACTAATTATGACAAGTAACAGTAACTTCGATACTAATTATGACAAGTAACTGTAACTTCGAAACGAATTATGACAGGTAACTGTAACATCGTTTCTAATTATGACAAGTAACTGTAATTTCGATACAAATTATGGCAGGTAACTGTAACATCGATATTAATTATGACAGGTTACAGTAACCTCGATACTAATTATGACAAGTAAGTGTAACTTCGATACTAATTATGACGGGTAACTGTAACTTCGATACTAATTATGACAGGTAACAGTAACTTCGATACTAATTATGAGAGGTAACTGTAACTTCGTTACTAATTATGACAAGTAACTGTAATTTCGATACTAATTATGGCAGGTAACTGTAACATCGTTACTAATTATGAAAAGTAACTGTAATTTCGGTACAAATTATGGCAAATAACTGTAACTTCGATACAAATTATGACAGGTAACAGTAACTTCGATACTAATTATGCCAGGTAACAGTAACTTCGTTACTAATTATGACAAGTAACTGTAATTTCGATACAAATTATGACAGGAAACTGTAACTTCGTTACTAATTATGACATGTAACTGTAATTTCGATACAAATTATGTCAGGTAACAGTAACTTCGATACTAATTATGACAAGTAACTGTAACTTCGATACTAATTATGACAGGTAACAGTAACTTCGATACTAATTATGACAAGTAACTCTAACTTCATTACAAATTATGAAAAATAACTGTAATTTTGATACAAATTATGGCAGGTAACTGTAACTTCTTTAATAATTATGGCAGGTAACTGTAATTTCGTTACAAATTATGGCAGGTAACTGTAACTTCGATACTTATTATGACAGGTAACTGTAACTCCGATACTAATTATGACAAGTAACTCTAAATTCGTTACTAATTATGACAGGTAACTGTAACATCGATAATAATTATGACAAGTAACCGTAATTTCGATACAAATTATGGCAGGTAACTGTAACTTCAATACTAATTATGACAGGTAACTGTAACTTCGATACTAATTATGACAAGTAAATCTAACTTCATAAAAATTATGACAAGTAAGTGTAATTTCGATACAAATTATGGCAGGTAACTGTAACTTCGATACTAATTATGACAAGTAACAGTAACTTCGATACTAATTATGACAAGTAACTGTAACTTCGAAACTAATTATGACAGGTAAGTGTATCATCGATAGTAATTATGACAAGTAACTGTAATTTCGATACAAATAATGGCAGGTAACTGTAACTTCGATACTAATTATGACAGGTAACAGGAACTTCGATACTAATTATGACAAGTAACTGTATCTTCGATACTAATTATGTCAGGTAACTGTAACTTCGATACTAATTATGACAAGTAACTCTAACTTCATTACAAATTATGAAAAGGAACTGTAACTTCGATACTAATTATGACAAGTAACTGTAACTTCGAAACTAATTATGACAGGTAACTGTATCATCGATAATAATTATGACAAGTAACTGTAATTTCGAAACAAATTATTGCAGGTAACTGTAACTTCGATGACAGGTAACTGTAACTTCGATATTTATTAAGACAAGTAACTGTAATTTCGATACAAATTATGGCAGGTAACTGTAACTTCGATACTAATTATGACAGGTAACAGGAACTTCGATACTAATTATGACAAGTAACTGTATCTTCGATACTAATTATGTCAGGTAACTGTAACTTCGATACTAATTATGACAAGTAACTCTAACTTCATTACAAATTATGAAAAGGAACTGTAACTTCGATACTAATTATGACAAGTAACTGTAACTTCGAAACTAATTATGACAGGTAACTGTATCATCGATAATAATTATGACAAGTAACTGTAATTTCGATACAAATTATGGCAGGTGACTGTAACTTCGATACTAATTATGACAGGTAACAGGAACTTCGATACTAATTATGACAAGTAACATTAACTTCGATACTAATTTTGACAAGTAACTGTAATTTCGATACTAATTATGGCTGGTAACTCTAACTTCATTACAAATTATGACAAGTAACTGTAATTTCGATACAAATTATTGCAGGTAACAGTAACTTCGATACTATTTATGACAGGTAACAGTTACTTCGATAATAATTATGACAAGTAACAGTAACTTCGATACTAATTATGACAGGTAACTGTAACTTCGAAACTAATTATGACAGGTAACTGTAACATCGTTACTAATTATGACAAGTAACTGTAATTTCGATACAAATTATGGCAGGTAACTGTAACTTCGATATTAATTATGACAGGTTACAGTAACCTCGATACTAATTACGACAAGTAAGTGTATCTTCGATACTAATTATGACGGGTAACTGTAACTTCGATACTAATTATGGCAGGTAACTGTAATTTCGTTACTAATTATGACAAGTAACTGTAGCTTCGATACTAATTATGACAGGTAACTGTAACTTCGTTGCTAATTATGACAGGAAACTGTAATTTCGATACAAATTATGGCAGGTAACTGAAACTTCGATACTAATTATGACAGGTAACAGTAACTTCGATACTAATTATGACAGAAAACAGTAACTTCGATACTTATTATGACAGGTAACAGTAACTTCGATACTAATTATGGAAGGTAACTGTAATTTCGATACAAATTATGGCAGATAACTGTAACTTCGTTACTAATTATGACAAGTAACTGTAATTTCGATACAAATTAAGGCAGGTAACAGTAACTTCGATACTAATTATGACAGGTAACAGTAACTTCGATACTAATTATGACAAGTTACTGTTACTTCGATACTAATTATGATAGGTAACTGTAACTTCGTTACTAATTATGACAAGTAACTGTTATTTCGATACAAATTATGGCACGTAACTGTATTTTCGATACTAATTATGGCAGGTGACAGTAACTTCGATACTAATTATGACAAGTTACAGTAACTTCGATACTAATTATGACAGAAAACAGTAACTTCGATACTTATTATGACAAGTAACAGTAACTTCGATACCAATTATGGCAGGTAACTGTAACTTCGATACTAATTATGACAGGTTACTGTAACTTCGTTACAAATTATGACAAGTAACTGTAATTTCGATACAAATTATGGCATTTAACTGTAATTTCGATACTAAATATGACAGGTAACTGTAACTTCGATACTAATTATGACAAGTAACTCTAACTTCATTTCAAATTATGACAAGTAACTGTAATTTCGATACAAATTATGGCAGGTAACTGTAACTTCGTTACTAATTATGGCAGGTAACTGTAATTTCGATACAAATTATGGCAGGTAACAGTAACTTCGATAATAATTATGACAGGTAACTGTAACTTCGATACTAATTATGGCAGGTAACTGTAATTTCGATAATGATTATGGCACGTAAGTGTAATTTCGATAATAATTATGACAGGTAACTGTAACTTCGTTACTAATTATGGCAGGTAACTGTAATTTCGTTACTAATTATGACAAGTTACTGTAGCTTCGATACTAATTATGACAGGTAAAATAAATTCGTTACTAATTATGACAAGAAACTGTAATTTCGATACAAATTATGGCAAGTAACTGTAACTTCGATATTAATTATGACAGGTAACAGTAACTTCGATACTAATTATGACAGAAAACAGTAACTTCGATACTTATTATGACAGGTAACGGTAACTTCGATACTAATTATGGCACGTAACTGTAACTTCGATACAAATTATGACAGGTAACTGTAACTCCGTTACAAATTATGACAAGTAACTGTAATTTCGATACAAATTATTGCAGGTAACTGTAACTTCGATACTATTTATGACATGTAACAGTTACTTCGATACTAATTATGACAAGTAACAGTAACTTCGATACTAATTATGACAAGTAACTGTAACTTCGAAACGAATTATGACAGGTAACTGTAACATCGTTTCTAATTATGACAAGTAACTGTAATTTCGATACAAATTATGGCAGGTAACTGTAACATCGATATTAATTATGACAGGTTACAGTAACCTCGATACTAATTATGACAAGTAAGTGTAACTTCGATACTAATTATGACGGGTAACTGTAACTTCGATACTAATTATGACAGGTAACAGTAACTTCGATACTAATTATGAGAGGTAACTGTAACTTCGTTACTAATTATGACAAGTAACTGTAATTTCGATACTAATTATGGCAGGTAACTGTAACATCGTTACTAATTATGAAAAGTAACTGTAATTTCGGTACAAATTATGGCAAATAACTGTAACTTCGATACAAATTATGACAGGTAACAGTAACTTCGATACTAATTATGCCAGGTAACAGTAACTTCGTTACTAATTATGACAAGTAACTGTAATTTCGATACAAATTATGACAGGAAACTGTAACTTCGTTACTAATTATGACAAGTAACTGTAATTTCGATACAAATTATGTCAGGTAACAGTAACTTCGATACTAATTATGACAAGTAACTGTAACTTCGATACTAATTATGACAGGTAACAGTAACTTCGATACTAATTATGACAAGTAACTCTAACTTCATTACAAATTATGAAAAATAACTGTAATTTTGATACAAATTATGGCAGGTAACTGTAACTTCTTTAATAATTATGGCAGGTAACTGTAATTTCGATACAAATTATGGCAGGTAACTGTAACTTCGATACTTATTATGACAGGTAACTGTAACTCCGATACTAATTATGACAAGTAACTCTAAATTCGTTACTAATTATGACAGGTAACTGTAACATCGATAATAATTATGACAAGTAACCGTAATTTCGATACAAATTATGGCAGGTAACTGTAACTTCAATACTAATTATGACAGGTAACTGTAACTTCGATACTAATTATGACAAGTAAATCTAACTTCATAAAAAATTATGACAAGTAAGTGTAATTTCGATACAAATTATGGCAGGTAACTGTAACTTCGATACTAATTATGACAAGTAACAGTAACTTCGATACTAATCATGACAAGTAACTGTAACTTCGAAACTAATTATGACAGGTAAGTGTATCATCGATAGTAATTATGTCAAGTAACTGTAATTTCGATACAAATTATGGCAGGTAACTGTAACTTCGATACTAATTATGACAGGTAACAGGAACTTCGATACTAATTATGACAAGTAACTGTATCTTCGATACTAATTATGTCAGGTAACTGTAACTTCGATACTATTTATGACAAGTAACTCTAACTTCATTACAAATTATGAAAAGGAACTGTAACTTCGATACTAATTATGACAAGTAACTGTAACTTCGAAACTAATTATGACAGGTAACTGTATCATCGATAATAATTATGGCAAGTAACTGTAATTTCGAAACAAATTATTGCAGGTAACTGTAACTTCGATGACAGGTAACTGTAACTTCGATATTTATTAAGACATGTAACTGTAATTTCGATACAAATTATGGCAGGTAACTGTAACTTCGATACTAATTATGACAGGTAACAGGAACTTCGATACTAATTATGACAAGTAACTGTATCTTCGATACAAATTATGTCAGGTAACTGTAACTTCGATACTAATTATGACAAGTAACATTAACTTCGATACTAATTTTGACAAGTAACTGTAATTTCGATACTAATTATGGCTGGTAACTCTAACTTCATTACAAATTATGACAAGTAACTGTAATTTCGATACAAATTATTGCAGGTAACAGTAACTTCGATACTATTTATGACAGGTAACAGTTACTTCGATAATAATTATGACAAGTAACAGTAACTTCGATACTAATTATGACAGGTAACTGTAACTTCGAAACTAATTATGACAGGTAACTGTAACATCGTTACTAATTATGACAAGTAACTGTAATTTCGATACAAATTATGGCAGGTAACTGTAACTTCGATATTAATTATGACAGGTTACAGTAACCTCGATACTAATTACGACAAGTAAGTGTATCTTCGATACTAATTATGACGGGTAACTGTAACTTCGATACTAATTATGACTAGTAACTCTAACGTCGTTACTAATTAGGACAAGTAACTGTAATTTTGATAAAAAATTATGGCAGGTAACTGTAACTTCGATACTAATTATGACAGGTAACAGTAACTTCAATACTTTTTATGACAGGTAACTGTAACTTCGTTACTAATTATGACAAGTAACTGTAATTTCGATACTAATTATGGCAGGTAACTGTAACATCGTTACTAATTATGAAAAGTAACTGTAATTTCGATACAAATTATGGCAGGTAACTGTAACTTCGATACTAATTATGACAGGTAACAGTAACTTCGATACTAATTATGACAGGTAACAGTAACTTCGTTAATAATTATGACAAATAACTGTAATTTCTATACAAATTATTACAGGTAACTGTAACTTCGTTACTAATTATGACAAGTAACTGTAATTTCGATACAAATTATGGCACGTAACTGTAACTTCGATACTAATTATGACAAGTAACACTAACTTCATTACAAATTATGACAAGTAACTGTAATTTCGATACAAATTATGGCAGGTAACTGTAACTTCGTTACTAATTATGGAAGGTAACTGTAATTTCGATACAAATTATGGCAGGTAACAGTAACTTCGACAATAATTATGACAGGTAACTGTAACTTCGATACTAATTATGGCAGGTAACTGTAATTTCGATAATAATTATGGCAGGTAACTGTAATTTCGATAATAATTATGACAGGTAACTGTAACTTCGTTACTAATTATGGCAGGTAACTGTAATTTCGTTACTAATTATGACAAGTAACTGTAGCTTCGATACTAATTATGACAGTTAACTGTAACTTCGTTGCTAATTATGACAGGAAACTGTAATTTCGATACAAATTATGGCAGGTAACTGAAACTTCGATACTAATTATGACAGGTAACAGTAACTTCGATACTAATTATGACAGAAAACAGTAACTTCGATACTTATTATGACAGGTAACAGTAACTTCGATACTAATTATGGAAGGTAACTGTAATTTCGATACAAATTATGGCAGGTAACTGTAACTTCGTTACTAATTATGACATGTAACTGTAATTTCGATACAAATTAAGGCAGGTAACAGTAACTTCGATACTAATTATGACAGGTAACAGTAACTTCGATACTAATTATGACAAGTTACTGTAACTTCGATACTAATTATGACAGGTAACTGTAACTTCGTTACTAATTATGACAAGTAACTGTTATTTCGATACAAATTATGGCACGTAACTGTAATTTCGATACTAATTATGGCAGGTGACAGTATCTTCGATACTAATTATGACAAGTTACAGTAACTTCGATACTAATTATGACAGAAAACAGTAACTTCGATACTTATTATGACAAGTAACAGTAACTTCGATACCAATTATGGCAGGTAACTGTAACTTCGATACTAATTATGACAGGTTACTGTAACTTCGTTACTAATTATGACAAGTAACTGTAATTTCGATACAAATTATGGCATTTAACTGTAATTTCGATACTAAATATGACAGGTAACTGTAACTTCGATACTAATTATGACAAGTAACTCTAACTTCATTTCAAATTATGACAAGTAACTGTAATTTCGATACAAATTATGGCAGGTAACTGTAACTTCGTGACTAATTATGGCAGGTAACTGTAATTTCGATACAAATTATGGCAGGTAACAGTAACTTCGATAATAATTATGACAGGTAACTGTAACTTCGATACTAATTATGGCAGGTAACTGTAATTTCGATAATAATTATGGCACGTAAGTGTAATTTCGATAATAATTATGACAGGTAACTGTAACTTCGTTACTAATTATGGCAGGTAACTGTAATTTCGTTACTAATTATGACAAGTTACTGTAGCTTCGATACTAATTATGACAGGTAACTGTAAATTCGTTACTAATTATGACAAGAAACTGTAATTTCGATACAAATTATGGCAAGTAACTGTAACTTCGATATTAATTATGACAGGTAACAGTAACTTCGATACTAATTATGACAGAAAACAGTAACTTCGATACTTATTATGACAGGTAACGGTAACTTCGATACTAATTATGGCACGTAACTGTAACTTCGATACAAATTATGACAGGTAACTGTAACTCCGTTACAAATTATGACAAGTAACTGTAATTTCGATACAAATTATTGCAGGTAACTGTAACTTCGATACTATTTATGACAGGTAACAGTTACTTCGATACTAATTATGACAAGTAACAGTAACTTCGATACTAATTATGACAAGTAACTGTAACTTCGAAACGAATTATGACAGGTAACTGTAACATCGTTTCTAATTATGACAAGTAACTGTAATTTCGATACAAATTATGGCAGGTAACTGTAACATCGATATTAATTATGACAGGTTACAGTAACCTCGATACTAATTATGACAAGTAAGTGTAACTTCGATACTAATTATGACGGGTAACTGTAACTTCGATACTAATTATGACAGGTAACAGTAACTTCGATACTAATTATGAGAGGTAACTGTAACTTCGTTACTAATTATGACAAGTAACTGTAATTTCGATACTAATTATGGCAGGTAACTGTAACATCGTTACTAATTATGCCAGGTAACAGTAACTTCGTTACTAATTATGACAAGTAACTGTAATTTCGATACAAATTATGACAGGAAACTGTAACTTCGTTACTAATTATGACAAGTAACTGTAATTTCGATACAAATTATGTCAGGTAACAGTAACTTCGATACTAATTATGACAAGTAACTGTAACTTCGATACTAATTATGACAGGTAACAGTAACTTCGATACTAATTATGACAAGTAACTCTAACTTCATTACAAATTATGAAAAATAACTGTAATTTTGATACAAATTATGGCAGGTAACTGTAACTTCTTTAATAATTATGGCAGGTAACTGTAATTTCGATACAAATTATGGCAGGTAACTGTAACTTCGATACTTATTATGACAGGTAACTGTAACTCCGATACTAATTATGACAAGTAACTCTAAATTCGTTACTAATTATGACAGGTAACTGTAACATCGATAATAATTATGACAAGTAACCGTAATTTCGATACAAATTATGGCAGGTAACTGTAACTTCAATACTAATTATGACAGGTAACTGTAACTTCGATACTAATTATGACAAGTAAATCTAACTTCATAAAAAATTAGGACAAGTAACTGTAATTTCGATACAAATTATGGCAGGTAACTGTAACTTCGATACTAATTATGACAAGTAACAGTAACTTCGATACTAATTATGACAAGTAACTGTAACTTCGAAACTAATTATGACAGGTAACTGTATCATCGATAATAATTATGACAAGTAACTGTAATTTCGATACAAATTATGGCAGGTAACTGTAACTTCGATACTAATTATGACAGGTAACAGGAACTTCGATACTAATTATGACAAGTAACTGTATCTTCGATACTAATTATGTCAGGTAACTGTAACTTCGATACTAATTATGACAAGTAACTCTAACTTCATTACAAATTATGAAAAGGAACTGTAACTTCGATACTAATTATGACAAGTAACTGTAACTTCGAAATTAATTATGACAGGTAACTGTATCATCGATAATAATTATGACAAGTAACTGTAATTTCGATACAAATTATTGCAGGTAACTGTAACTTCGATGACAGGTAACTGTAACTTCGATATTTATTAAGACAAGTAACTGTAATTTCGATACAAATTATGGCAGGTAACTGTAACTTCGATACTTATTATGACAGGTAACAGTAATTTCGATAGTAATGATGACAAGCAACAGTAACTTCGATACTAATTATGACAAGTAACTGTCATTTCGATACAAATTATGACAGGTAACTGTAATTTCAATACTAATTATGACAGGTAACTGAAACTTCGATACCACAGTAATTATAACAGGTAACAGTATCTTCGATACTAACTATGACAAGTAACTGTAACTTCGTTACTAATTATGACAAGTAACTGTAATTTCGTTACTTATTATGACAAGTAACTGTAGCTTCGATACTAATTATGAAAGGTAACTGTAACTTCGTTACTAATTATGACAAGAAACTGTAATTTCGATACAAATTATGGCAGGTAACTGTAACTTCGATACTAATTATGACAAGTAACAGTAACTTCGATACTAATTATGACAGAAAACAGTAACTTCGATACTTATTATGACAGGTAACAGTAACTTCGATACTAATTATGGCAGATAACTGTAACTTCGATACTAATTATGACAGGTTACCGTAACTCCGTTACAAATTATGACAAGTAACTGTAATTTCGATACAAATTATTGCAGGTAACTGTAACTTCGATACTATTTATGACAGGTAACAGTTACTTCGATACTAATTATGACAAGTAACAGTAACTTCGATACTAATTATGACAGGTAACTGTAACTTCGAAACTAATTATGACAGGTAACTGTAACATCGTTACTAATTATGACAAGTAACTGTAATTTCGATACAAATTATGGCAGGTAACTGTAACTTCGATATTAATTATGACAGGTTACAGTAACCTCGATACTAATTATGACAAGTAAGTGTATCTTCGATAATAATTATGACGGGTAAATGTAATTTCGATACCAATTATGACTAGTAACTCTACCGTCGTTACTAATTAGGACAAGTAACTGTAATATTGATAAAAAATTATGGCAGGTAACTGTAACTTCTATACTAATTATGACAGGTAACAGTAACTTCAATACTTATTATGACAGGTAACTGTAACTTCGTTACTAATTATGACAAGTAACTGTAATTTCGATACTAATTATGGCAGGTAACTGTAACTACGTTACTAATTATGAAAAGTAACTGTAATTTCGATACAAATTATGGCAGGTAACTGTAACTTCGATACAAATTATGACAGGTAACAGTAACTTCGATACTAATTATGACAGGTAACAGTAACTTCGTTAATAATTATGACAAATAACTGTAATTTCGATACAAATTATGACAGGTAACTGTAACTTCGTTACTAATTATGACAAGTAACTGTAATTTCGATACAAATTATGGCACGTAACTGTAACTTCGATACTAATTATGACAAGTAACTCTAACTTCATTACAAATTATGACAAGTAACTGTAATTTCGATACAAATTATGGCAGATAACTGTAACTTGGTTACTAATTATGGCAGGTAACTGTAATTTCGATACAAATTATGGCAGGTAACAGTAACTTCGATAATAATTAAGACAGGTAACTGTAACTTCGATACTAATAATGGCAGGTAACTGTAATTTCGATAATAATTATGGCAGGTAACTGTAATTTCGATAATAATTATGACAGGTAACTGTAACTTCGTTACTAATTATGGCAGGTAACTGTAATTTCGTTACTAATTATGACAAGTAACTGTAGCTTCGATACTAATTATGACAGGTAACTGAAACTTCGTGGCTAATTATGACAGGAAACTGTAATTTCGATACAAATTATGGCAGGTAACTGAAACTTCGATACTAATTATGACAGGTAACAGTAACTTCGATACTAATTATGACAGAAAACAGTAACTTCGATACTTATTATGACAGGTAACAGTAACTTCGATACTAATTATGGAAGGTAACTGTAATTTCGATACAAATTATGGCAGGTAAATGTAACTTCGTTACTAATTATGACAAGTAACTGTAATTTCGATACAAATTATGGCAGGTAACAGTAACTTCGATACTAATTATGACAGGTAACAGTAACTTCGATACTAATTATGACAAGTTACTGTAACTTCGATACTAATTATGACAGGTAACTGTAACTTCGTTACTAATTATGACAAGTAACTGTTATTTCGATACAAATTATGGCACGTAACTGTAATTTCGATACTAATTATGGCAGGTGACAGTAACTTCGATACTAATTATGACAAGTTACAGTAACTTCGATACTAATTATGACAGAAAACAGTAACTTCGATACTTATTATGACAAGTAACAGTAACTTCGATACTAATTATGGCATTTAACTGTAATTTCGATACTAAATATGACAGGTAACTGTAACTTTGATACTAATTATGACAAGTAACTCTAACTTCATTTCAAATTATGACAAGTAACTGTAATTTCGATACAAATTATGGCAGGTAACTGTAACTTCGTTACTAATTATGGCAGGTAACTGTAATTTCGATACAAATTATATCAGGTAACAGTAACTTCGATAATAATTATGACAGGTAACTGTAACTTCGATACTAATTATGGCAGGTAACTGTAATTTCGATAATAATTATGGCACGTAAGTGTAATTTCGATAATAATTATGACAGGTCACTGTAACTTCGTTACTAATTATGGCAGGTAACTGTAATTTCGTTACTAATTATGACAAGTAACTGTAGCTTCGATACTAATTATGACAGATAACTGTAACTTCGTTACTAATTATGACAAGAAACTGTAATTTTGATACAAATTATGGCAGGTAACTGTAACTTCGATATTAATTATGACAGGTAACAGTAACTTCGATACTAATTATGACAGAAAACAGTAACTTCGATACTTATTATGACAGGTAACGGTAACTTCGATACTAATTATGGCAGGTAACTGTAACTTCGATACTAATTATGACAGGTAACTGTAACTCCGTTACAAATTATGACAAGTAACTGTAATTTCGATACAAATTATTGCAGGTAACTGTAACTTCGATACTATTTATGACAGGTAACAGTTACTTCGATACTAATTATGACAAGTAACAGTAACTTCGATACTAATTATGACAAGTAATTGTAACTTCGAAACTAATTATGACAGGTAACTGTAACATCGTTTCTAATTATGACAAGTAACTGTAATTTCGATACAAATTATGGCAGGTAACTGTAACATCGATATTAATTATGACAGGTTACAGTAGCCTCGATACTAATTATGACAAGTAAGTGTAACTTCGATACTAATTATGACGGGTAACTGTAACTTCGATACTAATTATGACAGGTAACAGTAACTTCGATACTAATTATGAGAGGTAACTGTAACTTCGTTACTAATTATGACAAGTAACTGTAATTTCGATACAAAATATGTCAGGTAACAGCAACTTCGATACTAATTATGACAAGTAACTGTAACTTCGATACTAATTATGACAGGTAACAGTAACTTCGATACTAATTATGACAAGTAACTCTAACTTCATTACAAATTATGAAAAATAACTGTAATTTTGATACAAATTATGGCAGGTAACTGTAACTTCGTTAATAATTATGGCAGGTAACTGTAATTTCGATACAAATTATGGCAGGTAACTGTAACTTCGATACTTATTATGACAGGTAACTGTAACTCCGATACTAATTATGACAAGTAACTCTAAATTCGTTACTAATCATGACAGGTCACTGTAACATCGATAATAATTATGACAAGTAACCGTAATTTCGATACAAATTAGGGCAGGTAACTGTAACTTCAATACTAATTATGACAGGTAACTGTAACTTCGATACTAATTATGACAAGTAACTCTAACTTCATAACAAATTATGACAAGTAACTGTAATTTCGATACAAATTATGGCAGGTAACTGTAACTTCGATACTAATTATGACAAGTAACAGTAACTTCGATACTAATTATGACAAGTAACTGTAACTTCGAAACCAATTATGACAGGTAACTGTATCATCGATAATAATTATGACAAGTAACTGTAATTTCGATACAAATTATGGCAGGTAACTGTAACTTCGATACTAATTATGACAGGTAACAGGAACTTCGATACTAATTATGACAAGTAACTGTATCTTCGATACTAATTATGTCAGGTAACTGTAACTTCGATACTAATTATGACAAGTAACTCTAACTTCATTACAAATTAAGAAAAGTAACTGTAATTTCGATACAAATTATTGCAGGTAACTGTAACTTCGATGACAGGTAACTGTAACTTCGATATTTATTAAGACAAGTAACTGTAATTTCAATACAAATTATGGCAGGTAACTGTAACTTCGATACTTATTATGACAGGTAACAGTAACTTCGATAGTAATGATGACAAGCAACAGTAACTTCGATACTAATTATGACAAGTAACTGTAACTTCGTTACTAATTATGACAAGTAACTATAATTTCGATACAAATTTTGGCAGGTAACTGTAACTTCGATATTAATTATGACAAGTAACAGTAACTTCGTTACTAATTTTGACAAGTGATTGTAATTTCGATACAAATAATGGCAGGTAACTGTAACATCGATACTATTTATGACAGGTAAAAGTAACTTCAATACTAATTATGACAGGTAACTGTAACTTCGCTACTAATTATGGCAAGTAACTGTAATTTCGAAACAAATTATGACAGGTAACTGTAACTTCGTTAATAATTATGACAAGTAACTGTAATTTCGATACAAATTATAGCAGGTCACAGTAACTTCGATACTAATTATGACAGGTAACTGTAACATCGATACTCATTATGACAAGGAACTGTAATGTCGATACAAATTATGACTGGTAACAGTAACTTCAATACTAATTATGACAGGTAACTGTAACTTCCTTACTAATTATGACAAGTAACTGTAATTTCGATACTAATTATGACAGGTAACTGTAACTTCGATATTAATTATGACAAGTAACTGTAACTTCGTTATTAATATGAGAATTAACTGTAATTTCGATACAAATTATGGCAGGTAACTGTAACTTCGAAACTAATTATGACAGGTAACAGTAACTTCGATACTAATTATGACAAGTAACTGTTGCTTCGATACTAATTATAACAAGTAACTGTAACTTAGAAACTAATTATGACAGGTAACTGTAACATCGTTACTAATTATGACAAGTAACTGTAATTTCGATACAAATTATGGCAGGTAACCGTAGCTTCGATACTAATTAAGACAGGTAACAGTAACTTCGATACTAATTATGACAAGTAAATGTAACTTAGATACTTATTATGACAGGTAACAGTAACTTCGATACTAATTATGACAAGTAACTCTAACTATATTACAAATTATGGCAACTAACTGTAATTTCGATACAAATTATGGGAGGTAACAGTAACTTCGATACTAATTATGACAGGTAACTGTAACTCCGATAATAATTATGACAAGTAACTCTAACTTCGTTACTAATTATGACAAATAACTGTAATTTTGATAAAAAATTATGGCAGGTAATTGTAACTTCGATACTAATTATTACAGGTAACAGTAATTTCGATACTTATTATGACAGGTAACTGTAACTTCGTTACTAATTATGACAAGTAACTGTAATTTCGATACTAATTATGGCTGGTAACTCTAACTTCGTTACTAATTATGACAAGTAACTGTAGTTTCGATACAAATTATGGCAGGTAACTGTAACTTCGATACTAATTATGGCAGGTAACAGTAACTTCGATACAAATTATGGCAGGTAACTGTAAGTTCGATACTAATTATGACAGTTAATTGTAACTTCGTTACTAATTATGACAAAAAACTGTAATTTCGATACAAATTATGGCAGGTAACAGTAACTTCGATACTAATTATGACAGGTAACAGTTACTTCGATACTAATTATGACAAGTTACTGTAACTTCGATACTAATTATGACAGGTAACTGTAACTTCGTTACTAATTATGACAAGTAACTGTTATTTCGACAAAAATTATGGCACGTAACTTTAATTTCGATACTAATTATGGCAGGAGACAGTAACTTCGATACTAATTATGACAAGTTACAGTAACTTCGATACTAATTATGACAGAAAACAGTAACTTCGATACTTATTATGACAGGTAACAGTAACTTCGATACTAATTATGGCAGGTAATTGTAACTTCGATACTAATTATGACAGGTAACTGTAACTTCGTTGTTAATTATGACAAATAACTGTAATTTCGATACAAATTATGGCACGTAACTGTAATGTCGATACTAATTATGACAGGTAACTGTAACTTCGATACTAATTATGACAGGTAACAGTAACTTCGATACTAATTATGCCAGATAACTGTAACTTCGTTACTAATTATGACAAGTAACTGTAATTTCGATACTAATTATGGCAGGTAACTGTAACATAGTTACTAATTATGAAAAGTAACTGTAATTTCGATACAAATTATGGCAGGTAACTGTAACTTCGATACAAATTATGACAGGTAACAGTAAGTTCGATACTAATTATGACAGGTAACAGTAACTTCGTTCCTAATTATGACAAGTAACTCTAATTTCGATACAAATTATGACAGGTAACTGTATCTTCGTTACTAATTATGACAAGTAACTGTAATTTCGATACAAATTATGGCACGTAACTGTAATTTCGATAATAATTATGGCACGAAACTGTAATGTCGATAATAATTATGACAGGTAAATGTAACTTGGTTACTAATTATGGCAGGTAACTGTAATTTCGTTACTAATTATGACAGGTAACTGTAACTCCGTTACAAATTATGACAAGTAACTGTAATTTCGATACAAATTATTGCAGGTATCTGTAACTTCGATACTATTTATGACAGGTAACAGTTACTTCGATACTAATTATGACAAGTAACAGTAACTTCGATACTAATTATGACAAGTAACTGTAACTTCGAAACTAATTATAACAGGTAACTGTAACATCGTTACTAATTATGACAAGTAACTGTAATTTCGATACAAATTATGGCAGGTAACTGTAACTTCGATACTAATTATGACAGGTAACAGTAACTTCGATACTAATTATGACAGGTAACTGTAACTTCGTTACTAATTATGACAAGTAACTGTAATTTCGATACTAATTATGGCAGGTAACTGTAACATAGTTACTAATTATGAAAAGTAACTGTAATTTCGATACAAATTATGGCAGGTAACTGTAACTTCGATACAAATTATGACAGGTAACAGTAAGTTCGATACTAATTATGACAGGTAACAGTAACTTCATTACTTATTATGACAAGTAACTGTAATTTCGATACAAATTATGACAGGTAACTGTAACTTCGTTACTAATTATGACAAGTAACTGTAATTTCGATACAAATTATGGCACGTAACTGTAATTTCGATAATAATTATGGCACGAAACTGTAATTTCGATAATAATTATGACAGGTAACTGTAACTTCGTTACTAATTATGGCAGGTAACTGTAATTTCGTTACTAATTATGACAAGTAACTGTAGCTTCGATACTAATTATGACAGGTAACTGTAACTTCGTTACTAATTATGACAAGTAACTGTTTTTTCGATACAAATTATGGCACGGAACTGTAATTTCGATACTAATTATGGCAGTTGACAGTAACTTCGATACTAATCATGCCAAGTTACAGTAACGTCGATACTAATTATGACAGAAAACAGTAACTTCGATACTTATTATGACAGCTAACAGTAACTTCGATACTAATTATGGCAGGTAACTGTAACTTCGATACTAATTGTGACAGGTAACTGTAACTTCGTTACTAATTATGACAAGTAACTGTAATTTCGATACAAATTATGGCACGTAGCTGTAATTTCGATACTAATTATGACAGGTAACTGTAACTTCGATACTAATTATGACAAGTAACTCTAACTTCATTACAAATTATGACAAGTAAGTGTAATTTCGATACAAATTATGGCAGGTAACTGTAACTTTGTTACTAATTATGGCAGGTAACTGTAATTTCGATACAAATTATGGCAGGTAAAAGTAACTTCGATAATAATTATGACAGGTAACTGTAACTTCGATACTAATTATGACAGGTAACTGTAATTT
Source organism: Meconema thalassinum (assembly GCA_946902985.2). Classification (NCBI taxonomy): domain Eukaryota; kingdom Metazoa; phylum Arthropoda; class Insecta; order Orthoptera; family Tettigoniidae; genus Meconema; species Meconema thalassinum. The sequence continues at coordinate 1,174,263,738 of OX336388.2, read as the reverse complement.
CGATAATAATTATGGCACGTAACTGTAATTTGGATAATAATTATGACATGTAACTGTAACTTCGTTACTAATTATAGCAGGTAACTGTAATTTCGTTACTAATTATGACAAGTAACTGTAGCTTCGATACTAATTATGACAGGTAACTGTAACTTCGTTACTAATTATGACATGAAACTGTATTTTCGATACACATTATGACAGGTAACTGTAACTTCGATACTAATTATGACAGATAACAGTAACTTCGATACTAATTATGACAGAAAACAGTAACTTCGATACTTATTATGACAGGTAACAGTAACTTCGATACTAATTATGGAAGGTAACTGTAACTTCGATACTAATTATGACAGGTAACTAACTGTAACTTCGTTACTAATTATGACAAGTAACTGTAATTTCTATACAAATTATGGTACGTAACTGTAATTTCGATACTAATTATGACAGGTAACTGTAACTTCGATACTAATTATGACAAGTAACTCTAACTTCATTACAAATTATGACAAGTAACTGTAATTTCGATACAAATTATGGCAGGTAACTGTAACTTCGTTACTAATTATGGCAGGTAACTGTAATTTCGATACAAATTATGGCAGGTAACAGTAACTTCGATAATAATTATGACAGGTAACTGCATCTTCAATACTAATTATAGCAGGTAACTGTAATTTCGATAATAATTATGGCGCGTAACTGTAATTTCGATAATAATTATGACAGGTAACTGTGACTTCGTTACTAATTATGGCAGGTAACTGTAATTTCGTTACAAATTATGACAAGTAACTGTAGCTTCGATACTAATTATGACAGGTAACTGTAACTTCGTTACTAATTATGACAAGAAACTGTAATTTCGATACAAATTATGGCAGGTAACTGTAACTTCGATACTAATTTTGACAGGTAACAGTATCTTCGATACTAATTATGACAGAAAACAGTAACTTCGATACTTATTATGACAGGTAACAGTTACTTCGGTACTAATTATGGCAGGTAACTGTAACTTCGATGCTAATTATGACAGGTAACAGTAACTCCGTTACAAATTATGACAAGTAACTGTAATTTCGATACAAATTATAGCAGGTAACTGTAACTTCGATACTATTTATGACAGGTAACAGTCACTTCGATACTAATTATGACAAGAAACAGTAACTTCGATACTAATTATGACAGGTAACTGTAATTTCGATACAAATTATGGCAGGTAACTGTAACTTCGTTACTAATTATGACAGGTAACTGTCATTTCGATACAAATTATGGCAGATAACTGTAACTTCGATACTAATTTTGACAGGTAACAGTAACTTCGATACTAATTATGACAGAAAACGGTAACTTCGATACTTATTATGACAGGTAACAGTAACTTCGATACTAATTATGGCAGGTAACTGTAACTTCGATACTAATTATGACAGGTAACTCTAACTCCGTTACAAATTATGACAAGTAACTGTAATTTAGATACAAATTATTGCATGTAACTGTAACTTCGATACTATTTATGACAGGTAACAGTTAATTCGATACTTATTATGACAAGTAACAGTAACTTCGATACTAATTATGACAGGTAACTGTAACTTCGAAACTAATTATGACAGGTAACTGAAACATCGTTACTAATTATGACAAGTAACTGTAATTTCGATACAAATTATGGCAGGTAACTGTAACTTCGATATTAATTATGACAGGTTACAGTAACCTCGATACTAATTATGACAAGTATGTGTATCTTCGATACTAATTATGACGGGTAACTGTAACTTCGATTCTAATTATGACTAGTAACTCTAACTTCGTTACTAATTAGGACAGGTAACTGTAATTTTGATAAAAAAATTATGGCAGGTAACTGTAATTTCGATACTAATTATGACAGGTAACAGTAACTTCGATACTAATTATGACAGGTAACTGTAACTTCGTTACTAATTATGACAGGTAACTGTAACTTCGTTACTAATTATGACAAGTAACTGTAATTTCGATACAAATTATGGCACGTAGCTGTAATTTCGATACTAATTATGACAGGTAACTGTAACTTCGATACTAATTATGACAAGTAACTCTAACTTCATTACAAATTATGACAAGTAACAGTAACTTCGATACTAATTATGGCAGGTAACAGTAACTTCGATAATAATTATGACAGGTAACGGCAACTTCGATACTAATTATTGCAGGTAACTGTAATTTCGATAATAATTATGGCACGAAACTGTAATTTCGATAATAATTATGACAGGTAACTGTAACTTCGTTACTAATTATGGCAGGTAACTGTAATTTCGTTACTAATTATGACAAGTAACTGTAGCTTCGATACTAATTATGACAGGTAACTGTAACTTCGTTACTAATTATGACAAGTATCTGTAATTTCGATACAAATTATGGCACGTAGCTGTAATTTCGATACTAATAATGGCAGGTAACTGTAACTTCGATACTAATTATGACAAGTTACTCTAACTTCATTACAAATTATGACAAGTAACTGTAATTTCGATACAAATTATGGCAGGTAACTGTAACTTCGTTACTAATTATGGCAGGTAACTGTCATTTCGATACAAATTATGGCAGGTAACAGTAACTTCGATAATAATTATGACAGGTAACTGTAACTTCGATACTAATTATGGCAGGTAACTGTAATTTCGATAATAATTATGGCACGTAACTGTAATTACGATAATAATTATGACATGTAACTGTAACTTCGTTACTAATTATGGCAGGTAAATGTAATTTCGTTACTAATTATGACAAGTAACTGTAGCTTCGATACTAATTATGACAGGTAACTGTAACTTCGTTACTAATTTTGACAAGAAACTGTAAATTCGATACAAATGATGGCAGGTAACTGTAACTTCGATACTAATTATGACAGATAACAGTAACTTCGATACTAATTATGACAGAAAACAGTAACTTCGATACTTATTAAGACAGGTAACAGTAACTTCGATACTAATTATGGCAGGTAACTGTAACTTCGATACTAATTATGACAGGTAACTGTAACTTCGTTACTAATTATGACAAGTAACTGTAATTTCGATACAAATTATGGCACGTAACTGTAATTTCGATACTAATTATGACAGGTAACTGTAACTTCGATACTAATTATGACAAGTAACTCTAACTTCATTACAAATTATGACAAGTAACTGTAATTTCGATACAAATTATGGCAGGTAACTGTAATTTCGATACAAATTATGGCAGGTAACAGTAACTTCGATAATAATTATGACAGGTAACTGCAACTTCGATACTAATTATAGCAGGTAACTGTAATTTCGATAATAATTATGGCACGTAACTGTAATTTCGACAATAATTATGACAGGTAACTGTAACTTCGTTACTAATTATGGCAGGTAACTGTAATTTCGTAACTAATTATGACAAGTAACTGTAGCTTCGATACTAATTATGACAGGTAACAGTAACTTCGTTACTAATTATGACAAGAAACTGTAATTTCGATACAAATTATGGCAGATAACTGTAACTTCGATACTAATTTTGACAGGTAACAGTAACTTCGATACTAATTATGACAGAAAACGGTAACTTCGATACTTATTATGACAGGTAACAGTAACTTCGATACTAATTATGGCAGGTAACTGTAACTTCGATACTAATTATGACAGGTAACTCTAACTCCGTTACAAATTATGACAAGTAACTGTAATTTAGATACAAATTATTGCATGTAACTGTAACTTCGATACTATTTATGACAGGTAACAGTTAATTCGATACTTATTATGACAAGTAACAGTAACTTCGATACTAATTATGACAGGTAACTGTAACTTCGAAACTAATTATGACAGGTAACTGAAACATCGTTACTAATTATGACAAGTAACTGTAATTTCGATACAAATTATGGCACGTAACTGTAATTTCGATACTAATTATGACAGGTAACTGTAACTTCGATACTAATTATGACAAGTAACTCTAACTTCATTACAAATTATGACAAGTAACTGTAATTTCGATACAAATTATGGCAGGTAACTGTAATTTCGATACAAATTATGGCAGGTAACAGTAACTTCGATAATAATTATGACAGGTAACTGCAACTTCGATACTAATTATAGCAGGTAACTGTAATTTCGATAATAATTATGGCACGTAACTGTAATTTCGACAATAATTATGACAGGTAACTGTAACTTCGTTACTAATTATGGCAGGTAACTGTAATTTCGTAACTAATTATGACAAGTAACTGTAGCTTCGATACTAATTATGACAGGTAACAGTAACTTCGTTACTAATTATGACAAGAAACTGTAATTTCGATACAAATTATGGCAGATAACTGTAACTTCGATACTAATTTTGACAGGTAACAGTAACTTCGATACTAATTATGACAGAAAACGGTAACTTCGATACTTATTATGACAGGTAACAGTAACTTCGATACTAATTATGGCAGGTAACTGTAACTTCGATACTAATTATGACAGGTAACTCTAACTCCGTTACAAATTATGACAAGTAACTGTAATTTAGATACAAATTATTGCATGTAACTGTAACTTCGATACTATTTATGACAGGTAACAGTTAATTCGATACTTATTATGACAAGTAACAGTAACTTCGATACTAATTATGACAGGTAACTGTAACTTCGAAACTAATTATGACAGGTAACTGAAACATCGTTACTAATTATGACAAGTAACTGTAATTTCGATACAAATTATGGCAGGTAACTGTAACTTCGATATTAATTATGACAGGTTACAGTAACCTCGATACTAATTATGACAAGTATGTGTATCTTCGATACTAATTATGACGGGTAACTGTAACTTCGATTCTAATTATGACTAGTAACTCTAACTTCGTTACTAATTAGGACAGGTAACTGTAATTTTGATAAAAAAATTATGGCAGGTAACTGTAATTTCGATACTAATTATGACAGGTAACAGTAACTTCGATACTAATTATGACAGGTAACTGTAACTTCGTTACTAATTATGACAGGTAACTGTAACTTCGTTACTAATTATGACAAGTAACTGTAATTTCGATACAAATTATGGCACGTAGCTGTAATTTCGATACTAATTATGACAGGTAACTGTAACTTCGATACTAATTATGACAAGTAACTCTAACTTCATTACAAATTATGACAAGTAACAGTAACTTCGATACTAATTATGGCAGGTAACAGTAACTTCGATAATAATTATGACAGGTAACGGCAACTTCGATACTAATTATTGCAGGTAACTGTAATTTCGATAATAATTATGGCACGAAACTGTAATTTCGATAATAATTATGACAGGTAACTGTAACTTCGTTACTAATTATGGCAGGTAACTGTAATTTCGTTACTAATTATGACAAGTAACTGTAGCTTCGATACTAATTATGACAGGTAACTGTAACTTCGTTACTAATTATGACAAGTAACTGTTATTTCGATACAAATTATGGCACGTAACTGTAATTTCGATACTAATTATGGCAGGTGACAGTAACTTCTATACTAATTAAGACAAGTTACAGTAACTTCGATACTAATTATGACAGAAAACAGTAACTTCGATACTTATTATGACAGGTAACAGTAACTTCGCTACTAATTATGGCAGGCAACTGTAACTTCGATACTAATTATGACAGGTAACTGTAACTTCGTTACTCATTATGACAAGTATCTGTAATTTCGATACAAATTATGGCACGTAGCTGTAATTTCGATACTAATAATGGCAGGTAACTGTAACTTCGATACTAATTATGACAAGTTACTCTAACTTCATTACAAATTATGACAAGTAACTGTAATTTCGATACAAATTATGGCAGGTAACTGTAACTTCGTTACTAATTATGGCAGGTAACTGTCATTTCGATACAAATTATGGCAGGTAACAGTAACTTCGATAATAATTATGACAGGTAACTGTAACTTCGATACTAATTATGGCAGGTAACTGTAATTTCGATAATAATTATGGCACGTAACTGTAATTACGATAATAATTATGACATGTAACTGTAACTTCGTTACTAATTATGGCAGGTAAATGTAATTTCGTTACTAATTATGACAAGTAACTGTAGCTTCGATACTAATTATGACAGGTAACTGTAACTTCGTTACTAATTTTGACAAGAAACTGTAAATTCGATACAAATGATGGCAGGTAACTGTAACTTCGATACTAATTATGACAGATAACAGTAACTTCGATACTAATTATGACAGAAAACAGTAACTTCGATACTTATTAAGACAGGTAACAGTAACTTCGATACTAATTATGGCAGGTAACTGTAACTTCGATACTAATTATGACAGGTAACTGTAACTTCGTTACTAATTATGACAAGTAACTGTAATTTCGATACAAATTATGGCACGTAACTGTAATTTCGATACTAATTATGACAGGTAACTGTAACTTCGATACTAATTATGACAAGTAACTCTAACTTCATTACAAATTATGACAAGTAACTGTAATTTCGATACAAATTATGGCAGGTAACTGTAATTTCGATACAAATTATGGCAGGTAACAGTAACTTCGATAATAATTATGACAGGTAACTGCAACTTCGATACTAATTATAGCAGGTAACTGTAATTTCGATAATAATTATGGCACGTAACTGTAATTTCGACAATAATTATGACAGGTAACTGTAACTTCGTTACTAATTATGGCAGGTAACTGTAATTTCGTAACTAATTATGACAAGTAACTGTAGCTTCGATACTAATTATGACAGGTAACAGTAACTTCGTTACTAATTATGACAAGAAACTGTAATTTCGATACAAATTATGGCAGATAACTGTAACTTCGATACTAATTTTGACAGGTAACAGTAACTTCGATACTAATTATGACAGAAAACGGTAACTTCGATACTTATTATGACAGGTAACAGTAACTTCGATACTAATTATGGCAGGTAACTGTAACTTCGATACTAATTATGACAGGTAACTCTAACTCCGTTACAAATTATGACAAGTAACTGTAATTTAGATACAAATTATTGCATGTAACTGTAACTTCGATACTATTTATGACAGGTAACAGTTAATTCGATACTTATTATGACAAGTAACAGTAACTTCGATACTAATTATGACAGGTAACTGTAACTTCGAAACTAATTATGACAGGTAACTGAAACATCGTTACTAATTATGACAAGTAACTGTAATTTCGATACAAATTATGGCAGGTAACTGTAACTTCGATATTAATTATGACAGGTTACAGTAACCTCGATACTAATTATGACAAGTATGTGTATCTTCGATACTAATTATGACGGGTAACTGTAACTTCGATTCTAATTATGACTAGTAACTCTAACTTCGTTACTAATTAGGACAGGTAACTGTAATTTTGATAAAAAAATTATGGCAGGTAACTGTAATTTCGATACTAATTATGACAGGTAACAGTAACTTCGATACTAATTATGACAGGTAACTGTAACTTCGTTACTAATTATGACAGGTAACTGTAACTTCGTTACTAATTATGACAAGTAACTGTAATTTCGATACAAATTATGGCACGTAGCTGTAATTTCGATACTAATTATGACAGGTAACTGTAACTTCGATACTAATTATGACAAGTAACTCTAACTTCATTACAAATTATGACAAGTAACAGTAACTTCGATACTAATTATGGCAGGTAACAGTAACTTCGATAATAATTATGACAGGTAACGGCAACTTCGATACTAATTATTGCAGGTAACTGTAATTTCGATAATAATTATGGCACGAAACTGTAATTTCGATAATAATTATGACAGGTAACTGTAACTTCGTTACTAATTATGGCAGGTAACTGTAATTTCGTTACTAATTATGACAAGTAACTGTAGCTTCGATACTAATTATGACAGGTAACTGTAACTTCGTTACTAATTATGACAAGTAACTGTTATTTCGATACAAATTATGGCACGTAACTGTAATTTCGATACTAATTATGGCAGGTGACAGTAACTTCTATACTAATTAAGACAAGTTACAGTAACTTCGATACTAATTATGACAGAAAACAGTAACTTCGATACTTATTATGACAGGTAACAGTAACTTCGCTACTAATTATGGCAGGCAACTGTAACTTCGATACTAATTATGACAGGTAACTGTAACTTCGTTACTCATTATGACAAGTATCTGTAATTTCGATACAAATTATGGCACGTAGCTGTAATTTCGATACTAATAATGGCAGGTAACTGTAACTTCGATACTAATTATGACAAGTTACTCTAACTTCATTACAAATTATGACAAGTAACTGTAATTTCGATACAAATTATGGCAGGTAACTGTAACTTCGTTACTAATTATGGCAGGTAACTGTCATTTCGATACAAATTATGGCAGGTAACAGTAACTTCGATAATAATTATGACAGGTAACTGTAACTTCGATACTAATTATGGCAGGTAACTGTAATTTCGATAATAATTATGGCACGTAACTGTAATTACGATAATAATTATGACATGTAACTGTAACTTCGTTACTAATTATGGCAGGTAAATGTAATTTCGTTACTAATTATGACAAGTAACTGTAGCTTCGATACTAATTATGACAGGTAACTGTAACTTCGTTACTAATTTTGACAAGAAACTGTAAATTCGATACAAATGATGGCAGGTAACTGTAACTTCGATACTAATTATGACAGATAACAGTAACTTCGATACTAATTATGACAGAAAACAGTAACTTCGATACTTATTAAGACAGGTAACAGTAACTTCGATACTAATTATGGCAGGTAACTGTAACTTCGATACTAATTATGACAGGTAACTGTAACTTCGTTACTAATTATGACAAGTAACTGTAATTTCGATACAAATTATGGCACGTAACTGTAATTTCGATACTAATTATGACAGGTAACTGTAACTTCGATACTAATTATGACAAGTAACTCTAACTTCATTACAAATTATGACAAGTAACTGTAATTTCGATACAAATTATGGCAGGTAACTGTAATTTCGATACAAATTATGGCAGGTAACAGTAACTTCGATAATAATTATGACAGGTAACTGCAACTTCGATACTAATTATAGCAGGTAACTGTAATTTCGATAATAATTATGGCACGTAACTGTAATTTCGATAATAATTATGACAGGTAACTGTAACTTCGTTACTAATTATGGCAGGTAACTGTAATTTCGTAACTAATTATGACAAGTAACTGTAGCTTCGATACTAATTATGACAGGTAACAGTAACTTCGTTACTAATTATGACAAGAAACTGTAATTTCGATACAAATTATGGCAGATAACTGTAACTTCGATACTAATTTTGACAGGTAACAGTAACTTCGATACTAATTATGACAGAAAACAGTAACTTCGATACTTATTATGACAGGTAACACTAACTTCGATACTAATTATGGCAGGTAACTGTAACTTCGATACTAATTATGACAGGTAACTCTAACTCCGTTACAAATTATGACAAGTAACTGTAATTTAGATACAAATTATTGCATGTAACTGTAACTTCGATACTATTTATGACAGGTAACAGTTAATTCGATACTTATTATGACAAGTAACAGTAACTTCGATACTAATTATGACAGGTAACTGTAACTTCGAAACTAATTATGACAGGTAACTGAATCATCGTTACTAATTATGACAAGTAACTGTAATTTCGATACAAATTATGGCAGGTAACTGTAACTTCGATATTAATTATGACAGGTTACAGTAACCTCGATACTAATTATGACAAGTATGAGTATCTTCTATACTAATTATGACGGGTAACTGTAACTTCGATACTAATTATGACTAGTAACTCTAACTTCGTTACTAATTAGGACAGGTAACTGTAATTTTGATTAAAAAATTATGGCAGGTAACTGTAATTTCGATACTAATTATGACAGGTAACAGTAACTTCGATACAAATTATGACAGGTAACTGTAACTTCGTTACTAATTATGACAAGTAACTGTAATTTCGATACTAATTATGGCAGGTAACTGTAACATCGTTACTAATTATGAAAAGTAACTGTAATTTCGATACAAATTATGGCAGATAACTGTAACTTCGATACAAATTATGACAGGTAACAGTAACTTCGATACTAATTATGACAGGTAACAGTAACTTCGTTACTAATTAGACAAGTAACTGTAATTTCGATACAAATTATGACAGGAAACTGTAACTTCGTTACTAATTATGACAAGTAACTGTAATTTCGATACAAATTATGTCAGGTAACAGTAACTTCGATACTAATTATGACAAGTAACTCTAACTTCATTACAAATTATGAAAAATAACTGTAATTAAGATACAAATTATAGCCAGTAACTGTAACTTCGTTAATAATTATGGCAGGTAACTGTAATTTCGATACAAATTATGGCAGGTAACTGTAACTTCGATAATAATTATGACAGGTAACTGTAACTCCGATACTAATTATGACAAGTAACTCTAAATTCGTTACTAATTATGACAGGTAACTGTAACATCGATAATAATTATGACAAGTAACCGTAATTTCGATACAAATTATGGCAGGTAACGGTAGCTTCGATACTAATTATGACAGGTAACTGTAACTTCGATACTAATTATGGCAAGTAACTCTAACTTCATTAGAAATTATGACAAGTAACTGTAATTTCGATACAAATTATGGCAGGTAACTGTAACTTCGATACTAATTATGACAAGTAACTGTAACTTCGAAACTAATTATGACAGGTAACTGTAACTTCGATAATAATTATGACAAGTAACTGTAATTTCGATACAAATTATGGCACGTAACTGTAATTTCGATAATAATTATGGCACGAAACTGTAATTTCGATAATAATGATGACAGGTAACTGTAACTTCGTTACTAATTATGGCAGGTAACTGTACTTTCGTTACTAATTATGACAAGTAACTGTAGCTTCGATACTAATTATGACAGGTAACTGTAACTTAGTTACTAATTATGACAAGTAACTGTTATTTCGATACAAATTATGGCACGTAACTGTAATTTCGATACTAATTATTGCAGTTGACAGTAACTTCGATACTAATTATGACAAGTTACAGTAACGTCGATACTAATTATGACAGAAAACAGTAACTTCGATACTTATTATGACAGGTAACAGTAACTTCGATACTTATTATGGCAGGTAACTGTAATTTCGATAATAATTATGGCACGTAACTGTAATTTCGATAATAATTATGACATGTAACTGTAACTTCGTTACTAATTATAGCAGGCAACTGTAATTTCGTTACTAATTATGACAAGTAACTGTAGCTTCGATACTAATTATGACAGGTAACTGTAACTTCGTTACTAATTATGACAAGAAACTGTAATTTCGATACAAATTATGGCAGGTAACTGTAACTTCGATACTAATTATGACAGATAACAGTAACTTCGATACTAATTATGACAGAAAACAGTAACTTCGATACTTATTATGACAGGTAACAGTAACTTCGATACTAATTATGGCAGGTAACTGTAACTTCGATACTAATTATGACAGGTAACTAACTGTAACTTCGTTACTAATTATGACAAGTAACTGTAATTTCGATGCAAATTATGGTACGTAACTGTAATTTCGATACTAATTATGACAGGTAACTGTAACTTCGATACTAATTATGACAAGTAACTCTAACTTCATTACAAATTATGACAAGTAACAGTAATTTCGATACAAATTATGGCAGGTAACTGTAACTTCGTTACTAATTATGGCAGGTAACTGTAATTTCGATACAAATTATGGCAGGTAACTGCAACTTCGATACTAATTATAGCAGGTAACTGTAATTTCGATAATAATTATGGCACGTAACTGTAATTTCGATAATAATTATGACAGGTAACTGTGACTTCGTTACTAATTATGGCAGGTAACTGTAATTTCGTTACTAATTATGACAAGTAACTGTAGCTTCGATACTAATTATGACAGGTAACTGTAACTTCGTTACTAATTATGACAAGAAACTGTAATTTCGATACAAATTATGGCAGGTAACTGTAACTTCGATACTAATTTTGACAGGTAACAGTATCTTCGATACTAATTATGACAGAAAACAGTAACTTCGATACTTATTATGACAGGTAACAGTTACTTCGATACTAATTATGGCAGGTAACTGTAACTTCGATGCTAATTATGACAGGTAACAGTAACTCCGTTACAAATTATGACAAGTAACTGTAATTTCGATACAAATTATTGCAGGTAACTCTAACTTCCATACTATTTATGACAGGTAACAGTTACTTCGATACTAATTATGACAAGAAACAGTAACTTCGATACTAATTATGACAGGTAACTGTAACTTCGATACTAATTATGACAGGTAACTGTAACTTCGTTACTAATTATGGCAAGTAACTGTTATTTCGATACAAATTATGGCACGTAACTGTAATTCCGATACTAATTATGGCAGGTGACAGTAACTTCTATACTAATTATGACAAGTTACAGTAACTTCGATACTAATTATGACAGAAAACAGTAACTTCGATACTTATTATGACAGGTAACAGTAACTTCGCTACTAATTATGGCAGGCAACTGTAACTTCGATACTAATTATGACAGGTAACTGTAACTTCGTTACTCATTATGACAAGTATCTGTAATTTCGATACAAATTATGGCACGTAGCTGTAATTTCGATACTAATAATGGCAGGTAACTGTAACTTCGATACTAATTATGACAAGTTACTCTAACTTCATTACAAATTATGACAAGTAACTGTAATTTCGATACAAATTATGGCAGGTAACTGTAACTTCGTTACTAATTATGGCAGGTAACTGTCATTTCGATACAAATTATGGCAGGTAACAGTAACTTCGATAATAATTATGACAGGTAACTGTAACATCGATACTAATTATGGCAGGTAACTGTAATTTCGATAATAATTATGGCACGTAACTGTAATTACGATAATAATTATGACATGTAACTGTAACTTCGTTACTAATTATGGCAGGTAACTGTAATTTCGTAACTAATTATGACAAGTAACTGTAGCTTCGATACTAATTATGACAGGTAACTGTAACTTCGTTACTAATTTTGACAAGAAACTGTAATTTCGATACAAATGATGGCAGGTAACTGTAACATCGATACTAATTATGACAGATAACAGTAACTTCGATACTAATTATGACAGAAAACAGTAACTTCGATACTTATTAAGACAGGTAACAGTAACTTCGATACTAATTATGGCAGGTAACTGTACCTTCGATACTAATTATGACAGGTAACTGTAACTTCGATACTAATTATGACAAGTAACTGTAATTTCGATACAAATTATGGCACGTAACTGTAATTTCGATACTAATTATGACAGGTAACTGTAACTTCGATACTAATTATGACAAGTAACTCTAACTTCATTACAAATTATGACAAGTAACTGTAATTTCGATACAAATTATGGCAGGTAACTGTAATTTCGATACAAATTATGGCAGGTAACAGTAACTTCGATAATAATTATGACAGGTAACTGCAACTTCGATACTAATTATAGCAGGTAACTGTAATTTCGATAATAATTATGGCACGTAACTGTAATTTCGATAATAATTATGACAGGTAACTGTAACTTCGTTACTAATTATGGCAGGTAACTGTAATTTCGTAACTAATTATGACAAGTAACTGTAGCTTCGATACTAATTATGACAGGTAACAGTAACTTCGTTACTAATTATGTCAAGAAACTGTAATTTCGATACAAATTATGGCAGATAACTGTAACTTCGATATTAATTTTGACCGGTAACAGTAACTTCGATACTAATTATGACAGAAAACAGTAACTTCGATACTTATTATGACAGGTAACAGTAACTTCGATACTAATTATGGCAGGTAACTGTAACTTCGATACTAATTATGACAGGTAACTCTAACTCCGTTACAAATTATGACAAGTAACTGTAATTTAGATACAAATTATTGCATGTAACTGTAACTTCGATACTATTTATGACAGGTAACAGTTAATTCGATACTTATTATGACAAGTAACAGTAACTTCGATACTAATTATGACAGGTAACTGTAACTTCGAAACTAATTATGACAGGTAACTGAATCATCGTTACTAATTATGACAAGTAACTGTAATTTCGATACAAATTATGGCAGGTAACTGTAACTTCGATATTAATTATGACAGGTTACAGTAACCTCGATACTAATTATGACAAGTATGTGTATCTTCGATACTAATTATGACGGGTAACTGTAACTTCGATACTAATTATGACTAGTAACTCTAACTTCGTTACTAATTAGGACAGGTAACTGTAATTTTGATAAAAAAATTATGGCAGGTTACTGTAATTTCGATACTAATTATGACAGGTAACAGTAACTTCGATACTAATTATGACAGGTAACTGTAACTTCGTTACTAATTATGACAAGTATCTGTAATTTCGATACTAATTATGGCAGGTAACTGTAACATCGTTACTAATTATGAAAAGTAACTGTAATTTCGATACAAATTATGGCAGATAACTGTAACTTCGATACAAATTATGACAGGTAACAGTAACTTCGATACTAATTATGACAGGTAACAGTAACTTCGTTACTAATTAAGACAAGTAACTGTAATTTCGATACAAATTATGACAGGAAACTGTAACTTCGTTACTAATTATGACAAGTAACTGTAATTTCGATACAAATTATGTCAGGTAACAGTAACTTCGATACTAATTATGACAAGTAACTCTAACTTCATTACAAATTATGAAAAATAACTGTAATTTAGATACAAATTATGGCCAGTAACTGTAACTTCGTTAATAATTATGGCAGGTAACTGTAATTTCGATACAAATTATGGCAGGTAACTGTAACTTCGATAATAATTATGACAGGAAACTGTAACTCCGATACTAATTATGACAAGTAACTCTAAATTCGTTACTAATTATGACAGGTAACTGTAACATCGATAATAATTATGACAAGTAACCGTAATTTCGATACAAATTATGGCAGGTAACGGTAACTTCGATACTAATTATGACAGGTAACTGTAACTTCGATACTAATTATGACAAGTAACTCTAACTTCATTAGAAATTATGACAAGTAACTGTAATTTCGATACAAATTATGGCAGGTAACTGTAACTTCGATACTAATTATGACAAGTAACTGTAACTTCGAAACTAATTATGACAGGTAACTGTAACTTCGATAATAATTATGACAAGTAACTGTAATTTCGATACAAATTATGGCACGTAACTGTAATTTCGATAATAATTATGGCACGAAACTGTAATTTCGATAATAATGATGACAGGTAACTGTAACTTCGTTACTAATTATGGCAGGTAACTGTACTTTCGTTACTAATTATGACAAGTAACTGTAGCTTCGATACTAATCATGAGAGGTAACTGTAACTTCGTTACTAATTATGACAAGTAACTGTTATTTCGATACAAATTATGGCACGTAACTGTAATTTCGATACTAATTATGGCAGTTGACAGTAACTTCGATACTAATTATGACAAGTTACAGTAACGTCGATACTAATTATGACAGAAAACAGTAACTTCGATACTTATTATGACAGGTAACAGTAACTTCGATACTTATTATGGCAGGTAACTGTAACTTCGATACTAATTATGACAGGTAACTGTAACTTCGTTACTAATTATGACAAGTAACTGTAATTTCGATACAAATTATGGCACGTAGTTGTAATTTCGATACTAATTATGACAGGTAACTGTAACTTCCATACTAATTATGACAAGTAACTCTAACTTCATTACAAATTATGACAAGTAAGTGTAATTTCGATACAAATTATGGCAGGTAACTGTAACTTTGTTACTAATTATGGCAGGTAACTGTAATTTCGATACAAATTATGGAAGGTAAAAGTAACTTCGATAATAATTATGACAGGTAACTGTAACTTCGATACTAATTATGGCAGGTAACTGTAATTTCGATAATAATTATGGCACGTAACTGTAATTTCGATAATAATTATGACATGTAACTGTAACTTCGTTACTAATTATAGCAGGCAACTGTAATTTCGTTACTAATTATGACAAGTAACTGTAGCTTCGATACTAATTATGACAGGTAACTGTAACTTCGTTACTAATTATGACAAGAAACTGTTATTTCGATATAAATTATGGCAGGTAACTGTAACTTCGATACTAATTATGACAGATAACAGTAACTTCGATACTAATTATGACAGAAAACAGTAACTACGACACTTATTATGACAGGTAACAGTAACTTCGATACTAATTATGGCAGGTAACTGTAACTTCGATACTAATTATGACAGGTAACTAACTGTAACTTCGTTACTAATTATGACAAGTAACTGTAATTTCGATACAAATTATGGTACGTAACTGTAATTTCGATACTAATTATGACAGGTAACTGTAACTTCGATACTAATTATGACAAGTAACTCTAACTTCATTACAAATTATGACAAGTAACTGTAATTTCGATACAAATTATGGCAGGTAACTGTAACTTCGTTACTAATTATGGCAGGTAACTGTAATTTCGATACAAATTATGGCAGGTAACTGCAACTTCGATACTAATTATAGCAGGTAACTGTAATTTCGATAATAATTATGGCACGTAACTGTAATTTCGATAATAATTATGACAGGTAACTGTGACTTCGTTACTAATTATGGCAGGTAACTGTAATTTCGTTACTAATTATGACAAGTAACTGTAGCTTCGATACTAGTTATGACAGGTAACTGTAACTTCGTTACTAATTATGAAAAGAAACTGTAATTTCGATACAAATTATGGCAGGTAACTGTAACTTCGATACTAATTTTGACAGGTAACAGTATCTTCGATACTAATTATGACAGAAAACAGTAACTTCGATACTTATTATGACAGGTAACAGTTACTTCGATACTAATTATGGCAGGTAACTGTAACTTCGATGCTAATTATGACAGGTAACAGTAACTCCGTTACAAATTATGACAAGTAACTGTAATTTCGATACAAATTATTGCAGGTAACTCTAACTTCCATACTATTTATGACAGGTAACAGTTACTTCGATACTAATTATGACAAGAAACAGTAACTTCGATACTAATTATGACAGGTAACTGTAACTTCGATACTAATTATGACAGGTAACTGTAACTTCGTTACTAATTATGACAAGTAACTGTTATTTCGATACAAATTATGGCACGTAACTGTAATTTCGATACTAATTATGGCAGGTGACAGTAACTTCTATACTAATTATGACAAGTTACAGTAACTTCGATACTAATTATGACAGAAAACAGTAACTTCGATACTTATTATGACAGGTAACAGTAACTTCGCTACTAATTATGGCAGGCAACTGTAACTTCGATACTAATTATGACAGGTAACTGTAACTTCGTTACTCATTATGACAAGTATCTGTAATTTCGATACAAATTATGGCACGTAGCTGTAATTTCGATACTAATAATGGCAGGTAACTGTAACTTCGATACTAATTATGACAAGTTACTCTAACTTCATTACAAATTATGACAAGTAACTGTAATTTCGATACAAATTATGGCAGGTAACTGTAACTTCGTTACTAATTAAGGCAGGTAACTGTCATTTCGATACAAATTATGGCAGGTAACAGTAACTTCGATAATAATTATGACAGGTAACTGTAACATCGATACTAATTATGGCAGGTAACTGTAATTTCGATAATAATTATGGCACGTAACTGTAATTACGATAATAATTATGACATGTAACTGTAACTTCGTTACTAATTATGGCAGGTAACTGTAATTTCGTTACTAATTATGACAAGTAACTGTAGCTTCGATACTAATTATGACAGGTAACTGTAACTTCGTTACTAATTTTGACAAGAAACTGTAATTTCGATACAAATGATGGCAGGTAACTGTAACATCGATACTAATTATGACAGATAACAGTAACTTCGATACTAATTATGACAGAAAACAGTAACTTCGATACTTATTAAGACAGGTAACAGTAACTTCGATAATAATTATGGCAGGTAACTGTAACTTCGATACTAATTATGACAGGTAACTGTAACTTCGTTACTAATTATGACAAGTAACTGTAATTTCGATACAAATTATGGCACGTAACTGTAATTTCGATACTAATTATGACAGGTAACTGTAACTTCGATACTAATTATGACAAGTAACTCTAACTTCATTACAAATTATGACAAGTAACTGTAATTTCGATACAAATTATGGCAGGTAACTGTAATTTCGATACAAATTATGGCAGGTAACAGTAACATCGATAATAATTATGACAGGTAACTGCAACTTCGATACTAATTATAGCAGGTAACTGTAATTTCGATAATAATTATGGCACGTAACTGTAATTTCGATAATAATTATGGCACGAAACTGTAATTTCGATAATAATGATGACAGGTAACTGTAACTTCGTTACTAATTATGGCAGGTAACTGTACTTTCGTTACTAATTATGACAAGTAACTGTAGCTTCGATACTAATTATGACAGGTAACTGTAACTTCGTTACTAATTATGACAAGTAACTGTTATTTCGATACAAATTATGGCACGTAACTGTAATTTCGATACTAATTATGGCAGTTGACAGTAACTTCGATACTAATTATGACAAGTTACAGTAACGTCGATACTAATTATGACAGAAAACAGTAACTTCTATAATTATTATGACAGGTAACAGTAACTTCGATACTAATTATGGCAGGTAACTGTAACTTCGATACTAATTATTACAGGTAACTGTAACTTCGGTACTAATTATGACAAGTAACTGTAATTTCGATACAAATTATGGCACGTAGTTGTAATTTCGATACTAATTATGACAGGTAACTGTAACTTCGATACTAATTATGACAAGTAACTCTAACTTCATTACAAATTATGACAAGTAAGTGTAATTTCGATACAAATTATGGCAGGTAACTGTAACTTTGTTACTAATTATGGCAGGTAACTGTAATTTCGATACAAATTATGGCAGGTAAAAGTAACTTCGATAATAATAATGACAGGTAACTGTAACATCGATACTAATTATGGCAGGTAACTGTAATTTCGATAATAATTATGGCACGTAACTGTAATTTCGATAATAATTATGACATGTAACTGTAACTTCGTTACTAATTATAGCAGGTAACTGTAATTTCGTTACTAATTATGACAAGTAACTGTAGCTTCGATACTAATTATGACAGGTAACTGTAACTTCGTTACTAATTATGACAAGAAACAGTAATTTCGATACAAATTATGGCAGGTAACTGTAACTTCGATACTAATTATGACAGATAACAGTAACTTCGATACTAATTATGATAGAAAACAGTAACTTCGATACTTATTATGACAGGTAACAGTAACTTCGATACTAATTATGGCAGGTAACTGTAACTTCGTTACTAATTATGACACGTAACTAACTGTAACTTCGTTATTAATTATGACAAGTAACTGTAATTTCGATACAAATTATGGTACGTAACTGTAATTTCGATACTAATTATGACAGGTAACTGTAACTTCGATACTAATTATGACAAGTAACTCTAACTTCATTACAAATTATGACAAGTAACTGTAATTTCGATACAAATTATGGCAGGTAACTGTAACTTCGTTACTAATTATGGCAGGTAACTGTAATTTCGATACAAATTATGGCAGGTAACTGCAAGTTCGATACTAATTATAGCAGGTAACTGTAATTTCGATAATAATTATGGCACGTAACTCTAATTTCGATAATAATTATGACAGGTAACTGTGACTTCGTTACTAATTATGGCAGGTAACTCTAATTTCGTTACTAATTATGACAAGTAACTGTAGCATCGATACTAATTATGACAGGTAACTGTAACTTCGTTACTAATTATGATAAGAAACTGTAATTTCGATACAAATTATGGCAGGTAACTGTAACTTCGATACTAATTTTGACAGGTAACAGTATCTTCGATACTAATTATGACAGAAAACAGTAACTTCGATACTTATTATTACAGGTAACAGTTACTTCGATACTAATTATGGGAGGTAACTGTAACTTCGATGCTAATTATGACAGGTAACAGTAACTCCGTTACAAATTATGACAAGTAACTGTAATTTCGATACAAATTTTTGCAGGTAACTGTAACTTCGATACTATTTATGACAGGTAACAGTTACTTCGATACTAATTATGACAAGAAACAGTAACTTCGATACTAATTATGACAGGTAACTGTAACTTCGATACTAATTATGACAGGTAACTGTAACTTCGTTACTAATTATGACAAGTAACTGTTATTTCGATACAAATTATGGCAAGTAACTGTAATTTCGATACTAATTATGGCAGGTGACAGTAACTTCAATACTAATTATGACAAGTTACAGTAACTTCGATACTAATTATGACAGAAAACAGTAACTTCGATACTTATTATGACAGGTAACAGTAACTTCGCTACTAATAATGGCAGGCAACTGTAACTTCGATACTAATTATGACAGGTAACTGTAACTTCGTTACTCATTATGACAAGTATCTGTAATTTCGATACAAATTATGGCACGTAGCTGTAATTTCGATACTAATAATGGCAGGTAACTGTAACTTCGATACTAATTATGACAAGTTACTCTAACTTCATTACAAATTATGACAAGTAACTGTAATTTCGATACAAATTATGGCACGTAACTGTAATTTCGATAGTAATTATGGCAGGTAACTGCAAGTTCGATACTAATTATAGCAGGTAACTGTAATTTCGATAATAATTATGGCACGTAACTCTAATTTCGATAATAATTATGGCAGGTAACTGTAACTTCGTTACTAATTATGGCAGGTAACTGTCATTTCGATACAAATTATGGCAGGTAACAGTAACTTCGATAATAATTATGACAGGTAACTGTAACTTCGATACTAATTATGGCAGGTAACTGTAATTTCGATACTAATTATGGCAGGTAACTGTAATTTCGATAATAATTATGGCACGTAACTGTAATTAGGATAATAATTATGACATGTAACTGTAACTTCGTTACTAGTTATGGCAGGTAACTGTAATTTCGTTACTAATTATGACAAGTAACTGTAGCTTCGATACTAATTATGACAGGTAACTGTAATTTCGATACAAATGATGGCAGGTAACTGTAACTTCGATACTAATTATGACAGATAACAGTAACTTCGATACTAATTATGACAGAAAACAGTAACTTCGATACTTATTAAGACAGGTAACAGTAACTTCGATACTAATTATGGCAGGTAACTGTAACTTCGATAATAATTATGACAGGTAACTGTAACTTCGTTACTAATTATGACAAGTAACTGTAATTTCGATACAAATTATGGCACGTAAATGTAATTTCGATACTAATTATGACAGGTAACTGTAACTTCGATACTAATTATGACAAGTAACTCTAACTTCATTACAAATTATGACAAGTAACTGTAATTTCGATACAAATTATGGCAGGTAACTGTAATTTCGATAAAAATTATGGCAGGTAACAGTAACTTCGATAATAATTATGACAGGTAACTGCAACTTCGATACTAATTATAGCAGGTAACTGTAATTTCGATAATAATTATGGCACGTAACTGTAATTTCGATAATAATTATGACAGGTAACTGTAACTTCGTTACTAATTATGGCAGGTAACTGTAATTTCGTTACTAATTATGACAAGTAACTGTAGCTTCGATACTAATTATGACAGGTAACAGTAACTTCGTTACTAATTATGACAAGAAACTGTAATTTCGATACAAATTATGGCAGGTAACTGTAACTTCGATACTAATTTTGACAGGTAACAGTAACTTCGATACTAATTATGACAGAAAACAGTAACTTCGATACTTATTATGACAGGTAACAGTAACTTCAATACTAATTATGGCAGGTAACTGTAACTTCGATACTAATTATGATAGGTAACTCTAACTCCGTTACAAATTATGACAAGTAACTGTAATTTAGATACAAATTATTGCATGTAACTGTAACTTCGATACTATTTATGACAGGTAACAGTTAATTCGATACTTATTATGACAAGTAACAGTAACTTCGATACTAATTATGACAGGTAACTGTAACTTCGAAACTAATTATGACAGGTAACTGAAACATCGTTACTAATTATGACAAGTAACTGTAATTTCGATACAAATTATGGCAGGTAACTGTAACTTCGATATTAATTATGACAGGTTACAGTAACCTCGATACTAATTATGACAAGTATGTGTATCTTCGATACTAATTATGACGGGTAACTGTAACTTCGATACTAATTATGACTAGTAACTCTAACTTCGTTACTAATTAGGACAAGTAACTGTAATTTTGATAAAAAAAATTATGGCAGGTAACTGTAATTTCGATACTAATTATGACAGGTAACAGTAACTTCGATACAAATTATGACAGGTAACTGTAACTTCGTTACTAATTATGACAAGTAACTGTAATTTCGATACTAATTATGGCAGGTAACTGTAACATCGTTACTAATTATGAAAAGTAACTGTAATTTCGATACAAATTATGGCAGATAACTGTAACTTCGATACAAATTATGACAGGTAACAGTAACTTCGATAATAATTATGACAGGTAACAGTAACTTCGTTACTAATTAAGACAAGTAACTGTAATTTCGATACAAATTATGACAGGAAACTGTAACTTCGTTACTAATTATGACAAGTAACTGTAATTTCGATACAAATTATGTCAGGTAACAGTAACTTCGATACTAATTATGACAAGTAACTGTAACTTCGATACTAATTATGACAGGTAACAGTAACTTCGATACTAATTATGACAAGTAACTCTAACTTCATTACAAATTATGAAAAATAACTGTAATTTAGATACAAATTATGGCCAGTAACTGTAACTTCGTTAATAATTATGGCAGGTAACTGTAATTTCGATACAAATTATGGCAGGTAACTGTAACTTCGATACTAATTATGACAGGTAACTGTAACTCCGATACTAATTATGACAAGTAACTCTAAATTCGTTACTAATTATGACAGGTAACTGTAACATCGATAATAATTATGACAAGTAACCGTAATTTCGATACAAATTATGGCAGGTAACGGTAACTTCGATACTAATTATGACAGGTAACTGTAACTTCGATACTAATTATGACAAGTAACTCTAACTTCATTAGAAATTATGACAAGTAACTGTAATTTCGATACAAATTATGGCAGGTAACTGTAACTTCGGTACTAATTATGACAAGTAACTGTAACTTCGAAACTAATTATGACAGGTAACTGTAACATCGATAATAATTATGACAAGTAACTGTAATTTCGATACAAATTATGGCACGTAACTGTAATTTCGATAATAATTATGGCACGAAACTGTAATTTCGATAATAATGATGACAGGTAACTGTAACTTCGTTACTAATTATGGCAGGTAACTGTACTTTCGTTACTAATTATGACAAGTAACTGTAGCTTCGATACTAATTATGACAGGTAACTGTAACTTCGTTACTAATTATGACAAGTAACTGTTATTTCGATACAAATTATGGCACGTAACTGTAATTTCGATACTAATTATGGCAGTTGACAGTAACTTCGATACTAATTATGACAAGTTACAGTAACGTCGATACTAATTATGACAGAAAACAGTAACTTCGATACTTATTATGACAGGTAACAGTAACTTCGATACTAATTATGGCAGGTAACTGTAACTTCGATACTAATTATGACAGGTAACTGTAACTTCGTTACTAATTATGACAAGTAACTGTAATTTCGATACAAATTATGGCACGTAGTTGTAATTTCGATACTAATTATGACAGGTAACTGTAACTTCGATACTAATTATGACAAGTAACTCTAACTTCATTACAAATTATGACAAGTAAGTGTAATTTCGATACAAATTATGGCAGGTAACTGTAACTTTGTTACTAATTATGGCAGGTAACTGTAATTTCGATACAAATTATGGCAGGTAAAAGTAACTTCGATAATAATTATGACAGGTTACTGTAACTTCGATACTAATTATGGCAGGTAACTGTAACTTCGATACTAATTATGACAGGTAACTAACTGTAACTTCGTTACTAATTATGACAAGTAACTGTAATTTCGATACAAATTATGGTACGTAACTGTAATTTCGATACTAATTATGACAGGTAACTGTAACTTCGATGCTAATTATGACAAGTAACTCTAACTTCATTAAAAATTATGACAAGTAACTGTAATTTCGATACAAATTATGGCAGGTAACTGTAACTTCGTTACTAATTATGGCAGGTAACTGTAATTTCGATACAAATTATTGCAGGTAACTGTAACTTCGATACTATTTATGACAGGTAACAGTTACTTCGATACTAATTATGACAATAAACAGTAACTTCGATACTAATTATGACAGGTAACTGTAACTTCGAAACTAATTATGACAGGTAACTGTAACTTCGATACTAATTATTGCAGGTAACTGTAATTTCGATAATAATTATGGCACGAAACTGTAATTTCGATAATAATTATGACAGGAAACTGTAACTTCGTTACTAATTATGGCAGGTAACTGTAATTTCGTTAATAATTATGACAAGTAACTGTAGCTTCGATACTAATTATGACAGGTAACTGTAACTTCGTTACTAATTATGACAAGTAACTGTTATTTCGATACAAATTATGGCACGTAACTGTAATTTCGATACTAATTATGGCAGGTGACAGTAACTTCGATACTAATTATGACAAGTTAAAGTAATTTCGATACTAATTATGACAGAAAACAGTAACTTCGATACTTATTATGACAGGTAACAGTAACTTCGCTACTAATTATGGCAGGTAACTGTAACTTCGATACTAATTATGACAGGTAACTGTAATTTCGATACAAATTATGGTACGTAACTGTAATTTCGATACTAATTATGACAGGTAACTGTAACTTCGATACTAATTATGACAAGTAACTCTAACTTCATTAAAAATTATGACAAGTAACTGTAATTTCGATACAAATTATGGCAGGTAACTGTAACTTCGTTACTAATTATGGCAGGTAACTGTAATTTCGATACAAATTATGGCAGGTAACTGCAACTTCGATACTAATTATAGCAGGTAACTGTAATTTCGATAATAATTATGGCACGTAACTGTAATTTCGATAATAATTATGACAGGTAACTGTGATTTCGTTACTAATTATGGCAGGTAACTGTAATTTCGTTACTAATTATGACAAGTAACTGTAGCTTCGATACTAATTATGACAGGTAACTGTAACTTCGTTACTAATTATGACAAGAAACTGTAATTTCGATACAAATTATGGCAGGTAACTGTAACTTCGATACTAATTTTGACAGGTAACAGTATCTTCGATACTAATTATGACAGAAAACAGTAACTTCGATACTTATTATGACAGGTAACAGTTACTTCGATACTAATTATGGCAGGTAACTGTAACTTCGACGCTAATTATGACAGGTAACAGTAACTCCGTTACAAATTATGACAAGTAACTGTAATTTCGATACAAATTATTGCAGGTAACTGTAACTTCGATACTATTTATGACAGGTAACAGTTACTTCGATACTAATTATGACAATAAACAGTAACTTCGATACTAATTATGACAGGTAACTGTAACTTCGATACTAATTATGACAGGTAACTGTAACTTCGTTACTAATTATGACAAGTAACTGTAATTTCAATACAAATTATGGCTCGTAGCTGTAATTTCGATACTAATTATGACAGGTAACTGTAACTTCGATACTAATTATAACAAGTAACTCTAACTTCATTACAAATCATGACAAGTAACAGTAACTTCGATACTAATTATGGCAGGTAACAGTAACTTCGATAATAATTATGACAGGTAACGGCAACTTCGATACTAATTATTGCAGGTAACTGTAATTTCGATAATAATTATGGCACGAAACTGTAATTTCGATAATAATTATGACAGGAAACTGTAACTTCGTTACTAATTATGGCAGGTAACTGTAATTTCGTTAATAATTATGACAAGTAACTGTAGCTTCGATACTTATTATGACAGGTAACTGTAACTTCGTTACTAATTATGACAAGTAACTGTTATTTCGATACAAATTATGGCACGTAACTGTAATTTCGATACTAATTATGGCAGGTGACAGTAACTTCGATACTAATTATGACAAGTTAAAGTAATTTCGATACTAATTATGACAGAAAACAGTAACTTCGATACTTATTATGACAGGTAACAGTAACTTCGCTACTAATTATGGCAGGTAACTGTAACTTCGATACTAATTATGACAGGTAACTGTAACTTCGTTTCTAATTATGACATGTATCTGTAATTTCGATACAAATTATGGCACGTAGCTGTAATTTCGATACTAATAATGGCAGGTAACTGTAACTTCGATACTAATTATGACAAGTTACTCTAACTTCATTACAAATTATGGCAAGTAACTGTAACTTAGATACTAATTATGACAGGTAACAGTAACTTCGATACCAATTATGACAAGTAACTCTAACTTCAATACAAATTATGGCAAGTAACTGTAATTTCGATACAAATTATGGCAGGTAACAGTAACTTCGATATCAATTATGACAGGTAACTCTAACTCCGATACTAATTATGACAAGTAACTCTAACTTCGTTACTAATTATGACAAATAACTGTAATTTTGATAAAAAATTATGGCAGGTAATTGTAACTTCGATACTAATTATGACAGGTAACATTAACTTCGATACTAATTATGACAGGTAACTGTAACTTCGTTACTAATTATGACAAGTAACTGTAATTTCGATACTAATTATGGCTGGTAACTGTAACTTCGTTGCTAATTATGACAAGTAACTGTAATTTCGATACAAATTATGGCAGGTAATTGTAACTTCGATACTAATGATGACAAGTAACTCTAACTTCATTACAAATTATGAAAAATAACTGTAATTTAGATACAAATTATGGCCAGTAACTGTAACTTCGTTAATAATTATGGCAGGTAACTGTAATTTCGATGCAAATTATGGCAGGTAACTGTAACTTCGATACTAATTATGACAGGTAACTGTAACTACGATACTAATTATGACAGGTAACTCTAAATTCGTTACTAATTATGACAGGTAACTGTAACATCGATAATAATTATGACAAGTAACCGTAATTTCGATACAAATTATGGCAGGTAACGGTAACTTCGATACTAATTATGACAGGTAACTGTAACTTCGATACTAATTATGACAAGTAACTCTAACTTCATTAGAAATTATGACAAGTAACTGTAATTTCGATACAAATTATGGCAGGTAACTGTAACTTCGATACTAATTATGACAAGTAACTGTAACTTCGAAACTAATTATGACAGGTAACTGTAACTTCGATAATAATTATGACAAGTAACTGTAATTTCGATACAAATTATGGCACGTAACTGTAATTTCGATAATAATTATGGCACGAAACTGTAATTTCGATAATAATGATGACAGGTAACTGTAACTTCGTTACTAATTATGGCAGGTAACTGTACTTTCGTTACTAATTATGACAAGTAACTGTAGCTTCGATACTAATCATGACAGGTAACTGTAACTTCGTTACTAATTATGACAAGTAACTGTTATTTCGATACAAATTATGGCACGTAACTGTAATTTCGATACTAATTATGGCAATTGACAGTAACTTCGATACTAATTATGACAAGTTACAGTAACGTCGATACTAATTATGACAGAAAACAGTAACTTCGATACTTATTATGACAGGTAACAGTAACTTCGATACTTATTATGGCAGGTAACTGTAACTTCGATACTAATTATGACAGGTAACTGTAACTTCGTTACTAATTATGACAAGTAACTGTAATTTCGATACAAATTATGGCACGTAGTTGTAATTTCGATACTAATTATGACAGGTAACTGTAACTTCCATACTAATTATGACAAGTAACTCTAACTTCATTACAAATTATGACAAGTAAGTGTAATTTCGATACAAATTATGGCAGGTAACTGTAACTTTGTTACTAATTATGGCAGGTAACTGTAATTTCGATACAAATTATGGAAGGTAAAAGTAACTTCGATAATAATTATGACAGGTAACTGTAACTTCGATACTAATTATGGCAGGTAACTGTAATTTCGATAATAATTATGGCACGTAACTGTAATTTCGATAATAATTATGACATGTTACTGTAACTTCGTTACTAATTATAGCAGGCAACTGTAATTTCGTTACTAATTATGACAAGTAACTGTAGCTTCGATACTAATTATGACAGGTAACTGTAACTTCGTTACTAATTATGACAAGAAACTGTTATTTCGATATAAATTATGGCAGGTAACTGTAACTTCGATACTAATTATGACAGATAACAGTAACTTCGATACTAATTATGACAGAAAACAGTAACTACGACACTTATTATGACAGGTAACAGTAACTTCGATACTAATTATGGCAGGTAACTGTAACTTCGATACTAATTATGACAGGTAACTAACTGTAACTTCGTTACTAATTATGACAAGTAACTGTAATTTCGATACAAATTATGGTACGTAACTGTAATTTCGATACTAATTATGACAGGTAACTGTAACTTCGATACTAATTATGACAAGTAACTCTAACTTCATTACAAATTATGACAAGTAACTGTAATTTCGATACAAATTATGGCAGGTAACTGTAACTTCGTTACTAATTATGGCAGGTAACTGTAATTTCGATACAAATTATGGCAGGTAACTGCAACTTCGATACTAATTATAGCAGGTAACTGTAATTTCGATAATAATTATGGCACGTAACTGTAATTTCGATAATAATTATGACAGGTAACTGTGACTTCGTTACTAATTATGGCAGGTAACTGTAATTTCGTTACTAATTATGACAAGTAACTGTAGCTTCGATACTAGTTATGACAGGTAACTGTAACTTCGTTACTAATTATGAAAAGAAACTGTAATTTCGATACAAATTATGGCAGGTAACTGTAACTTCGATACTAATTTTGACAGGTAACAGTATCTTCGATACTAATTATGACAGAAAACAGTAACTTCGATACTTATTATGACAGGTAACAGTTACTTCGATACTAATTATGGCAGGTAACTGTAACTTCGATGCTAATTATGACAGGTAACAGTAACTCCGTTACAAATTATGACAAGTAACTGTAATTTCGATACAAATTATTGCAGGTAACTCTAACTTCCATACTATTTATGACAGGTAACAGTTACTTCGATACTAATTATGACAAGAAACAGTAACTTCGATACTAATTATGACAGGTAACTGTAACTTCGATACTAATTATGACAGGTAACTGTAACTTCGTTACTAATTATGACAAGTAACTGTTATTTCGATACAAATTATGGCACGTAACTGTAATTTCGATACTAATTATGGCAGGTGACAGTAACTTCTATACTAATTATGACAAGTTACAGTAACTTCGATACTAATTATGACAGAAAACAGTAACTTCGATACTTATTATGACAGGTAACAGTAACTTCGCTACTAATTATGGCAGGCAACTGTAACTTCGATACTAATTATGACAGGTAACTGTAACTTCGTTACTCATTATGACAAGTATCTGTAATTTCGATACAAATTATGGCACGTAGCTGTAATTTCGATACTAATAATGGCAGGTAACTGTAACTTCGATACTAATTATGACAAGTTACTCTAACTTCATTACAAATTATGACAAGTAACTGTAATTTCGATACAAATTATGGCAGGTAACTGTAACTTCGTTACTAATTAAGGCAGGTAACTGTCATTTCGATACAAATTATGGCAGGTAACAGTAACTTCGATAATAATTATGACAGGTAACTGTAACATCGATACTAATTATGGCACGTAACTGTAATTACGATAATAATTATGACATGTAACTGTAACTTCGTTACTAATTATGGCAGGTAACTGTAATTTCGTTACTAATTATGACAAGTAACTGTAGCTTCGATACTAATTATGACAGGTAACTGTAACTTCGTTACTAATTTTGACAAGAAACTGTAATTTCGATACAAATGATGGCAGGTAACTGTAACATCGATACTAATTATGACAGATAACAGTAACTTCGATACTAATTATGACAGAAAACAGTAACTTCGATACTTATTAAGACAGGTAACAGTAACTTCGATAATAATTATGGCAGGTAACTGTAACTTCGATACTAATTATGACAGGTAACTGTAACTTCGTTACTAATTATGACAAGTAACTGTAATTTCGATACAAATTATGGCACGTAACTGTAATTTCGATACTAATTATGACAGGTAACTGTAACTTCGATACTAATTATGACAAGTAACTCTAACTTCATTACAAATTATGACAAGTAACTGTAATTTCGATACAAATTATGGCAGGTAACTGTAATTTCGATACAAATTATGGCAGGTAACAGTAACATCGATAATAATTATGACAGGTAACTGCAACTTCGATACTAATTATAGCAGGTAACTGTAATTTCGATAATAATTATGGCACGTAACTGTAATTTCGATAATAATTATGGCACGAAACTGTAATTTCGATAATAATGATGACAGGTAACTGTAACTTCGTTACTAATTATGGCAGGTAACTGTACTTTCGTTACTAATTATGACAAGTAACTGTAGCTTCGATACTAATTATGACAGGTAACTGTAACTTCGTTACTAATTATGACAAGTAACTGTTATTTCGATACAAATTATGGCACGTAACTGTAATTTCGATACTAATTATGGCAGTTGACAGTAACTTCGATACTAATTATGACAAGTTACAGTAACGTCGATACTAATTATGACAGAAAACAGTAACTTCTATAATTATTATGACAGGTAACAGTAACTTCGATACTAATTATGGCAGGTAACTGTAACTTCGATACTAATTATTACAGGTAACTGTAACTTCGGTACTAATTATGACAAGTAACTGTAATTTCGATACAAATTATGGCACGTAGTTGTAATTTCGATACTAATTATGACAGGTAACTGTAACTTCGATACTAATTATGACAAGTAACTCTAACTTCATTACAAATTATGACAAGTAAGTGTAATTTCGATACAAATTATGGCAGGTAACTGTAACTTTGTTACTAATTATGGCAGGTAACTGTAATTTCGATACAAATTATGGCAGGTAAAAGTAACTTCGATAATAATAATGACAGGTAACTGTAACATCGATACTAATTATGGCAGGTAACTGTAATTTCGATAATAATTATGGCACGTAACTGTAATTTCGATAATAATTATGACATGTAACTGTAACTTCGTTACTAATTATAGCAGGTAACTGTAATTTCGTTACTAATTATGACAAGTAACTGTAGCTTCGATACTAATTATGACAGGTAACTGTAACTTCGTTACTAATTATGACAAGAAACTGTAATTTCGATACAAATTATGGCAGGTAACTGTAACTTCGATACTAATTATGACAGATAACAGTAACTTCGATACTAATTATGATAGAAAACAGTAACTTCGATACTTATTATGACAGGTAACAGTAACTTCGATACTAATTATGGCAGGTAACTGTAACTTCGTTACTAATTATGACACGTAACTAACTGTAACTTCGTTATTAATTATGACAAGTAACTGTAATTTCGATACAAATTATGGTACGTAACTGTAATTTCGATACTAATTATGACAGGTAACTGGTACTTCGATACTAATTATGACAAGTAACTCTAACTTCATTACAAATTATGACAAGTAACTGTAATTTCGATACAAATTATGGCAGGTAACTGTAACTTCGTTACTAATTATGGCAGGTAACTGTAATTTCGATACAAATTATGGCAGGTAACTGCAAGTTCGATACTAATTATAGCAGGTAACTGTAATTTCGATAATAATTATGGCACGTAACTCTAATTTCGATAATAATTATGACAGGTAACTGTGACTTCGTTACTAATTATGGCAGGTAACTCTAATTTCGTTACTAATTATGACAAGTAACTGTAGCATCGATACTAATTATGACAGGTAACTGTAACTTCGTTACTAATTATGAAAAGAAACTGTAATTTCGATACAAATTATGGCAGGTAACTGTAACTTCGATACTAATTTTGACAGGTAACAGTATCTTCGATACTAATTATGACAGAAAACAGTAACTTCGATACTTATTATTACAGGTAACAGTTACTTCGATACTAATTATGGGAGGTAACTGTAACTTCGATGCTAATTATGACAGGTAACAGTAACTCCGTTACAAATTATGACAAGTAACTGTAATTTCGATACAAATTTTTGCAGGTAACTGTAACTTCGATACTATTTATGACAGGTAACAGTTACTTCGATACTAATTATGACAAGAAACAGTAACTTCGATACTAATTATGACAGGTAACTGTAACTTCGATACTAATTATGACAGGTAACTGTAACTTCGTTACTAATTACGACAAGTAACTGTTATTTCGATACAAATTATGGCAAGTAACTGTAATTTCGATACTAATTATGGCAGGTGACAGTAACTTCAATACTAATTATGACAAGTTACAGTAACTTCGATACTAATTATGACAGAAAACAGTAACTTCGATACTTATTATGACAGGTAACAGTAACTTCGCTACTAATAATGGCAGGCAACTGTAACTTCGATACTAATTATGACAGGTAACTGTAACTTCGTTACTCATTATGACAAGTATCTGTAATTTCGATACAAATTATGGCACGTAGCTGTAATTTCGATACTAATAATGGCAGGTAACTGTAACTTCGATACTAATTATGACAAGTTACTCTAACTTCATTACAAATTATGACAAGTAACTGTAATTTCGATACAAATTATGGCACGTAACTGTAATTTCGATAATAATTATGGCAGGTAACTGCAAGTTCGATACTAATTATAGCAGGTAACTGTAATTTCGATAATAATTATGGCACGTAACTCTAATTTCGATAATAATTATGGCAGGTAACTGTAACTTCGTTACTAATTATGGCAGGTAACTGTCATTTCGATACAAATTATGGCAGGTAACAGTAACTTCGATAATAATTATGACAGGTAACTGTAACTTCGATACTAATTATGGCAGGTAACTGTAATTTCGATAATAATTATGGCACGTAACTGTAATTACGATAATAATTATGACATGTAACTGTAACTTCGTTACTAGTTATGGCAGGTAACTGTAATTTCGTTACTAATTATGACAAGTAACTGTAGCTTCGATACTAATTATGACAGGTAACTGTAACTTCGTTACTAATTTTGACAAGAAACTGTAATTTCGATACAAATGATGGCAGGTAACTGTAACTTCGATACTAATTATGACAGATAACAGTAACTTCGATACTAATTATGACAGAAAACAGTAACTTCGATACTTATTAAGACAGGTAACAGTAACTTCGATACTAATTATGGCAGGTAACTGTAACTTCGATAATAATTATGACAGGTAACTGTAACTTCGTTACTAATTATGACAAGTAACTGTAATTTCGATACAAATTATGGCACGTAACTGTAATTTCGATACTAATTATGACAGGTAACTGTAACTTCGATACTAATTATGACAAGTAACTCTAACTTCATTACAAATTATGACAAGTAACTGTAATTTCGATACAAATTATGGCAGGTAACTGTAATTTCGATAAAAATTATGGCAGGTAACAGTAACTTCGATAATAATTATGACAGGTAACTGCAACTTCGATACTAATTATAGCAGGTAACTGTAATTTCGATAATAATTATGGCACGTAACTGTAATTTCGATAATAATTATGACAGGTAACTGTAACTTCGTTACTAATTATGGCAGGTAACTGTAATTTCGTTACTAATTATGACAAGTAACTGTAGCTTCGATACTAATTATGACAGGTAACAGTAACTTCGTTACTAATTATGACAAGAAACTGTAATTTCGATACAAATTATGGCAGGTAACTGTAACTTCGATACTAATTTTGACAGGTAACAGTAACTTCGATACTAATTATGACAGAAAACAGTAACTTCGATACTTATTATGACAGGTAACAGTAACTTCGATACTAATTATGGCAGGTAACTGTAACTTCGATACTAATTATGATAGGTAACTCTAACTCCGTTACAAATTATGACAAGTAACTGTAATTTAGATACAAATTATTGCATGTAACTGTAACTTCGATACTATCTATGACAGGTAACAGTTAATTCGATACTTATTATGACAAGTAACAGTAACTTCGATACTAATTATGACAGGTAACTGTAACTTCGAAACTAATTATGACAGGTAACTGAAACATCGTTACTAATTATGACAAGTAACGGTAATTTCGATAGAAATTATGGCAGGTAACTGTAACTTCGATATTAATTATGACAGGTTACAGTAACCTCGATACTAATTATGACAAGTATGTGTATCTTCGATACTAATTATGACGGGTAACTGTAACTTCGATACTAATTATGACTAGTAACTCTAACTTCGTTACTAATTAGGACAAGTAACTGTAATTTTGATAAAAAAAATTATGGCAGGTAACTGTAATTTCGATACTAATTATGACAGGTAACAGTAACTTCGATACAAATTATGACAGGTAACTGTAACTTCGTTACTAATTATGACAAGTAACTGTAATTTCGATACTAATTATGGCAGGTAACTGTAACATCGTTACTAATTATGAAAAGTAACTGTAATTTCGATACAAATTATGGCAGATAACTGTAACTTCGATACAAATTATGACAGGTAACAGTAACTTCGATAATAATTATGACAGGTAACAGTAACTTCGTTACTAATTAAGACAAGTAACTGTAATTTCGATACAAATTATGACAGGAAACTGTAACTTCGTTACTAATTATGACAAGTAACTGTAATTTCGATACAAATTATGTCAGGTAACAGTCACTTCGATACTAATTATGACAAGTAACTGTAACTTCGATACTAATTATGACAGGTAACAGTAACTTCGATACTAATTATGACAAGTAACTCTAACTTCATTACAAATTATGAAAAATAACTGTAATTTAGATACAAATTATGGCCAGTAACTGTAACTTCGTTAATAATTATGGCAGGTAACTGTAATTTCGATACAAATTATGGCAGGTAACTGTAACTTCGATACTAATTATGACAGGTAACTGTAACTCCGATACTAATTATGACAAGTAACTCTAAATTCGTTACTAATTATGACAGGTAACTGTAACATCGATAATAATTATGACAAGTAACCGTAATTTCGATACAAATTATGGCAGGTAACGGTAACTTCGATACTAATTATGACAGGTAACTGTAACTTCGATACTAATTATGACAAGTAACTCTAACTTCATTAGAAATTATGACAAGTAACTGTAATTTCGATACAAATTATGGCAGGTAACTGTAACTTCGGTACTAATTATGACAAGTAACTGTAACTTCGAAACTAATTATGACAGGTAACTGTAACATCGATAATAATTATGACAAGTAACTGTAATTTCGATACAAATTATGGCACGTAACTGTAATTTCGATAATAATTATGGCACGAAACTGTAATTTCGATAATAATGATGACAGGTAACTGTAACTTCGTTACTAATTATGGCAGGTAACTGTACTTTCGTTACTAATTATGACAAGTAACTGTAGCTTCGATACTAATTATGACAGGTAACTGTAACTTCGTTACTAATTATGACAAGTAACTGTTATTTCGATACAAATTATGGCACGTAACTGTAATTTCGATACTAATTATGGCAGTTGACAGTAACTTCGATACTAATTATGACAAGTTACAGTAACGTCGATACTAATTATGACAGAAAACAGTAACTTCGATACTTATTATGACAGGTAACAGTAACTTCGATACTAATTATGGCAGGTAACTGTAACTTCGATACTAATTATGACAGGTAACTGTAACTTCGTTACTAATTATGACAAGTAACTGTAATTTCGATACAAATTATGGCACGTAGTTGTAATTTCGATACTAATTATGACAGGTAACTGTAACTTCGATACTAATTATGACAAGTAACTCTAACTTCATTACAAATTATGACAAGTAAGTGTAATTTCGATACAAATTATGGCAGGTAACTGTAACTTTGTTACTAATTATGGCAGGTAACTGTAATTTCGATACAAATTATGGCAGGTAAAAGTAACTTCGATAATAATTATGACAGGTAACTGTAACTTCGATACTAATTATGGCAGGTAACTGTAACTTCGATACTAATTATGACAGGTAACTAACTGTAACTTCGTTACTAATTATGACAAGTAACTGTAATTTCGATACAAATTATGGTACGTAACTGTAATTTCGATACTAATTATGACAGGTAACTGTAACTTCGATGCTAATTATGACAAGTAACTCTAACTTCATTAAAAATTATGACAAGTAACTGTAATTTCGATACAAATTATGGCAGGTAACTGTAACTTCGTTACTAATTATGGCAGGTAACTGTAATTTCGATACAAATTATTGCAGGTAACTGTAACTTCGATAATATTTATGACAGGTAACAGTTACTTCGATACTAATTATGACAATAAACAGTAACTTCGATACTAATTATGACAGGTAACTGTAACTTCGAAACTAATTATGACAGGTAACTGTAACTTCGATACTAATTATTGCAGGTAACTGTAATTTCGATAATAATTATGGCACGAAACTGTAATTTCGATAATAATTATGACAGGAAACTGTAACTTCGTTACTAATTATGGCAGGTAACTGTAATTTCGTTAATAATTATGACAAGTAACTGTAGCTTCGATACTAATTATGACAGGTAACTGTAACTTCGTTACTAATTATGACAAGTAACTGTTATTTCGATACAAATTATGGCACGTAACTGTAATTTCGATACTAATTATGGCAGGTGACAGTAACTTCGATACTAATTATGACAAGTTAAAGTAATTTCGATACTAATTATGACAGAAAACAGTAACTTCGATACTTATTATGACAGGTAACAGTAACTTCGCTACTAATTATGGCAGGTAACTGTAACTTCGATACTAATTATGACAGGTAACTGTAATTTCGATACAACGTATGGTACGTAACTGTAATTTCGATACTAATTATGACAGGTAACTGTAACTTCGATACTAATTATGACAAGTAACTCTAACTTCATTAAAAATTATGACAAGTAACTGTAATTTCGATACAAATTATGGCAGGTAACTGTAACTTCGTTACTAATTATGGCAGGTAACTGTAATTTCGATACAAATTATGGCAGGTAACTGCATCTTCGATACTAATTATAGCAGGTAACTGTAATTTCGATAATAATTATGGCACGTAACTGTAATTTCGATAATAATTATGACAGGTAACTGTGATTTCGTTACTAATTATGGCAGG
This sequence comes from Meconema thalassinum, assembly GCA_946902985.2. NCBI lineage: Eukaryota > Metazoa > Arthropoda > Insecta > Orthoptera > Tettigoniidae > Meconema > Meconema thalassinum. The sequence goes on along the minus strand of OX336388.2, from coordinate 1,174,225,789 downwards.
TAACTGTAATTTCGTTACTAATTATGACAAGTAACTGTAGCTTCGATACTAATTATGACAGGTAACTGTAACTTCGTTACTAATTATGACAAGAAACTGTAATTTCGATACAAATTATGGCAGGTAACTGTAACTTCGATACTAATTTTGACAGGTAACAGTATCTTCGATACTAATTATGACAGAAAACAGTAACTTCGATACTTATTATGACAGGTAACAGTTACTTCGATACTAATTATGGCAGGTAACTGTAACTTCGACGCTAATTATGACAGGTAACAGTAACTCCGTTACAAATTATGACAAGTAACTGTAATTTCGATACAAATTATTGCAGGTAACTGTAACTTCGATACTATTTATGACAGGTAACAGTTACTTCGATACTAATTATGACAATAAACAGTAACTTCGATACTAATTATGACAGGTAACTGTAACTTCGATACTAATTATGACAGGTAACTGTAACTTCGTTACTAATTATGACAAGTAACTGTAATTTCAATACAAATTATGGCTCGTAGCTGTAATTTCGATACTAATTATGACAGGTAACTGTAACTTCGATACTAATTATAACAAGTAACTCTAACTTCATTACAAATCATGACAAGTAACAGTAACTTCGATACTAATTATGGCAGGTAACAGTAACTTCGATAATAATTATGACAGGTAACGGCAACTTCGATACTAATTATTGCAGGTAACTGTAATTTCGATAATAATTATGGCACGAAACTGTAATTTCGATAATAATTATGACAGGAAACTGTAACTTCGTTACTAATTATGGCAGGTAACTGTAATTTCGTTAATAATTATGACAAGTAACTGTAGCTTCGATACTAATTATAACAGGTAACTGTAACTTCGTTACTAATTATGACAAGTAACTGTTATTTCGATACAAATTATGGCACGTAACTGTAATTTCGATACTAATTATGGCAGGTGACAGTAACTTCGATACTAATTATGACAAGTTAAAGTAATTTCGATACTAATTATGACAGAAAACAGTAACTTCGATACTTATTATGACAGGTAACAGTAACTTCGCTACTAATTATGGCAGGTAACTGTAACTTCGATACTAATTATGACAGGTAACTGTAACTTCGTTTCTAATTATGACAAGTATCTGTAATTTCGATACAAATTATGGCACGTAGCTGTAATTTCGATACTAATAATGGCAGGTAACTGTAACTTCGATACTAATTATGACAAGTTACTCTAACTTCATTACAAATTATGGCAAGTAACTGTAACTTAGATACGAATTATGACAGGTAACAGTAACTTCGATACCAATTATGACAAGTAACTCTAACTTCAATACAAATTATGGCAAGTAACTGTAATTTCGATACAAATTATGGCAGGTAACAGTAACTTCGATATCAATTATGACAGGTAACTCTAACTCCGATACTAATTATGACAAGTAACTCTAACTTCGTTACTAATTATGACAAATAACTGTAATTTTGATAAAAAATTATGACAGGTAATTGTAACTTCGATACTAATTATGACAGGTAACATTAACTTCGATACTAATTATGACAGGTAACTGTAACTTCGTTACTAATTATGACAAGTAACTGCAATTTCGATACTAATTATGGCTGGTAACTGTAACTTCGTTGCTAATTATGACAAGTAACTGTAATTTCGATACAAATTATGGCAGGTAATTGTAACTTCGATACTAATGATGACAAGTAACTCTAACTTCATTACAAATTATGAAAAATAACTGTAATTTAGATACAAATTATGGCCAGTAACTGTAACTTCGTTAATAATTATGGCAGGTAACTGTAATTTCGATGCAAATTATGGCAGGTAACGGTAACATCGATACTAATTATGACAGGTAACTGTAACTTCGATACTAATTATGACAAGTAACTCTAACTTCATTACAAATTATGACAAGTAACTGTAATTTCGATACAAATTATGGCAGGTAACTGTAACTTCGATACTAATTATGACAAGTAACTGTAACTTCGAAACTAATTATGACAGGTAACTGTAACATCGATAATAATTATGACAAGTAACTGTAATTTCGATACAAATTATGGCAGGTAACTGTAACTTCGATACTAATTATGACAGGTAACAGTAACTTCGATAATAATTATGACAAGTAACTGTATCTTCGATACTAATTATGACAGGTAACTGTAACTTCGATACTAATTATGACAAGTAACTCTAACTTCATTACAAATTATGACAGGTAACTGTAATTTCGATACAAATTATGGCAGGTAAGTTTAACTTCGATGACAGGTAACTGTAACTTCGATACTTATTAAGACAAGTAACTGTAATTTCGATACAAATTATGGCAGGTAACTGTAACTTCGATACTTATTATGACAGGTAACAGTAACTTCGATAGTAATGATGACAAGCAACAGTAACGTCGATACTAATTATGACAAGTAACTGTAATTTCGATACTATTTATGACAGGTAACTGTAATTTCGATACAAATTATGACAGGTAACTGTAACTTCGATACTAATTATGACAGGTAACTGTAACTTCGATACTAATTATGACAAGTAACTCTAACTTCATTACAAATTATGACAAGTAAGTGTAATTTCGATACAAATTATGGCAGGTAACTGTAACTTTGTTACTAATTATGGCAGGTAACTGTAATTTCGATACAAATTATGGCAGGTAAAAGTAACTTCGATAATAATTATGACAGGTAACTGTAACTTCGATACTAATTATGGCAGGTAACTGTAACTTCGATACTAATTATGACAGGTAACTAACTGTAACTTCGTTACTAATTATGACAAGTAACTGTAATTTCGATACAAATTATGGTACGTAACTGTAATTTCGATACTAATTATGACAGGTAACTGTAACTTCGATGCTAATTATGACAAGTAACTCTAACTTCATTAAAAATTATGACAAGTAACTGTAATTTCGATACAAATTATGGCAGGTAACTGTAACTTCGTTACTAATTATGGCAGGTAACTGTAATTTCGATACAAATTATTGCAGGTAACTGTAACTTCGATACTATTTATGACAGGTAACAGTTACTTCGATACTAATTATGACAATAAACAGTAACTTCGATACTAATTATGACAGGTAACTGTAACTTCGATACTAATTATGACAGGTAACTGTAACTTCGTTACTAATTATGACAAGTAACTGTAATTTCAATACAAATTATGGCTCGTAGCTGTAATTTCGATACTAATTATGACAGGTAACTGTAACTTCGATACTAATTATAACAAGTAACTCTAACTTCATTACAAATCATGACAAGTAACAGTAACTTCGATACTAATTATGGCAGGTAACAGTAACTTCGATAATAATTATGACAGGTAACGGCAACTTCGATACTAATTATTGCAGGTAACTGTAATTTCGATAATAATTATGGCACGAAACTGTAATTTCGATAATAATTATGACAGGAAACTGTAACTTCGTTACTAATTATGGCAGGTAACTGTAATTTCGTTAATAATTATGACAAGTAACTGTAGCTTCGATACTAATTATGACAGGTAACTGTAACTTCGTTACTAATTATGACAAGTAACTGTTATTTCGATACAAATTATGGCACGTAACTGTAATTTCGATACTAATTATGGCAGGTGACAGTAACTTCGATACTAATTATGACAAGTTAAAGTAATTTCGATACTAATTATGACAGAAAACAGTAACTTCGATACTTATTATGACAGGTAACAGTAACTTCGCTACTAATTATGGCAGGTAACTGTAACTTCGATACTAATTATGACAGGTAACTGTAATTTCGATACAAATTATGGTACGTAACTGTAATTTCGATACTAATTATGACAGGTAACTGTAACTTCGATACTAATTATGACAAGTAACTCTAACTTCATTAAAAATTATGACAAGTAACTGTAATTTCGATACAAATTATGGCAGGTAACTGTAACTTCGTTACTAATTATGGCAGGTAACTGTAATTTCGATACAAATTATGGCAGGTAACTGCAACTTCGATACTAATTATAGCAGGTAACTGTAATTTCGATAATAATTATGGCACGTAACTGTAATTTCGATAATAATTATGACAGGTAACTGTGATTTCGTTACTAATTATGGCAGGTAACTGTAATTTCGTTACTAATTATGACAAGTAACTGTAGCTTCGATACTAATTATGACAGGTAACTGTAACTTCGTTACTAATTATGACAAGAAACAGTAATTTCGATACAAATTATGGCACGTAACTGTAATTTCGATACTAATTATGGCAGGTGACAGTAACTTCGATACTAATTATGACAAGTTAAAGTAATTTCGATACTAATTATGACAGAAAACAGTAACTTCGATACTTATTATGACAGGTAACAGTAACTTCGCTACTAATTATGGCAGGTAACTGTAACTTCGATACTAATTATAACAAGTAACTCTAACTTCATTACAAATCATGACAAGTAACAGTAACTTCGATACTAATTATGGCAGGTAACAGTAACTTCGATAATAATTATGACAGGTAACGGCAACTTCGATACTAATTATTGCAGGTAACTGTAATTTCGATAATAATTATGGCACGAAACTGTAATTTCGATAATAATTATGACAGGAAACTGTAACTTCGTTACTAATTATGGCAGGTAACTGTAATTTCGTTAATAATTATGACAAGTAACTGTAGCTTCGATACTAATTATGACAGGTAACTGTAACTTCGTTACTAATTATGACAAGTAACTGTTATTTCGATACAAATTATGGCACGTAACTGTAATTTCGATACTAATTATGGCAGGTGACAGTAACTTCGATACTAATTATGACAAGTTAAAGTAATTTCGATACTAATTATGACAGAAAACAGTAACTTCGATACTTATTATGACAGGTAACAGTAACTTCGCTACTAATTATGGCAGGTAACTGTAACTTCGATACTAATTATGACAGGTAACTGTAACTTCGTTTCTAATTATGACAAGTATCTGTAATTTCGATACAAATTATGGCACGAAGCTGTAATTTCGATACTAATAATGGCAGGTAACTGTAACTTCGATACTAATTATGACAAGTTACTCTAACTTCATTACAAATTATGGCAAGTAACTGTAACTTAGATACTAATTATGACAGGTAACAGTAACTTCGATACCAATTATGACAAGTAACTCTAACTTCATTACAAATTATGGCAAGTAACTGTAATTTCGATACAAATTATGGCAGGTAACAGTAACTTCGATATCAATTATGACAGGTAACTCTAACTCCGATACTAATTATGACAAGTAACTCTAACTTCGTTACTAATTATGACAAATAACTGTAATTTTGATAAAAAATTATGGCAGGTAATTGTAACTTCGATACTAATTATGACAGGTAACATTAACTTCGATACTAATTATGACAGGTAACTGTAACTTCGTTACTAATTATGGCAAGTAACTGTAATTTCGATACTAATTATGGCTGGTAACTGTACCTTCGTTGCTAATTATGACAAGTAACTGTAATTTCGATACAAATTATGGCAGGTAATTGTAACTTCGATACTAATGATGACAAGTAACTCTAACTTCATTACAAATTATGAAAAATAACTGTAATTTAGATACAAATTATGGCCAGTAACTGTAACTTCGTTAACAATTATGGCAGGTAACTGTAATTTCGATGCAAATTATGGCAGGTAACTGTAACTTCGATACTAATTATGACAGGTAACTGTAACTACGATACTAAATATGACAGGTAACTCTAAATTCGTTACTAATTATGACAGGTAACTGTAACATCGATAATAATTATGACAAGTAACCGTAATTTCGATACAAATTATGGCAGGTAACGGTAACTTCGATACTAATTATGACAGGTAACTGTAACTTCGATACTAATTATGACAAGTAACTCTAACTTCATTACAAATTATGACAAGTAACTGTAATTTCGATACAAATTATGGCAGGTAACTGTAACTTCGATACTAATTATGACAAGTAACTGTAACTTCGAAACTAATTATGACAGGTAACTGTAACATCGATAATAATTATGACAAGTAACTGTAATTTCGATACAAATTATGGCAGGTAACTGTAACTTCGATACTAATTATGACAGGTAACAGTAACTTCGATAATAATTATGACAAGTAACTGTATCTTCGATACTAATTATGACAGGTAACTGTAACTTCGATACTAATTATGACAAGTAACTCTAACTTCATTACAAATTATGACAGGTAACTGTAATTTCGATACAAATTATGGCAGGTAAGTTTAACTTCGATGACAGGTAACTGTAACTTCGATACTTATTAAGACAAGTAACTGTAATTTCGATACAAATTATGGCAGGTAACTGTAACTTCGATACTTATTATGACAGGTAACAGTAACTTCGATAGTAATGATGACAAGCAACAGTAACGTCGATACTAATTATGACAAGTAACTGTAATTTCGATACTATTTATGACAGGTAACTGTAATTTCGATACTAATTATAACAGGTAACTGTAACTTCGATACTAATTATGACAGGTAACTGTATCTTCGATACTAATTATGACAAGTAACTGTACCTTCGTTACTAATTATGACAAGTAACTGTAATTTCGATACAAATTTTGGCAGGTAACTGTAACTTCGATATTAATTATGACAAGTAACTGTAACTTCGTTACTAATTATGACAAGTAACTGTAATTTCGATACAAATAATGGCAGGTAACTGTAACTTCGATACTATTTATGACAGGTAAAAGTAACTTCAATACTAATTATGACAGGTAACTGTAACTTCGCTACTAATTATGACAAGTAACTGTAATTTCGAAACAAATTATGACAGGTAACTGTAACTTCGTTAATATCTATGACAAGTAACTGTAATTTCGATACAAATTATGGCAGGTCAAAGTAACTTCGATACTAATTATGACAGGTAGCTGTAACATCGATACTAATTATGACAAGGAACTGTAATTTCGATACAAATTATGACAGGTAACAGTAACTTCGATACTAATTATGACAGGTAACTGCAACTTCCTTACTAATTATGACAAGTAACTGTAATTTCAATACTAATAATGACAGGTAACTGTAACTTCGATACTAATTATGACAAGTAACAGTTGCTTCGATACTAATTATGACAAGTAACTGTAACTTCGAAACTAATTATGACAGGTAACTGTAACATCGTTACTAATTATGACAAGTATCTGTAATTTCGATACAAATTATGGCAGGTAACTGTAACTTCGATACTAATTATGACAGGTAACAGTAACTTCGATACCAATTATGACAAGTAACTCTAACTTCATTACAAATTATGACAAGTAACTGTTATTTCGATACAAATTATGGCACGTAACTGTAATTTCGATACTAATTATGGCAGGTGACAGTAACTTCGATACTAATTATGACTTTTTACAGTAACTACGATACTAATTATGACAGAAAACAGTAACTTCGATACTTATTATGACAGGTAACAGTATCTTCGATACTAATAATGGCAGGTAACTGTAACTTCGATACTAATTATGGCAGGTAACTGTAATTTCGATAATAATTATGGCACGTAAGTGTAATTTCGATAATAATTATGACAGGTAACTGTAACTTCGTTACTAATTATGGCAGGTAACTGTAATTTCGTTACTAATTATGACAAGTAACTGTAGCTTCGATACAAATTATGGCAGGTAACTGTAACTTCGATACTAATGATGACAGAAAACAGTAACTTCGTTACTAATTATGGCAGGTAACAGTAATTTCGATACTAATTATGGCAGGTAACTGTATGTTCGATACTAATTATGACAGTTAACTGTAACTTCGTTACTAATTGTGACAAGTAAATGTAATTTCGATACAAATTATGGCAGGTAACAGTAACTTCGATACTAATTATGACAGGTAACAGTAACTTCGATACTAATTATGACAAGTTACTGTAACTTCGATACTAATTATGACAGGTAACTGCAACTTAGTTACTAATTATGACAAGTAACTGTTATTTCGATACAAATTATGGCACGTAACTGTAATTTCGATACTAATTATGGCAGGTGACAGTAACTTCGATACTAATTATGACAAGTTACAGTAACTTCAATACTAATTATGACAGAAAACAGTAACTTCGATACTTATTATGACAGGTAACAGTAACTTCGATACTAATTATGGCAGGTAACTGTAACTTCGATACTAATTATGACAGGTACCTGTAACTTCGTTACTAATTATGACAAGTAACAGTAATTTCCATACAAATTATGGCACGTAACTGTAATTTCGATACAAATTATGGCAGGTAACTGTAACTTCATTACTAATTATGGCAGGTAACTGTAATTTCGATACAAATTATGGCAGGTAACAGTAACTTCGATAATAATTATAACAGGTAACTGCAACTTCGATACTAATTATGGCAGGTAACTGTAATTTCGATAATAATTATGGCACGTAACTGTAATTTCGATAACAATTATGACAGGTAACAGTAACTTCGTTACTAATTATGGCAGGTAACTGTAATTTCGTTACTAATTATGACAAGTAACTGTAGCTTCGATACTAATTATGACAGGTAACTGTAACTTCGTTACTAATTATGACAAGAAACTGTAATTTCGATACAAATTATGGCAGGTAACTGTAACTTCGATACTAATTATGACAGGTAACAGTAACTTCGATACTAATTGTGACAGAAAACAGTAACTTCGATACTTATTATGACAGGTAACAGTAACTTCGATACTAATTATGGCAGGTAACTGTAACTTCGATACTAATTATGACACGTAACTGTAACTCCGTTACATATTATGACAAATAACTGTAATTTCGATACAAATTATTGCAGGTAACTGTAACTTCGATACTATTTATGACAGGTAACAGTTACTTCGATACTAATTATGACAAGTAACAGTAACTTCGATACTAATTATGACAGGTAACTGTAACTTCGAAACTAATTATGACAGGTAACTGTAACATCGTTACTAATTATGAGAAGTAACTGTAATTTCGATACAAATTATGGCAGGTAACTGTAACTTCGATATTAATTATGACAGGTTACAGTAACCTCGATACTAATTATGACAAGTAAGTGTATCTTCGATACTAATTATGACGGGTAACTGTAACTTCGATGCTAATTATGACTAGTAACTCTAACTTCGTTACCAATTAGGACAAGTAACTGTAATTTTGATAAAAAATTATGGCAGGTAACTGTAATTTCGATACTAATTATGACAGGTAACAGTAACTTCAATACTTATTATGACAGGTAACCGTAACTTCGTTACTAATTATGACAAGTAACTGTAATTTCGATACTAATTATGGCAGGTAACTGTAACATCGTTACTAATTATGAAAAGTAACTGTAATTTCGATAATAATTATGACAAGTAACTCTAACTTCATTACAAATTATGACAAGTAACTGTAATTTCGATACAAATTATGGCAAGTAACTGTAACTTCGTTACTAATTATGGCAGGTAACTGTAATTTCGATACAAATTATGGCAGGTAACTGTAATTTCGATAATAATTATGGCACGTAACTGTAATTTCGATAATAATTATGACAGGTAACTGTAACTTCGTTACTAATTATGGCAGGTAACTGTAATTTCGTTACTAATTATGACAAGTAACTGTAGCTTCGATCCTAATTATGACAGGTAACGGTAACTTCGTTGCTAATTATGACAAGAAACTGTAATTTCGATACTAATAATGACAGGTAACTGTAACTTCGATATTAATTATGACAAGTAACTGTAACTTCGTTACTAATTATGACAGGTAACTGTAACATCGATAATAATTATGACAAGTAACCGTAATTTCGATACAAATTAGGGCAGGTAACGGTAACTTCCATACTAATTATGACAGGTAACTGTAACTTCGATACTAATTATGACAAGTAACTCTAACTTCATTACAAATTATGACAAGTAACTGTAATTTCGATACAAATTATGGCAGGTAACTGTAACTTCGATATTAATTATGACAAGTAACTGTAACTTCGAAACTAATTATGACAGGTAACTGTAACATCGATAATAATTATGACAAGTAACTGTAATTTCGATACAAATTATGGCAGGTAACTGTAACTTCGATACTAATTATGACAGGTAACAGTAACTTCGATACTAATTATGACAATTAACTGTATCTTCGATACTAATTATGACAGGTAACTGTAACTTCGATACTAATTATGACAAGTAACTCTAACTTCATTACAAATTATGACAAGTAACTGTAATTTCGATACAAATTATGGCAGGTAACTGTAACTTCGATGATAGGTAACTGTAACTTCGATACTTATTAAGACAAGTAACTGTAATTTCGATACAAATTATGGCAGGTAACTGTAACTTCGATACTTATTATGACAGGTAACAGTAACTTCGATAGTAATGATGACAAGCAACAGTAACTTCGATACTAATTATGACGAGTAACTGTAATTTCGATACTAATTATGACAGGTAACTGTAATTTCGATACTAATTATGACAGGTAAATGTAACTTCGATACTAATTATGACAGGTAACTGTATCTTCGATACTAATTATGACAAGTAACTGTAACTTCGTTACTAATTATGACAAGTAACTGTAATTTCGATACAAATTTTGGCAGGTAACTGTAACTTCGATATTAATTATGACAAGTAACTGTAACTTCGTTACTAATTATGACAAGTAACTGTAATTTCGATACAAATTATGGCAGGTAATTGTAACTTCGATACTAATTATGACAGGTAACAGTAACTTCGATACTAATTATGACAGTTAACTGTAACTTCGTTATTAATTATGACAAGTAACTGTAATTTCGATACTAATTATGGCTGGTAACTGTAACTTCGTTGCTATTTATGACAAGTAACTGTAATTTCGATACAAATTATGGCAGGTAACTGTAACTTCGATACTAATGATGACAGAAAACAGTAACTTCGATACTAATTATGGAAGGTAACAGTAACATCGATACTAATTATGGCAGGTAACTGTAAGTTCGATACTAATTATGACAGTTAACTGTAACTTCGTTACTAATTATGACAAGTAACTGTAATTTCGATACAAATTATGGCTGGTAACAGTAACTTTGATACTAATTATGACAGGTAACAGTAACTTCGATACTAATTATGACAAGTTACTGTTACTTCGATACTAATTATGACAGGTAACTGTAACTTCGTTACTAATTATGACAAGTAACTGTTATTTCGATACAAATTATGGCACGTAACTGTAATTTCGATACTAATTATGGCAGGTGACAGTAACTTCGATACTAATTATGACTTTTTACAGTAACTACGATACTAGTTATGACAGAAAACAGTAACTTCGATACTTATTATGACAGGTAACAGTATCTTCGATACTAATTATGGCAGGTAACTGTAACTTCGATACTAGTTATGGCAGGTAACTGTAATTTCGGTTATAATTATGGCACGTAAGTGTAATTTCGATAACAATTATGACAGGTAACAGTAACTTCGTTACTAATTATGGCAGGTAACTGTAATTTCGTTACTAATTATGACAAGTAACTGTAGCTTCGATACTAATTATGACAGGTAACTGTAACTTCGTTACTAATGATGACAAGAAACTGTAATTTCGATACAAATTATGGCAGGTAACTGTAACTTCGATACTAATTATGACAGGTAACAGTAACTTCGATACTAATTGTGACAGAAAACAGTAACTTCGATACTTATTATGACAGGTAACAGTAACTTCGATACTAATTATGGCAGGTAACTGTAACTTCGATACTAATTATGACACGTAACTGTAACTCCGTTACATATTATGACAAATAACTGTAATTTCGATACAAATTATTGCAGGTAACTGTAACTTCGATACTATTTATGACAGGTAACAGTTACTTCGATACTAATTATGACAAGTAACAGTAACTTCGATACTAATTATGACAGGTAACTGTAACTTCGAAACTAATTATGACAGGTAACTGTAACATCGTTACTAATTATGAGAAGTAACTGTAATTTCGATACAAATTATGGCAGGTAACTGTAACTTCGATATTAATTATGACAGGTTACAGTAACCTCGATACTAATTATGACAAGTAAGTGTATCTTCGATACTAATTATGACGGGTAACTGTAACTTCGATGCTAATTATGACTAGTAACTCTAACTTCGTTACCAATTAGGACAAGTAACTGTAATTTTGATAAAAAATTATGGCAGGTAACTGTAATTTCGATACTAATTATGACAGGTAACAGTAACTTCAATACTTATTATGACAGGTAACCGTAACTTCGTTACTAATTATGACAAGTAACTGTAATTTCGATACTAATTATGGCAGGTAACTGTAACATCGTTACTAATTATGAAAAGTAACTGTAATTTCGATAATAATTATGACAAGTAACTCTAACTTCATTACAAATTATGACAAGTAACTGTAATTTCGATACAAATTATGGCAAGTAACTGTAACTTCGTTACTAATTATGGCAGGTAACTGTAATTTCGATACAAATTATGGCAGGTAACTGTAATTTCGATAATAATTATGGCACGTAACTGTAATTTCGATAATAATTATGACAGGTAACTGTAACTTCGTTACTAATTATGGCAGGTAACTGTAATTTCGTTACTAATTATGACAAGTAACTGTAGCTTCGATCCTAATTATGACAGGTAACGGTAACTTCGTTGCTAATTATGACAAGAAACTGTAATTTCGATACTAATAATGACAGGTAACTGTAACTTCGATATTAATTATGACAAGTAACTGTAACTTCGTTACTAATTATGACAGGTAACTGTAACATCGATAATAATTATGACAAGTAACCGTAATTTCGATACAAATTAGGGCAGGTAACGGTAACTTCCATACTAATTATGACAGGTAACTGTAACTTCGATACTAATTATGACAAGTAACTCTAACTTCATTACAAATTATGACAAGTAATTGTAATTTCGATACAAATTATGGCAGGTAACTGTAACTTCGATATTAATTATGACAAGTAACTGTAACTTCGAAACTAATTATGACAGGTAACTGTAACATCGATAATAATTATGACAAGTAACTGTAATTTCGATACAAATTATGGCAGGTAACTGTAACTTCGATAATAATTATGACAGGTAACAGTAACTTCGATACTAATTATGACAATTAACTGTATCTTCGATACTAATTATGACAGGTAACTGTAACTTCGATACTAATTATGACAAGTAACTCTAACTTCATTACAAATTATGACAAGTAACTGTAATTTCGATACAAATTATGGCAGGTTACTGTAACTTCGATGATAGGTAACTGTAACTTCGATACTTATTAAGACAAGTAACTGTAATTTCGATACAAATTATGGCAGGTAACTGTAACTTCGATACTTATTATGACAGGTAACAGTAACTTCGATAGTAATGATGACAAGCAACAGTAACTTCGATACTAATTATGACGAGTAACTGTAATTTCGATACTAATTATGACAGGTAACTGTAATTTCGATACTAATTATGACAGGTAAATGTAACTTCGATACTAATTATGACAGGTAACTGTATCTTCGATACTAATTATGACAAGTAACTGTAACTTCGTTACTAATTATGACAAGTAACTGTAATTTCGATACAAATTTTGGCAGGCAACTGTAACTTCGATATTAATTATGACAAGTAACTGTAACTTCGTTACTAATTATGACAAGTAACTGTAATTTCGATACAAATAATGGCAGGTAACTGTAACTTCGATACTATTTATGACAGGTAAAAGTAACTTCAATACTAATTATGAGAGGTAACTGTAACTTCGCTACTAATTATGACAAGTAACTGTAATTTCGAAACAAATTATGACAGGTAAATGTAAATTCGTTAATAATTATGACAAGTAACTGTAATTTCGATACAAATTATGGCAGGTCACAGTAACTTCGATACTAATTATGACGGATAGCTGTAACATCGATACTAATTATGACAAGTAACTGTAATTTCGATACTAATTATGGCTGGTAACTGTAACTTCGTTGCTAATTATGACAAGTAGCTGTAATTTCGATACAAATTATGGCAGGTAATTGTAACTTCGATACTAATTATGACAGGTAACAGTAACTTCGATACTAATTATGACAGTTAACTGTAACTTCGTTATTAATTATGACAAGTAACTGTAATTTCGATACTAATTATGGCTGGTAACTGTAACTTCGTTGCTATTTATGACAAGTAACTGTAATTTCGATACAAATTATGGCAGGTAACTGTAACTTCGATACTAATGATGACAGAAAACAGTAACTTCGATACTAATTATGGAAGGTAACAGTAACATCGATACTAATTATGGCAGGTAACTGTAAGTTCGATACTAATTATGACAGTTAACTGTAACTTCGTTACTAATTATGACAAGTAACTGTAATTTCGATACAAATTATGGCTGGTAACAGTAACTTTGATACTAATTATGACAGGTAACAGTAACTTCGATACTAATTATGACAAGTTACTGTTACTTCGATACTAATTATGACAGGTAACTGTAACTTCGTTACTAATTATGACAAGTAACTGTTATTTCGATACAAATTATGGCACGTAACTGTAATTTCGATACTAATTATGGCAGGTGACAATAACTTCGATACTAATTATGACTTTTTACAGTAACTACGATACTAGTTATGACAGAAAACAGTAACTTCGATACTTATTATGACAGGTAACAGTATCTTCGATACTAATTATGGCAGGTAACTGTAACTTCGATACTAGTTATGGCAGGTAACTGTAATTTCGGTAATAATTATGGCACGTAAGTGTAATTTCGATAATAATTATGACAGGTAACTGTAACTTCGTTACTAATTATGGCAGGTAACTGTAATTTCGTTACTAATTATGACAAGTAACTGTAGCTTCGATACAAATTATGACAGGTAACAGTAACTTCGATACTAATTATGACAAGTTATTGTAACTTCGATACTAATTATGACAGGTAACTGCAACTTCGTTACTAATTATGACAAGCAACAGTTATTTCGATACAAATTATGGCACGTAACTGTAATTTCGATACTAATTATGGCAGGTGACAGTAACATCGATACTAATTATGACAAGTTACAGTAACTTCAATACTAATTATGACAGAAAACAGTAACTTCGATACTTATTATAACAGGTAACAGTAACTTCGATACTAATTTTGGCAGGTAACTGTAACTTCGATACTTATTATGACAGGTACCTGTAACTTCGTTACTAATTATGACAAGTAACTGTAATTTCGATACAAATTATGGCACGTAACTGTAATTTCGATACTAATTATGACAGGTAACTGCAACTTCGATACTAATTATGACAAGTAAATCTAACTTCATTACAAATTATGACAAGTAACTGTAATTTCGTTACAAATTATGGCAGGTAACTGTAACATCATTACTAATTATGGCAGGTAACTGTAATTTCGATACAAATTATGGCAGGTAACAGTAACTTCGATAATAATTATGACAGGTAACTGCAACTTCGATACTAATTATGGCAGGTAACTGTAATTTCGATAATAATTATGGCACGTAACTGTAATTTCGGTAACAATTATGACAGGTAACTGTAACTTCGTTACTAATTATGGCAGGTAACTGTAATTTCGTTACTGATTATGACAAGTAACTGTAGCTTCGATACTAATTATGACAGAAAACAGTAACTTCGATACTTATTATGACAGGTAACCGTAACTTCGGTACTAATTATGGCAGGTAACTGTAACTTCGATTCTAATTATGACACGTAACTGTAACTCCGTTACAAATTATGACAAGTAACTGTAATTTCGATACAAATTATTGCAGGTAACTGTAACTTCGATACTATTTATGACAGGTAACAGTTACTTCGATACTAATTATGACAAGTAACAGTAACTTCGATACTTATTATGACAGGTAACTGTAACTTCGAAACTAATTATGAAAGGTAACTGTAACATCGTTACTAATTATGACAAGTAACTGTAATTTCGATACAAATTATGGCAGGTAACTGTAACTTCGATATTAATTATGACAGGTTACAGTAACCTCGATACTAATTATGACGGGTAACTGTAACTTCGATACTAATTATGACTAGTAACTCTAACTTCGTTACTAATTAGGACAAGTAACTGTAAATTTGATAAAAAATTATGGCAGGTAACTGTAATTTCGATACTAATTATGACAGGTAACAGTAACTTCAATACTTATTATGACAGGTAACCGTAACTTCGTTACTAATTATGACAAGTAACTGTAATTTCGATACTAATTATGGCAGGTAACTGTAACATCGTTACTAATTATGAAAAGTAACTGTAATTTCGATACAAATTATGGCATGTAACTGTAACTTCGATAAAAATTATGACAGGGAACATTAACTTCGATACTAATTATGACAGGTAACAGTAACTTCGTTACTAATTATGACAAGTAACTGTAATTTCGATACAAATTATGGCACGTAACTGTAATTTCGATACTAATTATGACAGGTAACTGTAACTTCGTTACTAATTATGACAAGTAACTGTAATTTCGATACAAATTATGGCACGTAACTGTAATTTCGATACTAATTATGACAGGTAACTGTAACTTCGATACTAATTATGACAAGTAACTCTAACTTCATTACAAATTATGACAAGTAACTGTAATTTCGATACAAATTATGGCAGGTAACTGTAACTTCGTTACTAATTATGGCAGGTAACTGTAATTTCGATACAAATTATGGTAGGTAACAGCAACTTCGAAAATAATTATGACAGGTAACTGTAACTTCCATACTAATTATGGCAGGTAACTGTACATTCGATAATAATTATGGCACGTAACTGTAATTTCGATAATAATTATGACATGTAACTGTAACTTCGTTACTAATTATGGCAGGTAACTGTAATTTCGTTACTAATTATGACAAGTAACTGTAGCTTCGATACTAATTATGACAGGTAACGGTAACTTCGTTGCTAATTATGACAAGAAACTGTAATTTCGATACTAATAATGACAGGTAACTGTAACTTCGTTATTAATTATGACAGGTAACTGTATCTTCGTTAATAATTATGACAAGTAACTGTAATTTCGATACAAATTATGGCTGGTCACAGTATCTTCGATACTAATTATGACAGGTAGCTGTAACATCGATACTAATTATGACAAGGTACTGTAATTTCGATACAAATTATGACAGGTAACAGTAACTTCGATACTAATTATGACAGGTAACTGTAACTTCCTTACTAATTATGACAAGTAACTGTAATTTCGATACTAAAAATGACAGGTAACTGTAACTTCGATATTAATTATGACAAGTAACTGTAACTTCGTTAGTAATTATGAGAAGTAACTGTAATTTCGATACAAATTATGGCAGGTAACTGTAACTGCGAGACTAATTATGACAGGTAACAGTAACTTCGATACTAATTATGACAAGTAACAGTTGCTTCGATATTCGATACTAATTATGACAAGTAACTGTAACTTTGATACTAATTATGACAAGTAACTCTAACTTCATTAGAAATTATGAAAAATAACAGTAATTTAGATACAAATTATGGCCAGTAACTGTAACTTCGTTAATAATTATGGCAGGTAACTTTAATTTCGATACAAATTATGGCAGGTAACTGTAACTCCGATACTAATTATGACAAGTAACTCTAAATTCGTTACTAATTATGACAGGTAACTGTAACATCGATAATAATTAGGACAAGTAACCGTAATTTCGATACAAATTATGGCAGGTAACGGTAACTTCCATACTAATTATGACAGGTAACTGTAACTTCGATACTTATTATGACAAGTAACTCTAACTTCATTACAAATTATGACAAGTAACTGTAATTTCGATACAAATTATGGCAGGTAACTGTAACTTCGATATTAATTATGACAAGTAACTGTAACTTCGAAACTAATTATGACATGTAACTGTAACATCGATAATAATTATGACAAGTAACTGTAATTTCGATACCAATTATGGC
Organism: Meconema thalassinum; assembly: GCA_946902985.2. Taxonomy (NCBI): domain Eukaryota; kingdom Metazoa; phylum Arthropoda; class Insecta; order Orthoptera; family Tettigoniidae; genus Meconema; species Meconema thalassinum. The sequence goes on along the minus strand of OX336388.2, from coordinate 1,174,207,491 downwards.
AGGTAACTGTAACTTCGATACTAATTATGACAGGTAACATTAACTTCGATACTAATTATGACAAGTAACTGTATCTTCGATACTAATTATGACAGGTAACGGTAACTTCGATACTAATTATGAAAAATAACTGTAATTTCGATACTAATTATGACACGTTACAGTTGCTTCGATACTAATTATGACAAGTAACTGTAACTTCGAAACTAATTATGACAGGAAACTGTAACATCGTTACTAATTATGACAAGTAACTGTAATTTCCATACAAATTATGGCAGGTAACTGTAACTTCGATACTAATTATGACAAGTAACTGTAACTTAGATACTAATTATGACAGGTAACAGTAACTTCGATACCAATTATGACAAGTAACTCTAACTTCATTACAAATTATGGCAAGTAACTGTAATTTCTATACAAATTATGGCAGGTAACAGTAATTTCGATACTAATTATGACAGGTATCTGTAACTTCGTTACTAATTATGACAAGAAACTGTTATTTCGATACAAATTATGGCACGTAACTGTAATTTCGATACTAATTATGGCAGGTGACAGTAACTTCGATACTAATTATGACTTTTTACAGTAACTTCGATACTAATTATGACAGAAAACAGTAACTTCGATACTTATTATGACAGGTAACAGTATCTTCGATACTAATTATGGCAGGTAACTGTAACTTCGATACTAATTATGGCAGGTAACTGTAATTTCGATAATAATTATGGCGCGTAAGTGTAATTTCGATAATAATTATGACAGGTAACTGTAACTTCGTTACTAATTATGGCAGGTAACTGTAATTTCGTTACTAATTATGACAAGTAACTGTAGCTTCGATACAAATTATGGCAGGTAACTGTAACATCGATACTAATGATGACAGAAAACAGTAACTTCGATACTAATTATGGCAGGTAACAGTTACTTCGATACTAATTATGGCAGGTAACTGTAAGTTCGATACTAATTATGACAGTTAACTGTAACTTCGTTACTAATTGTGACAAGTAACTGTAATTTCGATACAAATTATGGCAGGTAACAGTAACTTCGATACTAATTATGACAGGTAACAGTAACTTCGATACTAATTATGACAAGTTACTGTAACTTCGATACTAATTATGACAGGTAACTGCAACTTCGTTACTAATTATGACAAGTAACTGTTATTTCGATACAAATGATGGCAGGTAACTGTAACTTCATTACTAATTATGGCAGGTAACTGTAATTTCGATACAAATTATGGCAGGTAACAGTAACTTCGATAATAATTATGACAGGTAACTGCTACTTCGTTACTAATTATGGCAGGTAACTGTAATTTCGATAATAATTATGGCACGTAACTGTAATTTCGATAATAATTATGACAGGTAACTGTAACTTCGTTACTAATTATGGCAGGTAACTGTAATTTCGTTACTAATTATGACAAGTAACTGTAGCTTCGATACTAATTATGACAGGTAACTGTAACTTCGTTACTAATTATGACAAGAAACTGTAATTTCGATACAAATTATGGCAGGTAACTGTAACTTCGATACTAATTATGACAGGTAACAGTAACTTCGATACTAATTATGACAGAAAACAATAACTTCGATGCTTATTATGACAGGTAACAGTAACTTCGATACTAATTATGGCAGGTAACTCTAACTTCGATACTAATTATGACAGGTAACTGTAATTTCGATACAAATTATTGCAGGTAACTGTAACTTCGATACTATTTATGACAGGTAACAGTTACTTCGATACTAATTACGACAAACAACAGTAACTTCGATACTAATTATGACAGGTAACTGTAACTTCGAAACTAATTATGACAGGTAACTGTAACATCGTTACTAATTATGACAAGTAATTGTAATTTCGATACAAATTATGGCAGGTAACTGTAACTTCGATATTAATTTTGACAGGTTATAGTAACCTCGATACTAATTATGACAAGTAAGTGTATCTTCGATACTAATTATGACGGGTAACTGTAACTTCGATACTAATTATGACTAGTAACTCTAACTTCGTTACTAATTAGGACAAGTAACTGTAATTTTGATAAAAAATTATGGCAGGTAACTGTAACTTCGATACTAATTATGACAGGTAACAGTAACTTCAATACTTATTATGACAGGTAACCGTAACTTCGTTACTAATTATGACAAGTAACTGTAATTTCGATACTAATTATGGCAGGTAACTGTAACATCGTTACTAATTATGAAAAGTAACTGTAATTTCGATACAAATTATGGCAGGTAACTGTAACTTCGATACAAATTATGACAGGTAACAGTAACTTCGATACTAATTATGACAGGTAACAGTAACTTCGTTACTAATTATGACAAGTAACTGTAATTTTGATACAAATTATGACAGGTAACTGTAACTTCGTTACTAATTATGACAAGTAACTGTAATTTCGATACAAATTATGGCACGTAACTGTAATTTCGATTCTAATTATGGCAGGTAACTGTAACTTCGATACTAATTATGACAAGTAACTCTAACTTCATTACAAATTATGACAAGTAACTGTAATTTCGATACAAATTATGGCAGGTAACTGTAACTTCGTTACTAATTATGGCAGGTAACTGTAATTTCGATACAAATTATGGCAGGTAACAGTAACTTCGATAATAATTATGACAGGTAACTGTAACTTTGATACTAATTATGGCAGGTAACTGTAATTTCGATAATAATTATGGCACGTAACTGTAATTTCGATAATAATTATGACAGGTAACTGTAGCTTCGTTACTAATTATGGCAGGTAACTGTAATTTCGTTACTAATTATGACAAGTAACTGTAGCTTCGATACTAATTATGACAGGTAACGGTAACTTCGTTGCTAATTATGAAAAGAAACTGTAATTTCGATACAAATTATGGCAGGTCACAGTAACTTCGATACTAATTATGACAGGTAGCTGTAACATCCATACTAATTATGACAAGGAACTGTAATTTCGATACAAATTATGACAGGTAACAGTAACTTCGATAATAATTATGACAGGTAACTGTAACTTTGATACTAATTATGGCAGGTAACTGTAATTTCGATAATAATTATGGCACGTAACTGTAATTTCGATAATAATTATGACAGGTAACTGTAGCTTCGTTACTAATTATGGCAGGTAACTGTAATTTCGTTACTAATTATGACAAGTAACTGTAATTTCGATACTAAAAATGACAGGTAACTGTAACTTCGATATTAATTATGACATGTAACTGTAACTTCGTTACTAATTATGAGAAGTAACTGTAATTTCGATACAAATTATGGCAGGTAACTGTAACTTCGAGACTAATTATGACAGGTAACAGTAACTTCGATACTAATTATGACAAGTAACAGTTGCTCCGATACTAATTATGACAAGTAACTGTAACTTCGAAACTAATTATGACAGGTAACTGTAACATCGTTACTAATTATGACAAGTAGCTGTAATTTCGATACAAATTATGGCAGGTAACAGTCACTTCGGTACTAATTATGACTGGTAACAGTAACTTCGATACTAATTATGACAAGTAACTGTAACTTAGATACTAATTATGACAGGTAACAGTAATTTCGATACTAATTATGACAAGTAAATCTAACTTCATTACAAATTATGGCAAGTAACTGTAATTTCGATACAAATTATGGCAGGTAACAGTAACTTCGATACTAATTATGACAGGTAACTCTAACTCCGATACTAATTATGACAAGTAACTCTAACTTCGTTACTAATTATGACAAATAACTGTAATTTTGATAAAAAATTATGGCAGGTAATTGTAACTTCGATACTAATTATGACAGGTAACAGTAACTTCGATACTAATTATGACAGGTAACTGTAACTTCGTTACTAATTATGACAAGAAACTGTAATTTCGATACAAATTATGGCAGGTAACTGTAACTTCGATACTAATTATGACAGGTAACAGTAACTTCGATACTAATTATGACAGAAAACAGTAACTTCGATGCTTATTATGACGGTAACAGTAACTTCGATACTAATTATGGCAGGTAACTCTAACTTCGATACTAATTATGACAGGTAACTGTAACTCCGTTACAAATTATGACAAGTAACTGTAATTTCGATACAAATTATTGCAGGTAACTGTAACTTCGATACTATTTATGACAGGTAACAGTAACTTCGATAATAAATATGACAAGTAACAGTAACTTCGATACTAATTATGACAGGTAACTGTAACTTCGAAACTAATTATGACAGGTAACTGTAACATCGTTACTAATTATGACAAGTAACTGTAATTTCGATACAAATTATGGCAGGTAACTGTAACTTCGATATTAATTATGACAGGTTACAGTAACCTCGATACTAATTATGACAAGTAAGTGTATCTTCGATACTAATTATGACGGGTAACTGTAACTTCGATACTAATTATGACTAGTAACTCTAACTTCGTTACTAATTAGGACAAGTAACTGTAATTTTGATAAAAAATTATGGCAGGTAACTGCAACTTCGATACTAATTATGACAGGTAACAGTAACTTCAATACTTATTATGACAGGTAACCGTAACTTCGTTACTAATTATGACAAGTAACTGTAATTTCGATACTAATTATGGCAGGTAACTGTAACATCGTTACTAATTATGAAAATTAACTGTAATTTCGATACGAATTATGGCAGGTAACTGTAACTTCGATACAAATTATGACAGGTAACAGTAACTTCGATACTAATTATGACAGGTAACAGTAACTTCGTTACTAATTATGACAAGTATCTGTAATTTTGATACAAATTATGACAGGTAACTGTAACTTCGTTACTAATTATGACAAGTAACTGTAATTTCGATACAAATTATGGCACGTAACTGTAATTTCGATACTAATTATGGCAGGTAACTGTAACTTCGATACTAATTATGACAAGTAACTCTAACTTCATTACAAATTATGACAAGTAACTGTAATTTCGATACAAATAATGGCAGGCAACAGTAACTTCGATACTATTTATGACAGGTAAAAGTAACTTCAATACTAATTATGAGAGGTAACTGTAACTTCGCTACTAATTATGACAAGTAACTGTAATTTCGAAACAAATTATGACAGGTAACTGTAAATTCGTAAATAATTATGACAAGTAACTGTAATTTCGATACAAATTATGGCAGGTCACAGTAACTTCGATACTAATTATGACAGGTAGCTGTAACATCGATACTAATTATGACAAGGAACTGTAATTTCGATACAAATTATGACAGGTAACAGTAACTTCGATACTAATTATGACAGGTAACTGTAACTTCCTTACTAATTATGACAAGTAACTGTAATTTCGATACAAATTTTGGAAGGTAACTGTAACTTCGATACAAATTATGACAGGTAACAGTAACTTCGATACTAATTATGACAAGTAACTGTAACTTCGTTACTAATTATGACAAGTAACTGTAATTTCGATACAAATAATGGCAGGAAACTGTAACTTCGATACTATTTATGACAGGTAAAAGTAACTTCAATACTAATTATGAGAAGTAACTGTAACTTCGCTACTAATTATGTCAACTAACTGTAATTTCGAAACAAATTATGACAGGTAACTGTAAATTCGTTAATAATTATGACAAGTAACTGTAATTTCGATACAAATTATGGCAGGTCACAGTAACTTCGATACTAATTATGACAGGTAGCTGTAACATCGATACTAATTATGACAAGGAACTGTAATTTCGATACAAATTATGACAGGTAACAGTAACTTCGATACTAATTATGACAGGTAACTGTAACTTCCTTACTAATTATGACAAGTAACTGTAATTTCGATACTAATAATGAGAGGTAACTGTAACTTCGATATTAATTATGACAAGTAACTGTAACTTCGTTACTAATTATGGCAAGTAACTGTAATTTCTATACAAATTATGGCAGGTAACAGTAACTTCGATACTAATTATGACAGGTATCTCTAACTCTAATTATGACAAATAACTGTAATTTTGATAAAAAATTATGGCAGGTAATTGTAACTTCGATACTAATTATGACAGGTAACAGTAACTTCGATACTAATTATGACAGGTAACTGTAACTTCGTTACTAATTATGACAAGTAACTGTAATTTCGATACTAATTATGGCTGGTAACTGTAACTTCGTTGCTAGTTATGACAAGTAACTCTAATTTCGATACAAATTATGGCAGGTAACTGTAACTTCGATACTAATGATGACAGAAAACAGTAACTTCGATACTAATTATGGCAGGTAACAGTAACTTCGATACTAATTATGGCAGGTAACTGTAAGTTCGATACTAATTATGACAGTTAACTGTAACTTCGTTACTAATTATGACAAATAACTGTAATTTCGATACAAATTATGGCTGGTAACAGTAACTTTGATACTAATTATGACAGGTAACAGTAACTTCGATACTAATTATGACAAGTTACTGTTACTTCGATACTAATTATGACAGGTATCTGTAACTTCGTTACTAATTATGACAAGAAACTGTTATTTCGATACAAATTATGGCACGTAACTGTAATTTCGATACTAATTATGGCAGGTGACAGTAACTTCGATACTAATTATGACTTTTTACAGTAACTTCGATACTAATTATGACAGAAAACAGTAACTTCGATACTTATTATGACAGGTAACAGTATCTTCGATACTAATTATGGCAGGTAACTGTAACTTCGATACTAATTATGGCAGGTAACTGTAATTTCGATAATAATTATGGCGCGTAAGTGTAATTTCGATAATAATTATGACAGGTAACTGTAACTTCGTTACTAATTATGGCAGGTAACTGTAATTTCGTTACTAATTATGACAAGTAACTGTAGCTTCGATACAAATTATGGCAGGTAACTGTAACATCGATACTAATGATGACAGAAAACAGTAACTTCGATACTAATTATGGCAGGTAACAGTTACTTCGATACTAATTATGGCAGGTAACTGTAAGTTCGATACTAATTATGACAGTTAACTGTAACTTCGTTACTAATTGTGACAAGTAACTGTAATTTCGATACAAATTATGGCAGGTAACAGTAACTTCGATACTAATTATGACAGGTAACAGTAACTTCGATACTAATTATGACAAGTTACTGTAACTTCGATACTAATTATGACAGGTAACTGCAACTTCGTTACTAATTATGACAAGTAACTGTTATTTCGATACAAATGATGGCAGGTAACTGTAACTTCATTACTAATTATGGCAGGTAACTGTAATTTCGATACAAATTATGGCAGGTAACAGTAACTTCGATAATAATTATGACAGGTAACTGCTACTTCGTTACTAATTATGGCAGGTAACTGTAATTTCGATAATAATTATGGCACGTAACTGTAATTTCGATAATAATTATGACAGGTAACTGTAACTTCGTTACTAATTATGGCAGGTAACTGTAATTTCGTTACTAATTATGACAGTTAACTGTAACTTCGTTACTAATTATGACAAGTAACTGTAATTTCGATACTAATTATGGCTGGTAACTGTAACTTCGTTGCTAGTTATGACAAGTAACTCTAATTTCGATACAAATTATGGCAGGTAACTGTAACTTCGATACTAATGATGACAGAAAACAGTAACTTCGATACTAATTATGGCAGGTAACAGTTACTTCGATACTAATTATGGCAGGTAACTGTAAGTTCGATACTAATTATGACAGTTAACTGTAACTTCGTTACTAATTGTGACAAGTAACTGTAATTTCGATACAAATTACGGCAGGTAACAGTAACTTCGATACTAATTATGACAGGTAACAGTAACTTCGATACTAATTATGACAAGTTACTGTAACTTCGATACTAATTATGACAGGTAACTGCAACTTCGTTACTAATTATGACAAGTAACTGTTATTTCGATACAAATTATGGCAGGTAACTGTAACTTCATTACTAATTATGGCAGGTAACTGTAATTTCGATACAAATTATGGCAGGTAACAGTAACTTCGATAATAATTATGACAGGTAACTGCAACTTCGTTACTAATTATGGCAGGTAACTGTAATTTCGATAATAATTATGGCACGTAACTGTAATTTCGATAATAATTATGACAGGTAACTGTAACTTCGTTACTAATTATGGCAGGTAACTGTAATTTCGTTACTAATTATGACAAGTAACTGTAGCTTCGATACTAATTATGACAGGTAACAGTAACTTCGATACTAATTATGACAGAAAACAGTAACTTCGAGGCTTATTATGACGGTAACAGTAACTTCGATACTAATTATGGCAGGTAACTCTAACTTCGATACTAATTATGACAGGTAACTGTAACTCCGTTACAAATTATGACAAGTAACTGTAATTTCGATACAAATTATTGCAGGTAACTGTAACTTCGATACTATTTATGACAGGTAACAGTTACTTCGATACAAATTATGACAAGTAACAGTAACTTCGATACTAATTATGACAGGTAACTGTAACTTCGAAACTAATTATGACAGGTAACTGTAACATCGTTACTAATTATGACAAGTAACTGTAATTTCGATACAAGTTATGGCAGGTAACTGTAACTTCGATATTAATTATGACAGGTTACAGTAACCTCGATACTAATTATGACAAGTAAGTGTATCTTCGATACTAATTATGACGGGTAACTGTAACTTCGATACTAATTATGACTAGTAACTCTAACTTCGTTACTAATTAGGACAAGTAACTGTAATTTTGATAAAAAATTATGGCAGGTAACTGTAACTTCGATACTAATTATGACAGGTAACAGTAACTTCAATACTAATTATGAGAGGTAACTGTAACTTCGCTACTAATTATGACAAGTAACTGTAATTTCGAAACAAATTATGACAGGTAACTGTAAATTCGTAAATAATTATGACAAGTAACTGTAAATTCGATACAAATTATGGCAGGTCACAGTAACTTCGATACTAATTATGACAGGTAGCTGAAACATCGATACTAATTATGACAAGGAACTGTAATTTCGATACAAATTATGACAGGTAACAGTAACTTCGATACTAATTATGACAGGTAACTGTAACTTCCTTACTAATTATGACAAGTAACTGTAATTTCGATACAAATTTTGGCAGGAAACTGTAACTTCGATACAAATTATGACAGGTAACAGTAACTTCGATACTAATTATGACAAGTAACTGTAACTTCGTTACTAATTATGACAAGTAACTGTAATTTCGATGCAAATAATGGCAGGAAACTATAACTTCGATACTATTTATGACAGGTAAAAGTAACTTCAATACTAATTATGAGAGGTAACTGTAACTTCGCTACTAATTATGACAAGTAACTGTAATTTCGAAACAAATTATGACAGGTAACTGTAAATTCGTTAATAATTATGACAAGTAACTGTAATTTCGATACAAATTATGGCAGGTCACAGTAACTTCGATACTAATTATGACAGGTAGCTGTAACATCGATACTAATTATGACAAGGAACTGTAATTTCGATACAAATTATGACAGGTAACAGTAACTTCGATACTAATTATGACAGGTAACTGTAACTTCCTTACTAATTATGACAAGTAACTGTAATTTCGATACTAATAATGACAGGTAACTGTAACTTCGATATTAATTATGACAAGTAATTGTAACTTCGTTACTAATTATGAGAAGTAACTGTAATTTCGATACAAATTATGGCAGTTAACTGTAACTTCGAGACTAATTATGACAGGTAACTGTAACTTCCTTACTAATTATGACAAGTAACTGTAATTTCGATACTAATAATGACAGGTAACTGTAACTTCGATATTAATTATGACAAGTAACAGTTGCTTCGATACTAATTATGACAAGTAACTGTAACTTCGAAACTAATTATGACAGGAAACTGTAACATCGTTACTAATTATGACAAGTAACTGTAATTTCCATACAAATTATGGCAGGTAACTGTAACTTCGATACTAATTATGACAGGTAACAGTAACTTCGATACTAATTATGACAAGTAACTGTAACTTCGATACTAATTATGACAGGTAACTCTAACTCCGATACTACTTATGACAAGTAACTCTAACTTCGTTACTAATTATGACAAATAACTGTAATTTTGATAAAAAATTATGGCAGGTAATTGTAACTTCGATACTAATTATGACAGGTAACAGTAACATCGATACTAATTATGACAGGTAACTGTAACTTCGTTACTAATTATGACAAGTAACTGTAATTTCGATACTAATTATGGCTGGTAACTGTAACTTCGTTGCTAGTTATGACAAGTAACTCTAATTTCGATACAAATTATGGCAGGTAACTGTAACTTCGATACTAATGATGACAGAAAACAGTAACTTCGATACTAATTATGGCAGGTAACAGTAACTTCGATACAAATTATGGCAGGTAACTGTAAGTTCGATACTAATTATGACAGTTAACTGTAACTTCGTTACTAATTATGACAAGTAACTGTAATTTCGATACAAATTATGGCTGGTAACAGTAACTTTGATACTAATTATGACAGGTAACAGTAACTTCGATACTAATTATGACAAGTTACTGTTACTTCGATACTAATTATGACAGGTATCTGTAACTTCGTTACTAATTATGACAAGAAACTGTTATTTCGATACAAATTATGGCACGTAACTGTAATTTCGATACTAATTATGGCAGGTGACAGTAACTTCGATACTAATTATGACTTTTTACAGTAACTTCGATACTAATTATGACAGAAAACAGTAACTTCGATACTTATTATGACAGGTAACAGTATCTTCGATACTAATTATGGCAGGTAACTGTAACTTCGATACTAATTATGGCAGGTAACTGTAATTTCGATAATAATTATGGCGCGTAAGTGTAATTTCGATAATAATTATGACAGGTAACTGTAACTTCGTTACTAATTATGGCAGGTAACTGTAATTTCGTTACTAATTATGACAAGTAACTGTAGCTTCGATACAAATTATGGCAGGTAACTGTAACATCGATACTAATGATGACAGAAAACAGTAACTTCGATACTAATTATGGCAGGTAACAGTTACTTCGATACTAATTATGGCAGGTAACTGTAAGTTCGATACTAATTATGACAGTTAACTGTAACTTCGTTACTAATTGTGACAAGTAACTGTAATTTCGATACAAATTATGGCAGGTAACAGTAACTTCGATACTAATTATGACAGGTAACAGTAACTTCGATACTAATTATGACAAGTTACTGTAACTTCGATACTAATTATGACAGGTAACTGCAACTTCGTTACTAATTATGACAAGTAACTGTTATTTCGATACAAATGATGGCAGGTAACTGTAACTTCATTACTAATTATGGCAGGTAACTGTAATTTCGATACAAATTATGGCAGGTAACAGTAACTTCGATAATAATTATGACAGGTAACTGCTACTTCGTTACTAATTATGGCAGGTAACTGTAATTTCGATAATAATTATGGCACGTAACTGTAATTTCGATAATAATTATGACAGGTAACTGTAACTTCGTTACTAATTATGGCAGGTAACTGTAATTTCGTTACTAATTATGACAAGTAACTGTAGCTTCGATACTAATTATGACAGGTAACTGTAACTTCGTTACTAATTATGACAAGAAACTGTAATTTCGATACAAATTATGGCAGGTAACTGTAACTTCGATACTAATTATGACAGGTAACAGTAACTTCGATACTAATTATGACAGAAAACAATAACTTCGATGCTTATTATGACAGGTAACAGTAACTTCGATACTAATTATGGCAGGTAACTCTAACTTCGATACTAATTATGACAGGTAACTGTAATTTCGATACAAATTATTGCAGGTAACTGTAACTTCGATACTATTTATGACAGGTAACAGTTACTTCGATACTAATTACGACAAGTAACAGTAACTTCGATACTAATTATGACAGGTAACTGTAACTTCGAAACTAATTATGACAGGTAACTGTAACATCGTTACTAATTATGACAAGTAATTGTAATTTCGATACAAATTATGGCAGGTAACTGTAACTTCGATATTAATTTTGACAGGTTATAGTAACCTCGATACTAATTATGACAAGTAAGTGTATCTTCGATACTAATTATGACGGGTAACTGTAACTTCGATACTAATTATGACTAGTAACTCTAACTTCGTTACTAATTAGGACAAGTAACTGTAATTTTGATAAAAAATTATGGCAGGTAACTGTAACTTCGATACTAATTATGACAGGTAACAGTAACTTCAATACTTATTATGACAGGTAACCGTAACTTCGTTACTAATTATGACAAGTAACTGTAATTTCGATACTAATTATGGCAGGTAACTGTAACATCGTTACTAATTATGAAAAGTAACTGTAATTTCGATACAAATTATGGCAGGTAACTGTAACTTCGATACAAATTATGACAGGTAACAGTAACTTCGATACTAATTATGACAGGTAACAGTAACTTCGTTACTAATTATGACAAGTAACTGTAATTTTGATACAAATTATGACAGGTAACTGTAACTTCGTTACTAATTATGACAAGTAACTGTAATTTCGATACAAATTATGGCACGTAACTGTAATTTCGATTCTAATTATGGCAGGTAACTGTAACTTCGATACTAATTATGACAAGTAACTCTAACTTCATTACAAATTATGACAAGTAACTGTAATTTCGATACAAATTATGGCAGGTAACTGTAACTTCGTTACTAATTATGGCAGGTAACTGTAATTTCGATACAAATTATGGCAGGTAACAGTAACTTCGATAATAATTATGACAGGTAACTGTAACTTTGATACTAATTATGGCAGGTAACTGTAATTTCGATAATAATTATGGCACGTAACTGTAATTTCGATAATAATTATGACAGGTAACTGTAGCTTCGTTACTAATTATGGCAGGTAACTGTAATTTCGTTACTAATTATGACAAGTAACTGTAGCTTCGATACTAATTATGACAGGTAACGGTAACTTCGTTGCTAATTATGAAAAGAAACTGTAATTTCGATACAAATTATGGCAGGTCACAGTAACTTCGATACTAATTATGACAGGTAGCTGTAACATCCATACTAATTATGACAAGGAACTGTAATTTCGATACAAATTATGACAGGTAACAGTAACTTCGATAATAATTATGACAGGTAACTGTAACTTTGATACTAATTATGGCAGGTAACTGTAATTTCGATAATAATTATGGCACGTAACTGTAATTTCGATAATAATTATGACAGGTAACTGTAGCTTCGTTACTAATTATGGCAGGTAACTGTAATTTCGTTACTAATTATGACAAGTAACTGTAATTTCGATACTAAAAATGACAGGTAACTGTAACTTCGATATTAATTATGACAAGTAACTGTAACTTCGTTACTAATTATGAGAAGTAACTGTAATTTCGATACAAATTATGGCAGGTAACTGTAACTTCGAGACTAATTATGACAGGTAACAGTAACTTCGATACTAATTATGACAAGTAACAGTTGCTCCGATACTAATTATGACAAGTAACTGTAACTTCGAAACTAATTATGACAGGTAACTGTAACATCGTTACTAATTATGACAAGTAGCTGTAATTTCGATACAAATTATGGCAGGTAACAGTCACTTCGGTACTAATTATGACTGGTAACAGTAACTTCGATACTAATTATGACAAGTAACTGTAACTTAGATACTAATTATGACAGGTAACAGTAATTTCGATACTAATTATGACAAGTAAATCTAACTTCATTACAAATTATGGCAAGTAACTGTAATTTCGATACAAATTATGGCAGGTAACAGTAACTTCGATACTAATTATGACAGGTAACTCTAACTCCGATACTAATTATGACAAGTAACTCTAACTTCGTTACTAATTATGACAAATAACTGTAATTTTGATAAAAAATTATGGCAGGTAATTGTAACTTCGATACTAATTATGACAGGTAACAGTAACTTCGATACTAATTATGACAGGTAACTGTAACTTCGTTACTAATTATGACAAGAAACTGTAATTTCGATACAAATTATGGCAGGTAACTGTAACTTCGATACTAATTATGACAGGTAACAGTAACTTCGATACTAATTATGACAGAAAACAGTAACTTCGATGCTTATTATGACGGTAACAGTAACTTCGATACTAATTATGGCAGGTAACTCTAACTTCGATACTAATTATGACAGGTAACTGTAACTCCGTTACAAATTATGACAAGTAACTGTAATTTCGATACAAATTATTGCAGGTAACTGTAACTTCGATACTATTTATGACAGGTAACAGTAACTTCGATAATAAATATGACAAGTAACAGTAACTTCGATACTAATTATGACAGGTAACTGTAACTTCGAAACTAATTATGACAGGTAACTGTAACATCGTTACTAATTATGACAAGTAACTGTAATTTCGATACAAATTATGGCAGGTAACTGTAACTTCGATATTAATTATGACAGGTTACAGTAACCTCGATACTAATTATGACAAGTAAGTGTATCTTCGATACTAATTATGACGGGTAACTGTAACTTCGATACTAATTATGACTAGTAACTCTAACTTCGTTACTAATTAGGACAAGTAACTGTAATTTTGATAAAAAATTATGGCAGGTAACTGCAACTTCGATACTAATTATGACAGGTAACAGTAACTTCAATACTTATTATGACAGGTAACCGTAACTTCGTTACTAATTATGACAAGTAACTGTAATTTCGATACTAATTATGGCAGGTAACTGTAACATCGTTACTAATTATGAAAATTAACTGTAATTTCGATACGAATTATGGCAGGTAACTGTAACTTCGATACAAATTATGACAGGTAACAGTAACTTCGATACTAATTATGACAGGTAACAGTAACTTCGTTACTAATTATGACAAGTATCTGTAATTTTGATACAAATTATGACAGGTAACTGTAACTTCGTTACTAATTATGACAAGTAACTGTAATTTCGATACAAATTATGGCACGTAACTGTAATTTCGATACTAATTATGGCAGGTAACTGTAACTTCGATACTAATTATGACAAGTAACTCTAACTTCATTACAAATTATGACAAGTAACTGTAATTTCGATACAAATAATGGCAGGCAACAGTAACTTCGATACTATTTATGACAGGTAAAAGTAACTTCAATACTAATTATGAGAGGTAACTGTAACTTCGCTACTAATTATGACAAGTAACTGTAATTTCGAAACAAATTATGACAGGTAACTGTAAATTCGTAAATAATTATGACAAGTAACTGTAATTTCGATACAAATTATGGCAGGTCACAGTAACTTCGATACTAATTATGACAGGTAGCTGTAACATCGATACTAATTATGACAAGGAACTGTAATTTCGATACAAATTATGACAGGTAACAGTAACTTCGATACTAATTATGACAGGTAACTGTAACTTCCTTACTAATTATGACAAGTAACTGTAATTTCGATACAAATTTTGGCAGGTAACTGTAACTTCGATACAAATTATGACAGGTAACAGTAACTTCGATACTAATTATGACAAGTAACTGTAACTTCGTTACTAATTATGACAAGTAACTGTAATTTCGATACAAATAATGGCAGGAAACTGTAACTTCGATACTATTTATGACAGGTAAAAGTAACTTCAATACTAATTATGAGAAGTAACTGTAACTTCGCTACTAATTATGTCAACTAACTGTAATTTCGAAACAAATTATGACAGGTAACTGTAAATTCGTTAATAATTATGACAAGTAACTGTAATTTCGATACAAATTATGGCAGGTCACAGTAACTTCGATACTAATTATGACAGGTAGCTGTAACATCGATACTAATTATGACAAGGAACTGTAATTTCGATACAAATTATGACAGGTAACAGTAACTTCGATACTAATTATGACAGGTAACTGTAACTTCCTTACTAATTATGACAAGTAACTGTAATTTCGATACTAATAATGAGAGGTAACTGTAACTTCGATATTAATTATGACAAGTAACTGTAACTTCGTTACTAATTATGAGAAGTAACTGTAATTTCGATACAAATTATGGCAGGTAACTGTAACTTCGAGACTAATTATGACAGGTAACTGTAACTTCCTTACTAATTATGACAAGTAACTGTAATTTCGATACTAATAATGACAGGTAACTGTAACTTCGATATTAATTATGACAAGTAACAGTTGCTTCGATACTAATTATGACAAGTAACTGTAACTTCGAAACTAATTATGACAGGAAACTGTAACATCGTTACTAATTATGACAAGTAACTGTAATTTCCATACAAATTATGGCAGGTAACTGTAACTTCGATACTAATTATGACAGGTAACAGTAACTTCGATACTAATTATGACAAGTAACTGTAACTTAGATACTAATTATGACAGGTAACAGTAACTTCGATACCAATTATGACAAGTAACTCTAACTTCATTACAAATTATGGCAAGTAACTGTAATTTCTATACAAATTATGGCAGGAAACAGTAACTTCGATACTAATTATGACAGGTAACTGTAACTTCGTTGCTAATTATGACAAGTAACTCTAATTTCGATACAAATTATGGCAGGTAACTGTAACTTCGATACTAATGATGACAGAAAACAGTAACTTCGATACTAATTATGGCAGGTAACAGTAACTTCGATACTAATTATGGCAGGTAACTGTAAGTTCGATACAAATTATGACAGTTAACTGTAACTTCGTTACTAATTATGACAAGTAACTGTAATTTCGATACAAATTATGGCTGGTAACAGTAACTTTGATACTAATTATGACAGGTAACAGTAACTTCGATACTAATTATGACAAGTTACTGTTACTTCGATACTAATTATGACAGGTATCTGTAACTTCGTTACTAATTATGACAAGTAACTGTTATTTCGATACAAATTATGGCACGTAACTGTAATTTCGATACTAATTATGGCAGGTGACAGTAACTTCGATACTAATTATGACTTTTTACAGTAACTTCGATACTAATTATGACAGAAAACAGTAACTTCGATACTTATTATGACAGGTAACAGTATCTTCGATAATAATTATGGCAGGTAACTGTAACTTCGATACTAATTATGGCAGGTAACTGTAATTTCGATAATAATTATGGCGCGTAAGTGTAATTTCGATAATAATTATGACAGGTAACTGTAACTTCGTTACTAATTATGGCAGGTAACTGTAATTTCGTTACTAATTATGACAAGTAACTGTAGCTTCGATACAAATTATGGCAGGTAACTGTAACATCGATACTAATGATGACAGAAAACAGTAACTTCGATACTAAATATGGCAGGTAACAGTTACTTCGATACTAATTATGGCAGGTAACTGTAGGTTCGATACTTATTATGACAGTTAACTGTAACTTCGTTACTAATTGTGACAAGTAACTGTAATTTCGATACAAATTATGGCAGGTAACAGTAACTTCGATACTAATTATGACAGGTAACAGTAACTTCGATACTAATTATGACAAGTTACTGTAACTCCGATAATAATTATGACAGGTAACTGCAACTTCGTTACTAATTATGACAAGTAACTGTAATTTCGATACAAATTATGGCAGGTAACAGTAACTTCGATAATAATTATGACAGGTAACTGCAACTTCGTTACTAATTATGGCAGGTAACTGTAATTTCGATAATAATTATGGCACGTAACTGTAATTTCGATAATAATTATGACAGGTAACTGTAACTTCGTTACTAATTATGGCAGGTAACTGTAATTTCGTTACTAATTATGACAAGTAACTGTAACTTCGATATTAATTATGACAGGTAACTGTAACTTCGTTACTAATTATGACAAGAAACTGTAATTTCGATACAAATTATGGCAGGTAACTGTAACTTCGATGCTAATTATGACAGGTAACAGTAACTTCGATACTAATTATGACAGAAAACAATAACTTCGATGCTTATTATGACAGGTAACAGTAACTTCGATACTAATTATGGCAGGTAACTCTAACTTCGATACTAATTATGACAGGTAACTGTAACTCCGTTACAAATTATGACAAGTAACTGTAATTTCGATACAAATTATTGCAGGTAACTGTAACTTCGATACTATTTATGACAGGTAACAGTTACTTCGATACTAATTACGACAAGTAACAGTAACTTCGATACTAATTATGACAGGTAACTGTAACTTCGAAACTAATTATGACAGGTAACTGTAACATCGTTACTAATTATGACAAGTAATTGTAATTTCGATACAAATTATGGCAGGTAACTGTAACTTCGATATTAATTTTGACAGGTTACAGTAACCTCGATACTAATTATGACAAGTAAGTGTATCTTCGATACTAATTATGACGGGTAACTGTAACTTCGATACTAATTATGACTAGTAACTCTAACTTCGTTACTAATTAGGACAAGTAACTGTAATTTTGATAAAAAATTATGGCAGGTAACTGTAACTTCGATACTAATTATGACAGGTTACAGTAACTTCAATACTTATTATGACAGGTAACCGTAACTTCGTTACTAATTATGACAAGTAACTGTAATTTCGATACTAATTATGGCAGGTAACTGTAACATCGTTACTAATTATGAAAAGTAACTGTAATTTCGATACAAATTATGGCAGGTAACTGTAACTTCGATACAAATTATGACAGGTAACAGTAACTTCGATACTAATTATGACAGGTAACAGTAACTTCGTTACTAATTATGACAAGTAACTGTAATTTTGATACAAATTATGACAGGTAACTGTAACTTCGTTACTAATTATGACAAGTAACTGTAATTTCGATACAAATTATGGCACGTAACTGTAATTTCGATTCTAATTATGTCAGGTAACTGTAACTTCGATACTAATTATGACAAGTAACTCTAACTTCATTACAAATTATGCCATTAACTGTAATTTCGATACAAATTATGGCAGGTAACTGTAACTTCGTTACTAATTATGGCAGGTAACTGTAATTTCGATACAAATTATGGCAGGTAACAGTAACTTCGATAATAATTATGACAGGTAACTGTAACTTCGATACTAATTATGACAGGTAACAGTAACTTCGATACCAAATATGACAAGTAACTCTAACTTCATTACAAATTATGGCAAGTAACTGTAATTTCTGTACTAATTATGGCAGGTAACAGTAACATCGATACTAATTATGACAGGTAACTGTAACATCGTTACTAATTATGACAAGTAACTGTAATTTCCATACAAATTATGGCAGGTAACTGTAACTTCGATACTAATTATGACAAGTAACTGTAACTTAGATACTATTTATGACAGGTAACAGTAACTTCGATACCAATTATGACAAGTAACTCTAACTTCATTACAAATTATGGCAAGTAACTGTAATTTCTATACAAATTATGGCAGGTAACAGTAACTTCGATACTAATTATGACAGGTAACTCTAACTTCGTTACTAATTATGACAAATAACTGTAATTTTGATAAAAAATTATGGCAGGTAATTGTAACTTCGATACTAATTATGACAGGTAACAGTAACTTCGATACTAATTATGACAGGTAACTGTAACTTCGTTACTAATTATGACAAGTAACTGTAATTTCGATACTAATTATGGTTGGTAACTGTAACTTCGTTGCTAATTATGACAAGTAACTGTAATTTCGAAACAAATTATGGCCGGTAACTGTAACTTCTATACTAATGATGACAGAAAACAGTAACTTCGATACTAATTATGGCAGGTAACAGTACTTCGATACTAATTATGGCAGGTAACTGTAAGTTCGATACTAATTATGACAGTTAACTGTAACTTCGTTACTAATTATGACAAGTAACTGTAATTTCGATACAAATTATGGCTGGTAACAGTAACTTTGATACTAATTATGACAGGTAACAGTAACTTCGATACTAATTATGACAAGTTACTGTTACTTCGATACTAATTATGACAGGTAACTGTAACTTCGTTACTTATTATGACAAGTAACTGTTATTTCGATACAAATTATGGCACGTAACTGTAATTTCGATACTAATTATGGCAGGTGACAGTAACTTCGATACTAATTATGACTTTTTACAGTAACTTCGATACTAATTATGACAGAAAACAGTAACTTCGATACTTATTATGACAGGTAACAGTATCTTCGATACTAATTATGGCAGGTAACTGTAACTTCGATACTAATTATGGCAGGTAACTGTAATTTCGATAATAATTATGGCGCGTAAGTGTAATTTCGATAATAATTATGACAGGTAACTGTAACTTCGTTACTAATTATGGCAGGTAACTGTAATTTCGTTACTAATTATGACAAGTAACTGTAGCTTCGATACAAATTATGGCAGGTAACTGTAACTTCGATACTAATGATGACAGAAAACAGTAACTTCGATACCAAATATGACAAGTAACTCTAACTTCATTACAAATTATGGCAAGTAACTGTAATTTCTGTACTAATTATGGCAGGTAACAGTAACATCGATACTAATTATGACAGGTAACTGTAACATCGTTACTAATTATGACAAGTAACTGTAATTTCCATACAAATTATGGCAGGTAACTGTAACTTCGATACTAATTATGACAAGTAACTGTAACTTAGATACTATTTATGACAGGTAACAGTAACTTCGATACCAATTATGACAAGTAACTCTAACTTCATTACAAATTATGGCAAGTAACTGTAATTTCTATACAAATTATGGCAGGTAACAGTAACTTCGATACTAATTATGACAGGTAACTCTAACTTCGTTACTAATTATGACAAATAACTGTAATTTTGATAAAAAATTATGGCAGGTAATTGTAACTTCGATACTAATTATGACAGGTAACAGTAACTTCGATACTAATTATGACAGGTAACTGTAACTTCGTTACTAATTATGACAAGTAACTGTAATTTCGATACTAATTATGGTTGGTAACTGTAACTTCGTTGCTAATTATGACAAGTAACTGTAATTTCGAAACAAATTATGGCCGGTAACTGTAACTTCTATACTAATGATGACAGAAAACAGTAACTTCGATACTAATTATGGCAGGTAACAGTACTTCGATACTAATTATGGCAGGTAACTGTAAGTTCGATACTAATTATGACAGTTAACTGTAACTTCGTTACTAATTATGACAAGTAACTGTAATTTCGATACAAATTATGGCTGGTAACAGTAACTTTGATACTAATTATGACAGGTAACAGTAACTTCGATACTAATTATGACAAGTTACTGTTACTTCGATACTAATTATGACAGGTAACTGTAACTTCGTTACTTATTATGACAAGTAACTGTTATTTCGATACAAATTATGGCACGTAACTGTAATTTCGATACTAATTATGGCAGGTGACAGTAACTTCGATACTAATTATGACTTTTTACAGTAACTTCGATACTAATTATGACAGAAAACAGTAACTTCGATACTTATTATGACAGGTAACAGTATCTTCGATACTAATTATGGCAGGTAACTGTAACTTCGATACTAATTATGGCAGGTAACTGTAATTTCGATAATAATTATGGCGCGTAAGTGTAATTTCGATAATAATTATGACAGGTAACTGTAACTTCGTTACTAATTATGGCAGGTAACTGTAATTTCGTTACTAATTATGACAAGTAACTGTAGCTTCGATACAAATTATGGCAGGTAACTGTAACTTCGATACTAATGATGACAGAAAACAGTAACTTCGATACTAATTATGGCAGGTAACAGTTACTTCGATACTAATTATGGCAGGTAACTGTAAGTTCGATACTAATTATGACAGTTAACTGTAACTTCGTTACTAATTGTGACAAGTAACTGTAATTTCGATACAAATTATGGCAGGTAACAGTAACTTCGATACTAATTATGACAGGTAACAGTAACTTCGATACTAATTATGACAAGTTACTGTAACTTCGATACTAATTATGACAGGTAACTGCAACTTCGTTACTATTTATGACAAGTAACTGTTATTTCGATACAAATTATGGCAGGTAACTGTAACTTCATTACTAATTATGGCAGGTAACTGTAATTTCGATACAAATTATGGCAGGTAACAGTAACTTCGATAATAATTATGACAGGTAACTGTAACTTCGTTACTAATTATGGCAGGTAACTGTAATTTCGTTACTAATTATGACAAGTTACTGTAGCTTCGATACTAATTATGACAGGTAACTGTAACTTCGTTACTAATTATGACAAGAAACTATAATTTCGATACAAATTATGGCAGGTAACTGTAACTTCGATACTAATTATGACAGGTAACAGTAACTTCGATACTAATTATGACAGAAAACAGTAACTTCGATGCTTATTATGACGGTAACAGTAACTTCGATACTAATTATGGCAGGTAACTCTAACTTCGATACTAATTATGACAGGTAACTGTAACTCCGTTACAAATTATGACAAGTAACTGTAATTTCGATACAAATTATTGCAGGTAACTGTAACTTCGATACTATTTATGACAGGTAACAGTTACTTCGATACTAATTATGACAAGTAACAGTAACTTCGATACTAATTATGACAGGTAACTGTAACTTCGAAACTAATTATGACAGGTAACTGTAACATCGTTACTAATTATGACAAGTAACTGTAATTTCGATACAAATTATGGCAGGTAACTGTAACTTCGATATTAATTATGACAGGTTACAGTAACCTCGATACTAATTATGACAAGTAAGTGTATCTTCGATACTAATTATGACGGGTAACTGTAACTTCGATACTAATTATGACTAGTAACTCTAACTTCGTTACTAATTAGGACAAGTAACTGTAATTTCGATAAAAAATTATGGCAGGTAACTGTAACTTCGATACTAATTATGACAGGTAACAGTAACTTCAATACTAATTATGAGAGGTAACTGTAACTTCGCTACTAATTATGACAAGTAACTGTAATTTCGAAACAAATTATGACAGGTAACTGTAAATTCGTAAATAATTATGACAAGTAACTGTAAATTCGATACAAATTATGGCAGGTCACAGTAACTTCGATACTAATTATGACAGGTAGCTGAAACATCGATACTAATTATGACAAGGAACTGTAATTTCGATACAAATTATGACAGGTAACAGTAACTTCGATACTAATTATGACAGGTAACTGTAACTTCCTTACTAATTATGACAAGTAACTGTAATTTCGATACAAATTTTGGCAGGAAACTGTAACTTCGATACAAATTATGACAGGTAACAGTAACTTCGATACTAATTATGACAAGTAACTGTAACTTCGTTACTAATTATGACAAGTAACTGTAATTTCGATACAAATAATGGCAGGAAACTGTAACTTCGATACTATTTATGACAGGTAAAAGTAACTTCAATACTAATTATGAGAGGTAACTGTAACTTCGCTACTAATTATGACAAGTAACTGTAATTTCGAAACAAATTATGACAGGTAACTGTAAATTCGTTAATAATTATGACAAGTAACTGTAATTTCGATACAAATTATGGCAGGTCACAGTAACTTCGTTACTAATTATGACAAGTAACTGTAATTTCGATACTAATTATGGCTGGTAACTGTAACTTCGTTGCTAGTTATGACAAGTAACTCTAATTTCGATACAAATTATGGCAGGTAACTGTAACTTCGATACTAATGATGACAGAAAACAGTAACTTCGATACTAATTATGGCAGGTAACAGTAACTTCGATACTAATTATGGCAGGTAACTGTAAGTTCGATACTAATTATGACAGTTAACTGTAACTTCGTTACTAATTATGACAAGTAACTGTAATTTCGATACAAATTATGGCTGGTAACAGTAACTTTGATACTAATTATGACAGGTAACAGTAACTTCGATACTAATTATGACAAGTTACTGTTACTTCGATACTAATTATGACAGGTATCTGTAACTTCGTTACTAATTATGACAAGAAACTGTTATTTCGATACAAATTATGGCACGTAACTGTAATTTCGATACTAATTATGGCAGGTGACAGTAACTTCGATACTAATTATGACTTTTTACAGTAACTTCGATACTAATTATGACAGAAAACAGTAACTTCGATACTTATTATGACAGGTAACAGTATCTTCGATACTAATTATGGCAGGTAACTGTAACTTCGATACTAATTATGGCAGGTAACTGTAATTTCGATAATAATTATGGCGCTTAAGTGTAATTTCGATAATAATTATGACAGGTAACTGTAACTTCGTTACTAATTATGGCAGGTAACTGTAATTTCGTTACTAATTATGACAAGTAACTGTAGCTTCGATACAAATTATGGCAGGTAACTGTAACATCGATACTAATGATGACAGAAAACAGTAACTTCGATACTAATTATGGCAGGTAACAGTTACTTCGATACTAATTATGGCAGGTAACTGTAAGTTCGATACTAATTATGACAGTTAACTGTAACTTCGTTACTAATTGTGACAAGTAACTGTAATTTCGATACAAATTATGGCAGGTAACAGTAACTTCGATACTAATTATGACAGGTAACAGTAACTTCGATACTAATTATGACAAGTTACTGTAACATCGATACTAATTATGACAGGTAACTGCAACTTCGTTACTAATTATGACAAGTAACTGTTATTTCGATACAAATTATGGCAGGTAACTGTAACTTCATTACTAATTATGGCAGGTAACTGTAATTTCGATACAAATTATGGCAGGTAACAGTAACTTCGATAATAATTATGACAGGTAACTGCAACTTCGTTAATAATTATGGCAGGTAACTGTAATTTCGATAATAATTATGGCACGTAACTGTAATTTCGATAATAATTATGACAGGTAACTGTAACTTCGTTACTAATTATGGCAGGTAACTGTAATTTCGTTACTAATTATGACAAGTAACTGTAGCTTCGATACTAATTATGACAGGTAACTGTAACTTCGTTACTAATTATGACAAGAAACTGTAATTTCGATACAAATTATGGCAGGTAACTGTAACTTCGATACTAATTATGACAGGTAACAGTAACTTCGATACTAATTATGACAGAAAACAATAACTTCGATGCTTATTATGACAGGTAACAGTAACTTCGATACTAATTATGGCAGGTAAATCTAACTTCGATACTAATTATGACAGGTAACTGTAACTCCGTTACAAATTATGACAAGTAACTGTAATTTCGATACAAATTATTGCAGGTAACTGTAACTTCGATACTATTTATGACAGGTAACAGTTACTTCGATACTAATTACGACAAGTAACAGTAACTTCGATACTAATTATGACAGGTAACTGTAACTTCGAAACTAATTATGACAGGTAACTGTAACATCGTTACTAATTATGACAAGTAATTGTAATTTCGATACAAATTATGGCAGGTAACTGTAACTTCGATATTAATTTTGACAGGTTACAGTAACCTCGATACTAATTATGACAAGTAAGTGTATCTTCGATACTAATTATGACGGGTAACTGTAACTTCGATACTAATTATGACTAGTAACTCTAACTTCGTTACTAATTAGGACAAGTAACTGTAATTTTGATAAAAAATTATGGCAGGTAACTGTAACTTCGATACTAATTATGACAGGTAACAGTAACTTCAATACTTATTATGACAGGTAACCGTAACTTCGTTACTAATTATGACAAGTAACTGTAATTTCGATACTAATTATGGCAGGTAACTGTAACATCGTTACTAATTTTGAAAAGTAACTGTAATTTCGATACAAATTATGGCAGGTAACTGTAACTTCGATACAAATTATGACAGGTAACAGTAACTTCGATACTAATTATGACAGGTAACAGTAACTTCGTTACTAATTATGACAAGTAACTGTAATATTGATACAAATTATGACAGGTAACTGTAACTTCGTTACTAATTATGACAAGTAACTGTAATTTCGATACAAATTATGGCACGTAACTGTAATTTCGATTCTAATTATGGCAGGTAACTGTAACTTCGATACTAATTATGACAAGTAACTCTAACTTCATAACAAATTATGACAAGTAACTGTAATTTCGATACAAATTATGGCAGGTAACTGTAACTTCGTTACTAATTATGGCAGGTAACTGTAATTTCGATACAAATTATGGCAGGTAACAGTAACTTCGATAATAATTATGACAGGTAACTGTAACTTTGATACTAATTACGGCAGGTAACTGTAATTTCGATAATAATTATGGCACGTAACTGTAATTTCGATAATAATTATGACAGGTAACTGTAACTTCGTTACTAATTATGGCAGGTAACTGTAATTTCGTTACTAATTATGACAAGTAACTGTAGCTTCGATACTAATTATGACAGGTAACGGTAACTTCGTTGCTAATTATGAAAAGAAACTGTAATTTCGATACAAATTATGGCAGGTCACAGTAACTTCGATACTAATTATGACAGGTAGCTGTAACATCCATACTAATTATGACAAGGAACTGTAATTTCGATACAAATTATGACAGGTAACAGTAACTTCGATACTAATTATGACAGGTAACTGTAACTTCCTTACTAATTATGACAAGTAACTGTAATTTCGATACTAAAAATGACAGGTAACTGTAACTTCGATATTAATTATGACAAGTAACTGTAACTTCGTTACTAATTATGAGAAGTAACTGTAATTTCGATACAAATTATGGCAGGTAACTGTAACTTCGAGACTAATTATGACAGGTAACAGTAACTTCGATACTAATTATGACAAGTAACAGTTGCTCCGATACTAATTATGACAAGTAACTGTAACTTCGAAACTAATTATGACAGGTAACTGTAACATCGTTACTAATTATGACAAGTAGCTGTAATTTCGATACAAATTATGGCAGGTAACAGTCACTTCGATACTAATTATGACTGGTAACAGTAACTTCGATACTAATTATGACAAGTAACTGTAACTTAGATACTAATTATGACAGGTAACAGTAACTTCGATACTAATTATGACAAGTAAATCTAACTTCATTACAAATTATGGCAAGTAACTGTAATTTCGATACAAATTATGGCAGGTAACAGTAACTTCGATACTAATTATGACAGGTAACTCTAACTCCGATACTAATTATGACAAGTAACTCTAACTTCGTTACTAATTATGACAAATAACTGTAATTTTGATAAAAAATTATGGCAGGTAATTGTAACTTCGATACTAATTATGACAGGTAACAGTAACTTCGATACTAATTATGACAGGTAACTGTAACTTCGTTACTAATTATGACAAGTAACTGTAATTTCGATACTAATTATGGCTGGTAACTGTAACATCGTTGCTAATTATGACAAGTAACTGTAATTTCGATACAAATTATGGCAGGTAACTGTAACTTCGATACTAATGATGACAGAAAACAGTAACTTCGATACTAATTATGGCAGGTAACAGTAACTTCGATACTAATTATGGCAGGTAACTGTAAGTTCGGTACTAATTATGACAGTTAACTGTAACTTCGTTACTAATTATGACAAGTAACTGTAATTTCGATACAAATTATGGCTGGTAACAGTAACTTTGATACTAATTATGACAGGTAACAGTAACTTCGAAACTAATTTTGACAAGTTACTGTAACTTTGAAACTAATTATGACAAGTAACTCTAACTTCGTTACTTATTATGACAAGTAACTGTTATTTCGATACAAATTATGGCACGTAACTGTAATTTCGATTCTAATTATGGCAGGTAACTGTAACTTCGATACTAATTATGACAAGTAACTCTAACTTCATTACAAATTATGACAAGTAACTGTAATTTCGATACAAATTATGGCAGGTAACTGTAACTTCGTTACTAATTATGGCAGGTAACTGTAATTTCGATACAAATTATGGCAGGTAACAGTAACTTCGATAATAATTATGACAGGTAACTGTAACTTTGATACTAATTACGGCAGGTAACTGTAATTTCGATAATAATTATGGCACGTAAGTGTAATTTCGATAATAATTATGACAGGTAACTGTAACTTCGTTACTAATTATGGCAGGTAACTGTAATTTCGTTACTAATTATGACAAGTATCTGTAGCTTCGATACAAATTATGGCAGGTAACTGTAACTTCGATACTAATGATGACAGAAAACAGTAACTTCGATACTAATTATGGCAGGTAACAATAACTTCGATACTAAGTATGGCAGGTAACTGTAAGTTCGATACTAATTATGACAGTTAACTGTAATTTCGTTACTAATTGTGACAAGTAACTGTAATTTCGATACAAATCTTGGCAGGTAACAGTAACTTCGATACTAATTATAACAGGTAACAGTAACTTCGATACTAATTATGAAAAGTTACTGAAACTTCGATACTAATTATGACAGGTAACTGCAACTTCGTTACTAATTATGACAAGTAACTGTTATTTCGATACAAATTATGGCACGTAACTGTAATTTAGATACTAATTATGGCAGGTGACAGTAACTTCGATACTAATTATGACAAGTTACAGTAACTTCGATACTAATTATGACAGAAAACAGTAACTTCGATACTTATTATGACAGGTAACAGTAACTTCGATACTAATTATGGCAGGTAACTGTTACTTCGAGACTAATTATGACAGGTACCTGTAACTTCGTTACTAATTATGACAAGTAAATGTAATTTCGATACAAATTATGGCACGTAACTGTAATTTCGATACTAATTATGACAGGTAACTGTAGCTTCGATACTAATTATGACAAGTAACTCTAACTTCATTACAAATTATGACAAGTAACTGTAATTTCGATACAAATTATGGCAGGTAACTGTAACTTCGTTACTAATTATGGCAGGTAACGGTTATTTCGATACAAATTATGGCAGGTAACAGTAACTTCGATACTAATTATGACAGGTAACTGTAACTTCGATACTAATTATGACAAGTAACTGTAACTTCGTTACTAATTATGACAAGTAACTGTAATTTCGATACAAATTTTGGCAGGTAACTGTAACTTCGATATTAATTATGACAAGTAACTGTAACTTCGTTACTAATTATGACAAGTAACTGTAATTTCGATACAAATAATGGCAGGTAACTGTAACTTCGATACTATGTATGACAGGTAAAAGTAACTTCAATACTAATTATGACAGGTAACTGTAACTTCGCAACAAATTATGACAAGTAACTGTAATTTCGAAACAAATTATGACAGGTAACTGTAACTTCGTTAATAATTATGACAAGTAACTGTAATTTCGATACAAATTATGGCAGTTCACAGTAACTTCGATACTAATTTAGACAGGTAACTGGAACATCGATAATAATTATGACAAGGAACTGTAATTTCGATACAAATTATGACAGGTAACAGTAACATCGATACTAATTATGACAGGTAACTGTAACTTCCTTACTAATTATGACAAGTAACTGTAATTTCGATACTAATTATGACAGGTAACTGTAACTTCGATATTAATTATGACAAGTAACGGTAACTTCGTTACTAATTATGAGAAGTAACTGTAATTTCGATACAAATTATGGCAGGTAACTGTAACTTCGAGACTAATTATGACAGGTAACAGTAACTTCGATACTAATTATGACAAGTAACAGTTGCTTCGATACTAATTATGACAAGTAACTGTAACTTCGAAACTAATTATGACAGGTAACTGTAACATCGTTACTAATTATGACAAGTAACTGTAATTTCGATACAAATTATGGCAGGTAACGGTAACTTCGATACTAATTATGACTGGTAACAGTAACTTCGATACTAATTATGACAAATAACTGTAACTTAGATACTAATTATGACAGGTAACAGTTACTTCGATACTAATTATGACAAGTAACTATAACTTCATTACAAATTATGACAAGTAACTGTAATTTCGATACAAATTATGGCAGGTAACTGTAACTTCGTTACTAATTATGACAAGTAACTGTAATTTCGATATTAATTATGGCTGGTAACTGTAACTTCGTGACTAATTATGACAAGTAACTGTAATTTCGATACTAATTATGGCTGGTAACTGTAACTTCGTTGCTAATTATGACAAGTAACTGTAATTTCGATACAAATTATGGCAGGTAACTGTAACTTCGATACTAATGATGACAGAAAACAGTAACTTCGATACTAATTATGGCAGGTAACAGTAACTTCGATATGAATTATGGCAGGTAACTGTAATTTCGATACAAATTATGGCAGGTAACAGTTACTACGATACTAATTATGACAGGTAACTGTAACTCCGATACTAATTATGACAAGTAACTCTAACTTCGTTACTAATTATGACAAATAACTGTAAATTTGATAAAAAATTATGGCAGGTAATTGTAACTTCGATACTAATTATGGCAGGTAACAGTAACTTCGGTACTAATTATGACAGGTAACTGTAACTTCGTTACTAATTATGACAAGTAACTGTAATTTCGATACTAATTATGGCTGGTAACTGTAACTTCGTTACTAATTATGACAAGTAACTGTAATTTCGATACAAATTATGGCAGGTAACTGTAACTTCGATACTAATGATGACAGAAAACAGTAACTTCGATACTAATTATGGCAGGTAACAGTAACTTCGATATTAATTATGGCAGGTAACTGTAATTTCGATACTAATTATGACACTTAACTGTAACTTCGTTACTAATTATGACAAGTAACTGTAATTTCGATACAAATTATGGCAGGTAACAGTAACTTCGATACTAATTATGACAGGTAACAGTAACTTCGATACTAATTATGACAAGTTACTGTAACTTCGATACTAATTATGACAGGTAACCGCAACTTCGTTACTAATTATGACAAGTAACTGTTATTTCGAAACAAATTATGGCACGTAACTGTAATTTCGATACTAATTTTGGCAGGTGACAGTAACTTTGATACTATTTATGACAAGTTACAGTAACTTCGATACTAATTATGACAGAAAACAGTATCTTCGATTCTTATTATGACAGGTAACAGTAACTTCGATACTAATTATGGCAGGTACCTGTAACTTCGTTACTAATTTTGACAAGTAACTGTAATTTCGTTACAAGTTATGGCACGTAACTGTAATTTCGATACTAATTGTGACAGGTAACTGTAACTTCGATACTAATTATGACAAGTAACTCTAACTTCATTACAAATTATGACAAGTAACTGTAATTTCGATACAAATTATGGCAGGTAACTGTAACTTCGTTACTAATTATGGCAGGTAACTGTAATTTCGATACAAATTATGGCAGGTAACAGTAACTTCGATAATAATTATGACAGGTAACTGCAACTTCGATACAAATTATGGCAGGTGACTGTAATTTCGATTATAATTATGGCACGTAACTGTAATTTCGATAATAATTATGACAGGTAACTGTAACTTCGTTACTAATTATGGCAGGTAACTGTAATTTCGTTACTAATTATGACAAGTAACTGTAGCTTCGATACTAATTATGACAGGTAACTGTAACTTCGTTTTTATTATGACAAGAAACTGTAATTGCGATACATATTATGGCAGGTAACTGTAACTTTCGATACTAATTATGACAGGTAACAGTAACTTCGATACTAATTATGACAGAAAACAGTAACTTCGATACTTATTATGAAAGGTAACAGTAACTTCGATACTAATTATGGCAGGTAACTGTAACTTCGATACTAATTATGACAGGTAACAGGAACTTCGATACTATTTATGACAAGTAACTGTATCTTCGATTCTAATTATGACAGGTAACTGTAACTTAGATACTAATTATGACAAGTAACTCTAACTTCATTACAAATTATGACAAGTAACTGTAATATCGATACAAATTATGGCAGGTAACTGTAACTTCGATGACAGGTAACTGTAACTTCGATACTTATTAAGACACGTAACTGTAATTTCGATACAAATTATGGCAGGTAACTGTAACATCGATACTTATTATGACAGGTAACAGTAACTTCGATAGTAATGATGACAAGTAACAGTAACTTCGATACTAATTTTAACAAGTAACTGTAATTTCGATACTAATTATGACAGGAAACTGTAATTTCGATACTAATTATGACAGGTAACTGTAACTTCGATACTAATTATGACAGGTAACTGCAACTTCGATATTAATTATGACAAGTAACTGTAACTTCGTTACTAATTATGACAAGTAACTGTAATTTCGATACAAATAATGGCAGGTAACTGTAACTTCGATACTATTTATGACAGGAAAAATAACTTCAATACTAATTATGACAGGTAACTGTAACTTCGCTACTAATTATGACAAGTAGCTGTAATTTCGAAAAAAAATATGACAGGTAACTGTAGCTTCGTTAATAATTATGACAAGTAACTGTAATTTCGATACAAATTATGGCAGGTCACAGTAACTTCGATACTAATTAAGACAGGTAACTGTAACATCGATACTAATTATGACAAGGAACTGTAATTTCGATACAAATTATGACAGGTAACAGTAACTTCGATACTAATTATGACAGGTAACTGTAACTTCTTTACTAATTATGACAAGTAACTGTAATTTCGATACTAATTATGACATGTAACTGTTACTTCGATATTAATTATGACAAGTAACTGTAACTTCGTTACTAATTATGAGATGTAACTGTAATTTCGATACAAATTATGGCAGGTAACTGTAACTTCGAGACTAATTATGACAGGTAACAGTAACTTCGATACTAATTATGACAAGTAACAGTTGCTTCGATACTAATTATGACAAGTAACTGTAACTTCGAAACTAATTATGACAGGTAACTGTAACATCGTTACTTATTATGACAAGTAACTGTAATTTCGATACAAATTATGGCAGGTAACTGTAACTTCGTTACTAATTATGGCAGGTAACTGTTATTTCGATACAAATTATGGCAGGTAACAGTAACTTCGACAATAATTATGACAGGTAACTGTAACTTCGATACTAATTATGGCAGGTAACTGTAATTTCGTTACTAATTATGACAAGTAACTGTAGCTTCGATACTAATTATGACAGGTAACGGTAACTTCGTTGCTAATTATGACAAGAAACTGTAATTTCGATACAAATTATGAAAGGTAACTGTCACTTCGATACTAATTATGACAGGTAACAGTAACTTCGATACTAATTATGACAAGTAACTGTAACTTAGATACTAATTATGACAGGTAACAGTAACTTCGATAGTAATTATGACAAGTAAATCTAACTTCATTACAAATTATGGCAAGTAACTGTAATTTCGATACAAATTATGGCAGGTAACAGTAACTTCGATACTAATTATGACAGGTAACAGTAACTTCGATACTAATTATGACAAGTTACTGTAACTTCGATACTAATTATGACAGGTAACCGCAACTTCGTTACTAATTATGACAAGTAACTTTTATTTCGAAACAAATTATGGCACGTAACTGTAATTTCGATACTAATTTTGGCAGGTGACAGTAACTTTGATACTATTTATGACAAGTTACAGTAACTTCGATACTAATTATGACAGAAAACAGTATCATCGATTCTTATTATGACAGGTAACAGTAACTTCGATACTAATTATGGCAGGTACCTGTAACTTCGTTACTAATTATGACAAGTAACTGTAATTTCGTTACAAGTTATGGCACGTAACTGTAATTTCGATACTAATTGTGACAGGTAACTGTAACTTCGATACTAATTATGACAAGTAACTCTAACTTCATTACAAATTATGACAAGTAACTGTAATTTCGATACAAATTATGGCAGGTAACTGTAACTTCGTTACTAATTATGGCAGGTAACTGTAATTTCGATACAAATTATGGCAGGTAACAGTAACTTCGATAATAATTATGACAGGTAACTGCAACTTCGATACAAATTATGGCAGGTAACTGTAATTACGATTATAATTATGGCACGTAACTGTAATTTCGATAATAATTATGACAGGTAACTGTAACTTCGTTACTAATTATGGCAGGTAACTGTAATTTCGTTACTAATTATGACAAGTAACTGTAGCTTCGATACTAATTATGACAGGTAACTGTAACTTCGTTTCTAATTATGACAAGAAACTGTAATTGCGATACATATTATGGCAGGTAACTGTAACTTCGATACTAATTATGACAGGTAACAGTAACTTCGATACTAATTATGACAGAAAACAGTAACTTCGATACTTATTATGAAAGGTAACAGTAACTTCGATACTAATTATGGCAGGTAACTGTAACTTCGATACTAATTATGACAGGTAACAGGAACTTCGATACTAATTATGACAAGTAACTGTATCTTCGATTCTAATTATGACAGGTAACTGTAACTTAGATACTAATTATGACAAGTAACTCTAACTTCATTACAAATTATGACAAGTAACTGTAATATCGATACAAATTATGGCAGGTAACTGTAACTTCGATGACAGGTAACTGTAACTTCGATACTTATTAAGACACGTAACTGTAATTTCGATACAAATTATGGCAGGTAACTGTAACATCGATACTTATTATGACAGGTAACAGTAACTTCGATAGTAATGATGACAAGTAACAGTAACTTCGATACTAATTTTGACAAGTAACTGTAATTTCGATACTAATTATGACAGGAAACTGTAATTTCGATACTAATTATGACAGGTAACTGTAACTTCGATACTAATTATGACAGGTAACTGCAACTTCGATATTAATTATGACAAGTAACTGTAACTTCGTTACTAATTATGACAAGTAACTGTAATTTCGATACAAATAATGGCAGGTAACTGTAACTTCGATACTATTTATGACAGGAAAAATAACATCAATACTAATTATGACAGGTAACTGTAACTTCGCTACTAATTATGACAAGTAGCTGTAATTTCGAAACAAATTATGGCACGTAACTGTAATTTCGATACTAATTTTGGCAGGTAACGGTAACTTCGATACTAATTATGACTGGTAACAGTAACTTCGATACTAATTATGACAAATAACTGTAACTTAGATACTAATTATGACAGGTAACAGTTACTTCGATACTAATTATGACTGGTAACAGTAACTTCGATACTAATTATGACAAATAACTGTAACTTAGATACTAATTATGACAGGTAACAGTTACTTCGATACTAATTATGACAAGTAACTATAACTTCATTACAAATTATGACAAGTAACTGTAATTTCGATACAAATTATGGCAGGTAACTGTAACTTCGTTACTAATTATGACAAGTAACTGTAATTTCGATTCTAATTATGGCTGGTAACTGTAACTTCGTGACTAATTATGACAAGTAACTGTAATTTCGATACTAATTATGGCTGGTAACTGTAACTTCGTTGCTAATTATGACAAGTAACTGTAATTTCGATACAAATTATGGCAGGTAACTGTAACTTCGATACTAATGATGACAGAAAACAGTAACTTCGATACTAATTATGGCAGGTAACAGTAACTTCGATATGAATTATGGCAGGTAACTGTAATTTCGATACAAATTATGGCAGGTAACAGTTACTACGATACTAATTATGACAGGTAACTGTAACTCCGATACTAATTATGACAAGTAACTCTAACTTCGTTACTAATTATGACAAATAACTGTAAATTTGATAAAAAATTATGGCAGGTAATTGTAACTTCGATACTAATTATGGCAGGTAACAGTAACTTCGGTACTAATTATGACAGGTAACTGTAACTTCGTTACTAATTATGACAAGTAACTGTAATTTCGATACTAATTATGGCTGGTAACTGTAACTTCGTTACTAATTATGACAAGTAACTGTAATTTCGATACAAATTATGGCAGGTAACTGTAACTTCGATACTAATGATGACAGAAAACAGTAACTTCGATACTAATTATGGCAGGTAACAGTAACTTCGATATTAATTATGGCAGGTAACTGTAATTTCGATACTAATTATGACACTTAACTGTAACTTCGTTACTAATTATGACAAGTAACTGTAATTTCGATACAAATTATGGCAGGTAACAGTAACTTCGATACTAATTATGACAGGTAACAGTAACTTCGATACTAATTATGACAAGTTACTGTAACTTCGATACTAATTATGACAGGTAACCGCAACTTCGTTACTAATTATGACAAGTAACTGTTATTTCGAAACAAATTATGGCACGTAACTGTAATTTCGATACTAATTTTGGCAGGTGACAGTAACTTTGATACTATTTATGACAAGTTACAGTAACTTCGATACTAATTATGACAGAAAACAGTATCTTCGATTCTTATTATGACAGGTAACAGTAACTTCGATACTAATTATGGCAGGTACCTGTAACTTCGTTACTAATTTTGACAAGTAACTGTAATTTCGTTACAAGTTATGGCACGTAACTGTAATTTCGATACTAATTGTGACAGGTAACTGTAACTTCGATACTAATTATGACAAGTAACTCTAACTTCATTACAAATTATGACAAGTAACTGTAATTTCGATACAAATTATGGCAGGTAACTGTAACTTCGTTACTAATTATGGCAGGTAACTGTAATTTCGATACAAATTATGGCAGGTAACAGTAACTTCGATAATAATTATGACAGGTAACTGCAACTTCGATACAAATTATGGCAGGTGACTGTAATTTCGATTATAATTATGGCACGTAACTGTAATTTCGATAATAATTATGACAGGTAACTGTAACTTCGTTACTAATTATGGCAGGTAACTGTAATTTCGTTACTAATTATGACAAGTAACTGTAGCTTCGATACTAATTATGACAGGTAACTGTAACTTCGTTTTTATTATGACAAGAAACTGTAATTGCGATACATATTATGGCAGGTAACTGTAACTTCGATACTAATTATGACAGGTAACAGTAACTTCGATACTAATTATGACAGAAAACAGTAACTTCGATACTTATTATGAAAGGTAACAGTAACTTCGATACTAATTATGGCAGGTAACTGTAACTTCGATACTAATTATGACAGGTAACAGGAACTTCGATACTATTTATGACAAGTAACTGTATCTTCGATTCTAATTATGACAGGTAACTGTAACTTAGATACTAATTATGACAAGTAACTCTAACTTCATTACAAATTATGACAAGTAACTGTAATATCGATACAAATTATGGCAGGTAACTGTAACTTCGATGACAGGTAACTGTAACTTCGATACTTATTAAGACACGTAACTGTAATTTCGATACAAATTATGGCAGGTAACTGTAACATCGATACTTATTATGACAGGTAACAGTAACTTCGATAGTAATGATGACAAGTAACAGTAACTTCGATACTAATTTTAACAAGTAACTGTAATTTCGATACTAATTATGACAGGAAACTGTAATTTCGATACTAATTATGACAGGTAACTGTAACTTCGATACTAATTATGACAGGTAACTGCAACTTCGATATTAATTATGACAAGTAACTGTAACTTCGTTACTAATTATGACAAGTAACTGTAATTTCGATACAAATAATGGCAGGTAACTGTAACTTCGATACTATTTATGACAGGAAAAATAACTTCAATACTAATTATGACAGGTAACTGTAACTTCGCTACTAATTATGACAAGTAGCTGTAATTTCGAAAAAAATTATGACAGGTAACTGTAACTTCGTTAATAATTATGACAAGTAACTGTAATTTCGATACAAATTATGGCAGGTCACAGTAACTTCGATACTAATTAAGACAGGTAACTGTAACATCGATACTAATTATGACAAGGAACTGTAATTTCGATACAAATTATGACAGGTAACAGTAACTTCGATACTAATTATGACAGGTAACTGTAACTTCTTTACTAATTATGACAAGTAACTGTAATTTCGATACTAATTATGACATGTAACTGTTACTTCGATATTAATTATGACAAGTAACTGTAACTTCGTTACTAATTATGAGATGTAACTGTAATTTCGATACAAATTATGGCAGGTAACTGTAACTTCGAGACTAATTATGACAGGTAACAGTAACTTCGATACTAATTATGACAAGTAACAGTTGCTTCGATACTAATTATGACAAGTAACTGTAACTTCGAAACTAATTATGACAGGTAACTGTAACATCGTTACTTATTATGACAAGTAACTGTAATTTCGATACAAATTATGGCAGGTAACTGTAACTTCGTTACTAATTATGGCAGGTAACTGTTATTTCGATACAAATTATGGCAGGTAACAGTAACTTCGACAATAATTATGACAGGTAACTGTAACTTCGATACTAATTATGGCAGGTAACTGTAATTTCGTTACTAATTATGACAAGTAACTGTAGCTTCGATACTAATTATGACAGGTAACGGTAACTTCGTTGCTAATTATGACAAGAAACTGTAATTTCGATACAAATTATGAAAGGTAACTGTCACTTCGATACTAATTATGACAGGTAACAGTAACTTCGATACTAATTATGACAAGTAACTGTAACTTAGATACTAATTATGACAGGTAACAGTAACTTCGATAGTAATTATGACAAGTAAATCTAACTTCATTACAAATTATGGCAAGTAACTGTAATTTCGATACAAATTATGGCAGGTAACAGTAACTTCGATACTAATTATGACAGGTAACAGTAACTTCGATACTAATTATGACAAGTTACTGTAACTTCGATACTAATTATGACAGGTAACCGCAACTTCGTTACTAATTATGACAAGTAACTTTTATTTCGAAACAAATTATGGCACGTAACTGTAATTTCGATACTAATTTTGGCAGGTGACAGAAACTTTGATACTATTTATGACAAGTTACAGTAACTTCGATACTAATTATGACAGAAAACAGTATCATCGATTCTTATTATGACAGGTAACAGTAACTTCGATACTAATTATGGCAGGTACCTGTAACTTCGTTACTAATTATGACAAGTAACTGTAATTTCGTTACAAGTTATGGCACGTAACTGTAATTTCGATACTAATTGTGACAGGTAACTGTAACTTCGATACTAATTATGACAAGTAACTCTAACTTCATTACAAATTATGACAAGTAACTGTAATTTCGATACAAATTATGGCAGGTAACTGTAACTTCGTTACTAATTATGGCAGGTAACTGTAATTTCGATACAAATTATGGCAGGTAACAGTAACTTCGATAATAATTATGACAGGTAACTGCAACTTCGATACAAATTATGGCAGGTAACTGTAATTACGATTATAATTATGGCACGTAACTGTAATTTCGATAATAATTATGACAGGTAACTGTAACTTCGTTACTAATTATGGCAGGTAACTGTAATTTCGTTACTAATTATGACAAGTAACTGTAGCTTCGATACTAATTATGACAGGTAACTGTAACTTCGTTTCTAATTATGACAAGAAACTGTAATTGCGATACATATTATGGCAGGTAACTGTAACTTCGATACTAATTATGACAGGTAACAGTAACTTCGATACTAATTATGACAGAAAACAGTAACTTCGATACTTATTATGAAAGGTAACAGTAACTTCGATACTAATTATGGCAGGTAACTGTAACTTCGATACTAATTATGACAGGTAACAGGAACTTCGATACTAATTATGACAAGTAACTGTATCTTCGATTCTAATTATGACAGGTAACTGTAACTTAGATACTAATTATGACAAGTAACTCTAACTTCATTACAAATTATGACAAGTAACTGTAATATCGATACAAATTATGGCA
This sequence comes from Meconema thalassinum, assembly GCA_946902985.2. Lineage (NCBI taxonomy): Eukaryota > Metazoa > Arthropoda > Insecta > Orthoptera > Tettigoniidae > Meconema > Meconema thalassinum. The sequence continues at coordinate 1,174,167,341 of OX336388.2, read as the reverse complement.
GGTAACTGTAACTTCGATGACAGGTAACTGTAACTTCGATACTTATTAAGACACGTAACTGTAATTTCGATACAAATTATGGCAGGTAACTGTAACATCGATACTTATTATGACAGGTAACAGTAACTTCGATAGTAATGATGACAAGTAACAGTAACTTCGATACTAATTTTGACAAGTAACTGTAATTTCGATACTAATTATGACAGGAAACTGTAATTTCGATACTAATTATGACAGGTAACTGTAACTTCGATACTAATTATGACAGGTAACTGCAACTTCGATATTAATTATGACAAGTAACTGTAACTTCGTTACTAATTATGACAAGTAACTGTAATTTCGATACAAATAATGGCAGGTAACTGTAACTTCGATACTATTTATGACAGGAAAAATAACATCAATACTAATTATGACAGGTAACTGTAACTTCGCTACTAATTATGACAAGTAGCTGTAATTTCGAAAAAAATTATGACAGGTAACTGTAACTTCGTTAATAATTATGACAAGTAACTGTAATTTCGATACAAATTATGGCAGGTCACAGTTACTTCGATACTAATTAAGACAGGTAACTGTAACATCGATACTAATTATGACAAGGAACTGTAATTTCGATACAAATTATGACAGGTAACAGTAACTTCGATACTAATTATGACAGGTAACTGTAACTTCTTTACTAATTATGACAAGTAACTGTAATTTCGATACTAATTATGACATGTAACTGTTACTTCGATATTAATTATGACAAGTAACTGTAACTTCGTTACTAATTATGAGATGTAACTGTAATTTCGATACAAATTATGGCAGGTAACTGTAACTTCGAGACTAATTATGACAGGTAACAGTAACTTCGATACTAATTATGACAAGTAACAGTTGCTTCGATACTAATTATGACAAGTAACTGTAACTTCGAAACTAATTATGACAGGTAACTGTAACATCGTTACTTATTATGACAAGTAACTGTAATTTCGATACAAATTATGGCAGGTAACTGTAACTTCGTTACTAATTATGGCAGGTAACTGTTATTTCGATACAAATTATGGCAGGTAACAGTAACTTCGACAATAATTATGACAGGTAACTGTAACTTCGATACTAATTATGGCAGGTAACTGTAATTTCGTTACTAATTATGACAAGTAACTGTAGCTTCGATACTAATTATGACAGGTAACGGTAACTTCGTTGCTAATTATGACAAGAAACTGTAATTTCGATACAAATTATGGCAGGTAACTGTCACTTCGATACTAATTATGACAGGTAACAGTAACTTCGATACTAATTATGACAAGTAACTGTAACTTAGATACTAATTATGACAGGTAACAGTAACATCGATACTAATTATGACAAGTAAATCTAACTTCATTACAAATTATGGCAAGTAACTGTAATTTCGATACAAGTTATGGCAGGTAACAGTAACTTCGATACTAATTATGACAGGTAACTCTAACTCCGATACTAATTATGACAAGTAACTCTAACTTCGTTACTAATTATGACAAATAACTGTAATTTTGATAAAAAATTATGGCAGGTAATTGTAACTTTGATACTACATATGACAGGTAACAGTAACTTCGATACTAATTATGACAGGTAACTGTAACTTCGTTACTAATTATGACAAGTAACTGTAATTTCGATACTAATTATGGCTGGTAACTGTAACTTCGTTGCTAATTATGACAAGTAACTGTAATTTCGATACAAATTATGGCAGGTAACTGTTACTTCGATACTAATGATGACAGAAAACAGTAACTTCGATACTAATTATGGCAGGTAACAGTAACTTCGATGCTAATTATGGCAGGTAACTGTAAGTTCTGTACTAATTATGACAGTTAACTGTAACTTCGTTGCTAATTATGACAAGTAACTGTAATTTCGATACAAATTATGGCTGGTAACAGTAACTTTGATACAAATTATGACAGGTAACAGTAACTTCGATACTAATTTTGACAAGTTACTGTAACTTTGATACTAATTATGACAAGTAACTGTAACTTCGTTACTAATTATGACAAGTAACTGTTATTTCGATACAAATTATGGCACGTAACTGTAATTTAGATACTAATTATGGCAGGTGACAGTAACTTCGATACTAATTATGACTTTTTACAGTAACTTCGATACTAATTATGAAAGAAAACAGTAACTTCGATACTTATTATGAGAGGTAACAGTATCTTCGATACTAATTATGGCAGGTAAGTGTAACTTCGATACTAATTACGGCAGGTAACTGTAATTTCGATAATAATTATGGCACGTAAGTGTAATTTCGATAATAATTATGACAGGTAACTGTAACTTCGTTACTAATTATGGAAGGTAACTGTAATTTCGTTACTAATTATGACAAGTAACTGTAGCTTCGATACAAATTATGGCAGGTAACTGTAACTTCGATACTAATGATGACAGAAAACAGTAACTTCGATACTAATTAGGGCAGGTAACAGTAACTTCGATACTAAGTATGGCAGGTAACTGTAAGTTCGATACTAATTATGACAGTTAACTGTAATTTCGTTACTAATTGTGACAAGTAACTGTAATTTCGATACAAATCTTGGCAGGTAACAGTAACTTCGATACTAATTATAACAGGTAACAGTAACTTCGATACTAATTATGAAAAGTTACTGTAACTTCGATACTAATTATGACAGGTAACTGCAACTTCGTTACTAATTATGACAAGTAACTGTTATTTCGATACAAATTATGGCACGTAACTGTAATTTCGATACTAATTATGGCAGGTGACAGTAACTTCGATACTAATTATGACAAGTTAGAGTAACTTCGATACTAATTATGACAGAAAACAGTAACTTCGATACTTATTATGACAGGTAACAGTAACTTCGATACTAATTATGGCAGGTAACTGTTACTTCGAGACTAATTATGACAGGTACCTGTAACTTCGTTACTAATTATGACAAGTAAATGTAATTTCGATACAAATTATGGCACGTAACTGTAATTTCGATACTAATTATGACAGGTAACTGTAGCTTCGATACTAATTATGACAAGTAACTCTAACTTCATTACAAATTATGACAAGTAACTGTAATTTCGATACAAATTATGGCAGGTAACTGTAACTTCGTTACTAATTATGGCAGGTAACGGTTATTTCGATACAAATTATGGCAGGTAACAGTAACTTCGATACTAATTATGACAGGTAACTGTAACTTCGATACTAATTATGACAAGTAACTGTAACTTCGTTACTAATTATGACAAGTAACTGTAATTTCGATACAAATTTTGGCAGGTAACTGTAACTTCGATATTAATTATGACAAGTAACTGTAACTTCGTTACTAATTATGACAAGTAACTGTAATTTCGATACAAATAATGGCAGGTAACTGTAACTTCGATACTATTTATGACAGGTAAAAGTAACTTCAATACTAATTATGACAGGTAACTGTAACTTCGCAACAAATTATGACAAGTAACTGTAATTTCGAAACAAATTATGACAGGTAACTGTAACTTCGTTAATAATTATGACAAGTAACTGTAATTTCGATACAAATTATGGCAGGTCACAGTAACTTGGATACTAATTTAGACAGGTAACTGGAACATCGATAATAATTATGACAAGGAACTGTAATTTCGATACAAATTATGACAGGTAACAGTAACATCGATACTAATAATGACAGGTTACTGTAACTTCCTTACTAATTATGACAAGTAACTGTAATTTCGATACTAATTATGACAGGTAACTGTAACTTCGATATTAATTATGACAAGTAACGGTAACTTCGTTACTAATTATGAGAAGTAACTGTAATTTCGATACAAATTATGGCAGGTAACTGTAACTTCGAGACTAATTATGACAGGTAACAGTAACTTCGATACTAATTATGACAAGTAACAGTTGCTTCGATACTAATTATGACAAGTAACTGTAACTTCGAAACTAATTATGACAGGTAACTGTAACATCGTTACTAATTATGAGAAGTAACTGTAATTTCGATACAAATTATGGCAGGTAACGGTAACTTCGATACTAATTATGACTGGTAACAGTAACTTCGATACTAATTATGACAAATAACTGTAACTTAGATACTAATTATGACAGGTAACAGTTACTTCGATACTAATTATGACAAGTAACTATAACTTCATTACAAATTATGACAAGTAACTGTAATTTCGATACAAACTATGGCAGGTAACTGTAACTTCGTTACTAATTATGACAAGTAACTGTAATTTCGATACTAATTATGGCTGGTAACTGTAACTTCGTTACTAATTATGACAAGTAACTGTAAATTCGATACTAATTATGGCTGGTAACTGTAACTTCGTTACTAATTATGACAAGTAACTGTAATTTCGATACAAATTATGGCAGGTAACTGTAACTTCGATACTAATGATGACAGAAAACAGTAACATCGATACTAATTATGGCAGGTAACAGTAACTTCGATATTAATTATGGCAGGTAACTGTAATTTCGATACAAATTATGGCAGGTAACAGTTACTACGATACTAATTATGACAGGTAACTGTAACTCCGATACTAATTATGACAAGTAACTCTAACTTCGTTACTAATTATGACAAATAACTGTAAATTTGATAAAAAATTATGGCAGGTAATTGTAACTTCGATACTAATTATGGCAGGTAACAGTAACTTCGGTACTAATTATGACAGGTAACTGTAACTTCGTTACTAATTATGACAAGTAACTGTAATTTCGATACTAATTATGGCTGGTAACTGTAACTTCGTTACTAATTATGACAAGTAACTGTAATTTCGATACAAATTATGGCAGGTAACTGTAACATCGATACTAATGATGACAGAAAACAGTAACTTCGATACTAATTATGGCAGGTAACAGTAACTTCGATATTAATTATGGCAGGTAACTGTAATTTCGATACTAATTATGACACTTAACTGTAACTTCGTTACTAATTATGACAAGTAACTGTAATTTCGATACAAATTATGGCAGGTAACAGTAACTTCGATACTAATTATGACAGGTAACAGTAACTTCGATACTAATTATGACAAGTTACTGTAACTTCGATACTAATTATGACAGGTAACTGCAACTTCGTTACTAATTATGACAAGTAACTGTTATTTCGAAACAAATTATGGCACGTAACTGTAATTTCGATACTAATTATGGCAGGTGACAGTAACTTTGATACTATTTATGACAAGTTACAGTAACTTCGATACTAATTATGACAGAAAACAGTATCTTCGATTCTTATTATGACAGGTAACAGTAACTTCGATACTAATTATGGCAGGTACCTGTAACTTCGTTACTAATTATGACAAGTAACTGTAATTTCGTTACAAGTTATGGCACGTAACTGTAATTTCGATACTAATTGTGACAGGTAACTGTAACTTCGATACTAATTATGACAAGTAACTCTAACTTCATTACAAATTATGACAAGTAACTGTAATTTCAATACAATTTATGGCAGGTAACTGTAACTTCGTTACTAATTATGGCAGGTAACTGTAATTTCGATACAAATTATGGCAGGTAACAGTTACTTCGATAATAATTATGACAGGTAACTGCAACTTCGATACAAATTATGGCAGGTAACTGTAATTTCGATAATAATTATGGCACGTAACTGTAACTTCGATACTAATTATGACAAGTAACTCTAACTTCATTACAAATTATGACAAGTAACTGTAATTTCGATACAAATTATGGCAGGTAACTGTAACTTCGTTACTAATTATGGCAGGTAACTGTAATTTCGATACAAATTATGGCAGGTAACAGTAACTTCGATAATAATTATGACAGGTAACTGTAACTTTGATACTAATTACGGCAGGTAACTGTAATTTCGATAATAATTATGGCACGTAAGTGTAATTTCGATAATAATTATGACAGGTAACTGTAACTTCGTTACTAATTATGGCAGGTAACTGTAATTTCGTTACTAATTATGACAAGTATCTGTAGCTTCGATACAAATTATGGCAGGTAACTGTAACTTCGATACTAATGATGACAGAAAACAGTAACTTCGATACTAATTATGGCAGGTAACAATAACTTCGATACTAAGTATGGCAGGTAACTGTAAGTTCGATACTAATTATGACAGTTAACTGTAATTTCGTTACTAATTGTGACAAGTAACTGTAATTTCGATACAAATCTTGGCAGGTAACAGTAACTTCGATACTAATTATAACAGGTAACAGTAACTTCGATACTAATTATGAAAAGTTACTGAAACTTCGATACTAATTATGACAGGTAACTGCAACTTCGTTACTAATTATGACAAGTAACTGTTATTTCGATACAAATTATGGCACGTAACTGTAATTTCGATACTAATTATGGCAGGTGACAGTAACTTCGATACTAATTATGACAAGTTACAGTAACTTCGATACTAATTATGACAGAAAACAGTAACTTCGATACTTATTATGACAGGTAACAGTAACTTCGATACTAATTATGGCAGGTAACTGTTACTTCGAGACTAATTATGACAGGTACCTGTAACTTCGTTACTAATTATGACAAGTAAATGTAATTTCGATACAAATTATGGCACGTAACTGTAATTTCGATACTAATTATGACAGGTAACTGTAGCTTCGATACTAATTATGACAAGTAACTCTAACTTCATTACAAATTATGACAAGTAACTGTAATTTCGATACAAATTATGGCAGGTAACTGTAACTTCGTTACTAATTATGGCAGGTAACGGTTATTTCGATACAAATTATGGCAGGTAACAGTAACTTCGATACTAATTATGACAGGTAACTGTAACTTCGATACTAATTATGACAAGTAACTGTAACTTCGTTACTAATTATGACAAGTAACTGTAATTTCGATACAAATTTTGGCAGGTAACTGTAACTTCGATATTAATTATGACAAGTAACTGTAACTTCGTTACTAATTATGACAAGTAACTGTAATTTCGATACAAATAATGGCAGGTAACTGTAACTTCGATACTATGTATGACAGGTAAAAGTAACTTCAATACTAATTATGACAGGTAACTGTAACTTCGCAACAAATTATGACAAGTAACTGTAATTTCGAAACAAATTATGACAGGTAACTGTAACTTCGTTAATAATTATGACAAGTAACTGTAATTTCGATACAAATTATGGCAGTTCACAGTAACTTCGATACTAATTTAGACAGGTAACTGGAACATCGATAATAATTATGACAAGGAACTGTAATTTCGATACAAATTATGACAGGTAACAGTAACATCGATACTAATTATGACAGGTAACTGTAACTTCCTTACTAATTATGACAAGTAACTGTAATTTCGATACTAATTATGACAGGTAACTGTAACTTCGATATTAATTATGACAAGTAACGGTAACTTCGTTACTAATTATGAGAAGTAACTGTAATTTCGATACAAATTATGGCAGGTAACTGTAACTTCGAGACTAATTATGACAGGTAACAGTAACTTCGATACTAATTATGACAAGTAACAGTTGCTTCGCTACTAATTATGACAAGTAACTGTAACTTCGAAACTAATTATGACAGGTAACTGTAACATCGTTACTAATTATGACAAGTAACTGTAATTTCGATACAAATTATGGCAGGTAACGGTAACTTCGATACTAATTATGACTGGTAACAGTAACTTCGATACTAATTATGACAAATAACTGTAACTTAGATACTAATTATGACAGGTAACAGTTACTTCGATACTAATTATGACAAGTAACTATAACTTCATTACAAATTATGACAAGTAACTGTAATTTCGATACAAATTATGGCAGGTAACTGTAACTTCGTTACTAATTATGACAAGTAACTGTAATTTCGATACTAATTATGGCTGGTAACTGTAACTTCGTTACTAATTATGACAAGTAACTGTAATTTCGATACTAATTATGGCTGGTAACTGTAACTTCGTTGCTAATTATGACAAGTAACTGTAATTTCGATACAAATTATGGCAGGTAACTGTAACTTCGATACTAATGATGACAGAAAACAGTAACTTCGATACTAATTATGGCAGGTAACAGTAACTTCGATATGAATTATGGCAGGTAACTGTAATTTCGATACAAATTATGGCAGGTAACAGTTACTACGATACTAATTATGACAGGTAACTGTAACTCCGATACTAATTATGACAAGTAACTCTAACTTCGTTACTAATTATGACAAATAACTGTAAATTTGATAAAAAATTATGGCAGGTAATTGTAACTTCGATACTAATTATGGCAGGTAACAGTAACTTCGGTACTAATTATGACAGGTAACTGTAACTTCGTTACTAATTATGACAAGTAACTGTAATTTCGATACTAATTATGGCTGGTAACTGTAACTTCGTTACTAATTATGACAAGTAACTGTAATTTCGATACAAATTATGGCAGGTAACTGTAACTTCGATACTAATGATGACAGAAAACAGTAACTTCGATACTAATTATGGCAGGTAACAGTAACTTCGATATTAATTATGGCAGGTAACTGTAATTTCGATACTAATTATGACACTTAACTGTAACTTCGTTACTAATTATGACAAGTAACTGTAATTTCGATACAAATTATGGCAGGTAACAGTAACTTCGATACTAATTATGACAGGTAACAGTAACTTCGATATTAATTATGACAAGTTACTGTAACTTCGATACTAATTATGACAGGTAACCGCAACTTCGTTACTAATTATGACAAGTAACTGTTATTTCGAAACAAATTATGGCACGTAACTGTAATTTCGATACTAATTTTGGCAGGTGACAGTAACTTTGATACTATTTATGACAAGTTACAGTAACTTCGATACTAATTATGACAGAAAACAGTATCTTCGATTCTTATTATGACAGGTAACAGTAACTTCGATACTAATTATGGCAGGTACCTGTAACTTCGTTACTAATTTTGACAAGTAACTGTAATTTCGTTACAAGTTATGGCACGTAACTGTAATTTCGATACTAATTGTGACAGGTAACTGTAACTTCGATACTAATTATGACAAGTAACTCTAACTTCATTACAAATTATGACAAGTAACTGTAATTTCGATACAAATTATGGCAGGTAACTGTAACTTCGTTACTAATTATGGCAGGTAACTGTAATTTCGATACAAATTATGGCAGGTAACAGTAACTTCGATAATAATTATGACAGGTAACTGCAACTTCGATACAAATTATGGCAGGTAACTGTAATTTCGATTATAATTATGGCACGTAACTGTAATTTCGATAATAATTATGACAGGTAACTGTAACTTCGTTACTAATTATGGCAGGTAACTGTAATTTCGTTACTAATTATGACAAGTAACTGTAGCTTCGATACTAATTATGACAGGTAACTGTAACTTCGTTTTTATTATGACAAGAAACTGTAATTGCGATACATATTATGGCAGGTAACTGTAACTTCGATACTAATTATGACAGGTAACAGTAACTTCGATACTAATTATGACAGAAAACAGTAACTTCGATACTTATTATGAAAGGTAACAGTAACTTCGATACTAATTATGGCAGGTAACTGTAACTTCGATACTAATTATGACAGGTAACAGGAACTTCGATACTATTTATGACAAGTAACTGTATCTTCGATTCTAATTATGACAGGTAACTGTAACTTAGATACTAATTATGACAAGTAACTCTAACTTCATTACAAATTATGACAAGTAACTGTAATATCGATACAAATTATGGCAGGTAACTGTAACTTCGATGACAGGTAACTGTAACTTCGATACTTATTAAGACACGTAACTGTAATTTCGATACAAATTATGGCAGGTAACTGTAACTTCGATACTAATGATGACAGAAAACAGTAACTTCGATACTAATTATGGCAGGTAACAGTAACTTCGATATTAATTATGGCAGGTAACTGTAATTTCGATACTAATTATGACACTTAACTGTAACTTCGTTACTAATTATGACAAGTAACTGTAATTTCGATACAAATTATGGCAGGTAACAGTAACTTCGATACTAATTATGACAGGTAACAGTAACTTCGATATTAATTATGACAAGTTACTGTAACTTCGATACTAATTATGACAGGTAACCGCAACTTCGTTACTAATTATGACAAGTAACTGTTATTTCGAAACAAATTATGGCACGTAACTGTAATTTCGATACTAATTTTGGCAGGTGACAGTAACTTTGATACTATTTATGACAAGTTACAGTAACTTCGATACTAATTATGACAGAAAACAGTATCTTCGATTCTTATTATGACAGGTAACAGTAACTTCGATACTAATTATGGCAGGTACCTGTAACTTCGTTACTAATTTTGACAAGTAACTGTAATTTCGTTACAAGTTATGGCACGTAACTGTAATTTCGATACTAATTGTGACAGGTAACTGTAACTTCGATACTAATTATGACAAGTAACTCTAACTTCATTACAAATTATGACAAGTAACTGTAATTTCGATACAAATTATGGCAGGTAACTGTAACTTCGTTACTAATTATGGCAGGTAACTGTAATTTCGATACAAATTATGGCAGGTAACAGTAACTTCGATAATAATTATGACAGGTAACTGCAACTTCGATACAAATTATGGCAGGTAACTGTAATTTCGATTATAATTATGGCACGTAACTGTAATTTCGATAATAATTATGACAGGTAACTGTAACTTCGTTACTAATTATGGCAGGTAACTGTAATTTCGTTACTAATTATGACAAGTAACTGTAGCTTCGATACTAATTATGACAGGTAACTGTAACTTCGTTTTTATTATGACAAGAAACTGTAATTGCGATACATATTATGGCAGGTAACTGTAACTTCGATACTAATTATGACAGGTAACAGTAACTTCGATACTAATTATGACAGAAAACAGTAACTTCGATACTTATTATGAAAGGTAACAGTAACTTCGATACTAATTATGGCAGGTAACTGTAACTTCGATACTAATTATGACAGGTAACAGGAACTTCGATACTATTTATGACAAGTAACTGTATCTTCGATTCTAATTATGACAGGTAACTGTAACTTAGATACTAATTATGACAAGTAACTCTAACTTCATTACAAATTATGACAAGTAACTGTAATATCGATACAAATTATGGCAGGTAACTGTAACTTCGATGACAGGTAACTGTAACTTCGATACTTATTAAGACACGTAACTGTAATTTCGATACAAATTATGGCAGGTAACTGTAACATCGATACTTATTATGACAGGTAACAGTAACTTCGATAGTAATGATGACAAGTAACAGTAACTTCGATACTAATTTTAACAAGTAACTGTAATTTCGATACTAATTATGACAGGAAACTGTAATTTCGATACTAATTATGACAGGTAACTGTAACTTCGATACTAATTATGACAGGTAACTGCAACTTCGATATTAATTATGACAAGTAACTGTAACTTCGTTACTAATTATGACAAGTAACTGTAATTTCGATACAAATAATGGCAGGTAACTGTAACTTCGATACTATTTATGACAGGAAAAATAACTTCAATACTAATTATGACAGGTAACTGTAACTTCGCTACTAATTATGACAAGTAGCTGTAATTTCGAAAAAAATTATGACAGGTAACTGTAACTTCGTTAATAATTATGACAAGTAACTGTAATTTCGATACAAATTATGGCAGGTCACAGTAACTTCGATACTAATTAAGACAGGTAACTGTAACATCGATACTAATTATGACAAGGAACTGTAATTTCGATACAAATTATGACAGGTAACAGTAACTTCGATACTAATTATGACAGGTAACTGTAACTTCTTTACTAATTATGACAAGTAACTGTAATTTCGATACTAATTATGACATGTAACTGTTACTTCGATATTAATTATGACAAGTAACTGTAACTTCGTTACTAATTATGAGATGTAACTGTAATTTCGATACAAATTATGGCAGGTAACTGTAACTTCGAGACTAATTATGACAGGTAACAGTAACTTCGATACTAATTATGACAAGTAACAGTTGCTTCGATACTAATTATGACAAGTAACTGTAACTTCGAAACTAATTATGACAGGTAACTGTAACATCGTTACTTATTATGACAAGTAACTGTAATTTCGATACAAATTATGGCAGGTAACTGTAACTTCGTTACTAATTATGGCAGGTAACTGTTATTTCGATACAAATTATGGCAGGTAACAGTAACTTCGACAATAATTATGACAGGTAACTGTAACTTCGATACTAATTATGGCAGGTAACTGTAATTTCGTTACTAATTATGACAAGTAACTGTAGCTTCGATACTAATTATGACAGGTAACGGTAACTTCGTTGCTAATTATGACAAGAAACTGTAATTTCGATACAAATTATGAAAGGTAACTGTCACTTCGATACTAATTATGACAGGTAACAGTAACTTCGATACTAATTATGACAAGTAACTGTAACTTAGATACTAATTATGACAGGTAACAGTAACTTCGATAGTAATTATGACAAGTAAATCTAACTTCATTACAAATTATGGCAAGTAACTGTAATTTCGATACAAATTATGGCAGGTAACAGTAACTTCGATACTAATTATGACAGGTAACAGTAACTTCGATACTAATTATGACAAGTTACTGTAACTTCGATACTAATTATGACAGGTAACCGCAACTTCGTTACTAATTATGACAAGTAACTGTTATTTCGAAACAAATTATGGCACGTAACTGTAATTTCGATACTAATTTTGGCAGGTGACAGTAACTTTGATACTATTTATGACAAGTTACAGTAACTTCGATACTAATTATGACAGAAAACAGTATCATCGATTCTTATTATGACAGGTAACAGTAACTTCGATACTAATTATGGCAGGTACCTGTAACTTCGTTACTAATTATGACAAGTAACTGTAATTTCGTTACAAGTTATGGCACGTAACTGTAATTTCGATACTAATTGTGACAGGTAACTGTAACTTCGATACTAATTATGACAAGTAACTCTAACTTCATTACAAATTATGACAAGTAACTGTAATTTCGATACAAATTATGGCAGGTAACTGTAACTTCGTTACTAATTATGGCAGGTAACTGTAATTTCGATACAAATTATGGCAGGTAACAGTAACTTCGATAATAATTATGACAGGTAACTGCAACTTCGATACAAATTATGGCAGGTAACTGTAATTACGATTATAATTATGGCACGTAACTGTAATTTCGATAATAATTATGACAGGTAACTGTAACTTCGTTACTAATTATGGCAGGTAACTGTAATTTCGTTACTAATTATGACAAGTAACTGTAGCTTCGATACTAATTATGACAGGTAACTGTAACTTCGTTTCTAATTATGACAAAAAACTGTAATTGCGATACATATTATGGCAGGTAACTGTAACTTCGATACTAATTATGACAGGTAACAGTAACTTCGATACTAATTATGACAGAAAACAGTAACTTCGATACTTATTATGAAAGGTAACAGTAACTTCGATACTAATTATGGCAGGTAACTGTAACTTCGATACTAATTATGACAGGTAACAGGAACTTCGATACTAATTATGACAAGTAACTGTATCTTCGATTCTAATTATGACAGGTAACTGTAACTTAGATACTAATTATGACAAGTAACTCTAACTTCATTACAAATTATGACAAGTAACTGTAATATCGATACAAATTATGGCAGGTAACTGTAACTTCGATGACAGGTAACTGTAACTTCGATACTTATTAAGACACGTAACTGTAATTTCGATACAAATTATGGCAGGTAACTGTAACATCGATACTTATTATGACAGGTAACAGTAACTTCGATAGTAATGATGACAAGTAACAGTAACTTCGATACTAATTTTGACAAGTAACTGTAATTTCGATACTAATTATGACAGGAAACTGTAATTTCGATACTAATTATGACAGGTAACTGTAACTTCGATACTAATTATGACAGGTAACTGCAACTTCGATATTAATTATGACAAGTAACTGTAACTTCGTTACTAATTATGACAAGTAACTGTAATTTCGATACAAATAATGGCAGGTAACTGTAACTTCGATACTATTTATGACAGGAAAAATAACATCAATACTAATTATGACAGGTAACTGTAACTTCGCTACTAATTATGACAAGTAGCTGTAATTTCGAAAAAAATTATGACAGGTAACTGTAACTTCGTTAATAATTATGACAAGTAACTGTAATTTCGATACAAATTATGGCAGGTCACAGTTACTTCGATACTAATTAAGACAGGTAACTGTAACATCGATACTAATTATGACAAGGAACTGTAATTTCGATACAAATTATGACAGGTAACAGTAACTTCGATACTAATTATGACAGGTAACTGTAACTTCTTTACTAATTATGACAAGTAACTGTAATTTCGATACTAATTATGACATGTAACTGTTACTTCGATATTAATTATGACAAGTAACTGTAACTTCGTTACTAATTATGAGATGTAACTGTAATTTCGATACAAATTATGGCAGGTAACTGTAACTTCGAGACTAATTATGACAGGTAACAGTAACTTCGATACTAATTATGACAAGTAACAGTTGCTTCGATACTAATTATGACAAGTAACTGTAACTTCGAAACTAATTATGACAGGTAACTGTAACATCGTTACTTATTATGACAAGTAACTGTAATTTCGATACAAATTATGGCAGGTAACTGTAACTTCGTTACTAATTATGGCAGGTAACTGTTATTTCGATACAAATTATGGCAGGTAACAGTAACTTCGACAATAATTATGACAGGTAACTGTAACTTCGATACTAATTATGGCAGGTAACTGTAATTTCGTTACTAATTATGACAAGTAACTGTAGCTTCGATAGTAATTATGACAGGTAACGGTAACTTCGTTGCTAATTATGACAAGAAACTGTAATTTCGATACAAATTATGGCAGGTAACTGTCATTCGATACTAATTATGACAGGTAACAGTAACTTCGATACTAATTATGACAAGTAACTGTAACTTAGATACTAATTATGACAGGTAACAGTAACTTCGATACTAATTATGACAAGTAAATCTAACTTCATTACAAATTATGGCAAGTAACTGTAATTTCGATACAAGTTATGGCAGGTAACAGTAACTTCGATACTAATTATGACAGGTAACTCTAACTCCGATACTAATTATGACAAGTAACTCTAACTTCGTTACTAATTATGACAAATAACTGTAATTTTGATAAAAAATTATGGCAGGTAATTGTAACTTTGATACTACATATGACAGGTAACAGTAACTTCGATACTAATTATGACAGGTAACTGTAACTTCGTTACTAATTATGACAAGTAACTGTAATTTCGATACTAATTATGGCTGGTAACTGTAACTTCGTTGCTAATTATGACAAGTAACTGTAATTTCGATACAAATTATGGCAGGTAACTGTTACTTCGATACTAATGATGACAGAAAACAGTAACTTCGATACTAATTATGGCAGGTAACAGTAACTTCGATACTAATTATGGCAGGTAACTGTAAGTTCTGTACTAATTATGACAGTTAACTGTAACTTCGTTGCTAATTATGACAAGTAACTGTAATTTCGATACAAATTATGGCTGGTAACAGTAACTTTGATACAAATTATGACAGGTAACAGTAACTTCGATACTAATTTTGACAAGTTACTGTAACTTTGATACTAATTATGACAAGTAACTGTAACTTCGTTACTAATTATGACAAGTAACTGTTATTTCGATACAAATTATGGCACGTAACTGTAATTTAGATACTAATTATGGCAGGTGACAGTAACTTCGATACTAATTATGACTTTTTACAGTAACTTCGATACTAATTATGACAGAAAACAGTAACTTCGATACTTATTATGAGAGGTAACAGTATCTTCGATACTAATTATGGCAGGTAAGTGTAACTTCGATACTAATTACGGCAGGTAACTGTAATTTCGATAATAATTATGGCACGTAAGTGTAATTTCGATAATAATTATGACAGGTAACTGTAACTTCGTTACTAATTATGGAAGGTAACTGTAATTTCGTTACTAATTATGACAAGTAACTGTAGCTTCGATACAAATTATGGCAGGTAACTGTAACTTCGATACTAATGATGACAGAAAACAGTAACTTCAATACTAATTAGGGCAGGTAACAGTAACTTCGATACTAAGTATGGCAGGTAACTGTAAGTTCGATACTAATTATGACAGTTAACTGTAATTTCGTTACTAATTGTGACAAGTAACTGTAATTTCGATACAAATCTTGGCAGGTAACAGTAACTTCGATACTAATTATAACAGGTAACAGTAACTTCGATACTAATTATGAAAAGTTACTGTAACTTCGATACTAATTATGACAGGTAACTGCAACTTCGTTACTAATTATGACAAGTAACTGTTATTTCGATACAAATTATGGCACGTAACTGTAATTTCGATACTAATTATGGCAGGTGACAGTAACTTCGATACTAATTATGACAAGTTAGAGTAACTTCGATACTAATTATGACAGAAAACAGTAACTTCGATACTTATTATGACAGGTAACAGTAACTTCGATACTAATTATGGCAGGTAACTGTTACTTCGAGACTAATTATGACAGGTACCTGTAACTTCGTTACTAATTATGACAAGTAAATGTAATTTCGATACAAATTATGGCACGTAACTGTAATTTCGATACTAATTATGACAGGTAACTGTAGCTTCGATACTAATTATGACAAGTAACTCTAACTTCATTACAAATTATGACAAGTAACTGTAATTTCGATACAAATTATGGCAGGTAACTGTAACTTCGTTACTAATTATGGCAGGTAACGGTTATTTCGATACAAATTATGGCAGGTAACAGTAACTTCGATACTAATTATGACAGGTAACTGTAACTTCGATACTAATTATGACAAGTAACTGTAACTTCGTTACTAATTATGACAAGTAACTGTAATTTCGATACAAATTTTGGCAGGTAACTGTAACTTCGATATTAATTATGACAAGTAACTGTAACTTCGTTACTAATTATGACAAGTAACTGTAATTTCGATACAAATAATGGCAGGTAACTGTAACTTCGATACTATTTATGACAGGTAAAAGTAACTTCAATACTAATTATGACAGGTAACTGTAACTTCGCAACAAATTATGACAAGTAACTGTAATTTCGAAACAAATTATGACAGGTAACTGTAACTTCGTTAATAATTATGACAAGTAACTGTAATTTCGATACAAATTATGGCAGGTCACAGTAACTTGGATACTAATTTAGACCGGTAACTGGAACATCGATAATAATTATGACAAGGAACTGTAATTTCGATACAAATTATGACAGGTAACAGTAACATCGATACTAATAATGACAGGTTACTGTAACTTCCTTACTAATTATGACAAGTAACTGTAATTTCGATACTAATTATGACAGGTAACTGTAACTTCGATATTAATTATGACAAGTAACGGTAACTTCGTTACTAATTATGAGAAGTAACTGTAATTTCGATACAAATTATGGCAGGTAACTGTAACTTCGAGACTAATTATGACAGGTAACAGTAACTTCGATACTAATTATGACAAGTAACAGTTGCTTCGATACTAATTATGACAAGTAACTGTAACTTCGAAACTAATTATGACAGGTAACTGTAACATCGTTACTAATTATGAGAAGTAACTGTAATTTCGATACAAATTATGGCAGGTAACGGTAACTTCGATACTAATTATGACTGGTAACAGTAACTTCGATACTAATTATGACAAATAACTGTAACTTAGATACTAATTATGACAGGTAACAGTTACTTCGATACTAATTATGACAAGTAACTATAACTTCATTACAAATTATGACAAGTAACTGTAATTTCGATACAAACTCTGGCAGGTAACTGTAACTTCGTTACTAATTATGACAAGTAACTGTAATTTCGATACTAATTATGGCTGGTAACTGTAACTTCGTTACTAATTATGACAAGTAACTGTAAATTCGATACTAATTATGGCTGGTAACTGTAACTTCGTTACTAATTATGACAAGTAACTGTAATTTCGATACAAATTATGGCAGGTAACTGTAACTTCGATACTAATGATGACAGAAAACAGTAACATCGATACTAATTATGGCAGGTAACAGTAACTTCGATATTAATTATGGCAGGTAACTGTAATTTCGATACAAATTATGGCAGGTAACAGTTACTACGATACTAATTATGACAGGTAACTGTAACTCCGATACTAATTATGACAAGTAACTCTAACTTCGTTACTAATTATGACAAATAACTGTAAATTTGATAAAAAATTATGGCAGGTAATTGTAACTTCGATACTAATTATGGCAGGTAACAGTAACTTCGGTACTAATTATGACAGGTAACTGTAACTTCGTTACTAATTATGACAAGTAACTGTAATTTCGATACTAATTATGGCTGGTAACTGTAACTTCGTTACTAATTATGACAAGTAACTGTAATTTCGATACAAATTATGGCAGGTAACTGTAACATCGATACTAATGATGACAGAAAACAGTAACTTCGATACTAATTATGGCAGGTAACAGTAACTTCGATATTAATTATGGCAGGTAACTGTAATTTCGATACTAATTATGACACTTAACTGTAACTTCGTTACTAATTATGACAAGTAACTGTAATTTCGATACAAATTATGGCAGGTAACAGTAACTTCGATACTAATTATGACAGGTAACAGTAACTTCGATACTAATTATGACAAGTTACTGTAACTTCGATACTAATTATGACAGGTAACTGCAACTTCGTTACTAATTATGACAAGTAACTGTTATTTCGAAACAAATTATGGCACGTAACTGTAATTTCGATACTAATTATGGCAGGTGACAGTAACTTTGATACTATTTATGACAAGTTACAGTAACTTCGATACTAATTATGACAGAAAACAGTATCTTCGATTCTTATTATGACAGGTAACAGTAACTTCGATACTAATTATGGCAGGTACCTGTAACTTCGTTACTAATTATGACAAGTAACTGTAATTTCGTTACAAGTTATGGCACGTAACTGTAATTTCGATACTAATTGTGACAGGTAACTGTAACTTCGATACTAATTATGACAAGTAACTCTAACTTCATTACAAATTATGACAAGTAACTGTAATTTCAATACAAATTATGGCAGGTAACTGTAACTTCGTTA
Organism: Meconema thalassinum; assembly: GCA_946902985.2. NCBI lineage: Eukaryota > Metazoa > Arthropoda > Insecta > Orthoptera > Tettigoniidae > Meconema > Meconema thalassinum. The sequence continues at coordinate 1,174,147,860 of OX336388.2, read as the reverse complement.
CTAATTATGGCAGGTAACTGTAATTTCGATACAAATTATGGCAGGTAACAGTTACTTCGATAATAATTATGTCAGGTAACTGCAACTTCGATACAAATTATGGCAGGTAACTGTAATTTCGATAATAATTATGGCACGTAACTGTAATTTCGATAATAATTATGACAGGTAACTGTAACTTCGTTACTAATTATGGCAGGTAACTGTAATTTCGTTACTAATTATGACAAGTAACTGTAGCTTCGATACTAATTATGACAGGTAACTGTAACTTCGTTTCTAATTATGACAAGAAACTGTAATTGCGATACAAATTATGGCAGGTAACTGTAACTTCGATACTAATTATGACAGGTAACAGTAACTTCGATACTAATTATGACAGAAAACAATAACTTCGATACTTATTATGAAAGGTAACAGTAACTTCGATACTAATTATGGCAGGTAACAGTAACTTCGATACTAATTGTGACAGGTAACTGTAACTTCGATACTAATTATGACAAGTAACTCTAACTTCATTACAAATTATGACAAGTAACTGTAATTTCAATACAAATTATGGCAGGTAACTGTAACTTCGTTACTATTTATGGCAGGTAACTGTAATTTCGATACAAATTATGGCAGGTAACAGTAACTTCGATAATATTTATGACAGGTAACTGCAACTTCGATACAAATTATGGCAGGTAACTGTAATTTCGATAATAATTATGGCACGTAACTGTAATTTCGATAATAATTATGACAGGTAACTGTAACTTCGTTAATAATTATGACAAGTAACTGTAATTTCGATACAAATTATGGCAGGTCACAGTAACTTCGATACTAATTAAGACAGGTAACTGTAACATCGATACTAATTATGACAAGGAACTGTAATTTCGATACAAATTATGACAGGTAACAGTAACTTCGATACTAATTATGACAGGTAACTGTAACTTCTTTACTAATTATGACAAGTAACTGTAATTTCGATACTAATTATGACATGTAACTGTTACTTCGATATTAATTATGACAAGTAACTGTAACTTCGTTACTAATTATGAGATGTAACTGTAATTTCGATACAAATTATGGCAGGTAACTGTAACTTCGAGACTAATTATGACAGGTAACAGTAACTTCGATACTAATTATGACAAGTAACAGTTGCTTCGATACTAATTATGACAAGTAACTGTAACTTCGAAACTAATTATGACAGGTAACTGTAACATCGTTACTTATTATGACAAGTAACTGTAATTTCGATACAAATTATGGCAGGTAACTGTAACTTCGTTACTAATTATGGCAGGTAACTGTTATTTCGATACAAATTATGGCAGGTAACAGTAACTTCGACAATAATTATGACAGGTAACTGTAACTTCGATACTAATTATGGCAGGTAACTGTAATTTCGTTACTAATTATGACAAGTAACTGTAGCTTCGATACTAATTATGACAGGTAACGGTAACTTCGTTGCTAATTATGACAAGAAACTGTAATTTCGATACAAATTATGGCAGGTAACTGTCACTTCGATACTAATTATGACAGGTAACAGTAACTTCGATACTAATTATGACAAGTAACTGTAACTTAGATACTAATTATGACAGGTAACAGTAACTTCGATACTAATTATGACAAGTAAATCTAACTTCATTACAAATTATGGCAAGTAACTGTAATTTCGATACAAATTATGGCAGGTAACAGTAACTTCGATACTAATTATGACAGGTAACTCTAACTCCGATACTAATTATGACAAGTAACTCTAACTTCGTTACTAATTATGACAAATAACTGTAATTTTGATAAAAAATTATGGCAGGTAATTGTAACTTTGATACTACTTATGACAGGTAACAGTAACTTCGATACTAATTATGACAGGTAACTGTAACTTCGTTTCTAATTATGACAAGTAACTGTAATTTCGATACTAATTATGGCTGGTAACTGTAACTTCGTTGCTAATTATGACAAGTAACTGTAATTTCGATACAAATTATGGCAGGTAACTGTTACTTCGATACTAATGATGACAGAAAACAGTAACTTCGATACTAATTATGGCAGGTAACAGTAACTTCGATACTAATTATGGCAGGTAACTGTAAGTTCTGTACTAATTATGACAGTTAACTGTAACTTCGTTGCTAATTATGACAAGTAACTGTAATTTCGATACAAATTATGGCTGGTAACAGTAACTTTGATACAAATTATGACAGGTAACAGTAACTTCGATACTAATTTTGACAAGTTACTGTAACTTTGATACTAATTATGACAAGTAACTGTAACTTCGTTACTAATTATGACAAGTAACTGTTATTTCGATACAAATTATGGCACGTAACTGTAATTTAGATACTAATTATGGCAGGTGACAGTAACTTCGATACTAATTATGACTTTTTACAGTAACATCGATACTAATTATGACAGAAAACAGTAACTTCGATACTTATTATGAGAGGTAACAGTATCTTCGATACTAATTATGGCAGGTAAGTGTAACTTCGATACTAATTACGGCAGGTAACTGTAATTTCGATAATAATTATGGCACGTAAGTGTAATTTCGATAATAATTATGACAGGTAACTGTAACTTCGTTACTAATTATGGAAGGTAACTGTAATTTCGTTACTAATTATGACAAGTAACTGTAGCTTCGATACAAATTATGGCAGGTAACTGTAACTTGGATACTAATGATGACAGAAAACAGTAACTTCGATACTAATTAGGGCAGGTAACAGTAACTTCGATACTAAGTATGGCAGGTAACTGTAAGTTCGATACTAATTATGACAGTTAACTGTAATTTCGTTACTAATTGTGACAAGTAACTGTAATTTCGATACAAATCTTGGCAGGTAACAGTAACTTCGATACTAATTATGAAAAGTTACTGTAACTTCGATACTAATTATGACAGGTAACTGCAACTTCGTTACTAATTATGACAAGTAACTGTTATTTCGATACAAATTATGGCACGTAACTGTAATTTCGATACTAATTATGGCAGGTGACAGTAACTTCGATACTAATTATGACAAGTTAGAGTAACTTCGATACTAATTATGACAGAAAACAGTAACTTCGATACTTATTATGACAGGTAACAGTAACTTCGATACTAATTATGGCAGGTAACTGTTACTTCGAGACTAATTATGAAAGGTACCTGTAACTTCGTTACTAATTATGACAAGTAAATGTAATTTCGATACAAATTATGGCACGTAACTGTAATTTCGATACTAATTATGACAGGTAACTGTAGCTTCGATACTAATTATGACAAGTAACTCTAACTTCATTACAAATTATGACAAGTAACTGTAATTTCGATACAAATTATGGCAGGTAACTGTAACTTCGTTACTAATTATGGCAGGTAACGGTTATTTCGATACAAATTATGGCAGGTAACAGTAACTTCGATACTAATTATGACAGGTAACTGTAACTTCGATACTAATTATGACAAGTAACTGTAACTTCGTTACTAATTATGACAAGTAACTGTAATTTCGATACAAATTTTGGCAGGTAACTGTAACTTCGATATTAATTATGACAAGTAACTGTAACTTCGTTACTAATTATGACAAGTAACTGTAATTTCGATACAAATAATGGCAGGTAACTGTAACTTCGATACTATTTATGACAGGTAAAAGTAACTTCAATACTAATTATGACAGGTAACTGTAACTTCGCAACAAATTATGACAAGTAACTGTAATTTCGAAACAAATTATGACAGGTAACTGTAACTTCGTTAATAATTATGACAAGTAACTGTAATTTCGATACAAATTATGGCAGGTCACAGTAACTTCGATACTAATTTAGACAGGTAACTGGAACATCGATAATAATTATGACAAGGAACTGTAATTTCGATACAAATTATGACAGGTAACAGTAACATCGATACTAATAATGACAGGTTACTGTAACTTCCTTACTAATTATGACAAGTAACTGTAATTTCGATACTAATTATGACAGGTAACTGTAACTTCGATATTAATTATGACAAGTAACGGTAACTTCGTTACTAATTATGAGAAGTAACTGTAATTTCGATACAAATTATGGCAGGTAACTGTAACTTCGAGACTAATTATGACAGGTAACAGTAACTTCGATACTAATTATGACAAGTAACAGTTGCTTCGATACTAATTATGACAAGTAACTGTAACTTCGAAACTAATTATGACAGGTAACTGTAACATCGTTACTAATTATGAGAAGTAACTGTAATTTCGATACAAATTATGGCAGGTAACGGTAACTTCGATACTAATTATGACTGGTAACAGTAACTTCGATACTAATTATGACAAATAACTGTAACTTAGATACTAATTATGACAGGTAACAGTTACTTCGATACTAATTATGACAAGTAACTATAACTTCATTACAAATTATGACAAGTAACTGTAATTTCGATACAAATTATGGCAGGTAACTGTAACTTCGATACTAATGATGACAGAAAACAGTAACATCGATACTAATTATGGCAGGTAACAGTAACTTCGATATTAATTATGGCAGGTAACTGTAATTTCGATACAAATTATGGCAGGTAACAGTTACTACGATACTAATTATGACAGGTAACTGTAACTCCGATACTAATTATGACAAGTAACTCTAACTTCGTTACTAATTATGACAAATAACTGTAAATTTGATAAAAAATTATGGCAGGTAATTGTAACTTCGATACTAATTATGGCAGGTAACAGTAACTTCGGTACTAATTATGACAGGTAACTGTAACTTCGTTACTAATTATGACAAGTAACTGTAATTTCGATACTAATTATGGCTGGTAACTGTAACTTCGTTACTAATTATGACAAGTAACTGTAATTTCGATACAAATTATGGCAGGTAACTGTAACATCGATACTAATGATGACAGAAAACAGTAACTTCGATACTAATTATGGCAGGTAACAGTAACTTCGATATTAATTATGGCAGGTAACTGTAATTTCGATACTAATTATGACACTTAACTGTAACTTCGTTACTAATTATGACAAGTAACTGTAATTTCGATACAAATTATGGCAGGTAACAGTAACTTCGATACTAATTATGACAGGTAACAGTAACTTCGATACTAATTATGACAAGTTTCTGTAACTTCGATACTAATTATGACAGGTAACTGCAACTTCGTTACTAATTATGACAAGTAACTGTTATTTCGAAACAAATTATGGCACGTAACTGTAATTTCGATACTAATTATGGCAGGTGACAGTACCTTTGATACTATTTATGACAAGTTACAGTAACTTCGATACTAATTATGACAGAAAACAGTATCTTCGATTCTTATTATGACAGGTAACAGTAACTTCGATACTAATTATGGCAGGTACCTGTAACTTCGTTACTAATTATGACAAGTAACTGTAATTTCGTTACAAGTTATGGCACGTAACTGTAATTTCGATACTAATTGTGACAGGTAACTGTAACTTCGATACTAATTATGACAAGTAACTCTAACTTCATTACAAATTATGACAAGTAACTGTAATTTCAATACAAATTATGGCAGGTAACTGTAACTTCGTTACTAATTATGGCAGGTAACTGTAATTTCGATACAAATTATGGCAGGTAACAGTAATTTCGATAATAATTATGACAGGTAATTGTAACTTCGTTACTAATTATGGCAGGTAACTGTAATTTCGTTACTAATTATGACAAGTAACTGTAGCTTCGATACTAATTATGACAGGTAACTGTAACTTCGTTTCTAATTATGACAAGAAACTGTAATTGCGATACAAATTATGGCAGGTAACTGTAACTTCGATACTAATTATGACAGGTAACAGTAACTTCGATACTAATTATGACAGAAAACAATAACTTCGATACTTATTATGAAAGGTAACAGTAACTTCGATACTAATTATGGCAGGTAACTGTAACTTCGATACTAATTAGGACAGGTAACAGAAACTTCGATACTAATTATGACAAGTAACTGTATCTTCGATTCTAATTATGACAGGTAACAGTAACTTAGATACTAATTATGACAAGTAACTCTAACTTCATTACAAATTATGACAAGTAACTGTAATATCGATACAAATTATGGCAGGTAACTGTAACTTCGATGACAGGTAACTGTAACTTCGATACTTATTAAGACACGTAACTGTAATTTCGATACAAATTAGGGCAGGTAACTGTAACATCGATACTTATTATGACAGGTAACAGTAACTTCGATAGTAATGATGACAAGTAACAGTAACTTCGATACTAATTTTGACAAGTAACTGTAATTTCGATACTAATTATGACAGGAAACTGTAATTTCGATACTAATTATGACAGGTAACTGTAACTTCGATACTAATTATGACAGGTAACTGTAACTTCGATATTAATTATGACAAGTAACTGTAACTTCGTTACTAATTATGACAAGTAACTGTAATTTCGATACAAATAATGGCAGGTAACTGTAACTTCGATACTATTTATGACAGGAAAAATAACTTCAATACTAATTATGACAGGTAACTGTAACTTCGCTACTAATTATGACAAGTAGCTGTAATTTCGAAAAAAATTATGACAGGTAACTGTAACTTCGTTAATAATTATGACAAGTAACTGTAATTTCGATACAAATTATGGCAGGTCACAGTAACTACGATACTAATTAAGACAGGTAACTGTAACATCGATACTAATTATGACAAGGAACTGTAATTTCGATACAAATTATGACAGGTAACAGTAACTTCGATACTAATTATGACAGGTAACTGTAACTTCTTTACTAATTATGACAAGTAACTGTAATTTCGATACTAATTATGACATGTAACTGTTACTTCGATATTAATTATGACAAGTAACTGTAACTTCGTTACTAATTATGAGATGTAACTGTAATTTCGATACAAATTATGGCAGGTAACTGTAACTTCGAGACTAATTATGACAGGTAACAGTAACTTCGATACTAATTATGACAAGTAACAGTTGCTTCGATACTAATTATGACAAGTAACTGTAACTTCGAAACTAATTATGACAGGTAACTGTAACATCGTTACTTATTATGACAAGTAACTGTAATTTCGATACAAATTATGGCAGGTAACTGTAACTTCGTTACTAATTATGGCAGGTAACTGTTATTTCGATACAAATTATGGCAGGTAACAGTAACTTCGACAATAATTATGACAGGTAACTGTAACTTCGATACTAATTATGGCAGGTAACTGTAATTTCGATAATAATTACGGCACGTAACTGTAATTTCGATAATAATTATGACAAGTAACTGTAGCTTCGATACTAATTATGACAGGTAACGGTAACTTCGTTGCTAATTATGACAAGAAACTGTAATTTCGATACTAATAATGACAGGTAACTGTAACTTCGATATTAATTATGACAGGTAACTGTAACTTCGTTAATAATTATGACAAGTAACTGTAATTTCGATACAAATTATGGCAGGTCACAGTAACTTCGATACTAATTATGACAGGTAGCTGTAACATCGATACTAATTATGACAAGGAACTGTAATTTCGATATAAATTATGACAGGTAACAGTAACTTCGATACTAATTATGACAGGTTACTGTAACTTCGTTACTAATTATGACAAGTAACTGTAATTTCGATACTAAAAATGACAGGTAACTGTAACTTCGATATTAATTATGACAAGTAACTGTAACTTCGTTACTAATTATGAGAAGTAACTGTAATTTCGATACTAATTATGGCAGGTAACTGTAACTTCGAGACTAATTATGACAGGTAACAGTAACTTCGATACTAATTATGACAAGTAACAGTTGCTTCGATACTAATTATGACAAGTAACTGTAGCTTCGAAACTAATTATGACAGGTAACTGTAACATCGTTACTAATTATGACATGTAACTGTAATTTCGATACAAATTATGGCAGGTAACTGTCACTTCGATACTAATTATGACAGGTAACAGTAACTTCGATACTAATTATGACAAGTAACTGTAACTTAGATACTAATTATGACAGGTAACAGTAACTTCGATACTAATTATGACAAGTAAATCTAACTTCATTACAAATTATGGCAAGTAACTGTAATTTCGATACAAATTATGGCAGGTAACAGTAACTTCGATACTAATTATGACAGGTAACTCTAACTCCGATACTAATTATGACAAGTAACTCTAACTTCGCTACTAATTATGACAAATAACTGTAATTTTGATAAAAAATTATGGCAGGTAATTGTAACTTTGATACTACTTATGACAGGTAACAGTAACTTCGATACTAATTATGACAGGTAACTGTAACTTCGTTACTAATTATGACAAGTAACTGTAATTTCGATACTAATTATGGCTGGTAACTGTAACTTCGTTGCTAATTATGACAAGGAACTGTAATTTCGATACAAATTATGGCAGGTAACTGTTACTTCGATACTAATGATGACAGAAAACAGTAACTTCGATACTAATTATGGCAGGTAACAGTAACTTCGATACTAATTATGGCAGGTAACTGTAAGTTCTGTACTAATTATGACAGTTAACTGTAACTTCGTTGCTAATTATGACAAGTAACTGTAATTTCGATACAAATTATGGCTGGTAACAGTAACTTTGATACAAATTATGACAGGTAACAGTAACTTCGATACTAATTTTGACAAGTTACTGTAACTTTGATACTAATTATGACAAGTAACTGTAACTTCGTTACTAATTATGACAAGTAACTGTTATTTCGATACAAATTATGGCACGTAACTGTAATTTAGATACTAATTATGGCAGGTGACAGTAACTTCGATACTAATTATGACTTTTTACAGTAACTTCGATACTAATTATGACAGAAAACAGTAACTTCGATACTTATTATGACAGGTAACAGTATCTTCGATACTAATTATGGCAGGTAACTGCAACTTCGATACTAATTATGGCAGGTAACTGTAATTTCGATAATAATTATGGCACGTAAGTGTAATTTCGATAATAATTATGACAGGTAACTGTAACTTCGTTACTAATTATGGCAGGTAACTGTAATTTCGTTACTAATTATGACAAGTAACTGTAGCTTCGATACAAATTATGGCAGGTAACTGTAACTTCGATACTAATGATGACAGAAAACAGTAACTTCGATACTAATTATGGCAGGTATCAGTAACTTCGATACTAATTATGGCAGGTAACTGTAAGTTCGATACTAATTATGACAGTTAACTGTAACGTCGTTACTAATTGTGACAAGTAACTGTAATTTCGATACAAATCTTGGCAGGTAACAGTAACTTCGATTCTAATTATAACAGGTAACAGTAACTTCGATACTAATTGTGAAAAGTTACTGTAACTTCGATATTAATTATGACAGGTAACTGCAACTTCGTTACTAATTATGACGAGTAACTGTTATTTCGATACAAATTATGGCACGTAACTGTAATTTCGATACTAATTATGGCAGGTGACAGTAACTTCGATACTAATTATAACAAGTTACAGTAACTTCGATACTAATTATGACAGAAAACAGTAACTTCGATACTTATTATGACAGGTAACAGTAACTTCGATACTAATTATGGCAGGTAACTGTAACTTCGAGACTAATTATGACAGGTACCGGTAACTTCGTTACTAATTATGACAAGTAAATGTAATTTCGATACAAATTATGGCACGTAACTGTAATTTCGATACTAATTATGACAGGTAACTGTAACTTCGATACTAATTATGACAAGTAACTCTAACTTCATTACAAATTATGACAAGTAACTGTAATTTCGATACAAATTATGGCAGGTAACTGTAACTTCGTTACTAATTATGGCAGGTAACGGTTATTTCGATACAAATTATGGCAGGTAACAGTAACTTCGATAATAATTATGACAGGTAACTGCAACTTCGATACTAATTATGGCAGGTAACTGTAATTTCGATAATAATTATGGCACGTAACTGTAATTTCGATAATAATTATGACAGGTAACTGTAACTTCGTTACTAATTATGGCAGGTAACTGTAATTTCGTTACTAATTATGACAAGAAACTGTAGCTTCGATACTAATTATGACAGGTAACTGTAACTTCGTTACTAATTATGACAAGAAACTGTAATTTCGATACAAATTATGGCAAATAACCGTAACTTCGATACAAATTATGACAGGTAACAGTAACTTCGATCCTAATTATGACAGAAAACAGTAACTTCGATACTTATTATGACAGGTAACAGTAACTTCGATACTAATTATGGCAGGTAACTGTAACTTCGAAACTAATTATGACAGGTAACTGTAACTCCGTTACAAATTATGACAAGTAACTGTAATTTCGATACAAATTATTGCAGGTAACTGTAACTTCGATACTATTTATGACAGGTAACAGTTACTTCGATACTAATTATGACAAGTAACAGTAACTTCGATACAAATTATGACAGGTAACTGTTACTTCGAAACTAATTATGACAGGTAACTGTAACATCGTTACTAATTATGAAAAGTAACTGTAATTTCGATACAAATTATGGCAGGTAACTGTAACTTCGATATTAATTATGACAGGTTACAGTAACCTCGATACTAATTATGACAAGTAAGTGTATCTTCGATAATAAATATGACTAGTAACTCTAACTTCGTTACTAATTATGACAAGTAACTGTAATTTCGATACAAATTATGACAGGTAACAGTAACTTCGATACTAATTATGACAGGTAACAGTAACTTCGTTACTAATTATGACAAGTAACTGTAATTTCGATACAAATTATGACAGGTAACTGTAACTTCGTTACTAATTATGACAAGTAACAGTAATTTCGATACAAATTATGGCACGTAACTGTAATTTCGATACCAATTATGACAGGTAACTGTAGCTTCGATACTAATTATGACAAGTAACTCTAACTTCATTACAAATTATGACAATTAACTGTAATTTCGATACATATTATGGCAGGTAACTGTAACTTCGTTACTAATTATGGCAGGTAACTGTAATTTCGATACAAATTATGGCAGGTAACAGTAACTTCGATAATAATTATGACAGGTAACTGTAACTTCGATACTAATTATGGCAGGTAACTGTAATTTCGATAATAATTACGGCACGTAACTGTAATTTCGATAATAATTATGACAGGTAACTGTAACTTCGTTACTAATTATGGCAGGTAACTGTAATTTCGTTACTAATTATGACAAGTAACTGTAGCTTCGATACTAATTATGACAGGTAACGGTAACTTCGTTGCTAATTATGCCAAGAAAATGTAATTTCGATACAAACTATGGCAGGTAACTGTAACTTCGATACTAATTATGACAGGTAACAGTAACTTCGATACTAATTATGACAGAAAAAAGTAACTTCGATACTTATTATGACAGGTAACAGTAACTTCGATACTAATTATGGCAGGTAACTGTAATTTCGATACAAATTATGGCAGGTAACTGTAACTTCGTTACTAATTATGACAAGTAACGGTAATTTCGATACAAATTATGGCAGGTAACAGTTACTTCGATACTAATTATGACAGGTAACAGTAACTTCGATACTAATTATGACAAGTTACTGTAACTTCATTACAAATTATAACAATTAACTGTAATTTCGATACATATTATGGCAGGTAACTGTAACTTCGTTACTAATTATGGCAGGTAACTGTTATTTCGATACAAATTATGGCAGGAAACAGTAATTTCGATACAAATTATGGCACGTAACTGTAATTTCGATACCAATTATGACAGGTAACTGTAGCTTCGATACTAATTATGACAAGTAACTCTAACTTCATTACAAATTATGACAATTAACTGTAATTTCGATACATATTATGGCAGGTAACTGTAACTTCGTTACTAATTATGGCAGGTAACTGTTATTTCGATACAAATTATGGCAGGTAACAGTAACTTCGATAATAATTATGACAGGTAACTGTAACTTCGATACTAATTATGGCAGGTAACTGTAATTTCGATAATAATTACGGCACGTAACTGTAATTTCGATAATAATTATGACAGGTAACTGTAACTTCGTTACTAATTATGGCAGGTAACTGTAATTTCGTTACTAATTATGACAAGTAACTGTAGCTTCGATACTAATTATGACAGGTAACGGTAACTTCGTTGCTAATTATGCCAAGAAACTGTAATTTCGATACAAATTATGGCAGGTAACTGTAACTTCGATACTAATTATGCGAGGTAACAGTAACTTCGATACTAATTATGACAGAAAACAGTAACTTCGATACTTATTATGACAGGTAACAGTAACTTCGATACTAATTATGGCAGGTAACTGTAATTTCGATACAAATTATGGCAGGTAACTGTAACATCGTAACTAATTATGACAAGTAACTGTAATTTCGATACAAATTATGGCAGGTAACAGTTACTTCGATACTAATTAGGACAGGTAACAGTAACTTCGATACTAATTATGACAAGTTACTGTAACTTCGATACTATTTATGACAGGTAACTGTAACTTCGTTACTAATTATGACTAGTAACTAATATTTCGATACAAATTATGGCACGTAACTGTAATTACGATACTAATTATGGCAGGTGACAGTAACTTCGATACTAATTATGACAAGTTACTGTAACTTCGATACTAATTATGACAGGTAACTGTAACTTCGTTACTAATTATGACAAGTAACTGTAATTTCGATACAAATTATGGCAGGTAACTGTAACTTCGATACTAATTATGACAAGTAACAGGAACTTCGATACTAATTATGACAAGTAACTGTAACTTCGAAACTAATTATGACAGGTAACTGTAACATCGATAATAATTATGACAAGTAACTGTAATTTCGATACAAATTATGGCAGGTAACTGTAACTTCGATACTAATTATGACAGGTAACAGAAACTTCGATACTAATTATGACAAGTAACTGTATCTTCGATACTAATTATGACAGGTAACTGTAACTTCGATACTAATTATGACAAGTAACTCTAACTTCATTACAAATTATGACAAGTAACTGTAATTTCGATACAAATTATGGCAGGTAAGTGTAACTTCGATACTTATTATGACAGGTAACAGTAACTTCGATAGTAATGATGACAAGTAACAGTAACTTCGATACAAATTATGACAAGTAACTGTAATTTCGATACTAATTATGACAGGTAACTGTAATTTCGATACTAGTTATGACAGGTAACTGTAACTTCGATACTAATTATGACAGGTAACTGTAACTTCGATATTCATTATGACAAGTAACTGTAACTTCGTTACTAATTATGACAAGTAACTGTAATTTCGATACAAATCTTGGCAGGTAACTGTAACTTCGATATTAATTTTGACAAGTAACTGTAACTTCGTTACTAATTATGACAAGTAACTGTAATTTCGATACAAATAATGGCAGGTAACTGTAACTTCGATACTATTTATGACAGGTAAAAGTAACTTCAATACTAATTATGACAGGTAACTGTAACTTCGCAACAAATTATGACAAGTAACTGTAATTTCGGAACAAATTATGACAGGTAACTGTAACTTCGTTAATAATTATGACAAGTAACTGTAATTTCGATACAAATTATGGCAGGTCACAGTAACTTCGATACTAATTTAGACAGGTAACTGTAACATCGATAATAATTATGACAAGGAACTGTAATTTCGATACAAATTATGACAGGTAACAGTAACTTCGATACTAATTATGACAGGTACCTGTAACTTCCTTACTAATTATGACAAGTAACTGTAATTTCGATACTAATTATGACAGGTAACTGTAACTTCGATATTAATTATGACAATAACGGTAACTTCGTTACAAATTATGAGAAGTAACTGAAATTTCGATACAAATTATGGCAGGTAACTGTAACATCGAGACTAATTATGACAGGTAACAGTAACTTCGATACTAATTATGACAAGTAACAGTTGCTTCGATCCTAATTATGACATGTAACTGTAATTTCGAAACTAATTATGACAGGTAACTGTAACATCGTTACTAATTATGACAAGTAACTTTAATTTCGATACAAATTATGGCAGGTAACTGTAACTTCGATACTAATTATGACTGGTAACAGTAACTTCGATACTAATTATGACAAGTAACTGTAACTTAGATACTAATTATGACAGGTAACAATAACTTCGATACTAATTATGACAAGTAACTCTAACTTCATTACAAATTATGACAAGTAACGGTAATTTCGATACAAATTATGGCAGGTAACTGTAACTTCGTTACTAATTATGGCAGGTAACTGTAATTTCGATACAAATTATGGCAGGTAACAGTTACTACGATACTAATTATGACAGGTAACTGTAACTCCGATACTAATTATGACAAGTAACTCTAACTTCGTTACTAATTATGACAAATAACTGTAATTTTGATAAAAAATGATGGCAGGTAATTGTAACTTCGATACTAATTATGGCAGGTAACAGTAACTTCGGTACTAATTATGACAGGTAACTGTAACTTCGTTACTAATTATGACAAGTAACTGTAATTTCGATACTAATTATGGCTGGTAACAGTAACTTTGATACTAATTATGACAGGTAACAGTAACTTCGATACTAATTTTGACAAGTTACTGTAACTTTGATACTAATTATGACAAGTAACTGTAACTTCGTTACTAATTATGACAAGTAACTGTTATTTCGATACAAATTATGGCACGTAACTGTAATTTAGATACTAATTATGGCAGGTGACAGTAACTTCGATACTAATTATGACTTTTTACAGTAACTTCGATACTAATTATGACAGAAAACAGTAACTTCGATACTTATTATGACAGGTAACAGTATCTTCGATACTAATTATGGCAGGTAACTGTAACTTCGATACTAATTATGGCAGGTAACTGTAATTTCGATAATAATTATGGCACGTAAGTGTAATTTCGATAATAATTATGACAGGTAACTGTAACTTCGTTACTAATTATGGCAGGTAACTGTAATTTCGTTACTAATTATGACAAGTAACTGTAGCTTCGATACAAATTATGGCAGGTAACTGTAACTTCGATACTAATGATGACAGAAAACAGTAACTTCGATACTAATAATGGCAGGTAACAGTAACATCGATACTAATTATGGCAGGTAACTGTAAGTTCGATACTAATTATGACAGTGAACTGTAACGTCGTTACTAATTGTGACAAGTAACTGTAATTTCGATACAAATCTTGGCAGGTAACAGTAACTTCGATACTAATTATAACAGGTAACAGTAACTTCGATACTAATTATGAAAAGTACTGTAACTTCGATACTAATTATGACAGGTAACTGCAACTTCGTTACTAATTATGACAAGTAACTGTTATTTCGATACAAATTATGGCACGTAACTGTAATTTCGATACTAATTATGGCAGGTGACAGTAACTTCGATACTAATTATGACAAGTTACAGTAACTTCGATACTAATTATGACAGAAAACAGTAACTTCGATACTTATTATGACAGGTAACAGTAACTTCGATACTAATTATGGCAGGTAACTGTAACTTCGAGACTAATTATGACAGGTACCGGTAACTTCGTTACTAATTATGACAAGTAAATGTAATTTCGATACAAATTATGGCACGTAACTGTAATTTCGATACTAATTATGGCAGGTAACTGTAACTTCGATACTAATTATGACAAGTAACTCTAACTTCATTAGAAATTATGACAAGTAACTGTAATTTCGATACAAATTATGGCAGGTAACTGTAACATCATTACTAATTATGGCAGGTAACTGTAATTTCGATACAAATTATGGCAGGTAACAGTAACTTCGATAATAATTATGACAGGTAACTGCAACTTCGATACTAATTATGGCAGGTAACTGTAATTTCAATAATAATTATGGCACGTAACTGTAATTTCGATAATAATTATGACAGGTAACTGTAACTTCGTTACTAATTATGGCAGGTAACTGTAATTTCGTTACTAATTATGACAAGTAACTGTAGCTTCGATACTAATTATGACAGGTAACTGTAACTTCGTTACTAATTATGACAAGAAACTGTAATTTCGATACAAATTATGGCAGGTAACTGTAACTTCGATACAAATTATGACAGGTAACAGTAACTTCGATACTAATTCTGACAGAAAACAGTAACTTCGATACTTATTATGACAGGTAACAGTAACTTCGATACTAATTATGGCAGGTAACTGTAACTTCGATACTAATTATGACAGGTAACTGTAACTCCGTTACAAATTATGACAAGTAACTGTAATTTCGATACAAATTATTGCAGGTAACTGTAACTTCGATACTATTTATGACAGGTAACAGTTACTTCGATACTAATTATGACAAGTAACAGTAACTTCGATACTAATTATGACAGGTAACTGTTACTTCGAAACTAATTATGACAGGTAACTGTAACATCGTTACTAATTATGACAAGTAACTGTAATTTCGATACAAATTATGGCAGGTAACTGTAACTTCGATATTAATTATGACAGGTTACAGTAACCTCGATACAAATTATGACAAGTAAGTGTATCTTCGATACTAATTATGACTAGTAACTCTAAGTTCGTTACTAATTAGGACATGTAACTGTAATTTTGATAAATAATTATGGCAGGTAACTGTAACTTCGATACTAATTATGACAGGTAACAGTAACTTCAATACTTATTATGACAGGTAACCGTAACTTCGTTACTAATTATGACAAGTAACTGTAATTTCGATACTAATTATGGCAGGTAACTGTTACATCGTTACTAATTATGAAATGTAACTGTAATTTCGATACAAATTATGGCAGGTAACTGTAACTGCGATACAAATTATGACAGGTAACAGTAACTTCGATACTAATTATGACAGGTAACAGTAACTTCGTTACTAATTATGACAAGTAACTGTAATTTCGATACAAATTATGACAGGTAACTGTAACTTCGTTACTAATTATGACAAGTAACAGTAATTTCGATACAAATTATGGCACGTAACTGAAATTTCGATACCAATTATGACAGGTAACTGTAGCTTCGATACTAATTATGACAAGTAACTCTAACTTCATTACAAATTATGACAATTAACTGTAATTTCGATACATATTATGGCAGGTAACTGTAACTTCGTTACTAATTATGGCAGGTAACTGTTATTTCGATACAAACTATGGCAGGTAACAGTAACTTCGATAATAATTATGACAGGTAACTGTAACTTCGATACTAATTATGGCAGGTAACTGTAATTTCGATAATAATTACGGCACGTAACTGTAATTTCGATAATAATTATGACAGGTAACTGTAACTTCGTTACTAATTATGGCAGGTAACTGTAATTTCGTTACTAATTATGACAAGTAACTGTAGCTTCGATACTAATTATGACAGGTAACGGTAACTTCGTTGCTAATTATGCCAAGAAACTGTAATTTCGATACAAATTATGGCAGGTAACTGTAACTTCGATACTAATTATGACAGGTAACAGTAACTTCGATACTAATTATGACAGAAAACAGTAACTTCGATACTTATTATGACAGGTAACAGTAACTTCGATACTAATTATGGCAGGTAACTGTAATTTCGATACAAATTATGGCAGGTAACTGTAACTTCGTTACTAATTATGACAAGTAACGGTTATTTCGATACAAATTATGGCAGGTAACAGTTACTTCGATACAAATTATGACAGGTAACAGTAACTTCGATACTAATTATGACAAGTTACTGTAACTTCATTACAAATTATGACAATTAACTGTAATTTCGATACATATTATGGCAGGTAACTGTAACTTCGTTACTAATTATGGCAGGTAACTGTTATTTCGATACAAATTATGGCAGGTAACAGTAATTTCGATACAAATTATGGCACGTAACTGTAATTTCGATACCAATTATGACAGGTAACTGTAGCTTCGATACTAATTATGACAAGTAACTCTAACTTCATTACAAATTATGACAATTAACTGTAATTTCGATACATATTATGGCAGGTAACTGTATCTTCGTTACTAATTATGGCAGGTAACTGTTATTTCGATAAATATACGACAGGTAACAGTAACTTCGATAATAATTATGACAGGTAACTGTAACTTCGATACTAATTATGGCAGGTAACTGTAATTTCGATAATAATTACGGCACGTAACTGTAATTTCGATAATAATTATGACAGGTAACTGTAACTTCGTTACTAATTATGGCAGGTAACTGTAATTTCGTTACTAATTATGACAAGTAACTGTAGCTTCGATACTAATTATGACAGGTAACGGTAACTTCGTTGCTAATTATGCCACGAAACTGTAATTTCGATACAAATTATGGCAGGTAACTGTAACTTCGATACTAATTATGACAGGTAACAGTAACTTCGATACTAATTATGACAGAAAACAGTAACTTCGATTCTTATTATGACAGGTAACAGTAACTTCGATACTAATTATGGCAGGTAACTGTAATTTCGATACAAATTATGGCAGGTAACTGTAACTTCGTTACTAATTATGACAAGTAACTGTAATTTCGATACAAATTATGGCACGTAACTGTAATTTCGATACTAATTATGGCAGGTGACAGTAACTTTGATACTAATTATGACAAGTTACAGTAACTTCGATACTAATTATGACAGAAAACAGTAACTTCGATACTTATTATGACAGGTAACAGTAACTTCGATACTAATTATGGCAGTTAACTGTAACTTCGATACTAATTATGACAGGTACCTGTTACTTCGTTACTAATTATGACAAGTAACTGTAATTTCGTTACAAATTATGGCACGTAACTGTAATTTCGATACTAATTATGACAGGTAACTGTAACTTCGATACTAATTATAACAAGTAACTCTAACTTCATTACAAATTATGATAAGTAACTGTAATTTCGATACAAATTATGGCAGGTAACAGTAACTTCGATAATAATTATGACAGGTAACAGCAACTTCGATACTAATTATGGCAGGTAACTGTAATTTCGATAATAATTATGGCACGTAACTCTAATTTCGATAATAATTATGACAGGTAACTGTAACTTCGTTACTAATTATGGCAGGTAACTGTAATTTCGTTACTAATTATGACAAGTAACTGTAGCTTCGATACTAATTATGACAGGTAACTGTAACTTCGTTACTAATTATGACAAGAAACTGTAATTGCGATACAAATTATGGCAGGTAACTGTAACTTCGATACTAATTATGACAGGTAACAGTAACTTGGATACTAATTATGACAGAAAACAGTAACTTCGATACTTATTATGAAAGGTAACAGTAACTTCGATACTAATTATGGCAGGTAACTGTAACTTCGATACTAATTATGACAGGTAACAGAAACTTCGATACTAATTATGACAAGTAACTGTATCTTCGATTCTAATTATGACAGGTAACTGTAACTTAGATACTAATTATGACAAGTAACTCTAACTTCATTACAAATTATGACAAGTAACTGTAATATCGATACAAATTATGGCAGGTAACTGTAACTTCGATGACAGGTAACTGTAACTTCGATACTTATTAAGACACGTAACTGTAATTTCGATACAAATTAGGGCAGGTAACTGTAACTTCGATACTTATTATGACAGGTAACAGTAACTTCGATAGTAATGATGACAAGTAACAGTAACTTCGATACTAATTATGACAAGTAACTGTAATTTCGATACTAATTATGACAGGCAACTGTAATTTCGATACTAATTATGACAGGTAACTGTAACTTCGATACTAATTATGACAGGTAACTGTAACTTCGATATTAATTATGACAAGTAACTGTAACTTCGTTACTAATTATGACAAGGAACTGTAATTTCGATACAAATTATGACAGGTAACAGTAACTTCGATACTAATTATGACAGGTACCTGTAACTTCCTTACTAATTATGACAAGTAACTGTAATTTCGATACTAATTATGACAGGTAACTGTAACTTCGATATTAATTATGACAATAACGGTAACTTCGTTACAAATTATGAGAAGTAACTGTAATTTCGATACAAATTATGGCAGGTAACTGTAACATCGAGACTAATTATGACAGGTAACAGTAACTTCGATACTAATTATGACAAGTAACAGTTGCTTCGATACTAATTATGACAAGTAACTGTAATTTCGAAACTAATTATGACAGGTAACTGTAACATCGTTACTAATTATGACAAGTAACTGTAATTTCGATACAAATTATGGCAGGTAACTGTAACTTCCATACTAATTATGACTGGTAACAGTAACTTCGATACTAATTATGACAAGTAACTGTAACTTAGATACTAATTATGACAGGTAACAATAACTTCGATACTAATTATGACAAGTAACTCTAACTTCATTACAAATTATGACAAGTAACGGTAATTTCGATACAAATTATGGCAGGTAACTGTAACTTCGTTACTAATTATGGCAGGTAACTGTAATTTCGATACAAATTATGGCAGGTAACAGTTACTACGATACTAATTATGACAGGTAACTGTAACTCCGATACTAATTATGACAAGTAACTCTAACTTCGTTACTAATTATGACAAATAACTGTAATTTTGATAAAAAATTATGGCAGGTAATTGTAACTTCGATACTAATTATGGCAGGTAACAGTAACTTCGGTACTAATTATGACAAGTAACTGTAACTTCGTTACTAATTATGACAAGTAACTGTTATTTCGATACAAATTATGGCACGTAACTGTAATTTAGATACTAATTATGGCAGGTGACAGTAACTTCGATACTAATTATGACTTTTTACAGTAACTTCGATACTAATTATGACAGAAAACAGTAACTTCGATACTTATTATGACAGGTAACAGTATCTTCGATACTAATTATGGCAGGTAACTGTAACTTCGATACTAATTATGGCAGGTAACTGTAATTTCGATAATAATTATGGCTCGTAAGTGTAATTTCGATAATAATTATGACAGGTAACTGTAACTTCGTTACAAATTATGGCAGGTAACTGTAATTTCGTTACTAATTATGACAAGTAACTGTAGCTTCGATACAAATTATGGCAGGTAACTGTAACTTCGATACTAATGATGACAGAAAACAGTAACTTCGATACTAATTATGGCAGGTAACAGTAACATCGATACTAATTATGGCAGGTAACTGTAAGTTCGATACTAATTATGACAGTGAACTGTAACGTCGTTACTAATTGTGACAAGTAACTGTAATTTCGATACAAATCTTGGCAGGTAACAGTAACTTCGATACTAATTATAACAGGTAACAATAACTTCGATACTAATTATGAAAAGTTACTGTAACTTCGATACTAATTATGACAGGTAACTGCAACTTCGTTACTAATTATGACAAGTAACTGTTATTTCGATACAAATTATGGCACGTAACTGTAATTTCGATACTAATTATGACAGGTGACAGTAACTTCGATACTAATTATGACAAGTTACAGTAACTTCGATACTAATTATGACAGAAAACAGTAACATCGATACTTATTATGACAGGTAACAGTAACTTCGATACTAATTCTGGCAGGTAACTGTAACTTCGAGACTAATTATGACAGGTACCGGTAACTTCGTTACTAATTATGACAAGTAAATGTAATTTCGATACAAATTATGGCACGTAACTGTAATTTCGATACTAATTATGGCAGGTAACTGTAACTTCGATACTAATTATGACAAGTAACTCTAACTTCATTACAAATTATGACAAGTAACTGTAATTTCGATACAAATTATGGCAGGTAACTGTAACATCATAACTAATTATGGCAGGTAACTGTAATTTCGATACAAATTAAGGCAGGTAACAGTAACTTCGATAATAATTATGACAGGTAACTGCAACTTCGATACTAATTATGGCAGGTAACTGTAATTTCAATAATAATTATGGCACGTAACTGTAATTTCGATAATAATTATGACAGGTAACTGTAACTTCGTTACTAATTATGGCAGGTAACTGTAATTTCGTTACTAATTATGACAAGTAACTGTAGCTTCGATACTAATTATGACAGGCAACTGTAACTTCGTTACTAATTATGACAAGAAACTGTAATTTCGATACAAATTATGGCAGGTAACTGTAACTTCGATACAAATTATGACAGGTAACAGTAACTTCGATACTAATTATGACAGAAAACAGTAACTTCGATACTTATTATGACAGGTAACAGTAACTTCGATACTAATTATGGCAGGTAACTGTAACTTCGATACTAATTATGACAGGTAACTGTAACTTCGTTACAAATTATGACAAGTAACTGTAATTTCGATACAAATTATTGCAGGTAACTGTAACTTCGATACTATTTATGACAGGTAACAGTTACTTCGATACTAATTATGACAAGTAACAGTAACTTCGATACTAATTATGACAGGTAACTGTTACTTCGAAACTAATTATGACAGGTAACTGTAACATCGTTACTAATTATGACAAGTAACTGTAATTTCGATACAAATTATGGCAGGTAACTGTAACTTCGATATTAATTATGACAGGTTACAGTAACCTCGATACAAATTATGACAAGTAAGTGTATCTTCGATACTAATTATGACTAGTAACTCTAACTTCGTTACTAATTAGGACAAGTAACTGTAATTTTGATAAATAATTATGGCAGGTAACTGTAACTTCGATACTAATTATGACAGGTAACAGTAACTTCAATACTTATTATGACAGGTAACCGTAACTTCGTTACTAATTATGACAAGTAACTGTAATTTCGATACTAATTATGGCAGGTAACTGTTACATCGTTACTAATTATGAAAAGTAACTGTAATTTCGATACAAATTATGGCAGGTAACTGTAACTTCGATACAAATTATGACAGGTAACAGTAACTTCGATACTAATTATGACAGGTAACTGTAACTTCGTTACTAATTATGACAAGTAACAGTAATTTCGATACAAATTATGGCACGTAACTGAAATTTCGATACCAATTATGACAGGTAACTGTAGCTTCGATACTAATTATGACAAGTAACTCTAACTTCATTACAAATTATGACAATTAACTGTAATTTCGATACATATTATGGCAGGTAACTGTAACTTCGTTACTAAATATGGCAGGTAACTGTTATTTCGATACAAATTATGGCAGGTAACAGTAACATCGATAATAATTATGACAGGTAACTGTAACTTCGATACTAATTATGGCAGGTAACTGTAATTTCGATAATAATTACGGCACGTAACTGTAATTTCGATAATAATTATGACAGGTAACTGTAACTTCGTTACTAATTATGGCAGGTAACTGTAATTTCGTTACTAATTATGACAAGTAACTGTAGCTTCGATACTAATTATGACAGGTAACGGTAACTTCGTTGCTAATTATGCCAAGAAACTGTAATTTCGATACAAATGATGGCTGGTAACTGTAACTTCGATACTAATTATGACAGGTAACAGTAACTTCGATACTAATTATGACAGAAAACAGTAACTTCGATACTTATTATGACAGGTAACAGTAACTTCGATACTAATTATGGCAGGTAACTGTAATTTCGATACAAATTATGGCAGGTTACTGTAACTTCGTTACTAATTATGACAAGTAACGGTTATTTCGATACAAATTATGGCAGGTAACAGTTACTTCGATACAAATTATGACGGGTAACAGTAACTTCGATACTAATTATGACAAGTTACTGTAACTTCATTACAAATTATGACAATTAACTGTAATTTCGATACATATTATGGCAGGTAACTGTAACTTAGTTACTAATTATGGCAGGTAACTGTTATTTCGATACAAATTATGGCAGGTAACAGTAATTTCGATACAAATTATGGCACGTAACTGTAATTTCGATACCAATTATGACAGGTAACTGTAGCTTCGATACTAATTATGACAAGTAACTCTAACTTCATTACAAATTATGACAATTAACTGTAATTTCGATACATATTATGGCAGGTAACTGTATCTTCGTTACTAATTATGGCAGGTAACTGTTATTTCGATACAATATATGGCAGGTAACAGTAACTTCGATAATAATTATGACAGGTAACTGTAACTTCGATACTAATTATGGCAGGTAACTGTAATTTCGATAATAATTACGGCACGTAACTGTAATTTCGATAATAATTATGACAGGTAACTTTAACTTCGTTACTAATTATGGCAGGTAACTGTAATTTCGTTACTAATTATGACAAGTAACTGTAGCTTCGATACTAATTATGACAGGTAACGGTAACTTCGTTGCTAATTATGCCAAGAAACTGTAATTTCGATACAAATTATGGCAGGTAACTGTAACTTCGATACTAATTATGACAGGTAACAGTAACTTCGATACTAATTATGACAGAAAACAGTAACTTCGATTCTTATTATGACAGGTAACAGTAACTTCGATACTAATTATGGCAGGTAACTGTAATTTCGATACAAATTATGGCAGGTAACTGTAACTTCGTAACTAATTATGACAAGTAACAGTAATTTCGATACAAATTATGGCACGTAACTGTAATTTCGATACAAATTATGGCAGGTGACAGTAACTTTGATACTAATTATGACAAGTTACAGTAACTTCGATACTAATTAAGACAGAAAACAGTAACTTCGATACTTATTATGACAGGTAACAGTAACTTCGATACTAATTATGGCAGTTAACTGTAACTTCGATACTAATTATGACAGGTACCTGTTACTTCGTTACTAATTATGACAAGTAACTGTAATTTCGTTACAAATTATGGCACGTAACTGTAATTTCGATACTAATTATGACAGGTAACTGTAACTTCGATACTATTTATAACAAGTAACTCTAACTTCATTACAAATTATGACAAGTAACTGTAATTTCGATACAAATTATGGCAGGTTACTGTAACTTCGTTACTAATTATGGCAGGTAACTGTAATTTCGATACAAATTATGGCAGGTAACAGTAACTTCGATAATAATTATGACAGGTAACAGCAACTTCGATACTAATTATGGCAGGTAACTGTAATTTCGATAATAATTATGGCACGTAACTGTAATTTCGATAATAATTATGACAGGTAACTGTAACTTCGTTACTAATTATGACAAGTAACTGTAGCTTCGATACTAATTATGACAGGTAACTGTAACTTCGTTACTAATTATGACAAGAAACTGTAATTGCGATACAAATTATGGCAGGTAACTGTAACTTCGATACTAATTATGACAGGTAACAGTAACTTGGATACTAATTATGACAGAAAACAGTAACTTCGATACTTATTATGAAAGGTAACAGTAACTTCGATACTAATTATGGCAGGTAACTGTAACTTCGATACTAATTATGACAGGTAACAGAAACTTCGATACTAATTATGACAAGTAACTGTATCTTCGATTCTAATTATGACAGGTAACTGTAACTTAGATACTAATTATGACAAGTAACTCTAACTTCATTACAAATTATGACAAGTAACTGTAATATCGATACAAATTATGGCAGGTAACTGTAACTTCGATGACAGGTAACTGTAACTTCGATACTTATTAAGACACGTAACTGTAATTTCGATACAAATTAGGGCAGGTAACTGTAACTTCGATACTTATTATGACAGGTAACAGTAACTTCGATAGTAATGATGACAAGTAACAGTAACTTCGATACTAATTATGACAAGTAACTGTAATTTCGATACTAATTATGACAGGCAACTGTAATTTCGATACTAATTATGACAGGTAACTGTAACTTCGATACTAATTATGACAGGTAACTGTAACTTCGATATTAATTATGACAAGTAACTGTAACTTCGTTACTAATTATGACAAGTAACTGTAATTTCGATACAAATAATGGCAGGTAACTGTAACTTCGATACTATTTATGACAGGAAAAAGTAACTTCAATACTAATTATGACAGGTAACTGTAACTTCGCTACTAATTATGACAAGTAGCTGTAATTTCGAAACAAATTATGACAGGTAACTGTAACTTCGTTAATAATTATGACAAGTAACTGTAATTTCGATACAAATTATGGCAGGTCACAGTAACTTCGATACTAATTAAGACAAGTAACTGTAATTTCGATACTAATTATGACATGTAACTGTTACTTCGATATTAATTATGACAAGTAACTGTAACTTCGTTACTAATTATGACAAGTAACTGTTATTTCGATACAAATTATGGCACGTAACTGTAATTTAGATACTAATTATGGCAGGTGACAGTAACTTCGATACTAATTATGACATTTTACAGTAACTTCGATACTAATTATGACAGAAAACAGTAACTTCGATACTTATTATGACAGGTAACAGTATCTTCGATACTAATTATGGCAGGTAACTGTAACATCGATACTAATTATGGCAGGTAACTGTAATTTCGACAATAATTATGGCACGTAAGTGTAATTTCGATAATAATTATGACAGGTAACTGTAACATCGTTACTAATTATGGCAGGTAACTGTAATTTCGTTACTAATTATGACAAGTAACTGTAGCTTCGATACAAATTATGGCAGGTAACTGTAACTTCGATACTAATGATGACAGAAAACAGTAACTTCGATACTAATTATGGCAGGTAACAGTAACTTCGATACTAATTATGGCAGGTAACTGTAAGTTCGATACTAATTATGACAGTTAACTGTAACTTCGTTACTAATTGTGACAAGTAACTGTAATTTTGATACAAATCTTGGCAGATAACAGTAACTTCGATACTAATTATAACAGGTAACAGTAACTTCGATACTAATTATGAAAAGTTACTGTAACTTCAATACTAATTATGACAGGTAACTGCAACTTCGTTACTAATTATGACAAGTAACTGTTATTTCGATACAAATTATGGCACGTAACTGTAATTTCGATACTAATTATGGCAGGTGACAGTAACTTCGATACTAATTATGACAAGTTACAGTAACTTCGATACTAATTATGACAGAAAACAGTAACTTCGATACTTATTATGACAGGTAACAGTAACTTCGATACTAATTATGGCAGGTAACTGTAACTTCGAGACTAATTATGACAGGTACCGGTAACTTCGTTACTAATTATGACAAGTAAATGTAATTTCGATACAAATTATGGCACGTAACTGTAATTTCGATACTAATTATGACAGGTAACTGTAACTTCGATACTAATTATGACAAGTAACTCTAACTTCATTACAAATTATGACAAGTAACTGTAATTTCGATACAAATTATGGCAGGTAACTGTAACTTCATTACTAATTATGGCAGGTAACTGTAATTTCGATACAAATTATGGCAGGTAACAGTAACTTCGATAATAATTATGACAGGTAACTGCAACTTCGATACTAATTATGGCAGGTAACTGTAATTTCGATAATAATTATGGCACGTAACTGTAATTTCGATAATAATTATGACAGGTAACTGTAACTTCGTTACTAATTATGGCAGGTAACTGTAATTTCGTTATTAATTATGACAAGTAACTGTAGCTTCGATACTAATTATGACAGGTAACTGTAACTTCGTTACTAATTATGACAAGAAACTGTAATTTCGATACAAATTATGGCAGGTAACTGTAACTTCGATACAAATTATGACAGGTAACAGTAACTTCGATACTAATTATGACAGAAAACAGTAACTTCGATACTTATTATGACAGGTAACAGTAACTTCGATACTAATTATGGCAGGTAACTGTAACTTCGATACTAATTATGACAGGTAACTGTAACTTCGTTACAAATTATGACAAGTAACTGTAATTTCGATACAAATTATTGCAGGTAACTGTAACTTCGATACTATTTATGACAGGTAACAGTTACTTCGATACTAATTATGACAAGTAACAGTAACTTCGATACTAATTATGACAGGTAACTGTAACTTCGAAACTAATTATGACAGGTAACTGTAACATCGTTACTAATTATGACAAGTAACTGTAATTTCGATACAAATTATGGCAGGTAACTGTAACTTCGATATTAATTATGACAGGTTACAGTAACCTCGATACTAATTATGAAAGGTAAGTGTATCTTCGATACTAATTATGACGGGTAACTGTAACTTCGATACTAATTATGACTAGTAACTCTAACTTCGTTACTAATGAGGACAAGTAACTGTAATTTTGATAAATAATTATGGCAGGTAACTGTAACTTCGATACTAATTATGACAGGTAACAGTAACTTCAATACTTATTATGACAGGTAACCGTAACTTCGTTACTAATTATGACAAGTAACTGTAATTTCGATACTAATTATGGCAGGTAACTGTTACATCGTTACTAATTATGAAAAGTAACTGTAATTTCGATAAAAATTATGGCAGGTAACTGTAACTTCGATACAAATTATGACAGGTAACAGTAACTTCGATACTAATTATGACAGGTAACAGTAACTTCGTTACTAATTATGACAAGTAACTGTAATTTCGATACAAATTATGACAGGTAACTGTAACTTCGTTACTAATTATGACAAGTAACAGTAATTTCGATACAAATTATGGCACGTAACTGTAATTTCGATACCAATTGTGACAGGTAACTGTAGCTTCGATACTAATTATGACAAGTAACTCTAACTTCATTACAAATTATGACAATTAACTGTAATTTCGATACATATTATGGCAGGTAACTGTAACTTCGTTACTAATTATGGCAGGTAAGTGTTATTTCGATACAAATTATGGCAGGTAACAGTAACTTCGATAATAATTATGACAGGTAACTGTAACTTCGATACTAATTATGGCAGGTAACTGTAATTTCGATAATAATTACTGCACGTAACTGTAATTTCGATAATAATTATGACAGGTAACTGTAACTTCGTTACTAATTATGGCAGGTAACTGTAATTTCGTTACTAATTATGACAAGTAACTGTAGCTTCGATACTAATTATGACAGGTAACGGTAACTTCGTTGCTAATTATGCCAAGAAACTGTAATATCGATACAAATTATGGCAGGTAACTGTAACTTCGATACTAATTATGACAGGTAACAGTAACTTCGATACTAATTATGACAGAAAACAGTAACTTCGATACTTATTATGACAGGTAACAGTAACTTCGATACTAATTATGGCAGGTAACTGTAATTTCGATACAAATTATGGCAGGTAACTGTAACTTCGTTACTAATTATGACAAGTAACTGTAATTTCGATACAAATTATGGCAGGTAACAGTTACTTCGATACTAATTATGACAGGTAACAGTAACTTCGATACTAATTATGACAAGTTACTGTAACTTCGATAGTATTTATGACAGGTAACTGTAACTTCGTTACTAATTATGACTAGTAACTAATATTTCGATACAAATTATGGCACGTAACTGTAATTTCGATACTAATTACGGCAGGTGACCGTAACTTCGATACTAATTATGACAAGTAACTGTAACTTCGAAACTAATTATGACAGGTAACTGTAACATCGATAATAATTATGACAGGTAACAGAAACTTCGATACTAATTATGACAAGTAACTGTATCTTCGATACAAATTATGACAGGTAACTGTAACTTCGATACTAATTATGACAAGTAACTCTAACTTCATTACAAATTATGACAAGTAACTGTAATTTCGATACAAATTATGGCAGGTAACTGTAACTTCGGTGACAGGTAACTGTAACTTCGATACTTATTAAGACAAGTAACTGTAATTTCGATACAAATTATGGCAGGTAACTGTAACATCGATACTTATTATGACAGGTAACAGTAACTTCGATAGTAATGATGACAAGTAACAGTAACTTCGATACTAATTATGACAAGTAACTGTAATTTCGATACTAATTATGACAGGTAACTGTAATTTCGATACTAATTATGACAGGTAACTGTAACTTCGATACTAATTATGACAGGTAACTGTAACTTCGATACTAATTATGACAAGTAACTGTAACTTCGTTACTTATTATGACAAGTAACTGTACTTTCGATACAAATTTTGGCAGGTTACTGTAACTTCGATATTAATTATGACAAGTAACTGTAACTTCGTTACTAATTATGACAAGTAACTGTAATTTCGATACAAATTATGGCAGGTCACAGTAACTTCGATACTAATTTAGACAGGTAACTGTAACATCGATACTAATTATGACAAGGAACTGTAATTTCGATACAAATTATGACAGGTAACAGTAACTTCGATACTAATTATGACAGGTAAATGTAACTTCCTTACTAATTATGACAAGTTACTGTAATTTCGATACTAATTATGACAGGTAACTGTAACTTCGATATTAATTATGACAAGTAACGGTAACTTCGTCACTAATTATGAGAAGTAACTGTAATTTCGATACAAATTATGGCAGGTAACTGTAACTTCGATACTATTTATGACAGGAAAAAGTAACTTCAATACTAATTATGACAGGTAACTGTAACTTCGCAACAAATTATGACAAGTAACTGTAATTTCGAAACAAATTATGACAGGTAACTGTAACTTCGTTAATAATTATGACAAGTAACTGTAATTTCGATACAAATTATGGCAGGTCACAGTAACTTCGATACTAATTTAGACAGGTAACTGTAACATCGATATTAATTATGACAAGGAACTGTAATTTCGATACAAATTATGACAGGTAACAGTAACTTCGATACTAATTATGACAGGTTACTGTAACTTCCTTACTAATTATGACAAATAACTGTAATTTCGATACAAATTATGGCAGGTAACTGTAACTTCGTTACTAATTATGGCAGGTAACTGTAATTTCGATACAAATTATGGCAGGTAACAGTTACTACGATACTAATTATGACAGGTAACTGTAACTCCGATACTAATTATGACAAGTAACTCTAACTTCGTTACTAATTATGACAAATAACTGTAATTTTGATAAAAAATTATGGCAGGTAATTGTAACTTCGTTACTAATTATGAGAAGTAACTGTAATTTCGATACAAATTATGGCAGGTAACTGTAACATCGAGACTAATTATGACAGGTAACAGTAACTTCGATATTAATTATGACAAGTAACAGTTGCTTCGATACTAATTATGACAAGTAACTGTAATTTCGAAACTAATTATGACAGGTAACTGTAACATCGTTACTAATTATGACAAGTAACTGTAATTTCGATACAAATTATGGCAGGTAACTGTAACTTCGATACTATTTATGACAGGAAAAAGTAACTTCAATACTAGTTATGACAGGTAACGGTAACTCCGATACTAATTATGACAAGTAACTCTAACTTCGTTACTAATTATGACAAATAACTGTAATTTTGATAAAAAATTATGGCAGGTAATTGTAACTTCGATACTAATTATGGCATGTAACAGTAACTTCGGTACTAATTATGACAGGTAACTGTAACTTCGTTACTAATTATGACAAGTAACTGTAATTTCGATACTAATTATTGCTGGTAACTGTAACTTCGTTACTAATTATGACAAGTAACAGTAACTTCGATACTAATTATGACAAGTTACTGTAACTTCGATACTAATAATGACAGGTAACTGCAACTTCGTTACTAATTATGACAAGTAACCGTTATTTCGATACAAATTATGGCACGTAACTGTAATTTCGATACTAATTATGGCAGGTGACAGTAACATTGATACTAATTATGACAAGTTACAGTAACTTCGATACTAATTATGACAGAAAATAGTAACTTCGATACTTATTATGACAGGTAACAGTAACTTCGATACTAATTATGGCAGGTAACAGTAACTTCGATACTAATTATGACAGGTACCTGTAACTTCGTTACTAATTATGACAAGTAACTGTAATTTCGATACAAATTATGGCACGTAACTGTAATTTCGATACTAATTATGACAGATAACTGTAACTTCGATACTAATTATGACAAGTAACTCTATCTTCATTACAAATTATGACAAGTAACTGTAATATCGATACAAATTATGGCAGGTAACTGTAACTTCGTTACTAATTATGGCAGGTAACTGTAATTTCGATACAAATTATGGCAGGTAACAGTAACTTCGATAATAATTATGACAGGTAACTGCAACTTCGATACTAATTATGGCAGGTAACTGTAATTTCGATAATAATTATGGCAGGTAACTGTAATTTCGATAATAATTATGACAGGTAACTGTAACTTCGTTACTAATTATGGCAGGTAACTGTAATTTCGTTACTAATTATGACAAGTAACTGTATCGTCGATACTAATTATGACAGGAAACTGTATCTTCGTTACTAATTATGACAAGAAACTGTAATTTCGATACAAATTATGGCAGGAAACTGTAACATCGATACTAATTATGACAGGTAACAGTAACTTCGATACTAATTATGACAGAAAACAGTAATTTCGATACTTATTATGACAGGTAACAGTAACTTCGATACTAATTATGGCAGGTAACTGTAACTTCGATACTAATTATGACAGGTAACTGTAACTCCGTTACAAATTATGACAAGTAACTGTAATTTCGATACAAATTATTGCAGGTAACTGTAACTTCGATACTATTTATGACAGGTAACAGTTACTTCGATACTAATTATGACAAGTAACAGTAACTTCGATACTAATTATGACAGGTAACTGTAACCTCGAATCTAATTATGACAGGTAACTGTAACATCGTTACTAATTATGACAAGTAACTGTTATTTCGATACAAATTATGGCAGGTAACTGTAACTACGATGTAAATTATGACAGGTTACAGTAACCTCGATACTAATTATGACAAGTAAGTGTATCTTCGATACTAATTATGACGCGTAACTGTAACTTCGATACTAATTATGACTAGTAACTCTAACTTCGTTACTAATTAGGACAAGTAACTGTAATTTTGATAAAAAATTATGGCAGGTAACTGTAACTTCGATACTAATTATGACAGGTAACAGTTACTTCAATACTTATTATGACAGGTAACTGTAACTTCGTTACTAATTATGACAGGTATTTGTAACTTCGATATTAATTATGACAAGTAACTGTAACTTCGTTACTAATTATGACAAGTAACTGTAATTTCGATATAAATAATGGCAGGTAACTGTAACTTCGATACTATTTATGACAGGAAAAAGTAACTTCAATACTAATTATGACAGGTAACTGTAACTTCGCTACTAATTATGACAAGTAGCTGTAATTTTGAAACAAATTATGACTGGTAACTGTAACTTCGATATTAATTATGACAAGTAACTGTAACTTCGTTACTAATTATGACAAGTAACTGTAATTTCGATACAAATTATGGCAGGTCACAGTAACTTCGATACTAATTTAGACAGGTAACTGTAACTTCGATACTAATTATGACAAGTAACTCTAACTTCATTACAAATTATGACAAGTAACTGTAATTTCGATACACATTATGGCTGGTAACTGTAACTTCGTTACTAATTATGGCAGGTAACTGTAATTTCGATACAAATTATGGCAGGTGACAGTAACTTCGATAATAATTATGACAGGTAACTGTAACTTCGATACTAAATATGGCAGGTAACTGTAATTTCGATAATAATTATGGCAGGTAACTGTAACTTCGATACTAATTATGACAGGTAACAGTAACTTCGATACTAATTATGACAGAAAACAGTAACTTCGATACTTATTATGACAGGTAACAGTAACTTCGATACTAATTATGGCAGGTAACTGTAATTTCGATACAAATTATGGCAGGTAACTGTAACTTCGTTACTAATTATGACAAGTAACTGTAATTTCGATACAAATTATGGCAGGTAACAGTAACTTCGATACTAATTATGACAGGTTACAGTAACTTCAATACTAATTATGACAAGTTACTGTAACTTCGATACTAATTATGGCAGGTAACTGTAATTTCGATACAAATTATGGCAGGTAAATGTAACTTCGATACTAATTATGACAGGTAACAGTAACTTCGATACTAATTATGACAGAAAACAGTAACTTCGATACTTATTATAACAGGTAACAGTAACTTCGATACTAATTATGGCAGGTAACTGTAATTTCGAAACAAATTATGGCAGGTAACAGTAACTTCGATACTAATTATGACAGGTTACAGTAACTTCGATACTAATTATGACTAGTTACTGTAAATTCGAAACTAATTATGACAGGTAACTGTAACATCGTTACTTATTATGACAAGTAACTGTAATTTCGATACAAATTTTGGCAGGTAACTGTAACTTCGATATTAATTATGACAAGTAACTGTAACTTCGTTACTAATTATGACAAGTAACTGTAATTTCGATACAAATAATGGCAGGTAACTGTAACTTCGATACTATTTATGACAGGAGAAAGTAACTTCAATACTAATTATGACAGGTAAATGTAACTTCGCTACTAATTATGACATGTAGCTGTAATTTCGAAACAAATTATGACAGGTAACTGTAACTTCGTTAATAATTATGACAAGTAACTGTAATTTCGATACAAATTATGGCAGGTCACAGTAACTTCGATACTAATTAAGACAGGTAACTGTAACATCGATACTAATTATGACAAGGAACAGTAATTTCGAAACAAATTATGACAGGTAACAGTAACTTCGAAACTAATTATGACAGGTAACTGTAACTTCTTTTCTAATTATGACAAGTAACTGTAATTTCGATACTAATTATGACATGTAACTGTTACTTCGATATTAATTATGACAAGTAACTGTAACTTCGTTACTAATTATGAGAAGTAACTGAAATTTCGATACGAATTATGGCAGGTAACTGTAACTTCGAGACTAATTATGACAGGTAACAGTAACTTCAATACTAATTATGACAAGTAACAGTTGCTTCGATACTAATTATGACTAGTAACAGTAACTTCGAAACTAATTATGTCAGGTAACTGTAACATCGTTACTTATTATGACAAGTAACTGTAATTTCGATACAAATTATGCCAGGTAACTGTAACTTCGATACTAATTATGACTGGTAACAGTAACTTCGATACTAATTATGACAAGTAACTGTAACTTAGATACTAATTATGACAGGTAACAGTAACTTCGATACTAATTATGACAAGTAACTCTAACTTCATTACAAATTATGACAATGAACTGTAATTTCGATACAAATTAAGGCAGGTAACTGTTACTACGATACTAATTATGACAGGTAAATGTAACTCCTATACTAATTATGACAAGTAACTCTAACTTCATTACAAATTATGACAAGTAACTGTAATTTCGATACAAATTATGGCAGGTAACAGTAACTTCGATACTTATTATGACAGGTAACAGTAACTTCGATACTAATTATGACAGAAAACAGTAACTTCGATACTTATTATGGCTGGTAACTGTAACTTCGTTACTAATTATGACAAGTAACTGTAATTTCGATACAAATTATGGCAGGTAACTGTAACGTCGTTACTAATTATGGCAGGTAACTGTATTTTCGATACTAATTTTGACAGGTAACTGTAACTCCGTTACAAATTATGACAAGTAACTGTAATTTCGATACAAATTTTTGCAGGTAACTGTAACTTCGATACTATTTATGACAGGTAACAGTTACTTCGATACTAATTATGACAAGTAACAGTAACTTCGATACTAATTATGACAGGTAACTGTAACTTCGAAACTAATTATGACAGGTAACTGTAACATCGTTACTAATTATGACAAGTAACTGTTATTTCGATACAAATTATGGCAGGTAACTGTAACTTCGATACAAATTATGACAGGTAACAGTAACTTCGATACTAATTATGACAGGTAACAGTAACTTCGTTACTAATTATGACAAGTAACTGTAATTTTGATACAAATTATGAGAGGTAACTGTGATTTCGTTACTAATTATGACAAGTAACTGTAATTTCGATACAAATTATGGCACGTAACTGTAATTTCGATACTAATTATGACAGGTAACTGTAACTTCGATACTAATTATGACAAGTAACTCTAACTTCATTACAAATTATGACAAGTAATTGTAATTTCGATACAAATTATGGCAGGTAACTGTAACTTCGTTACTAATTATGGCAGGTAACTGTAATTTCGATACAAATTATGGCAGGTAACAGTAACTTCGATAATAATTATGACAGGTAACTGTAACTTCGATACTAAATATGGCAGGTAACTGTAATTTCGATAATAATTATGGCACGTAACTGTAATTTCTATAATAATTATGACAGGTAACTGTAACTTCGTTACTAATTATGGCAGGTAACTGTAATTTCGTTACTAATTATGACAAGTTACTGTAGCTTCGATACTAATTATGACAGGTAACTGTAACTTCGTTGCTAATTATGACAAGAAACTGTAATTTCGATACAAATTATGACAGCTAACTGTAACTTCGATACTAATTATGACAGGTAACAGTAACTTCGATACTAATTATGACAGAAAACAGTAACTTCGATACTTATTATGACAGGTAACAGTAACTTCGATACTAATTATGGCAGGTAACTGTAATTTCGATACAAATTATGGCAGGTAACTGCAACTTCGTTACTAATTATGACAAGTAACTGTAATTTCGATACAAATTATGGCAGGTAACAGTAACTTCGATACTAATTATGACAGGTTACAGTAACTCGATACTAATTATGACAAGTTACTGTAACTTCGATACTAATTATGACAGGTAACTGTAACTTCGTTACTAATTATGACAAGTAACTGTTATTTCGATACAAATTATGGCACGTAACTGTAATTTCGATACTAAATATGGCACGTGACAGTAACTTCGATACTAATTATGACAAGTTACAGTAACTTCGATACTAATTATGACAGAAAACAGTAACTTCGATACTTATTATGACAAGTAACAGTAACTTCGGTACTAATTATGGCAGGTAACTGTAACTTCGATACTAATTATGACAGGTAACTGTAACTTCGTTACTAATTATGAAAAGTAACTGTAGTTTCGATACAAATTATGGCATTTAACTGTAATTTCGATACCAAATATGACAGGTAACTGTAACTCCGATACTAATTATGACAAGTAACTCTAACTTCGTTACTAATTATGACAAATAACTGTAATTTTGATAAAAAATTATGGCAGGTAATTGTAACTTCGTTACTAATTATGAGAAGTAACTGTAATTTCGATACAAATTATGGCAGGTAACTGTAACATCGAGACTAATTATGACAGGTAACAGTAACTTCGATATTAATTATGACAAGTAACAGTTGCTTCGATACTAATTATGACAAGTAACTGTAACTTCGAAACTAATTATGACAGGTAACTGTAACATCGTTACTAATTATGACAAGTAACTGTAATTTCGATACAAATTATGGCAGGTAACTGTAACTTCGATACTATTTATGACAGGAAAAAGTAACTTCAATACTAATTATGACAGGTAACGGTAACTCCGATACTAATTATGACAAGTAACTCTAACTTCGTTACTAATTATGACAAATAACTGTAATTTTGATAAAAAATTATGGCAGGTAATTGTAACTTCGATACTAATTATGGCATGTAACAGTAACTTCGGTACTAATTATGACAGGTAACTGTAACTTCGTTTCTAATTACGACAAGTAACTGTAATTTCGATACTAATTATGGCTGGTAACTGTAACTTCGTTACTAATTATGACAAGTAACAGTAACTTCGATACTAATTATGACAAGTTACTGTAACTTCGAAACTAATAATGACAGGTAACTGCAACTTCGTTACTAATTATGACAAGTAACCGTTATTTCGATACAAATTATGGCACGTAACTGTAATTTCGATACTAATTATGGCAGGTGACAGTAACATTGATACTAATTATGACAAGTTACAGTAACTTCGGTACTAATTATGACAGAAAATAGTAACTTCGATACTTATTATGACAGGTAACAGTAACTTCGATACTAATTATGGCAGGTAACAGTAACTTCGATACTAATTATGACAGGTACCTGTAACTTCGTTACTAATTATGACAAGTAACTGTAATTTCGATACAAATTATGGCACGTAACTGTAATTTCGATACTAATTATGACAGATAACTGTAACTTCGATACTAATTATGACAAGTAACTCTATCTTCATTACAAATTATGACAAGTAACTGTAATATCGATACAAATTATGGCAGGTAACTGTAACTTCGTTACTAATTATGGCAGGTAACTGTAATTTCGATACAAATTATGGCAGGTAACAGTAACTTCGATAATAATTATGACAGGTAACTGCAACTTCGATACTAATTATGGCAGGTAACTGTAATTTCGAGGGTGCCTCCGTGGCTTAGGCGGCAGCACGCTGGCCTCTCACCGCTGGGTCCGTGGTTCAAATCCCGATCACTCCATGTGAGATCTGTGCTGGACAAAACGGAGGCAGACAGGTTTTTCTCCGGGTACTCCGGTTTTCCCTGTCAACATTTCATTCCAGCAACACTCTCCACTATCATTTCATTTCATCTGTCATTCATTTAACCATTGCCCCAGAGGAGTGCGTCAGGCCTCGGCAGCCGGCACAGTTCATATCCTCGCCGCTAGATAGGGGCTTCATTCATTCCATTCCTGACCCGGTCGGAGACTGGAAGCAGGCTGTGGATTTTCATTTCAACTGTAATTTCGATAATAATTATGGCACGTAACTGTAATTTCTATAATAATTATGACAGGTAACTGTAACTTCGTTACTAATTATGGCAGGTAACTGTAATTTCGTTACTAATTATGACAAGTAACTGTATCTTCGATACTAATTATGACAGGAAACTGTATCTTCGTTACTAATTATGACAAGAAACTGTAATTTCGATACAAATTATGGCAGGAAACTGTAACATCGATACTAATTATGACAGGTAACAGTAACTTCGATACTAATTATGACAGAAAACAGTAACTTCGATACTTATTATGACAGGTAACAGTAACTTCGATACTAATTATGGCAGGTACCTGTAACTTCGATACTAATTATGACAGGTAACTGTAACTCCGTTACAAATTATGACAAGTAACTGTAATTTCGATACAAATTATTGCAGGTAACTGTAACTTCGATACTATTTATGACAGGTAACAGTTACTTCGATACTAATTATGACAAGTAACAGTAACTTCGATACTAATTATGACAGGTAACTGTATTTTCGAAACTAATTATGACAGGTAACTGTAACATCGTTACTAATTATGACAAGTAACTGTTATTTCGATACAAATTATGGCAGGTAACTGTAACTACGATATTAATTATGACAGGTTACAGTAACCTCGATACTAATTATGACAAGTAAGTGTATCTTCGATACTAATTATGACGGGTAACTGTAACTTCGATACTAATTATGACTAGTCACTCTAACTTCGTTACTAATTAGGACAAGTAACTGTAATTTTGATATAAAATTATGGCAGGTAACTGTAACTTCGATACTAATTATGACAGGTAACAGTAACTTCAATACTTATTATGACAGGTAACTGTAACTTCGTTACTAATTATGACAAGTAACTGTAATTTCGATACTAATTATGGCAGGTAACTGTAACATCGTTACTAATTATGAAAAGTAACTGTAATTTTGATACAAATTATGGCAGGTAACTGTAACTTCGATACAAATTATGGCAGGTAACAGTAACTTCGATACTAATTATGACAGGTGACAGTAACTTCGTTACTAATTATGACAAGTAACTTTAATTTTGATACAAATTATGACAGGTTACTGTAACTTCGTTACTAATTATGACAAGTAACTGTAATTTCGATACAAATTATGGCACGTAACTGTAATTTCGATAATAATTATGACAGGTAACTGTAACTTCGATACTAATTATGACAAGTAACTCTAACTTCATTACAAATTATGACAAGTAACTGGAATTTCGATACAAATTATGGCAGGTAACTGTAACTTCGTTACTAATTATGGCAGGTAACTGTAATTTCGATACAAATTATGGCAGGTAACAGTAACTTCGATAATAATAATGACAGGTAACTGTAACTTCGATACTAAATATGGCAGGTAACTGTAATTTCGATAATAATTATGGCACGTAACTGTAATTTCGATAATAATTATGACAGGTAACTGTAACTTCGTTACTAATTATGGCAGGTAATTGTAATTTCGTTACTAATTATGACAAGTAACTGTATCTTCGATACTAATTATGACAGGTAACTGTAACTTCGTTACTAATTATGACAAGAAACTGTAATTTCGATACAAATTATGACAGGTAACTGTAACTTCGTTACTAATTATGACAAGTAACTGTAATTTCGATAAAAATTATGGCACGTAGCTGTAATTTCGACACTAATTATGACAGGTAACTGTAACTTCGATACTAATTATGACAAGTAACTCTAACTTCATTACAAATTATGACAAGTAACTGTAATTTCGATACAAATTATGGCTGGTAACTGTAACTTCGATACAAATTATGGCAGGTAACAGTAACTTCGATAATAATTATGACAGGTAACTGTAACTTCGATACTAATTATGGCAGGTAACTGTAATTTCGATAATAATTATGGCACGTAACTGTAATTTCGATAATAATTATGACAGGTAACTGTAACTTCGTTACTAATTATGGCAGGTAACTGTAATTTCGTTACTAATTATGACAAGTAACTGTAGCTTCGATACTAATTATGAGAGGTAACTGTAACTTCGTTGCTAATTATGACAAGAAACTGTAATTTCGATACAAATTATGGCAGGTTACTGTAACTTCGATACTAATTATGACAGGTAACAGTAACTTCGATACTAATTATGACAGAAAACAGTAACTTCGATACTTATTATGACAGGTAACAGTAACTTCGATACTAGTTATGGCAGGTAACTGTAATTTCGATACAAATTATGGCAGGTAACTGTAACTTCGTTACTAATTATGACAAGTAACTGTAATTTCGATACAAATTATGGCAGGTAACAGTAACTTCGATACTAATTATGACAGGTTACAGTAACTTCGATACTAATTATGACAAGTTACCGTAACTTCGATACTAATTATGACAGGTAACTGTAACTTCGTTACTAATTATGACAAGTAACTGTTATTTCGATACAAATTATGGCACGTAACTGTAATTTCGATACTAAATATAGCAGGTGACAGTAACTTCGATACTAATTATGACAAGTTACAGTAACTTCGATACTAATTATGACAGAAAACAGTAACTTCGATACTTATTATGACAAGTAATAGTAACTTCGATACTAATTATGGCAGGTAACTGTAACTTCGATACTAATTATGACAGGTAACTGTAACTTCGTTACTAATTATGACAAGTAACTGTAATTTCGATACAAATTATGGAATTTACCTGTAATTTCGATACTAAATATGACAGGTAACTGTAACTTCGATACTAATTATGACAAGTAACTCTAACTTCATTTCAAATTATGACAAGTAACTGTAATTTCGATACAAATTATGGCAGGTAACTGTAACTTCGTTACTAATTATGGCAGGTAACTGTAATTACGATACAAATTATGGCAGGTAACAGTAACATCGATAATAATTATGACAGGTAACTGTAACTTCGATACTAATTATGGCAGGTAACTGTAATTTCGATAATAATTATCGCAGGTAAGTGTAATTTCGATAATAATTATGACAGGTAACTGTAACTTCGTTACTAATTATGGCAGGTAACTGTAATTTCGATACAAATTATGGCAGGTAACAGTAACTTCGATAATAATTATGACAGGTAACTGTAACTTAGTTACTAATTATGACAAGTAACTGTAATTTCGATACAAATAATGGCAGGTAACTGTAACTTCTATACTATTTATGACAGGAAAAAGTAGCTTCAATACTAATTATGACAGGTAACTGTAACTTCGCTACTAATTATGACAAGTAACTGTAATTTCGATACAAATTATGGCAGGTCACAGTAACTTCGATACTAATTAAGACAAATAACTGTAACATCGATACTAATTATGACAAGGAACTGTAATTTCGATACAAATTATGACAGGAAACAGTAACTTCGATACTAATTATGACAGGAAACTGTAACTTCTTTTCTAATTATGACAAGTAACTGTAATTTCGATACTAATTATGACAGGTAACTGTAACTTCGATATTAATTATGACAAGTAACCGTAACTTCGTTACTAATTATGAGAAGTAACTGTAATTTCGATACAATTTATGGCAGGTAACTGTAACTTCGAGACTAATTATGACAGGTAACAGTAACTTCGATACTAATTATGACAAGTAACAGTTGCTTCGATACTAATTATGACAAGTAACTGTAACTTCGAAACTAATTATGACAGGTAACTGTAACATCGTTACTTATTATGACAGGTAAATGTAATTTCGATACAAATTATGGCAGGTAACTGTAACTTCGATACTAATTATGACTGGTAACAGTAACTTCGATACTAATTATGACAAGTAACTGTAAATTAGATACTAATTATGACAGGTAACAGTAACTTCGATACTAATTAT
The DNA here is from genome assembly GCA_946902985.2 of Meconema thalassinum. NCBI lineage: Eukaryota > Metazoa > Arthropoda > Insecta > Orthoptera > Tettigoniidae > Meconema > Meconema thalassinum. Next base: position 1,174,104,876 of record OX336388.2, on the reverse strand, counting down.
GACAAGTAACTCTAACTTCATTACAAATTATGACAAGTAACTGTAATTTAGATACAAACTATGGCAGGTAACTGTAACTTCGTTACTAACTATGGCAGGTAACTGTAATTTCGATACAAATTATGGCAGGTAACTGTTACTACGATACTAATTATGACAGGTAACTGTAACTCCGATACTAATTATGACAAGTAACTCTAACTTCGATACTAATTATGACAAATAATTGTAATTTTGATAAAAAATTATGGCAGGTAATTGTAACTTCGATACTAATTATCACAGGTAACAGTAGCTTCGGTATTAATTATGACAGGTAACTGTAACTTCGTTACTAATTATGGCAAGTAACTGTAATTTCGATACTAATTATGGCTGGTAACTGTAACTTCGTTACTAATTATGACAAGTAACTGTAATTTCGATACAAATTATGGCAGGTAACTGTAACTTCGATACTAATGATGACAGAAAACAGTAACTTCGATACTAATTATGGCGGGTAACAGTAACTTCGATACTAATTATGGCAGGTAACTGTAAGTTCGATACTAATTATGACAGTTAACTGTAACTTCGTTACTAATTTTGACAAGTATCTGTAATTTCGATACAAATTATGGCAGGTAACAGTAACTTCGATACTAATTATGACAGGTAACAGTAACTTCGATACTTATTATGACAAGTTACTGTTACTTCGATACTAATTTTGACAGGTAACTGCAACTTCGTTACTAATTTTGACAAGTAACAGTAATTTCGATACAAATTATGGCAGGTAACTGTAACTTCGATACTAATGATGACAGAAAACAGTAACTTCGATACTAATTATGGCGGGTAACAGTAACTTCGATACTAATTATGGCAGGTAACTGTAAGTTCGATACTAATTATGACAGTTAACTGTAACTTCGTTACTAATTATGACAAGTATCTGTAATTTCGATACAAATTATGGCAGGTAACAGTAACTTCGATACTAATGATGACAGGTAACAGTAACTTCGATGCTAATTATGACAAGTTACTGTTACTTCGATACTAATTATGACAGGTAACTGCAACTTCGATACTAATTATGACAAGTAACTGTTATTTCGATACAAATTATGGCACGTAACTGTAATTTCGATACTAATTATGGCAGGTGACAGTAACTTTGATACTAATTATGACAAGTTACAGTAACTTCGATACTATTTATGACAAGTAACTCTAACTTCATTACAAATTATGACAAGTAACTGTAATTTCGATACAAATTATGGCAGGTAACAGTAACTTCGTTACTAATTATGGCAGGTAACTGTAATTTCGATACAAATTATGGCAGGTAACAGTAACTTCGATAATAATTATGACAGGTAACTGCAACTTCGATACTAATTATGGCAGGTAACTGTAATTTCGATAATAATTATGGCACGTAACTGTAATTTCGATAATAATTATGACAGGTAACTGTAACTTCGTTACTAATTATGGCAGGTAACTGTAATTTCTTTACTAATTATGACAAGTAACTGTATCTTCGATACTAATTATGACAGGAAACTGTATCTTCGTTACTAATTATGACAAGAAACTGTAATTTCGATACAAATTATGGCAGGAAACTGTAACATCGATACTAATTATAACAGGTAAGAGTAACTTCGATACTAATAATGGCAGGTACTTGTAACTTCGATACTAATTATGACAGGTAACTGTAACTCCGTTACAAATTATGACAAGTAACTGTAATTTCGATACAAATTATTGCAGGTAACTGTAACTTCGATACTATTTATGACAGGTAACAGTTACTTCGATACTAATTATGACAAGTAACAGTAACTTCGATACTAATTATGACAGGTAACTGTATTTTCGAAACTAATTATGACAGGTAACTGTAACATCGTTACTAATTATGACAAGTAACTGTTATTTCGATACAAATTATGGCAGGTAACTGTAACTACGATATTAATTATGTCAGGTTACAGTAACCTCGATACTAATTATGACAAGTAAGTGTATCTTCGATATTAATTATGACGGGTAACTGTAACTTCGATACTAATTATGACTAGTAACTCTAACTTCGTTACTAATTAGGACAAGTAACTGTAATTTTGATAAAAAATTATGGCAGGTAACTGTAACTTCGATACTAATTATGACAGGTAACAGTAACTTCAATACTTATTATGACAGGTAACTGTAACTTCGTTACTAATTATGACAAGTAACTGTAATTTCGATACTAATTATGGCAGGTAACTGTAACATCGTTACTAATAATGAAAAGTAACTGTAATTTCGATACAAATTATGGCACGTAACTGTAACTTCAATACAAATTATGACAGGTAACAGTTACTTCGATACTAATTATGACAGGTAACAGTAACTTCGTTACTAATTATGACAAGTAACTGTAATTTCGATACAAATTATGACAGGTAACTGTAACTTCGTTACTAATTATGACAAGTAACTGTAATTTCGATACAAATTATGGCACGTAACTGTAATTTCGATACTAATTATGACAGGTAACTGTAACTTCGATACTAATTATGACAAGTAACTCTAACCTCATTACAAATTATGACAAGTAACTGTAATTTCGATACAAATTATGGCAGGTAACTGTAACTTCGTTACTAATTATGGCAGGTAACTGTAATTTCGATACAAATTATGACAGGTAACAGTAACTTCGATAATAATTATGACAGGTAACTGTAACTTCGATACTAATTATGGCAGGTAACTGTAATTTCGATAATAATTATGGCACGTAACTGTAATTTCGATAATAATTATGACAGGTAACTGTAACTTCGTTACTAATTATGGCAGGTAACTGTAATTTCGTTACTAATTATGACAAGTAACTGTAGCTTCGATACTAATTATGACAGGTAACTGTAACTTCGTTGCTAATTATGACAAGAAACTGTAATTTCGATACAAATTATGGGAGGTAACTGTAACTTCGATACTAATTATGACAGGTAACAGTAACTTCGATACTAATTATGACAGAAAACAGTAACTTCGATACTTATTATGACAGGTAACAGTAATATCGATACTAATTATGGCAGGTAACTGTAATTTCGATACAAATTATGGCAGGTAACTGTAACTTCGTTACTAATTATGACAAGTAACTGTAATTTCGATACAAATTATGGCAGGTAACAGTAACTTCGATACTAATTATGACAGGTTACAGTAACTTCGATACTAATTATGACAAGTAACTGTTATTTCGATACAAATTATGGCACGTAACTGTAATTTCGATACTAAATATGGCAGGTGACAGTAACTTCGATACTAATTATGACAACTTACAGTAACTTCGATACTAATTATGGCAGGTAACTGTAATTTCGATAATAATTATGGCACGTAAGTGTAATTTCGATAATAATTATGACAGGTAACTGTAACTTCGTTACTAATTATGGCAGGTAACTGTAATTTCGTTACTAATTATGACAAGTAACTGTAGCTTCGATACTAATTATGACAGGTAACTGTAACTTCGTTACTAATTATGACATGAAACTGTAATTTCGTTACAAATTATGGCAGGTAACTGTAACTTCGATATTAATTATGACAGGTAACAGTAACTTCGATACTAATTATGACAGAAAACAGTAACTTCGATACTTATTATGACAGGTAACAGTAACTTCGATACTAATAATGGCAGGTAACTGTAACTTCGATACTAATTATGACAGGTAACTGTAACTCCGTTACAAATTATGACAAGTAACTGTATTTTCGATACAAATTATTGCAGGAAACTGTAACTTCGATACTATTTATGACAGGTAACAGTTACTTCGATACTAATTATGACAAGTAACAGTAACTGCGATACTAATTATGACAAGTAACTGTAACTTCGAAAATAATTATGACAGGTAACTGTAACATCGTTACTAATTATGACAAGTAACTGTAATATCGATACAAATTATGGCAGGTAACTGTAACATCGATATTAATTATGACAGGTTACAGTAACCTCGATACTAATTATGACAAGTAAGTGTAACTTCGATAATAATTATGACGGGTAACTGTAACTTCGATACTAATTATGACAGGTAACAGTAACTTCGTTACTAATTATGACAGGTAACTGTTACTTCGTTACTAATTATGACAAGTAACTGTAATTTCGATACTAATTATGGCAGGTAACTGTAATATCGATATTAATTATGACAGGTTACAGTAACCTCGATACTAATTATGACAAGTAAGTGTAACTTCGATACTAATTATGACGGGTAACTGTAACTTCTATACTAATTATGACAGGTAACAGTAACTTCGATACAAATTATGACAGAAAACAGTAACTTCGCTACTAATTATGGCAGGTAACAGTAACTTCGATACTAATTATGGCAGGTAACTGTAACTTCGATACTAATTATGACTGGTAACAGTAACTTCGATACTAATTATGACAAGTAACTGTAACATAGATACTAATTATGACCGGTAACAGTAACATCGATACTAATTATGACAAGTAACTCTAACTTCATTACAAATTATGACAAGTAACTGTAATTTAGATACAAATTATGGCAGGTAACTGTAACTTCGTTACTAATTATGGCAGGTAACTGTAATTTCGATACAAATTATTGCAGGTAACTGTTACTACGATACTAATTATGACAGGTAACTGTAACTCCGATACTAATTATGACAAGTAACTCTAACTTCGTTACTAATTATGACATATAACTGTAATTTTGATAAAAAATTATGGCAGGTAATTGTAACTTCGATACTAATTATCACAGGTAACAGTAGCTTCGGTAGTAATTATGACAGGTAACTGTAACTTCGTTACTAATTATGACAAGTAACTGTAATTTCGATACTAATTATGGCTGGTAACTGTAACTTCGTTACTAATTATGACAAGTAACTGTAATTTCGATACAAATTATGGCAGGTAACTGTAACTTCGATACTAATGATGACAGAAAACAGTAACTTCGATACTAATTATGGCGGGTAACAGTAACTTCGATACTAGTTATGTCAGGTAACTGTAGGTTCGATACTAATTATGACAGTTAACTGTAACTTCGTTACTAATTATGACAAGTAACTGTAATTTCGATACAAATTATGGCAGGTAACAGTAACTTCGATACTAATTATGACAGGTAACAGTAACTTCGATACTAATTATGACAAGTTACTTTAACTTCGATACTAATTATGACAGGTAACTGCAACTTCGTTCCTTATTATAAAAAGTAACTGTTATTTCGATACAAATTATGGCACGTAACTGTAATTTCGATACTAATTATGGCAGGTGACAGTAACTTTGATACTAATTATGACAAGTTACAGTAACTTCGATACTAATTATGACAGAAAATAGTAACTTCGATACTTATTATGACAAGTAACAGTAACTTCGATACTAATTATGGCAGGTAACAGTAACTTCGATACTAATTATGACAGGTACCTGTAACTTCGTTACTAATTATGACAAGTAACTGTAATTTCGATACAAATTATGGCACGTAACTGTAATTTCGATACTAATTATGACAGGTAACTGTAACTTCGATACTAATTATGACAAGTAACTCTAACTTCATTACAAATTATGACAAGTAACTGTAATTTCGATACAAATTATGGCAGGTAACTGTAACTTCGTTACTAATTATGGCAGGTAACTGTAATTTCGATACAAATTATGGCAGGTAACTGTAACTTCGATTCTTATTATGACAGGTAACAGTAACTTCGATACTAATTATGGCAGGTAACTGTAACTTCGATACTAATTATGACAGGTAACTGTAACTTCGTTACAAATTATGACAAGTAACTGTAATTTCGATACAAATTATTGCAGGTAACTGTAACTACGATATTAATTATGACAGGTTACAGTAACCTCGATACTAATTATGACAAGTAAGTGTATCTTCGATACTAATTATGACGGGTAACTGTAACTTCGATACTAATTATGACTAGAAACTCTAACTTCGTTACTAATTAGGACAAGTAACCGTAATTTTGATAAAAAATTATGGCAGGTAACTGTAACTTCGATACTAATTATGACAGGTAACAGTAACTTCAATACTTATTATGACAGGTAACTGTAACTTCGTTACTAATTATGACAAGTAACTGTAATTTCGATACTAATTATGGCAGGTAACTGTAACATCGTTACTAATAATGAAAAGTAACTGTAATTTCGATACAAATTATGGCACGTAACTGTAACTTCAATACAAATTATGACAGGTAACAGTTACTTCGATACTAATTATGACAGGTAACAGTAACTTCGTTACTAATTATGACAAGTAACTGTAATTTCGATACAAATTATGACAGGTAACTGTAACTTCGTTACTAATTATGACAAGTAACTGTAATTTCGATACAAATTATGGCACGTAACTGTAATTTCGATACTAATTATGACAGGTAACTGTAACTTCGATACTAATTATGACAAGTAACTCTAACCTCATTACAAATTATGACAAGTAACTGTAATTTCGATACAAATTATGGCAGGTAACTGTAACTTCGTTACTAATTATGGCAGGTAACTGTAATTTCGATACAAATTATGACAGGTAACAGTAACTTCGATAATAATTATGACAGGTAACTGTAACTTCGATACTAATTATGGCAGGTAACTGTAATTTCGATAATAATTATGGCACGTAACTGTAATTTCGATAATAATTATGACAGGTAACTGTAACTTCGTTACTAATTATGGCAGGTAACTGTAATTTCGTTACTAATTATGACAAGTAACTGTAGCTTCGATACTAATTATGACAGGTAACTGTAACTTCGTTGCTAATTATGACAAGAAACTGTAATTTCGATACAAATTATGGGAGGTAACTGTAACTTCGATACTAATTATGACAGGTAACAGTAACTTCGATACTAATTATGACAGAAAACAGTAACTTCGATACTTATTATGACAGGTAACAGTAATATCGATACTAATTATGGCAGGTAACTGTAATTTCGATACAAATTATGGCAGGTAACTGTAACTTCGTTACTAATTATGACAAGTAACTGTAATTTCGATACAAATTATGGCAGGTAACAGTAACTTCGATACTAATTATGACAGGTTACAGTAACTTCGATACTAATTATGACAAGTAACTGTTATTTCGATACAAATTATGGCACGTAACTGTAATTTCGATACTAAATATGGCAGGTGACAGTAACTTCGATACTAATTATGACAACTTACAGTAACTTCGATACTAATTATGGCAGGTAACTGTAATTTCGATAATAATTATGGCACGTAAGTGTAATTTCGATAATAATTATGACAGGTAACTGTAACTTCGTTACTAATTATGGCAGGTAACTGTAATTTCGTTACTAATTATGACAAGTAACTGTAGCTTCGATACTAATTATGACAGGTAACTGTAACTTCGTTACTAATTATGACATGAAACTGTAATTTCGTTACAAATTATGGCAGGTAACTGTAACTTCGATATTAATTATGACAGGTAACAGTAACTTCGATACTAATTATGACAGAAAACAGTAACTTCGATACTTATTATGACAGGTAACAGTAACTTCGATACTAATAATGGCAGGTAACTGTAACTTCGATACTAATTATGACAGGTAACTGTAACTCCGTTACAAATTATGGCAAGTAACTGTATTTTCGATACAAATTATTGCAGGAAACTGTAACTTCGATACTATTTATGACAGGTAACAGTTACTTCGATACTAATTATGACAAGTAACAGTAACTGCGATACTAATTATGACAAGTAACTGTAACTTCGAAAATAATTATGACAGGTAACTGTAACATCGTTACTAATTATGACAAGTAACTGTAATATCGATACAAATTATGGCAGGTAACTGTAACATCGATATTAATTATGACAGGTTACAGTAACCTCGATACTAATTATGACAAGTAAGTGTAACTTCGATAATAATTATGACGGGTAACTGTAACTTCGATACTAATTATGACAGGTAACAGTAACTTCGTTACTAATTATGACAGGTAACTGTTACTTCGTTACTAATTATGACAAGTAACTGTAATTTCGATACTAATTATGGCAGGTAACTGTAATATCGATATTAATTATGACAGGTTACAGTAACCTCGATACTAATTATGACAAGTAAGTGTAACTTCGATACTAATTATGACGGGTAACTGTAACTTCTATACTAATTATGACAGGTAACAGTAACTTCGATACAAATTATGACAGAAAACAGTAACTTCGCTACTAATTATGGCAGGTAACAGTAACTTCGATACTAATTATGGCAGGTAACTGTAACTTCGATACTAATTATGACTGGTAACAGTAACTTCGATACTAATTATGACAAGTAACTGTAACATAGATACTAATTATGACCGGTAACAGTAACATCGATACTAATTATGACAAGTAACTCTAACTTCATTACAAATTATGACAAGTAACTGTAATTTAGATACAAATTATGGCAGGTAACTGTAACTTCGTTACTAATTATGGCAGGTAACTGTAATTTCGATACAAATTATTGCAGGTAACTGTTACTACGATACTAATTATGACAGGTAACTGTAACTCCGATACTAATTATGACAAGTAACTCTAACTTCGTTACTAATTATGACATATAACTGTAATTTTGATAAAAAATTATGGCAGGTAATTGTAACTTCGATACTAATTATCACAGGTAACAGTAGCTTCGGTAGTAATTATGACAGGTAACTGTAACTTCGTTACTAATTATGACAAGTAACTGTAATTTCGATACTAATTATGGCTGGTAACTGTAACTTCGTTACTAATTATGACAAGTAACTGTAATTTCGATACAAATTATGGCAGGTAACTGTAACTTCGATACTAATGATGACAGAAAACAGTAACTTCGATACTAATTATGGCGGGTAACAGTAACTTCGATACTAGTTATGTCAGGTAACTGTAGGTTCGATACTAATTATGACAGTTAACTGTAACTTCGTTACTAATTATGACAAGTAACTGTAATTTCGATACAAATTATGGCAGGTAACAGTAACTTCGATACTAATTATGACAGGTAACAGTAACTTCGATACTAATTATGACAAGTTACTTTAACTTCGATACTAATTATGACAGGTAACTGCAACTTCGTTACTTATTATAAAAAGTAACTGTTATTTCGATACAAATTATGGCACGTAACTGTAATTTCGATACTAATTATGGCAGGTGACAGTAACTTTGATACTAATTATGACAAGTTACAGTAACTTCGATACTAATTATGACAGAAAATAGTAACTTCGATACTTATTATGACAGGTAACAGTAACTTCGATACTAATTATGGCAGGTAACAGTAACTTCGATACTAATTATGACAGGTACCTGTAACTTCGTTACTAATTATGACAAGTAACTGTAATTTCGATACAAATTATGGCACGTAACTGTAATTTCGATACTAATTATGACAGGTAACTGTAACTTCGATACTAATTATGACAAGTAACTCTAACTTCATTACAAATTATGACAAGTAACTGTAATTTCGATACAAATTATGGCAGGTAACTGTAACTTCGTTACTAATTATGGCAGGTAACTGTAATTTCGATACAAATTATGGCAGGTAACTGTAACTTCGATTCTTATTATGACAGGTAACAGTAACTTCGATACTAATTATGGCAGGTAACTGTAACTTCGATACTAATTATGACAGGTAACTGTAACTTCGTTACAAATTATGACAAGTAACTGTAATTTCGATACAAATTATTGCAGGTAACTGTAACTACGATATTAATTATGACAGGTTACAGTAACCTCGATACTAATTATGACAAGTAAGTGTATCTTCGATACTAATTATGACGGGTAACTGTAACTTCGATACTAATTATGACTAGAAACTCTAACTTCGTTACTAATTAGGACAAGTAACCGTAATTTTGATAAAAAATTATGGCAGGTAACTGTAACTTCGATACTAATTATGACAGGTAACAGTAACTTCAATACTTATTATGACAGGTAACTGTAACTTCGATATTAATTATGACAGGTAACTGTAACTCCGATACTAATTATGACAAGTAACTCTAACTTCGTTACTAATTATGACAAATAACTGTAATTTTGATAAAAAATTATGGCAGGTAATTGTAACTTCGATACTAATTATGACAGGTAACAGTAACTTCGATAATAATTATGACAGGTAACTGCAACTTCGATACTAATTATGGTAGGTAACTGTAATTTCGATAATAATTATGGCACGTAACTGTAATTTCGATAATAATTATGACAGGTAACTGTAACTTCGTTACTAATTATGGCAGGTAACTGTAATTTCGTTACTAATTATGACAAGTAACTGTATCTTCGATACTAATTATGGCAGGTAACTGTAACTTCGATACTAATTATGACAGGTAACAGTAACTTCGATACTAAATATGGCAGGTAACTGTAACTTCGATACTAATTATGAAAGGTAACTGTAACTTCGTTACAAATTATGACAAGTAACTCTAATTTCGATACAAATTATTGCAGGTAACTGTAACTACGATATTAATTATGACAGGATCCAGTAACCTCGATACTAATTATGACAAGTAAGTGTATCTTCGATACTAATTATGACGGGTAACTGTAACTTCGATACTAATTATGACTAGTAACTCTAACTTCGTTACTAATTAGGACAAGTAACTGTAATTTTGATAAAAAATTATGGCAGGTAACTGTAACTTCGATACTAATTATGACAGGTAACAGTAACTTCAATACTTATTATGACAGGTAACTGTAACTTCGTTACTAATTATGACAAGTAACTGTAATTTCGATACTAATTATGGCAGGTAACTGTAACATCGTTACTAATTATGAAATGTAACTGTAATTTCGATACAAATTATGGCAGGTAACTGTAACTTCAATACAAATTATGACAGGTAACAGTAACTTCGATACTAATTATGTCAGGTAACAGTAACTTCGTTACTTATTATGACAAGTAACTGTAATTTCGATACAAATTATGACAGGTAACTGTAACTTCGTTACTAATTATGACAAGTAACTGTAATTTCGATACAAATTATGGCACGTAACTGTCATTTCGACACTAATTATGACAGGTAACTGTACCTTCATTACAATTTATGACAAGTAACAGTAATTTCGATACAAATTATGGCACGTAACTGTAATTTCGATACTAATTATGACAGGTAACTGTAACTTCGATACTAATTATGACAAGTAACTCTAACTTCATTACAAATTATGACAAGTAACTGTAATTTCGATACAAATTATGGCAGGTAACTGTAACTTCGATACAAATTATGGCAGGTAACAGTAACTTCGATAATAATTATGACAGGTAACTGTAACTTCGATACTAACTATGGCAGGTAACTGTAATTTCGATAATAATTATGGCACGTAACTGTAATTTCGATAATAATTATGACAGGTAACTGTAACTTCGTTACTAATTATGGCAGGTAACTGTAATTTCGTTACTAATTATGACAAGTAACTGTAGCTTCGATACTAATTATGACAGGTAACTGTAACTTCGTTGCTAATTATGACAAGAAACTGTAATTTCGATACAAATTATGGCAGGTAACTGTAACTTCGATACTAATTATGACAGGTAACAGTAACTTCGATACTAATTATGACAGAAAACAGTAGCTTCGATACTTATTATGACAGGTAACAGTAACTTCGATACTAATTATGGCAGGTAACTGTAATTTCGATACAAATTATGGCAGGTAACTGTAACTTCGTTACTAATTATGACAAGTAACTGTAATTTCGATACAAATTATGGCAGGTAACAGTAACTTCGATACTAATTATGACAAGTAACTGTAATTTCGATACAAATTATGGCACGAAACTGTAATTTCGATACTAAATATGGCAGGTGACAGTAACTTCGATACTAATTATGACAAGTTACAGTAACTTCGATACTAATTATGACAGAAAACAGTAACTTCGATACTTATTATGACAAGTAACAGTAACTTCGATACTAATTATGGCAGGTAACTGTAACTTCGATACTAATTATGACAGGTAACTGTAACTTCGTTACTAATTATGACAAGTAACTGTAATTTCGATACAAATTATGGCATTTACCTGTAATTTCGATACTAAATATGACAGGTAACTGTAACTTCGATACTCATTATGACAAGTAACTCTAACTTCATTTCAAATTATGACAAGTAACTGTAATTTCGATACAAATTATGGCAGGTAACTGTAACTTCGTTACTAATTATGGCAGGTAACTGTAATTTCGATACAAATTATGGCAGGTAACAGTAACTTCGATAATAATTATGACAGGTAACTGTAACATCGATACTAATTATGGCAGGTAACTGTAATTTCGATAATAATTATCGCACGTAAGTGTAATTTCGATAATAGTTATGACAGGTAACTGTAACTTCGTTACTAATTATGGCAGGTAACTGTAATTTCGATACAAATTCTGGCAGGTAACAGTAACTTCGATAATAATTATGACAGGTAACTGTAACTTCGTTACTAATTATGACAAGTAACTGTAATTTCGATACAAATAATGGCAAGTAACTGTAACTTCGATACTATTTATGACAGGAAAAAGTAACTTCAATACTAATTATGACAGGTAACTGTAACTTCGCTACTAATTATGACAAGTAACTGTAATTTCGAAACAAATTATGACAGGTAACTGTAACTTCGTTACTAATTATGGCAGGTAACTGTAATTTCGATACAAATTATGGCAGGTAACTGAAACTTCGATACTAATGATGACAGAAAACAGTAACTTCGATACTAAATATGGCGGGTAACAGTAACTTCGATACTAATTATGGCAGGTAACTGTAAGTTCGATACTAATTATGACAGTTAACTGTAACTTCGTTACTAATTATGACAAGTAACTGTAATTTCGATACAAATTATGGCAGGTAACAGTAACTTCGATACTAATTATGACAGGTAACAGTAACTTCGATACTAATTATGACAAGTTACTGTAACTTCGATACTAATTATGACAGGTAACTGCAACTTCGTTACTAATTATGACAAGTAACTGTTATTTCGATACAAATTATGGCACGTAACTGTAATTTTGATACTAATTATGGCAGGTGACAGTAACTTTGATACTAATTATGACAAGTTACAGTAACTTCGATACTAATTATGACAGAAAATAGTAACTTCGATACTTATTATGACAGGTAACAGTAACTTCGATACTAATTATGGCAGGTAACAGTAACTTCGAAACTAATTATGACAGGTACCTGTAACTTCGTTGCTAATTATGACAAGTAACTCTATCTTCATTACAAATTATGACAAGTAACTGTAATGTCGATACAAATTATGGCAGGTAACTGTAAATTCGTTACTAATTATGGCAGGTAACTGTAATTTCGATACAAATTATGGCAGGTAACAGTAACTTCGATAATAATTATGACAGGGTACTGCAACTTCGATACTAATTATGGCAGGTAACTGTAATTTCGATAATAATTATGGCACGTAACTGTAATTTCGATAATAATTATGACAGGTAACTGTAACTTCGTTACTAATTATGGCAGGTAACTGTAATTTCGTTACTAATTATGACAAGTAACTGTATCTTCGATACTAATTATGACAGGAAACTGTAACTTCGTTACTAATTATGACATGAAACTGTAATTTCGTTACAAATTATGGCAGGTAACTGTAACTTCGATACTAATTATGACAGGTAACAGTAACTTCGATACTAATTATGACAGAAAACAGTAACTTCGATACTTATTATGACAGGTAACAGTAACTTCGATACTAATTATGGCAGGTAACTGTAACTTCGATACTAATTATGACAGGTAACTGTAACTTCGTTACTAATTATGACAAGTAACTGTAATTTCGATACAAATTATTGCAGGTAACTGTAACTACGATATTAATTATGACAGGTTAGAGTAACCTCGATACTAATTATGACAAGTAAGTGTATCTTCGAACAGCCTCCGTGGCTTAGGCGGCAGCACGCCGGCCTCTCACCGCTGGGTCCGTGGTTCAAATCCCGGTCACTCCATGTGAGATCTGTGCTGGACAAAGCGGAGGCAGACAGGTTTTTCTCCGGGTACTCCGGTTTTCCCTGTCAAAATTTCATTCCAGCAACACTCTCCACTATCATTTCATTTCATCTGTCATTCATTTAATCATTGCCCCAGAGGAGTGCGTCAGGTCTCGGCAGCCGGCACAGTTCACATCCTCGCCGCTAGATGGGGGCTTCATTCATTCCATTCCTGACCCGGTCGGAGACTGGAAGCAGGCTGTGGATTTTCATTTTCAAGTGTATCTTCGATACTAATTATGACGGGTAACTGTAACTTCGATACTAATTATGACTAGTAACTCTAACTTCGTTACTAATTAGGACAAGTAACTGTAATTTTGATAAAAAAATATGGCAGGTAACTGTAACTTCGATACTAATTATGACAGGTAACAGTAACTTCAATACTTATTATGACAAGTAACTGTAACTTCGTTACTAATTATGACAAGTAACTGTAATTTCGATACTAATTATGGCAGGTAACTGTAACATCGTTACTAATTATGAAAAGTAACTGTAATTTCGATACAAATTATGGCAGGTAACTGTAACTTCGCTACAAATTATGACAGGTAACAGTAACTTCGATACTAATTATGACAGGTAACAGTAACTTCGTTACTAATTATGACAAGTAACTGTAATTTCGATACACATTATGACAGGTAACTGTAACTTCGTCACTAATTTTGACAAGTAACTGTAATTTCGATACAAATTATGGCACGTAACTGTAATTTCGATACTAATTATGACAGGTAACTGTAACTTCGATATTAATTATGACAAGTAACTCTAACTTCATTACAAATTAAGACACGTAACTGTAATTTCGATACAAATTATGGCAGGTAACTGTAACTTCGTTACTAATTATGGCAGGTAACTGTAATTTCGATACAAATTATGGCAGGTAACAGTAACTTCGATAATAATTATGACAGGTTACTGTAACTTCGATACTAATTATGGCAGGTAACTGTAATTTCGATAATAATTATGGCACGTAACTGTAATTTCGATAATAATTATGACAGGTAACTGTAACTTCGTTACTAATTATGGCAGGTAACAGTAATTTCGTTACTAATTATGACAAGTAACTGTAGCATCGATACTAATTATGACAGGTAACTGTAACTTCGTTGCTAATTATGACAAGAAACTGTAATTTCGATACAAATTATGGCAGGTAACTGTAACTTCGATACTAATTATGACAGGTAACAGTCACTTCGATACTAATTATGACAGAAAACAGTAACTTCGATACTTATTATGACAGGTAACAGTAACATCGATACTAATTATGGCAGGTAACTGTAATTTCGATACAAATTATGGCAGGTAACTGTAACTTCGTTACTAATTATGACAAGTAACTGTAATTTCGATACAAATTATGGCAGGTAACAGTAACTTCGATACTAATTATGACAGGTTACAGTAACTTCGATACTAATTATGACAAGTAACTGTTATTTCGATACAAATTATGGCACGTAACTGTAATTTCGATACTAAATATGCCAGGTGACAGTAACTTCGATACTAATTATGACAAGTTACAGTAACTTCGATACTAATTATGGCAGGTAACTGTAATTTCGATAATAATTATGGCACGTAAGTGTAATTTCGATAATAATTATGACAGGTAACTGTAACTTCGTTACTAATTATGGCAGGTAACTGTAATTTCGATACAAATTATGGCAGGTAACTGTAACTTCGATACTTATTATGACAGGTAACAGTAGCTTCGATACTAATTATGGCAGGTAACTGTAACTTCGATACTAATTATGACAGGTAACTGTAACTTCGTTACAAATTATGACAAGTAACTGTAATTTCGATACAAATTATTGCAGGTAACTGTAACTACGATATTAATTATGACAGGTTACAGTAACCTCGATACTAATTATGACAAGTAAGTGTATCTTCGATACTAATTATGACGGGTAACTGTAACTTCGATACTAATTATGACTAGAAACTCTAACTTCGTTACTAATTAGGACAAGTAACCGTAATTTTGATAAAAAATTATGGCAGGCAACTGTAACTTCGATACTAATTATGACAGGTAACAGTAACTTCAATACTTATTATGACAGGTAACTGTAACTTCGATATTAATTATGACAGGTAACTGTAACTCCGATACTAATTATGACAAGTAACTCTAACTTCGTTACTAATTATGACAAATAACTGTAATTTTGATAAAAAATTATGGCAGGTAATTGTAACTTCGATACTAATTATGGTAGGTAACTGTAATTTCGATAATAATTATGGCACGTAACTGTAATTTCGATAATAATTATGACAGGTAACTGTAACTTCGTTACTAATTAAGGCAGGTAACTGTAATTTCGTTACTAATTATGACAAGTAACTGTATCTTCGATACTAATTATGACAGGAAACTGTAACTTCGTTACTAATTATGACAAAAAACTGTAATTTCGATACAAATTATGGCAGGTAACTGTAACTTCGATACTAATTATGAAAGGTAACTGTAACTTCGTTACAAATTATGACAAGTAACTGTAATTTCGATACAAATTATTGCAGGTAACTGTAACTACGATATTAATTATGACAGGATCCAGTAACCTCGATACTAATTATGACAAGTAAGTGTATCTTCGATACTAATTATGACGGGTAACTGTAACTTCGATACTAATTATGACTAGTAACTCTAACTTCGTTACTAATTAGGACAAGTAACTGTAATTTTGATAAAAAATTATGGCAGGTAACTGTAACTTCGATACTAATTATGACAGGTAACAGTAACTTCAATACTTATTATGACAGGTAACTGTAACTTCGTTACTAATTATGACAAGTAACTGTAATGTCGATACTAATTATGGCAGGTAACTGTAACATCGTTACTAATTATGAAAAGTAACTGTAATTTCGATACAAATTATGGCAGGTAACTGTAACTTCAATACAAATTATGACAGGTAACAGTAACTTCGATACTAATTATGACAGGTAACAGTAACTTCGTTACTTATTATGACAAGTAACTGTAATTTCGATACAAATTATGACAGGTAACTGTAACTTCGTTACTAATTATGACAAGTAACAGTAATTTCGATACAAATTATGGCACGTAACTGTAATTTCGACACTAATTATGACAGGTAACTGTAACTTCATTACAATTTATGACAAGTAACAGTAATTTCGATACAAATTATGGCACGTAACTGTAATTTCGATACTAATTATGACAGGTAACTGTAACTTCGATACTAATTATGACAAGTAACTCTAACTTCATTACAAATTATGACAAGTAACTGTAATTTCGATACAAATTATGGCAGGTAACTGTAACTTCGATACAAATTATGGCAGGTAACAGTAACTTCGATAATAATTATGACAGGTAACTGTAACTTCGATACTTATTATGGCAGGTAACTGTAATTTCGATAATAATTATGGCACGTAACTGTAATTTCGATAATAATTATGACAGGTAACTGTAACTTCGTTACTAATTATGGCAGGTAACTGTAATTTCGTTACTAATTATGACAAGTAACTGTAGCTTCGATACTAATTATGACAGGTAACTGTAACTTCGTTGCTAATTATGACAAGAAACTGTAATTTCGATACAAATTATGGCAGGTAACTGTAACTTCGATACTAATTATGACAGGTAACAGTAACTTCGATACTAATTATGACAGAAAACAGTAGCTTCGATACTTATTATGACAGGTAACAGTAACTTCGATACTAATTATGGCAGGTAACTGTAATTTCGATACAAATTATGGCAGGTAACTGTAACTTCGTTACTAATTATGACAAGTAACTGTAATTTCGATACAAATTATGGCAGGTAACAGTAACTTCGATACTAATTATGACAGGTTACAGTAACTTCGATACTAAATATGACAAGTTACTGTAACTTCGATACTAATTATGACAGGTAACTGTAACTTCGTTACTAATTATGACAAGTAACTGTTATTTCGATACAAATTATGGCACGTAACTGTAATTTCGATACTAAATATGGCAGGTGACAGTAACTTCGATACTAATTATGACAAGTTACAGTAACTTCGATACTAATTATGACAGAAAACAGTAACTTCGATACTTATTATGACAAGTAACAGTAACTTCGATACTAATTATGACAGGTAACAGTAACTTCGATACTAATTATGGCAGGTAACTGTAACTTCGATACTAATTATGACAGGTAACTGTAACTTCGTTACTAATTATGACAAGTAACTGTAATTTCGATACAAATTATGGCATTTACCTGTAATTTCGATACTAAATATGACAGGTAACTGTAACTTCGATACTAATTATGACAAGTAACTCTAACTTCATTTCAAATTATGACAAGTAACTGTAATTTCGATACAAATTATGGCAGGTAACTGTAACTTCGTTACTAATTATGGCAGGTAACTGTAATTTCGATACAAATTATGGCAGGTAACAGTAACTTCGATAATAATTATGACAGGTAACTGTAACATCGATACTAATTATGGCAGGTAACTGTAATTTCGATAATAATTATCGCACGTAAGTGTAATTTCGATAATAGTTATGACAGGTAACTGTAACTTCGTTACTAATTATGGCAGGTAACTGTAATTTCGATACAAATTCTGGCAGGTAACAGTAACTTCGATAATAATTATGACAGGTAACTGTAACTTCGTTACTAATTATGACAAGTAACTGTAATTTCGATACAAATAATGGCAAGTAACTGTAACTTCGATACAATTTATGACAGGAAAAAGTAACTTCAATACTAATTATGACAGGTAACTGTAACTTCGCTACTAATTATGACAAGTAACTGTAATTTCGAAACAAATTATGACAGGTAACTGTAACTTCGTTAATAATTATGACAAGTAACTGTAACTTCGATACAAATTATGGCAGGTCACAGTAACTTCGATACTAATTAAGACAGGTAACTGTAACATCGATACTAATTATGACAAGGAACTGTAATTTCGATACAAATTATGACAGGTAACAGTAACTTCGATACTAATTATGACAGGAAACTGTAACTTCTTTTCTAATTATGACAAGTAACTGTAATTTCGATACTAATTATGACAGGTAACTGTAACTTCGATATTAATTATGACAAGTAACTGTAACTTCGTTACTAATTATGAGAAGTAACTGTAATTTCGATACAATTTATGGCAGGTAACGGTAACTTCGAGACTAATTATGACAGGTAACAGTAACTTCGATACTAATTTTGACAAGTAACAGTGGCTTCGATACTAATTATGACAAGTAACTGTAACTTCGAAACTAATTATGACAGGTAACTGTAACATCGTTACTTATTATGACAAGTAACTGTAATTTCGATACAAATTATGGCAGGTAACTGTAACTTCGTTACTAATTATGGCAGGTAATTGTAACTTCGATACTAATTATCACAGGTAACAGTAGCTTCGGTACTAATTATGACAGGTAACTGTAACTTCGTTACTAATTATGACAAGTAACTGTAATTTCGATACTAATTATGGCTGGTAACTGTAACTTCGTTACTAATTATGACAAATAACTGTAATTTCGATACAAATTATGGCAGGTAACTGAAACTTCGATACTAATGATGACAGAAAACAGTAACTTCGATACTAAATATGGCGGGTAACAGTAACTTCGATACTAATTATGGCAGGTAACTGTATGTTCGATACTAATTATGACAGTTAACTGTAACTTCGTTACTAATTATGACAAGTAACTGTAATTTCGATACAAATTATGGCAGGTAACAGTAACTTCGATACTAATTATGACAGGTAACAGTAACTTCGATACTAATTATGACAAGTTACAGTAACTTCGATACTAATTATGACAGGTAACTGCAACTTCGTTACTAATTATGACAAGTAACTGTTATTTCGATACAAATTATGGCACGTAACTGTAATTTTGATACTAATTATGGCAGGTGACAGTAACTTTGATACTAATTATGACAAGTTACAGTAACTTCGATACTAATTATGACAGAAAATAGTAACTTCGATACTTATTATGACAGGTAACAGTAACTTCGATACTAATTATGGCAGGTAACAGTAACTTCGAAACTAATTATGACAGGTACCTGTAACTTCGTTGCTAATTATGACAAGTAACTGTAATTTCGATACAAATTATGGCACGTAACTGTAATTTCGATACTAATTATGACAGGTAACTGTAACTTCGATACTAATTATGACAAGTAACTCTAACTTCATTACAAATTATGACAAGTAACTGTAAGTTCGATACTAATTATGACAGTTAACTGTAAATTCGTTACTAATTATGGCAGGTAACTGTAATTTCGATACAAATTATGGCAGGTAACAGTAACTTCGATAATAATTATGACAGGTAACTGCAACTTCGATACTAATTATGGCAGGTAACTGTAATTTCGATAATAATTATGGCACGTAACTGTAATTTCGATAATAATTATGACAGGTAACTGTAACTTCGTTACTAATTATGGCAGGTAACTGTAATTTCGTTACTAATTATGACAAGTAACTGTATCTTCGATACTAATTATGACAGGAAACTGTAACTTCGTTACTAATTATGACATGAAACTGTAATTTCGATACAAATTATGGCAGGTAACTGTAACTTCGATACTAATTATGACAGGTAACAGTAACTTCGATACTAATTATGACAGAAAACAGTAACTTCGATACTTATTATGACAGGTAACAGTAACTTCGATACTAATTATGGCAGGTAACTGTACCTTCGATACTAATTATGACAGGTAACTGTAACTTCGTTACAAATTATGACAAGTAACTGTAATTTCGATACAAATTATTGCAGGTAACTGTAACTACGATATTAATTATGACAGGTTAGAGTAACCTCGATACTAATTATGACAAGTAAGTGTATCTTCGATACTAATTATGACGGGTAACTGTAACTTCGATACTAATTATGACTAGTAACTCTAACTTCGTTACTAATTAGGACAAGTAACTGTAATTTTGATAAAAAAATATGGCAGGTAACTGTAACTTCGATACTAATTATGACAGGTATCAGTAACTTCAATACTTATTATGTCAAGTAACTGTAACTTCGTTACTAATTATGACAAGTAACTGTAATTTCGATACTAATTATGGCAGGTAACTGTAACATCGTTACTAATTATGAAAAGTAACTGTAATTTCGATACAAATTATGGCAGGTAACTGTAACTTCGATACAAATTATGACAGGTAACAGTAACTTCGATACTAATTATGACAGGTAACAGTAACTTCGTTACTAATTATGACAAGTAACTGTAATTTCGATACAAATTATGACAGGTAACTGTAATTTCGTCACTAATTTTGACAAGTAACTGTAATTTCGATACAAATTATGGCACGTAACTGTAATTTCGATACTAATTATGACAGGTAACTGTAACTTCGATATTAATTATGACAAGTAACTCTAACTTCATTACAAATTATGACAAGTAACTGTAATTTCGATACAAATTATGGCAGGTAACTGTAACTTCGTTACTAATTATGGCAGGTAACTGTAATTTCGATACAAATTATGGCAGGTAACAGTAACTTCGATAATAATTATGACAGGTAACTGTAACTTCGATACTAATTATGGCAGGTAACTGTAATTTCGATAATAATTATGGCACGTAACTGTAATTTCGATAATAATTATGACAGGTAACTGTAACTTCGTTACTAATTATGGCAGGTAACAGTAATTTCGTTACTAATTATGACAAGTAACTGTAGCTTCGATACTAATTATGACAGGTAACTGTAACTTCGTTGCTAATTATGACAAGAAACTGTAATTTCGATACAAATTATGGCAGGTAACTGTAACTTCGATACTAATTATGACAGGTAACAGTCACTTCGATACTAATTATGACAGAAAACAGTAACTTCGGTACTTATTATGACAGGTAACAGTAACATCGATACTAATTATGGCAGGTAACTGTAATTTCGATACAAATTATGGCAGGTAACTGTAACTTCGTTACTAATTATGACAAGTAACTGTAATTTCGATACAAATTATGGCAGGTAACAGTAACTTCGATACTAATTATGACAGGTTACAGTAACTTCGATACTAATTATGACAAGTAACTGTTATTTCGATACAAATTATGGCACGTAACTGTAATTTCGATACTAAATATGGCAGGTGACAGTAACTTCGATACTAATTATGACAAGTTACAGTAACTTCGATACTAATTATGGCAGGTAACTGTAATTTCGATAATAATTATGGCACGTAAGTGTAATTTCGATAATAATTATGACAGGTAACTGTAACTTCGTTACTAATTATGGCAGGAAACTGTAATTTCGTTACTAATTATGACAAGTAACTGTAGCTTCGATACCAATTATGACAGGTAACTGTAACATCGTTACTAATTATGACATGAAACTGTAATTTCGATACAAATTTTGGCAGGTAACTGTAATTTCGATACAAATTATGGCAGGTAACAGTAACTTCGATACTAATTATGACAGGTAACAGTAACTTCGATACTAATTATGACAAGTTACTGTAACTTCGATACTAATTATGACAGGTAACTGCAACTTCGTTACTAATTATGACAAGTAACTGTTATTTCGATACAAATTATGGCACGTAACTGTAATTTCGATACTAATTATGGCAGGTGACAGTAACTTTGATACTAATTATGACGAGTTACAGTAACTTCGATACTAATTATGACAGAAAATAGTAACTTCGATACTTATTATCACAGGTAACAGTAACTTCGATACTAATTATGGCAGGTAACAGTAACTTCGATACTAATTATGACAGGTATCTGTAACTTCGTTGCTAATTATGACAAGTAACTGTAATTTCGATACAAATTATGGCACGTAACTGTAATTTCGATAATAATTATGACAGGTAACTGTAACTTCGATACTAATTATGACAAGTAACTCTAACTTCATTACAAATTATGACAAGTAACTGTAATTTCGATACAAATTATGGCAGGTAACTGTAACTTCGTTACTAATTATGGCAGGTAACTGTAATTTCGATACGAATTATGGCAGGTAACAGTAACTTCGATAATAATTATGACAGGTAACTGCAACTTCGATACTAATTATGGCAGGTAACTGTAATTTCTATAATAATTATGGCACGTAACTGTAATTTCGATAATAATTATGACAGGTAACTGTAACTTCGTTACTAATTATGGCAGGTAACTGTAATTTCGTTACTAATTATGACAAGTAACTGTATCTTCGATACTAATTATGACAGGAAACTGTAACTTCGTTACTAATTATGACAAGAAACTGTAATTTCGATACAAATTATGGCAGGTAACTGTAACTTCGATACTAATTATGACAGGTAATAGTAACTTCGATACTAATTATGACAGAAAACAGTAACTTCGATACTTATTATGACAGGTAACAGTAACTTCGATACTAATTATGGCAGGTAACTGTAACTTCGATACTAATTATGACAGGTAACTGTAACTTCGTTACAAATTATGACAAGTAACTGTAATTTCGATACAAATTATTGCAGGTAACTGTAACTACGATATTAATTATGACAGGTTAGAGTAACCTCGATACTAATTATGACAAGTAAGTGTATCTTCGATACTAATTATGACGGGTAACTGTAACTTCGATACTAATTATGACTAGTAACTCTAACTTCGTTACTAATTAGGACAAGTAACTGTAATTTTGATTAAAAAAATATGGCAGGTAACTGTAACTTCGATACTAATTATGACAGGTAACAGTAACTTCAATACTTATTATGACAAGTAACTGTAACTTCGTTACTAATTATGACAAGTAACTGTAATTTCGATACTAATTATGGCAGGTAACTGTAACATCGTTACTAATTATGAGAAGTAACTGTAATTTCGATACAAATTATGGCAGGTAACTGTAACTTCGATACAAATTATGACAGGTAACAGTAACTTCGATACTAATTATGACAGGTAACAGTAACTTCGTTACTAATTATGACAAGTAACTGTAATTTCGATACAAATTATGACAGGTAACTGTAACTTCGTTACTAATTTTGACAAGTAACTGTAATTTCGATACAAATTATGGCACGTAACTGTAATTTCGATACTAATTATGACAGGTAACTGTAACTTCGATATTAATTATGACAAGTAACTCTAACTTCATTACAAATTATGACAAGTAACTGTAATTTCGATACAAATTATGGCAGGTAACTGTAACTTCGTTACTAATTATGGCAGGTAACTGTAATTTCGATACAAATTATGGCAGGTAACAGTAACTTCGATAATAATTATGACAGGTAACTGTAACTTCGATACTAATTATGGCAGGTAACTGTAATTTCGATAATAATTATGGCACGTAACTGTAATTTCGATAATAATTATGACAGGTAACTGTTACTTCGTTACTAATTATGGCAGGTAACAGTAATTTCGTTACTAATTATGACAAGTAACTGTAGCTTCGATACTAATTATGACAGGTAACTGTAACTTCGTTGCTAATTATGACAAGAAACGGTAATTTCGATACAAATTATGGCAGGTAACTGTAACTTCGATACTAATTATGACAGGTAACAGTCACTTCGATACTAATTATGACAGAAAACAGTAACTTCGATACTTATTATGACAGGTAACAGTAACATCGATACTAATTTTGGCAGGTAACTGTAATTTCGATACAAATTATGGCAGGTAACTGTAACTTCGTTACTAATTATGACAAGTAACTGTAATTTCGATACAAATTATGGCAGGTAACAGTAACTTCGATACTAATTATGACAGGTTACAGTAACTTCGATACTAATTATGACAAGTAACTGTTATTTCGATACAAATTATGGCACGTAACTGTAATTTCGATACTAAATATGGCAGGTGACAGTAACTTCGATACTTATTATGACAAGTTACAGTAACTTCGATACTAATTATGGCAGGTAACTGTAATTTCGATAATAATTATGGCACGTAAGTGTAATTTCGATAATAATTATGACAGGTAACTGTAACTTCGTTACTAATTATGGCAGGTAACTGTAATTTCGTTACTAATTATGACAAGTAACTGTAGCTTCGATACCAATTATGACAGGTAACTGTAACATCGTTACTAATTATGACATGAAACTGTAATTTCGATACAAATTATGGCAGGTAACTGTAATTTCGATACAAATTATGGCAGGTAACAGTAACTTCGATACTAATTATGACAGGTAACAGTAACTTCGATACTAATTATGACAAGTTACTGTAACTTCGATACTAATTATGACAGGTAACTGCAACTTCGTTACTAATTATGACAAGTAACTGTTATTTCGATACAAATTATGGCACGTAACTGTAATTTCGATACTAATTATGGCAGGTGACAGTAACTTTGATAATAATTATGACAAGTTACAGTAACTTCGATACTAATTATGACAGTAAATAGTAACTTCGATACTTATTATGACAGGTAACAGTAACTTCGATACTAATTATGGCAGGTAACAGTAACTTCGATACTAATTATGACAGGTACCTGTAACTTCGTTGCTAATTATGACAAGTAACTGTAATTTCGATACAAATTATGGCACGTAACTGTAATTTCGATAATAATTATGACAGGTAACTGTAACTTCGATACTAATTATGACAAGTAACTCTAACTTCATTACAAATTATGACAAGTAACTGTAATTTCGATACAAATTATGGCAGGTAACTGTAACTTCGTTACTAATTATGGCAGGTAACTGTAATTTCGATACAAATTATGGCAGGTAACAGTAACTTCGATAATAATTATGACAGGTAACTGCAACTTCGATACTAATTATGGCAGGTAACTGTAATTTCTATAATAATTATGGCACGTAACTGTAATTTCGATAATAATTATGACAGGTAACTGTAACTTCGTTACTAATTATGGCAGGTAACTGTAATTTCGTTACTAATTATGACAAGTAACTGTATCTTCGATACTAATTATGACAGAAAACAGTAACTTCGATACTTATTATGACAGGTAACAGTAACTTCGATACTAATTATGGCAGGTAACTGTAACTTCGATACTAATTATGACAGGTAACTGTAACTTCGTTACAAATTATGACAAGTAACTGTAATTTCGATACAAATTATTGCAGGTAACTGTAACTACGATATTAATTATGACAGGTTAGAGTAACCTCGATACTAATTATGACAAGTAAGTGTATCTTCGATACTAATTATGACGGGTAAATGTAACTTCGATACTAATTATGACTAGTAACTCTAACTTCGTTACTAATTAGGACAAGTAACTGTAATTTTGATTAAAAAAAATATGGCAGGTAACTGTAACTTCGATACTAACTATGACAGGTAACAGTAACTTCAATACTTATTATGACAAGTAACTGTAACTTCGTTACTAATTATGACAAGTAACTGTAATTTCGATACTAATTATGGCAGGTAACTGTAACATCGTTACTAATTATGAGAAGTAACTGTAATTTCGATACAAATTATGGCAGGTAACTGTAACTTCGATACAAATTATGACAGGTAACAGTAACTTCGATACTAATTATGACAGGTAACAGTAACTTCGTTACTAATTATGACAAGTAACTGTAATTTCGATACAAATTATGACAGGTAACTGTAACTTCGTTACTAATTTTGACAAGTAACTGTAATTTCGATACAAATTATGGCACGTAACTGTAATTTCGATACTAATTATGACAGGTAACTGTAACTTCGATATTAATTATGACAAGTAACTCTAACTTCATTACAAATTATGACAAGTAACTGTAATTTCGATACAAATTATGGCAGGTAACTGTAACTTCGTTACTAATTATGGCAGGTAACTGTAATTTCGATACAAATTATGGCAGGTAACAGTAACTTCGATAATAATTATGACAGGTAACTGTAACTTCGATACTAATTATGGCAGGTAACTGTAATTTCGATAATAATTATGGCACGTAACTGTAATTTCGATAATAATTATGACAGGTAACTGTAACTTCGTTACTAATTATGGCAGGTAACAGTAATTTCGTTACTAATTATGACAAGTAACTGTAGCTTCGATACTAATTATGACAGGTAACTGTAACTTCGTTGCTAATTATGACAAGAAACTGTAATTTCGATACAAATTATGGCAGGTAACTGTAACTTCGATACTAATTATGACAGGTAACAGTCACTTCGATACTAATTATGACAGAAAACAGTAACTTCGATACTTATTATGACAGGTAACAGTAACATCGATACTAATTATGGCAGGACACTGTAATTTCGATACAAATTATGGCAGGTAACTGTAACTTCGTTACTAATTATGACAAGTAACTGTAATTTCGATACAAATTATGGCAGGTAACAGTAACTTCGATACTAATTATGACAGGTTACAGTAACTTCGATACTAATTATGACAAGTAACTGTTATTTCGATACAAATTATGGCACGTAACTGTAATCTCGATACTAAATATGGCAGGTGACAGTAACTTCGATACTAATTATGACAAGTTACAGTAACTTCGATACTAATTATGGCAGGTAACTGTAATTTCGATAATAATTATGGCACGTAAGTGTAATTTCGATAATAATTATGACAGGTAACTGTAACTTCGTTACTAATTATGGCAGGTTACTGTAATTTCGTTACTAATTATGACAAGTAACTGTAGCTTCGATACCAATTATGACAGGTAACTGTAACATCGTTACTAATTATGACATGAAACTGTAATTTCGATACAAATTATGGCAGGTAACTGTAATTTCGATACAAATTATGGCAGGTAACAGTAACTTCGATACTAATTATGACAGGTAACAGTAACTTCGATACTAATTATGAAAAGTTACTGTAACTTCGATACTAATTATGACAGGTAACTGCAACTTCGTTACTAATTATGACAAGTAACTGTTATTTCGATACAAATTATGGCACGTAACTGTAATTTCGATACTAATTATGGCAGGTGACAGTAACTTTGATACTAATTATGACAAGTTACAGTAACTTCGATACTAATTATGACAGAAAATAGTAACTTCGATACTTACTATGACAGGTAACAGTAACTTCGATACTAATTATGGCAGGTAACAGTAACTTCGATACTAATTATGACAGGTAACTGTAACTTCGTTGCTAATTATGACAAGTAACTGTAATTTCGATACAAATTAAGGCACGTAACTGTAATTTCGATAATAATTATGACAGGTAACTGTAACTTCGATACTAATTATGACAAGTAACTCTAACTTCATTACAAATTATGACAAGTAACTGTAATTTCGATACAAATTATGGCAGGTAACTGTAACTTCGTTACTAATTATGGCAAGTAACTGTAATTTCGATACAAATTATGGCAGGTAACAGTAACTTCGATAATAATTATGACAGGTAACTGCAACTTCGATACTAATTATGGCAGGTAACTGTAATTTCGATAATAATTATGGCACGTAACTGTAATTTCGATAATAATTATGACAGGTAACTGTAACTTCGTTACTAATTATGGCAGGTAACTGTAATTTCGTTACTAATTATGACAAGTAACTGTATCTTCGATACTAATTATGACAGGAAACTGTAACTTCGTTACTAATTATGACAGGAAACTGTAATTTCGATACAAATTATGGCAGGTAACTGTAACTTCGATACTAATTATGACAGGTAACAGTATCTTCGATACTAATTATGACAGAAAACAGTAACTTCGAGACTTATTATGACAGGTAACAGTAACTTCGATACTAATTATGGCTGGTAACTGTAACTTCGATACTAATTATGACAGGTAACTGTAACTTCGTTACAAATTATGACAAGTAACTGTAATTTCGATACAAATTATTGCAGGTAACTGTAACTACGATATTAATTATGACAGGTTAGAGTAACCTCGATACTAATTATGACAAGTAAGTGTATCTTCGATACTAATTATGACGGGTAACTGTAACTTCGATACTAATTATGACTAGTAACTCTAACTTCGTTACTAATTAGGAAAAGTAACTGTAATTTTGATAAAAAAATATGGCAGGTAACTGTAACTTCGATACTAATTATGACAGGTAACAGTAACTTCAATACTTATTATGACAAGTAACTGTAACTTCGTTACTAATTATGACAAGTAACTGTAATTTCGATACTAATTATGGCAGGTAACTGTAACATCGTTACTAATTATGAAAAGTAACTGTAATTTCGATACAAATTATGGCAGGTAACTGTAACTTCGATACAAATTATGACAGGTAACAGTAACTTCGATACTAATTATGACAGGTAACAGTAACTTCGTTACTAATTATGACAAGTAACTGTAATTTCGATACAAATTATGACAGGTAACTGTAACTTCGTTACTAATTTTGACAAGTAACTGTAATTTCGATACAAATTATGGCACGTAACTGTAATTACGATACTAATTATGACAGGTAACTGTAACTTCGATATTAATTATGACAAGTAACTCTAACTTCATTACAAATTATGACAAGTAACTGTAATTTCGATACAAATTATGGCAGGTAACTGTAACTTCGTTACTAATTATGGCAGGTAACTGTAATTTCGATACAAATTATGGCAGGTAACAGTAACTTCGATAATAATTATGACAGGTAACTGTAACTTCGATACTAATTATGGCAGGTAACTGTAATTTCGATAATAATTATGGCACGTAACTGTAATTTCGATAATAATTATGACAGGTAACTGTAACTTCGTTGCTAATTATGACAAGAAACTGTAATTTCGATACAAATTATGGCAGGTAACTGTAACTTCGATACTAATTATGACAGGTAACAGTAACTTCATTACTAATTATGGCAGGTAACAGTAATTTCGTTACTAATTATGACAAGTAACTGTAGCTTCGATACTAATTATGACAGGTAACTGTAACTTCGTTGCTAATTATGACAAGAAACTGTAATTTCGATACAAATTATGGCAGGTAACTGTAACTTCGATACTAATTATGACAGGTAACAGTCACTTCGATACTAATTATGACAGAAAACAGTAACTTCGATACTTATTATGACAGGTAACAGTAACATCGATACTAATTATGACAGGTAACAGTAACTTCGTTACTAATTATGGCAAGTAACTGTAATTTCCATACAAATTATGGCAGGTAACAGTAACATCGATACTAATTATGACAAGTAACTGTTATTTCGATACAAATTATGGCACGTAACTGTAATTTCGATACTAAATATGGCAGGTGACAGTAACTTCGATACTAATTATGACAAGTTACAGTAACTTCGATACAAATTATGGCACGTAACTGTAATTTCGATACTAATTATGACAGGTAACTGTATCTTCGATATTAATTATGACAAGTAACTCTAACTTCATTACAAATTATGACAAGTAACTGTAATTTCGATACAAATTATGGCAGGTAACTGTAACTTCGTTACTAATTATGGCAGGTAACTGTAATTTCGTTACTAATTATGACAAGTAACTGTAGCTTCGATACCAATTATGACAGGTAACTGTAACTTCGTTACTAATTATGACATGAAACTGTAATTTCGATACAAATTATGGCAGGTAACTGTAACATCGATATTAATTATGACAGGTAACAGTAACTTCGATACTAATTATGACAGAAAACAGTAACTTCGATACTTATTATGACAGGTAACAGTAACTTCGATACTAATTATGGCAGGTAACTGTAACTTCGATACTAATTATGACAGGTAACTGTAACTCCGTTACAAATTATGACAAGTAACTGTAATTTCGATACAAATTATTGCAGGTAACTGTAACTTCGATACTATTTATGACAGGTAACAGTTACTTCGATACTAATTATGACAAGTAACAGTAACTGCGATACTAATTTTGACAAGTAACTGTAACTTCGAAACTAATTATGACAGGTAACTGTAACATCGTTACTAATTAGGACAAGTAACTGTAATTTCGATACAAATTATGGCAGGTAACTGTAACATCGATATTAATTATGACAGGTTACAGTAACCTCGATACTAATTATGACAAGTAAGTGTAACTTCGATACTAATTATGACGGGTAACTGTAACTTCGATACTAATTATGACAGGTATCAGTAACTTCGTTACTAATTATGACAGGTAACTGTAACTTCGTTACTAATTATGACAAGTAACTGTAATTTCGATACTAATTATGGCAGGTAACTGTAATATTGATATTAATTATGACAGGTTACAGTAACCTCGATACTAATTATGACAAGTAAGTGTAACTTCGATACTAATTATGACGGGTAACTGTAACTTCGATACTAATTATGACAGGTAACAGTAACTTCGATACTAATTATGACAGAAAACAGTAACTTCGATACTAATTATGGCAGGTAACAGAAACTTCGATACTAATTATGAGAGGTAACTGTAAGTTCGATACTAATTATGACAGTTAACTGTAACTTCGTTACTAATTATGACAAGTAACTGTAATTTCGATACAAATTATGGCAGGTAACAGTAACTTCGATACTAATTATGAAAGGTAACAGTAACTTCGATACTAATTATGACATGTTACTGTAACTTTGACACTAATTATGACAGGTAACTG
Organism: Meconema thalassinum; assembly: GCA_946902985.2. NCBI lineage: Eukaryota > Metazoa > Arthropoda > Insecta > Orthoptera > Tettigoniidae > Meconema > Meconema thalassinum. The sequence continues at coordinate 1,174,072,722 of OX336388.2, read as the reverse complement.
CAACTTCGTTACTAATTATGACAAGTAACTCTTATTTCGATACAAATTATGGCACGTAACTGTAATTTCGATACTAATTATGGCAGATGACAGTAACTTTGATACTAATTATGACATGTTACAGTAACTTCGATACTAATTATGACAGAAAACAGTAACTTCGATACTTATTATGACAGGTAACAGTAACATCGATACTAATTATGGCAGGTAACTGTAACTTCGATACTAATTATGACAGGTACCTGTAACTTCGTTACTAATTATGACAAGTAACTGTAATTTCGATACAAATTATGGCACGTAACTGTAATTTCGATACTAATTATGACAGGTAACTGTAACTTCGATACTAATTATGACAAGTAACTCTAACTTCATTACAAATTATGACAAGTAACTGTAATTTCGATACAAATTTTGGCAGGTAACTGTAACTTCGTTACTAATTATGGAAGGTAACTGTAATTTCGATACAAATTATGGCAGGTAACAGTAACTTCGATAATAATTATGACAGGTAACTGCAACTTCGATACTAATTATGGCAGGTAACTGTAATTTCGATAATAATTATGGCACGTAACTGTAATTTCTATAATAATTATGACAGGTAACTGTAACTTCGTTACTAATTATGGCAGGTAACTGTAATTTCGTTACTAATTATGACAAGTAACTGTATCTTCGATACTAATTATGACAGGTAACTGTAACTTCGTTAATAATTATGACATGAAACTGTAATTTCGATAAAAATTATGGCAGGTAACTGTAACTTTGATACTAATTATGACAGGTAACAGTAACTTCGATATTAATTATGACAGAAAACAGTAACTTCGATACTTATTATGACAGGTAACAGTAACTGCGATACTAATTATGGCAGGTAACTGTAACTTCGATACTAATTATGACAGGTAAATGTAACTCCGTTACAAAATATGACAAGTAACTGTAATTTCGGTACAAATTATTGCAGGTAACTGTAACTTCGATACTATTTATGACAGGTTACAGTTACTTCGATACTAATTATGACAAGTAACAGTAACTTCGATACTAATTATGACAGGTAACTGTAACTTCGAAACTAATTATGACAGGTAACTGTAAGATCGTTACTAATTATGACAAGTAACTGTAATTTCGATACAAATTATGGCAGGTAACTGTAACTTCGATATTAATTATGACAGGTTACAGTAACCTCGATACTAATTATGACATGTAAGTGTATCTTCGATACTAATTATGACGGGTAACTGTAACTTCGTTACTAATTATGACAAGTAACTGTAATGTCGATACTAATTATGGCAGGTAACTGTAACATCGTTACTAATTATGAAAAGTAACTGTAATTTCGATACAAATTATGGCAGGTAACTGTAACTTCAATACAAATTATGACAGGTAACAGTAACTTCAATACTAATTATGACAGGTAACAGTAACTTCGTTACTAACTATGACAAGTAACTGTAATTTCGATACAAATTATGACAGGTAACTGTAACTTCGTTACTAATTATGACAAGTAACTGTAATTTCGATACAAATTATGGCACGTAACTGTAATTTCGACACTAATTATGACAGGTAACTGTAATTTCGATACTAATTATGACAAGTAACTCTAACTTCATTACAAATTATGACAAGTAACTGTAATTTCGATACAAATTATGGCAGGTAACTGTAACTTCGATACAAATTATGGCAGGTAACAGTAACTTCAATAATAATTATGACAGGTAACTGTAACTTCGATACTAATTATGGCAGGTAACTGTAATTTCGATAATAATTATGGCACGTAACTGTAATTTCGATAATAATTATGACAGGTAACTGTAACTTCGTTACTAATTATGGCAGGTAACTGTAATTTCGTTACTAATTATGACAAGTAACTGTAGCTTCGATACTAATTATGACAGGTAACTGTAACTTCGTTGCTAATTATGACAAGAAACTGTAATTTCGATACAAATTATGGCAGGTAACTGTAACTTCGATACTAATTATGACAGGTAACAGTAACTTCGATAATAATTATGACAGAAAACAGTAACTTCGATACTTATTATGACAGGTAACAGTAACTTCGATACTAATTATGGCAGGTAACTGTAATTTCGATACAAATTATGGCAGGTAACTGTAACTTCGTTACTAGTTATGACAAGTAACTGTACTTTCGATACAAATTATGGCAGGTAACAGTAACTTCGATACTAATTATGACAGGTTACAGTAACTTCGATACTAATTATGACAAGTTACTGTAACTTCGATACTAATTATGACAGGTAACTGTAACTTCGTTACTAATTATGACAAGTGACTGTTATTTCGATACAAATTATGGCACGTAACTGTAGTTTCGATACTAAATATGGCAGGTGACAGTAACTTCGATACTAATTATGACAAGTTACAGTAACTTCGATACTAATTTTGACAGAAAACAGTAACTTTGATACTTATTATGACAAGTAACAGTAACTTCGATACTAATTATGGCAGGTAACTGTAACTTCGATACTAATTATGACAGGTAACTGTAACTTCGTTACTAATTATGACAAGTAACTGTAATTTCGATACAAATTATGGCATTTAACTGTAATTTCGATACTAAATATGACAGGAAACTGTAACTTCGATACTAATTATGACAAGTAACTCTAACATCATTTCAAATTATGACAAGTAACTGTAATTTCGATACAAATTATGGCAGGTAACAGTAACTTCGATAATAATTATGACAGGTAACTGTAACTTCGATACTAATTATGGCAGGTAACTGTAATTTCGTTACTAATTATGACAAGTAACTGTAGCTTCGATACTAATTATGACAGATAACTGTAACTTCGTTACTAATTATGACATGAAACTGTAATTTCGGTACAAATTATGGCAGGTAACTGTAACTTCGATATTAATTATGACAGGTAACAGTAACTTCCATACTAATTATGACAGAAAACAGTAACTTCGATACTTATTATGACAGGTAACAGTAACTTCGATACTAATTATGGCAGGTAAATGTAACTTCGATACTAATTATGACAGGTAACTGTAACTCCGTTACAAATTATGACAAGTAACTGTAATTTCGATACAAATTATTGCAGGTAACTGTAACTTCGATATTAATTATGACAGGTAACAGTAACTTCCATACTAATTATGACAGAAAACAGTAACTTCGATACTTATTATGACAAGTAACAGTAACCTCGATACTAATTATGACAAGTAAGTGTAACTTCGATACTAATTATGACAAGTAACTCTAACTTCATTACAAATTATGACAAGTAACTGTAATTTCGATACAAATTTTGGCAGGTAACTGTAACTTCGTTACTAATTATGGAAGGTAACTGTAATTTCGATACAAATTATGGCAGGTAACAGTAACTTCGATAATAATTATGACAGGTAACTGCAACTTCGATACTAATTATGGCAGGTAACTGTAATTTCGATAATAATTATGGCACGTAACTGTAATTTCTATAATAATTATGACAGGTAACTGTAACTTCGTTACTAATTATGGCAGGTAACTGTAATTTCGTTACTAATTATGACAAGTAACTGTATCTTCGATACTAATTATGACAGGTAACTGTAACTTCGTTACTAATTATGACATGAAACTGTAATTTCGATAAAAATTATGGCAGGTAACTGTAACTTTGATACTAATTATGACAGGTAACAGTAACTTCGATATTAATTATGACAGAAAACAGTAACTTCGATACTTATTATGACAGGTAACAGTAACTGCGATACTAATTATGGCAGGTAACTGTAACTTCGATACTAATTATGACAGGTAAATGTAACTCCGTTACAAAATATGACAAGTAACTGTAATTTCGGTACAAATTATTGCAGGTAACTGTAACTTCGATACTATTTATGACAGGTTACAGTTACTTCGATACTAATTATGACAAGTAACAGTAACTTCGATACTAATTATGACAGGTAACTGTAACTTCGAAACTAATTATGACAGGTAACTGTAAGATCGTTACTAATTGTGACAAGTAACTGTAATTTCGATACAAATTATGGCAGGTAACTGTAACTTCGATATTAATTATGACAGGTTACAGTAACCTCGATACTAATTATGACATGTAAGTGTATCTTCGATAGTAATTATGACGGGTAACTGTAACTTCGATACTAATTATGACTAGTAACTCTAACTTCGTTACTAATTAGGACAAGTAACTGTAATTTTGATAAAAAATTATGGCAGGTAACTGTAACTTCGATACTAATTATGACAGGTAACAGTAACTTCAATACTTATTATGACAGGTAACTGTAACTTCGTTACTAATTATGACAAGTAACTGTAATGTCGATACTAATTATGGCAGGTAACTGTAACATCGTTACTAATTATGAAAAGTAACTGTAATTTCGATACAAATTATGGCAGGTAACTGTAACTTCAATACAAATTATGACAGGTAACAGTAACTTCAATACTAATTATGACAGGTAACAGTAACTTCGTTACTAACTATGACAAGTAACTGTAATTTCGATACAAATTATGACAGGTAACTGTAACTTCGTTACTAATTATGACAAGTAACTGTAATTTCGATACAAATTATGGCACGTAACTGTAATTTCGACACTAATTATGACAGGTAACTGTAATTTCGATACTAATTATGACAAGTAACTCTAACTTCATTACAAATTATGACAAGTAACTGTAATTTCGATACAAATTATGGCAGGTAACTGTAACTTCGATACAAATTATGGCAGGTAACAGTAACTTCGATAATAATTATGACAGGTAACTGTAACTTCGATACTAATTATGGCAGGTAACTGTAATTTCGATAATAATTATGGCACGTAACTGTAATTTCGATAATAATTATGACAGGTAACTGTAACTTCGTTACTAATTATGGCAGGTAACTGTAATTTCGTTACTAATTATGACAAGTAACTGTAGCTTCGATACTAATTATGACAGGTAACTGTAACTTCGTTGCTAATTATGACAAGAAACTGTAATTTCGATACAAATTATGGCAGGTAACTGTAACTTCGATACTAATTATGACAGGTAACAGTAACTTCGATAATAATTATGACAGAAAACAGTAACTTCGATACTTATTATGACAGGTAACAGTAACTTCGATACTAATTATGGCAGGTAACTGTAATTTCGATACAAATTATGGCAGGTAACTGTAACTTCGTTACTAGTTATGACAAGTAACTGTACTTTCGATACAAATTATGGCAGGTAACAGTAACTTCGATACTAATTATGACAGGTTACAGTAACTTCGATACTAATTATGACAAGTTACTGTAACTTCGATACTAATTATGACAGGTAACTGTAACTTCGTTACTAATTATGACAAGTGACTGTTATTTCGATACAAATTATGGCACGTAACTGTAGTTTCGATACTAAATATGGCAGGTGACAGTAACTTCGATACTAATTATGACAAGTTACAGTAACTTCGATACTAATTTTGACAGAAAACAGTAACTTTGATACTTATTATGACAAGTAACAGTAACTTCGATACTAATTATGGCAGGTAACTGTAACTTCGATACTAATTATGACAGGTAACTGTAACTTCGTTACTAATTATGACAAGTAACTGTAATTTCGATACAAATTATGGCATTTAACTGTAATTTCGATACTAAATATGACAGGAAACTGTAACTTCGATACTAATTATGACAAGTAACTCTAACATCATTTCAAATTATGACAAGTAACTGTAATTTCGATACAAATTATGGCAGGTAACAGTAACTTCGATAATAATTATGACAGGTAACTGTAACTTCGATACTAATTATGGCAGGTAACTGTAATTTCGTTACTAATTATGACAAGTAACTGTAGCTTCGATACTAATTATGACAGATAACTGTAACTTCGTTACTAATTATGACATGAAACTGTAATTTCGGTACAAATTATGGCAGGTAACTGTAACTTCGATATTAATTATGACAGGTAACAGTAACTTCCATACTAATTATGACAGAAAACAGTAACTTCGATACTTATTATGACAGGTAACAGTAACTTCGATACTAATTATGGCAGGTAAATGTAACTTCGATACTAATTATGACAGGTAACTGTAACTCCGTTACAAATTATGACAAGTAACTGTAATTTCGATACAAATTATTGCAGGTAACTGTAACTTCGATATTAATTATGACAGGTAACAGTAACTTCCATACTAATTATGACAGAAAACAGTAACTTCGATACTTATTATGACAAGTAACAGTAACCTCGATACTAATTATGACAAGTAAGTGTAACTTCGATACTAATTATGACGGGTAACTGTAACTTCGATACTAATTATGACAGGTAACAGTAACTTGGTTACTAATTATGACAGGTAACTGTAACTTCGTTACTAATTATGACAAGTAAGTGTAATTTCGATACTAATTATGGCTGGTAACTGTAACATCGTTACTAATTATGAAAAGTAACTGTAATTTCGATACAAATTATGTCAGGTAACAGTAACTTCGATAATAATTATGACAAGTAACTGTAACTTCGATACTAATTATGACAGGTAACAGTAACTTCGATACTAATTATGACAAGTAACTCTAACTTCATTACAAATTATGAAAAATAACTGTAATTTTGATACAAATTATGGCAGGTAACTGTAACTTCGTTAATAATTATGGCAGGTAACTGTAATTTCGATAAAAATTATGGCAGGTAACTGTAACTTCGATACTTATTATGGCAGGTAACTGTAACTCCGATACTAATTATGACAAGTAACTCTAAATTCGTTACTAATTATGACAGGTAACTTTAACATCGATAATAATTATGACAAGTAACCGTAATTTCGATACAAATTATGGCAGGTAACTGTAACTTCGATACTAATTATGACAGGTAACTGTAACTTCGATACTAATTATGACAAGTAACTCTAACTTCATTACAAATTATGACAAGTAACTGTAATTTCGATACAAATTATGGCAGGTAACTGTAACTTCGATACTAATTATGACAAGTAACAGTAACTTCGATACTAATTATGACAAGTAACTGTATCTTCGATACTAATTATGGCAGGTGACTGTAACTTCGATACTTATTATGACAGGTAACAGTAACTTCGATAGTAATGATGACAAGCAACAGTAACTTCGATACTAATTATGACAAGTAACTGTAATTTCGATACAAATTATGACATGTAACTGTAATTTCGATACTAATTATGACAGGTAACTGTAACTTCGATACTAATTATAACAGGTAACTGTATCTTCGATACTAATTATGTCAAGTAACTGTAACTTCGTTACTAATTACGACCAGTAACTGTAATTTCGATACAAATTTTGGCAGGTAATTGTAACTTCGATATTAATTATGACAAGTAACTGTAACTTCGTTACTAATTTTGACAAGTAACTGTAATTTCGATACAAATAATGGCAGGTAACTTTAACTTCGATACTATTTATGACAGGTAAAAGTAACTTCAATACTAATTATGACAGGTAACTGTAACTTCGCTATTAATTATGACAAGTAACTGTAATTTCGAAACAAATTATGACAGGTAACTGTAACTTCGTTAATAATTATGACAAGTAACTGTAATTTCGATACAAATTATGGCAGGTCACAGTAACTTCGATACTAATTATGACAGGTAACTTTAACATCGATACTCATTATGACAAGGAACTGTAATGTCGATACAAATTATGACAGGTAACAGTAACTTCGATACTAATTATGACAGGTAACTGTAACTTCCTTACTAATTATGACAAGTAACTGTAATTTCGATACTAATTATGACAGGTAACTGTAACTTCGATATTAATTATGACAAGTAACTGTTACTTCGTTACTAATTATGAGAATTAACTGTAATTTCGATACAAATTATGGCAGGTAACTGTAACATCGAGACTAATTATGACAGGTAACAGTAACTTCGATACTAATTATGACAAGTAACTGTAACATAGATACTAATTATGACAGGTAACAATAACTTCGATACTAATTATGACAAGTAACTCTAACTTCATTACAAATTATGGCAAGTAACTGTAATTTCGATACAAATTATGGCAGGTAACAGTAACTTCGGTACTAATTATGACAGGTAACAGTAACTTCGATACTAATTATGACAAGTAACAGTTGCTACGATACTAATTATAACAAGTAACTGTAACTTCGAAACTAATTATGACAGGTAACTGTAACATCGTTACTAATTAGGACAAGTAACTGTAATTTCGATACAAATTATGGCAGGTAACTGTAACATCGATATTAATTATGACAGGTTACAGTAACCTCGATACTAATTATGACAAGTAAGTGTAACTTCGATACTAATTATGACGGGTAACTGTAACTTCGATACTAATTATGACAGGTAACAGTAACTTCGTTAATAATTATGACAGGTAACTGTAACTTCGTTACTAATTATGACAAGTAACTGTAATTTCGATACTAATTATGGCAGGTAACTGTAATATCGATATTAATTATGACAGGTTACAGTAACCTCGATACTAATTATGACAAGTAAGTGTAACTTCGATACTAATTATGACGGGTAACTGTAACTTCGATACTAATTATGACAGGTAACAGTAACTTCGATACTAATTATGACACAAAACAGTAACTTCGATACTAATTATGGCAGGTAACTGTAATTTCGATACAAATTATGGCAGGTAACAGTAACTTCGATACTAATTATGACAGGTAACAGTAACTTCGATACTAATTATGACATGTTACTGTAACTTCGATACTAATTATGATAGGTAACTGCAACTTCGTTACTAATTATGACAAGTAACTGTTATTTCGATACAAATTATGGCACGAAACTGTAATTTCGATACTAATTATGGCAGGTGACAGTAACTTTGATACTAATTATGACATGTTACAGTAACTTCGATACTAATTATGACAGAAAACAGTAACTTTGATACTTATTATGACAGGTAACAGTAACTTCGATACTAATTATGGCAGGTAACTGTAACTTCGATACTAATTATGACAGGTACCTGTAACTTCGTTACTAATTATGACAAGTAACTGTAATTTCGATACAAATTATGGCACCTAACTGTAATTTCGATACTAATTATGACAGGTAACTGTAACTTCGATACTAATTATGACAAGTAACTCTAACTTCTTTACAAATTATGACAAGTAACTGTAATTTCGATACAAATTATGGCAGGTAACTGTAACTTCGTTACTAATTATGGCAGGTAACTGTAATTTCGATACAAATTATGGCAGGTAACAGTAACTTCGATAATAATTATGACAGGTAACTGCAACTTCGATACTAATTATGGCAGGTAACTGTAATTTCGATAATAATTATGGCACGTAACTGTAATTTCTATAATAATTATGACAGGTAACTGTAACTTCGTTACTAATTATGTCAGGTAACTGTAATTTCGTTACTAATTATGACAAGTAACTGTATCTTCGATACTAATTATGACAGGTAACTGTAACTTCGTTACTAATTATGACATGAAACTGTAATTTCGATACAAATTATGGCAGGTAACTGTAACTTCGATACTAATTATGACAGGTAACAGTAACTTCGATACTAATTATGACAGAAAACAGTAACTTCGATACTTATTATGACAGGTAACAGTAACTTCGATACTAATTATGGCAGGTAACTGTAACTTCGATACTAATTATGACAGGTAAATGTAACTCCGTTACAAAATATGACAAGTAACTGTAATTTCGGTACAAATTATTGCAGGTAACTGTAACTTCGATACTATTTATGACAGGTTACAGTTACTTCGATACTAATTATGACAAGTAACAGTAACTTCGATACTAATTATGACAGGTAACTGTAACTTCGAAACTAATTATGACAGTTAACTATAAGATCGTTACTAATTATGACAAGTAACTGTAATTTCGATACAAATTATGGCAGGTAACTGTAACTTCGATATTAATTATGACAGGTTACAGTAACCTCGATACTAATTATGACAAGTAAGTGTATCTTCGATACTAATTATGACGGGTAACTGTAACTTCGATACTAATTATGACTAGTAACTCTAACTTCGTTACTAATTAGGACAAGTAACTGTAATTTTGATAAAAAATTATGGCAGGTAACTGTAACTTCGATACTAATTATGACAGGTAACAGTAACTTCAATACTTATTATGACAGGTAACTGTAACTTCGTTACTAATTATGACAAGTAACTGTAATTTCGATACTAATTATGGCAGGTAACTGTAACATCGTTACTAATTATGAAAAGTAACTGTAATTTCGATACAAATTATGGCAGGTAACTGTAACTTCAATACAAATTATGACAGGTAACAGTAACTTCGATACTAATTATGACAGGTAACAGTAACTTCGTTACTAATTATGACAAGTAACTGTAATTTCGATACAAATTATGACAGGTAACTGTAACTTCGTTACTAATTATGACAAGTAACTGTAATTTCGATACAAATTATGGCACGTAACTGTAATTTCGACACTAATTATGACAGGTAACTGTAACTTCGATACTAATTATGACAAGTAACTCTAACTTCATAAAAATTATGACAAGTAACTGTAATTTCGATACAAATTATGGCAGGTAACTGTAACTTCGATACAAATTATGGCAGGTAACAGTAACTTCGATAATAATTATGACAGGTAACTGTAACTTCGATACTAATTATGGCAGGTAACTGTAATTTCGATAATAATTATGGCACGTAACTGTAATTTCGATAATAATTATGACAGGTAACTGTAACTTCGTTACTAATTATGGCAGGTAACTGTAATTTCGTTACTAATTATGACAAGTAACTGTAGCTTCGATACAAATTAAGACAGGTAACTGTAACTTCGTTGCTAATTATGACAAGAAACTGTAATTTCGATACAAATTATGGCAGGTAACTGTAACTTTGATACTAATTATGACAGGTAACAGTAACTTCGATACTAATTATGACAGAAAACAGTAACTTCGATACTTATTATGACAGGTAACAGTAACTTCGATACTAATTATGGCAGGTAACTGTAATTTCGATACAAATTATGGCAGGTAACTGTAACTTCGTTACTAATTATGACAAGTAACTGTAATTTCGATACAAATTATGGCAGGTAACAGTAACTTCGATACTAATTATGACAGGTTACAGTAACTTCGATACTAATTATGACAAGTTACTGTAACTTCGATACTAATTATGACAGGTAACTGTAACTTCGTTACTAATTATGACAAGTAACTGTTATTTCGATACAAATTATGGCACGTAACTGTAATTTCGATACTAAATATGGCAGGTGACAGTAACTTCGATACTAATTATGACAAGTTACAGTAACTTCGATACTAATTATGACAGAAAACAGTAACTTCGATACTTATTATGACAAGTAACAGTAACTTCGATACTAATTATGGCAGGTAACTGTAACTTCGATACTAATTATGACAGGTAACTGTAACTTCGTTACTAATTATGACAAGTAACTGTAATTTCGATACAAATTATGGCATTTAACTGTAATTTCGATACTAAATATGACAGGTAACTGTAACTTCGATACTAATTATGACAAGTAACTCTAACTTCATTTCAAATTATGACAAGTAACTGTAATTTCGATACAAATTATGGCAGGTAACTGTAACTTCGTTAATAATTATGGCAGGTAACTGTAATTTCGATACAAATTATGGCAGGTAACAGTAACATCGATAATAATTATGACAGGTAACTGTAACTTCGATACTAATTATGGCAGGTAAATGTAATTTCGATAATAATTATGGCACGTAAGTGTAATTTCGATAATAATTATGACAGGTAACTGTAACTTCGTTACTAATTATGGCAGGTAACTGTAATTTCGTTACTAATTATGACAAGTAACTGTAGCTTCGATACTAATTATGACAGGTAACTGTAACTTCGTTACTAATTATGACATGAAACTGTAATTTCGATACAAATTATGGCAGGTAAGTGTAACTTCGATATTAATTATGACAGGTAACAGTAACTTCCATACTAATTATGACGGAAAACAGTAACTTCGATACTTATTATGACAGGTAACAGTAACTTCGATAGAAATTATGGCAGGTAATTGTAACTTCGATACTAATTATGACAGGTAACTGTAACTCCGTTACAAATTATGACAAGTAACTGTAATTTCGATACAAATTATTGCAGGTAACTGTAACTTCGATACTATTTATGACAGGTAACAGTTACTTCAATACTAATTATGACAAGTAACAGTAACTTCGATACTAATTATGACAAGTAACTGTAACTTCGAAACCAATTATGACAGGTAACTGTAACATCGTTACTAAATATGACAAGTAACTGTAATTTCGATACAAATTATGGCAGGTAAATGTAACATCGATATTAATTATGACAGGTTACAGTAACCTCGATACTAATTATGACAAGTAAGTGTAACTTCGATACTAATTATGACGGGTTACTGTAACTTCGATACTAATTATGACAGGTAACAGTAACTTCGTTACTAATTATGACAGGTAACTGTAACTTCGTTACTAATTATGACAAGTAACTGTAATTTCGATACTAATTATGGCAGGTAACTCTAACATCGTTACTAATTATGAAAAGTAACCGTAATTTCGATACAAATTATGGCAGGTAACTGTAACTTCGATACTAATTATGACAGGTAACTGTAACTTCGATACTAATTATGACAAGTAACTCTAACTTCATTACAAATTATGACAAGTAACTGTAATTTCGATACAAATTATGGCAGGTAACTGTAACTTCGATACTTATTATGGCAGGTAACTGTAACTCCGACACTAATTATGACAAGTTACTCTAAATTCGTTACTAATTATGACAAGTAACTGTTATTTCGATACAAATTATGGCACGTAACTGTAATTTCGATACTAAATATGGCAGGTGACAGTAACTTCGATACTAATTATGACAAGTTACAGTAACTTCGATACTAATTATGACAGAAAACAGTAACTTCGATACTTATTATGACAAGTAACAGTAACTTCGATACTAATTATGGCAGGTAACTGTAACTTCGATACTAATTATGACAGGTAACTGTAACTTCGTTACTAATTATGACAAGTAACTGTAATTTCGATACAAATTATGGCATTTAACTGTAATTTCGATACTAAATATGACAGGTAACTGTAACTTCGATACTAATTATGACAAGTAACTCTAACTTCATTTCAAATTATGACAAGTAACTGTAATTTCGATACAAATTATGGCAGGTAACTGTAACTTCGTTAATAATTATGGCAGGTAACTGTAATTTCGATACAAATTATGGCAGGTAACAGTAACATCGATAATAATTATGACAGGTAACTGTAACTTCGATACTAATTATGGCAGGTAACTGTAATTTCGATAATAATTATGGCACGTAAGTGTAATTTCGATAATAATTATGACAGGTAACTGTAACTTCGTTACTAATTATGGCAGGTAACTGTAATTTCGTTACTAATTATGACAAGTAACTGTAGCTTCGATACTAATTATGACAGGTAACTGTAACTTCGTTACTAATTATGACATGAAACTGTAATTTCGATACAAATTATGGCAGGTAAGTGTAACTTCGATATTAATTATGACAGGTAACAGTAACTTCCATACTAATTATGACGGAAAACAGTAACTTCGATACTTATTATGACAGGTAACAGTAACTTCGATAGAAATTATGGCAGGTAATTGTAACTTCGATACTAATTATGACAGGTAACTGTAACTCCGTTACAAATTATGACAAGTAACTGTAATTTCGATACAAATTATTGCAGGTAACTGTAACTTCGATACTATTTATGACAGGTAACAGTTACTTCAATACTAATTATGACAAGTAACAGTAACTTCGATACTAATTATGACAAGTAACTGTAACTTCGAAACCAATTATGACAGGTAACTGTAACATCGTTACTAAATATGACAAGTAAATGTAATTTCGATACAAATTATGGCAGGTAAATGTAACATCGATATTAATTATGACAGGTTACAGTAACCTCGATACTAATTATGACAAGTAAGTGTAACTTCGATACTAATTATGACGGGTAACTGTAACTTCGATACTAATTATGACAGGTAACAGTAACTTCGTTACTAATTATGACAGGTAACTGTAACTTCGTTACTAATTATGACAAGTAACTGTAATTTCGATACTAATTATGGCAGGTAACTGTAACATCGTTACTAATTATGAAAAGTAACCGTAATTTCGATACAAATTATGGCAGGTAACTGTAACTTCGATACTAATTATGACAGGTAACTGTAACTTCGATACTAATTATGACAAGTAACTCTAACTTCATTACAAATTATGACAAGTAACTGTAATTTCGATACAAATTATGGCAGGTAACTCTAACTTCGATACTTATTATGGCAGGTAACTGTAACTCCGATACTAATTATGACAAGTAACTCTAAATTCGTTACTTATTATGACAGGTAACTGTAACATCGATAATAATTATGACAAGTAACCGTAATTTCGATACAAATTATGGCAGGTAACTGTAACTTCGATACTAATTATGACAGGTAACTGTAACTTCGATACTAATTATGACAAGTAACTCTAACTTCATTACAAATTATGACAAGTAACTGTAATTTCGATACAAATTATGGCAGGTAACTGTAACTTCGATACTAATTATGACAAGTAACAGTAACTTCGATACTAATTATGACAAGTAACTGTATCTTCGATACTACTTATGACAGGTAACTGTAACTTCGATACTAATTATGACAAGTAACTCTAACTTCATTACAAATTATGACAAGTAACTGTAATTTCGATACAAATTATTGCAGGTAACTGTAACTTCAATGACAGGTAACTGTAACTTCGATATTTATTAAGACAAGTAACTGTAATTTCGATACAAATTATGGCAGGTGACTGTAACTTCGATACTTATTATGACAGGTAACAGTAACTTCGATAGTAATGATGACAAGCAACAGTAACTTCGATACTGATTATGACAAGTAACTGTAATTTCGATACAAATTATGACAGGTAACTGTAATTTCGATACTAATTATGACAGGCAACTGTAACTTCGATACTAATTATAACAGGTAACTGTATCTTCGATACTAATTATGTCAAGTAACTGTAACTTCGTTACTAATTATGACAAGTAACTGTAATTTCGATACTATTTATGGCAGGTAACTGTAACATCGTTACTAATTATGAAAAGTAACTGTAATTTCGATACAAATTATGGCAGGTAATTGTAACTTCGATACTATTTATGACAGGTAAAAGTAACTTCAATACTAATTATGACAGGTAACTGTAACTTCGCTACTAATTATGACAAGTAACTGTAATTTCGAAACAAATTATGACAGGTAACTGTAACTTCGTTAATAATTATGACAAGTAACTGTAATTTCGATACAAATTATGGCAGGTCACAATAACTTCGATACTAATTATGACAGGTAACTGTAACATCGATACTCATTATGACAAGGAACTGTAATGTCGATACGAATTATGACAGGTAACAGTAACGTCGATACTAATTATGACAGGTAACTGTAACTTCCTTACTAATTAGGACAAGTAACTGTAATTTCGATACTAATTATGACAGGTAACTGTAACTTCGATATTAATTATGACAAGTAACAGTTACTTCGTTACTAATTATGAGAATTAACTGTAATTTCGATACAAATTATGGCAGGTAACTGTAACTTCGAGACTAATTATGACAGGTAACAGTAACTTCGATACTAATTATGACAAGTAACAGTTGCTTCGATACTAATTATAACAAGTAACTGTAACTTCGAAACTAATTATGACAGGTACTGTAACAACGTTACCAATTATGACAAGTAACTGTAATTTCGATACAAATTATGGCAGGTAACCGTAACTTCGATACTAATTATGACAGGTAACAGTAACATCGATAGTCATTATGACAAGGAACTGTAATGTCGATACAAATTATGACAGGTAACAGTAACTTCGATACTAATTATGACAGGTAACTGTAACTTCCTTACTAATTATGACAAGTAACTGTAATTTCGATACTAATTATGACAGGTAACGGTAACTTCGATATTAATTATGACAAGTAACTGTAACTTCGTTACTAATTATGAGAATTAACTGTAATTTCGATACAAATTATGGCAGGTAGCTGTAACTTCGAGACTAATTATGACAGGTAACAGTAACTTCGATACTAATTATGACAAGTAACAGTTGCTACGATACTAATTATAACAAGTAACTGTAACTTCGAAACTAATTATGACAGGTAACTGTAACATCGTTACTAATTATGACAAGTAACTGTAATTTCGATACAAATTATGGCAGGTAACCGTAACTTCGATACTAATTATGACAGGTAACAGTAACTTCGATACTAATTATGACAAGTAACTGTAACATAGATACTAATTATGACAGGTAACAATAACTTCGATACTAATTATGACAAGTAACTCTAACTTCATTACAAATTATGGCAAGTAACTGTAATTTCGATACAAATTATGGCAGGTAACAGTAACTTCGATACTAATTATGACAGGTAACTGTAACTCCGATACTAATTATGACAAGTAACTCTAACTTCGTTTCTAATTATGACAAATAACTGTAATTTTGATAAAAAATTATGGCAGGTAATTGTAACTTCGATACTAATTATGTCAGGTAACAGTAACTTCGATACTAATTATGACAGGTAACTGTAACTTCGTTACTTATTATGACAAGTAACTGTAATTTCGATACTAATTATGGCTGGTAACTCTAACTTCGTTACTAATTATGACAAGTAACTGTAATTTCGATACAAATTATGGCAGGTTACTGTAACTTCGATACTAATGATGACATAAAACAGTAACATCGATACTAATTATGGCAGGTAACAGTAACTTCGATAATAATTATGGCAGGTAACTGTAAGTTCGATACTAATTATGACAGTTAACTGTAACTTCGTTACTAATTATGACAAGTAAGTGTAATTTCGATACAAATTATGGCAGGTAACAGTAACATCGATACTAATTATGACAGGTAACAGTAACTTCGATACTAATTATGACAAGTTACTGTAACTTCGATACTAATTATGACAGGTAACTGTAACTTCGTTACTAATTATGACAAGTAACTGTTATTTGATACAAATTATGGCACGTAACTGTAATTTCGATACTAATTATGGCAGGTGACAGTAACTTCGATACTAATTATGACAAGTTACAGTAACTTCGATACTAATTATGACAGAAAACAGTAACTTCGATACTTATTATGACAGGTAACAGTAACTTCGATACTAATTATGGCAGGTAACTGTAACTTCGATACTAATTATGACAGGTAACTGTACCTTCGTTACTAATTATGACAAGTAACTGTAATTTCGATACAAATTGTGGCACGTAACTGTAATTTCGATACTAATTATGACAGGTAACTGTAACTTCGATACTAATTATGACAAGTAACTCTAACTTCATTACAAATTATGACAAGTAACTGTAATTTCGATGCAAATTATGGCAGGGAACTGTAACTTCGTTACTAATTATGGCAGGTAACTGTAATTTCGATACAAATTATGGCAGGTAACAGTAACTTCGATAATAATTATGACAGGTAACTGTAACTTCGATACTAATTATGGCAGGTAACTGTAATTTCGATAATAATTATGGCACGTAACTGTTGTTTCGATAATAATTATGACAGGTAACTGTAACTTCGTTACTAATTATGGCAGGTAACTGTAATTTCGTTACTAATTATGACATGTAACTGTAGCTTCGATACTAATTATGACAGGTAACTGTACTTCGTTACCAATTATGACAAGAAACTGTAATTTCGATACATATTATGGCAGGTAACTGTAACTTCGATACTTATTATGACAGGTAACAGTAACTTCGATACTAATTATGACAGAAAACAGTAACTTCGATACTTATTATGACAGGTAACAGTAACTTCGATACTAATTATGGCAGGTAACTGTAACTTCGATACTAATTATGACAGGTAAATGTAACTCCGTTACAAATTATGACAAGTAACTGTAATTTCGATACAAATTATTGCAGGTAACTGTAACTTCGATACTATTTATGACAGGAAACAGTTACTTCGATACTAATTATGACAAGTAACAGTAACTTCGATACTAATTATGACAAGTAACTGTAACTTCGAAACTAATTATGACAGGTAACTGTAACATCGTTACTAATTATGACAAGTAACTGTAATTTCGATACAAATTATGGCAGGTAACTGTAACTTCGATATTAATTATGACAGGTTACAGTAACCTCGATACTAATTATGACAAGTAAGTGTAACTTCGATACTAATTATGACGGGTAACTGTAACTTCGATACTAATTATGACTAGTAACTCTATCTTCGTTACTAATTAGGACAAGTAACTGTAATTTTGATAAAAAATTATGGCAGGTAACTGTAACTTCGATACTAATTATGACAGGTAACAGTAACTTCGATACTAATTATGACAGGTAACTGTAACTTCGTTACTAATTATGACAAGTAACTGTAATTTCGATACTATTTATGGCAGGTAACTGTAACATCGTTACTAATTATGAAAAGTAACTGTAATTTCGATACAAATTATGGCAGGTAACTGTAACTTCGATATTAATTATGACAGGTTACAGTAACCCCGATACTAATTATGACAAGTAAGTGTAACTTCGATACTAATTATGACGGGTAACTGTAACTTCGATACTAATTATGACTAGTAACTCTATCTTCGTTACTAATTATGACAAGTAACTGTAATTTCGATACAAATTATGGCACGTAACTGTAATTTCGATAATAATTATGGCACGAAACTGTAATTTCGATAATAATTATGACAGGTAACTGTAACTTCGTTACTAATTATGGCAGGTAACTGTAATTTCGTTACTAATTATGACAAGTAACTGTAGCTTCGATACTAATTATGACAGGTAACTGTAACTTCGTTACTAATTATGACAAGTAACTGTTATTTCGATACAAATTATGGCACGTAACTGTAATTTCGATACTAATTATGGCAGTTGACAGTAACTTCGATACTAATTATGACAAGTTACAGTAACGTCGATACTAATTATGACAGAAAACAGTAACTTCTATACTTATTATGACAGGTAACAGTAGCTTCGATACTAATTATGGCAGGTAACTGTAACTTCGATACTAATTATGACAGGTAACTGTAACTTCGTTACTAATTATGACAAGTAACTGTAATTTCGCTACAAATTTTGGCACGTAGCTGTAATTTCGATACTAATTATGACAGGTAACTCTAACTTCGATACTAATTATGACATGTGTACAGTACCCCAGGGGTATGCTCCCCTTGGAGACTATCCCCCCATCATCTATCTAAATATCCTAACGGGCAACCCTCGTAAAGCCAGACCAACATCCATCAACACCGCAAGGACAGTTTGCCATTCTAGAAAGCGGCTCAATCCTTGCACATTTATTACACACAGCGACACATTATTAACTGGGACAGCTATGCCGTCACAATGCTGACAGCATAGCGCCGAAGAATATAAAAAGGGGTCCTAAGGAGGTCAGGGAATCTCTCCATTTCCAGTCTTACAGTGAAGCGGCCGCAGGCTATCGGCGTTATCATCAGAGGTGAATCAGACGTGTTCAGATTTCCTATATTTGTAACCTTCACCCACAGATTGTACTTTTACATTGTGACCATTATTACATTCCCTGAAAGGGACTCATAATTCGACATCACAGACCAATAAACACTTGGTCAATACGCCACACTCGCTTTACTGTTTATACGCCTCTTTACATCCCAACGCCCTTCCTTATTCCCGTCACGGTTAGACGTGACATATGGTAGTCCAACAGTGCTAGCTCAGATATCATTGTATTCCTCGCGGCGGCCCGGCTGCTAAGAGCAGCGAGCGCCACTTAGCTGACACGAGCACATTCAGTTATATAACAAGCCAGTCAGCTGGAAGACCAGCGCATTGACTTATAGACCAAACTCCATCCCCTAAGATACATCTACAGCCTTTATAGGAGCGCCCCCTAGTTCCTAACACTAAACAACACTCTACACTGGTCAGCTTACCCTGGTACGGGAAGCTACCCCCTTTTAGACATTGATTTATAAATTAACACAATAACTCTTCCTTTTAGATCCCACCACCCTCAATAAAGGGATCTAAAACACTGGTGGAGGCGGGGTACTACGCATAGTAGAACAGGACTCAACCAACGAGCCCTCGTTGTCAAAACGGTCCTAACCGCACGCAGCCAAGCAAATAGTGAATTTTTTTTTCCCAGACAGAAAGTAGTTCTTTTTTGCTTCACACTACCTACACAGGGGAAATTCTTAGCAAAACAACCCCAGCCAAAGTCATTTTTTTTCTCAACACATATATAAAGATGTATGCGCCCGCACGAAAGGCCATGCTGAGGAACATCCATTTGGAGCGGTCAGATGAAAAACTCAAGAAGCATTCAATCGACATCTCTGTAGACGCATTAGCGCAGCAATTTGCGAAAACGTCTCTCTCAGCATGTACCGCAACACAAGGGCGGGAGTCTACCATGGCCACAGGCCGAAAGACGGACAGACCACCCTCCAATACAGTGCGGGGACACACACACACACATGCCACCAATTCCCGGAACCGGCCCGGAAGCCTAACAAAACAAAGAACTGGCGAAGCCGGGGACATGTCCCTCCCACACCAATACAGGGAGGAACGGGGCTACCCACCCCGACGCCACGTCAAACAACAGACAAACAAACAACCAGGGGGGACAAGGGAAGACACAGGAGGGAAGAGCGAGCGAGAGCCTACAGACAAACACACTATCGAGATTATAGAGATCCAACTAGACCGACAGAAGGAGCACATGCTCCGATAAGGGATGAAACCCGCGAGCGTTGGCGAAACGAACGAAGGAGCGGAAGCGACAGATACGAACATAACATTTGGACATCCACGCTACAGCATCACGACAGGGCATATAGGTACACTAGGCACACGGACCTGACTAAGCACGCAATGGCTAATTCAGCGTCAGGACCACGAGGGCAAGTGCAGACGTGGACTCATACCGAGATTCACACTCGGTACACGTACAGGACCACACACAGTTGGTAGGGCCACCAGCCCAGCCGAGAGAGGACATAAGCGTAGATACGCTAACTCGGCAATTTGCGAGGATGTCCCTCTCGCCATGTACTGCCACATATGAGAAGGAGTTCGCCGTGGCCACAGTCCAGGAGACGGCCAGGTTAGGCTCCAATAGGCTACAAGCACAAAGTTACACAAACACATGTCCTTCAGCTCCGGATCGGAAGGCAATTTTGCCAAACCGAGGGGCAGAGCCTAGAACAACCCCCTCGCAACGGACGAACGAGAAGGAGTTGAAGCCAGGACTCTCAGACACACATAGCATGACAGGGAGACAACGGGACGTAACCACGTCATGGGCAGACGACATAGAACCCGTCCCACTACACATAAAGCCTACATACACCCACACAGATAGGCTAACACAATGGCAGGAGGCTGCCGGGGCTACAGGCCAGAAAGCGGCCAGGCTACCCGCCACCACACTGCCAGTGCAAACACAAGCCATTAAGCGACCTATACCGCCAGTTCAAAGGGCAAGTTTTCCAGAACGAAGGCGAACACCGGCATTAGCACCCCAGGTGCGAATGCATAAGAGGGTGTTGCATTCAGTCCCTCAGGATGCACGATAAACGCCTGCACATGGGGACCAGGCACTACCACACAGTACACGGAGATTAGGAAAAGTGTTATTACCTACCCCACAGAACAGATCAGTCGCAAATATACACACCCCCGTAAACTCTACTAGAGTAGCACAGAGCGCGAGTAGTTCCGCGAACACAGGTACACTTAGACCAACGGTCAAGCGATACGGTGAAAGCAAGCCCGGTCGTACTTTGCTACAAACTCCTCCGAAAAATAGCCAAGGGGCACCTCAGTGGATCCCAGGGGCTTACACCCTAGTGACAGGACGACGGTATCCACCTTTCCGAGCACTGACGCTCGAAAAAGGATAATGACTTTCACCAGGAATACAATATATTCCGACATCACTTGCACCAATAGCATAGTACACATAAGTTCTTTTACACGGGGGAAACAAGATAATAGAAAAACAAGTACTCACTAACATAAACGGTACATTTTTTTTCATCTATATGCAGCGCAACATGGCTAAATCAGAAGGGCATAATTCAAAATTCTTGTTTTTTTTTTTTTTTTTTTTTTTGGAACCCTGGCATTTTTTCTCCCAGGCCATCAATGGCTATTGGTCGGAGTTGGTTATCACCATATATTGGTTAACGTAAAGTTTCTAATAGGCTAAGCCAAATGGAAGCCCATCAGGCGAGACACGCGGCTTAAGGCCGGAAAAAGCTATTTTGAACACAGCTTAAGCAATAAAACACAGCATAAAGCTTAAGCGGGTCTTTCTAAGTAGAAATAACTAAATGTTCTATGTTCCGGCTCAACAGTTTGATAGATTCTTTTGTGACGAGCGAAAGCCGTAAGCGTGGCAAGAATTAAGAATCGCAAACTAGTTTTCAAAAATTTGGTGAGGTGTGCTTTAACCAACTGAAAAGCCCAATTGCACACCGGGGCGAGACACTGTCATTTTGGTGAGATTCAATTGCTTTGGAAGGGAGGTTCAACTCCCACAGTGCACTGGCTTTGCTCGTGACGTGGATACAAATGTATCAATTACGGCTTGCAATGGCCTTCCCAATGTGTACTAGACAGTGTCGGTAGATTCCCCTGAGATGTAACCAGATTACGGTAGTACTAACGTTACCAAATAGGTAAATACTACACTCAGGTCCCAATCTTCATTTTTACACATTTTTCGTATTTACGACACAGTTTTTACAGACTACCGCCGCCCGGAAACCAGCTTTTATAAGCATAAAAGCATTGGGCAGGCGAGATACAATATAGTCTTTCTACTATTTTCTTTCAAAGTGCTCTCTTAATTCAGAGCGGGGCATAAATAATTATTTTTTTGCCTCACGCATTCGGCCCGAGAAAGGAAGGTGGCCAAGTTAAACTGTATATATTTAATACATAGGCATACGTTACACATAACACTGCCTCTAACATGACTTTTTCTCTCCGGCACATAGTCACCAAACACGCGACTAGCGGCCCAGTCACACTCGGGTATAACGCCATTTTGAACAACGGATAGGGACATACTCGAACCACGTCACAGTAACACAAAATTTGGGGACACAAATGTAGTTAGTGAGAGGTTCTTTTACAATGCGGCCAAGGCATGTGAGATTTCCGAAGTGAAATGCCATGGCCTGTGGTTTGGATTCCACGTAAAACGGAAGTCCCGTGGCTCACGATCTACAGATTAATGGTCACGTTAAACTACAAGTTTCCTTCTTTTTTACAGTGAGAGAAGCACTACTCACAATTACACAGAGAGCCAGCAGGCTCACACACACGCTTGCCGGGAATATGAGAATAAGCAAGTAACAAATGAAAGCCCACGACATCGTAATTTAACACTATCGCGTCAGCGATAACACACTCTTCAATGGGCCAGACTGCTCGGTACAAACGAACCAAGCCAACTCCTAGTAAACAGGAACAATCGCATCATTCACGTCCGATCCAAGGACCCTATAACTTCCAAAATTACACTACGAGGAGAGTTCAAAAACACGCAAACTCCTCACAGTATTGAGTACTTTCGTTTGCGCATTGCAAATACACAGTACATGTGCCATAATATATGCGGCACAGAGAGGGTCACACCAAGTCTTTACAGGCAACCGGGTCCGAACCCATGATCACACACCACACTCGTACCAAAAACTAACTAGCCAACGGTATTTTTGGTACGGAAAACACTATCAAAATACATACAAGGAGCGCACAAAACATGAACAACGCAGACATAGAACACAGAGAATGACATGAGATCACGGGTTCCAATCCCAGTAAAAATTAGACACCAGGGAAAGCAATCACCCAGGTTTCCAACCTCACCGAAATTGGCCCATACAGATACATGAACAGGGAATACTACATTTCCTCCCGCCAAAAACCAGGCATAAAATTTCAAATTACACCAAAAATACAAAATACATTTCCCAAACACAGGTAGGAAAATTTCGTAAGACAAAAGTCTTATAAAATAATGGCCACACAACAGCATTAGCTAATTAGGGCGGATTGCCACATTAGTCCGGCAGGAATTTAGAACAATAGCAACATGGCATACGTGCAAGAAGGCACATGGCGACAGCTGACATATATAATGTCCGAGCCATTATACATACAAACTGCTGATGGGCAGATTTCGTCACATGGCAATATTGCTGGTGACAGACACTATTCTAGTATCGGCATTGACCATGACATTACAAGCATTCAGCAATCATAACGCCAACACATTTTTAACACTGCTAAAACATTTATGACATGTAGCAATAGACAAGACGTGACAGATCGGAACTTATCTTGGGCCCATAGGAGCACGTTCGCAAAGACGTTGGCAGGCCACGGGCGCCTCCTGCCCATACACGCGATACATATTACGACTTAGCCTGTAACAGACCAACCGTCCGCGTGGTGTAGCGGAACATAGGCACACACACGCACATGCACTCAACAATTAGGAGCGAACACAGACAAGGGCTCTGAGAAAACAAGACCTCCCCTCTAATAACTTCTTTTCTCGATTGTAAGGCATAGGAATCATTACAGGCGATTAGGACATGGCCAATCGCACTACGACCACTGGCCACATTCACACTACAAATGGCAGACCAGATTAGGTCGTGAAGCTTTACTATCCCAAGGCACGGATAGAAAGCCAACATGGACCAAGGGAGGATGACAGGAGAACAGGCTACCAGCGTACCACCTTACTCCCTTCCAATAACCTTCTCACGTCCAACATAAACAACGCAGACACATGAACACGACCAAAACAGCTACACTACATTACAGAGTATACACAAGGGGTTGATAGACTTCATGCGTCTAAAGAGAAGGCTTGCTACGCCTTGGATCACGATGCTACCACCTGAGTATTAGGGGTGGGTCGGCAAACATTAAATAAGCGTAATGCGCATCTCCAAATGAGAGATGAGGCCACAATTATATATATTAACCACTTTTTGTTAATTAAATACTCCCGCATGACAGGAATATATTGGTATTATGCCTCAACCTACACCTATCCTTATATGAGCGCAGATGCCTCATATACAGATACCTGCATGAGTATCCCACCCATTTACCAGGGGTATTACTATCAAACCTGCATGGAATTTTCATATCTTTGCAATCCCGGGAATTACATCCCCAGTCCACTCATTATAGGAGCAATCCTAGTAGCATTACCGGCTCAAGGCCACCATTTATTTGAGCCCAAAGATGCACAACCCCTTCCTACCATACTTTAAGCCCACTCTACAAATAACTACCCCCAGATCCTAATAACAGGGTACCTGACATTACAGACCCTACTAACACCTCCATTAAGGTAAAAAGAGCATTATTGCTGGAGAGCTGACGTAGCAATGGTAGACCAGAAGTAGTCTATGTACTTAGAAGTTCTACAACCCCACAACACTTGGAAAATTTTACATTTTTACATAAAAATACATTATTTACACAGGTTACGCCTATATATTTTTTTCTCTCTCTCCATAAAAAGGAATCTGATACACTCTGATTGGTGATAGCGGCGTAAGCCAAAGGCCAAAGGCACCACACTGGGGGCAGAGCTGGTGTAGGCGATGATGACCCTTACCCCAGTTGGCTCAACAAATCACTGACCCGACCGAACAGACGAACCACGTAAGGTCAAAGCATTCGTGACCTGGCACGAGCAAACATCGAGATCTAGGGGTGCACATAGCTTATCCCCCTTGTCGGAGACGGTTACACCCACTATGTGCCACGGTCGTCGAAGCCAAGACCTGCAGGGAGACTTTCTGAGAATGGCGGGAGGAATAGCTCACTCAGCGCCGGACTCGAGAGCTATCCCTAGAGACGACCCATATTATGACTAGACTGTTAGTTAAATTTAAGTAAGTAGGACTTCCATGGCGGGGAGTCAGACTCCTATTCGTCAGGAGTGAAGCAGGATCCTAGGGTTCAGCAGGACCAATCCTAGATCCGACAAGTCCTTACCCCGCGAGGTGAAGGTGAAGACCACGACGTTAATCAATAATGAAGAATGAAATATGAATATATATATGGAATGTACGCGCTCATTCGGTCCTGCGCCCACGTAAATGGATGACAACGGGTCGCCAGAGATCTTAAATGAGTAGCATAGCGGGCACTCAAAGGGGTTCAGTGGGCCAACCCAGCAATGCCGACAAAGGCGAAGAGATTCTTATAATGCGAAAAGCATACTACTGCGGCCGATACAGGCGAATATTACTGCGAAAAGCAGACCACGATTGCCGACGAAGGCGAAGATAATATTATGCCATTGGACGACAATGTCCAATGCCCACATAAATGGCGACGCAGCGGGCAACCAATTGGCATTAAGAGAGGGGCATTGCGAGCACCTCATAAGGGTTACGTGGGCGGCCCAACTACGACAATGATGAACGATAACGGTAATGAGCAGGAAGGTACAGCGGGCGAAACGGTTTGCTCAGGGGCACCGTAAGCCGGCTGCGACTAGATTAGTACTAGTAATAGACGTCGACACCTAGAATTAAGGGAACGGAATCCAGCGATCCTAGAGACAACCGGTGTTTCTAGGACTCGTGCGGGTGGTGTCCTGTGGAAGTAAATTGCCTCAGGCGATCGTTCTGGTTCAAATTTAGCTGTAAGACGGTTGCATTTGACACGCAACCTAGGATTAAGCAAATTTATTAACCGCTGTCGCCAGGTAATGGCACAGCACATTTCGGCAGTAGATTAAGGCCACCCTTTCGGCTTAGAAATAGCATTTTTTTAGACCATAATTAAAATAGATAGCGTTAAGTAACGCCGTTCGGCGCCTGATGACCCACAAACCCGGCATCAGGGTAAGTCCGACAACTCATGACAACTCATGACAACTCAAGGCAACTCATGGCAACTCATGGCAACTCATGACAACTCATGACAACTCATGACAACTCATGGCAACTCATGGCAACTCATGGCAACTCATGACAACTCATGACAACTCATGACAACTCATGATAACTATTGATAATTCATTATAATACAGCATAAGTCTACATTTAAGGCAATTTTTTTTTATATATATTAAGGTAAAATTTCGGCACTTGCTGACTAAAAATCCGTTACCAAGTTAAGCCCGACAACATTAGGCTAAAATAGGTTAACATAGGCTAACCTAGATTAAGTTAGACTTCAGTGGCGCTACACTTAGTTTTGCAAATTAAGCGCTACCAATGAAGGTTCTATAATATATTGTAATGTATTGTCATGTATTGCTAACAACTAATCCGTTTTCCCAAACACAGGAAACCCAGGGAGCAACGCGTCCACGGATATACACAACAGAAAAAGAGTTGCCATTAATACATTTTTTTACATATAGCAAGGAGCATGAGCATGTCTATTGTAAATATATTTCCCACACCAAATTACACATACCCTTATCTCCGTCACACAGACACACTACTCATCATCATTTTTCAGTCGCGCCAATAAGGTGACGGCGCCGCGATCAGCGACGTAAGGTGACGTGGGGCACCGAGCGACGCTGACGCAAACACACGTATGAATACGCTTCAATAATGAGCAATATACGGTAGCCAGGGGCGGTGCAGAGATTGTGAGCACCTACCCTCGCTGCCAAGGTGAATTTTTCCACCCACGGGGAAAATTTGCGACAGGTAAGGTTAACGGCATGACCACTAACCTAGAGCCATAGGTAAGAGGTACCTACAGCTCAGCGAATAGAAAATGAAGGGAGAATGAGTCGACAGAGGAGAGCGCTACAGAAGGCCTAGATAATGAGACGAGGTACCAGGCTCATGAGCAAACCGGTCTAGTAATAAGATTATTATTTTATATTATATCATGCTTGTAAATTAAATGTAAACCCAAAGCGTACCCAAATATATATTAATGCTCAAGTGTACGCCTATGCACGTAAACTTACAATATGTCACGCCAATCAACACTGTCATAATGGCAACACTGAATACACGGTTTTGTTTTTTCCTTTCTACTCTACTAACGCCCAAATTTGTCAGGGTGTTCCGTTTTATCCCAAACCAATAAATACTTTGAATATTTCCCTTAAATTATACCCTGGAACACCCATTTTTTCTATTTTCTTCTACCTTTCTTATTGCAGGGAGCACTTTTTCCCCAAAATAAAGCCAGACGGCACAATTCCTCGTCTAGCTGGGTTTTTCCTCCCTGCACAACTATGTAAAGGATAAGTATCAAAACCATGTTTTTTTTTCTTTTTTGAAACTAGCAATATGCCAACAATGGCAATGTCAATTTTTTCTCAATGTCAATTTTTTCTCAATGTCAATTTTTTCTCAATGTCAATTTTTTCTCAATGTCATTTTTTTTCTCAATGTCAATTTCCATTTTTACAATGTCAATGTCAGTGTTATACATATATCTGTACATCCCATAACCCTCCCCTCTGAACACGGGCTGATCTCACACCTACACTTCACGACATCACCCATTCTATACGACGACGCCGACGACGACGAGGAAGACACCACCAGAAGTCACGAGGGGGCTTCAAGAACAACTACATCAACATCCCAACCTCAAGTTCCGTTCCCGTTCGCGGGGACGCGAACT
This sequence comes from Meconema thalassinum, assembly GCA_946902985.2. Taxonomy (NCBI): domain Eukaryota; kingdom Metazoa; phylum Arthropoda; class Insecta; order Orthoptera; family Tettigoniidae; genus Meconema; species Meconema thalassinum. The sequence continues at coordinate 1,174,043,549 of OX336388.2, read as the reverse complement.
AAATAGGGAAAGAGGCTTGTACAGTACCCCAGGGGTATGCACCCCTTGGAGACCATCCCCCCATCATCTATCTAAATATCCTAACGGGCAACCCTCGTAAAGCCAGACCAACATCCATCAACACCGCAAGGACAGCTTGCCATTCTAGAAAGCGGCTCAATCCTTGCACAATTATTACACACAGCGACACATTATTAACTGGGGCAGCTATGCCGTCACAATGCTGACAGCATAGCGCCGAAGAATATAAAAAGGGGTCCTAAGGAGGTCAGGGAATCTCTCCATTACCAGTCTTACAGTGAAGCGGCAGCAGGCTATCGGCGTTATCATCAGAGGTGAGTCAGACGTGTTCAGATTTCCTATATTTGTAACCTTCACCCACAGATTGTACTTTTACATTGTGACCATTATTACATTCCCTGAAAGGGACTCATAATTCGACATCACAGACCAATAAACACTTGGTCAATACGCCACACTCGCTTTACTGTTTATACGCCTCTTTACATCACAACGCCCTTCCTTATTCCCGTCACGGTTAGACGTGACATATGGTAGTCCAACAGTGCTAGCTCAGATATCATTGTATTACTCGCGGCGGCCCGGCTGCTAAGAGCAGCGAGCGCCACTTAGCTGACACGAGCACATTCAGTTATATAACAAGCCAGTCAGCTGGAAGACCAGCGCATTGACTTATAGACCAAACTCCATCCCCTAAGATACATCTACAGCCTTTATAGGAGGCCCCCTAGTTCCTAACACTAAACAACACTCTACACTGGTCAGCTTACCCTGGTACGGGAAGCTACCCCCTTTTAGACATTGATTTATAAATTAACACAATAACTCTTCCTTTTAGATCCCACCACCCCCAATAAAGGGATCTAAAACACAAGTAACTCTAACTACATTACAAATTATGACAAGTAAGTGTAATTTCGATACAAATTATGGCAGGTAACTGTAACTTTGTTACTAATTATGGCAGGTAACTGTAATTTCGATACAAATTATGGCAGGTAACAGTAACTTCGATAATAATTATGACAGGTAACTGTAACTTCGATACTAATTATGGCAGGTAACTGTAATTTCGATAATAATTATGGCACGTAACTGCAATTTCGATAATAATTATGACATGTAACTGTAACTTCGTTACTAATTATGGCAGGTAACTGTAATTTCGTTACTAATTATGACAAGTAACTGTAGCTTCGATACTAATTATGACAGGTAACTGTAACATCGTTACTAATTATGACAAGAAACTGTAATTTCGATACAAATTATGGCAGGTAACTGTAACTTCGATACTAATTATGACAGATAACAGTAACTTCGATACTAATTATGACAGAAAACAGTAACTTCGATACTTATTATGACAGGTAACAGTAACATCGATACTAATTATGGCAGGTAACTGTAACTTCGATACTAATTATGACAGGTAACTGTAACTTCGTTACTAATTATGACAAGTAACTGTAATTTCGATACAAATTATGGTACGTAACTGTAATTTCGATACTAATTATGACAGGTAACTGTAACTTCGATACTAATTATGACAAGTAACTCTAACTTCATTACAAATTATGACAAGTAACTGTAATTTCGATACAAATTATGGCAGGTAACTGTAAATTCGTTACTAATTATGGCAGGTAACTGTAATTTCGATACAAATTATGGCAGGTAACAGTAACTTCGATAATAATTATGACAGGTAACTGCAACTTCGATACTAATTATAGCAGGTAACTGTCATTTCGATAATAATTATGGCACGTAACTGTAATTTCGATAATAATTATGACAGGTAACTGTGACTTCGTTACTAATTATGGCAGGTAACTGTAATTTCGTTACTAATTATGACAAGTAACTGTAGCTTCGATACTAATTATGACAGGTAACTGTAACTTCGTTACTAATTATGGCAAGAAACTGTAATTTCGATACAAATTATGGCAGGTAACTGTAACTTCGATACTAATTTTGACAGGTAACAGTAACTTCGATACTAATTATGACAGAAAACAGTAACTTCGATACTTATTATGACAGGTAACAGTTACTTCGATACTAATTATGGCAGGTAACTGTAACTTCGATACTAATTATGACAGGTAACTGTAACTCCGTTACAAATTATGACAAGTAACTGTAATTTCGATACAAATTATTGCAGGTAACTGTAACTTCGATACTATTTATGACAGGTAACAGTTACTTCGATACTAATTATGACAAGTAACAGTAACTTCGATACTAATTATGACAGGTAACTGTAACTTCGATACTAAGTATGACAGGTAACTGTAACTTCGTTACTAATTATGACAAGTAACTGTAATTTCGATACAAATTATGGCACGTAGCTGTAATTACGATACAAATTATGACAGGTAACTGTAACTTCGTTACTAATTATGACAAGTAACTGTAATTTCGATACAAATTATGGCACGTAACTGTAATTTCGATACTAATTATGACAGGTAACTGTAACTTCGATACTAATTATGACAAGTAACTCTAACTTCATTACAAATTATGACAAGTAACAGTGACTTCGATACTAATTATGGCAGGTAACAGTAACTTCGATAATAATTATGACAAGTAACAGTAACTTCGATACTAATTATGACAGGTAACTGTAACTTCGAAACTAATTATGACAGGTAACTGTAACATCGTTACTAATTATGACAAGTAACTGTTATTTCGATACAAATTATGGCATGTAACTGTAATTTCGATACTAATTATGGCAGGTGACAGTTACTTCGATACTAATTATGACAAGTAACAGTAACTTCGATACTAATTATGACAGGTAACTGTAACTTCGATACTAATTATGACAGGTAAGAGTAACTTCGATACTAATTATGGCAGGTAACTGTAACTTCGATACTAATTATGACAGGTAACTATAACTTCGATACTAATTATGACAAGTAACTCTAACTTCATTACAAATTATGACAAGTAACTGTAATTTCGATACAAATTATCGCAGGTAACTGTAACATCGATACTATTTATGACAGGTAACAGTTACTTCGATACTAATTATGACAAGTAACAGTAACTTCGATACTAATTATGACAGGTAACTGTAACTTCGATACTAATTATGACAGGTAACAGTAACTTCGATACTAATTATGACAGAAAACAGTAACTTCGATACTTATTATGACAGGTAACAGTAACTTCGATACTAATTATGGCAGGTAACTGTAACCTCGATACTAATTATTACAGGGAACTGTAACTCCGTTACAAATTACGACAAGTAACTGTAATTTCGATACAAATTATTGCAGGTAACTGTAATTTCGATACTATTTATGACAGGTAACAGTTACTTCGATACTAATTATGACAAGTAACAGTAACTTCGATACTAATTATGACAGGTAACTGTAACTTCGAAACTAATTATGACAGGTAACTGTAACATCGTTACTAATTATGACAAGTAACTGTAATTTCGATACAAATTATGGCAGGTAACTGTAACTTCGATATTAATTATGACAGGTTACAGTAAACTCGATACTAATTATGACAAGTATGTGTATCTTCGATACTAATTATTACGGGTAACTGTAACTTCGATACTAATTATGACTGGTAACTCTAACTTCGTTACTAATTAGGACAAGTAACTGTAATTTGATAAAAAAAATTATGGCAGGTAACTGTAACTTCGATACTAATTATGACAGGTAACAGTAACATCGATACTAATTATGACAGGTAACTGTAAATTCGTTACTAATTATGACAAGTAACTGTAATTTCGATACTAATTATGGCAGGTAACTGTAACATCGTTACTAATTATGAAAAGTAACTGTAATTTCGATACAAATTATGGCAGATAACTGTATCATCGATACAAATTATGACAGGTAACAGTAACTTCGATACTAATTATGACAGGTAACAGTAACTTCGTTACTAATTATGACAAGTAACTGTAATTTCCATACAAATTATGACAGGAAACTGTAACTTCGTTACTAATTATGACAAGTAACTGTAATTTCGATACAAATTATATCAGGTAACAGTAACTTCGATACTAATTATGACAAGTAACTGTAACATCGATACTAATTATGACAGGTAACAGTAACTTCGATACTAATTATGACAAGTAACTCTAACTTCATTAAAAATTATGAAAAATAACTGTAATTTAGATACAAATTATGGCAGGTAACTGTAACTTCGTTAATAATTATGGCAGGTAACTGTAATTTCGATACAAATTATGGCAGGTAACTGTAACTTCGATACTAATTATGACAGGTAACTGTAACTCCTAGCCTCCGTGGCTTAGGCGGCAGCACGCCAGCCTCTCACCGCTGGGTCCGTGGTTCAAATCCCGGTCACTCCATGTGAGATCTGTGCTGGACAGAACGGAGGCAGACAGGTTTTTCTCCGGGTACTCCGGTTTTCCCTGTCATAATTTCATTCCAGCAACACTCTCCACTATCATTTCATTTCATCTGTCATTCATTTAATCATTGCCCCAGAGGAGTGCGTTAGGCCTCGGCAGCCGGCACAGTTCATATCCTCGCCGCTAGATGGGGGCTTCATTCATTCCATTCCTGACCCGGTCGGAGACTGGAAGCAGGCTGTGGATTTTCATTTTCAACTGTAACTCCGATACTAATTATGACAAGTAACTCTAAATTCGTTACTAATTATGACAGGTAACTGTAACATCGATAATAATTATGACAAGTAACCGTAATTTCGATACAAATTATGGCAGGTAACGGTAACTTCGATACTAATTATGACAGGTAACTGTAACTTCGATACTAATTATGACAAGTAACTCTAACTTCATTACAAATTATGACAAGTAACTGTAATTTCGATACAAATTATGGCAGGTAACTGTAACTTCGATACTAATTATGACAAGTAACTGTAACTTCGAAACTAATTATGACAGGTAACTGTAACATCGATAATAATTATGACAAGTAACTGTAATTTCGATACAAATTATGGCAGGTAACTGTACTTTCGATACTAATTATGACAGGTAACTGTATCTTCGATACTAATTATGACAATAACTGTAACTTCGTTACTAATTATGACAAGTAACTGTAATTTCGATACAAATTTTGGCAGGTGACTGTAACTTCGATATTAATTATGACAAGTAACTGTAACTTCGTTACTAATTATGACAAGTAACTGTAATTTCGATACAAATATTGGCAGGTAACTGTAACTTCGATACTCTTTATGACAGGTAAAAGTAACTTCAATTCTAATTATGACAGGTAACTGTAACTTCGCTACTAATTACGACAAGTAACTGTAATTTCGAAACAAATTATGAGAGGTAACTGTAACTTCGTTAATAATTATGACAAGTAACTGTAATTTCGATACAAATTATGGCAGTTAACACTAACTGCGATACTAATTATGACAGGTAACTCTAACTCCGATAATAATTATGACAAGTAACTCAAACTTGGTTACTAGTTATGACAAATAACTGTAATTTTGATAAAAAATTATGGCACGTAATTGTAACTTCGATACTAATTATGACAGGTAACAGTAACTTCGATACTCATTATGACAGGTAACTGTAACTTCGTTACTAATTATGACAAGTAACTGTAATTTCGATACTAATTATGGCTGGTAACTGTAACTTCGTTGCTAATTATGACAAGTAACTGTAATTTCGATACAAATTATGGCAGGTAACTGTAACTTCGATACTAATGATGACAGAAAACAGTAACTTCGATAATAATTATGGCAGGTAACAGTAACTTCGATACTAATTATGGCAGGTAACTGTAAGTTCGATACTAATTATGACAGTTAACTGTAACTTCGTTACTAATTATGACAAGTAACTGTAATTTCGATACAAATTATGGCTGGTAACAGTAACTTTGATACTAATTATGACGGGTAACAGTAACTTCGATACTAATTATGACAAATTACTGTAACTTCGATACTAATTATGACAGGTAACTGTAACTTCGTTACTAATTATGACAAGTAACTGTTATTTCGATACAAATTATGGCACGTAACTGTAATTTCGATACTAATTATGGCAGGTGACAGTAACTTCGATACTAATTATGACTTTTTACAGTAACTTCGATACTAATTATGACAGAAAACAGTAACTTCGATACTTATCATGACAGGTAACAGTATCTTCGATACTAATTATGGCAGGTAACTGTTACTTCGATACTAATTATGACAGGTAACTGTAACTTCGTTACTAATTATGACAAGTAACTGTAATTTCGATACAAATTATGGCACGTAACTGTAATTTCGATACTAATTATGACAGGTAACTGTAACTTCGATAATAATTATGACAAGTAACTCTAACTTCATTACAAATTATGACAAGTAACTGTAATTTCGATACAAATTATGGCAGGGAACTGTAACTTCGTTAATAATTATGGCAGGTAACTGTAATTTCGATACAAATTATGGCAGGTAACAGTAACTTCGATAATAATTATGACAGGTAATTGTAACTTCAATACTAATTATGGCAGGTAACTGTAATTTCGATAATAATTATGGCAGGTAACTGTAATTTCGATAATAATTATGACAGGTAACTGTAACTTCGTTACTAATTATGACAGGTAACTGTAATTTCGTTACTAATTATGACAAGTAACTGTAGCTTCGATACTAATTATGACAGGTAACTGTAACTTCGTTACTAATTATGACAAGAAACTGTAATTTCGATACAAATTATGGCAGGTAACTGTAACTTCGATACTAATTATGACAGGTAACAGTAACTTCGATACTAATTATGACAGAAAACAGTAACTTCGATACTTATTATGACAGGTAACAGTAACATCGATACTAATTATGGCAGGTAACTGTAACTTCGATACTAATTATGACAGGTAACTGTAACTCCGTTACAAATTATGACGAGTAACTGTAATTTCGATACAAATTATGGCAGGTAACTGTAACTTCGATGACAGGTAACTGTAACTTCGATACTTATTAAGACAAGTAACTGTAATTTCGATACAAATTATGGCAGGTAACTGTAACTTCGATACTTATTATGACAGGTAACAGTAACTTCGATAATAATGATGACAAGCAACAGTAACTTCGATACTAATTATGACAAGTAACTGTAATTTCGATACTAATTTTGACAAGTAACTGTAATTTCTATACTAATTATGACAGGTAACTGTAACTTAGATACTAATTATGACAGGTAACTGTATCTTCGATACTAATTATGACAAGTAACTGTAACTTCGTTACTAATTATGACAAGTAACTGTAATTTCGATACAAATTTTGGCAGGTAACTGTAACTTCGATATTAATTATGACAAATAACTGTAACTTCGTTACTAATTATGACAAGTAACTGTAATTTCGATACAAATAATGGCAGGTAACTGTAACTTCGATACTATTTATGACAGGTAAAAGTAACTTCAATACTAATTATGACAGGTAACTGTAATTTCGCTACTAATTACGACAAGTAACTGTAATTTCGAAACAAATTATGACAGGTAACTGTAACTTCGTTAATAATTATGACAAGAAACTGTAATTTCGATACAAATTATGGCAAGTCACAGTAACTTCGATACTAATTATGACAGGTAACTGTAACATCGATACTAATTATGACAAGGAACTGTAATTTCGATACAAATTATGACAGGTAACAGTAACTTCGATATTAATTATGACAAGTAACTGTAAATTCCTTACTAATTATGACAAGTAACTGTAATTTCGATACTATTAATGACAGGTAACTGTAACTTCGATATTAATTATGACAAGTAACTGTAACTTCGTTACTAATTATGAGAAGTAACTGTAATTTCGATACAAATTATGGCAGGTAACTGTAACTTCGAGACTAATTATGACAGGTAACAGTAACATCGATACTAATTATGACAAGTAACAGTTGCTTCGATACTAATTATGACAAGTAACTGTAACTTCGAAACTAATTATGACAGGTAACTGTAACATCGTTACTAATTATGACAAGTAACTGTAATTTCGATACAAATTATGGCAGGTAACTGTAACTTCTATACTAATTATGACAGGTAACAGTAACTTCGATACTAATTATGACAAGTAACAGTAACTTAGATACTAATTATGACAGGTAACAGTAACATCGATACTAATTATGACAAGTAACACTAACTTCATTACAAATTATGGCAAGTAACTGTAATTTCGATACAAATTATGGCAGTTAACAGTAACTTCGATACTAATTATGACAGGTAACAGTAACTTCGATACTAATTATGACAGGTAACTGTAACTTCGTTACTAATTATGACAAGTAACTGTAATTTCGATACTAATTATGGCTGGTAACTGTAACTTCGTTGCTAATTATGACAAGTAACTGTAATTTCGATACAAATTATGGCAGGTAACTGTAACTTCTATACTAATGATGACAGAAAACAGTAACTTCGATACTAATTATGGCAGGTAACAGTAACTTCGATACTAATTATGGCAGGTAACTGTAAGTTCGATACTAATTATGACAGTTAACTGTAACTTCGTTACTAATTATGACAAGTAACTGTAATTTCGATACAAAATATGGCTGGTAACAGTAACTTTGATAGTAATTATGACAGGTAACAGTACTTTCGATACTAATTATGACAAGTTACTGTAACTTCGATACTAATTATGACAGGTAACTGTAACTTCGTTACTAATTATGACAATTAACTGTTATTTCGATACAAATTATGGCACGTAACTGTAATTTCGATACTAATTATGGCAGGTGACAGTATTTTCGATACTAATTATGACTTTTTACAGTAACTTCGATACTAATTATGACAGAAAACAGTAACATCGATACTTATTATGACAGGTAACAGTATCTTCGATACTAATTATGGCAGGTAACTGTAACTTCGATACTAATTATGACAGGTAGCTGTAACTTCGTTACTAATTATGACAAGTAACTGTAATTTCGATACAAATTATGGCACGTAACTGTAATTTCGATACTAATTATGACAGGTAACTGTAACTTCGATAATAATTATGACAAGTAACTCTAACTTCATTACAAATTATGACAAGTAACTGTAATTTCGATACAAATTATGGCAGGGAACTGTAACTTCGTTAATAATTATGGCAGGTAACTGTAATTTCGATACAAACTATGGCAGGTAACAGTAACTTCGATAATAATTATGACAGGTAACTGTAACTTCAATACTAATTATGGCAGGTAACTGTAATTTCGATAATAATTATGGCACGTAACTGTAATTTCGATAATAATTATGACAGGTAACTGTAACTTCGTTACTAATTATGGCAGGTAACTGTAATTTCGTTACTAATTATGACAAGTAACTGTAGCTTCGATACTAATTATGACAGGTAACTGTAACATCGTTACTAATTATGACAAGAAACTGTAATTTCGATACAAATTTTGGCACGTAACTGTAACTTCGATACTAATTATGACGGGTAACAGTAACTTCGATACTAATTATGACAGAAAACAGTAACTTCGATACTTATTATGACAGGTAACAGTAACTTCGATACTAATTATGACAGGTAACAGTAACGTCGATACTAATTATGACAAGTAACTCTAACTTCATTACAAATTATGAAAAATAACTGTAATTTAGATACAAATTATGGCAGGTAACTGTAACTTCGTTAATAATTATGGCAGGTAACTGTAATGTCGATAAAAATTATGGCAGGTAACTGTAACTTCGTTACTAATTATGACAAGTAACTGTAACTCCGATACTAATTATGACAAGTAACTCTAAATTCCTTACTAATTATGACAAGTTGGTGCATTCTTGGAATGCACGGTACCTGAGATTACAAATTTGAATGCTTTTGCACGTTCTTTCCTTCCTTTTTGTCAAACACCAACAGTGATCATTTGTTTTCTCCTCTATGTTCAAATTTCTTATATTTTGTGTGAGTATGTTTCAGATATATATTCTGTGATCCACCTAGCGTCATATGACAACAAATCTCTGAAGCTCTTCAACTCTTCCTCGCGCAAGAGGAATTCCACATCCATTTGGCTACCAGATACTGTTGTCAACTCCTTGAAGACCAGCTCAGCAAGAGAAGATCAATTTTTTGTTGTAAAGTTGGTTATGCTGATATGTATACCTTTTGTTTTCCTACCCCCACTCTCTCCCCCTTCCGTGGTCTCTCCTTGCTCCGCTGAGCTTCACTCACTTCTCAGTCGGCAGTTGACTTGATCAGTCAGGGCTCACCTAGAGCCGGTCTCCTCAAACCAAGAGACACTCTCTACGTTCTACGCCATGTTGGCGCATTAAAGCATCAGTGAGGAACTTCACCTTCGCCATGCAACAAAGATAAGTACCTTCTTCAAAGTTTTAACCTCATCTTCATGGTTTTAACTTCCTCGTGTTTTAACTATCTTTTATAGGCAGTGTGAAATTACTTATTTTGGGGCAAAATCATCCTCCGCGGGATTTTCCATGTTGAGCTTTTGTTTAATCAAGCTGATCTCAGTGAAAAGCAGCATTTCTTATGCTCGCCAAATGAGAAATCTTCTCACTACGTGGGATATTATCTAATACCCACTGTCTATAACTTACAAAGCAAGTTCCTCCGCTGGATTTACTTTAACCCCACTTTACTACTAAGATTGTTCTGGAACTTTCCAGATTCGGTACTCAATCTACGAGTCCTGCCGTCATGCATTTCTCATGTACTTGGGAGAATTCTGTTTAAAACTAAATTACTACAATAGTGAATTTTCGTCCACCGCTGGAAAATTCTACGGCGCATTTGATTGTAAATTACAGCTTTTTCAAGAAATAGACTTTCACCTACATAGTGCAATCAGTTATCTCCATAATTGCAATAACTTTTTTTCTCATAAACTTCAGTGTTTCTTTAGTGAACTTTGCATCCCTCTTTACAGACTATAGTGATAATCAGTGCTTTCTCCACGTTTCTACCGCGTCGCGATCGTCCGGTTATATTAAATACGGCCATGAACATTGATCCTATATCCCTATGATCTTTCCTTAACCTTCTACTAACAACCATTATTTATAAAATTGTAACTGTCTAGACGGTGTTACTCACGAGGTACCCTTCCAACTTTGCTAGTTTAACATTAATTAAATTCTGCATAATTTCTTGTGTGATACAAGTTTTAAATTTACATTGTTCCTCCCTTCAAAAGCAAGGAAAACAATTCTCTCAACTCTTGGTGAGTTATTTTTTGGTCTCGCTAAATGAAAACTGCCTCATTTGACTGGCGAGTCTTATTCAAAGTATAAGAGGTCGAGAACCTTCCTTCTGATCAACTTTTCAGGTTCACAGTAAGTGACCTGCTCTCCTTGTATAAATTTCACAAAGTAATTCTGTATAAATATAAGAAGTTGTAGGAACTTCCTTTTTATTCTTTATGTTTTCTATTTTGTTATCTTCGAAGTTGTTATTTTCGTTAGAATGTTCTTTCAGAGGTTTCATATAGTACACTGCTTATACTCCTGTAAATGTTAAAACTTTAATTATTCCATTTTGCCTATTTATGAAATCTTACCAAGATTTTAATACACGGTTAAAAAACCTTAAAAATTGTCAATTGCCTGTAGCAACTGTTTAATGTTTAAAGGTCTGCGACCTCATTTGTTAAAAAGTTCAAATGAACTATGTTTATCCAAATTATCTTGCATAATTGTTAATTTTCTCAAACTTCCTGCATTGTTAAATAAATTAAATATTTATTTTTGGATTCATCATTTCTCTGACACTACAGTTAGGCAGGATCCTGGCTTTCCTAGCTCCTCCTAGGTTTATGCCCTCGTTAATGCTTAATAAAGCTTTTACTATCTGTCTGGCCAGATCATCACCCTTCCCTATAGTACTTTCATTCGTGCTTGGGAGGAAATACACTACAGGTTCTCTCTGGCAAACTGCCCAAGCTTTAGCTGCGGCTCCCGTCAGCCTCGACCAAGCTCGTTCCTATTTTAGGTATCCGAGCACATATTTGCAGTGGCAACCACCTTTAAGTGTGTTTAACACTAAAATTATTACTTTTGTGGGACTCTCCTCCTATTCTTCTATCCTTCTTTTCCAATTCCAAAATCTACTTCCTTCTCTTCATCATCTTCCCTTGGTGGGTGGGTTATTCCCTAACCTATAATCTACCCAAAATTTGGTACCAGAAACCCGGGAGAGTCCATTTTTTATGTCCATTGTTTGTCAAGTGTCATTTGACAATACTTTGCAAATTTTTAATATCTCCTTTGGATCTTTCAGCTATATCTACATCATGCAAAGCCTGTGAACGGGAAAGAGGCCACTCCTGTCTCCTTTGGTGTGTCCCGTTCTTGCTATCCATTCGCTGCTGCAAACCTGACAGCATCTCCAAGGTTCTACAGTTTCGTGAGTTGTATTTCAATTTATTATTTTTGTCATGGCTCCTGCCGAAAAAGATGAAACTCTCATTGCTAGACGTTCTTCTTATAAAGGGCAACTCACTAGATTCCGAAATTTTATCAACAAATTAAATCCCGCCGAGTGTGATTTAGATATCTTAACACATCGCCTTAAGTTGTACGAACGGTCTTATGATTATTATGACCAAATTCAAACCGAGATTGAATCCGCTTGTCCAGAACTGCAATTGGACCGGGATGAGGTCGAACCCTTGTACTTTGAAGGAATTGCAAAGGCCCACCAATTGATCCGCAATATCTCAGAACCGGACACTAGGGTCATCAATCCGGCCCAGTTCGCTCCCGCTTCAGTTCACAAGAACAAACCGAAACCGTTACTTCCCAAGATAAGCCTACCGCACTTCTCAGGCAAGGAAGGTGAATGGTATTCTTTTTACGAACTTTACTGCTCTTTAATTCATGAAAATATCGAGATCCCAGACATACATAAATTTTACTACCTCCGCACGTCTTTGGAATCGGAGGCCTTGACTTTGGTGGAGTCATTGCCTTTAAGCGCAGACAACTACCACATCGCCTTTAATCTCCTTAAAGAGAGATATGGCAATTTACGGTTGAGTGTCGCTCGTCATATCCGCTGTCTCTTCAACTTACCTGCCGTCAAACCTAATGACGTCACATCTTTAAGAGACCTCTTAGATTCTATGCAGTTAAATGTCAGAGCGTTATACCAGCTAAAACAGCCTGTCCAAACATGGGACACCATACTCATTCACCTAGCTACATCAAGATTCGATTTTTCGACACTGAAAGCCTGGGAGATCGAACTCGCCTACAACAAGGAACATTCGTTCGAACACCTCGTTTCGTTTCTCAACAGTCGATGTCAATTCCTTACAGCACTCGCATTTCAGTGCGAAAAAGTCGAAACGAATCCTCAGTGTCAAATTTTTGAAAAAAAACTTGCTTCTTCAAAGGGACATCAGCCCCCATTTGTCGAAAACAAACAAACCCGTTCTTCTTTCAATAATCCAAGAGAAGATATCAGGCCGCTTAACAAATCGTTAAAATGCACGCTCTGTAAAAAGCTTCACACCTTGTATTTGTGCAAATCCTTTAAAGAATTGTCTGTCGAAGATCGAAGAAAGTTTGTCTTAAACAGCAAGCATTGTTTCAATTGCTTATCACCTAAGCATTCTTCTTCGAACTGTACGTCATTAAATCTTTGTTTTCATTGTAAAAAACCGCATCATTCGTTATTGCACGTTCACGATAAATCGAGGTCATCAGCACCTGCCTCTTTAAGCTCCTTGCAGAGCCGCTCCGAACAAACTAATGCTTCTTCCTGCATTTCCAACGCCGACACTTTTCATAGTGCGCAAACCCTGTTGACCACTGTGCAATTTGAAATCCAAGATAGATTTGGAAATTGGTTCAAAACCCGTGGTCTTCTCGATTCCGCTTCAACGCACAACTTTGTTTCGAAATCGTTGATTAAAAAACTAGGTCTTTCGTCATCGCCTACTTCTATCAATGTGACCGGCATTGACAATTTGAAAACTCAAGTTTTGCAGTCTTCAAAATTGAAAATCAGAGACGTTTGTCAAAGAAACACCAATCTTAATTTAAATTGTCTCATTCTTACCAGTATTGGTAAAGACACTCCAAGTCACTCCATTAATACTTCCGGTTTAAACATTCCCTCGCACTTAAGGTTAGCCGATCCTCAGTTTAATGCTCAAGGTCCCATTGATGTGCTTTTCAGTGCCAATGTTTTTTGGAATTGCATTCGCAAACAAACACGCAAGTTATCTTCAACCGTGATCGCTAGAGACACCGATTTTGGTTGGGTTATCACTGGCGAAATCAAACATACCAGTGTTCAAACCAAAGCACAATGTCATTTCGTCACAGCTGACATAAATCCCATTTCTGAAAAAGAGAACGCTCATGTTTCAAATCTCAATATTTTTGAAAACCACTTGTCGAAACGATGTCATATCGTGAACAACTGCGCTAACCCTGTAAGTTGTTTAAATGGTTTTTCTTTCTTCCCGCACAAAATGGCAACTCAAGTTCGCCTTGCTTTGTGTTATTTCGTATATCTTCTTATGTCATTTTTTATAGCAGTTAATTGCTTAAACTATTCCTCGAAAACTATCTTCCCCTTGTGTAAAACCATGGCTATCAGTCACCATCACTTTGCTGTACGCTATGTTTCACTTCTTTCGTTATGTAGAAGGATGGCCACGGCCGGCTCCTCCCCCCTTCCTCGCAATTGGAAGTCGCTCATGAAACCGCTTGAAACTCTGAATTCCATTGCATCTAGAATAACTATTCTTATGCATAACCTTCGTCTCAATGTCCCAGCTTGTCTTCTTTGCTCGGAAGAATTAAGCTTCTTTTTGTTGAAAATTGTTCGATTTCGTGATCCTCTCAATTATGCGAAATTGATTTCCTACTTTATTTCATATAGCTTTAAATTGCTTTTTCATGTCCAAGTTACGATTGACTGCATTCCGTTCAAACTGAATATCTGCTTTATGTTACAGCTGATTCACCAAATGTTGTGTGTGTACTCCGAACTGCTTGGTTTTCAAACCTGTTTGTTTACCAGTCTGAGGAATGCCCAGTTGTTGTTTATTTCCTGTACGCTTGACACAGTTCAAAACAAGTTTCTCTTATCTCAACTTTGGCTGATTGCCAAGCATTGTCTGGTGAGTCGCTACTGCGAGTACAGAAGCCGTTTACCTACTCCCCAAAATAAACTCGTTCCGCTTAAGGACTCTGTTAGCTATTTATATGTCTTATCTCGTTGTACTGTGTGTGTCAAGGCTGTACTTGTTTACGTTTCTCACTTTCACATGTTCGTATTCTATATCTGCTTTGATCCCTGTTTCAAAACTTCGTTGCGTATTTCTCACGCGCGTATGTATTGCAATTTGCTTGCATATTTTGCGATCTTAATGTTCATTGATGAACAAATTGGTTTTTTCTCGTCGTCACATTCGATGTGTTTTTGTATCCATGATTGTCATGTCCCGTTTTTTGCTGACTTAAGTATTTTTCTGAGTAACCCCTTTGATACTCATTATAACTTGAGGTTATTGTTTATGGCTACTCGTTTGTTACCTATGGCGTTCTTGCTTTCTACTCGCATAGTTCCTTTGTTTATTTGGTATATTCTTGTCCTGAATAGATGTACTTGTTCCTATACGCTTTGTTTAAACTTGCCAATTCTTCTTTCTCATCGTATCGCAATCTTTACTAGTGCTTTATTTCCCTCAGCTTCCAGCTATTTCGTGATTGAAAGTGTCGATAATTCTCGCCTTGCAACTCCGCTTTCCAATGACCCTGATAACCTCCTTCCACTTTCACCTGGTCGCTACTTTACACGCACTTCTCTCTCTGCCCATCCTCCCCTTTCCATTTCTTTCAGGGATTTTGATTTACCTATCGCTTGGCGGAAACTTGAAGCCCTCCGTAATTCTTTTTGGAAAAGGTGGAACTTGGAATATTTAACTTCCTTGCAACGGAGGCAGAAGTGGTTTCTTTCCAGTCCCGACATTAAAGTAGGGGACTTGGTCTTGGTTAGGGATATTTCAACCCCCCTAGTCTGGCCTTTTCGAAAAGTGACTAAGTGTTACCCTGGAAGAGATAGGAGAGTCAGGGTATTCAGAGTCTTGACCAATAATGGTCAGATCACAAGACCACTTTTCTTTAATTACTGTATCACTCTTAAATGTTTAATTGCTTATTTGTTCCCTGTTGGTGTCTGGCCCTCCCAGTATGGTGCATTCTTGGAATGCACGGTACCTGAGATTACAAATTTGAATGCTTTTGCACGTTCTTTCCTTCCTTTTTGTCAAACACCAACAGTGATCATTTGTTTTCTCCTCTATGTTCAAATTTCTTATATTTTGTGAGAGTATGTTTCAGATATATATTCTGTGATCCACCTAGCGTCATATGACAACAAATCTCTGAAGCTCTTCAACTCTTCCTCGCGCAAGAGGAATTCCACATCCATTTGGCTACCAGATACTGTTGTCAACTCCTTGAAGACCAGCTCAGCAAGAGAAGATCAATTTTTTGTTGTAAAGTTGGTTATGCTGATATGTATACCTTTTGTTTTCCTACCCCCACTCTCTCCCCCTTCCGTGGTCTCTCCTTGCTCCGCTGAGCTTCACTCACTTCTCAGTCGGCAGTTGACTTGATCAGTCAGGGCTCACCTAGAGCCGGTCTCCTCAAACCAAGAGACACTCTCTACGTTCTACGCCATGTTGGCGCATTAAAGCATCAGTGAGGAACTTCACCTTCGCCATGCAACAAAGATAAGTACCTTCTTCAAAGTTTTAACCTCATCTTCATGGTTTTAACTTCCTCGTGTTTTAACTATCTTTTATAGGCAGTGTGAAATTACTTATTTTGGGGCAAAATCATCCTCCGCGGGATTTTCCATGTTGAGCTTTTGTTTAATCAAGCTGATCTCAGTGAAAAGCAGCATTTCTTATGCTCGCCAAATGAGAAATCTTCTCACTACGTGGGATATTATCTAATACCCACTGTCGATAACTTACAAAGCAAGTTCCTCCGCTGGATTTACTTTAACCCCACTTTACTACTAAGATTGTTCTGGAACTTTCCAGATTCGGTACTCAATCTACGAGTCCTGCCGTCATGCATTTCTCATGTACTTGGGAGAATTCTGTTTAAAACTAAATTACTACAATAGTGAATTTTCGTCCAACGCTGGAAAATTCTACGGCGCATTTGATTGTAAATTGCAGCTTTTTCAAGAAATAGACTTTCACCTACATAGTGCAATCTGTTATCTCCATAATTGCAATAACTTTTTTTCTCATAAACTTCAGTGTTTCTTTAGTGAACTTTGCATCCCTCTTTACAGACTATAGTGATAATCAGTGCTTTCTCCACGTTTCTACCGCGTCGCGATCGTCCGGTTATATTAAATACGGCCATGAACATTGATCCTATATCCCTATGATCTTTCCTTAACCTTCTACTAACAACCATTATTTATAAAATTGTAACTGTCTATAAGGTGTTACTCACGAGGTACCCTTCCAACTTTGCTAGTTTAACATTAATTAAATTCTGCATAATTTCTTGTGTGATACAAGTTTTAAATTTACATTGTTCCTCCCTTCAAAAGCAAGGAAAACAATTCTCTCAACTCTTGAGTGAGTTATTTTTTGGTCTCGCTAAATGAAAACTGCCTCATTTGACTGGCGAGTCTTATTCAAAGTATAAGAGGTCGAGAACCTTCCTTCTGATCAACTTTTCAGGTTCACAGTAAGTGACCTGCTCTCCTTGTATAAATTTCACAAAGTAATTCTGTATAAATATAAGAAGTTGTAGGAACTTCCTTTTTATTCTTTATGTTTTCTATTTTGTTATCTTCGAAGTTGTTATTTTCGTTAGAATGTTCTTTCAGAGGTTTCATATAGTACACTGCTTATACTCCTGTAAATGTTAAAACTTTAATTATTCCATTTTGCCTATTTATGAAATCTTACCAAGATTTTAATACACGGTTAAAAAACCTTAAAAATTGTCAATTGCCTGTAGCAACTGTTTAATGTTTAAAGGTCTGCGACCTCATTTGTTAAAAAGTTCAAATGAACTATGTTTATCCAAATTATCTTGCATAATTGTTAATTTTCTCAAACTTCCTGCATTGTTAAATAAATTAAATATTTATTTTTGGATTCATCATTTCTCCTACACTACAGTTAGGCAGGATCCTGGCTTTCCTAGCTCCTCCTAGGTTTATGCCCTCGTTAATGCTTAATAAAACTTTTACTATCTGTCTGGCCAGATCATCACCCTTCCCTATAGTACTTTCATTCGTGCTTGGGAGGAAATACACTACAGGTTCTCTCTGGCAAACTGCCCAAGCTTTAGCTGCGGCTCCCGTCAGCCTCGACCAAGCTCGTTCCTATTTTAGGTATCCGAGCACATATTTGCAGTGGCAACCACCTTTAAGTGTGTTTAACACTAAAATTATTACTTTTGTGGGACTCTCCTCCTATTCTTCTATCCTTCTTTTCCAATTCCAAAATCTACTTCCTTCTCTTCATCATCTTCCCTTGGTGGGTGGGTTATTCCCTAACCTATAATCTACCCACAAGTAACTGTAATTTCGTTACTAATTGTGGCTGGTATCTGTAACTTCGTTACTAATTATGACAAGTAACTGTAATTTCGATACAAATTATGGCAGGTAACTGTAGCTTCGATACTAATTATGACAAGTTACAGTAACTTCGATACTAATTATGACAAGCAACTGTAACTTCGAAAATAGATATGACAGGTAACAGTAACATCGATAATAATTATGACAAGTAACTGTAATTTCGATAAAAATTATGGCAGGTAACTGTAACTTCGATACTAATTATGACAGGTAACAGAAACTTCGATACTAATTATGACAAGTAACTGTATCTTCGATACTATTTATGACAGGTAACTGTAACTTCGATACTAATTATGACAAGTAACTCTAACTTCATTACAAATTATGACAAGTAACTGTAATTTCGATACAAATTATGGCAGGTAACTGTAACTTCGATGACAGGTAACTGTAACTTCGATACTTATTAAGACAAGTAACTGTAATTTCGATACAAGTTATGGCAGGCAACTGTAACTTCGATACTTATTATGACAGGTAACAGTAACTTCGATAGTAATGATGACAAGCAACAGTAACTTCGATACTAATTATGACAAGCCTCTGTAATTTCGATACTTATTATGACAGGTAACTGTAATTTCGATACTAATTATGACAGGTAACTGTAACTTCGATACTAATTATGACAGGTAACTGTATCTTCGATACTAATTATGACAAGTAACTGTAACTTCGTTACTAATTATGACAAGTAACTGTAATTTCGATACAAATTTTGGCAGGTAACTGTAACTTCGGTTTTAATTATGACAAGTTACTGTAACTTCGTTACTAATTATGACAAGTAACTGTAATTTCGATACAAATTATGACAGGTAACTGTAACTTCGTTAATAATTATGACAAGTAACTGTAATTTCGATACAAATTATGGCAGGTCACAGTAACTTCGATACTAATTATGACAGGTAACTGTAACATCGATACTAATTATGACAAGGAACATTAATTTCGATACAAATTATGACAGGTAACAGTAACTTCGATACTAATTATGACAGGTAACTGTAACTTCCTTACTAATTATGACAAGTAACTGTTATTTCGATACTAATTATGACAGTTAACTGTAACTTCGATATTAATTATGACAAGTAACTGTAACTTCGTTACTAATTATGAGAAGTAACTGTAATTTCGATACAAATTATGGCAGGTAACTGTAACTTCGAGACTAATTATGACAGGTAACAGTAACTTCGATACTAATTATGACAAGTAACAGTTGCTTCGATACTAATTATGACAAGTAACTGTAACTTCGAAGCTAATTATGACAGGTAACTGTAACATCGTTACTAATTATGACAAGTAACTGTAATTTCGATACAAATTATGGCTGGTAACTGTAACTTCGATACTAATTATGACTGGTAACAGTAACTTCGATACTAGTTATGACATGTAACTGTAACTTAGATACTAATTATGACAGGTAACAGTAACTTCGATACGAATTATGACAAGTAACTCTAACTTCATTACAAATTATGGCAAGTAACTGTAATTTCGATACAAATAATGGCAGGTAACTGTAACTTCGATACTATTTATGACAGGTAAAAGTAACTTCAATACTAAATATGACAGGTAACTGTAATTTCGCTACTAATTACGACAAGTAACTGTAATTTCGAAACAAATTATGACAGGTAACTGTAACTTCGTTAATAATTATGACAAGTAACTGTAATTTCGATACAAATTATGGCAAGTCACAGTAACGTCGATACTAAATATGACAGGTAACTGTAACATCGATACTAATTATGACAAGGAACTGTAATTTCGATACAAATTATGACAGGTAACAGTAACTTCGATACTAATTATGACAAGTAACTGTAACTTCCTTACTAATTATGACAAGTAACTGTAATTTCGATACTATTAATGACAGGTAACTGTAACTTCGATATTAATTATGACAAGTAACTGTAACTTCGTTACTAATTATGAGAAGTAACTGCAATTTCGATACAAATTATGGCAGGTAACTGTAACTTCGAGACTAATTATGACAGGTAACAGTAACTTCGATACTAATTATGACAAGTAACAGTTGCTTCGTTACTAAATATGACAAGTAACTGTAACTTCGAAACTAATTATGACAGGTAACTGTAACATCGTTACTAATTATGACAAGTAACTGTAATTTCGATACAAATTATGGCAGGTAACTGTAACTTCTATACTAATTATGACAGGTAACAGTAACTTCGATACTAATTATGACAAGTAACTGTAACTTAGATACTAATTATGACAGGTAACAGTAACTTCGATACTAATTATGACAAGTAACACTAACTTCATTACAAATTATGGCAAGTAACTGTAATTTCGATACAAATTATGGCAGTTAACAGTAACTTCGATACTAATTATGACAGGTAACTCTAACTCCGATACTAATTATGACAAGTAACTCTAACTTCGTTACTAATTATGACAAATAACTGTAATTTTGATAAAAAATTATGGCAGATAATTGTAACTTCGATACTAATTATGACAGGTAACAGTAACTTCGATACTAATTATGACAGGTAACTGTATCTTCGTTAATAATTATGACAAGTAACTGTAATTTCGATACTAATTATGGCTGGTAACTGTAACTTCGTTGCTAATTATGACAAGTAACTGTAATTTCGATACAAATTATGGCAAGTAACTGTAACTTCTATACTAATGATGACAGAAAACAGTAACTTCGATACTAATTATGGCAGGTAACAGTAACTTCGATACTAATTATGGCAGGTAACTGTAAGTTCGATACTAATTATGACAGTTAACTGTAACTTCGTTACTAATTATGACAAGTAACTGTAATTTCGATACAAATTATGGCTGGTAACAGTAACTTTGATAGTAATTATGACAGGTAACAGTAACTTCAATACTAATTATGACAAGTTACTGTAACTTCGATACTAATTATGACAGGTAACTGTAACTTCGTTACTAATTATGACAAGTAACTGTTATTTCGATACAAATTATGGCACGTAACTGTAATTTCGATACTAATTATGGCAGGTGACAGTAACTTCGATGCTAATTATGACTTTTTACAGTAACTTCGATACTAATTATGACAGATAACAGTAAATTCGATACTTATTATGACAGGTAACAGTATCTTCGATACTAATTATGGCAGGTAACTTAACTTCGATACTAATTATGACAGGTAGCTGTAACTTCGTTACTAATTATGACAAGTAACTGTAATTTCGATACAAATTATGGCAGGTAACTGTAACTTCGATACTAATTATGACAGGTAACAGAAACTTCGATACTAATTATGACAAGTAACTGTATCTTCGATACTATTTATGACAGGTAACTGTAACTTCGATACTAATTATGACAAGTAACTCTAACTTCATTACAAATTATGACATGTAACTGTAATTTCGATACAAATTATGGCAGGTAACTGTAACTTCGATGACAGGTAACTGTAACTTCGATACTTATTAAGACAAGTAACTGTAATTTCTATACAAGTTATGGCAGGCAACTGTAACTTCGATACTTATTATGACAGGTAACAGTAACTTCGATAGTAATGATGACAAGCAACAGTAACTTCGATACTAATTATGACAAGCCACTGTAATTTCGATACTTATTATGACAGGTAACTGTCATTTCGATACTAATTATGACAGGTAACTGTAACTTCGATACTAATTATGACAGGTAACTGTATCTTCGATACTAATTATGACAAGTAACTGTAACTTCGTTACTAATTATGACAAGTAACTGTAATTTCGATACAAATTTTGGCAGGTAACTGTAACTTCGGTTTTAATTATGACAAGTTACTGTAACTTCGTTACTAATTATGACAAGTAACTGTAATTTCGATACAAATAATGGCAGGTAACTGTAACTTCGATACTATTTATGACAGGTAAAAGTAACTTGAATACTAATTATGACAGGTAACTGTAACTTCGCTACTAATTATGACAAGTAAGTGTAATTTCGAAACAAATTATGACAGGTAACTGTAACTTCGTTAATAATAATGACAAGTAACTGTAATTTCGATACAAATTATGGCAGGTCACAGTAACTTCGATACTAATTATGACAGGTAACTGTAACATCGATACTAATTATGACAAGGAACATTAATTTCGATACAAATTATGACAGGTAACAGTAACTTCGATACTAATTATGACAGGTAACTGTAACTTCCTTACTAATTATGACAAGTAACTGTAATTTCGATACTAATTATGACAGGTAACTGTAACTTCGTTATTAATTATGACAAGTAACTGTAACTTCGTTACTAATTATGAGAAGTAACTGTAATTTCGATACAAATTATGGCAGGTAACTGTAACTTCGAGACTAATTATGACAGGTAACAGTAACTTCGATACTAATTATGAAAAGTAACAGTTGCTTCGATACTAATTATGACAAGTAACTGTAACTTCGAAGCTAATTATGACAGGTAACTGTAACATCGTTACTAATTATGACAAGTAACTGTAATTTCGATACAAATTATGGCTGGTAACTGTAACTTCGATACTAATTATGACAGGTAACAGTAACTTCGATACTAATTATGACATGTAACTGTAACTTAGATACTAATTATGACAGGTAACAGTAACTTCGATACGAATTATGACGAGTAACTCTAACTTCATTACAAATTATGGCAAGTAACTGTAATTTCGATACAAATAATGGCAGGTAACTGTAACTTCGATACTATTTATGACAGGTAAAAGTAACTTCAATACTAATTATGACAGGTAACTGTAATTTCGCTACTAATTACGACAAGTAACTGTAATTTCGAAACAAATTATGACAGGTAACAGTAACTTCGTTAATAATTATGACAAGTAACTGTAATTTCGATACAAATTATGGCAAGTCACAGTAACTTCGATACTAAATATGACAGGTAACTGTAACATCGATACTAATTATGACAAGGAACTGTAATTTCGATACAAATTATGACAGGTAACAGTAACTTCGATACTAATTATGAGAAGTAACTGTAACTTCCTTACTAATTATGACAAGTAACTGTAATTTCGATACTATTAATGACAGGTAACTGTAACTTCGATATTAATTATGACAAGTAACTGTAAATTCGTTACTAATTATGAGAAGTAACTGTAATTTCGATACAAATTATGGCAGGTAACTGTAACTTCTATACTAATTATGACAGGTAACAGTAACTTCGATACTAATTATGACAAGTAACTGTAACTTAGATACTAATTATGACAGGTAACAGTAACTTCGATACTAATTATGACAAGTAACACTAACTTCATTAAAAATTATGGCAAGTAACTGTAATTTCGATACAAATTATGGCAGTTAACAGTAACTTCGATACTAATTATGACAGGTAACTCTAACTCCGATACTAATTATGACAAGTAACTCTAACTTCGTTACTAATTACGACAAATAACTGTAATTTTGATAAAAAATTATGGCAGGTCATTGTAACTTCGATACTAATTATGACAGGTAACAGTAACTTCGATACTAATTATGACAGGTAACTGTAACTTCGTTACTAATTATGACAAGTAACTGTAATTTCGATACTAATTATGGCTGGTAACTGTAACTTCGTTGCTAATTATGACAAGTAACTGTAATTTCGATACAAATTATGGCAAGTAACTGTAACTTCTATACTAATGATGACAGAAAACAGTAACTTCGATACTAATTATGGCAGGTAACAGTAACTTCGATACTAATTATGGCAGGTAACTGTAAGTTCGATACTAATTATGACAGTTAACTGTAACTTCGTTACTAATTATGACAAGTAACTGTAATTTCGATACAAATTATGGCTGGTAACACTAACTTTGATAGTAATTATGACAGGTAACAGTAACTTCGATACTAATTATGACAAGTTACTGTAACTTCGATACTAATTATGACAGGTAACTGTAACTTCGTTACTAATTATGACAAGTAACTGTTATTTCGATACAAATTATGGCACGTAACTGTAATTTCGATACTAATTATGGCAGGTGACAGTAACTTCGATACTAATTATGACTTTTTACAGTAACTTCGATACTAATTATGACAGAAAACAGTAACTTCGATATTTATTATGACAGGTAACAGTATCTTCGATACTAATTATGGCAGGTAACTTAACTTCGATACTAATTATGACAGGTAGCTGTAACTTCGTTACTAATTATGACTAGTAACTGTAATTTCGATACAAATTATGGCACGTAACTGTAATTTCGATACTAATTATGACAGGTAACTGTAACTTCGATAATAATTATGACAAGTAACTCTAACTTCATTACAAATTATGACAAGTAACTGTAATTTCGATACAAATTATGGCAGGGAACTGTAACTTCGTTAATAATTATGGCAGGTAACTGTAATTTCGATACAAATTATGGCAGGTAACAGTAACTTCGATAATAATTAAGACAGGTAACTGTAACTTCAATACTAATTATGGCAGGTAACTGTAATTTCGATAATAATTATGGCACGTAACTGTAATTTCGATAATAATTATGACAGGTAACTGTAACTTCGTTACTAATTATGACAAGTAACTGTAGCTTCGATACTAATTATGACAGGTAACTGCAACATCGTTACTAATTATGACAAGAAACTGTAATTTCGATACAAATTATGGCACGTAACTGTAACTTCGATACTAATTATGACAGAAAACAGTAACTTCGATACTTATTATGACAGGTAACAGTAACTTCGATACTAATTATGACAGGTAACAGTAACGTCGATACTAATTATGACAAGTAACTCTAACTTCATTACAAATTATGAAAAATAACTGTAATTTAGATACAAATTATGGCAGGTAACTGTAACTTCGTTAATAATTATGGCAGGTAACTGTAATGTCGATACAAATTATGGCAGGTAACTGTAACTTCGTTACTAATTATGACAAGTAACTGTAACTCCGATACTAATTATGACAAGTAACTCTAAATTCCTTACTAATTATGACAAGTAACTGTAATTTCGATACTAATTGTGGCTGGTAACTGTAACTTCGTTGCTAATTATGACAAGTAACTGTAATTTCGATACAAATTATGGCAGGTAACTGTAGCTTCGATACTAATTATGACAAGTTACAGTAACTTCGATACTAATTATGACAAGCAACTGTAACTTCGAAACTAGATATGACAGGTAAATGTAACATCGATAATAATTATGACAAGTAACTGTAATTTCGATACAAATTATGGCAGGTAACTGTAACTTCGATACTAATTATGACAGGTAACAGAAACTTCGATATTAATTATGACAAGTAACTGTAACTTCGTTACTAATTATGAGAAGTAACTGTAATTTCGATACAAATTATGGCAGGTAACTGTAACTTCGAGACTAATTATGACAGGTAACAGTAACTTCGATACTTATTATGACACGTAACAGTTGCTTCGATACTAATTATGACAAGTAACTGTAACTTCGAAGCTAATTATGACAGGTAACTGTAACATCGTTACTAATTATGACAAGTAACTGTAATTTCGATACAAATTATGGCTGGTAACTGTAACTTCGATACTAATTATGACAGGTAACAGTAACTTCGATACTAATTATGACATGTAACTGTAACTTAGATACTAATTATGACAGGTAACAGTAACTTCGATACGAATTATGACAAGTAACTCTAACTTCATTACAAATTATGGCAAGTAACTGTAATTTCGATACAAATAATGGCAGGTAACTGTAACTTCGATACTATTTATGACAGGTAAAAGTAACTTCAATACTAATTATGACAGGTAACTGCAATTTCGCTACTAATTACGACTAGTAACTGTAATTTCGAAACAAATTATGACAGGTAACTGTAACTTCGTTAATAATTATGACAAGTAACTGTAATTTCGATACAAATTATGGCCAATCACAGTAACTTCGATACTAAATATGACAGGTAACTGTAACATCGATACTAATTATGACAAGGAACTGTAATTTCGATAAAAATTATGACAGGTAACAGTAACTTCGATACTAATTATGACAAGTAACTGTAACTTCCTTACTAATTATGACAAGTAACTGTAATTTCGATACTATTAATGACAGGTAACTGTAACTTCGATATTAATTATGACAAGTAACTGTAACTTCGTTACTAATTATGAGAAGTAACTGTAATTTCGATACAAATTATGGCAGGTAACTGTAACTTCGAGACTAATTATGACAGGTAACAGTAACTTCGATACTAATTATGACAAGTAACAGTTGCTTCGATACTAATTATGACAAGTAACTGTAACTTCGAAACTAATTATGACAGGTAACTGTAACATCGTTACTAATTATGACAAGTAACTGTAATTTCGATACAAATTATGGCAGGTAACTGTAACTTCTATACTAATTATGACAGGTAACAGTAACTTCGATACTAATTATGACAAGTAACTGTAACTTAGATACTAATTATGACAGGTAACAGTAACTTCGATACTAATTATGACAAGTAACACTAACTTCATTACAAATTATGGCAAGTAACTGTAATTTCGATACAAATTATGGCAGCTAACAGTAACTTCGATACTAATTATGACAGGTAACTCTAACTCCGATACTAATTATGACAAGTAACTCTAACTTCGTTACTAATTACGACAAATAACTGTAATTTTGATAAAAAATTATGGCAGGTCATTGTAACTTCGATACTAATTATGACAGGTAACAGTAACTTCGATACTAATTATGACAGGTAACTGTAACTTCGTTACTAATTATGACAAGTAACTGTAATTTCGATACTAATTATGGCTGGTAACTGTAACTTCGTTGCTAATTATGACAAGTAACTGTAATTTCGATACAAATTATGGCAAGTAACTGTAACTTCTATACTAATGATGACAGAAAACAGTAACTTCGATACTAATTATGGCAGGTAACAGTAACTTCGATACTAATTATGGCAGGTAACTGTAAGTTCGATACTAATTATGACAGTTAACTGTAACTTCGTTACTAATTATGACAAGTAACTGTAATTTCGATACAAATTATGGCTGGTAACACTAACTTTGATAGTAATTATGACAGGTAACAGTAACTTCGATACTAATTATGACAAGTTACTGTAACTTCGATACTAATTATGACAGGTAACTGTAACTTCGTTACTAATTATGACAAGTAACTGTTATTTCGATACAAATTATGGCACGTAACTGTAATTTCGATACTAATTATGGCAGGTGACAGTAACTTCGATACTAATTATGACTTTTTACAGTAACTTCGATACTAATTATGACAGAAAACAGTAACTTCGATATTTATTATGACAGGTAACAGTATCTTCGATACTAATTATGGCAGGTAACTTAACTTCGATACTAATTATGACAGGTAGCTGTAACTTCGTTACTAATTATGACAAGTAACTGTAATTTCGATACAAATTATGGCACGTAACTGTAATTTCGATACTAATTATGACAGGTAACTGTAACTTCGATAATAATTATGACAAGTAACTCTAACTTCATTACAAATTATGACAAGTAACTGTAATTTCGATACAAATTATGGCAGGGAACTGTAACTTCGTTAATAATTATGGCAGGTAACTGTAATTTCGATACAAATTATGGCAGGTAACAGTAACTTCGATAATAATTAAGACAGGTAACTGTAACTTCAATACTAATTATGGCAGGTAACTGTAATTTCGATAATAATTATGGCACGTAACTGTAATTTCGATAATAATTATGACAGGTAACTGTAACTTCGTTACTAATTATGGCAGGTAACTGTAATTTCGTTACTAATTATGACAAGTAACTGTAGCTTCGATACTAATTATGACAGGTAACTGCAACATCGTTACTAATTATGACAAGAAACTGTAATTTCGATACAAATTATGGCACGTAACTGTAACTTCGATACTAATTATGACAGAAAACAGTAACTTCGATACTTATTATGACAGGTAACAGTAACTTCGATACTAATTATGACAGGTAACAGTAACGTCGATACTAATTATGACAAGTAACTCTAACTTCATTACAAATTATGAAAAATAACTGTAATTTAGATACAAATTATGGCAGGTAACTGTAACTTCGTTAATAATTATGGCAGGTAACTGTAATGTCGATACAAATTATGGCAGGTAACTGTAACTTCGTTACTAATTATGACAAGTAACTGTAACTCCGATACTAATTATGACAAGTAACTCTAAATTCCTTACTAATTATGACAAGTAACTGTAATTTCGATACTAATTGTGGCTGGTAACTGTAACTTCGTTGCTAATTATGACAAGTAACTGTAATTTCGATACAAATTATGGCAGGTAACTGTAGCTTCGATACTAATTATGACAAGTTACAGTAACTTCGATACTAATTATGACAAGCAACTATAACTTCGAAACTAGATATGACAGGTAAATGTAACATCGATAATAATTATGACAAGTAACTGTAATTTCGATACAAATTATGGCAGGTAACTGTAACTTCGATACTAATTATGACAGGTAACAGAAACTTCGATATTAATTATGACAAGTAACTGTAACTTCGTTACTAATTATGAGAAGTAACTGTAATTTCGATACAAATTATGGCAGGTAACTGTAACTTCGAGACTAATTATGACAGGTAACAGTAACTTCGATACTTATTATGACACGTAACAGTTGCTTCGATACTAATTATGACAAGTAACTGTAACTTCGAAGCTAATTATGACAGGTAACTGTAACATCGTTACTAATTATGACAAGTAACTGTAATTTCGATACAAATTATGGCTGGTAACTGTAACTTCGATACTAATTATGACAGGTAACAGTAACTTCGATACTAATTATGACATGTAACTGTAACTTAGATACTAATTATGACAGGTAACAGTAACTTCGATACGAATTATGACAAGTAACTCTAACTTCATTACAAATTATGGCAAGTAACTGTAATTTCGATACAAATAATGGCAGGTAACTGTAACTTCGATACTATTTATGACAGGTAAAAGTAACTTCAATACTAATTATGACAGGTAACTGCAATTTCGCTACTAATTACGACTAGTAACTGTAATTTCGAAACAAATTATGACAGGTAACTGTAACTTCGTTAATAATTATGACAAGTAACTGTAATTTCGATACAAATTATGGCCAATCACAGTAACTTCGATACTAAATATGACAGGTAACTGTAACATCGATACTAATTATGACAAGGAACTGTAATTTCGATAAAAATTATGACAGGTAACAGTAACTTCGATTTTAATTATGACAAGTAACTGTAACTTCCTTACTAATTATGACAAGTAACTGTAATTTCGATACTATTAATGACAGGTAACTGTAACTTCGATATTAATTATGACAAGTAACTGTAACTTCGTTACTAATTATGAGAAGTAACTGTAATTTCGATACAAATTATGGCAGGTAACTGTAACTTCGAGACTAATTATGACAGGTAACAGTAACTTCGATACTAATTATGACAAGTAACAGTTGCTTCGATACTAATTATGACAAGTAACTGTAACTTCGAAACTAATTATGACAGGTAACTGTAACATCGTTACTAATTATGACAAGTAACTGTAATTTCGATACAAATTATGGCAGGTAACTGTAACTTCTATACTAATTATGACAGGTAACAGTAACTTCGATACTAATTATGACAAGTAACTGTAACTTAGATACTAATTATGACAGGTAACAGTAACTTCGATACTAATTATGACAAGTAACACTAACTTCATTACAAATTATGGCAAGTAACTGTAATTTCGATACAAATTATGGCAGCTAACAGTAACTTCGATACTAATTATGACAGGTAACTCTAACTCCGATACTAATTATGACAAGTAACTCTAACTTTGTTACTAATTATGACAAATAACTGTAATTTTGATAAAAAAATATGGCAGGTAATTGTATCTTCGATACTAATTATGACAGGTACCAGTAATTTCGATACTAATTATGACAGGTAACTGTAACTTCGTTACTAATTATGACAAGTAACTGTTATTTCGATACTAATTATGGCTGGTAACTGTAACTTCGTTGCTAATTATGACAAGTAACTGTAATTTCGATACAAATTATGGCAAGTAACTGTAACTTCTATACTAATGATGACAGAAAACAGTAACTTCGATACTAATTATGGCAGGTAACAGTAACTTCGATACTAATTATGGCAGGTAACTGTAAGTTCGATACTAATTATGACAGTTAACTGTAACTTCGTTACTAATTATGACAAGTAACTGTAATTTCGATACAAATTATGGCTGGTAACAGTAACTTTGATAGTAATTATGACAGGTAACAGTAACTTCGATACTAATTATGACAAGTTACTGTAACTTCGATACTAATTATGACAGGTAACTGTAACTTCGTTATTAATTATGACAAGTAACTGTTATTTCGATACAAATTATGGCACGTAACTGTAATTTCGATACTAATTATGGCAGGTGACAGTAACTTCGATACTAATTATGACTTTTTACAGTAACTTCGATACTAATTATGACAGAAAACAGTAACTTCGATACTTATTATGACAGGTAACAGTATCTTCGATACTAATTATGGCAGGTAACTTAACTTCGATACTAATTATGACAGGTAGCTGTAACTTCGTTACTAATTATGACAAGTAACTGTAATTTCGATACAAATTATGGCAGGTAACTGTAACTTCGATACTAATTATGACAGGTAACAGAAACTTCGATACTAATTATGACAAGTAACTGTATCTTCGGTACTATTTATGACAGGTAACTGTAACTTCGATACTAATTATGACAAGTAACTGTAACTTCATTACAAATTATGACAAGTAACTGTAATTTCGATACAAATTATGGCAGGTAATTGTAACTTCGATGACAGGTAACTGTAACTTCGATACTTATTAAGACAAGTAACTGTAATTTCGATACAAGTTATGGCAGGCAACTGTAACTTCGATACTTATTATGACAGGTAACAGTAACTTCGATAGTAATGATGACAAGCAACAGTAACTTCGATACTTATTATGACAAGCCACTGTAATTTCGATACTTATTATGACAGGTAACTGTAATTTCGATACTAATTATGACAGGTAACTGTAACTTCGATACTAATTATGACAGGTAACTGTATCTTCGATACTAATTATGACAAGTAACTGTAACTTCGTTATAATTATGACAAGTAACTGTAATGTCGATACAAATTTTGGCAGGTAACTGTAACTTCGGTTTTAATTATGACAGGTTACTGTAACTTCGTTACTAATTATGACAAGTAACTGTAATTTCGATACAAATAATGGCAGGTAACTGTAACTTCGATACTATTTATGACAGGTAAAAGTAACTTCAATACTAATTATGACAGGTAACTGTAACTTCGCTGCTAATTATGACAAGTAACTGTAATTTCGAAACAAATTATGACAGGTAACTGTAACTTCGTTAATAATTATGACAAGTAACTGTAATTTCGATACAAATTATGGCAGGTCACAGTAACTTCGATACTAATTATGACAGGTAACTGTAACATCGATACTAATTATGACAAGGAACATTAATTTCGATACAAATTATGACAGGTAACAGTAACTTCGATACTAATTATGACAGGTAACTGTAACTTCCTTACTAATTATGACAAGTAACTGTAATTTCGATACTAATTATGTCAGGTAACTGTAACTTCGATATTAATTATGACAAGTAACTGTAACTTCGTTACTAATTATGAGAAGTAACTGTAATTTCGATACAAATTATGGCAGGTAACTGTAACTTCGAGACTAATTATGACAGGTAACAGTAACTTCGATACTAATTATGACAAGTAACAGTTGCTTCGATACTAATTATGACAAGTAACTGTAACTTCGAAGCTAATTATGACAGGTAACTGTAACATCGTTACTAATTATGACAAGTAACTTTAATTTCGATACAAATTATGGCTGGTAACTGTAACTTCGATACTAATTATGACAGGTAACAGTAACTTCGATACTAATTATGACATGTAACTGTAACTTAGATACTAATTATGACAGGTAACAGTAATTTCGATACGAATTATGACAAGTAACTCTAACTTCATTACAAATTATGGCAAGTAACTGTAATTTCGATACAAATAATGGCAGGTAACTGTAACTTCGATACTATTTTTGACAGGTAAAAGTAACTTCAATACTAATTATGACAGGTAACTGTAATTTCGCTACTAATTACGACAAGTAAGTGTAATTTCGAAACAAATTATGACAGGTAACTGTAACTTCGTTAATAATTATGACAAGTAACTGTAATTTCGATACAAATTATGGCAAGTCACAGTAACTTCGATACTAAATATGACAGGTAACTGTAACATCGATACTAATTATGACAAGGAACTGTAATTTCGATACAAATTATGACAGGTAACAGTAACTTCGATACTAATTATGACAAGTAACTGTAGCTTCCTTACTAATTATGACAAGTAACTGTAATTTCGATACTATTAATGACAGGTAACTGTAACTTCGATATTAATTATGACAAGTAACTGTAACTTCGTTACTAATTATGAGAAGTAACTGTAATTTCGATACAAATTATGGCAGGTAACTGTAACTTCGAGACTAATTATGACAGGTAACAGTAACTTCGATACTAATTATGACAAGTAACAGTTGCTTCGATACTAATTATGACAAGTAACTGTAACTTCGAAACTAATTATGACAGGTAACTGTAACATCGTTACTAATTATGACAAGTAACTGTAATTTCGATACAAATTATGGCAGGTAACTGTAACTTCTATACTAATTATGACAGGTAACAGTATTTTCGGTACTAATTATGACAAGTAACTGTAACTTAGATACTAATTATGACAGGTAACAGTAACTTCGATACTAATTATGACAAGTAACACTAACTTCATTACAAATTATGGCAAGTAACTGTAATTTCGATACAAATTATGGCAGTAAACAGTAACTTCGATACTAATTATGACAGGTAACTCTAACTCCGATACTAATTATGACAAGTAACACTAACTTCGTTACTAATTATGACAAATAACTGTAATTTTGATAAAAAATTATGGCAGGTAATTGTAACTTCGATACTAATTATGACAGGTAACAGTAACTTCGATACTAATTATGACAGGTAACTGTAACTTCGTTGCTAATTATGACAAGTAACTGTAATTTCGATACAAATTATGGCAAGTAACTGTAACTTCTATACTAATGATGACAGAAAACAGTAACTTCGATACTAATTATGGCAGGTAACAGTAACTTCGTTACTAATTATGGCAGGTAACTGTAAGTTCAATACTAATTATGACAGTTAACTGTAACTTCGTTACTAATTATGACAAGTAACTGTAATTTCGATACAAATTATGGCTGGTAACAGTAACTTTGATAGTAATTATGACAGGTAACAGTAACTTCGATACTAATTATGACAAGTTACTGTAACTTCGATACTAATTATGACAGGTAACTGTAACTTCGTTACTAATTATGACAAGTAACTGTTATTTCGATACAAATTATGGCACGTAACTGTAATTTCGATACTAATTATGGCAGGTGACAGTAACTTCGATACTAATTATGACTTTTTACAGTAACTTCGATACTAATTATGACAGAAAACAGTAACTTCGATACTTATTATGACAGGTAACAGTATCTTCGATACTAATTATGGCAGGTAACTTAACTTCGATACTAATTATGACAGGTAGCTGTAACTTCGTTACTAATTATGACAAGTAACTGTAATTTCGATACAAATTATGGCACATAACTGTAATTTCGATACTAATTATGACAGGTAACTGTAACTTCGATAATAATTATGACAAGTAACTCTAACTTCATTACAAATTATGACAAGTAACTATAATTTCGATACAAATTATGGCACGTAACTGTAATTTCGATACTAATTATGGCAGGGAACTGTAACTTCGTTAATAATTATGGCAGGTAACTGTAATTTCGATACAAATTATGGCAGGTAACAGTAACTTCGATAATAATTAAAACAGGTAACTGTAACTTCAATACTAATTATGGCAGGTAACTGTAATTTCGATAATAATTATGGCACGTAACTGTAATTTCGATAATAATTATGACAGGTAACTGTAACTTCGTTACTAATTATGGCAGGTAACTGTAATTTCGTTACTAATTATGACAAGTAACTGTAGCTTCGATACAAATTATGACAGGTAACTGTAACATCGTTACTAATTATGACAAGAAACTGTAATTTCGATACAAATTATGGCACGTAACTGTAACTTCGATACTAATTATGACAGAAAACAGTAACTTCGATACTTGTTATGACAGGTAACAGTAACTTCGATACTAATTATGACAGGTAACAGTGACGTCGATACTAATTATGACAAGTAACTCTAACTTCATTACAAATTATGAAAAATAACTGTAATTTAGATACAAATTATGGCAGGTAACTGTAACTTCGTTAATAATTATGGCAGGTAACTGTAATGTCGATACAAATTATGGCAGGTAACTGTAACTTCGTTACTAATTATGACAAGTAACTGTAACTCCGATACTAATTATGACAAGTAACTCTAAATTCCTTACTAATTATGACAAGTAACTGTAATTTCGATACTAATTGTGGCTGGTAACTGTAACTTCGTTGCTAATTATGACAAGTAACTGTAATTTCGATACAAATTATGGCAGGTAACTGTAGCTTCGATACTAATTATGACAAGTTACAGTAACTTCGATACTAATTATGACAAGCAACTGTAACTTCGAAACTAGATATGACAGGTAACTGTAACATCGATAATAATTATGACAAGTAACTGTAATTTCGATACAAATTATGGCAGGTAACTGTAACTTCGATACTAATTATGGCAGGTAACAGAAACTTCGATACTAATTATGACAAGTAACTGTATCTTCGATACTAATTATGACAGGTAACTGTAACTTCGATACTAATTATGACAAGTAACTCTAACTTCATTACAAATTATGACAAGTAACTGTAATTTCGATACAAATTATGGCTGTTAACTGTAACTTTGATGACAGGTAACTGTAACTTCGATACTTATTAAGACAAGTAACTGTAATTTCGATACAAGTTATGGCAGACAACTGTAACTTCGATACTTATTTTGACAGGTAACAGTAACTTCGATAGTAATGATGACAAGCAACAGTAACTTCGATACTAATTATGACAAGCCACTGTAATTTCGATACTTATTATGACAGGTAACTGTATTTTCGATACTAATTATGACAGGTAACTGTAACTTCGATACTAATTATGACAGGTAACTGTATCTTCGATACTAATTATGACAAGTAACTGTAACTTCGTTACTAATTATGACAAGTAACTGTAATTTCGATACAAATTTTGGCAGGTAACTGTAACTTCGGTTTTAATTATGACAAGTTACTGTAACTTCGTTACTAATTATGACAAGTAACTGTAATTTCGATACAAATAATGGCAGGTAACTGTAACTTCGATACTATTTATGACAGGTAAAAGTAACTTCAATACTAATTATGACAGGTAACTGTAACTTCGCTACTAATTATGACAAGTAACTGTAATTTCGAAACAAATTATGACAGGTAACTGTAACTTCGTTAATAATTATGACAAGTAACTGTAATTTCGATACAAATTATGGCAGGTCACAGTAACTTCGATACTAATTATGACAGGTAACTGTAACATCGATACTAATTATGACAAGGAACAGTAATTTCGATACAAATTATGACAGGTAACAGTAACTTCGATACTAATTATGACAGGTAACTGTAACTTCCTTACTAATTATGACAAGTAACTGTAATTTCGATACTAATTATGACAGGTAACTGTAACTTCGATATTAATTATGACAAGTAACTGTAACTTCGTTACTAATTATGAGAAGTAACTGTAATTTCGATACAAATTATGGCAGGTAACTGTAACTTCGAGACTAATTATGACAGGTAACAGTAACTTCGATACTAATTATGACAAGTAACAGTTGCTTCGATACTAATTATGACAAGTAACTGTAACTTCGAAACTAATTATGACAGGTAACTGTAACATCGTTACTAATTATGACAAGTAACTGTAATTTCGATACAAATTATGGCTGGTAACTGTAACTTCGATACTAATTATGACAGGTAACAGTAACTTCGATACTAATTATGACATGTAACTGTAACT
The DNA here is from genome assembly GCA_946902985.2 of Meconema thalassinum. Taxonomy (NCBI): domain Eukaryota; kingdom Metazoa; phylum Arthropoda; class Insecta; order Orthoptera; family Tettigoniidae; genus Meconema; species Meconema thalassinum. The sequence continues at coordinate 1,174,006,328 of OX336388.2, read as the reverse complement.
TAGATACTAATTATGACAGGTAACAGTAACTTCGATACGAATTATGACAAGTAACACTAACTTCATTACAAATTATGGCAAGTAACTGTAATTTCGATACAAATTATGGCAGGTAACAGTAACTTCGATACTAATTATGACAGGTAACTGTAACTCCGATACTAATTATGACAAGTAACTCTAACTTCGTTACTATTTATGACAAATAACTGTAATTTTGATAAAAAATTATGGCAGGTAATTGTAACTTCGATACTAATTATGACAGGTAACAGTAACTTCGATACTAATTATGACAGGTAACTGTAACTTCGTTACTAATTATGACAAGTAACTGTAATTTCGATGCTAATTATGGCTGGTAACTGTAACTTCGTTACTAATTATGACAAGTAACTGTAATTTCGATACAAATTATGGCAGGTAACTGTAACTTCGATACTAATGATGACAGAAAACAGTAACTTCGATACTAATTATGGCAGGTAACAGTAACTTCGATACTAATTATGGCAGGTAACTGTAAGTTCGATACTAATTATGACAGTTAACTGTAACTTCGTTACTAATTATGACAAGTAACTGTAATTTCGAAACAAATTATGGCAGGTAACAGTAACATCGATACTAATTATGACAGGTAACAGTAACTTCGATACTAATTATGGCAGGTAACTGTAACTTCGATACTAATTATGACAGGTAACTGTAACTCCGATACTAATTATGACAAGTAACTCTAAATTCCTTACTAATTATGACAAGTAACTGTAATTTCGATACTAATTGTGGCTGGTAACTGTAACTTCGTTGCTAATTATGACAAGTAACTGTAATTTCGATACAAATTTTGGCAGGTAACTGTAACTTCGGTTTTAATTATGACAAGTTACTGTAACTTCGTTACTAATTATGACAAGTAACTGTAATTTCGATACAAATAATGGCAGGTAACTGTAACTTCGATACTATTTATGACAGGTAAAAGTAACTTCAATACTAATTATGACAGGTAACTGTAACTTCGCTACTAATTATGACAAGTAACTGTAATTTCGAAACAAATTATGACAGGTAACTGTAACTTCGTTAATAATTATGACAAGTAACTGTAATTTCGATACAAATTATGGCAGGTCACAGTAACTTCGATACTAATTATGACAGGTAACTGTAACATCGATACTAATTATGACAAGGAACAGTAATTTCGATACAAATTATGACAGGTAACAGTAACTTCGATACTAATTATGACAGGTAACTGTAACTTCCTTACTAATTATGACAAGTAACTGTAATTTCGATACTAATTATGACAGGTAACTGTAACTTCGATATTAATTATGACAAGTAACTGTAACTTCGTTACTAATTATGAGAAGTAACTGTAATTTCGATACAAATTATGGCAGGTAACTGTAACTTCGAGACTAATTATGACAGGTAACAGTAACTTCGATACTAATTATGACAAGTAACAGTTGCTTCGATACTAATTATGACAAGTAACTGTAACTTCGAAACTAATTATGACAGGTAACTGTAACATCGTTACTAATTATGACAAGTAACTGTAATTTCGATACAAATTATGGCTGGTAACTGTAACTTCGATACTAATTATGACAGGTAACAGTAACTTCGATACTAATTATGACATGTAACTGTAACTTAGATACTAATTATGACAGGTAACAGTAACTTCGATACGAATTATGACAAGTAACACTAACTTCATTACAAATTATGGCAAGTAACTGTAATTTCGATACAAATTATGGCAGGTAACAGTAACTTCGATACTAATTATGACAGGTAACTGTAACTCCGATACTAATTATGACAAGTAACTCTAACTTCGTTACTATTTATGACAAATAACTGTAATTTTGATAAAAAATTATGGCAGGTAATTGTAACTTCGATACTAATTATGACAGGTAACAGTAACTTCGATACTAATTATGACAGGTAACTGTAACTTCGTTACTAATTATGACAAGTAACTGTAATTTCGATGCTAATTATGGCTGGTAACTGTAACTTCGTTACTAATTATGACAAGTAACTGTAATTTCGATACAAATTATGGCAGGTAACTGTAACTTCGATACTAATGATGACAGAAAACAGTAACTTCGATACTAATTATGGCAGGTAACAGTAACTTCGATACTAATTATGGCAGGTAACTGTAAGTTCGATACTAATTATGACAGTTAACTGTAACTTCGTTACTAATTATGACAAGTAACTGTAATTTCGATACAAATATTGGCAGGTAACTGTAACTTCGATACTCTTTATGACAGGTAAAAGTAACTTCAATTCTAATTATGACAGGTAACTGTAACTTCGCTACTAATTACGACAAGTAACTGTAATTTCGAAACAAATTATGACAGGTAACTGTAACTTCGTTAATAATTATGACAAGTAACTGTAATTTCGATACAAATTATGGCAGTTAACACTAACTGCGATACTAATTATGACAGGTAACTCTAACTCCGATAATAATTATGACAAGTAACTCAAACTTGGTTACTAATTATGACAAATAACTGTAATTTTGATAAAAAAATTATGGCACGTAATTGCAACTTCGATACTAATTATGACAGGTAACAGTAACTTCGATACTAATTATGACAGGTAACTGTAACTTCGTTACTAATTATGACAAGTAACTGTAATTTCGATACTAATTATGGCTGGTAACTGTAACTTCGTTGCTAATTATGACAAGTAACTGTAATTTCGATACAAATTATGGCAGGTAACTGTAACTTCGATACTAATGATGACAGAAAAACATTAACTTCGATAATAATTATGGCAGGTAACAGTAACTTCGATACTAATTATGGCAGGTAACTGTAAGTTCGATACTAATTATGACAGTTAACTGTAACTTCGTTACTAATTATGACAAGTAACTGTAATTTCGATACAAATTATGGCTGGTAACAGTAACTTTGATACTAATTATGACGGGTAACAGTAACTTCGATACTAATTATGACAAATTACTGTAACTTCGATACTAATTATGACAGGTAACTGTCACTTCGTTACTAATTATGACAAGTAACTGTTATTTCGATACAAATTATGGCACGTAACTGTAATTTCGATACTAATTATGGCAGGTGACAGTAACTTCGATACTAATTATGACTTTTTACAGTAACTTCGATACTAATTATGACAGAAAACAGTAACTTCGATACTTATCATGACAGGTAACAGTATCTTCGATACTAATTATGGCAGGTAACTGTTACTTCGATACTAATTATGACAGGTAACTGTAACTTCGTTACTAATTATGACAAGTAACTGTAATTTCGATACAAATTATGGCACGTAACTGTAATTTCGATACTAATTATGACAGGTAACTGTAACTTCGATAATAATTATGACAAGTAACTCTAACATCATTACAAATTATGACAAGTAACTGTAATTTCGATACAAATTATGGCAGGGAACTGTAACTTCGTTAATAATTATGGCAGGTAACTGTAATTTCGATACAAATTATGGCAGGTAACAGTAACTTCGATAATAATTATGACAGGTAATTGTAACTTCAATACTAATTATGGCAGGTAACTGTAATTTCGATAATAATTATGGCACGTAACTGTAATTTCGATAATAATTATGACAGGTAACTGTAACTTCGTTACTAATTATGACAGGTAACTGTAATTTCGTTACTAATTATGACAAGTAACTGTAGCTTCGATACTAATTATGACAGGTAACTGTAACTTCGTTACTAATTATGACAAGAAACTGTAATTTCGATACAAATTATGGCAGGTAACTGTAACTTCGATACTAATTATGACAGGTAACAGTAACTTCGATACTAATTATGACAGAAAACAGTAACTTCGATACTTATTATGACAGGTAACAGTAACATCAATACTAATTATGGCAGGTAACTGTAACTTCGATACTAATTATGACAGGTAACTGTAACTCCGTTACAAATTATGACGAGTAACTGTAATTTCGATACAAATTATGGCAGGTAACTGTAACTTCGATGACAGGTAACTGTAACTTCGATACGTATTAAGACATGTAACTGTAATTTCGATACAAATTATGGCAGGTAACTGTAACTTCGATACTTATTATGACAGGTAACAGTAACTTCGATAATAATGATGACAAGCAACAGTAACTTCGATACTAATTATGACAAGTAACTGTAATTTCGATACTAATTTTGACAAGTAACTGTAATTTCTATACTAATTATGACAGGTAACTGTAACTTAGATACTAATTATGACAGGTAACTGTATCTTCGATACTAATTATGACAAGTAACTGTAACTTCGTTACTAATTATGACAAGTAACTGTAATTTCGATACAAATTTTGGCAGGTAACTGTAACTTCGATATTAATTATGACAAATAACTGTAACTTCGTTACTAATTATGACAAGTAACTGTAATTTCGATACAAATAATGGCAGGTAACTGTAACTTCGATACTATTTATGACAGGTAAAAGTAACTTCAATACTAATTATGACAGGTAACTGTAATTTCGCTACTAATTACGACAAGTAACTGTAATTTCGAAACAAATTATGACAGGTAACTGTAACTTCGTTAATAATTATGACAAGAAACTGTAATTTCGATACAAATTATGGCAAGTCACAGTAACTTCGATACTAATTATGACAGGTAACTGTAACATCGATACTAATTATGACAAGGAACTGTAATTTCGATACAAATTATGACAGGTAACAGTAACTTCGATATTAATTATGACAAGTAACTGTAAATTCCTTACTAATTATGACAAGTAACTGTAATTTCGATACTATTAATGACAGGTAACTGTAACTTCGATATTAATTATGACAAGTAACTGTAACTTCGTTACTAATTATGAGAAGTAACTGTAATTTCGATACAAATTATGGCAGGTAACTGTAACTTCGAGACTAATTATGACAGGTAACAGTAACATCGATACTAATTATGACAAGTAACAGTTGCTTCGATACTAATTATGACAAGTAACTGTAACTTCGAAACTAATTATGACAGGTAACTGTAACATCGTTACTAATTATGACAAGTAACTGTAATTTCGATACAAATTATGGCAGGTAACTGTAACTTCTATACTAATTATGACAGGTAACAGTAACTTCGATACTAATTATGACAAGTAACAGTAACTTAGATACTAATTATGACAGGTAACAGTAACATCGATACTAATTATGACAAGTAACACTAACTTCATTACAAATTATGGCAAGTAACTGTAATTTCGATACAAATTATGGCAGTTAACAGTAACTTCGATACTAATTATGACAGGTAACAGTAACTTCGATACTAATTATGACAGGTAACTGTAACTTCGTTACTAATTATGACAAGTAACTGTAATTTCGATACTAATTATGGCTGGTAACTGTAACTTCGTTGCTAATTATGACAAGTAACTGTAATTTCGATACAAATTATGGCAGGTAACTGTAACTTCTATACTAATGATGACAGAAAACAGTAACTTCGATACTAATTATGGCAGGTAACAGTAACTTCGATACTAAGTATGGCAGGTAACTGTAAGTTCGATACTAATTATGACAGTTAACTGTAACTTCGTTACTAATTATGACAAGTAACTGTAATTTCGATACAAAATATGGCTGGTAACAGTAACTTTGATAGTAATTATGACAGGTAACAGTACTTTCGATACTAATTATGACAAGTTACTGTAACTTCGATACTAATTATGACAGGTAACTGTAACTTCGTTACTAATTATGACAATTAACTGTTATTTCGATACAAATTATGGCACGTAACTGTAATTTCGATACTAATTATGGCAGGTGACAGTATTTTCGATACTAATTATGACTTTTTACAGTAACTTCGATACTAATTATGACAGAAAACAGTAACATCGATACTTATTATGACAGGTAACAGTATCTTCGATACTAATTATGGCAGGTAACTGTAACTTCGATACTAATTATGACAGGTAGCTGTAACTTCGTTACTAATTATGACAAGTAACTGTAATTTCGATACAAATTATGGCACGTAACTGTAATTTCGATACTAATTATGACAGGTAACTGTAACTTCGATAATAATTATGACAAGTAACTCTAACTTCATTACAAATTATGAAAGTAACTGTAATTTCGATACAAATTATGGCAGGGAACTGTAACTTCGTTAATAATTATGGCAGGTAACTGTAATTTCGATACAAACTATGGCAGGTAACAGTAACTTCGATAATAATTATGACAGGTAACTGTAACTTCAATACTAATTATGGCAGGTAACTGTAATTTCGATAATAATTATGGCACGTAACTGTAATTTCGATAATAATTATGACAGGTAACTGTAACTTCGTTACTAATTATGGCAGGTAACTGTAATTTCGTTACTAATTATGACAAGTAACTGTAGCTTCGATACTAATTATGACAGGTAACTGTAACATCGTTACTAATTATGACAAGAAACTGTAATTTCGATACAAATTTTGGCACGTAACTGTAACTTCGATACTAATTATGACGGGTAACAGGAACTTCGATACTAATTATGACAGAAAACAGTAACTTCGATACTTATTATGACAGGTAACAGTAACTTCGATACTAATTATGACAGGTAACAGTAACGTCGATACTAATTATGACAAGTAACTCTAACTTCATTACAAATTATGAAAAATAACTGTAATTTAGATACAAATTATGGCAGGTAACTGTAACTTCGTTAATAATTATGGCAGGTAACTGTAATGTCGATAAAAATTACGGCAGGTAACTGTAACTTCGTTACTAATTATGACAAGTAACTGTAACTCCGATACTAATTATGACAAGTAACTCTAAATTCCTTACTAATTATGACAAGTTGGTGCATTCTTGGAATGCACGGTACCTGAGATTACAAATTTGAATGCTTTTGCACGTTCTTTCCTTCCTTTTTGTCAAACACCAACAGTGATCATTTGTTTTCTCCTCTATGTTCAAATTTCTTATATTTTGTGTGAGTATGTTTCAGATATATATTCTGTGATCCACCTAGCGTCATATGACAACAAATCTCTGAAGCTCTTCAACTCTTCCTCGCGCAAGAGGAATTCCACATCCATTTGGCTACCAGATACTGTTGTCAACTCCTTGAAGACCAGCTCAGCAAGAGAAGATCAATTTTTTGTTGTAAAGTTGGTTATGCTGATATGTATACCTTTTGTTTTCCTACCCCCACTCTCTCCCCCTTCCGTGGTCTCTCCTTGCTCCGCTGAGCTTCACTCACTTCTCAGTCGGCAGTTGACTTGATCAGTCAGGGCTCACCTAGAGCCGGTCTCCTCAAACCAAGAGACACTCTCTACGTTCTACGCCATGTTGGCGCATTAAAGCATCAGTGAGGAACTTCACCTTCGCCATGCAACAAAGATAAGTACCTTCTTCAAAGTTTTAACCTCATCTTCATGGTTTTAAATTCCTCGTGTTTTAACTATCTTTTATAGGCAGTGTGAAATTACTTATTTTGGGGCAAAATCATCCTCCGCGGGATTTTCCATGTTGAGCTTTTGTTTAATCAAGCTGATCTCAGTGAAAAGCAGCATTTCTTATGCTCGCCAAATGAGAAATCTTCTCACTACGTGGGATATTATCTAATACCCACTGTCTATAACTTACAAAGCAAGTTCCTCCGCTGGATTTACTTTAACCCCACTTTACTACTAAGATTGTTCTGGAACTTTCCAGATTCGGTACTCAATCTACGAGTCCTGCCGTCATGCATTTCTCATGTACTTGGGAGAATTCTGTTTAAAACTAAATTACTACAATAGTGAATTTTCGTCCACCGCTGGAAAATTCTACGGCGCATTTGATTGTAAATTACAGCTTTTTCAAGAAATAGACTTTCACCTACATAGTGCAATCAGTTATCTCCATAATTGCAATAACTTTTTTTCTCATAAACTTCAGTGTTTCTTTAGTGAACTTTGCATCCCTCTTTACAGACTATAGTGATAATCAGTGCTTTCTCCACGTTTCTACCGCGTCGCGATCGTCCGGTTATATTAAATACGGCCATGAACATTGATCCTATATCCCTATGATCTTTCCTTAACCTTCTACTAACAACCATTATTTATAAAATTGTAACTGTCTATAAGGTGTTACTCACGAGGTACCCTTCCAACTTTGCTAGTTTAACATTAATTAAATTCTGCATAATTTCTTGTGTGATACAAGTTTTAAATTTACATTGTTCCTCCCTTCAAAAGCAAGGAAAACAATTCTCTCAACTCTTGGTGAGTTATTTTTTGGTCTCGCTAAATGAAAACTGCCTCATTTGACTGGCGAGTCTTATTCAAAGTATAAGAGGTCGAGAACCTTCCTTCTGATCAACTTTTCAGGTTCACAGTAAGTGACCTGCTCTCCTTGTATAAATGTCACAAAGTAATTCTGTATAAATATAAGAAGTTGTAGGAACTTCCTTTTTATTCTTTATGTTTTCTATTTTGTTATCTTCGAAGTTGTTATTTTCGTTAGAATGTTCTTTCAGAGGTTTCATATAGTACACTGCTTATACTCCTGTAAATGTTAAAACTTTAATTATTCCATTTTGCCTATTTATGAAATCTTACCAAGATTTTAATACACGGTTAAAAAACCTTAAAAATTGTCAATTGCCTGTAGCAACTGTTTAATGTTTAAAGGTCTGCGACCTCATTTGTTAAAAAGTTCAAATGAACTATGTTTATCCAAATTATCTTGCATAATTGTTAATTTTCTCAAACTTCCTGCATTGTTAAATAAATTAAATATTTATTTTTGGATTCATCATTTCTCTGACACTACAGTTAGGCAGGATCCTGGCTTTCCTAGCTCCTCCTAGGTTTATGCCCTCGTTAATGCTTAATAAAGCTTTTACTATCTGTCTGGCCAGATCATCACCCTTCCCTATAGTACTTTCATTCGTGCTTGGGAGGAAATACACTACAGGTTCTCTCTGGCAAACTGCCCAAGCTTTAGCTGCGGCTCCCGTCAGCCTCGACCAAGCTCGTTCCTATTTTAGGTATCCGAGCACATATTTGCAGTGGCAACCACCTTTAAGTGTGTTTAACACTAAAATTATTACTTTTGTGGGACTCTCCTCCTATTCTTCTATCCTTCTTTTCCAATTCCAAAATCTACTTCCTTCTCTTCATCATCTTCCCTTGGTGGGTGGGTTATTCCCTAACCTATAATCTACCCAAAATTTGGTACCAGAAACCCGGGAGAGTCCATTTTTTATGTCCATTGTTTGTCAAGTGTCATTTGACAATACTTTGCAAATTTTTAATATCTCCTTTGGATCTTTCAGCTATATCTACATCATGCAAAGCCTGTGAACGGGAAAGAGGCCACTCCTGTCTCCTTTGGTGTGTCCCGTTCTTGCTATCCATTCGCTGCTGCAAACCTGACAGCATCTCCAAGGTTCTACAGTTTCGTGAGTTGTATTTCAATTTATTATTTTTGTCATGGCTCCTGCCGAAAAAGATGAAACTCTCATTGCTAGACGTTCTTCTTATAAAGGGCAACTCACTAGATTCCGAAATTTTATCAACAAATTAAATCCCGCCGAGTGTGATTTAGATATCTTAACACATCGCCTTAAGTTGTACGAACGGTCTTATGATTATTATGACCAAATTCAAACCGAGATTGAATCCGCTTGTCCAGAACTGCAATTGGACCGGGATGAGGTCGAACCCTTGTACTTTGAAGGAATTGCAAAGGCCCACCAATTGATCCGCAATATCTCAGAACCGGACACTAGGGTCATCAATCCGGCCCAGTTCGCTCCCGCTTCAGTTCACAAGAACAAACCGAAACCGTTACTTCCCAAGATAAGCCTACCGCACTTCTCAGGCAAGGAAGGTGAATGGTATTCTTTTTACGAACTTTACTGCTCTTTAATTCATGAAAATATCGAGATCCCAGACATACATAAATTTTACTACCTCCGCACGTCTTTGGAATCGGAGGCCTTGACTTTGGTGGAGTCATTGCCTTTAAGCGCAGACAACTACCACATCGCCTTTAATCTCCTTAAAGAGAGATATGGCAATTTACGGTTGAGTGTCGCTCGTCATATCCGCTGTCTCTTCAACTTACCTGCCGTCAAACCTAATGACGTCACATCTTTAAGAGACCTCTTAGATTCTATGCAGTTAAATGTCAGAGCGTTATACCAGCTAAAACAGCCTGTCCAAACATGGGACACCATACTCATTCACCTAGCTACATCAAGATTCGATTTTTCGACACTGAAAGCCTGGGAGATCGAACTCGCCTACAACAAGGAACATTCGTTCGAACACCTCGTTTCGTTTCTCAACAGTCGATGTCAATTCCTTACAGCACTCGCATTTCAGTGCGAAAAAGTCGAAACGAATCCTCAGTGTCAAATTTTTGAAAAAAAACTTGCTTCTTCAAAGGGACATCAGCCCCCATTTGTCGAAAACAAACAAACCCGTTCTTCTTTCAATAATCCAAGAGAAGATATCAGGCCGCTTAACAAATCGTTAAAATGCACGCTCTGTAAAAAGCTTCACACCTTGTATTTGTGCAAATCCTTTAAAGAATTGTCTGTCGAAGATCGAAGAAAGTTTGTCTTAAACAGCAAGCATTGTTTCAATTGCTTATCACATAAGCATTCTTCTTCGAACTGTACGTCATTAAATCTTTGTTTTCATTGTAAAAACCCGCATCATTCGTTATTGCACGTTCACGATAAATCGAGGTCATCAGCACCTGCCTCTTTAAGCTCCTTGCAGAGCCGCTCCGAACAAACTAATGCTTCTTCCTGCATTTCCAACGCCGACACTTTTCATAGTGCGCAAACCCTGTTGACCACTGTGCAATTTGAAATCCAAGATAGATTTGGAAATTGGTTCAAAACCCGTGGTCTTCTCGATTCCGCTTCAACGCACAACTTTGTTTCGAAATCGTTGATTAAAAAACTAGGTCTTTCGTCATCGCCTACTTCTATCAATGTGACCGGCATTGACAATTTGAAAACTCAAGTTTTGCAGTCTTCAAAATTGAAAATCAGAGACGTTTGTCAAAGAAACACCAATCTTAATTTAAATTGTCTCATTCTTACCAGTATTGGTAAAGACACTCCAAGTCACTCCATTAATACTTCCGGTTTAAACATTCCCTCGCACTTAAGGTTAGCCGATCCTCAGTTTAATGCTCAAGGTCCCATTGATGTGCTTTTCAGTGCCAATGTTTTTTGGAATTGCATTCGCAAACAAACACGCAAGTTATCTTCAACCGTGATCGCTAGAGACACCGATTTTGGTTGGGTTATCACTGGCGAAATCAAACATACCAGTGTTCAAACCAAAGCACAATGTCATTTCGTCACAGCTGACATAAATCCCATTTCTGAAAAAGAGAACGCTCATGTTTCAAATCTCAATATTTTTGAAAACCACTTGTCGAAACGATGTCATATCGTGAACAACTGCGCTAACCCTGTAAGTTGTTTAAATGGTTTTTCTTTCTTCCCGCACAAAATGGCAACTCAAGTTCGCCTTGCTTTGTGTTATTTCGTATATCTTCTTGTCATTTTTTATAGCAGTTAATTGCTTAAACTATTCCTCGAAAACTATCTTCCCCTTGTGTAAAACCATGGCTATCAGTCACCATCACTTTGCTGTACGCTATGTTTCACTTCTTTCGTTATGTAGAAGGATGGCCACGGCCGGCTCCTCCCCCCTTCCTCGCAATTGGAAGTCGCTCATGAAACCGCTTGAAACTCTGAATTCCATTGCATCTAGAATAACTATTCTTATGCATAACCTTCGTCTCAATGTCCCAGCTTGTCTTCTTTGCTCGGAAGAATTAAGCTTCTTTTTGTTGAAAATTGTTCGATTTCGTGATCCTCTCAATTATGCGAAATTGATTTCCTACTTTATTTCATATAGCTTTAAATTGCTTTTTCATGTCCAAGTTACGATTGACTGCATTCCGTTCAAACTGAATATCTGCTTTATGTTACAGCTGATTCACCAAATGTTGTGTGTGTACTCCGAACTGCTTGGTTTTCAAACCTGTTTGTTTACCAGTCTGAGGAATGCCCAGTTGTTGTTTATTTCCTGTACGCTTGACACAGTTCAAAACAAGTTTCTCTTATCTCAACTTTGGCTGATTGCCAAGCATTGTCTGGTGAGTCGCTACTGCGAGTACAGAAGCCGTTTACCTACTCCCCAAAATAAACTCGTTCCGCTTAAGGCCTCTGTTAGCTATTTATATGTCTTATCTCGTTGTACTGTGTGTGTCAAGGCTGTACTTGTTTACGTTTCTCACTTTCACATGTTCGTATTCTATATCTGCTTTGATCCCTGTTTCAAAACTTCGTTGCGTATTTCTCACGCGCATATGTATTGCAATTTGCTTGCATATTTTGCGATCTTAATGTTCATTGATGAACAAATTGGTTTTTTCTCGTCGTCACATTCGATGTGTTTTTGTATCCATGATTGTCATGTCCCGTTTTTTGCTGACTTAAGTATTTTTCTGCGTAACCCCTTTGATACTCATTATAACTTGAGGTTATTGTTTATGGCTACTCGTTTGTTACCTATGGCGTTCTTGCTTTCTACTCGCATAGTTCCTTTGTTTATTTGGTATATTCTTGTCCTGAATAGATGTACTTGTTCCTATACGCTTTGTTTAAACTTGCCAATTCTTCTTTCTCATCGTATCGCAATCTTTACTAGTGCTTTATTTCCCTCAGCTTCCAGCTATTTCGTGATTGAAAGTGTCGATAATTCTCGCCTTGCAACTCCGCTTTCCAATGACCCTGATAACCTCCTTCCACTTTCACCTGGTCGCTTCTTTACACGCACTTCTCTCTCTGCCCATCCTCCCCTTTCCATTTCTTTCAGGGATTTTGATTTACCTATCGCTTGGCGGAAACTTGAAGCCCTCCGTAATTCTTTTTGGAAAAGGTGGAACTTGGAATATTTAACTTCCTTGCAACGGAGGCAGAAGTGGTTTCTTTCCAGTCCCGACATTAAAGTAGGGGACTTGGTCTTGGTTAGGGATATTTCAACCCCCCTAGTCTGGCCTTTTCGAAAAGTGACTAAGTGTTACCCTGGAAGAGATAGGAGAGTCAGGGTATTCAGAGTCTTGACCAATAATGGTCAGATCACAAGACCACTTTTCTTTAATTACTGTATCACTCTTAAATGTTTAATTGCTTATTTGTTCCCTGTTGGTGTCTGGCCCTCCAAGTATGGTGCATTCTTGGAATGCACGGTACCTGAGATTACAAATTTGAATGCTTTTGCACGTTCTTTCCTTCCTTTTTGTCAAACACCAACAGTGATCATTTGTTTTCTCCTCTATGTTCAAATTTCTTATATTTTGTGAGAGTATGTTTCAGATATATATTCTGTGATCCACCTAGCGTCATATGACAACAAATCTCTGAAGCTCTTCAACTCTTCCTCGCGCAAGAGGAATTCCACATCCATTTGGCTACCAGATACTGTTGTCAACTCCTTGAAGACCAGCTCAGCAAGAGAAGATCAATTTTTTGTTGTAAAGTTGGTTATGCTGATATGTATACCTTTTGTTTTCCTACCCCCACTCTCTCCCCCTTCCGTGATCTCTCCTTGCTCCGCTGAGCTTCACTCACTTCTCAGTCGGCAGTTGACTTGATCAGTCAGGGCTCACCTAGAGCCGGTCTCCTCAAACCAAGAGACACTCTCTACGTTCTACGCCATGTTGGCGCATTAAAGCATCAGTGAGGAACTTCACCTTCGCCATGCAACAAAGATAAGTACCTTCTTCAAAGTTTTAACCTCATCTTCATGGTTTTAACTTCCTCGTGTTTTAACTATCTTTTATAGGCAGTGTGAAATTACTTATTTTGGGGCAAAATCATCCTCCGCGGGATTTTCCATGTTGAGCTTTTGTTTAATCAAGCTGATCTCAGTGAAAAGCAGCATTTCTTATGCTCGCCAAATGAGAAATCTTCTCACTACGTGGGATATTATCTAATACCCACTGTCGATAACTTACAAAGCAAGTTCCTCCGCTGGATTTACTTTAACCCCACTTTACTACTAAGATTGTTCTGGAACTTTCCAGATTCGGTACTCAATCTACGAGTCCTGCCGTCATGCATTTCTCATGTACTTGGGAGAATTCTGTTTAAAACTAAATTACTACAATAGTGAATTTTCGTCCACCGCTGGAAAATTCTACGGCGCATTTGATTGTAAATTACAGCTTTTTCAAGAAATAGACTTTCACCTACATAGTGCAATCAGTTATCTCCATAATTGCAATAACTTTTTTTCTCATAAACTTCAGTGTTTCTTTAGTGAACTTTGCATCCCTCTTTACAGACTATAGTGATAATCAGTGCTTTCTCCACGTTTCTACCGCGTCGCGATCGTCCGGTTATATTAAATACGGCCATGAACATTGATCCTATATCCCTATGATCTTTCCTTAACCTTCTACTAACAACCATTATTTATAAAATTGTAACTGTCTATAAGGTGTTACTCACGAGGTACCCTTCCAACTTTGCTAGTTTAACATTAATTAAATTCTGCATAATTTCTTGTGTGATACAAGTTTTAAATTTACATTGTTCCTCCCTTCAAAAGCAAGGAAAACAATTCTCTCAACTCTTGAGTGAGTTATTTTTTGGTCTCGCTAAATGAAAACTGCCTCATTTGACTGGCGAGTCTTATTCAAAGTATAAGAGGTCGAGAACCTTCCTTCTGATCAACTTTTCAGGTTCACAGTAAGTGACCTGCTCTCCTTGTATAAATTTCACAAAGTAATTCTGTATAAATATAAGAAGTTGTAGGAACTTCCTTTTTATTCTTTATGTTTTCTATTTTGTTATCTTCGAAGTTGTTATTTTCGTTAGAATGTTCTTTCAGAGGTTTCATATAGTACACTGCTTATACTCCTGTAAATGTTAAAACTTTAATTATTCCATTTTGCCTATTTATGAAATCTTACCAAGATTTTAATACACGGTTAAAAAACCTTAAAAATTGTCAATTGCCTGTAGCAACTGTTTAATGTTTAAAGGTCTGCGACCTCATTTGTTAAAAAGTTCAAATGAACTATGTTTATCCAAATTATCTTGCATAATTGTTAATTTTCTCAAACTTCCTGCATTGTTAAATAAATTAAATATTTATTTTTGGATTCATCATTTCTCCTACACTACAGTTAGGCAGGATCCTGGCTTTCCTAGCTCCTCCTAGGTTTATGCCCTCGTTAATGCTTAATAAAGCTTTTACTATCTGTCTGGCCAGATCATCACCCTTCCCTATAGTACTTTCATTCGTGCTTGGGAGGAAATACACTACAGGTTCTCTCTGGCAAACTGCCCAAGCTTTAGCTGCGGCTCCCGTCAGCCTCGACCAAGCTCGTTCCTATTTTAGGTATCCGAGCACATATTTGCAGTGGCAACCACCTTTAAGTGTGTTTAACACTAAAATTATTACTTTTGTGGGACTCTCCTCCTATTCTTCTATCCTTCTTTTCCAATTCCAAAATCTACTTCCTTCTCTTCATCATCTTCCCTTGGTGGGTGGGTTATTCCCTAACCTATAATCTACCCACAAGTAACTGTAATTTCGATACTAATTGTGGCTGGTATCTGTAACTTCGTTACTAATTATGACAAGTAACTGTAATTTCGATACAAATTATGGCAGGTAACTGTAGCTTCGATACTAATTATGACAAGTTACAGTAACTTCGATACTAATTATGACAAGCAACTGTAACTTCGAAAATAGATATGACAGGTAACTGTAACATCGATAATAATTATGACAAGTAACTGTAATTTCGATAAAAATTATGGCAGGTAACTGTAACTTCGATACTAATTATGACAGGTAACAGGAACTTCGATACTAATTATGACAAGTAACTGTATCTTCGATACTATTTATGACAGGTAACTGTAACTTCGATACTAATTATGACAAGTAACTCTAACTTCATTACAAATTATGACAAGTAACTGTAATTTCGATACAAATTATGGCAGGTAACTGTAACTTCGATGACAGGTAACTGTAACTTCGATACTTATTAAGACAAGTAACTGTAATTTCGATACAAGTTATGGCAGGCAACTGTAACTTCGATACTTATTATGACAGGTAACAGTAACTTCGATAGTAATGATGACAAGCAACAGTAACTTCGATACTAATTATGACAAGCCACTGTAATTTCGATACTTATTATGACAGGTAACTGTAATTTCGATACTAATTATGACAGGTAACTGTAACTTCGATACTAATTATGACAGGTAACTGTATCTTCGATACTAATTATGACAAGTAACTGTAACTTCGTTACTAATTATGACAAGTAACTGTAATTTCGATACAAATTTTGGCAGGTAACTGTAACTTCGGTTTTAATTATGACAAGTTACTGTAACTTCGTTACTAATTATGACAAGTAACTGTAATTTCGATACAAATTATGACAGGTAACTGTAACTTCGTTAATAATTATGACAAGTAACTGTAATTTCGATACAAATTATGGCAGGTCACAGTAACTTCGATACTAATTATGACAGGTAACTGTAACATCGATACTAATTATGACAAGGAACATTAATTTCGATACAAATTATGACAGGTAACAGTAACTTCGATACTAATTATGACAGGTAACTGTAACTTCCTTACTAATTATGACAAGTAACTGTTATTTCGATACTAATTATGACAGTTAACTGTAACTTCGATATTAATTATGACAAGTAACTGTAACTTCGTTACTAATTATGAGAAGTAACTGTAATTTCGATACAAATTATGGCAGGTAACTGTAACTTCGAGACTAATTATGACAGGTAACAGTAACTTCGATACTAATTATGACAAGTAACAGTTGCTTCGATACTAATTATGACAAGTAACTGTAACTTCGAAGCTAATTATGACAGGTAACTGTAACATCGTTACTAATTATGACAAGTAACTGTAATTTCGATACAAATTATGGCTGGTAACTGTAACTTCGATACTAATTATGACTGGTAACAGTAACTTCGATACTAGTTATGACATGTAACTGTAACTTAGATACTAATTATGACAGGTAACAGTAACTTCGATACGAATTATGACAAGTAACTCTAACTTCATTACAAATTATGGCAAGTAACTGTAATTTCGATACAAATAATGGCAGGTAACTGTAACTTCGATACTATTTATGACAGGTAAAAGTAACTTCAATACTAAATATGACAGGTAACTGTAATTTCGCTACTAATTACGACAAGTAACTGTAATTTCGAAACAAATTATGACAGGTAACTGTAACTTCGTTAATAATTATGACAAGTAACTGTAATTTCGATACAAATTATGGCAAGTCACAGTAACGTCGATACTAAATATGACAGGTAACTGTAACATCGATACTAATTATGACAAGGAACTGTAATTTCGATACAAATTATGACAGGTAACAGTAACTTCGATACTAATTATGACAAGTAACTGTAACTTCCTTACTAATTATGACAAGTAACTGTAATTTCGATACTATTAATGACAGGTAACTGTAACTTCGATATTAATTATGACAAGTAACTGTAACTTCGTTACTAATTATGAGAAGTAACTGCAATTTCGATACAAATTATGGCAGGTAACTGTAACTTCGAGACTAATTATGACAGGTAACAGTAACTTCGATACTAATTATGACAAGTAACAGTTGCTTCGATACTAAATATGACAAGTAACTGTAACTTCGAAACTAATTATGACAAGTAACACTAACTTCATTACAAATTATGGCAAGTAACTGTAATTTCGATACAAATTATGGCAGTTAACAGTAACTTCGATACTAATTATGACAGGTAACTCTAACTCCGATACTAATTATGACAAGTAACTCTAACTTCGTTACTAATTATGACAAATAACTGTAATTTTGATAAAAAATTATGGCAGGTAATTGTAACTTCGATACTAATTATGACAGGTAACAGTAACTTCGATACTAATTATGACAGGTAACTGTAACTTCGTTAATAATTATGACAAGTAACTGTAATTTCGATACTAATTATGGCTGGTAACTGTAACTTCGTTGCTAATTATGACAAGTAACTGTAATTTCGATACAAATTATGGCAAGTAACTGTAACTTCTATACTAATGATGACAGAAAACAGTAACTTCGATACTAATTATGGCAGGTAACAGTAACTTCGATACTAATTATGGCAGGTAACTGTAAGTTCGATACTAATTATGACAGTTAACTGTAACTTCGTTACTAATTATGACAAGTAACTGTAATTTCGATACAAATTATGGCTGGTAACAGTAACTTTGATAGTAATTATGACAGGTAACAGTAACTTCAATACTAATTATGACAAGTTACTGTAACTTCGATACTAATTATGACAGGTAACTGTAACTTCGTTACTAATTATGACAAGTAACTGTTATTTCGATACAAATTATGGCACGTAACTGTAATTTCGATACTAATTATGGCAGGTGACAGTAACTTCGATGCTAATTATGACTTTTTACAGTAACTTCGATACTAATTATGACAGATAACAGTACATTCGATACTTATTATGACAGGTAACACTATCTTCGATACTAATTATGGCAGGTAACTTAACTTCGATACTAATTATGACAGGTAGCTGTAACTTCGTTACTAATTATGACAAGTAACTGTAATTTCGATACAAATTATGGCAGGTAACTGTAACTTCGATACTAATTATGACAGGTAACAGAAACTTCGATACTAATTATGACAAGTAACTGTATCTTCGATACTATTTATGACAGGTAACTGTAACTTCGATACTAATTATGACAAGTAACTCTAACTTCATTACAAATTATGACATTTAACTGTAATTTCGATACAAATTATGGCAGGTAACTGTAACTTCGATGACAGGTAACTGTAACTTCGATACTTATTAAGACAAGTAACTGTAATTTCTATACAAGTTATGGCAGGCAACTGTAACTTCGATACTTATTATGACAGGTAACAGTAACTTCGATAGTAATGATGACAAGCAACAGTAACTTCGATACTAATTATGACAAGCCACTGTAATTTCGATACTTATTATGACAGGTAACTGTCATTTCGATACTAATTATGACAGGTAACTGTAACTTCGATACTAATTATGACAGGTAACTGTATCTTCGATACTAATTATGACAAGTAACTGTAACTTCGTTACTAATTATGACAAGTAACTGTAATTTCGATAAAAATTTTGGCAGGTAACTGTAACTTCGGTTTTAATTATGACAAGTTACTGTAACTTCGTTACTAATTATGACAAGTAACTGTAATTTCGATACAAATAATGGCAGGTAACTGTAACTTCGATACTATTTATGACAGGTAAAAGTAACTTGAATACTAATTATGACAGGTAACTGTAACTTCGCTACTAATTATGACAAGTAACTGTAATTTCGAAACAAATTATGACAGGTAACTGTAACTTCGTTAATAATTATGACAAGTAACTGTAATTTCGATACAAATTATGGCAGGTCACAGTAACTTCGATACTAATTATGACAGGTAACTGTAACATCGATACTAATTATGACAAGGAACATTAATTTCGATACAAATTATGAAAGGTAACAGTAACTTCGATACTAATTATGACAGGTTACTGTAACTTCCTTACTAATTATGACAAGTAACTGTAATTTCGATACTAATTATGACAGGTAACTGTAACTTCGATATTAATTATGACAAGTAACTGTAACTTCGTTACTAATTATGAGAAGTAACTGTAATTTCGATACAAATTATGGCAGGTAACTGTAACTTCGAGACTAATTATGACAGGTAACAGTAACTTCGATACTAATTATGAAAAGTAACAGTTGCTTCGATACTAATTATGACAAGTAACTGTAACTTCGAAGCTAATTATGACAGGTAACTGTAACATCGTTACTAATTATGACAAGTAACTGTAATTTCGATACAAATTATGGCTGGTAACTGTAACTTCGATACTAATTATGACAGGTAACAGTAACTTCGATACTAATTATGACATGTAACTGTAACTTAGATACTAATTATGACAGGTAACAGTAACTTCGATACGAATTATGACAAGTAACTCTAACTTCATTACAAATTATGGCAAGTAACTGTAATTTCGATACAAATAATGGCAGGTAACTGTAACTTCGATACTATTTATGACAGGTAAAAGTAACTTCAATACTAATTATGACAGGTAACTGTAATTTCGCTACTAATTACGACAAGTAACTGTAATTTCGAAACAAATTATGACAGGTAACAGTAACTTCGTTAATAATTATGACAAGTAACTGTAATTTCGATACAAATTATGGCAAGTCACAGTAACTTCGATACTAAATATGACAGGTAACTGTAACATCGATACTAATTATGACAAGGAACTGTAATTTCGATACAAATTATGACAGGTAACAGTAACTTCGATACTAGTTATGACAAGTAACTGTAACTTCCTTACTAATTATGACAAGTAACTGTAATTTCGATACTATTAATGACAGGTAACTGTAACTTCGATATTAATTATGACAAGTAACTGTAAATTCGTTACTAATTATGAGAAGTAACTGTAATTTCGATACAAATTATGGCAGGTAACTGTAACTTCTATACTAATTATGACAGGTAACAGTAACTTCGATACTAATTATGACAAGTAACTGTAACTTAGATACTAATTATGACAGGTAACAGTAACTTCGATACTAATTATGACAAGTAACACTAACTTCATTAAAAATTATGGCAAGTAACTGTAATTTCGATACAAATTATGGCAGTTAACAGTAACTTCGATACTAATTATGACAGGTAACTCTAACTCCGATACTAATTATGACAAGTAACTCTAACTTCGTTACTAATTACGACAAATAACTGTAATTTTGATAAAAAATTATGGCAGGTCATTGTAACTTCGATACTAATTATGACAGGTAACAGTAACTTCGATACTAATTATGACAGGTAACTAACTTCGTTACTAATTATGACAAGTAACTGTAATTTCGATACTAATTATGGCTGGTAACTGTAACTTCGTTGCTAATTATGACAAGTAACTGTAATTTCGATACAAATTATGGCAAGTAACTGTAACTTCTATACTAATGATGACAGAAAACAGTAACTTCGATACTAATTATGGCAGGTAACAGTAACTTCGATACTAATTATGGCAGGTAACTGTAAGTTCGATACTAATTATGACAGTTAACTGTAACTTCGTTACTAATTATGACAAGTAACTGTAATTTCGATACAAATTATGGCTGGTAACACTAACTTTGATAGTAATTATGACAGGTAACAGTAACTTCGATACTAATTATGACAAGTTACTGTAACTTCGATACTAATTATGACAGGTAACTGTAACTTCGTTACTAATTATGACTAGTAACTGTTATTTCGATACAAATTATGGCACGTAACTGTAATTTCGATACTAATTATGGCAGGTGACAGTAACTTCGATACTAATTATGACTTTTTACAGTAACTTCGATACTAATTATGACAGAAAACAGTAACATCGATATTTATTATGACAGGTAACAGTATCTTCGATACTAATTATGGCAGGTAACTTAACTTCGATACTAATTATGACAGGTAGCTGTAACTTCGTTACTAATTATGACAAGTAACTGTAATTTCGATACAAATTATGGCACGTAACTGTAATTTCGATACTAATTATGACAGGTAACTGTAACTTCGATAATAATTATGACAAGTAACTCTAACTTCATTACAAATTATGACAAGTAACTGTAATTTCGATACAAATTATGGCAGGGAACTGTAACTTCGTTAATAATTATGGCAGGTAACTGTAATTTCGATACAAATTATGGCAGGTGACAGTAACTTCGATAATAATTAAGACAGGTAACTGTAACTTCAATACTAATTATGGCAGGTAACTGTAATTTCGATAATAATTATGGCACGTAACTGTAATTTCGATAATAATTATGACAGGTAACTGTAACTTCGTTACTAATTATGGCAGGTAACTGTAATTTCGTTACTAATTATGACAAGTAACTGTAGCTTCGATACTAATTATGACAGGTAACTGCAACATCGTTACTAATTATGAAAAGAAACTGTAATTTCGATACAAATTATGGCACGTAACTGTAACTTCGATACTAATTATGACAGAAAACAGTAACTTCGATACTTATTATGACAGGTAACAGTAACTTCGATACTAATTATGACAGGTAACAGTAACGTCGATACTAATTATGACAAGTAACTCTAACTTCATTACAAATTATGAAAAATAACTGTAATTTAGATACAAATTATGGCAGGTAACTGTAACTTCGTTAATAATTATGGCAGGTAACTGTAATGTCGATACAAATTATGGCAGGTAACTGTAACTTCGTTACTAATTATGACAAGTAACTGTAACTCCGATACTAATTATGACAAGTAACTCTAAATTCCTTACTAATTATGACAAGTAACTGTAATTTCGATACTAATTGTGGCTGGTAACTGTAACTTCGTTGCTAATTATGACAAGAAACTGTAATTTCGATACAAATTATGGCAGGTAACTGTAGCTTCGATACTAATTATGACAAGTTACAGTAACTTCGATACTAATTATGACAAGCAACTGTAACTTCGAAACTAGATATGACAGGTAAATGTAACATCGATAATAATTATGACAAGTAACTGTAATTTCGATACAAATTATGGCAGGTAACTGTAACTTCGATACTAATTATGACAGGTAACAGAAACTTCGATATTAATTATGACAAGTAACTGTAACTTCGTTACTAATTATGAGAAGTAACTGTAATTTCGATACAAATTATGGCAGGTAACTGTAACTTCGAGACTAATTATGACAGGTAACAGTAACTTCGATACTTATTATGACAAGTAACAGTTGCTTCGATACTAATTATGACAAGTAACTGTAACTTCGAAGCTAATTATGACAGGTAACTGTAACATCGTTACTAATTATGACAAGTAACTGTAATTTCGATACAAATTATGGCTGGTAACTGTAACTTCGATACTAATTATGACAGGTAACAGTAACTTCGATACTAATTATGACATGTAACTGTAACTTAGATACTAATTATGACAGGTAACAGTAACTTCGATACGAATTATGACAAGTAACTCTAACTTCATTACAAATTATGGCAAGTAACTGTAATTTCGATACAAATAATGGCAGGTAACTGTAACTTCGATACTATTTATGACAGGTAAAAGTAACTTCAATACTAATTATGACAGGTAACTGCAATTTCGCTACTAATTACGACTAGTAACTGTAATTTCGAAACAAATTATGACAGGTAACTGTAACTTCGTTAATAATTATGACAAGTAACTGTAATTTCGATACAAATTATGGCCAATCACAGTAACTTCGATACTAAATATGACAGGTAACTGTAACATCGATACTAATTATGACAAGGAACTGTAATTTCGATAAAAATTATGACAGGTAACAGTAACTTCGATACTAATTATGACAAGTAACTGTAACTTCCTTACTAATTATGACAAGTAACTGTAATTTCGATACTATTAATGACAGGTAACTGTAACTTCGATATTAATTATGACAAGTAACTGTAACTTCGTTACTAATTATGAGAAGTAACTGTAAATTCGATACAAATTATGGCAGGTAACTGTAACTTCGAGACTAATTATGACAGGTAACAGTAACTTCGATACTAATTATGACAAGTAACAGTTGCTTCGATACTAATTATGACAAGTAACTGTAACTTCGAAACTAATTATGACAGGTAACTGTAACATCGTTACTAATTATGACAAGTAACTGTAATTTCGATACAAATTATGGCAGGTAACTGTAACTTCTATACTAATTATGACAGGTAACAGTAACTTCGATACTAATTATGACAAGTAACTGTAACTTAGATACTAATTATGACAGGTAACAGTAACTTCGATACTAATTATGACAAGTAACACTAACTTCATTACAAATTATGGCAAGTAACTGTAATTTCGATACAAATTATGGCAGCTAACAGTAACTTCGATACTAATTATGACAGGTAACTCTAACTCCGATACTAATTATGACAAGTAACTCTAACTTTGTTACTAATTATGACAAATAACTGTAATTTTGATAAAAAATTATGGCAGGTAATTGTATCTTCGATACTAATTATGACAGGTACCAGTAATTTCGATACTAATTATGACAGGTAACTGTAACTTCGTTACTAATTATGACAAGTAACTGTTATTTCGATACTAATTATGGCTGGTAACTGTAACTTCGTTGCTAATTATGACAAGTAACTGTAATTTCGATACAAATTATGGCAAGTAACTGTAACTTCTATACTAATGATGACAGAAAACAGTAACTTCGATACTAATTATGGCAGGTAACAGTAACTTCGATACTAATTATGGCAGGTAACTGTAAGTTCGATACTAATTATGACAGTTAACTGTAACTTCGTTACTAATTATGACAAGTAACTGTAATTTCGATACAAATTATGGCTGGTAACAGTAACTTTGATAGTAATTATGACAGGTAACAGTAACTTCGATACTAATTATGACAAGTTACTGTAACTTCGATACTAATTATGACAGGTAACTGTAACTTCGTTATTAATTATGACAAGTAACTGTTATTTCGATACAAATTATGGCACGTAACTGTAATTTCGATACTAATTATGGCAGGTGACAGTAACTTCGATACTAATTATGACTTTTTACAGTAACTTCGATACTAATTATGACAGAAAACAGTAACATCGATACTTATTATGACAGGTAACAGTATCTTCGATACTAATTATGGCAGGTAACTTAACTTCGATACTAATTATGACAGGTAGCTGTAACTTCGTTACTAATTATGACAAGTAACTGTAATTTCGATACAAATTATGGCAGGTAACTGTAACTTCGATACTAATTATGACAGGTAACAGAAACTTCGATACTAATTGAGGAGCTAACTTTCAAAAGAGACTTTGTCACTCAAATACAACTTTAGGGAATGACCAAAAAACCGATTTCTCTCAAATTAACATCTTATTGCTTATTTTATGCATTTATGTACACACATATGGGTTATAAAAATGTAACAAGACACTCTAATGAAATCAAACTACAGTAGATATTCAGTATTTACATACTAAATTCTGGACATAGTTGTTATTGACTGAACAGAAAAGACATAATCCTTTTTGTTTGCATGAACATGGGACATAGTCCTCTTTGACTGCATAATATTTTGATAAGGCCTAAACATCTAACTCATTTCGAAACATTGTAATAAGCCGAACATTCAACCGCAATGTCATTTACTTAGTTAATATTCAAAACGTCCATTCTTATGAAACGTTACAACAAAAATCTTCTTTTATACATGGAATCCCACATCATCTTCCAGTCACATAATACTTCCTCACGAGGAACACTTGCTGCAGGTGTATCCATTAACAACCTCTTGTACCATTGCAAATCTTTTCGCCTAAACCAATTTTCACCTACTTACATTTCTAAGTTTATTTCACCCATTTCTCTCTCACTTCCGTTTCATTGTTCCCTTCTTTTTCTCTCTTTGATCTATTCTTTCCTCTCTTCAACCTCTATTCTACTTTCTCCTAAAATCTGAGGCAGATGACCTCGTAGTTCCGCCCCTTAAAACAACAACTAACTAACTCCTACAATCTAATCTACCTAAGGGGCGTGGTGGCCTCTCACCAAGGTGGACCGGGATCGATTCCCGGTCAATGCATGTGAGATTTTCGAAGTTAAATGCCATGCCCTGTGGTTCGGATTCTACGTAAAAAAGAGGTCCCGTGGCTCATGATCGCATGGTTAATGGTCACGTAAAACTAAAAGCTTCCTTCCTTCCTCCTCTACCTGATCCTTCATCTCATCTACTCTATTAACAACTACATCCAGTCTCTCCTCAACTTCTACTCTGCTTTCACCTACAATCTCCTCTACCTTCACCTACAATATCCTCTACCTCTCTTCTACTTTCACCTACAATCTCCTCTAACTGGCCCTTAATCTCTCCTCTCATCTCACTTATCACTTGTACTAGGCTTTCTATCAACTTTTTATAATCTTGACCTAACTTCTCATTAACTTTAGCTACCGTACTTGATCTAACTTCTGATTGTTATGCTCAAGTTTCTGATTAATTTCTCCCATCATGCTATCTTTCCATTTCCTTTGTAACAATCTCCGACTAGAACTGTTTCACAAGAATCGTGAATAACCAATATGACAGAGGAAACATTAATCAGAAGTTGGATTGAACAGCAAAAGCAATAATCATCATACACACAGGTCATACACTACCTCGCTGTTCACGCAAAGCATGATGGGAGTCAATTCTTATGATGCTAGAGTTCTGATTGGCTGAAGTACACAAAGTCTTGTTTGAACGAATACTGCAGTGGACAAAGTTGTTTTTTGAATGAATAGTCTACTTTCAGAGATCAATATAGCCAAGACAAAGTCACTTTTGAATGTTTACAGGGTGTTGGGACCTCAGGATAAATCTCACAAAGGGAAACCTGTACTAAACACATTTTTTTGAATTTTTGGACAAAGTCTCTTTTGAATGTGAGCTCCTCAATTATGACAAGTAACTGTATCTTCGGTACTATTTATGACAGGTAACTGTAACTTCGATACTAATTATGAAAAGTAACTCTAACTTCATTACAAATTATGACAAGTAACTGTAATTTCGATACAAATTATGGCAGGTAATTGTAACTTCGATGACAGGTAACTGTAACTTCGATACTTATTAAGACAAGTAACTGTAATTTCGATACAAGTTATGGCAGGCAACTGTAACTTCGATACTTATTATGACAGGTAACAGTAACTTCGATAGTAATGATGACAAGCAACAGTAACTTCGATACTTATTATGACAAGCCACTGTAATTTCGATACTTATTATGACAGGTAACTGTAATTTCGATACTAATTATGACAGGTAACTGTAACTTCGATACTAATTATGACAGGTAACTGTATCTTCGATACTAATTATGACAAGTAACTGTAACTTCGTTATAATTATGACAAGTAACTGTAATTTCGATACAAATTTTGGCAGGTAACTGTAACTTCGGTTTTAATTATGACAGGTTACTGTAACTTCGTTACTAATTATGACAAGTAACTGTAATTTCGATACAAATAATGGCAGGTAACTGTAACTTCGATACTATTTATGACAGGTAAAAGTAACTTCAATACTAATTATGACAGGTAACTGTAACTTCGCTGCTAATTATGACAAGTAACTGTAATTTCGAAACAAATTATGACAGGTAACTGTAACTTCGTTAATAATTATGACAAGTAACTGTAATTTCGATACAAATTATGGCAGGTCACAGTAACTTCGATACTAATTATGACAGGTAACTGTAACATCGATACTAATTATGACAAGGAACATTAATTTCGATACAAATTATGACAGGTAACAGTAACTTCGATACTAATTATGACAGGTAACTGTAACTTCCTTACTAATTATGACAAGTAACTGTAATTTCGATACTAATTATGTCAGGTAACTGTAACTTCGATATTAATTATGACAAGTAACTGTAACTTCGTTACTAATTATGAGAAGTAACTGTAATTTCGATACAAATTATGGCAGGTAACTGTAACTTCGAGACTAATTATGACAGGTAACAGTAACTTCGATACTAATTATGACAAGTAACAGTTGCTTCGATACTAATTATGACAAGTAACTGTAACTTCGAAGCTAATTATGACAGGTAACTGTAACATCGTTACTAATTATGACAAGTAACTTTAATTTCGATACAAATTATGGCTGGTAACTGTAACTTCGATACTAATTATGACAGGTAACAGTAACTTCGATACTAATTATGACATGTAACTGTAACTTAGATACTAATTATGACAGGTAACAGTAACTTCGATACGAATTATGACAAGTAACTCTAACTTCATTACAAATTATGGCAAGTAACTGTAATTTCGATACAAATAATGGCAGGTAACTGTAACTTCGATACTATTTATGACAGGTAAAAGTAACTTCAATACTAATTATGACAGGTAACTGTAATTTCGCTACTAATTACGACAAGTAACTGTAATTTCGAAACAAATTATGACAGGTAACTGTAACTTCGTTAATAATTATGACAAGTAACTGTAATTTCGATACAAATTATGGTAAGTCACAGTAACTTCCATACTAAATATGACAGGTAACTGTAACATCGATACTAATTATGACAAGGAACTGTAATTTCGATACAAATTATGACAGGTAACAGTAACTTCGATACTAATTATGACAAGTAACTGTAGCTTCCTTACTAATTATGACAAGTAACTGTAATTTCGATACTATTAATGACAGGTAACTGTAACTTCGATATTAATTATGACAAATAACTGTAACTTCGTTACTAATTATGAGAAGTAACTGTAATTTCGATACAAATTATGGCAGGTAACTGTAACTTCGAGACTAATTATGACAGGTAACAGTAACTTCGATACTAATTATGACAAGTAACAGTTGCTTCGATACTAATTATGACAAGTAACTGTAACTTCGAAACTAATTATGACAGGTAACTGTAACATCGTTACTAATTATGACAAGTAACTGTAATTTCGATACAAATTATGGCAGGTAACTGTAACTTCTATACTAATTATGACAGGTAACAGTATTTTCGGTACTAATTATGACAAGTAACTGTAACTTAGATACTAATTATGACAGGTAACAGTAACTTCGATACTAATTATGACAAGTAACACTAACTTCATTACAAATTATGGCAAGTAACTGTAATTTCGATACAAATTATGGCAGTTAACAGTAACTTCGATACTAATTATGACAGGTAACTCTAACTCCGATACTAATTATGACAAGTAACTCTAACTTCGTTACTAATTATGACAAATAACTGTAATTTTGATAAAAAATTATGGCAGGTAATTGTAACTTCGATACTAATTATGACAGGTAACAGTAACTTCGATACTAATTATGACAGGTAACTGTAACTTCGTTGCTAATTATGACAAGTAACTGTAATTTCGATACAAATTATGGCAAGTAACTGGAACTTCTATACTAATGATGACAGAAAACAGTAACTTCGATACTAATTATGGCAGGTAACAGTAACTTCGATACTAATTATGACAGGTAACTGTAAGTTCAATACTAATTATGACAGTTAACTGTAACTTCGTTACTAATTATGACAAGTAACTGTAATTTCGATACAAATTATGGCTGGTAACAGTAACTTTGATAGTAATTATGACAGGTAACAGTAACTTCGATACTAATTATGACAAGTTACTGTAACTTCGATACTAATTATGACAGGTAACTGTAACTTCGTTACTAATTATGACAAGTAACTGTTATTTCGATACAAATTATGGCACGTAACTGTAATTTCGATACTAATTATGGCAGGTGACAGTAACTTCGATACTAATTATGACTTTTTACAGTAACTTCGATACTAATTATGACAGAAAACAGTAACTTCGATACTTATTATGACAGGTAACAGTATCTTCGATACTAATTATGGCAGGTAACTTAACTTCGATACTAATTATGACAGGTAGCTGTAACTTCGTTACTAATTATGACAAGTAACTGTAATTTCGATACAAATTATGGCACATAACTGTAATTTCGATACTAATTATGACAGGTAACTGTAACTTCGATAATAATTATGACAAGTAACTCTAACTTCATTACAAATTATGACAAGTAACTATAATTTCGATACAAATTATGGCACGTAACTGTAATTTCGATACTAATTATGGCAGGGAACTGTAACTTCGTTAATAATTATGGCAGGTAACTGTAATTTCGATACAAATTATGGCAGGTAACAGTAACTTCGATAATAATTAAAACAGGTAACTGTAACTTCAATACTAATTATGGCAGGTAACTGTAATTTCGATAATAATTATGGCACGTAACTGTAATTTCGATAATAATTATGACAGGTAACTGTAACTTCGTTACTAATTATGGCAGGTAACTGTAATTTCGTTACTAATTATGACAAGTAACTGTATCTTCGATACTAATTATGACAGGTAACTGTAACATCGTTACTAATTATGACAAGAAACTGTAATTTCGATACAAATTATGGCACGTAACTGTAACTTCGATACTAATTATGACAGAAAACAGTAACTTCGATACTTATTATGACAGGTAACAGTAACTTCGATACTAATTATGACAGGTAACAGTAACGTCGATACTAATTATGACAAGTAACTCTAACTTCATTACAAATTATGAAAAATAACTGTAATTTAGATACAAATTATGGCAGGTAACTGTAACTTCGTTAATAATTATGGCAGGTAACTGTAATGTCGATACAAATTATGGCAGGTAACTGTAACTACGTTACTAATTATGACAAGTAACTGTAACTCCGATACTAATTATGACAAGTAACTCTAAATTCCTTACTAATTATGACAAGTAACTGTAATTTCGATACTAATTGTGGCTGGTAACTGTAACTTCGTTGCTAATTATGACAAGTAACTGTAATTTCGATACAAATTATGGCAGGTAACTGTAGCTTCGATACTAATTATGACAAGTTACAGTAACTTCGATACTAATTATGACAAGCAACTGTAACTTCGAAACTAGATATGACAGGTAACTGTAACATCGATAATAATTATGACAAGTAACTGTAATTTCGATACAAATTATGGCAGGTAACTGTAACTTCGATACTAATTATGACAGGTAACAGAAACTTCGATACTAATTATGACAAGTAACTGTATCTTCGATACTAATTATGACAGGTAACTGTAACTTCGATACTAATTATGACAAGTAACTCTAACTTCATTACAAATTATGACAAGTAACTGTAATTTCGATACAAATTATGGCAGTTAACTGTAACTTTGATGACAGGTAACTGTAACTTCGATACTTATTAAGACAAGTAACTGTAATTTCGATACAAGTTATGGCAGACAACTGTAACTTCGATACTTATTTTGACAGGTAACAGTAACTTCGATAGTAATGATGACAAGCAACAGTAACTTCGATACTAATTATGACAAGCCACTGTAATTTCGATACTTATTATGACAGGTAACTGTAATTTCGATACTAATTATGACAGGTAACTGTAACTTCGATACTAATTATGACAAGTAACTGTAACTTCGTTACTAATTATGACAAGTAACTGTAATTTCGATACAAATTTTGGCAGGTAACTGTAACTTCGGTTTTAATTATGACAAGTTACTGTAACTTCGTTACTAATTATGACAAGTAACTGTAATTTCGATACAAATAATGGCAGGTAACTGTAACTTCGATACTATTTATGACAGGTAAAAGTAACTTCAATACTAATTATGACAGGTAACTGTAACTTCGCTACTAATTATGACAAGTAACTGTAATTTCGAAACAAATTATGACAGGTAACTGTAACTTCGTTAATAATTATGACAAGTAACTGTAATTTCGATACAAATTATGGCAGGTCACAGTAACTTCGATACTAATTATGACAGGTAACTGTAACATCGATACTAATTATGACAAGGAACAGTAATTTCGATACAAATTATGACAGGTAACAGTAACTTCGATACTAATTATGACAGGTAACTGTAACTTCCTTACTAATTATGACAAGTAACTGTAATTTCGATACTAATTATGACAGGTAACTGTAACTTCGATATTAATTATGACAAGTAACTGTAACTTCGTTACTAATTATGAGAAGTAACTGTAATTTCGATACAAATTATGGCAGGTAACTGTAACTTCGAGACTAATTATGACAGGTAACAGTAACTTCGATACTAATTATGACAAGTAACAGTTGCTTCGATACTAATTATGACAAGTAACTGTAACTTCGAAACTAATTATGACAGGTAACTGTAACATCGTTACTAATTATGACAAGTAACTGTAATTTCGATACAAATTATGGCTGGTAACTGTAACTTCGATACTAATTATGACAGGTAACAGTAACTTCGATACTAATTATGACATGTAACTGTAACTTAGATACTAATTATGACAGGTAACAGTAACTTCGATACGAATTATGACAAGTAACACTAACTTCATTACAAATTATGGCAAGTAACTGTAATTTCGATACAAATTATGGCAGGTAACAGTAACTTCGATACTAATTATGACAGGTAACTGTAACTCCGATACTAATTATGACAAGTAACTCTAAATTCGTTACTATTTATGACAAATAACTGTAATTTTGATAAAAAATTATGGCAGGTAATTGTAACTTCGATACTAATTATGACAGGTAACAGTAACTTCGATACTAATTATGACAGGTAACTGTAACTTCGTTACTAATTATGACAAGTAACTGTAATTTCGATGCTAATTATGGCTGGTAACTGTAACTTCGTTACTAATTATGACAAGTAACTGTAATTTCGATACAAATTATGGCAGGTAACTGTAACTTCGATACTAATGATGACAGAAAACAGTAACTTCGATACTAATTATGGCAGGTAACAGTAACTTCGATACTAATTATGGCAGGTAACTGTAAGTTCGATACTAATTATGACAGTTAACTGTAACTTCGTTACTAATTATGACAAGTAACTGTAATTTCGATACAAATTATGGCAGGTAACAGTAACATCGATACTAATTATGACAGGTAACAGTAACTTCGATACTAATTATGGCAGGTAACTGTAACTTCGATACTAATTATGACAGGTAACTGTAACTCCGATACTAATTATGACAAGTAACTCTAAATTCCTTACTAATTATGACAAGTAACTGTAATTTCGATACTAATTGTGGCTGGTAACTGTAACTTCGTTGCTAATTATGACAAGTAACTGTAATTTCGATACAAATTTTGGCAGGTAACTGTAACTTCGGTTTTAATTATGACAAGTTACTGTAACTTCGTTACTAATTATGACAAGTAACTGTAATTTCGATACAAATAATGGCAGGTAACTGTAACTTCGATACTATTTATGACAGGTAAAAGTAACTTCAATACTAATTATGACAGGTAACTGTAACTTCGCTACTAATTATGACAAGTAACTGTAATTTCGAAACAAATTATGACAGGTAACTGTAACTTCGTTAATAATTATGACAAGTAACTGTAATTTCGATACAAATTATGGCAGGTCACAGTAACTTCGATACTAATTATGACAGGTAACTGTAACATCGATACTAATTATGACAAGGAACAGTAATTTCGATACAAATTATGACAGGTAACAGTAACTTCGATACTAATTATGACAGGTAACTGTAACTTCCTTACTAATTATGACAAGTAACTGTAATTTCGATACTAATTATGACAGGTAACTGTAACTTCGATATTAATTATGACAAGTAACTGTAACTTCGTTACTAATTATGAGAAGTAACTGTAATTTCGATACAAATTATGGCAGGTAACTGTAACTTCGAGACTAATTATGACAGGTAACAGTAACTTCGATACTAATTATGACAAGTAACAGTTGCTTCGATACTAATTATGACAAGTAACTGTAACTTCGAAACTAATTATGACAGGTAACTGTAACATCGTTACTAATTATGACAAGTAACTGTAATTTCGATACAAATTATGGCTGGTAACTGTAACTTCGATACTAATTATGACAGGTAACAGTAACTTCGATACTAATTATGACATGTAACTGTAACTTAGATACTAATTATGACAGGTAACAGTAACTTCGATACGAATTATGACAAGTAACACTAACTTCATTACAAATTATGGCAAGTAACTGTAATTTCGATACAAATTATGGCAGGTAACAGTAACTTCGATACTAATTATGACAGGTAACTGTAACTCCGATACTAATTATGACAAGTAACTCTAACTTCGTTACTATTTATGACAAATAACTGTAATTTTGATAAAAAATTATGGCAGGTAATTGTAACTTCGATACTAATTATGACAGGTAACAGTAACTTCGATACTAATTATGACAGGTAACTGTAACTTCGTTACTAATTATGACAAGTAACTGTAATTTCGATGCTAATTATGGCTGGTAACTGTAACTTCGTTACTAATTATGACAAGTAACTGTAATTTCGATACAAATTATGGCAGGTAACTGTAACTTCGATACTAATGATGACAGAAAACAGTAACTTCGATACTAATTATGGCAGGTAACAGTAACTTCGATACTAATTATGGCAGGTAACTGTAAGTTCGATACTAATTATGACAGTTAACTGTAACTTCGTTACTAATTATGACAAGTAACTGTAGTTTCGATACAAATTATGGCAGGTAACAGTAACATCGATACTAATTATGACAGGTAACAGTAACTTCGATACTAATTATGGCAGGTAACTGTAACTTCTATACTAATTATGACAGGTAACTGTAACTTCGTTACTAATTATGACAAGTAACTGTAATTTCGACACAAATTATGGCACGTAACTGTAATTTCGATACTAATTATGACAGGTAACTGTAACTTCGATCCTAATTATGAAAAGTAACTCTAACTTCATTACAAATTATGACAAGAAACTGTAATTTCGATACAAATTATGGCAGGGAACTGTACCTTCGTTACTAATTATGGCATGTAACTGTAATTTCGATACAAATTATGGCAGGTAACAGTAACTTCGATACTAATTATGACAGGTAACTGTAACTTCGTTACTAATTATGACAAGTAACTGTTATTTCGATACAAATTATGGCACGTAACTGTAATTTCGATACTAATTATGGCAGGTGACAGTAACTACGATAATAATTATGACAAGTTACAGTAACTTCGATACTAATTATGACAGAAAACAGTAACTTCTATACTTATTATGACAGGTAACAGTAACTTCGATACTAATTATGGCAGGTAACTGTAACTTCGATACTAATTATGACAGGTAACTGTAACTTCGATCCTTATTATGACAAGTAACTCTAACTTCATTACAAATTATGACAAGTAACTGTAATTTCGATACAAATTATGGCAGGGAACTGTAACTTCGTTACTAATTATGGCAGGTAACTGTAATTTCGATACAAATTATGGCAGGTAACAGTAACTTCGATAATAATTTTGACAGGTAACTGTAACTTCGATACTAATTATGGCAGGTAACTGTAATTTCGATAATAATTATGGCACGTAACTGTATTTTCGATAATAATTATGACAGGTAACTGTAACTTCGTTACTAATTATGGCAGGTAACTGTAATTTCGTTACTAATTATGACAAGTAACTGTAGCTTCGATAATCATTATGACAGGTAACTGTAACTTCGTTACTAATTATGACAAGAAACTGTAATTTCGATACAAATTATGGCAGCTAACTGTAACTTCGATACTAATTATGACAGGTAACAGTAACTTCGATACTAATTATGACAGAAAACAGTAACTTCGATACTTATTATGACAGATAACAGTAACTTCGATACTAATTATGGCAGGTAACTGTAACTTCGATAATAATTATGACAGGTAACTGTAACTCCGTTACAAATTATGACAAGTAACTGTAATTTCGATACAAATTATTGCAGGTAACTGTAACTTGGATACTATTTATGACAGGTAACAGTTACTTCGATACTAATTATGACAAGTAACAGTAACTTCGATACTAATTAAGACAAGTAACAGTAACTTCGAAACTAATTATGACAGGTAAATGTAACATTGTTATTAATTATGACAAGTAACTGTAATTTCGATACAAACTATGGCAGGTAACTGTAACTTCGATATTAAATATGACAGGTTACAGTTACCTCGATACTAATTATGACAAGTTAGTGTAACTTCGATACTAATTATGACGGGTAACTGTAACTTCGATACTAATTATGACTAGTAACTCTAACTTCGTTACTAATTAGGACAAGTAACTGTAATTTTGATAAAAAATTATGGCAGGTAACTGTAACTTCGATACTAATTATGACAGGTAACA
This sequence comes from Meconema thalassinum, assembly GCA_946902985.2. NCBI lineage: Eukaryota > Metazoa > Arthropoda > Insecta > Orthoptera > Tettigoniidae > Meconema > Meconema thalassinum. Next base: position 1,173,969,952 of record OX336388.2, on the reverse strand, counting down.
GTAACCTCGATACTAATTATGACAGGTAACTGTAACTTCGTTACTAATTATGACAAGTAACTGTAATTTCGATACTAATTATGGCAGGTAACTTTAACATCGTTACTAATTATGAAAAGTAACTGTAATTTCGATACAAATTATGGCAGGTAACTGTAACTTCGATACAAATTATGACAGGTAACAGTAACTTCGATACTAATTATGACAGGTAACAGTAACTTCGTTACTAATTATGACAAGTAACTCTAAATTCGTTACTAATTATGACAAGTAACTGTAATTTCGATACTAATTGTGGCTGGTAACTGTAACTTCGTTACTAATTATGACAAGTAACTGTAATTTCGTTACAAATTATGGCAGGTAACTTTAGCTTCGATACTAATTATGACAAGTAACAGTAACTTCGATACTAATTATGACAAGCAACTGTAACTTCGAAACTAGATATGACAGGTAACTGTAACATCGATAATAATTATGACAAGTAACTGTAATTTCGATACAAATTATAGCAGGTAACTGTAACTTCGATACTAATTATGACAGGTAACAGAAACTTCGATACTAATTATGACAAGTAACTGTATCTTCGATACTAATTATGACAGGTAACTTTAACTTCGATACTAATTATGACAAGTAACTCTAACTTCATTACAAATTATGACAAAATAACTGTAATTTCGATACAAATTATGGCAGGTAACTGTAACTTCGATGACAGGTAACTGTAACTTCGCTACTAATTATGACAAGTAACTGTAATTTCGAAACAAATTATGACAGGTAACTGTAACTTCATTAATAATTATGACAAGTAACTGTAATTTCGATACAAATTATGGCAGGTCACAGTAACTTCGATACTAATTATGACAGGTAACTGTAACATCGATACTAATTATGACAAGGAACTGTAATTTCGATACAAATTATGACAGGTAACAGTAACTTCGATACTAATTATGACAGGTAACTGTAACTTCCTTACTAATTATGACAAGTAACTGTAATTTCGATACTAATTATGACAGGTAACTGTAACTTCGATATTAATTATGACAAGTAACTGTATCTTCGTTACTAATTATGAGAAGTAACTGTAATTTCGATACAAATTATGGCAGGTAACTGTAACTTCGAGACTAATTATGACAGGTAACAGAAACTTCGATACTAATTATGACAAGTAACTGTATCTTCGATACTAATTAAGACAGGTAACTGTAACTTCGATACTAATTATGACAAGTAACTCTAACTTCATTACAAATTATGACAAGTAACTGTAATTTCGATACAAATTATGGCAGTTAACTGTAACTTCGATGACAGGTAACTGTAACTTCGATACTTATTAAGACAAGTAACTGTAATTTCGATACAAGTTATGGCAGACAACTGTAACTTCGATACTTATTATGACAGGTAACAGTAACTTCGATAGTATTGATGACAAGCAACAGTAACTTCGATACTAATTATGACAAGCCACTGTAATTTCGATACTTATTATGACAGGTAACTGTAATTTCGATACTAATTAGGACAGGTAACTGTAACTTCGATACTAATTATGACAGGTAACTGTATCTTCGATACTAATTATGACAAGTAACTTTAACTTCGTTACTAATTATGACAAGTAACTGTAATTTCGATACAAATTTTGGCAGGTAACTGTAACTTCGGTTTTAATTATGACAAGTTACTGTAACTTCGTTACTAATTATGACAAGTAACTGTAATTTCGATACAAATAATGGCAGGTAACTGTAACTTCGATACTATTTATGACAGGTAAAAGTAACTTCAATACTAATTATGACAGGTAACTGTAACTTCGCTACTAATTATGACAAGTAACTGTAATTTCGAAACAAATTATGACAGGTAACTGTAACTTCGTTAATAATTATGACAAGTAACTGTAATTTCGATACAAATTATGGCAGGTCACAGTAACTTCGATACTAATTATGACAGGTAACTGTAACATCGATACTAATTATGACAAGGAACAGTAATTTCGATACAAATTATGACAGGTAACAGTAACTTCGATACTAATTATGACAGGTAACTGTAACTTCCTTACTAATTATGACAAGTAACTGTAATTTCGATACTAATTATGACAGGTAACTGTAACTTCGATATTAATTATGACAAGTAACTGTAACTTCGTTACTAATTATGAGAAGTAACTGTAATTTCGATACAAATTATGGCAGGTAACTGTAACTTCGAGACTAATTATGACAGGTAACAGTAACTTCGATACTAATTATGACAAGTAACAGTTGCTTCGATACTAATTATGACAAGTAACTGTAACTTCGAAACTAATTATGACAGGTAACTGTAACATCGTTACTAATTATGACAAGTAACTGTAATTTCGATACAAATTATGGCTGGTAACTGTAACTTCGATACTAATTATGACAGGTAACAGTAACTTCGATACTAATTATGACATGTAACTGTAATTTAGATACTAATTATGACAGGTAACAGTAACTTCGATACGAATTATGACAAGTAACTCTAACTTCATTACAAATTATGGCAAGTAACTGTAATTTCGATACAAATTATGGCAGGTAACAGTAACTTCGATACTAATTATGACAGGTAACTGTAACTCCGACACTAATTATGACAAGTAACTCTAACTTCGTTACTATTTATGACAAATAACTGTAATTTTGATAAAAAATTATGGCAGGTAATTGTAACTTCGATACTAATTATGACAGGTAACAGTAACTTCGATACTAATTATGACAGGTAACTGTAACTTCGTTACTAATTATGACAAGTAACTGTAATTTCGATACTAACTATGGCTGGTAACTGTAACTTCGTTACTAATTATGACAAGTAACTGTAATTTCGATACAAATTATGGCAGGTAACTGTAACTTCGATACTAATGATGACAGAAAACAGTAACTTCGATACTAATTATGGCAGGTAACAGTAACTTCGATACTAATTATGGCAGGTAACTGTAAGTTCGATACTAATTATGACAGTTAACTGTAACTTCGTTACTAATTATGACAAGTAACTGTAATTTCGATACAAATTATGGCAGGTAACAGTATCTTCGATACTAATTATGACAGGTAACAGTAACTTCGATACTAATTATGGCAGGTAACTGTAACTTCGATAATAATTATGACAGGTAACTGTAACTTCGTTACTAATTATGACAAGTAACTGTAATTTCGACACAAATTATGGCACGTAACTGTAATTTCGATACTAATTATGACAGGTAACTGTAACTTCGATCCTAATTATGACAAGTAACTCTAACTTCATTACAAATTATGACAAGAAACTGTAATTTCGATACAAATTATGCCAGGGAACTGTACCTTCGTTACTAATTATGGCAGGTAACTGTAATTTCGATACAAATTATGGCAGGTAACAGTAACTTCGATACTAATTATGACAGGAAACTGTAACTTCGTTACTAATTATGACAAGTAACTGTTATTTCGATACAAATTATGGCACGTTACTGTAATTTCGATACTAATTATGGCAGGTGACAGTAACTACGATACTAATTATGACAAGTTACAGTAACTTCGATACTAATTATGACAGAAAACAGTAACTTCGATACTTATTATGACAGGTAACAGTAACTTCGATACTAATTATGGCAGGTAACTGTAACTTCGATACTAATTATGACAGGTAACTGTAACTTCGTTACTGATTATGAGAAGTAACTGTAATTTCGATACAAATTATGGCACGTAACTGTAATTTCGATACTAATTATGACAGGTAACTGTAACTTCGATCCTAATTATGACAAGTAACTCTAACTTCATTACAAATTATGACAAGTAACTGTAATTTCGATACAAATTATGGCAGGGAACTGTAACTTCGTTACTAATTATGGCAGGTAACTGTAATTTCGATACAAATTATGGCAGGTAACAGTAACTTCGATAATAATTTTGACAGGTAACTGTAACTTCGATACTAATTATGGCAGGTAACTGTAATTTCGATAATAATTATGGCACGTAACTGTATTTTCGATAATAATTATGACAGGTAACTGTAACTTCGTTACTAATTATGGCAGGTAACTGTAATTTCGTTACTAATTATGACAAGTAACTGTAACTTCGATACTATTTATGACAGGTAACAGTTACTTAGATACTAATTATGACAAGTAACAGTAACTTCGATACTAATTAAGACAAGTAACAGTAACTTCGAAACTAATTATGACAGGTAAATGTAACATTGTTATTAATTATGACAAGTAACTGTAATTTCGATACAAATTATGGCAGGTAACTGTAACTTCGATATTAATTATGACAGGTTACAGTAACCTCGATACTAATTATGACAAGTTAGTGTAACTTCGATACTAATTATGACGGGTAACTGTAACTTCGATACTAATTAAGACTAGTAACTCTAACTTCGTTACTAATTATGACAGGTAACAGTAACTTCGATACTAATTATGACAGGTAACTGTAACTTCGTTACTAATTATGACAAGTAACTGTAATTTCGATACTAATTATGGCAGGTAACTTTAACATCGTTACTAATTATGAAAAGTAACTGTAATTTCGATACAAATTATGGCAGGTAACTGTAACTTCGATACAAATAATGACAGGTAACAGTAACTTCGATACTAATTATGACAGGTAACAGTAACTTCGTTACTAATTATGACAAGTAACTCTAAATTCGTTACTAATTATGACAAGTAACTTTAATTTCGATACTAATTGTGGCTGGTAACTGTAACTTCGTTACTAATTATGACAAGTAACTGTAATTTCGATACAAATTATGGCAGGTAACTGTAGCTTCGATACTAATTATGACAAGTAACAGTAACTTCAATACTAATTATGACAAGCAACTGTAACTTCGAAACTAGATATGACAGGTAACTGTAACATCGATAATAATTATGACAAGTAAGTGTAATTTCGATACAAATTATGGCAGGTAACTGTAACTTCGATACTAATTATGACAGGTAACAGAAACTTCGATACTAATTATGACAAGTAACTGTATCTTCGATACTAATTATGACAGGTAACTGTAACTTCGATACTAATTATGACAAGTAACTCTAACTTCATTACAAATTATGACAAAATAACTGTAATTTCGATACAAATTATGGCAGGTAACTGTAACTTCGATGACAGGTAACTGTAACTTCGCTACTAATTATGACAAGTAACTGTAATTTCGAAACAAATTATGACAGGTAACTGTAACTTCATTAATAATTATGACAAGTGACTGTAATTTCGATACAAATTATGGCAGGTCACAGTAACTTCGATACTAATTATGACAGGTAATTGTAACATCGATACTAATTATGACAAGGAACTGTAATTTCGATACAAATTATGACAGGTAACAGTAACTTCGATACTAATTATGACAGGTAACTGTAACTTCCTTACTAATTATGACAAGTAACTGTAATTTCGATACTAATTATGACAGGTAACTGTAACTTCGATATTAATTATGACAAGTAACTGTAACTTCGTTACTAATTATGAGAAGTAACTGTAATTTCGATACAAATTATGGCAGGTAACTGTAACTTCGAGACTAATTATGACAGGTAACAGTTACTTCGATACTAATTATGACAAGTAACAGTTGCTTCGATACTAATTATGACAAGTAACTGTAACTTCGAAACTAATTATGACAGGTAACTGTAACATCGTTACTAATTATGACAAGTAACTGTAATTTCGATACAAATTATGGCTGGTAACTGTAACTTCGATACTAATTATGACAGGTAACAGTAACTTCGATACTAATTATGACATGTAACTGTAACTTAGATACTAATTATGACAGGTAACAGTAACTTCGATACGAATTATGACAAGTAACTCTAACTTCATTACAAATTATGGCAAGTAACTGTAATTTCGATACAAATTATGGCAGGTAACAGTAACTTCGATACTAATTATGACAGGTAACTGTAACTCAGATACTAATTATGACAAGTAACTCTAACTTCGTTACTAATTATGACAAATAACTGTAATTTTGATAAAAAATTATGGCAGGTAATTGTAACTTCGATACTAATTATGACAGGTAACAGTAACTTCGATACTTATTATGACAGGTAACTGTAACTTCGTTACCAATTATGACAAGTAACTGTAATTTCGATACTAATTATGGCTGGTAACTGTAACTTCGTTACTAATTATGACAAGTAACTGTAATTTCGATACAAATTATGGCAGGTAACTTTAACTTCGATACAAATGATGACAGAAAACAGTAACTTCGATACTAATTATGACAGAAAACAGTAACTTCGATACTTATTATGACAGGTAACAGTAACTTCGATACTAATTATGGCAGGTAACTGTAACTTCGATACTAATTATGACAGGTAACTGTAACTCCGTTGCAAATTATGACAAGTAACTGTAATTTCGATACAAATTATTGCAGGTAACTGTAACTTCGATACTATGTATGACAGGTAACAGTTACTTCGATACTAATTATGACAAGTAACAGTAACTTCGATACTAATTAAGACATGTAACATTAACTTCGAAACTAATTATGACAGGTAAATGTAACATCGTTACTAATTATGACAAGTAACTGTAATTTCGATACAAATTATGGCAGCTAACTGTAACTTCGATACTAATTATGACAGTTAACAGTAACTTCGATACTAATTATGACAGAAAACAGTAACTTCGATACTTATTATGACAGGTAACAGTAACTTCGATACTAATTATGGCAGGTAACTGTAACTTCGATACTAATTATGACAGGTAACTGTAACTCCGTTGCAAATTATGACAAGTAACTGTAATTTCGATACAAATTATTGCAGGTAACTGTAACTTCGATACTATTTATGACAGGTAACAGTTACTTCGATACTAATTATGACAAGTAACAGTAACTTCGATACTAATTAAGACATGTAACATTAACTTCGAAACTAATTATGACAGGTAAATGTAACATCGTTACTAATTATGACAAGTAACTGTAATTTCGATACAAATTATGGCAGGTAACTGTAACTTCGATATTAATTATGACAGGTTACAGTAACCTCGATACTAATTATGACAAGTTAGTGTAACTTCGATACTAATTATGACGGGTAACTGTAACTTCGATACTAATTATGACTAGTAACTCTAACTTCGTTAATAATTAGGACAAGTAACTGTAATTTTGATAAAAAATTATGGCAGGTAACTGTAACTTCCATACTAATTACGACAGGTAACAGTAACTTCGATACTAATTATGACAGGTAACTGTAACTTCGTTACTAATTATGACAAGTAACTGTAATTTCGATACTAATTATGGCAGGTAACTTTAACATCGTTACTAATTATGAAAAGTAACTGTAATTTCGATACAAATTATGGCAGGTAACTGTAACTTCGATACAAATTATGACAGGTAACAGTAACTTCGATACTTATTATGACAGGTAACCGTAACTTCGTTACTAATTATGACAAGTAACTCTAAATTCGTTACTAATTATGACAAGTAACTGTAATTTCGATACTAATTGTGGCTGGTAACTGTAACTTCGTTACTAATTATGACAAGTAACTGTAATTTCGATACAAATTATGGCAGGTAACTGTAGCTTCGATACTAATTATGTCAAGTAACAGTAACTTCGATACTAATTATGACAAGCAACTGTAACTTCGAAACTAGATATGACAGGTAACTGTAACATCGATAATAATTATAACAAGTAACTGTAATTTCGATACAAATTATGGCAGGTAACTGTAACTTCGATACTAATTATGACAGGTAACAGAAACTTGGATACTAATTATGACAAGTAACTGTATCTTCGATACTAATTATGACAGGTAACTGTAACTTCGATACTAATTATGACAAGTAACTCTAACTTCATTACAAATTATGACAAGTAACTGTAATTTTGATACAAATTATGGCAGGTAACAGTAACTTCGATGACAGGTAACTGTAACTTCGATACTTATTAAGACAAGTAACTGTAATTTCGATACAAGTTATGGCAGGTAACTGTAACTTCGATACTTATTATGACAGGTAACAGTAACTTCGATAGTAATGATGACAAGCAACAGTAACTTCGATACTAATTATGACAAGTCACTGTAATTTCGATACTAATTATGACAGGTAACTGTAATTTCGATACAAATTATGACAGGGATCTGTAACTTCGATACTAATTATGACAGGTAACTGTATCTTCGATACTAATTATGACAAGTAACTGTAACTTCGTTACTAATTATGACAAGTAACTGTAATTTCGATACAAATTTTGGCAGGTAACTGTAACTTCGGTTTTAATTATGACAAGTTACTGTAACTTCGTTACTAATTATGACAAGTAACTGTAATTTCGATACAAATAATGGCAGGTAACTGTAACTTCGATACTATTTATGACAGGTAAAAGTAACTTCAATACTAATTATGACAGGTAACTGTAACTTCGCTACTAATTATGACAAGTAACTGTAATTTCGAAACAAATTATGACAGGTAACTGTAACTTCGTTAATAATTATGACAAGTAACTGTAATTTCGATACAAATTATGGCAGGTCACAGTAACTTCGATACTAATTATGACAGGTAACTGTGACATCGATACTAATTATGACAAGGAACTGTAATTTCGATACAAATTATGACAGGTGACAGGTAACTGTAACTTCCTTACTAATTATGACAAGTAACTGTAATTTCGATACTAATAATGACAGGCAACTGTAACTTCGATATTAATTATGACAAGTAACTGTAACTTCGTTACTAAATATGAGAAGTAACTGTAAATTCGATACAAATTATGGAAGGTAACTGTAACTTCGAGACTAATTATGACAGGTAACAGTAACTTCGATACTAATTATGACAAGTAACAGTTGCTTCGATACTAATTATGACAAGTAACTGTAACTTCGAAACTATTTATGACAGGTAACTGTAACATCGTTACTAATTATGACAAGTAACTGTAATTTCGAAACAAATTATGGCTGGTAACTGTAACTTCGATACTAATTATGACAGGTAACAGTAACTTCGATACTAATTATGACATGTAACTGTAACTTAGATACTAATTATGACAGGTAACAGTAACTTCGATACGAATTATGACAAGTAACTCTAACTTCATTACAAATTATGGCAAGTAACTGTAATTTCGATACAAATTATGGCAGGTAACAGTAACTTCGATACTAATTATGACAGGTAACTGTAACTCCGATACTAATTATGACAAGTAACTCTAACTTCGTTACTAATTATGACAAATAACTGTAATTTTGATAAAAAATTATGGCAGGTAATTGCAACTTCGATACTAATTATGACAGGTAACAGTAACTTCGATACTAATTATGACAGGTAACTGTAACTACGTTACTAATTATGACAAGTCACTGTAATTTCGATACTAATTATGGCTGGTAACTGTAACTTCGTTACTAATTATGACAAGTAACTGTAATTTCGATACAAATTATGGCAGGTAACTGTAACTTCGATACTAATGATGACAGAAAACAGTAACTTCGATACTAATTATGGCAGGTAAAAGTAACTTCGATACTAATTATGGCAGGTAACTGTAAGTTCGATACTAATTATGACAGTTAACTGTAACTTCGTTACTAATTATGACAAGTAACTGTAATTTCGATACAAATTATGGCAGGTAACAGTAACTTCGATACTTATTATGACAGGTAACAGTAACTTCGATACTAATTATGACAAGTTACTGTAACTTCGATACTAATTATGACAGGTAACTGTAACTTTGTTACTAATTATGACAAGTAACTGTTATTTCGATACAAATTATGGCACGTAACTGTAATTTCGATACTAATTATGGCAGGTGACAGTAACTACGATACTAATTATGACAAGTTACAGTAACTTCGATACTAATTATGACAGAAAACAGTAACTTCGATACTTATTATGACAGGTAACAGTAACTTCGATACTATTTATGGCAGGTAACTGTAACTTCGATACTAATTATGGCAGGTAACAGTAACTTCGAAACTAATTATGACAGGTAAATGTAACATCGTTACTAATTATGACGCGTAACTGTAATTTGGATACAAATTATGGCAGGTAACTGTAACTTCGATATTAATTATGACAGGTTACAGTAACCTCGATACTAATTATGACAAGTTAGTGTAACTTCGATACTAATTATGACGGGTAACTGTAACTTCGATACTAATTATGACTAGTAACTCTAACTTCGTTACTAATTAGGACAAGTAACTGTAATTTTGATAAAAAATTATGGCAGGTAACTGTAACTTCGATTCTAATTATGGCAGGTAACAGTAACGTCGATACTAAGTAAGACAGGTAACTGTAACTTCGTTACTAATTATGACAAGTAACTGTAATTTCGATACTAATTATGGCAGGTAACATTAACATCGTTACTAATTATGAAAAGTAACTGTAATTTCGATACAAATTATGGCACGTAACTGTAATTACGATACTAATTATGGCAGGTGACAGTAACTACGATACTAATTATGACAAGTTACAGTAACTTCGATACTAATTATGACAGAAAACAGTAACTTCGATACTTATTATGACAGGTAACAGTAACTTCGATACTAATTATGGCAGGTAACTGTAACTTCGATACTAATTATGACAGGTAACTGTAACTTCGATACTAATTATGGCAGGTAACTGTAATTTCGATAATAATTATGGCACGTAACTGTATTTTCGATAATAATTATGACAGGTAACTGAACTTCGTTACTAATTATGGCAGGTAACTGTAATTTCGTTACTAATTATGACAAGTAACTGTAGCTTCGATAATCATTATGACAGGTAACTGTAACTTCGTTACTAATTATGACAAGAAACTGTAATTTCGATACAAATTATGGCAGCTAACTGTAACTTCGATACTAATTATGACAGGTAACAGTAACTTCGATACTAATTATGACAGAAAACAGTAACTTCGATACTTATTATGACAGGTAACAGAAACTTCGATACTAATTATGGCAGGTAACTGTAACTTCGATACTAATTATGACAGGTTACTGTAACTCCGTTACAAATTATGACAAGTAACTGTAATTTCGATACAAATTATTGCAGGTAACTGTAACTTCGATACTATTTATGACAGGTAACAGTTACTTCGATACTAATTATGACAAGTAACAGTAACTTCGATACTAATTAAGACAAGTAACAGTTACTTCGAAACTAATTATGACAGGTAAATGTAACATCGTTACTAATTATGACAAGTAACTGTAATTTCGATACAAATTATGGCAGGTAACTGTAACTTCGATATTAATTATGACAGGTTACAGTAACCTCGATACTAATTATGACAAGTTAGTGTAACTTCGATAATAATTATGACGGGTAACTGTAACTTCGATACTAATTATGACTAGTAACTCTAACTTCGTTACTAAATAGGACAAGTAACTGTAATTTTGATAAAAAATTATGGCAGGTAACTGTAACTTCGATACTAATTATGACTGGTAACAGTAACTTCGATACTAATTATGACAGGTAACTGTAACTTCGTTACTAATTATGACAAGTAACTGTAATTTCGGTACTAATTATGGCAGGTAACTTTAATATCGTTACTAATTATGAAAAGTAACTGTAATTTCGATACAAATTATGGCAAGTAATTGTAACTTCGATACAAATTATGACAGGTAACAGTAACTTCGTTACTAATTATGACAGGTAACAGTTACTTCGTTACTAATTATGACAAGTAACTGTAATTTCGATACAAATTATGACAGGTAACTGTAACTTCGTTACTAATTATGACATGTAACTGTAATTTCGATAAAAAATTATGGCACGTAACTGTAATTTCGATACTAATTATGACAGGTAACTGTAACTTCGATACTAATTATGACAAGTAACTCTAACTTCATTACAAATTATGAGAAGTAACTGTAATTTCGATACAAATTATGGCAGGTAACTGTAACCTCGTTACTAATTATGGCAGGTAACTGTAATTTCGATACAAATTATGGCAGGTAACAGTAACTTCTATACTTATTATGACAGGTAACAGTAACTTCGATAATAATTATGACAAGTAACTGTAATTTCGATACAAATTATGGCAGGTAACTGTAACTTCGATATTAATTATGACAGGTTACAGTAACCTCGTTACTAATTATGACAATTAAGTGTAACTTCGATACTTATTATGACGGGTAACTGTAACTTCGATACTAATTATGACTAGTAACTCTAACTTCGTTACTAATTAGGACAAGTAACTGTAATTTTGATAAAAAATTATGGCAGGTAACTGTAACTTCGATACTAATTATGACAGGTAACAGTAACTTCGATACTAATTATGACAGAAAACAGTAACTTCGATACTTATTATGACAGGTAACAGTAACTTCGATACAAATTATGGCAGGTAACTGTAACTTCGTTACTAATTATGACAAGTAACTGTAATTTCGATACAAATTATGGCAGGTAACAGTAACTTCGATACTTATTATGACAGGTAACAGAAACTTCGATACTAATTATGACAAGTAACTGTATCTTCGATACTAATTATGACAGGTAACTGTAACTTCGATACTAATTATGACAAGTAACTCTAACTTCATTACAAATTATGACAAAATAACTGTAATTTCGATACAAATTATGGCAGGTAACTGTAACTTCGATGACAGGTAACTGTAACTTCGCTACTAATTATGACAAGTAACTGTAATTTCGAAACAAATTATGACAGGTAACTGTAACTTCATTAATAATTATGACAAGTGACTGTAATTTCGATACAAATTATGGCAGGTCACAGTAACTTCGATACTAATTATGACAGGTAATTGTAACATCGATACTAATTATGACAAGGAACTGTAATTTCGATACAAATTATGACAGGTAACAGTAACTTCGATACTAATTATGACAGGTAACTGTAACTTCCTTACTAATTATGACAAGTAACTGTAATTTCGATACTAATTATGACAGGTAACTGTAACTTCGATATTAATTATGACAAGTAACTGTAACTTCGTTACTAATTATGAGAAGTAACTGTAATTTCGATACAAATTATGGCAGGTAACTGTAACTTCGAGACTAATTATGACAGGTAACAGTTACTTCGATACTAATTATGACAAGTAACAGTTGCTTCGATACTAATTATGACAAGTAACTGTAACTTCGAAACTAATTATGACAGGTAACTGTAACATCGTTACTAATTATGACAAGTAACTGTAATTTCGATACAAATTATGGCTGGTAACTGTAACTTCGATACTAATTATGACAGGTAACAGTAACTTCGATACTAATTATGACATGTAACTGTAACTTAGATACTAATTATGACAGGTAACAGTAACTTCGATACGAATTATGACAAGTAACTCTAACTTCATTACAAATTATGGCAAGTAACTGTAATTTCGATACAAATTATGGCAGGTAACAGTAACTTCGATACTAATTATGACAGGTAACTGTAACTCAGATACTAATTATGACAAGTAACTCTAACTTCGTTACTAATTATGACAAATAACTGTAATTTTGATAAAAAATTATGGCAGGTAATTGTAACTTCGATACTAATTATGACAGGTAACAGTAACTTCGATACTTATTATGACAGGTAACTGTAACTTCGTTACCAATTATGACAAGTAACTGTAATTTCGATACTAATTATGGCTGGTAACTGTAACTTCGTTACTAATTATGACAAGTAACTGTAATTTCGATACAAATTATGGCAGGTAACTGTAACTTCGATACAAATGATGACAGAAAACAGTAACTTCGATACTAATTATGACAGAAAACAGTAACTTCGATACTTATTATGACAGGTAACAGTAACTTCGATACTAATTATGGCAGGTAACTGTAACTTCGATACTAATTATGACAGGTAACTGTAACTCCGTTGCAAATTATGACAAGTAACTGTAATTTCGATACAAATTATTGCAGGTAACTGTAACTTCGATACTATGTATGACAGGTAACAGTTACTTCGATACTAATTATGACAAGTAACAGTAACTTCGATACTAATTAAGACATGTAACATTAACTTCGAAACTAATTATGACAGGTAAATGTAACATCGTTACTAATTATGACAAGTAACTGTAATTTCGATACAAATTATGGCAGCTAACTGTAACTTCGATACTAATTATGACAGTTAACAGTAACTTCGATACTAATTATGACAGAAAACAGTAACTTCGATACTTATTATGACAGGTAACAGTAACTTCGATACTAATTATGGCAGGTAACTGTAACTTCGATACTAATTATGACAGGTAACTGTAACTCCGTTGCAAATTATGACAAGTAACTGTAATTTCGATACAAATTATTGCAGGTAACTGTAACTTCGATACTATTTATGACAGGTAACAGTTACTTCGATACTAATTATGACAAGTAACAGTAACTTCGATACTAATTAAGACATGTAACATTAACTTCGAAACTAATTATGACAGGTAAATGTAACATCGTTACTAATTATGACAAGTAACTGTAATTTCGATACAAATTATGGCAGGTAACTGTAACTTCGATATTAATTATGACAGGTTACAGTAACCTCGATACTAATTATGACAAGTTAGTGTAACTTCGATACTAATTATGACGGGTAACTGTAACTTCGATACTAATTATGACTAGTAACTCTAACTTCGTTAATAATTAGGACAAGTAACTGTAATTTTGATAAAAAATTATGGCAGGTAACTGTAACTTCCATACTAATTACGACAGGTAACAGTAACTTCGATACTAATTATGACAGGTAACTGTAACTTCGTTACTAATTATGACAAGTAACTGTAATTTCGATACTAATTATGGCAGGTAACTTTAACATCGTTACTAATTATGAAAAGTAACTGTAATTTCGATACAAATTATGGCAGGTAACTGTAACTTCGATACAAATTATGACAGGTAACAGTAACTTCGATACTTATTATGACAGGTAACCGTAACTTCGTTACTAATTATGACAAGTAACTCTAAATTCGTTACTAATTATGACAAGTAACTGTAATTTCGATACTAATTGTGGCTGGTAACTGTAACTTCGTTACTAATTATGACAAGTAACTGTAATTTCGATACAAATTATGGCAGGTAACTGTAGCTTCGATACTAATTATGTCAAGTAACAGTAACTTCGATACTAATTATGACAAGCAACTGTAACTTCGAAACTAGATATGACAGGTAACTGTAACATCGATAATAATTATAACAAGTAACTGTAATTTCGATACAAATTATGGCAGGTAACTGTAACTTCGATACTAATTATGACAGGTAACAGAAACTTCGATACTAATTATGACAAGTAACTGTATCTTCGATACTAATTATGACAGGTAACTGTAACTTCGATACTAATTATGACAAGTAACTCTAACTTCATTACAAATTATGACAAGTAACTGTAATTTTGATACAAATTATGGCAGGTAACAGTAACTTCGATGACAGGTAACTGTAACTTCGATACTTATTAAGACAAGTAACTGTAATTTCGATACAAGTTATGGCAGGTAACTGTAACTTCGATACTTATTATGACAGGTAACAGTAACTTCGATAGTAATGATGACAAGCAACAGTAACTTCGATACTAATTATGACAAGTCACTGTAATTTCGATACTAATTATGACAGGTAACTGTAATTTCGATACAAATTATGACAGGGAACTGTAACTTCGATACTAATTATGACAGGTAACTGTATCTTCGATACTAATTATGACAAGTAACTGTAACTTCGTTACTAATTATGACAAGTAACTGTAATTTCGATACAAATTTTGGCAGGTAACTGTAACTTCGGTTTTAATTATGACAAGTTACTGTAACTTCGTTACTAATTATGACAGGTTACTGTAACTCCGTTACAAATTATGACAAGTAACTGTAATTTCGATACAAATTATTGCAGGTAACTGTAACTTCGATACTATTTATGACAGGTAACAGTTACTTCGATACTAATTATGACAAGTAACAGTAACTTCGATACTAATTAAGACAAGTAACAGTTACTTCGAAACTAATTATGACAGGTAAATGTAACATCGTTACTAATTATGACAAGTAACTGTAATTTCGATACAAATTATGGCAGGTAACTGTAACTTCGATATTAATTATGACAGGTTACAGTAACCTCGATACTAATTATGACAAGTTAGTGTAACTTCGATAATAATTATGACGGGTAACTGTAACTTCGATACTAATTATGACTAGTAACTCTAACTTCGTTACTAAATAGGACAAGTAACTGTAATTTTGATAAAAAATTATGGCAGGTAACTGTAACTTCGATACTAATTATGACTGGTAACAGTAACTTCGATACTAATTATGACAGGTAACTGTAACTTCGTTACTAATTATGACAAGTAACTGTAATTTCGGTACTAATTATGGCAGGTAACTTTAATATCGTTACTAATTATGAAAAGTAACTGTAATTTCGATACAAATTATGGCAAGTAATTGTAACTTCGATACAAATTATGACAGGTAACAGTAACTTCGTTACTAATTATGACAGGTAACAGTTACTTCGTTACTAATTATGACAAGTAACTGTAATTTCGATACAAATTATGACAGGTAACTGTAACTTCGTTACTAATTATGACATGTAACTGTAATTTCGATAAAAAATTATGGCACGTAACTGTAATTTCGATACTAATTATGACAGGTAACTGTAACTTCGATACTAATTATGACAAGTAACTCTAACTTCATTACAAATTATGAGAAGTAACTGTAATTTCGATACAAATTATGGCAGGTAACTGTAACCTCGTTACTAATTATGGCAGGTAACTGTAATTTCGATACAAATTATGGCAGGTAACAGTAACTTCTATACTTATTATGACAGGTAACAGTAACTTCGATAATAATTATGACAAGTAACTGTAATTTCGATACAAATTATGGCAGGTAACTGTAACTTCGATATTAATTATGACAGGTTACAGTAACCTCGTTACTAATTATGACAATTAAGTGTAACTTCGATACTTATTATGACGGGTAACTGTAACTTCGATACTAATTATGACTAGTAACTCTAACTTCGTTACTAATTAGGACAAGTAACTGTAATTTTGATAAAAAATTATGGCAGGTAACTGTAACTTCGATACTAATTATGACAGGTAACAGTAACTTCGATACTAATTATGACAGAAAACAGTAACTTCGATACTTATTATGACAGGTAACAGTAACTTCGATACAAATTATGGCAGGTAACTGTAACTTCGTTACTAATTATGACAAGTAACTGTAATTTCGATACAAATTATGGCAGGTAACAGTAACTTCGATACTTATTATGACAGGTAACAGAAACTTCGATACTAATTATGACAAGTAACTGTATCTTCGATACTAATTATGACAGGTAACTGTAACTTCGATACTAATTATGACAAGTAACTCTAACTTCATTACAAATTATGACAAAATAACTGTAATTTCGATACAAATTATGGCAGGTAACTGTAACTTCGATGACAGGTAACTGTAACTTCGCTACTAATTATGACAAGTAACTGTAATTTCGAAACAAATTATGACAGGTAACTGTAACTTCATTAATAATTATGACAAGTGACTGTAATTTCGATACAAATTATGGCAGGTCACAGTAACTTCGATACTAATTATGACAGGTAATTGTAACATCGATACTAATTATGACAAGGAACTGTAATTTCGATACAAATTATGACAGGTAACAGTAACTTCGATACTAATTATGACAGGTAACTGTAACTTCCTTACTAATTATGACAAGTAACTGTAATTTCGATACTAATTATGACAGGTAACTGTAACTTCGATATTAATTATGACAAGTAACTGTAACTTCGTTACTAATTATGAGAAGTAACTGTAATTTCGATACAAATTATGGCAGGTAACTGTAACTTCGAGACTAATTATGACAGGTAACAGTTACTTCGATACTAATTATGACAAGTAACAGTTGCTTCGATACTAATTATGACAAGTAACTGTAACTTCGAAACTAATTATGACAGGTAACTGTAACATCGTTACTAATTATGACAAGTAACTGTAATTTCGATACAAATTATGGCTGGTAACTGTAACTTCGATACTAATTATGACAGGTAACAGTAACTTCGATACTAATTATGACATGTAACTGTAACTTAGATACTAATTATGACAGGTAACAGTAACTTCGATACGAATTATGACAAGTAACTCTAACTTCATTACAAATTATGGCAAGTAACTGTAATTTCGATACAAATTATGGCAGGTAACAGTAACTTCGATACTAATTATGACAGGTAACTGTAACTCAGATACTAATTATGACAAGTAACTCTAACTTCGTTACTAATTATGACAAATAACTGTAATTTTGATAAAAAATTATGGCAGGTAATTGTAACTTCGATACTAATTATGACAGGTAACAGTAACTTCGATACTTATTATGACAGGTAACTGTAACTTCGTTACCAATTATGACAAGTAACTGTAATTTCGATACTAATTATGGCTGGTAACTGTAACTTCGTTACTAATTATGACAAGTAACTGTAATTTCGATACAAATTATGGCAGGTAACTGTAACTTCGATACAAATGATGACAGAAAACAGTAACTTCGATACTAATTATGACAGAAAACAGTAACTTCGATACTTATTATGACAGGTAACAGTAACTTCGATACTAATTATGGCAGGTAACTGTAACTTCGATACTAATTATGACAGGTAACTGTAACTCCGTTGCAAATTATGACAAGTAACTGTAATTTCGATACAAATTATTGCAGGTAACTGTAACTTCGATACTATGTATGACAGGTAACAGTTACTTCGATACTAATTATGACAAGTAACAGTAACTTCGATACTAATTAAGACATGTAACATTAACTTCGAAACTAATTATGACAGGTAAATGTAACATCGTTACTAATTATGACAAGTAACTGTAATTTCGATACAAATTATGGCAGCTAACTGTAACTTCGATACTAATTATGACAGTTAACAGTAACTTCGATACTAATTATGACAGAAAACAGTAACTTCGATACTTATTATGACAGGTAACAGTAACTTCGATACTAATTATGGCAGGTAACTGTAACTTCGATACTAATTATGACAGGTAACTGTAACTCCGTTGCAAATTATGACAAGTAACTGTAATTTCGATACAAATTATTGCAGGTAACTGTAACTTCGATACTATTTATGACAGGTAACAGTTACTTCGATACTAATTATGACAAGTAACAGTAACTTCGATACTAATTAAGACATGTAACATTAACTTCGAAACTAATTATGACAGGTAAATGTAACATCGTTACTAATTATGACAAGTAACTGTAATTTCGATACAAATTATGGCAGGTAACTGTAACTTCGATATTAATTATGACAGGTTACAGTAACCTCGATACTAATTATGACAAGTTAGTGTAACTTCGATACTAATTATGACGGGTAACTGTAACTTCGATACTAATTATGACTAGTAACTCTAACTTCGTTAATAATTAGGACAAGTAACTGTAATTTTGATAAAAAATTATGGCAGGTAACTGTAACTTCCATACTAATTACGACAGGTAACAGTAACTTCGATACTAATTATGACAGGTAACTGTAACTTCGTTACTAATTATGACAAGTAACTGTAATTTCGATACTAATTATGGCAGGTAACTTTAACATCGTTACTAATTATGAAAAGTAACTGTAATTTCGATACAAATTATGGCAGGTAACTGTAACTTCGATACAAATTATGACAGGTAACAGTAACTTCGATACTTATTATGACAGGTAACCGTAACTTCGTTACTAATTATGACAAGTAACTCTAAATTCGTTACTAATTATGACAAGTAACTGTAATTTCGATACTAATTGTGGCTGGTAACTGTAACTTCGTTACTAATTATGACAAGTAACTGTAATTTCGATACAAATTATGGCAGGTAACTGTAGCTTCGATACTAATTATGTCAAGTAACAGTAACTTCGATACTAATTATGACAAGCAACTGTAACTTCGAAACTAGATATGACAGGTAACTGTAACATCGATAATAATTATAACAAGTAACTGTAATTTCGATACAAATTATGGCAGGTAACTGTAACTTCGATACTAATTATGACAGGTAACAGAAACTTCGATACTAATTATGACAAGTAACTGTATCTTCGATACTAATTATGACAGGTAACTGTAACTTCGATACTAATTATGACAAGTAACTCTAACTTCATTACAAATTATGACAAGTAACTGTAATTTTGATACAAATTATGGCAGGTAACAGTAACTTCGATGACAGGTAACTGTAACTTCGATACTTATTAAGACAAGTAACTGTAATTTCGATACAAGTTATGGCAGGTAACTGTAACTTCGATACTTATTATGACAGGTAACAGTAACTTCGATAGTAATGATGACAAGCAACAGTAACTTCGATACTAATTATGACAAGTCACTGTAATTTCGATACTAATTATGACAGGTAACTGTAATTTCGATACAAATTATGACAGGGAACTGTAACTTCGATACTAATTATGACAGGTAACTGTATCTTCGATACTAATTATGACAAGTAACTGTAACTTCGTTACTAATTATGACAAGTAACTGTAATTTCGATACAAATTTTGGCAGGTAACTGTAACTTCGGTTTTAATTATGACAAGTTACTGTAACTTCGTTACTAATTATGACAAGTAACTGTAATTTCGATACAAATAATGGCAGGTAACTGTAACTTCGATACTATTTATGACAGGTAAAAGTAACTTCAATACTAATTATGACAGGTAACTGTAACTTCGCTACTAATTATGACAAGTAACTGTAATTTCGAAACAAATTATGACAGGTAACTGTAACTTCGTTAATAATTATGACAAGTAACTGTAATTTCGATACAAATTATGGCAGGTCACAGTAACTTCGATACTAATTATGACAGGTAACTGTGACATCGATACTAATTATGACAAGGAACTGTAATTTCGATACAAATTATGACAGGTGACAGGTAACTGTAACTTCCTTACTAATTATGACAAGTAACTGTAATTTCGATACTAATAATGACAGGCAACTGTAACTTCGATATTAATTATGACAAGTAACTGTAACTTCGTTACTAAATATGAGAAGTAACTGTAAATTCGATACAAATTATGGAAGGTAACTGTAACTTGGAGACTAATTATGACAGGTAACAGTAACTTCGATACTAATTATGACAAGTAACAGTTGCTTCGATACTAATTATGACAAGTAACTGTAACTTCGAAACTATTTATGACAGGTAACTGTAACATCGTTACTAATTATGACAAGTAACTGTAATTTCGAAACAAATTATGGCTGGTAACTGTAACTTCGATACTAATTATGACAGGTAACAGTAACTTCGATACTAATTATGACATGTAACTGTAACTTAGATACTAATTATGACAGGTAACAGTAACTTCGATACGAATTATGACAAGTAACTCTAACTTCATTACAAATTATGGCAAGTAACTGTAATTTCGATACAAATTATGGCAGGTAACAGTAACTTCGATACTAATTATGACAGGTAACTGTAACTCCGATACTAATTATGACAAGTAACTCTAACTTCGTTACTAATTATGACAAATAACTGTAATTTTGATAAAAAATTATGGCAGGTAATTGCAACTTCGATACTAATTATGACAGGTAACAGTAACTTCGATACTAATTATGACAGGTAACTGTAACTACGTTACTAATTATGACAAGTCACTGTAATTTCGATACTAATTATGGCTGGTAACTGTAACTTCGTTACTAATTATGACAAGTAACTGTAATTTCGATACAAATTATGGCAGGTAACTGTAACTTCGATACTAATGATGACAGAAAACAGTAACTTCGATACTAATTATGGCAGGTAAAAGTAACTTCGATACTAATTATGGCAGGTAACTGTAAGTTCGATACTAATTATGACAGTTAACTGTAACTTCGTTACTAATTATGACAAGTAACTGTAATTTCGATACAAATTATGGCAGGTAACAGTAACTTCGATACTTATTATGACAGGTAACAGTAACTTCGATACTAATTATGACAAGTTACTGTAACTTCGATACTAATTATGACAGGTAACTGTAACTTTGTTACTAATTATGACAAGTAACTGTTATTTCGATACAAATTATGGCACTTAACTGTAATTTCGATACTAATTATGGCAGGTGACAGTAACTACGATACTAATTATGACAAGTTACAGTAACTTCGATACTAATTATGACAGAAAACAGTAACTTCGATACTTATTATGACAGGTAACAGTAACTTCGATACTATTTATGGCAGGTAACTGTAACTTCGATACTAATTATGGCAGGTAACAGTAACTTCGAAACTAATTATGACAGGTAAATGTAACATCGTTACTAATTATGACACGTAACTGTAATTTGGATACAAATTATGGCAGGTAACTGTAACTTCGATATTAATTATGACAGGTTACAGTAACCTCGATACTAATTATGACAAGTTAGTGTAACTTCGATACTAATTATGACGGGTAACTGTAACTTCGATACTAATTATGACTAGTAACTCTAACTTCGTTACTAATTAGGACAAGTAACTGTAATTTTGATAAAAAATTATGGCAGGTAACTGTAACTTCGATTCTAATTATGACAGGTAACAGTAACGTCGATACTAAGTAAGACAGGTAACTGTAACTTCGTTACTAATTATGACAAGTAACTGTAATTTCGATACTAATTATGGCAGGTAACATTAACATCGTTACTAATTATGAAAAGTAACTGTAATTTCGATACAAATTATGGCACGTAACTGTAATTACGATACTAATTATGGCAGGTGACAGTAACTACGATACTAATTATGACAAGTTACAGTAACTTCGATACTAATTATGACAGAAAACAGTAACTTCGATACTTATTATGACAGGTAACAGTAACTTCGATACTAATTATGGCAGGTAACTGTAACTTCGATACTAATTATGACAGGTAACTGTAACTTCGTTACTAATTATGACAAGTAACTGTAATTTCGATACTAATTATGGCACGTAACTGTAATTTCGATACAAATTATGGCAGGGAACTGTAACTTCGTTACTAATTATGGCAGGTAACTGTAATTTCGATACAAATTATGGCAGGTAACAGTAACTTCGATAATAATTTTGACAGGTAACTGTAACTTCGATACTAATTATGGCAGGTAACTGTAATTTCGATAATAATTATGGCACGTAACTGTATTTTCGATAATAATTATGACAGGTAACTGAACTTCGTTACTAATTATGGCAGGTAACTGTAATTTCGTTACTAATTATGACAAGTAACTGTAGCTTCGATAATCATTATGACAGGTAACTGTAACTTCGTTACTAATTATGACAAGAAACTGTAATTTCGATACAAATTATGGCAGCTAACTGTAACTTCGATACTAATTATGACAGGTAACAGTAACTTCGATACTAATTATGACAGAAAACAGTAACTTCGATACTTATTATGACAGGTAACAGAAACTTCGATACTAATTATGGCAGGTAACTGTAACTTCGATACTAATTATGACAGGTTACTGTAACTCCGTTACAAATTATGACAAGTAACTGTAATTTCGATACAAATTATTGCAGGTAACTGTAACTTCGATACTATTTATGACAGGTAACAGTTACTTCGATACTAATTATGACAAGTAACAGTAACTTCGATACTAATTAAGACAAGTAACAGTTACTTCGAAACTAATTATGACAGGTAAATGTAACATCGTTACTAATTATGACAAGTAACTGTAATTTCGATACAAATTATGGCAGGTAACTGTAACTTCGATATTAATTATGACAGGTTACAGTAACCTCGATACTAATTATGACAAGTTAGTGTAACTTCGATAATAATTATGACGGGTAACTGTAACTTCGATACTAATTATGACTAGTAACTCTAACTTCGTTACTAAATAGGACAAGTAACTGTAATTTTGATAAAAAATTATGGCAGGTAACTGTAACTTCGATACTAATTATGACTGGTAACAGTAACTTCGATACTAATTATGACAGGTAACTGTAACTTCGTTACTAATTATGACAAGTAACTGTAATTTCGGTACTAATTATGGCAGGTAACTTTAATATCGTTACTAATTATGAAAAGTAACTGTAATTTCGATACAAATTATGGCAAGTAATTGTAACTTCGATACAAATTATGACAGGTAACAGTAACTTCGTTACTAATTATGACAGGTAACAGTTACTTCGTTACTAATTATGACAAGTAACTGTAATTTCGATACAAATTATGACAGGTAACTGTAACTTCGTTACTAATTATGACATGTAACTGTAATTTCGATAAAAAATTATGGCACGTAACTGTAATTTCGATACTAATTATGACAGGTAACTGTAACTTCGATACTAATTATGACAAGTAACTCTAACTTCATTACAAATTATGAGAAGTAACTGTAATTTCGATACAAATTATGGCAGGTAACTGTAACCTCGTTACTAATTATGGCAGGTAACTGTAATTTCGATACAAATTATGGCAGGTAACAGTAACTTCTATACTTATTATGACAGGTAACAGTAACTTCGATAATAATTATGACAAGTAACTGTAATTTCGATACAAATTATGGCAGGTAACTGTAACTTCGATATTAATTATGACAGGTTACAGTAACCTCGTTACTAATTATGACAATTAAGTGTAACTTCGATACTTATTATGACGGGTAACTGTAACTTCGATACTAATTATGACTAGTAACTCTAACTTCGTTACTAATTAGGACAAGTAACTGTAATTTTGATAAAAAATTATGGCAGGTAACTGTAACTTCGATACTAATTATGACAGGTAACAGTAACTTCGATACTAATTATGACAGAAAACAGTAACTTCGATACTTATTATGACAGGTAACAGTAACTTCGATACAAATTATGGCAGGTAACTGTAACTTCGTTACTAATTATGACAAGTAACTGTAATTTCGATACAAATTATGGCAGGTAACAGTAACTTCGATACTTATTATGACAGGTAACAGTAACTTCGATACTAATTATGACAAGTTACTGTAACTTCGATACTAATTATGACAGGTAACTGTAACTTCGTTACTAATTAAGACAAGTAAGTGTTATTTCGAAACAAATTATGGCACGTAACTGTTATTTCGATACTAATTATGACAGGTAACTGTAACTTCGATAATAGTTATGACAAGTAACTCTAACTTCATTACAAATTATGACAAGTAACTGTAATTTCGATACAAATTATGGCAGGTAACTGTAACCTCGTTACTAATTATGGCAGGTAACTGTAATTTCGATACAAATTATGGCAGGTAACAGTAACTTCGATAATAATTATGACAGGTAACTGTAACTTCGATACTAATTATGGCTAGTAACTGTAATTTCGATAATAATTATGGCACGTAACTGTAATTTCGATAATAATTGTGACATGTAACTGTAACTTCGTTACTAATTATTGCAGGTAACTGTAATTTCGTTACTAATTATGACAAGTAACTGTAGCTTCTATACTAATTATGACAGGTAACTGTAACTTCGATACTAATTATGACAAGTAACTCTAACTTCATTACAAATTATGACAAGTAACTGTAATTTCGATACAAATTATGGCAGGTAACTGTAACTTCGATGACAGGTAACTGTAACTTCGATACTTATTAAGACAAGTAACTGTAATTTCGATACAAGTTATGGCAGGTAACTGTAACTTCGATACTTATTATGACAGGTAACTGTAACTTCGATACTAATTATGGCTAGTAACTGTAATTTCGATAATAATTATGGCACGTAACTGTAATTTCGATAATAATTGTGACATGTAACTGTAACTTCGTTACTAATTATTGCAGGTAACTGCAACTTCGTTACTAATTATGACAAGTAACTGTAATTTCGATACTAATTATGGCAGGTAACTTTAACATCGTTACTAATTATGAAAAGTAACTGTAATTTCGATACTAATTGTGGCTGGTAACTGTAACTTCGTTACTAATTATGACAAGTAACTGTAATTTCGATACAAATTATGGCAGGTAACTGTAGCTTCGATACTAATTATGACAAGTAACAGTAACTTCGATACTAATTATGACAAGCAACTGTAACTTCGAAACTAGATATGACAGGTAACTGTAACATCGATAATAATTATGACAAGTAACTGTAATTTCGATACAAATTATGGCAGGTAACTGTAACTTCGATACTAATTATGACAGGTAACAGAAACTTCGATACTAATTATGACAAGTAACTGTATCTTCGATACTAATTATGACAGGTAACTGTAACTTCGATACTAATTATGACAAGTAACTCTAACTTCATTACAAATTATGACAAGTAACTGTAATTTCGATACAAATTATGGCAGGTAACTGTAACTTCGATGACAGGTAACTGTAACTTCGATACTTATTAAGACAAGTAACTGTAATTTCGATACACGTTATGGCAGGTAACTGTAACTTCGATACTTATTATGACAGGTAACTGTAACTTCGATAGTACTGATGACAAGCAACAGTAACTTCGATACTAATTATGACAAGTCACTGTAATTTCGATACAAATTATGACAGGTAACTGTAATTTCGATACAAATTATGACGGGTAACTGTAACTTCGATACTAATTATGACAGGTAACTGTATCTTCGATACTAATTATGACAAGTAACTGTAACTTCGTTACTAATTATGACAAGTAACTGTAATTTCGATACAAATTTTGGCAGGTAACTGTAACTTCGGTTTTAATTATGACAAGTTACTGTAACTTCGTTACTAATTATGACAAGTAACTGTAATTTCGATACAAATAATGGCAGGTAACTGTAACTTCGATTCTAGTTATGACAGGCAAAAGTAACTTCAATACTAATTATGACAGGTAACTGTAACTTCGCTACTAATTATGACAAGTAACTGTAATTTTGAAACAAATTATGACAGGTAACTGTAAATTCGTTAATAATTATGACAAGTAACTGTAATTTCGATACAAATTATGGCAGGTCACAGTAACTTCGATACTAATTATGACAGGTAACTGTAACATCGATACTAATTATGACAAGGAACTGTAATTTCGATACAAATTATGACAGGTAACAGTAACTTCGAGACTAATTATGACAGGTAACTGTAACTTCCTTACTAATTATGACAAGTAACTGTAATTTCGATACTAATTATGACAGGTAACTGTAACTTCGATATTAATTATGACAAGTAACTGTAACTTCGTTACTAATTATGAGAAGTAACTGTAATTTCGATACAAATTATGGCAGGTAACTGTAACTTCGAGACTAATTATGACAGGTAACAGTAACTTCGATACTAATTATAACAAGTAACAGTTGCTTCGATACTAATTATGACAAGTAACTGTAACTTCGAAACTAATTATGACAGGTAACTGTAACATCGTAACTAATTATGACAAGTAACTGTAATTTCGATACAAATTATGGCTGGTAACTGTAACTTCGATACTAATTATGACAGGTAACAGTAACTTCGATACTAATTATGACATTTAACTGTAACTTAGATACTAATTATGACAGGTAACAGTAACTTCGATACGAATTATGACAAGTAAATCTAACTTCATTACAAATTATGGCAAGTAACTGTAATTTCGATACAAATTATCGCAGGTAACAGTAACTTCGATACTAATTATGACAGGTAACTGTAACTCCGATACTAATTATGACAAGTAACTCTAACATCGTTACTAATTATGACAAATAACTGTAATTTTGATAAAAAATTATGGCAGGTAATTGTAACTTCGATACTAATTATGACAGGTAACAGTAACTTCGATACTAATTATGACAGGTAACTGTAACTTCGTTACTAATTATGACAAATAACTGTAATTTCGATACTAATTATGGCTGGTAACTGTAACTTCGTTACTAATTATGACAAGTAACTGTAATTTCGATACAAATTATGGCAGGTAACTGTAACTTCGATACTAATGATGACAGAAAACAGTAACTTCGATACTAATTATGGCAGGTAACAGTAACTTAAATACTAATTATGGCAGGTAACTGTAAGTTCGATACTAATTATGACAGTTAACTGTAACTTCGTTACTAATTATGACAAGTAACTGTAATTTCGATACAAATTATGGCAGGTAACAGTAACTTCGATACTAATTATGACTGGTAACAGTAACTTCGATACTAATTATGACAAGTTACTGTAACTTCGATACTAATTATGACAGGTAACTGTAACTTCGTTACTAATTAGACAAGTAACTGTTATTTCGATACAAATTATGGCACGTAACTGTAATTTCGATACTAATTATGGCAGGTGACAGTTACTACGATACTAATTATGACAAGTTACAGTAACTTCGATAATAATTATGACAGAAAACAGTAACTTCGATACTTATTATGACAGGTAACAGTAACTTCGATACTATTTATGGCAGGTAACTGTAACTTCGATACTAATTATGACAGGTAACTGTAACTCCGTTACAAATTATAACAAGAAACTGTAATTTCGATACAAATTATTGCAGGTAACTGTAACATCGATACTATTTATGACAGGTAACA
Source organism: Meconema thalassinum (assembly GCA_946902985.2). Classification (NCBI taxonomy): domain Eukaryota; kingdom Metazoa; phylum Arthropoda; class Insecta; order Orthoptera; family Tettigoniidae; genus Meconema; species Meconema thalassinum. The sequence continues at coordinate 1,173,940,866 of OX336388.2, read as the reverse complement.
GTTACTTCGATACTAATTAAGACAAGTAACAGTAACTTCGAAACTAATTATGACAGGTAAATGTAACATCGTTACTAATTATGACAAGTAACTGTAATTTCGATACAAATTATGGCAGGTAACTGTAACATCGATATTAATTATGACAGGTTACAGTTACCTCGATACTAATTATGACAAGTTAGTGTAACTTCGATACTAATTATGACGGGTAACTGTAACTTCGATACTAATTATGACTAGTAACTCTAACTTCGTTACTAATTAGGACAAGTAACTGTAATTTTGATAAAAAATTATGGCAGGTAACTGTAACTTCGATACTAATTATGACAGGTAACTGTAACTTCGTTACTAATTATGACAAGTAACTGTAATTTCGATACTAATTATGGCAGGTAACTTTAACATCGTTACTAATTATGAAAAGTAACTGTAATTTCGATACTAATTATGGCAGGTAACTTTAACATCGTTACTAATTATGGCAGGTGACAGTAACTACGATACTAATTATGACAAGTTACAGTAACTTCGATACTAATTATGACAGAAAACAGTAACTTCCATACTTATTATGACAGGTAACAGTAACTTCGATACTAATTATGGCAGGTAACTGTAACTTCGATACTAATTATGACAGGTAACTGTAACTCCGTTACAAATTATGACAAGTAACTGTAATTTCGATACAAATTATTGCAGGTAACTGTAACTTCGATACTATTTATGACAGGTAACAGTTACTTCGATACTAATTATGACAAGTAACAGTAACTTCGATACTAATTAAAACAAGTAACAGTAACTTCGAAACTTATTATGACAGGTAAATGTAACATCGTTACTAATTATGACAAGTAACTGTAATTTCGATACAAATTATGGCAGGTAGCTGTAACTTCGATATTAATTATGACAGGTTACAGTTACCTCGATACTAATTATGACAAGTTAGTGTAACTTCGATACTAATTATGACGGGTAACTGTAACTTCGATACTAATTATGACTAGTGACTCTAACTTCGTTACTAATTAGGACAAGTAACTGTAATTTCGGTACTAATTATGGCAGGTAACTTTAACATCGTTACTAATTATGAAAAGTAACTGTAATTTCGATACAAATTATGGCAGGTAACTGTAACTTCGATACAAATTATGACAGGTAACAGTAACTTCGATACTAATTATGACAGGTAACAGTAACTTCGTTACTAATTATGACAAGTAACTGTAATTTCGATACAAATTATGACAGGTAACTGTAACTTCGTTACTAATTATGACATGTAACTGTAATTTCGATAATAAATTATGGTACGTAACTGTAATTTCGATACTAATTATGACAGGTAACTGTAACTTCGATACTAATTATGACAAGTAACTCTAACTTCATTACAAATTATGACAAGTAACTGTAATTTCGATACAAATTATGGCAGGTAACTGTAACTTCGATATTAATTATGACAGGTTACAGTAACCTCGATACTAATTATGACAGGTAACAGTAACTTCGATACAAATTATGGCAGGTAACTGTAACTTCGTTACTAATTATGACAAGTAACTGTAATTTCGATACAAATTATGGCAGGTAACAGTAACTTCGATACTTATTATGACAGGTAACAGTAACTTCGATACTAATTATGACAAGTTACTGTAACTTCGATACTAAATATGACAGGTAACTGTAACTTCGTTACTAATTATGACAAGTAACTGTTATTTCGATACAAATTATGGCACGTAACTGTAATTTCGATACTAATTATGGCAGGTGACAGTAACTTCGATACTAATTATGACAAGTTACAGTAACATCGATACTAATTATGACAGAAAACAGTAACTTCGATACTTATTATGACAGGTAACAGTAACTTCGATACTAATTATGACAAGTAACTGTAACTTCGAAACTAATTATGACAGGTAACTGTAACATCGTTACTAATTATGACAAGTAACTGTAATTTCGATACAAATTATGGTAGGTAACTGTAACTTCGATATTAATTATGACAGGTTACAGTAACCTCGATACTAATTAAGACAAGTAAGTGTAACTTCGATACTAATTATGACGGGTAACTGTAACTTCGATACTAATTATGACTAGTAACTCTAACTACGTTACTAATTAGGACAAGTAACTGTAATTTTGATAAAAAATTATGGCAGGTAATTGTAACTTCGATACTAATTATGACAGGTAACTGTAACTTCGATACTAATTATCACAGGTAACTGTAACTTCGTTACTAATTATGACAAGTAACTGTAATTTCGATACTAATTATGATAGGTAACTGTAACATCGTTACTAATTATGAAAAGTAACTGTAATTTCGATACAAATTATGGCAGGTAACTGTAACTTCGATACAAATTATGACAGGTAACAGTAACTTCGATACTAATTTTGACAAGTAACTCTAATTTCATTACAAATTATGAAAAATAACTGTAATTTCGATACAAATTATGGCAGGTAACTGTAACTTCGTTAATAATTATGGCAGGTAACTGTAATTTCGATACAAATTATGGCAGGTAACTGGAACTTCGATACTAACTATGACAGGTAACTGTAACTCCGATACTAATTATGACAAGTAACTCTAAATTCGTTACTAATTATGACAAGTAACTGTAATTTCGATACTAATTATGGCTGGTAACTGTAACTTCGTTACTAATTATGACAAGTAACTGTAATTTTGATACAAATTATGGCAGGTAACTGTAACTTTGATACTAATTATGACAAGTAACAGTAACTTCGATACTAATTATGACAAATAACTGTAACTTCGAAACTAATTATGACAGGTAAATGTAACATCGATAATAATTATGACAGGTAACTGTAATTTCGATACAAATAATGGCAGGTAACAGTAACTTCGATACTATTTATGACAGGTAAAAGTAACTTCAATACTAATTATGACAGGTAACTGTATCTTCGCTACTAATTATGACAAGTAACTGTAATTTCGAAACAAATTATGACAGGTAACTGTAACTTCGTTAATAATTATGACAAGTAACTGTAATTTCGATACAAATTATGGCAGGTCACAGTAACTTCGATACTAATTATGACAGGTAACTGTAACATCGATACTAATTATGACAAGGAACTGTAATTTCGATACAAATTATGACAGGTAACAGTACCTTCGATACTAATTATGACAGGTAACTGTAACTTCCTCACTAGTTATGACAAGTAACTGTAATTTCGATACTAATTATGACAGGTAACTGTAACTTCGATATGAATTATGACAAGTAACTGTAACTTCGTTACTAATTATGAGAAGTAACTGTAATTTCGATACAAATTATGGCAGGTAACTGCAACTTCGAGACTAATTATGACAGGTATCAGTAACTTCGATACTAATTATGACAAGTAACAGTTGCTTCGATAGTAATTATGACAAGTAACTGTAACCTCGAAACTAATAATGACAGGTAACTGTAACATCGTTACTAATTATGACAAGTAACTGTAATTTCGACACAAATTATGGCAGGTAACTGTAACTTCAATACTAATTATGACAGGTAACAGTAACTTCGATACTAATTATGACAAGTAACTGTAACTTAGATACTAATTATGACAGGTAACAGTAACTTCGATACTAATTATGACAAGTAACTCTAACTTCATTACAAATTATGGCAAGTAACTGTAATTTCGATACAAATTAAGGCAGGTAACTGTAACTTCGTTACTTATTATGGCAGGTAACTGTAATTTCGATACAAAATATGGCAGGTAACAGTAACTTCGATACTAATTATGACAGGTAACTGTAACTCCGATACTAATTATGACAAGTAACTCTAACTTCGTTACTAATTATGACATATAACTGTAATTTTGATAAAAAATTATGGCAGGTAATTGTAACTTCGATACTAATTATGACAGGTAACAGTAACTTCGATACTAATTATGACAGGTAATTGTAGCTTCGTTACTAATTATGACAAGTAACTGTAATTTCGATACTAATTATGGCTGGTAACTGTAACTTCGTTACTAATTATGACAAGTAACTGTAAATTCGATACAAATTATGGCAGGTAAATGTAACTTCGATACTAATGATGACAGAAAACAGTAACTTCGATACTAATTATGGCAGGTAACAGTAACTTCGATACTAATTACGGCAGGTAACTGTAAGTTCGATACTAATTATGACAGTTAACTGTAACTTCGTTACTAATTATGAAAAGTAACTGTAATTTCGATACAAATTAAGGCAGGTAACAGTAACTTCGATACTAATTATGACAGGTAACAGTAACTTCGATACTAATTATGACAAGTTACTGTAACTTCGATACTAATTATGACAGGTAACTGTAACTTCGTTACTAATTATGACAAGTAACTGTTATTTCGATACAAATTATGGCACGTAACTGTAATTTCGATACTAATTATGGCAGGTGACAGTAACTTCGATACTAATTATGACAAGTTACAGTAACTTCGCTACTAATTATGACAGAAAACAGTAACTTCGATACTTATTATGACAGGTAACAGTAACTTCGATACTAACTATGGCAGGTAACTGTAACTTCGATACTAATTATGACAGGTAACTGTAACAACGTTACTAATTATGACAAGTAACTGTAATTTCGATACAAATTATGGCACGTAACTGTAATTTCGATACTAATTATGACAGGTAACTGTAATTTCGATACTAATTATGACAAGTAATTCTAACTTCATTACAAATTATGACAAGTAACTGTAATTTCGATACAAATTATGGCAGGGAACTGTAACTTCGTTACTAATTAAGGCAGGTAACTGTAATTTCGATACAAATTGTGGCAGATAACTGTAACTTCGATACTAAATATGACAAGTAACAGTAACTTCGATACTAATTATGACAAGTAACTGTAACATCGAAACTAATTATGGCAGGTAACTGTAACATCGATAATAATTATGACAAGTAACTGTAATTTCGATACAAATTATGGCAGGTAACTGTAACTTCGATACTTATTATGACAGGTAACAGAAACTTCTTTACAAATTATGACAAGTAACTGTAATTTCGATACAAATTATGGCAGGGAACTGTAACTTCGTTACTAATTATGGCAGGTAACTGTAATTTCGATACAAATTATGGCAGGTAACTGTAACTTCGATACTAATTATGACAAGTAACAGTAACTTCGATACTAATTATGACAAGTAACTGTAACTTCGAAACTAATTATGGCAGGTAACTGTAACATCGATAATAATTATGACAAGTAACTGTAATTTCGATACAAATTATGGCAGGTAACTGTATCTTCGATAATGATTATCACAGGTAACTGTAACTTCGATACAAATTATGGCAGGTAACTGTATCTTCGATAATGATTATCACAGGTAACTGTAACTTCGATACTAATTATGACAAGTAACTCTAACTTCATTACAAATTATGACAAGTAACTGTAATTTCGATACAAATTATGGCAGGTAACTGCAACTTCGATGACATGTAACTGTAACTTCGATACTTATTAAGACAAGTAACTGTAATTTCGTTACAAATTATGGCAGGTAACTGTAACTTCGATACTTATTATGACAGGTAACAGTAACTTCGATAGTAATGATGACAAGCAACAGTAACTTCGATACTAATTATGACAAGTAACTGTAATTTCGATACTAATTATGACAGGTAACTGTAATTTCGATACTTATTATGGCAGGTAACTGTAACTTCGATACTAATTATGACAGGTAACTGTAACTTCGATACTAATTATGACAAGTAACTGTAACTTCGTTACTAATTATGACAAGTAACTGTAATTTCGATACAAATAATGGCAGGTAACTGTAACTTCGGTACTATTTATGACAGGTAAAAGTAACTTCAATACTAATTATGGCAGGTAACTGTTACTTCACTACTAATTATGACAAGTAACTTTAATTTCGATACAAATTATGGCAGGTCACAGTAACTTCGATTCTAATTATGACAGGTAACTGTAACATCGATACTAGTTATGACAAGGAACTGTAATTTCGGTACAAATTTTGACAGGTAACAGTAACTTCGATACTAATTATGACAGGTAACTGTAACTTCCTTACTTATTATGACAGGTAACTGTAATTTTGATACAAATAATGACAGGTAACTGTAACTTCGGTACTAATTATGACAGGTAACTCTAACTTCATTACAAATTATGGCAAGTAACTGTAATTTCGATACAAATTATGGCAGGTAACTGTAACTTCAAGACTAATTATGACAGGTAACAGTAACTTCGATACTAATTATGACAAGTTACAGTTGCTTCGATACTAATTATGACAAGTAACTGTAACTTCGAAACTAATTATGACCGGTAACTGTAACATCGTTACTAATTATGACAAGTAACTGTAATTTCGATACAAATTATGGCAGGTAACTGTAACTTCGATACTAATTATGACAGGTAACAGTAACATCGATACTAATTATGACAAGTAACTGTAACTTAGATACTTATTATGACAGGTAACAGTAACTTCGATACTAATTATGACAAGTAACTCTAACTTCATTACAAATTATGGCAAGTAACTGTAATTTCGATACAAATTCTGGCAGGTAACTGTAACTTCGTTACTAATTATGGCAGGTAACTGTAATTTCGATACAAATTATGGCCGGTAACAGTAACTTCGATACTAATTATGACAGGTAACTGTAACTCCGATACTAATTATGACAAGTAACTCTAACTTCGTTACTAATTATGACAAATAACTGTAATTTTGATAAAAAATTATGGCAGGTAATTGTAACATCGATACTAATTATGACAGGTAACAGTAACTTCGATACTAATTATGACAGGTAACTATAACTTCGTTACTAATTATGACAAGTAACTGTAATTTCGATACTAATTATGGCTGGTAACTGTAACTTCGTTACTAATTATGACAAGTAACTGTAAATTCGATACAAATTATGGCAGGTAGCTGTAACTTCGATACTAATGATGACAGAAAACAGTAACTTCGATACTTATTATGGCAGGTAACAGTAACTTCGATACTAATTATGGCAGGTAACTGTAAGTTCGATACTAATTATGACAGTTAACTGTAACTTCGTTACTAATTATGACAAGTAACTGTAATTTCGATACAAATTATGGCAGGTAACAGTAACTTCGATACTAATTATGACAGGTAACAGTAACTTCCATACTAATTATGACAAGTTACTGTAACTTCGATACTAATTATGACAGGTAACTGTAACTTCGTTACTAATTATGACAAGTAACTGTTATTTCGATACAAATTATGGCACGTAACTGTAATTTCGATACTAATTATGGCAGGTGACAGTAACTTCGATACTAATTATGACAAGTTACAGTAACTTCGCTACTAATTATGACAGAAAACAGTAACTTCGATACTTATTATGACAGGTAACAGTAACTTCGATACTAATTATGGCAGGTAACTGTAACTTCGATACTAATTATGACAGGTAACTGTAACTTCGTTACTAATTATGACAAGTAACTGTAATTTCGATACAAATTATGGCACGTAACTGTAATTTGATACTAATTATGACAGGTAACTGTAACTTCGATACTAATTATGACAAGTAACTCTAACTTCATTACAAATTATGACAAGTAACTGTAATTTCGATACAAATTATGGCAGGGAACTGTACCTTCGTTACTAATTATGGCAGGTAACTGTAATTTCGATACAAATTATGGCAGGTAACAGTAACTTCGATAATAATTATGACAGGTAACTGTAACTTCGATACTAATTATGGCAGGTTACTGTAATTTCGTTACTAATTATGACAAGTAACTGTAACATCGATACTAATTATGACAGGTAACTGTAACTTCGTTACTAATTATGACAAGAAACTGTAATTTCGATACAAATTATGGCAGGTAACTGTAACTTCGATACTAATTATGACAGGTAACAGTAACTTCGATACTAATTATGACAGAAAACAGTAACATCGATACTTATTATGACAGGTAACAGTAACTTCGATACTAATTATGGCAGGTAACTGTAACTTCGATACTAATTATGACAGGTAACTGTAACTCCGTTACAAATTATTGCAGGTAACTGTAACTTCGATACTATTTATGACAGGTAACAATTACTTCGGTACTAATTATGACAAGTAACAGTAACTTCAATACTAATTATGACAAGTAACTGTAACTTCGAAACTAATTATGACAGGTAACTGTAACATCGTTACTTATTATGACTAGTAACTGTAATTTCGATACAAATTATGGCAGGTAACTGTAACTTCGATATTAATTATGACAGGTTACAGTAACCTCGATACTAATTATGACAAGTAAGTGTAACTTCGATACTAATTATGACGGGTAACTGTAACTTCGATACTAATTATGTCTAGTAACTCTAACTTCGTTACTAATTAGGACAAGTAACTGTAATTTTGATAAAAAATTATGGCAGGTAACTGTAACTTCGATACTAATTATGACAGGTAACAGTAACTTTGATACTATTTATGACAGGTAACCGTAACTTCGTTACTAATTATGTCAAGTAACTGTAATTTCGATACTAATTATGGCAGGTAACTGTAACATCGTTACAAATTATGAAAAAATAACTGTAATTTCGATAAAAATTATGGCAGGTAACTGTAACTTCGATACAAATTATGACAGGTAACAGTAACTTCGATACTAATTATAACAGGTAACAGTAACTTCATTACTAATTATGACAAGTAACTGTAATTTCGATACAAATTATGACAGGAAACTGTAACTTCGTTACTAATTATGACAAGTAACTGTAATTGTGATACAAATTATGTCAGGTAACAGTAACATCGATACTAATTAAGACAAGTAACAGTAACTTCGATACTAATTATGACAAGTAACTGTAACATCGAAACTAATTATGGCAGGTAACTGTAACATCGATAATAATTATGACAAGTAACTGTAATTTCGATACAAATTATGGCAGGTAACTGTAACTTCGATACTAATTATGACAGGTAACAGAAACTTCGATACTATTTATGACAAGTAACTCTAACTTCTTTACAAATTATGACAAGTAACTGTAATTTCGATACAAATTATGGCAGGGAACTGTAACTTCGTTACTAATTATGGCAGGTAACTGTAATTTCGAAACAAATTATGGCAGGTCACTGTAACTTCGATACTAATTATGACAAGTAACAGTAACTTCGATACTAATTATGACAAGTAACTGTAATTTCGATACTAATTATGGCTGGTAACTGTAACTTCGTTACTAATTATGAAAAGTAACTGTAAATTCGATACAAATTATGGCAGGTAGCTGTAACTTCGATACTAATGATGACAGAAAACAGTAACTTCGATACTTATTATGGCAGGTAACAGTAACTTCGATACTAATTATGGCAGGTAACTGTAAGTTCGATACTAATTATGACAGTTAACTGTAACTTCGTTACTAATTATGACAAGTAACTGTAATTTCGATACAAATTATGGCAGGTAACTGTATCTTCGATAATGATTATCACAGGTAACTGTAACTTCGATACTAATTATGACAAGTAACTCTAACTTCATTACAAATTATGACAAGTAACTGTAATTTCGATACAAATTATGGCAGGTAACTGTAACTTCGATGACATGTAACTGTAACTTCGATACTTATTAAGACAAGTAACTGTAATTTCGTTACAAATTATGGCAGGTAACTGTAACTTCGATACTTATTATGACAGGTAACAGTAACTTCGAAAGTAATGATGACAAGCAACAGTAACTTCGATACTAATTATGACAAGTAACTGTAATTTCGATACTAATTATGACAGGTAACTGTAATTTCGATACTTATTATGGCAGGTAACTGTAACTTCGATACTAATTATGACAGGTAACTGTAACTTCGATACTAATTATGACAAGTAACTGTTACTTCGTTACTAATTATGACAAGTAACTGTAATTTCGATACAAATTTTGGCAGGTAACTGTAACTTCGATATTAATTATGACAAGTAACTGTAACTTCGTTACTAATTATGACAAGTAACTGTAATTTCGATACAAATAATGGCAGGTAACTGTAACTTCGGTACTATTTATGACAGGTAAAAGTAACTTCAATACTAATTATGGCAGGTAACTGTTACTTCGCTACTAATTATGACAAGTAACTTTAATTTCGATACAAATTATGGCAGGTCACAGTAACTTCGATTCTAATTATGACAGGTAACTGTAACATCGATACTAGTTATGACAAGGAACTGTAATTTCGGTACAAATTTTGACAGGTAACAGTAACTTCGATACTAATTACGACAGGTAACTGTAACTTCCTTACTTATTATGACAGGTAACTGTAATTTTGATACAAATAATGACAGGTAACTGTAACTTCGGTACTAATTATGACAGGTAACTCTGACTTCATTACAAATTATGGCAAGTAACTGTAATTTCGATACAAATTATGGCAGGTAACTGTAACTTCAAGACTAATTATGACAGGTAACAGTAACTTCGATACTAATTATGACAAGTTACAGTTGCTTCGATACTAATTATGAAAAGTAACTGTAACTTCGAAACTAATTATGACCGGTAACTGTAACATCGTTACTAATTATGACAAGTAACTGTAATTTCGATACAAATTATGGCAGGTAACTGTAACTTCGATACTAATTATGACAGGTAACAGTAACATCGATACTAATTATGACAAGTAACTGTAACTTAGATACTTATTATGACAGGTAACAGTAACTTCGATACTAATTATGACAAGTAACTCTAACTTCATTACAAATTATGGCAAGTAACTGTAATTTCGATACAAATTCTGGCAGGTAACTGTAACTTCGTTACTAATTATGGCAGGTAACTGTAATTTCGATACAAATTATGGCCGGTAACAGTAACTTCGATACTAATTATGACAGGTAACTGTAACTCCGATACTAATTATGACAAGTAACTCTAACTTCGTTACTAATTATGACAAATAACTGTAATTTTGATAAAAAATTATGGCAGGTAATTGTAACTTCGATACTAATTATGACAGGTAACAGTAACTTCGATACTAATTATGACAGGTAACTGTAACTTCGTTACTAATTATGACAAGTAACTGTAATTTCGATACTAATTATGGCTGGTAACTGTAACTTCGTTACTAATTATGACAAGTAACTGTAAATTCGATACAAATTATGGCAGGTAGCTGTAACTTCGATACTAATGATGACAGAAAACAGTAACTTCGATACTTATTATGGCAGGTAACAGTAACTTCGATACTAATTATGGCAGGTAACTGTAAGTTCGATACTAATTATGACAGTTAACTGTAACTTCGTTACTAATTATGACAAGTAACTGTAATTTCGATACAAATTATGGCAGGTAACAGTAACTTCGATACTAATTATGACAGGTAACAGTAACTTCCATACTAATTATGACAAGTTACTGTAACTTCGATACTAATTATGACAGGTAACTGTAACTTCGTTACTAATTATGACAAGTAACTGTTATTTCGATACAAATTATGGCACGTAACTGTAATTTCGATACTAATTATGGCAGGTGACAGTAACTTCGATACTAATTATGACAAGTTACAGTAACTTCGCTACTAATTATGACAGAAAACAGTAACTTCGATACTTATTATGACAGGTAACAGTAACTTCGATACTAATTATGGCAGGTAACTGTAACTTCGATACTAATTATGACAGGTAACTGTAACTTCGTTACTAATTATGACAAGTAACTGTAATTTCGATACAAATTATGGCACGTAACTGTAATTAGATACTAATTATGACAGGTAACTGTAACTTCGATACTAATTATGACAAGTAACTCTAACTTCATTACAAATTAGACAAGTAACTGTAATTTCGATACAAATTATGGCAGGGAACTGTACCTTCGTTACTAATTATGGCAGGTAACTGTAATTTCGATACAAATTATGGCAGGTAACAGTAACTTCGATAATAATTATGACAGGTAACTGTAACTTCGATACTAATTATGGCAGGTAACTGTAATTCCGATAATAATTATGGCACGTAACTGTAATTACGATAATAAGTATGACAGGTAACTGTAACTTCGTTACTAATTATGGCAGGTTACTGTAATTTCGTTACTAATTATGACAAGTAACTGTAACATCGATACTAATTATGACAGGTAACTGTAACTTCGTTACTAATTATGACAAGAAACTGTAATTTCGATACAAATTATGGCAGGTAACTGTAACTTCGATACTAATTATGACAGGTAACAGTAACTTCGATACTAATTATGACAGAAAACAGTAACTTCGATACTTATTATGACAGGTAACAGTAACTTCGATACTAATTATGGCAGGTAACTGTAACTTCGATACTAATTATGACAGGTAACTGTAACTCCGTTACAAATTATTGCAGGTAACTGTAACTTCGATACTATTTATGACAGGTAACAGTTACTTCGGTACTAATTATGACAAGTAACAGTAACTTCAATACTAATTATGACAAGTAACTGTAACTTCGAAACTAATTATGACAGGTAACTGTAACATCGTTACTTATTATGACTAGTAACTGTAATTTCGATACAAATTATGGCAGGTAACTGTAACTTCGATATTAATTATGACAGGTTACAGTAACCTCGATACTAATTATGACAAGTAAGTGTAACTTCGATACTAATTATGACGGGTAACTGTAACTTCGATACTAATTATGTCTAGTAACTCTAACTTCGTTACTAATTAGGACAAGTAACTGTAATTTTGATAAAAAATTATGGCAGGTAACTGTAACTTCGATACTAATTATGACAGGTAACAGTAACTTCGATACTATTTATGACAGGTAACAGTAACTTCGTAACTAATTATGTCAAGTAACTGTAATTTCGATACTAATTATGGCAGGTAACTGTAACATCGTTAAAAATTATGAAAAATAACTGTAATTTCGATAAAAATTATGGCAGGTAACTGTAACTTCGATACAAATTATGACAGGTAACAGTAACTTCGATACTAATTATAACAGGTAACAGTAACTTCATTACTAATTATGACAAGTAACTGTAATTTCGATACAAATTATGACAGGAAACTGTAACTTCGTTACTAATTATGACAAGTAACTGTAATTGTGATACAAATTATGTCAGGTAACAGTAACATCGATACTAATTAAGACAAGTAACAGTAACTTCGATACTAATTATGACAAGTAACTGTAACATCGAAACTAATTATGGCAGGTAACTGTAACATCGATAATAATTATGACAAGTAACTGTAATTTCGATACAAATTATGGCAGGTAACTGTAACTTCGATACTAATTATGACAGGTAACAGAAACTTCGATACTATTTATGACAAGTAACTCTAACTTCTTTACAAATTATGACAAGTAACTGTAATTTCGATACAAATTATGGCAGGGAACTGTAACTTCGTTACTAATTATGGCAGGTAACTGTAATTTCGAAACAAATTATGGCAGGTCACTGTAACTTCGATACTAATTATGACAAGTAACAGTAACTTCGATACTAATTATGACAAGTAACTGTAATTTCGATACTAATTATGGCTGGTAACTGTAACTTCGTTACTAATTATGAAAAGTAACTGTAAATTCGATACAAATTATGGCAGGTAGCTGTAACTTCGATACTAATGATGACAGAAAACAGTAACTTCGATACTTATTATGGCAGGTAACAGTAACTTCGATACTAATTATGGCAGGTAACTGTAAGTTCGATACTAATTATGACAGTTAACTGTAACTTCGTTACTAATTATGACAAGTAACTGTAATTTCGATACAAATTATGGCAGGTAACTGTATCTTCGATAATGATTATCACAGGTAACTGTAACTTCGATACTAATTATGACAAGTAACTCTAACTTCATTACAAATTATGACAAGTAACTGTAATTTCGATACAAATTATGGCAGGTAACTGTAACTTCGATGACATGTAACTGTAACTTCGATACTTATTAAGACAAGTAACTGTAATTTCGTTACAAATTATGGCAGGTAACTGTAACTTCGATACTTATTATGACAGGTAACAGTAACTTCGAAAGTAATGATGACAAGCAACAGTAACTTCGATACTAATTATGACAAGTAACTGTAATTTCGATACTAATTATGACAGGTAACTGTAATTTCGATACTTATTATGGCAGGTAACTGTAACTTCGATACTAATTATGACAGGTAACTGTAACTTCGATACTAATTATGACAAGTAACTGTTACTTCGTTACTAATTATGACAAGTAACTGTAATTTCGATACAAATTTTGGCAGGTAACTGTAACTTCGATATTAATTATGACAAGTAACTGTAACTTCGTTACTAATTATGACAAGTAACTGTAATTTCGATACAAATAATGGCAGGTAACTGTAACTTCGGTACTATTTATGACAGGTAAAAGTAACTTCAATACTAATTATGGCAGGTAACTGTTACTTCGCTACTAATTATGACAAGTAACTTTAATTTCGATACAAATTATGGCAGGTCACAGTAACTTCGATTCTAATTATGACAGGTAACTGTAACATCGATACTAGTTATGACAAGGAACTGTAATTTCGGTACAAATTTTGACAGGTAACAGTAACTTCGATACTAATTACGACAGGTAACTGTAACTTCCTTACTTATTATGACAGGTAACTGTAATTTTGATACAAATAATGACAGGTAACTGTAACTTCGGTACTAATTATGACAGGTAACTCTGACTTCATTACAAATTATGGCAAGTAACTGTAATTTCGATACAAATTATGGCAGGTAACTGTAACTTCAAGACTAATTATGACAGGTAACAGTAACTTCGATACTAATTATGACAAGTTACAGTTGCTTCGATACTAATTATGAAAAGTAACTGTAACTTCGAAACTAATTATGACCGGTAACTGTAACATCGTTACTAATTATGACAAGTAACTGTAATTTCGATACAAATTATGGCAGGTAACTGTAACTTCGATACTAATTATGACAGGTAACAGTAACATCGATACTAATTATGACAAGTAACTGTAACTTAGATACTTATTATGACAGGTAACAGTAACTTCGATACTAATTATGACAAGTAACTCTAACTTCATTACAAATTATGGCAAGTAACTGTAATTTCGATACAAATTCTGGCAGGTAACTGTAACTTCGTTACTAATTATGGCAGGTAACTGTAATTTCGATACAAATTATGGCCGGTAACAGTAACTTCGATACTAATTATGACAGGTAACTGTAACTCCGATACTAATTATGACAAGTAACTCTAACTTCGTTACTAATTATGACAAATAACTGTAAATTTGATAAAAAATTATGGCAGGTAATTGTAACTTCGATACTAATTATGACAGGTAACAGTAACTTCGATACTAATTATGACAGGTAACTGTAACTTCGTTACTAATTATGACAAGTAACTGTAATTTCGATACTAATTATGGCTGGTAACTGTAACTTCGTTACTAATTATGACAAGTAACTGTAAATTCGATACAAATTATGGCAGGTAGCTGTAACTTCGATACTAATGATGACAGAAAACAGTAACTTCGATACTTATTATGGCAGGTAACAGTAACTTCGATACTAATTATGGCAGGTAACTGTAAGTTCGATACTAATTATGACAGTTAACTGTAACTTCGTTACTAATTATGACAAGTAACTGTAATTTCGATACAAATTATGGCAGGTAACAGTAACTTCGATACTAATTATGACAGGTAACAGTAACTTCCATACTAATTATGACAAGTAACTGTTATTTCGATACAAATTATGGCACGTAACTGTAATTTCGATACTAATTATGGCAGGTGACAGTAACTTCGATACTAATTATGACAAGTTACAGTAACTTCGCTACTAATTATGACAGAAAACAGTAACTTCGATACTTATTATGACAGGTAACAGTAACTTCGATACTAATTATGGCAGGTAACTGTAACTTCGATACTAATTATGACAGGTAACTGTAACTTCGTTACTAATTATGACAAGTAACTGTAATTTCGATACAAATTATGGCACGTAACTGTAATTAGATACTAATTATGACAGGTAACTGTAACTTCGATACTAATTATGACAAGTAACTCTAACTTCATTACAAATTAGACAAGTAACTGTAATTTCGATACAAATTATGGCAGGGAACTGTACCTTCGTTACTAATTATGGCAGGTAACTGTAATTTCGATACAAATTATGGCAGGTAACAGTAACTTCGATAATAATTATGACAGGTAACTGTAACTTCGATACTAATTATGGCAGGTAACTGTAATTCCGATAATAATTATGGCACGTAACTGTAATTACGATAATAAGTATGACAGGTAACTGTAACTTCGTTACTAATTATGGCAGGTTACTGTAATTTCGTTACTAATTATGACAAGTAACTGTAACATCGATACTAATTATGACAGGTAACTGTAACTTCGTTACTAATTATGACAAGAAACTGTAATTTCGATACAAATTATGGCAGGTAACTGTAACTTCGATACTAATTATGACAGGTAACAGTAACTTCGATACTAATTATGACAGAAAACAGTAACTTCGATACTTATTATGACAGGTAACAGTAACTTCGATACTAATTATGGCAGGTAACTGTAACTTCGATACTAATTATGACAGGTAACTGTAACTCCGTTACAAATTATTGCAGGTAACTGTAACTTCGATACTATTTATGACAGGTAACAGTTACTTCGGTACTAATTATGACAAGTAACAGTAACTTCAATACTAATTATGACAAGTAACTGTAACTTCGAAACTAATTATGACAGGTAACTGTAACATCGTTACTTATTATGACTAGTAACTGTAATTTCGATACAAATTATGGCAGGTAACTGTAACTTCGATATTAATTATGACAGGTTACAGTAACCTCGATACTAATTATGACAAGTAAGTGTAACTTCGATACTAATTATGACGGGTAACTGTAACTTCGATACTAATTATGTCTAGTAACTCTAACTTCGTTACTAATTAGGACAAGTAACTGTAATTTTGATAAAAAATTATGGCAGGTAACTGTAACTTCGATACTAATTATGACAGGTAACAGTAACTTCGATACTATTTATGACAGGTAACAGTAACTTCGTAACTAATTATGTCAAGTAACTGTAATTTCGATACTAATTATGGCAGGTAACTGTAACATCGTTAAAAATTATGAAAAATAACTGTAATTTCGATAAAAATTATGGCAGGTAACTGTAACTTCGATACAAATTATGACAGGTAACAGTAACTTCGATACTAATTATGACAGGTAACAGTAACTTCATTACTAATTATGACAAGTAACTGTAATTTCGATACAAATTATGACAGGAAACTGTAACTTCGTTACTAATTATGACTAGTAACTGTAATTGTGATACAAATTATGTCAGGTAACAGTAACATCGATACTAATTATGACAGGTAACTGTAACTTCGATACTTATTATGACAAGTAACTGTAATTTCGATACAAATTATGGCATGTAACAGTAACTTCGATACTAATTATGACAGGTAACAGTATCTTCGATACTAATTATGACAAGTAACAGTAACTTCGATACTAATTATGACAAGTAACTGGAATATCGATACAAATTTTGGCAGGTAACTGTAACTTCGTTACTAATTATGACAAGTAACTGTAATTTCGATACAAATAATGGCAGGAAACTGTAACTTCGATACTAATTATGACAGATAACTGTATCTTCGATTCTAATTATGACAGGTAACTGTAACTTCGATACTAATTATGACAAGTAACTGTAATTTCGATACAAATTATGGCAGGTAACTGTAACTTCGATATTAATTATGACAAGTAACTGTAACATCGTTACTAATTATGACAAGTAACTGTAATTTCGATACAAATAATGGCAGGTAAATGTAACTTCGATACTAATTATGACAGGTAACAGTAACTTCGATACTAATTATGACAGGTAACTGTAAATTCGCTACTAATTATGACAAGTAACTGTAATTTCGATACAAATTATGACAGGTAACTGTAACTTCGTTACTAATTATGACAAGTAACTGTAATTTCGATACAAATTATGGTAGGTAACAGTAACTTCGATACTAATTATGACAGGTAACTGTAACTTCGATACTAATTATGACAAGGAACTGTAATTTCGATACAAATTATGACAGGTAACAGTAACTTCGTTACTAATTATGGCAAGTAACTGTAATTTCGATACAAATTATGCCAGGTAACAGTAACTTCGATACTAATTATGACAGGTAACTGTAACTTCTATACTAATTATGACAGGTAACTGTAACTTCGTTACTAATTATGACAAGTAACTGTACCTTCGATACAAATGATGGCAGGTAACTGTAACTTCGATACTAATTATGACAGGTAACAGTAACTTCGTTACTAATTATGACAGAAAACAGTTACTTCGATACTAATTATGGCAGGTACCAGTATCTTCGATACTAATTATGGCAGGCAACTGTAACTTCGATACTAATGATGACAGTTAACTGTAACTTCGTTACTAATTATGACAAGTAACTGTAATTTCGATACAAATTATGGCAGGAAACTGTAACTTCGATACTAATTATGACAGGTAACAGTAACTTCGATACTAATTATGACAAGTAACTGTAACTTCGATACTAATTATGAAAAGTAACTGTAATTTCGATACAAATTATGGCAGGTAACTGTAACTTCGATACTAATTATGACAGGCAACAGTATCTTCAATACTAATGATGACAGAAAACAGTAACTTCGATACTAATTATGGCAGGTAACAGTAACATCGATACTAATTATGCCAGGTAACTGTAACTTCGATACTAATTATGACAGTTAACTGTAACTTCGCTACTAATTATGACAAGTAACTGTAATTTCGATACTAAAAATGGCAGGTAACTGTAACTTCGATACTTATTATAACAGGTAACTATAATTTCGATACAAATTATAACAGGAACAGTAACTTCGATACTTAATATGACAGGTAACAGTAACTTCGATACTAATTATGACAAGTAACTGTAACTTCGATACTAATTATGACAGGTAACTGTAACTTCGATACTAATTATGACAAGTAACTCTAACTTCATTACAAATTATGACAAGTAACTGTAATTTCGATACAAATTATGGCAGGTAAATGTAACTTCGTTACTAATTATGGCAGGTAACTGTAATTTCGATACAAATTATGGCAGGTAAGAGTAACTCCGATACTAATTATGACAAGTAACTGTAATTTTGATAAAAAATTAAAGCAGGTAATTGTAACTTCGATACCAATTATGACAGGTAACAGTAACTTCGATACTAATTATGACAGGTAACTGTAACTTCGTTACTAATTATGACAAGTAAATGTAATTTCGATACTAATTATGGCTGGTAACTGTAACTTCGTTACTAATTATGACAAGTAACTGTAAATTCGATACAAATTATGGCAGGTAACTGTAACTTCGATACTAATGATGACAGAAAACAGTAACTTCGATACTAATTATGGCAGGTAACTGTAAGTTCGATAATAATTATGACAGTTAACTGTAACTTCGTTACTAATTATGATAAGTAACTGTAATTTCGATACAAATAATGGCAGGTAACAAAAACTTCGATACTAATTATGACAGGTAACAGTAACTTCGATACTAATTATGACAAGTTACTGTAACTTAGATACTAATTATGACAGGTAACTGTAACTTCGTTACTAATTATGACAAGTAACTGTAATTTCGATACAAATTATGGTAGGTAACAGTAACTTCGATACTAATTATGACAGGTAACCGTAACTTCGATACTAATTATGACAAGGAACTGTAATTTCGATACAAATTATGACAGGTAACAGTAACTTCATTACTAATTATGGCAAGTAACTGTAATTTCGTTACAAATTATGCCAGGTAACAGTAACTTCGATACTAATTATGACAGGTAACTGTAACTTCTGTACTAATTATGACAGGTAACTGTAACTTCGTTACTAATTATGACAAGTAACTGTACCTTCGATACAAATGATGGCGGGTAACTGTAACTTCGATACTAATTATGACAGGTAACAGTAACTTCGATACTAATTATGACAGAAAACAGTAACTTCGATACTAATTATGGCAGGTAACTGTAACTTCGATACTTATGATGACAGTTAACTCTAACTTCGTTACTAATTATGACAAGTAACTGTAATTTCGATACAAATTATGGCAGGAAACTGTAACTTCGATACTAATTATGACAGGTAACAGTAACTTCGATACTAATTATGACAAGTAACTGTAACTTCGATACTAATTATGGAGGAAAACAGTAACTTCGATACTTATTAAGACAGGTAACAGTAACTTCGATACTAATTATGGCATGTAACTGTAACTTCGATACTAATTATGACAGGTAACTGTAAATCCGTTACAAATTATTGCAGGTAACTGTAACTTCGATACTATTTATGACAGGTAACAGTTACTTCGATACTAATTATGACAAGTAACAGTAACATCAATACTAATTATGACAAGTAACTGTAACTTCGAAACTAATTATGACAGGTAACTGTAACATCGTTACTTATTATGACTAGTAACTGTAATTTCGATACAAGTTATGGCAGGTAACTGTAACTTCGATATTAATTATGACAGGTTACAGTAACCTCGATACTAATTATGACCAGTAAGTGTAACTTCGATACTAATTATGACGGGTAACTGTAACTTCGATACTAATTATGTCTAGTAACTCTAACTTCGTTACTAATTAGGACAAGTAACTGTAATTTTGATAAAAAATTATGGCAGGTAACTGTAACTTCGATACTAATTATGACAGGTAACAGTAACTTCGATACTATTTATGACAGGTAACAGTAACTTCATTACTAATTATGACAAGTAACTGTAATTTCGATACAAATTATGACAGGAAACTGTAACTTCGTTACTAATTATGACAAGTAACTGTAATTGTGATACAAATTATGTCAGGTAACAGTAACATCGATACTAATTATGACAGGTAACTGTAACTTCGATACTTATTATGACAAGTAACTGTAATTTCGATACAAATTATGGCATGTAACTGTAACTTCGATACTAATTATGACAGGTAACAGTATCTTCGATAGTAATTATGACAAGTAACAGTAACTTGGATACTAATTATGACAGGTAACTGTAACTTCGATACTAATTAAGACAGGTAGCTGTAACTTCGATACTAATTATGACAGGTAACTGTAACTTCGATACAAATTATGAAAAGTAACTGTAACTTCGTTACTAATTATGACAAGTAACTGGAATATCGATACAAATTTTGGCAGGTAACTGTAACTTCGTTACTAATTATGACAAGTAACTGTAATTTCGATACAAATAATGGCAGGAAACTGTAACTTCGATACTAATTATGACAGATAACTGTATCTTCGATTCTAATTATGACAGGTAACTGTAACTTCGATACTAATTATGTCAAGTAACTGTAATTTCGGTACAAATTATGACAGGTAACTGTAACTTCGATATAAATTATGACAAGTAACTGTAACATCGTTACTAATTATGACAAGTAACTGTAATTTCGATACAAATAATGGCAGGTAACTGTAACATAGATACTAATTATGACAGGTAACAGTAACTTCGATACTAATTATGACAGGTAACTGTAACTTCGCTACTAATTATGACAAGTAACTGTAATTTCGATACAAATTATGACAGGTAACTGTAACTTCGTTACTAATTATGACAAGTAACTGTAATTTCGATACAAATTATGGTAGGTAACAGTAACTTCGATACTAATTATGACAGGTAACTGTAACTTCGATACTAATTATGACAAGGAACTGTAATTTCGATACAAATTATGACAGGTAACAGTAACTTCGTTACTAATTATGGCAAGTAACAGTAATTTCGATACAAATTATGCCATGTAACAGTAACATCGATACTAATTATGACAGGTAACTGTAACTTCTAAACTAATTATGACAGGTAACTTTAACTTCGTTACTAATTATGACAAGTAACTGTACCTTCGATACAAATGATGGCAGGTAACTGTAACTTCGATACTAATTATGACAGGTGACAGTAACTTCGATACTAATTATGACAGAAAACAGTAACTTCGATACTAATTATGGCAGGTACCAGTATCTTCGATACTAATTATGGCAGGCAAATGTAACTTCGATACTAATGATGACAGTTAACTGTAACTTCGTTACTAATTATGACAAGTAACTGTAATTTCGATACAAATTATGGCAGGAAACTGTAACTTCGATACTAATTATGACAGGTAACAGTAACTTCGATACTAATTATGACAAGTAACTGTAACTTCGATACTAATTATGACAAGTAACTGTAATTTCGAAACAAATTATGGCAGGTAACTGTAACTTCGATACTAATTATGACAGGTAACAGTATCTTCAATACTAATGATGACAGAAAACAGTAACTTCGATAGTAATTATGGCAGGTAACAGTAACATCGATACTAATTATGTCAGGTTACTGTAACTTCGATACTAATTATGACAGTTAACTGTAACTTCGGTACTAATTATGACAAGTAACTGTAATTTCGATACAAATAATGGCAGGTAACTGTAACTTCGATACTTATTATGACAGGTAACTATAATTTCGATACAAATTATAACAGGAACAGTAACTTCGATACTTAATATGACAGGTAACAGTAACTTCGATACTAATTATGACAAGTAACAGTAACGTCGATACTAATTATGACAGGTAACTGTAACTTCGATACTAATTATGACAAGTAACTCTAACTTCATTACAAATTATGACAAGTAACTGTAATTTCGATACAAATTATGGCAGGTAAATGTAACTTCGTTACTAATTATGGCAGGTAACTGTAATTTCGATACAAATTATGGCAGGTAAGAGTAACTCCGATACTAATTATGACAAGTAACTCTAACTTCGTTACTAATTATGACAAATAACTGTAATTTTGATAAAAAATTAAAGCAGGTAATTGTAACTTCGATACTAATTATGACAGGTAACAGTAACTTCGATACTAATTATGACAGGTAACTGTAACTTCGTTACTAATTATGACAAGTAACTGTAATTTCGATACTAATTATGGCTGGTAACTGTAACTTCGTTACTAATTAAGACAAGTAACTGCAAATTCGATACAAATTATGGCAGGTAACTGTAACTTCGATACTAATGATGACAGAAAACAGTAACTTCGATACTAATTATGGCAGGTAACAGTAACTTCGATACTTATTATGGCAGGTAACTGTAAGTTCGATACTAATTATGACAGTTAACTGTAACTTCGTTACTAATTATGATAAGTAACTGTAATTTCGATACAAATTATGGCAGGTAACAAAAACTTCGATACTAATTATGACAGGTAACAGTAACTTCGATACTAATTATGACAAGTTACTGTAACTTAGATACTAATTATGACAGGTAACTGTATCTTCGTTACTAATTATGACAAGTAACTGTAATTTCGATACAAATTATGGTAGGTAACAGTAACTTCGATACTAATTATGACAGGTAACTGTAACTTCGATACTAATTATGACAAGGAACTGTAATTTCGATACAAATTATGACAGGTAACAGTAACTTCGTTACTAATTATGGCAAGTAACTGTAATTTCGATACAAATTATGCCAGGTAACAGTTACTTCGATACTAATTATGGCAGGTAACTGTAACTTCTGTACTAATTATGACAGGTAACTGTAACTTCGTTACTAATTATGACAAGTAACTGTACCTTCGATACAAATGATGGCGGGTAACTGTAACTTCGATACTAATTATGACAGGTAACAGTAACTTCGATACTAATTATGACAGAAAACAGTAACTTCGATACTAATTATGGCAGGTAACTGTAACTTCGATACTAATGATGACAGTTAACTGTAACTTCGTTACTAATTATGACAAGTAACTGTAATTTCGATACAAATTATAGCAGGAAACTGTAACTTCGATACTAATTATGACAGGTAACAGTATCTTCGATACTAATTATGACAAGTAACTGTAACTTCGATACTTATTATGACTGAAAACAGTAACTTCGATACTTATTATGACAGGTAACAGTAACTTCGATACTAATTATGGCATGTAACTGTAACTTCGATACTAATTATGAGAGGTAACTGTAACTCCGTTACAAATTATTGCAGGTAACTGTAACTTCGATACTATTTATGACAGGTAACAGTTACTTCGATACTAATTATGACAAGTAACAGTAACTTCAATACTAATTATGACAAGTAACTGTAACTTCGAAACTAATTATGACAGGTAACTGTAACATCGTTACTTATTATGACTAGTAACTGTAATTTCGATACAAGTTATGGCAGGTAACTGTAACTTCGATATTAATTATGACAGGTTACAGTAACCTCGATACTAATTATGACAAGTAAGTGTAACTTCGATACTAATTATGACGGGTAACTGTAACTTCGATACTAATTATGTCTAGTAACTCTAACTTCGTTACTAATTAGGACAAGTAACTGTAATTTTGATAAAAAATTATGGCAGGTAACTGTAACTTCGATACTAATTAAGACAGGTAACAGTAACTTCGATACTATTTATGACAGGTAACTGTAACTTCGTTACTAATTATGTCAAGTAACTGTAATTTCGATACTAATTATGGCAGGTAACTGTAACATCGTTACAAATTAAGAAAAATAACTGTAATTTCGATACAAATTATGGCAGGTAACTGTAACTTCGATACAAATTATGACAGGTAACAGTAACTTCGATACTAATTATGACAGGTAACAGTAACTTCATTACTAATTATGACAAGTAACTGTAATTTCGATACAAATTATGACAGGAAACTGTAACTTCGTTACTAATTATGACAAGTAACTGTAATTGTGATACAAATTATGTCAGGTAACAGTAACATCGATACTAATTATGACAGGTAACTGTAACTTCGATACTTATTATGACAAGTAACTGTAATTTCGATACAAATTATGGCATGTAACTGTAACTTCGATACTAATTATGACAGGTAACAGTATCTTCGATAGTAATTATGACAAGTAACAGTAATTTCGATACTAATTATGACAGGTAACTGTAACTTCGATACTAATTATGACAGGTAGCTGTAACTTCGATACTAATTATGACAGGTAACTGTAACTTCGATACTAATTATGAAAAGTAACTGTAACTTCGTTACTAATTATGACAAGTAACTGGAATATCGATACAAATTTTGGCAGGTAACTGTAACTTCGTTACTAATTATGACAAGTAACTGTAATTTCGATACAAATAATGGCAGGAAACTGTAACTTCGATACTAATTATGACAGATAACTGTATCTTCGATTCTAATTATGACAGGTAACTGTAACTTCGATACTAATTATGACAAGTAACTGTAATTTCGATACAAATTATGGCAGGTAACTGTAACTTCGATATTAATTATGACAAGTAACTGTAACATCGTTACTAATTATGACAAGTAACTGTAATTTCGATACAAATAATGGCAGGTAACTGTAACTTCGATACTAATTATGACAGGTAACAGTAACTTCGATACTAATTATGACAGGTAACTGTAAATTCGCTACTAATTATGACAAGTAACTGTAATTTCGATACAAATTATGACAGGTAACTGTAACTTCGTTACTAATTATGACAAGTAACTGTAATTTCGATACAAATTATGGTAGGTAACAGTAACTTCGATACTAATTATGACAGGTAACTGTAACTTCGATACTAATTATGACAAGGAACTGTAATTTCGATACAAATTATGACAGGTAACAGTAACTTCGTTACTAATTATGGCAAGTAACTGTAATTTCGATACAAATTATGCCAGGTAACAGTAACTTCGATACTAATTATGACAGGTAACTGTAACTTCTATACTAATTATGACAGGTAACTGTAACTTCGTTACTAATTATGACAAGTAACTGTACCTTCGATACAAATGATGGCAGGTAACTGTAACTTCGATACTAATTATGACAGGTAACAGTAACTTCGTTACTAATTATGACAGAAAACAGTTACTTCGATACTAATTATGGCAGGTACCAGTATCTTCGATACTAATTATGGCAGGCAACTGTAACTTCGATACTAATGATGACAGTTAACTGTAACTTCGTTACTAATTATGACAAGTAACTGTAATTTCGATACAAATTATGGCAGGAAACTGTAACTTCGATACTAATTATGACAGGTAACAGTAACTTCGATACTAATTATGACAAGTAACTGTAACTTCGATACTAATTATGAAAAGTAACTGTAATTTCGATACAAATTATGGCAGGTAACTGTAACTTCGATACTAATTATGACAGGCAACAGTATCTTCAATACTAATGATGACAGAAAACAGTAACTTCGATACTAATTATGGCAGGTAACAGTAACATCGATACTAATTATGCCAGGTAACTGTAACTTCGATACTAATTATGACAGTTAACTGTAACTTCGCTACTAATTATGACAAGTAACTGTAATTTCGATACTAAAAATGGCAGGTAACTGTAACTTCGATACTTATTATAACAGGTAACTATAATTTCGATACAAATTATAACAGGAACAGTAACTTCGATACTTAATATGACAGGTAACAGTAACTTCGATACTAATTATGACAAGTAACTGTAACTTCGATACTAATTATGACAGGTAACTGTAACTTCGATACTAATTATGACAAGTAACTCTAACTTCATTACAAATTATGACAAGTAACTGTAATTTCGATACAAATTATGGCAGGTAAATGTAACTTCGTTACTAATTATGGCAGGTAACTGTAATTTCGATACAAATTATGGCAGGTAAGAGTAACTCCGATACTAATTATGACAAGTAACTGTAATTTTGATAAAAAATTAAAGCAGGTAATTGTAACTTCGATACCAATTATGACAGGTAACAGTAACTTCGATACTAATTATGACAGGTAACTGTAACTTCGTTACTAATTATGACAAGTAAATGTAATTTCGATACTAATTATGGCTGGTAACTGTAACTTCGTTACTAATTATGACAAGTAACTGTAAATTCGATACAAATTATGGCAGGTAACTGTAACTTCGATACTAATGATGACAGAAAACAGTAACTTCGATACTAATTATGGCAGGTAACTGTAAGTTCGATAATAATTATGACAGTTAACTGTAACTTCGTTACTAATTATGATAAGTAACTGTAATTTCGATACAAATAATGGCAGGTAACAAAAACTTCGATACTAATTATGACAGGTAACAGTAACTTCGATACTAATTATGACAAGTAACTCTAACTTCATTACAAATTATGGCAAGTAACTGTAATTTCGATACAAATTCTGGCAGGTAACTGTAACTTCGTTACTAATTATGGCAGGTAACTGTAATTTCGATACAAATTATGGCCGGTAACAGTAACTTCGATACTAATTATGACAGGTAACTGTAACTCCGATACTAATTATGACAAGTAACTCTAACTTCGTTACTAATTATGACAAATAACTGTAATTTTGATAAAAAATTATGGCAGGTAATTGTAACATCGATACTAATTATGACAGGTAACAGTAACTTCGATACTAATTATGACAGGTAACTATAACTTCGTTACTAATTATGACAAGTAACTGTAATTTCGATACTAATTATGGCTGGTAACTGTAACTTCGTTACTAATTATGACAAGTAACTGTAAATTCGATACAAATTATGGCAGGTAGCTGTAACTTCGATACTAATGATGACAGAAAACAGTAACTTCGATACTTATTATGGCAGGTAACAGTAACTTCGATACTAATTATGGCAGGTAACTGTAAGTTCGATACTAATTATGACAGTTAACTGTAACTTCGTTACTAATTATGACAAGTAACTGTAATTTCGATACAAATTATGGCAGGTAACAGTAACTTCGATACTAATTATGACAGGTAACAGTAACTTCCATACTAATTATGACAAGTTACTGTAACTTCGATACTAATTATGACAGGTAACTGTAACTTCGTTACTAATTATGACAAGTAACTGTTATTTCGATACAAATTATGGCACGTAACTGTAATTTCGATACTAATTATGGCAGGTGACAGTAACTTCGATACTAATTATGACAAGTTACAGTAACTTCGCTACTAATTATGACAGAAAACAGTAACTTCGATACTTATTATGACAGGTAACAGTAACTTCGATACTAATTATGGCAGGTAACTGTAACTTCGATACTAATTATGACAGGTAACTGTAACTTCGTTACTAATTATGACAAGTAACTGTAATTTCGATACAAATTATGGCACGTAACTGTAATTTGATACTAATTATGACAGGTAACTGTAACTTCGATACTAATTATGACAAGTAACTCTAACTTCATTACAAATTATGACAAGTAACTGTAATTTCGATACAAATTATGGCAGGGAACTGTACCTTCGTTACTAATTATGGCAGGTAACTGTAATTTCGATACAAATTATGGCAGGTAACAGTAACTTCGATAATAATTATGACAGGTAACTGTAACTTCGATACTAATTATGGCAGGTTACTGTAATTTCGTTACTAATTATGACAAGTAACTGTAACATCGATACTAATTATGACAGGTAACTGTAACTTCGTTACTAATTATGACAAGAAACTGTAATTTCGATACAAATTATGGCAGGTAACTGTAACTTCGATACTAATTATGACAGGTAACAGTAACTTCGATACTAATTATGACAGAAAACAGTAACATCGATACTTATTATGACAGGTAACAGTAACTTCGATACTAATTATGGCAGGTAACTGTAACTTCGATACTAATTATGACAGGTAACTGTAACTCCGTTACAAATTATTGCAGGTAACTGTAACTTCGATACTATTTATGACAGGTAACAGTTACTTCGGTACTAATTATGACAAGTAACAGTAACTTCAATACTAATTATGACAAGTAACTGTAACTTCGAAACTAATTATGACAGGTAACTGTAACATCGTTACTTATTATGACTAGTAACTGTAATTTCGATACAAATTATGGCAGGTAACTGTAACTTCGATATTAATTATGACAGGTTACAGTAACCTCGATACTAATTATGACAAGTAAGTGTAACTTCGATACTAATTATGACGGGTAACTGTAACTTCGATACTAATTATGTCTAGTAACTCTAACTTCGTTACTAATTAGGACAAGTAACTGTAATTTTGATAAAAAATTATGGCAGGTAACTGTAACTTCGATACTAATTATGACAGGTAACAGTAACTTTGATACTATTTATGACAGGTAACCGTAACTTCGTTACTAATTATGTCAAGTAACTGTAATTTCGATACTAATTATGGCAGGTAACTGTAACATCGTTACAAATTATGAAAAAATAACTGTAATTTCGATAAAAATTATGGCAGGTAACTGTAACTTCGATACAAATTATGACAGGTAACAGTAACTTCGATACTAATTATAACAGGTAACAGTAACTTCATTACTAATTATGACAAGTAACTGTAATTTCGATACAAATTATGACAGGAAACTGTAACTTCGTTACTAATTATGACAAGTAACTGTAATTGTGATACAAATTATGTCAGGTAACAGTAACATCGATACTAATTAAGACAAGTAACAGTAACTTCGATACTAATTATGACAAGTAACTGTAACATCGAAACTAATTATGGCAGGTAACTGTAACATCGATAATAATTATGACAAGTAACTGTAATTTCGATACAAATTATGGCAGGTAACTGTAACTTCGATACTAATTATGACAGGTAACAGAAACTTCGATACTATTTATGACAAGTAACTCTAACTTCTTTACAAATTATGACAAGTAACTGTAATTTCGATACAAATTATGGCAGGGAACTGTAACTTCGTTACTAATTATGGCAGGTAACTGTAATTTCGAAACAAATTATGGCAGGTCACTGTAACTTCGATACTAATTATGACAAGTAACAGTAACTTCGATACTAATTATGACAAGTAACTGTAATTTCGATACTAATTATGGCTGGTAACTGTAACTTCGTTACTAATTATGAAAAGTAACTGTAAATTCGATACAAATTATGGCAGGTAGCTGTAACTTCGATACTAATGATGACAGAAAACAGTAACTTCGATACTTATTATGGCAGGTAACAGTAACTTCGATACTAATTATGGCAGGTAACTGTAAGTTCGATACTAATTATGACAGTTAACTGTAACTTCGTTACTAATTATGACAAGTAACTGTAATTTCGATACAAATTATGGCAGGTAACTGTATCTTCGATAATGATTATCACAGGTAACTGTAACTTCGATACTAATTATGACAAGTAACTCTAACTTCATTACAAATTATGACAAGTAACTGTAATTTCGATACAAATTATGGCAGGTAACTGTAACTTCGATGACATGTAACTGTAACTTCGATACTTATTAAGACAAGTAACTGTAATTTCGTTACAAATTATGGCAGGTAACTGTAACTTCGATACTTATTATGACAGGTAACAGTAACTTCGAAAGTAATGATGACAAGCAACAGTAACTTCGATACTAATTATGACAAGTAACTGTAATTTCGATACTAATTATGACAGGTAACTGTAATTTCGATACTTATTATGGCAGGTAACTGTAACTTCGATACTAATTATGACAGGTAACTGTAACTTCGATACTAATTATGACAAGTAACTGTTACTTCGTTACTAATTATGACAAGTAACTGTAATTTCGATACAAATTTTGGCAGGTAACTGTAACTTCGATATTAATTATGACAAGTAACTGTAACTTCGTTACTAATTATGACAAGTAACTGTAATTTCGATACAAATAATGGCAGGTAACTGTAACTTCGGTACTATTTATGACAGGTAAAAGTAACTTCAATACTAATTATGGCAGGTAACTGTTACTTCGCTACTAATTATGACAAGTAACTTTAATTTCGATACAAATTATGGCAGGTCACAGTAACTTCGATTCTAATTATGACAGGTAACTGTAACATCGATACTAGTTATGACAAGGAACTGTAATTTCGGTACAAATTTTGACAGGTAACAGTAACTTCGATACTAATTACGACAGGTAACTGTAACTTCCTTACTTATTATGACAGGTAACTGTAATTTTGATACAAATAATGACAGGTAACTGTAACTTCGGTACTAATTATGACAGGTAACTCTGACTTCATTACAAATTATGGCAAGTAACTGTAATTTCGATACAAATTATGGCAGGTAACTGTAACTTCAAGACTAATTATGACAGGTAACAGTAACTTCGATACTAATTATGACAAGTTACAGTTGCTTCGATACTAATTATGAAAAGTAACTGTAACTTCGAAACTAATTATGACCGGTAACTGTAACATCGTTACTAATTATGACAAGTAACTGTAATTTCGATACAAATTATGGCAGGTAACTGTAACTTCGATACTAATTATGACAGGTAACAGTAACATCGATACTAATTATGACAAGTAACTGTAACTTAGATACTTATTATGACAGGTAACAGTAACTTCGATACTAATTATGACAAGTAACTCTAACTTCATTACAAATTATGGCAAGTAACTGTAATTTCGATACAAATTCTGGCAGGTAACTGTAACTTCGTTACTAATTATGGCAGGTAACTGTAATTTCGATACAAATTATGGCCGGTAACAGTAACTTCGATACTAATTATGACAGGTAACTGTAACTCCGATACTAATTATGACAAGTAACTCTAACTTCGTTACTAATTATGACAAATAACTGTAATTTTGATAAAAAATTATGGCAGGTAATTGTAACTTCGATACTAATTATGACAGGTAACAGTAACTTCGATACTAATTATGACAGGTAACTGTAACTTCGTTACTAATTATGACAAGTAACTGTAATTTCGATACTAATTATGGCTGGTAACTGTAACTTCGTTACTAATTATGACAAGTAACTGTAAATTCGATACAAATTATGGCAGGTAGCTGTAACTTCGATACTAATGATGACAGAAAACAGTAACTTCGATACTTATTATGGCAGGTAACAGTAACTTCGATACTAATTATGGCAGGTAACTGTAAGTTCGATACTAATTATGACAGTTAACTGTAACTTCGTTACTAATTATGACAAGTAACTGTAATTTCGATACAAATTATGGCAGGTAACAGTAACTTCGATACTAATTATGACAGGTAACAGTAACTTCCATACTAATTATGACAAGTTACTGTAACTTCGATACTAATTATGACAGGTAACTGTAACTTCGTTACTAATTATGACAAGTAACTGTTATTTCGATACAAATTATGGCACGTAACTGTAATTTCGATACTAATTATGGCAGGTGACAGTAACTTCGATACTAATTATGACAAGTTACAGTAACTTCGCTACTAATTATGACAGAAAACAGTAACTTCGATACTTATTATGACAGGTAACAGTAACTTCGATACTAATTATGGCAGGTAACTGTAACTTCGATACTAATTATGACAGGTAACTGTAACTTCGTTACTAATTATGACAAGTAACTGTAATTTCGATACAAATTATGGCACGTAACTGTAATTAGATACTAATTATGACAGGTAACTGTAACTTCGATACTAATTATGACAAGTAACTCTAACTTCATTACAAATTAGACAAGTAACTGTAATTTCGATACAAATTATGGCAGGGAACTGTACCTTCGTTACTAATTATGGCAGGTAACTGTAATTTCGATACAAATTATGGCAGGTAACAGTAACTTCGATAATAATTATGACAGGTAACTGTAACTTCGATACTAATTATGGCAGGTAACTGTAATTCCGATAATAATTATGGCACGTAACTGTAATTACGATAATAAGTATGACAGGTAACTGTAACTTCGTTACTAATTATGGCAGGTTACTGTAATTTCGTTACTAATTATGACAAGTAACTGTAACATCGATACTAATTATGACAGGTAACTGTAACTTCGTTACTAATTATGACAAGAAACTGTAATTTCGATACAAATTATGGCAGGTAACTGTAACTTCGATACTAATTATGACAGGTAACAGTAACTTCGATACTAATTATGACAGAAAACAGTAACTTCGATACTTATTATGACAGGTAACAGTAACTTCGATACTAATTATGGCAGGTAACTGTAACTTCGATACTAATTATGACAGGTAACTGTAACTCCGTTACAAATTATTGCAGGTAACTGTAACTTCGATACTATTTATGACAGGTAACAGTTACTTCGGTACTAATTATGACAAGTAACAGTAACTTCAATACTAATTATGACAAGTAACTGTAACTTCGAAACTAATTATGACAGGTAACTGTAACATCGTTACTTATTATGACTAGTAACTGTAATTTCGATACAAATTATGGCAGGTAACTGTAACTTCGATATTAATTATGACAGGTTACAGTAACCTCGATACTAATTATGACAAGTAAGTGTAACTTCGATACTAATTATGACGGGTAACTGTAACTTCGATACTAATTATGTCTAGTAACTCTAACTTCGTTACTAATTAGGACAAGTAACTGTAATTTTGATAAAAAATTATGGCAGGTAACTGTAACTTCGATACTAATTATGACAGGTAACAGTAACTTCGATACTATTTATGACAGGTAACAGTAACTTCGTAACTAATTATGTCAAGTAACTGTAATTTCGATACTAATTATGGCAGGTAACTGTAACATCGTTAAAAATTATGAAAAATAACTGTAATTTCGATAAAAATTATGGCAGGTAACTGTAACTTCGATACAAATTATGACAGGTAACAGTAACTTCGATACTAATTATAACAGGTAACAGTAACTTCATTACTAATTATGACAAGTAACTGTAATTTCGATACAAATTATGACAGGAAACTGTAACTTCGTTACTAATTATGACAAGTAACTGTAATTGTGATACAAATTATGTCAGGTAACAGTAACATCGATACTAATTAAGACAAGTAACAGTAACTTCGATACTAATTATGACAAGTAACTGTAACATCGAAACTAATTATGGCAGGTAACTGTAACATCGATAATAATTATGACAAGTAACTGTAATTTCGATACAAATTATGGCAGGTAACTGTAACTTCGATACTAATTATGACAGGTAACAGAAACTTCGATACTATTTATGACAAGTAACTCTAACTTCTTTACAAATTATGACAAGTAACTGTAATTTCGATACAAATTATGGCAGGGAACTGTAACTTCGTTACTAATTATGGCAGGTAACTGTAATATCGAAACAAATTATGGCAGGTCACTGTAACTTCGATACTAATTATGACAAGTAACAGTAACTTCGATACTAATTATGACAAGTAACTGTAATTTCGATACTAATTATGGCTGGTAACTGTAACTTCGTTACTAATTATGAAAAGTAACTGTAAATTCGATACAAATTATGGCAGGTAGCTGTAACTTCGATACTAATGATGACAGAAAACAGTAACTTCGATACTTATTATGGCAGGTAACAGTAACTTCGATACTAATTATGGCAGGTAACTGTAAGTTCGATACTAATTATGACAGTTAACTGTAACTTCGTTACTAATTATGACAAGTAACTGTAATTTCGATACAAATTATGGCAGGTAACTGTATCTTCGATAATGATTATCACAGGTAACTGTAACTTCGATACTAATTATGACAAGTAACTCTAACTTCATTACAAATTATGACAAGTAACTGTAATTTCGATACAAATTATGGCAGGTAACTGTAACTTCGATGACATGTAACTGTAACTTCGATACTTATTAAGACAAGTAACTGTAATTTCGTTACAAATTATGGCAGGTAACTGTAACTTCGATACTTATTATGACAGGTAACAGTAACTTCGAAAGTAATGATGACAAGCAACAGTAACTTCGATACTAATTATGACAAGTAACTGTAATTTCGATACTAATTATGACAGGTAACTGTAATTTCGATACTTATTATGGCAGGTAACTGTAACTTCGATACTAATTATGACAGGTAACTGTAACTTCGATACTAATTATGACAAGTAACTGTTACTTCGTTACTAATTATGACAAGTAACTGTAATTTCGATACAAATTTTGGCAGGTAACTGTAACTTCGATATTAATTATGACAAGTAACTGTAACTTCGTTACTAATTATGACAAGTAACTGTAATTTCGATACAAATAATGGCAGGTAACTGTAACTTCGGTACTATTTATGACAGGTAAAAGTAACTTCAATACTAATTATGGCAGGTAACTGTTACTTCGCTACTAATTATGACAAGTAACTTTAATTTCGATACAAATTATGGCAGGTCACAGTAACTTCGATTCTAATTATGACAGGTAACTGTAACATCGATACTAGTTATGACAAGGAACTGTAATTTCGGTACAAATTTTGACAGGTAACAGTAACTTCGATACTAATTACGACAGGTAACTGTAACTTCCTTACTTATTATGACAGGTAACTGTAATTTTGATACAAATAATGACAGGTAACTGTAACTTCGGTACTAATTATGACAGGTAACTCTGACTTCATTACAAATTATGGCAAGTAACTGTAATTTCGATACAAATTATGGCAGGTAACTGTAACTTCAAGACTAATTATGACAGGTAACAGTAACTTCGATACTAATTATGACAAGTTACAGTTGCTTCGATACTAATTATGAAAAGTAACTGTAACTTCGAAACTAATTATGACCGGTAACTGTAACATCGTTACTAATTATGACAAGTAACTGTAATTTCGATACAAATTATGGCAGGTAACTGTAACTTCGATACTAATTATGACAGGTAACAGTAACATCGATACTAATTATGACAAGTAACTGTAACTTAGATACTTATTATGACAGGTAACAGTAACTTCGATACTAATTATGACAAGTAACTCTAACTTCATTACAAATTATGGCAAGTAACTGTAATTTCGATACAAATTCTGGCAGGTAACTGTAACTTCGTTACTAATTATGGCAGGTAACTGTAATTTCGATACAAATTATGGCCGGTAACAGTAACTTCGATACTAATTATGACAGGTAACTGTAACTCCGATACTAATTATGACAAGTAACTCTAACTTCGTTACTAATTATGACAAATAACTGTAATTTTGATAAAAAATTATGGCAGGTAATTGTAACTTCGATACTAATTATGACAGGTAACAGTAACTTCGATACTAATTATGACAGGTAACTGTAACTTCGTTACTAATTATGACAAGTAACTGTAATTTCGATACTAATTATGGCTGGTAACTGTAACTTCGTTACTAATTATGACAAGTAACTGTAAATTCGATACAAATTATGGCAGGTAGCTGTAACTTCGATACTAATGATGACAGAAAACAGTAACTTCGATACTTATTATGGCAGGTAACAGTAACTTCGATACTAATTATGGCAGGTAACTGTAAGTTCGATACTAATTATGACAGTTAACTGTAACTTCGTTACTAATTATGACAAGTAACTGTAATTTCGATACAAATTATGGCAGGTAACAGTAACTTCGATACTAATTATGACAGGTAACAGTAACTTCCATACTAATTATGACAAGTTACTGTAACTTCGATACTAATTATGACAGGTAACTGTAACTTCGTTACTAATTATGACAAGTAACTGTTATTTCGATACAAATTATGGCACGTAACTGTAATTTCGATACTAATTATGGCAGGTGACAGTAACTTCGATACTAATTATGACAAGTTACAGTAACTTCGCTACTAATTATGACAGAAAACAGTAACTTCGATACTTATTATGACAGGTAACAGTAACTTCGATACTAATTATGGCAGGTAACTGTAACTTCGATACTAATTATGACAGGTAACTGTAACTTCGTTACTAATTATGACAAGTAACTGTAATTTCGATACAAATTATGGCACGTAACTGTAATTAGATACTAATTATGACAGGTAACTGTAACTTCGATACTAATTATGACAAGTAACTCTAACTTCATTACAAATTAGACAAGTAACTGTAATTTCGATACAAATTATGGCAGGGAACTGTACCTTCGTTACTAATTATGGCAGGTAACTGTAATTTCGATACAAATTATGGCAGGTAACAGTAACTTCGATAATAATTATGACAGGTAACTGTAACTTCGATACTAATTATGGCAGGTAACTGTAATTCCGATAATAATTATGGCACGTAACTGTAATTACGATAATAAGTATGACAGGTAACTGTAACTTCGTTACTAATTATGGCAGGTTACTGTAATTTCGTTACTAATTATGACAAGTAACTGTAACATCGATACTAATTATGACAGGTAACTGTAACTTCGTTACTAATTATGACAAGAAACTGTAATTTCGATACAAATTATGGCAGGTAACTGTAACTTCGATACTAATTATGACAGGTAACAGTAACTTCGATACTAATTATGACAGAAAACAGTAACTTCGATACTTATTATGACAGGTAACAGTAACTTCGATACTAATTATGGCAGGTAACTGTAACTTCGATACTAATTATGACAGGTAACTGTAACTCCGTTACAAATTATTGCAGGTAACTGTAACTTCGATACTATTTATGACAGGTAACAGTTACTTCGGTACTAATTATGACAAGTAACAGTAACTTCAATACTAATTATGACAAGTAACTGTAACTTCGAAACTAATTATGACAGGTAACTGTAACATCGTTACTTATTATGACTAGTAACTGTAATTTCGATACAAATTATGGCAGGTAACTGTAACTTCGATATTAATTATGACAGGTTACAGTAACCTCGATACTAATTATGACAAGTAAGTGTAACTTCGATACTAATTATGACGGGTAACTGTAACTTCGATACTAATTATGTCTAGTAACTCTAACTTCGTTACTAATTAGGACAAGTAACTGTAATTTTGATAAAAAATTATGGCAGGTAACTGTAACTTCGATACTAATTATGACAGGTAACAATAACTTCGATACTATTTATGACAGGTAACAGTAACTTCGTAACTAATTATGTCAAGTAACTGTAATTTCGATACTAATTATGGCAGGTAACTGTAACATCGTTAAAAATTATGAAAAATAACTGTAATTTCGATAAAAATTATGGCAGGTAACTGTAACTTCGATACAAATTATGACAGGTAACAGTAACTTCGATACTAATTATGACAGGTAACAGTAACTTCATTACTAATTATGACAAGTAACTGTAATTTCGATACAAATTATGACAGGAAACTGTAACTTCGTTACTAATTATGACTAGTAACTGTAATTGTGATACAAATTATGTCAGGTAACAGTAACATCGATACTAATTATGACAGGTAACTGTAACTTCGATACTTATTATGACAAGTAACTGTAATTTCGATACAAATTATGGCATGTAACAGTAACTTCGATACTAATTATGACAGGTAACAGTATCTTCGATACTAATTATGACAAGTAACAGTAACTTCGATACTAATTATGACAAGTAACTGGAATATCGATACAAATTTTGGCAGGTAACTGTAACTTCGTTACTAATTATGACAAGTAACTGTAATTTCGATACAAATAATGGCAGGAAACTGTAACTTCGATACTAATTATGACAGATAACTGTATCTTCGATTCTAATTATGACAGGTAACTGTAACTTCGATACTAATTATGACAAGTAACTGTAATTTCGATACAAATTATGGCAGGTAACTGTAACTTCGATATTAATTATGACAAGTAACTGTAACATCGTTACTAATTATGACAAGTAACTGTAATTTCGATACAAATAATGGCAGGTAACTGTAACTTCGATACTAATTATGACAGGTAACAGTAACTTCGATACTAATTATGACAGGTAACTGTAAATTCGCTACTAATTATGACAAGTAACTGTAATTTCGATACAAATTATGACAGGTAACTGTAACTTCGTTACTAATTATGACAAGTAACTGTAATTTCGATACAAATTATGGTAGGTAACAGTAACTTCGATACTAATTATGACAGGTAACTGTAACTTCGATACTAATTATGACAAGGAACTGTAATTTCGATACAAATTATGACAGGTAACAGTAACTACGTTACTAATTATGGCAAGTAACTGTAATTTCGATACAAATTATGCCAGGTAACAGTAACTTCGATACTAATTATGACAGGTAACTGTAACTTCTATACTAATTATGACAGGTAACTGTAACTTCGTTACTAATTATGACAAGTAACTGTACCTTCGATACAAATGATGGCAGGTAACTGTAACGTCGATACTAATTATGACAGGTAACAGTAACTTCGTTACTAATTATGACAGAAAACAGTTACTTCGATACTAATTATGGCAGGTACCAGTATCTTCGATACTAATTATGGCAGGCAACTGTAACTTCGATACTAATGATGACAGTTAACTGTAACTTCGTTACTAATTATGACAAGTAACTGTAATTTCGATACAAATTATGGCAGGAAACTGTAACTTCGATACTAATTATGACAGGTAACAGTAACTTCGATACTAATTATGACAAGTAACTGTAACTTCGATACTAATTATGAAAAGTAACTGTAATTTCGATACAAATTATGGCAGGTAACTGTAACTTCGATACTAATTATGACAGGCAACAGTATCTTCAATACTAATGATGACAGAAAACAGTAACTTCGATACTAATTATGGCAGGTAACAGTAACATCGATACTAATTATGCCAGGTAACTGTAACTTCGATACTAATTATGACAGTTAACTGTAACTTCGCTACTAATTATGACAAGTAACTGTAATTTCGATACTAAAAATGGCAGGTAACTGTAACTTCGATACTTATTATAACAGGTAACTATAATTTCGATACAAATTATAACAGGAACAGTAACTTCGATACTTAATATGACAGGTAACAGTAACTTCGATACTAATTATGACAAGTAACTGTAACTTCGATACTAATTATGACAGGTAACTGTAACTTCGATACTAATTATGACAAGTAACTCTAACTTCATTACAAATTATGACAAGTAACTGTAATTTCGATACAAATTATGGCAGGTAAATGTAACTTCGTTACTAATTATGGCAGGTAACTGTAATTTCGATACAAATTATGGCAGGTAAGAGTAACTCCGATACTAATTATGACAAGTAACTGTAATTTTGATAAAAAATTAAAGCAGGTAATTGTAACTTCGATACCAATTATGACAGGTAACAGTAACTTCGATACTAATTATGACAGGTAACTGTAACTTCGTTACTAATTATGACAAGTAAATGTAATTTCGATACTAATTATGGCTGGTAACTGTAACTTCGTTACTAATTATGACAAGTAACTGTAAATTCGATACAAATTATGGCAGGTAACTGTAACTTCGATACTAATGATGACAGAAAACAGTAACTTCGATACTAATTATGGCAGGTAACTGTAAGTTCGATAATAATTATGACAGTTAACTGTAACTTCGTTACTAATTATGATAAGTAACTGTAATTTCGATACAAATAATGGCAGGTAACAAAAACTTCGATACTAATTATGACAGGTAACAGTAACTTCGATACTAATTATGACAAGTTACTGTAACTTAGATACTAATTATGACAGGTAACTGTAACTTCGTTACTAATTATGACAAGTAACTGTAATTTCGATACAAATTATGGTAGGTAACAGTAACTTCGATACTAATTATGACAGGTAACCGTAACTTCGATACTAATTATGACAAGGAACTGTAATTTCGATACAAATTATGACAGGTAACAGTAACTTCATTACTAATTATGGCAAGTAACTGTAATTTCGTTACAAATTATGCCAGGTAACAGTAACTTCGATACTAATTATGACAGGTAACTGTAACTTCTGTACTAATTATGACAGGTAACTGTAACTTCGTTACTAATTATGACAAGTAACTGTACCTTCGATACAAATGATGGCGGGTAACTGTAACTTCGATACTAATTATGACAGGTAACAGTAACTTCGATACTAATTATGACAGAAAACAGTAACTTCGATACTAATTATGGCAGGTAACTGTAACTTCGATACTTATGATGACAGTTAACTCTAACTTCGTTACTAATTATGACAAGTAACTGTAATTTCGATACAAATTATGGCAGGAAACTGTAACTTCGATACTAATTATGACAGGTAACAGTAACTTCGATACTAATTATGACAAGTAACTGTAACTTCGATACTAATTATGGAGGAAAACAGTAACTTCGATACTTATTAAGACAGGTAACAGTAACTTCGATACTAATTATGGCATGTAACTGTAACTTCGATACTAATTATGACAGGTAACTGTAAATCCGTTACAAATTATTGCAGGTAACTGTAACTTCGATACTATTTATGACAGGTAACAGTTACTTCGATACTAATTATGACAAGTAACAGTAACATCAATACTAATTATGACAAGTAACTGTAACTTCGAAACTAATTATGACAGGTAACTGTAACATCGTTACTTATTATGACTAGTAACTGTAATTTCGATACAAGTTATGGCAGGTAACTGTAACTTCGATATTAATTATGACAGGTTACAGTAACCTCGATACTAATTATGACCAGTAAGTGTAACTTCGATACTAATTATGACGGGTAACTGTAACTTCGATACTAATTATGTCTAGTAACTCTAACTTCGTTACTAATTAGGACAAGTAACTGTAATTTTGATAAAAAATTATGGCAGGTAACTGTAACTTCGATACTAATTATGACAGGTAACAGTAACTTCGATACTATTTATGACAGGTAACAGTAACTTCATTACTAATTATGACAAGTAACTGTAATTTCGATACAAATTATGACAGGAAACTGTAACTTCGTTACTAATTATGACAAGTAACTGTAATTGTGATACAAATTATGTCAGGTAACAGTAACATCGATACTAATTATGACAGGTAACTGTAACTTCGATACTTATTATGACAAGTAACTGTAATTTCGATACAAATTATGGCATGTAACTGTAACTTCGATACTAATTATGACAGGTAACAGTATCTTCGATAGTAATTATGACAAGTAACAGTAACTTGGATACTAATTATGACAGGTAACTGTAACTTCGATACTAATTAAGACAGGTAGCTGTAACTTCGATACTAATTATGACAGGTAACTGTAACTTCGATACAAATTATGAAAAGTAACTGTAACTTCGTTACTAATTATGACAAGTAACTGGAATATCGATACAAATTTTGGCAGGTAACTGTAACTTCGTTACTAATTATGACAAGTAACTGTAATTTCGATACAAATAATGGCAGGAAACTGTAACTTCGATACTAATTATGACAGATAACTGTATCTTCGATTCTAATTATGACAGGTAACTGTAACTTCGATACTAATTATGTCAAGTAACTGTAATTTCGGTACAAATTATGACAGGTAACTGTAACTTCGATATAAATTATGACAAGTAACTGTAACATCGTTACTAATTATGACAAGTAACTGTAATTTCGATACAAATAATGGCAGGTAACTGTAACATAGATACTAATTATGACAGGTAACAGTAACTTCGATACTAATTATGACAGGTAACTGTAACTTCGCTACTAATTATGACAAGTAACTGTAATTTCGATACAAATTATGACAGGTAACTGTAACTTCGTTACTAATTATGACAAGTAACTGTAATTTCGATACAAATTATGGTAGGTAACAGTAACTTCGATACTAATTATGACAGGTAACTGTAACTTCGATACTAATTATGACAAGGAACTGTAATTTCGATACAAATTATGACAGGTAACAGTAACTTCGTTACTAATTATGGCAAGTAACAGTAATTTCGATACAAATTATGCCATGTAACAGTAACATCGATACTAATTATGACAGGTAACTGTAACTTCTAAACTAATTATGACAGGTAACTTTAACTTCGTTACTAATTATGACAAGTAACTGTACCTTCGATACAAATGATGGCAGGTAACTGTAACTTCGATACTAATTATGACAGGTGACAGTAACTTCGATACTAATTATGACAGAAAACAGTAACTTCGATACTAATTATGGCAGGTACCAGTATCTTCGATACTAATTATGGCAGGCAAATGTAACTTCGATACTAATGATGACAGTTAACTGTAACTTCGTTACTAATTATGACAAGTAACTGTAATTTCGATACAAATTATGGCAGGAAACTGTAACTTCGATACTAATTATGACAGGTAACAGTAACTTCGATACTAATTATGACAAGTAACTGTAACTTCGATACTAATTATGACAAGTAACTGTAATTTCGAAACAAATTATGGCAGGTAACTGTAACTTCGATACTAATTATGACAGGTAACAGTATCTTCAATACTAATGATGACAGAAAACAGTAACTTCGATAGTAATTATGGCAGGTAACAGTAACATCGATACTAATTATGTCAGGTTACTGTAACTTCGATACTAATTATGACAGTTAACTGTAACTTCGGTACTAATTATGACAAGTAACTGTAATTTCGATACAAATAATGGCAGGTAACTGTAACTTCGATACTTATTATGACAGGTAACTATAATTTCGATACAAATTATAACAGGAACAGTAACTTCGATACTTAATATGACAGGTAACAGTAACTTCGATACTAATTATGACAAGTAACAGTAACGTCGATACTAATTATGACAGGTAACTGTAACTTCGATACTAATTATGACAAGTAACTCTAACTTCATTACAAATTATGACAAGTAACTGTAATTTCGATACAAATTATGGCAGGTAAATGTAACTTCGTTACTAATTATGGCAGGTAACTGTAATTTCGATACAAATTATGGCAGGTAAGAGTAACTCCGATACTAATTATGACAAGTAACTCTAACTTCGTTACTAATTATGACAAATAACTGTAATTTTGATAAAAAATTAAAGCAGGTAATTGTAACTTCGATACTAATTATGACAGGTAACAGTAACTTCGATACTAATTATGACAGGTAACTGTAACTTCGTTACTAATTATGACAAGTAACTGTAATTTCGATACTAATTATGGCTGGTAACTGTAACTTCGTTACTAATTAAGACAAGTAACTGCAAATTCGATACAAATTATGGCAGGTAACTGTAACTTCGATACTAATGATGACAGAAAACAGTAACTTCGATACTAATTATGGCAGGTAACAGTAACTTCGATACTTATTATGGCAGGTAACTGTAAGTTCGATACTAATTATGACAGTTAACTGTAACTTCGTTACTAATTATGATAAGTAACTGTAATT
Source organism: Meconema thalassinum (assembly GCA_946902985.2). Lineage (NCBI taxonomy): Eukaryota > Metazoa > Arthropoda > Insecta > Orthoptera > Tettigoniidae > Meconema > Meconema thalassinum. The sequence continues at coordinate 1,173,896,006 of OX336388.2, read as the reverse complement.
TCGATACAAATTATGGCAGGTAACAAAAACTTCGATACTAATTATGACAGGTAACAGTAACTTCGATACTAATTATGACAAGTTACTGTAACTTAGATACTAATTATGACAGGTAACTGTATCTTCGTTACTAATTATGACAAGTAACTGTAATTTCGATACAAATTATGGTAGGTAACAGTAACTTCGATACTAATTATGACAGGTAACTGTAACTTCGATACTAATTATGACAAGGAACTGTAATTTCGATACAAATTATGACAGGTAACAGTAACTTCGTTACTAATTATGGCAAGTAACTGTAATTTCGATACAAATTATGCCAGGTAACAGTTACTTCGATACTAATTATGGCAGGTAACTGTAACTTCTGTACTAATTATGACAGGTAACTGTAACTTCGTTACTAATTATGACAAGTAACTGTACCTTCGATACAAATGATGGCGGGTAACTGTAACTTCGATACTAATTATGACAGGTAACAGTAACTTCGATACTAATTATGACAGAAAACAGTAACTTCGATACTAATTATGGCAGGTAACTGTAACTTCGATACTAATGATGACAGTTAACTGTAACTTCGTTACTAATTATGACAAGTAACTGTAATTTCGATACAAATTATAGCAGGAAACTGTAACTTCGATACTAATTATGACAGGTAACAGTATCTTCGATACTAATTATGACAAGTAACTGTAACTTCGATACTTATTATGACTGAAAACAGTAACTTCGATACTTATTATGACAGGTAACAGTAACTTCGATACTAATTATGGCATGTAACTGTAACTTCGATACTAATTATGAGAGGTAACTGTAACTCCGTTACAAATTATTGCAGGTAACTGTAACTTCGATACTATTTATGACAGGTAACAGTTACTTCGATACTAATTATGACAAGTAACAGTAACTTCAATACTAATTATGACAAGTAACTGTAACTTCGAAACTAATTATGACAGGTAACTGTAACATCGTTACTTATTATGACTAGTAACTGTAATTTCGATACAAGTTATGGCAGGTAACTGTAACTTCGATATTAATTATGACAGGTTACAGTAACCTCGATACTAATTATGACAAGTAAGTGTAACTTCGATACTAATTATGACGGGTAACTGTAACTTCGATACTAATTATGTCTAGTAACTCTAACTTCGTTACTAATTAGGACAAGTAACTGTAATTTTGATAAAAAATTATGGCAGGTAACTGTAACTTCGATACTAATTATGACAGGTAACAGTAACTTCGATACTATTTATGACAGGTAACTGTAACTTCGTTACTAATTATGTCAAGTAACTGTAATTTCGATACTAATTATGGCAGGTAACTGTAACATCGTTACAAATTAAGAAAAATAACTGTAATTTCGATACAAATTATGGCAGGTAACTGTAACTTCGATACAAATTATGACAGGTAACAGTAACTTCGATACTAATTATGACAGGTAACAGTAACTTCATTACTAATTATGACAAGTAACTGTAATTTCGATACAAATTATGACAGGAAACTGTAACTTCGTTACTAATTATGACAAGTAACTGTAATTGTGATACAAATTATGTCAGGTAACAGTAACATCGATACTAATTATGACAGGTAACTGTAACTTCGATACTTATTATGACAAGTAACTGTAATTTCGATACAAATTATGGCATGTAACTGTAACTTCGATACTAATTATGACAGGTAACAGTATCTTCGATAGTAATTATGACAAGTAACAGTAATTTCGATACTAATTATGACAGGTAACTGTAACTTCGATACTAATTATGACAGGTAGCTGTAACTTCGATACTAATTATGACAGGTAACTGTAACTTCGATACTAATTATGAAAAGTAACTGTAACTTCGTTACTAATTATGACAAGTAACTGGAATATCGATACAAATTTTGGCAGGTAACTGTAACTTCGTTACTAATTATGACAAGTAACTGTAATTTCGATACAAATAATGGCAGGAAACTGTAACTTCGATACTAATTATGACAGATAACTGTATCTTCGATTCTAATTATGACAGGTAACTGTAACTTCGATACTAATTATGACAAGTAACTGTAATTTCGATACAAATTATGGCAGGTAACTGTAACTTCGATATTAATTATGACAAGTAACTGTAACATCGTTACTAATTATGACAAGTAACTGTAATTTCGATACAAATAATGGCAGGTAACTGTAACTTCGATACTAATTATGACAGGTAACAGTAACTTCGATACTAATTATGACAGGTAACTGTAAATTCGCTACTAATTATGACAAGTAACTGTAATTTCGATACAAATTATGACAGGTAACTGTAACTTCGTTACTAATTATGACAAGTAACTGTAATTTCGATACAAATTATGGTAGGTAACAGTAACTTCGATACTAATTATGACAGGTAACTGTAACTTCGATACTAATTATGACAAGGAACTGTAATTTCGATACAAATTATGACAGGTAACAGTAACTTCGTTACTAATTATGGCAAGTAACTGTAATTTCGATACAAATTATGCCAGGTAACAGTAACTTCGATACTAATTATGACAGGTAACTGTAACTTCTATACTAATTATGACAGGTAACTGTAACTTCGTTACTAATTATGACAAGTAACTGTACCTTCGATACAAATGATGGCAGGTAACTGTAACTTCGATACTAATTATGACAGGTAACAGTAACTTCGTTACTAATTATGACAGAAAACAGTTACTTCGATACTAATTATGGCAGGTACCAGTATCTTCGATACTAATTATGGCAGGCAACTGTAACTTCGATACTAATGATGACAGTTAACTGTAACTTCGTTACTAATTATGACAAGTAACTGTAATTTCGATACAAATTATGGCAGGAAACTGTAACTTCGATACTAATTATGACAGGTAACAGTAACTTCGATACTAATTATGACAAGTAACTGTAACTTCGATACTAATTATGAAAAGTAACTGTAATTTCGATACAAATTATGGCAGGTAACTGTAACTTCGATACTAATTATGACAGGCAACAGTATCTTCAATACTAATGATGACAGAAAACAGTAACTTCGATACTAATTATGGCAGGTAACAGTAACATCGATACTAATTATGCCAGGTAACTGTAACTTCGATACTAATTATGACAGTTAACTGTAACTTCGCTACTAATTATGACAAGTAACTGTAATTTCGATACTAAAAATGGCAGGTAACTGTAACTTCGATACTTATTATAACAGGTAACTATAATTTCGATACAAATTATAACAGGAACAGTAACTTCGATACTTAATATGACAGGTAACAGTAACTTCGATACTAATTATGACAAGTAACTGTAACTTCGATACTAATTATGACAGGTAACTGTAACTTCGATACTAATTATGACAAGTAACTCTAACTTCATTACAAATTATGACAAGTAACTGTAATTTCGATACAAATTATGGCAGGTAAATGTAACTTCGTTACTAATTATGGCAGGTAACTGTAATTTCGATACAAATTATGGCAGGTAAGAGTAACTCCGATACTAATTATGACAAGTAACTGTAATTTTGATAAAAAATTAAAGCAGGTAATTGTAACTTCGATACCAATTATGACAGGTAACAGTAACTTCGATACTAATTATGACAGGTAACTGTAACTTCGTTACTAATTATGACAAGTAAATGTAATTTCGATACTAATTATGGCTGGTAACTGTAACTTCGTTACTAATTATGACAAGTAACTGTAAATTCGATACAAATTATGGCAGGTAACTGTAACTTCGATACTAATGATGACAGAAAACAGTAACTTCGATACTAATTATGGCAGGTAACTGTAAGTTCGATAATAATTATGACAGTTAACTGTAACTTCGTTACTAATTATGATAAGTAACTGTAATTTCGATACAAATAATGGCAGGTAACAAAAACTTCGATACTAATTATGACAGGTAACAGTAACTTCGATACTAATTATGACAAGTAACTCTAACTTCATTACAAATTATGGCAAGTAACTGTAATTTCGATACAAATTCTGGCAGGTAACTGTAACTTCGTTACTAATTATGGCAGGTAACTGTAATTTCGATACAAATTATGGCCGGTAACAGTAACTTCGATACTAATTATGACAGGTAACTGTAACTCCGATACTAATTATGACAAGTAACTCTAACTTCGTTACTAATTATGACAAATAACTGTAATTTTGATAAAAAATTATGGCAGGTAATTGTAACATCGATACTAATTATGACAGGTAACAGTAACTTCGATACTAATTATGACAGGTAACTATAACTTCGTTACTAATTATGACAAGTAACTGTAATTTCGATACTAATTATGGCTGGTAACTGTAACTTCGTTACTAATTATGACAAGTAACTGTAAATTCGATACAAATTATGGCAGGTAGCTGTAACTTCGATACTAATGATGACAGAAAACAGTAACTTCGATACTTATTATGGCAGGTAACAGTAACTTCGATACTAATTATGGCAGGTAACTGTAAGTTCGATACTAATTATGACAGTTAACTGTAACTTCGTTACTAATTATGACAAGTAACTGTAATTTCGATACAAATTATGGCAGGTAACAGTAACTTCGATACTAATTATGACAGGTAACAGTAACTTCCATACTAATTATGACAAGTTACTGTAACTTCGATACTAATTATGACAGGTAACTGTAACTTCGTTACTAATTATGACAAGTAACTGTTATTTCGATACAAATTATGGCACGTAACTGTAATTTCGATACTAATTATGGCAGGTGACAGTAACTTCGATACTAATTATGACAAGTTACAGTAACTTCGCTACTAATTATGACAGAAAACAGTAACTTCGATACTTATTATGACAGGTAACAGTAACTTCGATACTAATTATGGCAGGTAACTGTAACTTCGATACTAATTATGACAGGTAACTGTAACTTCGTTACTAATTATGACAAGTAACTGTAATTTCGATACAAATTATGGCACGTAACTGTAATTTGATACTAATTATGACAGGTAACTGTAACTTCGATACTAATTATGACAAGTAACTCTAACTTCATTACAAATTATGACAAGTAACTGTAATTTCGATACAAATTATGGCAGGGAACTGTACCTTCGTTACTAATTATGGCAGGTAACTGTAATTTCGATACAAATTATGGCAGGTAACAGTAACTTCGATAATAATTATGACAGGTAACTGTAACTTCGATACTAATTATGGCAGGTTACTGTAATTTCGTTACTAATTATGACAAGTAACTGTAACATCGATACTAATTATGACAGGTAACTGTAACTTCGTTACTAATTATGACAAGAAACTGTAATTTCGATACAAATTATGGCAGGTAACTGTAACTTCGATACTAATTATGACAGGTAACAGTAACTTCGATACTAATTATGACAGAAAACAGTAACATCGATACTTATTATGACAGGTAACAGTAACTTCGATACTAATTATGGCAGGTAACTGTAACTTCGATACTAATTATGACAGGTAACTGTAACTCCGTTACAAATTATTGCAGGTAACTGTAACTTCGATACTATTTATGACAGGTAACAGTTACTTCGGTACTAATTATGACAAGTAACAGTAACTTCAATACTAATTATGACAAGTAACTGTAACTTCGAAACTAATTATGACAGGTAACTGTAACATCGTTACTTATTATGACTAGTAACTGTAATTTCGATACAAATTATGGCAGGTAACTGTAACTTCGATATTAATTATGACAGGTTACAGTAACCTCGATACTAATTATGACAAGTAAGTGTAACTTCGATACTAATTATGACGGGTAACTGTAACTTCGATACTAATTATGTCTAGTAACTCTAACTTCGTTACTAATTAGGACAAGTAACTGTAATTTTGATAAAAAATTATGGCAGGTAACTGTAACTTCGATACTAATTATGACAGGTAACAGTAACTTTGATACTATTTATGACAGGTAACCGTAACTTCGTTACTAATTATGTCAAGTAACTGTAATTTCGATACTAATTATGGCAGGTAACTGTAACATCGTTACAAATTATGAAAAAATAACTGTAATTTCGATAAAAATTATGGCAGGTAACTGTAACTTCGATACAAATTATGACAGGTAACAGTAACTTCGATACTAATTATAACAGGTAACAGTAACTTCATTACTAATTATGACAAGTAACTGTAATTTCGATACAAATTATGACAGGAAACTGTAACTTCGTTACTAATTATGACAAGTAACTGTAATTGTGATACAAATTATGTCAGGTAACAGTAACATCGATACTAATTAAGACAAGTAACAGTAACTTCGATACTAATTATGACAAGTAACTGTAACATCGAAACTAATTATGGCAGGTAACTGTAACATCGATAATAATTATGACAAGTAACTGTAATTTCGATACAAATTATGGCAGGTAACTGTAACTTCGATACTAATTATGACAGGTAACAGAAACTTCGATACTATTTATGACAAGTAACTCTAACTTCTTTACAAATTATGACAAGTAACTGTAATTTCGATACAAATTATGGCAGGGAACTGTAACTTCGTTACTAATTATGGCAGGTAACTGTAATTTCGAAACAAATTATGGCAGGTCACTGTAACTTCGATACTAATTATGACAAGTAACAGTAACTTCGATACTAATTATGACAAGTAACTGTAATTTCGATACTAATTATGGCTGGTAACTGTAACTTCGTTACTAATTATGAAAAGTAACTGTAAATTCGATACAAATTATGGCAGGTAGCTGTAACTTCGATACTAATGATGACAGAAAACAGTAACTTCGATACTTATTATGGCAGGTAACAGTAACTTCGATACTAATTATGGCAGGTAACTGTAAGTTCGATACTAATTATGACAGTTAACTGTAACTTCGTTACTAATTATGACAAGTAACTGTAATTTCGATACAAATTATGGCAGGTAACTGTATCTTCGATAATGATTATCACAGGTAACTGTAACTTCGATACTAATTATGACAAGTAACTCTAACTTCATTACAAATTATGACAAGTAACTGTAATTTCGATACAAATTATGGCAGGTAACTGTAACTTCGATGACATGTAACTGTAACTTCGATACTTATTAAGACAAGTAACTGTAATTTCGTTACAAATTATGGCAGGTAACTGTAACTTCGATACTTATTATGACAGGTAACAGTAACTTCGAAAGTAATGATGACAAGCAACAGTAACTTCGATACTAATTATGACAAGTAACTGTAATTTCGATACTAATTATGACAGGTAACTGTAATTTCGATACTTATTATGGCAGGTAACTGTAACTTCGATACTAATTATGACAGGTAACTGTAACTTCGATACTAATTATGACAAGTAACTGTTACTTCGTTACTAATTATGACAAGTAACTGTAATTTCGATACAAATTTTGGCAGGTAACTGTAACTTCGATATTAATTATGACAAGTAACTGTAACTTCGTTACTAATTATGACAAGTAACTGTAATTTCGATACAAATAATGGCAGGTAACTGTAACTTCGGTACTATTTATGACAGGTAAAAGTAACTTCAATACTAATTATGGCAGGTAACTGTTACTTCGCTACTAATTATGACAAGTAACTTTAATTTCGATACAAATTATGGCAGGTCACAGTAACTTCGATTCTAATTATGACAGGTAACTGTAACATCGATACTAGTTATGACAAGGAACTGTAATTTCGGTACAAATTTTGACAGGTAACAGTAACTTCGATACTAATTACGACAGGTAACTGTAACTTCCTTACTTATTATGACAGGTAACTGTAATTTTGATACAAATAATGACAGGTAACTGTAACTTCGGTACTAATTATGACAGGTAACTCTGACTTCATTACAAATTATGGCAAGTAACTGTAATTTCGATACAAATTATGGCAGGTAACTGTAACTTCAAGACTAATTATGACAGGTAACAGTAACTTCGATACTAATTATGACAAGTTACAGTTGCTTCGATACTAATTATGAAAAGTAACTGTAACTTCGAAACTAATTATGACCGGTAACTGTAACATCGTTACTAATTATGACAAGTAACTGTAATTTCGATACAAATTATGGCAGGTAACTGTAACTTCGATACTAATTATGACAGGTAACAGTAACATCGATACTAATTATGACAAGTAACTGTAACTTAGATACTTATTATGACAGGTAACAGTAACTTCGATACTAATTATGACAAGTAACTCTAACTTCATTACAAATTATGGCAAGTAACTGTAATTTCGATACAAATTCTGGCAGGTAACTGTAACTTCGTTACTAATTATGGCAGGTAACTGTAATTTCGATACAAATTATGGCCGGTAACAGTAACTTCGATACTAATTATGACAGGTAACTGTAACTCCGATACTAATTATGACAAGTAACTCTAACTTCGTTACTAATTATGACAAATAACTGTAATTTTGATAAAAAATTATGGCAGGTAATTGTAACTTCGATACTAATTATGACAGGTAACAGTAACTTCGATACTAATTATGACAGGTAACTGTAACTTCGTTACTAATTATGACAAGTAACTGCAATTTCGATACTAATTATGGCTGGTAACTGTAACTTCGTTACTAATTATGACAAGTAACTGTAAATTCGATACAAATTATGGCAGGTAGCTGTAACTTCGATACTAATGATGACAGAAAACAGTAACTTCGATACTTATTATGGCAGGTAACAGTAACTTCGATACTAATTATGGCAGGTAACTGTAAGTTCGATACTAATTATGACAGTTAACTGTAACTTCGTTACTAATTATGACAAGTAACTGTAATTTCGATACAAATTATGGCAGGTAACAGTAACTTCGATACTAATTATGACAGGTAACAGTAACTTCCATACTAATTATGACAAGTTACTGTAACTTCGATACTAATTATGACAGGTAACTGTAACTTCGTTACTAATTATGACAAGTAACTGTTATTTCGATACAAATTATGGCACGTAACTGTAATTTCGATACTAATTATGGCAGGTGACAGTAACTTCGATACTAATTATGACAAGTTACAGTAACTTCGCTACTAATTATGACAGAAAACAGTAACTTCGATACTTATTATGACAGGTAACAGTAACTTCGATACTAATTATGGCAGGTAACTGTAACTTCGATACTAATTATGACAGGTAACTGTAACTTCGTTACTAATTATGACAAGTAACTGTAATTTCGATACAAATTATGGCACGTAACTGTAATTAGATACTAATTATGACAGGTAACTGTAACTTCGATACTAATTATGACAAGTAACTCTAACTTCATTACAAATTAGACAAGTAACTGTAATTTCGATACAAATTATGGCAGGGAACTGTACCTTCGTTACTAATTATGGCAGGTAACTGTAATTTCGATACAAATTATGGCAGGTAACAGTAACTTCGATAATAATTATGACAGGTAACTGTAACTTCGATACTAATTATGGCAGGTAACTGTAATTCCGATAATAATTATGGCACGTAACTGTAATTACGATAATAAGTATGACAGGTAACTGTAACTTCGTTACTAATTATGGCAGGTTACTGTAATTTCGTTACTAATTATGACAAGTAACTGTAACATCGATACTAATTATGACAGGTAACTGTAACTTCGTTACTAATTATGACAAGAAACTGTAATTTCGATACAAATTATGGCAGGTAACTGTAACTTCGATACTAATTATGACAGGTAACAGTAACTTCGATACTAATTATGACAGAAAACAGTAACTTCGATACTTATTATGACAGGTAACAGTAACTTCGATACTAATTATGGCAGGTAACTGTAACTTCGATACTAATTATGACAGGTAACTGTAACTCCGTTACAAATTATTGCAGGTAACTGTAACTTCGATACTATTTATGACAGGTAACAGTTACTTCGGTACTAATTATGACAAGTAACAGTAACTTCAATACTAATTATGACAAGTAACTGTAACTTCGAAACTAATTATGACAGGTAACTGTAACATCGTTACTTATTATGACTAGTAACTGTAATTTCGATACAAATTATGGCAGGTAACTGTAACTTCGATATTAATTATGACAGGTTACAGTAACCTCGATACTAATTATGACAAGTAAGTGTAACTTCGATACTAATTATGACGGGTAACTGTAACTTCGATACTAATTATGTCTAGTAACTCTAACTTCGTTACTAATTAGGACAAGTAACTGTAATTTTGATAAAAAATTATGGCAGGTAACTGTAACTTCGATACTAATTATGACAGGTAACAGTAACTTCGATACTATTTATGACAGGTAACAGTAACTTCGTAACTAATTATGTCAAGTAACTGTAATTTCGATACTAATTATGGCAGGTAACTGTAACATCGTTAAAAATTATGAAAAATAACTGTAATTTCGATAAAAATTATGGCAGGTAACTGTAACTTCGATACAAATTATGACAGGTAACAGTAACTTCGATACTAATTATAACAGGTAACAGTAACTTCATTACTAATTATGACAAGTAACTGTAATTTCGATACAAATTATGACAGGAAACTGTAACTTCGTTACTAATTATGACAAGTAACTGTAATTGTGATACAAATTATGTCAGGTAACAGTAACATCGATACTAATTAAGACAAGTAACAGTAACTTTGATACTAATTATGACAAGTAACTGTAACATCGAAACTAATTATGGCAGGTAACTGTAACATCGATAATAATTATGACAAGTAACTGTAATTTCGATACAAATTATGGCAGGTAACTGTAACTTCGATACTAATTATGACAGGTAACAGAAACTTCGATACTATTTATGACAAGTAACTCTAACTTCTTTACAAATTATGACAAGTAACTGTAATTTCGATACAAATTATGGCAGGGAACTGTAACTTCGTTACTAATTATGGCAGGTAACTGTAATTTCGAAACAAATTATGGCAGGTCACTGTAACTTCGATACTAATTATGACAAGTAACAGTAACTTCGATACTAATTATGACAAGTAACTGTAATTTCGATACTAATTATGGCTGGTAACTGTAACTTCGTTACTAATTATGAAAAGTAACTGTAAATTCGATACAAATTATGGCAGGTAGCTGTAACTTCGATACTAATGATGACAGAAAACAGTAACTTCGATACTTATTATGGCAGGTAACAGTAACTTCGATACTAATTATGGCAGGTAACTGTAAGTTCGATACTAATTATGACAGTTAACTGTAACTTCGTTACTAATTATGACAAGTAACTGTAATTTCGATACAAATTATGGCAGGTAACTGTATCTTCGATAATGATTATCACAGGTAACTGTAACTTCGATACTAATTATGACAAGTAACTCTAACTTCATTACAAATTATGACAAGTAACTGTAATTTCGATACAAATTATGGCAGGTAACTGTAACTTCGATGACATGTAACTGTAACTTCGATACTTATTAAGACAAGTAACTGTAATTTCGTTACAAATTATGGCAGGTAACTGTAACTTCGATACTTATTATGACAGGTAACAGTAACTTCGAAAGTAATGATGACAAGCAACAGTAACTTCGATACTAATTATGACAAGTAACTGTAATTTCGATACTAATTATGACAGGTAACTGTAATTTCGATACTTATTATGGCAGGTAACTGTAACTTCGATACTAATTATGACAGGTAACTGTAACTTCGATACTAATTATGACAAGTAACTGTTACTTCGTTACTAATTATGACAAGTAACTGTAATTTCGATACAAATTTTGGCAGGTAACTGTAACTTCGATATTAATTATGACAAGTAACTGTAACTTCGTTACTAATTATGACAAGTAACTGTAATTTCGATACAAATAATGGCAGGTAACTGTAACTTCGGTACTATTTATGACAGGTAAAAGTAACTTCAATACTAATTATGGCAGGTAACTGTTACTTCGCTACTAATTATGACAAGTAACTTTAATTTCGATACAAATTATGGCAGGTCACAGTAACTTCGATTCTAATTATGACAGGTAACTGTAACATCGATACTAGTTATGACAAGGAACTGTAATTTCGGTACAAATTTTGACAGGTAACAGTAACTTCGATACTAATTACGACAGGTAACTGTAACTTCCTTACTTATTATGACAGGTAACTGTAATTTTGATACAAATAATGACAGGTAACTGTAACTTCGGTACTAATTATGACAGGTAACTCTGACTTCATTACAAATTATGGCAAGTAACTGTAATTTCGATACAAATTATGGCAGGTAACTGTAACTTCAAGACTAATTATGACAGGTAACAGTAACTTCGATACTAATTATGACAAGTTACAGTTGCTTCGATACTAATTATGAAAAGTAACTGTAACTTCGAAACTAATTATGACCGGTAACTGTAACATCGTTACTAATTATGACAAGTAACTGTAATTTCGATACAAATTATGGCAGGTAACTGTAACTTCGATACTAATTATGACAGGTAACAGTAACATCGATACTAATTATGACAAGTAACTGTAACTTAGATACTTATTATGACAGGTAACAGTAACTTCGATACTAATTATGACAAGTAACTCTAACTTCATTACAAATTATGGCAAGTAACTGTAATTTCGATACAAATTCTGGCAGGTAACTGTAACTTCGTTACTAATTATGGCAGGTAACTGTAATTTCGATACAAATTATGGCCGGTAACAGTAACTTCGATACTAATTATGACAGGTAACTGTAACTCCGATACTAATTATGACAAGTAACTCTAACTTCGTTACTAATTATGACAAATAACTGTAATTTTGATAAAAAATTATGGCAGGTAATTGTAACTTCGATACTAATTATGACAGGTAACAGTAACTTCGATACTAATTATGACAGGTAACTGTAACTTCGTTACTAATTATGACAAGTAACTGTAATTTCGATACTAATTATGGCTGGTAACTGTAACTTCGTTACTAATTATGACAAGTAACTGTAAATTCGATACAAATTATGGCAGGTAGCTGTAACTTCGATACTAATGATGACAGAAAACAGTAACTTCGATACTTATTATGGCAGGTAACAGTAACTTCGATACTAATTATGGCAGGTAACTGTAAGTTCGATACTAATTATGACAGTTAACTGTAACTTCGTTACTAATTATGACAAGTAACTGTAATTTCGATACAAATTATGGCAGGTAACAGTAACTTCGATACTAATTATGACAGGTAACAGTAACTTCCATACTAATTATGACAAGTTACTGTAACTTCGATACTAATTATGACAGGTAACTGTAACTTCGTTACTAATTATGACAAGTAACTGTTATTTCGATACAAATTATGGCACGTAACTGTAATTTCGATACTAATTATGGCAGGTGACAGTAACTTCGATACTAATTATGACAAGTTACAGTAACTTCGCTACTAATTATGACAGAAAACAGTAACTTCGATACTTATTATGACAGGTAACAGTAACTTCGATACTAATTATGGCAAGTAACTGTAACTTCGATACTAATTATGACAGGTAACTGTAACTTCGTTACTAATTATGACAAGTAACTGTAATTTCGATACAAATTATGGCACGTAACTGTAATTAGATACTAATTATGACAGGTAACTGTAACTTCGATACTAATTATGACAAGTAACTCTAACTTCATTACAAATTAGACAAGTAACTGTAATTTCGATACAAATTATGGCAGGGAACTGTACCTTCGTTACTAATTATGGCAGGTAACTGTAATTTCGATACAAATTATGGCAGGTAACAGTAACTTCGATAATAATTATGACAGGTAACTGTAACTTCGATACTAATTATGGCAGGTAACTGTAATTCCGATAATAATTATGGCACGTAACTGTAATTACGATAATAAGTATGACAGGTAACTGTAACTTCGTTACTAATTATGGCAGGTTACTGTAATTTCGTTACTAATTATGACAAGTAACTGTAACATCGATACTAATTATGACAGGTAACTGTAACTTCGTTACTAATTATGACAAGAAACTGTAATTTCGATACAAATTATGGCAGGTAACTGTAACTTCGATACTAATTATGACAGGTAACAGTAACTTCGATACTAATTATGACAGAAAACAGTAACTTCGATACTTATTATGACAGGTAACAGTAACTTCGATACTAATTATGGCAGGTAACTGTAACTTCGATACTAATTATGACAGGTAACTGTAACTCCGTTACAAATTATTGCAGGTAACTGTAACTTCGATACTATTTATGACAGGTAACAGTTACTTCGGTACTAATTATGACAAGTAACAGTAACTTCAATACTAATTATGACAAGTAACTGTAACTTCGAAACTAATTATGACAGGTAACTGTAACATCGTTACTTATTATGACTAGTAACTGTAATTTCGATACAAATTATGGCAGGTAACTGTAACTTCGATATTAATTATGACAGGTTACAGTAACCTCGATACTAATTATGACAAGTAAGTGTAACTTCGATACTAATTATGACGGGTAACTGTAACTTCGATACTAATTATGTCTAGTAACTCTAACTTCGTTACTAATTAGGACAAGTAACTGTAATTTTGATAAAAAATTATGGCAGGTAACTGTAACTTCGATACTAATTATGACAGGTAACAGTAACTTCGATACTATTTATGACAGGTAACAGTAACTTCGTAACTAATTATGTCAAGTAACTGTAATTTCGATACTAATTATGGCAGGTAACTGTAACATCGTTAAAAATTATGAAAAATAACTGTAATTTCGATAAAAATTATGGCAGGTAACTGTAACTTCGATACAAATTATGACAGGTAACAGTAACTTCGATACTAATTATGACAGGTAACAGTAACTTCATTACTAATTATGACAAGTAACTGTAATTTCGATACAAATTATGACAGGAAACTGTAACTTCGTTACTAATTATGACTAGTAACTGTAATTGTGATACAAATTATGTCAGGTAACAGTAACATCGATACTAATTATGACAGGTAACTGTAACTTCGATACTTATTATGACAAGTAACTGTAATTTCGATACAAATTATGGCATGTAACAGTAACTTCGATACTAATTATGACAGGTAACAGTATCTTCGATACTAATTATGACAAGTAACAGTAACTTCGATACTAATTATGACAAGTAACTGGAATATCGATACAAATTTTGGCAGGTAACTGTAACTTCGTTACTAATTATGACAAGTAACTGTAATTTCGATACAAATAATGGCAGGAAACTGTAACTTCGATACTAATTATGACAGATAACTGTATCTTCGATTCTAATTATGACAGGTAACTGTAACTTCGATACTAATTATGACAAGTAACTGTAATTTCGATACAAATTATGGCAGGTAACTGTAACTTCGATATTAATTATGACAAGTAACTGTAACATCGTTACTAATTATGACAAGTAACTGTAATTTCGATACAAATAATGGCAGGTAACTGTAACTTCGATACTAATTATGACAGGTAACAGTAACTTCGATACTAATTATGACAGGTAACTGTAAATTCGCTACTAATTATGACAAGTAACTGTAATTTCGATACAAATTATGACAGGTAACTGTAACTTCGTTACTAATTATGACAAGTAACTGTAATTTCGATACAAATTATGGTAGGTAACAGTAACTTCGATACTAATTATGACAGGTAACTGTAACTTCGATACTAATTATGACAAGGAACTGTAATTTCGATACAAATTATGACAGGTAACAGTAACTTCGTTACTAATTATGGCAAGTAACTGTAATTTCGATACAAATTATGCCAGGTAACAGTAACTTCGATACTAATTATGACAGGTAACTGTAACTTCTATACTAATTATGACAGGTAACTGTAACTTCGTTACTAATTATGACAAGTAACTGTACCTTCGATACAAATGATGGCAGGTAACTGTAACTTCGATACTAATTATGACAGGTAACAGTAACTTCGTTACTAATTATGACAGAAAACAGTTACTTCGATACTAATTATGGCAGGTACCAGTATCTTCGATACTAATTATGGCAGGCAACTGTAACTTCGATACTAATGATGACAGTTAACTGTAACTTCGTTACTAATTATGACAAGTAACTGTAATTTCGATACAAATTATGGCAGGAAACTGTAACTTCGATACTAATTATGACAGGTAACAGTAACTTCGATACTAATTATGACAAGTAACTGTAACTTCGATACTAATTATGAAAAGTAACTGTAATTTCGATACAAATTATGGCAGGTAACTGTAACTTCGATACTAATTATGACAGGCAACAGTATCTTCAATACTAATGATGACAGAAAACAGTAACTTCGATACTAATTATGGCAGGTAACAGTAACATCGATACTAATTATGCCAGGTAACTGTAACTTCGATACTAATTATGACAGTTAACTGTAACTTCGCTACTAATTATGACAAGTAACTGTAATTTCGATACTAAAAATGGCAGGTAACTGTAACTTCGATACTTATTATAACAGGTAACTATAATTTCGATACAAATTATAACAGGAACAGTAACTTCGATACTTAATATGACAGGTAACAGTAACTTCGATACTAATTATGACAAGTAACTGTAACTTCGATACTAATTATGACAGGTAACTGTAACTTCGATACTAATTATGACAAGTAACTCTAACTTCATTACAAATTATGACAAGTAACTGTAATTTCGATACAAATTATGGCAGGTAAATGTAACTTCGTTACTAATTATGGCAGGTAACTGTAATTTCGATACAAATTATGGCAGGTAAGAGTAACTCCGATACTAATTATGACAAGTAACTGTAATTTTGATAAAAAATTAAAGCAGGTAATTGTAACTTCGATACCAATTATGACAGGTAACAGTAACTTCGATACTAATTATGACAGGTAACTGTAACTTCGTTACTAATTATGACAAGTAAATGTAATTTCGATACTAATTATGGCTGGTAACTGTAACTTCGTTACTAATTATGACAAGTAACTGTAAATTCGATACAAATTATGGCAGGTAACTGTAACTTCGATACTAATGATGACAGAAAACAGTAACTTCGATACTAATTATGGCAGGTAACTGTAAGTTCGATAATAATTATGACAGTTAACTGTAACTTCGTTACTAATTATGATAAGTAACTGTAATTTCGATACAAATAATGGCAGGTAACAAAAACTTCGATACTAATTATGACAGGTAACAGTAACTTCGATACTAATTATGACAAGTAACTCTAACTTCATTACAAATTATGGCAAGTAACTGTAATTTCGATACAAATTCTGGCAGGTAACTGTAACTTCGTTACTAATTATGGCAGGTAACTGTAATTTCGATACAAATTATGGCCGGTAACAGTAACTTCGATACTAATTATGACAGGTAACTGTAACTCCGATACTAATTATGACAAGTAACTCTAACTTCGTTACTAAATATGACAAATAACTGTAATTTTGATAAAAAATTATGGCAGGTAATTGTAACATCGATACTAATTATGACAGGTAACAGTAACTTCGATACTAATTATGACAGGTAACTATAACTTCGTTACTAATTATGACAAGTAACTGTAATTTCGATACTAATTATGGCTGGTAACTGTAACTTCGTTACTAATTATGACAAGTAACTGTAAATTCGATACAAATTATGGCAGGTAGCTGTAACTTCGATACTAATGATGACAGAAAACAGTAACTTCGATACTTATTATGGCAGGTAACAGTAACTTCGATACTAATTATGGCAGGTAACTGTAAGTTCGATACTAATTATGACAGTTAACTGTAACTTCGTTACTAATTATGACAAGTAACTGTAATTTCGATACAAATTATGGCAGGTAACAGTAACTTCGATACTAATTATGACAGGTAACAGTAACTTCCATACTAATTATGACAAGTTACTGTAACTTCGATACTAATTATGACAGGTAACTGTAACTTCGTTACTAATTATGACAAGTAACTGTTATTTCGATACAAATTATGGCACGTAACTGTAATTTCGATACTAATTATGGCAGGTGACAGTAACTTCGATACTAATTATGACAAGTTACAGTAACTTCGCTACTAATTATGACAGAAAACAGTAACTTCGATACTTATTATGACAGGTAACAGTAACTTCGATACTAATTATGGCAGGTAACTGTAACTTCGATACTAATTATGACAGGTAACTGTAACTTCGTTACTAATTATGACAAGTAACTGTAATTTCGATACAAATTATGGCACGTAACTGTAATTTGATACTAATTATGACAGGTAACTGTAACTTCGATACTAATTATGACAAGTAACTCTAACTTCATTACAAATTATGACAAGTAACTGTAATTTCGATACAAATTATGGCAGGGAACTGTACCTTCGTTACTAATTATGGCAGGTAACTGTAATTTCGATACAAATTATGGCAGGTAACAGTAACTTCGATAATAATTATGACAGGTAACTGTAACTTCGATACTAATTATGGCAGGTTACTGTAATTTCGTTACTAATTATGACAAGTAACTGTAACATCGATACTAATTATGACAGGTAACTGTAACTTCGTTACTAATTATGACAAGAAACTGTAATTTCGATACAAATTATGGCAGGTAACTGTAACTTCGATACTAATTATGACAGGTAACAGTAACTTCGATACTAATTATGACAGAAAACAGTAACATCGATACTTATTATGACAGGTAACAGTAACTTCGATACTAATTATGGCAGGTAACTGTAACTTCGATACTAATTATGACAGGTAACTGTAACTCCGTTACAAATTATTGCAGGTAACTGTAACTTCGATACTATTTATGACAGGTAACAGTTACTTCGGTACTAATTATGACAAGTAACAGTAACTTCAATACTAATTATGACAAGTAACTGTAACTTCGAAACTAATTATGACAGGTAACTGTAACATCGTTACTTATTATGACTAGTAACTGTAATTTCGATACAAATTATGGCAGGTAACTGTAACTTCGATATTAATTATGACAGGTTACAGTAACCTCGATACTAATTATGACAAGTAAGTGTAACTTCGATACTAATTATGACGGGTAACTGTAACTTCGATACTAATTATGTCTAGTAACTCTAACTTCGTTACTAATTAGGACAAGTAACTGTAATTTTGATAAAAAATTATGGCAGGTAACTGTAACTTCGATACTAATTATGACAGGTAACAGTAACTTTGATACTATTTATGACAGGTAACCGTAACTTCGTTACTAATTATGTCAAGTAACTGTAATTTCGATACTAATTATGGCAGGTAACTGTAACATCGTTACAAATTATGAAAAAATAACTGTAATTTCGATAAAAATTATGGCAGGTAACTGTAACTTCGATACAAATTATGACAGGTAACAGTAACTTCGATACTAATTATAACAGGTAACAGTAACTTCATTACTAATTATGACAAGTAACTGTAATTTCGATACAAATTATGACAGGAAACTGTAACTTCGTTACTAATTATGACAAGTAACTGTAATTGTGATACAAATTATGTCAGGTAACAGTAACATCGATACTAATTAAGACAAGTAACAGTAACTTCGATACTAATTATGACAAGTAACTGTAACATCGAAACTAATTATGGCAGGTAACTGTAACATCGATAATAATTATGACAAGTAACTGTAATTTCGATACAAATTATGGCAGGTAACTGTAACTTCGATACTAATTATGACAGGTAACAGAAACTTCGATACTATTTATGACAAGTAACTCTAACTTCTTTACAAATTATGACAAGTAACTGTAATTTCGATACAAATTATGGCAGGGAACTGTAACGTCGTTACTAATTATGGCAGGTAACTGTAATTTCGAAACAAATTATGGCAGGTCACTGTAACTTCGATACTAATTATGACAAGTAACAGTAACTTCGATACTAATTATGACAAGTAACTGTAATTTCGATACTAATTATGGCTGGTAACTGTAACTTCGTTACTAATTATGAAAAGTAACTGTAAATTCGATACAAATTATGGCAGGTAGCTGTAACTTCGATACTAATGATGACAGAAAACAGTAACTTCGATACTTATTATGGCAGGTAACAGTAACTTCGATACTAATTATGGCAGGTAACTGTAAGTTCGATACTAATTATGACAGTTAACTGTAACTTCGTTACTAATTATGACAAGTAACTGTAATTTCGATACAAATTATGGCAGGTAACTGTATCTTCGATAATGATTATCACAGGTAACTGTAACTTCGATACTAATTATGACAAGTAACTCTAACTTCATTACAAATTATGACAAGTAACTGTAATTTCGATACAAATTATGGCAGGTAACTGTAACTTCGATGACATGTAACTGTAACTTCGATACTTATTAAGACAAGTAACTGTAATTTCGTTACAAATTATGGCAGGTAACTGTAACTTCGATACTTATTATGACAGGTAACAGTAACTTCGAAAGTAATGATGACAAGCAACAGTAACTTCGATACTAATTATGACAAGTAACTGTAATTTCGATACTAATTATGACAGGTAACTGTAATTTCGATACTTATTATGGCAGGTAACTGTAACTTCGATACTAATTATGACAGGTAACTGTAACTTCGATACTAATTATGACAAGTAACTGTTACTTCGTTACTAATTATGACAAGTAACTGTAATTTCGATACAAATTTTGGCAGGTAACTGTAACTTCGATATTAATTATGACAAGTAACTGTAACTTCGTTACTAATTATGACAAGTAACTGTAATTTCGATACAAATAATGGCAGGTAACTGTAACTTCGGTACTATTTATGACAGGTAAAAGTAACTTCAATACTAATTATGGCAGGTAACTGTTACTTCGCTACTAATTATGACAAGTAACTTTAATTTCGATACAAATTATGGCAGGTCACAGTAACTTCGATTCTAATTATGACAGGTAACTGTAACATCGATACTAGTTATGACAAGGAACTGTAATTTCGGTACAAATTTTGACAGGTAACAGTAACTTCGATACTAATTACGACAGGTAACTGTAACTTCCTTACTTATTATGACAGGTAACTGTAATTTTGATACAAATAATGACAGGTAACTGTAACTTCGGTACTAATTATGACAGGTAACTCTGACTTCATTACAAATTATGGCAAGTAACTGTAATTTCGATACAAATTATGGCAGGTAACTGTAACTTCAAGACTAATTATGACAGGTAACAGTAACTTCGATACTAATTATGACAAGTTACAGTTGCTTCGATACTAATTATGAAAAGTAACTGTAACTTCGAAACTAATTATGACCGGTAACTGTAACATCGTTACTAATTATGACAAGTAACTGTAATTTCGATACAAATTATGGCAGGTAACTGTAACTTCGATACTAATTATGACAGGTAACAGTAACATCGATACTAATTATGACAAGTAACTGTAACTTAGATACTTATTATGACAGGTAACAGTAACTTCGATACTAATTATGACAAGTAACTCTAACTTCATTACAAATTATGGCAAGTAACTGTAATTTCGATACAAATTCTGGCAGGTAACTGTAACTTCGTTACTAATTATGGCAGGTAACTGTAATTTCGATACAAATTATGGCCGGTAACAGTAACTTCGATACTAATTATGACAGGTAACTGTAACTCCGATACTAATTATGACAAGTAACTCTAACTTCGTTACTAATTATGACAAATAACTGTAATTTTGATAAAAAATTATGGCAGGTAATTGTAACTTCGATACTAATTATGACAGGTAACAGTAACTTCGATACTAATTATGACAGGTAACTGTAACTTCGTTACTAATTATGACAAGTAACTGTAATTTCGATACTAATTATGGCTGGTAACTGTAACTTCGTTACTAATTATGACAAGTAACTGTAAATTCGATACAAATTATGGCAGGTAGCTGTAACTTCGATACTAATGATGACAGAAAACAGTAACTTCGATACTTATTATGGCAGGTAACAGTAACTTCGATACTAATTATGGCAGGTAACTGTAAGTTCGATACTAATTATGACAGTTAACTGTAACTTCGTTACTAATTATGACAAGTAACTGTAATTTCGATACAAATTATGGCAGGTAACAGTAACTTCGATACTAATTATGACAGGTAACAGTAACTTCCATACTAATTATGACAAGTTACTGTAACTTCGATACTAATTATGACAGGTAACTGTAACTTCGTTACTAATTATGACAAGTAACTGTTATTTCGATACAAATTATGGCACGTAACTGTAATTTCGATACTAATTATGGCAGGTGACAGTAACTTCGATACTAATTATGACAAGTTACAGTAACTTCGCTACTAATTATGACAGAAAACAGTAACTTCGATACTTATTATGACAGGTAACAGTAACTTCGATACTAATTATGGCAGGTAACTGTAACTTCGATACTAATTATGACAGGTAACTGTAACTTCGTTACTAATTATGACAAGTAACTGTAATTTCGATACAAATTATGGCACGTAACTGTAATTAGATACTAATTATGACAGGTAACTGTAACTTCGATACTAATTATGACAAGTAACTCTAACTTCATTACAAATTAGACAAGTAACTGTAATTTCGATACAAATTATGGCAGGGAACTGTACCTTCGTTACTAATTATGGCAGGTAACTGTAATTTCGATACAAATTATGGCAGGTAACAGTAACTTCGATAATAATTATGACAGGTAACTGTAACTTCGATACTAATTATGGCAGGTAACTGTAATTCCGATAATAATTATGGCACGTAACTGTAATTACGATAATAAGTATGACAGGTAACTGTAACTTCGTTACTAATTATGGCAGGTTACTGTAATTTCGTTACTAATTATGACAAGTAACTGTAACATCGATACTAATTATGACAGGTAACTGTAACTTCGTTACTAATTATGACAAGAAACTGTAATTTCGATACAAATTATGGCAGGTAACTGTAACTTCGATACTAATTATGACAGGTAACAGTAACTTCGATACTAATTATGACAGAAAACAGTAACTTCGATACTTATTATGACAGGTAACAGTAACTTCGATACTAATTATGGCAGGTAACTGTAACTTCGATACTAATTATGACAGGTAACTGTAACTCCGTTACAAATTATTGCAGGTAACTGTAACTTCGATACTATTTATGACAGGTAACAGTTACTTCGGTACTAATTATGACAAGTAACAGTAACTTCAATACTAATTATGACAAGTAACTGTAACTTCGAAACTAATTATGACAGGTAACTGTAACATCGTTACTTATTATGACTAGTAACTGTAATTTCGATACAAATTATGGCAGGTAACTGTAACTTCGATATTAATTATGACAGGTTACAGTAACCTCGATACTAATTATGACAAGTAAGTGTAACTTCGATACTAATTATGACGGGTAACTGTAACTTCGATACTAATTATGTCTAGTAACTCTAACTTCGTTACTAATTAGGACAAGTAACTGTAATTTTGATAAAAAATTATGGCAGGTAACTGTAACTTCGATACTAATTATGACAGGTAACAGTAACTTCGATACTATTTATGACAGGTAACAGTAACTTCGTAACTAATTATGTCAAGTAACTGTAATTTCGATACTAATTATGGCAGGTAACTGTAACATCGTTAAAAATTATGAAAAATAACTGTAATTTCGATAAAAATTATGGCAGGTAACTGTAACTTCGATACAAATTATGACAGGTAACAGTAACTTCGATACTAATTATAACAGGTAACAGTAACTTCATTACTAATTATGACAAGTAACTGTAATTTCGATACAAATTATGACAGGAAACTGTAACTTCGTTACTAATTATGACAAGTAACTGTAATTGTGATACAAATTATGTCAGGTAACAGTAACATCGATACTAATTAAGACAAGTAACAGTAACTTCGATACTAATTATGACAAGTAACTGTAACATCGAAACTAATTATGGCAGGTAACTGTAACATCGATAATAATTATGACAAGTAACTGTAATTTCGATACAAATTATGGCAGGTAACTGTAACTTCGATACTAATTATGACAGGTAACAGAAACTTCGATACTATTTATGACAAGTAACTCTAACTTCTTTACAAATTATGACAAGTAACTGTAATTTCGATACAAATTATGGCAGGGAACTGTAACTTCGTTACTAATTATGGCAGGTAACTGTAATTTCGAAACAAATTATGGCAGGTCACTGTAACTTCGATACTAATTATGACAAGTAACAGTAACTTCGATACTAATTATGACAAGTAACTGTAATTTCGATACTAATTATGGCTGGTAACTGTAACTTCGTTACTAATTATGAAAAGTAACTGTAAATTCGATACAAATTATGGCAGGTAGCTGTAACTTCGATACTAATGATGACAGAAAACAGTAACTTCGATACTTATTATGGCAGGTAACAGTAACTTCGATACTAATTATGGCAGGTAACTGTAAGTTCGATACTAATTATGACAGTTAACTGTAACTTCGTTACTAATTATGACAAGTAACTGTAATTTCGATACAAATTATGGCAGGTAACTGTATCTTCGATAATGATTATCACAGGTAACTGTAACCTCGATACTAATTATGACAAGTAAGTGTAACTTCGATACTAATTATGACGGGTAACTGTAACTTCGATACTAATTATGTCTAGTAACTCTAACTTCGTTACTAATTAGGACAAGTAACTGTAATTTTGATAAAAAATTATGGCAGGTAACTGTAACTTCGATACTAATTATGACAGGTAACAGTAACTTTGATACTATTTATGACAGGTAACCGTAACTTCGTTACTAATTATGTCAAGTAACTGTAATTTCGATACTAATTATGGCAGGTAACTGTAACATCGTTACAAATTATGAAAAAATAACTGTAATTTCGATAAAAATTATGGCAGGTAACTGTAACTTCGATACAAATTATGACAGGTAACAGTAACTTCGATACTAATTATAACAGGTAACAGTAACTTCATTACTAATTATGACAAGTAACTGTAATTTCGATACAAATTATGACAGGAAACTGTAACTTCGTTACTAATTATGACAAGTAACTGTAATTGTGATACAAATTATGTCAGGTAACAGTAACATCGATACTAATTAAGACAAGTAACAGTAACTTCGATACTAATTATGACAAGTAACTGTAACATCGAAACTAATTATGGCAGGTAACTGTAACATCGATAATAATTATGACAAGTAACTGTAATTTCGATACAAATTATGGCAGGTAACTGTAACTTCGATACTAATTATGACAGGTAACAGAAACTTCGATACTATTTATGACAAGTAACTCTAACTTCTTTACAAATTATGACAAGTAACTGTAATTTCGATACAAATTATGGCAGGGAACTGTAACTTCGTTACTAATTATGGCAGGTAACTGTAATTTCGAAACAAATTATGGCAGGTCACTGTAACTTCGATACTAATTATGACAAGTAACAGTAACTTCGATACTAATTATGACAAGTAACTGTAATTTCGATACTAATTATGGCTGGTAACTGTAACTTCGTTACTAATTATGAAAAGTAACTGTAAATTCGATACAAATTATGGCAGGTAGCTGTAACTTCGATACTAATGATGACAGAAAACAGTAACTTCGATACTTATTATGGCAGGTAACAGTAACTTCGATACTAATTATGGCAGGTAACTGTAAGTTCGATACTAATTATGACAGTTAACTGTAACTTCGTTACTAATTATGACAAGTAACTGTAATTTCGATACAAATTATGGCAGGTAACTGTATCTTCGATAATGATTATCACAGGTAACTGTAACTTCGATACTAATTATGACAAGTAACTCTAACTTCATTACAAATTATGACAAGTAACTGTAATTTCGATACAAATTATGGCAGGTAACTGTAACTTCGATGACATGTAACTGTAACTTCGATACTTATTAAGACAAGTAACTGTAATTTCGTTACAAATTATGGCAGGTAACTGTAACTTCGATACTTATTATGACAGGTAACAGTAACTTCGAAAGTAATGATGACAAGCAACAGTAACTTCGATACTAATTATGACAAGTAACTGTAATTTCGATACTAATTATGACAGGTAACTGTAATTTCGATACTTATTATGGCAGGTAACTGTAACTTCGATACTAATTATGACAGGTAACTGTAACTTCGATACTAATTATGACAAGTAACTGTTACTTCGTTACTAATTATGACAAGTAACTGTAATTTCGATACAAATTTTGGCAGGTAACTGTAACTTCGATATTAATTATGACAAGTAACTGTAACTTCGTTACTAATTATGACAAGTAACTGTAATTTCGATACAAATAATGGCAGGTAACTGTAACTTCGGTACTATTTATGACAGGTAAAAGTAACTTCAATACTAATTATGGCAGGTAACTGTTACTTCGCTACTAATTATGACAAGTAACTTTAATTTCGATACAAATTATGGCAGGTCACAGTAACTTCGATTCTAATTATGACAGGTAACTGTAACATCGATACTAGTTATGACAAGGAACTGTAATTTCGGTACAAATTTTGACAGGTAACAGTAACTTCGATACTAATTACGACAGGTAACTGTAACTTCCTTACTTATTATGACAGGTAACTGTAATTTTGATACAAATAATGACAGGTAACTGTAACTTCGGTACTAATTATGACAGGTAACTCTGACTTCATTACAAATTATGGCAAGTAACTGTAATTTCGATACAAATTATGGCAGGTAACTGTAACTTCAAGACTAATTATGACAGGTAACAGTAACTTCGATACTAATTATGACAAGTTACAGTTGCTTCGATACTAATTATGAAAAGTAACTGTAACTTCGAAACTAATTATGACCGGTAACTGTAACATCGTTACTAATTATGACAAGTAACTGTAATTTCGATACAAATTATGGCAGGTAACTGTAACTTCGATACTAATTATGACAGGTAACAGTAACATCGATACTAATTATGACAAGTAACTGTAACTTAGATACTTATTATGACAGGTAACAGTAACTTCGATACTAATTATGACAAGTAACTCTAACTTCATTACAAATTATGGCAAGTAACTGTAATTTCGATACAAATTCTGGCAGGTAACTGTAACTTCGTTACTAATTATGGCAGGTAACTGTAATTTCGATACAAATTATGGCCGGTAACAGTAACTTCGATACTAATTATGACAGGTAACTGTAACTCCGATACTAATTATGACAAGTAACTCTAACTTCGTTACTAATTATGACAAATAACTGTAATTTTGATAAAAAATTATGGCAGGTAATTGTAACTTCGATACTAATTATGACAGGTAACAGTAACTTCGATACTAATTATGACAGGTAACTGTAACTTCGTTACTAATTATGACAAGTAACTGTAATTTCGATACTAATTATGGCTGGTAACTGTAACTTCGTTACTAATTATGACAAGTAACTGTAAATTCGATACAAATTATGGCAGGTAGCTGTAACTTCGATACTAATGATGACAGAAAACAGTAACTTCGATACTTATTATGGCAGGTAACAGTAACTTCGATACTAATTATGGCAGGTAACTGTAAGTTCGATACTAATTATGACAGTTAACTGTAACTTCGTTACTAATTATGACAAGTAACTGTAATTTCGATACAAATTATGGCAGGTAACAGTAACTTCGATACTAATTATGACAGGTAACAGTAACTTCCATACTAATTATGACAAGTTACTGTAACTTCGATACTAATTATGACAGGTAACTGTAACTTCGTTACTAATTATGACAAGTAACTGTTATTTCGATACAAATTATGGCACGTAACTGTAATTTCGATACTAATTATGGCAGGTGACAGTAACTTCGATACTAATTATGACAAGTTACAGTAACTTCGCTACTAATTATGACAGAAAACAGTAACTTCGATACTTATTATGACAGGTAACAGTAACTTCGATACTAATTATGGCAGGTAACTGTAACTTCGATACTAATTATGACAGGTAACTGTAACTTCGTTACTAATTATGACAAGTAACTGTAATTTCGATACAAATTATGGCACGTAACTGTAATTAGATACTAATTATGACAGGTAACTGTAACTTCGATACTAATTATGACAAGTAACTCTAACTTCATTACAAATTAGACAAGTAACTGTAATTTCGATACAAATTATGGCAGGGAACTGTACCTTCGTTACTAATTATGGCAGGTAACTGTAATTTCGATACAAATTATGGCAGGTAACAGTAACTTCGATAATAATTATGACAGGTAACTGTAACTTCGATACTAATTATGGCAGGTAACTGTAATTCCGATAATAATTATGGCACGTAACTGTAATTACGATAATAAGTATGACAGGTAACTGTAACTTCGTTACTAATTATGGCAGGTTACTGTAATTTCGTTACTAATTATGACAAGTAACTGTAACATCGATACTAATTATGACAGGTAACTGTAACTTCGTTACTAATTATGACAAGAAACTGTAATTTCGATACAAATTATGGCAGGTAACTGTAACTTCGATACTAATTATGACAGGTAACAGTAACTTCGATACTAATTATGACAGAAAACAGTAACTTCGATACTTATTATGACAGGTAACAGTAACTTCGATACTAATTATGGCAGGTAACTGTAACTTCGATACTAATTATGACAGGTAACTGTAACTCCGTTACAAATTATTGCAGGTAACTGTAACTTCGATACTATTTATGACAGGTAACAGTTACTTCGGTACTAATTATGACAAGTAACAGTAACTTCAATACTAATTATGACAAGTAACTGTAACTTCGAAACTAATTATGACAGGTAACTGTAACATCGTTACTTATTATGACTAGTAACTGTAATTTCGATACAAATTATGGCAGGTAACTGTAACTTCGATATTAATTATGACAGGTTACAGTAACCTCGATACTAATTATGACAAGTAAGTGTAACTTCGATACTAATTATGACGGGTAACTGTAACTTCGATACTAATTATGTCTAGTAACTCTAACTTCGTTACTAATTAGGACAAGTAACTGTAATTTTGATAAAAAATTATGGCAGGTAACTGTAACTTCGATACTAATTATGACAGGTAACAGTAACTTCGATACTATTTATGACAGGTAACAGTAACTTCGTAACTAATTATGTCAAGTAACTGTAATTTCGATACTAATTATGGCAGGTAACTGTAACATCGTTAAAAATTATGAAAAATAACTGTAATTTCGATAAATATTATGGCAGGTAACTGTAACTTCGATACAAATTATGACAGGTAACAGTAACTTCGATACTAATTATAACAGGTAACAGTAACTTCATTACTAATTATGACAAGTAACTGTAATTTCGATACAAATTATGACAGGAAACTGTAACTTCGTTACTAATTATGACAAGTAACTGTAATTGTGATACAAATTATGTCAGGTAACAGTAACATCGATACTAATTAAGACAAGTAACAGTAACTTCGATACTAATTATGACAAGTAACTGTAACATCGAAACTAATTATGGCAGGTAACTGTAACATCGATAATAATTATGACAAGTAACTGTAATTTCGATACAAATTATGGCAGGTAACTGTAACTTCGATACTAATTATGACAGGTAACAGAAACTTCGATACTATTTATGACAAGTAACTCTAACTTCTTTACAAATTATGACAAGTAACTGTAATTTCGATACAAATTATGGCAGGGAACTGTAACTTCGTTACTAATTATGGCAGGTAACTGTAATTTCGAAACAAATTATGGCAGGTCACTGTAACTTCGATACTAATTATGACAAGTAACAGTAACTTCGATACTAATTATGACAAGTAACTGTAATTTCGATACTAATTATGGCTGGTAACTGTAACTTCGTTACTAATTATGAAAAGTAACTGTAAATTCGATACAAATTATGGCAGGTAGCTGTAACTTCGATACTAATGATGACAGAAAACAGTAACTTCGATACTTATTATGGCAGGTAACAGTAACTTCGATACTAATTATGGCAGGTAACTGTAAGTTCGATACTAATTATGACAGTTAACTGTAACTTCGTTACTAATTATGACAAGTAACTGTAATTTCGATACAAATTATGGCAGGTAACTGTATCTTCGATAATGATTATCACAGGTAACTGTAACTTCGATACTAATTATGACAAGTAACTCTAACTTCATTACAAATTATGACAAGTAACTGTAATTTCGATACAAATTATGGCAGGTAACTGTAACTTCGATGACATGTAACTGTAACTTCGATACTTATTAAGACAAGTAACTGTAATTTCGTTACAAATTATGGCAGGTAACTGTAACTTCGATACTTATTATGACAGGTAACAGTAACTTCGAAAGTAATGATGACAAGCAACAGTAACTTCGATACTAATTATGACAAGTAACTGTAATTTCGATACTAATTATGACAGGTAACTGTAATTTCGATACTTATTATGGCAGGTAACTGTAACTTCGATACTAATTATGACAGGTAACTGTAACTTCGATACTAATTATGACAAGTAACTGTTACTTCGTTACTAATTATGACAAGTAACTGTAATTTCGATACAAATTTTGGCAGGTAACTGTAACTTCGATATTAATTATGACAAGTAACTGTAACTTCGTTACTAATTATGACAAGTAACTGTAATTTCGATACAAATAATGGCAGGTAACTGTAACTTCGGTACTATTTATGACAGGTAAAAGTAACTTCAATACTAATTATGGCAGGTAACTGTTACTTCGCTACTAATTATGACAAGTAACTTTAATTTCGATACAAATTATGGCAGGTCACAGTAACTTCGATTCTAATTATGACAGGTAACTGTAACATCGATACTAGTTATGACAAGGAACTGTAATTTCGGTACAAATTTTGACAGGTAACAGTAACTTCGATACTAATTACGACAGGTAACTGTAACTTCCTTACTTATTATGACAGGTAACTGTAATTTTGATACAAATAATGACAGGTAACTGTAACTTCGGTACTAATTATGACAGGTAACTCTGACTTCATTACAAATTATGGCAAGTAACTGTAATTTCGATACAAATTATGGCAGGTAACTGTAACTTCAAGACTAATTATGACAGGTAACAGTAACTTCGATACTAATTATGACAAGTTACAGTTGCTTCGATACTAATTATGAAAAGTAACTGTAACTTCGAAACTAATTATGACCGGTAACTGTAACATCGTTACTAATTATGACAAGTAACTGTAATTTCGATACAAATTATGGCAGGTAACTGTAACTTCGATACTAATTATGACAGGTAACAGTAACATCGATACTAATTATGACAAGTAACTGTAACTTAGATACTTATTATGACAGGTAACAGTAACTTCGATACTAATTATGACAAGTAACTCTAACTTCATTACAAATTATGGCAAGTAACTGTAATTTCGATACAAATTCTGGCAGGTAACTGTAACTTCGTTACTAATTATGGCAGGTAACTGTAATTTCGATACAAATTATGGCCGGTAACAGTAACTTCGATACTAATTATGACAGGTAACTGTAACTCCGATACTAATTATGACAAGTAACTCTAACTTCGTTACTAATTATGACAAATAACTGTAATTTTGATAAAAAATTATGGCAGGTAATTGTAACTTCGATACTAATTATGACAGGTAACAGTAACTTCGATACTAATTATGACAGGTAACTGTAACTTCGTTACTAATTATGACAAGTAACTGTAATTTCGATACTAATTATGGCTGGTAACTGTAACTTCGTTACTAATTATGACAAGTAACTGTAAATTCGATACAAATTATGGCAGGTAGCTGTAACTTCGATACTAATGATGACAGAAAACAGTAACTTCGATACTTATTATGGCAGGTAACAGTAACTTCGATACTAATTATGGCAGGTAACTGTAAGTTCGATACTAATTATGACAGTTAACTGTAACTTCGTTACTAATTATGACAAGTAACTGTAATTTCGATACAAATTATGGCAGGTAACAGTAACTTCGATACTAATTATGACAGGTAACAGTAACTTCCATACTAATTATGACAAGTTACTGTAACTTCGATACTAATTATGACAGGTAACTGTAACTTCGTTACTAATTATGACAAGTAACTGTTATTTCGATACAAATTATGGCACGTAACTGTAATTTCGATACTAATTATGGCAGGTGACAGTAACTTCGATACTAATTATGACAAGTTACAGTAACTTCGCTACTAATTATGACAGAAAACAGTAACTTCGATACTTATTATGACAGGTAACAGTAACTTCGATACTAATTATGGCAGGTAACTGTAACTTCGATACTAATTATGACAGGTAACTGTAACTTCGTTACTAATTATGACAAGTAACTGTAATTTCGATACAAATTATGGCACGTAACTGTAATTAGATACTAATTATGACAGGTAACTGTAACTTCGATACTAATTATGACAAGTAACT
Source organism: Meconema thalassinum (assembly GCA_946902985.2). Classification (NCBI taxonomy): domain Eukaryota; kingdom Metazoa; phylum Arthropoda; class Insecta; order Orthoptera; family Tettigoniidae; genus Meconema; species Meconema thalassinum. Next base: position 1,173,863,159 of record OX336388.2, on the reverse strand, counting down.
CTAACTTCATTACAAATTAGACAAGTAACTGTAATTTCGATACAAATTATGGCAGGGAACTGTACCTTCGTTACTAATTATGGCAGGTAACTGTAATTTCGATACAAATTATGGCAGGTAACAGTAACTTCGATAATAATTATGACAGGTAACTGTAACTTCGATACTAATTATGGCAGGTAACTGTAATTCCGATAATAATTATGGCACGTAACTGTAATTACGATAATAAGTATGACAGGTAACTGTAACTTCGTTACTAATTATGGCAGGTTACTGTAATTTCGTTACTAATTATGACAAGTAACTGTAACATCGATACTAATTATGACAGGTAACTGTAACTTCGTTACTAATTATGACAAGAAACTGTAATTTCGATACAAATTATGGCAGGTAACTGTAACTTCGATACTAATTATGACAGGTAACAGTAACTTCGATACTAATTATGACAGAAAACAGTAACTTCGATACTTATTATGACAGGTAACAGTAACTTCGATACTAATTATGGCAGGTAACTGTAACTTCGATACTAATTATGACAGGTAACTGTAACTCCGTTACAAATTATTGCAGGTAACTGTAACTTCGATACTATTTATGACAGGTAACAGTTACTTCGGTACTAATTATGACAAGTAACAGTAACTTCAATACTAATTATGACAAGTAACTGTAACTTCGAAACTAATTATGACAGGTAACTGTAACATCGTTACTTATTATGACTAGTAACTGTAATTTCGATACAAATTATGGCAGGTAACTGTAACTTCGATATTAATTATGACAGGTTACAGTAACCTCGATACTAATTATGACAAGTAAGTGTAACTTCGATACTAATTATGACGGGTAACTGTAACTTCGATACTAATTATGTCTAGTAACTCTAACTTCGTTACTAATTAGGACAAGTAACTGTAATTTTGATAAAAAATTATGGCAGGTAACTGTAACTTCGATACTAATTATGACAGGTAACAGTAACTTCGATACTATTTATGACAGGTAACAGTAACTTCGTAACTAATTATGTCAAGTAACTGTAATTTCGATACTAATTATGGCAGGTAACTGTAACATCGTTAAAAATTATGAAAAATAACTGTAATTTCGATAAAAATTATGGCAGGTAACTGTAACTTCGATACAAATTATGACAGGTAACAGTAACTTCGATACTAATTATGACAGGTAACAGTAACTTCATTACTAATTATGACAAGTAACTGTAATTTCGATACAAATTATGACAGGAAACTGTAACTTCGTTACTAATTATGACTAGTAACTGTAATTGTGATACAAATTATGTCAGGTAACAGTAACATCGATACTAATTATGACAGGTAACTGTAACTTCGATACTTATTATGACAAGTAACTGTAATTTCGATACAAATTATGGCATGTAACAGTAACTTCGATACTAATTATGACAGGTAACAGTATCTTCGATACTAATTATGACAAGTAACAGTAACTTCGATACTAATTATGACAAGTAACTGGAATATCGATACAAATTTTGGCAGGTAACTGTAACTTCGTTACTAATTATGACAAGTAACTGTAATTTCGATACAAATAATGGCAGGAAACTGTAACTTCGATACTAATTATGACAGATAACTGTATCTTCGATTCTAATTATGACAGGTAACTGTAACTTCGATACTAATTATGACAAGTAACTGTAATTTCGATACAAATTATGGCAGGTAACTGTAACTTCGATATTAATTATGACAAGTAACTGTAACATCGTTACTAATTATGACAAGTAACTGTAATTTCGATACAAATAATGGCAGGTAACTGTAACTTCGATACTAATTATGACAGGTAACAGTAACTTCGATACTAATTATGACAGGTAACTGTAAATTCGCTACTAATTATGACAAGTAACTGTAATTTCGATACAAATTATGACAGGTAACTGTAACTTCGTTACTAATTATGACAAGTAACTGTAATTTCGATACAAATTATGGTAGGTAACAGTAACTTCGATACTAATTATGACAGGTAACTGTAACTTCGATACTAATTATGACAAGGAACTGTAATTTCGATACAAATTATGACAGGTAACAGTAACTTCGTTACTAATTATGGCAAGTAACTGTAATTTCGATACAAATTATGCCAGGTAACAGTAACTTCGATACTAATTATGACAGGTAACTGTAACTTCTATACTAATTATGACAGGTAACTGTAACTTCGTTACTAATTATGACAAGTAACTGTACCTTCGATACAAATGATGGCAGGTAACTGTAACTTCGATACTAATTATGACAGGTAACAGTAACTTCGTTACTAATTATGACAGAAAACAGTTACTTCGATACTAATTATGGCAGGTACCAGTATCTTCGATACTAATTATGGCAGGCAACTGTAACTTCGATACTAATGATGACAGTTAACTGTAACTTCGTTACTAATTATGACAAGTAACTGTAATTTCGATACAAATTATGGCAGGAAACTGTAACTTCGATACTAATTATGACAGGTAACAGTAACTTCGATACTAATTATGACAAGTAACTGTAACTTCGATACTAATTATGAAAAGTAACTGTAATTTCGATACAAATTATGGCAGGTAACTGTAACTTCGATACTAATTATGACAGGCAACAGTATCTTCAATACTAATGATGACAGAAAACAGTAACTTCGATACTAATTATGGCAGGTAACAGTAACATCGATACTAATTATGCCAGGTAACTGTAACTTCGATACTAATTATGACAGTTAACTGTAACTTCGCTACTAATTATGACAAGTAACTGTAATTTCGATACTAAAAATGGCAGGTAACTGTAACTTCGATACTTATTATAACAGGTAACTATAATTTCGATACAAATTATAACAGGAACAGTAACTTCGATACTTAATATGACAGGTAACAGTAACTTCGATACTAATTATGACAAGTAACTGTAACTTCGATACTAATTATGACAGGTAACTGTAACTTCGATACTAATTATGACAAGTAACTCTAACTTCATTACAAATTATGACAAGTAACTGTAATTTCGATACAAATTATGGCAGGTAAATGTAACTTCGTTACTAATTATGGCAGGTAACTGTAATTTCGATACAAATTATGGCAGGTAAGAGTAACTCCGATACTAATTATGACAAGTAACTGTAATTTTGATAAAAAATTAAAGCAGGTAATTGTAACTTCGATACCAATTATGACAGGTAACAGTAACTTCGATACTAATTATGACAGGTAACTGTAACTTCGTTACTAATTATGACAAGTAAATGTAATTTCGATACTAATTATGGCTGGTAACTGTAACTTCGTTACTAATTATGACAAGTAACTGTAAATTCGATACAAATTATGGCAGGTAACTGTAACTTCGATACTAATGATGACAGAAAACAGTAACTTCGATACTAATTATGGCAGGTAACTGTAAGTTCGATAATAATTATGACAGTTAACTGTAACTTCGTTACTAATTATGATAAGTAACTGTAATTTCGATACAAATAATGGCAGGTAACAAAAACTTCGATACTAATTATGACAGGTAACAGTAACTTCGATACTAATTATGACAAGTTACTGTAACTTAGATACTAATTATGACAGGTAACTGTAACTTCGTTACTAATTATGACAAGTAACTGTAATTTCGATACAAATTATGGTAGGTAACAGTAACTTCGATACTAATTATGACAGGTAACCGTAACTTCGATACTAATTATGACAAGGAACTGTAATTTCGATACAAATTATGACAGGTAACAGTAACTTCATTACTAATTATGGCAAGTAACTGTAATTTCGTTACAAATTATGCCAGGTAACAGTAACTTCGATACTAATTATGACAGGTAACTGTAACTTCTGTACTAATTATGACAGGTAACTGTAACTTCGTTACTAATTATGACAAGTAACTGTACCTTCGATACAAATGATGGCGGGTAACTGTAACTTCGATACTAATTATGACAGGTAACAGTAACTTCGATACTAATTATGACAGAAAACAGTAACTTCGATACTAATTATGGCAGGTAACTGTAACTTCGATACTTATGATGACAGTTAACTCTAACTTCGTTACTAATTATGACAAGTAACTGTAATTTCGATACAAATTATGGCAGGAAACTGTAACTTCGATACTAATTATGACAGGTAACAGTAACTTCGATACTAATTATGACAAGTAACTGTAACTTCGATACTAATTATGGAGGAAAACAGTAACTTCGATACTTATTAAGACAGGTAACAGTAACTTCGATACTAATTATGGCATGTAACTGTAACTTCGATACTAATTATGACAGGTAACTGTAAATCCGTTACAAATTATTGCAGGTAACTGTAACTTCGATACTATTTATGACAGGTAACAGTTACTTCGATACTAATTATGACAAGTAACAGTAACATCAATACTAATTATGACAAGTAACTGTAACTTCGAAACTAATTATGACAGGTAACTGTAACATCGTTACTTATTATGACTAGTAACTGTAATTTCGATACAAGTTATGGCAGGTAACTGTAACTTCGATATTAATTATGACAGGTTACAGTAACCTCGATACTAATTATGACCAGTAAGTGTAACTTCGATACTAATTATGACGGGTAACTGTAACTTCGATACTAATTATGTCTAGTAACTCTAACTTCGTTACTAATTAGGACAAGTAACTGTAATTTTGATAAAAAATTATGGCAGGTAACTGTAACTTCGATACTAATTATGACAGGTAACAGTAACTTCGATACTATTTATGACAGGTAACAGTAACTTCATTACTAATTATGACAAGTAACTGTAATTTCGATACAAATTATGACAGGAAACTGTAACTTCGTTACTAATTATGACAAGTAACTGTAATTGTGATACAAATTATGTCAGGTAACAGTAACATCGATACTAATTATGACAGGTAACTGTAACTTCGATACTTATTATGACAAGTAACTGTAATTTCGATACAAATTATGGCATGTAACTGTAACTTCGATACTAATTATGACAGGTAACAGTATCTTCGATAGTAATTATGACAAGTAACAGTAACTTGGATACTAATTATGACAGGTAACTGTAACTTCGATACTAATTAAGACAGGTAGTTGTAACTTCGATACTAATTATGACAGGTAACTGTAACTTCGATACAAATTATGAAAAGTAACTGTAACTTCGTTACTAATTATGACAAGTAACTGGAATATCGATACAAATTTTGGCAGGTAACTGTAACTTCGTTACTAATTATGACAAGTAACTGTAATTTCGATACAAATAATGGCAGGAAACTGTAACTTCGATACTAATTATGACAGATAACTGTATCTTCGATTCTAATTATGACAGGTAACTGTAACTTCGATACTAATTATGTCAAGTAACTGTAATTTCGGTACAAATTATGACAGGTAACTGTAACTTCGATATAAATTATGACAAGTAACTGTAACATCGTTACTAATTATGACAAGTAACTGTAATTTCGATACAAATAATGGCAGGTAACTGTAACATAGATACTAATTATGACAGGTAACAGTAACTTCGATACTAATTATGACAGGTAACTGTAACTTCGCTACTAATTATGACAAGTAACTGTAATTTCGATACAAATTATGACAGGTAACTGTAACTTCGTTACTAATTATGACAAGTAACTGTAATTTCGATACAAATTATGGTAGGTAACAGTAACTTCGATACTAATTATGACAGGTAACTGTAACTTCGATACTAATTATGACAAGGAACTGTAATTTCGATACAAATTATGACAGGTAACAGTAACTTCGTTACTAATTATGGCAAGTAACAGTAATTTCGATACAAATTATGCCATGTAACAGTAACATCGATACTAATTATGACAGGTAACTGTAACTTCTAAACTAATTATGACAGGTAACTTTAACTTCGTTACTAATTATGACAAGTAACTGTACCTTCGATACAAATGATGGCAGGTAACTGTAACTTCGATACTAATTATGACAGGTGACAGTAACTTCGATACTAATTATGACAGAAAACAGTAACTTCGATACTAATTATGGCAGGTACCAGTATCTTCGATACTAATTATGGCAGGCAAATGTAACTTCGATACTAATGATGACAGTTAACTGTAACTTCGTTACTAATTATGACAAGTAACTGTAATTTCGATACAAATTATGGCAGGAAACTGTAACTTCGATACTAATTATGACTGGTAACAGTAACTTCGATACTAATTATGACAAGTAACTGTAACTTCGATACTAATTATGACAAGTAACTGTAATTTCGAAACAAATTATGGCAGGTAACTGTAACTTCGATACTAATTATGACAGGTAACAGTATCTTCAATACTAATGATGACAGAAAACAGTAACTTCGATAGTAATTATGGCAGGTAACAGTAACATCGATACTAATTATGTCAGGTTACTGTAACTTCGATACTAATTATGACAGTTAACTGTAACTTCGGTACTAATTATGACAAGTAACTGTAATTTCGATACAAATAATGGCAGGTAACTGTAACTTCGATACTTATTATGACAGGTAACTATAATTTCGATACAAATTATAACAGGAACAGTAACTTCGATACTTAATATGACAGGTAACAGTAACTTCGATACTAATTATGACAAGTAACAGTAACGTCGATACTAATTATGACAGGTAACTGTAACTTCGATACTAATTATGACAAGTAACTCTAACTTCATTACAAATTATGACAAGTAACTGTAATTTCGATACAAATTATGGCAGGTAAATGTAACTTCGTTACTAATTATGGCAGGTAACTGTAATTTCGATACAAATTATGGCAGGTAAGAGTAACTCCGATACTAATTATGACAAGTAACTCTAACTTCGTTACTAATTATGACAAATAACTGTAATTTTGATAAAAAATTAAAGCAGGTAATTGTAACTTCGATACTAATTATGACAGGTAACAGTAACTTCGATACTAATTATGACAGGTAACTGTAACTTCGTTACTAATTATGACAAGTAACTGTAATTTCGATACTAATTATGGCTGGTAACTGTAACTTCGTTACTAATTAAGACAAGTAACTGCAAATTCGATACAAATTATGGCAGGTAACTGTAACTTCGATACTAATGATGACAGAAAACAGTAACTTCGATACTAATTATGGCAGGTAACAGTAACTTCGATACTTATTATGGCAGGTAACTGTAAGTTCGATACTAATTATGACAGTTAACTGTAACTTCGTTACTAATTATGATAAGTAACTGTAATTTCGATACAAATTATGGCAGGTAACAAAAACTTCGATACTAATTATGACAGGTAACAGTAACTTCGATACTAATTATGACAAGTTACTGTAACTTAGATACTAATTATGACAGGTAACTGTATCTTCGTTACTAATTATGACAAGTAACTGTAATTTCGATACAAATTATGGTAGGTAACAGTAACTTCGATACTAATTATGACAGGTAACTGTAACTTCGATACTAATTATGACAAGGAACTGTAATTTCGATACAAATTATGACAGGTAACAGTAACTTCGTTACTAATTATGGCAAGTAACTGTAATTTCGATACAAATTATGCCAGGTAACAGTTACTTCGATACTAATTATGGCAGGTAACTGTAACTTCTGTACTAATTATGACAGGTAACTGTAACTTCGTTACTAATTATGACAAGTAACTGTACCTTCGATACAAATGATGGCGGGTAACTGTAACTTCGATACTAATTATGACAGGTAACAGTAACTTCGATACTAATTATGACAGAAAACAGTAACTTCGATACTAATTATGGCAGGTAACTGTAACTTCGATACTAATGATGACAGTTAACTGTAACTTCGTTACTAATTATGACAAGTAACTGTAATTTCGATACAAATTATAGCAGGAAACTGTAACTTCGATACTAATTATGACAGGTAACAGTATCTTCGATACTAATTATGACAAGTAACTGTAACTTCGATACTTATTATGACTGAAAACAGTAACTTCGATACTTATTATGACAGGTAACAGTAACTTCGATACTAATTATGGCATGTAACTGTAACTTCGATACTAATTATGAGAGGTAACTGTAACTCCGTTACAAATTATTGCAGGTAACTGTAACTTCGATACTATTTATGACAGGTAACAGTTACTTCGATACTAATTATGACAAGTAACAGTAACTTCAATACTAATTATGACAAGTAACTGTAACTTCGAAACTAATTATGACAGGTAACTGTAACATCGTTACTTATTATGACTAGTAACTGTAATTTCGATACAAGTTATGGCAGGTAACTGTAACTTCGATATTAATTATGACAGGTTACAGTAACCTCGATACTAATTATGACAAGTAAGTGTAACTTCGATACTAATTATGACGGGTAACTGTAACTTCGATACTAATTATGTCTAGTAACTCTAACTTCGTTACTAATTAGGACAAGTAACTGTAATTTTGATAAAAAATTATGGCAGGTAACTGTAACTTCGATACTAATTATGACAGGTAACAGTAACTTCGATACTATTTATGACAGGTGACTGTAACTTCGTTACTAATTATGTCAAGTAACTGTAATTTCGATACTAATTATGGCAGGTAACTGTAACATCGTTACAAATTAAGAAAAATAACTGTAATTTCGATACAAATTATGGCAGGTAACTGTAACTTCGATACAAATTATGACAGGTAACAGTAACTTCGATACTAATTATGACAGGTAACAGTAACTTCATTACTAATTATGACAAGTAACTGTAATTTCGATACAAATTATGACAGGAAACTGTAACTTCGTTACTAATTATGACAAGTAACTGTAATTGTGATACAAATTATGTCAGGTAACAGTAACATCGATACTAATTATGACAGGTAACTGTAACTTCGATACTTATTATGACAAGTAACTGTAATTTCGATACAAATTATGGCATGTAACTGTAACTTCGATACTAATTATGACAGGTAACAGTATCTTCGATAGTAATTATGACAAGTAACAGTAATTTCGATACTAATTATGACAGGTAACTGTAACTTCGATACTAATTATGACAGGTAGCTGTAACTTCGATACTAATTATGACAGGTAACTGTAACTTCGATACTAATTATGAAAAGTAACTGTAACTTCGTTACTAATTATGACAAGTAACTGGAATATCGATACAAATTTTGGCAGGTAACTGTAACTTCGTTACTAATTATGACAAGTAACTGTAATTTCGATACAAATAATGGCAGGAAACTGTAACTTCGATACTAATTATGACAGATAACTGTATCTTCGATTCTAATTATGACAGGTAACTGTAACTTCGATACTAATTATGACAAGTAACTGTAATTTCGATACAAATTATGACAGGTAACTGTAACTTCGATATTAATTATGACAAGTAACTGTAACATCGTTACTAATTATGACAAGTAACTTTAATTTCGATATAAATAATGGCAGGTAACTGTAACATCGATACTAATTATGACAGGTAACAGTAACTTCGATACTAATTATGACAGGTAACTGTAACTTCGCTACTAATTATGACAAGTAACTGTAATTTCGATACAAATTATGACAGGTAACTGTAACTTCGTTACTAATTATGACAAGTAACTGTAATTTCGATACAAATTATGGTAGGTAACAGTAACTTCGATACTAATTATGACAGGTAACTGTATCTTCGATACTAATTATGACAAGGAACTGTAATTTCGATACAAATTATGACAGGTAACAGTAACTTCGTTACTAATTATGGCAAGTAACTGTAATTTTGATACAAATTATGCCAGGTAACAGTAACTTCGATACTAATTATGACAGGTAACTGTAACTTCTATACTAATTATGACAGGTAACTTTAACTTCGTTACTAATTATGACAAGTAACTGTACCTTCGATACAAATGATGGCAGGTAACTGTAACTTCGATACTAATTATGACAGGTGACAGTAACTTCGATACTAATTATGACAGAAAACAGTAACTTCGATACTAATTATGACAGGTACCAGTATCTTCGATACTAATTATGGCAGGCAACTGTAACTTCGATACTAATGATGACAGTTAACTGTAACTTCGTTACTAATTATGACAAGTATCTGTAATTTCGATACAAATTATGGCAGGAAACTGTATCTTCGATACTAATTATGACAGGTAACAGTTACTTCGATACTAATTATGACAAGTAACTGTAACTTCGATACTAATTATGACAAGTAACTGTAATTTCGAAACAAATTATGGCAGGTAACTGTAACTTCGATACTAATTATGACAGGTAACAGTATCTTCAATACTAATGATGACAGAAAACAGTAACTTCGATACTAATTATGGCAGGTAACAGTAACATCGAGTCTAATTATGTCAGGTAACTGTAACTTCGATACTAATTATGACAGTTAACTGTAACTTCGTTACTAATTATGACAAGTAACTGTAATTTCGATACAAAAAATGGCAGGTAACTGTAACTTCGATACTTATTATGACAGGTAACTATAATTTCGATACAAATTATAACAGGAACTGTAACTTCGATACTTAATATGACAGGTAACAGTAACTTCGATACTAATTATGACAAGTAACTGTAACTTCGATACTAATTATGACAGGTAACTGTAACTTCGATACTAATTATGACAAGTAACTCTAACTTCATTACAAATTATGACAAGTAACTGTAATTTCGATACAAATTATGGCAGGTAAATGTAACTTCGTTACTAATTATGGCAGGTAACTGTAATTTCGATACAAATTATGGCAGGTAAGAGTAACTCCGATACTAATTATGACAAGTAACTCTAACCTCGTTACTAATTATGACAAATAACTGTAATTTTGATAAAAAATTAAAGCAGGTAATTGTAACTTCGATACTAATTATGACAGGTAACAGTAACTTCGATACTAATTATGACAGGTAACTGTAACTTCGTCACTAATTATGACAAGTAATTGTAATTTCGATACTAATTATGGCTGGTAACTGTAACTTCGTTACTAATTATGACAAGTAACTGTAAATTCGATACAAATTATGGCAGGTAACTGTAACTTCGATACTAATGATGACAGAAAACAGTAACTTCGATACTAATTATGGCAGGTAACAGTATCTTCGATACTAATTATGGCAGGTAACTGTAAGTTCGATACTAATTATGACAGTTAACTGTAACTTCGTTACTAATTATGATAAGTAACTGTAATTTCGATACAAATTATGGCAGGTAACAAAAACTTCGATACTAATTATGACAGGTAACAGTAACTTCGATACTAATTATGACAAGTTACTGTAACTTAGATACTAATTATGACAGGTAACTGTAACTTCGTTACTAATTATGACAAGTAACTGTAATTTCGATACAAATTATGGTAGGTAACAGTAACTTCGATACTAATTATGACAGGTAACTGTAACTTCGATACTAATTATGACAAGGAACTGTAATTTCGATGCAAATTATGACAGGTAACAGTAACTTCGTTAATAATTATGGCAAGTAACTGTAATTTCGATACAAATTATGCCAGGTAACAGTAACTTCGATACTAATTATGACAGGTAACTGTAACTTCTGTACTAATTATGACAGGTAACTGTAACTTCGTTACTAATTATGACAAGTAACTGTACCTTCGATACAAATGATGGCGGGTAACTGAAACTTCGATACTAATTATGACAGGTAACAGTAACTTCGATACTAATTATGACAGAAAACAGTAACTTCGATACTAATTATGGCAGGTAACTGTAACTTCGATACTAATGATGACAGTTAACTGTAACTTCGTTACTAATTATGACAAGTAACTGTAATTTCGATACAAATTATGGCAGGAAACTGTAACTTCGATACTAATTATGACAGGTAACAGTAACTTCGATACTAATTATGACAAGTAACTGTAACGTTGATACTAATTATGACAAGTAACTGTAATTTCGAAACAAATTATGGCAGGTAACTGTAACTTCGATACTAATTATGACAGGTAACAGTATCTTCGATACTAATGATGACAGAAAACAGTAACTTCGATACTAATTATGGCAGGTAACAGTAACATCGATATTAATTATGGCAGTTAACTGAAACTTCGATACTACTTATGACAGTTAACTGTAACTTCGTTACTAATTATGACAAGTAACTGTAATTTCGATACAAATAATGGCAGGTAACTGTAACTTCGATACTTATTATGACAGGTAACTATAATTTCGATACAAATTATAACAGGAACTGTAACTTCGATACTAATTATGACAGGTAAGAGTAACTTCGATACTAATTATGACAAGTAAATGTAACTTCGTTACTAATTATGACAAGAAACTGTAATTTCGATACAAATTTTGGCAGGTAACTGTAAATCGATACTAATTATGACAGGTAACAGTAACTTCGATACTAATTATGACAGAAAACAGTAACTTAGATACTAATTATGAAGGGTAACTGTAACTTCGATACTAATTATGACTAGTAACTCTAACTACGTTACTAATTAGGACAAGTAACTGTAATTTTGATAAAAAATTATGGCAGGTATCTGTAACTTCGATACTAATTATGACAGGTAACAGTAACTTCGATACTAATTATGACAGGTAACTGTAACTCCGATACTAATTATGACAAGTAACTCTAAATTCGTTACTAATTATGACAAGTAACTGTAATTTCGATACTAATTATGGCTGGTAACTGTAACTTCGTTACTAATTATGACAAGTAACTGTAATTTCGATACAAATTATGGCAGGTAACTGTAACTTCGATACTAATTATGACAAGTAACTCTAACTTCATTACAAATTATGACAAGTAACTGTAATTTCGATACAAATTATGGCAGGTAAATGTAACTTCGTTACTAATTATGGCAGGTAACTGTAATTTCGATACAAATTATGGCAGGTAAGAGTAACTCCGATACTAATTATGACAAGTAACTCTAACCTCGTTACTAATTATGACAAATAACTGTAATTTTGATAAAAAATTAAAGCAGGTAATTGTAACTTCGATACTAATTATGACAGGTAACAGTAACTTCGATACTAATTATGACAGGTAACTGTAACTTCGTCACTAATTATGACAAGTAATTGTAATTTCGATACTAATTATGGCTGGTAACTGTAACTTCGTTACTAATTATGACAAGTAACTGTAAATTCGATACAAATTATGGCAGGTAACTGTAACTTCGATACTAATGATGACAGAAAACAGTAACTTCGATACTAATTATGGCAGGTAACAGTATCTTCGATACTAATTATGGCAGGTAACTGTAAGTTCGATACTAATTATGACAGTTAACTGTAACTTCGTTACTAATTATGATAAGTAACTGTAATTTCGATACAAATTATGGCAGGTAACAAAAACTTCGATACTAATTATGACAGGTAACAGTAACTTCGATACTAATTATGACAAGTTACTGTAACTTAGATACTAATTATGACAGGTAACTGTAACTTCGTTACTAATTATGACAAGTAACTGTAACTTCGATACAAATTATGGTAGGTAACAGTAACTTCGATACTAATTATGACAGGTAACTGTAACTTCGATACTAATTATGACAAGGAACTGTAATTTCGATGCAAATTATGACAGGTAACAGTAACTTCGTTAATAATTATGGCAAGTAACTGTAATTTCGATACAAATTATGCCAGGTAACAGTAACTTCGATACTAATTATGACAGGTAACTGTAACTTCTGTACTAATTATGACAGGTAACTGTAACTTCGTTACTAATTATGACAAGTAACTGTACCTTCGATACAAATGATGGCGGGTAACTGAAACTTCGATACTAATTATGACAGGTAACAGTAACTTCGATACTAATTATGACAGAAAACAGTAACTTCGATACTAATTATGGCAGGTAACTGTAACTTCGATACTAATGATGACAGTTAACTGTAACTTCGTTACTAATTATGACAAGTAACTGTAATTTCGATACAAATTATGGCAGGAAACTGTAACTTCGATACTAATTATGACAGGTAACAGTAACTTCGATACTATTTATGACAAGTAACTGTAACGTTGATACTAATTATGACAAGTAACTGTAATTTCGAAACAAATTATGGCAGGTAACTGTAACTTCGATACTAATTATGACAGGTAACAGTATCTTCGATACTAATGATGACAGAAAACAGTAACTTCGATACTAATTATGGCAGGTAACAGTAACATCGATATTAATTATGGCAGTTAACTGAAACTTCGATACTACTTATGACAGTTAACTGTAACTTCGTTACTAATTATGACAAGTAACTGTAATTTCGATACAAATAATGGCAGGTAACTGTAACTTCGATACTTATTATGACAGGTAACTATAATTTCGATACAAATTATAACAGGAACTGTAACTTCGATACTAATTATGACAGGTAAGAGTAACTTCGATACTAATTATGACAAGTAACTGTAACTTCGTTACTAATTATGACAAGAAACTGTAATTTCGATACAAATTTTGGCAGGTAACTGTAAATCGATACTAATTATGACAGGTAACAGTAACTTCGATACTAATTATGACAGAAAACAGTAACTTAGATACTAATTATGAAGGGTAACTGTAACTTCGATACTAATTATGACTAGTAACTCTAACTACGTTACTAATTAGGACAAGTAACTGTAATTTTGATAAAAAATTATGGCAGGTATCTGTAACTTCGATACTAATTATGACAGGTAACAGTAACTTCGATACTAATTATGACAGGTAACTGTAACTCCGATACTAATTATGACAAGTAACTCTAAATTCGTTACTAATTATGACAAGTAACTGTAATTTCGATACTAATTATGGCTGGTAACTGTAACTTCGTTACTAATTATGACAAGTAACTGTAATTTCGATACAAATTATGGCAGGTAACTGTAACTTCGATACTAATTATGACAAGTAACAGTAACTTCGATACTAATTATGACAAGTAACTGTAACTTCGAAACTAATTTTGACAGGTAACTGTAACATCGATAATAATTCTGACAAGTAACTGTAATTTCGATACAAATTATGGCAGGTAAATGTAACTTCGATACTAATTATGACAGGTAACAGAAACTTCGATACTAATTATGACAAGTAACTGTATCTTCGATACTGATTATGACAGGTAACTGTAACTTCGTTACTAATTATGATAAGTAACTCTAACTTCATTACAAATTATGACAAGTAACTGTAATTTTGTTACAAATTATGGCAGGTAACTGTAACTTAGATACTTATTATGACAGGTAACAGTAACTTCGATACTAATCATGACAAGTTACTGTAACTTCGTTACTAATTATGACAAGTAACTGTAATTTCGATACAAATTATGGCAGGTAAATGTAACTTCGTTAATAATTATGGCAGGTAACTGTAATTTCGATACAAATTATGGCAGGTAAGAGTAACTCCGATACTAATTATGACAAGTAACTCTATCTTCGTTACTAATTATGACAAATAACTGTAATTTTGATAAAAAATTAAAGCAGGTAATTGTAACTTCGATACTAATTATGACAGGTAACAGTAACTTCGATACTAATTATGACAGGTAACTGTAACTTCGTCACTAATTATGACAAGTAACTGTAATTTCGATACTAATTATGGCTGGTAACTGTAACTTCGTTACTAATTATGACAAGTAACTGTAAATTCGATACAAATTATGGCAGGTAACTGTAACTTCGATACTAATGATGACAGAAAACAGTAACTTCGATACTAATTATGGCAGGTAACAGTAACTTCGATACTAATTATGGCAGGTAACTGTAAGTTCGATACTAATTATGACAGTTAACTGTAACTTCGTTACTAATTATGATAAGTAACTGTAATTTCGATACAAATTATGGCAGGTAACAAAAACTTCGATACTAATTATGACAGGTAACAGTAACTTCGATACTAATTATGACAAGTTACTGTATCTTAGATACTAATTATGACAGGTAACTGTAACTTCGTTAATAATTATGACAAGTAACTGTAATTTCGATACAAATTATGGTAGGTAACAGTAACTTCGATACTAATTATGACAGGTAACTGTAACTTCGATACTAATTATGACAAGGAACTGTAATTTCGATACAAATTATGACAGGTAACAGTAACTTCGTTAATAATTATGGCAAGTAACTGTAATTTCGATACAAATTATGCCAGGTAACAGTAACTTCGATACTAATTATGACAGGTTACTGTAACTTCTGTACTAATTATGACAGGTAACTGTAACTTCGTTACTAATTACGACAAGTAACTGTACCTTCGATACAAATGATGGCGGGTAACTGTAACTTCGATACTTATTATGACAGGTAACAGTAACTTCGATACTAATTATGACAGAAAACAGTAACTTCGATACTAATTATGGCAGGTAACTGTAACTTCGATACTAATGATGACAGTTAACTGTAACTTCGTTACTAATTATGACAAGTAACTGTAATTTCGATACAAATTATGGCAGGAAACTGTAACTTCGATACTAATTATGACAGGTAACAGTAACTTCGATACTAATTATGACAAGTAACTGTAACTTCGATACTAATTATGACAAGTAACTGTAATTTCGAAACAAATTATGGCAGGTAACTGTAACTTCGATACTAATTATGACAGGTAACAGTATCTTCGATACTAATGATGACAGAAAACAGTAACTTCGATACTAATTATGGCAGGTAACAGTAACATCGATATTAATTATGGCAGGTAACTGTAACTTCGATACTACTTATGACAGTTAACTGTAACTTCGTTACTAATTATGACAAGTAACTGTAATTTCGATACAAATAATGGCAGGTAACTGTAACTTCGATACTTATTATGACAGGTAACTATAATTTCGATACAAATTATAACAGGAACTGTAACTTCGATACTAATTATGACAGGTAACAGTAACTCGATACTAATTATGACAAGTAACTGT
The DNA here is from genome assembly GCA_946902985.2 of Meconema thalassinum. NCBI lineage: Eukaryota > Metazoa > Arthropoda > Insecta > Orthoptera > Tettigoniidae > Meconema > Meconema thalassinum. Next base: position 1,173,845,983 of record OX336388.2, on the reverse strand, counting down.
AACTTCGTTACTAATTATGACAAGAAACTGTAATTTCGATACAAATTTTGGCAGGTAACTGTAAATCGATACTAATTATGACAGGTAACAGTAACTTCGATACTAATTATGACAGAAAACAGTAACTTAGATACTAATTATGAAGGGTAACTGTAACTTCGATACTAATTATGACTAGTAACTCTAACTACGTTACTAATTAGGACAAGTAACTGTAATTTTGATAAAAAATTATGGCAGGTATCTGTAACTTCGATACTAATTATGACAGGTAACAGTAACTTCGATACTTATTATGACAGGTAACTGTAACTTCGATACTAATTATGACAAGTAACTGTAATTTCGATACTAATTATGGCAGGTAACTGTAACATCGTTACTAATTATGAAAATTAACTGTAATATCGATACAAATTAAGGCAGGTAACTAAAACTTCGATACAAATTATGACTGGTAACAGTAACTTCGATACTAATTATGACAGGTAACAGTAACTTCGATACTAATTATGACAAGTAACACTAATTTCATTACAAATTATGAAAAATATCTGTAATTTCGATACAAATTATGGCAGGTAACTGTAACTTCGTTAATAATTATGGCAGGTAACTGTAATTTCGATACAAATTATGGCAGGTAACTGTAACTTCGATACTAATTATGACAGGTAACTGTAACTCCGATACTAATTATGACAAGTAATTCTAAATTCGTTACTAATTATGACAAGTAACTGTAATTTCGAAACTAATTATGGCTGGTAACTGTAACTTCGTTACTAATTATGACAAGTAACTGTAATTTCGATACAAATTATGGCAGGTAACTGTAACTTCGATACTAATTATGACAAGTAACAGTAACTTCGATACTAATTATGACAAGTAACTGTAACTTCGAAACTAATTTTGACAGGTAACTGTAACATCGATAATAATTACGACAAGTAACTGTAATTTCGATACAAATTATGGCAGGTAACTGTAACTTCGATACTAATTATGACAGGTAACAGAAACTTCGATACTAATTATGACAAGTAACTGTATCTTCGATACTGATTATGACAGGTAACTGTAACTTCGATACTAATTATGATAAGTAACTCTAACTTCATTACAAATTATGACAAGTAACTGTAATTTTGTTACAAATTATGGCAGGTAACTGTAACTTCGATACTTATTATGACAGGTAACAGTAACTTCGATACTAATCATGACAAGTAACTGTAACTTCGTTACTAATTATGACAAGTTACTGTAATTTCGATACAAATTTTGGCAGGTAACTGTAACTTCGATACTAATTATGACAAGTAACAGTAACTTCGATACTAATTATGACAAGTAACTGTAACTTCGAAACTAATTATGGCAGGTAACTGTAACATCGATAATAATTATGACAAGTAACTGTAATTTCGATACAAATTATGGCAGGTAACTGTAACTTCGATACTAATTATGACAGGTAACAGAAACTTCGATACTATTTATGACAAGTAACTGTATCTTCGATACTGATTATCACAGGTAACTGTAACTTCGATACTAATTATGTCAAGTAACTCTAACTTCTTTACAAATTATGACAAGTAACTGTAATTTCGATATAAATTATGGCAGGTAACTGTAACTTAGATGACAGGTAACTGTAACTTCAATACTTATTAAGACAAGTAACTGTAATTTCGTTACATATTATGGCAGGTAACTGTAACTTAGATACTTATTATGACAGGTAACAGTAACTTCGATAGTAATGATGACAAGCAACAGTAACTTCGATACTAATTATGACAAGTAACTGTAATTTCGATACTAATTATGACAGGTAACTGTAATTTCGATACTTATTATGACAGGTAACTGTAACTTCGATACCAATTATGACAGGTAACTGTAACTTCGATACTAATTATGACAAGTAACTGTAACTTCGTTACTAATTATGACAAGTAACTGTAATTTCGATACAAATTTTGGCAGGTAAATGTAACTCGATATTAATTATGACAAGTAACTGTAACTTCGTTACTAATTACGACAAGTAACTGTAATTTCGATACAAATAATGGTAGGTAACTGTAACTTCGATACTATTTATGACAGGTAAAAGTAACTTCAATACTAATTATGACAGGTAACTGTTACTTCGCTACTAATTATGACAGGTAACTGTAACTTCCTTACTTATTATGACAAGTAACTGTAATTTCGATACTACTTATGACAGGTAACTGTAACTTCGATATTAATTATGACAAGTAACTGTAACTTCGTTACTAATTATGAGAAGTATCTGTAATTTCGATACAAATTATGGCAGGTAACTGTAACTTCAAGACTAATTATGACAGGTAACAGTAACTTCGATACTAATTATGACAAGTAACTGTAACGTTGATACTAATTATGACAAGTAACTGTAATTTCGAAACAAATTATGGCAGGTAACTGTAACTTCGATACTAATTATGACAGGTAACAGTATCTTCGATACTAATGATGACAGAAAACAGTAACTTCGATACTAATTATGGCAGGTAACAGTAACATCGATATTAATTATGGCAGTTAACTGAAACTTCGATACTACTTATGACAGTTAACTGTAACTTCGTTACTAATTATGACAAGTAACTGTAATTTCGATACAAATAATGGCAGGTAACTGTAACTTCGATACTTATTATGACAGGTAACTATAATTTCGATACAAATTATAACAGGAACTGTAACTTCGATACTAATTATGACAGGTAAGAGTAACTTCGATACTAATTATGACAAGTAACTGTAACTTCGTTACTAATTATGACAAGAAACTGTAATTTCGATACAAATTTTGGCAGGTAACTGTAAATCGATACTAATTATGACAGGTAACAGTAACTTCGATACTAATTATGACAGAAAACAGTAACTTAGATACTAATTATGAAGGGTAACTGTAACTTCGATACTAATTATGACTAGTAACTCTAACTACGTTACTAATTAGGACAAGTAACTGTAATTTTGATAAAAAATTATGGCAGGTATCTGTAACTTCGATACTAATTATGACAGGTAACAGTAACTTCGATACTAATTATGACAGGTAACTGTAACTCCGATACTAATTATGACAAGTAACTCTAAATTCGTTACTAATTATGACAAGTAACTGTAATTTCGATACTAATTATGGCTGGTAACTGTAACTTCGTTACTAATTATGACAAGTAACTGTAATTTCGATACAAATTATGGCAGGTAACTGTAACTTCGATACTAATTATGACAAGTAACAGTAACTTCGATACTAATTATGACAAGTAACTGTAACTTCGAAACTAATTTTGATAGGTAACTGTAACATCGATAATAATTCTGACAAGTAACTGTAATTTCGATACAAATTATGGCAGGTAAATGTAACTTCGATACTAATTATGACAGGTAACAGAAACTTCGATACTAATTATGACAAGTAACTGTATCTTCGATACTGATTATGACAGGTAACTGTAACTTCGTTACTAATTATGATAAGTAACTCTAACTTCATTACAAATTATGACAAGTAACTGTAATTTTGTTACAAATTATGGCAGGTAACTGTAACTTAGATACTTATTATGACAGGTAACAGTAACTTCGATACTAATCATGACAAGTAACTGTAACTTCGTTACTAATTATGACAAGTAACTGTAATTTCGATACAAATTATGGCAGGTAAATGTAACTTCGTTAATAATTATGGCAGGTAACTGTAATTTCGATACAAATTATGGCAGGTAAGAGTAACTCCGATACTAATTATGACAAGTAACTCTATCTTCGTTACTAATTATGACAAATAACTGTAATTTTGATAAAAAATTAAAGCAGGTAATTGTAACTTCGATACTAATTATGACAGGTAACAGTAACTTCGATACTAATTATGACAGGTAACTGTAACTTCGTCACTAATTATGACAAGTAACTGTAATTTCGATACTAATTATGGCTGGTAACTGTAACTTCGTTACTAATTATGACAAGTAACTGTAAATTCGATACAAATTATGGCAGGTAACTGTAACTTCGATACTAATGATGACAGAAAACAGTAACTTCGATACTAATTATGGCAGGTAACAGTAACTTCGATACTAATTATGGCAGGTAACTGTAAGTTCGATACTAATTATGACAGTTAACTGTAACTTCGTTACTAATTATGATAAGTAACTGTAATTTCGATACAAATTATGGCAGGTAACAAAAACTTCGATACTAATTATGACAGGTAACAGTAACTTCGATACTAATTATGACAAGTTACTGTATCTTAGATACTAATTATGACAGGTAACTGTAACTTCGTTAATAATTATGACAAGTAACTGTAATTTCGATACAAATTATGGTAGGTAACAGTAACTTCGATACTAATTATGACAGGTAACTGTAACTTCGATACTAATTATGACAAGGAACTGTAATTTCGATACAAATTATGACAGGTAACAGTAACTTCGTTAATAATTATGGCAAGTAACTGTAATTTCGATACAAATTATGCCAGGTAACAGTAACTTCGATACTAATTATGACAGGTTACTGTAACTTCTGTACTAATTATGACAGGTAACTGTAACTTCGTTACTAATTACGACAAGTAACTGTACCTTCGATACAAATGATGGCGGGTAACTGTAACTTCGATACTTATTATGACAGGTAACAGTAACTTCGATACTAATTATGACAGAAAACAGTAACTTCGATACTAATTATGGCAGGTAACTGTAACTTCGATACTAATGATGACAGTTAACTGTAACTTCGTTACTAATTATGACAAGTAACTGTAATTTCGATACAAATTATGGCAGGAAACTGTAACTTCGATACTAATTATGACAGGTAACAGTAACTTCGATACTAATTATGACAAGTAACTGTAACTTCGATACTAATTATGACAAGTAACTGTAATTTCGAAACAAATTATGGCAGGTAACTGTAACTTCGATACTAATTATGACAGGTAACAGTATCTTCGATACTAATGATGACAGAAAACAGTAACTTCGATACTAATTATGGCAGATAACAGTAACATCGATATTAATTATGGCAGGTAACTGTAACTTCGATACTACTTATGACAGTTAACTGTAACTTCGTTACTAATTATGACAAGTAACTGTAATTTCGATACAAATAATGGCAGGTAACTGTAACTTCGATACTTATTATGACAGGTAACTATAATTTCGATACAAATTATAACAGGAACTGTAACTTCGATACTAATTATGACAGGTAACAGTAACTTCGATACTAATTATGACAAGTAACTGTAACTTCGTTACTAATTATGACAAGAAACTGTAATTTCGATACAAATTTTGGCAGGTAACTGTAAATCGATACTAATTATGACAGGTAACAGTAACTTCGATACTAATTATGACAGAAAACAGTAACTTAGATACTAATTATGAAGGGTAACTGTAACTTCGATACTAATTATGACTAGTAACTCTAACTACGTTACTAATTAGGACAAGTAACTGTAATTTTGATAAAAAATTATGGCAGGTATCTGTAACTTCGATACTAATTATGACAGGTAACAGTAACTTCGATACTTATTATGACAGGTAACTGTAACTTCGATACTAATTATGACAAGTAACTGTAATTTCGATACTAATTATGGCAGGTAACTGTAACATCGTTACTAATTATGAAAATTAACTGTAATATCGATACAAATTAAGGCAGGTAACTAAAACTTCGATACAAATTATGACAGGTAACAGTAACTTCGATACTAATTATGACAGGTAACAGTAACTTCGATACTAATTATGACAAGTAACACTAATTTCATTACAAATTATGAAAAATATCTGTAATTTCGATACAAATTATGGCAGGTAACTGTAACTTCGTTAATAATTATGGCAGGTAACTGTAATTTCGATACAAATTATGGCAGGTAACTGTAACTTCGATACTAATTATGACAGGTAACTGTAACTCCGATACTAATTATGACATGTAATTCTAAATTCGTTACTAATTATGACAAGTAACTGTAATTTCGAAACTAATTATGGCTGGTAACTGTAACTTCGTTACTAATTATGACAAGTAACTGTAATTTCGATACAAATTATGGCAGGTAACTGTAACTTCGATACTAATTATGACAAGTAACAGTAACTTCGATACTAATTATGACAAGTAACTGTAACTTCGAAACTAATTTTGACAGGTAACTGTAACATCGATAATAATTACGACAAGTAACTGTAATTTCGATACAAATTATGGCAGGTAACTGTAACTTCGATACTAATTATGACAGGTAACAGAAACTTCGATACTAATTATGACAAGTAACTGTATCTTCGATACTGATTATGACAGGTAACTGTAACTTCGATACTAATTATGATAAGTAACTCTAACTTCATTACAAATTATGACAAGTAACTGTAATTTTGTTACAAATTATGGCAGGTAACTGTAACTTCGATACTTATTATGACAGGTAACAGTAACTTCGATACTAATCATGACAAGTAACTGTAACTTCGTTACTAATTATGACAAGTAACTGTAATTTCGATACAAATTTTGGCAGGTAACTGTAACTTCGATACTAATTATGACAAGTAACAGTAACTTCGATACTAATTATGACAAGTAACTGTAACTTCGAAACTAATTATGGCAGGTAACTGTAACATCGATAATAATTATGACAAGTAACTGTAATTTCGATACAAATTATGGCAGGTAACTGTAACTTCGATACTAATTATGACAGGTAACAGAAACTTCGATACTATTTATGACAAGTAACTGTATCTTCGATACTGATTATCACAGGTAACTGTAACTTCGATACTAATTATGTCAAGTAACTCTAACTTCTTTACAAATTATGACAAGTAACTGTAATTTCGATATAAATTATGGCAGGTAACTGTAACTTAGATGACAGGTAACTGTAACTTCGATACTTATTAAGACAAGTAACTGTAATTTCGTTACATATTATGGCAGGTAACTGTAACTTCGATACTTATTATGACAGGTAACAGTAACTTCGATAGTAATGATGACAAGCAACAGTAACTTCGATACTAATTATGACAAGTAACTGTAATTTCGATACTAATTATGACAGGTAACTGTAATTTCGATACTTATTATGACAGGTAACTGTAACTTCGATACCAATTATGACAGGTAACTGTAACTTCGATACTAATTATGACAAGTAACTGTAACTTCGTTACTAATTATGACAAGTAACTGTAATTTCGATACAAATTTTGGCAGGTAAATGTAACTCGATATTAATTATGACAAGTAACTGTAACTTCGTTACTAATTACGACAAGTAACTGTAATTTCGATACAAATAATGGTAGGTAACTGTAACTTCGATACTATTTATGACAGGTAAAAGTAACTTCAATACTAATTATGACAGGTAACTGTTACTTCGCTACTAATTATGACAGTTAACTGTAACTTCCTTACTTATTATGACAAGTAACTGTAATTTCGATACTACTTATGACAGGTAACTGTAACTTCGAACTTAATTAAGACAAGTAACTGTAACTTCGTTACTAATTATGAGAAGTATCTGTAATTTCGATACAAATTATGGCAGGTAACTGTAACTTCAAGACTAATTATGACAGGTAACAGTAACTTCGATACTAATTATGACAAGTTACAGTTGCTTCGATACTAATTATGACAACTGTAACTTCGAAACTAATTATGACAGGTAACTGTAACATCGTTACTAATTACGACAAGTAACTGTAATTTCGATACAAATTATGACAGGTAACTGTAACTTCGATACTAATTATGACAGGTAACAGTAACTTCGATACTAATTATGACAAGTAACTGTAACTTAGATACTAATTATGACAGGTAACAGTAACTTCGATACTAATTATGACAAGTAACTCTAACTTCATTACAATTTATGGCAAGTAACTGTAATTTGGATACAAATTATGGCAGGTAACTGTAACTTCGTTACTAATTATGGCAGGTAACTGTAATTTCGATACAAATTATGGCAGGTAACAGTAACTTCGATACTAATTATGACAGGTAAATGTAACTCCAATACTAATTATGACAAGTAACTCTAACTTCGTTACTAATTATGACAAATAACTGTAATTTTGATAAAAAATTATGGCAGGTAATTGTAACTTCGATACTAATTATGACAGGTAACTGTAACATCGTTACTAATTACGACAAGTAACTGTAATTTCGATACAAATTATGGCAGGTAACTGTAACTTCGATACTAATTATGACAAGTAACTGTAACTTAGATACTAATTATGACAGGTAACAGTAACTTCGATACTAATTATGACAAGTAACTCTAACTTCATTACAATTTATGGCAAGTAACTGTAATTTCGATACTAATTATGGCTGGTAACAGTAACTTCGTTACTAATTATGACAAGTAACTGTAAATTCGATACAAATTATGGCTGGTAACTGTAACATCGATACTAATGATGACAGAAAACAGTAACTTCGATACTAATTATGGCAGGTAACTGTAAATTCGATACTAATTATGGCAGGTAACTGTAAGTTCGATACTAATTATGACAGTTAACTGTAACTTCGTTACTAATTATGACAAGTAACTGTAATTTCGATACAAATTATGGCAGGTAACAGTAACTTCGATACTAATTATGACAGGTAACAGTAACTTCGATACTAATTATAACAAGTTACTGTAACTTCGATACTAATTATGACAGGTAACTGTAACTTCGTTACTAATTATGACAAGTAACTGTAATTTCGATACAAATTTTGGCAGGCAACTGTAACTTCGATATTAATTATGACAAGTAACTGTAACTTCGTTACTATTTATGACAAGTAACTCTAACTTCATTACAAATTATGACAAGTAACTGTAATTTCGATACAAATTATGGCAGGGAACTGTGACTTCGTTACTAATTATGGCAGGTAACAGTAATTTCGATACAAATTATGGCAGGTAACTGTAACTTCGATACTAATTATGACAAGTAACAGTAACTTCGATACTAATTATGACAAGTAACTGTAACTTCGAAACTAATTATGGCAGGTAACTGTAACATCGATAATAATTATGACAAGTAACTGTAATTTCGATACAAATTATGGCAGGTAACTGTAACTTCGATACCAATTATGACAGGTAACAGAAACTTCTATACTAATTATGACAGGTAACTGTAACTTCGTTACTAATTATGACAAGTAACTGTACCTTCGATACAAATGATGGCAGGTAACTGTAACTTCGATACTAATTATGACAGGTAACAGTAACTTCGATACTAATTATGACAGAAAACAGTAACTTCGATACTTATTATGGCAGGCAACTGTAACTTCGATACTAATGATGACAGTTAACTGTAACTTCGTTACTAATTATGACAAGTAACTGTAATTTCGATACAAATTATGGCAGGAAACTGTAACTTCGATACTAATTATGACAGGTAACAGTAACTTCGATACTAATAATAATAATAATAATATCGTATGGCCTCGGGTGCCTGGTGCAAGCTTTGTTAATTGACACCCAGAGGGTAGCTTGCATGTCGAATTTCGTCGTTCCTTTGAACGCTATGAAAGTCAAGGAGGTTAGATATCTAAACTCCTTGACACTACAGCGCTTTCAAGTAGAGAATGGAGGAACTTTGTGTTGGCGGAAAATCCCGAGATTAATTTTGCCATTGAACACGGCCTACTGAATTCAAATGGGTTCTTTAACATGCCAACAACGTATGACATGAGTGTCGTGATTTTTGTCGCCTTCAAAAATCACTTACCATGGCCAGGGGCGAACCTGCAATCTTGGGGTTGGTAGTCCGACACTATAACCACTCACCCACCGTGACAAGTAACTGTAATTTCGATACTAATTATGACAGGTAACTGTAATTTCGATACTTATTATGACAGGTAACTGTAACTTCGATACCAATTATGACAGGTAACTGTAACTTCGATACTAATTATGACAAGTAACTGTAACTTCGTTACTAATTATGACAAGTAACTGTAATTTCGATACAAATTTTGGCAGGTAACTGTAACTCGATATTAATTATGACAAGTAACTGTAACTTCGTTACTAATTATGACAAGTAACTGTAATTTCGATACAAATTATGACAGGTAACTGTAACTTCGATATTAATTATGACAAGTAACTGTAACTTCGTTACTAATTATGAGAAGTAACTGTAATTTCGATACAAATTATGGCAGGTAACTGTAACTTCAAGACTAATTATGACAGGTAACAGTAACTTCGATACTAATTATGACAAGTTACAGTTGCTTCGATACTAATTATGACAAGTAACTGTAACTTCGAAACTAATTATGACAGGTTACTGCAACATCGTTACTAATTACGACAAGTAACTGTAATTTCGATACAAATTATGGCAGGTAACTGTAACATCGATACTAATTATGACAGGTAACAGTAACTTCGATACTAATTATGACAAGTAACTGTAACTTAGATACTAATTATGACAGGTAACAGTAACTTCGATACTAATTATGACAAGTAACTCTAACTTCATTACAAATTATGGCAAGTAACTGTAATTTGGATACAAATTATGGCAGGTAACTGTAACTTCGTTACTAATTATGGCAGGTAACTGTAATTTCGAAACTAATTATGGCAGGTAACTGTAACATCGATAATAATTATGACAAGTAACTGTAATTTCGATACAAATTATGGCAGGTAACTGTAACTTCGATACTACTTATGACAGGTAACAGAAACTTCTATACTAATTATGACAGGTAACTGTAACTTCGTTATTAATTATGACAAGTAACTGTACCTTCGATACAAATGATGGCAGGTAACTGTAACTTCGATACTAATTATGACAGGTAACAGTAACTTCGATACTAATTATGACAGAAAACAGTAACTTCGATACTAATTATGGCAGGCAACTGTAACTTCGATACTAATGATGACAGTTAACTGTAACTTCGTTACTAATTATGACAAGTAACTGTAATTTCGATACAAATTATGGCAGGAAACTGTAACTTCGATACTAATTATGACAGGTAACAGTAACTTCGATACTAATTATGACAAGTAACTGTAACTTCGATACTAATTATGACAAGTAACTATAATTTCGAAACAAATTATGGCAGGTAACTGTAACTTCGATACTAATTATGACAGCTAACAGTATCTTAAATACTAATGATGAGAGAAAACAGTAACTTCGATACTAATTATGGCACGTAACAGTAACATCGATACTAATTATGTCAGGTAACTCTAACTTCGATACTAATTACGACAGTTAACTGTAACTTCGTTACTAATTATGACAAGTAACTGTAATTTCGATATAAAATTGGCAGGTAACTGTAACTTCGATACTTATTATGACAGGTAACTATAATTTCGATACAAATTATAACAGGAACTGTAACTTCGATACTAATTATGACAGGTAACAGTAACTTCGATACTAATTATGACAAGTAACAGTAACTTCGATACTAATTATGACAGGTAACTGTAACTTCGATACTAATTATGACAAGTAACTCTAACTTCATTACAAATTATGACAAGTAACTGTAATTTCGATACAAATTATGGCAGGTAAATGTAACTTCGTTACTAATTATGGCAGGTAACTGTAATTTCGATACAAATTATGGCTGGTAAGAGTAACTCCGATACTAATTATGACAAGTAACTCTAACTTCGTTACTAATTATGACAAATAACTGTAATTTTGATAAAAAATTAAAGCAGGTAATTGTAACTTCGATACTAATTATGACAGGTAACAGTAACTTCGATACTAATTATGACAGGTAACTGTAACTTCGTTACTATTTATGACAAATAACTGTAATTTCGATACTAATTATGGCTGGTAACTGTAACTTCGTTACTAATTATGACAAGTAACTGTAAATTCGATACAAATTATGGCAGGTAACTGTAACTTCGATACTAATGATGACAGAAAACAGTAACTTCGATACTAATTATGGCAGGTAACAGTAACTTCGATACTAATTATGGCAGGTAACTGTAAGTTCGATACTAATTATGACAGTTAACTGTAACTTCGTTACTAATTATGATAAGTAACTGTAATTTCGATACAAATTATGGCAGGTAACAAAAACTTCGATACTAATTATGACAGGTAACAGTAACTTCGATACTAATTATGACAAGTTACTGTAACTTAGATACTAATTATGACAGGTAACTGTAACTTCGTTACTAATTATGACAAGTAACTGTAATTTCGATACAAATTATGGTAGGTAACAGTAACTTCGATACTAATTATGACAGGTAACTGTAACTTCGATACTAATTATGACAAGGAACTGTAATTTCGATACAAATTATGACAGGTAACAGTAACTTCGTTACTAATTATGGCAAGTAACTGTAATTTCTAAACAAATTATGCCAGGTAACAGTAACTGCGATACTAATTATGACAGGTTACTGAAACTTCTGTACTAATTATGACAGGTAACTGTAACTTCGTTACTAATTATGACAAGTAACTGTACCTTCGATACAAATGATGGCGGGTAACTGTAACTTCGATACTAATTATGACAGGTAACAGTTACATCGATACTAATTATGACAGAAAACAGTAACTTCGATACTAATTATGACAGGTACCAGTATCTTCGATACTAATTATGGCAGGTAACTGTAACTTCGATACTAATGATGACAGTTAACTGTAACTTCGTTACTAATTATGACAAGTAACTGTAATTTCGATACAAATTATGGCAGGAAACTGTAACTTCGATACTTATTATGACAGGTAACAGTAACTTCGATACTAATTATGACAAGTAACTGTAACTTCGATACTAATTATGACAAGTAACTGTAATTTCGAAACAAATTATGGCAGGTAACTGTAACTTCGATACTAATTATGACAGGTAACAGTATCTTCGATACTAATGATGACAGAAAACAGTAACTTCGATACTAATTATGGCAGGTAACAGTAACATCGATACTAATTATGGCAGGTAACTGTAACTTCGATACTACTTATGACAAGTAACTGTAATTTTGTTACAAATAATGGCAGGTAACTGTAACTTCGATACTAATTATGACAGGTAACAGTAACTTCGATACTAATTATGACAGAAAACAGTAACTTCGATACTAATTATGACAGGTACCAGTATCTTCGATACTAATTATGGCAGGTAACTGTAACTTCGATACTAATTATGACAGGTAACTGTAACTCCGATACTAATTATGAAAAGTAACTGTAACTTCGTTACTAATTATGACAAGTGACTGGAATATCGATACAAATTTTGGCAGGTAACTGTAACTACGTTACTAATTATGACAAGTAACTGTAATTTCGATACAAATAATGGCAGGAAACTGTAACTTCGATACTAATTATGACAGGTAACTGTATCTTCGATTCTAATTATGACAGGTAACTGTAACTTCGATACTAATTATGACAAGTAACTGTAATTTCGATACAAATTATGACAGGTAACTGTAACTTCGATATTAATTATGACAAGTAACTGTAACATCGTTACTAATTATGACAAGTAACTGTAATTTCGATACAAATAATGGCAGGTAACTGTAAATTCGATACTAATAATGACAGGTAACAGTAACTTCGATACTAATTATGACAGGTAACTGTAACTTCGCTACTAATTATGACAAGTAATTGTAATTTCGATACAAATTATGACAGGTAACTGTAACTTCGTTACTAATTATGACAAGTAACTGTAATTTCGATACAAATTATGGTAGGTAACAGTAACTTCGATAATAATTATGACAGGTAACTGTAACTTAGATACTAATTATGACAAGGAACTGTAATTTCGATACAAATTATGACAGGTAACAGTAACTTCGTTACTAATTATGGCATGTAACTGTAATTTCAATACAAATTATGCCAGGTACAGTATCTTCGATACTAATTATGACAGGTAACTGTAACTTCTATACTAATTATGACAGGTAACTGTAACTTCGTTACTAATTATGACAAGTAACTGTACCTTCGATACAAATGATGGCAGGTAACTGTAACTTCGATACTAATTATGACAGGTAACAGTAACTTCGATACTAATGATGACAGTTAACTGTAACTTCGTTACTAATTATGACAATTAACTGTAATTTCGATGCAAATTATGGCAGGAAACTGTAACATCGATACTAATTATGACAGGTAACAGTAACTTCGATACTAATTATGACAAGTAACTGTAACTTAGATACTAATTATGACAGGTAAGAGTAACTTCGATACTAATTATGACAAGTAACTCTAACTTCATTACAAATTATGGCATGTAACTGTAATTTGGATACAAATTATGGCAGGTAACTGTAACTTCGTTACTAATTATGGCAGGTAACTGTAATTTCGATACAAATTATGGCAGGTAACAGTAACTTCGATACTAATTATGACAGGTAAATGTAACTCCAATACTAATTATGACAAGTAACTCTAACTTCGTTACTAATTATGAGAAATAACTGTAATTTTGATAAAAAATTATGGCAGGTAATTGTAACTTCGATACTAATTATGACAGGTAACAGTAACTTCGATACTAATTATGACAGGTAACTGTAACTTCGTTACTAATTATGACAAGTAACTGTAATTTCGATACTAATTATGGCTGGTAACAGTAACTTCGTTACTAATTATGACAAGTAACTGTAAATTCGATACAAATTATGGCTGGTAACTGTAACTTCGATACTAATGATGACAGAAAACAGTAACTTCGATACTAATTATGGCAGGTAACAGTAAATTCGATACTAATTATGGCAGGTAACTGTAAGTTCGATACTAATTATGACAGTTAACTGTAACTTCGTTACTAATTATGACAAGTAACTGTTATTTCGATACAAATTATGGCAGGTAACAGTAACTTCGATACTAATTATGACAGGTAACAGTAACTTCGATACTAATTATAACAAGTTACTGTAACTTCGATACTAATTATGACAGGTAACT
Organism: Meconema thalassinum; assembly: GCA_946902985.2. Taxonomy (NCBI): domain Eukaryota; kingdom Metazoa; phylum Arthropoda; class Insecta; order Orthoptera; family Tettigoniidae; genus Meconema; species Meconema thalassinum. The sequence continues at coordinate 1,173,830,789 of OX336388.2, read as the reverse complement.
GTAACTTCGTTACTAATTATGACAAGTAACTGTAATTTCGATACAAATTTTGGCAGGCAACTGTAACTTCGATATTAATTATGACAAGTAACTGTAACTTCGTTACTATTTATGACAAGTAACTCTAATTTCATTACAAATTATGACAAGTAACTGTAATTTCGATACAAATTATGGCAGGGAACTGTAACTTCGTTACTAATTATGGCAGGTAACAGTAATTTCGATACAAATTATGGCAGGTAACTGTAACTTCGATACTTATTATGACAAGTAACAGTAACTTCGATACTAATTATGACAAGTAACTGTAACTTCGAAACTAATTATGGCAGGTAACTGTAACATCGATAATAATTATGACAAGTAACTGTAATTTCGATACAAATTATGGCAGGTAACTGTAACTTCGATACTACTTATGACAGGTAACAGAAACTTCTATACTAATTATGACAGGTAACTGTAACTTCGTTACTAATTATGACAAGTAACTGTACCTTCGATACAAATGATGGCAGGTAACTGTAACTTCGATACTAATTATGACAGGTAACAGTAACTTCGATACTAATTATGACAGAAAACAGTAACTTCGATACTAATTATGGCAGGCAACTGTAACTTCGATACTAATGATGACAGTTAACTGTAACTTCGTTACTAATTATGTCAAGTAACTGTAATTTCGATACAAATTATGGCAGGAAACTGTAACTTCGATACTAATTATGACAGGTAACAGTAACTTCGATACTAATTATGACAAGTAACTGTAACTTCGATACTAATTATGACAAGTAACTATAATTTCGAAACAAATTATGGCAGGTAACTGTAACTTCGATACTAATTATGACAGCTAACAGTATCTTAAATACTAATGATGAGAGAAAACAGTAACTTCGATACTAATTATGGCACGTAACAGTAACATCGATACTAATTATGTCAGGTAACTGTATTTTTGATACTAATTACGACAGTTAACTGTAACTTCGTTACTAATTATGACAAGTAACTGTAATTTCGATACAAAAATTGGCAGGTAACTGTAACTTCGGTACTTATTATGACAGGTAACTATAATTTCGATACAAATTATAACAGGAACTGTAACTTCGATACTAATTATGACAGGTAACAGTAACTTCGATACTAATTATGACAAGTAACAGTAACTTCGATACTAATTATGACAGGTAACTGTAACTTCGATACTAATTATGACAAGTAACTCTAACTTCATTACAAATAATGACAAGTAACTGTAATTTCGATACAAATTATGGCAGGTAAATGTAACTTCGTTACTAATTATGGCAGGTAACTGTAATTTCGATACAAATTATGGCTGGTAAGAGTAACTCCGATACTAATTATGACAAGTAACTCTAACTTCGTTACTAATTATGACAAATAACTGTAATTTTGATAAAAAATTAAAGCAGGTAATTGTAACTTCGATACTAATTATGACAGGTAACAGTAACTTCGATACTAATTATGACAGGTAACTGTAACTTCGTTACTATTTATGACAAGTAACTGTAATTTCGATACTAATTATGGCTGGTAACTGTAACTTCGTTACTAATTATGACAAGTAACTGTAAATTCGATACAAATTATGGCAGGTAACTGTAACTTCGATACTAATGATGACAGAAAACAGTAACTTCGATACTAATTATGGCAGGTAACAGTAACTTCGATACTAATTATGGCAGGTAACTGTAAGTTCGATACTATTTATGACAGTTAACTGTAACTTCGTTACTAATTATGATAAGTAACTGTAATTTCGATACAAATTATGGCAGGTAACAAAAACTTCGATACTAATTATGACAAGTAACTGTAATTTCGATACAAATTATGGTAGGTAACAGTAACTTCGATACTAATTATGACAGGTAACTGTAACTTCGATACTAATTATGACAAGGAACTGTAATTTCGATACAAATTATGACAGGTAACAGTAACAACGTTACTAATTATGGCAAGTAACTGTAATTTCGATACAAATTATGCCAGGTAACAGTAACTGCGATACTAATTATGACAGGTTACTGAAACTTCTGTACTAATTATGACAGGTAACTGTAACTTCGTTACTAATTATGACAAGTAACTGTACCTTCGATACAAATGATGGCGGGTAACTGTAACTTCGATACTAATTATGACAGGTAACAGTAACTTCGATACTAATTATGACAGAAAACAGTAACTTCGATACTAATTATGACAGGTACCAGTATCTTCGATACTATTTATGGCAGGTAACTGTAACTTCGATACTAATGATGACAGTTAACTGTAACTTCGTTACTAATTATGACAAGTAACTGTAATTTCGATACAAATTATGGCAGGAAACTGTAACTTCGATAATTATTATGACAGGTAACAGTAACTTCGATACTAATTATGACAAGTAACTGTAACTTCGATACTAATTAAGACAAGTAACTGTAATTTCGAAACAAATTATGGCAGGTAACTGTAACTTCGATACTAATTATGACAGGTAACAGTATCTTCGATACTAATGATGACAGAAAACAGTAACTTCGATACTAATTATGGCAGGTAACAGTAACATCGATACTAATTATGGCAGTTAACTGTAACTTCGATACTACTTATGACAGTTAACTGTAACTTCGTTACTAATTATGACAAGTAACTGTAATTTTGTTAAAATAATGGCAGGTAACTGTAACTTCGATACTTATTATGACAGGTAACTATAATTTCGATACAAATTATAACAGGAACTGTAACATCGATACTAATTATGACAGGTAACAGTAACTTCGATACTAATTATGACAAGTAACTGTAATTTTGTTACAAATAATGGCAGGTAACTGTAACTTCGATACTAATTATGACAGGTAACAGTAACTTCGATACTAATTATGACAGAAAACAGTAACTTCGATACTTATTATGACAGGTACCAGTATCTTCGATACTAATTATGGCAGGTAACTGTAACTTCGATACTAATTATGACAGGTAACTGTAACTCCGATACTAATTATGAAAAGTAACTGTAACTTCGTTACTAATTATGACAAGTGACTGGAATATCGATACAAATTTTGGCAGGTAACTGTAACTTCGTTACTAATTATGACAAGTAACTGTAATTTCGATACAAATAATGGCAGGAAACTGTACCTTCGATACTAATTATGACAGGTAACTGTATCTTCGATTCTAATTATGACAGGTAACTGTAACTTCGATACTAATTATGACAAGTAACTGTAATTTCGATACAAATTATGACAGGTAACTGTAACTTCGATATTAATTATGGCAAGTAACTGTAACATCGTTACTAATTATGACAAGTAACTGTAATTTCGATACAAATAATGGCAGGTAACTGTAACTTCGATACTAATAATGACAGGTAACAGTAACTTCGATACTAATTATGACAGAAAACAGTAACTTCGATACTAATTATGACAGGTACCAGTATCTTCGATACTTATTATGACAAGTAACAGTAACTTCGATACTAATTATGACAAGTAACTGTAATTTCGAAACTAATTATGGCAGGTAACTGTAACATCGATAATAATTATGACAAGTAACTGTAATTTCGATACAAATTATGGCAGGTAACTGTAACTTCGATACTACTTATGACAGGTAACAGAAACTTCTATACTAATTATGACAGGTAACTGTAACTTCGTTACTAATTATGACAAGTAACTGTACCTTCGATACAAATGATGGGAGGTAACTGTAACTTCGATACTAATTATGACAGGTAACAGTAACTTCGATACTAATTATGACAGAAAACAGTAACTTCGATACTAATTATGGCAGGCAACTGTAACTTCGATACTAATGATGACAGTTAACTGTAACTTCGTTACTAATTATGACAAGTAACTGTAATTTCGATACAAATTATGGCAGGAAACTGTAACTTCGATACTAATTATGACAGGTAACAGTAACTTCGATACTAATTATGACAAGTAACTGTAACTTCGATACTAATTATGACAAGTAACTATAATTTCGAAACAAATTATGGCAGGTAACTGTAACTTCGATACTAATTATGACAGCTAACAGTATCTTAAATACTAATGATGAGAGAAAACAGTAACTTCGATACTAATTATGGCACGTAACAGTAACATCGATACTAATTATGTCAGGTAACTGTAACTTTGATACTAATTACGACAGTTAACTGTAACTTCGTTACTAATTATGACAAGTAACTGTAATTTCGATACAAAAATTGGCAGGTAACTGTAACTTCGATACTTATTATGACAGGTAACTATAATTTCGATACAAATTATAACAGGAACTGTAACTTCGATACTAATTATGACAGGTAACAGTAACTTCGATACTAATTATGACAAGTAACAGTAACTTCGATACTAATTATGACAGGTAACTGTAACTTCGATACTTATTATGACAAGTAACTCTAACTTCATTACAAATTATGACAAGTAACTGTAATTTCGATACAAATTATGGCAGGTAAATGTAACTTCGTTACTAATTATGGCAGGTAACTGTAATTTCGATACAAATTATGGCTGGTAAGAGTAACTCCGAAACTAATTATGACAAGTAACTCTAACTTCGTTACTAATTATGACAAATAACTGTAATTTTGATAAAAATTAAAGCAGGTAATTGTAACTTCGATACTAATTATGACAGGTAACAGTAACTTCGATACTAATTATGACAGGTAACTGTAACTTCGTTACTATTTATGACAAGTAACTGTAATTTCGATACTAATTATGGCTGGTAACTGTAACTTCGTTACTAATTATGACAAGTAACTGTAAATTCGATACAAATTATGGCAGGTAACTGTAACTTCGATACTAATGATGACAGAAAACAGTAACTTCGATACTAATTATGGCAGGTAACAGTAACTTCGATACTAATTATGGCAGGTAACTGTAAGTTCGATACTATTTATGACAGTTAACTGTAACTTCGTTACTAATTATGATAAGTAACTGTAATTTCGATACAAATTATGGCAGGTAACAAAAACTTCGATACTAATTATGACAGATAACAGTAACTTCGATACTAATTATGACAAGTTACTGTAACTTAGATACTAATTATGACAGGTAACTGTAACTTCGTTACTAATTATGACAAGTAACTGTAATTTCGATACAAATTATGGTAGGTAACAGTAACTTCGATACTAATTATGACAGGTAACTGTAACTTCGATACTAATTATGACAAGGAACTGTAATTTCGATACAAATTATGACAGGTAACAGTAACATCGTTACTAATTATGGCAAGTAACTGTAATTTCGATACAAATTATGCCAGGTAACAGTAACTGCGATACTAATTATGACAGGTTACTGAAACTTCTGTACTAATTATGACAGGTAACTGTAACTTCGTTACTAATTATGACAAGTAACTGTACCTTCGATACAAATGATGGCGGGTAACTGTAACTTCGATACTAATTATGACAGGTAACAGTAACTTCGATACTAATTATGACAGAAAACAGTAACTTCGATACTAATTATGACAGGTACCAGTATCTTCGATACTATTTATGGCAGGTAACTGTAACTTCGATACTAATGATGACAGTTAACTGTAACTTCGTTACTAATTATGACAAGTAACTGTAATTTCGATACAAATTATGGCAGGAAACTGTAACTTCGATAATTATTATGACAGGTAACAGTAACTTCGATACTAATTATGACAAGTAACTGTAACTTCGATACTAATTAAGACAAGTAACTGTAATTTCGAAACAAATTATGGCAGGTAACTGTAACTTCGATACTAATTATGACAGGTAACAGTATCTTCGATACTAATGATGACAGAAAACAGTAACTTCGATACTAATTATGGCAGGTAACAGTAACATCGATACTAATTATGGCAGGTAACTGTAACTTCGATACTACTTATGACAGTTAACTGTAACTTCGTTACTAATTATGACAAGTAACTGTAATTTTGTTAAAATAATGGCAGGTAACTGTAACTTCGATACTTATTATGACAGGTAACTATAATTTCGATACAAATTATAACAGGAACTGTAACATCGATACTAATTATGACAGGTAACAGTAACTTCGATACTAATTATGACAAGTAACTGTAATTTTGTTACAAATAATGGCAGGTAACTGTAACTTCGATACTAATTATGACAGGTAACAGTAACTTCGATACTAATTATGACAGAAAACAGTAACTTCGGTACTAATTATGACAGGTACCAGTATCTTCGATACTAATTATGGCAGGTAACTGTAACTTCGATACTAATTATGACAGGTAACTGTAACTCCGATACTAATTATGAAAAGTAACTGTAACTTCGTTACTAATTATGACAAGTGACTGGAATATCGATACAAATTTTAGCAGGTAACTGTAACTTCGTTACTAATTATGACAAGTAACTGTAATTTCGATACAAATAATGGCAGGAAACTGTACCTTCGATACTAATTATGACAGGTAACTGTATCTTCGATTCTAATTATGACAGGTAACTGTAACTTCGATACTAATTATGACAAGTAACTGTAATTTCGATACAAATTATGACAGGTAACTGTAACTTCGATATTAATTATGGCAAGTAACTGTAACATCGTTACTAATTATGACAAGTAACTGTAATTTCGATACAAATAATGGCAGGTAACTGTAACTTCGATACTAATAATGACAGGTAACAGTAACTTCGATACTAATTATGACAGGTAACTGTAACTTCGCTACTAATTATGACAAGTAATTGTAATTTCGATACAAATTATGACAGGTAACTGTAACTTCGTTACTAATTATGACAAGTAACTGTAATTTCGATACAAATTATGGTAGGTAACAGTAACTTCGATAATAATTATGACAGTTAACTGTAACTTAGATACTAATTATGACAAGGAACTGTAATTTCGATACAAATTATGACAGGTAACAGTAACTTCGTTACTAATTATGGCATGTAACTGTAATTTCAATACAAATTATGCCAGGTACAGTAACTTCGATACTAATTATGACAGGTAACTGTAACTTCTATACTAATTATGACAGGTAACTGTAACTTCGTTACTAATTATGACAAGTAACTGTACCTTCGATACAAATGATGGCAGGTAACTGTAACTTCGATACTAATTATGACAGGTAACAGTAACTTCGATACTAATTATGACAGAAAACAGTAACTTCGATACTTATTATGACAGGTACCAGTATCTTCGATACTAATTATGGCAGGTAACTGTTACTTCGATACTAATGATGACAGTTAACTGTAACTTCGTTACTAATTATGACAAGTAACTGTAATTTCGATGCAAATTATGGCAGGAAACTGTAACATCGATACTAATTATGACAGGTAACAGTAACTTCGATACTAATTATGACAAGTAACTCTAACTTCATTACAAATTATGGCAAGTAACTGTAATTTGGATACAAATTATGGCAGGTAACTGTAACTTCGTTACTAATTATGGCAGGTAACTGTAATTTCGATACAAATTATGGCAGGTAACAGTAACTTCGATACTAATTATGACAGGTAAATGTAACTCCAATACTAATTATGACAAGTAACTCTAACTTCGTTACTAATTATGAGAAATAACTGTAATTTTGATAAAAAATTATGGCAGGTAATTGTAACTTCGATACTAATTATGACAGGTAACAGTAACTTCGATACTAATTATGACAGGTAACTGTAACTTCGTTACTAATTATGACAAGTAACTGTAATTTCGATACCAATTATGGCTGGTAACAGTAACTTCGTTACTAATTATGACAAGTAACTGTAAATTCGATACAAATTATGGCTGGTAACTCTAACTTCGATACTAATGATGACAGAAAACAGTAACTTCGATACTAATTATGGCAGGTAACAGTAAATTCGATACTAATTATGGCAGGTAACTGTAAGTTCGATACTAATTATGACAGTTAACTGTAACTTCGTTACTAATTATGACAAGTAACTGTAATTTCGATACAAATTATGGCAGGTAACAGTAACTTCGATACTAATTATGACAGGTAACAGTAACTTCGATACTAATTATAACAAGTTACTGTAACTTCGATACTAATTATGACAGGTAACTGTAACTTCGTTACTAATTATGACAAGTAACTGTAATTTCGTTACTATTTATGACAAGTAACTCTAACTTCATTACAAATTATGACAAGTAACTGTAATTTCGATACAAATTATGGCAGGGAACTGTAACTTCGTTACTAATTATGGCAGGTAACAGTAATTTCGATACAAATTATGGCAGGTAACTGTAACTTCGATACTTATTATGACAAGTAACAGTAACTTCGATACTAATTATGACAAGTAACTGTAACTTCGAAACTAATTATGGCAGGTAACTGTAACAACGATAATAATTATGACAAGTAACTGTAATTTCGATACAAATTATGGCAGGTAACTGTAACTTCGATACAACTTATGACAGGTAACAGAAACTTCTATACTAATTATGACAGGTAACTGTAACTTCGTAACTAATTATGACAAGTAACTGTACCTTCGATACAAATGATGGCAGGTAACTGTAACTTCGATACTAATTATGACAGGTAACAGTAACTTCGATACTAATTATGACAGAAAACAGTAACTTCGATACTAATTATGGCAGGCAACTGTAACTTCGATACTAATGATGACAGTTAACTGTAACTTCGTTACTAATTATGACAAGTAACTGTAATTTCGATACAAATTATGGCAGGAAACTGTAACTTCGATACTAATTATGACAGGTAACAGTAACTTCGATACTAATTATAACAAGTAACTGTAACTTCGATACTAATTATGACAAGTAACTATAATTTCGAAACAAATTATGGCAGGTAACTGTAACTTCGATACTAATTATGACAGCTAACAGTATCTTAAATACTAATGATGAGAGAAAACAGTAACTTCGATACTAATTATGGCACGTAACAGTAACATCGATACTAATTATGACAGGTAACTGTAATTTTGATAAAAAATTAAAGCAGGTAATTGTAACTTCGATACTAATTATGACAGGTAACAGTAACTTCGATACTAATTATGACAGGTAAATGTAACTTCGTTACTATTTATGACAAGTAACTGTAATTTCGATACTAATTATGGCTGGTAACTGAAACTTCGTTACTAATTATGACAAGTAACTGTAAATTCGATACAAATTATGGCAGGTAACTGTAACTTCGATACTAATGATGACAGAAAACAGTAACTTCGATACTAATTATGGCAGGTAACAGTAACTTCGATACTAATTATGGCAGGTAACTGTTAGTTCGATACTAATTATGACAGTTAACTGTAACTTCGTTACTAATTATGATAAGTAACTGTAATTTCGATACAAATTATGGCAGGTAACAAAAACTTCGATACTAATTATGACAGGTAACAGTAACTTCGATACTAATTATGACAAGTTACTGTAACTTAGATACTAATTATGACAGGTAACTGTAACTTCGTTACTAATAATGACAAGTAACTGTAATTTCGATACAAATTATGGTAGGTAACAGTAACTTCGATACTAATTATGACAGGTAACTGTAACTTCGATACTAATTATGACAAGGAACTGTAATTTCGATACAAATTATGACAGGTAACAGTAACTTCGTTACTAATTATGGCAAGTAACTGTAATTTCGATACAAATTATGCCAGGTAACAGTAACTGCGATACTAATTATGACAGGTTACTGAAACTTCTGTACTAATTATGACAGGTAACTGTAACTTCGTTACTAATTATGACAAGTAACTGTACCTTCGATACAAATGATGGCGGGTAACTGTAACTTCGATACTAATTATGACAGGTAACAGTAACTTCGATACTAATTATGACAGGTACCAGTATCTTCGATACTAATTATGGCAGGTAACTGTAACTTCGATACTAATGATGACAGTTAACTGTAACTTCGTTACTAATTATGACAAGTAACTGTAATTTCGATACAAATTATGGCAGGAAACTGTAACTTCGATACTTATTATGACAGGTAACAGTAACTTCGATACTAATTATGACAAGTAACTGTAACTTCGATACTAATTATGACAAGTAACTGTAATTTTGAAACAAATTATGGCAGGTAACTGTAACTACGATACTAATTATGACAGGTAACAGTATCTTCGATACTAATGATGACAGAAAACAGTAACATCGATACTAATTATGGCAGGTAACAGTAACATCGATACTAATTATGGCAGGTAACTGTAACTTCGATACTACTTATGACAGTTAACTGTAACTTCGTTACTAATTATGACAAGCAACTGTAATTTTGTTACAAATAATGGCAGGTAACTGTAACTTCGATAATTATTATGACAGGTAACTATAATTTCGATACAAATTATAACAGGAACTGTAACTTCGATACTAATTATGACAGGTAACAGTAACTTCGATACTAATTATGACAAGTAACTGTAACTTAGATACTAATTTTGACAGGTAACAGTAACTTCGATACTAATTATGACAAGTAACTCTAACTTCATTATAATTTATGGCAAGTAACTGTAATTTCGATACAAATTATGGCAGGTAACTGTAACTTCGTTACTAATTATGACAGGTAACTGTAACTCCGATACTAATTATGACAAGTAACTCTAACTTCGTTACTAATTATGACAAATAACTGTAATTTTGATTAAAAATTATGGCAGGTAATTGTAACTTCGATACTAATTATGACAGGTAACAGTAGTTTCGATACTAATTATGACAGGTAACTGTAACTTCGTTACTAATTATGACAAGTAACTGTAATTTCGATACTAATTATGGTTGGTAACTGTAACGTCGTTACTAATTATGACAAGTAACTGTAAATTCGATACAAATTATGGCAAGTAACTGTAACTTCGATACTAATGATGACAGAAAACAGTAACTTCGATAAATATTATGGATGTTAACAGGAACTTCGATACTAATTATGGCAGGTAACTGTATGTTCGATACTAATTATGACAGTTAACTGTAACTTCGTTACTAATTATGACAAGTAACTGTAATTTCGAAACAAATTATGGCAGGTAACAGTAACTTCGATACTAATTATGACAGGTAACAGTAACTTCGATACTAATTATGACAAGTTACTGTAACTTCGATACTAATTATGACAGGTAACTGTAACTTCGTTACTAATTATGACAAGTAACTGTTATTTCGATACAAATTGTGGCACGTAACTGTAATTTCGATACTAATTATGGCAGGTGACAGTAACTTCGATACTAATTATGACAAGTTATAGTAACTTCGCAACTAATTATGACAGAAAACAGTAACTTCGATACTTATTATGACAGGTAACAGTAACTTCGATAATAATTATGGCAGGTAACTGTAACTTCGGATCTAATTATGACAGGTAACTCTAACTTCGTTACTAATTATGACAAGTAACTGTAATTTCGATACAAATTATGGCACGTAACTGTAATTTCGATACTAATTATGACAGGTAACTGTATCTTCGATACTAATTATGACAAGTAACTCTAACTTCATTACAAATTATGACAAGTAACTGTAATTTCGATACAAATTATGGCAGGTAACTGTAACATCGTTACTAATTATGACAAGTAACTGTAATTTCGATACTAATTATGACAGAAAACAGTAACTTCGATACTTATTATGACAGGTAACAGTAACTTCGATATTAATTATGGCAGGTAACTGTAACATCGATACTAATTATGACAGTTAACTGTAACTTCGTTACTAATTATGACTTGTAACTGTAACTTCGATGCTAATTATCACAGATACCTGTAACTTCGAAACTAATTATGACAAGTAACTAAAACTTCATAACAAATTATGACAAGTAACTGTAATTTCGATACAAATTATGGCAGGTAACTGTAACTTCGATATTAATTATGGCAGGTAACTGTAACATCGATACTAATTATGACAGTTAACTGTAACTTCGTTACTAGTTATGACAAATATCTGTAATTTCGATAGGAATTATGGCAGGTAACTGTAACTTCGATACTAATTATGACAGGTAACAGTAACTTCGATACTAATTATGACCTGTAACTGCAACTTCGATACTAATTATGACAGGTAGCTGTAACTCCGTTACAAATTATGACAAGTAACTGTAATTTCGATACTAATTATGACAGGTAACAGTATCTTCGATACTAATTATGGCTGGTAACTGTAACTTCGATACTAATGATGACAGTTAACTGTAACTTCGTTACTAATTATGACAAGTAACTGAAAATTTCGATACAAATTATGGCACGTAACTGTAACTTCGATACTAATTATTACAGGTAACAGTAACTTCGATACTAATTAAGACAAGTAACTGTAACTTCGATACTAATTATGACAGGTAACTGTAACATCGTTACTAATTATGACAAGTAACTGTAATTTCGATACAAATTATGGCAGGTAACTGTAACTTCGATACTAATTATGACAGGTAGCAGTAACTTCGATACAAATTATGACAAGTAAAAGTTACTTCGATACTAATAATGAGAAGAAAATGTAACTTCGAAACTAATTATGACAGGTAACTGTAACATCGTTACTAATTATGACAAGTAACTGTAATTTCGATGCAAATTATGGCAGGTAACTGTAACTTCGATACTAATTATGACAGGTAACAGTAACTTCGATACTAATTATGACAAGTAACTGTAACTTCGATACTAATTATGACAAGTAACTCTAACTTCATTACAAATTATGACAAGTAACTGTAATTTCGATACAAATTATGGCAGGAAACTGTAACTTCGTTACTAATTATGGCAGGTAACAGTAACTTCGATACTAATTAAGACAAGTAACTGCAACTTCGATACAAATGATGGCAGGTAACTGTAACTTCGATACTAATTATGACAGGTAACAGTAACTTCGAATCTAATTATGACAGAAAACAGTAACTTCGATACTAATTATGGCAGGTAACTGTTACTTCGGTACTAATGATGACAGTTAACTGTAACTTCGTTACTAATTATGACAAGTAACTGTAATTCCGATACAAATTATGGCAGGTAACTGTAACTTCGATACTAATTATGACAAGGAAATGTAATTTCGATACTAATTATGACAGGTAACTGTAACTTCGATACTAATTATGACAAGTAACTCTAACTTCGTTACTAATTATTACAAGTAACTGTAATTTTGATAAAAAATTATGGCAAGTAACTGGAACTTCGATACTAATTATGACAGGTAACAGTAACTTCGATACTAATTATGACAGGTAACTGTAACTTCGTTACTAATTATGACAAGTAACTGTAATTTCGATACTAATTATGGCTGGTAACTGTAACTTCGTTACTAATTATGACAAGTAACTGTAATTTCGATACAAATTATGGCAGGCAACAGTAACTTCGATACTAATTATGACAGGTAACTGTAACTTCGATACTAATTAAACAAAGAACTGTCATTTCGATACAAATTATGACAGGTAACAGTAACTTCTTTACTAATTATGGCAAGTAACCGTAATTTCGATACAAATTATGGCAGGTAACAGCAACTTCGATACTAATTATGACAGGTAAATGTAACATCGATACTTATTATGACAAGTAACTGTAACTTCGATACTAATTATGACAAGTAACTGTACTTTCGATACAAATGATGGCAGGTAACTGTAACTTCGATACTAATTCTGACAGGTAACAGTATCTTCGATACTAATTATTACAAGGAACTGTAATTTCGATACTAATTATGACAGAAAACAGTAACTTCGATACTTATTATGACAGGTAACAGTAACTTCGTTACTAATTATGACAAGTAACTCTAATTTCGATACAAATTATGGCAGGTAACTGTAATTTCGATACTAATTATGGCAGGTAACAGTAACTTCGAAACTAATTATGACAGGTAATTGTAACATAGTTACTAATTATGACAAGTAACTCTAATTTGGATACAAATTATGGCAGGTAACTGTAACTTCGATACTAATTATGACAGGTAACAGTAACTTCGATAATAATTATGACAAGTAACTGTAATTTCGATACTAATTATGACAGGTTACTGTAACTTCGTTACTAATTATGACAAGAAACTGTAATTTCGATACAAATTATGGCAGGTAACTGTAACGTCGTTACTAGTTATGACAAGTAATTGTAATTTCGATACTAATTATGACAGAAAACAGTAACTTCGATACTAATTATGACAGGTAACAGTAACTTCGTTACTAATTATGACAAGTAACTGTAATTTCGATACTTATTATGGCAGGTAACTGTAACTTCGATACTAATTATGACAGTTAACTGTAACTTCGTTACTAATTATGTCAAGTAACTGTAATTTCGATACGAATTAAGGCAGGTAACTGTAACTTCGATACTAATTATGACAGGTAACGGTAACTTCGATACTAATTATGACAGTTAACAGTAACTTCGATAGTAATTATGACAAGTAACAGTAACTTCGATACTAATTATGACAGGTAACTGTAACTTCTATACTAATTATGACAGGTAACTGTAACTTCGATACTAATTATGACAGGTAACTGTAACTTCGATACTAATTATGAGAAGTAACTGTAACTTCGTTACTAATTATGACAAGTAACTGTAATTTCGATACAAATTTTGGCAGGTAACTGTAACTTCGTTACTAATTATGACATGAAACAGTAACTTCGTTTCTAATTATGACAGGAAACTGTAACTTCGATACTAATTATGACAGGTAACTGTAACTTCGATTCTAATTATGACAGGTAACTGTACCTTCGATACTAATTATGACAAGTAACTGTAATTTCGATACAAATTATGTCAGGTAACTGTAACTTCGATATTAATTATGACAAGTAACTGTAACTTCGTTACTAATTATGACATGTAACTGTAATTTCGATACAAATAATGGCAGGTAACTGTAACTTCGATACTAATTATGACAGGTAACAGTAACTTCGATACTAATTATGACAGGTAACTGTAAATTCACTACAAATTATGACAAGTAACTGACATTTCGATAGAAATTATGACAGGTAACTGTAACTTAGTTACTAATTATGACAAGTAACTGTAATTTCGATACAAATTATGGCAGGTAACAGTAACTTCGATACTAATTAAGACAGGTAACTGTAACTTCGATACTAATTATGACAAGGAAATGTAATTTCGATACAAATTATGGCAGGTAACAGTAACTTCGTTACTAATTATGGCAAGTAACTGCAATTTCGATACAAATTATGGCAGGTAACAGTAACTTCGATATTAATTATGACAGGTAACTGTAACTTCTATACTAATTATGAAAGGGAACTGTAACTTCGTTACTAATTATGACAAGTAATTATACTTTCGATACAAATGATGGCAGGTAACTGTAACTTCGATACTAATTATGACAGTTAACTGTACCTTCGATACTAATTATGACAGAAAACAGTAACTTCGATACTAATTATGGCAGGTAACTGTATCTTCGATACTAATGATGACAGTTAACTGTAACTTCGTTACTAATTATGACAAGTAACTGTTATTTCGGTACAAATTATTGCAGGTAACTGTAACTTCGATACTAATTATGACAGGTAACAGTAACTTCGATACTAATTATGACAGGTAACAGTATCTTCGATAATAATTATGGCAGGTAACTGTAACTTCGATACTAATGATGACAGTTAACTGTAACTTCGTTACTAATTAAGACAAGTAACTGTAATTTCGATACTAATAATGGCAAGTAACTGTAACTTCGCAACTAATTATGACAGGTAACTGTAACATCGTTACTAATTATGACAAGTAACTGTAATTTCGATACAAATTATGGCAGGGAACTGTAACTTCGTTACTAATTATGGCAGGTAACAGTAATTTCGATACAAATTATGGCAGGTAACTGTAACTTCGATACTTATTATGACAAGTAACAGTAACTTCGATACTAATTATGACAAGTAACTGTAACTTCGAAACTAATTATGGCAGGTAACTGTAACATCGATAATAATTATGACAAGTAACTGTAATTTCGATACAAATTATGGCAGGTAACTGTAACTTCGATACTACTTATGACAGGTAACAGAAACTTCTATACTAATTATGACAGGTAACTGTAACTTCGTTACTAATTATGACAAGTAACTGTACCTTCGATACAAATGATGGCAGGTAACTGTAACTTCGATACTAATTATGACAGGTAACAGTAACTTCGATACTAATTATGACAGAAAACAGTAACTTCGATACTAATTATGGCAGGCAACTGTAACTTCGATACTAATGATGACAGTTAACTGTAACTTCGTTACTAATTATGACAAGTAACTGTAATTTCGATACAAATTATGGCAGGAAACTGTAACTTCGATACTAATTATGACAGGTAACAGTAACTTCGATACTAATTATGACAAGTAACTGTAACTTCGATACTAATTATGACAAGTAACTATAATTTCGAAACAAATTATGGCAGGTAACTGTAACTTCGATACTAATTATGACAGCTAACAGTATCTTAAATACTAATGATGAGAGAAAACAGTAACTTCGATACTAATTATGGCACGTAACAGTAACATCGATACTAATTATGTCAGGTAACTGTAACTTCGATACTAATTACGACAGTTAACTGTAACTTCGTTACTAATTATGACAAGTAACTGTAATTTCAATACAAAAATTGGCAGGTAACTGTAACTTCGATACTTATTATGACAGGTAACTATAATTTCGATACAAATTATAACAGGAACTGTAACTTCGATACTAATTATGACAAGTAACAGTAACTTCGATACTAATTATGACAAGTAACAGTAACTTCGATACTAATTATGACAGGTAACTGTAACTTCGATACTAATTATGACAAGTAATTCTAACTTCATTACAAATTATGACAAGTAACTGTAATTTCGATACAAATTATGGCAGGTAAATGTAACTTCGTTACTAATTATGGCAGGTAACTGTAATTTCGATACAAATTATGGCTGGTAAGAGTAACTCCGATACTAATTATGACAAGTAACTCTAACTTCGTTACTAATTATGACAAATAACTGTAATTTTGATAAAAAATTAAAGCAGGTAATTGTAACTTCGATACTAATTATGACAGGTAACAGTAACTTCGATACTAATTATGACAGGTAACTGTAACTTCGTTACTATTTATGACAAGTAACTGTAATTTCGATACTAATTATGGCTGGTAACTGTAACTTCGTTACTAATTATGACATGTAACTGTAAATTCGATACAAATTATGGCAGGTAACTGTAACTTCGATACTAATGATGACAGAAAACAGTAACTTCGATACTAATTATGGCAGGTAACAGTAACTTCGATACTAATTATGGCAGGTAACTGTAAGTTCGATACTAATTATGACAGTTAACTGTAACTTCGTTACTAATTATGATAAGTAACTGTAATTTCGATACAAATTATGGCAGGTAACAAAAACTTCGATACTAATTATGACAGGTAACAGTAACTTCGATACTAATTATGACAAGTTACTGTAACTTCGATACTAATTATGACAGTTAACTGTAACTTCGTTACTAATTATGACAAGTAACTGTAATTTCGATACGAATTAAGGCAGGTAACTGTAGCTTCGATACTAATTATGACAGGTAACGGTAACTTCGATACTAATTATGACAGTTAACAGTAACTTCGATAGTAATTATGACAAGTAACAGTAACTTCGATACTAATTATGACAGGTAACTGTAACTTCTATACTAATTATGACAGGTAACTGTAACTTCGATACTAATTATGACAGGTAACTGTAACTTCGATACTAATTATGACAAGTAACTGTAACTTCGTTACTAATTATGACAAGTAACTGTAATTTCGATACAAATTTTGGCAGGTAACTGTAACTTCGTTACTAATTATGACATGAAACAGAAACTTCGTTTCTAATTATGACAGGAAACTGTAACTTCGATACTAATTATGACAGGTAACTGTAACTTCGATTCTAATTATGACAGGTAACTGTAACTTCGATACTAATTATGACAAGTAACTGTAATTTCGATACAAATTATGACAGGTAACTGTAACTTCGATATTAATTATGACAAGTAACTGTAACTTCGTTACTAATTATGACATGTAACTGTAATTTCGATACAAATAATGGCAGGTAACTGTAACTTCGATACTAATTATGACAGGTAACAGTAACTTCGATACTAATTATGACAGGTAACTGTAACTTCACTACAAATTATGACAAGTAACTGACATTTCGATACAAATTATGACAGGTAACTGTAACTTAGTTACTAATTATGACAAGTAACTGTAATTTCGATACAAATTATGGCAGGTAACAGTAACTTCGATACTAATTATGACAGGTAACTGTAACTTCGATACTAATTATGACAAGGAAATGTAATTTCGATACAAATTATGGCAGGTAACAGTAACTTCGTTACTAATTATGGCAAGTAACTGCAATTTCGATACAAATTATGGCAGGTAACAGTAACTTCGATATTAATTATGATAGGTAACTGTAACTTCTATACTAATTATGAAAGGGAACTGTAACTTCGTTACTAATTATGACAAGTAATTATACTTTCGATACAAATGATGGCAGGTAACTGTAACTTCTATACTAATTATGACAGTTAACAGTACCTTCGATACTAATTATGACAGAAAAACAGTAACTTCGATACTAATTATGGCAGGTAACTGTATCTTCGATACTAATGATGACAGTTAACTGTAACTTCGTTACTAATTATGACAAGTAACTGTTATTTCGATACAAATTATGGCAGGTAACTGTAACTTCGATACTAATTATGACAGGTAACAGTAACTTCGATACTAATTATGACAGGTAACAGTATCTTCGATAATAATTATGGCAGGTAACTGTAACTTCGATACTAATGATGACAGTTAACTGTAACTTCGTTACTAATTAAGACAAGTAACTGTAATTTCGATACTAATAATGGCAAGTAACTGTAACTTCGCAACTAATTATGACAGGTAACTGTATTATCGTTACTAATTATGACAAGTAACTGTAATTTCGATACAAATTATGGCAGGGAACTGTAACTTCGTTACTAATTATGGCAGGTAACAGTAATTTCGATACAAATTATGGCAGGTAACTGTAACTTCGATACTTATTATGACAAGTAACAGTAACTTCGATACTAATTATGACAAGTAACTGTAACTTTGAAACTAATTATGGCAGGTAACTGTAACATCGATAATAATTATGACAAGTGACTGTAATTTCGATACAAATTATGTCAGGTAACTGTAACTTCGATACTACTTATGACAGGTAACAGAAACTTCTATACTAATTATGACAGGTAACTGTAACTTCGTTACTAATTATGACAAGTAACTGTACCTTCGATACAAATGATGGCAGGTAACTGTAACTTCGATACTAATTAAGACAGGTAACAGTAACTTCGATACTAATTATGACAGAAAACAGTAACTTCGATACTAATTATGGCAGGCAACTGTAACTTCGATACTAATGATGACAGTTAACTGTAACTTCGTTACTAATTATGACAAGTAACTGTAATTTCGATACAAATTATGGCAGGAAACAGTAACTTCGATACTAATTATGACAGGTAACAGTAACTTCGATACTAATTATGACAAGTAACTGTAACTTCAATACTAATTATGACAAGTAACTATAATTTCGAAACAAATTATGGCAGGTAACTGTAACTTCGATACTAATTATGACAGCTAACAGTATCTTAAATACTAATGATGAGAGAAAACAGTAACTTCGATACTAATTATGGCACGTAACAGTAACATCGATACTAATTATGTCAGGTAACTGTAACTTCGATACTAATTACGACAGTTAACTGTAACTTCGTTACTAATTATGACAAGTAACTGTAATTTCGATACAAAAATTGGCAGGTAACTGTAACTTCGATACTTATTATGACAGGTAACTATAATTTCGATACAAATTATAACAGGAACTGTAACTTCGATACTAATTATGACAGGTAACAGTAACTTCGATACTAATTATGACAAGTAACAGTAACTTCGATACTAATTATGACAGGTAACTGTAACTTCGATACTAATTATGACAAGTAACTGTAATTTCGATACAAATTATGGCAGGTAAATGTAACTTCGTTACTAATTATGGCAGGTAACTGTAATTTCGATACAAATTATGGCTGGTAAGAGTAACTCCGATACTAATTATGACAAGTAACTCTAACTTCGTTACTAATTATGACAAATAACTGTAATTTTGATAAAAAATTAAAGCAGGTAATTGTAACTTCGATACTAATTATGACAGGTAACAGTAACTTCGATACTAATTATGACAGGTAACTGTAACTTCGTTACTATTTATGACAAGTAACTGTAATTTCGATACTAATTATGGCTGGTAACTGTAACTTCGTTACTAATTATGACAAGTAACTGTAAATTCGATACAAATTATGGCAGGTAACTGTAACTTCGATACTAATGATGACAGAAAACAGTAACTTCGATACTAATTATGGCAGGTAACAGTAACTTCGATACTAATTATGGCAGGTAACTGTAAGTTCGATACTAATTATGAAAGTTAACTGTAACTTCGTTACTAATTATGATAAGTAACTGTAATTTCGATACAAATTATGGCAGGTAACAAAAACTTCGATACTAATTATGACAGGTAACAGTAACTTCGATACTAATTATGACAAGTTACTGTAACTTAGATACTAATTATGACAGGTAACTGTAACTTCGTTACTAATTATGACAAGTAACTGTAATTTCGATACAAATTATGGTAGGTAACAGTAACTTCGATACTAATTATGACAGGTAACTGTAACTTCGATACTAATTATGACAAGGAACTGTAATTTCGATACAAATTATGACAGGTAACAGTAACTTCGTTACTAATTATGGCAAGTAACTGTAATTTCGATACAAATTATGCCAGGTAACAGTAACTGCGATACTAATTATGACAGGTTACTGAAACTTCTGTACTAATTATGACAGGTAACTGTAACTTCGTTACTAATTATGACAAGTAACTGTACCTTCGATACAAATGATGGCGGGTAACTGTAACTTCGATACTAATTATGACAGGTAACAGTAACTTCGATACTAATTATGACAGAAAACAGTAACTTCGATACTAATTATGACAGGTACCAGTATCTTCGATACTAATTATGGCAGGTAACTGTAACTTCGATACTAATGATGACAGTTAACTGTAACTTCGTTACTAATTATGACAAGTAACTGTAATTTCGATACAAATTATGGCAGGAAACTGTAACTTCGATACTTATTATGACAGGTAACAGTAACTTCGATACTAATTATGACAAGTAACTGTAACTTCGATACTAATTATGACAAGTAACTGTAATTTCGAAACAAATTATGGCAGGTAACTGTAACTTCGATACTAATTATGACAGGTAACAGTATCTTCGATACTAATGATGACAGAAAACAGTAACTTCGATACTAATTATGGCAGGTAACAGTAACATCGATACTAATTATGGCAGGTAACTGTAACTTCGATACTATTTATGACAGTTAACTGTAACTTCGTTACTAATTATGACAGGTAACTATAATTTCGATACAAATTATAACAGGAACTGTAACTTCGATACTAATTATGACAGGTAACAGTAACTTCGATACTAATTATGACAAGTAACTGTAATTTTTGGTACAAATAATGGCAGGTAACTGTAACTTCGATACTTATTATGACAGGTAACTATAATTTCGATACAAATTATAACAGGAACTGTAACTTCGATACTAATTATGACAGGTAACAGTAACTTCGATACTAATTATGACAAGTAACTGTAATTTTGTTACAAATAATGGCAGGTAACTGTAACTTCGATACTAATTATGACAGGTAACAGTAACTTCGATACTAATTATGACAGAAAACAGTAACTTCGATACTAATTATGACAGGTACCAGTATCTTCGATACTAATTATGGCAGGTAACTGTAACTCCGATACTAATTATGAAAAGTAACTGTAACTTCGTTACTAATTATGACAAGTGACTGGAATATCGATACAAATTTTGGCAGGTAACTGTAACTTCGTTACTAATTATGACAAGTAACTGTAATTTCGATACAAATAATGGCAGGAAACTGTAACTTCGATATTAATTATGACAAGTAACTGTAACTTCGTTACTAATTATGACATGTAACTGTAATTTCGATACAAATAATGGCAGGTAACTGTAACTTCGATACTAATTATGACAGGTAACAGTAACTTCGATACTAATTATGACAGGTAACTGTAACTTCACTACAAATTATGACAAGTAACTGACATTTCGATACAAATTATGACAGGTAACTGTAACTTAGTTACTAATTATGACAAGTAACTGTAATTTCGATACAAATTATGGCAGGTAACAGTAACTTCGATACTAATTATGACAGGTAACTGTAACTTCGATACTAATTATGACAAGGAAATGTAATTTCGATACAAATTATGGCAGGTAACAGTAACTTCGTTACTAATTATGGCAAGTAACTGCAATTTCGATACAAATTATGGCAGGTAACAGTAACTTCGATATTAATTATGACAGGTAACTGTAACTTCTATACTAATTATGAAAGGGAACTGTAACTTCATTACTAATTATGACAAGTAATTATACTTTCGATACAAATGATGGCAGGTAACTGTAACTTCGATACTAATTATGACAGTTAACAGTACCTTCGATACTAATTATGACAGAAAACAGTAACTTCGATACTAATTATGGCAGGTAACTGTATCTTCGATACTAATGATGACAGTTAACTGTAACTTCGTTACTAAATATGACAAGTAACTGTTATTTCGATACAAATTATGGCAGGTAACTGTAACTTCGATACTAATTATGACAGGTAACAGTAACTTCGATACTAATTATGACAGGTAACAGTATCTTCGATAATAATTATGGTAGGTAACTGTAACTTCGATACTAATGATGACAGTTAACTGTAACTTCGTTACTAATTAAGACAAGTAACTGTAATTTCGATACTAATAATGGCAAGTAACTGTAACTTCGCAACTAATTATGACAGGTAACTGTAACATCGTTACTAATTATGACAAGTAACTGTAATTTCGATACAAATTATGGCAGGGAACTGTAACTTCGTTACTAATTATGGCAGGTAAGAGTAATTTCGATACAAATTATGGCAGGTAACTGTAACTTCGATACTTATTATGACAAGTAACAGTAACTTCGATACTAATTATGACAAGTAACTGTAACTTCGAAACTAATTATGGCAGGTAACTGTAACATCGATAGTAATTATGACAAGTAACTGTAATTTCGATACAAATTATGTCAGGTAACTGTAACTTCGATACTACTTATGACAGGTAACAGAAACTTCTATACTAATTATGACAGGTAACTGTAACTTCGTTACTAATTATGACAAGTAACTGTACCTTCGATACAAATGATGGCAGGTAACTGTAACTTCGATACTAATTATGACAGGTAACAGTAACTTCGATACTAATTATGACAGAAAACAGTAACTTCGATACTAATTATGGCAGGCAACTGTAACTTCGATACTAATGATGACAGTTAACTGTAACTTCGTTACTAATTATGACAAGTAAATGTAACTTCGATACTAATTATGACAAGTAACTATAATTTCGATACAAATTATGGCAGGTAACAAAAACTTCGATACTAATTATGACAGGTAACAGTAACTTCGATACTAATTATGACAAGTTACTGTAACTTAGATACTAATAATGACAGGTAACTGTAACTTCGTTACTAATTATGACAAGTAACTGTAATTTCGATACAAATTATGGTAGGTAACAGTAACTTCGATACTAATTATGACAGGTAACTGTAACTTCGATACTAATTATGACAAGGAACTGTAATTTCGATACAAATTATGACAGGTAACAGTAACTTCGTTACTAATTATGGCAAGTAACTGTAATTTCGATACAAATTATGCCAGGTAACAGTAACTGCGATACTAATTATGACAGGTTACTGAAACTTCTGTACTAATTATGACAGGTAACTGTAACTTCGTTACTAATTATGACAAGTAACTGTACCTTCGATACAAATGATGGCGGGTAACTGTAACTTCGATACTAATTATGACAGGTAACAGTAACTTCGATACTAATTATGACAGAAAACAGTAACTTCGATACTAATTATGACAGGTACCAGTATCTTCGATACTAATTATGGCAGGTAACTGTAACTTCGATACTAATGATGACAGTTAACTGTAACTTCGTTACTAATTATGACAAGTAACTGTAATTTCGATACAAATTATGGCAGGAAACTGTAACTTCGATACTTATTATGACAGGTAACAGTAACTTCGATACTAATTATGACAAGTAACTGTAACTTCGATACTAATTATGACAAGTAACTGTAATTTCGAAACAAATTATGGCAGGTAACTGTAACTTCGATACTAATTATGACAGGTAACAGTATCTTCGATACTAATGATGACAGAAAACAGTAACTTCGATACTAATTATGGCAGGTAACAGTAACATCGATACTAATTATGGCAGGTAACTGTAACTTCGATACTACTTATGACAGTTAACTGTAACTTCGTTACTAATTATGACAAGTAACTGTAATTTTGTTACAAATAATGGCAGGTAACTGTAACTTCGATACTTATTATGACAGGTAACTATAATTTCGATACAAATTATAACAGGAACTGTAACTTCGATACTAATTATGACAGGTAACAGTAACTTCGATACTAATTATGACAAGTAACTGTAATTTTGTTACAAATAATGGCAGGTAACTGTAACTTCGATACTAATTATGACAGGTAACAGTAACTTCGATACTAATAATGACAGAAAACAGTAACTTCGATACTAATTATGACAGGTACCAGTATCTTCGATACTAATTATGGCAGGTAACTGTAACTTCGATACTAATTATGACAGGTAACTGTAACTCCGATACTAATTATGAAAAGTAACTGTAACTTCGTTACTAATTATGACAAGTGACTGGAATATCGATACAAATTTTGGCAGGTAACTGTAACTTCGTTACTAATTATGACAAGTAACTGTAATTTCGATACAAATAATGGCAGGAAACTGTAACTTCGATACTAATTATGACAGGTAACTGTATCTTCGATTCTAATTATGACAGGTAACTGTAACTTCGATACTAATTATGACAAGTAACTGTAATTTCGATACAAATTATGACAGGTAACTGTAACTTCGATATTAATTATGACAAGTAACTGTAACATCGTTACTAATTATGACAAGTAACTGTAATTTCGATACAAATAATGGCAGGTAACTGTAACTTCGATACTAATAATGACAGGTAACAGTAACTTCGATACTAATTATGACAGGTAACTGTAACTTCGCTACTAATTATGACAAGTAATTGTAATTTCGTTACAAATTATGACAGGTAACTGTAACTTCGTTACTAATTATGACAAGTAACTGTAATTTCGATACAAATTATGGTAGGTAACAGTAACTTCGATAATAATTATGACAGGTAACTGTAACTTAGATACTAATTATGACAAGGAACTGTAATTTCGATACAAATTATGACAGGTAACAGTAACTTCGTTACTAATTATGGCATGTAACTGTAATTTCAATACAAATTATGCCAGGTACAGTAACTTCGATACTAATTATGACAGGTAACTGTAACTTCTATACTAATTATGACAGGTAACTGTAACTTCGTTACTAATTATGACAAGTAACTGTACCTTCGATACAAATGATGGCAGGTAACTGTAACTTCGATACTAATTATGACAGGTAACAGTAACTTCGATACTAATTATGACAGAAAACAGTAACTTCGATACTTATTATGACAGGTACCAGTATCTTCGATACTAATTATGGCAGGTAACTGTTACTTCGATACTAATGATGACAGTTAACTGTAACTTCGTTACTAATTATGACAAGTAACTGTAATTTCGATGCAAATTATGGCAGGAAACTGTAACATCGATACTAATTATGACAGGTAACAGTAACTTCGATACTAATTATGACAAGTAACTGTAACTTAGATACTAATTATGACAGGTAACAGTAACTTCGATACTAATTATGACAAGTAACTCTAACTTCATTACAAATTATGGCAAGTAACTGTAATTTGGATACAAATTATGGCAGGTAACTGTAACTTCGTTACTAATTATGGCAGGTAACTGTAATTTCGATACAAATTATGGCAGGTAACAGTAACTTCGATACTAATTATGACAGGTAAATGTAACTCCAATACTAATTATGACAAGTAACTCTAACTTCGTTACTAATTATGAGAAATAACTGTAATTTTGATAAAAAATTATGGCAGGTAATTGTAACTTCGATACTAATTATGACAGGTAACAGTAACTTCGATACTAATTATGACAGGTAACTGTAACTTCGCTACTAATTATGACAAGTAACTGTAAATTCGATACAAATTATGGCTGGTAACTGTAACTTCGATACTAATGATGACAGAAAACAGTAACTTCGATACTAATTATGGCAGGTAACAGTAAATTCGATACTAATTATGGCAGGTAACTGTAAGTTCGATACTAATTATGACAGTTAACTGTAACTTCGTTACTAATTATGACAAGTAACTGTAATTTCGATACAAATTATGGCAGGTAACAGTAACTTCGATACTAATTATGACAGGTAACAGTAACTTCGATACTAATTATAACAAGTTACTGTAACTTCGATACTAATTATGACAGGTAACTGTAACTTCGTTACTAATTATGACAAGTAACTGTAATTTCGATACAAATTTTGGCAGGCAACTGTAACTTCGATATTAATTATGACAAGTAACTGTAACTTCGTTACTATTTATGACAAGTAACTCTAACTTCATTACAAATTATGACCAGTAACTGTAATTTCGATACAAATTATGGCAGGGAACTGTAACTTCGTTACTAATTATGGCAGGTAACAGTAATTTCGATACAAATTATGGCAGGTAACTGTAACTTCGATACTTATTATGACAAGTAACAGTAACTTCGATACTAATTATGACAAGTAACTGTAACTTCGAAACTAATTATGGCAGGTAACTGTAACATCGATAATAATTATGACAAGTAACTGTAATTTCGATACAAATTATGGCAGGTAACTGTAACTTCGATACTACTTATGACAGGTAACAGAAACTTCTATACTAATTATGACAGGTAACTGTAACTTCGTTACTAATTATGACAAGTAACTGTACCTTCGATACAAATGATGGCAGGTAACTGTAACTTCGATACTAATTATGACAGGTAACAGTAACTTCGATACTAATTATGACAGAAAACAGTAACTTCGATACTAATTATGGCAGGAAACTGTAACTTCGATACTAATGATGACAGTTAACTGTAACTTCGTTACTAATTATGACAAGTAACTGTAATTTCGATACAAATTATGGCAGGAAACTGTAACTTCGATACTAATTATGACAGGTAACAGTAACTTCGATACTAATTATGACAAGTAACTGTAACTTCGATACTAATTATGACAAGTAACTATAATTTCGAAACAAATTATGGCAGGTAACTGTAACTTCGATACTAATAATGACAGCTAACAGTATCTTAAATACTAATGATGAGAGGAAACAGTAACTTCGATACTAATTATGGCACGTAACAGTAACATCGATACTAATTATGTCAGGTAACTGTAACTTCGATACTAATTACGACAGTTAACTGTAACTTCGTTACTAATTATGAAAAGTAACTGTAATTTCGATACAAAAATTGGCAGGTAACTGTAACTTCGATACTTATTATGACAGGTAACTATAATTTCGATACAAATTATAACAGGAACTGTAACTTCGATACTAATTATGACAGGTAACAGTAACTTCGATACTAATTATGACAAGTAACAGTAACTTCGATACTAATTATGACAGGTAACTGTAACTTCGATACTAATTATGACAAGTAACTCTAACTTCATTACAAATTATGACAAGTAACTGTAATTTCGATACAAATTATGGCAGGTAAATGTAACTTCGTTACTAATTATGGCAGGTAACTGTAATTTCGATACAAATTATGGCTGGTAAGAGTAACTCCGATACTAATTATGACAAGTAACTCTAACTTCGTTACTAATTATGACAAATAACTGTAATTTTGATAAAAAATTAAAGCAGGTAATTGTAACTTCGATACTAATTATGACAGGTAACAGTAACTTCGATACTAATTATGACATGTAACTGTAACTTCGTTACTATTTATGACAAGTAACTGTAATTTCGATACTAATTATGGCTGGTAACTGTAACTTCGTTACTAATTATGACAAGTAACTGTAAATTCGATACAAATTATGGCAGGTAACTGTAACTTCGATACTAATGATGACAGAAAACAGTAACTTCGATACTAATTATGGCAGGTAACAGTAACTTCGATACTAATTATGGCAGGTAACTGTAAGTTCGATACTAATTATGACAGTTAACTGTAACTTCGTTACTAATTATGATAAGTAACTGTAATTTCGATACAAATTATGGCAGGTAACAAAAACTTCGATACTAATTATGACAGGTAACAGTAACTTCGATACTAATTATGACAAGTTACTGTAACTTAGATACTAATTATGACAGGTAACTGTAACTTCGTTACTAATTATGACAAGTAACTGTAATTTCGATACAAATTATGGTAGGTAACAGTAACTTCGATACTAATTATGACAGGTAATTGTAACTTCGATACTAATTATGACAAGGAACTGTAATTTCGATACAAATTATGACAGGTAACAGTAACTTCGTTACTAACTATGGCAAGTAACTGTAATTTCGATACAAATTATGCCAGGTAACAGTAACTGCGATACTAATTATGACAGGTTACTGAAACTTCTGTACTAATTATGACAGGTAACTGTAACTTCGTTACTAATTATGACAAGTAACTGTACCTTCGATACAAATGATGGCGGGTAACTGTAACTTCGATACTAATTATGACAGGTAACAGTAACTTCGATACTAATTATGACAGAAAACAGTAACTTCGATACTAATTATGACAGGTACCAGTATCTTCGATACTAATTATGGCAGGTAACTGTAAATTCGATACTAATGATGACAGTTAACTGTAACTTCGTTACTAATTATGACAAGTAACTGTAATTTCGATACAAATTATGGCAGGAAACTGTAACTTCGATACTTATTATGACAGGTAACAGTAACTTCGATACTAATTATGACAAGTAACTGTAACTTCGATACTAATTATGACAAGTAACTGTAATTTCGAAACAAATTATGGCAGGTAACTGTAACTTCGATACTAATTATGACAGGTAACAGTATCTTCGATACTAATGATGACAGAAAACAGTAACTTCGATACTAATTATGGCAGGTAACAGTAACATCGATACTAATTATGGCAGGTAACTGTAACTTCGATACTACTTATGACAGTTAACTGTAACATCGTTACTAATTATGACAAGTAACTGTAATTTTGTTACAAATAATGGCAGGTAACTGTAACTTCGATACTTATTATGACAGGTAACTATAATTTCGATACAAATTATAACAGGAACTGTAACTTCGATACTAATTATGACAGGTAACAGTAACTTCGATAATAATTATGACAAGTAACTGTAATTTTGTTGCAAATAATGGCAGGTAACTGTAACTTCGATACTAATTATGACAGGTAACAGTAACTTCGATACTAATTATGACAGGTACCAGTATCTTCGATACTAATTATGGCAGGTAACTGTAACTTCGATACTAATTATGACAGGTAACTGTAACTCCGATACTAATTATGAAAAGTAACTGTAACTTCGTTACTAATTATGACAAGTGACTGGAATATCGATACAAATTTTGGCAGGTAACTGTAACTTCGTTACTAATTATGACAAGTAACTGTAATTTCGATACAAATAATGGCAGGAAACTGTAACTTCGATACTAATTATGACAGGTAACTGTATCTTCGATTCTAATTATGACAGGTAACTGTAACTTCGATACTAATTATGACAAGTAACTGTAATTTCGATACAAATTATGACAGGTAACTGTAACTTCGATATTAATTATGACAAGTAACTGTAACATCGTTACTAATTATGACAAGTAACTGTAATTTCGATACAAATAATGGCAGGTAACTGTAACTTCGATACTAATAATGACAGGTAACAGTAACTTCGATACTAATTATGACAGGTAACTGTAACTTCGCTACTAATTATGACAAGTAATTGTAATTTCGATACAAATTATGACAGGTAACTGTAACTTCGTTACTAATTATGACAAGTAACTGTAATTTCGATACAAATCATGGTAGGTAACAGTAACTTCGATAATAATTATGACAGGTAACTGTAACTTAGATACTAATTATGACAAGGAACTGTAATTTCGATACAAATTATGACAGGTAACAGTAACTTCGTTACTAATTATGGCATGTAACTGTAATTTCAATACAAATTATGCCAGGTACAGTAACTTCGATACTAATTATGACAGGTAACTGTAACTTCTATACTAATTATGACAGGTAACTGTAACTTCGTTACTAATTATGACAGAAAACAGTAACTTCTATACTTATTATGACAGGTACCAGTATCTTCGATACTAATTATGGCAGGTAACTGTTACTTCGATACTAATGATGACAGTTAACTGTAACTTCGTTACTAATTATGACAAGTAACTGTAATTTCGATGCAAATTATGGCAGGAAACTGTAACATCGATACTAATTATAACAGGTAACAGTAACTTCGATACTAATTATGACAAGAAACTGTAACTTAGATACTAATTATGACAGGTAACAGTAACTTCGATACTAATTATGACAAGTAACTCTAACTTCATTACAAATTATGGCAAGTAACTGTAATTTGGATACAAATTATGGCAGGTAACTGTAACTTCGTTACTAATTATGGCAGGTAACTGTAATTTCGATACAAATTATGGCAGGTAACAGTAACTTCGATACTAATTATGACAGGTAAATGTAACTCCAATACTAATTATGACAAGTAACTCTAACTTCGTTACTAATTATGAGAAATAACTGTAATTTTGATAAAAAATTATGGCAGGTAATTGTAACTTCGATACTAATTATGACAGGTAACAGTAACTTCGATACTAATTATGACAGGTAACTGTAACTTCGTTACTAATTATGACAAGTAACTGTAATTTCGATACTAATTATGGCTGGTAACAGTAACTTCGTTACTAATTATGACAAGTAACTGTAAATTCGATACAAATTATGGCTGGTAACTGTAACTTCGATACTAATGATGACAGAAAACAGTAACTTCGATACTAATTATGGCAGGTAACAGTAAATTCGATACTAATTATGGCAGGTAACTGTAAGTTCGATACTAATTATGACAGTTAACTGTAACTTCGTTACTAATTATGACAAGTAACTGTAATTTCGATACAAATTATGGCAGGTAACAGTAACTTCGATACTAATTATGACAGGTAACAGTAACTTCGATACTAATTATAACAAGTTACTGTAACTTCGATACTAATTATGACAGGTAACTGTAACTTCGTTACTAATTATGACAAGTAACTGTAATTTCGATACAAATTTTGGCAGGCAACTGTAACTTCGATATTAATTATGACAAGTAACTGTAACTTCGTTACTATTTATGACAAGTAACTCTAACTTCATTACAAATTATGACAAGTAACTGTAATTTCGATACAAATTATGGCAGGGAACTGTAACTTCGTTACTAATTATGGCAGGTAACAGTAATTTCGATACAAATTATGGCAGGTAACTGTAACTTCGATACTTATTATGACAAGTAACAGTAACTTCGATACTAATTATGACAAGTACCTGTAACTTCGAAACTAATTATGGCAGGTAACTGTAACATCGATAATAATTATGACAAGTAACTGTAATTTCGATACAAATTATGGCAGGTAACTGTAACTTCGATACTACTTATGACAGGTAACAGAAACTTCTATACTAATTATGACAGGTAACTGTAACTTCGTTACTAATTATGACAAGTAACTGTACCTTCGATACAAATGATGGCAGGTAACTGTAACTTCGATACTAATTATGACAGGTAACAGTAACTTCGATACTAATTATGACAGAAAACAGTAACTTCGATACTAATTATGGCAGGCAACTGTAACTTCGATACTAATGATGACAGTTAACTGTAACTTCGTTACTAATTATGACAAGTAACTGTAATTTCGATACAAATTATGGCAGGAAACTGTAACTTCGATACTAATTATGACAGGTAACAGTAACTTCGATACTAATTATGACAAGTAACTGTAACTTCGATACTAATTATGACAAGTAACTATAATTTCGAAACAAATTATGGCAGGTAACTGTAACTTCGATACTAATTATGACAGCTAACAGTATCTTAAATACTAATGATGTGAGAAAACAGTAAC
Organism: Meconema thalassinum; assembly: GCA_946902985.2. Taxonomy (NCBI): domain Eukaryota; kingdom Metazoa; phylum Arthropoda; class Insecta; order Orthoptera; family Tettigoniidae; genus Meconema; species Meconema thalassinum. Next base: position 1,173,797,805 of record OX336388.2, on the reverse strand, counting down.
TTCGATACTAATTATGGCACGTAACAGTAACATCGATACTAATTATGTCAGGTAACTGTAACTTCGATACTAATTACGACAGTTAACTGTAACTTCGTTACTAATTATGACAAGTAACTGTAATTTCGATACAAAAATTGGCAGGTAACTGTAACTTCGATACTTATTATGACAGGTAACTATAATTTCGATGCAAATTATAACAGGAACTGTAACTTCGATACTAATTATGACAGGTAACAGTAACTTCGATACTAATTATGACAAGTAACAGTAACTTCGATACTAATTATGACAGGTAACTGTAACTTCGATACTAATTATGACAAGTAACTCTAACTTCATTACAAATTATGACAAGTAACTGTAATTTCGATTCAAATTATGGCAGGTAAATGTAACTTCGTTACTAATTATGGCAGGTAACTGTAATTTCGATACAAATTATGGCTGGTAAGAGTAACTCCGATACTAATTATGACAAGTAACTCTAACTTCGTTACTAATTATGACAAATAACTGTAATTTTGATAAAAAATTAAAGCAGGTAATTGTAACTTCGATACTAATTATGACAGGTAACAGTAACTTCGATACTAATTATGACAGGTAACTGTAACTTCGTTACTATTTATGACAAGTAACTGTAATTTCGATACTAATTATGGCTGGTAACTGTAACTTCGTTACTAATTATGACAAGTAAATGTAAATTCGATACAAATTATGGCAGGTAACTGTAACTTCGATACTAATGATGACAGAAAACAGTAACTTCGATACTAATTATGGCAGGTAACAGTAACTTCGATACTAATTATGGCAGGTAACTGTAAGTTCGATACTAATTATGACAGTTAACTGTAACTTCGTTACAAATTATGATAAGTAACTGTAATTTCGATACAAATTATGGCAGGTAACAAAAAATTCGATACTAATTATCACAGGTAACAGTAACTTCGATACTAATTATGACAAGTTACTGTAACTTAGATACTAATTATGACAGGTAACTGTAACTTCGTTACTAATTATGACAAGTAACTGTAATTTCGATACAAATTATGGTAGGTAACAGTAACTTCGATACTAATTATGACAGGTAACTGTAACTTCGATACTAATTATGACAAGGAACTGTAATTTCGATACAAATTATGACAGGTAACAGTAACTTCGTTACTAATTATGGCAAGTAACTGTAATTTCGATACAAATTATGCCAGGTAACAGTAACTGCGATACTAATTATGACAGGTTACTGAAGCTTCTGTACTAATTATGACAGGTAACTGTAACTTCGTTACTAATTATGACAAGTAACTGTACCTTCGATACAAATGATGGCGGGTAACTGTAACTTCGATACTAATTATGACAGGTAACAGTAACTTCGATACTAATTATGACAGAAAACAGTAACTTCGATACTAATTATGACAGGTACCAGTATCTTCGATACTAATTATGGCAGGTAACTGTAACTTCGATACTAATGATGACAGTTAACTGTAACTTCGTTACTAATTATGACAAGTAACTGTAATTTCGATACAAATTATGGCAGGAAACTGTAACTTCGATACTTATTATGACAGGTAACAGTAACTTCGATACTAATTATGACAAGTAACTGTAACTTCGATACTAATTATGACAAGTAACTGTAATTTCGAAACAAATTATGACAGGTAACTGTAACTTCGATACTAATTATGACAGGTAACAGTATCTTCGATACTAATGATGACAGAAAACAGTAACTTCGATACTAATTATGGCAGGTAACAGTAACATCGATACTAATTATGGCAGGTAAATGTAACTTCGATACTACTTATGACAGTTAACTGTAACTTCGTTACTAATTATGACAAGCAACTGTAATTTTGTTACAAATAATGGCAGGTAACTGTAACTTCGATAATTATTATGACAGGTAACTATAATTTCGATACAACTTATAACAGGAACTGTAACTTCGATACTAATTATGACAGGTAACAGTAACTTCGATACTAATTATGACAAGTAACTGTAACTTAGATACTAATTTTGACAGGTAACAGTAACTTCGATACTAATTATGACAAGTAACTCTAACTTCATTATAATTTATGGCAAGTAACTGTAATTTCGATACAAATTATGGCAGGTAACTGTAACTTCGTTACTAATTATGACAGGTAACTGTAACTCCGATACTAATTATGACAAGTAACTCTAACTTCGTTACTAATTATGACAAATAACTGTAATTTTGATTAAAAATTATGGCAGGTAATTGTAACTTCGATACTAATTATGACAGGTAACAGTAGTTTCGATACTAATTATGACAGGTAACTGTAACTTCGTTACTAATTATGACAAGTAACTGTAATTTCGATACTAATTATGGCTGGTAACTGTAACTTCGTTACTAATTATGACAAGTAACTGTAAATTCGATACAAATTATGGCAGGTAACTGTAACTTCGATACTAATGATGACAGAAAACAGTAACTTCGATAAATATTATGGATGTTAACAGGAACTTCGATTCTAATTATGGCAGGTAACTGTGAGTTCGATACTAATTATGACAGTTAACTGTAACTTCGTTACTAATTATGACAAGTAACTGTAATTTCGAAACAAATTATGGCAGGTAACAGTAACTTCGATACTAATTATGACAGGTAACAGTAACTTCGATACTAATTATGACAAGTTACTGTAACTTCGATACTAATTATGACAGGTAACTGTAACTTCGTTACTAATTATGACAAGTAACTGTTATTTCGATACAAATTGTGGCACGTAACTGTAATTTCGATTCTAATTATGGCAGGTGACAGTAACTTCGATACTAATTATGACAAGTTATAGTAACTTCGCAACTAATTATGACAGAAAACAGTAACTTCGATACTTATTATGACAGGTAACAGTAACTTCGATAATAATTATGGCAGGTAACTGTAACTTCGGATCTAATTATGACAGGTAACTGTAACTTCGTTACTAATTATGACAAGTAACTGTAATTTCGATACAAATTATGGCACGTAACTGTAATTTCGATACTAATTATGACAGGTAACTGTAACTTCGATACTAATTATGACAAGTAACTCTAACTTCATTACAAATTATGACAAGTAACTGTAATTTCGATACAAATTATGGCAGGTAACTGTAACATCGTTACTAATTATCACAAGTAACTGTAATTTCGATACTAATTATGACAGAAAATAGTAACTTCGATATTTATTATGACAGGTAACAGTAACTTCGATATTAATTATGGCAGGTAACTGTAACATCGATACTAATTATGACAGTTAACTGTAACTTCGTTACTAATTATGACTTGTAACTGTAACTTCGATGCTAATTATCACAGATACCTGTAACTTCGAAACTAATTATGACAAGTAACTAAAACTTCATAACAAATTATGACAAGTAACTGTAATTTCGATACAAATTATGGCAGGTAACTGTAACTTCGATATTAATTATGGCAGGTAACTGTAACATCGATACTAATTATGACAGTTAACTGTAACTTCGTTACTAGTTATGACAAATAACTGTAATTTCGATAGGAATTATGGCAGGTAACTGTAACTTCGATACTAATTATGACAGGTAACAGTAACTTCGATACTAATTATGACCTGTAACTGCAACTTCGATACTAATTATGACAGGTAGCTGTAACTCCGTTACAAATTATGACAAGTAACTGTAATTTCGATACTAATTATGACAGGTAACAGTATCTTCGATACTAATTATGGCTGGTAACTGTAACTTCGATACTAATGATGACAGTTAACTGTAACTTCGTTACTAATTATGACAAGTAACTGAAAATTTCGATACGAATTATGGCACGTAACTGTAACTTCGATACTTATTATTACAGGTAACAGTAACTTCGATACTAATTAAGACAAGTAACTGTAACTTCGATACTAATTATGACAGGTAACTGTAACTTCGTTACTAATTATGACAAGTAACTGTAATTTCGATACAAATTATGGCAGGTAACTGTAACTTCGATACTAATTATGACAGGTAGCAGTAACTTCGATACAAATTATGACAAGTAAAAGTTACTTCGATACTAATAATGAGAAGAAAATGTAACTTCGAATCTAATTATGACAGGTAACTGTAACATCGTTACTAATTATGACAAGTAACTGTAATTTCGATGCAAATTATGGCAGGTAACTGTAACTTCGATACTAATTATGACAGGTAACAGTAACTTCGATACTAATTATGACAAGTAACTGTAACTTCGATACTAATTATGACCGGTAACTGTAACTTCGATACTAATTATGACAAGTAACTCTAACTTCATTACAAATTATGACAAGTAACTGTAATTTCGATACAAATTATGGCAGGAAACTGTAACTTCGTTACTAATTATGGCAGGTAACTGTAATTTCGATACAAATTATGGCAGGTAACAGTAACTTCGATACTAATTAAGACAAGTAACTGCAACTTCGATACTAATTATGACAAATAACTCTAACTTCGTTACTAATTATGACAAGTAACTGTAATTTTGATTTAAAAAAATATGGCAAGTAACTGGAACTTCGATACTAATTATGTCAGGTAACAGTAACTTCGATACTAATTATGACAGGTAACTGTAACTTCTTTACAAATTATGACAAGTAATTGTAATTTCGATACTAATTATGGCTGGTAACTGTAACTTCGTTACTAATTATGACAAGTAACAGTAATTTCGATACAAATAATGGCAGGTAACTGTAACTTCGATACTAATTATGACAAGTAAATGTAATTTTGATACTAATTATGGCAGGTAACTGTAACTTGGATACTAATTATGACAGTTAACTGTAACTTCGTTACTAATTATGACAGGTAACTCTAATTTCGATACGAATTATGGCAGGTAACTGTAATTTCGATACTAATTATGACAGGTAACAGTAACTTCGATACTAATTATGACAAGTAACTATACTTTCGATACAAATGATGGCAGGTAACTGTAACTTCGATACTAATTATGACAGGTAACAGTAACTTCGAATCTAATTATGACAGAAAACAGTAACTTCGATACTAATTATGGCAGGTAACTGTTACTTCGATACTAATGATGACAGTTAACTGTAACATCGTTACTAATTATGACAAGTAACTGTATTTCCGATACAAATTATGTCAGGTAACTGTAACTTCGATACTAATTATGACAAGGAAATGTAATTTCGATACTAATTATGACCGGTAACTGTAACTTCGATACTAATTATGACAAGTAACTCTAACTTCGTTACTAATTATTACAAGTAACTGTAATTTTGATAAAAAATTATGGCAAGTAACTGGAACTTCGATACTAATTATGACAGGTAACAGTAACTTCGATACTAATTATGACAAGTAACTGTAACTTCGTTACTAATTATGACAAGTAACTGTAATTTCGATACTAATTATGGCTGGTAACTGTAACTTCGTTACTAATTATGACAAGTAACTGTAATTTCGATACAAATTATGGCAGGCAACAGTAACTTCGATACTAATTATGACAGGTAACTGAAACTTCGATACTAATTAAACAAAGAACTGTCATTTCGATACAAATTATGACAGGTAACAGTAACTTCGTTACTAATTATGGCAAGTAACCGTAATTTCGATACAAATTATGGCAGGTAACAGCAACTTCGATACTAATTATGACAGGTAAATGTAACATCGATACTTATTATGACAAGTAACTGTAACTTCGATACTAATTATGACAAGTAACTGTACTTTCGATACAAATGATGGCAGGTAACTGTAACTTCGATACTAATTCTGACAGGTAACAGTATCTTCGATACAAATTATTACAAGGAACTGTAATTTCGATACTAATTATGAGAGAAAACAGTAACTTCGATACTTATTATGACAGGTAACAGTAACTTCGTTACTAATTATGACAAGTAACTCTAATTTCGATACAAATTATGGCAGGTAACTGAAATTTCGATACTAATTATGGCAGGTAACAGTAACTTCGAAACTAATTATGACAGGTAATTGTAACATAGTTACTAATTATGACAAGTAACTCTAATTTGGATACAAATTATGGCAGGTAACTGTAACTTCGATACTAATTATGACAGGTAACAGTAACTTCGATAATAATTATGACAAGTAACTGTAATTTCGATACTAATTATGACAGGTTACTGTAACTTCGTTACTAATTATGACAAGAAACTGTAATTTCGATACAAATTATGGCAGGTAACTGTAACGTCGTTACTAGTTATGACAAGTAATTGTAATTTCGATACTAATTATGACAGAAAACAGTAACTTCGATACTAATTATGACAGGTAACAGTAACTTCGTTACTAATTATGACAAGTAACTGTAATTTCGATACTAATTATGGCAGGTAACTGTAACTTCGATACTAATTATGACAGTTAACTGTAACTTCGTTACTAATTATGACAAGTAACTGTAATTTCGATACGAATTAAGGCAGGTAACTGTAACTTCGATACTAATTATGACAGGTAACGGTAACTTCGATACTAATTATGACAGTTAACAGTAACTTCGATAGTAATTATGACAAGTAACAGTAACTTCGATACTAATTATGACAGGTAACTGTAACTTCTATACTAATTATGACAGGTAACTGTAACTTCGATACTAATTATGACAGGTAACTGTAACTTCGATACTAATTATGACAAGTAACTGTAACTTCGTTACTAATTATGACAAGTAACTGTAATTTCGATACAAATTTTGGCAGGTAACTGTAACTTCGTTACTAATTATGACATGAAACAGTAACTTCGTTTCTAATTATGACAGGAAACTGTAACTTCGATACTAATTATGACAGGTAACTGTAACTTCGATTCTAATTATGACAGGTAACTGTAACTTCGATACTAATTATGACATGTAACTGTAATTTCGATACAAATAATGGCAGGTAACTGTAACTTCGATATTAATTATGACAAGTAACTGTAACTTCGTTACTAATTATGACATGTAACTGTAATTTCGATACAAATAATGGCAGGTAACTGTAACTTCGATACTAATTATGACAGGTAACAGTAACTTCGATACTAATTATGACAGGTAACTGTAACTTCACTACAAATTATGACAAGTAACTGACATTTCGATACAAATTATGACAGGTAACTGTAACTTAGTTACTAATTATGACATGTAACTGTAACTTCGATACAAATTATGGCTGGTAACAGTAACTTCGATACTAATTATGACAGGTAACTGTAACTTCGATACTTATTATGACAAGGAAATGTAATTTCGATACAAATTATGGCAGGTAACAGTAACTTCGTTACTAATTATGGCAAGTAACTGCAATTTCGATACAAATTATGGCAGGTAACAGTAACTTCGATACTAATTATGACAGGTAACTGTAACTTCTATACTAATTATGAAAGGGAACTGTAACTTCGTTACTAATTATGACAAGTAATTATACTTTCGATACAAATGATGGCAGGTAACTGTAACTTCGATACTAATTATGACAGTTAACAGTACCTTCGATACTAATTATGACAGAAAACAGTAACTTCGATACTAATTATGGCAGGTAACTGTATCTTCGATACTAATGATGACAGTTAACTGTAACTTCGTTACTAATTATGACAAGTAACTGTTATTTCGATACAAATTATGGCAGGTAACTGTAACTTCGATACTAATTATGACAGGTAACAGTAACTTCGATACTAATTATGACAGGTAACAGTATCTTCGATAATAATTATGGCAGGTAACTGTAACTTCGATACTAATGATGACAGTTAACTGTAACTTCGTTACTAATTAAGACAAGTAACTGTAATTTCGATACTAATAATGGCAAGTAACTGTAACTTCGCAACTAATTATGACAGGTAACTGTAACATCGTTACTAATTATGACAAGTAACTGTAATTTCGATACAAATTATGGCAGGTAACTGTAACTTCGATACTAATTATGACAGGTAACAGTAACTTCGATACTTATTATGACAAGTAACTGTAACTTCGATACTAATTATGACCGGTAACTGTAACTTCGATACGAATTATGACAAGTAACTCTAAGTTCATTACAAATTGTGACAAGTTACTGTAATTTCGATACATATTATGGCAGGTAACTGTAACTTCGTTACTAATTATGGCAGGTAACTGTAATTTCGATACAAATTATGGCAGGTAACAGTAACTTCGATACTAATTATGACAGGTAACTGTAACTTCGATACTAATTATGACAAGTAACTCTAACTTCGTTACTAATTCTGACAAGTAACTGTAATTTTGATAAAAAATTATGGCAAGTAACTGGAACTTCGATACTAATCATGACAGGTAACAGTAACTTCGATACTAAATATGACAGGTAACTGTAACTTCGTTACTAATTATGACAAGTAACTGTAATTTCGATACTAATTATGGCTGGTAACTGTAACTTCGTTACTAATTATGACAAGTTACAGTAATTTCGATACAAATTATGGCAGGTAACTGTAACTTCGATACTAATTATGACAGGTAACAGTATCTTCGATACTAATTATTACAAGGAACTGTAATTTCGATACTAATTATGACAGAAAACAGTAACTTCGATACTTATTATGACAGCTAACAGTAACTTCGTTACTAATTATGACAAGTAACTCTAATTTCGATACAAATTATGGCAGGTAACTGTAATTTCGATACTAATTATGGCAGGTAACAGTAACTTCGAAACTAATTATGACAGGTAATTGTAACATAGTTACTAATTATGACAAGTAACTCTAATTTGGATACAAATTATGGCAGGTAACTGTAACTTCGATACTAATTATGACAGGTAACAGTAACTTCGATAATAATTATGACAAGTAACTGTAATTTCGATACTAATTATGACAGGAAACTGTAACTTCGTTACTAATTATGACAAGAAACTGTAATTTCGATACAAATTATGGCAGGTAACTGTAACATCGTTACTAGTTATGACAAGTAATTGTAATTTCGATACTAATTATGACGAAAACAGTAACTTCGGTACTAATTATGACAGGTAACAGTAACTTCGTTACTAATTATGACAAGTAACTGTAATTTCGATACTAATTATGGCAGGTAACTGTAACTTCGATACAAATTATGACAGTTAACTGTAACTTCGTTACTAATTATGACAAGTAACTGTAATTTCGATACGAATTAAGGCAGGTAACTGTAACTTCGATACTAATTATGACAGGTAACGGTAACTTCGATACTAATTATGACAGTTAACAGTAACTTCGATAGTAATTATGACAAGTAACAGTAACTTCGATACTAATTATGACAGGTAACTGTAACTTCTATACTAATTATGACAGGTAACTGTAACTTCGATACTAATTATGACAGGTAACTGTAACTTCGATACTAATGACAAGTAACTGTAACTTCGTTACTAATTATGACAAGTAACTGCAATTTAGATACAAATTTTGGCAGGTAACTGTAACTTCGTTACTAATTATGACATGAAACAGTAACTTCGTTTCTAATTATGACAGGAAACTGTAACTTCGATACTAATTATGACAGGTAACTGTAACTTCGATTCTAATTATGACAGGTAACTGTAACTTCGATACTAATTATGACAAGTAACTGTAATTTCGATACAAATTATGACAGGTAACTGTAACTTCGATATTAATTATGACAAGTAACTGTAACTTCGTTACTAATTATGACATGTAACTGTAATTTCGATACAAATAATGGCAGGTAACTGTAACTTCGATACTAATTATGACAGGTAACAGTAACTTCGATACTAATTATGACAGGTAACTGTAACTTCACTACAAATTATGACAAGTAACTGACATTTCGATACAAATTATGACAGGTAACTGTAACTTAGTTACTAATTATGACAAGTAACTGTAATTTCGATACAAATTATGGCAGGTAACAGTAACTTCGATACTAATTATGACAGGTAACTGTAACTTCGATACTAATTATGACAAGGAAATGTAATTTCGATACAAATTATGGCAGGTAACAGTAACTTCGTTACTAATTATGGCAAGTAACTGCAATTTCGATACAAATTATGGCAGGTAACAGTAACTTCGATACTAATTATGACAGGTAACTGTAACTTGTATACTAATTATGAAAGGGAACTGTAACTTCGTTACTAATTATGACAAGTAACTATACTTTCGATACAAATGATGGCAGGTAACTGTAACTTCGATACTAATTATGACAGGTAACTGTAACTCCGATACTAATTATGAAAAGTAACTGTAACTTCGTTACTAATTATGACAAGTGACTGGAATATCGATACAAATTTTGGCAGGTAACTGTAACTTCGTTACTAATTATGACAAGTAACTGTAATTTCGATACAAATAATGGCAGGAAACTGTAACTTCGATACTAATTATGACAGGTAACTGTAACTTCGATACTAATTATGACAAGTAACTGTAATTTCGATACAAATTATGACAGGTAACTGTAACTTCGATATTAATTATGACAAGTAACTGTAACATCGTTACTAATTATGACAAGTAACTGTAATTTCGATACAAATAATGGCAGGTAACTGTAACTTCGATACTAATTATGACAGGTAACAGTAACTTCGATACTAATTATGACAGGTAACTGTAACTTCGCTACTAATTATGACACGTAATTGTAATTTCGATACAAATTATGACAGGTAACTGTAACTTCGTTACTAATTATGACAAGTAACTGTAATTTCGATACAAATTATGATAGGTAACAGTAACTTCGATAATAATTATGACAGGTAACTGTAACTTAGATACTTATTATGACAAGGAACTGTAATTTCGATACAAATTATGACAGGTAACAGTAACTTCGTTACTAATTATGGCATGTAACTGTAATTTCAATACAAATTATGCCAGGTACAGTAACTTCGATACTAATTATGACAGGTAACTGTAACTTCTATACTAATTATGACAGGTAACTGTAACTTCGTTACTAATTATGACAAGTAACTGTACCTTCGATACAAATGATGGCAGGTAACTGTAACTTCGATACTAAATATGACAGGTAACAGTAACTTCGATACTAATTATGACAGAAAACAGTAACTTCGATACTTATTATGACAGGTACCAGTATCTTCGATACTAATTATGGCAGGTAACTGTTACTTCGATACTAATGATGACAGTTAACTGTAACTTCGTTACTAATTATGACAAGTAACTGTAATTTCGATGCAAATTATGGCAGGAAACTGTAACATCGATACTAATTATGACAGGTAACAGTAACTTCGATACTAATTATGACAAGTAACTGTAACTTAGATACTAATTATGACAGGTAACAGTAACTTCGATACTAATTATGACAAGTAACTCTAACTTCATTACAAATTATGGCAAGTAACCGTAATTTGGATACAAATTATGGCAGGTAACTGTAACTTCGTTACTAATTATGGCAGGTAACTGTAATTTCGATACAAATTATGGAAGGTAACCGTAACATCGATACTAATTATGACAGGTAAATGTAACTCCAATAATAATTATGACAAGTAACTCTAAATTCGTTACTAATTATGACAAATAACTGTAATTTTGATAAAAAATTATGGCAGGTAATTGTAACTTCGATACTAATTATGACAGGTAACAGTAACTTCGATACTAATTATGACAGGTAACTGTAACTTCGTTACTAATTATGACAAGTAACTGTAATTTCGATACTAATTATGGCTGGTAACAGTAACTTCGTTACTAATTATGACAAGTAACTGTAAATTCGATACAAATTATGGCTGGTAACTGTAACTTCGATACTAATGATGACAGAAAACAGTAACTTCGATACTAATTATGGCAGGTAACAGTAAATTCGATACTAATTATGGCAGGTAACTGTAAGTTCGATACTAATTATGACAGTTAACTGTAACTTCGTTACTAATTATGACAAGTAACTGTAATTTCGATACAAATTATGGCAGGTAACAGTAACTTCGATACTAATTATGACAGGTAACAGTAACTTCGATACTAATTATAACAAGTTACTGTAACTTCGATACTAATTATGACAGGTAACTGTAACTTCGTTACTAATTATGACAAGTAACTGTAATTTCGATACAAATTTTGGCAGGCAACTGTAACTTCGATATTAATTATGACAAGTAACTGTAACTTCGTTACTATTTATGACAAGTGACTCTAACTTCATTACAAATAATGACAAGTAACTGTAATTTCGATACAAATTATGGCAGGGAACTGTAACTTCGTTACTAATTATGGCAGGTAACAGTAATTTCGATACAAATTATGGCAGGTAACTGTAACTTCGATACTTATTATGACAAGTAACAGTAACTTCGATACTAATTATGACAAGTAACTGTAACTTCGAAACTAATTATGGCAGGTAACTGTAACATCGATAATAATTATGACAAGTAACTGTAATTTCGATACAAATTATGGCAGGTAACTGTAACTTCGATACTACTTATGACAGGTAACAGAAACTTCTATACTAATTATGACAGGTAACTGTAACTTCGTTACTAATTATGACAAGTAACTGTACCTTCGATACAAATGATGGCAGGTAACTGTAACTTCGATACTAATTATGACAGGTAACAGTAACTTCGATACTAATTATGACAGAAAACAGTAACTTCGATACTAATTATGGCAGGCAACTGTAACTTCGATACTAATGATGACAGTTAACTGTAACTTCGTTACTAATTATGACAAGTAACTGTAATTTCGATACAAATTATGGCAGGAAACTGTAACTTCGATACTAATTATGACAGGTAACAGTAACTTCGATACTAATTATGACAAGTAACTGTAACTTCGATACTAATTATGACAAGTAACTATAATTTCGAAACAAATTATGGCAGGTAACTGTAACTTCGATACTAATTATGACAGCTAACAGTATCTTAAATACTAATGATGAGAGAAAACAGTATCTTCGATACTAATTATGGCACGTAACAGTAACATCGATACTAATTATGTCAGGTAACTGTAACATCGATACTAATTACGACAGTTAACTGTAACTTAGTTACTAATTATGACAAGTAACTGTAATTTCGATACAAAAATTGGCAGGTAACTGTAACTTCGATACTTATTATGACAGGTAACTATAATTTCGATACAAATTATAACAGGAACTGTAACTTCGATACTAATTATGACAGGTAACAGTAACTTCGATACTAATTATGACAAGTAACAGTAACTTCGATACTAATTATGACAGGTAACTGTAACTTCGATACTAATTATGACAAGTAACTCTAACTTCATTACAAATTATGACAAGTAACTGTAATTTCGATACAAATTATGGCAGGTAAATGTAACTTCGTTACTAATTATGGCAGGTAACTGTAATTTCGATACAAATTATGGCTGGTAAGAGTAACTCCGATACTAATTATGACAAGTAACTCTAACTTCGTTACTAATTATGACAAATAACTGTAATTTTGATAAAAAATTAAAGCAGGTAATTGTAACGTCGATACTAATTATGACAGGTAACAGTAACTTCGATACTAATTATGACAGGTAACTGTAACTTCGTTACAATTTATGACAAGTAACTGTAATTTCGATACTAATTATGGCTGGTAACTGTAACTTCGTTACTAATTATGACAAGTAACTGTAAATTCGATACAAATTATGGCAGGTAACTGTAACTTCGATACTAATGATGACAGAAAACAGTAACTTCGATACTAATTATGGCAGGTAACAGTAACTTCGATACTAATTATGGCAGGTAACTGTAAGTTCGATACTAATTATGACAGTTAACTGTAACTTCGTTACTAATTATGATAAGTAACTGTAATTTCGATACAAATTATGGCAGGTAACAAAAACTTCGATACTAATTATGACAGGTAACAGTAACTTCGATACTAATTATGACAAGTTACTGTAACATAGATACTAATTATGACAGGTAACTGTAATTTCGATACAAATTATGCCAGGTAACAGTAACTGCGATACTAATTATGACAGGTTACTGAAACTTCTGTACTAATTATGACAGGTAACTGTAACTTCGTTACTAATTATGACAAGTAACTGTACCTTCGATACAAATGATGGCGGGTAACTGTAACTTCGATACTAATTATGACAGGTAACAGTAACTTCGATACTAATTATGACAGAAAACAGTAACTTCGATACTAATTATGACAGGTACCAGTATCTTCGATACTAATTATGGCAGGTAACTGTAACTTCGATACTAATGATGACAGTTAACTGTAACTTCGTTACTAATTATGACAAGTAACTGTAATTTCGATACAAATTATGGCAGGAAACTGTAACTTCGATACTTATTATGACAGGTAACAGTAACTTCGATACTAATTATGACAAGTAACTGTAACTTCGATACTAATTATGACAAGTAACTGTAATTTCGAAACAAATTATGGCAGGTAACTGTAACTTCGATACTAATTATGACAGGTAACAGTATCTTCGATACTAATGATGACAGAAAACAGTAACTTCGATACTAATTATGGCAGGTAACAGTAACATCGATACTAATTATGGCAGGTAACTGTAACTTCGATACTACTTATGACAGTTAACTGTAACTTCGTTACTAATTATGACAAGCAACTGTAATTTTGTTACAAATAATGGCAGGTAACAGTAACTTCGATACTTATTATGACAGGTAACTATAATTTCGATACAAATTATAACAGGAACTGTAACTTCGATACTAATTATGACAGGTAACAGTAACTTCGATACTAATTATGACAAGTAACTGTAACTTAGATACTAATTTTGACAGGTAACAGTAACTTCGATACTAATTATGACAAGTAACTCTAACTTCATTATAATTTATGGCAAGTAACTGTAATTTCGATACAAATTATGGCAGGTAACTGTAACTTCGTTACTAATTATGACAGGTAACTGTAACTCCGATACTAATTATGACAAGTAACTCTAACTTTGTTACTAATTATGACAAATAACTGTAATTTTGATTAAAAATTATGGCAGGTAATTGTAACTTCGATACTAATTATGACAGGTAACAGTAGTTTCGATACTAATTATGACAGGTAACTGTAACTTCGTTACTAATTATGACAAGTAACTGTAATTTCGATACTAATTATGGCTGGTAACTGTAACTTCGTTACTAATTATGACAAGTAACTGTAAATTCGATACAAATTATGGCAGGTAACTGTAACTTCGATACTAATGATGACAGAAAACAGTAACTTCGATAAATATTATGGATGTTAACAGGAACTTCGATACTAATTATGGCAGGTAACTGTAAGTTCGATACTAATTATGACAGTTAACTGTAACTTCGTTACTAATTATGACAAGTAACTGTAATTTCGAAACAAATTATGGCAGGTAACAGTAACTTCGATACTAATTATGACAGGTAACAGTAACTTCGATACTAATTATGACAAGTTACTGTAACTTCGATACTAATTATGACAGGTAACTGTAACTTCGTTACTAATTATGACAAGTAACTGTTATTTCGATACAAATTGTGGCACGTAACTGTAATTTCGATACTAATTATGGCAGGTGACAGTAACTTCGATACTAATTATGACAAGTTATAGTAACTTCGCAACTAATTATGACAGAAAACAGTAACTTCGATACTTATTATGACAGGTAACAGTAACATCGATAATAATTATGGCAGGTAACTGTAACTTCGGATCTAATTATGACAGGTAACTGTAACTTCGTTACTAATTATGACAAGTAACTGTAATTTCGATACAAATTATGGCACGTAACTGTAATTTCGATACTAATTATGACAGGTAACTGTAACTTCGATACTAATTATGACAAGTAACTCTAACTTCATTACAAATTATGACAAGTAACTGTAATTTCGATACAAATTATGGCAGGTAACTGTAACATCGTTACTAATTATGACAAGTAACTCTAATTTCGATACTAATTATGACAGAAAACAGTAACTTCGATACTTATTATGACAGGTAACAGTAACTTCGATATTAATTATGGCAGGTAACTGTAACATCGATACTAATTATGACAGTTAACTGTAACTTCGTTACTAATTATGACTTGTAACTGTAACTTCGATGCTAATTATCACAGATACCTGTAACTTCGAAACTAATTATGACAAGTAACTAAAACTTCATAACAAATTATGACAAGTAAATGTAATTTCGATACAAATTATGGCAGGTAACTGTAACTTCGATATTAATTATGGCAGGTAACTGTAACATCGATACTAATTATGACAGTTAACTGTAACTTCGTTACTAGTTATGACAAGTAACTGTAATTTCGATAGGAATTATGGCAGGAAACTGTAACTTCGATACTAATTATGACAGGTAACAGTAACTTCGATACTAATTATGACCTGTAACTGCAACTTCGATACTAATTATGACAGGTAGCTGTAACTCCGTTACAAATTATGACAAGTAACTGTAATTTCGATACTAATTATGACAGGTAACAGTATCTTCGATACTAATTATGGCTGGTAACTGTAACTTCGATACTAATGATGACAGTTAACTGTAACTTCGTTACTAATTATGACAAGTAACTGAAAATTTCGATACAAATTATGGCACGTAACTGTAACTTCGATACTAATTATTACAGGTAACAGTAACTTCGATACTAATTAAGACAAGTAACTGTAACTTCGATACTAATTATGACAGGTAACTGTAACTTCGTTACTAATTATGACAAGTAACTGTAATTTCGATACAAATTATGGCAGGTAACTGTAACTTCGATACTAATTATGACAGGTAGCAGTAACTTCGATACAAATTATGACAAGTAAAAGTTACTTCGATACTAATAATGAGAAGAAAATGTAACTTCGAAACTAATTATGACAGGTAACTGTAACATCGTTACTAATTATGACAAGTAACTGTAATTTCGATGCTAATTATGGCAGGTAACTGTAACTTCGATACTAATTATGACAGGTAACAGTAACTTCGATACTAATTATGACAAGTAACTGTAACTTCGATACTAATTATGACCGGTAACTGTAACTTCGATACTAATTATGACAAGTAACTCTAACTTCATTACAAATTATGACAAGTAACTGTAATTTCGATACAAATTATGGCAGGAAACTGTAACTTCGTTACTAATTATGGCAGGTAACTGTAATTTCGATACAAATTATGGCAGGTAACAGTAACTTCGATACTAATTAAGACAAGTAACTGCAACTTCGATAATAATTATGACAAATAACTCTAACTTCGTTACTAATTATGACAAGTAACTGTAATTTTGATTAAAAAATTATGGCAAGTAACTGGAACTTCGATACTAATTATGTCAGGTAACAGTAACTTCGATACTAATTATGACAGGTAACTGTAACTTCTTTACAAATTATGACAAGTAATTGTAATTTCGATACTAATTATGGCTGGTAACTGTAACTTCGTTACTAATTATGACAAGTAACAGTAATTTCGATACAAATAATGGCAGGTAACTGTAACTTCGATACTAATTATGACAAGTAACTGTAATTTTGATACTAATTATGGCAGGTAACTGTAACTTGGATACTAATTATGACAGTTAACTGTAACTTCGTTACTAATTATGACAGGTAACTGTAATTTCGATACGAATTATGGCAGGTAACTGTAATTTCGATACTAATTATGACAGGTAACAGTAACTTCGATAATAATTATGACAAGTAACTATACTTTCGATACAAATGATGGCAGGAAACTGTAACTTCGATACTAATTATGACAGGTAACAGTAACTTCGATACTAATTATGACAGAAAACAGTAACTTCGATACTAATTATGGCAGGTAACTGTTACTTCGATACTAATGATGACAGTTAACTGTAACTTCGTTACTAATTATGACAAGTAACTGTAATTCCGATACAAATTATGGCAGGTAACTGTAACTTCGATACTAATTATGACAAGGAAATGTAATTTCGATACTAATTATGACAGGTAACTGTAACTTCGATACTAATTATGACAAGTAACTCTAACTTCGTTACTAATTATTACAAGTAACTGTAATTTTGATAAAAAATTATGGCAAGTAACTGGAACTTCGATACTAATTATGACAGGTAACAGTAACTTCGATACTAATTATGACAGGTAACTGTAACTTCGTTACTAATTATGACAAGTAACTGTAATTTCGATACTAATTATGGCTGGTAACTGTAACTTCGTTACTAATTATGACAAGTAACTGTAATTTCGATACAAATTATGGCAGGCAACAGTAACTTCGATACTAATTATGACAGGTAACTGTAACTTCGATACTAATTAAACAAAGAACTGTCATTTCGATACAAATTATGACAGGTAACAGTAACTTCGTTACTAATTATGGCAAGTAACCGTAATTTCGATACAAATTATGGCAGGTAACAGCAACTTCGATACTAATTATGACAGGTAAATGTAACATCGATACTTATTATGACAAGTAACTGTAACTTCGATACTAATTATGACAAGTAACTGTACTTTCGATACAAATGATGGCAGGTAACTGTAACTTCGATACTAATTCTGACAGGTAACAGTATCTTCGATACTAATTATTACAAGGAACTGTAATTTCGATACTAATTATGACAGAAAACAGTAACTTCGATACTTATTATGACAGGTAACAGTAACTTCGTTACTAATTATGACAAGTAACTCTAATTTCGATACAAATTATGGCAGGTAACTGTAATTTCGATACTAATTATGGCAGGTAACAGTAACTTCGAAACTAATTATGACAGGTAATTGTAACATAGTTACTAATTATGACAAGTAACTCTAATTTGGATACAAATTATGGCAGGTAACTGTAACTTCGATACTAATTATGACAGGTAACAGTAACTTCGATAATAATTATGACAAGTAACTGTAATTTCGATACTAATTATGACAGGTAACTGTACCTTCGTTACTAATTATGACAAGAAACTGTAATTTCGATACAAATTATGGCAGGTAACTGTAACATCGTTACTAGTTATGACAAGTAATTGCAATTTCGATACTAATTATGACAGAAAACAGTAACTTCGATACTAATTATGACAGGTAACAGTAACTTCGTTACTAATTATGAAAAGTAACTGTAATTTCGATACTAATTATGGCAGGTAACTGTAACTTCGATACTAATTATGACAGTTAACTGTAACTTCGTTACTAATTATGACAAGTAACTGTAATTTCGATACGAATAAAGGCAGGTAACTGTAACTTCGATACTAATTATGACGGGTAACGGTAACTTCGATACTAATTATGACAGTTAACAGTAACTTCGATAGTAATTATGACAAGTAACAGTAACTTCGATACTAATTATGACAGGTAACTGTAACTTCTATACTAATTATGACAGGTAACTGTAACTTCGATACTAATTATGACAGGTAACTGTAACTTCGATACTAATTATGACAAGTAACTATAACTTCGTTACTAATTATGACAAGTAACTGTAATTTCGATACAAATTTTGGCAGGTAACTGTAACTTCGTTACTAATTATGACATGAAACAGTAACTTCGTTTCTAATTATGACAGGAAACTGTAACTTCGATACTAATTATGACAGGTAACTGTAACTTCGATTCTAATTATGACAGGTAACTGTAACTTCGATACTAATTATGGCAAGTAACTGTAATTTCGATACAAATTATGACAGGTAACTGTAACTTCGATATTAATTATGACAAGTAACTGTAACTTCGTTACTAATTATGACATGTAACTGTAATTTCGATACAAATAATGGCAGGTAACTGTAACTTCGATACTAATTATGACAGGTAACAGTAACTTCGATACTTATTATGACAGGTAACTGTAACTTCACTACAAATTATGACAAGTAACTGTAATTTCGATACAAATTATGGCAGGTAACAGTAACTTCGATACTAATTATGACAGGTAACTGTAACTTCGATACTAATTATGACAAGGAAATGTAATTTCGATACAAATTATGGCAGGTAACAGTAACTTCGTTACTAATTATGGCAAGTAACTGCAATTTCGATACAAATTATGGCAGGTAACAGTAACTTCGATACTAATTATGACAGGTAACTGTAACTTCTATACTAATTATGAAAGGGAACTGTAACTTCGTAACTAATTATGACAAGTAATTATACTTTCGATACAAATGATGGCAGGTAACTGTAACTTCGATACTAATTATGACAGTTAACAGTACCTTCGATACTAATTATGACAGAAAACAGTAACTTCGATACTAATTATGGCAGGTAACTGTATCTTCGATACTAATGATGACAGTTAACTGTAACTTCGTTACTAATTATGACAAGTAACTGTAATTTCGATACAAATTATGGCAGGTAACTGTAACTTCGATACTAATTATGACAGGTAACAGTAACTTCGATACTAATTATGACAGGTAACAGTATCTTCGATAATAATTATGGCAGGTAACTGTAACTTCGATACTAATGATGACAGTTAACTGTAACTTCGTTACTAATTAAGACAAGTAACTGTAATTTCGATACTAATAATGGCAAGTAACTGTAACTTCGCAACTAATTATGACAGGTAACTGTAACATCGTTACTAATTATGACAAGTAACTGTAATTTCGATACAAATTATGGCAGGTAACTGTAACTTCGATACTAATTATGACAGGTAACAGTAACTTCGATACTTATTATGACAAGTAACTGTAACTTCGATACTAATTATGACCGGTAACTGTAACTTCGATACGAATTATGACAAGTAACTCTAAGTTCATTACAAATTGTGACAAGTTACTGTAATTTCGATACATATTATGGCAGGTAACTGTAACTTCGTTACTAATTATGGCAGGTAACTGTAATTTCGATACAAATTATGGCAGGTAACAGTAACTTCGATACTAATTATGACAAGTAACTCTAACTTCGTTACTAATTCTGACAAGTAACTGTAATTTTGATAAAAAATTATGGCAAGTAACTGGAACTTCGATACTAATTATGACAGGTAACAGTAACTTCGATACTTATTATGACAAGTAACTGTAACTTCGATACTAATTATGACCGGTAACTGTAACTTCGATACGAATTATGACAAGTAACTCTAACTTCGTTACTAATTCTGACAAGTAACTGTAATTTTGATAAAAAATTATGGCAAGTAACTGGAACTTCGATACTAATTATGACAGGTAACAGTAACTTCGATACTAAATATTACAGGTAACTGTAACTTCGTTACTAATTATGACAAGTAACTGTAATTTCGATACTAATTATGGCTGGTAACTGTAACTTCGTTACTAATTATGACAAGTTACAGTAATTTCGATACAAATTATGGCAGGTAACTGTAACTTCGATACTAATTATGACAGGTAACAGTATCTTCGATACTAATTATTACAAGGAACTGAAATTTCGATACTAATTATGACAGAAAACAGTAACTTCGATACTTATTATGACAGGTAACAGTAACTTCGTTACTAATTATGACAAGTAACTCTAATTTCGATACAAATTATGGCAGGTAACTGTAATTTCGATACTAATTATGGCAGGTAACAGTAACTTCGAAACTAATTATGACAGGTAATTGTAACATAGTTACTAATTATGACAAGTAACTCTAATTGGGATACAAATTATGGCAGGTAACTGTAACTTCGATACTAATTATGACAGGTAACAGTAACTTCGATAATAATTATGACAAGTAACTGTAATTTCGATACTAATTATGACAGGAAACTGTAACTTCGTTACTAATTATGACAAGAAACTGTAATTTCGATACAAATTATGGCAGGTAACTGTAACATCGTTACTAGTTATGACAAGTAATTGTAATTTCGATACTAATTATGACAGAAAACAGTAACTTCGATACTAATTATGACAGGTAACAGTAACTTCGTTACTAATTATGACAAGTAACTGTAATTTCGATACTAATTATGGCAGGTAACTGTAACTTCGATACTAATTATGACAGTTAACTGTAACTTCGTTACTAATTATGACAAGTAACTGTAATTTCGATACGAATTAAGGCAGGTAACTGTAACTTCGATACTAATTATGACAGGTAACGGTAACTTCGATACTAATTATGACAGTTAACAGTAACTTCGATAGTAATTATGACAAGTAACAGTAACTTCGATACTAATTATGAGAGGTAACTGTAACTTCTATACTAATTATGACAGGTAACTGTAACTTCGATACTAATTATGACAGGTAACTGTAACTTCGATACTAATTATGACAAGTAACTGTAACTTCGTTACTAATTATGACAAGTAACTGCAATTTCGATACAAATTTTGGCAGGTAACTGTAACTTCGTTACTAATTATGACATGAAACAGTAACTTCGTTTCTAATTATGACAGGAAACTGTAACTTCGATACTAATTATGACAGGTAACTGTAACTTCGATTCTAATTATGACAGGTAACTGTAACTTCGATACTAATTATGACAAGTAACTGTAATTTCAATACAAATTATGACAGGTAACTGTAACTTCGATATTAATTATGACAAGTAACTGTAACTTCGTTACTAATTATGACATGTAACTGTAATTTCGATACAAATAATGGCAGGTAACTGTAACTTCGATACTAATTATGACAGGTAACAGTAACTTCGATACTAATTATGACAGGTAACTGTAACTTCACTACAAATTATGACAAGTAACTGACATTTCGATACAAATTATGACAGGTAACTGTAACTTAGTTACTAATTATGACAAGTAACTGTAATTTCGATACAAATTATGGCAGGTAACAGTAACTTCGATACTAATTATGACAGGTAACTGTAACTTCGATACTAATTATGACAAGGAAATGTAATTTCGATACAAATTATGGCAGGTAACAGTAACTTCGTTACTAATTATGGCAAGTAACTGCAATTTCGATACAAATTATGGCAGGTAACAGTAACTTTGGTACTAATTATGACAGGTAACTGTATCTTCTATACTAATTATGAAAGGGAACTGTAACTTCGTTACTAATTATGACAAGTAACTATATTTTCGATACAAATGATGGCAGGTAACAGTAACTTCGATACTAATTATGACAGTTAACAGTACCTTCGATACTAATTATGACAGAAAACAGTAACTTCGATACTAATTATGGCAGGTAACTGTAACTTCGATACTAATGATGACAGTTAACTGTAACTTCGTTACTAATTATGACAAGTAACTGTAATTTCGATACAAATTATGGCAGGTAACTGTAACTTCGATACTAATTATGACAGGTAACAGTAACTTCGATACTAATTATGACAGGTAACAGTATCTTCGATAATAATTATGGCAGGTAACTGTAACTTCGATACTAATGATGACAGTTAACTGTAACTTCGTTACTAATTATGACAAGTAACTGTTATTTCGATACAAATTGTGGCACGTAACTGTAATTTCGATACTAATTATGGCAGGTGACAGTAACTTCGATACTAATTATGACAAGTTATAGTAACTTCGCAACTAATTATGACAGAAAACAGTAACTTCGATACTTATTATGACAGGTAACAGTAACATCGATAATAATTATGGCAGGTAACTGTAACTTCGGATCTAATTATGACAGGTAACTGTAACTTCGTTACTAATTATGACAAGTAACTGTAATTTCGATACAAATTATGGCACGTAACTGTAATTTCGATACTAATTATGACAGGTAACTGTAACTTCGATACTAATTATGACAAGTAACTCTAACTTCATTACAAATTATGACAAGTAACTGTAATTTCGATACAAATTATGGCAGGTAACTGTAACATCGTTACTAATTATGACAAGTAACTCTAATTTCGATACTAATTATGACAGAAAACAGTAACTTCGATACTTATTATGACAGGTAACAGTAACTTCGATATTAATTATGGCAGGTAACTGTAACATCGATACTAATTATGACAGTTAACTGTAACTTCGTTACTAATTATGACTTGTAACTGTAACTTCGATGCTAATTATCACAGATACCTGTAACTTCGAAACTAATTATGACAAGTAACTAAAACTTCATAACAAATTATGACAAGTAAATGTAATTTCGATACAAATTATGGCAGGTAACTGTAACTTCGATATTAATTATGGCAGGTAACTGTAACATCGATACTAATTATGACAGTTAACTGTAACTTCGTTACTAGTTATGACAAGTAACTGTAATTTCGATAGGAATTATGGCAGGAAACTGTAACTTCGATACTAATTATGACAGGTAACAGTAACTTCGATACTAATTATGACCTGTAACTGCAACTTCGATACTAATTATGACAGGTAGCTGTAACTCCGTTACAAATTATGACAAGTAACTGTAATTTCGATACTAATTATGACAGGTAACAGTATCTTCGATACTAATTATGGCTGGTAACTGTAACTTCGATACTAATGATGACAGTTAACTGTAACTTCGTTACTAATTATGACAAGTAACTGAAAATTTCGATACAAATTATGGCACGTAACTGTAACTTCGATACTAATTATTACAGGTAACAGTAACTTCGATACTAATTAAGACAAGTAACTGTAACTTCGATACTAATTATGACAGGTAACTGTAACTTCGTTACTAATTATGACAAGTAACTGTAATTTCGATACAAATTATGGCAGGTAACTGTAACTTCGATACTAATTATGACAGGTAGCAGTAACTTCGATACAAATTATGACAAGTAAAAGTTACTTCGATACTAATAATGAGAAGAAAATGTAACTTCGAAACTAATTATGACAGGTAACTGTAACATCGTTACTAATTATGACAAGTAACTGTAATTTCGATGCTAATTATGGCAGGTAACTGTAACTTCGATACTAATTATGACAGGTAACAGTAACTTCGATACTAATTATGACAAGTAACTGTAACTTCGATACTAATTATGACCGGTAACTGTAACTTCGATACTAATTATGACAAGTAACTCTAACTTCATTACAAATTATGACAAGTAACTGTAATTTCGATACAAATTATGGCAGGAAACTGTAACTTCGTTACTAATTATGGCAGGTAACTGTAATTTCGATACAAATTATGGCAGGTAACAGTAACTTCGATACTAATTAAGACAAGTAACTGCAACTTCGATAATAATTATGACAAATAACTCTAACTTCGTTACTAATTATGACAAGTAACTGTAATTTTGATTAAAAAATTATGGCAAGTAACTGGAACTTCGATACTAATTATGTCAGGTAACAGTAACTTCGATACTAATTATGACAGGTAACTGTAACTTCTTTACAAATTATGACAAGTAATTGTAATTTCGATACTAATTATGGCTGGTAACTGTAACTTCGTTACTAATTATGACAAGTAACAGTAATTTCGATACAAATAATGGCAGGTAACTGTAACTTCGATACTAATTATGACAAGTAACTGTAATTTTGATACTAATTATGGCAGGTAACTGTAACTTGGATACTAATTATGACAGTTAACTGTAACTTCGTTACTAATTATGACAGGTAACTGTAATTTCGATACGAATTATGGCAGGTAACTGTAATTTCGATACTAATTATGACAGGTAACAGTAACTTCGATAATAATTATGACAAGTAACTATACTTTCGATACAAATGATGGCAGGAAACTGTAACTTCGATACTAATTATGACAGGTAACAGTAACTTCGATACTAATTATGACAGAAAACAGTAACTTCGATACTAATTATGGCAGGTAACTGTTACTTCGATACTAATGATGACAGTTAACTGTAACTTCGTTACTAATTATGACAAGTAACTGTAATTCCGATACAAATTATGGCAGGTAACTGTAACTTCGATACTAATTATGACAAGGAAATGTAATTTCGATACTAATTATGACAGGTAACTGTAACTTCGATACTAATTATGACAAGTAACTCTAACTTCGTTACTAATTATTACAAGTAACTGTAATTTTGATAAAAAATTATGGCAAGTAACTGGAACTTCGATACTAATTATGACAGGTAACAGTAACTTCGATACTAATTATGACAGGTAACTGTAACTTCGTTACTAATTATGACAAGTAACTGTAATTTCGATACTAATTATGGCTGGTAACTGTAACTTCGTTACTAATTATGACAAGTAACTGTAATTTCGATACAAATTATGGCAGGCAACAGTAACTTCGATACTAATTATGACAGGTAACTGTAACTTCGATACTAATTAAACAAAGAACTGTCATTTCGATACAAATTATGACAGGTAACAGTAACTTCGTTACTAATTATGGCAAGTAACCGTAATTTCGATACAAATTATGGCAGGTAACAGCAACTTCGATACTAATTATGACAGGTAAATGTAACATCGATACTTATTATGACAAGTAACTGTAACTTCGATACTAATTATGACAAGTAACTGTACTTTCGATACAAATGATGGCAGGTAACTGTAACTTCGATACTAATTCTGACAGGTAACAGTATCTTCGATACTAATTATTACAAGGAACTGTAATTTCGATACTAATTATGACAGAAAACAGTAACTTCGATACTTATTATGACAGGTAACAGTAACTTCGTTACTAATTATGACAAGTAACTCTAATTTCGATACAAATTATGGCAGGTAACTGTAATTTCGATACTAATTATGGCAGGTAACAGTAACTTCGAAACTAATTATGACAGGTAATTGTAACATAGTTACTAATTATGACAAGTAACTCTAATTTGGATACAAATTATGGCAGGTAACTGTAACTTCGATACTAATTATGACAGGTAACAGTAACTTCGATAATAATTATGACAAGTAACTGTAATTTCGATACTAATTATGACAGGTAACTGTACCTTCGTTACTAATTATGACAAGAAACTGTAATTTCGATACAAATTATGGCAGGTAACTGTAACATCGTTACTAGTTATGACAAGTAATTGCAATTTCGATACTAATTATGACAGAAAACAGTAACTTCGATACTAATTATGACAGGTAACAGTAACTTCGTTACTAATTATGAAAAGTAACTGTAATTTCGATACTAATTATGGCAGGTAACTGTAACTTCGATACTAATTATGACAGTTAACTGTAACTTCGTTACTAATTATGACAAGTAACTGTAATTTCGATACGAATAAAGGCAGGTAACTGTAACTTCGATACTAATTATGACGGGTAACGGTAACTTCGATACTAATTATGACAGTTAACAGTAACTTCGATAGTAATTATGACAAGTAACAGTAACTTCGATACTAATTATGACAGGTAACTGTAACTTCTATACTAATTATGACAGGTAACTGTAACTTCGATACTAATTATGACAGGTAACTGTAACTTCGATACTAATTATGACAAGTAACTATAACTTCGTTACTAATTATGACAAGTAACTGTAATTTCGATACAAATTTTGGCAGGTAACTGTAACTTCGTTACTAATTATGACATGAAACAGTAACTTCGTTTCTAATTATGACAGGAAACTGTAACTTCGATACTAATTATGACAGGTAACTGTAACTTCGATTCTAATTATGACAGGTAACTGTAACTTCGATACTAATTATGGCAAGTAACTGTAATTTCGATACAAATTATGACAGGTAACTGTAACTTCGATATTAATTATGACAAGTAACTGTAACTTCGTTACTAATTATGACATGTAACTGTAATTTCGATACAAATAATGGCAGGTAACTGTAACTTCGATACTAATTATGACAGGTAACAGTAACTTCGATACTTATTATGACAGGTAACTGTAACTTCACTACAAATTATGACAAGTAACTGTAATTTCGATACAAATTATGGCAGGTAACAGTAACTTCGATACTAATTATGACAGGTAACTGTAACTTCGATACTAATTATGACAAGGAAATGTAATTTCGATACAAATTATGGCAGGTAACAGTAACTTCGTTACTAATTATGGCAAGTAACTGCAATTTCGATACAAATTATGGCAGGTAACAGTAACTTCGATACTAATTATGACAGGTAACTGTAACTTCTATACTAATTATGAAAGGGAACTGTAACTTCGTAACTAATTATGACAAGTAATTATACTTTCGATACAAATGATGGCAGGTAACTGTAACTTCGATACTAATTATGACAGTTAACAGTACCTTCGATACTAATTATGACAGAAAACAGTAACTTCGATACTAATTATGGCAGGTAACTGTATCTTCGATACTAATGATGACAGTTAACTGTAACTTCGTTACTAATTATGACAAGTAACTGTAATTTCGATACAAATTATGGCAGGTAACTGTAACTTCGATACTAATTATGACAGGTAACAGTAACTTCGATACTAATTATGACAGGTAACAGTATCTTCGATAATAATTATGGCAGGTAACTGTAACTTCGATACTAATGATGACAGTTAACTGTAACTTCGTTACTAATTAAGACAAGTAACTGTAATTTCGATACTAATAATGGCAAGTAACTGTAACTTCGCAACTAATTATGACAGGTAACTGTAACATCGTTACTAATTATGACAAGTAACTGTAATTTCGATACAAATTATGGCAGGTAACTGTAACTTCGATACTAATTATGACAGGTAACAGTAACTTCGATACTTATTATGACAAGTAACTGTAACTTCGATACTAATTATGACCGGTAACTGTAACTTCGATACGAATTATGACAAGTAACTCTAAGTTCATTACAAATTGTGACAAGTTACTGTAATTTCGATACATATTATGGCAGGTAACTGTAACTTCGTTACTAATTATGGCAGGTAACTGTAATTTCGATACAAATTATGGCAGGTAACAGTAACTTCGATACTAATTATGACAAGTAACTCTAACTTCGTTACTAATTCTGACAAGTAACTGTAATTTTGATAAAAAATTATGGCAAGTAACTGGAACTTCGATACTAATTATGACAGGTAACAGTAACTTCGATACTTATTATGACAAGTAACTGTAACTTCGATACTAATTATGACCGGTAACTGTAACTTCGATACGAATTATGACAAGTAACTCTAACTTCGTTACTAATTCTGACAAGTAACTGTAATTTTGATAAAAAATTATGGCAAGTAACTGGAACTTCGATACTAATTATGACAGGTAACAGTAACTTCGATACTAAATATTACAGGTAACTGTAACTTCGTTACTAATTATGACAAGTAACTGTAATTTCGATACTAATTATGGCTGGTAACTGTAACTTCGTTACTAATTATGACAAGTTACAGTAATTTCGATACAAATTATGGCAGGTAACTGTAACTTCGATACTAATTATGACAGGTAACAGTATCTTCGATACTAATTATTACAAGGAACTGAAATTTCGATACTAATTATGACAGAAAACAGTAACTTCGATACTTATTATGACAGGTAACAGTAACTTCGTTACTAATTATGACAAGTAACTCTAATTTCGATACAAATTATGGCAGGTAACTGTAATTTCGATACTAATTATGGCAGGTAACAGTAACTTCGAAACTAATTATGACAGGTAATTGTAACATAGTTACTAATTATGACAAGTAACTCTAATTGGGATACAAATTATGGCAGGTAACTGTAACTTCGATACTAATTATGACAGGTAACAGTAACTTCGATAATAATTATGACAAGTAACTGTAATTTCGATACTAATTATGACAGGAAACTGTAACTTCGTTACTAATTATGACAAGAAACTGTAATTTCGATACAAATTATGGCAGGTAACTGTAACATCGTTACTAGTTATGACAAGTAATTGTAATTTCGATACTAATTATGACAGAAAACAGTAACTTCGATACTAATTATGACAGGTAACAGTAACTTCGTTACTAATTATGACAAGTAACTGTAATTTCGATACTAATTATGGCAGGTAACTGTAACTTCGATACTAATTATGACAGTTAACTGTAACTTCGTTACTAATTATGACAAGTAACTGTAATTTCGATACGAATTAAGGCAGGTAACTGTAACTTCGATACTAATTATGACAGGTAACGGTAACTTCGATACTAATTATGACAGTTAACAGTAACTTCGATAGTAATTATGACAAGTAACAGTAACTTCGATACTAATTATGAGAGGTAACTGTAACTTCTATACTAATTATGACAGGTAACTGTAACTTCGATACTAATTATGACAGGTAACTGTAACTTCGATACTAATTATGACAAGTAACTGTAACTTCGTTACTAATTATGACAAGTAACTGCAATTTCGATACAAATTTTGGCAGGTAACTGTAACTTCGTTACTAATTATGACATGAAACAGTAACTTCGTTTCTAATTATGACAGGAAACTGTAACTTCGATACTAATTATGACAGGTAACTGTAACTTCGATTCTAATTATGACAGGTAACTGTAACTTCGATACTAATTATGACAAGTAACTGTAATTTCAATACAAATTATGACAGGTAACTGTAACTTCGATATTAATTATGACAAGTAACTGTAACTTCGTTACTAATTATGACATGTAACTGTAATTTCGATACAAATAATGGCAGGTAACTGTAACTTCGATACTAATTATGACAGGTAACAGTAACTTCGATACTAATTATGACAGGTAACTGTAACTTCACTACAAATTATGACAAGTAACTGACATTTCGATACAAATTATGACAGGTAACTGTAACTTAGTTACTAATTATGACAAGTAACTGTAATTTCGATACAAATTATGGCAGGTAACAGTAACTTCGATACTAATTATGACAGGTAACTGTAACTTCGATACTAATTATGACAAGGAAATGTAATTTCGATACAAATTATGGCAGGTAACAGTAACTTCGTTACTAATTATGGCAAGTAACTGCAATTTCGATACAAATTATGGCAGGTAACAGTAACTTTGGTACTAATTATGACAGGTAACTGTATCTTCTATACTAATTATGAAAGGGAACTGTAACTTCGTTACTAATTATGACAAGTAACTATATTTTCGATACAAATGATGGCAGGTAACAGTAACTTCGATACTAATTATGACAGTTAACAGTACCTTCGATACTAATTATGACAGAAAACAGTAACTTCGATACTAATTATGGCAGGTAACTGTAACTTCGATACTAATGATGACAGTTAACTGTAACTTCGTTACTAATTATGACAAGTAACTGTAATTTCGATACAAATTATGGCAGGTAACTGTAACTTCGATACTAATTATGACAGGTAACAGTAACTTCGATACTAATTATGACAGGTAACAGTATCTTCGATAATAATTATGGCAGGTAACTGTAACTTCGATACTAATGATGACAGTTAACTGTAACTTCGTTACTAATTAAGACAAGTAACTGTAATTTCGATACTAATAATGGCAAGTAACTGTAACTTCGCAACTAATTATGACAGGTAACTGTAACATCGTTACTAATTATGACAAGTAACTGTAATTTCGATACAAATTATGGCAGGTAACTGTAACTTAGATACTAATTATGACAGGTAACAGTAACTTCGATACTTATTATGACAAGTAACTGTAACTTCGATAATAATTATGACCGGTAACTGTAACTTCGATACGAATTATGACAAGTAACTCTAAGTTCATTACAAATTGTGACAAGTAACTGTAATTTCGATACATATTATGGCAGGTAACTGTAACTTCGTTACTAATTATGGCAGGTAACTGTAATTTCGATACAAATTATGGCAGGTAACAGTAACTTCGATACTAATTATGACAGGTAACTGTAAATTCGATACTAATTATGACAAGTAACTCTAACTTCGTTACTAATTCTGACAAGTAACTGTAATTTTGATAAAAAATTATGGCAAGTAACTGGAACTTCGATACTAATTATGACAGGTAACAGTAACTTCGATACTAAGTATGACAGGTAACTGTAACTTCGTTACTAATAATGACAAGTAACTGTAATTTC
Organism: Meconema thalassinum; assembly: GCA_946902985.2. Classification (NCBI taxonomy): domain Eukaryota; kingdom Metazoa; phylum Arthropoda; class Insecta; order Orthoptera; family Tettigoniidae; genus Meconema; species Meconema thalassinum. The sequence continues at coordinate 1,173,765,457 of OX336388.2, read as the reverse complement.
GATACTAATTATGGCAGGTAACAGTAACTTCGATACTAATTATGGCAGGTAACTGTAACTTCGATACTAATTATGACAGTTAACTGTAACTTCGTTACTAATTATGACAAGTAACTGTAATTTCGATACAAATTATGGCAGGTAACTGTAACTTCGATACTAATTCTGACAGGTAACAGTAACTTCGATACTAATCATGACTAGTAACTGTAATTTCGATACTAATTATGATATAAAACAGTAACTTCGATACTTATTATGACAGGTAACAGTAACTTTGATACTAATTATGGCAGATAACTGTAACATCGATACTAATTATGACAGTTAACTGTAACTTCGTTACTAATTATGACAAGAAACTGTAATTTCGATACAAATTATGGCAGGTAACTGTAACATCGTTACTAATTATGACAAGTAACTGTAATTTCGATACTAATTATGACATAAAACAGTAACTTCGATACTTATTATGACAGGTAACAGTAACTTTGATACTAATTATGGCAGATAACTGTAACATCGATACTAATTATGACAGTTAACTGTAACTTCGTTACTAGTTATGACAAGTAACTGTAATTTCGATAGGAATTATGGCAGGTAACTGTAACTTCGATACTAATTATGACAGGTAGCAGTAACTTCGATACTAATTATGACCTGTAACTGTAACTTCGATACTAATTATTACAGGTAGCTGTAAATCCGTTACAAATTATGACAAGTAACTGAAATTTCGATACTCATTATGACAGGTAACAGTATCTTCGATACTAATTATGGCTGGTAACTGTAACTTCGATACTAATGATGACAGTTAACTGTAACTTCGTTACTAATTATGACAAGAAACTGAAAATTTCGATACAAATTATGGCAAGTAACTGTAACTTCGATACTAATTATTACAGGTAACAGTAACTTCGATACTAATTATGACAAGTAACTGTAACTTCGATACTAATTATGACAGGTAACTGTAACTTCGTTACTAATTATGACAAGTAACTGTAATTTCGATACAAATTATGGCAGGTAACTGTAACTTCGATACTAATTATGACAGGTAGCAGTAACTTCGATACTAATTATGACAAGTAAAAGTTACTTCGATACTAATAATGAGAAGTAAATGTAACTTCGAAACTAATTATGACAGGTAACTGTAACATCGTTACTAATTATGACAAGTAACTGTAATTTCGATGCAAATTATGGCAGGTAACTGTAACTTCGATACTAATTAGGACAGGTAACAGTAACTTCGATACTAATTATGACAAGTAACTGTAACTTCGATACTTATTATGACCGGTAACTGTAACTTCGATACTAATTATGACAAGTAACTCTAACTTCATTACAAATTATGACAAGTAACTGTAATTTCGATACATATTATTGCAGGAAACTGTAACTTCGTTACTAATTTTGGCAGGTAACTGTAATTTCGATACAAATTATGGCAGGTAACAGTAACTTCGATACTAATTATGACAGGTAACTGCAACTTCGATACTAATTATGCCAAGTAACTCTAACTTCGTTACTAATTATGACAAGTAACTGTAATTTTGATAAATAATTATGGCAAGTAACTGGAACTTCGATACTAATTATGTCAGGTAACAGTAACTTCGATACTAATTATGACAGGTAACTGTAACTTCGTTACTAATTATGACAAGTAATTGTAATTTCGATACTAATTATGGCTGGTAACTGTAACTTCGTTACTAATTATGACAAGTAACAGTAATTTCGATACAAATTATGGCAGGTAACTGTAACTTCGATACTAATTATGACAAGTAACTGTAATTTTGATACTAATTATGGCAGGTAACTGTAACTTCGATACTAATTATAACAGTTAACTGTAACTTCGTTACTAATTATGACAAGTAACTGTAATTTCGATACGAATTATGGCAGGTAACTGTAATTTCGATACTAATTAAGACAGGTAACAGTAACTTCGATACTAATTATGACAGGCAACGGTAACTTCGATACTAATTATGACAGGTAACAGTAACGTCGATAGTAATTATGACAAATAACAGTAATTTCGATACTAATTATGACAGGTAACTGTAACTTCGATATTATTATGACAGGTAACTGTAACTTCGATACTAATTATGACAGGTAACTGTAACTTCGATACAAATTATGACAAGTAACTGTCACTTCGTTACTAATTATGACAAGTAACTGTAATTTCGATACAAATTTTGGCAGGTAACTGTAACTTCGTTACTAATTATGACATGAAACAGTAACTTCGTTTCTAATTATGACAGGAAACTGTAACTTCGATACTAATTATGACAGGTAACTGTAACTTCGATTCTAATTATGACAGGTTACTGTAACATCGATACTAATTATGACAAGTAACTGTAATTTCGATAGAAATTATGACAGGTAACTGTAACTTCGATATTATTTATGACAAGTAACTGTAACTTCGTTACTAATTGTGACAAGTAACAGTAATTTCGATACAAATATTGGCAGGTAACTGTAACTTCGATACTAATTCTGACAGGTAACAGTAACTTCGATACTAATTATGACAGGTAACTGTAACTTCGCTACAAATTATGACAAGTAACTGATATTTCGATACAAATTATGACAGGTAACTGTAACTTCGTTACTAATTATGACAAGTAACTGTAATTTCGATACAAATTACGGCAGGTAACAGTAACTTCGATACTAATTATGACAGGTAACTGTAACTTCTATACTAATTATGACAGGTAACTGTAACTTCGTTACTAATTATGACAAGTAACTATACTTTCGATACAAATGATGGCAGGTAACTGTAACTTCGATACTAATTATGACAGGTAACAGTAACTTCGATACTAATTATGACAGAAAACAGTAACTTCGATACTAATTATGGCAGGTAACTGTAACTTCGATACTAATGATGACAGTTAACTGTAACTTCGATACTAATTATGACAAGGAAATGTAATTTCGATACAAATTATGACAGGTAACAGTAACTTCGTTACTAATTATGGCAAGTAACTGCAATTTCGATACATATTATGGCAGGTAACAGTAACTTCGATACTAATTATGACAGGTAACTGTAGCTTCTATACTAATTATGACAGGTAACTGTAACTTCGTTACTAATTATGACAAGTAACTATACTTTCGATACAAATGATGGCAGGTAACTGTAACTTCGATACTAATTATGACAGGTAACAGTAACTTCGATACTAATTATGACAGAAAACAGTAACATCGATACTAATTATGGCAGGTAACTGTAACTTCGATACTAATGATGACAGTTAACTGTAACTTCGTTACTAATTATGACAAGTAACTGTAATTCCGATACAAATTAAGGCAGGTAACTGTAACTTCGATACTAATTATGACAGGTAACAGTAACTTCGATACTAATTATGACAAGTAAAAGTTACTTCGATACTAATAATGACAAGTAACTGTAACTTCGCAACTAATTATGACAGGTAACTGTAACATCGTTACTAATTATGACAAGTAACTGTAATTTCGATACAAATTATGGCAGGTAACTGTAACTTCGATACTAATTATGACAGGTAACAGTTACTTCGATACTAATTATGACAGGTAACTGTAACTTCGTTGCTAATTATGACAAGTAACTGTAATTTCGATACTAATTATGGCTGGTAACTGTAACTTCGTTACTAATTATGACAAGTAACAGTAATTTCGATACAAATTATGGCAGGTAACAGTAACTTCGATACTAATTATGACAGGTAACAGTATCTTCGATACTAATGATGACAGAATACAGTAACTTCGATACTAATTATGACAGGTGACAGTAACTTCGATACTAATTATGACAAGTTACTGTAACTTCGATATTAATTACGACAGGTAACTGTAACTTCGTTACTAATTATGACAAGTAACTCTAATTTCGATACAAATTATGGCAGGTAACTGTAACTTCGAAACTAATTATGACAAGTAACTCAAACTTCATAACAAATTATGACAAGTAACTGTAATTTCGATACAAATTATGGCAGGTAACTGTAACTTCGTTACTAATTACGACAAGTAACTGTTATTTCGATACAAATTATGGCAGGTAACTGTAACTTCGATACTAATTATGACAGGTAACAGTAACTTCGATACTAATTATGACAGGTAACAGTATCTTCGATACTAATTATGGCAGGTAACTGTAACTTCGATACTAATGATGACAGTTAACTGTAACTTCGTTACTAATTAAGACAAGTAACTGTAATTTCGATACAAATTATGGCTGGTAACTGTAACTTCCATACTAATTATGACAGGTAACAGTAACTTCGATACTAATTATGACAGGTAACAGTATCTTCGATACTAATTATGACCGGTAACTGTAACTTCGATACGAATTATGACAAGTAACTCTAAGTTCATTACAAATTATGACAAGTAACTGTAATTTCGATACATATTATGGCAGGTAACTGTAACTTCGTTACTATGATGATGATGATGATAATTGTTGTTTTAAGGGGCCTAACATCTAGGTTATCGGCCCCAACTTCGTTACTAATTATGGCAGGTAACAGTAATTTCGATACTAATTATGGCAGGTAACAGTAACTTCGATACTAATTATGACAGGTAACTGTAACTTCGATACTAATTATGACCGGTAACTGTAACTTCGATACGAATTATGACAAGTAACTCTAAGTTCATTACAAATTATGACAAGTAACTGTAATTTCGATACATATTATGGCAGGTAACTGTAACTTCGTTACTAACTATTACAAGTAACTGTAATTTTGATAAAAAATTATGGCAAGTAACTGGAACTTCGATACTAATTATGACAGGTAACAGTAACTTCGATACTAATTATGACAGGTAACTGTAACTTCGTTACTAATTATGACAAGTAACTGTAATTTCGATACTAATTATGGCTGGTAACTGTAACTTCGTTACTAATTATGACAAGTAACAGTAATTTCGATACAAATTATGGCAGGTAACTGTAACTTCGATACTAATTATGACAGGTAACAGTATCTTCGATACTAATGATGACAGAATACAGTAACTTCGATACTAATTATGGCAGGTAACAGTAAATTCGATACTAATTATGGCAGGTAACTGTAACTTCGATACTAATTATGACAGTTAACTGTAACTTCGTTACTAATTATGACAAGTAACTGTAATTTCGATACAAATTACGGCAGGTAACAGTAACTTCGATACTAATTATGACAGGTAACAGTAACTTCGATACTAATTTTGACAAGTTACTGTAACTTCGATATTAATTACGACAGGTAACTGTAACTTCGTTACTAATTAAGACAAGTAATTCTAATTTCGATACAAATTATGGCAGGTAACTGTAACTTCGATACTAATTATGACAGGTAACAGTAACTTCGATACTAATTATGACTTGTAACTGTAACTTCGATGCTAATTATCACAGATACCTGTAACTTCGAAAATAATTATGACAAGTAACTAAAACTTCATAACAAATTATGACAAGTAACTGTAATTTCGATACAAATTATGGCAGGTAACTGTAACTTCGTTACTAATTATGGAAGGTAACTGTAATTTCGATACAAATTATGGCAGGTAACAGTCACTTCGATACTAATTATGACAGGCAACTGTAACTTCGATACTAATTATGACAGGTAACTGTACCTTCGTTTCTAATTATGACAAGAAACTGTAATTTCGATACAAATTATGGCAGGTAACTGTAACATCGTTACTAATTATGACAAGTAACTGTAATTTCGATACTAATTATGACAGAAAACAGTAACTTCGATACTTATTATGACAGGTAACAGTAACTTTGATACTAATTATGACAAGTAACTGTAACTTCGATACTAATTATGACAGGTAACTGTAACTTCGTTACTAATTATGACAAGTAACTGTAATTTCGATACAAATTATGGCAGGTAACTGTAACTTCGATACTAATTATGACAGGTAGCAGTAACTTCGATACTAATTATGACAAGTAAAAGTTACTTCGATACTAATAATGAGAAGTAAATGTAACTTCGAAACTAATTATGACAGGTAACTGTAACATCGTTACTAATTATGACAAGTAACTGTAATTTCGATGCAAATTATGGCAGGTAACTGTAACTTCGATACTAATTATGACAGGTAACAGTAACTTCGATACTAATTATGACAAGTAACTGTAACTTCGATACTTATTATGACCGGTAACTGTAACTTCGATACTAATTATGACAAGTAACTCTAACTTCATTACAAATTATGACAAGTAACTGTAATTTCGATACATATTATTGCAGGAAACTGTAACTTCGTTACTAATTTTGGCAGGTAACTGTAATTTCGATACAAATTATGGCAGGTAACAGTAACTTCGATACTAATTATGACAGGTAACTGCAACTTCGATACTAATTATGCCAAGTAACTCTAACTTCGTTACTAATTATGACAAGTAACTGTAATTTTGATAAATAATTATGGCAAGTAACTGGAACTTCGATACTAATTATGTCAGGTAACAGTAACTTCGATACTAATTATGACAGGTAACTGTAACTTCGTTACTAATTATGACAAGTAATTGTAATTTCGATACTAATTATGGCTGGTAACTGTAACTTCGTTACTAATTATGACAAGTAACAGTAATTTCGATACAAATTATGGCAGGTAACTGTAACTTCGATACTAATTATGACAAGTAACTGTAATTTTGATACTAATTATGGCAGGTAACTGTAACTTCGATACTAATTATAACAGTTAACTGTAACTTCGTTACTAATTATGACAAGTAACTGTAATTTCGATACGAATTATGGCAGGTAACTGTAATTTCGATACTAATTAAGACAGGTAACAGTAACTTCGATACTAATTATGACAGGCAACGGTAACTTCGATACTAATTATGACAGGTAACAGTAACTTCGATAGTAATTATGACAAATAACAGTAATTTCGATACTAATTATGACAGGTAACTGTAACTTCGATATTATTATGACAGGTAACTGTAACTTCGATACTAATTATGACAGGTAACTGTAACTTCGATACAAATTATGACAAGTAACTGTAACTTCGTTACTAATTATGACAAGTAACTGTAATTTCGATACAAATTTTGGCAGGTAACTGTAACTTCGTTACTAATTATGACATGAAACAGTAACTTCGTTTCTAATTATGACAGGAAACTGTAACTTCGATACTAATTATGACAGGTAACTGTAACTTCGATTCTAATTATGACAGGTTACTGTAACATCGATACTAATTATGACAAGTAACTGTAATTTCGATAGAAATTATGACAGGTAACTGTAACTTCGATATTATTTATGACAAGTAACTGTAACTTCGTTACTAATTGTGACAAGTAACAGTAATTTCGATACAAATATTGGCAGGTAACTGTAACTTCGATACTAATTCTGACAGGTAACAGTAACTTCGATACTAATTATGACAGGTAACTGTAACTTCGCTACAAATTATGACAAGTAACTGATATTTCGATACAAATTATGACAGGTAACTGTAACTTCGTTACTAATTATGACAAGTAACTGTAATTTCGATACAAATTACGGCAGGTAACAGTAACTTCGATACTAATTATGACAGGTAACTGTAACTTCTATACTAATTATGACAGGTAACTGTAACTTCGTTACTAATTATGACAAGTAACTATACTTTCGATACAAATGATGGCAGGTAACTGTAACTTCGATACTAATTATGACAGGTAACAGTAACTTCGATACTAATTATGACAGAAAACAGTAACTTCGATACTAATTATGGCAGGTAACTGTAACTTCGATACTAATGATGACAGTTAACTGTAACTTCGATACTAATTATGACAAGGAAATGTAATTTCGATACAAATTATGACAGGTAACAGTAACTTCGTTACTAATTATGGCAAGTAACTGCAATTTCGATACATATTATGGCAGGTAACAGTAACTTCGATACTAATTATGACAGGTAACTGTAGCTTCTATACTAATTATGACAGGTAACTGTAACTTCGTTACTAATTATGACAAGTAACTATACTTTCGATACAAATGATGGCAGGTAACTGTAACTTCGATACTAATTATGACAGGTAACAGTAACTTCGATACTAATTATGACAGAAAACAGTAACATCGATACTAATTATGGCAGGTAACTGTAACTTCGATACTAATGATGACAGTTAACTGTAACTTCGTTACTAATTATGACAAGTAACTGTAATTCCGATACAAATTAAGGCAGGTAACTGTAACTTCGATACTAATTATGACAGGTAACAGTAACTTCGATACTAATTATGACAAGTAAAAGTTACTTCGATACTAATAATGACAAGTAACTGTAACTTCGCAACTAATTATGACAGGTAACTGTAACATCGTTACTAATTATGACAAGTAACTGTAATTTCGATACAAATTATGGCAGGTAACTGTAACTTCGATACTAATTATGACAGGTAACAGTTACTTCGATACTAATTATGACAGGTAACTGTAACTTCGTTGCTAATTATGACAAGTAACTGTAATTTCGATACTAATTATGGCTGGTAACTGTAACTTCGTTACTAATTATGACAAGTAACAGTAATTTCGATACAAATTATGGCAGGTAACAGTAACTTCGATACTAATTATGACAGGTAACAGTATCTTCGATACTAATGATGACAGAATACAGTAACTTCGATACTAATTATGACAGGTGACAGTAACTTCGATACTAATTATGACAAGTTACTGTAACTTCGATATTAATTACGACAGGTAACTGTAACTTCGTTACTAATTATGACAAGTAACTCTAATTTCGATACAAATTATGGCAGGTAACTGTAACTTCGAAACTAATTATGACAAGTAACTCAAACTTCATAACAAATTATGACAAGTAACTGTAATTTCGATACAAATTATGGCAGGTAACTGTAACTTCGTTACTAATTACGACAAGTAACTGTAATTTCGATACAAATTATGGCAGGTAACTGTAACTTCGATACTAATTATGACAGGTAACAGTAACTTCGATACTAATTATGACAGGTAACAGTATCTTCGATACTAATTATGGCAGGTAACTGTAACTTCGATACTAATGATGACAGTTAACTGTAACTTCGTTACTAATTAAGACAAGTAACTGTAATTTCGATACAAATTATGGCTGGTAACTGTAACTTCCATACTAATTATGACAGGTAACAGTAACTTCGATACTAATTATGACAGGTAACAGTATCTTCGATACTAATTATGACCGGTAACTGTAACTTCGATACGAATTATGACAAGTAACTCTAAGTTCATTACAAATTATGACAAGTAACTGTAATTTCGATACATATTATGGCAGGTAACTGTAACTTCGTTACTATGATGATGATGATGATAATTGTTGTTTTAAGGGGCCTAACATCTAGGTTATCGGCCCCAACTTCGTTACTAATTATGGCAGGTAACAGTAATTTCGATACTAATTATGGCAGGTAACAGTAACTTCGATACTAATTATGACAGGTAACTGTAACTTCGATACTAATTATGACCGGTAACTGTAACTTCGATACGAATTATGACAAGTAACTCTAAGTTCATTACAAATTATGACAAGTAACTGTAATTTCGATACATATTATGGCAGGTAACTGTAACTTCGTTACTAACTATTACAAGTAACTGTAATTTTGATAAAAAATTATGGCAAGTAACTGGAACTTCGATACTAATTATGACAGGTAACAGTAACTTCGATACTAATTATGACAGGTAACTGTAACTTCGTTACTAATTATGACAAGTAACTGTAATTTCGATACTAATTATGGCTGGTAACTGTAACTTCGTTACTAATTATGACAAGTAACAGTAATTTCGATACAAATTATGGCAGGTAACTGTAACTTCGATACTAATTATGACAGGTAACAGTATCTTCGATACTAATGATGACAGAATACAGTAACTTCGATACTAATTATGGCAGGTAACAGTAAATTCGATACTAATTATGGCAGGTAACTGTAACTTCGATACTAATTATGACAGTTAACTGTAACTTCGTTACTAATTATGACAAGTAACTGTAATTTCGAAACAAATTACGGCAGGTTACAGTAACTTCGATACTAATTATGACAGGTAACAGTAACTTCGATACTAATTTTGACAAGTTACTGTAACTTCGATATTAATTACGACAGGTAACTGTAACTTCGTTACTAATTAAGACAAGTAATTCTAATTTCGATACAAATTATGGCAGGTAACTGTAACTTCGATACTAATTATGACAGGTAACAGTAACTTCGATACTAATTATGACTTGTAACTGTAACTTCGATGCTAATTATCACAGATACCTGTAACTTCGAAAATAATTATGACAAGTAACTAAAACTTCATAACAAATTATGACAAGTAACTGTAATTTCGATACAAATTATGGCAGGTAACTGTAACTTCGTTACTAATTATGGAAGGTAACTGTAATTTCGATACAAATTATGGCAGGTAACAGTCACTTCGATACTAATTATGACAGGCAACTGTAACTTCGATACTAATTATGACAGGTAACTGTACCTTCGTTTCTAATTATGACAAGAAACTGTAATTTCGATACAAATTATGGCAGGTAACTGTAACATCGTTACTAATTATGACAAGTAACTGTAATTTCGATACTAATTATGACAGAAAACAGTAACTTCGATACTTATTATGACAGGTAACAGTAACTTCGATATTAATTATGGCAGGTAACTGTAACATCGATACTAATTATGACAGTTAACTGTAACTTCGTTACTAGTTATGACAAGTAACTGTAATTTCGATAGGAATTATTGCAGGTAACTGTAACTTCGATACTAATTATGACAGGTAACAGTAACTTCGATACTAATTATGACCTGTAACTGCAACTTCGATACTAATTATGACAGGTAGCTGTAACTCCGTTACAAATTATGACAAGTAACTGTAATTTCGATACTAATTATGACAGGTAACAGTATCTTCGATACTAATTATGGCTGGTAACTGTAACTTCGATACTAATGATGACAGTTAACTGTAACTTCGTTACTAATTATGACAAGTAACTGAAAATTTCGATACAAATTATGGCACGTAACTGTAACTTCGATACTAATTATTACAGGTAACAGTAACTTCGTTACTAATTATGACAAGTAACTGTAATTTCGATACAAATTATGGCAGGTAACTGTAACTTCGATACTAATTATGACAGGTAGCAGTAACTTCGATACAAATTATGACAAGTAAAAGTTACTTCGATACTAATAATGAGAAGAAAATGTAACTTCGAAACTAATTATGACAGGTAACTGTAACATCGTTACTAATTATGACAAGTAACTGTAATTTCGATGCAAATTATGGCAGGTAACTGTAACTTCGATACTAATTATGACAGGTAACAGTAACTTCGATACTAATTATGACAAGTAACTGTAACTTCGATACTAATTATGACCGGTAACTGTAACTTCGATACTAATTATGACAAGTAACTCTAACTTCATTACAAATTATGACAAGTAACTGTAATTTCGATACAAATTATGGCAGGAAACTGTAACTTCGTTACTAATTATGGCAGGTAACTGTAATTTCGATACAAATTATGGCAGGTAACAGTAACTTCGATACTAATTAAGACAAGTAACTGCAACTTCGATACTAATTATGACAAATAACTCTAACTTCGTTACTAATTATGACAAGTAACTGTAATTTTGATTTAAAAAAATATGGCAAGTAACTGGAACTTCGATACTAATTATGTCAGGTAACAGTAACTTCGATACTAATTATGACAGGTAACTGTAACTTCTTTACAAATTATGACAAGTAATTGTAATTTCGATACAAATTATGGCTGGTAACTGTAACTTCGTTACTAATTATGACAAGTAACAGTAATTTCGATACAAATAATGGCAGGTAATTGTAACTTCGATACTAATTATGACAAGTAACTGTAATTTTGATACTAATTATGGCAGGTAACTGTAACTTGGATACTAATTATGACAGTTAACTGTAATTTCGTTACTAATTATGACAGGTAACTGTAATTTCGATACGAATTATGGCAGGTAACTGTAATTTCGATACTAATTATGACAGGTAACAGTAACTTCGATACTAATTATGACAAGTAACTATACTTTCGATACAAATGATGGCAGGTAACTGTAACTTCGATACTAATTATGACAGGTAACAGTAACTTCGATACTAATTATGACAGAAAACAGTAACTTCGATACTAATTATGGCAGGTAACTGTTACTTCGATAATAATGATGACAGTTAACTGTAACTTCGTTACTAATTATGACAAGTAACTGTAATTCCGATACAAATTATTGCAGGTAACTGTAACTTCGATACTAATTATGACAAGGAAATGTAATTTCGATACTAATTATGACAGGTAACTGTAACTTCGATACTAATTATGACAAGTAACTCTAACTTCGTTACTAATTATTACAAGTAACTGTAATTTTGATAAAAAATTATGGCAAGTAACTGGAACTTCGATACTAATTATGACAGGTTACAGTAACTTCGATACTAATTATGACAGGTAACTGTAACTTCGTTACTAATTATGACAAGTAACTGTAATTTCGATACTAATTATGGCTGGTAACTGTAACTTCGTTACTAATTATGACAAGTAACAGTAATTTCGATACAAATTATGGCAGGTAACTGTAACTTCGATACTAATTATGACAGGTAACAGTATCTTCGATACTAATGATGACAGAATACAGTAACTTCGATACTAATTATGGCAGGTAACAGTAACTTCGATACTAACTATGGCAGGTAACTGTAACTTCGATACTAATTATGACAGTTAACTGTAACTTCGTTACTAATTATGACAAGTAACTGTAATTTCGATACAAATTACGGCAGGTAACAGTAACTTCGATACTAATTATGACAGGTAACAGTAACTTCGATACTAATTTTGACAAGTTACTGTAACTTCGATATTAATTACGACAGGTAACTGTAACTTCGTTACTAATTATGACAAGTAACTCTAATTTCGATACAAATTATGGCAGGTAACTGTAACTTCGATACTAATTATGACAGGTAACAGTAACTTCGATACTAATTATGACAGAAAACAGTAACTTCGATACTAATTATGGCAGGTAACTGTAACTTCGATACTAATGATGACAGTTAACTGTAACTTCGATACTAATTATGACAAGGAAATGTAATTTCGATACAAATTATGACAGGTAACAGTAACTTCGTTACTAATTATGGCAAGTAACTGCAATTTCGATACATATTATGGCAGGTAACAGTAACTTCGATACTAATTATGACAGGTAACTGTAGCTTCTATACTAATTATGACAGGTAACTGTAACTTCGTTACTAATTATGACAAGTAACTATACTTTCGATACAAATGATGGCAGGTAACTGTAACTTCGATACTAATTATGACAGGTAACAGTAACTTCGATACTAATTATGACAGAAAACAGTAACATCGATACTAATTATGGCAGGTAACTGTAACTTCGATACTAATGATGACAGTTAACTGTAACTTCGTTACTAATTATGACAAGTAACTGTAATTCCGATACAAATTAAGGCAGGTAACTGTAACTTCGATACTAATTATGACAGGTAACTGTAACTTCGTTACTAATTATGACAAGTAACTATACTTTCGATACAAATGATGGCAGGTAACTGTAACTTCGATACAAATGATGGCAGGTAACTGTAACTTCGATACTAATTATGACAGGTAACAGTAACATCGATACTAATTATGACAGGTAACAGTATCTTCGATACTAATTATGGCAGGTATCTGTAACTTCGATACTAATTATGACAGGTAACAGAAACGTCGATACTAATTATGACAAGTAACTGTAACTTCGATACTAATTATGACAGGTAACTGTAACTTCGTTACTAATTATGACAAGTAACTCTAATTTCGATACAAATTATGGCAGGTAACTGTAACTTCGAAACTAATTATGACAAGTAACACAAACTTCATAACAAATTATGACAAGTAACTGTAATTTCGATACAAATTATGGCAGGTAACTGTAACTTCGTTACTAATTATGACAAGTAACTGTAATTTCGATACAAATTATGGCAGGTAACTGTAACTTCGATACTAATTATGACAGGTAACAGTAACTTCGATACTAATTATGACAGGTAACAGTATCTTCGATACTAATTATGGCAGGTAACTGTAACTTCGATACTAATGATGACAGTTAACTGTAACTTCGTTGCTAATTAAGACAAGTAACTGTAATTTCGATACAAATTATGGCTGGTAACTGTAACTTCCATACTAATTATGACAGGTAACAATAACTTCGATACTAATTATGACAGGTAACAGTATCTTCGATACTAATTATAACCGGTAACTGTAACTTCGATACGAATTATGACAAGTAACTCTAAGTTCATTACAAATTATGACAAGTAACTGTAATTTCGATACATATTATGGCAGGTAACTGTAACTTCGTTACTATGATGATGATGATGATAATTGTTGTTTTAAGGGGCCTAACATCTAGGTTATCGGCCCCAACTTCGTTACTAATTATGGCAGGTAACTGTAATTTCGATACTAATTATGGCAGGTAACAGTAACTTCGATACTAATTATGACAGGTAACTGTAACTTCGATACTAATTATGACCGGTAACTGTAACTTCGATACGAATTATGACAAGTAACTCTAAGTTCATTACAAATTATGACAAGTAACTGTAATTTCGATACATATTATGGCAGGTAACTGTAACTTCGTTACTAATTATGGCAGGTAACTGTAATTTCGATACAAATTATGGCAGGTAACAGTAACTTCGATACTAATTATGACAGGTAACTGTAACTTCGATACTAATTATGACAAGTAACTCTAACTTCGTTACTAATTATTACAAGTAACTGTAATTTTGATAAAAAATGATGGCAAGTAACTGGAACTTCGATACTAATTATGACAGGTAACAGTATCTTCGATACTAATGATGACAGAATACAGTAACTTCGATACTAATTATGGCAGGTAACAGTAAATTCGATACTAATTATGGCAGGTAACTGTAACTTCGTTACTAATTATGACAAGTAACAGTAATTTCGATACAAATTATGGCAGGTAACTGTAACTTCGATACTAATTATGACAGGTAACAGTATCTTCGATACTAATGATGACAGAATACAGTAACTTCGATACTAATTATGGCAGGTAACAGTAAATTCGATACTAATTATGGCAGGTAACTGTAACTTCGATACTAATTATGACAGTTAACTGTAACTTCGTTACTAATTATGACAAGTAACTGTAATTTCGATACAAATTACGGCAGGTAACAGTAACTTCGATACTAATTATGACAGGTAACAGTAACTTCGATACTAATTTTGACAAGTTACTGTAACTTCGATATTAATTACGACAGGTAACTGTAACTTCGTTACTAATTAAGACAAGTAATTCTAATTTCGATACAAATTATGGCAGGTAACTGTAACTTCGATACTAATTATGACAGGTAACAGTAACTTCGATACTAATTATGACTTGTAACTGTAACTTCGATGCTAATTATCACAGATACCTGTAACTTCGAAACTAATTATGACAAGTAACTAAAACTTCATAACAAATTATGACAAGTAACTGTAATTTCGATACAAATTATGGCAGGTAACTGTAACTTCGTTACTAATTATGGAAGGTAACTGTAATTTCGATACAAATTATGGCAGGTAACAGTCACTTCGATACTAATTATGACAGGCAACTGTAACTTCGATACTAATTATGACAGGTAACTGTACCTTCGTTTCTAATTATGACAAGAAACTGTAATTTCGATACAAATTATGGCAGGTAACTGTAACATCGTTACTAATTATGACAAGTAACTGTAATTTCGATACTAATTATGACAGAAAACAGTAACTTCGATACTTATTATGACAGGTAACAGTAACTTCGATATTAATTATGGCAGGTAACTGTAACATCGATACTAATTATGACAGTTAACTGTAACTTCGTTACTAGTTATGACAAGTAACTGTAATTTCGATAGGAATTATTGCAGGTAACTGTAACTTCGATACTAATTATGACAGGTAACAGTAACTTCGATACTAATTATGACCTGTAACTGCAACTTCGATACTAATTATGACAGGTAGCTGTAACTCCGTTACAAATTATGACAAGTAACTGTAATTTCGATACTAATTATGACAGGTAACAGTATCTTCGATACTAATTATGGCTGGTAACTGTAACTTCGATACTAATGATGACAGTTAACTGTAACTTCGTTACTAATTATGACAAGTAACTGAAAATTTCGATACAAATTATGGCACGTAACTGTAACTTCGATACTAATTATTACAGGTAACAGTAACTTCGTTACTAATTATGACAAGTAACTGTAATTTCGATACAAATTATGGCAGGTAACTGTAACTTCGATACTAATTATGACAGGTAGCAGTAACTTCGATACAAATTATGGCAAGTAAAAGTTACTTCGATACTAATAATGAGAAGAAAATGTAACTTCGAAACTAATTATGACAGGTAACTGTAACATCGTTACTAATTATGACAAGTAACTGTAATTTCGATGCAAATTATGGCAGGTAACTGTAACTTCGATACTAATTATGACAGGTAACAGTAACTTCGATACTAATTATGACAAGTAACTGTAACTTCGATACTAATTATGACCGGTAACTGTAACTTCGATACTAATTATGACAAGTAACTCTAACTTCATTACAAATTATGACAAGTAACTGTAATTTCGATAAAATTATGGCAGGAAACTGTAACTTCGTTACTAATTATGGCAGGTAACTGTAATTTCGATACAAATTATGGCAGGTAACAGTAACTTCGATACTAATTAAGACAAGTAACTGCAACTTCGATACTAATTATGACAAATAACTCTAACTTCGTTACTAATTATGACAAGTAACTGTAATTTTGATTTAAAAAAATATGGCAAGTAACTGGAACTTCGATACTAATTATGTCAGGTAACAGTAACTTCGATACTAATTATGACAGGTAACTGTAACTTCTTTACAAATTATGACAAGTAATTGTAATTTCGATACAAATTATGGCTGGTAACTGTAACTTCGTTACTAATTATGACAAGTAACAGTAATTTCGATACAAATAATGGCAGGTAACTGTAACTTCGATACTAATTATGACAAGTAACTGTAATTTTGATACTAATTATGGCAGGTAACTGTAACTTGGATACTAATTATGACAGTTAACTGTAATTTCGTTACTAATTATGACAGGTAACTGTAATTTCGATACGAATTATGGCAGGTAACTGTAATTTCGATACTAATTATGACAGGTAACAGTAACTTCGATACTAATTATGACAAGTAACTATACTTTCGATACAAATGATGGCAGGTAACTGTAACTTCGATACTAATTATGACAGGTAACAGTAACTTCGATACTAATTATGACAGAAAACAGTAACTTCGATACTAATTATGGCAGGTAACTGTAACTTCGATACTAATGATGACAGTTAACTGTAACTTCGATACTAATTATGACAAGGAAATGTAATTTCGATACAAATTATGACAGGTAACAGTAACTTCGTTACTAATTATGGCAAGTAACTGCAATTTCGATACATATTATGGCAGGTAACAGTAACTTCGATACTAATTATGACAGGTAACTGTAGCTTCTATACTAATTATGACAGGTAACTGTAACTTCGTTACTAATTATGACAAGTAACTATACTTTCGATACAAATGATGGCAGGTAACTGTAACTTCGATACTAATTATGACAGGTAACAGTAACTTCGATACTAATTATGACAGAAAACAGTAACATCGATACTAATTATGGCAGGTAACTGTAACTTCGATACTAATGATGACAGTTAACTGTAACTTCATTACAAATTATGACAAGTAACTGTAATTCCGATACAAATTAAGGCAGGTAACTGTAACTTCGATACTAATTATGACAGGTAACTGTAACTTCGTTACTAATTATGACAAGTAACTATACTTTCGATACAAATGATGGCAGGTAACTGAAACTTCGATACAAATGATGGCAGGTAACTGTAACTTCGATACTAATTATGACAGGTAACAGTAACATCGATACTAATTATGACAGGTAACAGTATCTTCGATACTAATTATGGCAGGTATCTGTAACTTCGATACTATTTATGACAGGTGACAGAAACGTCGATACTAATTATGACAAGTAACTGTAACTTCGATACTAATTATGACAGGTAACTGTAACTTCGTTACTAATTATGACAAGTAAATGTAATTTCGATACAAATTATGGCAGGTAACTGTAACTTCGATACTAATTATGACAGGTAACAGTAACTTCGATACTAATTATGACAAGTAAAAGTTACTTCGATACTAATAATGACAAGTAACTGTAACTTCGCAACTAATTATGACAGGTAACTGTAATATCGTTACTAATTATGACAAGTAACTGTAATTTCGATACAAATTATGGCAGGTAACTGTAACTTCGATACTAATTATGACAGGTAACAGTTACTTCGATACTAATTATGACAGGTAACTGTAACTTCGTTACTAATTATGACAAGTAACTGTAATTTCGATACTAATTATGGCTGGTAACTGTAACTTCGTTACTAATTATGACAAGTAACAGTAATTTCGATACAAATTATGGCAGGTAACAGTAACTTCGATACTAATTATGACAGGTAACAGTATCTTCGATACTAATGATGACAGAATACAGTAACTTCGATACTAATTATGACAGGTAACAGTAACTTCGATACTAATTATGACAAGTTACTGTAACTTCGATATTAATTACGACAGGTAACTGTAACTTCGTTACAAATTATGACAAGTAACTATAATTTCGATACAAATTATGGCAGGTAACTGTAACTTCGAAACTAATTATGACAAGTAACTCAAACTTCATAACAAATTATGACAAGTAACTGTAATTTCGATACAAATTATGGCTGGTAACTGTAACTTCCATACTAATTATGACAGGTAACAGTAACTTCGATACTAATTATGACAGGTAACAGTATCTTCGATACTAATTATGACCGGTAACTGTAACTTCGATACGAATTATGACAAGTAACTCTAAGTTCATTACAAATTATGACAAGTAACTGTAATTTCGATACATATTATGGCAGGTAACTGTAACTTCGTTACTATGATAATGATGATGATAATTGTTGTTTTAAGGGGCCTAACATCTAGGTTATCGGCCCCAACTTCGTTACTAATTATGGCAGGTAACTGTAATTTCGATACTAATTATGGCAGGTAACAGTAACTTCGATACTAATTATGACAGGTAACTGTAACTTCGATACTAATTATGACCGGTAACTGTAACTTCGATACGAATTATGACAAGTAACTCTAAGTTCATTACAAATTATGACAAGTAACTGTAATTTCGATACATATTATGGCAGGTAACTGTAACTTCGTTACTAATTATGGCAGGTAACTGTAATTTCGATACAAATTATGGCAGGTAACAGTAACTTCGATACTAATTATGACAGGTAACTGTAACTTCGATACTAATTATGACAAGTAACTCTAACTTCGTTACTAATTATTACAAGTAACTGTAATTTTGATAAAAAATTATGGCAAGTAACTGGAACTTCGATACTAATTATGACAGGTAACAGTAACTTCGATACTAATTATGACAGGTAACTGTAACTTCGTTACTAATTATGACAAGTAACTGTAATTTCGATACTAATTATGGCTGGTAACTGTAACTTCGTTACTAATTATGACAAGTAACAGTAATTTCGATACAAATTATGGCAGGTAACTGTAACTTCGATACTAATTATGACAGGTAACAGTATCTTCGATACTAATGATGACAGAATACAGTAACTTCGATACTAATTATGGCAGGTAACAGTAACTTCGATACTAATTATGGCAGGTAACTGTAACTTCGATACTAATTATGACAGTTAACTGTAACTTCGTTACTAATTATGACAAGTAACTGTAATTTCGATACAAATTACGGCAGGTAACAGTAACTTCGATACTAATTATGGCAGGTAACAGTAACTTCGATACTAATTTTGACAAGTTACTGTAACTTCGATATTAATTACGACAGGTAACTGTAACTTCGTTACTAATTAAGACAAGTAACTCTAATTTCGATACAAATTATGGCAGGTAACTGTAACTTCGATACTAATTATGACAGGTAACAGTAACTTCGATACTAATTATGACTTGTAACTGTAACTTCGATGCTAATTATCACAGATACCTGTAACTTCGAAACTAATTATGACAAGTAACTAAAACTTCATAACAAATTATGACAAGTAACTGTAATTTCGATACAAATTATGGCAGGTAACTGTAACTTCGTTACTAATTATGGAAGGTAACTGTAATTTCGATACAAATTATGGCAGGTAACAGTCACTTCGATACTAATTATGACAGGCAACTGTAACTTCGATACCAATTATGACAGGTAACTGTACCTTCGTTTCTAATTATGACAAGAAACTGTAATTTCGATACAAATTATGGCAGGTAACTGTAACATCGTTACTAATTATGACAAGTAACTGTAATTTCGATACTAATTATGACAGAAAACAGTAACTTCGATACTTATTATGACAGGTAACAGTAACTTCGATATTAATTATGGCAGGTAACTGTAACATCGATACTAATTATGACAGTTAACTGTAACTTCGTTACTAGTTATGACAAGTAACTGTAATTTCGATAGGAATTATTGCAGGTAACTGTAACTTCGATACTAATTATGACAGGTAACAGTAACTTCGATACTAATTATGACCTGTAACTGCAACTTCGATACTAATTATGACAGGTAGCTGTAACTCCGTTACAAATTATCACAAGTAACTGTAATTTCGATACTAATTATGACAGGTAACAGTATCTTCGATACTAATTATGGCTGGTAACTGTAACTTCGATACTAATGATGACAAATAACTGTAACTTCGTTACTAATTATGACAAGTAACTGAAAATTTCGATACAAATTATGGCACGTAACTGTAACTTCGATACTAATTATTACAGGTAACAGTAACTTCGTTACTAATTATGACAAGTAACTGTAATTTCGATACAAATTATGGCAGGTAACTGTAACTTCGATACTAAATATGACAGGTAGCAGTAACTTCGATACAAATTATGACAAGTAAAAGTTACTTCGATACTAATAATGAGAAGAAAATGTAACTTCGAAACTAATTATGACAGGTAACTGTAACATCGTTACTAATTATGACAAGTAACTGTAATTTCGATGCAAATTATGGCAGGTAACTGTAACTTCGATACTAATTATGACAGGTAACAGTAACTTCGATACTAATTATGACAAGTAACTGTAACTTCGATACTAATTATGACCGGTAACTGTAACTTCGATACTAATTATGACAAGTAACTCTAACTTCATTACAAATTATGACAAGTAACTGTAATTTCGATACAAATTATGGCAGGAAACTGTAACTTCGTTACTAATTATGGCAGGTAACTGTAATTTCGATACAAATTATGGCAGGTAACAGTAACTTCTATACTAATTAAGACAAGTAACTGCAACTTCGATACTAATTATGACAAATAACTCTAACTTCGTTACTAATTATGACAAGTAACTGTAATTTTGATAAAAAAAATATGGCAAGTAACTGGAACTTCGATACTAATTATGTCAGGTAACAGTAACTTCGATACTAATTATGACAGGTAACTGTAACTTCTTTACAAATTATGACAAGTAATTGTAATTTCGATACAAATTATGGCTGGTAACTGTAACTTCGTTACTAATTATGACAAGTAACAGTAATTTCGATACAAATAATGGCAGGTAACTGTAACTTCGATACTAATTATGACAAGTAACTGTAATTTTGATACTAATTATGGCAGGTAACTGTAACTTGGTTACTAATTATGACAGTTAACTGTAATTTCGTTACTAATTATGACAGGTAACTGTAATTTCGATACGAATTATGGCAGGTAACTGTAATTTCGATACTAATTATGACAGGTAACAGTAACTTCGATACTAATTATGACAAGTAACTATACTTTCGATACAAATGATGGCAGGTAACTGTAACTTCGATACTAATTATGACAGGTAACAGTAACTTCGATACTAATTATGACAGAAAACAGTAACTTCGATACTAATTATGGCAGGTAACTGTTACTTCGATAATAATGATGACAGTTAACTGTAACTTCGTTACTAATTATGACAAGTAACTGTAATTCCGATACAAATTATTGCAGGTAACTGTAACTTCGATACTAATTATGACAAGGAAATGTAATTTCGATACTAATTATGACAGGTAACTGTAACTTCGATACTTATTATGACAAGTAACTCTAACTTCGTTACTAATTATTACAAGTAACTGTAATTTTGATAAAAAATTATGGCAAGTAACTGGAACTTCGATACTAATTATGACAGGTAACAGTAACTTCGATACTAATTATGACAGGTAACTGTAACTTCGTTACTAATTATGACAAGTAACTGTAATTTCGATACTAATTATGGCTGGTAACTGTAACTTCGTTACTAATTATGACAAGTAACAGTAATTTCGATACAAATTATGGCAGGTAACTGTAACTTCGATACTAATTATGACAGGTAACAGTATCTTCGATACTAATGATGACAGAATACAGTAACTTCGATACTAATTATGGCAGGTAACAGTAACTTCGATACTAATTATGGCAGGTAACTGTAACTTCGATACTAATTATGACAGTTAACTGTAACTTCGTTACTAATTATGACAAGTAACTGTAATTTCGATACAAATTACGGCAGGTAACAGTAACTTCGATACTAATTATGACAGGTAACAGTAACTTCGATACTAATTTTGACAAGTTACTGTAACTTCGATATTAATTACGACAGGTAACTGTAACTTCGTTACTAATTATGACAAGTAACTCTAATTTCGATACAAATTATGGCAGGTAACTGTAACTTCGATACTAATTATGACAGGTAACAGTAACTTCGATACTAATTATGACTTGTAACTGTAACTTCGATGCTAATTATCACAGATACCTGTAACTTCGAAACTAATTATGACAAGTAACTAAAACTTCATAACAAATTATGACAAGTAACTGTAATTTCGATACAAATTATGGCAGGTAACTGTAACTTCGTTACTAATTATGGAAGGTAACTGTAATTTCGATACAAATTATGGCAGGTAACTGTAACATCGTTACTAATTATGACAAGAAACTGTAATTTCGATACTAATTATGACCTGTAACTGTAACTTCAATACTAATTATGACAGGTAGCTGTAACTCCGTTACAAATTATGACAAGTAACTGAAATTTCGATACTAATTATGACAGGTAACAGTATCTTCGATACTAATTATGGCTGGTAACTGTAACTTCGATACTAATGATGACAGTTAACTGTAACTTCGTTACTAATTATGACAAGTAACTGAAAATTTCGATACAAATTATGGCACGTAACTGTAACTTCGATACTAATTATTACAGGTAACAGTAACTTCGATACTAATTAAGACAAGTAACTGTAACTTCGATACTAATTATGACAGGTAACTGTAACTTCGTTACTAATTATGACAAGTAACTGTAATTTCGATACAAATTATGGCAGGTAACTGTAACTTCGATACTAATTATGACAGGTAGCAGTAACTTCGATACAAATTATGACAAGTAAAAGTTACTTCGATACTAATAATGAGAAGAAAATGTAACTTCGAAACTAATTATGACAGGTAACTGTAACATCGTTACTAATTATGACAAGTAACTGTAATTTCGATACAAATTATGGCAGGTAACTGTAACTTCGATACTAATTATGACAGGTAACAGTAACTTCGATACTAATTATGACAAGTAACTGTAACTTCGATACTAATTATGACCGGTAACTGTAACTTCGATACTAATTATGACAAGTAACTCTAACTTCATTACAAATTATGACAAGTAACTGTAATTTCGATACAAATTATGGCAGGAAACTGTAACTTCGTTACTAATTATGGCAGGTAACTGTAATTTCGATACAAATTATGGCAGGTAACAGTAACTTCGATACTAATTAAGACAAGTAACTGCAACTTCGATACTAATTATGACAAATAACTCTAACTTCGTTACTAATTATGACAAGTAACTGTAATTTTAATAAAAAAAATTATGGCAAGTAACTGGAACTTCGATACTAATTATGTCAGGTAACAGTAACTTCGATACTAATTATGACAGGTAACTGTAACTTCTTTACTAATTATGACAAGTAATTTTTATTTCGATACTAATTATGGCTGGTAACTGTAACTTCGTTACTAATTATGACAAGTAACAGTAATTTCGATACAAATAATGGCAGGTAACTGTAACTTCGATACTAATTATGACAAGTAACTGTAATTTTGATACTAATTATGGCAGGTAACTGTAACTTGGATACTAATTATGACAGTTAACTGTAACTTCGTTACTAATTATGACAGGTAACTGTAATTTCGATACGAATTATGGCAGGTAACTGTAATTTCGATACTAATTATGACAGGTAACAGTAACTTCGATACTAATTATGACAAGTAACTATACTTTCGATACAAATGATGGCAGGTAACTGTAACTTCGATACTAATTATGACAGGTAACAGTAACTTCGATACTAATTATGACAGAAAACAGTAACTTCGATACTAATTATGGCAGGTAACTGTTACTTCGATACTAATGATGACGGTTAACTGTAACTTCGTTACTAATTAAGACATGTATCTGTAATTTCGATACAAATTATGGCAGGTAACTGTAGCTTCGATACTAATTATGGCAGGTAACAGTAACTTCGATACTAATTATGACAAGTAACTGTAACTTCGATACTAATTATGACAGGTAACTGTAACTTCGTTACTAATTATGACTAGTAAATGTAATTTCGATACAAATTATGGCAGGTAACTGTAACTTCGATACTAATTATGACAGGTAACAGTAACTTCGATACTAATTATGACAAGTAAAAGTTACTTCGATACTAATAATGACAAGTAACTGTAACTTCGAACTAATTATGACAGGTAACTGTAACATCGTTACTAATTATGACAAGTAAATGTAATTTCGATACAAATTATGGCAGGTAACTGTAACTTCGATACTAATTATGACAGGTAACAGTAACTTCGATACTAATTATGACAGGTAACTGTAACTTCGTTACTAATTATGACAAGTAACTGAAATTTCGATACTAATTATGGCTGTTAACTGTAACTTCGTTACTAATTATGACAAGTAACAGTAATTTCGATACAAATTATGGCAGGTGACAGTAACTTCGATACTAATTATGACAGGTAACAGTATCTTCGATACTAATGATGACAGAATACAGTAACTTCGATACTAATTATGGCAGGTAACAGTAACTTCGATACTAATTATGACAGGTAACAGTAACTTCGATACTATTTATGACAAGTTACTGTAACTTCGATATTAATTACGACAGGTAACTGTAACTTCGTTACTAATTATGACAAGTAACTCTAATTTCGATACAAATTGTGGCAGGTAACTGTAACTTCGATACTAATTATGACAGGTAACAGTAACTTCGATACTAATTATGACTAGTAACTGTAACTTCGATGCTAATTATCACAGATACCTGTAACTTCGAAACTAATTATGACAAGTAACTAAAACTTCATAACAAATTATGACAAGTAACTGTAATTTCGATACAAATTATGGCAGGTAACTGTAACTTCGTTACTAATTATGGAAGGTAACTGTAATTTCGATACAAATTATGGCAGGTAACAGTAACTTCGATACTAATTATGACAGGCAACTGTAACTTCGATACTAATGATGACAGGTAACTGTAACTTCGTTACTAATTATGACAAGTAACAGTAATTTCGATACAAATTATGGCTGGTAACAGTAACTTCGATACTAATTATGACAGATATCAGTAACTTCGATACTAATTATGACAAGTTACTGTAACTTCGATATTAATTACGACAGGTAACTGTAACTTCGTTACTAATTATGACAAGTAACTCTAATTTCGATACAAATTATGGCAGGTAACTGTAACTTCGATACTAATTATGACAGGTAACAGTAACTTCGATACTTATTATGACTAGTAACTGTAACTTCGATGCTAATTATCACAGATACCTGTAACTTCGAAACTAATTATGACAAGTAACTAAAACTTCATAACAAATTATGACAAGTAACTGTAATTTCGATAAAAATTATGGCAGGTAACTGTAACTTCGTTACTAATTATGGAAGGTAACTGTAATTTCGATACAAATTATGGCAGGTAACAGTAACTTCGATACTAATTATGACAGGCAACTGTAACTTCGATACTAATTATGACAGGTAACTGTAACTTCGTTGCTAATTATGACAAGAAACTTTAATTTCTATACAAATTATGGCAGGTAACTGTAACATCGTTACTAATTATGACAAGTAACTGTAATTTCGATACTAATTATGACAGAAAACAGTAACTTCGATACTTATTATGACAGGTAACAGTAACTTCGATACTAATTACGGCAGGTAACTGTAACTTCGATACTAATTATGACAGTTAACTGTAACTTCGTTACTAGTTATGACAAGTAACTGTAATTTCGATAGGAATTATGGCAGTTAACTGTAACTTCGATACTAATTATGACAGGTAACAGTAACTTCGATACTAATTATGACCTGTAACTGTAACTTCGATACTAATTATGACAGGTAGCTGTAACTCCGTTACAAATTATGACAAGTAACTGTAATTTCGATACTAATTATGACAGGTAACAGTATCTTCGTTACTAATTATGGCTGGTAACTGTACCTTCGATACTAATGATGACAGTTAACTGTAACTTCGTTACTAATTATGACAAGTAACTGAAAATTTCGATACAAATTATGGCAGGTAACTGTAACTTCGATACTAATTATTACAGGTAACAGTAACTTCGATACTAATTATGACAAGTAACTGTAACTTCGATACTAATTATGACAGGTAACTGTAACTTCGTTACTAATTATGACAAGTAACTGTAATTTCGATACAAATTATGGCAGGTAACTGTAACTTCGATACTAATTATGACAGGTAGCAGTAACTTCGATACTAATTATGACAAGTAAAAGTTACTTCGATACTAATAATGAGAAGAAAATGTAACTTCGAAACTAATTATGACAGGTAACTGTAACATCGTTACTAATTATGACAAGTAACTGTAATTTCGATGCAAATTATGGCAGGTAACTGTAACTTCGATACTAATTATGACAGGTAACAGTAACTTCGATACTAATTATGACAAGTAACTGTAACTTCGATACTAATGATGACCGGTAACTGTAACTTCGATACTAATTATGACAAGTAACTCTAACTTCATTACAAATTATGACAAGTAACTGTAATTTCGATGCAAATTATGGCAGGTAACTGTAACTTCGATACTAATTATGACAGGTAACAGTAACTTCGATACTAATTATGACAAGTAACTGTAACTTCGATACTAATTATGACAAGTAACTCTAACTTCATTACAAATTATGACAAGTAACTGTAATTTCGATACAAATTATGGCAGGAAACTGTAACTTCGTTACTAATTATGGCAGGTAACTGTAATTTCGATACAAATTATGGCAGGTAACAGTAACTTCGATACTAATTATGACAGGTAACTGCAACTTCGATACTAATTATGACAAATAACTCTAACTTCGTTACTAATTATGACAAGTAACTGTAATTTTGATAAAAAAATTATGGCAAGTAACTGGAACTTCGATACTAATTATGTCAGGTAACAGTAACTTCGATACTAATTATGACAGGTAACTGTAACTTCGTTACTAATTATGACAAGTAATTGTAATTTCGATACTAATTGTGGCTGGTAACTGTAACTTCGTTACTAATTATGACAAGTAACAGTAATTTCGATACAAATTATGGCAGGTAACTGTAACTTCGATACTAATTATGACAAGTAACTGTAATTTTGATACTAATTATGGCAGGTAACTGTAACTTCGATACTAATTATGACAGTTAACTGTAACTTCGTTACTAATTATGACAAGTAACTGTAAATTCGATACGAATTATGGCAGGTAACTGTAATTTCGATACTAATTATGACAGGTAACAGTAACTTCGATACTAATTATGACAAGTAACTATACTTTCGTTACAAATGATGGCAGGTAACTGTAACTTCGATACTTATTATGACAGGTAACAGTAACTTCGATACTAATTATGACAGAAAACAGTAACTTCGATACTAATTATGGCAGGTAACTGTAACTTCGATACTAATGATGACAGTTAACTGTAACTTCGATACTAATTATGACAAGGAAATGTAATTTCGATACAAATTATGACAGGTAACAGTAACTTCGTTACTAATTATGGCAAGTAACTGCAATTTCGATACATATTATGGCAGGTAACAGTAACTTCGATACTAATTATGACAGGTAACTGTAGCTTCTATACTAATTATGACAGGTAACTGTAACTTCGTTACTAATTATGACAAGTAACTATACTTTCGATACAAATGATGGCAGGTAACTGTAACTTCGATACTAATTATGACAGGTAACAGTAACTTCGATACTAATTATGACAGAAAACAGTAACTTCGATACTAATTATGGCAGGTAACTGTAACTTCGATACTAATGATGACAGTTATCTGTAACTTCGTTAGTAATTATGACAAGTAACTGTAATACCGATACAAATTATGGCAGGTAACTGTAACTTCGATACTAATTATGACAGGTAACAGTAACATCGATACTAATTATGACTGGTAACAGTATCTTCGATACTAATTATGGCAGGTAACTGTAACTTCGATACTAATGATGACAGTTAACTGTAACTTCGTTACTAATTATGACAGGTAACAGTAACTTCGATACTAATTATGACAAGTAACTGTAACTTCGATACTAATTATGACAGGTAACTGTAACTTCGTTACTAATTATGACAAGTAAATGTAATTTCGATACAAATTATGGCAGGTAACTGTAACTTCGATACTAATTATTACAGGTAACAGTAATTTCGATACTAATTATGACAAGTAAAAGTTACTTTGATACTAATAATGACAAATAACTGTAACTTCGCAACTAATTATGACAGGTAACTGTAACATCGTTACTAATTATGACAAGTAAAT
Organism: Meconema thalassinum; assembly: GCA_946902985.2. Taxonomy (NCBI): domain Eukaryota; kingdom Metazoa; phylum Arthropoda; class Insecta; order Orthoptera; family Tettigoniidae; genus Meconema; species Meconema thalassinum. Next base: position 1,173,735,739 of record OX336388.2, on the reverse strand, counting down.
GTAATTTCGATACAAATTATGGCAGGTAACTGTAACTTCGATACTAATTATGACAGGTAACAGTAACTTCGATACTAATTATGACAGGTAACTGTAACTTCGTTACTAATTATGACAAGTAACTGTAATTTCGATACTAATTATGGCTGGTAACTGTAACTTCGTTACTAATTATGACAAGTAACAGTAATTTCGATACAAATTAAGGCAGGTAACAGAACTTCGATACTAATTATGACAGGTAACAGTATCTTCGATACTAATGATGACAGAATACAGTAACTTTGATACTAATTATGGCAGGTAACAGTAACTTCGATACTTATTATGGCAAGTAACTGTAACTTCGATACTAATTATGCCAGTTAACTGTAACTTCGTTACTAATTATGACAAGTAACTGTAATTTCGATACAAATTATGGCAGGTAACAGTAACTTCGATACTAATTATGACAGGTAACGGTAACTTCGAAACTAATTGTGACAAGTAACTCAAACTTCATAACAAATTATGACAAGTAACTGTAATTTCGATACAAATTATGGCAGGTAACTGTAACTTCGTTACTAATTATGGCAGGTAACTGTAATTTCGATACAAATTATGGCAGGTAACAGTAACTTCGATACTAATTATGACAGGCAACTGTAACTTCGATACTAATTATGACAGGTAACTGTAACTTCGTTACTAATTATGACAAGAAACTGTAATTTCGATACAAATTATGGCAGGTAACTGTAACATCGTTACTAATTATGACAAGTAACTGTAATTTCGATACTAATTATGACAAAAAACAGTAACTTCGATACTTATTATGACAGGTAACAGTAACTTCGATACTAATTATGGCAGGTAACTGTAACATCGATACTAATTATGACAGTTAACTGTTACTTCGTTACTAGTTATGACAAGTAACTGTAATTTCGATACGAATTATGGCAGGTAACTGTAACTTCGATAATAATTATGAAAGGTAACAGTAACTTCGATACTAATTATGACCTGTAACTGTAACTTCGATACTAATTATGACAGGTAGCTGTAACTCCGTTACAAATTATGACAAGTAACTGTAATTTCGATACTAATTATGACAGGTAACAGTATCTTCGATATTAATTATGGCTGGTATCTGTAACTTCGATACTAATGATGACAGTTTACTGTAACTTCGTTACTAATTAAGACAAGTAACTGAAAATTTCGATACAAATTATTGCAGGTAACTGTAACTTCGATACTAATTAGTACAGGTAACAGTAACTTGGATACTAATTATGACAAGTAACTGTAACTTCGATACTAATTAAGACAGGTAACTGTAACTTCGTTACTAATTATGACAAGTAACTGTAATTTCGATATAAATTATGGCAGGTAACTGTAACTTCGATACTAATTATGACAGGTAGCAGTAACTTCGATACTAATTAAGACAAGTAAAAGTTACTTCGATACTAATAATGAGAAGTAAATGTAACTTCGAAACTAATTATGACAGGTAACTGTAACATCGTTACTAATTATGACAAGTAACTGTAATTTCGATGCAAATTATGGCAGGTAACTGTAACTTCAATACTAATTATGACAGGTCACAGTAACTTCGATACTAATTATGACAAGTAACTGTAACATCGATACTAATTATGACCGGTAACTGTAACTTCGATACTAATTATGACAAGTAAATCTAACTTCATTACAAATTATGACCAGTAACTGTAATTTCGATACAAATTATGGCAGGAAACTGTAACTTCGTTACTAATTATGGCAGGTAACTGTAATTTCGATACTAATTATGGCAGGAAACTGTAACTTCGTTACTAATTATGGCAGGTAACTGTAATTTCGATACAAATTATGGCAGGTAACAGTAACTTCGATACTAATTATGACAGGTAACTGCAACTTCGATACTAATTATGATAAATAACTCTAACTTCGTTACTAATTATGACAAGTAACTGTAATTTTGATAAAAAAATTATGGCAAGTAACTGGAACTTCGATACCAATTATGTCAGGTAACAGTAACTTCGATACTAATTATGACAGGTAACTGTAACTTCGTTACTAATTATGACAAGTAATTGTAATTTCGATACTAATTGTGGCTGGTAACTGTAACTTCGTTACTAATTATGACAAGTAACAGTAATTTCGATACAAATTATGGCAGGTAACTGTAACTTCGATACTAATTATGACAAGGAAATGTAATTTCGATACAAATTATGACAGGTAACAGTAACTTCGTTACTAATTATGGCAAGTAACTGCAATTTCGATACATATTATGGCAGGTAACAGTAACTTCGATACTAATTATGACAGGTAACTGTAGCTTCTATACTAATTATGACAGGTAACTGTAACTTCGTTACTAATTATGACAAGTAACTATACTTTCGATACAAATGATGGCAGGTAACTGTAACTTCGATACTAATTATGACAGGTAACAGTAACTTCGATACTAATTATGACAGAAAACAGTAACTTCGATACTAATTATGGCAGGTAACTGTAACTTCGATACTAATGATGACAGTTATCTGTAACTTCGTTAGTAATTATGACAAGTAACTGTAATTCCGATACAAATTATGGCAGGTAACTGTAACTTCGATACTAATTATGACAGGTAACAGTAACATCGATACTAATTATGACTGGTAACAGTATCTTCGATACTAATTACGGCAGGTAACTGTAACTTCGATACTAATGATGACAGTTAACTGTAACTTCGTTACTAATTAAGACAAGTAACTGTAATTTCGATACAAATTATGGCAGGTAACTGTAACTTCGATACTAATTATGACAGGTAACAGTAACTTCGATACTAATTATGACAAGTAACTGTAACTTCGATACTAATTATGACAGGTAACTGTAACTTCGTTACTAATTATGACAAGTAAATGTAATTTCGATACAAATTATGGCAGGTAACTGTAACTTCGATACTAATTATGACAGGTAACAGTAATTTCGATACTAATTATGACAAGTAAAAGTTACTTTGATACTAATAATGACAAATAACTGTAACTTCGCAACTAATTATGACAGGTAACTGTAACATCGTTACTAATTATGACAAGTAAATGTAATTTCGATACAAATTATGGCAGGTAACTGTAACTTCGATACTAATTATGACAGGTAACAGTAACTTCGATACTAATTATGACAGGTAACTGTAACTTCGTTACTAATTATGACAAGTAACTGTAATTTCGATACTAATTATGGCTGGTAACTGTAACTTCGTTACTAATTATGACAAGTAACAGTAATTTCGATACAAATTATGGCAGGTAACAGAACTTCGATACTAATTATGACAGGTAACAGTATCTTCGATACTAATGATGACAGAATACAGTAACTTTGATACTAATTATGGCAGGTAACAGTAACTTCGATACTTATTATGGCAAGTAACTGTAACTTCGATACTAATTATGCCAGTTAACTGTAACTTCGTTACTAATTATGACAAGTAACTGAAATTTCGATACAAATTATGGCAGGTAACAGTAACTTCGATACTAATTATGACAGGTAACGGTAACTTCGAAACTAATTATGACAAGTAACTCAAACTTCATAACAAATTATGACAAGTAACTGTAATTTCGATACAAATTATGGCAGGTAACTGTAACTTCGTTACTAATTATGGCAGGTAACTGTAATTTCGATACAAATTATGGCAGGTAACAGTAACTTCGATACTAATTATGACAGGCAACTGTAACTTCGATACTAATTATGACAGGTAACTGTAACTTCGTTACTAATTATGACAAGAAACTGTAATTTCGATACAAATTATGGCAGGTAACTGTAACATCGTTACTAATTATGACAAGTAACTGTAATTTCGATACTAATTATGACAAAAACAGTAACTTCGATACTTATTATGACAGGTAACAGTAACTTCGATACTAATTATGGCAGGTAACTGTAACATCGATACTAATTATGACAGTTAACTGTTACTTCGTTACTAGTTATGACAAGTAACTGTAATTTCGATACGAATTATGGCAGGTAACTGTAACTTCGATAATAATTATGAAAGGTAACAGTAACTTCGATACTAATTATGACCTGTAACTGTAACTTCGATACTAATTATGACAGGTAGCTGTAACTCCGTTACAAATTATGACAAGTAACTGTAATTTCGATACTAATTATGACAGGTAACAGTATCTTCGATATTAATTATGGCTGGTAACTGTAACTTCGATACTAATGATGACAGTTTACTGTAACTTCGTTACTAATTAAGACAAGTAACTGAAAATTTCGATATAAATTATTGCAGGTAACTGTAACTTCGATACTAATTATTACAGGTAACAGTAACTTGGATACTAATTATGACAAGTAACTGTAACTTCGATACTAATTATGACAGGTAACTGTAACTTCGTTACTAATTATGACAAGTAACTGTAATTTCGATATAAATTATGGCAGGTAACTGTAACTTCGATACTAATTATGACAGGTAGCAGTAACTTCGATACTAATTAAGACAAGTAAAAGTTACTTCGATACTAATAATGAGAAGTAAATGTAACTTCGAAACTAATTATGACAGGTAACTGTAACATCGTTACTAATTATGACAAGTAACTGTAATTTCGATGCCAATTATGGCAGGTAACTGTAACTTCAATACTAATTATGACAGGTCACAGTAACTTCGATACTAATTATGACAAGTAACTGTAACTTCGATACTAATTATGACCGGTAACTGTAACATCGATACTAATTATGACAAGTAAATCTAACTTCATTACAAATTATGACCAGTAACTGTAATTTCGATACAAATTATGGCAGGAAACTGTAACTTCGTTACTAATTATGGCAGGTAACTGTAATTTCGATACTAATTATGACAAGTAACTGTAATTTTGATACTAATTATGGCAGGTAACTGTAACTTCGATACTAATTATGAGAGTTAACTGTAACTTCGTTACTAATTATGACAAGTAACTGTTAATTCGATACGAATTATGGCAGGTAACTGTAATTTCGATACTAATTATGACAGGTAACAGTAACTTCGATACTAATTATGACAAGTAACTATACTTTCGATACAAATGATGGCAGGTAACTGTAACTTCGATACTAATTATGACTGGTAACAGTAACTTCGATACTAATTATGACAGAAAACAGTAACTTCGATACTAATTATGGCAGGTAACTGTATCTTCGATACTAATGATGACAGTTAACTGTAACTTCGATACTAATTATGACAAGGAAATGTAATTTCGATACAAATTATGACAGGTAACAGTAACTTCGTTACTAATTATGGCAAGTAACTGCAATTTCGATACATATTATGGCAGGTAACAGTAACTTCGATACTAATTATGACAGGTAACTGTAGCTTCTATACTAATTATGACAGGTAACTGTAACTTCGTTACTAATTATGACAAGTAACTATACTTTCGATACAAATGATGGCAGGTAACTGTAACTTCGATACTAATTATGACAGGTAACAGTAACTTCGGTACTAATTATGACAGAAAACAGTAACTTCGATACAAATTATGGCAGGTAACTGTAACTTCGATACTAATGATGACAGTTAACTGTAACCTCGTTACTAATTATGACAAGTAACTGTAATTCCGATACAAATTATGGCAGGTAACTGTAACTTCGATACTAATTATGACAGGTAACAGTAACATCGATACTAATTATGACAGGTAACAGTATCTTCGATACTAATTATGGCAGGTAACTGTAACTTCGATACTAATGATGACAGTTAACTGTAACTTCGTTACTAATTAAGACAAGTAACTGTAATTTCGATACAAATTATGGCAGGTAACTGTAACTTCGATACTAATTATGACAAGGAAATGTAATTTCGATACAAATTATGACAGGTAACAGTAACTTCGTTACTAATTATGGCAAGTAACTGCAATTTCGATACATATTATGGCAGGTAACAGTAACTTCGATACTAATTATGACAGGTAACTGTAGCTTCTATACTAATTATGACAGGTAACTGTAACTTCGTTACTAATTATGACAAGTAACTATACTTTCGATACAAATGATGGCAGGTAACTGTAACTTCGATACTAATTATGACAGGTAACAGTAACTTCGATACTAATTATGACAGAAAACAGTAACTTCGATACTAATTATGGCAGGTAACTGTAACTTCGATACTAATGATGACAGTTATCTGTAACTTCGTTAGTAATTATGACAAGTAACTGTAATTCCGATACAAATTATGGCAGGTAACTGTAACTTCGATACTAATTATGACAGGTAACAGTAACATCGATACTAATTATGACTGGTAACAGTATCTTCGATACTAATTATGGCAGGTAACTGTAACTTCGATACTAATGATGACAGTTAACTGTAACTTCGTTACTAATTAAGACAAGTAACTGTAATTTCGATACAAATTATGGCAGGTAACTGTAACTTCGATACTAATTATGACAGGTAACAGTAACTTCGATACTAATTATGACAAGTAACTGTAACTTCGATACTAATTATGACAGGTAACTGTAACTTCGTTACTAATTATGACAAGTAAATGTAATTTCGATACAAATTATGGCAGGTAACTGTAACTTCGATACTAATTATGACAGGTAACAGTAATTTCGATACTAATTATGACAAGTAAAAGTTACTTTGATACTAATAATGACAAATAACTGTAACTTCGATACTAATTATGACAAGTAAATCTAACTTCATTACAAATTATGACCAGTAACTGTAATTTCGATACAAATTATGGCAGGAAACTGTAACTTCGTTACTAATTATGGCAGGTAACTGTAATTTCGATACTAATTATGGCAGGAAACTGTAACTTCGTTACTAATTATGGCAGGTAACTGTAATTTCGATACAAATTATGGCAGGTAACAGTAACTTCGATACTAATTATGACAGGTAACTGCAACTTCGATACTAATTATGATAAATAACTCTAACTTCGTTACTAATTATGACAAGTAACTGTAATTTTGATAAAAAAATTATGGCAAGTAACTGGAACTTCGATACCAATTATGTCAGGTAACAGTAACTTCGATACTAATTATGACAGGTAACTGTAACTTCGTTACTAATTATGACAAGTAATTGTAATTTCGATACTAATTGTGGCTGGTAACTGTAACTTCGTTACTAATTATGACAAGTAACAGTAATTTCGATACAAATTATGGCAGGTAACTGTAACTTCGATACTAATTATGACAAGGAAATGTAATTTCGATACAAATTATGACAGGTAACAGTAACTTCGTTACTAATTATGGCAAGTAACTGCAATTTCGATACATATTATGGCAGGTAACAGTAACTTCGATACTAATTATGACAGGTAACTGTAGCTTCTATACTAATTATGACAGGTAACTGTAACTTCGTTACTAATTATGACAAGTAACTATACTTTCGATACAAATGATGGCAGGTAACTGTAACTTCGATACTAATTATGACAGGTAACAGTAACTTCGATACTAATTATGACAGAAAACAGTAACTTCGATACTAATTATGGCAGGTAACTGTAACTTCGATACTAATGATGACAGTTATCTGTAACTTCGTTAGTAATTATGACAAGTAACTGTAATTCCGATACAAATTATGGCAGGTAACTGTAACTTCGATACTAATTATGACAGGTAACAGTAACATCGATACTAATTATGACTGGTAACAGTATCTTCGATACTAATTACGGCAGGTAACTGTAACTTCGATACTAATGATGACAGTTAACTGTAACTTCGTTACTAATTAAGACAAGTAACTGTAATTTCGATACAAATTATGGCAGGTAACTGTAACTTCGATACTAATTATGACAGGTAACAGTAACTTCGATACTAATTATGACAAGTAACTGTAACTTCGATACTAATTATGACAGGTAACTGTAACTTCGTTACTAATTATGACAAGTAAATGTAATTTCGATACAAATTATGGCAGGTAACTGTAACTTCGATACTAATTATGACAGGTAACAGTAATTTCGATACTAATTATGACAAGTAAAAGTTACTTTGATACTAATAATGACAAATAACTGTAACTTCGCAACTAATTATGACAGGTAACTGTAACATCGTTACTAATTATGACAAGTAAATGTAATTTCGATACAAATTATGGCAGGTAACTGTAACTTCGATACTAATTATGACAGGTAACAGTAACTTCGATACTAATTATGACAGGTAACTGTAACTTCGTTACTAATTATGACAAGTAACTGTAATTTCGATACTAATTATGGCTGGTAACTGTAACTTCGTTACTAATTATGACAAGTAACAGTAATTTCGATACAAATTATGGCAGGTAACAGAACTTCGATACTAATTATGACAGGTAACAGTATCTTCGATACTAATGATGACAGAATACAGTAACTTTGATACTAATTATGGCAGGTAACAGTAACTTCGATACTTATTATGGCAAGTAACTGTAACTTCGATACTAATTATGCCAGTTAACTGTAACTTCGTTACTAATTATGACAAGTAACTGAAATTTCGATACAAATTATGGCAGGTAACAGTAACTTCGATACTAATTATGACAGGTAACGGTAACTTCGAAACTAATTATGACAAGTAACTCAAACTTCATAACAAATTATGACAAGTAACTGTAATTTCGATACAAATTATGGCAGGTAACTGTAACTTCGTTACTAATTATGGCAGGTAACTGTAATTTCGATACAAATTATGGCAGGTAACAGTAACTTCGATACTAATTATGACAGGCAACTGTAACTTCGATACTAATTATGACAGGTAACTGTAACTTCGTTACTAATTATGACAAGAAACTGTAATTTCGATACAAATTATGGCAGGTAACTGTAACATCGTTACTAATTATGACAAGTAACTGTAATTTCGATACTAATTATGACAAAAACAGTAACTTCGATACTTATTATGACAGGTAACAGTAACTTCGATACTAATTATGGCAGGTAACTGTAACATCGATACTAATTATGACAGTTAACTGTTACTTCGTTACTAGTTATGACAAGTAACTGTAATTTCGATACGAATTATGGCAGGTAACTGTAACTTCGATAATAATTATGAAAGGTAACAGTAACTTCGATACTAATTATGACCTGTAACTGTAACTTCGATACTAATTATGACAGGTAGCTGTAACTCCGTTACAAATTATGACAAGTAACTGTAATTTCGATACTAATTATGACAGGTAACAGTATCTTCGATATTAATTATGGCTGGTAACTGTAACTTCGATACTAATGATGACAGTTTACTGTAACTTCGTTACTAATTAAGACAAGTAACTGAAAATTTCGATATAAATTATTGCAGGTAACTGTAACTTCGATACTAATTATTACAGGTAACAGTAACTTGGATACTAATTATGACAAGTAACTGTAACTTCGATACTAATTATGACAGGTAACTGTAACTTCGTTACTAATTATGACAAGTAACTGTAATTTCGATATAAATTATGGCAGGTAACTGTAACTTCGATACTAATTATGACAGGTAGCAGTAACTTCGATACTAATTAAGACAAGTAAAAGTTACTTCGATACTAATAATGAGAAGTAAATGTAACTTCGAAACTAATTATGACAGGTAACTGTAACATCGTTACTAATTATGACAAGTAACTGTAATTTCGATGCCAATTATGGCAGGTAACTGTAACTTCAATACTAATTATGACAGGTCACAGTAACTTCGATACTAATTATGACAAGTAACTGTAACTTCGATACTAATTATGACCGGTAACTGTAACATCGATACTAATTATGACAAGTAAATCTAACTTCATTACAAATTATGACCAGTAACTGTAATTTCGATACAAATTATGGCAGGAAACTGTAACTTCGTTACTAATTATGGCAGGTAACTGTAATTTCGATACTAATTATGACAAGTAACTGTAATTTTGATACTAATTATGGCAGGTAACTGTAACTTCGATACTAATTATGAGAGTTAACTGTAACTTCGTTACTAATTATGACAAGTAACTGTTAATTCGATACGAATTATGGCAGGTAACTGTAATTTCGATACTAATTATGACAGGTAACAGTAACTTCGATACTAATTATGACAAGTAACTATACTTTCGATACAAATGATGGCAGGTAACTGTAACTTCGATACTAATTATGACTGGTAACAGTAACTTCGATACTAATTATGACAGAAAACAGTAACTTCGATACTAATTATGGCAGGTAACTGTATCTTCGATACTAATGATGACAGTTAACTGTAACTTCGATACTAATTATGACAAGGAAATGTAATTTCGATACAAATTATGACAGGTAACAGTAACTTCGTTACTAATTATGGCAAGTAACTGCAATTTCGATACATATTATGGCAGGTAACAGTAACTTCGATACTAATTATGACAGGTAACTGTAGCTTCTATACTAATTATGACAGGTAACTGTAACTTCGTTACTAATTATGACAAGTAACTATACTTTCGATACAAATGATGGCAGGTAACTGTAACTTCGATACTAATTATGACAGGTAACAGTAACTTCGGTACTAATTATGACAGAAAACAGTAACTTCGATACAAATTATGGCAGGTAACTGTAACTTCGATACTAATGATGACAGTTAACTGTAACCTCGTTACTAATTATGACAAGTAACTGTAATTCCGATACAAATTATGGCAGGTAACTGTAACTTCGATACTAATTATGACAGGTAACAGTAACATCGATACTAATTATGACAGGTAACAGTATCTTCGATACTAATTATGGCAGGTAACTGTAACTTCGATACTAATGATGACAGTTAACTGTAACTTCGTTACTAATTAAGACAAGTAACTGTAATTTCGATACAAATTATGGCAGGTAACTGTAACTTCGATACTAATTATGACAAGGAAATGTAATTTCGATACAAATTATGACAGGTAACAGTAACTTCGTTACTAATTATGGCAAGTAACTGCAATTTCGATACATATTATGGCAGGTAACAGTAACTTCGATACTAATTATGACAGGTAACTGTAGCTTCTATACTAATTATGACAGGTAACTGTAACTTCGTTACTAATTATGACAAGTAACTATACTTTCGATACAAATGATGGCAGGTAACTGTAACTTCGATACTAATTATGACAGGTAACAGTAACTTCGATACTAATTATGACAGAAAACAGTAACTTCGATACTAATTATGGCAGGTAACTGTAACTTCGATACTAATGATGACAGTTATCTGTAACTTCGTTAGTAATTATGACAAGTAACTGTAATTCCGATACAAATTATGGCAGGTAACTGTAACTTCGATACTAATTATGACAGGTAACAGTAACATCGATACTAATTATGACTGGTAACAGTATCTTCGATACTAATTATGGCAGGTAACTGTAACTTCGATACTAATGATGACAGTTAACTGTAACTTCGTTACTAATTAAGACAAGTAACTGTAATTTCGATACAAATTATGGCAGGTAACTGTAACTTCGATACTAATTATGACAGGTAACAGTAACTTCGATACTAATTATGACAAGTAACTGTAACTTCGATACTAATTATGACAGGTAACTGTAACTTCGTTACTAATTATGACAAGTAAATGTAATTTCGATACAAATTATGGCAGGTAACTGTAACTTCGATACTAATTATGACAGGTAACAGTAATTTCGATACTAATTATGACAAGTAAAAGTTACTTTGATACTAATAATGACAAATAACTGTAACTTCGCAACTAATTATGACAGGTAACTGTAACATCGTTACTAATTATGACAAGTAAATGTAATTTCGATACAAATTATGGCAGGTAACTGTAACTTCGATACTAATTATGACAGGTAACAGTAACTTCGATACTAATTATGACAGGTAACTGTAACTTCGTTACTAATTATGACAAGTAACTGTAATTTCGATACTAATTATGGCTGGTAACTGTAACTTCGTTACTAATTATGACAAGTAACAGTAATTTCGATACAAATTATGGCAGGTAACAGAACTTCGATACTAATTATGACAGGTAACAGTATCTTCGATACTAATGATGACAGAATACAGTAACTTTGATACTAATTATGGCAGGTAACAGTAACTTCGATACTTATTATGGCAAGTAACTGTAACTTCGATACTAATTATGCCAGTTAACTGTAACTTCGTTACTAATTATGACAAGTAACTGAAATTTCGATACAAATTATGGCAGGTAACAGTAACTTCGATACTAATTATGACAGGTAACGGTAACTTCGAAACTAATTATGACAAGTAACTCAAACTTCATAACAAATTCTGACAAGTAACTGTAATTTCGATACAAATTATGGCAGGTAACTGTAACTTCGTTACTAATTATGGCAGGTAACTGTAATTTCGATACAAATTATGGCAGGTAACAGTAACTTCGATAATAATTATGACAGGCAACTGTAACTTCGATACTAATTATGACAGGTAACTGTAACTTCGTTACTAATTATGACAAGAAACTGTAATTTCGATACAAATTATGGCAGGTAACTGTAACATCGTTACTAATTATGACAAGTAACTGTAATTTCGATACTAATTATGACAAAAACAGTAACTTCGATACTTATTATGACAGGTAACAGTAACTTCGATACTAATTATGGCAGGTAACTGTAACATCGATACTAATTATGACAGTTAACTGTTACTTCGTTACTAGTTATGACAAGTAACTGTAATTTCGATACGAATTATGGCAGGTAACTGTAACTTCGATAATAATTATGAAAGGTAACAGTAACTTCGATACTAATTATGACCTGTAACTGTAACTTCGATACTAATTATGACAGGTAGCTGTAACTCCGTTACAAATTATGACAAGTAACTGTAATTTCGATACTAATTATGACAGGTAACAGTATCTTCGATATTAATTATGGCTGGTAACTGTAACTTCGATACTAATGATGACAGTTTACTGTAACTTCGTTACTAATTAAGACAAGTAACTGAAAATTTCGATATAAATTATTGCAGGTAACTGTAACTTCGATACTAATTATTACAGGTAACAGTAACTTGGATACTAATTATGACAAGTAACTGTAACTTCGATACTAATTATGACAGGTAACTGTAACTTCGTTACTAATTATGACAAGTAACTGTAATTTCGATATAAATTATGGCAGGTAACTGTAACTTCGATACTAATTATGACAGGTAGCAGTAACTTCGATACTAATTAAGACAAGTAAAAGTTACTTCGATACTAATAATGAGAAGTAAATGTAACTTCGAAACTAATTATGACAGGTAACTGTAACATCGTTACTAATTATGACAAGTAACTGTAATTTCGATGCCAATTATGGCAGGTAACTGTAACTTCAATACTAATTATGACAGGTCACAGTAACTTCGATACTAATTATGACAAGTAACTGTAACTTCGATACTAATTATGACCGGTAACTGTAACATCGATACTAATTATGACAAGTAAATCTAACTTCATTACAAATTATGACCAGTAACTGTAATTTCGATACAAATTATGGCAGGAAACTGTAACTTCGTTACTAATTATGGCAGGTAACTGTAATTTCGATACTAATTATGACAAGTAACTGTAATTTTGATACTAATTATGGCAGGTAACTGTAACTTCGATACTAATTATGAGAGTTAACTGTAACTTCGTTACTAATTATGACAAGTAACTGTTAATTCGATACGAATTATGGCAGGTAACTGTAATTTCGATACTAATTATGACAGGTAACAGTAACTTCGATACTAATTATGACAAGTAACTATACTTTCGATACAAATGATGGCAGGTAACTGTAACTTCGATACTAATTATGACTGGTAACAGTAACTTCGATACTAATTATGACAGAAAACAGTAACTTCGATACTAATTATGGCAGGTAACTGTATCTTCGATACTAATGATGACAGTTAACTGTAACTTCGATACTAATTATGACAAGGAAATGTAATTTCGATACAAATTATGACAGGTAACAGTAACTTCGTTACTAATTATGGCAAGTAACTGCAATTTCGATACATATTATGGCAGGTAACAGTAACTTCGATACTAATTATGACAGGTAACTGTAGCTTCTATACTAATTATGACAGGTAACTGTAACTTCGTTACTAATTATGACAAGTAACTATACTTTCGATACAAATGATGGCAGGTAACTGTAACTTCGATACTAATTATGACAGGTAACAGTAACTTCGGTACTAATTATGACAGAAAACAGTAACTTCGATACAAATTATGGCAGGTAACTGTAACTTCGATACTAATGATGACAGTTAACTGTAACCTCGTTACTAATTATGACAAGTAACTGTAATTCCGATACAAATTATGGCAGGTAACTGTAACTTCGATACTAATTATGACAGGTAACAGTAACATCGATACTAATTATGACAGGTAACAGTATCTTCGATACTAATTATGGCAGGTAACTGTAACTTCGATACTAATGATGACAGTTAACTGTAACTTCGTTACTAATTAAGACAAGTAACTGTAATTTCGATACAAATTATGGCAGGTAACTGTAACTTCGATACTAATTATGACAGGTAACAGTAACTTCGATACTAATTATGACAAGTAACTGTAACTTCGATACTAATTATGACAGGTAACTGTAACTTCGTTACTAATTATGACAAGTAAATGTAATTTCGATACAAATTATGGCAGGTAACTGTAACTTCGATACTAATTATGACAGGTAACAGTAATTTCGATACTAATAATGACAAGTAAAAGTTACTTTGATACTAATAATGACAAATTACTGTAACTTCGCAACTAATTATGACAGGTAACTGTAACATCGTTACTAATTATGACAAGTAAATGTAATTTCGATGAAAAAAATTATGGCAGGTAACTGTAACTTCGATACTAATTATGACAGATAACAGTAACTTCGATACTAATTATGACAGGTAACTGTAACTTCGTTACTAATTATGACAAGTAACTGTAATTTCGATACTAATTATGGCTGGTAACTGTAACTTCGTTACTAATTATGACAAGTAACAGTAATTTCGATACAAATTATGGCAGGTAACAGAACTTCGATACTAATTATGACAGGTAACAGTATCTTCGATACTAATGATGACAGAATACAGTAACTTTGATACTAATTATGGCAGGTAACAGTAACTTCGATACTTATTATGGCAAGTAACTGTAACTTCGATACTAATTATGACAGTTAACTGTAACTTCGTTACTAATTATGACAAGTAACTGTAATTTCGATACAAATTATGGCAGGTAACAGTAACTTCGATACTAATTATGACAGGTAACGGTAACTTCGATACTAATTATGACAAGTTACTGTAACTTCGATATTAATTACGACAGGTAACTGTAACTTCGTTACTAATTATGACAAGTAACTCTAATTTCGATACAAATTAAGGCAGGTAACTGTAACTTCGATACTAATTATGACAGGTAACAGTAACTTCGATACTAATTATGACAAGTAACTGTAACTTCGATGCTAATTATCACAGATACATGTAACTTCGAAACTAATTATGACAAGTAACTCAAACATCATAACAAATTATGACAAGTAACTGTAATTTCGATACAAATTATGGCAGGTAACTGTAACTTCGTTACTAATTATGGCAGGTAACTGTAATTTCGATACAAATTATGGCAGGTAACAGTAACTTCGATACTAATTATGACAGGCAACTGTAACTTCGATACTAATTATGACAGGTAACTGTAACTTCGTTACTAATTATGACAAGAAACTGTAATTTCGATACAAATTATGGCAGGTAACTGTAACATCGTTACTAATTATGACAAGTAACTGTAATTTCGATACTAATTATGACAAAAAACAGTAACTTCGATACTTATTATGACAGGTAACAGTAACTTCGATACTAATTATGGCAGGTAACTGTAACATCGATACTAATTATGACAGTTAACTGATACTTCGTTACTAGTTATGACAAGTAACTGTAATTTCGATACGAATTATGGCAGGTAACTGTAACTTCGATAATAATTATGACAAGTAACTGTAATTTTGATACTAATTATGGCAGGTAACTGTAACTTCGATACTAATTATGAGAGTTAACTGTAACTTCGTTACTAATTATGACAAGTAACTGTAATTTCGATACGAATTATGGCAGGTAACCGTAATTTCGATACTAATTATGACAGGTAACAGTAACTTCGATACTAATTATGACAGGCAACGGTAACTTCGATACTAATTATGACAGGTAACAGTAACTTCGATAGTAATTATGACAAGTAACAGTAATTTCGATACTAATTATGACAGGTAACTGTAACTTCGATACTTATTATGACAGGTAACTGTAACATCGATACTAATTATGACAGGTAACTGTAACTTCGATACAAATTATGACAAGTAACTGTAACTTCGTTACTAATTATGACAAGTAACTGTAATTTCGATACAAATTTTGGCAGGTAACTGTCACATCGTTACTAATTATGACATGAAACAGTAACTTCGTTTCTAATTATGACAGGAAACTGTAACTTCGATACTAATTATGACAGGTAACTGTAACTTCGATTCTAATTATGACAGGTTACTGTAACATCGATACTAATTATGACAAGTAACTGTAATTTCGATACAAATTATGACAGGTAACTGTAACTTCGATATTTATTAAGACAAGTAACTGTAACTTCGTTACTAATTATGACAAGTAACTGTAATTTCGATACAAATAATGACAGGTAACTGTAACTTCGATACTAATTCTGACAGGTAACAGTAACTTTGATACTAATTATGACAGGTAACTGTAACTTCGCTACAAATTATGACAAGTAACTGATATTTCGATACAAATTATGACAGGTAACTGTAACTTCGTTACTAATTATGACAAGTAACTGTAATTTCGATACAAATTATGGAAGGTAACAGTAACTTCGATACTAATTATGACAGGTAACTGTAACTTCTATACTAATTATGACAGGTAACTGTAACTTCGTTAATAATTATGACAAGTAACTATACTTTCGATACAAATGATGGCAGGTAACTGTAACTTCGATACTAATTATGACAGGTAACAGTAACTTCGATACTAATTATGACAGAAGACAGTAACTTCGATACTAATTATGGCAGGTAACTGTAACTTCGATACTAATGATGACAGTTAACTGTAACTTCGATACTAATTATGACAAGGAAATGTAATTTCGATACAAATTATGACAGGTAACAGTAACTTCGTTACTAATTATGGCAAGTAACTGCAATTTCGATTCATATTATGGCAGGTAACAGTAACTTCGATACTAATTATGACAGGCAACTGTAACTTCTATACTAATTATGACAGGTAACTGTAACTTCGTTACTAATTATGACAAGTAACTATACTTTCGATACAAATGATGGCAGGTAACTGTAACTTCGATACTAATTATGACAGGTAACAGTAACTTCGATACTAATTATGACAGAAAACAGTAACTTCGATACTAATTATGGCAGGTAACTGTAACTTCGATACTATTGATGACAGTTAATTGTAACTTCGTTACTAATTATGACAAGTAACTGTAATTCCGATACTAATTATGACAGGTAACAGTATCTGCGACACTAATTATGGCTGGTAACTGTAACTTCGTTAGGAATTATGGCAGGTAACTGTAACTTCGATACTAATTATGACAGGTAACAGTAACTTCGATACTAATTATGACCCTTGACTGTAACTTCGATACTAATTATGACAGGTAGCTGTAACTCCGTTACAAATTATGACAAGTAACTGTAATTTCGATACTAATTATGACAGGTAACAGTATCTTCGATACTAATTATGGCTGGTAACTGTAACTTCGATACTAATGATGACAGTTAACTGTAACTTCGTTACTAATTATGACAAGTAACTGAAAATTTCGATACAAATTATGGCAGGTAACTGTAACTTCGATACTAATTATTACAGGTAACAGTAACTTCGATACTAATTATGACAAGTAACTGTAACTTCGATACTAATTATGACAGGTAACTGTAACTTCGTTACTAATTATGACAAGTAAATGTAATTTCGATACAAATTATGGCAGGTAACTGTAACTTCGATACTAATTATGACAGGTAGCAGTAACTTCGATACTAATTATGACAAGTAAAAGTTACTTCGATACTAGTAATGAGAAGTAAATGTAACTTCGAAACTAATTATGACAGGTAACTGTAACATCGTTACTAATTATGACAAGTAACTGTAATTTCGATGCAAATTATGGCAGGTAATTGTAACTTCGATACTAATTATGACAGGTAACAGTAACTTCGATACTAATTATGACAAGTAACTGTAACTTCGATACTAATTATGACCGGTAACTGTAACTTCGATACTAATTATGACAAGTAACTCTAACTTCATTACAAATTATGACAAGTAACTGTAATTTCGATACAAATTATGGCAGGAAACTGTAACTTCGTTACTAATTATGGCAGGTAAGTGTAATTTCGATAAAAATTATTGCAGGTAACAGTAACTTCGATACTAATTATGACAGGTAACTGCAACTTCGATACTAATTATGACAAGTAACTCTAACTTCGTTACTAATTATGACAAGTAACTGTAATTTTGATAAAAAAATTATGGCAAGTAACTGGAACTTCGATACTAATTATGTCAGGTAACAGTAACTTCGATACTAATTATGACAGGTAACTGTAACTTCGTTACTAATTATGACAAGTAATTGTAATTTCGATACTAATTATGGCTGGTAACTGTAACTTCGTTACTAATTATGACAAGTAAAAGTAATTTCGATACAAATTATGGCAGGTAACTGTAACTTCGATACTAATTATTACAAGTAACTGTAATTTTGATACTAATTATGGCAGGTAACTGTAACTTCGATACTAACTATGACAGTTAACTGTAACTTCGTTACTAATTATGACATGTAACTGTAATTTCGATAGGAATTATGGCAGGTAACTGTAATTTCGATACTAATTATGACAGGTAACAGTAACTTCGATACTAATTATGACAGGCAACGGTAACTTCGATACTAATTATGACAGGTAACAGTAACTTCGATAGTAATTATGACAAGTAACAGTAATTTCGATACTAATTATGACAGGAAACTGTAACTTCGATACTTATTATGACAGGTAACTGTAACTTCGATACTAATTATGACAGGTAACTGTAACTTCGATACAAATTATGACAAGTAACTGTAACTTCGTTAATAATTATGACAATTAACTGTAATTTCGATACAAATTTTGGCAGGTAATTGTAACTTCGTTACTAATTATGACATGAAACAGTAACTTCGTTTCTAATTATGACAGGAAACTGTAACTTCGATACTAATTATGACAGGTAACTGTAACTTCGATTCTAATTATGACAGGTTACTGTAACATCGATACTTATTATGACAAGTAACTGTAATTTCGATACAAATTATGAGAGGTAACTGTAAATTCGATATTAATTATGACAAGTAACTGTAACTTCGTTACTAATTGTGACAAGTAACTGTAATTTCGATACAAATAATGGCAGGTAACTGTAACTTCGATACTAATTCTGACAGGTAACAGTAACTTCGATACTAATTATGAAAGGTAACTGTAACTTCGCTACAAATTATGACAAGTAACTGATATTTCGATACAAATTATGACAGGTAACTGTAACTTCGTTACTAATTATAACAAGTAACTGTAATTTCGATACAAATTATGGCAGGTAACAGTAAATTCGATACTAATTATGACAGGTAACTGTAACTTCTATTCTAATTATGACAGGTAACTGTAACTTCGTTACTAATTATGACAAGTAACTATACTTTCGATACAAATGATGGCAGGTAACTGTAACTTCGATACTAATTATGACAAGTTACTGTAACTTCGATATTAATTACGACAGGTAACTGTAACTTCGTTACTAATTATGACAAGTAACTCTAATTTCGATACAAATTATGGCAGGTAACTGTAACTTCGATACTAATTATGACAGGTAACAGTAACTTCGATACTAATTATGACTAGTAACTGTAACTTCGATGCTAATTATCACAGATACCTGTAACTTCGAAACTAATTATGACAAGTAACTAAAACTTCATAACAAATTATGACAAGTAACTGTAATTTCGATAAAAATTATGGCAGGTAACTGTAACTTCGTTACTAATTATGGAAGGTAACTGTAATTTCGATACAAATTATGGCAGGTAACAGTAACTTCGATACTAATTATGACAGGCAACTGTAACTTCGATACTAATTATGACAGGTAACTGTATCTTCGTTGCTAATTATGACAAGAAACTGTAATTTCGATACAAATTATGGCAGGTAACTGTAACATCGTTACTAATGATGACAAGTAACTGTAATTTCCATACTAATTATGACAGAAAACAGTAACTTCGATACTTATTATGACAGGTAACAGTAACTTCGATACTAATTATGGCAGGTAACTGTAACAACGATACTAATTATGACAGTTAACTGTAACTTCGTTACTAGTTATGACAAGTAACTGTAATTTCGATAGGAATTATGGCAGGTAACTGTAACTTCGATACTAATTATGACAGGTAACAGTAACTTCGATACTAATTATGACCTGTAACTGTAACATCGATACTAATTATGAGAGGTAACAGTATCTTCGATACTAATTATGGCTGGTAACTGTAACTTCGATACTAATGATGACAGTTAACTGTAACTTCGTTACTAATTATGACAAGTAACTGAAAATTTCGATACAAATTATGGCAGGTAACTGTAACTTCGTTACTAATTATGATAAGTAACTGTAATTTCGATACAAATTATGGCAGGTAACTGTAACTTCGGTACTAATTATGACAGGTAGCAGTAACTTCGATACTAATTATGACAAGTAAAAGTTACTTCGATACTAATAATGAGAAGAAAATGTAACTTCGAAACTAATTATGACAGGTAACTGTAACATCGTTACTAATTATGACAAGTAACTGTAATTTCGATGTAAATTTTGGCAGGTACCTGTAACTTCGATACTAATTATGACAGGTAACAGTAACTTCGATACTAATTATGACAAGTAACTGTAACTTCGATACTAATTATGACCGGTAACTGTAACTTCGTTACTAATTATGATAAGTAACTGTAATTTCGATACAAATTATGGCAGGTAACTGTAACTTCGGTACTAATTATGACAGGTAGCAGTAACTTCGATACTAATTATGACAAGTAAAAGTTACTTCGATACTAATAATGAGAAGAAAATGTAACTTCGAAACTAATTATGACAGGTAACTGTAACATCGTTACTAATTATGACAAGTAACTGTAATTTCGATGCAAATTTTGGCAGGTAACTGTAACTTCGATACTAATTATGACAGGTAACAGTAACTTCGATACTAATTATGACAAGTAACTGTAACTTCGATACTAATTATGACCGGTAACTGCAACTTCGATACTAATTATGACAAGTAACTCTAACTTCATTACAAATTATGACAAGTAACTGTAATTTCGATACAAATTATGGCAGGAAACTGTAACTTCGTTACTAATTATGGCAGGTAACTGTAATTTCGATACAAATTATGGCAGGTAACAGTAACTTCGATACTAATTATGACAGGTAACTGCAACTTCGATACTAATTATGACAAATAACTCTAACTTCGTTACTAATTATGACAAGTAATTGTAATTTCGATACTAATTATGGCTGGTAACTGTAACTTCGTTACTAATTATGACAAGTAACAGTAATTTCGATACAAATTATGGCAGGTAACTGTAGCTTCGATACTAATTATGACAAGTAACTATAATTTTGATACTAATTATGGCAGGTAACTGTAACTTCGATACTAATTATGACAGTTAACTGTAACTTCGTTACTAATTATGACAAGTAACTGTAAATTCGATACGAATTATGGCAGGTAACTGTAATTTCGATACTAATTATGACAGGTAACAGTAACTTCGATACAAATTATGACAAGTAACTATAATTTCGATACAAATGATGGCAGGTAACTGTAACTTCGATACTAATTATGACAGGTAACAGTAACTTCGATACTAGTTATGACAGAAAACAGTAACTTCGATATTAATTATGGCAGGTAACTGTAACTTCGATACTAATGATGACAGTTAACTGTAACTTCGATACTAATTATGACAAGGAAATGTAATTTCGATAAAAATTATGACAGGTTACAGTAACTTCGTTACTAATTATGGCAAGTAACTGCAATTTCGATACATATTATGGCAGGTAACAGTAACTTCGATACTAATTATGACAGTTAACTGTAACTTCGTTACAAATTATGACAAGTAACTATACTTTCGATACAAATGATGGCAGGTAACTGTAACTTCGATACTAATTATGACAGGTAACAGTAACTTCGATACTAATTATGACAGAAAACAGTAACTTCGATACTAATTATGGCAGGTAACTGTAACTTCGATACTAATGATGACAGTTAACTGTAACTTCGTTACTAATTATGACAAGTAACTGTAATTCCGATACAAATTATGGCAGGTAACTGTAACTTCGATACTAATTATGACAGGTAACAGTAACATCGATACTAATTATGACAGGTAACAGTATCTTCGATACTAATTATGGCAGGTAACTGTAACTTCGATACTAATGATGACATTTAACTGTAACTTAGTTACTAATTAAGACAAGTAACTGTAATTTCGATACAAATTATGGCAGGTAACTGTAACTTCGATACTAATTATGACAGGTAACAGTAACTTCGATACTAATTATGACAAGTAACTGTAACATCGATACTAATTATGACAGGTAACTGTAACTTCGTTACTAATTATGACAAGTAAATGTAATTTCGATACAAATTATGGCAGGTAACTGTAACTTCGATACTAATTATGACAGGTAACAGTAACTTCGATACTAATTATGACAAGTAAAAGTTACTTCGATACTAATAATGACAAATAAATGTAACTTCGCAACTAATTATGACAGGTAACTGTAACATCGTTACTAATTATGACAAGTAAATGTAATTTCGATACAAATTATGGCAGGTAACTTTAACTTCGATACTAATTATGACAGGTAACGGTAACTTCGATACTAATTATGACAGGTAACTGTAACTTCGTTACTAATTATGACAAGTAACTGTAATTTCGATACTAATTATGGCTGGTAACTGTAACTTCGTTACTAATTATGACAAGTAACAGTAATTTCGATACAAATTATGGCAGGTAACAGTAACTTCGATACTAATTATGACAGGTAACTGTAACTTCTATACTAATTATGACAGGTAACTGTAACTTCGATACTAATTATGACAAGTATCTGTAATTTCGGTACAAATTATGACAGGTAACTGAAACTTCGATACTAATTATGACAAGGAACTGTTATTTCGATACAAATTATGACATGTAACTGTAACTTCGTTAATAATTATGACAAGTATCTGTAATTTCGGTACCAATTATGGCAGGTAACTGTAACTTCGATACAAATTATGGCAGGTAACTGTAACTTCGATACAAATTATGACAGGTAACAGTAACTTCGCTACGAATTATGACAAGTAACTGTAATTTCGATACAAACTATGACAGGTAAATGTAACTTCGTTACTAATTATGACAAGTAACTGTATTTTCTATACAAATTAAGGCAGGTAACAGTAACTTCGATACTAATTATGACAGGTAACTGTAACTTCGTACTAATTATGACAAGGAACTGTAATTTCGATACAAATTATGACAGGTAACAGTAACTTCGTTACTAATTATGGCAAGTGACTGTAATTTCGATACAAATTATGGCAGGTTACAGTACCTTCGATACTAATTATGACAGGCAACTGTAACTTCGATACTAATTATGACAGGTAACTGTACCTTCGTTACTAATTATGACAAGTAACTGTAATTTCGATACAAATTATGGCAGGTAACTGTAACTTCGATACTAATTATGACAGGTAACAGTAACTTCGATACTAATTATAACAAGTAACTGTAACTGCGATACTAATTAAGACAGGTAACGGTAACTTTGTTACTAATTATGACAAGTAACTGTAATTTCGATACAAATAATGGCAGGTAACTGTAACTACGATACTAATTATGACAGGTAACTGTAACTTCGATACTAATTATGACAAGGAACTGTTATTTCGATACAAATTATGGCAGGTAACTGTTACTTTGTTACTAATTATGACAAGTAACTGTAATTTCGGTACAAATTATGGCAGGTAACTGTAACTTCGATACAAATTATGACAAGGAACTGTAATTTCGATACAAATAATAGCAGGTATCAGTAACTTCGATACAAATTATGACAGGTAACTGTAACTTTGATATTAATTATGACAAGTAACTGTAATTTCGATACAAATTATGGCAGGTAACTGTAACTTCGATACTAATTATGACAGGTTACATTAACTTCGCTACTAATTATGACCAGTAACAGTTACTTCGAAACTAATTTTGACAAGTAACTATAACATCGAAACTAATTATGACAGGTAACTGTAAGATCGTTACCAATTATGACAAGTATCTGTAATTTCGGTAAAAATTATGGCAGGTAACTCTAACTTCGAAACAAATTATGACAGGTAACTGTGACTTCGTTACTAATTATGACAAGTAACTGTAACTTCGATACTAATTATGACAAGGAACTGTTATTTCGATACAATTTATGGCAAGTAACTGTAACTTCGTTACTAATTATGACAAGTAACTGTAATTTCGGTACAAATTATGGCAGGTAAATGTAACTTCGATACAAATTATGACAAAGAACTGTAATTTCGATACAAATAATGGCAGGTAACTGTAACTTCGATACTAATTATGACAGGTAACAGTAACTTCGATACTTATTATGACAGGTAACTGTAACTTCGCTACTAATTATGACAAGTAACTGTAATTTCGATACAAACTATGACAGGTAACTGTAACTTCGATACTAATTATGACAAGTATCTGTAATTTCGGTACAAATTATGACAGGTAACTGTAACTTCGATACTAATTATGACAAGGAACTGTTATTTCGATACAAATTATGACAGGTAACTGTATCTTCGTTACTAATTATGACAAGTATCTGTATGTTCGGTACAAATTATGGCAGGTAACTGTAACTTCGACACAAATTATGACAGGTAACAGTAACTTCGCTACTAATTATGACAAGTAACTGTAATTTCGATACAAACTATGACAGGTAACTGTAACTTCGATACTAATTATGACAAGGAACTGTTTTTCGATACAAATTATGACAGGTAAATGTAACTTCGTTACTAATTATGACAAGTATCTGTAATTTCGGTACCAATTATGGCAGGTAAATGTAACTTCGATACAAATTATGGCAGGTAACTGTAACTTCGATACAAATTATGGCAGGTAACAGTAACTTCGATACTAATTATGACAGGTAACTGTAACTTCGATACTAATTATGACAAGGAACTGTTATTTCGATACAAATTATGACAGGTAACAGTAACTTCGTGACTAATTATGGCAAGTGACTGTGATTTCGATACAAATAATGGCAGGTTACAGTAACTTCGATACTAATTATGACAGGTAACTGTAACTTCTATACTAATTATGACAGGTAACTGTACCTTCGTTACTAATTATGACAAGTAACTGTTATTTCGATACAAATGATGGCAGGTAACACTAACTTCGATACTAATTATGACAGGTAACAGTAACTTCGATACCAATTATAACAAGTAACTGTAACTGCGATACTAATTAAGACAGGTAACGGTAACTTCGTTACTAATTATGACAAGTAACTGTAATTTCGATATAAATAATGGCAGGTAACTGTAACTACGATACTAATTATGACAGGTAACTGTAACTTCGATACTAATTATGACAAGGAACTGTTATTTCGATACAAATTATGGCAGGTAACTGTAACTTTGTTACTAATTATGACAAGTAACTGTAATTTCGGTACAAATTATGGCAGGTAACTGTAACCTCGATACAAATTATGACAAGGAACTGTAATTTCGATACAAATAATAGCAGGTATCAGTAACTTCGATACAAATTATGACAGGTAACTGTAACTTTGATATTAATTATGACAAAAAACTGTAATTTCGATACAAATTATGGCAGGTAACTGTAATTTCGATACAAACTATGACAGGTAAATGTAACTTCGTTACTAATTATGACAAGTAACTGTATTTTCGATACAAATTAAGGCAGGTAACAGTAACTTCGATACTAATTATGACAGGTAACTGTAACTTCGATACTAATTATGACAAGGAACTGTAATTTCGATACAAATTATGACAGGTAACAGTAACTTCGTTACTAATTATGGCAAGTGACTGTAATTTCGATACAAATTATGGCAGGTTACAGTACCTTCGATACTAATTATGACAGGCAACTGTAACTTCTATACTAATTATGACAGGTAACTGTACCTTCGTTACTAATTATGTCAAGTAACTGTAATTTCGATACAAATTATGGCAGGTAACTGTAATTTCGATACTAATTATGACAGGTAACAGTAACTTCGATACTAATTATTACAGGTAACTGTAACTTCGCTACTAATTATGACAAGTAACTGTAATTTCGATACAAACTATGACAGGTAACTGTAACTTCGATACATATTATGACAAGTATCTGTAATTTCGGTACAAATTATGACAGGTAACTGTAACTTCGATACTAATTATGACAAGGAACTGTTATTTCGATACAAATTATGACAGGTAACTGTATCTTCGTTACTAATTATGACAAGTATCTGTATGTTCGGTACAAATTATGGCAGGTAACTGTAACTTCGACACAAATTATGACAGGTAACAGTAACTTCGCTACTAATTATGACAAGTAACTGTAATTTCGATACAAACTATGACAGGTAACTGTAACTTCGATACTAATTATGACAAGGAACTGTTTTTCGATACAAATTATGACAGGTAAATGTAACTTCGTTACTAATTATGACAAGTATCTGTAATTTCGGTACCAATTATGGCAGGTAAATGTAACTTCGATACAAATTATGGCAGGTAACTGTAACTTCGATACAAATTATGACAGGTAACAGTAACTTCGCTACTAATTATGACAAGTTACTGTAATTTCGATACAAACTATGACAGGTAACTGTAACTTCGTTACTAATTATGACAAGTAACTGTAATTTCGATACAAATTATGGCAGGTAACAGTAACTTCGATACTAATTATGACAGGTAACTGTAACTTCGATACTAATTATGACAAGGAACTGTTATTTCGATACAAATTATGACAGGTAACAGTAACTTCGTGACTAATTATGGCAAGTGACTGTGATTTCGATACAAATAATGGCAGGTTACAGTAACTTCGATACTAATTATGACAGGTAACTGTAACTTCTATACTAATTATGACAGGTAACTGTACCTTCGTTACTAATTATGACAAGTAACTGTTATTTCGATACAAATGATGGCAGGTAACACTAACTTCGATACTAATTATGACAGGTAACAGTAACTTCGATACTAATTATAACAAGTAACTGTAACTGCGATACTAATTAAGACAGGTAACGGTAACTTCGTTACTAATTATGACAAGTAACTGTAATTTCGATATAAATAATGGCAGGTAACTGTAACTACGATACTAATTATGACAGGTAACTGTAACTTCGATACTAATTATGACAAGGAACTGTTATTTCGATACAAATTATGGCAGGTAACTGTAACTTTGTTACTAATTATGACAAGTAACTGTAATTTCGGTACAAATTATGGCAGGTAACTGTAACCTCGATACAAATTATGACAAGGAACTGTAATTTCGATACAAATAATAGCAGGTATCAGTAACTTCGATACAAATTATGACAGGTAACTGTAACTTTGATATTAATTATGACAAGTAACTGTAATTTCGATACAAATTATGGCAGGTAACTGTAATTTCGATACTAATTATGACAGGTAACAGTAACTTCGATACTAATTATTACAGGTAACTGTAACTTCGCTACTAATTAAGACAAGTAACTGTAATTTCGATACAAACTATGACAGGTAACTGTAACTTCGATACATATTATGACAAGTATCTGTAATTTCGGTACAAATTATGACAGGTAACTGTAACTTCGATACTAATTATGACAAGGAACTGTTATTTCGATACAAATTATGACAGGTAACTGTATCTTCGGTACTAATTATGACAAGTATCTGTAAGTTCGGTACAAATTATGGCAGGTAACTGTAACTTCGACACAAATTATGACAGGTAACAGTAACTTCGCTACTAATTATGACAAGTAACTGTAATTTCGATACAAATTATGACAGGTAACTGTAACTTCGATACTAATTATGACAAGGAACTGTTTTTCGATACAAATTATGACAGGTAAATGTAACTTCGTTACTAATTATGACAAGTATCTGTAATTTCGGTACCAATTATGGCAGGTAAATGTAACTTCGACACAAATTATGGCAGGTAACTGTAACTTCGATACAAATTATGACAGGTAACAGTAACTTCGCTACTAATTATGACAAGTTACTGTAATTTCGATACAAACTATGACAGGTAACTGTAACTTCGTTACTAATTATGACAAGTAACTGTAATTTCGATACAAATTATGGCAGGTAACAGTAACTTCGATACTAATTATGACAGGTAACTGTAACTTCGATACTAATTATGACAAGGAACTGTTATTTCGATACAAATTATGACAGGTAACAGTAACTTCGTGACTAATTATGGCAAGTGACTGTGATTTCGATACAAATAATGGCAGGTTACAGTAACTTCGATACTAATTATGACAGGTAACTGTAACTTCTATACTAATTATGACAGGTAACTGTACCTTCGTTACTAATTATGACAAGTAACTGTTATTTCGATACAAATGATGGCAGGTAACACTAACTTCGATACTAATTATGACAGGTAACAGTAACTTCGATACTAATTATAACAAGTAACTGTAACTGCGATACTAATTAAGACAGGTAACGGTAACTTCGTTACTAATTATGACAAGTAACTGTAATTTCGATATAAATAATGGCAGGTAACTGTAACTACGATACTAATTATGACAAGGAACTGTTATTTCGATACAAATTATGGCAGGTAACTCTAACTTCGAAACAAATTATGACAGGTAACTGTGACTTCGTTACTAATTATGACAAGTAACTGTAACTTCGATACTAATTATGACAAGGAACTGTTATTTCGATACAATTTATGGCAAGTAACTGTAACTTCGTTACTAATTATGACAAGTAACTGTAATTTCGGTACAAATTATGGCAGGTAAATGTAACTTCGATACAAATTATGACAAAGAACTGTAATTTCGATACAAATAATGGCAGGTAACTGTAACTTCGATACTAATTATGACAGGTAACAGTAACTTCGATACTTATTATGACAGGTAACTGTAACTTCGCTACTAATTATGACAAGTAACTGTAATTTCGATACAAACTATGACAGGTAACTGTAACTTCGATACTAATTATGACAAGTATCTGTAATTTCGGTACAAATTATGACAGGTAACTGTAACTTCGATACTAATTATGACAAGGAACTGTTATTTCGAAACAAATTATGGCAGGTAACTGTAACTTCGTTACTAATTATGACAAGTAACTGTAATTTCGGTACAAATTATGGAAGGTAACTGTAACTTCGATACAAATTATGACAAGGAACTGTAATTTCGATACAAATAATGGCAGGTAACTGTAATTTCGATACTAATTATGACAGGTAACAGTAACTTCGATACTAATTATTACAGGTAACTGTAACTTCGCTACTAATTATGACAAGTAACTGTAATTTCGATACAAACTATGACAGGTAACTGTAACTTCGATACATATTATGACAAGTATCTGTAATTTCGGTACAAATTATGACAGGTAACTGTAACTTCGATACTAATTATGACAAGGAACTGTTATTTCGATACAAATTATGACAGGTAACTGTATCTTCGTTACTAATTATGACAAGTATCTGTAAGTTCGGTACAAATTATGGCAGGTAACTGTAACTTCAACACAAATTATGACAGGTAACAGTAACTTCGCTACTAATTATGACAAGTAACTGTAATTTCGATACAAACTATGACAGGTAACTGTAACTTCGATACTAATTATGACAAGGAACTGTTTTTCGATACAAATTATGACAGGTAAATGTAACTTCGTTACTAATTATGACAAGTATCTGTAATTTCGGTACCAATTATGGCAGGTAAATGTAACTTCGATACAAATTATGGCAGGTAACTGTAACTTCGATACAAATTATGACAGGTAACAGTAACTTCGCTACTAATTATGACAAGTTACTGTAATTTCGATACAAACTATGACAGGTAACTGTAACTTCGTTACTAATTATGACAAGTAACTGTAATTTCGATACAAATTATGGCAGGTAACAGTAACTTCGATACTAATTATGACAGGTAACTGTAACTTCGATACTAATTATAACAAGTAACTGTAACTGCGATGCTAATTAAGACAGGTAACGGTAACTTCGTTACTAATTATGACAAGTAACTGTAATTTCGATATAAATAATGGCAGGTAACTGTAACTACGATACTAATTATGACAGGTAACTGTAACTTCGATACTAATTATGACAAGGAACTGTTATTTCGATACAAATTATGGCAGGTAACTGTAACTTTGTTACTAATTATGACATGTAACTGTAATTTCGGTACAAATTATGGCAGGTAACTGTAACCTCGATACAAATTATGACAAGGAACTGTAATTTCGATACAAATAATAGCAGGTATCAGTAACTTCGATACAAATTATGACAGGTAACTGTAATTTCGATACTAATTATGACAGGTAACAGTAACTTCGATACTAATTATTACAGGTAACTGTAACTTCGCTACTAATTATGACAAGTAACTGTAATTTCGATACAAACTATGACAGGTAACTGTAACTTCGATACATATTATGACAAGTATCTGTAATTTCGGTACAAATTATGACAGGTAACTGTAACTTCGATACTAATTATGACAAGGAACTGTTATTTCGATACAAATTATGACAGGTAACTGTATCTTCGGTACTAATTATGACAAGTATCTGTAAGTTCGGTACAAATTATGGCAGGTAACTGTAACTTCGACACAAATTATGACAGGTAACAGTAACTTCGCTACTAATTATGACAAGTAACTGTAATTTCGATACAAATTATGACAGGTAACTGTAACTTCGATACTAATTATGACAAGGAACTGTTTTTCGATACAAATTATGACAGGTAAATGTAACTTCGTTACTAATTATGACAAGTATCTGTAATTTCGGTACCAATTATGGCAGGTAAATGTAACTTCGACACAAATTATGGCAGGTAACTGTAACTTCGATACAAATTATGACAGGTAACAGTAACTTCGCTACTAATTATGACAAGTTACTGTAATTTCGATACAAACTATGACAGGTAACTGTAACTTCGTTACTAATTATGACAAGTAACTGTAATTTCGATACAAATTATGGCAGGTAACAGTAACTTCGATACTAATTATGACAGGTAACTGTAACTTCGATACTAATTATGACAAGGAACTGTTATTTCGATACAAATTATGACAGGTAACAGTAACTTCGTGACTAATTATGGCAAGTGACTGTGATTTCGATACAAATAATGGCAGGTTACAGTAACTTCGATAATAATTATGACAGGTAACTGTAACTTCTATACTAATTATGACAGGTAACTGTACCTTCGTTACTAATTATGACAAGTAACTGTTATTTCGATACAAATGATGGCAGGTAACACTAACTTCGATACTAATTATGACAGGTAACAGTAACTTCGATACTAATTATAACAAGTAACTGTAACTGCGATACTAATTAAGACAGGTAACGGTAACTTCGTTACTAATTATGACAAGTAACTGTGATTTCGATATAAATAATGGCAGGTAACTGTAACTACGATACTAATTATGACAAGGAACTGTTATTTCGATACAAATTATGGCAGGTAACTCTAACTTCGAAACAAATTATGACAGGTAACTGTGACTTCGTTACTAATTATGACAAGTAACTGTAACTTCGATACTAATTATGACAAGGAACTGTTATTTCGATACAATTTATGGCAAGTAACTGTAACTTCGTTACTAATTATGACAAGTAACTGTAATTTCGGTACAAATTATGGCAGGTAAATGTAACTTCGATACAAATTATGACAAAGAACTGTAATTTCGATACAAATAATGGCAGGTAACTGTAACTTCGATACTAATTATGACAGGTAACAGTAACTTCGATACTTATTATGACAGGTAACTGTAACTTCGCTACTAATTATGACAAGTAACTGTAATTTCGATACAAACTATGACAGGTAACTGTAACTTCGATACTAATTATGACAAGTATCTGTAATTTCGGTACAAATTATGACAGGTAACTGTAACTTCGATACTAATTATGACAAGGAACTGTTATTTCGAAACAAATTATGGCAGGTAACTGTAACTTCGTTACTAATTATGACAAGTAACTGTAATTTCGGTACAAATTATGGAAGGTAACTGTAACTTCGATACAAATTATGACAAGGAACTGTAATTTCGATACAAATAATGGCAGGTAACTGTAATTTCGATACTAATTATGACAGGTAACAGTAACTTCGATACTAATTATTACAGGTAACTGTAACTTCGCTACTAATTATGACAAGTAACTGTAATTTCGATACAAACTATGACAGGTAACTGTAACTTCGATACATATTATGACAAGTATCTGTAATTTCGGTACAAATTATGACAGGTAACTGTACCTTCGATACTAATTATGACAAGGAACTGTTATTTCGATACAAATTATGACAGGTAACTGTATCTTCGTTACTAATTATGACAAGTATCTGTAAGTTCGGTACAAATTATGGCAGGTAACTGTAACTTCGACACAAATTATGACAGGTAACAGTAACTTCGCTACTAATTATGACAAGTAACTGTAATTTCGATACAAACTATGACAGGTAACTGTAACTTCGATATTAATTATGACAAGGAACTGTTTTTCGATACAAATTATGACAGGTAAATGTAACTTCGTTACTAATTATGACAAGTATCTGTAATTTCGGTACCAATTATGGCAGGTAAATGTAACTTCGATACAAATTATGGCAGGTAACTGTAACTTCGATACAAATTATGACAGGTAACAGTAACTTCCCTACTAATTATGACAAGTTACTGTAATTTCGATACAAACTATGACAGGTAACTGTAACTTCGTTACTAATTATGACAAGTAACTGTAATTTCGATACAAATTATGGCAGGTAACAGTAACATCGATACTAATTATGACAGGTAACTGTAACTTCGATACTAATTATAACAAGTAACTGTAACTGCGATACTAATTAAGACAGGTAACGGTAACTTCGTTACTAATTATGACAAGTAACTGTAATTTCGATATAAATAATGGCAGGTAACTGTAACTACGATACTAATTATGACAGGTAACTGTAACTTCGATACTAATTATGACAAGGAACTGTTATTTCGATACAAATTATGGCAGGTAACTGTAACTTTGTTACTAATTATGACAAGTAACTGTAATTTCGGTACAAATTATGGCAGGTAACTGTAACCTCGATACAAATTATGACAAGGAACTGTAATTTCGATACAAATAATAGCAGGTATCAGTAACTTCGATACAAATTATGACAGGTAACTGTAATTTCGATACTAATTATGACAGGTAACAGTAACTTCGATACTAATTATTACAGGTAACTGTAACTTCGCTACTAATTATGACAAGTAACTGTAATTTCGATACAAACTATGACAGGTAACTGTAACTTCGATACATATTATGACAAGTATCTGTAATTTCGGTACAAATTATGACAGGTAACTGTAACTTCGATACTAATTATGACAAGGAACTGTTATTTCGATACAAATTATGACAGGTAACTGTATCTTCGGTACTAATTATGACAAGTATCTGTAAGTTCGGTACAAATTATGGCAGGTAACTGTAACTTCGACACAAATTATGACAGGTAACAGTAACTTCGCTACTAATTATGACAAGTAACTGTAATTTCGATACAAATTATGACAGGTAACTGTAACTTCGATACTAATTATGACAAGGAACTGTTTTTCGATACAAATTATGACAGGTAAATGTAACTTCGTTACTAATTATGACAAGTATCTGTAATTTCGGTACCAATTATGGCAGGTAAATGTAACTTCGACACAAATTATGGCAGGTAACTGTAACTTCGATACAAATTATGACAGGTAACAGTAACTTCGCTACTAATTATGACAAGTTACTGTAATTTCGATACAAACTATGACAGGTAACTGTAACTTCGTTACTAATTATGACAAGTAACTGTAATTTCGATACAAATTATGGCAGGTAACAGTAACTTCGATACTAATTATGACAGGTAACTGTAACTTCGATACTAATTATGACAAGGAACTGTTATTTCGATACAAATTATGACAGGTAACAGTAACTTCGTGACTAATGATGGCAAGTGACTGTGATTTCGATACAAATAATGGCAGGTTACAGTAACTTCGATACTAATTATGACAGGTAACTGTAACTTCTATACTAATTATGACAGGTAACTGTACCTTCGTTACTAATTATGACAAGTAACTGTTATTTCGATACAAATGATGGCAGGTAACACTAACTTCGAAACTAATTATGACAGGTAACAGTAACTTCGATACTAATTATAACAAGTAACTGTAACTGCGATACTAATTAAGACAGGTAACGGTAACTTCGTTACTAATTATGACAAGTAACTGTAATTTCGATATAAATAATGGCAGGTAACTGTAACTACGATTCTAATTATGACAAGGAACTGTTATTTCGATACAAATTATGGCAGGTAACTCTAACTTCGAAACAAATTATGACAGGTAACTGTGACTTCGTTACTAATTATGACAAGTAACTGTAACTTCGATACAAATTATGACAAGTAACTGTTATTTCGATACAATTTATGGCAAGTAACTGTAACTTCGTTACTAATTATGACAAGTAACTGTAATTTCGGTACAAATTATGGCAGGTAAATGTAACTTCGATACAAATTATGACAAAGAACTGTAATTTCGATACAAATAATGGCAGGTAACTGTAACTTCGATACTAATTATGACAGGTAACAGTAACTTCGATACTTATTATGACAGGTAACTGTAACTTCGCTACTAATTATGACAAGTAACTGTAATTTCGATACAAACTATGACAGGTAACTGTAACTTCGATACTAATTATGACAAGTATCTGTAATTTCGGTACAAATTATGACAGGTAACTGTAACTTCGATACTAATTATGACAAGGAACTGTTATTTCGAAACAAATTATGGCAGGTAACTGTAACTTCGTTACTAATTATGACAAGTAACTGTAATTTCGGTACAAATTATGGAAGGTAACTGTACCTTCGATACAAATTATGACAAGGAACTGTAATTTCGATACAAATAATGGCAGGTAACTGTAATTTCGATACTAATTATGACAGGTAACAGTAACTTCGATACTAATTATTACAGGTAACTGTAACTTCGCTACTAATTATGACAAGTAACTGTAATTTCGATACAAACTATGACAGGTAACTGTAACTTCGATACATATTATGACAAGTATCTGTAATTTCGGTACAAATTATGACAGGTAACTGTAACTTCGATACTAATTATGACAAGGAACTGTTATTTCGATACAAATTATGACAGGTAACTGTATCTTCGTTACTAATTATGACAAGTATCTGTAAGTTCGGTACAAATTATGGCAGGTAACTGTAACTTCGACACAAATTATGACAGGTAACAGTAACTTCGCTACTAATTATGACAAGTAACTGTAATT
Organism: Meconema thalassinum; assembly: GCA_946902985.2. Taxonomy (NCBI): domain Eukaryota; kingdom Metazoa; phylum Arthropoda; class Insecta; order Orthoptera; family Tettigoniidae; genus Meconema; species Meconema thalassinum. Next base: position 1,173,699,278 of record OX336388.2, on the reverse strand, counting down.
TCGATACAAACTATGACAGGTAACTGTAACTTCGATACTAATTATGACAAGGAACTGTTTTTCGATACAAATTATGACAGGTAAATGTAACTTCGTTACTAATTATGACAAGTATCTGTAATTTCGGTACCAATTATGGCAGGTAAATGTAACTTCGATACAAATTATGGCAGGTAACTGTAACTTCGATACAATTTATGACAGGTAACAGTAACTTCGCTACTAATTATGACAAGTTACTGTAATTTCGATACAAACTATGACAGGTAACTGTAACTTTGTTACTAATTATGACAAGTAACTGTAATTTCGATACAAATTATGGCAGGTAACAGTAACTTCGATACTAATTATGACAGGTAACTGTAACTTCGATACTAATTATGACAAGGAACTGTTATTTCGATACAAATTATGACAGGTAACAGTAACTTCGTGACTAATTATGGCAAGTGACTGTGATTTCGATACAAATAATGGCAGGTTACAGTAACTTCGATACTAATTATGACAGGTAACTGTAACTTCTATACTAATTATGACAGGTAACTGTACCTTCGTTACTAATTATGACAAGTAACTGTTATTTCGATACAAATGATGGCAGGTAACACTAACTTCGATACTAATTATGACAGGTAACAGTAACTTCGATACCAATTATAACAAGTAACTGTAACTGCGATACTAATTAAGACAAGTAACGGTAACTTCGTTACTAATTATGACAAGTAACTGTAATTTCGATATAAATAATGGCAGGTAACTGTAACTACGATACTAATTATGACAGGTAACTGTAACTTCGATACTAATTATGACAAGGAACTGTTATTTCGATACAAATTATGGCAGGTAACTGTAACTTTGTTACTAATTATGACAAGTAACTGTAATTTCGGTACAAATTATGGCAGGTAACTGTAACCTCGATACAAATTATGACAAGGAACTGTAATTTCGATACAAATAATAGCAGGTATCAGTAACTTCGATACAAATTATGACAGGTAACTGTAACTTTGATATTAATTATGACAAGTAACTGTAATTTCGATACAAATTATGGCAGGTAACTGTAATTTCGATACAAACTATGACAGGTAAATGTAACTTCGTTACTAATTATGACAAGTAACTGTATTTTCGATACAAATTAAGGCAGGTAACAGTAACTTCGATACTAATTATGACAGGTAACTGTAACTTCGATACTAATTATGACAAGGAACTGTAATTTCGATACAAATTATGACAGGTAACAGTAACTTCGTTACTAATTATGGCAAGTGACTGTAATTTCGATACAAATTATGGCAGGTTACAGTACCTTCGATACTAATTATGACAGGCAACTGTAACTTCTATACTAATTATGACAGGTAACTGTACCTTCGTTACTAATTATGTCAAGTAACTGTAATTTCGCTACAAATTATGGCAGGTAACTGTAATTTCGATACTAATTATGACAGGTAACAGTAACTTCGATACTAATTATTACAGGTAACTGTAACTTCGCTACTAATTATGACAAGTAACTGTAATTTCGATACAAACTATGACAGGTAACAGTAACTTCGATACATATTATGACAAGTATCTGTAATTTCGGTACAAATTATGACAGGTAACTGTAACTTCGATACTAATTATGACAAGGAACTGTTATTTCGATACAAATTATGACAGGTAACTGTATCTTCGTTACTAATTATGACAAGTATCTGTAAGTTCGGTACAAATTATGGCAGGTAACTGTAACTTCGACACAAATTATGACAGGTAACAGTAACTTCGCTACTAATTATGACAAGTAACTGTAATTTCGATACAAACTATGACAGGTAACTGTAACTTCGATACTAATTATGACAAGGAACTGTTTTTCGATACAAATTATGACAGGTAAATGTAACTTCGTTACTAATTATGACAAGTATCTGTAATTTCGGTACCAATTATGGCAGGTAAATGTAACTTCGATACAAATTATGGCAGGTAACTGTAACTTCGATACAAATTATGACAGGTAACAGTAACTTCGCTACTAATTATGACAAGTTACTGTAATTTCGATACAAACTATGACAGGTAACTGTAACTTCGTTACTAATTATGACAAGTAACTGTAATTTCGATACAAATTATGGCAGGTAACAGTAACTTCGATACTAATTATGACAGGTAACTGTAACTTCGATACTAATTATGACAAGGAACTGTTATTTCGATACAAATTATGACAGGTAACAGTAACTTCGTGACTAATTATGGCAAGTGACTGTGATTTCGATACAAATAATGGAAGGTTACAGTAACTTCGATACTAATTATGACAGGTAACTGTAACTTCTATACTAATTATGACAGGTAACTGTACCTTCGTTACTAATTATGACAAGTAACTGTTATTTCGATACAAATGATGGCAGGTAACACTAACTTCGATACTAATTATGACAGGTAACAGTAACTTCGATACTAATTATAACAAGTAACTGTAACTGCGATACTAATTAAGACAGGTAACGGTAACTTCGTTACTAATTATGACAAGTAACTGTAATTTCGATATAAATAATGGCAGGTAACTGTAACTACGATACTAATTATGACAGGTAACTGTAACTTCGATACTAATTATGACAAGGAACTGTTATTTCGATACAAATTATGGCAGGTAACTGTAACTTTGTTACTAATTATGACAAGTAACTGTAATTTCGGTACAAATTATGGCAGGTAACTGTAACCTCGATACAAATTATGACAAGGAACTGTAATTTCGATACAAATAATAGCAGGTATCAGTAACTTCGATACAAATTATGACAGGTAACTGTAACTTTGATATTAATTATGACAAGTAACTGTAATTTCGATACAAATTATGGCAGGTAACTGTAATTTCGATACAAACTATGACAGGTAAATGTATCTTCGTTACTAATTATGACAAGTAACTGTATTTTCGATACAAATTAAGGCAGGTAACAGTAACTTCGATACTAATTATGACAGGTAACTGTAACTTCGATACTAATTATGACAAGGAACTGTAATTTCGATACAAATTATGACAGGTAACAGTAACTTCGTTACTAATTATGGCAAGTGACTGTAATTTCGATACAAATTATGGCAGGTTACAGTACCTTCGATACTAATTATGACAGGCAACTGTAACTTCTATACTAATTATGACAGGTAACTGTACCTTCGTTACTAATTATGTCAAGTAACTGTAATTTCGATACAAATTATGGCAGGTAACTGTAATTTCGATACTAATTATGACAGGTAACAGTAACTTCGATACTAATTATTACAGGTAACTGTAACTTCGCTACTAATTATGACAAGTAACTGTATTTTCGATACAAACTATGACAGGTAACTGTAACTTCGATACATATTATGACAAGTATCTGTAATTTCGGTACAAATTATGACAGGTAACTGTAACTTTGATACTAATTATGACAAGGAACTGTTATTTCGATACAAATTATGACAGGTAACTGTATCTTCGTTACTAATTATGACAAGTATCTGTAAATGCGGTACAAATTATGGCAGGTAACTGTAACTTCGACACAAATTATGACAGGTAACAGTAACTTCGCTAATAATTATGACAAGTAACTGTAATTTCGATACAAACTATGACAGGTAACTGTAACTTCGATACTAATTATTACAAGGAACTGTTTTTCGATACAAATTATGACAGGTAAATGTAACTTCGTTACTAATTATGACAAGTATCTGTAATTTCGGTACCAATTATGGCAGGTAAATGTAACTTCGATACAAATTATGGCAGGTAACTGTAACTTCGATACAAATTATGACAGGTAACAGTAACTTCGCTACTAATTATGACAAGTTACTGTAATTTCGATACAATCTATGACAGGTAACTGTAACTTCGTTACTAATTATGACAAGTAACTGTAATTTCGATACAAATTATGGCATGTAACAGTAACTTCGATACTAATTATGACAGGTAACTGTAACTTCGATACTAATTATGACAAGGAACTGTTATTTCGATACAAATTATGACAGGTAACAGTAACTTCGTGACTAATTATGGCAAGTGACTGTGATTTCGATACAAATAATGGCAGGTTACAGTAACTTCGATACTAATTATGACAGGTAACTGTAACTTCTATACTAATTATGACAGGTAACTGTACCTTCGTTACTAATTATGACAAGTAACTGTTATTTCGATACAAATGATGGCAGGTAACACTAACTTCGATACTAATTATGACAGGTAACAGTAACTTCGATACTAATTATAACAAGTAACTGTAACTGCGATACTAATTAAGACAGGTAATGGTAACTTCGTTAATAATTATGACAAGTAACTGTAATTTCGATATAAATAATGGCAGGTAACTGTAACTACGATACTAATTATGACAGGTAACTGTAACTTCGATACTAATTATGACAAGGAACTGTTATTTCGATACAAATTATAGCAGGTAACTGTAACTTTGTTACTAATTATGACAAGTAACTGTAATTTCGGTACAAATTATGGCAGGTAACTGTAACCTCGATACAAATTATGACAAGGAACTGTAATTTCGATACAAATAATAGCAGGTATCAGTAACTTCGATACAAATTATGACAGGTAACTGTAACTTTGATATTAATTATGACAAGTAACTGTAATTTCGATACAAATTATGGCAGGTAACTGTAATTTCGATACAAACTATGACAGGTAAATGTAACTTCGTTACTAATTATGACAAGTAACTGTATTTTCGATACAAATTAAGGCAGGTAACAGTAACTTCGATACTAATTATGACAGGTAACTGTAACTTCGATACTAATTATGACAAGGAACTGTAATTTCGATACAAATTATGACAGGTAACAGTAACTTCGTTACTCATTATGGCAAGTGACTGTAATTTCGATACAAATTATGGCAGGTTACAGTACCTTCGATACTAATTATGACAGGCAACTGTAACTTCTATACTAATTATGACAGGTAACTGTACCTTCGTTACTAATTATGTCAAGTAACTGTAATATCGATAGAAATTATGGCAGGTAACTGTAACTTCGATACTAATTATGACAGGTAACAGTAACTTCGATACTAATTATAACAAGTAACTGTAACTGCGATACTAATTAAGACAGGTAACGGTAACTTCGTTACTAATTATGACAAGTAACTGTAATTTCGATACAAATAATGGCAGGTAACTGTAACTACGATACTTATTATGACAGGTAACTGTAACTTCGATACTAATTATGAAAAGGAACTGTTATTTCGATACAAATTATGGCAGGTAACTGTAACTTTGTTACTAATTATGACAAGTAACTGTAATTTCGGTACAAATTATGGCAGGTAACTGTAACTTCGATACATATTATGACAAGGAACTGTAATTTCGATACAAATAATAGCAGGTATCAGTAACTTCGATACAAATTATGACAGGTAACTGTAACTTTGATATTAATTATGACAAGTAACTGTAATTTCGATACAAATTATGGCAGGTAACTGTAACTTCGATACTAATTATGACAGGTTACATTAACTTCGCTACTAATTATGACCAGTAACAGTTACTTCGATACTAATCATGACAAGTAACTATAACATCGAAACTAATTATGACAGGTAACTGTAAGATCGTTACCAATTATGACAAGTATCTGTAATTTCGGTAAAAATTATGGCAGGTAACTCTAACTTCGAAACAAATTATGACAGGTAACTGTAACTTCGTTACTAATTATGACAAGTAACTGTATCTTCGATACTAATTATGACAAGGAACTGTTATTTCGAAACAATTTATGGCAGGTAATTGTAACTTCGTTACTAATTATGACAAGTAACTGTAATTTCGGTACAAATTATGGCAGGTAACTGTTACTTCGATACAAATTATGACAAGGAACTGTAATTTCGATACAAATAATGGCAGGTAACTGAACTTCGATACCAATTATGACAGGTATCAGTAACTTCGATACTAATTATGACAGGTAACTGTAACTTCGCTACTAATTATGACAAGTAACTGTAATTTCGACACAAACTATGACAGGTAACTGTAACTTCGATACTAATTATGACAAGTATCTGTAATTTCGGTACAAATTATGACAGGTAACTGTAACTTCGATACTAATTATGACAAGGAATTGTTATTTCGAAACAAATTATGGCAGGTAACTGTAACTTCGTTACTAATTATGACAAGTAACTGTAATTTCGGTACAAATTATGGAAGGTAAATGTAACTTCGATACAAATTATGACAAGGAACTGTAATTTCGATACAAATAATGGCAGGTAACTGTAATTTCGATACTAATTATGACAGGTAACAGTAACTTCGATACTAATTATGACAGGTAACTGTAACTTCGCTACTAATTATGACAAGTAACTGTAATTTCGATACAAACTATGACAGGTAACTGTAACTTCGATACAAATTATGACAAGTATCTGTAATTTCGGTACAAATTATGACAGGTAACTGTAACTTCGATACTAATTATGACAAGGAACTGTTATTTCGATACAAATTATGACAGGTAACTGTATCTTCGTTACTAATTATGACAAGTATCTGTAATTTCGGTACAAATTATGGCAGGTAACTGTAACTTCGACACAAATTATGACAGGTAACAGTAACTTCGCTACTAATTATGACAAGTAACTGTAATTTCGATACAAACTATGACAGGTAACTGTAACTTCGATACTAATTATGACAAGGAACTGTTTTTCGATACAAATTTTGACAGGTAAATGTAACTTCGTTACTAATTATGACAAGTATCTGTAATTTCGGTGCCAATTATGGCAGGTAACTGTAACTTCGATACAAATTATGGCAGGTAACAATAACTTCGATACAAATTATGACAGGTAACAGTAACTTCGCTACTAATTATGACAAGTAACTGTAATTTCGATACAAACTATGACAGGTAACTGTAACTTCGTTACTAATTATGACAAGTAACTGTAATTTCGACACAAATTATGGCAGGTAACAGTAACTTCGATACTAATTATGACAGATAACTGTAACTTCGATACTAATTATGACAAGGAACTGTTATTTCGATACAAATTATGACAGGTAACAGTAACTTCGTGACTAATTATGGCAAGTGACTGTGATTTTGATACAAATAATGGCAGGTTACAGTAACCTTCGATACTAATTATGACAGGTAACTGTAACTTCTATACTAATTATGACAGGTAACTGTACCTTCGTTACTAATTATGACAAGTAACTGTAATTTCGATACAAATAATGGCAGGTAACTGTAACTACGATACTAATTATGACAGGTAACTGTAACTTCGATACTAATTATGACAAGGAACTGTTATTTCGATACAAATTATGGCAGGTAACTGTAACTTTGTTACTAATTATGACAAGTAACTGTAATTTCGGTACAAATTATGGCAGGTAACTGTAACTTCGATACAAATTATGACAAGGAACTGTAATTTCGATACAAATAATAGCAGGTATCAGTAACTTCGATACAAATTATGACAGGTAACTGTAACTTCAATACTAATTAGGACAGGTAACTGTAACTTCGATACTAATCATGACAAGTAACTATAACATCGAAACAAATTATGACAGGTAACTGTAACTTCGTTAATAATTATGACAAGTATCAGTAATTTCGGTACAAATTATGACAGGGAACTGTTATTTCCATACAAATTATGACAGGTAACTGTAACTTCGTTACTAATTATGACATGTATCTGTAATTTCGGTACCAATTATGGCAGGTAACTGTAACTTCGATACAAATTATGACAGGTAACAGTAACTTCGCTACTAATTATGACAAGTAAATGTAATTTCGATACAAACTATGACAGGTAACTGTAACTTCGTTACTAATTATGACAAGTAACTGTATTTTCGATACAAATTATGGCAGGTAACAGTAACTTCGATACTAATTATGACAGGTTACTGTAACTTCGATACTAATTATAACAAGGAACTGGAATTTCGATACAAATTATGACAGGTAACAGTAACTTCCTTACTTATTATGGCAAGTGACTGTAATTTCGATACAAATTATGGCAGGTTACAGTAACTTCGATACTAATTATGACAGGCAACTGTAACTTCTATACTAATTATGACAGGTAACTGTACCTTCGTTACTAATTATGACAAGTTACTGTACTTTCGATACAAATGATGGCAGGTAACTGTAACTTCGATACTAATTATGACAAGGAACTGTAATTTCGAAACAAATAATGGCAGGTAACTGTAACTTCGATACTAATTATGACAGGTAACAGTAAATTCGATACTAATATGACAGGTAACTGTATCTTCGTTACTAATTATGACAAGTATCTGTAATTTCGGTACAAATTATGGCAGGTAACTGTAACTTCGACACAAATTATGACAGGTAACAGTAACTTCGCTACTAATTATGACAAGTAACTGTAATTTCGATACAAACTATGACAGGTAACTGTAACTTCGATAGTAATTATGACAAGGAACTGTTTTTCGATAAAAATTATGACAGGTAAATGTAACTTCGTTACTAATTATGACAAGTATCTGTAATTTCGGTACCAATTATGGCAGGTAACTGTAACTTCAATACAAATTATGACAGGTAACAGTAACATCGCTACTAATTATGACAAGTAACTGTAATTTGGATACAAACTATGACAGGTAACTGTAACTTCGTTACTAATTATGACAAGTAACTGTAATTTCGATACAAATTATGGCAGGTAACAGTAACTTCGATACTAATTATGACAGGTAACTGTAACTTCGATACTAATTATGACAAGGAACTGTTATTACGATACAAATTATGACAGGTAACAGTAACTTCGTGACTAATTATGACAAGTGACTGTGATTTCGATACAAATAATGGCTGGTTACAGTAACTTCGATACTAATTATGACAGGTAACTGTAACTTCTATACTAATTATGACAGGTAACTGTACCTTCGTTACTAATTATGACAAGTAACTGTTATTTCGATACAAATGATGGCAGGTAACACTAACTTCGATACTAATTATGACAGGTAACAGTAACTTCGATACTAATTATAACAAGTAACTGTAACTGCGATACTAATTAAGACAGGTAACGGTAACTTCGTTACTAATTATGACAAGTAACTGTAATTTCGATACAAATAATGGCAGGTAACTGTAACTACGATACTAATTATGACAGGTAACTGTAACTTCGATACTAATTATGACAAGGAACTGTTATTTCGATACAAATTATGGCAGGTAACTGTAACTTTGTTACTAATTATGACAAGTAACTGTAATTTCGGTACAAATTATGGCAGGTAACTGTAACTTCGATACAAATTATGACAAGGAACTGTAATTTCGATACAAATAATAGCAGGTATCAGTAACTTCGATACTAATTATGACAGGTAACTGTAACTTCGATACTAATTATGACAAGGAACTGTTATTTCGATACAAATTATGACAGGTAACAGTAACTTCGTGAATAATTATGGCAAGTGACTGTGATTTCGATACAAATAATGGCAGGTTACAGTAACGTCGATACTAATTATGACAGGTAACTGTAATTTCTATACTAATTATGACAGGTAACTGTACCTTCGTTACTAATTATGACAAGTAACTATTATTTCGATACAAATGATGGCAGGTAACACTAACTTCGATACTAATTATGACAGGTAACAGTAACTTCGATACTAATTATAAGAAGTAACTGTAACTGCGATACTAATTAAGACAGGTAACGGTAACTTCGTTACTAATTATGACAATTAACTGTAATTTCGATATAAATAATGGCAGGTAACTGTAACTACGATACTAATTATGACAGGTAACAGTAACTTCGATACTAATTATATCAAGTAACTGTAACTGCGATACTAATTAAGACAGGTAACGGTAACTTCGTTACTAATTATGACAAGTAACTGTAATTTCGATTCAAATTATGGCAGGTAACTGTAATTTCGATACAAACTATGACAGGTAAATGTAACTTCGTTACTAATTATGACAAGTAACTGTATTTTCGATACAAATTAAGGCAGGTAACAGTAACTTCGATAGTAATTATGACAGGTAACTGTAACTTCGATACTAATTATGACAAGGAACTGTAATTTCGATACAAATTATGACAGGTAACAGTAACTTCGCTACTAATTATGGCAAGTGACTGTAATTTCGTTACAAATTATGGCAGGTTACAGTACATTCGATACTAATTATGACAGGCAACTGTAACTTCTATACTAATTATGACAGGTAACTGTACCTTCGTTACTAATTATGACAGGTAACAGTAACTTCGATACTAATTATATCAAGTAACTGCAACTGCGATACTAATTAAGACAGGTAACGGTAACTTCGTTACTAATTATGACAAGTAACTGTAATTTCGATACAAATAATGGCAGGTAACTGTAACTACGATACTTATTATGACAGGTAACTGTAACTTCGATACTAATTATGAAAAGGAACTGTTATTTCGATACAAATTATGGCAGGTAACTGTAACTTTGTTACTAATTATGACAAGTAACTGTAATTTCGGTACAAATTATGGCAGGTAACTGTAACTTCGATACAAATTATGACAAGGAACAGTAATTTCGATACAAATAATAGCAGGTATCAGTAACTTCGATACAAATTATGACAGGTAACTGTAACTTTGATATTAACTATGACAAGTAACTGTAATTTCGATACAAATTATGGCAGGTAACTGTAACTTCGATACTTATTATGACAGGTTACATTAACCTCGCTACTAATTATGAGCAGTAACAGTTACTTCGATACTAATCATGACAAGTAACTATAACATCGAAACTAATTATGACAGGTAACTGTAAGATCGTTACCAATTATGACAAGTATCTGTAATTTCGGTAAAAATTATGGCAGGTTACTCTAACTTCGAAACAAATTATGACAGGTAACTGTAACTTCGTTACTAATTATGACAAGTAACTGTATCTTCGATACTAATTATGACAAGGAACTGTTATTTCGATACAATTTATGGCAGGTAACTGTAACTTCGTTACTAATTATGACAAGTAACTGTAATTTCGGTACAAATTATGGCAGGAAACTGTAACTTCGATACAAATTATGACAAGGAACTGTAATTTCGATACAAATAATGGCAGGTAACTGTAACTTCGATACCAATTATGACAGGTATCATTAACTTCGATACTAATTATGACAGGTAACTGTAACTTCGCTACTAATTATGACAAGTAACTGTAATTTCGATAGAAACTATGACAGGTAACTGTAACTTCGATACTAATTATGACAAGTATCTGTAATTTCGGTACAAATTATGACAGGTAACTGTAACTTCGATACTAATTATGACAAGGAACTGTTATTTCGAAACAAATTATGGCAGGTAACTGTAACTTCGTTACTAATTATGACAAGTAACTGTAATTTCGGTACAAATTATGGAAGGAAACTGTAACTTCGATACAAATTATGACAATGAACTGTAATTTCGATACAAATAATGGCAGGTAACTGTAATTTCGATACTAATTATGACATGTATCTGTAATTTCGGTACCAATTATGGCAGGTAACTGTAACTTCGATACAAATTATGACAGGTAACAGTAACTTCGCTACTAATTATGACAAGTAAATGTAATTTCGATACAAACTATGACAGGTAACTGTAACTTCGTTACTAATTATGACAAGTAACTGTATTTTCGATACAAATTATGGCAGGTAACAGTAACTTCGATACTAATTATGACAGGTAACTGTAACTTCGATACTAATTATGACAAGGAACTGGAATTTCGATACAAATTATGACAGGTAACAGTAACTTCCTTACTTATTATGGCAAGTGACTGTAATTTCGATACAAATTATGGCAGGTTACAGTAACTTCGATACTAATTATGACAGGCAACTGTAACTTCTATACTAATTATGACAGGTAACTGTACCTTCGTTACTAATTATGACAAGTTACTGTACTTTCGATACAAATGATGGCAGGTAACTGTAACTTCGATACTAATTATGACAAGGAACTGTAATTTCGAAACAAATAATGGCAGGTAACTGTAACTTCGATAATAATTATGACAGGTAACAGTAAATTCGATACTAATATGACAGGTAACTGTATCTTCGTTACTAATTATGACAAGTATCTGTAATTTCGGTACAAATTATGGCAGGTAACTGTAACTTCGACACAAATTATGACAGGTAACAGTAACTTCGCTACTAATTATGACAAGTAACTGTAATTTCGATACAAACTATGACAGGTAACTGTAACTTCGATACTAATTATGACAAGGAACTGTTTTTCGATACAAAATATGACAGGTAAATGTAACTTCGTTACTAATTATGACAAGTATCTGTAATTTCGGTACCAATTATGGCAGGTAACTGTAACTTCAATACAAATTATGACAGGTAACAGTAACTTCGCTACTAATTATGACAAGTAACTGTAATTTGGATACAAACTATGACAGGTAACTGTAACTTCGTTACTAATTATGACAAGTAACTGTAATTTCGATACAAATTATGGCAGGTAACAGTAACTTCGATACTAATTATGACAGGTAACTGTAACTTCGATACTAATTATGACAAGGAACTGTTATTACGATACAAATTATGACAGGTAACAGTAACTTCGTGACTAATTATGACAAGTGACTGTGATTTCGATACAAATAATGGCAGGTTACAGTAACTTTGATACTAATTATGACAGGTAACTGTAACTTCTATACTAATTATGACAGGTAACTGTACCTTCGTTACTAATTATGACAAGTAACTGTTATTTCGATACAAATGATGGCAGGTAACACTAACTTCGATACTAATTATGACAGGTAACAGTAACTTCGATACTAATTATAACAAGTAACTGTAACTGCGATACTAATTAAGACAGGTAACGGTAACTTCGTTACTAATTATGACAAGTAACTGTAATTTCGATACAAATAATGGCAGGTAACTGTAACTACGATACTAATTATGACAGGTAACTGTAACTTCGATACTAATTATGACAAGGAACTGTAATTTCGATACAAATTATGGCAGGTAACTGTAACTTTGTTACTAATTATGACAAGTAACTGTAATTTCGGTACAAATTATGGCAGGTAACTGTAACTTCGATACAAATTATGACAAGGAACTGTAATTTCGATAGAAACAATAGCAGGTATCAGTAACTTCGATACTAATTATGACAGGTAACTGTAACTTCGATACTAATTATGACAAGGAACTGTTATTTCGATACAAATTATGACAGGTAACAGTAACTTCGTGACTAATTATGGCAAGTGACTGTGATTTCGATACAAATAATGGCAGGTTACAGTAACTTCGATACTAATTATGACAGGTAACTGTAACTTCTATACTAATTATGACAGGTAACTGTACCTTCGTTACTAATTATGACAAGTAACTGTTATTTCGATACAAATGATGGCAGGTAACACTAACTTCGATACTAATTATGACAGGTAACAGTAACTTCGATACTAATTATAACAAGTAACTGTAACTGCGATACTAATTAAGACAGGTAACGGTAACTTCGTTACTAATTATGACAAGTAACTGTAATTTCGATATAAATAATGGCAGGTAACTGTAACTACGGTACTAATTATGACAGGTAACTGTAACTTCGATACTAATTATGACAAGGAACTGTTATTTCGATACAAATTATGGCAGGTAACTGTAACTTTGTTACTAATTATGACAAGTAATTGTAATTTCGGTACAAATTATGGCAGGTAACTGTAACCTCGATACAAATTATGACAAGGAACTGTAATTTCGATACAAATAATAGCAGGTATCAGTAACTTCGATACAAATTATGACAGGTAACTGTAACTTTGATATTAATTATGACAAGTAACTGTAATTTTGATACAAATTATGGCAGGTAACTGTAATTTCGATACAAACTATGACAGGTAAATGTAACTTCGTTACTAATTATGACAAGTAACTGTATTTTCGATACAAATTAAGGCAGGTAACAGTAACTTCGATACTAATTATGACAGGTAACTGTAACTTCGATACTAATTATGACAAGGAACTGTAATTTCGATACAAATTATGACAGGTAACAGTAACTTCGTTACTAATTATGGCAAGTGACTGTAATTTCGATACAAATTATGGCAGGTTACAGTACCTTCGATACTAATTATGACAGGCAACTGTAACTTCTATACTAATTATGACAGGTAACTGTACCTTCGTTACTAATTATGACAAGTAACTGTAATTTCGATACAAATTATGGCAGGTAACTGTAACTTCGATACTAATTATGACAGGTAACAGTAACTTCGATACTAATTATAACAAGTAACTGTAACTGCGATACTAATTAAGACAGGTAACGGTAACTTCGTTACTAATTATGACAAGTAACTGTAATTTCGATACAAATAATGGCAGGTAACTGTAACTACGATACTTATTATGACAGGTAACTGTAACTTCGATACTAATTATGAAAAGGAACTGTTATTTCGATACAAATTATGGCAGGTAACTGTAACTTTGTTACTAATTATGACAAGTAACTGTAATTTCGGTACAAATTATGGCAGGTAACTGTAACTTCGATACAAATTATGACAAGGAACTGTAATTTCGATACAAATAATAGCAGGTGTCAGTAACTTCGATACAAATTATGACAGGTAACTGTAACTTTGATATTAATTATGACAAGTAACTGTAATTTCGATACAAATTATGGCAGGTAACTGTAACTTCGATACTAATTATGACAGGTTACATTAACTTCGCTACTAATTATGACCAGTAACAGTTACTTCGATACTAATCATGACAAGTAACTATAACATCGAAACTAATTATGACAGGTAACTGTAAGATCGTTACCAATTATGACAAGTATCTGTAATTTCGGTAAAAATTATGGCAGGTAACTCTAACTTCGAAACAAATTATGACAGGTAACTGTAACTTCGTTACTAATTATGACAAGTAACTGTATCTTCGATACTAATTATGACAAGGAACTGTTATTTCGATACAATTTATGGCAGGTAACTGTAACTTCGTTACTAATTATGACAAGTAACTGTAATTTCGGTACAAATTATGGCAGGTAACTGTAACTTCGATACAAATTATGACAAGGAACTGTAATTTCGATACAAATAATGGCAGGTAACTGTAACTTCGATACCAATTATGACAGGTATCAGTAACTTCGATACTAATTATGACAGGTAACTGTAACTTCGCTACTAATTATGACAAGTAACTGTAATTTCGATACAAACTATGACAGGTAACTGTAACTTCGATACTAATTATGACAAGTATCTGTAATTTCGGTACAAATTATGACAGGTAACTGTAACTTCGATACTAATTATGACAAGGAACTGTTATTTCGAAACAAATTATGGCAGGTAACTGTAACTTCGTTACTAATTATGACAAGTAACTGTAATTTCGGTACAAATTATGGAAGGTAACTGTAACTTCGATACAAATTATGACAAGGAACTGTAATTTCGATACAAATAATGGCAGGTAACTGTAATTTCGATACTAATTATGACAGGTAACAGTAACTTCGATACTAATTATGACAGGTAACTGTAACTTCGCTACTAATTATGACAAGTAACTGTAATTTCGATACAAACTATGACAGGTAACTGTAACTTCGATACAAATTATGACAAGTATCTGTAATTTCGGTACAAATTATGACAGGTAACTGTAACTTCGATACTAATTATGACAAGGAACTGTTATTTCGATACAAATTATGACAGGTAACTGTATCTTCGTTACTAATTATGACAAGTATCTGTAATTTCGGTACAAATTATGGCAGGTAACTGTAACTTCGACACAAATTATGACAGGTAACAGTAACTTCGCTACTAATTATGACAAGTAACTGTAATTTCGATACAAACTATGACAGGTAACTGTAACTTCGATACTAATTATGACAAGGAACTGTTTTTCGATACAAATTTTGACAGGTAAATGTAACTTCGTTACTAATTATGACAAGTATCTGTAATTTCGGTACCAATTATGGCAGGTAACTGTAACTTCGATACAAATTATGGCAGGTAACAATAACTTCGATACAAATTATGACAGGTAACAGTAACTTCGCTACTAATTATGACAAGTAACTGTAATTTCGATACAAACTATGACAGGTAACTGTAACTTCGTTACTAATTATGACAAGTAACTGTAATTTCGACACAAATTATGGCAGGTAACAGTTACTTCGATACTAATTATGACAGGTAACTGTAACTTCGATACTAATTATGACAAGGAACTGTTATTTCGATACAAATTATGACAGGTAACAGTAACTTCGTGACTAATTATGGCAGGTGACTGTGATTTCGATACAAATAATGGCAGGTTACAGTAACTTCGATACTAATTATGACAGGTAACTGTAACTTCTATACTAATTATGACAGGTAACTGTACCTTCGTTACTAATTATGACAAGTAACTGTAATTTCGATACTAATAATGGCAGGTAACTGTAACTTCGATACTAATTATGACAGGTAACAGTAACTTCGATAGTAATTATAACAAGTAACTGTAACTTCGATACTTATTATGACAGGTAACAGTAACTTCGATACTAATTATGACAGGTAACTGTAACTTCGATACTTATTATGACAGGTAACAGTAACTTCGATACTAATTATGACAGGTAACTGTAACTTCAATACTAATTATGACAGGTAACTGTAACTTCGATACATATTATGAGAGGTAACTGTAACTTCGATATTAATTATGACAAGTAACTGTAATTTCGATACAAATTATGGCAGGTAACTGTAACTTCGATACTAATTATGACAGGTTACATTAATTTCGATACTATTTATGACAAGTAACAGTTACTTCGATACTAATTATGACAAGTAACTATAACATCGAAACTAATTATGACAGGTAACTGTAACATCGTTACCAATTATGACAAGTATCTGTAATTCGGTACAAATTATGGCAGGTAACTGTAACTTCGATACAAATTATGACAGGTAACTGTAACTTCGTTACTAATTATGACAAGTAACTGTAATTTCGATACAAATAAGGGAAGGTAACTGTAACTTCGATACTAATTATGACAGGTAACTGTAACTTCGATACTAATTATGAAAAGGAACTGTTATTTCGATACAAATTATGGCAGCTAACTGTAACTTCGTAACTAATTATGACATGTAACTGTAATTTCGGTACAAATTAGGGCAGGTAACTGTAACTTCGATACGAATTATGACAAGGAACTGTAATTTCGAAACAAATAATGGCAGGTAACTGTAACTTCGATACTAATTATGACAGGTAACAGTAAATTCGATACTAATATGACAGGTAACTGTAACTTCGCTACTAATTATGAGAAGTAACTGTAATTTCGATACAAACTATGACAGGTAACTGTAACTTCGATACTAATTATGACAAGTATCTTTAATTTCGGTACAAATTATGACAGGTAACTGTAACTTCGATACTAATTATGACAAGGAACTGGAATTTCGATACAAATTATGACAGGTAACAGTAACTTCCTTACTTATTATGGCAAGTGACTGTAATTTCGATACAAATTATGGCAGGTTACAGTAACTTCGATACTAATTATGACAGGCAACTGTAACTTCTATACTAATTATGACAGGTAACTGTACCTTCGTTACTAATTATGACAAGTTACTGTACTTTCGATACAAATGATGGCAGGTAACTGTAACTTCGATACTAATTATGACAAGGAACTGTAATTTCGAAACAAATAATGGCAGGTAACTGTAACTTCGATACTAATTATGACAGGTAACAGTAAATTCGATACTAATATGACAGGTAACTGTATCTTCGTTACTAATTATGACAAGTATCTGTAATTTCGGTACAAATTATGGCAGGTAAATGTAACTTCGACACAAATTACGACAGGTAACAGTAACTTCGCTACTAATTATGACAAGTAACTGTAATTTCGATACAAACTATGACAGGTAACTGTAACTTCGTTACTAATTATGACAAGTATCTGTAATTTCGGTACCAATTATGGCAGGTAACTGTAACTTCGATACAAATTATGGCAGGTAACTGTAACTTCGATACAAATTATGACAGGTAACAGTAACTTCGCTACTAATTATGACAAGTAACTGTAATTTGGATACAAACTATGACAGGTAACTGTAACTTCATTACTAATTATGACAAGTAACTGTAATTTCGATACAAATTATGGCAGGTAACAGTAACTTCGATACTAATTATGACAGGTAACTGTAACTTCGATACTAATTATGACAAGGAACTGTTATTACGATACAAATTATGACAGGTAACAGTAACTTCGTGACTAATTATGACAAGTGACTGTGATTTCGATACAAATAATGGCAGGTTAAAGTAACTTCGATACTAATTATGACAGGTAACTGTAACTTCTATACTAATTATGACAGGTAACTGTACCTTCGTTACTAATTATGACAAGTAACTGTTATTTCGATACAAATGATGGCAGGTAACACTACCTTCGATACTAATTATGACAGGTAACAGTAACTTCGATACTAATTATAACAAGTAACTGTAACTGCGATACTAATTAAGACAGGTAACGGTAACTTCGATACTAATTATGACAAGGAACTGTTATTTCGATACAAATTATGGCAGGTAACTGTAACTTTGTTACTAATTATGACAAGTAACTGTAATTTCGGTACAAATTATGGCAGGTAACTGTAACTTCGATACAAATTATGACAAGGAACTGTAATTTCGATACAAATAATAGCAGGTATCAGTAACTTCGATACAAATTATGACAGGTAACTGTAACTTTGATATTAATTATGACAAGTAACTGTAATTTCGATACTTATTATGACAGGTAACAGTAACTTCGATACTAATTATGACAGGTAACTGTAACTTCAATACTAATTATGACAGGTAACTGTAACTTCGATACAAATTATGAGAGGTAACTGTAACTTCGATATTTATTATGACAAGTAACTGTAATTTCGATACAAATTATGGCAGGTAACTGTAACTTCGATACTAATTATGACAGGTTACATTAACTTCGATACTATTTATGACAAGTAACAGTTACTTCGATACTAATTATGACAAGTAACTATAACATCGAAACTAATTATGACAGGTAACTGTAACATCGTTACCAATTATGACAAGTATCTGTAATTTCGGTACAAATTATGGCAGGTAACTGTAACTTCGATACAAATTATGACAGGTAACTGTAACTTCGTTACTAATTATGACAAGTAACTGTAATTTCGATACAAATAAGGGCAGGTAACTGTAACTTAGATACTAATTATGACTGGTTACTGTAACTTCGATACTAATTATGACAAGGAACTGTTATTTCGATACAAATTATGGCAGGTAAGTGTAACTTCGTAACTAATTATGACATGTAACTGTAATTTCGGTACAAATTATGGCAGGTAACTGTAACTTCGATACAAATTATGACAAGGAACTGTAATTTCGAAACAAATAATGGCAGGTAACTGTAACTTCGATACTAATTATGACAGGTAACAGTAAATTCGATACTAATATGACAGGTAACTGTAACTTCGCTACTAATTATGACAAGGAACTGTTATTTCGAAATAAATTATGACAGGTAACTGTAATTTCGTTAATAATTATGACAAGTATCAGTAATTTCGGTACAAATTATGACAAGGAACTGTTATTTCGATACAAATTATGACAGGTAACTGTATCTTCGTTACTAATTATGACAAGTATCTGTAATTTCGGTAAAAATTATGGCAGGTAACTGTAACTTCGACACAAATTATGACAAGTAACAGTAACTTCGCTACTAATTATGACAAGTAACTGTAATTTCGATACAAACTATGACAGGTAACTGTAACTTCGATACTAATTATGACAAGGAACTGTTTTTCGATACAAATTATGATAGGTAAATGTAACTTCGTTACTAATTATGACAAGTAGCTGTAATTTCGGTACCAATTATGGCAGGTAACTGTAACTTCGATACAAATTATGGCAGGTAACTGTAACTTCGATACAAATTATGACAGGTAACAGTAACTTCGCTACTAATTATGACAAGGAACTGTTATTTCGATACAAATGATGGCAGGTAACACTAACTTCGATACTAATTATGACAGGTAACTGTAACTTCGATACTAATTATGACAAGGAACTGTTATTTCGATACAAATTATGACAGGTAACAGTAACTTCGTGACTAATTATGGCAAGCGACTGTGATTTCGATACAAATAATGGCAGGTTACAGTAACTTCGATACTAATTATGACAGGTAACTGTAACTTCTATACTAATTATGACAGGTAACTGTACCTTCGTTACTAATTATGACAAGTAACTGTTATTTCGATACAAATGATGGCAGGTAACACTAACTTCGATACTAATTATGACAGGTAACAGTAACTTCGATACTAATTATAACAAGTAACTGTAACTTCTATAATAATTATGACAGGTAACTGTACCTTCGTTACTAATTATGCCAAGTAACTGTAATTTCGATACAAATAATGGCAGGTAACTGTAACTACGATACTAATTATGACAGGTAACTGTAACTTCGATACTAATTATGACAAGGAACTGTTATTTCGATACAAATTATGGCAGGTAACTGTAACTTTGTTACTAATTATGACAAGTAACTGTAATTTCGGTACAAATTATGGCAGGTAACTGTAACTTCGATACAAATTATGACAAGGAACTGTAATTTCGATACCAATAATAGCAGGTATCAGTAACTTCGATACAAATTATGACAGGTAACTGTAACTTTGATATTAATTATGACAAGTAACTGTAATTTCGATACAAATTATGGCAGGTAACTGAAACTTCGATACAAATTATGACAGGTAACTGTAACTTCGATATTAATTAAGACAAGTAACTGTAATTTCGATACAAATTATGGCAGGTAATTGTAACTTCGATACTAATTATGACAGGTAACAGTAACTTCGATAGTAATTATGACAAGTAACTGTAACTTCGATACTTATTATGACAGGTAACAGTAACTTCGATACTAATTATGACAGGTAACTGTAACTTCGATACTTATTATGACAGGTAACAGTAACTTCGATACTAATTATGACAGGTAACTGTAACTTCAATACTAATTATGACAAGTATCAGTAATTTCGGTACAAATTATGACAGGTAACTGTAACTTCGATACTAATTATGACAAGGAACTGTTATTTCGAAACAAATTATGACAGGTAACTGTAACTTCGTTAATAATTATGACAAGTATAAGTAATTTCGGTACAAATTATGACAAGGAACTGTTATTTCGATACAAATTATGACAGGTAACTGTAACTTCGTTACTAATTATGACATGTATCTGTAATTTCGGTGCCAATTATGGCAGGTAACTGTAACTTCGATACAAATTATGACAGGTAACAGTAACTTCGCTACTAATTATGACAAGTAAATGTAATTTCGATACAAACTATGACAGGTAACTGTAACTTCGTTACTAATTATGACAAGTAACTGTATTTTCGATACAAATTATGGCAGGTAACAGTAACTTCGATACTAATTATGACAGGTAACTGTAACTTCGATACTAATTATGACAAGGAACTGGAATTTCGATACAAATTATGACAGGTAACAGTAACTTCCTTACTTATTATGGCAAGTGACTGTAATTTCGATACAAATTATGGCAGGTTACAGTAACTTCGATACTAATTATGACAGGCAACTGTAACTTCTATACTAATTATGACAGGTAACTGTACCTTCGTTACTAATTATGACAAGTTACTGTACTTTCGATACAAATGATGGCAGGTAACTGTAACTTCGATACTAATTATGACAAGGAACTGTAATTTCGAAACAAATAATGGCAGGTAACTGTAACTTCGATACTAATTATGACAGGTAACAGTAAATTCGATACTAATATGACAGGTAACTGTATCTTCGTTACTAATTATGACAAGTATCTGTAATTTCGGTACAAATTATGGCAGGTAACTGTAACTTCGACACAAATTATGACAGGTAACAGTAACTTCGCTACTAATTATGACAAGTAACTGTAATTTCGATACAAACTATGACAGGTAACTGTAACTTCGATACTAATTATGACAAGGAACTGTTTTTCGATACAAATTATGACAGGTAAATGTAACTTCGTTACTAATTATGACAAGTATCTGTAATTTCGGTACCAATTATGGCAGGTAACTGTAACTTCGATACAAATTATGGCAGGTAACTGTAACTTCGATACAAATTATGACAGGTAACAGTAACTTCGCTACTAATTATGACAAGTAACTGTAATTTGGATACAAACTATGACAGGTAACTGTAACTTCGTTACTAATTATGACAAGTAACTGTAATTTCGATACAAATTATGGCAGGTAACAGTAACTTCGATACTAATTATGACAGGTAACTGTAACTTCGATACTAATTATGACAAGGAACTGTTATTACGATACAAATTATGACAGGTAACAGTAACTTCGTGACTAATTATGACAAGTGACTGTGATTTCGATACAAATAATGGCAGGTTACAGTAACTTCGATACTAATTATGACAGGTAACTGTAACTTCTATACTAATTATGACAGGTAACTGTACCTTCGTTACTAATTATGACAAGTAACTGTTATTTCGATACAAATGATGGCAGGTAACACTACCTTCGATACTAATTATGACTGGTAACAGTAACTTCGATACTAATTATAACAAGTAACTGTAACTGCGATACTAATTAAGACAGGTAACGGTAACTTCGTTACTAATTATGACAAGTAACTGTAATTTCTATACAAATAATGGCAGGTAACTGTAACTACGATACTAATTATGACAGGTAACTTTAACTTCGATACTAATTATGACAAGGAACTGTTATTTCGATACAAATTATGGCAGGTAACTGTAACTTTGTTACTAATTATGACAAGTAACTGTAATTTCGGTACAAATTATGGCAGGTAACTGTAACTTCGATACAAATTATGACAAGGAACTGTAATTTCGATACAAATAATAGCAGGTATCAGTAACTTCGATACAAATTATGACAGGTAACTGTAACTTTGATATTAATTATGACAAGTAACTGTAATTTCGATACTTATTATGACAGGTAACAGTAACTTCGATACTAATTATGACAGGTAACTGTAACTTCGATACAATTTATGAGAGGTAACTGTAATTTCGATATTAATTATGACAAGTAACTGTAATTTCGATACAAATTATGGCAGGTAACTGTAACTTCTATACTAATTATGACAGGTTACATTAACTTCGATACTATTTATGACAAGTAACAGTTACTTCGATACTAATTATGACAAGTAACTATAACATCGAAACTAATTATGACAGGTAACTGTAACATCGTTACCAATTATGACAAGTATCTGTAATTTCGGTACAAATTATGGCAGGTAACTGTAACTTCGATACAAATTATGACAGGTAACTGTAACATCGTTACTAATTATGACAAGTAACTGTAATTTCGATACAAATAAGGGCAGGTAACTGTAACTTAGATACTAATTATGACTGGTAACTGTAACTTCGATACTAATTATGACAAGGAACTGTTATTTCGATACAAATTATGGCAGGTAAGTGTAACTTCGTAACTAATTATGACATGAAACTGTAATTTCGGTACAAATTATGGCAGGTAACTGTAACTTCGATACAAATTATGACAAGGAACTGTAATTTCGAAACAAATAATGGCAGGTAACTGTAACTTCGATACTAATTATGACAGATAACAGTAAATTCGATACTAATATGACAGGTAACTGTAACTTCGCTACTAATTATGAGAAGTAACTGTAATTTCGATACAAACTATGAGAGGTAACTGTAACTTCGATACTAATTATGACAAGTATCTGTAATTTCGGTACAAATTATGACAGGTAACTGTAACTTCGATACTAATTATGACAAGGAACTGTAATTTCGATACAAATCATGGCAGGTAACAGTAACTTCGATACTAATTATGACAGGTAACTGTAACTTCGATACTAATTATGACAAGGAACTGTTATTTCGATACAAATTATGACAGGTAACTGTATCTTCGTTACTAATTATGACAAGTATCTGTAATTTCGGTAAAAATTATGGCAGGTAACTGTAACTTCGACACAAATTATGACAAGTAACAGTAACTTCGCTACTAATTATGACAAGTAACTGTAATTTCGATACAAACTATGACAGGTAACTGTAACTTCGATACTAATTATGACAAGGAACTGTTTTTCGATACAAATTATGACAGGTAAATGTAACTTCGTTACTAATTATGACAAGTATCTGTAATTTCGGTACCAATTATGGCAGGTAACTGTAACTTCGATACAAATTATGGCAGGTAACTGTAACTTCGATACAAATTATGACAGGTAACAGTAACTTCGCTACTAATTATGACAAGTAACTGTAATTTCGATACAAACTATGACAGGTAACTGTAACTTCGTTACTAATTATGACAAGTAACTGTAATTTCGATACAAATCATGGCAGGTAACAGTAACTTCGATACTAATTATGACAGGTAACTGTAACTTCGATACTAATTATGACAAGGAACTGTTATTTCGATACAAATTATGACAGGTAACAGTAACTTCGTGACTAATTATGGCAAGTGACTGTGATTTCGATACAAATAATGGCAGGTTACAGTAACTTCGATACTAATTATGACAGGTAACTGTAACTTCTATACTAATTATGACAGGTAACTGTACCTTCGTTACTAATTATGACAAGTAACTGTTATTTCGATACAAATCATGGCAGGTAACACTAACTTCGATACTAATTATGACAGGTAACAGTAACTTCGATACTAATTATAACAAGTAACTGTAACTGCGATACTAATTAAGACAGGTAACGGTAACTTCGTTACTAATTATGACAAGTAACTGTAATTTCGATACATATAATGGCAGGTAACTGTAACTACGATACTAATTATGACAGGTAACTGTAACTCCGATACTAATTATGACAAGGAACTGTTATTTCGATACAAATTATGGCAGGTAACTGTAACTTTGTTACTAATTATGACAAGTAACTGTAATTTCGGTACAAATTATGGCAGGTAACTATTACTTCGATACAAATTATGACAAGGAACTGTAATTTCGATACAAATAATAGCAGGTATCAGTAACTTCGATACAAATTATGACAGGTAACTGTAACTTTGATATTAATTATGACAAGTAACTGTAATTTCGATACAAATTATGGCAGGTAACTGTAACTTCGATACAAATTATGACAGGTAACTGTATCTTCGATTATAATTATGACAAGTAACTGTAATTTCGATACAAATTATGGCAGGTAATTGTAACTTCGATACTAATTATGACAGGTAACAGTAACTTCGATAGTAATTATGACATGTAACTGTAACTTCGATACTTATTATGACAGGTAACAGTAACTTCGATACTAATTATGACAGGTAACTGTAACTTCGATACTTAATATGACAGGTAACAGTAACTTCGATACTAATTATGACAGGTAACTGTAACTTCAATACTAATTATGACAGGTAACTGTAACTTCGATACAAATTATGAGAGGTAACTGTAACTTCGATATTAATTATGACAAGTAACTGTAATTTCGATACAAATTATGGCAGGTAACTGTAACTTCGATACTAATTATGACAGGTTACATTAACTTCAATACTATTTATGACAAGTAACAGTTACTTCGATACTAATTATGACAAGTAACTATAACATCGAAACTAATTATGACAGGTAACTGTAACATCGTTACCAATTATGACAAGTATCTGTAATTTCGGTACAAATTATGGCAGGTAACTGTAACTTCGATACAAATTATGACAGGTAACTGTAATTTCGTTACTAATTATGACAAGTAACTGTAATTTCGATACAAATAAGGGCAGGTAACTGTAACTTCGATACTAATTATGACAGGTAACTGTAACTTCGATACTAATTATGACAAGGGACTGTTATTTCGATACAAATTATGGCAGGTAACTGTAACTTCGTAACTAATTATGACATGTAACTGTAAATTCGGTACAAATTATGGCAGGTAACTGTAACTTCGATACAAATTATGACAAGGAACTGTAATTTCGAAACAAATAATGGCAGGTAACTGTAACTTCGATACTAATTATGACAGGTAACAGTAAATTCGATACTAATATGACAGGTAACTGTAACTTCGCTACTAATTATGAGAAGTAACTGTAATTTCGATACAAACTATGACAGGTAACTGTAACTTCAATACTAATTATGACAAGTATCTGTAATTTCGGTACAAATTATGACAGGTAACTGTAACTTCGATACTAATTATGACAAGGAACTGTTATTTCGAAACAAATTATGACAGGTAACTGTAACTTCGTTAATAATTATGACAAGTATCAGTAATTTCGGTACAAATTATGACAAGGAACTGTTATTTCGATACAAATTATGACAGGTAACTGTATCTTCGTTACTAATTATGACAGGTATCTGTAATTTCGGTACAAATTATGGCAGGTAACTGTAACTTCGACACAAATTATGACAGGTAA
The DNA here is from genome assembly GCA_946902985.2 of Meconema thalassinum. NCBI lineage: Eukaryota > Metazoa > Arthropoda > Insecta > Orthoptera > Tettigoniidae > Meconema > Meconema thalassinum. Next base: position 1,173,672,273 of record OX336388.2, on the reverse strand, counting down.
CAGTAACTTCGCTACTAATTATGACAAGTTACTGTAATTTCGATACAAACTATGACAGGTAACTGTAACTTCGACACTAATTATGACAAGGAACTGTTTTTCGATACAAATTATGACAGGTAAATGTAACTTCGTTACTAATTATGACAAGTATCTGTAATTTCGGTACCAATTATGGCAGGTAACTGTAACTTCGATACAAATTATGGCAGGTAACTGTAACTTCGATACAAATTATGACAGGTAACAGTAACTTCGCTACTAATTATGACAAGTAACTGTAATTTCGATACAAACTATGACAGGTAACTGTAACTTCGTTACTAATTATGACAGATAACAGTAAATTCGATACTAATATGACAGGTAACTGTAACTTCGCTACTAATTATGAGAAGTAACTGTAATTTCGATACAAACTATGACAGGTAACTGTAACTTCGATACTAATTATGACAAGTATCTGTAATTTCGGTACAAATTATGACAGGTAACTGTAACTTCGATACTAATTATGACAAGGAACTGTTATTTCGAAACAAATTATGACAGGTAACTGTAATTTCGTTAATAATTATGACAAGGATCAGTAATTTCGGTACAAATTATGACAAGGAACTGTTATTTCGATACAAATTATGACAGGTAACTGTGTCTTCGTTACTAATTATGACAAGTATCTGTAATTTCGGTAAAAATTATGGCAGGTAACTGTAACTTCGACACAAATTATGACAATTAACAGTAACTTCGCTACTAATTATGACAAGTAACTGTAATTTCGATACAAACTATCACAGGTAACTGTAACTTCGATACTAATTATGACAAGGAACTGTTTTTCGATACAAATTATGACAGGTAAATGTAACTTCGTTACTAATTATGACAAGTATCTGTAATTTCGGTACCAATTATGGCAGGTAACTGTAACTTCGATACAAATTATGGCAGGTAACTGTAACTTCGATACAAATTATGACAGGTAACAGTAACTTCGCTACTAATTATGACAAGTAACTGTAATTTCGATACAAACTATGACAGGTAACTGTAACTTCGTTACTAATTATGACAAGTAACTGTAATTTCGATACAAATCATGGCAGGTAACAGTAACTTCGATACTAATTATGACAGGTAACTGTAACTTCGATACTAATTATGACAAGGAACTGTTATTTCGATACAAATTATGACAGGTAACAGTAACTTCGTGACTAATTATGGCAAGTGACTGTGATTTCGATACAAATAATGGCAGGTTACAGTAACTTCGATACTAATTATGACAGGTAACTGTAACTTCTATACTAATTATGACAGGTAACTGTACCTTCGTTACTAATTATGACAAGTAACTGTTATTTCGATACAAATGATGGCAGGTAACACTAACTTCGATACTAATTATGACAGGTAACAGTAACTTCGATACTAATTATAACAAGTAACTGTAACTGCGATTCTAATTAAGACAGGTAACGGTAACTTCGTTACTAATTATGACAAGTAACTGTAATTTCGATACATATAATGGCAGGTAACTGTAACTACGATACTAATTATGACAGGTAACTGAAACTTCGATACTAATTATGACAAGGAACTGTTATTTCGATACAAATTATGGCAGGTAACTGTAACTTTGTTACTAATTACGACAAGTAACTGTAATTTCGGTACAAATTATGGCAGGTAACTATTACTTCGATACAAATTATGACAAGGAACTGTAATTTCGATACAAATAATAGCAGGTATCAGTAACTTCGATACAAATTATGACAGGTAACTGTAACTTTGATATTAATTATGACAAGTAACTGTAATTTCGATACAAATTATGGCAGGTAACTGTAACTTCGATACAAATTATGACAGGTAACTGTATCTTCGATTATAATTATGACAAGTAACTGTAATTTCGATACAAATTATGGCAGGTAATTGTAACTTCGATACTAATTATGACAGGTAACAGTAACTTCGATAGTAATTATGACATGTAACTGTAACTTCGATACTTATTATGACAGGTAACAGTAACTTCGATACTAATTATGACAGGTAACTGTAACTTCGATACTTATTATGACAGGTAACAGTAACTTCGATACTAATTATGACAGGTAACTGTAACTTCAATACTAATTATGACAGGTAACTGTAACTTCGATACAAATTATGAGAGGTAACTGTAACTTCGATATTAATTATGACAAGTAACTGTAATTTCGATACAAATAAGGGCAGGTAACTGTAACTTCGATACTAATTATGACAGGTAACTGTAACTTCGATACTAATTATGACAAGGGACTGTTATTTCGATACAAATTATGGCAGGTAACTGTAACTTCGTAACTAATTATGACATGTAACTGTAAATTCGGTACAAATTATGGCAGGTAACTGTATCTTCGATACAAATTATGACAAGGAACTGTAATTTCGAAACAAATAATGGCAGGTAACTGTAACTTCGATACTAATTATGACAGGTAACAGTAAATTCGATACTAATATGACAGGTAACTGTAACTTCGCTACTAATTATGAGAAGTAACTGTAATTTCGATACAAACTATGACAGGTAACTGTAACTTCAATACTAATTATGACAAGTATCTGTAATTTCGGTACAAATTATGACAGGTAACTGTAACTTCGATACTAATTATGACAAGGAACTGTTATTTCGAAACAAATTATGACAGGTAACTGTAACTTCGTTAATAATTATGACATGTATCAGTAATTTCGGTACAAATTATGACAAGGAACTGTTATTTCGATACAAATTATGACAGGTAACTGTATCTTCGTTACTAATTATGACAGGTATCTGTAATTTCGGTACAAATTATGGCAGGTAACTGTAAATTCGACACAAATTATGACAGGTAACAGTAACTTCGCTACTAATTATGACAAGTTACTGTAATTTCGATACAAACTATGACAGGTAACTGTAACTTCGACACTAATTATGACAAGGAACTGTTTTTCGATACAAATTATGACAGGTAAATGTAACTTCGTTACTAATTATGACAAGTATCTGTAATTTCGGTACCAATTATGGCAGGTAACTGTAACTTCGATACAAATTATGGCAGGTAACTGTAACTTCGATACAAATTATGACAGGTAACAGTAACTTCGCTACTAATTAAGACAAGTAACTGTAATTTCGATACAAACTATGACAGGTAACTGTAACTTCGTTACTAATTATGACAAGTAACTGTAATTTCGATACAAATTATGGCAGGTAACAGTAACTTCGATACTAATTATGACAGGTAACTGTAACTTCGATACTAATTATGACAAGGAACTGTTATTTCGATACAAATTAAGACAGGTAACAGTAACTTCGTGACTAATTATGGCAAGTGACTGTGATTTCGATACAAATAATGGCAGGTTACAGTAACTTCGATACTAATTATGACAGGTAACTGTAACTTCTATACTAATTATGACAGGTAACTGTACCTTCGTTACTAATTATGATAAGTAACTGTTATTTCGATACAAATGTTGGCAGGTAACACTAACTTCGATACTAATTATGACAGCTAACAGTAACTTCGATACTAATTATAACAAGTAACTGTAACTGCGATACTAATTAAGACAGGTAACGGTAACTTCTTTACTAATTATGACAAGTAACTGTAATTTCGATACAAATAATGGCAGGTAACTGTAACTACGATACTAATTATCACAGGAAACTGTAACTTCGATATTAATTATGACAAGTAACTGTAATTTCGATACAAATAATGGCAGGTAACTGTAACTACGATACTAATTATCACAGGTAACTGTAACTTCGATACTAATTATGACAAGGAACTGTTATTTCGATACAAATTATGGCAGGTAACTGTAACTTCGTAACTAATTATGACATGTAACTGTAATTTCGGTACAAATTATGGCAGGTAACTGTAACTTCGATACAAATTATGACAAGGAACTGTAATTTCGAAACAAATAATGGCAGGTAACTGTAACTTAGATATTAATTATGACAGGTATCTGTAATTTCGGTACAAATTATGGCAGGTAACTGTAACTTCGACACAAATTATGACAGGTAACAGTAACTTCGCTACTAATTATGACAAGTTACTGTAATTTCGATACAAACTATGACAGGTAACTGTAACTTAGACACTAATTATGACAAGGAACTGTTTTTCGATACAAATTATGACAGGTAAATGTAACTTCGTTACTAATTATGACAAGTATCTGTAATTTCGGTACCAATTATGGCAGGTAACTGTAACTTCGATACAAATTATGGCAGGTAACTGTAACTTCGATACAAATTATGACAGGTAACAGTAACTTCGCTACTAATTATGACAAGTAACTGTAATTTCGATACAAACTATGACAGGTAACTGTAACTTCGTTACTAATTATGACAAGTAACTGTAATTTCGATACAAATTATGGCAGGTAACAGTAACTTCGATACTAATTATGACAGGTAACTGTAACTTCGATACTAATTATGACAAGGAACTGTTATTTCGATACAAATTATGACAGGTAACAGTAACTTCGTGACTAATTATGGCAAGTGACTGTGATTTCGATACAAATAATGGCAGGTTACAGTAACTTCGATACTAATTATGACAGGTAACTGTAACTTCTATACTAATTATGACAGGTAACTGTACCTTCGTTACTAATTATGACAAGTAACTGTTATTTCGATACAAATGATGGCAGGTAACACTAACTTCGATACTAATTATGACAGGTAACAGTAACTTCGATACTAATTATAACAAGTAACTGTAACTGCGATACTAATTAAGACAGGTAACGGTAACTTCTTTACTAATTATGACAAGTAACTGTAATTTCGATACAAATAATGGCAGGTAACTGTAACTACGATACTAATTATCACAGGTAACAGTAACTTCGATACTAATTATGACAAGTAACTGTAATTTCGATACAAATAATGGCAGGTAACTGTAACTACGATACTAATTATCACAGGTAACTGTAACTTCGATACTAATTATGACAAGGAACTGTTATTTCGATACAAATTATGGCAGGTAACTGTAACTTCGTAACTAATTATGACATGTAACTGTAATTTCGGTACAAATTATGGCAGGTAACTGTAACTTCGATACAAATTATGACAGGGAACTGTAATTTCGAAACAAATAATGGCAGGTAACTGTAACTTCGATACTAATTATGACAGGTAACAGTAAATTCGATACTAATATGACAGGTAACAGTAACTTCGCTACTAATTATGAGAAGTAACTGTAATTTCGATACAAACTATGACAGGTAACTGTAACTTCGATACTAATTATGACAAGTATCTGTAATTTCGGTGCAAATTATGACAGGTAACTGTAACTTCGATACTAATTTTGACAAGGAACTGTTATTTCGAAACAAATTATGGCAGGTAACTGTAACTTTGATACAAATTATGACAAGGAACTGTAATTTCGATACAAATAATAGCAGGTATCAGTAACTTCGATACAAATTATGACAGGTAACTGTAACTTTGATATTAATTATGACAAGTAACTGTAATTTCGATACTTATTATGACAGGTAACAGTAACTTCGTTACTAATTATGACAAGTAACTGTAATTTCGATACAAATAAGGGCAGGTAACTGTAACTTAGATACTAATTATGACTGGTAACTGTAACATCGATACTAATTATGACAAGGAACTGTTATTTCGATACAAATTATGGCAGGTAAGTGTAACTTCGTAACTAATTATGACATGTAACTGTAATTTCGGTACAAATTATGGCAGGTAACTGTAACTTCGATACAAATTATGACAAGGAACTGGAATTTCGAAACAAATAATGGCTGGTAACTGTAACTTCGATACAAATTATGACAGGTAACAAAAAATTCGATACTAATATGACAGGTAACTGTAACTTCGCTACTAATTATGAGAAGTAACTGTAATTTCGATACAAACTATGACAGGTAACTGTAACTTCGATACTAATTATGACAAGTAACTATAACATCGAAACTAATTATGACAGGTAACTGTAACATCGTTACCAATTATGACAAGTATCTGTAATTTCGGTACAAATTATGGCAGGTAACTGTAACTTCGATACAAATTATGACAGGTAACTGTAACTTCGTTACTAATTATGACAAGTAACTGTAATTTCGATACAAATAAGGGCAGGTAACTGTAACTTAGATACTAATTATGACTGGTAACTGTAACATCGATACTAATTATGACAAGGAACTGTTATTTCGATACAAATTATGGCAGGTAAGTGTAACTTCGTAACTAATTATGACATGTAACTGTAATTTCGGTACAAATTATGGCAGGTAACTGTAACTTCGATACAAATTATGACAAGGAACTGGAATTTCGAAACAAATAATGGCTGGTAACTGTAACTTCGATACAAATTATGACAGGTAACAAAAAATTCGATACTAATATGACAGGTAACTGTAACTTCGCTACTAATTATGAGAAGTAACTGTAATTTCGATACAAACTATGACAGGTAACTGTAACTTCGATACTAATTATGACAAGTATCTGTAATTTCGGTACAAATTATGACAGGTAACTGTAACTTCGATACTAATTATGACAAGGAACTGTTATTTCGAAACAAATTATGACAGGTAACTGTAATTTCGTTAATAATTATGACAAGTATCAGTAATTTCGGTACAAATTATGACAAGGAACTGTTATTTCGATACAAATTATGACAGGTAACAGTAACTTCGTGACTAATTATGGCAAGTGACTGTGATTTCGATACAAATAATGGCAGGTTACAGTAACTTCGATACTAATTATGACAGGTAACTGTAACTTCTATACTAATTATGACAGGTAACTGTACCTTCGTTACTAATTATGACAAGTAACTGTTATTTCGATACAAATGATGGCAGGTAACACTAACTTCGATACTAATTATGACAGGTAACAGTAACTTCGATACTAATTATAACAAGTAACTGTAACTGCGATACTAATTAAGACAGGTAACGGTAACTTCGTTACTAATTATGACAAGTAACTGTAATTTCGATACATATAATGGCAGGTAACTGTAACTACGATACTAATTATGACAGGTAACTGTAACTTCGATACTAATTATGACAAGGAACTGTTATTTCGATACAAATTATGGCAGGTAACTGTAACTTTGTTACTAATTATGACAAGTAACTGTAATTTCGGTACAAATTATGGCAGGTAACTATTACTTCGATACAAATTATGACAAGGAACTGTAATTTCGATACAAATAATAGCAGGTATCAGTAACTTCGATACAAATTATGACAGGTAACTGTAACTTTGATATTAATTATGACAAGTAACTGTAATTTCGATACAAATTATGGCAGGTAACTGTAAATTCGATACAAATTATGACAGGTAACTGTATCTTCGATTATAATTATGACAAGTAACTGTAATTTCGATACAAATTATGGCAGGTAATTGTAACTTCGATACTAATTATGACAGGTAACAGTAACTTCGATAGTAATTATGACATGTAACTGTAACTTCGATACTTATTATGACAGGTAACAGTAACTTCGATACTAATTATGACAGGTAACTGTAACTTCGATACTTATTATGACAGGTAACAGTAACTTCGATACTAATTATGACAGGTAACTGTAACTTCAATACTAATTATGACAGGTAACTGTAACTTCGATACAAATTATGAGAGGTAACTGTAACTTCGATATTAATTATGACAAGTAACTGTAATTTCGATACAAATTATGGCAGGTAACTGTAACTTCGATACTAATTATGACAGGTTACATTAACTTCGATACTATTTATGACAAGTAACAGTTACTTCGATACTAATTATGACAAGTAACTATAACATCGAAACTAATTATGACAGGTAACTGTAACATCGTTACCAATTATGACGAGTATCTGTAATTTCGGTACAAATTATGGCAGGTAACTGTAACTTCGATACAAATTATGACAGGTAACTGTAACTTCGTTACTAATTATGACTAGTAACTGTAATTTCGATACAAATAAGGGCAGGTAACTGTAACTTCGATACTAATTATGACAGGTAACTGTAACTTCGATACTAATTATGACAAGGGACTGTTATTTCGATACAAATTATGGCAGGTAACTGTAACTTCGTAACTAATTATGACATGTAACTGTAAATTCGGTACAAATTATGGCAGGTAACTGTGACTTCGATACAAATTATGACAAGGAACTGTAATTTCGAAACAAATAATGGCAGGTAACTGTAACTTCGATACTAATTATGACAGGTAACAGTAAATTCGATACTAATATGACAGGTAACTGTAACTTCGCTACTAATTATGAGAAGTAACTGTAATTTCGATACAAACTATGACAGGTAACTGTAACTTCAATACTAATTATGACAAGTATCTGTAATTTCGGTACAAATTATGACAGGTAACTGTAACTTCGATACTAATTATGACAAGGAACTGTTATTTCGAAACAAATTATGACAGGTAACTGTAACTTCGTTAATAATTATGACAAGTATCAGTAATTTCGGTACAAATTATGACAAGGAACTGTTATTTCGATACAAATTATGACAGGTAACTGTATCTTCGTTACTAATTATGACAGGTATCTGTAATTTCGGTACAAATTATGGCAGGTAACTGTAACTTCGACACAAATTATGACAGGTAACAGTAACTTCGCTACTAATTATGACAAGTTACTGTAATTTCGATACAAACTATGACAGGTAACTGTAATTTCGACACTAATTATGACAAGGAACTGTTTTTCGATACAAATTATGACAGGTAAATGTAACTTCGTTACTAATTATGACAAGTATCTGTAATTTCGGTACCAATTATGGCAGGTAACTGTAACTTCGATACAAATTATGGCAGGTAACAGTAACTTCGATACAAATTATGACAGGTAACAGTAACTTCGCTACTAATTATGACAAGTAACTGTAATTTCGATACAAACTATGACAGGTAACTGTAACTTTGTTACTAATTATGACAAGTAATTGTAATTTCGATACAAATTATGGCAGGTAACAGTAACTTCGATACTAATTATGACAGGTAACTGTAACTTCGATACTAATTATGACAAGGAACTGTTATTTCGATACAAATTATGACAGGTAACAGTAACTTCGTGACTAATTATGGCAAGTGACTGTGATTTCGATACAAATAATGGCAGGTTACAGTAACTTCGATACTAATTATGACAGGTAACTGTAACTTCTATACTAATTATGACAGGTAACTGTACCTTCGTTACTAATTATGACAAGTAACTGTTATTTCGATACAAATGTTGGCAGGTAACACTAACTTCGATACAAATTATGACAGGTAACAGTAACTTCGATACTAATTATAACAAGTAACTGTAACTGCGATACTAATTAAGACAGGTAATGGTAACTTCTTTACTAATTATGACAAGTAACTGTAATTTCGATACAAATAATGGCAGGTAACTGTAACTACGATACTAATTATCACAGGAAACTGTAACTTCGATACTAATTATGACAAGTAACTGTAATTTCGATACAAATAATGGCAGGTAACTGTAACTACGATACTAATTATCAGAGGTAACTGTAACTTCGATACTAATTATGACAAGGAACTGTTATTTCGATACAAATTATGGCAGGTAACTGTAACTTCGTAACTAATTATGACATGTAACTGTAATTTCGGTACAAATTATGGCAGGTAACTGTAACTTCGATACAAATTATGACAAGGAACTGTAATTTCGAAACAAATAATGGCAGGTAACTGTAACTTCGATATTAATTATGACAGGTATCTGTAATTTCGGTACAAATTATGGCAGGTAACTGTAACTTCGACACAAATTATGACAGGTAACAGTAACTTCGCTACTAATTATGACAAGTTACTGTAATTTCGATACAAACTATGACAGGTAACTGTAACTTCGACACTAATTATGACAAGGAACTGTTTTTCGATACAAATTATGACAGGTAAATGTACCTTCGTTACTAATTATGACAAGTATCTGTAATTTCGGTACCAATTATGGCAGGTAACTGTAACTTCGATACAAATTATGGCAGGTAACTGTAACTTCGATACAAATTATGACAGGTAACAGTAACTTCGCTACTAATTATGACAAGTAACTGTAATTTCGATACAAACTATGACAGGTAACTGTAACTTCGTTACTAATTATGACAAGTAACTGTAATTTCGATACAAATTATGGCAGGTAACAGTAACTTCGATACTAATTATGACAGGTAACTGTAACTTCGATACTAATTATGACAAGGAACTGTTATTTCGATACAAATTATGACAGGTAACAGTAACTTCGTGACTAATTATGGCAATTGACTGTGATTTCGATACAAATAATGGCAGGTTACAGTAACTTCGATACTAATTATGACAGGTAACTGTAACTTCTATACTAATTATGACAGGTAACTGTACCTTCGTTACTAATTATGACAAGTAACTGTTATTTCGATACAAATGATGGCAGGTAACACTAACTTCGATACTAATTATGACAGGTAACAGTAACTTCGATACTAATTATAACAAGTAACTGTAACTGCGATACTAATTATAACAAGTAACTGTAACTGCGATACTAATTAAGACAGGTAACGGTAACTTCTTTACTAATTATGACAAGTAACTGTAATTTCGATACAAATAATGGCAGGTAACTGTAACTACGATACTAATTATCACAGGTAACAGTAACTTCGATACTAATTATGACAAGTAACTGTAATTTCGATACAAATAATGGCAGGTAACTGTAACTACGATACTAATTATCACAGGTAACTGTAACTTCGATACTAATTATGACAAGGAACTGTTATTTCGATACAAATTATGGCAGGTAACTGTTACTTCGTAACTAATTATGACATGTAACTGTAATTTCGGTACAAATTATGGCAGGTAACTGTAACTTCGATTCAAATTATGACAAGGAACTGTAATTTCGAAACAAATAATGGCAGGTAACTGTAACTTCGATACTAATTATGACAGGTAACAGTAAATTCGATACTAATATGACAGGTAACAGTAACTTCGCTACTAATTATGAGAAGTAACTGTAATTTCGATACAAACTATGACAGGTAACTGTAACTTCGATACTAATTATGACAAGTATCTGTAATTTCGGTACAAATTATGACAGGTAACTGTAACTTCGATACTAATTTTGACAAGGAACTGTTATTTCGAAACAAATTATGACAGGTAACTGTAACTTCGTTAAAAATTATGACAAGTATCAGTAATTTCGGTACAAATTATGACAAGGAACTGTTATTTCGATACAAATTATGACAGGTAACTGTAACTTCGTTACTAATTATGACATGTATCTGTAATTTCGGTACCAATTATGGCAGGTAACTGTAACTTCGATACAAATTATGACAGGTAACAGTAACTTCGCTACTAATTATGACAAGTAACTGTAATTTCGATACAAACTATGACAGGTAACTGTAACTTCGTTACTAATTATGACAAGTAACTGTATTTTCGATACAAATTATGGCAGGTAACAGTAACTTCGATACTAATTATGACAGGTAACTGTAACATCGATACTAATTATGACAAGGAACTGGAATTTCGATACAAATTATGACAGGTAACAGTAACTTCCTTACTAATTATGGCAAGTGACTGTAATTTCGATACAAATTATGGCAGGTTACAGTAACTTCGATACTAATTATGACAGGCAACTGTAACTTCTATACTAATTATGACAGGTAACTGTACCTTCGTTACTAATTATGACAAGTTACTGTACTTTCGATACAAATGATGGCAGGTAACTGTAACTTCGATACTAATTATGACAGGTAACAATACCTTCGATACCAATTATGACAGAAAACTGTAACTTCGATACTAATTATGACAGGTAATCGTATCTTCGATACTAATTATGGCAGGTAACTGTAACTTCGATACTAATGATGACAGTTAACTGTAACTTCGTTACTAATTATGACAAGTAACTGTAATTTCGATACAAATTATGGCAGGTAACTGTAACTTCGATACTAATTATGACAGGTAACAGTAACTTCGATAGTAATTATGACAAGTAACTGTAACTTCCATACTTATTATGACAGGTAACAGTAACTTCGATACTAATTATGACAGGTAACTGTAACTTCGATACTTATTATGACAGGTAACAGTAACTTCGATACTACTTATGACAGGTAACTGTAACTTCGATACTAATTATGACAAGGAACTGTTTTTCGATACAAATTATGGCAGGTAACTGTAACTTCGTTACTAATTATGACAAGTAACTGTAATTTCGATACAAATAAGGGCAGGTAACTGTAACTTCGATACTAATTACGACAGGTAACTGTAACTTCGATACTAATTATGACAAGGAACTCTTATTTCGATACAAATGATGGCAGGTTACAGTAACTTCGATACTAATTATGACAGGCAACTGTAACTTCTATACTAATTATGACAGGTAACTGTACCTTCGTTACTAATTATGACAAGTTACTGTACTTTCGATACAAATGATGGCAGGTAACTGTAACTTCGATACTAATTATGACAGGTAACAATATCTTCGATACCAATTATGACAGAAAACTGTAACTTCGATACTAATTATGACAGGTAACAGTATCTTCGATGCTAATTATGGCAGGTAACTGTAACTTCGATACTAATGATGACAGTTAACTGTAACTTCGATACTAATTATGACAAGTAACTGTAATTTCGATACAAATTATGACAGGTAACTGTAACTTCGATACTAATTATGACAGGTTACATTAACTTCGATACTAATTATGACAAGTAACAGTTACTTCGATACTAATTATGACAAGTAACTATAACCTCGAAACTAATTATGACAGGTAACTGTAACATCGTTACCAATTATGACAAGTATCTGTAATTTCGGTACAAATTATGGCAGGTAACTGTAACTTCGATACAAATTATGACAGGTAACTGTAACTTCGTTACTAATTATGACAAGTAACTGTAATTTCGATACAAATAAGGGCAGGTAACTGTAACTTCGATACTAATTACGACAGGTAACTGTAACTTCGATACTATTTATGACAAGGAACTGTTATTTCGATACAAATTATGGCAGGTAACTGTAAAATCGTTACTAATTATGACATGTAACTGTATTTTCGGTACAAATTATGGAAGGTAACTGTAACTTCGATACAAATTATGACAAGGAACTGTAATTTCGATACAAATAATGGCAGGTAACTGTAACTTCGATACTAATTATGACAGGTAACAGTAAATTCGATACTAATTATGACTGGTAACTGTAATTTCGCTACTAATTATGACAAGTAACTGTAATTTCGATACAAACTATGACAGGTAACTGTAACTTCGATACTAATTATAACAAGTATCTGTAATTTCGGTACAAATTATGACAGGTAACTGCAACTTCGATACTAATTATGACAAGGAACTGTTATTTCGATACAAATTATGAAAGGTAACTGTAACTTCGTTAATAATTATGACAAGTATCAGTAATTTCGGTACAAATTATGAGAAGGAAGTGTTATTTCGATACAAATTAGGACAGGTAATTGTAACTTCGTTACTAATTATGACAAGTATCTGTAATTTCGGTACCAATTATGGCAGGTAACTGTAACTTCGATACAAATTATGGCAGGTAACTGTAACTTCGATACTAATTATGACAGGTAACAATAACTTCGATACTAATTATGACAGGAAACAGTAACTTCGATACGAATTATGACAGGTAACAGTATCATCGATACTAATTATGGCAGGTAACTGTAACTTCATACTAATTATGACAAGTAACTATAACCTCGAAACTAATTATGGCAGGTAACTGTAACTTCGATACAAATTATGACAGGTAACTGTAACTTCGTTACTAATTATGACAAGTAACTGTAATTTCGATACAAATAAGGGCAGGTAAATGTAACTTCGATACTAATTACGACAGGTAACTGTAACTTCGATACTAATTATGACAAGGAACTGTTATTTCGATACAAATTATGGCAGGTAACTGTAACATCGTTACTAATTATGACATGTAACTGTATTTTCGGTACAAATTATGGAAGGTAACTGTAACTTCGATACAAATTATGACAAGGAACTGTAATTTCGATACAAATAATGGCAGGTAACTGTAACTTCGATACTAATTATGACAGGTAACAGAAAATTCGATACTAATTATGACAGGTTACTGTAACTTCGCTACTAATTATGACAAGTAACTGTAATTTCGATACAAACTATGACTGGTAACTGTAACTTCGATACTAATTATGACAAGTATATGTAATTTCGGTACAAATTATGTCAGGTAACTGTAACTTCGATACTAATTATGACAAGGAACTGTTATTTCGATACAAATTATGACAGGTAACTGTAACTTCGTTAATAATTATGACAAGTATCAGTAATTTCGGTACAAATTATGAGAAGGAAGTGTTATTTCGATACAAATTAGGACAGGTAACTGTAACGTCGTTACTAATTATGAAAAGTATCTGTAATTTCGGTACCAATTATGGCAGGTAACTGTAACTTCGATACAAATTATGGCAGGTAACTGTAACTTCGATACAAATTATGACAGGTAACAGTAACTTCGCTACGAATTATGACAAGTAACTGTAATTTCGATACAAACTATGACAGGTAAATGTAACTTCGTTACTAATTATGACAAGTAACTGTATTTTCGATACAAATTATGGCAGGTAACAGTAACTTCGATACTAATTATGACAGGTAACTGTAACTTCATACTAATTATGACAAGGAACTGTAATTTCGATACAAATTATGACAGGTAACAGTCACTTCGTTACTAATTATGACAAGTAACTGTAATTTCGATACAAATAAGGGCAGGTAACTGTAACTTCGATACTAATTACGACAGGTAACTGTAACTTCGATACTAATTATGACAAGGATCTGTTATTTCGATACAAATTATGGCAGGTTACAGTAACTTCGATACTAATTATGACAGGCAACTGTAACTTCTATACTAATTATGACAGGTAACTGTACCTTCGTTACTAATTATGACAAGTTACTGTACTTTCGATACAAATGATGGCAGGTTACTGTAACTTCGATACTAATTATGACAGGTAACATTATCTTCGATACCAATTATGACAGAAAACTGTAACTTCGATACTAATTATGACAGGTAACAGTATCTTCGATACTAATTATGGCAGGTAACTGTAACTTCGATACTAATGATGACAGTTAACTGTAACTTCGATACTAATTAAGACAAGTAACTGTAATTTCGATACAAATTATGACAGGTAACTGTAACTTCGATATTAATTATGACAAGTAACCTGTAATTTCGATACAAATTATGGCAGGTAACTGTAACGTCGATACTAATTATGACAGGTTACATTAACTTCGATACTAATTATGACAAGTAACAGTTACTTCGATACTAATTATGACAAGTAACTATAACCTCGAAACTAATTATGACAGGTAACTGTAACATCGTTACCAAATATGACAAGTATCTGTAATTTCGGTACAAATTATGGCAGGTAACTGTAACTTCGATACAAATTATGACAGGTAACTGTAACTTCGTTACTAATTATGACAAGTAACTGTACTTTCGATACAAATAAGGGCAGGTAACTGTAACTTCGATACTAATTACGACAGGTAACTGTAACTTCGATACTAATTATGACAAGGAACTGTTATTTCGATACAAATTATGGCAGGTAACTGTAACATCGTTACTAATTATGACATGTAACTGTATTTTCGGTACAAATTATGGAAGGTAACTGTAACTTCGATACAAATTATGACAAGGAACTGTAATTTCGATACAAATAATGGCAGGTAACTGTAACTTCGATACTAGTTATGACAGGTAATAGTAAATTCGATACTAATTATGACTGGTAACTGTAACTTCGCTACTAATTATGACAAGTAACTGTAATTTCGATACAAACTATGACAGGTAACTGTAACTTCGATACTAATTATGACAAGTATCTGTAATTTCGGTACAAATTATGACAGGTAACTGTAACTTCGATACTAATTATGACAAGGAACTGTCATTTCGATACAAATTATGACAGGTAACTGTAACTTCGTTAATAATTATGACAAGTATCAGTAATTTCGGTACAAATTATGAGAAGGAAGTGTTATTTCGATACAAATTAGGACAGGTAACTGTAACTTCATTACTAATTATGACAAGTATCTGTAATTTCGGTACCAATTATGGCAGGTAACTGTAACTTCGATACAAATTATGGCAGGTAACTGTAACTTCGATACTAATTATGACAGGTAACAATAACTTCGATACTAATTATGTCAGAAAACAGTAACTTCGATACTAATTATGACAGGTAACAGTATCTTCGATACTAATTATGGCAGGTAACTGTAACTTCGATACTAATGATGACAGTTAACTGAAACTTCGTTACTAATTGTGACAAGTAACTGTAATTTCGATACAAATTATGGCAGGTAATTGTAACTTCGATACTAATTAAGACAGGTAACAGTAACTTCGATACTAATTATGACAGGTAACTGTAACTTCGTTACTAATTATGACAAGTAACTATAACCTCGAAACTAATTATGACAGGTAACTGTAACATCGTTACCAATTATGACAAGTATCTGTAATTTCGGTACAAATTATGGCAGGTAACTGTAACTTCGATACAAATTATGACAGGTAACTGTAACTTCGTTACTAATTATGACAAATAACTGTAATTTCGATACAAATAAGGGCAGGTAACTGTAACTTCGATACTAATTACGACAGGTAACTGTAACTTCGATACTAATTATGACAAGGAACTGTTATTTCGATATAAAATTATGGCAGGTAACTGTAACATCGTTACTAATTATGACATGTAACTGTATTTTCGGTACAAATTATGGAAGATAACTGTAACTTCGATACAAATTATGACAAGGAACTGTAATTTCGATACAAATAATGGCAGGTAACTGTAATTCGATACTAATTATGACAGGTAACAGAAAATTCGATACTAATTATGACAGGTTACTGTAACTTCGCTACTAAATATGACAAGTAACTGTAATTTCGATACAAACTATGACAGGTAACTGTAACTTCGATACTAATTATGACAAGTATCTGTAATTTCGGTACAAATTATGACAGGTAACTGTAACTTCGATACTAATTATGACAAGGAACTGTTATTTCGATACAAATTATGACAGGTAACTGTAACTTCGTTAATAATTATGACAAGTATCAGTAATTTCGGTACAAATTATGAGAAGGAAGTGTTATTTCGATACAAATTAGGACAGGTAACTGTAACTTCGTTACTAATTATGAAAAGTATCTGTAATTTCGGTACCAATTATGGCAGGTAACTGTAACGTCGATACAAATTATGGCAGGTAACTGTAACTTCGATACAAATTATGACAGGTAACAGTAACTTCGCTACGAATTATGACAAGTAACTGTAATTTCGATACAAACTATGACAGGTAACTGTAACTTCGTTACTAATTATGACAAGTAACTGTAATTTCGATACAAATAAGGGCAGGTAACTGTAACTTCGATACAAATTATGACAGGTAACTGTAACTTCGTTAATAATTATGACAAGTATCAGTAATTTCGGTACAAATTATGACAAGGAACTGTTATTTCGATACAAATTATGACAGGTAACTGTAACTTCGTTACTAATTATGACATGTATCTGTAATTTCGGTACCAATTATGGCAGGTAACTGTAACTTCGATACAAATTATGACAGGTAACAGTAACTTCGCTACTAATTATGACAAGTAACTGTAATTTCGATACAAACTATGACAGGTAACTGTAACTTTGTTACTAATTATGACAAGTAACTGTATTTTCGATACAAATTATGGCAGGTAACAGTAACTTCGATACTAATTATGACAGGTAACTGTAACATCGATACTAATTATGACAAGGAACTGGAATTTCGATACAAATTATGACAGGTAACAGTAACTTCCTTACTAATTATGGCAAGTGACTGTAATTTCGATACAAATTATGGCAGGTTACAGTAACTTCGATACTAATTATGACAGGCAACTGTAACTTCTATACTAATTATGACAGGTAACTGTACCTTCGTTACAAATTATGACAAGTTACTGTACTTTCGATACAAATGATGGCAGGTAACTGTAACTTCGATACTAATTATGACAGGTAACAATATCTTCGATACCAATTATGACAGAAAACTGTAACTTCGATACTAATTATGACAGGTAATCGTATCTTCGATACTAATTATGGCAGGTAACTGTAACTTCGATACTAATGATGACAGTTAACTGTAACTTCGTTACTAATTATGACAAGTAACTGTAATTTCGATACAAATTATGGCAGGTAACTGTAACTTCGATACTAATTATGACAGGTAACAATAACTTCGATACTAATTATGACAGAAAACAGTAACTTCGATACTAATTATGACAGGTAACAGTATCATCGATACTAATTATGGCAGGTAACTGTAACTTCATACTAATTATGACAAGTAACTATAACCTCGAAACTAATTATGACAGGTAACTGTAACATCGTTACCACTTATGACAAGTATCTGTAATTTCGGTACAAATTATGGCAGGTAACTGTAACTTCGATACAAATTATGGCAGGTAACTGTAACTTCGATACTAATTATGACAGGTAACAATAACTTCGATACTAATTATGACAGAAAACAGTAACTTCGATACTAATTATGACAGGTAACAGTATCATCGATACTAATTATGGCAGGTAACTGTAACTTCATACTAATTATGACAAGTAACTATAACCTCGAAACTAATTATGACAGGTAACTGTAACATCGTTACCACTTATGACAAGTATCTGTAATTTCGGTACAAATTATGGCAGGTAACTGTAACTTCGATACAAATTATGACAGGTAACTGTAACTTCGTTACTAATTATGACAAGTAACTGTAATTTCGATACAAATAAGGGCAGGTAAATGTAACTTCGATACTAATTACGACAGGTAACTGTAACTTCGATACTAATTATGACAAGGAACTGTTATTTCGATACAAATTATGGCAGGTAACTGTAACATCGTTACTAATTAGACATGTAACTGTATTTTCGGTACAAATTATGGAAGGTAACTGTAACTTCGATACAAATTATGACAAGGAACTGTAATTTCGATACAAATAATGGCAGGTAACTGTAACTTCGATACTAATTATGACAGGTAACAGAAAATTCGATACTAATTATGACAGGTTACTGTAACTTCGCTACTAATTATGACAAGTAACTGTAATTTCGATACAAACTATGACTGGTAACTGTAACTTCGATACTAATTATGACAAGTATCTGTAATTTCGGTACAAATTATGACAGGTAACTGTAACTTCGATACTAATTATGACAAGGAACTGTTATTTCGATACAAATTATGACAGCTAACTGTAACTTCGTTAATAATTATGACAAGTATCAGTAATTTCGGTACAAATTATGAGAAGGAAGTGTTATTTCGATACAAATTAGGACAGGTAACTGTAACGTCGTTACTAATTATGAAAAGTATCTGTAATTTCGGTACCAATTATGGCAGGTAACTGTAACTTCGATACAAATTATGGCAGGTAACTGTAACTTCGATACAAATTATGACAGGTAACAGTAACTTCGCTACGAATTATGACAAGTAACTGTAATTTCGATACAAACTATGACAGGTAAATGTAACTTCGTTACTAATTATGACAAGTAACTGTATTTTCGATACAAATTATGGCAGGTAACAGTAACTTCGATACTAATTATGACAGGTAACTGTAACTTCGACACTAATTATGACAAGGAACTGTAATTTCGATACAAATTATGACAGGTAACAGTAACTTCGTTACTAATTATGACAAGTTACTGTAATTTCGATACAAATAAGGGCAGGTAACTGTAACTTCGATACTAATTACGACAGGTAACTGTAACTTCGATACTAATTATGACAAGGAACTGTTATTTCGATACAAATTATGGCAGGTTACAGTAACTTCGATACTAATTATGACAGGCAACTGTAACTTCTATACTAATTATGACAGGTAACTGTACCTTCGTTACTAATTATGACAAGTTACTGTACTTTCGATACAAATGATGGCAGGTTACTGTAACTTCGATACTAATTATGACAGGTAACAATATCTTCGATACCAATTATGACAGAAAACTGTAACTTCGATACTAATTATGACAGGTAACAGTATCTTCGATACTAATTATGGCAGGTAACTGTAACTTCGATACTAATGATGACAGTTAACTGTAACTTCGATACTAATTATGACAAGTAACTGTAATTTCGATACAAATTATGACAGGTAACTGTAACTTCGATATTAATTATGACAAGTAACCTGTAATTTCGATACAAATTATGGCAGGTAACTGTAACTTCGATACTAATTATGACAGGTTACATTAACTTCGATACTAATTATGACAAGTAACAGTTACTTCGATACTAATTATGACAAGTAACTATAACCTCGAAACTAATTATGACAGGTAACTGTAACATCGTTACCAATTATGACAAGTATCTGTAATTTCGGTACAAATTATGGCAGGTAACTGTAACTTCGATACAAATTATGACAGGTAACTGTAACTTCGTTACTAATTATGACAAGTAACTGTACTTTCGATACAAATAAGGGCAGGTAACTGTAACTTCGATACTAATTACGACAGGTAACTGTAACTTCGATACTAATTATGACAAGGAACTGTTATTTCGATACAAATTATGGCAGGTAACTGTAACATCGTTACTAATTATGACATGTAACTGTATTTTCGGTACAAATTATGGAAGGTAACAGTAACTTCGATACAAATTATGACAAGGAACTGTAATTTCGATACAAATAATGGCAGGTAACTGTAACTTCGATACTAATTATGCCAGGTAACAGTAAATTCGATACTAATTATGACTGGTAACTGTAACTTCGCTACTAATTATGACAAGTAACTGTAATTTCGATACAAACTATGACAGGTAACTGTAACTTCGATACTAATTATGACAAGTATCTGTAATTTCGGTACAAATTATGACAGGTAACTGTAACTTCGATACTAATTATGACAAGGAACTGTTATTTCGATACAAATTATGACAGGTAACTGTAACTTCGTTAATAATTATGACAAGTATCAGTAATTTCGGTACAAATTATGAGAAGGAAGTGTTATTTCGATACAAATTAGGACAGGTAACTGTAACTTCATTACTAATTATGACAAGTATCTGTAATTTCGGTACCAATTATGGCAGGTATTTGTAACTTCGATACAAATTATGGCAGGTAACTGTAACTTCGATACTAATTATGACAGGTAACAATAACTTCGATACTAATTATGTCAGAAAACAGTAACTTCGATACTAATTATGACAGGTAACAGTATCTTCGATACTAATTATGGCAGGTAACTGTAACTTCGATACTAATGATGACAGTTAACTGAAACTTCGTTACTAATTGTGATAAGTAACTGTAATTTCGATACAAATTATGGCAGGTAATTGTAACTTCGATACTAATTAAGACAGGTAACAGTAACTTCGATACTAATTATGACAGGTAACTGTAACTTCGTTACTAATTATGACAAGTAACTATAACCTCGAAACTAATTATGACAGGTAACTGTAACATCGTTACCAATTATGACAAGTATCTGTAATTTCGGTACAAATTATGGCAGGTAACTGTAACTTCGATACAAATTATGACAGGTAACTGTAACTTCGTTACTAATTATCACAAGTAACTGTAATTTCGATACAAATAAGGGCAGGTAACTGTAACTTCGATACTAATTACGACAGGTAACTGTAACTTCGATACTAATTATGACAAGGAACTGTTATTTCGATATAAAATTATGGCAGGTAACTGTAACATCGTTACTAATTATGACATGTAACTGTATTTTCGGTACAAATTATGGAAGGTAACTGTAACTTCGATACAAATTATGACAGGTAACTGTAACTGCGATATTAATTAAGAAAAGTAACCTGTAATTTCGATACAAATTATGGCAGGTAACTGTAACTTCGATACTAATTATGACAGGTAACTGTAACTTCGTTACTAATTATGACAAGTAACTGTAATTTCGATACAAATTATGACAGGTAACTGTAACTGCGATATTAATTATGAAAAGTAACCTGTAATTTCGATACAAATTATGGCAGGTAACTGTAACTTCGATACTAATTATGACAGGTTACATTAACTTCGATACTAATTATGACAAGTAACAGTTACTTCGATACTAATTATGACAAGTAACTATAACCTCGAAACTAATTATGACAGGTAACTGTAACATCGTTACCACTTATGACAAGTATCTGTAATTTCGGTACAAATTATGACAGGTAACAGTAACTTCGCTACGAATTATGACAAGTAACTGTAATTTCGATACAAACTATGACAGGTAACTGTAACTTCGTTACTAATTATGACAAGTAACTGTAATTTCGATACAAATAAGGGCAGGTAACTGTAACTTCGATACAAATTATGACAGGTAACTGTAACTTCGTTAATAATTATGACAAGTATCAGTAATTTCGGTACAAATTATGACAAGGAACTGTTATTTCGATACAAATTATGACAGGTAACTGTAACTTCGTTACTAATTATGACATGTATCTGTAATTTCGGTACCAATTATGGCAGGTAACTGTAACTTCGATACAAATTATGACAGGTAACAGTAACTTCGCTACTAATTATGACAAGTAACTGTAATTTCGATACAAACTATGACAGGTAACTGTAACTTCGTTACTAATTATGACAAGTAACTGTATTTTCGATACAAATTATGGCAGGTAACAGTAACTTCGATACTAATTATGACAGGTAACTGTAACATCGATACTAATTATGACAAGGAACTGGAATTTCGATACAAATTATGACAGGTAACAGTAACTTCCTTACTAATTATGGCAAGTGACTGTAATTTCGATACAAATTATGGCAGGTTACAGTATCTTCGATACTAATTATGACAGACAACTGTAACTTCTATACTAATTATGACAGGTAACTGTACCTTCGTTACTAATTATGACAAGTTACTGTACTTTCGATACAAATGATGGCAGGTAACTGTAACTTCGATACTAATTATGACATGTAACAATATCTTCGATACCAATTATGACAGAAAACTGTAACTTCGATACTAATTATGACAGGTAATCGTATCTTCGATACTAATTATGGCAGGTAACTGTAACTTCGATACTAATGATGACAGTTAACTGTAACTTCGTTACTAATTATGACAAGTAACTGTAATTTCGATACAAATTATGGCAGGTAACTGTAACTTCGATACTAATTATGACAGGTAACAGTAACTTCGATAGTAATTATGACAAGTAACTGTAACTTCCATACTTATTATGACAGGTAACTGTAACTTCGATACTAATTATGACAGGTAACTGTAACTTCGATACTTATTATGACAGGTAACAGTAACTTCGATACTACTTATGACAGGTAACTGTAACTTCGTTACTAATTATGACAAGGAACTGTTATTTCGATACAAATTATGGCAGGTAACTGTAACTTCGTAACTAATTATGACAAGTAACTGTAATTTCGATACAAATAAGGGCAGGTAACTGTAACTTCGATACTAATTACGACAGGTAACTGTAACTTCGATACTAATTATGACAAGGAACTGTTATTTCGATACAAATTATGGCAGGTTACAGTAACTTCGATACTAATTATTACAGGCAACTGTAACTTCTATACTAATTATGACAGGTAACTGTACCTTCGTTACTAATTATGACAAGTTACTGTACTTTCGATACAAATGATGGCAGGTAACTGTAACTTCGATACTAATTATGACAGGTAACAATATCTTCGATACCAATTATGACAGAAAACTGTAACTTCGATACTAATTATGACAGGTAACAGTATCTTCGATGCTAATTATGGCAGGTAACTGTAACTTCGATACTAATGATGACAGTTAACTGTAACTTTGATACTAATTATGACAAGTAACTGTAATTTCGATACAAATTATGACAGGTAACTGTAACTGCGATATTAATTATGAAAAGTAACCTGTAATTTCGATACAAATTATGGCAGGTAACTGTAACTTCGATACTAATTATGACAGGTTACATTAACTTCGATACTAATTATGACAAGTAACAGTTACTTCGATACTAATTATGACAAGTAACTATAACCTCGAAACTAATTATGACAGGTAACTGTAACATCGTTACCAATTATGACAAGTATCTGTAATTTCGGTACAAATTATGGCAGGTAACTGTAACTTCGATACAAATTATGACAGGTAACTGTAACTTCGTTACTAATTATGACAAGTAACTGTAATTTCGATACAAATAAGGGCAGGTAACTGTAACTTCGATACTAATTACGACAGGTAACTGTAACTTCGATACTATTTATGACAAGGAACTGTTATTTCGATACAAATTATGGCAGGTAACTGTAAAATCGTTACTAATTATGACATGTAACTGTATTTTCGGTACAAATTATGGAAGGTAACTGTAACTTCGATACAAATTATGACAAGGAACTGTAATTTCGATACAAATAATGGCAGGTAACTGTAACTTCGATACTAATTATGACAGGTAACAGTAAATTCGATACTAATTATGACTGGTAACTGTAACTTCGCTACTAATTATGACAAGTAACTGTAATTTCGATACAAACTATGACAGGTAACTGTAACTTCGATACTAATTATGACAAGTATCTGTAATTTCGGTACAAATTATGACAGGTAACTGTAACTTCGATACTAATTATGACAAGGAACTGTTATTTCGATACAAATTATGACAGGTAACTGTAACTTCGTTAATAATTATGACAAGTATCAGTAATTTCGGTACAAATTATGAGAAGGAAGTGTTATTTCGATACAAATTAGGACAGGTAATTGTAACTTCGTTACTAATTATGACAAGTATCTGTAATTTCGGTACCAATTATGGCAGGTAACTGTAACATCGATACAAATTATGGCAGGTAACTGTAACTTCGATACTAATTATGACAGGTAACAATAACTTCGATACTAATTATGACAGAAAACAGTAACTTCGATACTAATTATGACAGGTAACAGTATCATCGATACTAATTATGGCAGGTAACTGTAACTTCATACTAATTATGACAATTAACTATAACCTCGAAACTAATTATGACAGGTAACTGTAACATCGTTACCACTTATGACAAGTATCTGTAATTTCGGTACAAATTATGGCAGGTAACTGTAACTTCGATACAAATTATGACAGGTAACTGTAACTTCGTTACTAATTATGACAAGTAACTGTAATTTCGATACAAATAAGGGCAGGTAAATGTAACTTCGATACTAATTACGACAGGTAACTGTAACTTCGATACTAATTATGACAAGGAACTGTTATTTCGATACAAATTATGGCAGGTAACTGTAACATCGTTACTAATTATGACATGTAACTGTATTTTCGGTACAAATTATGGAAGGTAACTGTAACTTCGATACAAATTATGACAAGGAAATGTAATTTCGATACAAATAATGGCAGGTAACTGTAACTTCGATACTAATTATGACAGGTAACAGAAAATTCGATACTAATTATGACAGGTTACTGTAACTTCGCTACTAATTATGACAAGTAACTGTAATTTCGATACAAACTATGACTGGTAACTGTAACTTCGATACTAATTATGACAAGTATCTGTAATTTCGGTACAAATTATGACAGGTAACTGTAACTTCGATACTAATTATGACAAGGAACTGTTATTTCGATACAAATTATGACAGGTAACTGTAACTTCGTTAATAATTATGACAAGTATCAGTAATTTCGGTACAAATTATGAGAAGGAAGTGTTATTTCGATACAAATTAGGACAGGTAACTGTAACGTCGTTACTAATTATGAAAAGTATCTGTAATTTCGGTACCAATTATGGCAGGTAACTGTAACTTCGATACAAATTATGGCAGGTAACTGTAACTTCGATACAAATTATGACAGGTAACAGTAACTTCGCTACGAATTATGACAAGTAACTGTAATTTCGATACAAACTATGAAAGGTAAATGTAACTTCGTTACTAATTATGACAAGTAACTGTATTTTCGATACAAATTATGGCAGGTAACAGTAACTTCGATACTAATTATGACAGGTAACTGTAACTTCGATACTAATTATGACAAGGAACTGTAATTTCGATACAAATTATGACAGGTAACAGTAACTTCGTTACTAATTATGACAAGTAACTGTAATTTCGATACAAATAAGGGCAGGTAACTGTAACTTCGATACTAATTACGACAGGTAACTGTAACTTCGATACTAATTATGACAAGGAACTGTTATTTCGATACAAATTATGGCAGGTTACAGTAACTTCGATACTAATTATGACAGGCAACTGTAACTTCTATACTAATTATGACAGGTAACTGTACCTTCGTTACTAATTATGACAAGTTACTGTACTTTCGATACAAATGATGGCAGGTTACTGTAACTTCGATACTAATTATGACAGGTAACAATATCTTCGATACCAATTATGACAGAAAACTGTAACTTCGATACTAATTATGACAGGTAACAGTATCTTCGATACTAATTATGGCAGGAAACTGTAACTTCGATACTAATGATGACAGTTAACTGTAACTTCGATACTAATTATGACAAGTAACTGTAATTTCGATACAAATTATGACAGGTAACTGTAACTTCGATATTAATTATGACAAGTAACCTGTAATTTCGATACAAATTATGGCAGGTAACTGTAACTTCGATACTAATTATGACAGGTTACATTAACGTCGATACTAATTATGACAAGTAACAGTTACTTCGATACTAATTATGACAAGTAACTATAACCTCGAAACTAATTATGACAGGTAACTGTAACATCGTTACCAATTATGACAAGTATCTGTAATTTCGGTACAAATTATGGCAGGTAACTGTAACTTCGATACAAATTATGACAGGTAACTGTAACTTCGTTACTAATTATGACAAGTA
Source organism: Meconema thalassinum (assembly GCA_946902985.2). NCBI lineage: Eukaryota > Metazoa > Arthropoda > Insecta > Orthoptera > Tettigoniidae > Meconema > Meconema thalassinum. The sequence goes on along the minus strand of OX336388.2, from coordinate 1,173,644,759 downwards.
ACTGTACTTTCGATACAAATAAGGGCAGGTAACTGTAACTTCGATACTAATTACGACAGGTATCTGTAACTTCGATACTAATTATGACAAGGAACTGTTATTTCGATACAAATTATGGCAGGTAACTGTAACATCGTTACTAATTATGACATGTAACTGTATTTTCGGTACAAATTATGGAAGGTAACTGTAACTTCGATACAAATTATGACAAGGAACTGTAATTTCGATACAAATAATGGCAGGTAACTGTAACTTCGATACTAATTATGACAGGTAACAGTAAATTCGATACTAATTATGACTGGTAACTGTAACTTCGCTACTAATTATGACAAGTAACTGTAATTTCGATACAAACTATGACAGGTAACTGTAACTTCGATACTAATTATGACAAGTATCTGTAATTTCGGTACAAATTATGACAGGTAACTGTAACTTCGATACTAATTATGACAAGGAACTGTTATTTCGATACAAATTATGACAGGTAACTGTAACTTCGTTAATAATTATGACAAGTATCAGTAATTTCGGTACAAATTATGAGAAGGAAGTGTTATTTCGATACAAATTAGGACAGGTAACTGTAACTTCATTACTAATTATGACAAGTATCTGTAATTTCGGTACCAATTATGGCAGGTATTTGTAACTTCGATACAAATTATGGCAGGTAACTGTAACTTCGATACTAATTATGACAGCTAACAATAACTTCGATACTAATTATGTCAGAAAACAGTAACTTCGATACTAATTATGACAGGTAACAGTATCTTCGATACTAATTATGGCAGGTAACTGTAACTTCGATACTAATGATGACAGTTAACTGAAACTTCGTTACTAATTGTGACAAGTAACTGTAATTTCGATACAAATTATGGCAGGTAATTGTAACTTCGATACTAATTAAGACAGGTAACAGTAACTTCGATACTAATTATGACAGGTAACTGTAACTTCGTTACTAATTATGACAAGTAACTATAACCTCGAAACTAATTATGACAGGTAACTGTAACATCGTTACCAATTATGACAAGTATCTGTAATTTCGGTACAAATTATGGCAGGTAACTGTAACTTCGATACAAATTATGACAGGTAACTGTAACTTCGTTACTAATTATGACAAGTAACTGTAATTTCGAGTCTGGCTGCGTGGCTCAGGGGTAACGTTCTCGCTTGCTGAGCCCAAGGTTGCAGGTTCGAAACCTGGCGCAGTCAGCTGGCATTTGAGGGTGCGCAAATGCGAGGGAGCCGTGTCAGTAGATTTACTGGCACGTAAAAGATCCCTTTCGGGGCAAAATTCCGGCACCCCGGCGTCTCTAAAAGCCGGTGTAGTTAAAAGGGACGTAAAACCAATAACATTATTATTATTATGTAATTTCGATACAAATAAGGGCAGGTAACTGTAACTTCGATACTAATTACGACAGGTAACTGTAACTTCGATACTAATTATGACAAGGAACTGTTATTTCGATATAAAATTATGGCAGGTAACTGTAACATCGTTACTAATTATGACATGTAACTGTATTTTCGGTACAAATTATGGAAGGTAACTGTAACTTCGATACAAATTATGACAGGTAACTGTAACTGCGATATTAATTATGAAAAGTAACCTGTAATTTCGATACAAATTATGGCAGGTAACTGTAACTTCAATACTAATTATGACAGGTAACTGTAACTTCGTTACTAATTATGACAAGTAACTGTAATTTCGATACAAATTATGACAGGTAACTGTAAATGCGATATTAATTATGAAAAGTAACCTGTAATTTCGATACAAATTATGGCAGGTAACTGTAACTTCGATACTAATTATGACAGGTTACATTAACTTCGATACTAATTATGACAAGTAACAGTTATTTCGATACTAATTATGACATGTAACTATAACCTCGAAACTAATTATGACAGGTAACTGTAACATCGTTACCAATTATGACAAGTATCTGTAATTTCGGTACAAATTATGGCAGGTAACTGTAACTTCGATACAAATTATGACAGGTAACTGTAACTTCGTTACTAATTATGACAAGTAACTGTAATTTCGATACAAATAAGGGCAGGTAACTGTAACTTCGATACTAATTACGACAGGTAACTGTAACTTCGATACTATTTATGACAAGGAACTGTTATTTCGATACAAATTATGGCAGGTAACTGTAAAATCGTTACTAATTATGACATGTAACTGTATTTTCGGTACAAATTATGGAAGGTAACTGTAACTTCGATACAAATTATGACAAGGAACTGTAATTTCGATACAAATAATGGCAGGTAACTGTAACTTCGATACTAATTATGACAGGTAACAGTAAATTCGATACTATTTATGACTGGTAACTGTAACTTCGCTACTAATTATGACAAGTAACTGTAATTTCGATACAAACTATGACAGGTAACTGTAACTTCGATACTAATTATGACAAGTATCTGTAATTTCGGTACAAATTATGACAGGTAACTGTAACTTCGATACTAATTATGACAAGTAACTGTTATTTCGATACAAATTATGACAGGTAACTGTAACTTCGTTAATAATTATGACAAGTATCAGTAATTTCGGTACAAATTATGAGAAGGAAGTGTTATTTCGATACAAATTAGGACAGGTAATTGTAACTTCGTTACTAATTATGACAAGTATCTGTAATTTCGGTACCAATTATGGCAGGTAACTGTAACTTCGATACAAATTATGGCAGGTAACTGTAACTTCGATACTAATTATGACAGGTAACAATAACTTCGATACTAATTATGACAGAAAACAGTAACTTCGATACTAATTATGACAGGTAACAGTATCATCGATACTAATTATGGCAGGTAACTGTAACTTCATACTAATTATGACAAGTAACTATAACCTCGAAACTAATTATGACAGGTAACTGTAACATCGTTACCACTTATGACAAGTATCTGTAATTTCGGTACAAATTTTGGCAGGTAACTGTAACTTCGATACAAATTATGACAGGTAACTGTAACTTCGTTACTAATTATGACAAGTAACTGTAATTTCGATACAAATAAGGGCAGGTAAATGTAACTTCGATACTAATTACGACAGGTAACTGTAACTTCGATACTAATTATGACAAGGAACTGTTATTTCGATACAAATTATGGAAGGTAACTGTAACATCGTTACTAATTATGACATGTAACTGTATTTTCGGTACAAATTATGGAAGGTAACTGTAACTTCGATACAAATTATGACAAGGAACTGTAATTTCGATACAAATAATGGCAGGTAACTGTAACTTCGATACTAATTATGACAGGTAACAGAAAATTCGATACTTATTATGACAGGTTACTGTAACTTCGCTACTAATTATGACAAGTAACTGTAATTTCGATACAAACTATGACTGGTAACTGTAACTTCGATACTAATTATGACAAGTATCTGTAATTTCGGTACAAATTATGACAGGTAACTGTAACTTCGATACTAATTATGACAAGGAACTGTTATTTCGATACAAATTATGACAGGTAACTGTAACTTCGTTAATAATTATGACAAGTATCAGTAATTTCGGTACAAATTATGAGAAGGAAGTGTTATTTCGATACAAATTAGGACAGGTAACTGTAACGTCGTTACTAATTATGAAAAGTATCTGTAATTTCGGTACCAATTATGGCAGGTAACTGTAACTTCGATACAAATTATGGCAGGTAACTGTAACTTCGATACAAATTATGACAGGTAACAGTAACTTCGCTACGAATTATAACAAGTAACTGTAATTTCGATACAAACTATGACAGGTAAATGTAACTTCGTTACAAATTATGACAAGTAACTGTATTTTCGATACAAATTATGGCAGGTAACAGTAACTTCGATACTAATTATGACAGGTAACTGTAACTTCGATACTAATTATGACAAGGAACTGTAATTTCGATACAAATTATGACAGGTAACAGTAACTTCGTTACTAATTATGACAAGTAACTGTAATTTCGATACAAATAAGGGCAGGTAACTGTAACTTCGATACTAATTACGACAGGTAACTGTAACTTCGATACTAATTATGACAAGGAACTGTTATTTCGATACAAATTATGGCAGGTTACAGTAACTTCGATACTAATTATGACAGGCAACTGTAACTTCTATACTAATTATGACAGGTAACTGTACCTTCGTTACTAATTATGACAAGTTACTGTACTTTCGATACAAATGATGGCAGGTTACTGTAACTTCGATACTAATTATGACAGGTAACAATATCTTCGATACCAATTATGACAGAAAACTGTAACTTCGATACTAATTATGACAGGTAACAGTATCTTCGATACTAATGATGACAGTTAACTGTAACATCGATACTAATTATGACAAGTAACTGTAATTTCGATACAAATTATGACAGGTAACTGTAACTTCGATATTAATTATGACAAGTAACCTGTAATTTCGATACAAATTATGGCAGGTAACTGTAACTTCGATACTAATTATGACAGGTTACATTAACTTCGATACTAATTATGACAAGTAACAGTTACTTCGATACTAATTATGACAAGTAACTATAACCTCGAAACTAATTATGACAGGTAACTGTAACATCGTTACCAATTATGACAAGTATCTGTAATTTCGGTACAAATTATGGCAGGTAACTGTAACTTCGATACAAATTATGACAGGAAACTGTAACTTCGTTACTAATTATGACAAGTAAGTGTACTTTCGATACAAATAAGGGCAGGTAACTGTAACTTCGATACTAATTACGACAGGTAACTGTAACTTCGATACTAATTATGACAAGGAACTGTTATTTCGATACAAATTATGGCAGGTAACTGTAACATCGTTACTAATTATGACATGTAACTGTATTTTCGGTACAAATTATGGAAGGTAACTGTAACTTCGATACAAATTATGACAAGGAACTGTAATTTCGATACAAATAATGGCAGGTAACTGTAACTTCGATACTAATTATGACAGGTAACAGTAAATTCGATACTAATTATGACTGGTAACTGTAACTTCGCTACTAATTATGACAAGTAACTGTAATTTCGATACAAACTATGACAGGTAACTGTAACTTCGATACTAATTTGACAAGTATCTGTAATTTCGGTACAAATTATGACAGGTAACTGTAACTTCGATACTAATTATGACAAGGAACTGTTATTTCGATACAAATTATGACAGGTAACTGTAACTTCGTTAATAATTATGACAAGTATCAGTAATTTCGGTACAAATTATGAGAAGGAAGTGTTATTTCGATACAAATTAGGACAGGTAACTGTAACTTCATTACTAATTATGACAAGTATCTGTAATTTCGGTACCAATTATGGCAGGTATTTGTAACTTCGATACAAATTATGGCAGGTAACTGTAACTTCGATACTAATTATGACAGCTAACAATAACTTCGATACTAATTATGTCAGAAAACAGTAACTTCGATACTAATTATGACAGGTAACAGTATCTTCGATACTAATTATGGCAGGTAACTGTAACTTCGATACTAATGATGACAGTTAACTGAAACTTCGTTACTAATTGTGACAAGTAACTGTAATTTCGATACAAATTATGGCAGGTAATTGTAACTTCGATACTAATTAAGACAGGTAACAGTAACTTCGATACTAATTATGACAGGTAACTGTAACTTCGTTACTAATTATGACAAGTAACTATAACCTCGAAACTAATTATGACAGGTAACTGTAACATCGTTACCAATTATGACAAGTATCTGTAATTTCGGTACAAATTATGGCAGGTAACTGTAACTTCGATACAAATTATGACAGGTAACTGTAACATCGTTACTAATTATGACAAGTAACTGTAATTTCGATACAAATAAGGGCAGGTAACTGTAACTTCGATACTAATTACGACAGGTAACTGTAACTTCGATACTAATTATGACAAGGAACTGTTATTTCGATATAAAATTATGGCAGGTAACTGTAACATCGTTACTAATTATGACATGTAACTGTATTTTCGGTACAAATTATGGAAGGTAACTGTAACTTCGATACAAATTATGACAAGGAACTGTAATTTCGATACAAATAATGGCAGGTAACTGTAACTTCGATACTAATTATGACAGGTAACAGTAAATTCGATACTATTTATGACTGGTAACTGTAACTTCGCTACTAATTATGACAAGTAACTGTAATTTCGATACAAACTATGACAGGTAACTGTAACTTCGATACTAATTATGACAAGTATCTGTAATTTCGGTACAAATTATGACAGGTAACTGTAACTTCGATACTAATTATGACAAGTAACTGTTATTTCGATACAAATTATGACAGGTAACTGTAACTTCGTTAATAATTATGACAAGTATCAGTAATTTCGGTACAAATTATGAGAAGGAAGTGTTATTTCGATACAAATTAGGACAGGTAATTGTAACTTCGTTACTAATTATGACAAGTATCTGTAATTTCGGTACCAATTATGGCAGGTAACTGTAACTTCGATACAAATTATGGCAGGTAACTGTAACTTCGATACTAATTATGACAGGTAACAATAACTTCGATACTAATTATGACAGAAAACAGTAACTTCGATACTAATTATGACAGGTAACAGTATCATCGATACTAATTATGGCAGGTAACTGTAACTTCATACTAATTATGACAAGTAACTATAACCTCGAAACTAATTATGACAGGTAACTGTAACATCGTTACCACTTATGACAAGTATCTGTAATTTCGGTACAAATTTTGGCAGGTAACTGTAACTTCGATACAAATTATGACAGGTAACTGTAACTTCGTTACTAATTATGACAAGTAACTGTAATTTCGATACAAATAAGGGCAGGTAAATGTAACTTCGATACTAATTACGACAGGTAACTGTAACTTCGATACTAATTATGACAAGGAACTGTTATTTCGATACAAATTATGGAAGGTAACTGTAACATCGTTACTAATTATGACATGTAACTGTATTTTCGGTACAAATTATGGAAGGTAACCGTAACTTCGATACAAATTATGACAAGGAACTGTAATTTCGATACAAATAATGGCAGGTAACTGTAACTTCGATACTAATTATGACAGGTAACAGAAAATTCGATACTAATTATGACAGGTTACTGTAACTTCGCTACTAATTATGACAAGTAACTGTAATTTCGATACAAACTATGACTGGTAACTGTAACTTCGATACTAATTATGACAAGTATCTGTAATTTCGGTACAAATTATGACAGGTAACTGTAACTTCGATACTAATTATGACAAGGAACTGTTATTTCGATACAAATTATGACAGGTAACTGTAACTTCGTTAATAATTATGACAAGTATCAGTAATTTCGGTACAAATTATGAGAAGGAAGTGTTATTTCGATACAAATTAGGACAGGTAACTGTAACGTCGTTACTAATTATGAAAAGTATCTGTAATTTCGGTACCAATTATGGCAGGTAACTGTAACTTCGATACAAATTATGGCAGGTAACTGTAACTTCGATACAAATTATGACAGGTAACAGTAACTTCGCTACGAATTATAACAAGTAACTGTAATTTCGATACAAACTATGACAGGTAAATGTAACTTCGTTACAAATTATGACAAGTAACTGTATTTTCGATACAAATTATGGCAGGTAACAGTAACTTCGATACTAATTATGACAGGTAACTGTAACTTCGATACTAATTATGACAAGGAACTGTAATTTCGATACAAATTATGACAGGTAACAGTAACTTCGTTACTAATTATGACAAGTAACTGTAATTTCGATACAAATAAGGGCAGGTAACTGTAACTTCGATACTAATTACGACAGGTAACTGTAACTTCGATACTAATTATGACAAGGAACTGTTATTTCGATACAAATTATGGCAGGTTACAGTAACTTCGATACTAATTATGACAGGCAACTGTAACTTCTATACTAATTATGACAGGTAACTGTACCTTCGTTACTAATTATGACAAGTTACTGTACTTTCGATACAAATGATGGCAGGTTACTGTAACTTCGATACTAATTATGACAGGTAACAATATCTTCGATACCAATTATGACAGAAAACTGTAACTTCGATACTAATTATGACAGGTAACAGTATCTTCGATACTAATGATGACAGTTAACTGTAACATCGATACTAATTATGACAAGTAACTGTAATTTCGATACAAATTATGACAGGTAACTGTAACTTCGATATTAATTATGACAAGTAACCTGTAATTTCGATACAAATTATGGCAGGTAACTGTAACTTCGATACTAATTATGACAGGTTACATTAACTTCGATACTAATTATGACAAGTAACAGTTACTTCGATACTAATTATGACAAGTAACTATAACCTCGAAACTAATTATGACAGGTAACTGTAACATCGTTACCAATTATGACAAGTATCTGTAATTTCGGTACAAATTATGGCAGGTAACTGTAACTTCGATACAAATTATGACAGGAAACTGTAACTTCGTTACTAATTATGACAAGTAAGTGTACTTTCGATACAAATAAGGGCAGGTAACTGTAACTTCGATACTAATTACGACAGGTAACTGTAACTTCGATACTAATTATGACAAGGAACTGTTATTTCGATACAAATTATGGCAGGTAACTGTAACATCGTTACTAATTATGACATGTAACTGTATTTTCGGTACAAATTATGGAAGGTAACTGTAACTTCGATACAAATTATGACAAGGAACTGTAATTTCGATACAAATAATGGCAGGTAACTGTAACTTCGATACTAATTATGACAGGTAACAGTAAATTCGATACTAATTATGACTGGTAACTGTAACTTCGCTACTAATTATGACAAGTAACTGTAATTTCGATACAAACTATGACAGGTAACTGTAACTTCGATACTAATTTGACAAGTATCTGTAATTTCGGTACAAATTATGACAGGTAACTGTAACTTCGATACTAATTATGACAAGGAACTGTTATTTCGATACAAATTATGACAGGTAACTGTAACTTCGTTAATAATTATGACAAGTATCAGTAATTTCGGTACAAATTATGAGAAGGAAGTGTTATTTCGATACAAATTAGGACAGGTAACTGTAACTTCATTACTAATTATGACAAGTATCTGTAATTTCGGTACCAATTATGGCAGGTATTTGTAACTTCGATACAAATTATGGCAGGTAACTGTAACTTCGATACTAATTATGACAGCTAACAATAACTTCGATACTAATTATGTCAGAAAACAGTAACTTCGATACTAATTATGACAGGTAACAGTATCTTCGATACTAATTATGGCAGGTAACTGTAACTTCGATACTAATGATGACAGTTAACTGAAACTTCGTTACTAATTGTGACAAGTAACTGTAATTTCGATACAAATTATGGCAGGTAATTGTAACTTCGATACTAATTAAGACAGGTAACAGTAACTTCGATACTAATTATGACAGGTAACTGTAACTTCGTTACTAATTATGACAAGTAACTATAACCTCGAAACTAATTATGACAGGTAACTGTAACATCGTTACCAATTATGACAAGTATCTGTAATTTCGGTACAAATTATGGCAGGTAACTGTAACTTCGATACAAATTATGACAGGTAACTGTAACATCGTTACTAATTATGACAAGTAACTGTAATTTCGATACAAATAAGGGCAGGTAACTGTAACTTCGATACTAATTACGACAGGTAACTGTAACTTCGATACTAATTATGACAAGGAACTGTTATTTCGATATAAAATTATGGCAGGTAACTGTAACATCGTTACTAATTATGACATGTAACTGTATTTTCGGTACAAATTATGGAAGGTAACTGTAACTTCGATACAAATTATGACAAGGAACTGTAATTTCGATACAAATAATGGCAGGTAACTGTAACTTCGATACTAATTACGACAGGTAACTGTAACTTCGATACTATTTATGACAAGGAACTGTTATTTCGATACAAATTATGGCAGGTAACTGTAAAATCGTTACTAATTATGACATGTAACTGTATTTTCGGTACAAATTATGGAAGGTAACTGTAACTTCGATACAAATTATGACAAGGAACTGTAATTTCGATACAAATAATGGCAGGTAACTGTAACTTCGATACTAATTATGACAGGTAACAGTAAATTCGATACTAATTATGACTGGTAACTGTAACTTCGCTACTAATTATGACAAGTAACTGTAATTTCGATACAAACTATGACAGGTAACTGTAACTTCGATACTAATTATGACAAGTATCTGTAATTTCGGTACAAATTATGACAGGTAACTGTAACTTCGATACTAATTATGACAAGGAACTGTTATTTCGATACAAATTAAGACAGGTAACTGTAACTTCGTTAATAATTATGACAAGTATCAGTAATTTCGGTACAAATTATGAGAAGGAAGTGTTATTTCGATACAAATTAGGACAGGTAATTGTAACTTCGTTACTAATTATGACAAGTATCTGTAATTTCGGTACCAATTATGGCAGGTAACTGTAACTTCGATACAAATTATGGCAGGTAACTGTAACTTCGATACTAATTATGACAGGTAACAATAACTTCGATACTAATTATGACAGAAAACAGTAACTTCGATACTAATTATGACAGGTAACAGTATCATCGATACTAATTATGGCAGGTAACTGTAACTTCATACTAATTATGACAAGTAACTATAACCTCGAAACTAATTATGACAGGTAACTGTAACATCGTTACCACTTATGACAAGTATCTGTAATTTCGGTACAAATTATGGCAGGTAACTGTAACTTCGATACAAATTATGACAGGTAACTGTAACTTCGTTAATAATTATGACAAGTATCAGTAATTTCGGTACAAATTATGAGAAGGAAGTGTTATTTCGATACAAATTAGGACAGGTAATTGTAACTTCGATACTAATTATGACAAGTATCTGTAATTTCGGTACAAATTATGACAGGTAACTGTAACTTCGATACTAATTATGACAAGGAACTGTTATTTCGATACAAATTATGACAGGTAACTGTAACTTCGTTAATAATTATGACAAGTATCAGTAATTTCGGTACAAATTATGAGAAGGAAGTGTTATTTCGATACAAATTAGGACAGGTAACTGTAACGTCGTTACTAATTATGAAAAGTATCTGTAATTTCGGTACCAATTATGGCAGGTAACTGTAACTTCGATACAAATTATGGCAGGTAACTGTAACTTCGATACAAATTATGACAGGTAACAGTAACTTCGCTACGAATTATGACAAGTAACTGTAATGTCGATACAAACTATGACAGGTAAATGTAACTTCGTTACTAATTATGACAAGTAACTGTATTTTCGATACAAATTATGGCAGGTAACAGTAACTTCGATACTAATTATGACAGGTAACTGTAACTTCGATACTAATTATGACAAGGAACTGTAATTTCGATACAAATTATGACAGGTAACAGTAACTTCGTTACTAATTATGACAAGTAACTGTAATTTCGATACAAATAAGGGCAGGTAACTGTAACTTCGATACTAATTACGACAGGTAACTGTAACTTCGATACTAATTATGACAAGGAACTGTTATTTCGATACAAATTATGGCAGGTTACAGTAACTTCGATACTAATTATGACAGGCAACTGTAACTTCTATACTAATTATGACAGGTAACTGTACCTTCGTTACTAATTATGACAAGTAACTGTACTTTCGATACAAATAAGGGCAGGTAACTGTAACTTCGATACTAATTACGAAAGGTAAATGTAACTTCGATACTAATTATGACAAGGAACTGTTATTTCGATACAAATTATGACAGGTAACTGTAACTTCGTTAATAATTATGACAAGTATCAGTAATTTCGGTACAAATTATGAGAAGGAAGTGTTATTTCGATACAAATTAGGACAGGTAACTGTAACGTCGTTACTAATTATGAAAAGTATCTGTAATTTCGGTACCAATTATGGCAGGTAACTGTAACTTCGATACAAATTATGGCAGGTAACTGTAACTTCGATACAAATTATGACAGGTAACAGTAACTTCGCTACGAATTATGACAAGTAACTGTAATTTCGATACAAACTATGACAGGTAAATGTAACTTCGTTACTAATTATGACAAGTAACTGTATTTTCGATACAAATTATGGCAGGTAACAGTAACTTCGATACTAATTATGACAGGTAACTGTAACTTCGATACTAATTATGACAAGGAACTGTAATTTCGATACAAATTATGACAGGTAACAGTAACTTCGTTACTAATTATGACAAGTAACTGTAATTTCGATACAAATAAGGGCAGGTAACTGTAACTTCGATACTAATTACGACAGGTAACTGTAACTTCGATACTAATTATGACAAGGAACTGTTATTTCGATACAAATTATGGCAGGTTACAGTAACTTCGATACTAATTATGACAGGCAACTGTAACTTCTATACTAATTATGACAGGTAACTGTACCTTCGTTACTAATTATGACAAGTTACTGTACTTTCGATACAAATGAAGGCAGGTTACTGTAACTTCGATACTAATTATGACAGGTAACAATATCTTCGATACCAATTATGACAGAAAACTGTAACTTCGATACTAATTATTACAGGTAACAGTATCTTCGATACTAATTATGGCAGGTAACTGTAACTTCGATACTAATGATGACAGTTAACTGTAACTTCGATACTAATTATGACAAGTAACTGTAATTTCGATACAAATTATGACAGGTAACTGTAACTTCGATATTAATTATGACAAGTAACCTGTAATTTCGATACAAATTATGGCAGGTAACTGTAACTTCGATACTAATTATGACAGGTTACATTAACTTCGATACTAATTATGACAAGTAACAGTTACTTCGATACTAATTATGACAAGTAACTATAACCTCGAAACTAATTATGACAGGTAACTGTAACATCGTTACCAATTATGACAAGTATCTGTAATTTCGGTATAAATTATGGCAGGTAACTGTAACTTCGATACAAATTATGACAGGTAACTGTAACTTCGTTACTAATTATGACAAGTAACTGTACTTTCGATACAAATAAGGGCAGGTAACTGTAACTTCGATACTAATTACGACAGGTAACTGTAACTTCGATACTAATTATGACAAGGAACTGTTATTTCGATACAAATTATGGCAGGTAACTGTAACATCGTTACTAATTATGACATGTAACTGTATTTTCGGTACAAATTATGGAAGGTAACTGTAACTTCGATACAAATTATGACAAGGAACTGTAATTTCGATACAAATAATGGCAGGTAACTGTAACTTCGATACTAATTATGACAGGTAACAGTAAATTCGATACTAATTATGACTGGTAACTGTAACTTCGCTACTAATTATGACAAGTAACTGTAATTTCGATACAAACTATGACAGGTAACTGTAACTTCGATACTAATTATGACAAGTATCTGTAATTTCGGTACAAATTATGACAGGTAACTGTAACTTCGATACTAATTATGACAAGGAACTGTTATTTCGATACAAATTATGACAGGTAACTGTAACTTCGTTAATAATTATGACAAGTATCAGTAATTTCGGTACAAATTATGAGAAGGAAGTGTTATTTCGATACAAATTAGGACAGGTAACTGTAACTTCATTACTAATTATGACAAGTATCTGTAATTTCGGTACCAATTATGGCAGGTAACTGTAACTTCGATACAAATTATGGCAGGTAACTGTAACTTCGATACTAATTATGACAGGTAACAATAACTTCGATACTAATTATGTCAGAAAACAGTAACTTCGATACTAATTATGACAGGTACCAGTATCTTCGATACTAATTATGGCAGGTAACTGTAACTTCGATACTAATGATGACAGTTAACTGAAACTTCGTTACTAATTGTGACAAGTAACTGTAATTTCGATACAAATTATGGCAGGTAATGGTAACTTCGATACTAATTAAGACAGGTAACAGTAACTTCGATACTAATTATGACAGGTAACTGTAACTTCGTTACTAATTATGACAAGTAACTATAACCTCGAAACTAATTATGACAGGTAACTGTAACATCGTTACCAATTATGACAAGTATCTGTAATTTCGGTACAAATTATGGCAGGTAACTGTAACTTCGATACAAATTATGACAGGTAACTGTAACTTCGTTACTAATTATGACAAGTAACTGTAATTTCGATACAAATAAGGGCAGGTAACTGTAACTTCGATACTAATTACGACAGGTAACTGTAACTTCGATACTAATTATGACAAGGAAGTGTTATTTCGATATAAAATTATGGCAGGTAACTGTAACATCGTTACTAATTATGACATGTAACTGTATTTTCGGTACAAATTATGGAAGGTAACTGTAACTTCGATACAAATTATGACAAGGAACTGTAATTTCGATACAAATAATGGCAGGTAACTGTAATTCGATACTAATTATGACAGGTAACAGAAAATTCGATACTAATTATGACAGGTTACTGTAACTTCGCTACTAAATATGACAAGTAACTGTAATTTCGATACAAACTATGACAGGTAACTGTAACTTCGATACTAATTATGACAAGTATCTGTAATTTCGGTACAAATTATGACAGGTAACTGTAACTTCGATACTAATTATGACAAGGAACTGTTATTTCGATACAAATTATGACAGGTAACTGTAACTTCGTTAATAATTATGACAAGTATCAGTAATTTCGGTACAAATTATGAGAAGGAAGTGTTATTTCGATACAAATTAGGACAGGTAACTGTAACTTCGTTACTAATTATGAAAAGTATCTGTAATTTCGGTACCAATTATGGCAGGTAACTGTAACGTCGATACAAATTATGGCAGGTAACTGTAACTTCGATACAAATTATGACAGGTAACAGTAACTTCGCTACGAATTATGACAAGTAACTGTAATTTCGATACAAACTATGACAGGTAACTGTAACTTCGTTACTAATTATGACAAGTAACTGTAATTTCGATACAAATAAGGGCAGGTAACTGTAACTTCGATACTAATTACGACAGGTAACTGTAACTTCGATACTAATTATGACAAGGAACTGTTATTTCGATACAAATTATGGCAGGTAACTGTAACATCGTTACTAATTATGACATGTAACTGTATTTTCGGTACAAATTGTGGAAGGTAACTGTAACTCCGATACAAATTATGACAAGGAACTGTAATTTCGATACAAATAATGGCAGGTAACTGTAACTTCGATACTAATTATGACAGGTAACAGTAAATTCGATACTAATTATGACTGGTAACTGTAACTTCGCTACTAATTATGACAAGTAACTGTAATTTCGATACAAACTATGACAGGTAACCGTAACTTCGATACTAATTATGACAAGTATCTGTAATTTCGGTACAAATTATGACAGGTAACTGTAACTTCGATACTAATTATGACAAGGAACTGTTATTTCGATACAAATTATGACAGGTAACTGTAACTTCGTTAATAATTATGACAAGTATCAGTAATTTCGGTACAAATTATGAGAAGGAAGTGTTATTTAGATACAAATTAGGACAGGTAACTGTAACTTCGTTACTAATTATGACAAGTATCTGTAATTTCGGTACCAATTATGGCAGGTAACTGTAACTTCGACACCAATTATGGCAGGTAACTGTAACTTCGATACTAATTATGACAGGTAACAATAACTTCGATACTAATTATGTCAGAAAATAGTAACTTCGATACTAATTATGACAGGTAACAGTATCTTCGATACTAATTATGGCAGGTAACTGTAACTTCGATACTAATGATGAAAGTTAACTGAAACTTCGTTACTTATTGTGACAAGTAACTGTAATTTCGATACAAATTATGGCAGGTAATTGTAACTTCGATACTAATTAAGACAGGTAACAGTAACTTCGATACTAATTATGACAGGTAACTGTAACTTCGTTACTAATTATGACAAGTAACTATAACCTCGAAACTAATTATGACAGGTAACTGTAACATCGTTACCAATTATGACAAGTATCTGTAATTTCGGTACAAATTATGGCACGTAACTGTATCTTCGATACAAATTATGACAGGTAACTGTAACTTCGTTACTAATTATGACAAGTAACTGTAATTTCGATACAAATAAGGGCAGGTAACTGTAACTTCGATACTAATTACGACAGGTAACTGTAACTTCGATACTAATTATGACAAGGAACTGTTATTTCGATATAAAATTATGGCAGGTAACTGTAACATCGTTACTAATTATGACATGTAACTGTATTTTCGGTACAAATTATGGAAGGTAACTGTAACTTCGATACAAATTATGACAAGGAACTGTAATTTCGATACAAATAATGGCAGGTAACTGTAATTCGATACTAATTATGACAGGTAACAGAAAATTCGATACTAATTATGACAGGTTACTGTAACTTCGCTACTAAATATGACAAGTAACTGTAATTTCGATACAAACTATGACAGGTAACTGTAACATCGATACTAATTATGACAAGTATCTGTAATTTCGGTACAAATTATGACAGGTAACTGAAACTTCGATACTAATTATGACAACGAACTGTTATTTCGATACAAATTATGACAGGTAACTGTAACTTCGTTAATAATTATGACAAGTATCAGTAATTTCGGTACAAATTATGAGAAGGAAGTGTTATTTCGATACAAATTAGGACAGGTAACTGTAACTTCGTTACTAATTTTGAAAAGTATCTGTAATTTCGGTACCAATTATGGCAGGTAACTGTAACTGCGATACAAATTATGGCAGGTAACTGTAACTTCGATACAAATTATGACAGGTAACAGTAACTTCGCTACGAATTATGACAAGTAACTGTAATTTCGATACAAACTATGACAGGTAACTGTAACTTCGTTACTAATTATGACAAGTAACTGTAATTTCGATACAAATAAGGGCAGGTAACTGTAACTTCGATACTAATTACGACAGGTAACTGTAACTTCGATACTAATTATGACAAGGAACTGTTATTTCGATACAAATTATGGCAGGTAACTGTAACATCGTTACTAATTATGACATGTAACTGTATTTTCGGTACAAATTATGGAAGGTAACTGTAACTTCGATACAAATTATGACAAGGAACTGTAATTTCGATACAAATAATGGCAGGTAACTGTAACTTCGATACTAATTATGACAGGTAACAGTAAATTCGATACTAATTATGACTGGTAACTGTAACTTCACTACTAATTATGACAAGTAACTGTAATTTCGATACAAACTATGACAGGTAACTGTAACATCGATACTAATTATGACAAGTATCTGTAATTTCGGTACAAATTATGACAGGTAACTGTAACTTCGATACTATTTATGACAAGGAACTGTTATTTCGATACAAATTATGACAGGTAACTGTAACTTCGTTAATAATTATGACAAGTATCAGTAATTTCGGTACAAATTATGAGAAGGAAGTGTTATTTCGATACAAATTAGGACAGGTAACTGTAACTTCGTTACTAATTATGACAAGTATCTGTAATTTCGGTACCAATTATGGCAGGTAACTGTAACTTCGATACAAATTATGGCAGGTAACTGTAACTTCGATACTAATTATGACAGGTAACAATAACTTCGATACTAATTATGACAGAAAACAGTAACTTCGATACTAATTATGACAGGTAACAGTATCTTCGATACTAATTATGGCAGGTAACTGTAACTTCGATACTAATAATGACAGTTAACTGAAACTTCGTTACTAATTGTGACAAGTAACTGTAATTTCGATATAAATTATGGCAGGTAATTGTAACTTCGATACTAATTAAGACAGGTAACAGTAACTTCGATACTAATTATGACAGGTAACTGTAACTTCGTTACTAATTATGACAAGTAACTATAACCTCGAAACTAATTATGACAGGTAACTGTAACATCGTTACCAATTATGACAAGTATCTGTAATTTCGGTACAAATTATGGCAGGTAACTGTAACTTCGATACAAATTATGACAGGTAACTGTAACTTCGTTACTAATTATGACAAGTAACTGTAATTTCGATACAAATAAGGGCAGGTAACTGTAACTTCGATACTAATTACGACAGGTAACTGTAACTTCGATACTAATTATGACAAGGAACTGTTATTTCGATACAAATTATGGCAGGTAACTGTAACATCGTTACTAATTATGACATGTAACTGTATTTTCGGTACAAATTATGGAAGGTAAATGTAACTTCGATACAAATTATGACAAGGAACTGTAATTTCGATACAAATAATGACAGGTAACTGTAATTCGATACTAATTATGACAGGTAACAGAAAATTCGATACTAATTATGACAGGTTACTGTAACTTCGCTACTAAATATGAGAAGTAACTGTAATTTCGATACAAACTATGACAGGTAACTGTAACTTCGATACTAATTATGACAAGTATCTGTAATTTCGGTACAAATTATGACAGGTAACTGTAACTTCGATACTAATTATGACAAGGAACTGTTATTTCGATACAAATTATGACGGGTAACTGTAACTTCGTTAATAATTATGACAAGTATCAGTAATTTCGGTACAAATTATGAGAAGGAAGTGTTATTTCGATACAAATTAGGACAGGTAACTGTAACTACGTTACTAATTATGAAAAGTATCTGTAATTTCGGTACCAATTATGGCAGGTAACTGTAACTTCGATACAAATTATGGCAGGTAACTGTAACTTCGATACAAATTATGACAGGTAACAGTAACTTCGCTACGAATTATGACAAGTAACTGTAATTTCGATACAAACTATGACAGGTAAATGTAACTTCGTTACTAATTATGACAAGTAACTGTATTTTCGATACAAATTATGGCAGGTAACAGTAACTTCGATACTAATTATGACAGGTAACTGTAACTTCGATACTAATTATGACAAGGAACTGTAATTTCGATACAAATTATGACAGGTAACAGTAACTTCGTTACTAATTATGGCAAGTGACTGTAATTTCGATACAAATTATGGCAGGTTACAGTACCTTCGATACTAATTATGACAGGCAACTGTAACTTCTATACTAATTATGACTGGTAACTGTACCTTCGTTACTAATTATGACAAGTAACTGTAATTTCGATACAAATTATGGCAGGTAACTGTAACTTCGATACTAATTATGACAGGTAACAGTAACTTCGATACTAATTATAACAAGTAACTGTAACTGCGAAACTAATTAAGACAGGTAACGGTAACTTCGTTACTAATTATGACAAGTAACTGTAATTTCGATACAAATAATGGCAGGTAACTGTAACTACGATACTAATTATGACAGGTAACTGTAACTTCGATACTAATTATGACAAGGAACTGTTATTTCGATACAAATTATGGCAGGTAACTGTAACTTTGTTACTAATTATGACAAGTAACTGTAATTTAGGTACAATTTATGGCAGGTAACTGTAACTTCGATACAAATTATGACAAGGAACTGTAATTTCGATACAAATAATAGCAGGTATCAGTAACGTCGATACAAATTATGACAGGTAACTGTAACTTTGATATTAATTATGACAAGTAACTGTAATTTCGATACAAATTATGGCAGGTAACTGTAACTTCGATACTAATTATGACAGGTTACATTAACTTCGCTACTAATTATGACCAGTAACAGTTACTTCGATACTAATTATGACAAGTAACTATAACATCGAAACTAATTATGACAGGTAACTGTAAGATCGTTACCAATTATGACAAGTATCTGTATTTTCGGTAAAAAATATGGCAGGTAACTGTAACTTCGAAACAAATTATGACAGGTATCTGTAACTTCGTTACTAATTATGACAAGTAACTGTAACTTCGATACTAATTATGACAAGGAACTGTTATTTCGATACAATTTATGGCAGGTAACTGTAACTTCGTTACTAATTATGACAAGTAACTGTAATTTCGGTACAAATTATGGCAGGTAACTGTAACTTCGATACAAATTATGACAAGGAACTGTAATTTCGATACAAATAATGGCAGGTAACTGTAACTTCGATACTAATTATGACAGGTAACAGTAACTTCGTTACTAATTATGACAGGTAACTGTAACTTCGCTACTAATTATGACAAGTAACTGTAATTTCGATACAAATTATGACAGGTAACTGTAACTTCGATACTAATTATGACAAGGAACTGTTATTTCGAAACAAATTATGGCAGGTAACTGTAACTTCGTTACTAATTATGACAAGTAACTGTAATTTCGGTACAAATTATGGAAGGTAACTGTAACTTCAATACAAATTATGACAAGGAACTGTAATTTCGATACAAATAATGGCAGGTAACTGTAATTTCTATACTAATTATGACAGGTAACAGTAACTTCGATACTAATTATGACAGGTAACTGTAACTTCGCTACTAATTATGACAAGTAACTGTAATTTCGATACAAACTATGACAAATAACTGTAACTTGCATACAAATTATGACAAGTATCTGTAATTTCGGTACAAATTATGACAGGTAACTGTAACTTCGATACTAATTATGACAAGGAACTGTTATTTCGATACAAATTATGACAGGTAACTCTATCTTCGTTACTAATTATGACAAGTATCTGTAATTTCGGTACAAATTATGGCAGGTAACTGTAACTTCGATACAAATTATGGCAGGTAACTGTAACTTCGTTACTAATTATGACAAGTAACTGTAATTTCGATACAAATAAGGGCAGGTAACTGTAATTTCGATACTAATTATGACAAGTAACTGTAATTTCGATACAAATAAGGGCAGGTAACTGTAACTTCGATACTAATTACGACAGGTAACTGTAACTTCGATACTAATTATGACAAGGAACTGTTATTTCGATACAAATTATGGCAGGTAACTGTAACATCGTTACTAATTATGACAAGTAACTGTAATTTCGATACAAATAAGGGCAGGTAACTGTAACTTCGATACTAATTACGACAGGTAACTGTAACTTCGATACTAATTATGACAAGGAACTGTTATTTCGATACAAATTATGGCAGGTAACTGTAACATCGTTACTAATTATGACATGTAACAGTATTTTCGGTACAAATTATGGAAGGTAACTGTAACTTCGTTACTAATTATGACAAGTAACTGTAATTTCGATACAAATAAGGGCAGGTAACTGTAACTTCGATACTAATTACGACAGGTAACTGTAACTTCGATACTAATTATGACAAGGAACTGTTATTTCGATACAAATTATGGCAGGTAACTGTAACATCGTTACTAATTATGACATGTAACAGTATTTTCGGTACAAATTATGGAAGGTAACTGTAACTTCGATACAAATTATGACAAGGAACTGTAATTTCGATACAAATAATGGCAGGTAACTGTAACTTCGATACTAATTATGACAGGTAACAGTAAATTCGATACTAATTATGACAGGCAACTGTAACTTCGCTACTAATTATGACAAGTAACTGTAATTTCGATACAAACTATGACAGGTAACTGTAACTTCGATACTAATTATGACAAGTATCTGTAATTTCGGTACAAATTATCACAGGTAACTGTAACTTCGATACTAATTATGACAAGGAACTGTTATTTCGATACAAATTATGACAGGTAACTGTAACTTCGTTAATAATTATGACAAGTATCAGTAATTTCGGTACAAATTATGAGAAGGAAGTGTTATTTCGATACAAATTAGGACAGGTAACTGTAACTTCGTTACTTATTATGGCAAGTATCTGTAATTTCGGTACCAATTATGGCAGGAAACTGTAACTTCGATACAAATTATGGCAGGTAACTGTAACTTCGATACAAATTATGACAGGTAACAGTAACTTCGCTACGAATTAAGACAAGTAACTGTAATTTCGATACAAACTATGACAGGTAAATGTAACTTCGTTACTAATTATGACAAGTAACTGTATTTTCGATACAAATTAAGGCAGGTAACAGTAACTTCGATACTAATTATGACAGGTAACTGTAACTTCGATAATAATTATGACAAGGAACTGTAATTTCGATACAAATTATGACAGGTAACAGTAACTACGATACTAATTATGACAGGTAACAGTAACTTCGATACTAATTATAACAAGTAACTGTAACTGCGATACTAATTAAGACAGGTAACGGTAACTTCGTTACTAATTATGACAAGTAACTGTAATTTCGATACAAATAATGGCAGGTAACTGTAACTACGATACAAATTATGACAGGTAACTGTAACTTCGATACTAATTATGACAAGGAACTGTTATTTCGATACAAATTATGGCAGGTAACTGTAACTTCGATACTAATTATGACAGGTAACAGTAACTTCGATACTAATTATAACAAGTAACTGTAACTGCGATACTAATTAAGACAGGTAACGGTAACTTCGTTACTAATTATGACAAGTAACTGTAATTTCGATACAAATAATGGCAGGTAACTGTAACTACGATACTAATTATGACAGGTAACTGTAACTTCGATACTAATTAAGACAAGGAACTGTTATTTCGATACAAATTATGGCAGGTAACTGTAACTTTGTTACTAATTATGACAAGTAACTGTAATTTCAGTACAAATTATGGCAGGTAACTGTAACTTCGATACAAATTATGACAAGGAACTGTAATTTCGATACAAATAATAGCAGGTATCAGTAACTTCGATACAAATTATGACAGGTAACTGTAACTTTGATATTAATTATGACAAGTAACTGTAATTTCGATACAAGTTATGGCAGGTAACTGTAACTTCGAAACTAATTATGACAGGTTACATTAACTTCGCTACTAGTTATGACCAGTAACATTTACTTCAATACTAATTATGACAAGTAACTATAACATCGAAACTAATTATGACAGGTAACTGTAAGATCGTTACCAATTATGACAAGTATCTGTAATTTCGGTAAAAATTATGGCAGGTAACTCTAACTTCGAAACAAATTATGACAGGTAACTGTACCTTCGTTACTAATTATGACAAGTAACTGTAACTTCGATACTAATTATGACAAGGAACTGTTATTTCGATACAATTTATGGCATGTAACTGTAACTTCGTTACTAATTATGACAAGTAACTGCAATTTCGGTACAAATTATGGCAGGTAACTGTAACTTCGATACAAATTATGACAAGGAACTGTAATTTCGATACAAATAATGGCAGGTAACTGTAACTTCGATACTAATTATGACAGGTAACAGTAACTTCGATACTAATTATGACAGGTAACTGTAACTTCGCTACTAATTATGACAAGTAACTGTAATTTCGATACAAACTATGACAGGTAACTGTAACTTCGATACTAATTATGACAAGTATCTGTAATTTCGGTACAAATTATGACAGGTAACTGTAACTTCGATACTAATTATGACAAGGAACTGTTATTTCGAAACAAATTATGGCAGGTAACTGTAACTTCGTTACTAATTATGACAAGTAACTGTAATTTCGGTACAAATTATGGAAGGTTACTGTAACTTCGATACAAATTATGACAAGGAACTGTAATTTTGATACAAATAATGGCAGGTAACTGTAATTTCGATACTAATTATGACAGGTAACAGTAACTTCGATAATAATTAAGACAGGTAACTGTAACTTCGCTACTAATTATGACAAGTAACTGTAATTTCGATACAAACTATGACAGGTAACTGTAACTTCGATATAAATTATGACAAGTATCTGTAATCTCGGTACAAATTCTGACAGGTAACTGTAACTTCGATACTAATTATGACAAGGAACTGTTATTTCGATACAAATTATGACAGGTAACTGTATCTTCGTTACTAATTATGACAAGTATCTGTAATTTCGGTACAAATTATGGCAGGTAACTGTAACTTCGACACAAATTATGACAGGTAACAGTAACTTCGCTACTAATTATGACAAGTAACTGTAATTTCGATACAAACTATGACAGGTAACTGTAACTTCGATACTAATTATGACAAGGAACTGTTTTTCGATACAAATTATGACAGGTAAATGTAACTTCGTTACTAATTATGACAAGTATCTGTAATTTCGGTACCAATTATGGCAGGCAACTGTAACTTCGATACAAATTATGGCAGGTAACTCTAACTTCGATACAAATTATGACAGGTAACAGTAACTTCGCTACTAATTATGACAAGTAACTGTAATTTCGATACAAACTATGACAGGTAACTGTAACTTCGTTACTAATTGTGACAAGTAACTGTAATTTCGATACAAATTATGGCAGGTAACAGTAACTTCGATACTAATTATGACAGGTAACTGTAACTTCGATACTAATTATGACAAGGAACTGTTATTTCGATAAAAATTATGACAGGTAACAGTAACTTCGTGACTAATTATGGCAAGTGACTGAGATTTCGATACAAATAATGGCAGGTTACAGTAACTTCGATACTAATTATGACAGGTAACTTTAACTTCTATACTAATTATGACAGGTAACTGTACCTTCGTTACTAATTGTGACAAGTAACTGTTATTTCGATACAAATGATGGCAGGCAACACTAACTTCGATACTAATTATGACAGGTAACAATAACTTCGATACTAATTATGACAGAAAACAGTAACTTCGATACTAATTATGACAGGTAACAGTATCTTCGATACTAATTATGGCAGGTAACTGTAACTTCGATAGTAATGATGACAGTTAACTCTAACTTCGTTACTAATTATGAGAAGTAACTGTAATTTCGATACAAATTATGGCAGGTAACTGTAACTTCGATACTAATTATGACAGGTAACAGTAACTTCGATACTAATTATAACAAGTAACTGTAACTTCGATACTAATTATGACAGGTAACCGTAACTTCGTTACTAATTATTACAAGTAACTGTAATTTCGATACAAATTATGGCAGGTTACTGTAACTTCGAAACTAATTATGACAGGTTAAATTAACTTCGATACTAATTATGACAAGTAACAGTTACTTCGATACTAATTATGACAAGTAACTATAACATCGAAACTAATTATGACAGGTAACTGTAACATCGTTACTAATTTTGACAAGTGTCTGTAATTTCGGTACAAATTATGGCAGGTAACTGTAACTTCGATACTAATTATGACAGGTAGCAGTAACTTCGATACTAATTATGACAAGTAACTGTAACTTCGATACTAATTATGACAGGTAACTGTAACTTCGATACTAATTATGACAAGTAACTCTAACTTCATTACAAATTATGACAAGTAACTGTAATTTCGGTACAACTTATGGCAGGAAACTGAAACATCGTTACTAATTATGGCAGGTAACTGTAATTTCGATACAAAATATGACAGGTAACAGTAACTTCGATACTAATTATGACAGGTAACTGCAACTTCGAAACTAATAATGACAGGTTACTGTAAACTTCGTTACTAATTATGACAAGAAACTGTAATTTCGATACAAATTAAGGCAGGTAACTGTAATTTCGATACAAATTATGGCAGGTAACTGTAACTTCGATACTAATTATGACAAGTAACAGTAACTTCGATACTAATTATGACAAGTAACTGTAACTTCGAAACAAATTATGACTGTTAACTGTAACATCGTTACTAATTATGACAAGTAACTGTAATTTCGATACAAATTACGGCAGGTAACTGTATCTTCGATATTAATTATGACAGGTTACAGTAACCTCGATACTAATTATGACAAGTAAGTGTACCTTCGATACTTATTATGACGGGTAACTGTTACTTCGATACTAATTATGACTAGTAACTCTAAGTTCGTTACTATTTAGGACAAGTAACTGTAATTTTGATAAAAAATTATGGCAGGTAACTGTAACTTCGGTACTAATTATGACAGGTAACAGTAACGTCGATACTAATTATGACAGGTAACAGTAACTTCGATACTAATTATGACAAGGAACTGTTTTCGATACAAATTATGACAGGTAAATGTAACTTCGTTACTAATTATGACAAGTATCTGTAATTTCGGTACCAATTATGGCAGGCAACTGTAACATCGATACAAATTATGGCAGGTAACTCTAACTTCGATACAAATTATGACAGGTAACAGTAACTTCGCTACTAATTATGACAAGTAACTGTAATTTCGATACAAACTATGACAGGTAACTGTAACTTCGTTACTAATTGTGACAAGTAACTGTAATTTCGATACAAATTATGGCAGGTAACAGTAACTTCGATACTAATTATGACAGGTAACTGTAACTTCGATACTAATTATGACAAGGAACTGTTATTTCGATACAAATTATGACAGGTAACAGTAACTTCGTGACTAATTATGGCAAGTGACTGAGATTTCGATACAAATAATGGCAGGTTACAGTAACTTCGATACTAATTATGACAGGTAACTTTAACTTCTATACTAATTATGACAGGTAACTGTACCTTCGTTACTAATTGTGACAAGTAACTGTTATTTCGATACAAATGATGGCAGGCAACACTAACTTCGATACTAATTATGACAGGTAACAATAACTTCGATACTAATTATGACAGAAAACAGTAACTTCGATACTAATTATGACAGGTAACAGTATCTTCGATACTAATTATGGCAGGTAACTGTAACTTCGATACTAATGATGACAGTTAACTCTAACTTCGTTACGAATTATGAGAAGTAACTGTAATTTCGATACAAATTATGGCAGGTAACTGTAACTTCGATACTAATTATGACAGGTAACAGTAACTTCGATACTAATTATAACAAGTAACTGTAACTTCGATACTAATTATGACAGGTAACCGTAACTTCGTTACTAATTATTACAAGTAACTGTAATTTCGATACAAATTATGGCAGGTTACTGTAACTTCGAAACTAATTATGACAGGTTAAATTAACTTCGATACTAATTATGACAAGTAACAGTTACTTCGATACTAATTATGACAAGTAACTATAACATCGAAACTAATTATGACAGGTAACTGTAACATCGTTACTAATTTTGACAAGTGTCTGTAATTTCGGTACAAATTATGGCAGGTAACTGTAACTTCGATACTAATTATGACAGGTAGCAGTAACTTCGATACTAATTATGACAAGTAACTGTAACTTCGATACTAATTATGACAGGTAACTGTAACTTCGATACTAATTATGACAAGTAACTCTAACTTCATTACAAATTATGACAAGTAACTGTAATTTCGGTACAACTTATGGCAGGAAACTGAAACATCGTTACTAATTATGGCAGGTAACTGTAATTTCGATACAAAATATGACAGGTAACAGTAACTTCGATACTAATTATGACAGGTAACTGCAACTTCGAAACTAATAATGACAGGTTACTGTAAACTTCGTTACTAATTATGACAAGAAACTGTAATTTCGATACAAATTATGGCAGGTAACTGTAATTTCGATACAAATTATGGCAGGTAACTGTAACTTCGATACTAATTATGACAAGTAACAGTAACTTCGATACTAATTATGACAAGTAACTGTAACTTCGAAACAAATTATGACTGTTAACTGTAACATCGTTACTAATTATGACAAGTAACTGTAATTTCGATACAAATTACGGCAGGTAACTGCATCTTCGATATTAATTATGACAGGTTACAGTAACCTCGATACTAATTATGACAAGTAAGTGTACCTTCGATACTTATTATGACGGGTAACTGTTACTTCGATACTAATTATGACTAGTAACTCTAAGTTCGTTACTATTTAGGACAAGTAACTGTAATTTTGATAAAAAATTATGGCAGGTAACTGTAACTTCGGTACTAATTATGACAGGTAACAGTAACGTCGATACTAATTATGACAGGTAACAGTAACTTCGTTACTAATTATGACAAATAACTGTAACTTCGATACTAATTATGACAGGTAACTGTAACTTCGATACAAATTATGACAGGTAACTGTAACTTCGATATTAATTATGACAAGTAACTGTAATTTCGATACAGATTATGACAGGTAACAGTAACTTCGATAGTAATTATGACAAGTAACAGTAACTTCGATACTAATTATGACAGGTAACTGTAACATCGATACTAATTACGACAGGTAACTGTAACTTCGATACAAATTATGACAGGTAACTGTAACTTCGATATTAATTATGATAAGTAACTGTAATTTCGATACAAATTATGGCAGGTAACTGTAACTTCGATACTAATTATGACAGGTTACATTAACTTCGATACTAATTATGACAAGTAACAGTTACTTCGATATTAATTAAGACAAGTAACTATAACTTCGAAACTAATTATGACAGGTTACTGTAACTTCGTTACTAATTATGACAAGTATCTGTAATTTCGGTACAAATTATGGCAGGTAACTGTAACTTCGATACAAATTATGACAGGTTACTGTAACTTCGTTACTAATTATGACAAGTAACTGTAATTTCGATACAAATAATGGCAGGTAACTGTAACTTCGATACTAATTATGACGGGTAACAGTAACTCCGATACTAATTATGACAGGTAACAGTAACTTCGCTACTAATTATGACAAGTAACTGTAATTTCGATACATACTATGACAGGTAACTGTAACTTCGATACTAATTATGACAAGTAACTGTTCTTTCGATACAAATTATGACAGGTAACTGTAACTTCGTTACTAATTATGACATGTATCTGAAATTTCGGTACCAATTATGGCAGGTAACTGTAACTTCGATACAAATTATGGCAGGTAACTGTAACTTCGATACAAATTATGACAGGTAACAGTAACTTCGCTACTAATTATGACAAGTAACTGTAATTTCGATACAAACTATGACAGGTAACTGTAATTTCGTTACTAAATATGACAAGTAACTGTAATTTCGATACAAATTATGGCAGGTAACAGTAACTTCGATACTAATTATGACAGGTAACTGTAACTTCGATACTAATTATGACAAGGAACTGTTATTTCGATACAAATTATGACAGGTAACAGTAACTTCGTGACTAATCATGGCAAGTGACTGTGATTTCCATACAAATAATGGCAGTTTACAGTAACTTCGATACTAATTATGACAGGTAACAATAACTTCGATACTAATTATGACAGAAAACAGTAACTTCGATACTAATTATGACAGAATACAGTATCTTCGATACTAATTATGGCAGGTAACAGTAACTTCGATACTAATGATGACAGTTATCTGTAACTTCGTTACTAATTATGACAAGTAACTGTAATTTCGATACAAATTATGGCTGGTAACTGTAACTTCGATACTAATTATGACAGGTAACAGTAACTTCGGTACTAATTATAACAAGTAACTGTAACTTCGATACTAATTATGACAGGTAACGGTAACTTCGTTACTAATTATGAAAAGTAACTGTAATTTCGATACAAATTATGGCAGGTAACTGTAACTTCGATACTAATTATGACAGGTTAAATTAACTTCGATACTAATTATGACAAGTAACAGTTACTTCGATACTAATTATGACAAGTAACTATAACTTCGAAAATAATTATGACAGGTAACTGTAACATCGTTACTAATTTTGACAAGTGTCTGTAATTTCGGTACAAATTATGGCAGGTAACTGTAACTTCGATACTAATTATGACAGGTAACAGTAACTTCGATACTAATTATGACAAGTAACTGTAACTTCGATACTAATTATGACAGGTAACTGTAACTTCGATACTAATTATGACAAGTAACTCTAAATTCATTACAAATTATGACAAGTAACTGTAATTTCGATACAACTTATGGCAGGTAACTGAAACATCGTTACTAATTATGGCAGGTAACTGGAATTTCGATACAAATTATGACAGGTAACAGTAACTTCGATACTAATTATGACAGGTAACTGCAACTTCGACACTAATTATGACAGGTTACTGTAACTTCGTTACTAATTATGACAAGAAACTGTAATTTCGATACAAATTATGCAGGTAATTGTAATTTCGATACAAGTTATGGCAGGTAACTGTAACTTCGATACTAATTATGACAAGTAACACTAACGTCGATACTAATTATGACAAGTAACGGTAACTTCGAAACAAATTATGACAGGTAACTGTAACATCGTTACTAATTATGACAAGTCACTGTAATTTCGATACAAATTATGGCAGGTAACTGTATCTTCGATATTAATTACGACAGGTTACAGTAACCTCGATACTAATTATGACAAGTAAGTGAACCTTCGATACTTATTATGACGGGTAACTGTTACTTCGATACTAATTGTGACTAGTAACTCTAAGTTCGTTACTAATTAGGACAAGTAACTGTAATTTTGATAAAAAATTATGGCAGGTAACTGTAACTTCGATACTAATTATGACAGGTAACAGTAACGTCGATACTAATTATGACAGGTAACAGTAACTTCGTTACTAATTATGACAAATAACTGTAACTTCGATACTAAGTATGACAGGTAACTGTAACTTCGATACAAATTATGACAGGTAACTGTAACTTCGATATTAATTATGACAAGTAACTGTAATTTCGATACAGATTAAGTCAGGTAACAGTAACTTCGATAGTAATTATGACAAATAACAATAACTTCGATACTAATTATGACAGGTAACTGTAACTTCGATACTAATTACGACAGGTAACTGTAACTTCGATACAAATTATGACAGGTAACTGTAACTTCGATAATAATTATGACAAGTAACTGTAATTTCGATACAAATTATGGCAGGTAACTGTAACTTCGATACTAATTATGACAGGTTACATTAACTTCGATACTAATTATGACAAGTAACAGTTACTTCGATATTAATTATGACAAGTAACAATAACTTCGAAACTAATTATGACAGGTTACTGTAACTTCGTTACTAATTATGACAAGAAACTGTAATTTCGATACAAATTATGGCAGGTAAAACTGTAACTTCGATACTAATTATGACAGGTAACAGTAACTTCGATACTAATTATGACAAGTAACAGTAACATCGATACTAAATATGACAAGTAACTGTAACTTCGAAACAAATTATGACAGGTAAATGTAACATCGTTACTATTTATGACAACTAACTGAAATTTCGATACAAATTATGGCAGGTAACTGTAACTTCGATACTAATTATGACAGGTTACAGTAACCTCGATAGTAATTATGACATGTAAGTGTAACTTCGATACTAATTATGACGGGTAACTGTAACTTCGATACTAATTATGACTAGTAACTCTAACTTCGTTACTAATTAGGACAAGTATCTGTAATTTTGATAAAAAATTGTGGCAGGTAACTGTAACTTCGATACTAACTATGACTTGCAACAGTAACTTAGATACTAATTATGACAGGTAACTGTAACTTATTTACTATTTATGACAAGTAACGGTAACTTCGAAACTAATTATGACAGGTAACTGTAACATCGTTACTAATTATGACAAGTAACTTTAATTTCGATACAAATTATGGCAGGTTACTGTAATTTCGATACTAATTATGACAGGTAACAGTAACTTCGATACTAATTATGACAGGTAACAGTAACTTCGTTACTAATTATGACAAGTAACTGTAATTTCGATACAGATTATGTCAGGTAACAGTAACTTCGTTACTAATTATGACAGGTTAAATTAACATCGATACTTATTATGACAAGTAACAGTTACTTCGATACTAATTATGACAAGTAACTATAACTTCGAAACTAATTACGACAGGTAACTGTAACATCGTTACTAATTTTGACAAGTGTCTGTAATTTCGGTATAAAATTATGGCAGGTAACTGTAACTTCGATACTAATTATGACAGGTAACAGTAACTTCGATACTAATTATGACAAGTAACTGTAACATCGATACTAATTATGACAGGTAACTGTAACTTCGATACTAATTATGACAAGTAACTCTAACTTCATTACAAATTATGACAATTAACTGTAATTTCAACACAAATTATGGCAGGTAACTGAAACATCGTTTCTAATTATGGCAGGTAACTATAATTTCGATACAAATTATGACAGGTAACAGTAACTTCAATACTAATTATGACAGGTAACTGCAACTTCGACACTAATTATGACAGGTAACTGTAACTTCGATACAGGTTATGACAGGTAACAGTAACTTCGCTACTAATTATGGCAGGCAACTGTAACTTCGATACTAATTATGACAGGTTATGGTAACCTCGATACTAATTATGACAAGTAACTGTAATTTTGATAAAAAATTATGACAGGTAACTCTAACTTCGTTACTAATTATGACAGGTAACAGTAACTTCGATACTAATTATGACAAGTAACTGTAACATCGATACTAATTATGACAGGTAACTGTAACTTCGATACTAATCATGACAAGTAACTCTAACTTCATTACAAATTATGACAATTTACTGTAATTTCGATACAAATTATGGCAGATAACTGAAACATCGTTTCTAATTATGGCAGGTAACTATAATTTCGATACAAATTATGACAGGTAACAGTAACTTCAATACTAATTATGACAGGTAACTGCAACTTCGACACTAATTATGACAGGCTACTGTAACTTCGTTACTAATTATGACATGAAACTGTAATTTCGATACAAATTATGGCAGGGAACTCTAATTTCGATAAAAATTATGGCAGGTAACTGTAACTTCGATACTAATTATGACAAGTAAGAGTAACTTCGATATTAATTATGACAAGTAACTGTAATTTCGATACAGATTAAGTCAGGTAACAGTAACTTCGATAGTAATTATGACAAGTAACAGTAACTTCGATACTAATTATGACAGGTAACTGTAACTTCGAAACTAATTACGACAGGTAACTGTAACTTCGATACAAATTATGAGATGTAACTGTAACTTCGATATTAATTATGACAAGTAACTGTAATTTCGATACAAATTATGGCAGGTAACTGTAACTTCGATACTAATTATGACAGGTAACAGTAACTTCGATACTAATTATGACAGGTAACTGTAACTTCGCTACTAATTATGACAAGTAACTGTAATTTCGATACAAACTATGACAGGTAACTGTAACTTCGATACTAATTATGACAAGTATCTGTAATTTCGGTACAAATTATGACAGGTAACTGTAACTTCGATACTAATTATGACATGGAACTGTTTTTTCGAAACAAATTATGGCAGGTAACTGTAACTTCGTTACTAATTATGACAAGTAACTGTAATTTTGGTTCAAATTATGGCAGGTAACTGTAACTTCGATACAAATTATGACAAGGAACTGTAATTTCGATACAAATAATGGCAGGTAACTGTAACTTCGATACTATTTATGACAGGTAACAGTAACTTCGATACTAATTATGACAGGTAACTGTAACTTCGCTACTAATTATGACAAGTAACTGTAATTTCGATACAAACTATGACAGGTAACTGTAACTTCGATACTAATTATAACAAGTATCTGTAATTTCGGTACAAATTATGACAGGTAACTGTAACTTCGATACTAATTATGACAAGGAACTGTTATTTCGATACAAATTATGACAGGTAACTGTAACTTCGTTACTAATTATGACAAGTAACTGTAATTTCGGTACAAATTATTGCAGGTAACTGTAACTTCGATACAAATTATGACAGGTAACTTTTACTTCGTTACTAATTATGACAAGTAACTGTAATTTCGATACAAATAATGGCAGGTAACTGAAACTTCGATACTAATTATGACAGGTAACAGTAACCCCGATACTAATTATGACAGGTAACTGCAACTTCGACACTAATTATGACAGGTTACTGTAACTTCGTTACTAATTATGACATGAAACTGTAATTTCGATACAAATTATGGCAGGTAACTGTAATTTCGATACAAATTATGGCAGGTAACTGTAACTTCGATACTAATTATGACAAGTAACAGTAACGTCGATACTAATTATGACAAGGAACTGTTATTTCGATACAAATTATGACAGGTAACTGCAACTTCGTTACTAATTATGACAAGTAACTGTAATTTCGATACAGATTAAGTCAGGTAACAGTAACTTCGATAGTAATTATGACAAGTAACAGTAACTTCGATACTAATTATGACAGGTAACTGTAACTTCGATACTAATTACGACAGGTAACTGTAACTTCGATACAAATTATAACAGGTACTGTAACTTCGATATTAATTATGACAAGTAACTGTAATTTCGATACAAATTATGGCAGGTAACTGTAACTTCGATACTAATTATGACAGGTAACAGTAACTTCGATATTAATTATGACAGGTAACTGTAACTTCACTACTAATTATGACAAGTAACTGTAATCTCGATACAAACTATGACAGGTAACTGTAACTTCGATACAGGTTATGACAGGTAACAGTAACTTCGCTACTAATTATGACTAGTAACTGTAATTTCGATACAAACTATGACAGGTAACTGTAACTTCGTTACTAATTATGACAAGTAACTGTATTTTCGATACTAATTATGGCAGGCAACTGTAACTTCGATACTAATTATGACAGGTTACAGTAACCTCGATACTAATTATGACAAGTCAATGTAATTTTGATAAAAAATTATGACAGGTAACTCTAACTTCGTTACTAATTATGACAGGTAACAGTAACTTCGATACTAATTATGACAAGTAACTGTAACATCAATACTAATTATGACAGGTAACTGTAACTTCGATACTAATTATGACAAGTAACTCTAACTTCATTACAAATTATGACAATTTACTGTAATTTCGATACAAATTATGGCAGGTAACTGAAACATCGTTTCTAATTATGGCAGGTAACTATAATTTCGATACAAATTATGACAGGTAACAGTAACTTCAATACTAATTATGACAGGTAACTGCAACTTCGACACTAATTATGACAGGTTACTGTAACTTCGTTACTAATAATGACATGAAACTGTAATTTCGATACAAATTATGGCAGGTAACTGTAACTTCGATACTAATTATGACAAGTAACAGTAACTTCGATATTAATTATGACAAGTAACTGTAATTTCGATACAGATTATGTCAGGTAACAGTAACTTCGATAGTAATTATGACAAGTAACAGTAACTTCGATACTAATTATGACAGGTAACTGTAACTTCGAAACTAATTACGACAGGTAACTGTAACTTCGATACAAATTATGAGATGTAACTGTAACTTCGATATTAATTATGACAAGTAACTGTAATTTCGATACAAATTATGGCAGGTAACTGTAACTTCGATACTAATTATGACAGGTAACAGTAACTTCGATACTAATTATGACAGGTAACTATAACTTCGCTACTAATTATGACAAGTAACTGTAATTTCGATACAAACTATGACAGGTAACTGTAACTTCGATACTAATTATGACAAGTATCTGTAATTTCGGTACAAATTATGACAGGTAACTGTAACTTCGATACTAATTATGACATGGAACTGTTTTTTCGAAACAAATTATGGCAGGTAACTGTAACTTCGTTACTAATTATGACAAGTAACTGTAATTTTGGTTCAAATTATGGCAGGTAACTGTAACTTCGATACAAATTATGACAAGGAACTGTAATTTCGATACAAATAATGGCAGGTAACTGTAACTTCGATACTAATTATGACAGGTAACAGTAACTTCGATACTAATTATGACAGGTAACTGTAACTTCGCTACTAATTATGACAAGTAACTGTAATTTCGATACAAACTATGACAGGTAACTGTAACTTCGATACTAATTATAACAAGTATCTGTAATTTCGGTACAAATTATGACAGGTAACTGTAACTTCGATACTAATTATGACAAGGAACTGTTATTTCGATACAAATTATGACAGGTAACTGTAACTTCGTTACTAATTATGACAAGTAACTGTAATTTCGGTACAAATTATTGCAGGTAACTGTAACTTCGATACAAATTATGACAGGTAACTTTAACTTCGTTACTAATTATGACAAGTAACTGTAATTTCGATACAAATAATGGCAGGTAACTGTAACTTCGATACTAATTATGACAGGTAACAGTAACCCCGATACTAATTATGACAGGTAACTGCACCTTCGACACTAATTATGACAGGTTACTGTAACTTCGTTACTAATTATGACATGAAACTGTAATTTCGATACAAATTATGGCAGGTAACTGTAATTTCGATACAAATTATGGCAGGTAACTGTAACTTCGATACTAATTATGACAAGTAACAGTAACGTCGATACTAATTATGACAAGGAACTGTTATTTCGATACAAATTATGACAGGTAACTGTAACTTCGTTACTAATTATGACAAGTAACTGTAATTTCGATACAGATTAAGTCAGGTAACAGTAACTTCGATAGTAATTATGACAAGTAACAGTAACTTCGATACTAATTATGACAGGTAACTGTAACTTCGATACTAATTACGACAGGTAACTGTAACTTCGATACAAATTATAACAGGTACTGTAACTTCGATATTAATTATGACAAGTAACTGTAATTTCGATACAAATTATGGCAGGTAACTGTAACTTCGATACTAATTATGACAGGTAACAGTAACTTCGATATTAATTATGACAGGTAACTGTAACTTCGCTACTAATTATGACAAGTAACTGTAATTTCGATACAAACTATGACAGGTAACTGTAACTTCGATACAGGTTATGACAGGTAACAGTAACTTCGCTACTAATTATGACTAGTAACTGTAATTTCGATACAAACTATGACAGGTAACTGTAACTTCGTTACTAATTATGACAAGTAACTGTATTTTCGATACTAATTATGGCAGGCAACTGTAACTTCGATACTAATTATGACAGGTTACAGTAACCTCGATACTAATTATGACAAGTAAATGTAATTTTGATAAAAAATTATGACAGGTAACTCTAACTTCGTTACTAATTATGACAGGTAACAGTAACTTCGATACTAATTATGACAAGTAACTGTAACATCGATACTAATTATGACAGGTAACTGTAACTTCGATACTAATTATGACAAGTAACTCTAACTTCATTACAAATTATGACAATTTACTGTAATTTCGATACAAATTATGGCAGGTAACTGAAACATCGTTTCTAATTATGGCAGGTAACTATAATTTCGATACAAATTATGACAGGTAACAGTAACTTCAATACTAATTATGACAGGTAACTGCAACTTCGACACTAATTATGACAGGTTACTGTAACTTCGTTACTAATAATGACATGAAACTGTAATTTCGATACAAATTATGGCAGGTAACTGTAACTTCGATACTAATTATGACAAGTAACAGTAACTTCGATATTAATTATGACAAGTAACTGTAATTTCGATACAGATTAAGTCAGGTAACAGTAACTTCGATAGTAATTATGACAAGTAACAGTAACTTCGATACTAATTATGACAGGTAACTGTAACTTCGAAACTAATTACGACAGGTAACTGTAACTTCGATACAAATTATGAGATGTAACTGTAATTTCGATATTAATTATGACAAGTAACTGTAATTTCGATACAAATTATGGCAGGTAACTGTAACTTCGATACTAATTATGACAGGTAACAGTAACTTCGATACTAATTATG
This sequence comes from Meconema thalassinum, assembly GCA_946902985.2. NCBI lineage: Eukaryota > Metazoa > Arthropoda > Insecta > Orthoptera > Tettigoniidae > Meconema > Meconema thalassinum. Next base: position 1,173,606,789 of record OX336388.2, on the reverse strand, counting down.
ACAGGTAACTGTAACTTCGCTACTAATTATGACAAGTTACTGTAATTTCGATACAAACTATGACAGGTAACTGTAACTTCGATACTAATTATGACAAGTATCTGTAATTTCGGTACAAATTATGACAGGTAACTGTAACTTCGATACTAATTATGACATGGAACTGTTATTTCGAAACAAATTATGGCAGGTAACTGTAACTTCGTTACTAATTATGACAAGTAACTGTAATTTTGGTTCAAATTATGGCAGGTAACTGTAACTTCGATACAAATTATGACAAGGAACTGTAATTTCGATACAAATAATGGCAGGTAACTGTAACTTCGATACTAATTATGACAGGTAACAGTAACTTCGATACTAATTATGACAAGTAACTGTAACTTCGCTACTAATTATGACAAGTAACTGTAATTTCGATACAAACTATGACAGGTAACTGTAACTTCGATACTAATTATAACAAGTATCTGTAATTTCGGTACAAATTATGACAGGTAACTGTATCTTCGATACTAATTATGACAAGGAACTGTTATTTCGATACAAATTATGACAGGTAACTGTAACTTCGTTACTAATTATGACAAGTATCTGTAATTTCGGTACAAATTAAGGCAGGTAACTGTAACTTCGATACAAATTATGACAGGTAACTTTAACTTCGTTACTAATTATGACAATTAACTGTAATTTCGATACAAATAATGGCAGGTAATTGTAACTTTGATACTAATTATGACAGGTAACAGTAACCCCGATACTAATTATGACAGGTAACTGCAACTTCGACACTAATTATGACAGGTTACTGTAACTTCGTTACTAATTATGACATGAAACTGTAATTTCGATACAAATTATGGCAGGTAACTGTAATTTCGATACAAATTATGGCAGGTAACTGTAACTTCGATACTAATTATGACAAGTAACAGTAACGTCGATACTAATTATGACAAGGAACTGTTATTTCGATACAAATTATGACAGGTAACTGTAACTTCGTTACTAATTATGACAAGTAACTGTAATTTCGATACAGATTAAGTCAGGTAACAGTAACTTCGATAGTAATTATGACAAGTAACAGTAACTTCGATACTAATTATGACAGGTAACTGTAACTTCGATACTAATTACGACAGGTAACTGTAACTTCGATACAAATTATGACAGGTACTGTAACTTCGATATTAATTATGACAAGTAACTGTAATTTCGATACAAATTATGGCAGGTAACTGTAACTTCGATACTAATTATGACAGGTAACAGTAACTTCGATATTAATTATGACAGGTAACTGTAACTTCGCTACTAATTATGACAAGTAACTGTAATTTCGATACAAACTATGACAGGTAACTGTAACTTCGATACAGATTATGACAGGTAACAGTAACTTCGCTACTAATTATGACTAGTAACTGTAATTTCGATACAAACTATGACAGGTAACTGTAACTTCGTTACTAATTATGACAAGTAACTGTATTTTCGATACTAATTATGGCAGGCAACTGTAACTTCGATACTAATTATGACAGGTTACAGTAACCTCGATACTAATTATGACAAGTAACTGTAATTTTGATAAAAAATTATGACAGGTAACTCTAACTTCGTTACTAATTATGACAGGTAACAGTAACTTCGATACTTATTATGACAAGTAACTGTAACATCGATACTAATTATGACAGGTAACTGTAACTTCGATACTAATTATGACAAGTAACTCTAACTTCATTACAAATTATGACAATTTACTGTAATTTCGATACAAATTATGGCAGGTAACTGAAACATCGTTTCTAATTATGGCAGGTAACTATAATTTCGATACAAATTATGACAGGTAACAGTAACTTCAATACTAATTATGACAGGTAACTGCAACTTCGACACTAATTATGACAGGTTACTGTAACTTCGTTACTAATAATGACATGAAACTGTAATTTCGATACAAATTATGGCAGGGAACTGTAATTTCGATACAAATTATGGCAGGTAACTGTAACTTCGATACTAATTATGACAAGTAACAGTAACTTCGATATTAATTATGACAAGTAACTGTAATTTCGATACAGATTAAGTCAGGTAACAGTAACTTCGATAGTAATTATGACAAGTAACAGTAACTTCGATACTAATTATGACAGGTAACTGTAACTTCGATACTAATTACGACAGGTAACTGTAACTTCGATACAAATTATGACAGGTACTGTAACTTCGATATTAATTATGACAAGGAACTGTAATTTCGATACAAATAATGGCAGGTAACTGTAACTTCGATACTAATTATGACAGGTAACAGTAACTTCGATACTAATTATGACAGGTAACTGTAACTTCGCTACTAATTATGACAAGTAACTGTAATTTCGATACAAACTATGACAGGTAACTGTAACTTCGATACTAATTATAACAAGTATCTGTAATTTCGGTACAAATTATGACAGGTAACTGTAACTTCGATACTAATTATGACAAGGAACAGTTATTTCGATAGAAATTATGACAGGTAACTGTAACTTCGTTACTAATTATGACAAGTATCTGTAATTTCGGTACAAATTATGGCAGGTAACTGTAACTTCGATACAAATTATGACAGGTAACTTTAACTTCGTTACTAATTATGACATGTAACTGTAATTTCGATACAAATAATGGCAGGTAACTGTAACTTCGATACTAATTATGACAGGTAACAGTAACTCCGATACTAATTATGACAGGTAACAGTAACTTCGCTACTAATTATGACAAGTAACTGTAATTTCTATACAAACTATGACAGGTAACTGTAACTTCGAAACTAATTATGACAGGTAACTGTAACTTCGTTACTAATTATGACAAGTATCTGTAATTTCGGTACCAATTATGGCAGGTAACTGTAACATCGATACAAATTATGGCAGGTAACTGTAACTTCGATACAAATTATGACAGGTAACAGTAACTTCGCTACTAATTATGACAAGTAACTGTAATTTCGATACAAACTATGACAGGTAACTGTAACTTCGTTACTAATTATGACAAGTAACTGTAATTTCGATATAAATTATGGCAGGTAACAGTAACTTCGATACTAATTATTGTTACAGGTAACTGTAACTTCGATACTAATTATGACAAGGAACTGTTATTTCGATACAAATTATGACAGGTAACAGTAACTTCGTGACTTATTATGGCAAGTGACTGTGATTTCGATACAAATTATGGCAGGTTACAGTAATTTCGATACTAATTATGACAGGTAACTGTAACTCCTATACTAATTATGACAGGTAACTGTACCTTCGTTACTAATTATGACAAGTAACTGTACTTTCGATACAAATTATGGCAGGTAAAACTGTAACTTCGATACTAATTATGACAGGTAACAGTAACTTCGATACTAATTATGACAAGTAACAGTTACTTCGATACTAATTATGACAAGTAACTGTATTTTCGATACTAATTATGGCAGGCAACTGTAACTTCGATACTAATTATGACAGGTTACAGTAACCTCGATACTAATTATGACAAGTAACTGTAATTTTGATAAAAAATTATGGCAGGTAACTCTAACTTCGATATTAATTATGAGAGGTTACAGTAACCTCGATACTAATTATGACAAGTAAGTGTAACTTCGATACTAATTATGACAGGTAACTGCAACTTCGACACTAATTATGACAGGTAACTGTAACTTCGTTACTAATTATGACAAGAAACTGTAATTTCGATACAAATTATGGCAGGTAAAACTGTAACTTCGATACTAATTATGACAGGTAACAGTAACTTCGATACTAATTATGACAAGTAACAGTTACTTCGATACTAATTATGACAAGTAACTGTAACTTCGAAACAAATTATGACAGGTAAATGTAACATCGTTACTAATTATGACAAGTAACTGTAATATCGATACAAATTATGGCAGGCAACTGTAACTTCGATACTAATTATGACAGGTTACAGTAACCTCGATAGTAATTATGACAAGTAAGTGTAACTTCGATACTAATTATGACGGGTAACTGTAACTTCGATACTAATTATGACTAGTAACTCTAACTTCGTTACTAATTAGGACAAGTAACTGCAAGTTTGATAAAAAAGTATGGCAGGTAACTGTAACTTCGATACTAATTATGACAGGTAACACTAACTTCGATACTAATTATGACAGGTAACAGTAACTTCGATACTAATTATGACAGGTAACTGTCACTTACATACTAATTATGACAGGTAACTGTAACCTCGATACTAATTATGAAAAGTAACTCTAACTTCATTACAAATTATGACAATTTACTGTAATTTCGATACAAATTATGGCAGGTAACTGAAACATCGTTTCTAATTATGGCAGGTAACTATAATTTCGATACAAATTATGACAGGTAACAGTAACTTCAATACTAATTATGACAGGTAACTGCAACTTCGACACTAATTATGACAGGTTACTGTAACTTCGTTACTAATAATGACATGAAACTGTAATTTCGATACAAATTATGGCAGGGAACTGTAATTTCGATACAAATTATGGCAGGTAACTGTAACTTCGATACTAATTATGACAAGTAACAGTAACTTCGATATTAATTATGACAAGTAACTGTAATTTCGATACAGATTAAGTCAGGTAACAGTAACTTCGATAGTAATTATGACAAGTAACAGTAACTTCGATACTAATTATGACAGGTAACTGTAACTTCGATACTAATTACGACAGGTAACTGTAACTTCGATACAAATTATGACAGGTACTGTAACTTCGATATTAATTATGACAAGGAACTGTAATTTCGATACAAATAATGGCAGGTAACTGTAACTTCGATACTAATTATGACAGGTAACAGTAACTTCGATACTAATTATGACAGGTAACTGTAACTTCGCTACTAATTATGACAAGTAACTGTAATTTCGATACAAACTATGACAGGTAACTGTAACTTCGATACTAATTATAACAAGTATCTGTAATTTCGGTACAAATTATGACAGGTAACTGTAACTTCGATACTAATTATGACAAGGAACAGTTATTTCGATAGAAATTATGACAGGTAACTGTAACTTCGTTACTAATTATGACAAGTATCTGTAATTTCGGTACAAATTATGGCAGGTAACTGTAACTTCGATACAAATTATGACAGGTAACTTTAACTTCGTTACTAATTATGACATGTAACTGTAATTTCGATACAAATAATGGCAGGTAACTGTAACTTCGATACTAATTATGACAGGTAACAGTAACTCCGATACTAATTATGACAGGTAACAGTAACTTCGCTACTAATTATGACAAGTAACTGTAATTTCGATACAAACTATGACAGGTAACTGTAACTTCGAAACTAATTATGACAGGTAACTGTAACTTCGTTACTAATTATGACAAGTATCTGTAATTTCGGTACCAATTATGGCAGGTAACTGTAACATCGATACAAATTATGGCAGGTAACTGTAACTTCGATACAAATTATGACAGGTAACAGTAACTTCGCTACTAATTATGACAAGTAACTGTAATTTCGATACAAACTATGACAGGTAACTGTAACTTCGTTACTAATTATGACAAGTAACTGTAATTTCGATATAAATTATGGCAGGTAACAGTAACTTCGATACTAATTATTGTTACAGGTAACTGTAACTTCGATACTAATTATGACAAGGAACTGTTATTTCGATACAAATTATGACAGGTAACAGTAACTTCGTGACTTATTATGGCAAGTGACTGTGATTTCGATACAAATTATGGCAGGTTACAGTAATTTCGATACTAATTATGACAGGTAACTGTAACTCCTATACTAATTATGACAGGTAACTGTACCTTCGTTACTAATTATGACAAGTAACTGTACTTTCGATACAAATTATGGCAGGTAAAACTGTAACTTCGATACTAATTATGACAGGTAACAGTAACTTCGATACTAATTATGACAAGTAACAGTTACTTCGATACTAATTATGACAAGTAACTGTATTTTCGATACTAATTATGGCAGGCAACTGTAACTTCGATACTAATTATGACAGGTTACAGTAACCTCGATACTAATTATGACAAGTAACTGTAATTTTGATAAAAAATTATGGCAGGTAACTCTAACTTCGATATTAATTATGAGAGGTTACAGTAACCTCGATACTAATTATGACAAGTAAGTGTAACTTCGATACTAATTATGACAGGTAACTGCAACTTCGACACTAATTATGACAGGTAACTGTAACTTCGTTACTAATTATGACAAGAAACTGTAATTTCGATACAAATTATGGCAGGTAAAACTGTAACTTCGATACTAATTATGACAGGTAACAGTAACTTCGATACTAATTATGACAAGTAACAGTTACTTCGATACTAATTATGACAAGTAACTGTAACTTCGAAACAAATTATGACAGGTAAATGTAACATCGTTACTAATTATGACAAGTAACTGTAATATCGATACAAATTATGGCAGGCAACTGTAACTTCGATACTAATTATGACAGGTTACAGTAACCTCGATAGTAATTATGACAAGTAAGTGTAACTTCGATACTAATTATGACGGGTAACTGTAACTTCGATACTAATTATGACTAGTAACTCTAACTTCGTTACTAATTAGGACAAGTAACTGCAATTTTGATAAAAAAGTATGGCAGGTAACTGTAACTTCGATACTAATTATGACAGGTAACACTAACTTCGATACTAATTATGACAGGTAACAGTAACTTCGATACTAATTATGACAGGTAACTGTCACTTACATACTAATTATGACAGGTAACTGTAACTTCGTTACTAATTATGACAAGTAACTGTATTTTCGATACTAATTATGGCAGGCAACTGTATCTTCGATACTAATTATGACAGGTAACTGTAACCTCGATACTAATTATGAAAAGTAACTCTAACTTCATTACAAATTATGACAATTTACTGTAATTTCGATACAAATTATGGCAGGTAACTGAAACATCGTTTCTAATTATGGCAGGTAACTATAATTTCGATACAAATTATGACAGGTAACAGTAACTTCAATACTAATTATGACAGGTAACTGCAACTTCGACACTAATTATGACAGGTTACTGTAACTTCGTTACTAATAATGACATGAAACTGTAATTTCGATACAAATTATGGCAGGGAACTGTAATTTCGATACAAATTATGGCAGGTAACTGTAACTTCGATACTAATTATGACAAGTAACAGTAACTTCGATATTAATTATGACAAGTAACTGTAATTTCGATACAGATTAAGTCAGGTAACAGTAACTTCGATAGTAATTATGACAAGTAACAGTAACTTCGATACTAATTATGACAGGTAACTGTAACTTCGATACTAATTACGACAGGTAACTGTAACTTCGATACAAATTATGACAGGTACTGTAACTTCGATATTAATTATGACAAGGAACTGTAATTTCGATACAAATAATGGCAGGTAACTGTAACTTCGATACTAATTATGACAGGTAACAGTAACTTCGATACTAATTATGACAGGTAACTGTAACTTCGCTACTAATTATGACAAGTAACTGTAATTTCGATACAAACTATGACAGGTAACTGTAACTTCGATACTAATTATAACAAGTATCTGTAATTTCGGTACAAATTATGACAGGTAACTGTAACTTCGATACTAATTATGACAAGGAACAGTTATTTCGATAGAAATTATGACAGGTAACTGTAACTTCGTTACTAATTATGACAAGTATCTGTAATTTCGGTACAAATTATGGCAGGTAACTGTAACTTCGATACAAATTATGACAGGTAACTTTAACTTCGTTACTAATTATGACATGTAACTGTAATTTCGATACAAATAATGGCAGGTAACTGTAACTTCGATACTAATTATGACAGGTAACAGTAACTCCGATACTAATTATGACAGGTAACAGTAACTTCGCTACTAATTATGACAAGTAACTGTAATTTCGATACAAACTATGACAGGTAACTGTAACTTCGAAACTAATTATGACAGGTAACTGTAACTTCGTTACTAATTATGACAAGTATCTGTAATTTCGGTACCAATTATGGCAGGTAACTGTAACATCGATACAAATTATGGCAGGTAACTGTAACTTCGATACAAATTATGACAGGTAACAGTAACTTCGCTACTAATTATGACAAGTAACTGTAATTTCGATACAAACTATGACAGGTAACTGTAACTTCGTTACTAATTATGACAAGTAACTGTAATTTCGATATAAATTATGGCAGGTAACAGTAACTTCGATACTAATTATTGTTACAGGTAACTGTAACTTCGATACTAATTATGACAAGGAACTGTTATTTCGATACAAATTATGACAGGTAACAGTAACTTCGTGACTTATTATGGCAAGTGACTGTGATTTCGATACAAATTATGGCAGGTTACAGTAATTTCGATACTAATTATGACAGGTAACTGTAACTCCTATACTAATTATGACAGGTAACTGTACCTTCGTTACTAATTATGACAAGTAACTGTACTTTCGATACAAATTATGGCAGGTAAAACTGTAACTTCGATACTAATTATGACAGGTAACAGTAACTTCGATACTAATTATGACAAGTAACAGTTACTTCGATACTAATTATGACAAGTAACTGTATTTTCGATACTAATTATGGCAGGCAACTGTAACTTCGATACTAATTATGACAGGTTACAGTAACCTCGATACTAATTATGACAAGTAACTGTAATTTTGATAAAAAATTATGGCAGGTAACTCTAACTTCGATATTAATTATGAGAGGTTACAGTAACCTCGATACTAATTATGACAAGTAAGTGTAACTTCGATACTAATTATGACAGGTAACTGCAACTTCGACACTAATTATGACAGGTAACTGTAACTTCGTTACTAATTATGACAAGAAACTGTAATTTCGATACAAATTATGGCAGGTAAAACTGTAACTTCGATACTAATTATGACAGGTAACAGTAACTTCGAAACAAATTATGACAGGTAAATGTAACATCGTTACTAATTATGACAAGTAACTGTAATATCGATACAAATTATGGCAGGCAACTGTAACTTCGATACTAATTATGACAGGTTACAGTAACCTCGATAGTAATTATGACAAGTAAGTGTAACTTCGATACTAATTATGACGGGTAACTGTAACTTCGATACTAATTATGACTAGTAACTCTAACTTCGTTACTAATTAGGACAAGTAACTGCAATTTTGATAAAAAAGTATGGCAGGTAACTGTAACTTCGATACTAATTATGACAGGTAACACTAACTTCGATACTAATTATGACAGGTAACAGTAACTTCGATACTAATTATGACAGGTAACTGTCACTTACATACTAATTATGACAGGTAACTGTAACTTCGTTACTAATTATGACAAGTAACTGTATTTTCGATACTAATTATGGCAGGCAACTGTAACTTCGATACTAATTATGACAGGTTACAGTAACCTCGATACTTATTATGACAAGTAACTGTAATTTTGATAAAAATTATGGCAGGTAACTCTAACTTCGTTACTAATTATGACAGGTAACAGTAACTTCGATACTAATTATGACAAGTAACTGTAACATCGATACTAATTATGACAGGTAACTGTAACTTCGATACTAATTATGACAAGTAACTCTAACTTCAATACAAATTATGACAATTTACTGTAATTTCGATACAAATTATGGCTGGTAACTGAAACATCGTTTCTAATTATGGCTGGTAACTATAATTTCGATACAAATTATGACAGGTAACAGTAACTTCAATACTAATTATGACAGGTAACTGCAACTTCGACACTAATTATGACAGGTTACTGTAACTTCGTTACTAATTATGACATGAAACTGTAATTCCGATACAAATTATGGCAGGGAACTGTAATTTCGATACAAATTATGGCAGGTAACTGTAACTTCGATACTAATTATGACAAGTAACAGTAACTACGATATTAATTATGACAAGTAACTGTAATTTCGATACAGATTAAGTCAGGTAACAGTAACTTCGTTAGTAATTATGACAAGTAACAGTAACTTCGATACTAATTATGACAGGTAACTGTAACTTCGAAACTAATTACGACAGGTAACTGTAACTTCGATACAAATTATGAGATGTAACTGTAACTTCGATATTAATTATGACAAGTAACTGTAATTTCGATACAAATTATGGCAGGTAACTGTAACTTCGATACTAATTATGACAGGTAACAGTAACTTCGATACTACTTATGACAGGTAACTGTAACGTCGCTACTAATTATGACAAGTAACTGTAATTTCGATACAAACTATGACAGGTAACTGTAACTTCGATACTTATTATGACAAGTATCTGTAATTTCGGTACAAATTATGACAGGTAATTGTAACTTCGATACTGGTTATGACATGGAACTGTTATTTCGAAACAAATTATGGCAGGTAACTGTAACTTCGTTACTAATTATGACAAGTAACTGTAATTTTGGTTCAAATTATGGCAGGTAAATGTAACTTCGATACAAATTATGACAAGGAACTGTAATTTCGATACAAATAATGGCAGGTAACTGTAACTTCGATACTAATTATGACAGGTAACAGTAACTTCGATACTAATTATGACAGGTAACTGTAACTTCGCTACTAATTATGACAAGTAACTGTAATTTCGATACAAACTATGACAGGTAACTGTAACTTCGATACTAATTATAACAAGTATCTGTAATTTCGGTACAAATTATGACAGGTAACTGTAACTTCGATACTAATTATGACAAGTAACTGTAATTTCGATATAAATTATGGCAGGTTACAGTAACTTCGATACTAATTATTACAGGTAACTGTAACTTAGATACTAATTATGACAAGGAACTGTTATTTCGATACAAATTATGACAGGTAACAGTAACTTCGAAACTTATTATGGCAAGTGACTGTGATTTCGATACAAATTATGGCAGGTTACAGTAATTTCGATACTAATTATGACAGGTAACTGTAACTCCTATACTAATTATGACAGGTAACTATACCTTCGTTACTAATTATGACAAGTAACTGTACTTTCGATACAAATGATGGCAGGTAACTGTAACTTCGATACTAATTATGACAGGTAACAATAACTTCGATACTAATTATGACAAGTAACTGTAATTTCGATACAAATAATGGCAGGTACCTGTAACTTCGATACTAATTATGACAGGTAACAGTAACTCCGATACTAATTATGACAGGTAACAGTAACTTCGCTACTAATTATGACAAGTAACTGTAATTTCGATACAAACTATGACAGGTAACTGTAACTTCGATACTAATTATGACAAGGAACTGTTCTTTCGATACAAATTATGACAGGTAACTGTAACATCGATACAAATTATGGCAGGTAACTGTAACATCGATACAAATTATGACAGGTAACAGTAACTTCGCTACTAATTATGACAAGTAACTGTAATTTCGATACAAACTATGACAGGTAACTGTAACTTCGTTACTAATTATGACAAGTATCTGTAATTTCGGTACAAATTATGGGAGGTAACTGTAACATCGATACAAATTATGACAGGTAACTTTAACTTCGTTACTAATTATGACAAGTAACTGTAATTTCGATACAAATAATGGCAGGTAACTGTAACTTCGATACTAATTATGACAGGTAACAGTAACTCCGATACTAATTATGACAGGTACCAGTAACTTCGCTACTAATTATGACAAGTAACTGTAATTTCGATACAAACTATGACAGGTAACTGTAACTTCGATACTAATTATGACAAGGAACTGTTCTTTCGATACAAATTATGACAGGTAACTGTAACATCGATACAAATTATGGCAGGTAACTGTAACATCGATACAAATTATGACAGGTAACAGTAACTTCGCTACTAATTATGACAAGTAACTGTAATTTCGATACAAACTATGACAGGTAACTATAACTTCGTTACTAATTATGACAAGTAACTGTAATTTCGATATAAATTATGGCAGGTAACAGTAACTTCGATACTAATTATTACAGTAACTGTAACTTAGATACTAATTATGACAAGGAACTGTTATTTCGATACAAATTATGACAGGTAACAGTTACTTCGAATCTTATTATGGCAAGTGACTGTGATTTCGATACAAATTATGGCAGGTTACAGTAATTTCGATACTAATTATGACAGGTAACTGTAACTCCTATACTAATTATGACAGGTAACTATACCTTCGTTACTAATTATGACAAGTAACTGTACTTTCGATACAAATGATGGCAGGTAACTGTAACTTCGATACTAATTATGACAGGTAACAATAACTTCGATACTAATTATGACAGAAAACAGTAACTTCGATACTAATTATGACAGGTAACAGTATCTTCGATACTAATTATGGCAGGTAACTGTAACTTCGATACTAATGATGACAGTTAACTGTAACTTCGTTACTAATTATGACAAGTAACTGTAATTTCGATACAAATTATGGCAGGTAACTGTAACTTCGATACTAATTATGACAGAGAACAGTAACTTCGATACTATTTATAACAAGTAACTGTAACTTCGATACTAATTATGACAGGTAACGGTAACTTCGTTACTAATTATGACAAGTAACTGTAATTTCGATACAAATTATGGCAGGTAACTGTAACTTCGATACTAATTATGACAGGTTAAATTAACATCGATACTTATTATGACAAGTAACAGTTACTTCGATACTAATTATGACAAGTGACTATAACTTCGAAACTAATTATGACAGGTAACTGTAACATCGTTACTAATTTTGACAAGTGTCTGTAATTTCGGTATAAAATTATGGCAGGTAACTGTAACTTCGATACTAATTATGACAGGTAACAGTAACTTCGATACTAATTATGACAAGTAACTGTAACATCGATACTAATTATGACAGGTAACTGTAACTTCGATACTAATTATGACATGTAACTCTAACTTCATTACAAATTATGACAATTAACTGTAATTTCGACACAAATTATGGCAGGTAACTGAAACATCGTTTCTAATTATGGCAGGTAACTATAATTTCGATACAAATTATGACAGGTAACAGTAACTTCAATACTAATTATGACAGGTAACTGCAACTTCGACACTAATTATGACAGGTTACTGTAACTTCGTTACTAATTATGACATGAAACTGTAATTTCGATACAAATTATGGCAGGTAACTGTAATTTCGATACAAATTATGGCAGGTAACTGTAACTTCGATACTAATTATGACAAGTAACAGTAACTTCGATACTAATTATGACAAGGAACTGTTATTTCGATACAAATTATGACAGGTAACTGTAACTTCGTTACTAATTATGACAAGTAACTGTAATTTCGATACAGATTAAGTCAGGTAACAGTAACTTCGATAGTAATTATGACATGTTACAGTAACTTCGATACTAATTATGACAGGTAACTGTAACTTCGATACTAATTACGACAGGTAACTGTAAGTTCGATACAAATTATGACAGGTAACTGTAACTTCGATATTAATTATGACAAGTAACTGTAATTTCGATACAAATTATGGCAGGTAACTGTAACTTCGATACTAATTATGACAGGTAACAGTAACTTCGATACTAATTATGACAGGTAACTGTAACTTCGCTACTAATTATGACAAGTAACTGTAATTTCGATACAAACTATGACAGGTAACTGTAACTTCGATACAGGTTATGACAGGTAACAGTAACTTCGCTACTAATTATGACTAGTAACTGTAATTTCGATACAAACTATGACAGGTTACTGTAACTTCGTTACTAATTATGACAAGTAACTGTATTTTCGATACTAATTATGGCAGGCAACTGTAACTTCGATACTAATTATGACAGGTTATGGTAACCTCGATACTAATTATGACAATTAACTGTAATTTTGATAAAAAATTATGACAGGTAACTCTAACTTCGTTACTAATTATGACAGGTAACAGTAACTTCGATACTAATTATGACAAGTAACTGTAACATCGATACTAATTATGACAGGTAACTGTAACTTCGATACTAATCATGACAAGTAACTCTAACTTCATTACAAATTATGACAATTTACTGTAATTTCGATACAAATTATGGCAGATAACTGAAACATCGTTTCTAATTATGGCAGGTAACTATAATTTCGATACAAATTATGACAGGTAACAGTAACTTCAATACTAATTATGACAGGTAACTGCAACTTCGACACTAATTATGACAGGCTACTGTAACTTCGTTACTAATTATGACATGAAACTGTAATTTCGATACAAATTATGGCAGGGAACTCTAATTTCGATAAAAATTATGGCAGGTAACTGTAACTTCGATACTAATTATGACAAGTAACAGTAACTTCGATATTAATTATGACAAGTAACTGTAATTTCGATACAGATTAAGTCAGGTAACAGTAACTTCGATAGTAATTATGACAAGTAACAGTAACTTCGATACTAATTATGACAGGTAACTGTAACTTCGAAACTAATTACGACAGGTAACTGTAACTTCGATACAAATTATGAGATGTAACTGTAACTTCGATATTAATTATGACAAGTAACTGTAATTTCGATACAAATTATGGCAGGTAACTGTAACTTCGATACTAATTATGACAGGTAACAGTAACTTCGATACTAATTATGACAGGTAACTGTAACTTCGCTACTAATTATGACAAGTAACTGTAATTTCGATACAAACTATGACAGGTAACTGTAACTTCGATACTAATTATGACAAGTATCTGTAATTTCGGTACAAATTATGACAGGTAACTGTAACTTCGATACTAATTATGACATGGAACTGTTTTTTCGAAACAAATTATGGCAGGTAACTGTAACTTCGTTACTAATTATGACAAGTAACTGTAATTTTGGTTCAAATTATGGCAGGTAACTGTAACTTCGATACAAATTATGACAAGGAACTGTAATTTCGATACAAATAATGGCAGGTAACTGTAACTTCGATACTAATTATGACAGGTAACAGTAACTTCGATACTAATTATGACAGGTAACTGTAACTTCACTACTAATTATGACAAGTAACTGTAATTTCGATACAAACTATGACAGGTAACTGTAACTTCGATACTAATTATAACAAGTATCTGTAATTTCGGTACAAATTATGACAGGTAACTGTAACTTCGATACTAATTATGACAAGGAACTGTTATTTCGATACAAATTATGACAGGTAACTGTAACTTCGTTACTAATTATGACAAGTAACTGTAATTTCGGTACAAATTATTGCAGGTAACTGTAACTTCGATACAAATTATGACAGGTAACTTTAACTTCGTTACTAATTATGACAAGTAACTGTAATTTCGATACAAATAATGGCAGGTAACTGTAACTTCGATACTAATTATGACAGGTAACAGTAACCCCGATACTAATTATGACAGGTAACTGCAACTTCGACACTAATTATGACAGGTTACTGTAACTTCGTTACTAATTATGACATGAAACTGTAATTTCGATACAAATTATGGCAGGTAACTGTAATTTCGATACAAATTATGGCAGGTAACTGTAACTTCGATACTAATTATGACAAGTAACAGTAACGTCGATACTAATTATGACAAGGAACTGTTATTTCGATACAAATTATGACAGGTAACTGCAACTTCGTTACTAATTATGACAAGTAACTGTAATTTCGATACAGATTAAGTCAGGTAACAGTAACTTCGATAGTAATTATGACAAGTAACAGTAACTTCGATACTAATTATGACAGGTAACTGTAACTTCGATACTAATTACGACAGGTAACTGTAACTTCGATACAAATTATAACAGGTACTGTAACTTCGATATTAATTATGACAAGTAACTGTAATTTCGATACAAATTATGGCAGGTAACTGTAACTTCGATACTAATTATGACAGGTAACAGTAACTTCGATATTAATTATGACAGGTAACTGTAACTTCGCTACTAATTATGACAAGTAACTGTAATTTCGATACAAACTATGACAGGTAACTGTAACTTCGATACAGGTTATGACAGGTAAAAGTAACTTCGCTACTAATTATGACTAGTAACTGTAATTTCGATACAAACTATGACAGGTAACTGTAACTTCGTTACTAATTATGACAAGTAACTGTATTTTCGATACTAATTATGGCAGGCAACTGTAACTTCGATACTAATTATGACAGGTTACAGTAACCTCGATACTAATTATGACAAGTAAATGTAATTTTGATAAAAAATTATGACAGGTAACTCTAACTTCGTTACTAATTATGACAGGTAACAGTAACTTCGATACTAATTATGACAAGTAACTGTAACATCGATACTAATTATGACAGGTAACTGTAACTTCGATACTAATTATGACAAGTAACTCTAACTTCATTACAAATTATGACAATTTACTGTAATTTCGATACAAATTATGGCAGGTAACTGAAACATCGTTTCTAATTATGGCAGGTAACTATAATTTCGATACAAATTATGACAGGTAACAGTAACTTCAATACTAATTATGACAGGTAACTGCAACTTCGACACTAATTATGACAGGTTACTGTAACTTCGTTACTAATAATGACATGAAACTGTAATTTCGATACAAATTATGGCAGGTAACTGTAACTTCGATACTTATTATGACAAGTAACAGTAACTTCGATATTAATTATGACAAGTAACTGTAATTTCGATACAGATTAAGTCAGGTAACAGCAACTTCGATAGTAATTATGACAAGTAACAGTAACTTCGATACTAATTATGACAGGTAACTGTAACTTCGAAACTAATTACGACAGGTAACTGTAACTTCGATACAAATTATGAGATGTAACTGTAACTTCGATATTAATTATGACAAGTAACTGTAATTTCGATACAAATTATGGCAGGTAACTGTAACTTCGATACTAATTATGACAGGTAACAGTAACTTCGATACTAATTATGACAGGTAACTGTAACTTCGCTACTAATTATGACAAGTAACTGTAATTTCGATACAAACTATGACAGGTAACTGTAACTTCGATACTAATTATGACAAGTATCTGTAATTTCGGTACAAATTATGACAGGTAACTGTAACTTCGATACTAATTATGACATGGAACTGTTTTTTCGAAACAAATTATGGCAGGTAACTGTAACTTCGTTACTAATTATGACAAGTAACTGTAATTTTGGTTCAAATTATGGCAGGTAACTGTAACTTCGATACAAATTATGACAAGGAACTGTAATTTCGATACAAATAATGGCAGGTAACTGTAACTTCGATACTAATTATGACAGGTAACAGTAACTTCGATACTAATTATGACAGGTAACTGTAACTTCACTACTAATTATGACAAGTAACTGTAATTTCGATACAAACTATGACAGGTAACTGTAACTTCGATACTAATTATAACAAGTATCTGTAATTTCGGTACAAATTATGACAGGTAACTGTAACTTCGATACTAATTATGACAAGGAACTGTTATTTCGATACAAATTATGACAGGTAACTGTAACTTCGTTACTAATTATGACAAGTAACTGTAATTTCGGTACAAATTATTGCAGGTAACTGTAACTTCGATACAAATTATGACAGGTAACTTTAACTTCGTTACTAATTATGACAAGTAACTGTAATTTCGATACAAATAATGGCAGGTAACTGTAACTTCGATACTAATTATGACAGGTAACAGTAACCCCGATACTAATTATGACAGGTAACTGCAACTTCGACACTAATTATGACAGGTTACTGTAACTTCGTTACTAATTATGACATGAAACTGTAATTTCGATACACATTATGGCAGGTAACTGTAATTTCGATACAAATTATGGCAGGTAACTGTAACTTCGATACTAATTATGACAAGTAACAGTAACGTCGATACTAATTATGACAAGGAACTGTTATTTCGATACAAATTATGACAGGTAACTGCAACTTCGTTACTAATTATGACAAGTAACTGTAATTTCGATACAGATTAAGTCAGGTAACAGTAACTTCGATAGTAATTATGACAAGTAACAGTAACTTCGATACTAATTATGACAGGTAACTGTAACTTCGATACTAATTACGACAGGTAACTGTAACTTCGATACAAATTATAACAGGTACTGTAACTTCGATATTAATTATGACAAGTAACTGTAATTTCGATACAAATTATGGCAGGTAACTGTAACTTCGATACTAATTATGACAGGTAACAGTAACTTCGATATTAATTATGACAGGTAACTGTAACTTCGCTACTAATTATGACAAGTAACTGTAATTTCGATACAAACTATGACAGGTAACTGTAACTTCGATACAGGTTATGACAGGTAAAAGTAACTTCGCTACTAATTATGACTAGTAACTGTAATTTCGATACAAACTATGACAGGTAACTGTAACTTCGTTACTAATTATGACAAGTAACTGTATTTTCGATACTAATTATGGCAGGCAACTGTAACTTCGATACTAATTATGACAGGTTACAGTAACCTCGATACTAATTATGACAAGTAAATGTAATTTTGATAAAAAATTATGACAGGTAACTCTAACTTCGTTACTAATTATGACAGGTAACAGTAACTTCGATACTAATTATGACAAGTAACTGTAACATCGATACTAATTATGACAGGTAACTGTAACTTCGATACTAATTATGACAAGTAACTCTAACTTCATTACAAATTATGACAATTTACTGTAATTTCGATACAAATTATGGCAGGTAACTGAAACATCGTTTCTAATTATGGCAGGTAACTATAATTTCGATACAAATTATGACAGGTAACAGTAACTTCAATACTAATTATGACAGGTAACTGCAACTTCGACACTAATTATGACAGGTTACTGTAACTTCGTTACTAATAATGACATGAAACTGTAATTTCGATACAAATTATGGCAGGTAACTGTAACTTCGATACTTATTATGACAAGTAACAGTAACTTCGATATTAATTATGACAAGTAACTGTAATTTCGATACAGATTAAGTCAGGTAACAGCAACTTCGATAGTAATTATGACAAGTAACAGTAACTTCGATACTAATTATGACAGGTAACTGTAACTTCGAAACTAATTACGACAGGTAACTGTAACTTCGATACAAATTATGAGATGTAACTGTAACTTCGATATTAATTATGACAAGTAACTGTAATTTCGATACAAATTATGGCAGGTAACTGTAACTTCGATACTAATTATGACAGGTAACAGTAACTTCGATACTAATTATGACAGGTAACTGTAACTTCGCTACTAATTATGACAAGTAACTGTAATTTCGATACAAACTATGACAGGTAACTGTAACTTCGATACTAATTATGACAAGTATCTGTAATTTCGGTACAAATTATGACAGGTAACTGTAACTTCGATACTAATTATGACATGGAACTGTTTTTTCGAAACAAATTATGGCAGGTAACTGTAACTTCGTTACTAATTATGACAAGTAACTGTAATTTTGGTTCAAATTATGGCAGGTAACTGTAACTTCGATACAAATTATGACAAGGAACTGTAATTTCGATACAAATAATGGCAGGTAACTGTAACTTCGATACTAATTATGACAGGTAACAGTAACTTCGATACTAATTATGACAGGTAACTGTAACTTCGCTACTAATTATGACAAGTAACTGTAATTTCGATACAAACTATGACAGGTAACTGTAACTTCGATACTAATTATAACAAGTATCTGTAATTTCGGTACAAATTATGACAGGTAACTGTAACTTCGATACTAATTATGACAAGGAACTGTTATTTCGATACAAATTATGACAGGTAACTGTAACTTCGTTACTAATTATGACAAGTAACTGTAATTTCGGTACAAATTATTGCAGGTAACTGTAACTTCGATACAAATTATGACAGGTAACTTTAACTTCGTTACTAATTATGACAAGTAACTGTAATTTCGATACAAATAATGGCAGGTAACTGTAACTTCGATACTAATTATGACAGGTAACAGTAACCCCGATACTAATTATGACAGGTAACTGCAACTTCGACACTAATTATGACAGGTTACTGTAACTTCGTTACTAATTATGACATGAAACTGTAATTTCGATACAAATTATGGCAGGTAACTGTAATTTCGATACAAATTATGGCAGGTAACTGTAACTTCGATACTAATTATGACAAGTAACAGTAACGTCGATTCTAATTATGACAAGGAACTGTTATTTCGATACAAATTATGACAGGTAACTGTAACTTCGTTACTAATTATGACAAGTAACTGTAATTTCGATACAGATTAAGTCAGGTAACAGTAACTTCGATAGTAATTATGACAAGTAACAGTAACTTCGATACTAATTATGACAGGTAACTGTAACTTCGATACTAATTACGACAGGTAACTGTAACTTCGATACAAATTATAACAGGTACTGTAACTTCGATATTAATTATGACAAGTAACTGTAATTTCGATACAAATTATGGCAGGTAACTGTAACATCGATACTAATTATGACAGGTAACAGTAACTTCGATATTAATTATGACAGGTAACTGTAACTTCGCTACTAATTATGACAAGTAACTGTAATTTCGATACAAACTATGACAGGTAACTGTAACTTCGATACAGGTTATGACAGGTAACAGTAACTTCGCTACTAATTATGACTAGTAACTGTAATTTCGATACAAACTATGACAGGTAACTGTAACTTCGTTACTAATTATGACAAGTAACTGTATTTTCGATACTAATTATGGCAGGCAACTGTAACTTCGATACTAATTATGACAGGTTACAGTAACCTCGATACTAATTATGACAAGTAAATGTAATTTTGATAAAAAATTATGACAGGTAACTCTAACTTCGTTACTAATTATGACAGGTAACAGTAACTTCGATACTAATTATGACAAGTAACTGTAACATCGATACTAATTATGACAGGTAACTGTAACTTCGATACTAATTATGACAAGTAACTCTAACTTCATTACAAATTATGACAATTTACTGTAATTTCGATACAAATTATGGCAGGTAACTGAAACATCGTTTCTAATTATGGCAGGTAACTATAATTTCGATACAAATTATGACAGGTAACAGTAACTTCAATACTAATTATGACAGGTAACTGCAACTTCGACACTAATTATGACAGGTTACTGTAACTTCGTTACTAATAATGACATGAAACTGTAATTTCGATACAAATTATGGCAGGTAACTGTAACTTCGATACTAATTATGACAAGTAACAGTAACTTCGATATTAATTATGACAAGTAACTGTAATTTCGATACAGATTAAGTCAGGTAACAGTAACTTCGATAGTAATTATGACAAGTAACAGTAACTTCGATACTAATTATGACAGGTAACTGTAACTTCGAAACTAATTACGACAGGTAACTGTAACTTCGATACAAATTATGAGATGTAACTGTAATTTCGATATTAATTATGACAAGTAACTGTAATTTCGATACAAATTATGGCAGGTAACTGTAACTTCGATACTAATTATGACAGGTGACAGTAACTTCGATACTAATTATGACAGGTAACTGTAACTTCGCTACTAATTATGACAAGTTACTGTAATTTCGATACAAACTATGACAGGTAACTGTAACTTCGATACTAATTATGACAAGTATCTGTAATTTCGGTACAAATTATGACAGGTAACTGTAACTTCGATACTAATTATGACATGGAACTGTTATTTCGAAACAAATTATGGCAGGTAACTGTAACTTCGTTACTAATTATGACAAGTAACTGTAATTTTGGTTCAAATTATGGCAGGTAACTGTAACTTCGATACAATTTATGACAAGGAACTGTAATTTCGATACAAATAATGGCAGGTAACTGTAACTTCGATACTAATTATGACAGGTAACAGTAACTTCGATACTAATTATGACAGGTAACTGTAACTTCGCTACTAATTATGACAAGTAACTGTAATTTCGATACAAACTATGACAGGTAACTGTAACTTCGATACTAATTATAACAAGTATCTGTAATTTCGGTACAAATTATGACAGGTAACTGTAACTTCGATACTAATTATGACAAGGAACTGTTATTTCGATACAAATTATGACAGGTAACTGTAACTTCGTTACTAATTATGACAAGTATCTGTAATTTCGGTACAAATTAAGGCAGGTAACTGTAACTTCGATTCAAATTATGACAGGTAACTTTAACTTCGTTACTAATTATGACAAGTAACTGTAATTTCGATACAAATAATGGCAGGTAATTGTAACTTTGATACTAATTATGACAGGTAACAGTAACCCCGATACTAATTATGACAGGTAACTGCAACTTCGACACTAATTATGACAGGTTACTGTAACTTCGTTACTAATTATGACATGAAACTGTAATTTCGATACAAATTATGGCAGGTAACTGTAATTTCGATACAAATTATGGCAAGGAACTGTAATTTCGATACAAATAATGGCAGGTAACTGTAACTTCGATACTAATTATGACAGGTAACAGTAACTTCGATACTAATTATGACAGGTAACTGTAACTTCGCTACTAATTATGACAAGTAACTGTAATTTCGATACAAACTATGACAGGTAACTGTAACTTCGATACTAATTATAACAAGTATCTGTAATTTCGGTACAAATTATGACAGGTAACTGTAACTTCGATACTAATTATGACAAGGAACTGTTATTTCGATACAAATTATGACAGGTAACTGTAACTTCGTTACTAATTATGACAAGTAACTGTAATTTCGGTACAAATTATTGCAGGTAACTGTAACTTCGATACAAATTATGACAGGTAACTTTAACTTCGTTACTAATTATGACAAGTAACTGTAATTTCGATACAAATAATGGCAGGTAACTGTAACTTCGATACTAATTATGACAGGTAACAGTAACCCCGATACTAATTATGACAGGTAACTGCAACTTCGACACTAATTATGACAGGTTACTGTAACTTCGTTACTAATTATGACATGAAACTGTAATTTCGATACAAATTATGGCAGGTAACTGTAATTTCGATACAAATTATGGCAGGTAACTGTAACTTCGATACTAATTATGACAAGTAACAGTAACGTCGATTCTAATTATGACAAGGAACTGTTATTTCGATACAAATTATGACAGGTAACTGTAACTTCGTTACTAATTATGACAAGTAACTGTAATTTCGATACAGATTAAGTCAGGTAACAGTAACTTCGATAGTAATTATGACAAGTAACAGTAACTTCGATACTAATTATGACAGGTAACTGTAACTTCGATACTAATTACGACAGGTAACTGTAACTTCGATACAAATTATAACAGGTACTGTAACTTCGATATTAATTATGACAAGTAACTGTAATTTCGATACAAATTATGGCAGGTAACTGTAACATCGATACTAATTATGACAGGTAACAGTAACTTCGATATTAATTATGACAGGTAACTGTAACTTCGCTACTAATTATGACAAGTAACTGTAATTTCGATACAAACTATGACAGGTAACTGTAACTTCGATAC
This sequence comes from Meconema thalassinum, assembly GCA_946902985.2. NCBI lineage: Eukaryota > Metazoa > Arthropoda > Insecta > Orthoptera > Tettigoniidae > Meconema > Meconema thalassinum. The sequence goes on along the minus strand of OX336388.2, from coordinate 1,173,582,965 downwards.
AGGTTATGACAGGTAACAGTAACTTCGCTACTAATTATGACTAGTAACTGTAATTTCGATACAAACTATGACAGGTAACTGTAACTTCGTTACTAATTATGACAAGTAACTGTATTTTCGATACTAATTATGGCAGGCAACTGTAACTTCGATACTAATTATGACAGGTTACAGTAACCTCGATACTAATTATGACAAGTAAATGTAATTTTTATAAAAAATTATGACAGGTAACTCTAACTTCGTTACTAATTATGACAGGTAACAGTAACTTCGATACTAATTATGACAAGTAACTGTAACATCGATACTAATTATGACAGGTAACTGTAACTTCGATACTAATTATGACAAGTAACTCTAACTTCATTACAAATTATGACAATTTACTGTAATTTCGATACAAATTATGGCAGGTAACTGAAACATCGTTTCTAATTATGGCAGGTAACTATAATTTCGATACAAATTATGACAGGTAACAGTAACTTCAATACTAATTATGACAGGTAACTGCAACTTCGACACTAATTATGACAGGTTACTGTAACTTCGTTACTAATAATGACATGAAACTGTAATTTCGATACAAATTATGGCAGGTAACTGTAACTTCGATACTAATTATGACAAGTAACAGTAACTTCGATATTAATTATGACAAGTAACTGTAATTTCGATACAGATTAAGTCAGGTAACAGTAACTTCGATAGTAATTATGACAAGTAACAGTAACTTCGATACTAATTATGACAGGTAACTGTAACTTCGAAACTAATTACGACAGGTAACTGTAACTTCGATACAAATTATGAGATGTAACTGTAATTTCGATATTAATTATGACAAGTAACTGTAATTTCGATACAAATTATGGCAGGTAACTGTAACTTCGATACTAATTATGACAGGTGACAGTAACTTCGATACTAATTATGACAGGTAACTGTAACTTCGCTACTAATTATGACAAGTTACTGTAATTTCGATACAAACTATGACAGGTAACTGTAACTTCGATACTAATTATGACAAGTATCTGTAATTTCGGTACAAATTATGACAGGTAACTGTAACTTCGATACTAATTATGACATGGAACTGTTATTTCGAAACAAATTATGGCAGGTAACTGTAACTTCGTTACTAATTATGACAAGTAACTGTAATTTTGGTTCAAATTATGGCAGGTAACTGTAACTTCGATACAATTTATGACAAGGAACTGTAATTTCGATACAAATAATGGCAGGTAACTGTAACTTCGATACTAATTATGACAGGTAACAGTAACTTCGATACTAATTATGACAGGTAACTGTAACTTCGCTACTAATTATGACAAGTAACTGTAATTTCGATACAAACTATGACAGGTAACTGTAACTTCGATACTAATTATAACAAGTATCTGTAATTTCGGTACAAATTATGACAGGTAACTGTAACTTCGATACTAATTATGACAAGGAACTGTTATTTCGATACAAATTATGACAGGTAACTGTAACTTCGTTACTAATTATGACAAGTATCTGTAATTTCGGTACAAATTAAGGCAGGTAACTGTAACTTCGATTCAAATTATGACAGGTAACTTTAACTTCGTTACTAATTATGACAAGTAACTGTAATTTCGATACAAATAATGGCAGGTAATTGTAACTTTGATACTAATTATGACAGGTAACAGTAACCCCGATACTAATTATGACAGGTAACTGCAACTTCGACACTAATTATGACAGGTTACTGTAACTTCGTTACTAATTATGACATGAAACTGTAATTTCGATACAAATTATGGCAGGTAACTGTAATTTCGATACAAATTATGGCAGGTAACTGTAACTTCGATACTAATTATGACAAGTAACAGTAACGTCGATACTAATTATGACAAGGAACTGTTATTTCGATACAAATTATGACAGGTAACTGTAACTTCGTTACTAATTATGACAAGTAACTGTAATTTCGATACAGATTAAGTCAGGTAACAGTAACTTCGATAGTAATTATGACAAGTAACAGTAACTTCGATACTAATTATGACAGGTAACTGTAACTTCGATACTAATTACGACAGGTAACTGTAACTTCGATACAAATTATGACAGGTACTGTAACTTCGATATTAATTATGACAAGTAACTGTAATTTCGATACAAATTATGGCAGGTAACTGTAACTTCGATACTAATTATGACAGGTAACAGTAACTTCGATATTAATTATGACAGGTAACTGTAACTTCGCTACTAATTATGACAAGTAACTGTAATTTCGATACAAACTATGACAGGTAACTGTAACTTCGATACAGGTTATGACAGGTAACAGTAACTTCGCTACTAATTATGACTAGTAACTGTAATTTCGATACAAACTATGACAGGTAACTGTAACTTCGTTACTAATTATGACAAGTAACTGTATTTTCGATACTAATTATGGCAGGCAACTGTAACTTCGATACTAATTATGACAGGTTACAGTAACCTCGATACTAATTATGACAAGTAACTGTAATTTTGATAAAAAATTATGACAGGTAACTCTAACTTCGTTACTAATTATGACAGGTAACAGTAACTTCGATACTTATTATGACAAGTAACTGTAACATCGATACTAATTATGACAGGTAACTGTAACTTCGATACTAATTATGACAAGTAACTCTAACTTCATTACAAATTATGATAATTTACTGTAATTTCGATACAAATTATGGCAGGTAACTGAAACATCGTTTCTAATTATGGCAGGTAACTATAATTTCGATACAAATTATGACAGGTAACAGTAACTTCAATACTAATTATGACAGGTAACTGCAACTTCGACACTAATTATGACAGGTTACTGTAACTTCGTTACTAATAATGACATGAAACTGTAATTTCGATACAAATTATGGCAGGGAACTGTAATTTCGATACAAATTATGGCAGGTAACTGTAACTTCGATACTAATTATGACAAGTAACAGTAACTTCGATATTAATTATGACAAGTAACTGTAATTTCGATACAGATTAAGTCAGGTAACAGTAACTTCGATAGTAATTATGACAAGTAACAGTAACTTCGATACTAATTATGACAGGTAACTGTAACTTCGAAACTAATTACGACAGGTAACTGTAACTTCGATACAAATTATGAGATGTAACTGTAACTTCGATATTAATTATGACAAGTAACTGTAATTTCGATACAAATTATGGCAGGTAACTGTAACTTCGATACTAATTATGACAGGTAACAGTAACTTCGATACTATTTATGACAGGTAACTGTAACTTCGCTACTAATTATGACAAGTTACTGTAATTTCGATACAAACTATGACAGGTAACTGTAACTTCGATACTAATTATGACAAGTATCTGTAATTTCGGTACAAATTATGACAGGTAACTGTAACTTCGATACTAATTATGACATGGAACTGTTATTTCGAAACAAATTATGGCAGGTAACTGTAACTTCGTTACTAATTATGACAAGTAACTGTAATTTTGGTTCAAATTATGGCAGGTAACTGTAACTTCGATACAAATTATGACAAGGAACTGTAATTTCGATACAAATAATGGCAGGTAACTGTAACTTCGATACTAATTATGACAGGTAACAGTAACTTCGATACTAATTATGACAGGTAACTGTAACTTCGCTACTAATTATGACAAGTAACTGTAATTTCGATACAAACTATGACAGGTAACTGTAACTTCGATACTAATTATAACAAGTATCTGTAATTTCGGTACAAATTATGACAGGTAACTGTAACTTCGATACTAATTATGACAAGGAACAGTTATTTCGATAGAAATTATGACAGGTAACTGTAACTTCGTTACTAATTATGACAAGTATCTGTAATTTCGGTACAAATTATGGCAGGTAACTGTAACTTCGATACAAATTATGACAGGTAACTTTAACTTCGTTACTAATTATGACATGTAACTGTAATTTCGATACAAATAATGGCAGGTAACTGTAACTTCGATACTAATTATGACAGGTAACAGTAACTCCGATACTAATTATGACAGGTAACAGTAACTTCGCTACTAATTATGACAAGTAACTGTAATTTCGATACAAACTATGACAGGTAACTGTAACTTCGAAACTAATTATGACAAGGAACTGTTCTTTCGATACAAATTATGACAGGTAACTGTAACTTCGTTACTAATTATGACAAGTATCTGTAATTTCGGTACCAATTATGGCAGGTAACTGTAACATCGATACAAATTATGGCAGGTAACTGTAACTTCGATACAAATTATGACAGGTAACAGTAACTTCGCTACTAATTATGACAAGTAACTGTAATTTCGATACAAACTATGACAGGTAACTGTAACTTCGTTACTAATTATGACAAGTAACTGTAATTTCGATATAAATTATGGCAGGTAACAGTAACTTCGATACTAATTATTACAGGTAACTGTAACTTCGATACTAATTATGACAAGGAACTGTTATTTCGATACAAATTATGACAGGTAACAGTAACTTCGTGACTTATTATGGCAAGTGACTGTGATTTCGATACAAATTATGGCAGGTTACAGTAATTTCGATACTAATTATGACAGGTAACTGTAACTCCTATACTAATTATGACAGGTAACTGTACCTTCGTTACTAATTATGACAAGTAACTGTACTTTCGATACAAATGATGGCAGGTAACTGTAACTTCGATACTAATTATGACAGGTAACAATAACTTCGATACTAATTATGACAGAAAACAGTAACTTCGATACTAATTATGACAGGTAACAGTATCTTCGATACTAATTATGGCAGGTAACTGTAACTTCGATACTAATGATGACAGTTAACTGTAACTTCGTTACTAATTACGACAAGTAACTCTAATTTCGATACAAATTATGGCAGGTAACTGTAACTTCGATACTAATTATGACAGGTAACAGCAACTTCGATACTATTTATAACAAGTAACTGTAACTTCGATACTAATTATGACAGGTAACGGTAACTTCGTTACTAATTATAACAAGTAACTGTAATTTCGATACAAATTATGGCAGGTAACTGTAACTTCGATACTAATTATGACAGGTTAAATTAACTTCGATACTAATTATGACAAGTAACAGTTACTTCGATACTAATTATGACAAGTAACTATAACTTCGAAACTAATTATGACAGGTAACTGTAACATCGTTACTAATTTTGACAAGTGTCTGTAATTTCGGTATAAAATTATGGCAGGTAACTGTAACTTCGATACTAATTATGACAGGTAACAGTAACTTCGATACTAATTATGACAAGTAACTGTAACATCGATACTAATTATGACAGGTAACTGTAACTTCGATACTAATTATGACAAGTAACTCTAACTTCATTACAAATTATGACAATTAACTGTAATTTCGATACAAATTATGGCAGGTAACTGAAACATCGTTTCTAATTATGGCAGGTAACTATAATTTCGATACAAATTATGACAGGTAACAGTAACTTCAATACTAATTATAACAGGTAACTGCAACTTCGACACTAATTATGACAGGTTACTGTAACTTCGTTACTAATTATGACATGAAACTGTAATTTCGATACAAATTATGGCAGGTAACTGTAATTTCGATACAAATTATGGCAGGTAACTGTAACTTCGATACTAATTATGACAAGTAACAGTAACTTCGATACTAATTATGACAAGTAACTGTAACATCGATACTAATTATGACAGGTTAAATTAACTTCGATACTAATTATGACAAGTAACAGTTACTTCGATACTAATTATGACAAGTAACTGTAACTTCGAAACAAATTATGACAGGTAACTGTAACATCGTTACTAATTATGACAAGTAACTGTAATTTCGATACAAATTATGGCAGGTAACTCTAACTTCGATATTAATTATGACAGGTTACAGTAACCTCGATACTAATTATGACAAGTAAGTGTAACTTCGATACTAATTATGACAGGTAACAGTAACTTCGATACTAGATATGACAAGTAACTGTAACATCGATACTAATTATGACAGGTAACTGTAACTTCGATACTAATTATGACAAGTAACTCTAACTTCATTACAAATTATGACAATTAACTGTAATTTCGATACAAATTATGGCAGGTAACTGAAACATCGTTTCTAATTATGGCAGGTAACTATAATTTCGATACAAACTATGACAGGTAACAGTAACCCCGATACTAATTATGACAGGTAACTGCAACTTCGACACTAATTATGACAGGTTACTGTAACTTCGTTACTAATTATGACATGAAACTGTAATTTCGATACAAATTATGGCAGGTAACTGTAATTTCGATACAAATTATGGCAGGTAACTGTAACTTCGATACTAATTATGACAAGTACCAGTAACGTCGATACTAATTATGACAAGGAACTGTTATTTCGATACAAATTATGACAGGTAACTGTAACTTCGTTACTAATTATGACAAGTAACTGTAATTTCGATACAGATTAAGTCAGGTAACAGTAACTTCGATAGTAATTATGACAAGTAACAGTAACATCGATACTAATTATGACAGGTAACTGTAACTTCGAGACTAATTACGACAGGTAACTGTAACTTCGATACAAATTATGACAGGTACTGTACTTCGATATTAATTATGACAAGTAACTGTAATTTCGATACAAATTATGGCAGGTAACTGTAACTTCGATACTAATTATGACAGGTAACAGTAACTTCGATATTAATTATGACAGGTAACTGTAACTTCGCTACTAATTATGACAAGTAACTGTAATTTCGATACAAACTATGACAGGTAACTGTAACTTCGATACAGGTTATGACAGGTAACAGTAACTTCGCTACTAATTATGACTAGTAACTGTAATTTCGATACAAACTATGACAGGTAACTGTAACTTCGTTACTAATTATGACAAGTAACTGTATTTTCGATACTAATTATGGCAGGCAACTGTAACTTCGATACTAATTATGACAGGTTACAGTAACCTCGATACTAATTATGACAAGTAAATGTAATTTTGATAAAAAATTATGACAGGTAACTCTAACTTCGTTACTAATTATGACAGGTAACAGTAACTTCGATACTAATTATGACAAGTAACTGTAACATCGATACTAATTATGACAGGTAACTGTAACTTCGATACAAATTATGACAAGTAACTCTAACTTCATTACAAATTATGACAATTTACTGTAATTTCGATACAAATTATGGCAGGTAACTGAAACATCGTTTCTAATTATGGCAGGTAACTATAATTTCGATACAAATTATGACAGGTAACAGTAGCTTCAATACTAATTATGACAGGTAACTGCAACTTCGACACTAATTATGACAGGTTACTGTAACTTCGTTACTAATAATGACATGAAACTGTAATTTCGATACAAATTATGGCAGGGAACTGTAATTTCGATACAAATTATGGCAGGTAACTGTAACTTCGATACTAATTATGACAAGTAACAGTAACTTCGATATTAATTATGACAAGTAACTGTAATTTCGATACAGATTAAGTCAGGTAACAGTAACTTCGATAGTAATTATGACAAGTAACAGTAACTTCGATACTAATTATGACAGGTAACTGTAACTTCAAAACTAATTACGACAGGTAACTGTAACTTCGATACAAATTATGAGATGTAACTGTAACTTCGATATTAATTATGACAAGTAACTGTAATTTCGATACAAATTATGGCAGGTAACAGTAACTTCGATACTAATTATGACAGGTAACAGTAACTTCGATACTAATTATGACAGGTAACTGTAACTTCGCTACTAATTATGACAGGTTACTGTAATTTCGATACAAACTATGACAGGTATCTGTAACTTCGATACTAATTATGACAAGTATCTGTAATTTCGGTACAAATTATGACAGGTAACTGTAACTTCGATACTAATTATGACATGGAACTGTTATTTCGAAACAAATTATGGCAGGTAACTGTAACTTCGTTACTAATTATGACAAGTAACTGAAATTTTGGTTCAAATTATGGCAGGTAACTGTAACTTCGATACAAATTATGACAAGGAACTTTAACTTCGTTACTAATTATGACATGTAACTGTAATTTCGATACAAATAATGGCAGGTAACTGTAACTTCGATACTAATTATGACAGGTAACAGTCACTCCGATACTAATTATGACAGGTAACAGTAACTTCGCTACTAATTATGACAAGTAACTGTAATTTCGATACAAACTATGAGAGGTAACTGTAACTTCGAAACTAATTATGACAAGGAACTGTTCTTTCGATACAAATTATGACAGGTAACTGTAACTTCGTTACTAATTATGACAAGTATCTGTAATTTCGGTACCAATTATGGCAGGTAACTGTAACATCGATACAAATTATGGCAGGTAACTGTAACTTCGATACAAATTATGACAGGTAACAGTAACTTCGCTACTAATTATGACAAGTAACTGTAATTTCGATACAAACTATGACAGGTAACTGTAACTTCGTTACTAATTATGACAAGTAACTGTAATTTCGATATAAATTATGGCAGGTAACAGTAACTTCGATACTAATTATTACAGGTAACTGTAACTTCGATACTAATTATGACAAGGAACTGTTATTTCGATACAAATTATGACAGGTAACAGTAACTTCGTGACTTATTATGGCAAGTGACTGTGATTTCGATACAAATTATGGCAGGTTACAGTAATTTCGATACTAATTATGACAGGTAACTGTAACTCCTATACTAATTATGACAGGTAACTTTACCTTCGTTACTAATTATGACAAGTAACTGTACTTTCGATACAAATGATGACAGGTAACTGTAACTTCGATACTAATTATGACAGGTAACAATAACTTCGATACTAATTATGACAGAAAACAGTAACTTCGATACTAATTATGACAGGTAACAGTATCTTCGATACTAATTATGGCAGGTAACTGTAACTTCGATACTAATGATGACAGTTAACTGTAACTTCGTTACTAATTACGACAAGTAACTCTAATTTCGATACAAATTATGGCAGGTAACTGTAACTTCGATACTAATTATGACAGGTAACAGTAACTTCGATACTATTTATAACAAGTAACTGTAACTTCGATACTAATTATGACAGGTAACGGTAACTTCGTTACTAATTATAACAAGTAACTGTAATTTCGATACAAATTATGGCAGGTAACTGTAACTTCGATACTAATTATGACAGGTTAAATTAACTTCGATACTAATTATGACAAGTAACAGTTACTTCGATACTAATTATGACAAGTAACTATAACTTCGAAACTAATTATGACAGGTAACTGTAACATCGTTACTAATTTTGACAAGTGTCTGTAATTTCGGTATAAAATTATGGCAGGTAACTGTAACTTCGATACTAATTATGACAGGTAACAGTAACTTCGATACTAATTATGACAAGTAACTGTAACATCGATACTAATTATGACAGGTAACTGTAACTTCGATACTAATTATGACAAGTAACTCTAACTTCATTACAAATTATGACAATTAACTGTAATTTCGATACAAATTATGGCAGGTAACTGAAACATCGTTTCTAATTATGGCAGGTAACTATAATTTCGATACAAATTATGACAGGTAACAGTAACTTCAATACTAATTATAACAGGTAACTGCAACTTCGACACTAATTATGACAGGTTACTGTAACTTCGTTACTAATTATGACATGAAACTGTAATTTCGATACAAATTATGGCAGGTAACTGTAATTTCGATACAAATTATGGCAGGTAACTGTAACTTCGATACTAATTATGACAAGTAACAGTAACTTCGATACTAATTATGACAAGTAACTGTAACATCGATACTAATTATGACAGGTTAAATTAACTTCGATACTAATTATGACAAGTAACAGTTACTTCGATACTAATTATGACAAGTAACTGTAACTTCGAAACAAATTATGACAGGTAACTGTAACATCGTTACTAATTATGACAAGTAACTGTAATTTCGATACAAATTGTGGGAGGTAACTCTAACTTCGATATTAATTATGACAGGTTACAGTAACCTCGATACTAATTATGACAAGTAAGTGTAACTTCGATACTAATTATGACAGGTAACAGTAACTTCGATACTAATTATGACAAGTAACTGTAACATCGATACTAATTATGACAGGTAACTGTAACTTCGATACTAATTATGACAAGTAACTCTAACTTCATTACAAATTATGACAATTAACTGTAATTTCGATACAAATTATGGCAGGTAACTGAAACATCGTTTCTAATTATGGCAGGTAACTATAATTTCGATACAAACTATGACAGGTAACAGTAACCCCGATACTAATTATGACAGGTAACTGCAACTTCGACACTAATTATGACAGGTTACTGTAACTTCGTTACTAATTATGACATGAAACTGTAATTTCGATACAAATTATGGCAGGTAACTGTAATTTCGATACAAATTATGGCAGGTAACTGTAACTTCGATACTAATTATGACAAGTAACAGTAACGTCGATACTAATTATGACAAGGAACTGTTATTTCGATACAAATTATGACAGGTAACTGTAACTTCGTTACTAATTATGACAAGTAACTGTAATTTCGATACAGATTAAGTCAGGTAACAGTAACTTCGATAGTAATTATGACAAGTAACAGTAACATCGATACTAATTATGTCAGGTAACTGTAACTTCGATACTAATTACGACAGGTAACTGTAACTTCGATACAAATTATGACAGGTACTGTAACTTCGATATTAATTATGACAAGTAACTGTAATTTCGATACAAATTATGGCAGGTAACTGTAACTTCGATACTAATTATGACAGGTAACAGTAACTTCGATATTAATTATGACAGGTAACTGTAACTTCGCTACTAATTATGACAAGTAACTGTAATTTCGATACAAACTATGACAGGTAACTGTAACTTCGATACAGGTTATGACAGGTAACAGTAACTTCGCTACTAATTATGACTAGTAACTGTAATTTCGATACAAACTATGACAGGTAACTGTAACTTCGTTACTAATTATGACAAGTAACTGTATTTTCGATACTAATTATGGCAGGCAACTGTAACTTCGATACTAATTATGACAGGTTACAGTAACCTCGATACTAATTATGACAAGTAAATGTAATTTTGATAAAAAATTATGACAGGTAACTCTAACTTCGTTACTAATTATGACAGGTAACAGTAACTTCGATACTAATTATGACAAGTAACTGTAACATCGATACTAATTATGACAGGTAACTGTAACTTCGATACTAATTATGACAAGTAATTCTAACTTCATTACAAATTATGACAATTTACTGTAATTTCGATACAAATTATGGCAGGTAACTGAAACATCGTTTCTAATTATGGCAGGTAACTATAATTTCGATACAAATTATGACAGGTAACAGTAGCTTCAATACTAATTATGACAGGTAACTGCAACTTCGACACTAATTATGACAGGTTACTGTAACTTCGTTACTAATAATGACATGAAACTGTAATTTCGATACAAATTATGGCAGGGAACTGTGATTTCGATACAAATTATGGCAGGTAACTGTAACTTCGATACTAATTATGACAAGTAACAGTAACTTCGATATTAATTATGACAAGTAACTGTAATTTCGATACAGATTAAGTCAGGTAACAGTAACTTCGATAGTAATTATGACAAGTAACAGTAACTTCGATACTAATTATGACAGGTAACTGTAACTTCAAAACTAATTACGACAGGTAACTGTAACTTCGATACAAATTATGAGATGTAACTGTAACTTCGATATTAATTATGACAAGTAACTGTAATTTCGATACAAATTATGGCAGGTAACTGTAACTTCGATACTAATTATGACAGGTAACAGTAACTTCGATACTAATTATGACAGGTAACTGTAACTTCGCTACTAATTATGACAAGTTACTGTAATTTCGATACAAACTATGACAGGTAACTGTAACTTCGATAATAATTATGACAAGTATCTGTAATTTAGGTACAAATTATGACAGGTAACTGTAACTTCGATACTAATTATGACATGGAACTGTTATTTCGAAACAAATTATGGCAGGTAACTGTAACTTCGTTACTAATTATGACAAGTAACTGTAATTTTGGTTCAAATTATGGCAGGTAACTGTAACTTCGATACAAATTATGACAAGGAACTGCAATTTCGATACAAATAATGGCAGGTAACTGTAACTTCGATACTAATTATGACAGGTAACAGTAACTTCGATACTAATTATGACAGGTAACTGTAACTTCGCTACTAATTATGACAAGTAACTGTAATTTCGATACAAACTATGACAGGTAACTGTAACTTCGATACAAATTATAACAAGTATCTGTAATTTCGGTACAAATTATGACAGGTAACTGTAAGTTCGATACTAATTATGACAAGGAACTGTTATTTCGATACAAATTATGACAGGTAACTGTAACTTCGTTACTAATTATGACAAGTATCTGTAATTTCGGTACAAATTATGGCAGGTAACTGTAACTTCGATACAAATTATGACAGGTAACTTTAACTTCGTTACTAATTATGACAAGTAACTGTAATTTCGATACAAATAATGGCAGGTAACTGTAACTTCGATACTAATTATGACAGGTAACAGTAACCCCGATACTAATTATGACAGGTAACTGCAACTTCGACACTAATTATGACAGGTTACTGTAACTTCGTTACTAATTATGACATGAAACTGTAATTTCGATACAAATTATGGCAGGTAACTGTAATTTCGATACAAATTATGGCAGGTAACTGTAACTTCGATACTAATTATGACAAGTAACAGTAACGTCGATACTAATTATGACAAGGAACTGTTATTTCGATACAAATTATGACAGGTAACTGTAACTTCGTTACTAATTATGACAAGTAACTGTAATTTCGATACAGATTAAGTCAGGTAACAGTAACTTCGATAGTAATTATGACAAGTAACAGTAACTTCGATACTAATTATGACAGGTAACTGTAACTTCGATACTAATTACGACAGGTAACTGTAACTTCGATACAAATTATGACAGGTACTGTAACTTCGATATTAATTATGACAAGTAACTGTAATTTCGATACAAATTATGGCAGGTAACTGTAACTTCGATACAGGTTATGACAGGTAACAGTAACTTCGCTACTAATTATGACTAGTAACTGTAATTTCGATACAAACTATGACAGGTAACTGTAACTTCGTTACTAATTATGACAAGTAACTGTATTTTCGATACTAATTATGGCAGGCAACTGTAACTTCGATACTAATTATGACAGGTTACAGTAACCTCGATACTAATTATGACAAGTAACTGTAATTTTGATAAAAAATTATGACAGGTAACTCTAACTTCGTTACTAATTATGACAGGTAACAGTAACTTCGATACTTATTATGACAAGTAACTGTAACATCGATACTAATTATGACAGGTAACTGTAACTTCGATACTAATTATGACAAGTAACTCTAACTTCATTACAAATTATGACAATTTACTGTAATTTCGATACAAATTATGGCAGGTAACTGAAACATCGTTTCTAATTATGGCAGGTAACTATAATTTCGATACAAATTATGACAGGTAACAGTAACTTCAATACTAATTATGACAGGTAACTGCAACTTCGACACTAATTATGACAGGTTACTGTAACTTCGTTACTAATAATGACATGAAACTGTAATTTCGATACAAATTATGGCAGGGAACTGTAATTTCGATACAAATTATGGCAGGTAACTGTAACTTCGATACTAATTATGACAAGTAACAGTAACTTCGATATTAATTATGACAAGTAACTGTAATTTCGATACAGATTAAGTCAGGTAACAGTAACTTCGATACTAATTATGACAAGTAACAGTAACTTCGATACTAATTATGACAGGTAACTGTAACTTCGAAACTAATTACGACAGGTAACTGTAACTTCGATACAAATTATGAGATGTAACTGTAACTTCGATATTAATTATGACAAGTAACTGTAATTTCGATACAAATTATGGCAGGTAACTCTAACTTCGATACTAATTATGACAGGTAACAGTAACTTCGATACTATTTATGACAGGTAACTGTAACTTCGCTACTAATTATGACAAGTTACTGTAATTTCGATACAAACTATGACAGGTAACTGTAACTTCGATACTAATTATGACAAGTATCTGTAATTTCGGTACAAATTATGACAGGTAACTGTAACTTCGATACTAATTATGACATGGAACTGTTATTTCGAAACAAATTATGGCAGGTAACTGTAACTTCGTTACTAATTAAGACAAGTAACTGTAATTTTGGTTCAAATTATGGCAGGTAACTGTAACTTCGATAAAAATTATGACAAGGAACTGTAATTTCGATACAAATAATGGCAGGTAACTGTAACTTCGATACTAATTATGACAGGTAACAGTAACTTCGATACTAATTATGACAGGTAACTGTAACTTCGCTACTAATTATGACAAGTAACTGTAATTTCGATACAAACTATGACAGGTAACTGTAACTTCGATACTAATTATAACAAGTATCTGTAATTTCGGTACAAATTATGACAGGTAACTGTAACTTCGATACTAATTATGACAAGGAACAGTTATTTCGATAGAAATTATGACAGGTAACTGTAACTTCGTTACTAATTATGACAAGTATCTGTAATTTCGGTACAAATTATGGCAGGTAACTGTAACTTCGATACAAATTATGACAGGTAACTTTAACTTCGTTACTAATTATGACATGTAACTGTAATTTCGATACAAATAATGGCAGGTAACTGTAACTTCGATACTAATTATGACAGGTAACAGTAACTCCGATACTAATTATGACAGGTAACAGTAACTTCGCTACTAATTATGACAAGTAACTGTAATTTCGATACAAACTATGACAGGTAACTGTAACTTCGAAACTAATTATGACAAGGAACTGTTCTTTCGATACAAATTATGACAGGTAACTGTAACTTCGTTACTAATTATGACAAGTATCTGTAATTTCGGTACCAATTATGGCAGGTAACTGTAACATCGATACAAATTATGGCAGGTAACTGTAACTTCGATACAAATTATGACAGGTAACAGTAACTTCGCTACTAATTATGACAAGTAACTGTAATTTCGATACAAACTATGACAGGTAACTGTAACTTCGTTACTAATTATGACAAGTAACTGTAATTTCGATATAAATTATGGCAGGTAACAGTAACTTCGATACTAATTATTACAGGTAACTGTAACTTCGATACTAATTATGACAAGGAACTGTTATTTCGATACAAATTATGACAGGTAACAGTAACTTCGTGACTTATTATGGCAAGTGACTGTGATTTCGATACAAATTATGGCAGGTTACAGTAATTTCGATACTAATTATGACAGGTAACTGTAACTCCTATACTAATTATGACAGGTAACTGTACCTTCGTTACTAATTATGACAAGTAACTGTACTTTCGATACAAATGATGGCAGGTAACTGTAACTTCGATACTAATTATGACAGGTAACAGTAGCTTCAATACTAATTATGACAGGTAACTGCAACTTCGACACTAATTATGACAGGTTACTGTAACTTCGTTACTAATAATGACATGAAACTGTAATTTCGATACAAATTATGGCAGGGAACTGTGATTTCGATACAAATTATGGCAGGTAACTGTAACTTCGATACTAATTATGACAAGTAACAGTAACTTCGATATTAATTATGACAAGTAACTGTAATTTCGATACAGATTAAGTCAGGTAACAGTAACTTCGATAGTAATTATGACAAGTAACAGTAACTTCGATACTAATTATGACAGGTAACTGTAACTTCAAAACTAATTACGACAGGTAACTGTAACTTCGATACAAATTATGAGATGTAACTGTAACTTCGATATTAATTATGACAAGTAACTGTAATTTCGATACAAATTATGGCAGGTAACTGTAACTTCGATACTAATTATGACAGGTAACAGTAACTTCGATACTAATTATGACAGGTAACTGTAACTTCGCTACTAATTATGACAAGTTACTGTAATTTCGATACAAACTATGACAGGTAACTGTAACTTCGATACTAATTATGACAAGTATCTGTAATTTAGGTACAAATTATGACAGGTAACTGTAACTTCGATACTAATTATGACATGGAACTGTTATTTCGATACAAATTATGACAGGTAACTGTAACTTCGTTACTAATTATGACAAGTATCTGTAATTTCGGTACAAATTATGGCAGGTAACTGTAACTTCGATACAAATTATGACAGGTAACTTTAACTTCGTTACTAATTATGACAAGTAACTGTAATTTCGATACAAATAATGGCAGGTAACTGTAACTTCGATACTAATTATGACAGGTAACAGTAACCCCGATACTAATTATGACAGGTAACTGCAACTTCGACACTAATTATGACAGGTTACTGTAACTTCGTTACTAATTATGACATGAAACTGTAATTTCGATACAAATTATGGCAGGTAACTGTAATTTCGATACAAATTATGGCAGGTAACTGTAACTTCGATACTAATTATGACAAGTAACAGTAACGTCGATACTAATTATGACAAGGAACTGTTATTTCGATACAAATTATGACAGGTAACTGTAACTTCGTTACTAATTATGACAAGTAACTGTAATTTCGATACAGATTAAGTCAGGTAACAGTAACTTCGATAGTAATTATGACAAGTAACAGTAACTTCGATACTAATTATGACAGGTAACTGTAACTTCGATACTAATTACGACAGGTAACTGTAACTTCGATACAAATTATGACAGGTACTGTAACTTCGATATTAATTATGACAAGTAACTGTAATTTCGATACAAATTATGGCAGGTAACTGTAACTTCGATACAGGTTATGACAGGTAACAGTAACTTCGCTACTAATTATGACTAGTAACTGTAATTTCGATACAAACTATGACAGGTAACTGTAACTTCGTTACTAATTATGACAAGTAACTGTATTTTCGATACTAATTATGGCAGGCAACTGTAACTTCGATACTAATTATGACAGGTTACAGTAACCTCGATACTAATTATGACAAGTAACTGTAATTTTGATAAAAAATTATGACAGGTAACTCTAACTTCGTTACTAATTATGACAGGTAACAGTAACTTCGATACTTATTATGACAAGTAACTGTAACATCGATACTAATTATGACAGGTAACTGTAACTTCGATACTAATTATGACAAGTAACTCTAACTTCATTACAAATTATGACAATTTACTGTAATTTCGATACAAATTTATGCAGGTAACTGAAACATCGTTTCTAATTATGGCAGGTAACTATAATTTCGATACAAATTATGACAGGTAACAGTAACTTCAATACTAATTATGACAGGTAACTGCAACTTCGACACTAATTATGACAGGTTACTGTAACTTCGTTACTAATAATGACATGAAACTGTAATTTCGATACAAATTATGGCAGGGAACTGTAATTTCGATACAAATTATGGCAGGTAACTGTAACTTCGATACTAATTATGACAAGTAACAGTAACTTCGATATTAATTATGACAAGTAACTGTAATTTCGATACAGATTAAGTCAGGTAACAGTAACTTCGATACTAATTATGACAAGTAACAGTAACTTCGATACTAATTATGACAGGTAACTGTAACTTCGAAACTAATTACGACAGGTAACTGTAACTTCGATACAAATTATGAGATGTAACTGTAACTTCGATATTAATTATGACAAGTAACTGTAATTTCGATACAAATTATGGCAGGTAACTGTAACTTCGATACTAATTATGACAGGTAACAGTAACTTCGATACTATTTATGACAGGTAACTGTAACTTCGCTACTAATTATGACAAGTTACTGTAATTTCGATACAAACTATGACAGGTAACTGTAACTTCGATACTAATTATGACAAGTATCTGTAATTTCGGTACAAATTATGACAGGTAACTGTAACTTCGATACTAATTATGACATGGAACTGTTATTTCGAAACAAATTATGGCAGGTAACTGTAACTTCGTTACTAATTAAGACAAGTAACTGTAATTTTGGTTCAAATTATGGCAGGTAACTGTAACTTCGATAAAAATTATGACAAGGAACTGTAATTTCGATACAAATAATGGCAGGTAACTGTAACTTCGATACTAATTATGACAGGTAACAGTAACTTCGATACTAATTATGACAGGTAACTGTAACTTCGCTACTAATTATGACAAGTAACTGTAATTTCGATACAAACTATGACAGGTAACTGTAACTTCGATACTAATTATAACAAGTATCTGTAATTTCGGTACAAATTATGACAGGTAACTGT
The DNA here is from genome assembly GCA_946902985.2 of Meconema thalassinum. Lineage (NCBI taxonomy): Eukaryota > Metazoa > Arthropoda > Insecta > Orthoptera > Tettigoniidae > Meconema > Meconema thalassinum. The sequence goes on along the minus strand of OX336388.2, from coordinate 1,173,564,374 downwards.
AACTTCGATACTAATTATGACAAGGAACAGTTATTTCGATAGAAATTATGACAGGTAACTGTAACTTCGTTACTAATTATGACAAGTATCTGTAATTTCGGTACAAATTATGGCAGGTAACTGTAACTTCGATACAAATTATGACAGGTAACTTTAACTTCGTTACTAATTATGACATGTAACTGTAATTTCGATACAAATAATGGCAGGTAACTGTAACTTCGATACTAATTATGACAGGTAACAGTAACTCCGATACTAATTATGACAGGTAACTGTAACTTCGCTACTAATTATGACAAGTTACTGTAATTTCGATACAAACTATGACAGGTAACTGTAACTTCGATACTAATTATGACAAGTATCTGTAATTTCGGTACAAATTATGACAGGTAACTGTAACTTCGATACTAATTATGACATGGAACTGTTATTTCGAAACAAATTATGGCAGGTAACTGTAACTTCGTTACTAATTAAGACAAGTAACTGTAATTTTGGTTCAAATTATGGCAGGTAACTGTAACTTCGATAAAAATTATGACAAGGAACTGTAATTTCGATACAAATAATGGCAGGTAACTGTAACTTCGATACTAATTATGACAGGTAACAGTAACTTCGATACTAATTATGACAGGTAACTGTAACTTCGCTACTAATTATGACAAGTAACTGTAATTTCGATACAAACTATGACAGGTAACTGTAACTTCGATACTAATTATAACAAGTATCTGTAATTTCGGTACAAATTATGACAGGTAACTGTAACTTCGATACTAATTATGACAAGGAACAGTTATTTCGATAGAAATTATGACAGGTAACTGTAACTTCGTTACTAATTATGACAAGTATCTGTAATTTCGGTACAAATTATGGCAGGTAACTGTAACTTCGATACAAATTATGACAGGTAACTTTAACTTCGTTACTAATTATGACATGTAACTGTAATTTCGATACAAATAATGGCAGGTAACTGTAACTTCGATACTAATTATGACAGGTAACAGTAACTCCGATACTAATTATGACAGGTAACAGTAACTTCGCTACTAATTATGACAAGTAACTGTAATTTCGATACAAACTATGACAGGTAACTGTAACTTCGAAACTAATTATGACAAGGAACTGTTCTTTCGATACAAATTATGACAGGTAACTGTAACTTCGTTACTAATTATGACAAGTATCTGTAATTTCGGTACCAATTATGGCAGGTAACTGTAACATCGATACAAATTATGGCAGGTAACTGTAACTTCGATACAAATTATGACAGGTAACAGTAACTTCGCTACTAATTATGACAAGTAACTGTAATTTCGATACAAACTATGACAGGTAACTGTAACTTCGTTACTAATTATGACAAGTAACTGTAATTTCGATATAAATTATGGCAGGTAACAGTAACTTCGATACTAATTATTACAGGTAACTGTAACTTCGATACTAATTATGACAAGGAACTGTTATTTCGATACAAATTATGACAGGTAACAGTAACTTCGTGACTTATTATGGCAAGTGACTGTGATTTCGATACAAATTATGGCAGGTTACAGTAATTTCGATACTAATTATGACAGGTAACTGTAACTCCTATACTAATTATGACAGGTAACTGTACCTTCGTTACTAATTATGACAAGTAACTGTACTTTCGATACAAATGATGGCAGGTAACTGTAACTTCGATACTAATTATGACAGGTAACAGTAGCTTCAATACTAATTATGACAGGTAACTGCAACTTCGACACTAATTATGACAGGTTACTGTAACTTCGTTACTAATAATGACATGAAACTGTAATTTCGATACAAATTATGGCAGGGAACTGTGATTTCGATACAAATTATGGCAGGTAACTGTAACTTCGATACTAATTATGACAAGTAACAGTAACTTCGATATTAATTATGACAAGTAACTGTAATTTCGATACAGATTAAGTCAGGTAACAGTAACTTCGATAGTAATTATGACAAGTAACAGTAACTTCGATACTAATTATGACAGGTAACTGTAACTTCAAAACTAATTACGACAGGTAACTGTAACTTCGATACAAATTATGAGATGTAACTGTAACTTCGATATTAATTATGACAAGTAACTGTAATTTCGATACAAATTATGGCAGGTAACTGTAACTTCGATACTAATTATGACAGGTAACAGTAACTTCGATACTAATTATGACAGGTAACTGTAACTTCGCTACTAATTATGACAAGTTACTGTAATTTCGATACAAACTATGACAGGTAACTGTAACTTCGATACTAATTATGACAAGTATCTGTAATTTAGGTACAAATTATGACAGGTAACTGTAACTTCGATACTAATTATGACATGGAACTGTTATTTCGATACAAATTATGACAGGTAACTGTAACTTCGTTACTAATTATGACAAGTATCTGTAATTTCGGTACAAATTATGGCAGGTAACTGTAACTTCGATACAAATTATGACAGGTAACTTTAACTTCGTTACTAATTATGACAAGTAACTGTAATTTCGATACAAATAATGGCAGGTAACTGTAACTTCGATACTAATTATGACAGGTAACAGTAACCCCGATACTAATTATGACAGGTAACTGCAACTTCGACACTAATTATGACAGGTTACTGTAACTTCGTTACTAATTATGACATGAAACTGTAATTTCGATACAAATTATGGCAGGTAACTGTAATTTCGATACAAATTATGGCAGGTAACTGTAACTTCGATACTAATTATGACAAGTAACAGTAACGTCGATACTAATTATGACAAGGAACTGTTATTTCGATACAAATTATGACAGGTAACTGTAACTTCGTTACTAATTATGACAAGTAACTGTAATTTCGATACAGATTAAGTCAGGTAACAGTAACTTCGATAGTAATTATGACAAGTAACAGTAACTTCGATACTAATTATGACAGGTAACTGTAACTTCGATACTAATTACGACAGGTAACTGTAACTTCGATACAAATTATGACAGGTACTGTAACTTCGATATTAATTATGACAAGTAACTGTAATTTCGATACAAATTATGGCAGGTAACTGTAACTTCGATACAGGTTATGACAGGTAACAGTAACTTCGCTACTAATTATGACTAGTAACTGTAATTTCGATACAAACTATGACAGGTAACTGTAACTTCGTTACTAATTATGACAAGTAACTGTATTTTCGATACTAATTATGGCAGGCAACTGTAACTTCGATACTAATTATGACAGGTTACAGTAACCTCGATACTAATTATGACAAGTAACTGTAATTTTGATAAAAAATTATGACAGGTAACTCTAACTTCGTTACTAATTATGACAGGTAACAGTAACTTCGATACTTATTATGACAAGTAACTGTAACATCGATACTAATTATGACAGGTAACTGTAACTTCGATACTAATTATGACAAGTAACTCTAACTTCATTACAAATTATGACAATTTACTGTAATTTCGATACAAATTTATGCAGGTAACTGAAACATCGTTTCTAATTATGGCAGGTAACTATAATTTCGATACAAATTATGACAGGTAACAGTAACTTCAATACTAATTATGACAGGTAACTGCAACTTCGACACTAATTATGACAGGTTACTGTAACTTCGTTACTAATAATGACATGAAACTGTAATTTCGATACAAATTATGGCAGGGAACTGTAATTTCGATACAAATTATGGCAGGTAACTGTAACTTCGATACTAATTATGACAAGTAACAGTAACTTCGATATTAATTATGACAAGTAACTGTAATTTCGATACAGATTAAGTCAGGTAACAGTAACTTCGATACTAATTATGACAAGTAACAGTAACTTCGATACTAATTATGACAGGTAACTGTAACTTCGAAACTAATTACGACAGGTAACTGTAACTTCGATACAAATTATGAGATGTAACTGTAACTTCGATATTAATTATGACAAGTAACTGTAATTTCGATACAAATTATGGCAGGTAACTGTAACTTCGATACTAATTATGACAGGTAACAGTAACTTCGATACTATTTATGACAGGTAACTGTAACTTCGCTACTAATTATGACAAGTTACTGTAATTTCGATACAAACTATGACAGGTAACTGTAACTTCGATACTAATTATGACAAGTATCTGTAATTTCGGTACAAATTATGACAGGTAACTGTAACTTCGATACTAATTATGACATGGAACTGTTATTTCGAAACAAATTATGGCAGGTAACTGTAACTTCGTTACTAATTAAGACAAGTAACTGTAATTTTGGTTCAAATTATGGCAGGTAACTGTAACTTCGATAAAAATTATGACAAGGAACTGTAATTTCGATACAAATAATGGCAGGTAACTGTAACTTCGATACTAATTATGACAGGTAACAGTAACTTCGATACTAATTATGACAGGTAACTGTAACTTCGCTACTAATTATGACAAGTAACTGTAATTTCGATACAAACTATGACAGGTAACTGTAACTTCGATACTAATTATAACAAGTATCTGTAATTTCGGTACAAATTATGACAGGTAACTGTAACTTCGATACTAATTATGACAAGGAACAGTTATTTCGATAGAAATTATGACAGGTAACTGTAACTTCGTTACTAATTATGACAAGTATCTGTAATTTCGGTACAAATTATGGCAGGTAACTGTAACTTCGATACAAATTATGACAGGTAACTTTAACTTCGTTACTAATTATGACATGTAACTGTAATTTCGATACAAATAATGGCAGGTAACTGTAACTTCGATACTAATTATGACAGGTAACAGTAACTCCGATACTAATTATGACAGGTAACAGTAACTTCGCTACTAATTATGACAAGTAACTGTAATTTCGATACAAACTATGACAGGTAACTGTAACTTCGAAACTAATTATGACAAGGAACTGTTCTTTCGATACAAATTATGACAGGTAACTGTAACTTCGTTACTAATTATGACAAGTATCTGTAATTTCGGTACCAATTATGGCAGGTAACTGTAACATCGATACAAATTATGGCAGGTAACTGTAACTTCGATACAAATTATGACAGGTAACAGTAACTTCGCTACTAATTATGACAAGTAACTGTAATTTCGATACAAACTATGACAGGTAACTGTAACTTCGTTACTAATTATGACAAGTAACTGTAATTTCGATATAAATTATGGCAGGTAACAGTAACTTCGATACTAATTATTACAGGTAACTGTAACTTCGATACTAATTATGACAAGGAACTGTTATTTCGATACAATTTATGACAGGTAACAGTAACTTCGTGACTTATTATGGCAAGTGACTGTGATTTCGATACAAATTATGGCAGGTTACAGTAATTTCGATACTAATTATGACAGGTAACTGTAACTCCTATACTAATTATGACAGGTAACTGTACCTTCGTTACTAATTATGACAAGTAACTGTACTTTCGATACAAATGATGGCAGGTAACTGTAACTTCGATACTAATTATGACAGGTAACAATAACTTCGATACTAATTATGACAGAAAACAGTAACTTCGATACTAATTATGACAGGTACCAGTAACTTCGATACTATTTATAACAAGTAACTGTAACTTCGATACTAATTATGACAGGTAACGGTAACTTCGTTACTAATTATAACAAGTAACTGTAATTTCGATACAAATTATGGCAGGTAACTGTAACTTCGATACTAATTATGACAGGTTAAATTAACTTCGATACTAATTATGACAAGTAACAGTTACTTCGATACTAATTATGACAAGTAACTATAACTTCGAAACTAATTATGACAGGTAACTGTAACATCGTTACTAATTTTGACAAGTGTCTGTAATTTCGGTATAAAATTATGGCAGGTAACTGTAACTTCGATACTAATTATGACAGGTAACAGTAACTTCGATACTAATTATGACAAGTAACTGTAACATCGATACTAATTATGACAGGTAACTGTAACTTCGATACTAATTATGACAAGTAACTCTAACTTCATTACAAATTATGACAATTAACTGTAATTTCGATACAAATTATGGCAGGTAACTGAAACATCGTTTCTAATTATGGCAGGTAACTATAATTTCGATACAAATTATGACAGGTAACAGTAACTTCAATACTAATTATAACAGGTAACTGCAACTTCGACACTAATTATGACAGGTTACTGTAACTTCGTTACTAATTATGACATGAAACTGTAATTTCGATACAAATTATGGCAGGTAACTGTAATTTCGATACAAATTATGGCAGGTAACTGTAACTTCGATACTAATTATGACAAGTAACAGTAACTTCGATACTAATTATGACAAGTAACTGTAACATCGATACTAATTATGACAGGTTAAATTAACTTCGATACTAATTATGACAAGTAACAGTTACTTCGATACTAATTATGACAAGTAACTGTAACTTCGAAACAAATTATGACAGGTAACTGTAACATCGTTACTAATTATGACAAGTAACTGTAATTTCGATACAAATTATGGCAGGTAACTCTAACTTCGATATTAATTATGACAGGTTACAGTAACCTCGATACTAATTATGACAAGTAAGTGTAACTTCGATACTAATTATGACAGGTAACGGTAACATCGTTACTAATTATGACAAGTAACTGTAATTTCGATACAAATTATGGCAGGTAACTGTAACTTCGATACTAATTATGACAGGTTACAGTAACCTCGATAGTAATTATGACAGGTAAGTGTAACTTCGATACTAATTATGACGGGTAACTGTAACTTCGATACTAATTATGACTAGTAACTCTAACTTCGTTACTAATTAGGACAAGTAACTGCAATTTTGATAAAAAAGTATGGCAGGTAACTGTAACTTCGATACTAATTATGACAAGTTACGGTAACTTCGAAACTAATTATGACAGGTAACTGTAACATCGTTACTAATTATGACAAGTAACTTTAATTTCGATACAAATTATGGCAGGTAACTGTAACTTCGATACTAATTATGACAGGTAACAGTAACTTCGATACTAATTTTGACAGGTAACAGTATCTTCGTTACTAATTATGACAAGTAACTGTAATTTCGATAGAAACTATGACAGGTAACTGTAACTTCGATACTAATTATGACAAGTATCTGTAATTTCGGTACAAATTATGACAGGTAACTGTAACTTCGATACTAATTATGACAAGGAACTGTTATTTCGATACAAATTATGACAGGTAACTGTAACTTCGTAACTAATTATGACAAGTATCTGTAATTTCGGTACAAATTATGGCAGGTAACTGTAACTTCGATACTAATTATGACAGGTTACAGTAACCTCGATAATAATTATGACAAGTAAGTGTAACTTCGATACTAATTATGACAGGTAACTGTAACTTCGATACTAATTATGACTAGTAACTCTAACTTCGTTACTAATTAGGACAAATAACTGCAATTTTGATTAAAAAAAGTATGGCAGGTAACTGTAACTTCGATACTAATTATGACAGGTAACAGTAACTTAGATACTAATTATGTCAATTAACTGTAATTTCGGTACAAATTATGGCAGGTAACTGTAACTTCGATACAAATTATGACAGGTAACACTAACTTCGATACTAATTATGACAAGTAACTGTAACATCGATACTAATTATGACAGGTAACTGTAACTTCGATACTAATTATGACAAGTAACTCTAACTTCATTACAAATTATGACAATTAACTGTAATTTCGATACAAATTATGGCAGGTAACTGAAACATCGATTCTAATTATGGCAGTAACTATAATTTCGATACAAATTATGACAGGTAACAGTAACTTCAATACTAATTATGACAGGTAACTGCAACTTCGACACTAATTATGACAGGTTACTGTAACTTCGTTACTAATTATGACATGAAACTGTAATTTCGATACAAAATGGCAGGGAACTGTAATTTCGATACAAATTATGGCAGGTAACTGTAACTTCGATACTAATTATGACAAGTAACAGTAACTTCGATATTAATTATGACAAGTAACTGTAATTTCGATACAGATTAAGTCAGGTAACAGTAACTTCGATAGTAATTATGACAAGTAACAGTAACTTCGATACTAATTATGACAGGTAACTGTAACATCGAAACTAATTACGACAGGTAACTGTAACTTCGATACAAACTATGACAGGTAACTGTAACTTCGATATTAATTATGACAAGTAACTGTAATTTCGATACAAATTATGGCAGGTAACTGTAACTTCGATACTAATTATGACAGGTAACAGTAACTTCGATACTAATTATGACAGGTAACTGTAACTTCGCTACTAATTATGACAAGTAACTGTAATTTCGATACAAACTATGACAGGTAACTGTAACTTCGATACTAATTATGACAAGGAACTGTAATTTCGATACAAAATGGCAGGTAACTGTAACTTCTATACTAATTATGACAGGTAACAGTAACTTCGATACTAATTATGACAGGTAACTGTAACTTCGCTACTAATTATGACAAGTAACTGTAATTTCGATACAAACTATGACAGGTAACTGTAACTTCGATACTAATTATGACAAGGAACTGTTATTTCGAAACAAATTATGGCAGGTAACTGTAACTTCGTTACTAATTATGACAAGTAACTGTAATTTTGGTACAAATTATGGCAGGTAACTGTAACTTCGATACAAATTATGACAAGGAACTGTAATTTCGATACAAATAATGGCAGGTAACTATAACTTCGATACAAATTATGACAGGTAACTTTAACTTCGTTACTAATTATGACAAGTAACTGTAATTTCGATACAAATAATGGCAGGTAACTGTAACATCGATACTAATTATGACAGGTAACAGTAACTCCGATACTAATTATGACAGGTAACAGTAACTTCGCTACTAATTATGACAAGTAACTGTAATTTCGATACAAACTATGACAGGTAACTGTAACTTCGATACTAATTATGACAAGGAACTGTTCTTTCGATACAAATTATGACAGGTAACTGTAACTTCGTTACTAATTATGACAAGTATCTGTAATTTCGGTACCAATTATGGCAGGTAACAGTAACATCGATACAAATTATGGCAGGTAACTGTAACTTCGATACAAATTATGACAGGTAACAGTAACTTCGCTACTAATTATGACAAGTAACTGTAATTTCGATACAAACTATGACAGGTAACTGTAACTTCGTTACTAATTATGACAAGTAACTGTAATTTCGATATAAATTATGGCAGGTAACAGTAACTTCGAAACTAATTATTACAGGTAACTGTAACTTCGATACTAATTATGACAAGGAACTGTTATTTCGATACAAATTATGACAGGTAACAGTAACTTCGTGACTAATTATGGCAAGTGACTGTGATTTCGATACAAATTATGGCAGGTTACAGTAACTTCGATACTAATTATGACAGGTAACTGTAACTCCTATACTAATTATGACAGGTAACTGTACCTTCATTACTAATTATGACAAGTAACTGTACTTTCGATACAAATGATGGCAGGTAACTGTAACTTCGATACTAATTATGACAGGTAACAGTAACTTCGATACTAATTACGACAGAAAACCGTAACTTCGATACTAATTATGACAGGTAACAGTATCTTCGTTACTAATTATGGCAGGTAACTGTAACTTCGATACTAATGATGACAGTTAACTGTAACTTCGTTACTAATTATGACAAGTAACTGTAATTTCGATACAAATTATGGCAGGTAACTGTAACTTCGATACTAATTATGACAGGTAACAGTAACTTCGATACTATTTATAACAAGTAACTGTAACTTCGATACTAATTATGACAGGTAACGGTAACTTCGTTACTAATTATGACAAGTAACTGTAATTTCGATACAAATTATGGCAGGTAACTGTATCTTCGATACTAATTATGACAGGTTAAATTAACTTCGATACTAATTATGACAAGTAACAGTTACTTCGATACTAATTATGACAAGTAACTATAACTTCGAAACTAATTATGACAGGTAACTGTAACATCGTTACTAATTTTGACAAGTGTCTGTAATTTCGGTACAAATTATGGCAGGTAACTGTAACTTCGATACTAATTATGACAGGTAACAGTAACTTCGATACTAATTATGACAAGTAACTGTAACATCGATACTAATTATGGCAGGTAACTGAAACATCGTTTCTAATTATGGCAGGTAACTATAATTTCGATACAAATTATGACAGGTAACAGTAACTTCAATACTAATTATGACAGGTAACTGCAACTTCGACACTAATTATGACAGGTTACTGTAACTTCGTTACTAATTATGACATGAAACTGTAATTTCGATACAAATTATGGCAGGTAACTGTAATTTCGATACAAATTATGGCAGGTAACTGTAACTTCGATACTAATTATGACAAGTAACAGTAACTTCGATACTTATTATGACAAGTAACTGTAACTTCGAAACAAATTATGACAGGTAACTGTAACATCGTTACTAATTATGACAAGTAACTGTAATTTCGATACAAATTATGGCAGGTAACTCTAACTTCGATATTAATTATGACAGGTTACAGTAACCTCGATACTAATTATGACAAGTGAGTGTAACTTCGATACTAATTATGACAGGTAACTGTAACTTCGAAACTAATTACGACAGGTAACTGTAACTTCGATACAAATAATGACATGTAACTGTAACTTCGATATTAATTATGACAAGTAACTGTAATTTCGATACAAATTATGGCAGGTAACTGTAACTTCGATACTAATTATGACAGGTAACTGTAACTTCGCTACTAATTATGACAAGTAACTGTAATTTCGATACAAACTATGACAGGTAACTGTAACTTCGATACTAATTATGACAAGTATCTGTAATTTCGGTACAAATTATGGCAGGTAACTGTAACTTCGATACAAATTATGACAGGTAACTGTAACTTCGCTACTAATTATGACAAGTAACTGTAATTTCGATACAAACTATGACAGGTAACTGTAACTTCGATACTAATTATGACAAGTATCTGTAATTTCGGTACAAATTATGACAGGTAACTGTAACTTCGATACTAATTATGACAAGGAACTGTTATTTCGAAACAAATTATGGCAGGTAACTGTAACTTCGTTACTAATTATGACAAGTAACTGTAATTTTGGTACAAATAATGGCAGGTAACTGTAACTTCGATACAAATTATGACAAGGAACTGTAATTTCGATACAAATAATGGCAGGTAACTGTAACTTCGATACTAATTATGACAGGTAACAGTAACTTCGATACTAATTATGACAGGTAACTGTAACTTCGCTACTAATTATGACAAGTAACTGTAATTTCGATACAAACTATGACAGGTAACTGTAACTTCGATACTAATTATGACAAGGAACTGTTCTTTCGATACAAATTATGACAGGTAACTGTAACTTCGTTACTAATTATGACAAGTATCTGTAATTTCGGTACCAATTATGGCAGGTAACTGTAACATCGATACAAATTATGGCAGGTAACTGTAACTTCGATACAAATTATGACAGGTAACAGTAACTTCGCTACTAATTATGACAAGTAACTGTAATTTCGATACAAACTATGATAGGTAACTGTAACTTCGTTACTAATTATGACAAGTAACTGTAATTTCGATATAAATTATGGCAGGTAACAGTAACTTCGATACTAATTATTACAGGTAACTGTAACTTCGATACTAATTATGACAAGGAACTGTTATTTCGATACAAATTATGACAGGTAACAGTAACTTCGTGACTAATTATGGCAAGTGACTGTGATTTCGATACAAATTATGGCAGGTTACAGTAACTTCGATACTAATTATGACAGGTAACTGTAACTCCTATACTAATTATGACAGGTAACTGTACCTTCGTTACTAATTATGACAAGTAACTGTACTTTCGATACAAATGTTGGCATGTAACTGTAACTTCGATACTAATTATGACAGGTAACAATAACTTCGATACTAATTATGACAGAAAACAGTAACTTCGATACTAATTATGACAGGTAACAGTATCTTCGATACTAATTATGGCAGGTAACTGTAACTTCGATACTAATGATGACAGTTAACTGTATCTTCGTTACTAATTATGACAAGTAACTGTAATTTCGATACAAATTATGGCAGGTAACTGTAACTTCGATACTAATTATGACAGGTAACAGTAACTTCGATACTATTTATAACAAGTAACTGTAACTTCGATACTAATTATGACAGGTAACGGTAACTTCGTTACTAATTATGACAAGTAACTGTAATTTCGATACAAATTATGGCAGGTAACTGTAACTTCGATACTAATTATGACAGGTTAAATTAACTTCGATACTAATTATGACAAGTAACAGTTACTTCGATACTAATTATGACAAGTAACTATAAATTCGAAACTAATTATGACAGGTAACTGTAACATCGTTACTAATTTTGACAAGTGTCTGTAATTTCGGTACAAATTATGGCAGGTAACTGTAACTTCGATACTAATTATGACAGGTAACAGTAACTTCGATACTAATTATGACAAGTAACTGTAACATCGATACTAATTATGACAGGTAACTGTAACTTCGATACTAATTATGACAAGTAACTCTAACTTCATTACAAATTATGACAATTAACTGTAATTTCGATACAAATTATGGCAGGTAACTGAAACATCGTTTCTAATTATGGCAGGTAACTATAATTTCGATACAAATTATGACAGGTAACAGTAACTTCAATACTAATTATGACAGGTAACTGCAACTTCGACACTAATTATGACAGGTTACTGTAACTTCGTTACTAATTATGACATGAAACTGTAATTTCGATACAAATTATGGCAGGTAACTGTAATTTCGATACAAATTATGGCAGGTAACTGTAACTTCGATACTAATTATGACAAGTAACAGTAACTTCGATACTAATTATGACAAGTAACTGTAACTTCGAAACAAATTATGACAGGTAACTGTAACATCGTTACTAATTATGACAAGTAACTGTAATTTCGATACAAATTATGGCAGGTAACTCTAACTTCGATATTAATTATGACAGGTTACAGTAACCTCGATACTAATTATGACAAGAATGTGTAACTTCGATACTAATTAAGACAGGTAACTGCAACATCGACACTAATTATGACAGGTTACTGTAACTTCGTTACTAATTATGATAAGAAACTGTAATTTCGATACAAATAATGGCAGGTAACTGTAACTTCGATACTAATTATGACAGGTAACAGTAACTCCGATACTAATTATGACAGGTAACAGTAACTTTGCTACTAATTATGACAAGTAACTGTATTTTCGATACAAACTATGACAGGTAACTGTAACTTCGATACTAATTATGACAAGGAACTGTTCTTTCGATACAAATTATGACAGGTAACTGTAACTTCGTTACTAATTATGACAAGTATCTGTAATTTCGGTACCAATTATGGCAGGTAACTGTAACATCGATACAATTTATGGCAGGTAACTGTAACTTCGATACAGATTATGACAGGTAACAGTAACTTCGCTACTAATTATGACAAGTAACTGTAATTTCGATACAAACTATGACAGGGAACTGTAACTTCGTTACTAATTATGACAAGTAACTGTAATTTCGATATAAATTATGGCAGGTAACAGTAACTTCGATACTATTTATTACAGGTAACTGTAACTTCGATACTAATTAAGACAAGGAACTGTTATTTCGATACAAATTATGACAGGTAACAGTAACTTCGTGACTAATTATGGCAAGTGACTGTGATTTCGATACAAATTATGGCAGGTTACAGTAACTTCGATACTAATTATGACAGGTAACTGTAACTCCTATACTAATTATGACAGGTAACTGTACCTTCGTTACTAATTATGACAAGTAACTGTACTTTCGATACAAATGTTGGCAGGTAACTGTAACTTCGATACTAATTACGACAGGTAACAATAACTTCGATACTAATTATGACAGAAAACAGTAACTTCGATACTAATTATGACAGGTAAGAGTATCTTCGATACTAATTATGGCAGGTAACTGTAACTTCGATACTAATGATGACAGTTAACTGTATCTTCGTTACTAATTATGACAAGTAACTGTAATTTCGATACAAATTATGGCAGGTAACTGTAACTTCGATACTAATTATGACAGGTAACAGTAACTTCGATACTATTTATAACAAGTAACTGTAACTTCGATACTAATTATGACAGGTAACGGTAACTTCGTTACTAATTATGACAAGTAACTGTAATTTCGATACAAATTATGGCAGGTAACTGTAACTTCGATACTAATTATGACAGGTTAAATTAACTTCGATACTAATTATGACAAGTAACAGTTACTTCGATACTAATTATGACAAGTAACTATAACTTCGAAACTAATTACAACAGGTAACTGTAACTTCGTTACTAATTATGACATGAAACTGTAATTTCGATACAAATTATGGCAGGTAACTGTAATTTCGATACAAATTATTGCAGGTAACTGTAACTTCGATACTAATTATGACAAGTAACAGTAACTTCGATACTAATTATGACAAGTAACTGTAACTTCGAAACAAATTATGACAGGTAACTGTAACATCGTTACTAATTATGACAAGTAACTGTAATTTCGATACAAATTATGGCAGGTAACTCTAACTTCGATATTAATTATGACAGGTTACAGTAACCTCGATACTAATTATGACAAGTAAGCGTAACTTCGATACTAATTATGACAGGTAACTGCAACTTGGACACTAATTATGACAGGTTACTGTAACTTCGTTACTAATTATGATAAGAAACTGTAATTTCGATACAAATAATGGCAGGTAACTGTAACTTCGATACTAATTATGACAGGTAACAGTAACTCCGATACTAATTATGACAGGTAACAGTAACTTCGCTACTAATTATGACAAGTAACTGTAATTTCGATACAAACTATGACAGGTAACTGTAACTTCGATACTAATTATGACAAGGAACTGTTCTTTCATTACAAATTATGACAGGTAACTGTAACTTCGTTATTAATTATGACAAGTATCTGTAATTTCGGTACCAATTATGGCAGGTAACTGTAACATCGATACAAATTATGGCAGGTAACTGTAACTTCGATACAAATTATGACAGGTAACAGTAACTTCGCTACTAATTATGACAAGTAACTGTAATTTCGATACAAACTATGACAGGTAACTGTAACTTCGTTACTAATTATGACAAGTAACTGTAATTTCGATATAAATTATGACAGGTAACAGTAACTTCGTGACTAATTATGGCAAGTGACTGTGATTTCGATACAAATTATGGCAGGTTACAGTAACTTCGATACTAATTATGACAGGTAACTGTAACTCCTATACTAATTATGACAGGTAACTGTACCTTCGTTACTAATTATGACAAGTAACTGTACTTTCGATACAAATGATGGCAGGTAACTGTAACTTCGATACTAATTATGACAGGTAACAGTAACTTCGATACTAATTATGACAGAAAACCGTAACTTCGATACTAATTATGACAGGTAACAGTATCTTCGTTACTAATTATGGCAGGTAACTGTAACTTCGATACTAATGATGACAGTTAACTGTAACTTCGTTACTAATTATGACAAGTAACTGTAATTTCGATACAAATTATGGCAGGTAACTGTAACTTCGATACTAATTATGACAGGTAACAGTAACTTCGATACTATTTATAACAAGTAACTGTAACTTCGATACTAATTATGACAGGTAACGGTAACTTCGTTACTAATTATGACAAGTAACTGTAATTTCGATACAAATTATGGCAGGTAACTGTATCTTCGATACTAATTATGACAGGTTAAATTAACTTCGATACTAATTATGACAAGTAACAGTTACTTCGATACTAATTATGACAAGTAACTATAACTTCGAAACTAATTATGACAGGTAACTGTAACATCGTTACTAATTTTTACAAGTGTCTGTAATTTCGGTACAAATTATGGCAGGTAACTGTAACTTCGATACTAATTATGACAGGTAACAGTAACTTCGATACTAATTATGACAAGTAACTGTAACATCGATACTAATTATGACAGGTAACTGTAACCGCGATACTAATTATGAAAAGTAACTCTAACTTCATTACAAATTATGACAATTAACTGTAATTTCGATACAAATTATGGCAGGTAACTGAAACATCGTTTCTAATTATGGCAGGTAACTATAATTTCGATACTAATTATGACAGGTAACTGTAACTTCGATACAAATAATGACATGTAACTGTAACTTCGATATTAATTATGACAAGTAACTGTAATTTCGATACAAATTATGGCAGGTAACTGTAACTTCGATACTAATTATGACAGGTAACTGTAACTTCGCTACTAATTATGACAAGTAACTGTAATTTCGATACAAACTATGACAGGTAACTGTAACTTCGATACTAATTATGACAAGTATCTGTAATTTCGGTACAAATTATGACAGGTAACTGTAACTTCGATACTAATTATGACAAGGAACTGTTATTTCGAAACAAATTATGGCAGGTAACTGTAACTTCGTTACTAATTATGACAAGTAACTGTAATTTGGTACAAATTATGGCAGGTAACTGTAACTTCGATACAAATTATGACAAGGAACTGTAATTTCGATACAAATAATGGCAGGTAACTGTAACTTCGATACTAATTATGACAGGTAACAGTAACTTCGATACTAATTATGACAGGTAACTGTAACTTCGCTACTAATTATGACAAGTAACTGTAATTTCGATACAAACTATGACAGGTAACTGTAACTTCGATACTAATTATGACAAGTATCTGTAATTTCGGTACAAATTATGACAGGTAACTGTAACTTCGATACTAATTATGACAAGGAACTGTTATTTCGATACAAATTATGACAGGTAACTGTAACTTCGTTACTAATTATGACAAGTATCTGTAAATCCGGTACAAATTATGGCAGGTAACTGTAACTTCGATACAAATTATGACAGGTAACTTTATCTTCGTTACTAATTATGACAAGTAACTGTAATTTCGATACAAATAATGGCAGGTAACTGTAACTTCGATACTAATTATGACAGGTAACAGTAACTCCGATACTAATTAAGACAGGTAACAGTAACTTCGCTACTAATTATGACAAGTAACTGTAATTTCGATACAAGCTATGACAGGTAACTGTAACTTCGATACTAATTATGACAAGGAACTGTTCTTTCGATACAAATTATGACAGGTAACTGTAACTTCGTTACTAATTATGACAAGTATCTGTAATTTCGGTACCAATGATGGCAGGTAACTGTAACATCGATACAAATTATGGCAGGTAACTGTAACTTCGATACAAATTATGACAGGTAAGAGTAACTTCGCTACTAATTATGACAAGTAACTGTAATTTCGATACAAACTATGACAGGTAACTGTAACTTCGTTACTACTTATGACAAGTAACTGTAATTTCGATATAAATTATGGCAGGTAACAGTAACTTCGATACTAATTATTACAGGTAACTGTAACTTCGATACTAATTATGACAAGGAACTGTTATTTCGATACAAATTATGACAGGTAACAGTAACTTCGTGACTAATTATGGCAAGTGACTGTGATTTCGATACAAATTATGGCAGGTTACAGTAACTTCGATACTAATTATGACAGGTAACTGTAACTCCTATACTAATTATGACAGGTAACTGTACCTTCGTTTCTAATTATGACAAGTAACTGTACATTCGATACAAATGTTGGCAGGTAACTGTAACTTCGATACTAATTATGACAGGTAACAATAACTTCGATACTAATTATGACAGAAAACAGTAACTTCGATACTAATTATGACAGGTAACAGTATCTTCGATACTAATTATGGCAGGTAACTGTAACTTCGATACTAATGATGACAGTTAACTGTATCTTCGTTACTAATTATGACAAGTAACTGTAATTTCGATACAAATTATGGCAGGTAACTGTAACTTCGATACTAATTATGACAGGTAACAGTAACTTCGATACTATTTATAACAAGTAAATGTAACTTCGATACTAATTATGACAGGTAACGGTAACTTCGTTACTAATTATGACAAGTAACTGTAATTTCGATACAAATTATGGCAGGTAACTGTAACTTCGATACAAATTATGACAGGTTAAATTAACTTCGATACTAATTATGACAAGTAACAGTTACTTCGATACTAATTATGACAAGTAACTATAACTTCGAAACTAATTATGACAGGTAACTGTAACATCGTTACTAATTTTGACAAGTGTCTGTAATTTCGGTACAAATTATGGCAGGTAACTGTAACTTCGATACTAATTATGACAGGTAACAGTAACTTCGATACTAATTATGACAAGTAACTGTAACATCGATACTAATTATGACAGGTAACTTTAACTTCGATACTAATTATGACAAGTAACTCTAACTTCATTACAAATTATGACAATTAACTGTAATTTCGATACAAATTATGGCAGGTAACTGAAACATCGTTTCTAATTATGGCAGGTAACTATAATTTCGATACAAATTATGACAGGTAACAGTAACTTCAATACTAATTATGACAGGTAACTGCAACTTCGACACTAATTATGACAGGTTACTGTAACTTCGTTACTAATTATGACATGAAACTGTAATTTCGATACAAATTATGGCAGGTAACTGTAATTTCGATACAAATTATGGCAGGTAACTCTATCTTCGATATTAATTATGGCAGGTTACAGTAACCTCGATACTAATTATGACAAGTAAGTGTAACTTCGATACTAATTATGACAGGTAACTGCAACTTCGACACTAATTATGAGAGGTTACTGTAACTTCGTTACTAATTATGATAAGAAACTGTAATTTCGATACAAATTATGGCAGGTAAAACTGTAACTTCGATACTAATTATGACAGGTAACAGTTACTTCGATACTAATTATGACAAGTAACAGTTACTTCGATACTAATTATGACAAGTAACTGTAACTTCGAAACAAATTGTGACAGGTAAATGTAACATCGTTACTAATTATGACAAGTAACTGTAATTTCGATACAAATTATGGCAGGTAACTGTAACTTCGATACTAATTATGACAGGTTACAGTAACCTCGATAGTAATTATGACAAGTAAGTGTAACTTCGATACTAATTATGACGGGTAACTGTAACTTCGATACTAATTATGACTAGTAACTCTAACTTCGTTACTAATTAGGACAAGTAACTGCAATTTTGATAAAAAAAAGTATGGCAGGTAACTGTAACTTCGATACTAATTATGGCAGGTAACAGTCACTTAGATACTAATTATGACAGGTAACTGTAACTTCGTTACTATTTATGACAAGTTACGGTAACTTCGAAACTAATTATGACAGGTAACTGTAACATCGTTACTAATTATGACAAGTAACTTTAATTTCGATACAAATTATGGCAGGTAACTGTAACTTCGATACTAATTATGACAGGAAACAGTAACTTCGATACTAATTATGACAGGTAACAGTAACTTCGTTACTAATTATGACAAGTATCTGTAATTTCGGTACAAATTATGGCAGGTAACTGTAACTTCGATACAAATTATGACAGGTAACTTTAACTTCGTTACTAATTATGACAAGTAACTGTAATTTCGATACAAATAATGGCAGGTAACTGTAACTTCGATACTAATTATGACAGGTAACAGTAACTCCGATACTAATTATAACAGGTAACAGTAACTTCGCTACTAATTATGACAAGTAACTGTAATTTCGATACAAACTATGACAGGTAACTGTAACTTCGATACTAATTATGACAAGGAACTGTTCTTTCGATACAAATTATGACAGGTAACTGTAACTTCGTTACTAATTATGACAAGTATCTGTAATTTCGGCACCAATTATGGCAGGTAACTGTAACATCGATACAAATTATGGCAGGTAACTGTAACTTCGATACAAATTATGACAGGTAACAGTAACTTCGCTACTAATTATGACAAGTAACTGTAATTTCGATACAAACTATGACAGGTAACTGTAACTTCGTTACTAATTATGACAAGTAACTGTAATTTCGATATAAATTATGGCAGGTAACAGTAACTTCGATACTAATTATTACAGGTAACTGTAACTTCGATACTAATTATGACAAGGAACTGTTATTTCGATACAAATTATGACAGGTAACAGTAACTTCGTGACTAACTATGGCAAGTGACTGTGATTTCGATACAAATTATGGCAGGTTACAGTAACTTCGATACTAATTATGACAGGTAACTGTAACTCCTATACTAATTATGACAGGTAACTGTACCTTCGTTTCTAATTATGACAAGTAACTGTACTTTCGATACAAATGTTGGCAGGTAACTGTAACTTCGATACTAATTATGACAGGTAACAATAACTTCGATACTAATTATGACAGAAAACAGTAACTTCGATACTAATTATGACAGGTAACAGTAACTTCGATACAAATTATGACAAGTTACTGTAACATCGATACTAATTATGACAGGTAACTGTAACTTCGATACTAATTATGACAAGTAACTGTAATTTCGATACAAATTATGGCAGGTAACTGTAACTTCGATACTAATTATGACAGGTAACAGTAACTTCGATACTATTTATAACAAGTAAATGTAACTTCGATACTAATTATGACAGGTAACGGTAACTTCGTTACTAATTATGACAAGTAACTGTAATTTCGATACAAATTATGGCAGGTAACTGTAACTTCGATACAAATTATGACAGGTTAAATTAACTTCGATACTAATTATGACAAGTAACAGTTACTTCGATACTAATTATGACAAGTAACTATAACTTCGAAACTAATTATGACAGGTAACTGTAACATCGTTACTAATTTTGACAAGTGTCTGTAATTTCGGTACAAATTATGGCAGGTAACTGTAACTTCGATACTAATTATGACAGGTAACAGTAACTTCGATACTAATTATGACAAGTAACTGTAACATCGATACTAATTATGACAGGTAACTTTAACTTCGATACTAATTATGACAAGTAACTCTAACTTCATTACAAATTATGACAATTAACTGTAATTTCGATACAAATTATGGCAGGTAACTGAAACATCGTTTCTAATTATGGCAGGTAACTATAATTTCGATACAAATTATGACAGGTAACAGTAACTTCAATACTAATTATGACAGGTAACTGCAACTTCGACACTAATTATGACAGGTTACTGTAACTTCGTTACTAATTATGACATGAAACTGTAATTTCGATACAAATTATGGCAGGTAACTGTAATTTCGATACAAATTATGGCAGGTAACTCTATCTTCGATATTAATTATGGCAGGTTACAGTAACCTCGATACTAATTATGACAAGTAAGTGTAACTTCGATACTAATTATGACAGGTAACTGCAACTTCGACACTAATTATGAGAGGTTACTGTAACTTCGTTACTAATTATGATAAGAAACTGTAATTTCGATACAAATTATGGCAGGTAAAACTGTAACTTCGATACTAATTATGACAGGTAACAGTTACTTCGATACTAATTATGACAAGTAACAGTTACTTCGATACTAATTATGACAAGTAACTGTAACTTCGAAACAAATTGTGACAGGTAAATGTAACATCGTTACTAATTATGACAAGTAACTGTAATTTCGATACAAATTATGGCAGGTAACTGTAACTTCGATACTAATTATGACAGGTTACAGTAACCTCGATAGTAATTATGACAAGTAAGTGTAACTTCGATACTAATTATGACGGGTAACTGTAACTTCGATACTAATTATGACTAGTAACTCTAACTTCGTTACTAATTAGGACAAGTAACTGCAATTTTGATAAAAAAAAGTATGGCAGGTAACTGTAACTTCGATACTAATTATGGCAGGTAACAGTCACTTAGATACTAATTATGACAGGTAACTGTAACTTCGTTACTATTTATGACAAGTTACGGTAACTTCGAAACTAATTATGACAGGTAACTGTAACATCGTTACTAATTATGACAAGTAACTTTAATTTCGATACAAATTATGGCAGGTAACTGTAACTTCGATACTAATTATGACAGGAAACAGTAACTTCGATACTAATTATGACAGGTAACAGTAACTTCGTTACTAATTATGACAAGTATCTGTAATTTCGGTACAAATTATGGCAGGTAACTGTAACTTCGATACAAATTATGACAGGTAACTTTAACTTCGTTACTAATTATGACAAGTAACTGTAATTTCGATACAAATAATGGCAGGTAACTGTAACTTCGATACTAATTATGACAGGTAACAGTAACTCCGATACTAATTATAACAGGTAACAGTAACTTCGCTACTAATTATGACAAGTAACTGTAATTTCGATACAAACTATGACAGGTAACTGTAACTTCGATACTAATTATGACAAGGAACTGTTCTTTCGATACAAATTATGACAGGTAACTGTAACTTCGTTACTAATTATGACAAGTATCTGTAATTTCGGCACCAATTATGGCAGGTAACTGTAACATCGATACAAATTATGGCAGGTAACTGTAACTTCGATACAAATTATGACAGGTAACAGTAACTTCGCTACTAATTATGACAAGTAACTGTAATTTCGATACAAACTATGACAGGTAACTGTAACTTCGTTACTAATTATGACAAGTAACTGTAATTTCGATATAAATTATGGCAGGTAACAGTAACTTCGATACTAATTATTACAGGTAACTGTAACTTCGATACTAATTATGACAAGGAACTGTTATTTCGATACAAATTATGACAGGTAACAGTAACTTCGTGACTAACTATGGCAAGTGACTGTGATTTCGATACAAATTATGGCAGGTTACAGTAACTTCGATACTAATTATGACAGGTAACTGTAACTCCTATACTAATTATGACAGGTAACTGTACCTTCGTTTCTAATTATGACAAGTAACTGTACTTTCGATACAAATGTTGGCAGGTAACTGTAACTTCGATACTAATTATGACAGGTAACAATAACTTCGATACTAATTATGACAGAAAACAGTAACTTCGATACTAATTATGACAGGTAACAGTAACTTCGATACAAATTATGACAAGTTACTGTAACATCGATACTAATTATGACAGGTAACTGTAACTTCGATACTAATTATGACAAGTAACTCTAACTTCATTACAAATTATGACAATTAACTGTAATTTCGATACAAATTATGACAGGTAACTGTAACATCGTTACTAATTATGACAAGTAACTGTAATTTCGATACAAATTATGGCAGGTAACACTAACATCGATATTAATTATGACAGGTTACAGTAACCTCGATACTAATTATGACAAGTAAGTGTAACTTCGATACTAATTATGACAGGTAACTGCAACTTCGACACTAATTATGACAGGTTACAGTAACTTCGTTACTAATTATGACAAGAAACTGTAATTTCGATACAAATTATGGCAGGTAAAACTGTAACTTCGATACTAATTATGACAGGTAACAGTTACTTCGATACTAATTATGACAAGTAACAGTTACTTCGATACTAATTATGACAAGTAACTGTAACTTCGAAACAAATTATGACAGGTAAATGTAACATCGTTACTAATTATGAAAAGTAACTGTAATTTCGATACAAATTATGGCAGGTAACTGTAACTTCGATACTAATTATGACAGGTTACAGTAACCTCGATAGTAATTATGACAAGTAAGTGTAACTTCGATACTAATTATGACGGGTAACTGTAACTTCGATACTAATTATGACTAGTAACTCTAACTTCGTTACTAATTAGGACAAGTAACTGCAATTTTTATAAAAAAGTATGGCAGGTAACTGTAACTTCGATACTAATTATGACAGGTAACAGTAACTTAGATACTAATTATGACAGGTAACTGTAACTTCGTTACTATTTATGACAAGTTACGGTAACTTCGAAACTAATTATGACAGGCAACTTTAACATCGTTACTAATTATGACAAGTAACTTTAATTTCGATACAAATTATGGCAGGTAACTGTAACTTCGATACTAATTATGACAGGTAACAGTAACTTCGATACTAATTATGACAGGTAACAGTAACTTCGTTACTAATTATGACAAGTAACTGTAATTTCGCTACAAACTATGACAGGTAACTGTAACTTCGATACTAATTATGACAAGTATCTGTAATTTCGGTACAAATTATGACAGGTAACTGTAACTTCGATACTAATTATGACAAGGAACTGTTATTTCGATACAGATTATGACAGGTAACTGTAACTTCGTTACTAATTATGACAAGTATCTGTAATTTCGGTACAAATTATGGCAGGTAACTGTAACTTCGATACTAATTATGACAGGTTACAGTAACCTCGATAGTAATTATGACAAGTAAGTGTAACTTCGATACTAATTATGACGGGTAACTGTAACTTCGATACTAATTATGACTAGTAACTCTAACTTCGTTAATAATTAGGACAAGTAACTGCAATTTTGATAAAAAAAATTATGGCAGGTAACTGTAACTTCGATACTAATTATGACAGGTAACAGTAACTTAGATACTAATTATGACAAGTAACTGTAATTTCGGTACAAATTATGGCAGGTAACTGTAACTTCGATACTAATTATGACAGGTAACAGTAACTTCGATACTAATTATGACAAGTAACTGTAACATCGATACTAATTATGACAGGTAACTGTAACTTCGATACTAATTATGACAAGTAACTCTAACTTCATTACAAATTATGACAATTAACTGTAATTTCGATACAAATTATGGCAGGTAACTGAAACATCGTTTCTAATTATGGCAGGTAACTATAATTTCGATACAAATTATGACAGGTAACAGTAACTTCAATACTAATTATGACAGGTAACTGCAACTTCGACACTAATTATGACAGGTTACTGTAACTTCGTTACTAATTATGACATGAAACTGTAATTTCGATACAAATTATGGCAGGGAACTGTAATTTCGATACAAATTATGGCAGGTAACTGTAACTTCGATACTAATTATGACAAGTAACAGTAACTTCGATATTAATTATGACAAGTAACTGTAATTTCGATACAGATTAAGTCAGGTAACAGTAACTTCGATAGTAATTATGACAAGTAACAGTAACTTCGATACTAATTATGACAGGTAACTGTAACTTCGAAACTAATTACGACAGGTAACTGTAACTTCGATACAAATTATGACAGGTAACTGTAACTTCGATATTAATTATGACAAGTAACTGTAATTTCGATACAAATTATGGCAGGTAACTGTAACTTCGATACTAATTATGACAGGTAACAGTAACTTCGATACTAATTATGACAGGTAACTGTAACTTCGCTACTAATTATGACAAGTAACTGCAATTTCGATACAAACTATGACAGGTAACTGTAACTTCGATACTAATTATGACAAGGAACTGTTCTTTCGATACAAATTATGACAGGTAACTGTAACTTCGTTACTAATTATGACAAGTATCTGTAATTTCGGTACCAATTATGGCAGGTAACTGTAACATCGATACAAATTATGGCAGGTAACTGTATCTTCGATACAAATTATGACAGGTAAGAGTAACTTCGCTACTAATTATGACAAGTAACTGTAATTTCGATACAAACTATGACAGGTAACTGTAACTTCGTTACTAATTATGACAAGTAACTGTAATTTCGATATAAATTATGGCAGGTAACTGTAACTTCGTTACTAATTATGACAAGTATCTGTAATTTCGGTACCAATTATGGCAGGTAACTGTAACATCGATACAAATTATGGCAGGTAACTGTAACTTCGAAACAAATTATGGCAGGTAACAGTAACTTCGATACTAATTATTACAGGTAACTGTAACTTCGATACTAATTATGACAAGGAACTGTTATTTCGATACAAATTATGACAGGTAACAGTAACTTCGTGACTAATTATGGCAAGTGACTGTGATTTCGATACAAATTATGGCAGGTTACAGTAACTTCGATACTAATTATGACAGGTAACTGTAACTCCTATACTAATTATGACAGGTAACTGTACCTTCGTTTCTAATTATGACAAGTAACTGTACTTTCGATACAAATGTTGGCAGGTAACTGTAACTTCGATACTAATTATGACAGGTAACAATAACTTCGATACTAATTATGACAGAAAACAGTAACTTCGATACTAATTATGACAGGTAACAGTATCTTCGATACTAATTATGGCAGGTAACTGTAACTTCGATACTAATGATGACAGTTAACTGTATCTTCGTTACTAATTATGACAAGTAACTGTAATTTCGATACAAATTATGGCAGGTAACTGTAACTTCGATACTAATTATGACAGGTAACAGTAACTTCGATACTATTTATAACAAGTAAATGTAACTTCGATACTAATTATGACAGGTAACGGTAACTTCGTTACTAATTATGACAAGTAACTGTAATTTCGATACAAATTATGGCAGGTAACTGTAACTTCGATACTAATTATGACAGGTTAAATTAATTTCGATACTAATTATGACAAGTAACAGTTACTTCGATACTAATTATGACAAGTAACTATAACTTCGAAACTAATTATGACAGGTAACTGTAACATCGTTACTAATTTTGACAAGTGTCTGTAATTTCGGTACAAATTATGGCAGGTAACTGTAACTTCGATACTAATTACGACAGGTAACAGTAACTTCGATACTAATTATGACAAGTAACTGTAACATCGATACTAATTATGACAGGTAACTGTTACTTCGATACTAATTATGACAAGTAACTCTAACTTCATTACAAATTATGACAATTAACTGTAATTTCGATACAAATTATGGCAGGTAACTGAAACATCGTTTCTAATTATGGCAGGTAACTATAATTTCGATACAAATTATGACAGGTAACAGTAACTTCAATACTAATTATGACAGGTAACTGCAACTTCGACACTAATTATGACAGGTTACTGTAACTTCGTTACTAATTATGACATGAAACTGTAATTTCGATACAAATTATGGCAGGTAACTGTAATTTCGATACAAATTACGGCAGGTAACTGTAACTTCGATACTAATTATGGCAAGTAACAGTAACTTCGATACTAATTAAGACAAGTAACTGTAACTTCGAAACAAATTATGACAGGTAACTGTAACATCATTACTAATTATGACAAGTAACTGTAATTTCGATACAAATTATGGTAGGTAACTCTAACTTCGATATTAATTATGGCAGGTTACAGTAACCTCGATACTAATTATGACAAGTAAGTGTAACTTCGATACTAATTATGACAGGTAACTGCAACTTCGACACTAATTATGACAGGATACTGTAACTTCGTTACTAATTATGATAAGAAACTGTAATTTCGATACAAATTATGGCAGGTAAAACTGTAACTTCGATACTAATTATGACAGGTAACAGTTACTTCGATACTAATTATGACAAGTAACAGTTACTTCGATACTAATTATGACAAGTAACTGTAACTTCGAAACAAATTGTGACAGGTAAATGTAACATCGTTACTAATTATGACAAGTAACTGTAATTTCGATACAAATTATGGCAGGTAACTGTAACTTCGATACTAATTATGACAGGTTACAGTAACCTCGATAGTAATTATGACAAGTAAGTGTAACTTCGATACTAATTATGACGGGTAACTGTATCTTCGATACTAATTATGACCAGTAACTCTAACTTCGTTACTAATTAGGACAAGTAACTGCAATTTTGATAAAAAAAAGTATGGCAGGTAACTGTAACTTCGATACTAATTATGACAGGTAACAGTAACTTAGATACTAATTATGACAGGTAACTGTAACTTCGTTACTATTTATGACAAGTTACGGTAACTTCGAAACTAATTATGACAGGTAACTGTAACATCGTTACTAATTATGACAAGTAACTTTAATTTCGATACAAATTATGGCAGGTAACTGTAACTTCGATACTAATTATGACAGGAAACAGTAACTTCGATACTAATTATGACAGGTAACAGTAACTTCGTTACTAATTATGACAAGTATCTGTAATTTCGGTACAAATTATGGCAGGTAACTGTAACTTCGATACAAATTATGACAGGTAACTTTAACTTCGTTACTAATTATGACAAGTAACTGTAATTTCGATACAAATAATGGCAGGTAACTGTAACTTCGATACTAATTATGACAGGTAACAGTAACTCCGATACTAATTATAACAGGTAACAGTAACTTCGCTACTAATTATGACAAGTAACTGTAATTTCGATACAAACTATGACAGGTAACTGTAACTTCGATACTAATTATGACAAGGAACTGTTCTTTCGATACAAATTATGACAGGTAACTGTAACTTCGTTACTAATTATGACAAGTATCTGTAATTTCGGTACCAATTATGGCAGGTAACTGTAACATCGATACAAATTATGGCAGGTAACTGTAACTTCGAAACAAATTATGACAGGTAACAGTAACTTCGCTACTAATTATGACAAGTAACTGTAATTTCGATACAAACTATGACAGGTAACTGTAACTTCGTTACTAATTATGACAAGTAACTGTAATTTCGATATAAATTATGGCAGGTAACAGTAACTTCGATACTAATTATTACAGGTAACTGTAACTTCGATACTAATTATGACAAGGAACTGTTATTTCGATACAAATTATGACAGGTAACAGTAACTTCGTGACTAATTATGGCAAGTGACTGTGATTTCGATACAAATTATGGCAGGTTACAGTAACTTCGATACTAATTATGACAGGTAACTGTAACTCCTATACTAATTATGACAGGTAACTGTACCTTCGTTTCTAATTATGACAAGTAACTGTACTTTCGATACAAATGTTGGCAGGTAACTGTAACTTCGATACTAATTATGACAGGTAACAATAACTTCGATACTAATTATGACAGAAAACAGTAACTTCGATACTAATTATGACAGGTAACAGTATCTTCGATACTAATTATGGCAGGTAACTGTAACTTCGATACTAATGATGACAGTTAACTGTATCTTCGTTACTAATTATGACAAGTAACTGTAATTTCGATACAAATTATGGCAGGTAACTGTAACTTCGATACTAATTATGACAGGTAACAGTAACTTCGATACTATTTATAACAAGTAAATGTAACTTCGATACTAATTATGACAGGTAACGGTAACTTCGTTACTAATTATGACAAGTAACTGTAATTTCGATACAAATTATGGCAGGTAACTGTAACTTCGATACTAATTATGACAGGTTAAATTAATTTCGATACTAATTATGACAAGTAACAGTTACTTCGATACTAATTATGACAAGTAACTATAACTTCGAAACTAATTATGACAGGTAACTGTAACATCGTTACTAATTTTGACAAGTGTCTGTAATTTCGGTACAAATTATGGCAGGTAACTGTAACTTCGATACTAATTATGACAGGTAACAGTAACTTCGATACTAATTATGACAAGTAACTGTAACATCGATACTAATTATGACAGGTAACTGTTACTTCGATACTAATTATGACAAGTAACTCTAACTTCATTACAAATTATGACAATTAACTGTAATTTCGATACAAATTATGGCAGGTAACTGAAACATCGTTTCTAATTATGGCAGGTAACTATAATTTCGATACAAATTATGACAGGTAACAGTAACTTCAATACTAATTATGACAGGTAACTGCAACTTCGACACTAATTATGACAGGTTACTGTAACTTCGTTACTAATTATGACATGAAACTGTAATTTCGATACAAATTATGGCAGGTAACTGTAATTTCGATACAAATTATGGCAGGTAACTGTAACTTCGATACTAATTATGACAAGTAACAGTAACTTCGATACTAATTAAGACAAGTAACTGTAACTTCGAAACAAATTATGACAGGTAACTGTAACATCATTACTAATTATGACAAGTAACTGTAATTTCGATACAAATTATGGCAGGTAACTCTAACTTCGATATTAATTATGGCAGGTTACAGTAACCTCGATACTAATTATGACAAGTAAGTGTAACTTCGATACTAATTATGACAGGTAACTGCAACTTCGACACTAATTATGACAGGTTACTGTAACTTCGTTACTAATTATGATAAGAAACTGTAATTTCGATACAAATTATGGCAGGTAAAACTGTAACTTCGATACTAATTATGACAGGTAACAGTTACTTCGATACTAATTATGACAAGTAACAGTTACTTCGATACTAATTATGACAAGTAACTGTAACTTCGAAACAAATTGTGACAGGTAAATGTAACATCGTTACTAATTATGACAAGTAACTGTAATTTCGATACAAATTATGGCAGGTAACTGTAACTTCGATACTAATTATGACAGGTTACAGTAACCTCGATAGTAATTATGACAAGTAAGTGTAACTTCGATACTAATTATGACGGGTAACTGTATCTTCGATACTAATTATGACTAGTAACTCTAACTTCGTTACTAATTAGGACAAGTAACTGCAATTTTGATTAAAAAAATATGGCAGGTAACTGTAACTTCGATACTAATTATGACAGGTAACAGTAACTTAGATACTAATTATGACAGGTAACTGTAACTTCGTTACTATTTATGACAAGTTACGGTAACTTCGAAACTAATTATGACAGGTAACTGTAACATCGTTACTAATTATGACAAGTAACTTTAATTTCGATACAAATTATGGCAGGTAACTGTAACTTCGATACTAATTATGACAGGAAACAGTAACTTCGATACTAATTATGACAGGTAACAGTAACTTCGTTACTAATTATGACAAGTATCTGTAATTTCGGTACAAATTATGGCAGGTAACTGTAACTTCGATACAAATTATGACAGGTAACTTTAACTTCGTTACTAATTATGACAAGTAACTGTAATTTCGATACAAATAATGGCAGGTAACTGTAACTTCGATACTAATTATGACAGGTAACAGTAACTCCGATACTAATTATAACAGGTAACAGTAACTTCGCTACTAATTATGACAAGTAACTGTAATTTCGATACAAACTATGACAGGTAACTGTAACTTCGATACTAATTATGACAAGGAACTGTTCTTTCGATACAAATTATGACAGGTAACTGTAACTTCGTTACTAATTATGACAAGTATCTGTAATTTCGGTACCAATTATGGCAGGTAACTGTAACATCGATACAAATTATGGCAGGTAACTGTAACTTCGAAACAAATTATGACAGGTAACAGTAACTTCGCTACTAATTATGACAAGTAACTGTAATTTCGATACAAACTATGACAGGTAACTGTAACTTCGTTACTAATTATGACAAGTAACTGTAATTTCGATATAAATTATGGCATGTAACAGTAACTTCGATACTAATTATTACAGGTAACTGTAACTTCGATACTAATTATGACAAGGAACTGTTATTTCGATACAAATTATGACAGGTAACAGTAACTTCGTGACTAATTATGGCAAGTGACTGTGATTTCGATACAAATTATGGCAGGTTACAGTAACTTCGATACTAATTATGACAGGTAACTGTAACTCCTATACTAATTATGACAGGTAACTGTACCTTCGTTTCTAATTATGACAAGTAACTGTACTTTCGATACAAATGTTGGCAGGTAACTGTAACTTCGATACTAATTATGACAGGTAACAATAACTTCGATACTAATTATGACAGAAAACAGTAACTTCGATACTAATTATGACAGGTAACAGTATCTTCGATACTAATTATGGCAGGTAACTGTAACTTCGATACTAATGATGACAGTTAACTGTATCTTCGTTACTAATTATGACAAGTAACTGTAATTTCGATACAAATTATGGCAGGTAACTGTAACTTCGATACTAATTATGACAGGTAACAGTAACTTCGATACTATTTATAACAAGTAAATGTTACTTCGATACTAATTATGACAGGTAACGGTAACTTCGTTACTAATTATGACAAGTAACTGTAATTTCGATACAAATTATGGCAGGTAACTGTAACTTCGATACTAATTATGACAGGTTAAATTAACTTCGATACTAATTATGACAAGTAACAGTTACTTCGATACTAATTATGACAAGTAACTATAACTTCGAAACTAATTATGACAGGTAACTGTAACATCGTTACTAATTTTGACAAGTGTCTGTAATTTCGGTACAAATTATGGCAGGTAACTGTAACTTCGATACTAATTATGACAGGTAACAGTAACTTCGATACTAATTATGACAAGTAACTGTAACATCGATACTAATTATGACAGGTAACTGTTACTTCGATACTAATTATGACAAGTAACTCTAACTTCATTACAAATTATGACAATTAACTGTAATTTCGATACAAATTATGGCAGGTAACTGAAACATCGTTTCTAATTATGGCAGGTAACTATAATTTCGATACAAATTATGACAGGTAACAGTAACTTCAATACTAATTATGACAGGTAACTGCAACTTCGACACTAATTATGACAGGTTACTGTAACTTCGTTACTAATTATGACATGAAACTGTAATTTCGATACAAATTATGGCAGGTAACTGTAATTTCGATACAAATTATTGCAGGTAACTGTAACTTCGATACTAATTATGACAAGTAACAGTAACTTCGATACTAATTATGACAAGTAACTGTAACTTCGAAACAAATTATGACAGGTAACTGTAACATCATTACTAATTATGACAAGTAACTGTAATTTCGATACAAATTATGGCAGGTAACTCTAACTTCGATATTAATTATGGCAGGTTACAGTAACCTCGATACTAATTATGACAAGTAAGTGTAACTTCGATACTAATTATGACAGGTAACTGCAACTTCGACACTAATTATGACAGGTTACTGTAACTTCGTTACTAATTATGATAAGAAACTGTAATTTCGATACAAATTATGGCAGGTAAAACTGTAACTTCGATACTAATTATGACAGGTAACAGTTACTTCGATACTAATTATGACAAGTAACAGTTACTTCGATACTAATTATGACAAGTAACTGTAACTTCGAAACAAATTGTGACAGGTAATTGTAACATCGTTACTAATTATGACAAGTAACTGTAATTTCGATACAAATTATGGCAGGTAACTGTAACTTCGATACTAATTATGACAGGTTACAGTAACCTCGATAGTAATTATGACAAGTAAGTGTAACTTCGATACTAATTATGACGGGTAACTGTAACTTCGATACTAATTATGACTAGTAACTCTAACTTCGTTACTAATTAGGACAAGTAACTGCAATTTTGATAAAAAAGTATGGCAGGTAACTGTAACTTCGATACTAATTATGACAGGTAACAGTAACTTAGATACTAATTATGACAGGTAACTGTAACTTCGTTACTATTTATGACAAGTTACGGTAACTTCGAAACTAATTATGACAGGTAACTGTAACATCGTTACTAATTATGACAAGTAACTTTAATTTCGATACAAATTATGGCAGGTAACTGTAACTTCGATACTAATTATGACAGGAAACAGTAACTTCGATACTAATTATGACAGGTAACAGTAACTTCGTTACTAATTATGACAAGTAACTGTAATTTCGATACAAACTATGACAGGTAACTGTAACTTCGATACTAATTATGACAAGTATCTGTAATTTCGGTACAAATTATGACAGGTAACCGTAACTTCGATACTAATTATGACAAGGAACTGTTATTTCGATACAAATTATGACAGGTAACTGTAACTTCGTTACTAATTATGACAATTATCTGTAATTTCGGTACAAATTATGGCAGGTAACTGTAACTTCGATACAAATTATGACAGGTAACTGTAACTTCGTTACTAATTATGACAAGTAACTGTAATTTCGATACAAATAATGGCAGGTAACTGTAACTTCGATACTAATTATGACAGGTAACAGTAACATCAATACTAATTATGACAGGTAACAGTAACTTCGCTACTAACTATGACAAGTAACTGTAATTTCGATACAAACTATGACAGATAACTGTAACTTCGATACTAATTATGACAAGGAACTGTTATTTCAATACAAATTATGACAGGTAACTGTAACTTCGTTACTAATTATGACAAGTATCTGTAATTTCGGTACCAATTATGGCAGGTAACTGTAACTTCGATACAAATTATGGCAGGTTACTGTAACTTCGATACAAATTATGACAGGTAACAGTAACTTCGCTACTAATTATGACTAGTAACTGTAATTTCGATACAAACTATGACAGGTAACTGTAACTTCGTTACTAATTATGACAAGTAACTGTAATCTCGATACAAATTATGGCAGGTACCAGTAACTTCGATACTAATTATGACAGGTAACTGCAACTTCGACACTAATTATGACAGGTTACTGTAACTTCGTTACTAATTATGACATGAAACTGTAATTTCGATACAAATTATGGCAGGTAACTGTAATTTCGATACAAATTATGGCAGGTAACTGTAACTTCGGTACTAATTATGACAAGTAACAGTAACTTCGATACTAATTATGACAAGTAACTGTAACTTCGAAACAAATTATGACAGGTAACTGTAACATCGTAACTAATTATGACAAGTAACTGTAATTTCGATACAAATTATGGCAGGTTACTGTAACTTCGATACAAATTATGACAGGTAACAGTAACTTCGCTACTAATTATGACTAGTAACTGTAATTTCGATACAAACTATGACAGGTAACTGTAACTTCGTTACTAATTATGACAAGTAACTGTGATATGGATATAAATTATGGCAGGTAACTGTAACTTCGATATTAATTATGACAGGTTACAGTAACCTCGATACTAATTATGACAAGTAAGTGTAACTTCGATACTAATTATGACGGGTAACTGTAACTTCGATACTAATTATGACTAGTAACTCTAAGTTCGTTACTAATTAGGACATGTAACTGTAATTTTGATAAATAATTATGGCAGGTAACTGTAACTTCGATACTAATTATGACAGGTAACTGTAACTTCGATACTAATTATGACAAGTAACTGTAACTTCGAAACTAATTATGACAGGTAACTGTAACATCGTTACTAATTATGACAAGTAACATTAATTTCGATACAAATTATGGCAGGTAACGGTAACTTCGATACTAATTATGACAGGTAACAGTAACTTCGATACTTATTATGACAGGTAACAGTAACTTCGTTACCAATTATGACAAGTAACTGTAACTTCGATACTAATTATGACAGGTAACTGTAACTTCGATACAAATTATGACAGGTAATTGTAACATCGATATTATTTATGACAAGTAACTGTAATTTCGATACAGGTTAAGTCAGGTAACAGTAACTTCGATAGTAATTATGACAAGTAACAGTAACTTCGATACTAATTATGACAGGTAACCGTAACTTCGTTACTAATTAAGACAGGTAACTGTAATTTCGATACAAATAATGGCAGGTTACTGTAACTGCGATACTAATTATGACAGGTAACTGTAACTTCGATCTAATTATGAAAAGGAACTGTTATTTCGATACAAATTATGGCAGGTAACTGTAACTTCGTTACTAATTATGACAAGTAATTGTAATTTCGGTACAAATTATGGCAGGTAACTGTAACTTCGATACAAATTATGACAAGGAACTGTAATTTCGATACAAATAATGGCAGGTAACTATAACTTCGATACTAATTATGACAGGTAACTGTAACTTCGCTACTAATTATGACAAGTAACTGTAATTTCGATACAAATTATGGCAGGTAACTGTAACTTCGATACTAATTATCACAGGTAACAGTAACTTCGATACTAATTATGACAAGTAACTGTAACTTAGATACTAATTATGACAGGTAACAGTAACTTCGATACTAATTATGACAAGTAACTCTAACTTCATTGCAAATTATGACAAGTAACTGTAATTTCGATACAAATTATGGCAGGTTACTGTAACTTCGTTACAAATTATGGCAGGTAACTGTAATTTCGATACAAATAATGGCAGGTAACAGTAACCTCGATACTAATTATGACAGGTAACTGTAACTCCGATACTAATTATGACAAGTAACTCTAACTTCGTTACTAATTATGACAAGTAACTGTAATTTTGATACTAATTTTGGCTGGTAACTTTAACGTCGTTACTAATTATGACAAGTAACTGTAATTTCGATACTTATTTTGGCTGGTAACTGTAACGTCGTTACTAATTATGAAAAGTAACTGTAATTTCGATACAAATTATGGCAGGTAACAGTAACTTCGATACTAATTATGACAGGTAACAGTAACTTCGATACCAATTATGACAAGTTACTGTAACTTCGATACTAATTATGACAGGTAACAGTAACTTCGATACTAATTATGACAAGTTACTGTAACTTCATTACTAATTATGACAGGTAACTGTAACTTCGTTACTAATTATGACAAGTAACTGTAATTTCGATACAAATTATGGCACGTAACTGTAATTTCGATACTAATTATGACAGGTAACAGTAACTTCGCTACTAATTATGACTAGTAACTGTAATTTCGATACAAACTATGACAGGTAACTGTAACTTCGTTACTAATTATGACAAGTAACTGTAATATCGATACAAATTATGGCAGGTAACAGTAACTTCGATACTAATTATGACAGGTAACTGCAACTTCGACACTAATTATGACAGGTTACTGTAACTTCGTTACTAATTATGACATGAAACTGTAATTTCGATACAAATTATGGCAGGTAACTGTAATTTCGATACAAATTATGGCAGGTAACTGTAACTTCGGTACTAATTATGACAAGTAACAGTAACTTCGATACTTATTATGACAAGTAACTGTAACTTCGAAACAAATTATGACAGGTAACTGTAACATCGTTACTAATTATGACAAGTAACTGTAATTTCGATACAAATTATGGCAGGTAACTGTAACTTCGATATTAATTATGACAGGTTACAGTAACCTCGATACTAATTATGACAAGTAAGTGTAACTTCGATACTAATTATGACGGGTAACTGTAACTTCGATACTAATTATGACTAGTAACTCTAAGTTCGTTACTAATTAGGACAAGTAACTGTAATTTTGATAAATAATTATGGCAGGTAACTGTAACTTCGATACTAATTATGACAGGTAACTGTAACTTCGATACTAATTATGACAAGTAACTGTAACTTCGAAACTAATTATGACAGGTAACTGTAACATCGTTACTAATTATGACAAGTAACATTAATTTCGATACAAATTATGGCAGGTAACGGTAACTTCGATACTAATTATGACAGGTAACAGTAACTTCGATACTTATTATGACAGGTAACAGTAACTTCGTTACCAATTATGACAAGTAACTGTAACTTCGATACTAATTATGACAGGTAACTGTAACTTCGATACAAATTATGACAGGTAACTGTAACATCGATATTATTTATGACAAGTAACTGTAATTTCGATACAGATTATGTCAGGTAACAGTAACTTCGATAGTAATTATGACAAGTAACAGTAACTTCGATACTAATTATGACAGGTAACTGTAACTTCGTTACTAATTATGACAGGTAACTGTAATTTCGATACAAATAATGGCAGGTTACTGTAACTGCGATACTAATTATGACAGGTAACTGTAACTTCGATACTAATTATGCCAAGGAACTGTTATTTCGATACAAATTATGGCAGGTAACTGTAACTTCGATACTAATTATGAAAAGGAACTGTTATTTCGATACAAATTATGGCAGGTAACTGTAACTTCGTTACTAATTATGACAAGTAACTGTAATTTCGGTACAAATTATGGCAGGTAACTGTAACTTCGATACAAATTATGACAAGGAACTGTAATTTCGATACAAATAATGGCAGGTAACTGTAACTTCGATACTAATTATGACAGGTAACTGTAACTTCGCTACTAATTATGACAAGTAACTGTAATTTCGATACAAATTATGGCAGGTAACTGTAACTTCGATACTAATTATGACAGGTAACAGTAACTTCGATACTAATTATGACAAGTAACTGTAACTTAGATACTAATTATGACAGGTAACAGTAACTTCGATACTAATTATGACAAGTAACTCTAACTTCATTGCAAATTATGACAAGTAACTGTAATTTCGATACAAATTATGGCAGGTTACTGTAACTTCGTTACTAATTATGGCAGGTAACTGTAATTTCGATACAAATAATGGCAGGTAACAGTAACCTCGATACTAATTATGACAGGTAACTGTAACTCCGATACTAATTATGACAAGTAACTCTAACTTCGTTACTAATTATGACAAGTAACTGTAATTTTGATACTAATTTTGGCTGGTAACTTTAACGTCGTTACTAATTATGACAAGTAACTGTAATTTCGATACTGAAGCCTCCGTGGCTTAGGCGGCAGCACGCTGGCCTCTCACCGCTGGGTCCGTGGTTCAAATCCCGGTCACTCCATGTGAGATCTGTGCTGGACAAAACGGAGGCAGACAGGTTTTTCTCCGGGTACTCCGGTTTTCCCTGTCACAATTTCATTCCAGCAACACTCTCCACTATCATTTCATTTCATCTGTCATTCATTTAATCACTGCCCCAGAGGAGTGCGTCAGGCCTCGGCAGCCGGCACAGTTCATATCCTCGCCGCTAGATGGGGGCTTCATTCATTCCATTCCTGACCCGGTCGGAGACTGGAATCAGGCTGTGGATTTTCAACTGTAATTTCGATACTAATTTTGGCTGGTAACTGTAACGTCGTTACTAATTATGACAAGTAACTGTAATTTCGATACAAATTATGGCAGGTAACAGTAACTTCGATACTAATTATGACAGGTAACAGTAACTTCGATACTAATTATGACAAGTTACTGTAACTTCGATACTAATTATGACAGGTAACTGTAACTTCGTTACTAATTATGACAAGTAACTGTAATTTCGATACAAATTATGGCACGTAACTGTAATTTCGATACTCATTATGGCAGGTAACAGTAACATCGATACTAATTATGACAAGTTACAGTAACTTCGATACTAATTATGACAAGTAACTGTAACTTCGAAACTAATTATGACAGGTAACGGTAACATCGTTACTAATTATGACAAGTAACTGTAATTTCGATACTAATTTTGGCTGGTAACTGTAACGTCGTTACTAATTATGACAAGTAACTGTAATTTCGATACAAATTATGGCAGGTAACAGTAACTTCGATACTAATTATGACAGGTAACAGTAACTTCGATACTAATTATGGCTAGTTACTGTAACTTCGATACTAATTATGACAGGTAACTGTAACTTCGTTACTAATTATGACAAGTAACTGTAATTTCGATACAAATTATGGCACGTAACTGTAATTTCGATACTAATTATGGCAGGTAACAGTAACTTCGATACTAATTATGACAAGTTACAGTAACTTCGATACTAATTATGACAAGTAACTGTAACTTCGAAACTAATTATGACAGGTAACGGTAACATCGTTACTAATTATGACAAGTAACTGTAATTTCGATACTAATTTTGGCTGGTAACTGTAACGTCGTTACTAATTATGACAAGTAACTGTAATTTCGATACTAATTTTGGCTGGTAACTGTAACGTCGTTTCTAATTATGACAAGTAACTGTAATTTCGATACAAATTATGGCAGGTAACAGTAACTTCGATACTAATTATGACAGGTAACAGTAACTTCGATACTAATTATGACAAGTTACTGTAACTTCGATACTAATTATGACAGGTAACTGTAACTTCGTTACTAATTATGACAAGTAACTGTAATTTCGATACAAATTATGGCACGTAACTGTAATTTCGATACTAATTATGACAGGTAACAGTAACTTCGCTACTAATTATGACTAGTAACTGTAATTTCGATACAAACTATGACAGGTAACTGTAACTTCGTTACTAATTATGACAAGTATCTGTAATTTCGGTACCAATTATGGCAGGTAACTGTAACTTCGATACAAATTATGGCAGGTTACTGTAACTTCGATACAAATTATGACAGGTAACAGTAACTTCGCTACTAATTATGACTAGTAACTGTAATTTCGATACAAACTATGACAGGTAACTGTAACTTCGTTACTAATTATGACAAGTAACTGTAATATCGATACAAATTATGGCAGGTACCAGTAACTTCGATACTAATTATGACAGGTAACTGCAACTTCGACACTAATTATGACAGGTTACTGTAACTTCGTTACTAATTATGACATGAAACTGTAATTTCGATACAAATTATGGCAGGTAACTGTAATTTCGATACAAATTATGGCAGGTAACTGTAACTTCGGTACTAATTATGACAAGTAACAGTAACTTCGATACTAATTATGACAAGTAACTGTAACTTCGAAACAAATTATGACAGGTAACTGTAACATCGTTACTAATTATGACAAGTAACTGTAATTTCGATACAAATTATGGCAGGTTACTGTAACTTCGATACAAATTATGACAGGTAACAGTAACTTCGCTACTAATTATGACTAGTAACTGTAATTTCGATACAAACTATGACAGGTAACTGTAACTTCGTTACTAATTATGACAAGTAACTGTAATATGGATATAAATTATGGCAGGTAACTGTAACTTCGATATTAATTATGACAGTTTACAGTAACCTCGATACTAATTATGACAAGTAAGTGTAACTTCGATACTAATTATGACGGGTAACTGTAACTTCGATACTAATTATGACTAGTAACTCTAAGTTCGTTACTAATTAGGACAAGTAACTGTAATTTTGATAAATAATTATGGCAGGTAACTGTAACTTCGATACTAATTATGACAGGTAACTGTAACTTCGATACTAATTATGACAAGTAACTGTAACTTCGAAACTAATTATGACAGGTAACTGTAACATCGTTACTAATTATGACAAGTAACATTAATTTGGATACAAATTATGGCAGGTAACGGTAACTTCGATACTAATTATGACAGGTAACAGTAACTTCGATACTTATTATGACAGGTAACAGTAACTTCGTTACCAATTATGACAAGTAATTGTAACTTCGATACTAATTATGACAGGTAACTGTAACTTCGATACAAATTATGACAGGTAATTGTAACATCGATATTATTTATGACAAGTTACTGTCATTTCGATACAGATTAAGTCAGGTACCAGTAACTTCGATAGTAATTATGACAAGTAACAGTAACTTCGATACTAATTATGACAGGTAACTGTAACTTCGTTACTAATTATGACAGGTAACTGTAATTTCGATACAATAATGGCAGGTTACTGTAACTGCGATACTAATTA
This sequence comes from Meconema thalassinum, assembly GCA_946902985.2. Classification (NCBI taxonomy): domain Eukaryota; kingdom Metazoa; phylum Arthropoda; class Insecta; order Orthoptera; family Tettigoniidae; genus Meconema; species Meconema thalassinum. Next base: position 1,173,522,598 of record OX336388.2, on the reverse strand, counting down.
TGACAGGTAACTGTAACTTCGATACTAATTATGAAAAGGAACTGTTATTTCGATACAAATTATGGCAGGTAACTGTAACTTCGTTACTAATTATGACAAGTAACTGTAATTTCGGTACAAATTATGGCAGGTAACTGTAACTTCGATACAAATTATGACAAGGAACTGTAATTTCGATACAAATAATGGCAGGTAACTGTAACTTCGATACTAATTATGACAGGTAACTGTAACTTCGCTACTATTTATGACAAGTAACTGTAATTTCGATACAAATTATGGCAGGTAACTGTAACTTCGATACTAATTATGACAGGTAACAGTAACTTCGATACTAATTATGACAAGTAACGGTAACTTAGATACTAATTATGACAGGTAACAGTAACTTCGATACTAATTATGACAAGTAACTCTAACTTCATTGCAAATTATGACAAGTAACTGTAATTTCGATACAAATTATGGCAGGTTACTGTAACTTCGTTACTAATTATGGCAGGTAACTGCAATTTCGATACAAATAATGGCAGGTAACAGTAACCTCGATACTAATTATGACAGGTAACTGTAACTCCGATACTAATTATGACAAGTAACTCTAACTTCGTTACTAATTATGACAAGTAACTGTAATTTTGATACTAATTTTGGCTGGTAACTTTAACGTCGTTACTAATTATGACAAGTAACTGTAATTTCGATACTAATTTTGGCTGGTAACTGTAACGTCGTTACTAATTATGACAAGTAACTGTAATTTCGATACAAATTATGGCAGGTAACAGTAACTTCGATACTAATTATGACAGGTAACAGTAACTTCGATACTAATTGTGACAAGTTACTGTAACTTCGATACTAATTATGACAGGTAACTGTAACTTCGTTACTAATTATGACAAGTAACTGTAATTTCGATACAAATTATGGCACGTAACTGTAATTTCGATACTAATTATGGCAGGTAACAGTAACTTCGATACTAATTATGACAAGTTACAGTAACTTCGATACTAATTATGACAAGTAACTGTAACTTCGAAACTAATTATGACAGGTAACGGTAACATCGTTACTAATTATGACAAGTAACTGTAATTTCGATACTAATTTTGGCTGGTAACTGTAACGTCGTTACTAATTATGACAAGTAACTGTAATTTCGATACTTATTTTGGCTGGTAACTGTAACGTCGTTACTAATTATGACAAGTAACTGTAATTTCGATACAAATTATGGCAGGTAACAGTAACTTCGATACTAATTATGACAGGTAACAGTAACTTCGATACTAATTATGACAAGTTACTGTAACTTCGATACTAATTATGACAGGTAACTGCAACTTCGACACTAATTATGACAGGTTACTGTAACTTCGTTACTAATTATGACATGAAACTGTAATTTCGATACAAATTATGGCAGGAAACTGTAATTTCGATACAAATTATGGCAGGTAACTGTAACTTCGGTACTAATTATGACAAGTAACAGTAACTTCGATACTTATTATGACAAGTAACTGTAACTTCGAAACAAATTATGACAGGTAACTGTAACATCGTTACTAATTATGACAAGTAACTGTAATTTCGAGACAAATTATGGCAGGTAACTGTAACTTCGATATTAATTATGACAGGTTACAGTAACCTCGATACTAATTATGACAAGTAAGTGTAACTTCGATACTAATTATGACGGGTAACTGTAACTTCGATACTAATTATGACTAGTAACTCTAAGTTCGTTACTAATTAGGACAAGTAACTGTAATTTCGATAATTAATTATGGCAGGTAACTGTAACTTCGATACTAATTATGACAGGTAACTGTAACTTCGATACTAATTATGACAAGTAACTGTAACTTCGAAACTAATTATGACAGGTAACTGTAACATCGTTACTAATTATGACAAGTAACATTAATTTCGATACAAATTATGGCAGGTAACGGTAACTTCGATACTAATTATGACAGGTAACAGTAACTTCGATACTTATTATGACAGGTAACAGTAACTTCGTTACCAATTATGACAAGTAACTGTAACTTCGATACTAATTATGACAGGTAACTGTAACTTAGATACAAATTATGACAGGTAACTGTAACATCGATATTATTTATGACAAGTAACTGTAATTTCGATACAGATTATGTCAGGTAACAGTAACTTCGATAGTAATTATGACAAGTAACAGTAACTTCGATACTAATTATGACAGGTAACTGTAACTTCGTTACTAATTATGACAGGTAACTGTAATTTCGATACAAATAATGGCAGGTTACTGTAACTGCGATACTAATTATGACAGGTAACTGTAACTTCGATACTAATTATGACAAGGAACTGTTATTTCGATACAAATTATGGCAGGTAACTGTAACTTCGATACTAATTATGAAAAGGAACTGTTATTTCGATACAAATTATGGCAGGTAACTGTAACTTCGTTACTAATTATGACAAGTAACTGTAATTTCGGTACAAATTATGGCAGGTAACTGTAACTTCGATACAAATTATGACAAGGAACTGTAATTTCGATACAAATAATGGCTGGTAACTGTAACTTCGATACTAATTATGACAGGTAACTGTAACTTCGCTACTTATTATGACAAGTAACTGTAATTTCGATACAAATTATGGCAGGTAACTGTAACTTCGATACTAATTATTACAGGTAACAGTAACTTCGATACTAATTATGACAAGTAACTGTAACTTAGATACTAATTATGACAGGTAACAGTAACTTCGATACTAATTATGACAAGTAACTCTAACTTCATTGCAAATTATGACAAGTAACTGTAATTTCGATACAAATTATGGCAGGTTACTGTAACTTCGTTACTAATTATTGCAGGTAACTGTAATTTCGATACAAATAATGGCAGGTAACAGTAACCTCGATACTAATTATGACAGGTAACTGTAACTCCGATACTAATTATAACAAGTAACTCTAACTTCGTTACTAATTATGACAAGTAACTGTAATTTTGTTACTAATTTTGGCTGGTAACTTTAACGTCGTTACTAATTATGACAAGTAACTGTAATTTCGATACTGAAGCCTCCGTGGCTTAGGCGGCAGCACGCTGGCCTCTCACCGCTGGGTCCGTGGTTCAAATCCCGGTCACTCCATGTGAGATCTGTGCTGGACAAAACGGAGGCAGACAGGTTTTTCTCCGGGTACTCCGGTTTTCCCTGTCACAATTTCATTCCAGCAACACTCTCCACTATCATTTCATTTCATCTGTCATTCATTTAATCACTGCCCCAGAGGAGTGCGTCAGGCCTCGGCAGCCGGCACAGTTCATATCCTCGCCGCTAGATGGGGGCTTCATTCATTCCATTCCTGACCCGGTCGGAGACTGGAAGCAGGCTGTGGATTTTCAACTGTAATTTCGATACTAATTTTGGCTGGTAACTGTAACGTCGTTACTAATTATGACAAGTAACTGTAATTTCGATACAAATTATGGCAGGTAACAGTAACTTCGATACTAATTATGACAGGTAACAGTAACTTCGATACTAATTATGACAAGTTACTGTAACTTCGATACTAATTATGACAGGTAACTGTAACTTCGTTACTAATTATGACAAGTAACTGTAATTTCGATACAAATTATGGCACGTAACTGTAATTTCGATACTCATTTTGGCAGGTAACAGTAACATCGATACTAATTATGACAAGTTACAGTAACTTCGATACTAATTATGACAAGTAACTGTAACTTCGAAACTAATTATGACAGGTAACGGTAACATCGTTACTAATTATGACAAGTAACTGTAATTTCGATACTAATTTTGGCTGGTAACTGTAACGTCGTTACTAATTATGACAAGTAACTGTAATTTCGATACAAATTATGGCAGGTAACAGTAACTTCGATACTAATTATGACAGGTAACAGTAACTTCGATACTAATTATGACAAGTTACTGTAACTTCGATACTAATTATGACAGGTAACTGTAACTTCGTTACTAATTATGACAAGTAACTGTAATTTCGATACAAATTATGGCACGTAACTGTAATTTCGATACTCATTTTGGCAGGTAACAGTAACATCGATACTAATTATGACAAGTTACAGTAACTTCGATACTAATTATGACAAGTAACTGTAACTTCGAAACTAATTATGACAAGTAACGGTAACATCGTTACTAATTATGACAAGTAACTGTAATTTCGATACTAATTTTGGCTGGTAACTGTAACGTCGTTACTAATTATGACAAGTAACTGTAATTTCGATACAAATTATGGCAGGTAACAGTAACTTCGATACTAATTATGACAGGTAACAGTAACTTCGATACTAATTATGACTAGTTACTGTAACTTCGATACTAATTATGACAGGTAACTGTAACTTCGTTACTAATTATGACAAGTAACTGTAATTTCGATACAAATTATGGCACGTAACTGTAATTTCGATACTAATTATGGCAGGTAACAGTAACTTCGATACTAATTATGACAAGTTACAGTAACTTCGATACTAATTATGACAAGTAACTGTAACTTCGAAACTAATTATGACAGGTAACGGTAACATCGTTACTAATTATGACAAGTAACTGTAATTTCGATACTAATTTTGGCTGGTAACTGTAACGTCGTTATTAATTATGACAAGTAACTGTAATTTCGATACTAATTTTGGCTGGTAACTGTAACGTCGTTACTAATTATGACAAGTAACTGTAATTTCGATACAAATTATGGCAGGTAACAGTAACTTCGATACTAATTATGACAGGTAACAGTAACTTCGATACTAATTATGACAAGTTACTGTAACTTCGATACTAATTATGACAGGTAACTGTAACTTCGTTACTAATTATGACAAGTAACTGTAATTTCGATACAAATTATGGCACGTAACTGTAATTTCGATACTAATTATGACAGGTAACAGTAACTTCGCTACTAATTATGACTAGTAACTGTAATTTCGATACAAACTATGACAGGTAACTGTAACTTCGTTACTAATTATGACAAGTAACTGTAATATCGATACAAATTATGGCAGGTAACAGTAACTTCGATACTAATTATGACAGGTAACTGCAACTTCGACACTAATTATGACAGGTTACTGTAACTTCGTTACTAATTATGACATGAAACTGTAATTTCGATACAAATTATGGCAGGTAACTGTAATTTCGATACAAATTATGGCAGGTAACTGTAACTTCGGTACTAATTATGACAAGTAACAGTAACTTCGATACTAATTATGACAAGTAACTGTAACTTCGAAACAAATTATGACAGGTAACTGTAACATCGTTACTAATTATGACAAGTAACTGTAATTTCGATACAAATTATGGCAGGTAACTGTAACTTAGATATTAATTATGACAGGTTACAGTAACCTCGATACTAATTGTGACAAGTAAGTGTAACTTCGATACTAATTATGACGGGTAACTGTAACTTCGGTACTAATTATGACTAGTAACTCTAAGTTCGTTACTAATTAGGACAAGTAACTGTAATTTTGATAAATAATTATGGCAGGTAACTGTAACTTCGATACTAATTATGACAGGTAACTGTAACTTCGATATTAATTATGACAAGTAATTGTAACTTCGAAACTAATTATGACAGGTAACTGTAACATCGTTACTAATTATGACAAGTAACATTAATTTCGATACAAATTATGGCAGGTAACGGTAACTTCGATACTAATTATGACAGGTAACAGTAACTTCGATACTTATTATGACAGGTAACAGTAACTTCGTTACCAATTATGACAAGTAACTGTAACTTCGATACTAATTATGACAGGTAACTGTAACTTCGATACAAATTATGACAGGTAACTGTAAAATCGATATTATTTATGACAAGTAACTGTAATTTAGATACAGATTATGTCAGGTAACAGTAACTTCGATAGTAATTATGACAAGTAACAGTAACTTCGATACTAATTATGACAGGTAACTGTAACTTCGTTACTAATTATGACAGGTAACTGTAATTTCGATACAAATAATGGCAGGTTGCTGTAACTGCGATACTAATTATGACAGGTAACTGTAACTTCGATACTAATTGTGACAAGGAACTGTTATTTCGATACAAATTATGGCAGGTAACTGTAACTACGTTACTAATTATGACAAGTAACTGTAATTTCGGTACAAATTATTTCAGGTAACTGTAACTTCGATACAAATTATGACAAGGAACTGTAATTTCGATACAAATAATGGCAGGTAACTGTAACTTCGATACTAATTATGACAGGTAACTGTAACTTCGCTACTAATTATGACAAGTAACTGTAATTTCGATACAAATTATGGCAGGTAACTGTAAGTTCGATACTAATTATGACAGGTAACAGTAACTTCGATACTAATTATGACAAGTAACTGTAACTTAGATACTAATTATGACAGGTAACAGTAACTTCGATACTAATTATGACAAGTAACTCTAACTTCATTGCAAATTATGACAAGTAACTGTAATTTCGATACAAATTATAGCAGGTTACTGTAACTTCGTTACTAATTATGGCAGGTAACTGTAATTTCGATACAAATAATGGCAGGTAACAGTAACCTCGATACTAATTATGACAGGTAACTGTAACTCCGATACTAATTATGACAAGTAACTCTAACTTCGTTACTAATTATGACAAGTAACTGTAATTTTGATACTAATTTTGGCTGGTAACTTTAACGTCGTTACTAATTATGACAAGTAACTGTAATTTCGATACTAATTTTGGCTGGTAACTGTAACGTCGTTACTAATTACGACAAGTAACTGTAATTTCGATACAAATTATGGCAGGTAACAGTAACTTCGATACTAATTATGACAGGTAACAGTAACTTCGATACTAATTATGACAAGTTACTGTAACTTCGATACTAATTATGACAGGTAACTGTAACTTCGTTACTAATTATGATAAGTAACTGTAATTTCGATACAAATTATGGCACGTAACTGTAATTTCGATACTAATTATGGCAGGTAACAGTAACTTCGATACTAATTATGACAAGTTACAGTAACTTCGATACTAATTATGACAAGTAACTGTAACTTCTTAACTAATTATGACAGGTAACGGTAACATCGTTACTAATTATGACAAGTAACTGAAATTTCGATACTAATTTTGGCTGATAACTGTAACGTCGTTACTAATTATGACAAGTAACTGTAATTTCGATACAAATTATGGCAGGTAACAGTAACTTCGATGCTAATTATGACAGGTAACAGTAACTTCGATACTAATTATGACTAGTTACTGTAACTTCGATACTATTTATGACAGGTAACTGTAACTTCGTTACTAATTATGAGAAGTAACTGTAATTTCGATACAAATTATGGCACGTAACTGTAATTTCGATACTAATTATGGCAGGTAACAGTAACTTCGATACTAATTATGACAAGTTACAGTAACTTCGATACTAATTATGACAAGTAACTGTAACTTCGAAACTAATTATGACAGGTAACGGTAACATCGTTACTAATTATGACAAGTAACTGTAATTTCGATACTAATTTTGGCTGGTAACTGTAACGTCGTTACTAATTATGACATGTAACTGTAATTTCGATACTAATTTTGGCTGGTAACTGTAACGTCGTTACTAATTATGACAAGTAACTGTAATTTCGATACAAATAATGGCAGGTAACTGTAACTTCGATACTAATTATGACAGGTAACAGTAACATCAATACTAATTATGACAGGTAACAGTAACTTCGCTACTAACTATGACAAGTAACTGTAATTTCGATACAAACTATGACAGGTAACTGTAACTTCGATACTAATTATGACAAGGAACTGTTATTTCGATAGAAATTATGACAGGTAACTGTAACTTCGTTACTAATTATGACAAGTATCTGTAATTTCGGTACCAATTATGGCAGGTAACTGTAACTTCGATACAAATTATGGCAGGTTACTGTAACTTCGATACAAATTATGACAGGTAACAGTAACTTCGCTACTAATTATGACTAGTAACTGTAATTTCGATACAAACTATGACAGGTAACTGTAACTTCGTTACTAATTATGACAAGTAACTGTAATATCGATACAAATTATGGCAGGTAACAGTAACTTCGATGCTAATTATGACAGGTAACTGCAACTTCGACATTAATTATGACAGGTTACTGTAACTTCGTTACTAATTATGACATGAAACTGTAATTTCGATACAAATTATGGCAGGTAACTGTAATTTCGATACAAATTATGGCAGGTAACTGTAACTTCGGTACTAATTATGACAAGTAACAGTAACTTCGATACTAATTATGACAAGTAACTGTAACTTCGAAACAAATTATGACAGGTAACTGTAACATTGTTACTAATTATGACAAGTAACTGTAATTTCGATACAAATTATGGCAGGTAACTGTAACTTCGATATTAATTTTGACAGGTTACAGTAACCTCGATACTAATTATGACAAGTAAGTGTAACTTCGATACTAATTATGACGGGTAACTGTAACTTCGATACTAATTATGACTAGTAACTCTAAGTTCGTTACTAATTAGGACAAGAAACTGTAATTTTGATTAATAATTATGGCAGGTAACTGTAACTTCGATACTAATTATGACAGGTAACTGTAACTTCGATACTAATTATGACAAGTAACTGTAACTTCGAAACTAATTATGACAGGTAACTGTAACATCGTTACTAATTATGACAAGTAACATTAATTTCGATACAAATTATGGCAGGTAACGGTAACTTCGATACTAATTATGACAGGTAACAGTAACTTCGATACTTATTATGACAGGTAACACTAACTTCGTTACCAATTATGACAAGTAACTGTAACTTCGATACTAATTATGACAGGTAACTGTAACTTCGATACAAATTATGACAGGTAACTGTAACATCGATATTATTTATGACAAGTAACTGTAATTTCGATACAGATTATATCAGGTAACAGTAACTTCGATAGTAATTATGACAAGTAACAGTAACTTCGATACTAATTATGACAGGTAACTGTAACTTCGTTACTAATTATGACAGGTAACTGTAATTTCGATACAAATAATGGCAGGTTACTGTAACTGCGATACTAATTATGACAGGTAACTGCAACTTCGATACTAATTATGACAAGTAACTGTTATTTCGATACAAATTATGGCAGGTAACTGTAACTTCGTTACTAATTATGACAAGTAACTGAAATTTCGGTACAAATTATGGCAGGTAACTGTAACTTCGATACAAATTATGACAAGGAACTGTAATTTCGATACAAATAATGGCAGGTAACTGTAACTTCGATACTAATTATGACAGGTAACTGTAACTTCGCTACTAATTATGACAAGTAACTGTAATTTCGATACAAATTATGGCAGGTAACTGTAACTTCGATACTAATTATGACAGGTAACAGTAACTTCGATACTAATTTTGACAAGTAACTGTAACTTAGATACTAATTATGACAGGTAACAGTAACTTCGATACTAATTATGACAAGTAACTCTAACTTCATTGCAAATTATGACAAGTAACTGTAATTTCGATACAAATTATGGCAGGTTACTGTAACTTCGTTACTAATTATGGCAGGTAACTGTAATTTCGATACAAATAATGGCAGGTAACAGTAACCTCGATACTAATTATGACAGGTAACTGTAACTCCGATACTAATTATGACAAGTAACTCTAACTTCGTTACTAATTATGACAAGTAACTGTAATTTTGATACTAATTTTGGCTGGTAACTTTAACGTCGTTACTAATTATGACAAGTAACTGTAATTTCGATACTAATTTTGGCTGGTAACTGTAACGTCGTTACTAATTATGACAAGTAACTGTAATTTCGATACAAATTATGGCAGGTAACAGTAACTTCGATACTAATTATGACAGGTAACAGTAACTTCGATACTAATTATGACAAGTTACTGTAACTTCGATACTAATTATGACAGGTAACTGTAACTTCGTTACTAATTATGACAAGTAACTGTAATTTCGATACAAATTATGGCACGTAACTGTAATTTCGATACTAATTATGGCAGGTAACAGTAACTTCGATACTAATTATGACAAGTTACAGTAACTTCGATACTAATTATGACAAGTAACTGTAACTTCGAAACTAATTATGACAGGTAACGGTAACATCGTTACTAATTATGACAAGTAACTGTAATTTCGATACTAATTTTGGCTGGTAACTGTAACGTCGTTACTAATTATGACAAGTAACTGTAATTTCGATACAAATTATGGCAGGTAACAGTAACTTCGATACTAATTATGACAGGTAACAGTAACTTCGATACTTATTATGACAGGTAACAGTAACTTCGATAGTTATTATGACAAGTAACAGTAACTTCGATTCTAATTATGACAGGTAACTGTAACATCGATACTAATTATGGCAGGTAACAGTATTTTCGATACTAATTATGACAAGTTACTGTAACTTCGATATTAATTTTGACAAGTTACTGTAACTTCGATACTAATTATGACAGTTAACAGTAACTTCGATACTAATTATGACTAGTTACTGTAACTTCGATACTAATTATGACAGGTAACTGTAACTTCGTTACTAATTATGACAAGTAACTGTAACGTCGTTACTAATTATGACAAGTAACTGTAATTTCGATACAAATTATGGCAGGTAACAGTAACTTCGATACTAATTATGACAAGTTACAGTAACTTCGATACTAATTATGACATGTAACTGTAACTTCGGAACTAATTAATTATGACAGGTAACGGTAACATCGTTACTAATTATGACAAGTAACTGTAATTTCGATACTAATTTTGGCTGGTAACTGTAACGTCGTTACTAATTATGACAAGTAACTCTAATTTCGATACTAATTTTGGCTGGTAACTGTAACGTCGTTACTAATTATGACAAGTAACTGTAATTTCGATACAAATTATGGCAGGTAACAGTAACTTCGATACTAATTATGACAGGTAACAGTAACTTCGATACTAATTATGAAAAGTTACTGTAACTTCGATACTAATTATGACAGGTAACTGTAACTTCGTTACTAATTATGACAAGTAACTGTAATTTCGATACAAATTATGGCACTTAACTGTAATTTCGATACTAATTATTGCAGGTAACAGTAACTTCGATACTAATTATGACAAGTTACAGTAACTTCGATACTAATTATGACAAGTAACTGTAACTTCGAAACTAATTATGACAGGTAACGGTAACATCGTTACTAATTATGACAAGTAACTGTAATTTCGATACAAATTATGGATGGTAACTGTAACTTCGGTACTAATTATGACAGGTAACTGTAACTTCGATACTTATTATGACAAGTAACTGTAATTTCGATACAAATTATGGCAGGTAACTGTAACTTCGATACATATTATGACAGGTAGCAGTAACTTCGATAGTAATTATGACAAGTAACAGTAACTTCGATTCTAATTATGACAGGTAACTGTAACATCGATACTAATTATGGCAGGTAACAGTATTTTCGATACTAATTATGACAAGTTACTGTAACTTCGATATTAATTTTGACAAGTTACTGTAACTTCGATACTAATTATGACAGGTAACAGTAACTTCGATAATAATTATGACAAGTTACTGTAACTTCGATACTAATTTTGACAAGTTACTGTAACTTCGATACTAATTATGACAAGTTACTGTAACTTCGATACTAATTATGACAGGTAACTGTAACTTCGATACTAATTGGATACCTATCAGTAGAAAGGTGCTAAGTGCCATTTTTATGAACATTGAGTATTATAGTAAAAAGTGTTTAGTCAGTTTATTTGTGAGTATTTATTCTTCTAATTGGAATAACATACAGATATAGTATTCCTTGTTATCCAGTGGCAGATATTGGTTCATACTATGAAAATTGTGGAATTCTGTTTGAGTGAAATGTTAAAAGTTGTGAAAGGTGCAAAGTCCACTAGTCTTTTCGAATGTGCTACGTGCTAATTAAACAAAGATGAAGGCTTTCCGACACGCAAACACGTAACATACGGTTGTCCATGCACGAAACACTGAAATTCCTAGTTAATTCCACAAACTTCCAACGACTCACCTTGTGATTTGTTGATGGTCATTGCGAAGGCCAGAAGCATGGGAAATTGCAATCGTTTAAAATCGAATAGCACGTTCGGAGGAATCATTGGGATGCGTGGAATCATAACAACTTCTCCATCGATGACGTTGTTCATTTGCTTTTCCACAGCCAGTCGTGTTCCATTGCATAGTCGAAGTTGATTGATGTTACGCAACATGATGATGACTGAGCCTACTTTCAATTGCAAATTGTGAGGTGGTAATCCAGGCAATTCCAGCGAATTCAAAAACTCTGTGAGATGCCTGACTACCTCATCTTGGTTGATAACTGTGTCAACCGATTTGAAGGAAAACAACTGTCCCGGAATGAAATTTTGAATGGTCTCGTTGGGATCTTTATTTTTCGCTGCCAATATGGCTCGTTTGCTCAGCCAATTATGGTTTTTGAAGTTCTGCGTTACGTTCGGAAAAACAAGCCGAATGAGCACCTCTTTTGATTCGGTCAACTGATCTTCCAGGTTCATAGGAGCATCGCGTCGGCGCAATCAGTCATGTCCATTGTGTCGTGCTCGCTGGCGTTGTGTTTGATATTCACGAACTCATAACATTCTGAATCTATTCGCTGTTCGTTCATTTTCAGTCGCTCGCGAACGTAAGTCAGACATGCCCATACGACTATTTTCATTATCCGTCGCTCTTTGGTCATCAGTGCGGTTTGCACGTGAAGTAGCTCGCCGCGCATTTAACTGGCTTCGACGACCTCTGTCAGCTCTTCCTCGCCTTGGCATTGTAATGGGCACTAAAACGACATGGAATTTTAGTAATGTAATGCACACTGTAAAACGACACGGAATTGTTTTCATAGTAACTCAAATCTATCGAACCTACCTTGAGAACTTAACAATATTGACATCCTTTCCGTTAGTAGTACATTCTCACATTAGATATGTTGGTCGAAACACATTAACGTGAAATGTAATATTATTATAACATACTTTAATATGCTGTAATTAGATTATACAGTAAGATTTTGTTACGTTACGTATTATTTTATTGCGCGTATTGATCAAAGGGTATGGTACGGGATGTTATCTTTGCTCATAGAAGATTTTGAAGTGGATGCACTGTGTCACCATCTGTCAGTCAAGTTATTAGATTCAATATTGGCATGGCTTTTTAATGTAAATTAATTTAAAAATACTGCCAATTCGATTTTTGCTCGAACCACTTTCTAAACACTGTCTACCATAATGAGAACAAATTGTAAAATTTTCATGAAATCGGAGCAGTAGTTTACGAGATTTTGCGAGACTAATGCACGGCAAAGTCGCGTTTCCAAAAGGAAACTGTGCTATCAGTACACAGGTTCCCACCAGTACGAACTGCTAATAATTGAGTATTCTAAGTTCCTCGAACAATTCTGTCAACGATGCCCATATTGGAGGGAAATGAGAACAAATGATTGGCACATTGCACCTTTCTTCTGAAAGAGCTGCAGGACTTACCACTAGTGCCATCTTGTGATGCTCTTGGAAGGTCCTTCGAAACCACTGAGGAGTTAGCCCTTTTGATATGTAATGCTACATCGCACATAGCACCATTCGAGCAAAAAAAAACGGCTTTTTTCAAAAAATAGCACTTAGCACCTTTCTACTGATAGGTATCCAATTATGAGAGGTAACTGTAACTTCGATACTAATTTTGACAAGTTACTGTAACTTCGATACTAATTATGACAAGTTACTGTAACTTCGATACTAATTTTGACAGGTAACAGTAACTTCGATACTAATTTTGACAAGTTACTGTAACTTCGATACTAATTATGACAGGTAACAGTAACTTCGATACTAATTATGACAGGTAACAGTAACTTCGCTACTAATTATGACAAGTAACTGTAATTTCGATACAAACTATGACAGGTAACTGTAACTTCGATACTAATTATGACAAGGAACTGTTATTTCGATACAAATTATGACAGGTAACTGTAACTTCGTTACTAATTATGACAAGTATCTGTAATTTCGGTACCAATTATGGCAGGTAACTGTAACTTCGATACAAATTATGGCAGGTAACTGTAACTTCGATACAATTTATGACAGGTAACAGTAACTTCGCTACTAATTATGACAAGTAACAGTAATTTCGACACAAACTATGACAGGTAACTGTAACTTCGTTACTAATTATGACAAGTAACTGTAATTTCGATACAAATTATGGCAGGTAACAGTAACTTCGATACTAATTATGACAGGTAACTGCAACTTCGACACTAATTATGACAGGTTACTGTAACTTCGTTACTAATTATGACATGAAACTGTAATTTCGATACAAATTATGGCAGGTAACTGTAATTTCGATACAAATTATGGCAGGTAACTGTAACTTCGGTACTAATTATGACAAGTAACAGTAACTTCGATACTAATTATGACAGTTAACTGTAACTTCGTTACTAATTATGACAAGTAACTGTAATTTCGATACAAATTATGGCAGGTAACAGTAACTTCGATACTAATTATGACAAGTAACAGTAACTTCGATACTTATTATGACAAGTTACTGTAACTTCGATACTAATTATGACAGGTAACTGTAACTTCGTTACTAATTATGACAAGTAACTGTAATTTCGATACAAATTATGGCACGTAACTGTAATTTTGATACAAATTATGGCAGGTTACAGTAACTTCGATACTAATTATGACAAGTTACAGTAACTTCGATACTAATTATGACAAGTAACTGTAACTTCGAAACTAATTATGACAGGTAACGGAAACATCGTTACTAATTATGACAAGTAACTGTAATTTCGATACTAATTATGGCTGGTAACTGTAACTTCGATACTAATTATGACAGGTAACAGTAACTTCGATACTAATTATGACAAGTTACTGTAACTTCTGCACCGTTATTTTTGAGTGGAGGGAGGGTTTGGTACCCTGAGGCCAAAGTGGCCTGAAGACAATTAACCTAGTACTATTCTATGCGCACAATGAAACATGGACTCGAACAGCAGTAGGTAAAATAAATATATATTCTCAAGGGAAAAGAATACAAGGCCGAATGGCTATGGGAGGGAACACCAATCTGCACTCCTATATATATCTAAAATGGAGGCCAAGCTATACCCCAAATTATATGGCAACGCTGTATAATTAAAACAAGTTACATTTACGTGATTTAGAAATCACCACATATTAAACCTTTTCTAATTCTTATCCGAAAACAACAACAGTCTCATTTCGTTTCATTTCAATTGGTTACTCATTACATTCTTTCAAATAGCCTTCCGAAAATGTTTTGCAACCAGCATGAATGCTGTGCTTATGCGTCCATAATAGACCAAAAGATGCCATCTCAGACAAACGAAAAGCAAGGGGCCGTTTGTCATTATTAAAACTATCAAGTTCCCCACACCAAAATCCTGACAATTACATTCTTGAAACCAATTAATTTTCATTTTAGCAGCATGGAACGATTAAAATGAAACCAAACACATCTCGAAAGATGAAGTAAAACAAACTCTTTTCGCTGCTTAAATAATAGGAGGCGTGTTATGAATATAAAATAATCTTAGGCCACATTATAATAGACCCATTAAAATATAAATTGAACAAATTAGCAAATCAAGAAAACGTCTTGGTAAAAGAAGAATAGCGTCCTTTTGGAATCGGAAGTTATTTCAATGCAACCGGCCAGACGACACTTGGCCTCTTAAAAATCCACAAACTTAGTTCCCATTTTCATGAAATGTCATAAATGTTTTGTCTGACGGTTCTAGAGTTCCAATTAATATTATCTGACAGTTTTACCTTGTTCTCGGACCAAGATTTAGGTAGTGGTCCGAGGCTACCACAAACCGCGTCCTTTCACCGTAAGCTCACATTGTGATCTCTTTTAGCTTGGCTTCATTTCGACACTGGGACGCCATTTTGCGCATGTGCAGAAGTTCATTTTAAAACCGATGACAAATGAAGAACGCCTGGCACTAGTTTTAATGCCAACTTTTATAATTAATTTTCCTTCACCTCTTAAATGATCAAAACGTCCCTTTTTAACCAAATTTAATTTGGCAATAGAATTTTCATCGATGTGTCCGTCAATGATTGGCTATCAGACTTTAGATTATTTGAACAAATACCGCCAAATCCAGTACAGTCCCAACATACATATTATTCACTAGACAGTCAACAATGGCTATATTCAATCAATGTAGGCCGGAGTAATTAGTTAATATATTTTCCATTAAAAGACAATGGTTATTTAAGTTATTTATGTCTTCTTCTTGTATCCAGAAATGATTCACAATTAATGCCAGGAGCGTCGGCAGAAGAATGGGGGGGGGGGGTCTCATGGGGGCGGGGCACATGGGGGCGGGGCACATGGGGGCGGCGGCGGCGGCGAAGTATTGTGAGTCGAAACCAATCGGCTCAGTCTCCCCCTGCGATTCCACCTGTAGGGGGTCAGATGATGATCCCCGATGGTAGCTGCAAGCAGGATGGGACCAGCTCTCCAATACAGCCTCTCCGGACCGTTACAGCTGGACATCTCACGAAGTTGTAGTAAATGCTTCCACTCTGACCAGCAGAATGGCTAACACCTCCACTAGATGTTATGTCGTGCATGGTGACAGTAACCTGTGCACTGGCTACTGCCACGAGTGGTGAGTGATCACATCACTCACGTGACCAACCGGAACAGATACCAGATGGCAATAAGGATCACATGATCGCCATCTCACCGATGATATTCCATGTAGATTCAGTTACCATGTCGTTGTTATAGCAAGTGACATTCCTTGGCTTTTTGGAATAATCGCAGTGTTAGACCAGGTAAGACTGTTAGAGCTTAAACCGACAGACGATGTTTCAATTTAAATTGTTAGTTTACAATGTGATGAGTAATTACTAATATGAACATCACAATTCGATGTTCTGTTAAAATTTCTAGCTTGTTCCCAGCCAAAATAAATCCTGTTTTCACATTCTAAGGAATGAATTAAGTGGACGCAGCGTCACTTAACAACATGCCATCCCTCAACAATCATGGCAATCGGCTCTCAATTTATATAAGGTACCAAGGTACCACAGTACCTCCCGAGTACTCTCAAACAGCACAGTCATTTACTTCCTAAGATGTACAAATTACATCAAGTACAAATATACACACAGCTCTCAAGCATGGCTTCAAACTTCATTAAGGTAGAACAGCAGGCGCAGAACCGCTCGAACAATCTCAGCAACCAAACAGCAATCACAATTTCACGTGAACCAAACTTCAACAGGACTACACACACGTGCTCAACTCCAGAAAACGCAGGAATCCATCTCACATCTGCGACCAATCACTATGAAGCAGCAGTTACTCCTGACACAACCTCACTATTGAACCAAACACATAGTCAGCTTACTACCAGAATCACCCAAGTTCACTCGCACGTTGCCCTCAGCAATCTTCTAACCTCACTGTCACAATGACAACACTAGACAACTCAAAGGATCAAGCTCACACCTAACCTCACAACATTCACTCTTGTCAAGACATAACCTCACCAAATTCACCAGTCGACTTCTAACAACCAGCTACCAACCCAGTGCGACCATCTCAACGATAGGTAGCACTACCAATTCATAATCAACTTTAGGTCACTAAATGCAACCAACCTCACCTTGGGTCACTTAAGAGTAACCAACTTTACCTAGGGTCACTTAAGAGTAACCAACCCTTACCTTGGGTCACTTAAGAGTAACCAACTTTACCTTGGGTCACTTAAGAGCAACCATTGCCTTACCGTCCGTAGGTGCCAACTGACTACGTCTGTAGAACCAGACAATTGAAATTCCTCACCTAATCAATTCAGAAAGAAAACCTTCACCTGTATCGCATACACAATGCAGCTTACAGTTTGCTCCCAAACTGGCCTCCACACCTGCCACGTGTTTCAGCGACAAGAAATATCCACCTGCATATACCTTCCCTTCATGAAAAGGCTCCCTGCATATACCTCTTCTAATTAATAAGTCAAGGCACCACTCGACTAATTCAATCGCAAATTCACCATCAGATCACTCATTAAAACCAACCGTCCGTAGGTACCTAAGCCGTCTGAAATATCAGACAAGAACAATTTCCAATCCTCCTAATTCCATAACAGAAATAGTTGCCAGCCATCTCCGGAACTAGTCTGGAACACCTGCCACGTGCGCCAATGAAAGGAAATATCGCCTGCATACGCCTCTTCACCAAAACCTCCTGCATACGCCTCTTCACAAAGACCACCTGCATACGCCTCTTCACAAAGACCACCTGCATACGCCTCTTCACAAAGACCACCTGCATACGCCTCTTCACAAAGAAAAGGCCACCTGCACTTTCACTTAAGGACATTAGGCACCACTCGACAATCCATCACACATCATCAGGGAATTAAACATCCTGGCATCACCGACCCAACAACCTCTCGAAGCACAAATACTACTCAGAGTACTGACAAAATACACAACTCAATCCAACCAATACCAACACGGTACCAACAAAACAAAACCTAGACACTAATCGAAGAAATCTCAAATACCCAACCGAGTACCAACGCACAAGAAAAAATAAAAACACTAACCCTAATTAAATCTCAACTAGTACCAACAACGCAGTACATGGATCACAAATCCACAAATCACAAACAACAAAACACTCCCTCACAAGTACTCACTCGAGCACCAAGTACCAACCAGGCACTAAACACACCTGAAATAAAACAACAAAATGTACCCTCAAAATACTAAACTACGATGTGCGATCATCACCAGCCGGCACGACATCAAGAGTCAGAGGAGCATAGCAATGTCGACATCACCAACCATCACTGAAAGTACCAGAATCATAAATAGACAGAGACTGGCTACTCCCGCTAGGTTGGTATCACTCGACGATCTCCGCATCAACTCCTCACTTCTCAATTGGCATCCTGAAATGCCCTAACTTCACTCACTCAACCACACGCACACCAACACCAACCATACGTGCAGTCCTGGCACGTCACTCGTTCGATTCCTAACTCCAACCAAACCTGAAATAAATTTCAAAATTTCTATCTACCGACTGAAGATCAAAACTTCACACGACCAAAATACGATCACCTAGATCAGCTCTTCTTATAACTGCTTTCTGCTTCCTAATTTTCGACCGCACGTTGCACGAACAGCTACAATCACAACAACTACACACCCAACACAACGGGGCTTCACGACTCCACAGCTGACTTAACACCTGACCTCGGCCTAGCAATTTTAAAACTCGCTGTTTCACCACCTGAAAAGCTTCAGCTCGACACTGCTGTTGTATGTACTCACAGTACATTACTCGTCCACCTGCATGTTCACTGAAATTTTCACTCAATATGTCACAAGACATTACACATTCAACTCGATGACAACAATTATCTGCGCACAGATGTTTCTCACAGAATACAGCAAAATAATTGACTATTCAGTTCACTAAATTTCATTAATGCTTAGATGACTTAATCACATTGGCAACACAGCCAGAACAAATAGCAATTCAAAATTTGGCAACCATGCCATAATGATTTTCAGCAAGAACTCAACACGTGAATGATATCACTTTTCACACAACTTGACAGGAACACAGAACGATTAGCCATTAGCACTTTACTTAACAGCTGTGCATAGATAACTTTCTACCATGAATCAAATAACTACTGTACTGGTTTGATCCTACCTTGGAAGTAGCTTGTAGTACGGAACATCACAGAGTGTGATAACAGAGAGAATCCGTCAGCCAATTTTACCATGCTTACAGAGAGACCATGTTCTTGAGTGCCAGTATTAAAACTGGACTTGACTCGTCGTCAGTGCGTTCACGCACTGAGGAATGCCAGCAACGCTTTGTCCATTCACAGCCATGAAAAGAAAATCACAATATTAGCCAGAGTACCACAGTAGGCATCCTACCTAACCTTAGTTAACCCTCAGTTACTCACTTCTCCCGTGCTGCTCGAATCCACGTAAGTTAATCCTACCTCGTTACTATGGCAACAAAACAATACTAGGCAACGGGCTTCAGAAAATCGAAACCACGCTACACTGCTACCATAAATCTGCACCGTTATTTTTGAGTGGAGGGAGGGTTTGGTACCCTGAGGCCAAAGTGGCCTGAAGACAATTAACCTAGTACTATTCTATGCGCACAATGAAACATGGACTCGAACAGCAGTAGGTAAAATAAATATATATTCTCAAGGGAAAAGAATACAAGGCCGAATGGCTATGGGAGGGAACACCAATCTGCACTCCTATATATATCTAAAATGGAGGCCAAGCTATACCCCAAATTATATGGCAACGCTGTATAATTAAAACAAGTTACATTTACGTGATTTAGAAATCACCACATATTAAACCTTTTCTAATTCTTATCCGAAAACAACAACAGTCTCATTTCGTTTCATTTCAATTGGTTACTCATTACATTCTTTCAAATAGCCTTCCGAAAATGTTTTGCAACCAGCATGAATGCTGTGCTTATGCGTCCATAATAGACCAAAAGATGCCATCTCAGACAAACGAAAAGCAAGGGGCCGTTTGTCATTATTAAAACTATCAAGTTCCCCACACCAAAATCCTGACAATTACATTCTTGAAACCAATTAATTTTCATTTTAGCAGCATGGAACGATTAAAATGAAACCAAACACATCTCGAAAGATGAAGTAAAACAAACTCTTTTCGCTGCTTAAATAATAGGAGGCGTGTTATGAATATAAAATAATCTTAGGCCACATTATAATAGACCCATTAAAATATAAATTGAACAAATTAGCAAATCAAGAAAACGTCTTGGTAAAAGAAGAATAGCGTCCTTTTGGAATCGGAAGTTATTTCAATGCAACCGGCCAGACGACACTTGGCCTCTTAAAAATCCACAAACTTAGTTCCCATTTTCATGAAATGTCATAAATGTTTTGTCTGACGGTTCTAGAGTTCCAATTAATATTATCTGACAGTTTTACCTTGTTCTCGGACCAAGATTTAGGTAGTGGTCCGAGGCTACCACAAACCGCGTCCTTTCACCGTAAGCTCACATTGTGATCTCTTTTAGCTTGGCTTCATTTCGACACTGGGACGCCATTTTGCGCATGTGCAGAAGTTCATTTTAAAACCGATGACAAATGAAGAACGCCTGGCACTAGTTTTAATGCCAACTTTTATAATTAATTTTCCTTCACCTCTTAAATGATCAAAACGTCCCTTTTTAACCAAATTTAATTTGGCAATAGAATTTTCATCGATGTGTCCGTCAATGATTGGCTATCAGACTTTAGATTATTTGAACAAATACCGCCAAATCCAGTACAGTCCCAACATACATATTATTCACTAGACAGTCAACAATGGCTATATTCAATCAATGTAGGCCGGAGTAATTAGTTAATATATTTTCCATTAAAAGACAATGGTTATTTAAGTTATTTATGTCTTCTTCTTGTATCCAGAAATGATTCACAATTAATGCCAGGAGCGTCGGCAGAAGAATGGGGGGGGGTCACATGGGGGCGGGGCACATGGGGGCGGGGCACATGGGGGCGGCGGCGGCGGCGAAGTATTGTGAGTCGAAACCAATCGGCTCAACTTCGATACTAATTATGACAGGTAACGGTAACATCGTTACTAATTATGACAAGTAACTGTAATTTCGATACAAATTATGGCTGGTAACTGTAACATCGATACTAATTATGGCAGGTAACAGTATTTTCGATACTTATTATTTATTCGTGTCAGAAGCAAACAAAATACTGGATTACACTAAAATTACATACATATTACAAACAAAAACAAAAAGAGAAGTAAACCATACAACACACAATGTCTTTTCAAACCACGGTCAACCAAAAATGTGCATCCTGTATAGCATTGGAAGTTGCTAGTAAAAGATCTTCTGCTGTACAAGTGGCAGGGCACAGCGGACAATTCAGTAGATGCTCCATGGTATGGGGCATACCGCAGTCGCAGTTGGTGGAGTCGACGGGGAAGTGCCATTTCTGCAAGTTATCCTTAGATCTTCCAACAGCAGAACGGAGACGATTAAGTGCCCTCCACACGATCCATTTCTGATCATGTCCAGGTGGGAGGCTTTCCGAAGGGTGATCCCATAGAGAGTTATTCCCAAGCCGAGAAGTCCACAATTGTTTTCTAGCTGTAGCTGGTGTAGTTAGCAAGACTGCAGTGGTGTTGAGGAAACTTCTCCTGGACTTCAACCTACGGGTGGCTGGTACATAACCGTACAACGGATGGGAAAACTGATTAACCTGTTTAGCTCTCTCTTCATTGGCTGCTACCTCACGACGTATATCCGGTGGTGCTATCCCTGCAAGCTGGTAAAGTTTTGCAAGAGGTGTAGGCTTCAAACAACCTGTAATAAGCCTACATGTTTCATTAAGCGCCTTGTTAACATTATTTGCATGGGTGGATTTGTACCACACTGGACATGCATATTCTGCAACACTGTAACATGTTGCAAGCGCCGTCATTCTCAAGGTTGATGGTTGAGAGCCCCAGGTGCTACCAGTGATCTTACGTAGGATGTTATTCCTAGCTTCCACCTTTAGTCTGGTATTCCGGCAATGCTGTTTGTAGGTCAGAGTACGATCGAGGGTAACTCCCAGATATTTTGGATGAGGAGTGTTAACTAAGCGTGTTCCTTGCCAAGAGACGTTAAGTTCACGACGAGCCTGCTTGTGCTTCAGATGAAATGCACACAACTGAGTTTTTGATGGATTTGGACGAAGTTGATTATCATAGTAATAGACATCCAACTCAGTCAATGCTTGTGTTAAATGAGCTTCAACATCTTCGAAGGATTTCCCCTGACAAGCTAATGCTACATCGTCGGCATAAAGAAAACTTCTAGTGTTCCTTGGAAGTGGTTGGTCGTTAGTGTAGACGTTAAACAACATTGGTGATAGAACACTACCTTGAGGTAAGCCATTTCTTTGACGTCTCCATCGACTGCGCTGTCCTTGGAATTCCACATAAAATCTCCTGTTTTGAAGGAAACTTTCAATAAGTTTTGTGAAACTGTAATCCTTCGTGATTCCATAAATCTTCTGTAACAAAGCACGATGATTGACAGTGTCATAGGCAGCGGTCAAATCGATAAAAGCTACTCCCGTGATATTCCGTGTTTCAAAGCCATCCTCAATGAATTGAGTGAGGTTAAGGATCTGGGATGTACAACTTTTCCCTGGTCTGAAGCCTGCTTGTTGTTGTATGAGAGCAGGCTCTACGACATGAACTAGGCGGTTCAGTAACATTCGTTCAAAGATTTTAAGCAGGTGACACAACAAGGATATTGGCCTGTAGTTTTGAGGTTCAGTTGACATTTTACCAGGTTTCAGAATCGGTATGACTCGTGATTTCCTCCAGGTTTTTGGGAAATTGCAGGATTTCAAACAGTTGTTGAAGAAAGCTAGGACCCATTCTCTTGCTCGTTCCCCAAAGTGTTTGATCTGCTCTAATCTGATATCATCTACTCCTGCTGCCTTGCCGATCTTACAACTATCAATGGCTGCCGTCAGTTCTGCCATGCAAAAAGGTTGCATAAGTTGACTAGTTTCGAGTTCTTCTGACCGAGCAATTTTATGATCTGACCTGCGTAATGGATGGTCAGATTTACCATTTTCCACGAGCTGACGAGCAATCTGATTAGCTGTTATATTTTTGTGTCCCTCTTTTGTTGTTGGATCACAACTCAGGTACTTAAGGAGTCTCCAGGCTTTCTGACTACTCTTACTTAGATCCGTCTCCTCCATCAATTGGCACCATGCATCGTTCCTGTTCTTGGAAATCGCTGTTAAAAGATCTTCCCCAGCTTGAAGGGTATCGTTACCAAATGGGTCATTATCAAAGAGGTCAAGATAGTTTTTCAAAAGTTCCTCAGTTTCCGAAGTCAGACCTTTTATATATTGTGCTCTGCAGCCTCGGGGAATTGAAACACGGGAACAATACTTCACGATATTTACAAAGTCGTCATATAATTCAGGAACTGGCTCAATATTTAGAATATTCTCATCTAGAGAAATGGTAAATTTCTCCCAATCAGCCTTCTTAAAATTGTATCTACGTCGGAAAGGAACTGACTGTGGTCGAATGGCAGCATAAATCTGGCATATAATAGGCCGGTGTTGCGTGTGAGGAATAGCTTGACCCACTGATTTTATTGATAAATGAGATATGTTTTCACTCACAAATATCATATCGGGATTATATCCACGCCTCCATCTTGCACTGTTGAAAGATGCTGGAAGTTTGTTATCATGCAATAAGTTGAGATCATATGAGTCTGCCCATTCAGCCACGGCCTCACCACTTTCATCGGTAGTTGAGTAACCCCATATTGTGTTACGGCTGTTGAAATCACCAACAACAAACTTCACAGATTGATGCTGGAAGTTGCTGGGTTCTACAAATTTAAATACAGTACCTGGGGGCTTATAAACTGATGTTACAGAACAGTTGCTAAGCTCTACTGTAAGAACTTCGGTGTCATCTACAATGGAAATTCCTGTGGAGACGATCTGAATATTAGGTTTGGCAAAGATAATGCTGCCATAATGTCGATGAGGATGTTCAACTATTAGGCTCATACCCTTGATTTTTGGACGGTGGATAGTCAAGTCTCGGTGGGTTTCCTGAATACAGAGTAAATCACATTTCTGATCATGGCATATCTGGCTTAATAACTCTTCCTTGGTGGATGAAAGACCTTCAATATTGACAAAGATGATTGTCAGTTTTGGCGCTGAAAAGGGCCGGTTTATATTAATTTTCACCATTCTTTGATTTGCTTCTGGATTGCTGACGTTCAGTTCGGTAATGGAAATATAATTCCAACTACCTTAGCAGGGGCACCACGGGCAGGAATCAGCTTCACTAATTATGACAAGTTACTGTAACTTCGATATTAATTTTGACAAGTTACTGTAACTTCGATACTAATTATGACAGGTAACAGTAACTTCGATACTAATTATGACAAGTTACTGTAACTTCGATACTAATTATGACAGGTAACTGTAACTTCGATACTAATTATGACAGGTAACTGTAACTTCGATACTAATTTTGACAAGTTACTGTAACTTCGATACTAATTTTGACAGGTAACTGTAACTTCGATACTAATTATAACAGGTAACAGTAACTTCGATACTAATTATGACAAGTTACTGTAACTTCGATACTAATTATGACAGGTAACTGTAACTTCGATACTAATTATGACAGGTAACTGTAACTTCAATACTAATTTGGACAAGTTACTGTAACTTCGATACTAATTATGACAAGTTACTGTAACTTTGATACTAATTTTGACAGGTAACAGTAACTTCGATACTAATTTTGACAAGTTACTGTAACTTCGATACTTATTATGACAGGTAACGGTAACATCGTTACTAATTATGACAAGTAACTCTAACTTCATTACAAATTATGACAAGTAACTGTCATTTCGATACAAATTATGGCAGGTAACTGTAACATCGATACTAATTATGACAGGTAACAGTAACTTCGATACTAATTTTTACAAGTAACTGTAATTTCGATACAAATTATGGCTGGTAACTGTAACTTCGTTACAAATTATGACAAGTAACTGTAATTTCGATACAAATTATGGCACGTAACTGTAATTTCGATATTAAATGGCAGGTAACAGTAACATCGATACTAATTATGACAAGTAACTGTAACATCGTTACTAATTATGACAAGTAACTGTAATTTCGATAGAAATTATGGCAGGTAACTGTAACATCAATACTAATTACGACAAGTTACTGTAACTTCAATACTAATTTTGACAAGTTACTGTAACTTCGATACTAATTATGACAAGTAACAGTAACTTCGATACTAATTATGACAGGTAACAGTAACTTCGATACTAATTATGACAGGTAACTGTAACTTCGATACTAATTATGACAGGTAACTGTAACTTCAATACTAATTTTGACAAGTTACTGTATTTTCGATACTAA
Organism: Meconema thalassinum; assembly: GCA_946902985.2. Taxonomy (NCBI): domain Eukaryota; kingdom Metazoa; phylum Arthropoda; class Insecta; order Orthoptera; family Tettigoniidae; genus Meconema; species Meconema thalassinum. The sequence goes on along the minus strand of OX336388.2, from coordinate 1,173,496,276 downwards.
TTATGACAAGTTACTGTAACTTCGATACTAATTATGACAGCTAACAGTAACTTCGATACTAATTATGGCAGGTAACTGTAACTTCGATAATAATTATGACAGGTAACTGTAACTTCGATACTAATTATGACAGGTAAAAGTAACTTCGTTAATAATTATGACAGGTAACAGTAACTTCGATACTAATTATGGAAGGTAACTGTAAATTTGATACAAATTATGACAGGTAACAGTAACTTCGATACTAATTATGACAGGTAACTGTTACTTCCATACTAATTATGACAGGTAACTGTAACTTCGATACTAATTTTGACAAGTTACTGTAACTTCTATACTAATTATGACAAGTTACTGTAACTTCGATACTAATTTTGACAAGTAACTGTAACTTCGATACAAATTATGGCAGGTAACTGTAACATCGATACTAATTATGACAGGTATCAGTAACTTCGATACTAATTATGACAGGTAACAGTAAATTCGATACTTATTATGACAAGTTACTGTAACTTCGATACTAATTTTGACAAGTAACTGTAATTTCGATACAAATTATGGCAGGTAACTGTAACATCGATACTAATTATGACCTGCAACTGTAACTTCGATACAAATTATGACAGGTAACAGTAACTTCGTTACCAATTATGACAAGTAACTGTAACTTCGATACTAATTATGACAGGTAACTGTAACTTCGATACAAATTATGACAGGTAACTGTAACTTCGATATTAATTATGACAAGTAACTGTAATTTCGATACAGATTATGTCAGGTAACAGTAACTTCGATAGTAATTATGACAAGTAACAGTAACTTGGATACTAATTATGACAGGTAACTGTAACTTCGTTACTAATTATGACAAGTAACTGTAATTTCGATACAAATAATGGCAGGTAACTGTAACTACGATACTAATTATGACAGGTAACAGTAACTTCGATACTAATTATGACAAGGAACTGTTATTTCGATACAAATTATGGCAGGTAACTGTAACTTCGTTACTAATTATGACAAGTAACTTTAATTTCGGTACAAATTATGGCAGGTAACTGTAACTTCGATACAAATTATGACAAGGAACTGTAATTTCGATACAAATAATGGCAGGTAACTGTAACTTCGTTACTAATTATGACAGGTAACTGTAACTTCGCTACTAATTATGACAAGTATCTGTAATTTCGATACAAATTATGGCAGGTTACTGTTACTTCGATACTAATTATGACAGGTTACAGTAACTTCGATACTAATTATGACAAGTAACTGTAACTTAGATACTAATTATGACAGGTAACAGTAACTTCGATACTAATTATGACAAGTAACTCTAACTTCATTGCAAATTATGACAAGTAACTGTAATTTCGATACAAATTATGGCAGGTTACTGTAACTTCGGTACTAATTATGGCAGGTAACTGTAATTTCGATACAAATAATGGCAGGTAACAGTAACCTCGATACTAATTATGACAGGTAACTGTAACTCCGATACTAATTATGACAAGTAACTCTAACTTCGTTACTAATTATGACAAGTAACTGTAATTTTGATAAAAAAATTATGGCAGGTAATTGTAACTTCGATACTAATTATGACAGGTAAAAGTAACTTCGATACTAATTATGACAGGTAACTGTAACTTCGTTACTAATTATGACAAGTAACTGTAATTTCGATACTAATTTTGGCTGGTAACTGTAACTTCGTTACTAATTATGACAAGTAACTGTAATTTCGATACAAATTATGGCAGGTAACTGTAACTTCGATACTAATGATGACAGAAAACCGTAACTTCGATACTAATTATGGCAGGTAACAGTAACTTCGATACTAATTATGGCAGGTAACTGTAACTTCGATACTAATTATGACAGTTAACTGTAACTTCGTTACTAATTATGACAAGTAACTGTAATTTCGATACAAATTATGGCAGGTAACAGTAACTTCGATACTAATTATGACAGGTAACAGTAACTTCGATACTAATTATGACAAGTTACTATAACTTCGATACTAATTATGACAGGTAAATGTAACTTCGAAACTAATTATTACAGGTAACGGTAACATCGTTACTAATTATGACAAGTAACTGTAATTTCGATACAAATTATGGATGGTAACTGTTACTTCGATACTAATTATGACAGGTAACAGTAACTACGATACTAATTATGACAAGTTACTGTAGCTTCGATACTAATTATGACAGGTAACGGTAACATCGTTACTAATTATGACAAGTTACTGTAATTTCGATACAAATTATGGCTGGTAACTGTAACATCGATACTAATTATGGCAGGTAACTGTAACTTCGATACTAATTGTGACAAGTTACAGTAACTTCGATACTATTTATGACAAGTAACTGTAACTTCGAAACTAATTATGACAGGTAACGGTAACATCGTTACTAATTATGACAAGTAACTGTAATTTCGATACAAATTATGGCTGGTAACTGTAACTTCGATACTAATTATGACAGGTAACAGTAACTTCGATACTAGTTATGACAAGTTACTGTAACTTCGATACTAATTATGACAGGTAACGGTAACATCGTTACTAATTATGACAAGTAACTGTAATTTCGATACAAATTATGGCAGGTAACTGTAACTTCGTTACTAATTATGGCAGGTAACTGTAATTTCGATACAAATTATGGCAGCTAACAGTAACTTCGATAATAATTATGACAGGTAACTGTAACTTCGTTACTAATTATGACAAGAAACTGTAATTCCATTACAAATTATGGCAGGTAACTGTAACTTCGATACTAATTATGACAGGTAACAGTAACTTCGATACTAATTATGACAGAAAACAGTAACTTCGAAAATTATTATGACAGGTAACAGTACCTTCGATACTAATTATGGCAGGTAACTGTAACTTCGATACTAATTATGACAGTTAACTGTAACTTCGTTACTAATTATGACAAGTTACTGTAATTTCGATACGAATTATGGCAGGTAACTGTAACTTCGATACTAATTATCACAGGTAACAGCAACTTAGATACTAATTATGCCCTGTAACTGTAACTTCGATACAAATTATGACAGGTAACAGTAACTTCGTTACCAATTATGACAAGTAACTGTAACTTCGATACTTATTATGACAGGTAACTGTAACTTCGATACAAATGATGACAGGTAACTGTAACATCGATATTAATTATGACAAGTAACTGTAACTTCGTTATTAATTATGACAAGTAACTGTAATTTCGATACAAATAATGGCAGGTAACTGTAACTAGGATACTAATTATGACAGGTAACTGTAACTTCGATACTAATTATGACAAGGAACTGTTATTTCGATACAAATTATGGCAGGTAACTGTAACTTCGTTACTAATTATGACAAGTAACTGTAATTTCGATACAGATTATGTCAGGTAACAGTAACTTCGATAGTAATTATGACAAGTAACAGTAACTTGGATACTAATTATGACAGGTAACTGTAACTTCGTTACTAATTATGACAAGTAACTGTAATTTCGATACAAATAATGGCAGGTAACTGTAACTACGATACTAATTATGACAGGTAACTGTAACTTCGATACTAATTATGACAAGGAACTGTTATTTCGATACAAATTATGGCAGGTAACTGTAACTTCGTTACTAATTATGACAAGTAACTTTAATTTCGGTACAAATTATGGCAGGCAACTGTAACTTCGATACAAATTATGACAAGGAACTGTAATTTCGATACAAATAATGGCAGGTAACTGTAACTTCGTTACTAATTATGACAGGTAACTGTAACTTCGCTACTAATTATGACAAGTATCTGTAATTTCGATACAAATTATGGCAGGTAACTGTAACTTCGATACTAATTATGACAGGTAACAGTAACTTCGATACTAATTATGACAAGTAACTGTAACTTAGATACTAATTATGACAGGTAACAGTAACTTCGATACTAATTATGACAAGTAACTCTAACTTCATTGCAAATTATGACAAGTAACTGTAATTTCGATACAAATTATGGCAGGTTACTGTAACTTCGGTACTAATTATGGCAGGTAACTGTAATTTCGATACAAATAATGGCAGGTAACAGTAACCTCGATACTAATTATGACAGGTAACTGTAACTCCGATACTAATTATGACAAGTAACTCTAACTTCGTTACTAATTATGACAAGTAACTGTAATTTTGATAAAAAATTATGGCAGGTAATTGTAACTTCGATACTAATTATGACAGGTAACAGTAACTTCGATACTAATTATGACAGGTAACTGTAACTTCGTTACTAATTATGACAAGTAACTGTAATTTCGATACTAATTTTGGCTGGTAACTGTAACGTCGTTACTAATTATGACAAGTAACTGTAATTTCGATACAAATTATGGCAGGTAACTGTAACTTCGATACTAATGATGACAGAAAACCGTAACTTCGATACTAATTATGGCAGGTAACAGTAACTTCGATACTAATTATGGCAGGTAACTGTAACTTCGATACTAATTATGACAGTTAACTGTAACTTCGTTACTAATTATGACAAGTAACTGTAATTTCGATACAAATTATGGCAGGTAACAGTAACTTAGATACTAATTACGACAGGTAACAGTAACTTCGATACTAATTATGACAAGTTACTATAACTTCGATACTAATTATGACAGGTAACTGTAACTTCGTTACTAATTCTCACAAGTAACTGTAATTTCGATACAAATTATGGCACGTAACTGTAATTTCGATACTTATTATGGCAGGTAACAGTAACTTCGATACAAATTATGACAAGTTACAGTAACTTCGATACTAATTATGACAAGTAACTGTAACTTCGAAACTAATTATGACAGGTAAAGGTAACATCGTTACTAATTATGACAAGTAACTGTAATTTCGATACAAATTATGGATGGTAACTGTAACTTCGATACTAATTATGACAGGTAACAGTAACTTCGATACTAATTATGACAGGTAACTGTAACTTCGATACTAATTATGACAGGTGACTGTAACTTCAATACTAATTTTGACAAGTTACTGTATTTTCGATACTAATTATGACAAGTTACTGTAACTTCGATACGAATTATGACAGGTAACAGTAACTTCGATACTAATTATGGCAGGTAACTGTAACTTCGATAATAATTATGACAGGTAACTGTAACTTCGATACTAATTATGACAGGTAAAAGTAACTTCGTTAATAATTATGAAAGGTAACAGTAACGTCGATACTAATTATGGAAGGTAACTGTAAATTCGATACTAATTATGACAGGTAACAGTAACTTCGATACTAATTATGACAGGTAACTGTTACTTCGATACTAATTATGACAGGTAACTGTAACTTCGATACTAATTTTGACAAGTTAATGTAACTTCTATACTAATTATGACAAGTTACTGTAACTTCGATACTAATTTTGACAAGTAACTGTCACTTCGATACAAATTATGGCAGGTAACTGTAACATCGATACTAATTATGACAGGTATCAGTAACTTCGATACTAATTATGGCAGGTAACAGTAACTTCGATACTTATTATGACAAGTTACTGTAACTTCGATACAAATTTGGACAAGTAACTGTAATTTCGATACAAATTATGGCAGGTAACTGTAACATCGATACTAATTATGACAGGTAACTGTAACTTCGATACTAATTATGACAGGTAACAGTAACTTCGATACTAATTATGACAGGTAACTGTAACTTCGATACTAATTATGTCAAGTAACTCTAACTTCATTACAAATTATGACAAGTAACTGTAATTTCCATACAAATTATGGCAGGTAACTGTAACATCGATACTAATTATGACAAGTAACTGTAATTTCGATACAAATTATGGCAGGTAACAGTAACTTCGATATTAATTATGACAGGTAACAGTAACTTCGATACTAATTATGACATGTTACTGTAACTTCGATACTAATGATGACAGGTAACTGTAACTTCAATACTAATTTTGACAAGTTACTGTATTTTCGATACTAATTATGACAAGTTACTGTAACTTCGATACTAATTATGACAGGTAACAGTAACTTCGATACTAATTATGACAGGTAACAGTAACTTCGATACTAATTATGGCAGGTAACTGTAACTTCGATAATAATTATGACAGGTAACTGTAACGTCGATACTAATTATGACAGGTAAAAGTAACTTCGTTAATAATTATGACAGGTAACAGTAACATCGATACTAATTATGGAAGGTAACTGTAAATTCGATACAAATTATGACAGGTAACAGTAACTTCGATACTAATTTTGACAAGTTACTGTAACTTCGATAATAATTATGACAGGTAACAGTAACATCGATACTAATTATGACAGGTAACAGTAACTTCGATACTAATTATGACAAGTTACTGTAACTTCGATACTAATTATGACAGGTAACTGTATCTTCGATACTAATTATGACAGGTAACTGTAACTTCGATACTAATTTTGACAAGTTACTGTAACTTCGATACTAATTATGACAAGTAACTGTAACTTCGAAACTAATTATGAGAGGTAACGGTAACATCGTTACTAATTATGACAAGTAACTGTAATTTCGATACAAATTATGGCTGGTAACTGTAACTTCGATACTAATTATGACAGGTAAAAGTAACTTCGATACTAATTATGACAAGTTACTGTAGCTTCGATACTAATTATGACAGGTAACGGTAACATCGTTACTAATTATGAAAAGTTACTGTAATTTCGATACAAATTTTGGCTGGTAACTGTAACATCGATACTAATTATGGCAGGTAACAGTATTTTCGATACAGATTATGTCAGGTAACACTAACTTCGATAGTAATTATGACAAGTAACAGTAACTTGGATACTAATTATGACAGGTAACTGTAACTTCGTTACTAATTATGACAAGTAACTTTAATTTCGGTACAAATTATGGCAGGTAACTGTAACTTCGATACAAATTATGACAAGGAACTGTAATTTCGATACAAATAATGGCAGGTAACTGTAACTTCGTTACTAATTATGACAGGTAACTGTAACTTCGATACTAATTATGACAAGTTACTGTAGCTTCGATACTAATTATGACAGGTAACGGTAACATCGTTACTAATTATGAAAAGTTACTGTAATTTCGATACAAATTTTGGCTGGTAACTGTAACATCGATACTAATTATGGCAGGTAACAGTATTTTCGATACTAATTATGACAAGTTACTGTAACTTCGATATTAATTTTGACAAGTTACTGTAACTACGATACTAATTATGACAGGTAACAGTAACTTCGATAATAATTATGACAAGTTACTGTAACTTCGTTACCAATTATGACAAGTTACTGTAACTTCGATACTAATTATGACAGGTAACTGTATCTTCGATACTAATTATGAAAGGTAACTGTAACTTCGATACTAATTTTGACAAGTTACTGTAACTTCGATACTAATTATGACAAGTAACTGTAACTTCGAAACTAATTATGAGAGGTAACGGTAACATCGTTACTAATTATGACAAGTAACTGTAATTTCGATACAAATTATGGATGGTAACTGTAACTTCGATACTAATTATGACAGGTAAAAGTAACTTCGATACTAATTATGACAAGTTACTGTAGCTTCGATACTAATTATGACAGGTAACGGTAACATCGTTACTAATTATGAAAAGTTACTGTAATTTCGATACAAATTTTGGCTGGTAACTGTAACATCGATACTAATTATGGCAGGTAACAGTATTTTCGATACTAATTATGACAAGTTACTGTAACTTCGATATTAATTTTGACAAGTTACTGTAACTTCGATACTAATTATGACAGGTAACAGTAACTTCGATAATAATTATGACAAGTTACTGTAACTTCGATACTAATTTTGACAAGTAACTGTAACTTCGATACAAATTATGGCAGGTAACTGTAACATCGATACTAATTATGACAGGTATCAGTAACTTCGATACTAATTATGACAGGTAACAGTAACTTCGATACTTATTATGACAAGTTACTGTAACTTCGATACTAATTTTGACAAGTAACTGTAATTTCGATACAAATTATGGCAGGTAACTGTAACATCGATACTAATTATGACCTGCAACTGTAACTTCGATACAAATTATGACAGGTAACAGTAACTTCGTTACCAATTATGACAAGTAACTGTAACTTCGATACTAATTATGACAGGTAACTGTAACTTCGATACAAATTATGACAGGTAACTGTAACTTCGATATTAATTATGACAAGTAACTGTAATTTCGATTCAGATTATGTCAGGTAACAGTAACTTCGATAGTAATTATGACAAGTAACAGTAACTTGGATACTAATTATGACAGGTAACTGTAACTTCGTTACTAATTATGACAAGTAACTGTAATTTCGATACAAATAATGGCAGGTAACTGTAACTACGATACTAATTATGACAGGTAACTGTAACTTCGATACTAATTATGACAAGGAACTGTTATTTCGATACAAATTATGGCAGGTAACTGTAACTTCGTTACTAATTATGACAAGTAACTTTAATTTCGGTACAAATTATGGCAGGTAACTGTAACTTCGATACAAATTATGACAAGGAACTGTAATTTCGATACAAATAATGGCAGGTAACTGTAACTTCGTTACTAATTATGACAGGTAACTGTATCTTCGCTACTAATTATGACAAGTATCTGTAATTTCGATACAAATTATGGCAGGTTACTGTAACTTCGATACTAATTATGACAGGTTACAGTAACATCGATACTAATTATGACAAGTAACTGTAACTTAGATACTAATTATGACAGGTAACAGTAACTTCGATACTAATTATGACAAGTAACTCTAACTTCATTGCAAATTATGACAAGTAACTGTAATTTCGTTACAAATTATGGCAGGTTACTGTATCTTCGGTACTAATTATGGCAGGTAACTGTAATTTCGATACAAATAATGGCAGGTAACAGTAACCTCGATACTAATTATGACAGGTAACTGTAACTCCGATACTAATTATGACAAGTAACTCTAACTTCGTTACTAATTATGACAAGTAACTGTAATTTTGATAAAAAAATTATGGCAGGTAATTGTAACTTCGATACTAATTATGACAGGTAACAGTAACTTCGATACTAATTATGACAGGTAACTGTAACTTCGTTACTAATTATGACAAGTAACTGTAATTTCGATACTAATTTTGGCTGGTAACTGTAACGTCGTTACTAATTATGACAAGTAACTGTAATTTCGATACAAATTATGGCAGGTAACTGTAACTTCGATACTAATGATGACAGAAAACCGTAACTTCGATACTAATTATGGCAGGTAACAGTAACTTCGATACTAATTATGGCAGGTAACTGTAACTTCGATACTAATTATGACAGTTAACTGTAACTTCGTTACTAATTATGACAAGTAACTGTAATTTCGATACAAATTATGGCAGGTAACAGTAACTTCGATACTAATTATGACAGGTAACAGTAACTTCGATACTAATTATGACAAGTTACTATAACTTCGATACTAATTATGACAGGTAAATGTAACTTCGAAACTAATTATTACAGGTAACGGTAACATCGTTACTAATTATGACAAGTAACTGTAATTTCGATACAAATTATGGATGGTAACTGTTACTTCGATACTAATTATGACAGGTAACAGTAACTACGATACTAATTATGACAAGTTACTGTAGCTTCGATACTAATTATGACAGGTAACGGTAACATCGTTACTAATTATGACAAGTTACTGTAATTTCGATACAAATTATGGCTGGTAACTGTAACATCGATACTAATTATGGCAGGTAACTGTAACTTCGATACTAATTGTGACAAGTTACAGTAACTTCGATACTATTTATGACAAGTAACTGTAACTTAGAAACTAATTATGACAGGTAACGGTAACATCGTTACTAATTATGACAAGTAACTGTAATTTCGATACAAATTATGGCTGGTAACTGTAACTTCGATACTAATTATGACAGGTAACAGTAACTTCGATACTAGTTATGACAAGTTACTGTAACTTCGATACTAATTATGACAGGTAACGGTAACATCGTTACTAATTATGACAAGTAACTGTAATTTCGATACAAATTATGGCAGGTAACTGTAACTTCGTTACTAATTATGGCAGGTAACTGTAATTTCGATACAAATTATGGCAGCTAACAGTAACTTCGATAATAATTATGACAGGTAACTGTAACTTCGTTACTAATTATGACAAGAAACTGTAATTCCATTACAAATTATGGCAGGTAACTGTAACTTCGATACTAATTATGACAGGTAACAGTAACTTCGATACTAATTATGACAGAAAACAGTAACTTCGAAAATTATTATGACAGGTAACAGTACCTTCGATACTAATTATGGCAGGTAACTGTAACTTCGATACTAATTATGACAGTTAACTGTAACTTCGTTACTAATTATGACAAGTTACTGTAATTTCGATACGAATTATGGCAGGTAACTGTAACTTCGATACTAATTATGACAGGTAACAGCAACTTAGATACTAATTATGCCCTGTAACTGTAACTTCGATACAAATTATGACAGGTAACAGTAACTTCGTTACCAATTATGACAAGTAACTGTAACTTCGATACTTATTATGACAGGTAACTGTAACTTCGATACAAATGATGACAGGTAACTGTAACTTCGATATTAATTATGACAAGTAACTGTAACTTCGTTATTAATTATGACAAGTAACTGTAATTTCGATACAAATAATGGCAGGTAACTGTAACTAGGATACTAATTATGACAGGTAACTGTAACTTCGATGCTAATTATGACAAGGAACTGTTATTTCGATACAAATTATGGCAGGTAACTGTAACTTCGTTACTAATTATGACAAGTAACTGTAATTTCGATACAGATTATGTCAGGTAACAGTAACTTCGATAGTAATTATGACAAGTAACAGTAACTTGGATACTAATTATGACAGGTAACTGTAACTTCGTTACTAATTATGACAAGTAACTGTAATTTCGATACAAATAATGGCAGGTAACTGTAACTACGATACTAATTATGACAGGTAACTGTAACTTCGATACTAATTATGACAAGGAACTGTTATTTCGATACAAATTATGGCAGGTAACTGTAACTTCGTTACTAATTATGACAAGTAACTTTAATTTCGGTACAAATTATGGCAGGCAACTGTAACTTCGATACAAATTATGACAAGGAACTGTAATTTCGATACAAATAATGGCAGGTAACTGTAACTTCGTTACTAATTATGACAGGTAACTGTAACTTCGCTACTAATTATGACAAGTATCTGTAATTTCGATACAAATTATGGCAGGTAACTGTAACTTCGATACTAATTATGACAGGTAACAGTAACTTCGATACTAATTATGACAAGTAACTGTAACTTAGATACTAATTATGACAGGTAACAGTAACTTCGATACTAATTATGACAAGTAACTCTAACTTCATTGCAAATTATGACAAGTAACTGTAATTTCGATACAAATTATGGCAGGTTACTGTAACTTCGGTACTAATTATGGCAGGTAACTGTAATTTCGATACAAATAATGGCAGGTAACAGTAACCTCGATACTAATTATGACAGGTAACTGTAACTCCGATACTAATTTTGACAAGTAACTCTAACTTCGTTACTAATTATGACAAGTAACTGTAATTTTGTTAAAAAATTATGGCAGGTAATTGTAACTTCGATACTAATTATGACAGGTAACAGTAACTTCGATACTAATTATGACAGGTAACTGTAACTTCGTTACTAATTATGACAAGTAACTGTAATTTCGATACTAATTTTGGCTGGTAACTGTAACGTCGTTACTAATTATGACAAGTAACTGTAATTTCGATACAAATTATGGCAGGTAACTGTAACTTCGATACTAATGATGACAGAAAACCGTAACTTCGATACTAATTATGGCAGGTAACAGTAACTTCGATACTAATTATGGCAGGTAACTGTAACATCGATACTAATTATGACAGTTAACTGTAACTTCGTTACTAATTATGACAAGTAACTGTAATTTCGATACAAATTATGGCAGGTAACAGTAACTTAGATACTAATTATGACAGGTAACAGTAACTTCGATACTAATTATGACAAGTTACTATAACTTCGATACTAATTATGACAGGTAACTGTAACTTCGTTACTAATTCTCACAAGTAACTGTAATTTCGATACAAATTATGGCACGTAACTGTAATTTCGATACTTATTATGGCAGGTAACAGTAACTTCGATACAAATTATGACAAGTTACAGTAACTTCGATACTAATTATGACAAGTAACTGTAACTTCGAAACTAATTATGACAGGTAAAGGTAACATCGTTACTAATTATGACAAGTAACTGTAATTTCGATACAAATTATGGATGGTAACTGTAACTTCGATACTAATTATGACAGGTAACAGTAACTTCGATACTAATTATGACAGGTAACTGTAACTTCGATACTAATTATGACAGGTGACTGTAACTTCAATACTAATTTTGACAAGTTACTGTATTTTCGATACTAATTATGACAAGTTACTGTAACTTCGATACTAATTATGACAGGTAACAGTAACTTCGATACTAATTATGGCAGGTAACTGTAACTTCGATAATAATTATGACAGGTAACTGTAACTTCGATACTAATTATGACAGGTAAAAGTAACTTCGTTAATAATTATGACAGGTAACAGTAACATCGATACTAATTATGGAAGGTAACTGTAAATTCGATACTAATTATGACAGGTAACAGTAACTTCGATACTAATTATGACAGGTAACTGTTACTTCGATACTAATTATGACAGGTAACTGTAACTTCGATACTAATTTTGACAAGTTAATGTAACTTCTATACTAATTATGACAAGTTACTGTGACTTCGATACTAATTTTGACAAGTAACTGTCACTTCGATACAAATTATGGCAGGTAACTGTAACATCGATACTAATTATGACAGGTATCAGTAACTTCGATACTAATTATGGCAGGTAACAGTAACTTCGATACTTATTATGACAAGTTACTGTAACTTCGATACAAATTTGGACAAGTAACTGTAATTTCGATACAAATTATGGCAGGTAACTGTAACATCGATACTAATTATGACAGGTAACTGTAACTTCGATACTAATTATGACAGGTAACAGTAACTTCGATACTAATTATGACAGGTAACTGTAACTTCGATACTAATTATGTCAAGTAACTCTAACTTCATTACAAATTATGACAAGTAACTGTAATTTCCATACAAATTATGGCAGGTAACTGTAACATCGATACTAATTATGACAAGTAACTGTAATTTCGATACAAATTATGGCAGGTAACAGTAACATCGATATTAATTATGACAGGTAACAGTAACTTCGATACTAATTATGACATGTTACTGTAACTTCGATACTAATGATGACAGGTAACTGTAACTTCAATACTAATTTTGACAAGTTACTGTATTTTCGATACTAATTATGACAAGTTACTGTAACTTCGATACTAATTATGACAGGTAACAGTAACTTCGATACTAATTATGACAGGTAACAGTAACTTCGATACTAATTATGGCAGGTAACTGTAACTTCGATAATAATTATGACAGGTAACTGTAACTTCGATACTAATTATGACAGGTAAAAGTAACTTCGTTAATAATTATGACAGGTAACAGTAACATCGATACTAATTATGGAAGGTAACTGTAAATTCGATACTAATTATGACAGGTAACAGTAACTTCGATACTAATTTTGACAAGTTACTGTAACTTCGATAATAATTATGACAGGTAACTGTAACTTCGATACTAATTATGACAGGTAACAGTAACTTCGATACTAATTATGACAAGTTACTGTAACTTCGATACTAATTATGACAGGTAACTGTATCTTCGATACTAATTATGACAGGTAACTGTAACTTCGATACTAATTTTGACAAGTTACTGTAACTTCGATACTAATTATGACAAGTAACTGTAACTTCGAAACTAATTATGAGAGGTAACGGTAACATCGTTACTAATTATGACAAGTAACTGTAATTTCGATACAAATTATGGATGGTAACTGTAACTTCGATACTAATTATGACAGGTAACAGTAACTTCGATACTAATTATGACAAGTTACTGTAGCTTCGATACTAATTATGACAGGTAACGGTAACATCGTTACTAATTATGAAAAGTTACTGTAATTTCGATACAAATTTTGGCTGGTAACTGTAACATCGATACTAATTATGGCAGGTAACAGTATTTTCGATACTAATTATGACAAGTTACTGTAACTTCGATATTAATTTTGACAAGTTACTGTAACTACGATACTAATTATGACAGGTAACAGTAACTTCGATAATAATTATGACAAGTTACTGTAACTTCGTTACCAATTATGACAAGTTACTGTAACTTCGATACTAATTATGACAGGTAACTGTATCTTCGATACTAATTATGACAGGTAACTGTAACTTCGATACTAATTTTGACAAGTTACTGTAACTTCGATACTAATTATGACAAGTAACTGTAACATCGAAACTAATTATGAGAGGTAACGGTAACATCGTTACTAATTATGACAAGTAACTGTAATTTCGATACAAATTATGGATGGTAACTGTAACTTCGATACTAATTATGACAGGTAAAAGTAACTTCGATACTAATTATGACATGTTACTGTAGCTTCGATACTAATTATGACAGGTAACGGTAACATCGTTACTAATTATGAAAAGTTACTGTAATTTCGATACAAATTTTGGCTGGTAACTGTAACATCGATACTAATTATGGCAGGTAACAGTATTTTCGATACAGATTATGTCAGGTAACAGTAACTTCGATAGTAATTATGACAAGTAACAGTAACTTGGATACTAATTATGACAGGTAACTGTAACTTCGTTACTAATTATGACAAGTAACTTTAATTTCGGTACAAATTATGGCAGGTAACTGTAACTTCGATACAAATTATGACAAGGAACTGTAATTTCGATACAAATAATGGCAGGTAACTGTAACTTCGTTACTAATTATGACAGGTAACTGTAACTTCGCTACTAATTATGACAAGTATCTGTAATTTCGATACAAATTATGGCAGGTTACTGTAACTTCGATACTAATTATGACAGGTTACAGTAACTTCGATACTAATTATGACAAGTAACTGTAACTTAGATACTAATTATGACAGGTAACAGTAACTTCGATACTAATTATGACAAGTAACTCTAACTTCATTGCAAATTATGACAAGTAACTGTAATTTCGATACAAATTATGGCAGGTTACTGTACCTTCGGTACTAATTATGGCAGGTAACTGTAATTTCGATACAAATAATGGCAGGTAACAGTAACCTCGATACTAATTATGACAGGTAACTGTAACTCCGATACTAATTATGACAAGTAACTCTAACTTCGTTACTAATTATGACAAGTAACTGTAATTTTGATAAAAAAATTATGGCAGGTAATTGTAACTTCGATACTAATTATGACAGGTAACAGTAACTTCGATACTAATTATGACAGGTAACTGTAACTTCGTTACTAATTATGACAAGTAACTGTAATTTCGATACTAATTTTGGCTGGTAACTGTAACGTCGTTACTAATTATGACAAGTAACTGTAATTTCGATACAAATTATGGCAGGTAACTGTAACTTCGACACTAATGATGACAGAAAACCGTAACTTCGATACTAATTATGGCAGGTAACAGTAACTTCGATACTAATTATGGCAGGTAACTGTAACTTCGATACTAATTATGACAGTTAACTGTAACTTAGTTACTAATTATGACAAGTAACTGTAATTTCGATACAAATTATGGCAGGTAACAGTAACTTCGATACTAATTATGACAGGTAACAGTAACTTCGATACTAATTATGACAAGTTACTATAACTTCGATACTAATTATGACAGGTAAATGTAACTTCGAAACTAATTATTACAGGTAACGGTAACATCGTTACTAATTATGACAAGTAACTGTAATTTCGATACAAATTATGGATGGTAACTGTTACTTCGATACTAATTATGACAGGTAACAGTAACTACGATACTAATTATGAAAAGTTACTGTAGCTTCGATACTAATTATGACAGGTAACGGTAACATCGTTACTAATTATGACAAGTTACTGTAATTTCGATACAAATTATGGCTGGTAACTGTAACATCGATACTAATTATGGCAGGTAACTGTAACTTCGATACTAATTGTGACAAGTTACAGTAACTTCGATACTATTTATGACAAGTAACTGTAACTTCGAAACTAATTATGACAGGTAACGGTAACATCGTTACTAATTATGACAAGTAACTGTAATTTCGATACAAATTATGGCTGGTAACTGTAACTTCGATACTAATTATGACAGGTAACAGTAACTTCGATACTAGTTATGACAAGTTACTGTAACTTCGATACTAATTATGACAGGTAACGGTAACATCGTTACTAATTATGACAAGTAACTGTAATTTCGATACAAATTATGGCAGGTAACTGTAACTTCGTTACTAATTATGGCAGGTAACTGTAATTTCGATACAAATTATGGCAGCTAACAGTAACTTCGATAATAATTATGACAGGTAACTGTAACTTCGTTACTAATTATGACAAGAAACTGTAATTCCATTACAAATTATGGCAGGTAACTGTAACTTCGATACTAATTATGACAGGTAACAGTAACTTCGATACTAATTATGACAGAAAACAGTAACTTCGAAAATTATTATGACAGGTAACAGTACCTTCGATACTAATTATGGCAGGTAACTGTAACTTCGATACTAATTATGACAGTTAACTGTAACTTCGTTACTAATTATGACAAGTTACTGTAATTTCGATACGAATTATGGCAGGTAACTGTAACTTCGATACTAATTATGACAGGTAACAGCAACTTAGATACTAATTATGCCCTGTAACTGTAACTTCGATACAAATTATGACAGGTAACAGTAACTTCGTTACCAATTATGACAAGCAACTGTAACTTCGATACTTATTATGACAGGTAACTGTAACTTCGATACAAATGATGACAGGTAACTGTAACTTCGATATTAATTATGACAAGTAACTGTAACTTCGTTATTAATTATGACAAGTAACTGTAATTTCGATACAAATAATGGCAGGTAACTGTAACTAGGATACTAATTATGACAGGTAACTGTAACTTCGATACTAATTATGACAAGGAACTGTTATTTCGATACAAATTATGGCAGGTAACTGTAACTTCGTTACTAATTATGACAAGTAACTGTAATTTCGATACAGATTATGTCAGGTAACAGTAACTTCGATAGTAATTATGACAAGTAACAGTAACTTGGATACTAATTATGACAGGTAACTGTAACTTCGTTACTAATTATGACAAGTAACTGTAATTTCGATACAAATAATGGCAGGTAACTGTAACTACGATACTAATTATGACAGGTAACTGTTACTTCGATACTAATTATGGCAGGTAACAGTATTTTCGATACTAATTATGACAAGTTACTGTAACTTCGATATTAATTTTGACAAGTTACTGTAACTACGATACTAATTATGACAGGTAACAGTAACTTCGATAATAATTATGACAAGTTACTGTAACTTCGTTACCAATTATGACAAGTTACTGTAACTTCGATACTAATTATGACAGGTAACTGTATCTTCGATACTAATTATGACAGGTAACTGTAACTTCGATACTAATTTTGACAAGTTACTGTAACTTCGATACTAATTATGACAAGTAACTGTAACTTCGAAACTAATTATGAGATGTAACGGTAACATCGTTACTAATTATGACAAGTAACTGTAATTTCGATACAAATTATGGATGGTAACTGTAACTTCGATACTAATTATGACAGGTAAAAGTAACTTCGATACTAATTATGACAAGTTACTGTAGCTTCGATACTAATTATGACAGGTAACGGTAACATCGTTACTAATTATGAAAAGTTACTGTAATTTCGATACAAATTTTGGCTGGTAACTGTAACATCGATACTAATTATGGCAGGTAACAGTATTTTCGATACTAATTATGACAAGTTACTGTAACTTCGATATTAATTTTGACAAGTTACTGTAACTTCGATACTAATTATGACAGGTAACAGTAACTTCGATAATAATTATGACAAGTTACTGTAACTTCGATACTAATTTTGACAAGTAACTGTAACTTCGATACAAATTATGGCAGGTAACTGTAACATCGATACTAATTATGACAGGTATCAGTAACTTCGATACTAATTATGACAGGTAACAGTAACTTCGATACTTATTATGACAAGTTACTGTAACTTCGATACTAATTTTGACAAGTAACTGTAATTTCGATACAAATTATGGCAGGTAACTGTAACATCGATACTAATTATGACCTGCAACTGTAACTTCGATACAAATTATGACAGGTAACAGTAACTTCGTTACCAATTATGACAAGTAACTGTAACTTCGATACTAATTATGACAGGTAACTGTAACTTCGATACAAATTATGACAGGTAACTGTAACTTCGATATTAATTATGACAAGTAACTGTAATTTCGATACAGATTATGTCAGGTAACAGTAACTTCGATAGTAATTATGACAAGTAACAGTAACTTGGATACTAATTATGACAGGTAACTGTAACTTCGTTACTAATTATGACAAGTAACTGTAATTTCGATACAAATAATGGCAGGTAACTGTAACTACGATACTAATTATGACAGGTAACTGTAACTTCGATACTAATTATGACAAGGAACTGTTATTTCGATACAAATTATGGCAGGTAACTGTAACTTCGTTACTAATTATGACAAGTAACTTTAATTTCGGTACAAATTATGGCAGGTAACTGTAACTTCGATACAAATTATGACAAGGAACTGTAATTTCGATACAAATAATGGCAGGTAACTGTAACTTCGTTACTAATTATGACAGGTAACTGTAACTTCGCTACTAATTATGACAAGTATCTGTAATTTCGATACAAATTATGGCAGGTTACTGTAACTTCGATACTAATTATGACAGGTTACAGTAACTTCGATACTAATTATGACAAGTAACTGTAACTTAGATACTAATTATGACAGGTAACAGTAACTTCGATACTAATTATGACAAGTAACTCTAACTTCATTGCAAATTATGACAAGTAACTGTAATTTCGATACAAATTATGGCAGGTTACTGTAACTTCGGTACTAATTATGGCAGGTAACTGTAATTTCGATACAAATAATGGCAGGTAACAGTAACCTCGATACTAATTATGACAGGTAACTGTAACTCCGATACTAATTATGACAAGTAACTCTAACTTCGTTACTAATTATGACAAGTAACTGTAATTTTGATAAAAAATTATGGCAGGTAATTGTAACTTCGATACCAATTATGACAGGTAACAGTAACTTCGATACTAATTATGACAGGTAACTGTAACTTCGTTACTAATTATGACAAGTAACTGTAATTTCGATACTAATTTTGGCTGGTAACTGTAACGTCGTTACTAATTATGACAAGTAACTGTAATTTCGATACAAATTATGGCAGGTAACTGTAACTTCGATACTAATGATGACAGAAAACCGTAACTTCGATACTAATTATGGCAGGTAACAGTAACTTCGATACTAATTATGGCAGGTAACTGTAACTTCGATACTAATTATGACAGTTAACTGTAACTTCGTTACTAATTATGACAAGTAACTGTAATTTCGATACAAATTATGGCAGGTAACAGTAACTTCGATACTAATTATGACAGGTAACAGTAACTTCGATACTAATTATGACAAGTTACTATAACTTCGATACTAATTATGACAGGTAAATGTAACTTCGAAACTAATTATTACAGGTAACGGTAACATCGTTACTAATTATGACAAGTAACTGTAATTTCGATACAAATTATGGATGGTAACTGTTACTTCGATACTAATTATGACAGGTAACAGTAACTACGATACTAATTATGACAAGTTACTGTAGCTTCGATACTAATTATGACAGGTAACGGTAACATCGTTACTAATTATGACAAGTTACTGTAATTTCGATACAAATTATGGCTGGTAACTGTAACATCGATACTAATTATGGCAGGTAACTGTAACTTCGATATTAATTGTGACAAGTTACAGTAACTTCGATACTATTTATGACAAGTAACTGTAACTTCGAAACTAATTATGACAGGTAACGGTAACATCGTTACTAATTATGACAAGTAACTGTAATTTCGATACAAATTATTGCTGGTAACTGTAACTTCGATACTAATTATGACAGGTAACAGTAACTTCGATACTAGTTATGACAAGTTACTGTAACTTCGATACTAATTATGACAGGTAACGGTAACATCGTTACTAATTATGACAAGTAACTGTAATTTCGATACAAATTATGGCAGGTAACTGTAACTTCGTTACTAATTATGGCAGGTAACTGTAATTTCGATACAAATTATGGCAGCTAACAGTAACTTCGATAATAATTATGACAGGTAACTGTAACTTCGTTACTAATTATGACAAGAAACTGTAATTCCATTACAAATTATGGCAGGTAACTGTAACTTCGATACTAATTATGACAGGTAACAGTAACTTCGATACTAATTATGACAGAAAACAGTAACTTCGAAAATTATTATGACAGGTAACAGTACCTTCGATACTAATTATGGCAGGTAACTGTAACTTCGATACTAATTATGACAGTTAACTGTAACTTCGTTACTAATTATGACAAGTTACTGTAATTTCGATACGAATTATGGCAGGTAACTGTAACTTCGATACTAATTATGACAGGTAACAGCAACTTAGATACTAATTATGCCCTGTAACTGTAACTTCGATACAAATTATGACAGGTAACAGTAACTTCGTTACCAATTATGACAAGCAACTGTAACTTCGATACTTATTATGACAGGTAACTGTAACTTCGATACAAATGATGACAGGTAACTGTAACTTCGATATTAATTATGACAAGTAACTGTAACTTCGTTATTAATTATGACAAGTAACTGTAATTTCGATACAAATAATGGCAGGTAACTGTAACTAGGATACTAATTATGACAGGTAACTGTAACTTCGATACTAATTATGACAAGGAACTGTTATTTCGATACAAATTATGGCAGGTAACTGTAACTTCGTTACTAATTATGACAAGTAACTGTAATTTCGATACAGATTATGTCAGGTAACAGTAACTTCGATAGTAATTATGACAAGTAACAGTAACTTGGATACTAATTATGACAGGTAACTGTAACTTCGTTACTAATTATGACAAGTAACTGTAATTTCGATACAAATAATGGCAGGTAACTGTAACTACGATACTAATTATGACAGGTAACTGTAACTTCGCTACTAATTATGACAAGTATCTGTAATTTCGATACAAATTATGGCAGGTAACTGTAACTTCGATACTAATTATGACAGGTAACAGTAACTTCGATACTAATTATGACAAGTAACTGTAACTTAGATACTAATTATGACAGGTAACAGTAACTTCGATACTAATTATGACAAGTAACTCTAACTTCATTGCAAATTATGACAAGTAACTGTAATTTCGATACAATATATGGCAGGTTACTGTAACTTCGGTACTAATTATGGCAGGTAACTGTAATTTCGATACAAATAATGGCAGGTAACAGTAACCTCGATACTAATTATGACAGGTAACTGTAACTCCGATACTAATTATGACAAGTAACTCTAACTTCGTTACTAATTATGACAAGTAACTGTAATTTTGATAAAAAATTATGGCAGGTAATTGTAACTTCGATACTAATTATGACAGGTAACAGTAACTTCGATACTAATTACGACAGGTAACTGTAACTTCGTTACTAATTATGACAAGTAACTGTAATTTCGATACTAATTTTGGCTGGTAACTGTAACGTCGTTACTAATTATGACAAGTAACTGTAATTTCGATACAAATTATGGCAGGTAACTGTAACTTCGATACTAATGATGACAGAAAACCGTAACTTCGATACTAATTATGGCAGGTAACAGTAACTTCGATACTAATTATGGCAGGTAACTGTAACTTCGATACTAATTATGACAGTTAACTGTAACTTCGTTACTAATTATGACAAGTAACTGTAATTTCGATACAAATTATGGCAGGTAACAGTAACTTAGATACTAATTATGACAGGTAACAGTAACTTCGATACTAATTATGACAAGTTACTATAACTTCGATACTAATTATGACAGGTAACTGTAACTTCGTTACTAATTCTCACAGGTAACTGTAATTTCGATACAAATTATGGCACGTAACTGTAATTTCGATACTTATTATGGCAGGTAACAGTAACTTCGATACAAATTATGACAAGTTACAGTAACTTCGATACTAATTATGACAAGTAACTGTAACTTCGAAACTAATTATGACAGGTAAAGGTAACATCGTTACTAATTATGACAAGTAACTGTAATTTCGATACAAATTATGGATGGTAACTGTAACTTCGATACTAATTATGACAGGTTGACAGGTAACAGTAACTTCGATACTAATTATGACAGGTAACTGTAACTTCGATACTAATTATGACAGGTGACTGTAACTTCAATACTAATTTTGACAAGTTACTGTATTTTCGATACTAATTATGACAAGTTACTGTAACTTCGATACTAATTATGACAGGTAACAGTAACTTCGATACTAATTATGGCAGGTAACTGTAACATCGATAATAATTATGACAGGTAACTGTAACTTCGATACTAATTATGACAGGTAAAAGTAACTTCGTTAATAATTATGACAGGTAACAGTAACATCGATACTAATTATGGAAGGTAACTGTAAATTCGATACTAATTATGAGAGGTAACAGTAACTTCGATACTAATTATGACAGGTAACTGTTACTTCGATACTAATTATGACAGGTAACTGTAACTTCGATACTAATTTTGACAAGTTAATGTAACTTCTATACTAATTATGACAAGTTACTGTAACTTCGATACTAATTTTGACAAGTAACTGTCACTTCGATACAAATTATGGCAGGTAACTGTAACATCGATACTAATTATGACAGGTATCAGTAACTTCGATACTAATTATGGCAGGTAACAGTAACTTCGATACTTATTATGACAAGTTACTGTAACTTCGATACAAATTTGGACAAGTAACTGTAATTTCGATACAAATTATGGCAGGTAACTGTAACATCGATACTAATTATGACAGGTAACTGTAACTTCGATACTAATTATGACAGGTAACAGTAACTTCGATACTAATTATGACAGGTAACTGTAACTTCGATACTAATTATGTCAAGTAACTCTAACTTCATTACAAATTATGACAAGTAACTGTAATTTCCATACAAATTATGGCAGGTAACTGTAACATCGATACTAATTATGACAAGTAACTGTAATTTCGATACAAATTATGGCAGGTAACAGTAACTTCGATATTAATTATGACAGGTAACAGTAACTTCGATACTAATTATGACATGTTACTGTAACTTCGATACTAACGATGACAGGTAACTGTAACTTCAATACTAATTTTGACAAGTTACTGTATTTTCGATACTAATTATGACAAGTTACTGTAACTTCGATACTAATTATGACAGGTAACAGTAACTTCGATACTAATTATGACAGGTAACAGTAACTTCGATACTAATTATGGCAGGTAACTGTAACTTCGATAATAATTATGACAGGTAACTGTAACTTCGATACTAATTATGACAGGTAAAAGTAACTTCGTTAATAATTATGAGAGGTAACAGTAACATCGATACTAATTATGGAAGGTAACTGTAAATTCGATACTAATTATGACAGGTAACAGTAACTTCGATACTAATTTTGACAAGTTACTGTAACTTCGATAATAATTATGACAGGTAACTGTAACTTCGATACTAATTATGACAGGTAACAGTAACTTCGATACTAATTATGACAAGTTACTGTAACTTCGATACTAATTATGACAGGTAACTGTATCTTCGATACTAATTATGACAGGTAACTGTAACTTCGATACTAATTTTGACAAGTTACTGTAACTTCGATACTAATTATGACAAGTAACTGTAACTTCGAAACTAATTATGAGAGGTAACGGTAACATCGTTACTAATTATGACAAGTAACTGTAATTTCGATACAAATTATGGATGGTATCTGTAACTTCGATACTAATTATGACAGGTAACAGTAACTTCGATACTAATTATGACAAGTTACTGTAGCTTCGATACTAATTATGACAGGTAACGGTAACATCGTTACTAATTATGAAAAGTTACTGTAATTTCGATACAAATTTTGGCTGGTAACTGTAACATCGATACTAATTATGGCAGGTAACAGTATTTTCGATACTAATTATGACAAGTTACTGTAACTTCGATATTAATTTTGACAAGTTACTGTAACTTCGATACTAATTATGACAGGTAACAGTAACATCGATAATAATTATGACAAGTTACTGTAACTTCGTTACCAATTATGACAAGTTACTGTAACTTCGATACTAATTATGACAGGTAACTGTATCTTCGATACTAATTATGACAGGTAACTGTAACTTCGATACTAATTATGACAAGTAACTGTAACTTCGAAACTAATTATGAGAGGTAACGGTAACATCGTTACTAATTATGACAAGTAACTGTAATTTCGACACAAATTATGGATGGTAACTGTAACTTCGATACAAATTATGACAGGTAAAAGTAACTTCGATACTAATTATGACAAGTTACTGTAGCTTCGATACTAATTATGACAGGTAACGGTAACAACGTTACTAATTATGAAAAGTTACTGTAATTTCGATACAAATTTTGGCTGGTAACTGTAACATCGATACTAATTATGGCAGGTAACAGTATTTTCGATACTAATTATGACAAGTTACTGTAACTTCGATATTAATTTTGACAAGTTACTGTAACTTCGATACTAATTATGACAGGTAACAGTAACTTCGATAATAATTATGACAAGTTACTGTAACTTCGATACTAATTTTGACAAGTTACTGTAACTTCGATACTAATTATGACAAGTTACTGTAACTTCGATACTAATTATGACAGGTAACTGTAACTTCGATACTAATTATGAGAGGTAACTGTAACTTCGATAATAATTTTGACAAGTTACTGTAACTTCGATACTAATTATGACAAGTTACTGTAACTTCGATACTAATTTTGACAGGTAACATTAACTTCGATAATAATTTTGACAAGTTACTGTAACTTCGATACTAATTATGACAGGTAACAGTAACTTCGATACTAATTATAACAGGTAACAGTAACTTCGCTACTAATTATGACAAGTAACTGTAATTTCCATACAAACAATGACAGGTAACTGTAAATTCGATACTAATTATGACAAGGAACTGTTATTTCGATACAAATTATGACAGGTAACTGTAACTTCGTTACTAATTATGACAAGTATCTGTAATTTCGGTACCAATTATGGCAGGTAACTGTAACTTCGATACAAATTATGGCAGGTAACTGTAACTTCGATACATTTTATGACAGGTAACAGTAACTTCGCTACTAATTATGACAAGTAACTGTAATTTCGATACAAACTATGACAGGTAACTGTAACTTCGTTACTAAGTATGACAAGTAACTGTAATTTCGATACAAATTATGGCAGGTAACAGTAACTTCGATACTAATTATGACAGGTAACTGCAACTTCGACACTAATTATGACAGGTTACTGTAACTTCGTTACTAATTATGACATGAAACTGTAATTTCGATACAAAATCTGGCAGGTAACTGTAATTTCGATACAAATTATGGCAGGTAACTGTAACTTCGGTACTAATTATGACAAGTAACAGTAACTTCGATACTAATTATGACAAGTAACTGTAACTTCGAAACAAATTATGACAGTTTACTGTAACATCGTTACTAATAATGACAAGTAACTGTAATTTCGATACAAATTATGGCAGGTAACTGTAACTTCGATATTAATTATGACAGGTTACAGTAACCTCGATACTTATTATGACAAGTAAGTGTAACTTCGAAACTAATTATGACGGGTAACTGTAACTTCGATACTAATTATGACTAGTAACTCTAAGTTCGTTACTAATTAGGACAAGTAACTTTAATTTCGATACAAATTATGACAGGTAACTGTAACTTCGTTACTAATTATGACAAGTATCTGTAATTTCGGTACCAATTATGGCAGGTAACTGTAACTTCGATACAAATTATGGCAGGTAACTGTAACTTCGATACATTTTATGACAGGTAACAGTAACTTCGCTACTAATTATGACAAGTAACTGTAATTTCGATACAAACTATGACAGGTAACTGTAACTTCGATACTAATTATGACAAGTAACTATAACTTCGATACTAATTATGACAGGTAACTGTAACTTCTTTACTAATTATGACAAGTAACTGTAACTTCGAAATTAATTATGACAGGTAACTCTAACATCGTTACTAATTATGACAAGTAAGTTTAATTTCGATACAAATTATGGCAGGTAACGGTAACTTCGATACTAATTATGACAGGTAACAGTAACTTCGATACTTATTATGACAGGTAACAGTAACTTCGTTACCAATTATGACAAGTAACTGTAACTTCTATACTAATTATGACAGGTAACTGTAACTTCGATACAAATTATGACAGGTAACTGTAACTTCGATATAAATTATGACAAGTAACTGTAATTTCGATACAGATTATGTCAGGTAACAGTAACTTCGATAGTAATTATGACAAGTAACAGTAACTTCGATACTAATTATGACAGGTAACTGTAACTTCGATACTAAATATGACAGGTAACTGTAACTTCGATACAAATTAGGACAGGTAACTGTAACTTCGATATTAATTATGACAAGTAACTGTAATTTCGATACAAATTATGGCAGGTAACTGTAACTTCGATACTAATCATGACAGTTTACATTAACTTCGGTACTAATTATGACAAGTAACACTTACTTCGATACTAATTATGACAAGTAACTATAACTTCGAAACTAATTATGACAGGTAACTGTAACATCGTTACTAATTAAGACAAGTATCTGTAATTTCGGTACAAATTATGGCAGGTAACTGTAACTTCGATACAAATTATGCCAGGTAACTGTAACTTCGTTATTAATTATGACAAGTAACTGTAATTTCGATACAAATAATGGCAGGTAACTGTAACTACGATACTAATAATGACAGGTAACTGTAACTTCGATACTAATTATGAAAAGGAACTGTTATTTCGATACAAATTATGGCAGGTAACGGTAACTTCGATACTAATTATGACAGGTAACAGTAACTTCGATACTTATTATGACAGGTAACAGTAACTTCGTTACCAATTATGACAAGTAACTGTAACTTCGATACTAATTATGACAGGTAACTGTAACTTCGATACAAATTATGACAGGTAACTGTAACTTCGATATAAATTATGACAAGTAACTGTAATTTCGATACAGATTATGTCAGGTAACAGTAACTTCGATAGTAATTATGACAAGTAACAGTAACTTCGAGACTAATTATGACAAGTAACTGTAACTTCGTTACTAATTATGGCAGGTAACTGTAATTTCGATACAAATTATGGCAGGTAACAGTAACCTCGATACTAATTATGACAGGTAACTGTAACTCCGATACTAATTATGACAAGTAACTCTAACTTCTTTACTAATTATGACAATTAACTGTAATTTTGATTAAAAAAATTATGGCAGGTAATTGTAACTTCGATACTAATTAGGACAGGTAACAGTAACTTCGATACTAATTATGACAGGTAACTGTAACTTCGTTACTAATTATGACAAGTAACTGTAATTTCGATACAAATTTTGGCTGGTAACTGTAACGTCGTTACTAATTATGACAAGTAACTGTAATTTCAATACAAATTATGGCAGGTAACTGTAACTTTGATACTAATGATGACAGAAAACCGTAACTTCGATACTAATTATGGCAGGTAACAGTAACTCGATACTAATTATGGCAGGTAACTGTAACTTCGATACTAATTATGACAGTTAACTGTAACTTCGTTACTAATTATGACAAGTAACTGTAATTTCGATACAAATTATGGCAGGTAACAGTAACTTCGATACTAATTATGACAAGTAACAGTAACTTCGATACTAATTATGACAAGTTACTGTAACTTCGATACTAATTATGACAGGTAACTGTAAATTCGTTACTAATTATGACAAGTAACTGTAATTTCGATACTAATTATGGCAAGTAACTGTAATTTCGATACAAAATATGGCAGGTAACAGTAACTTCGATACTAATTATGACAAGTTACAGTAACTTCGATACTAATTATGACAAGTAACTGTAACTTCGAAACTAATTATGACAGGTAACGGTAACATCGTTACTAATTATGACAAGTAACTGTAATTTCGATACAAATTATGGCTGGTAACTGTAACTTCGATACAAATTATGACAGGTTACAGTAACTTCGATACTAATTATGACAAGTTACTGAAACTTCGATATTAATTTTGACAAGTTACTGTAACTTCGATACTAATTATGACAGGTAACAGTAACTTCGATAATAATTATGACAAGTTACTGTAACTTCGATACTAATTTTGACAAGATACTGTAACTTCGATACTAATTATGACAAGTTACTGTAACTTCGATACTAATTATGACAGGTAACTGTAACTTCGATACTAATTATGAGAGGTAAATGTAACTTCGATAATAATTTTGACAAGTTACTGTAACTTCGATACTAATTATGACAAGTTACTGTAACTTCGATACTAATTTTGACAGGTAACAGTAACTTCGATAATAATTTTGACAAGTTACTGTAACTTCGATACTAATTATGACAGGTAACAGTAACTTCGATACTAATTATGACAGGTAACAGTAACTTCGCTACTAATTATGACAATTAACTGTAATTTCGATACAAATTATGGCAGGTAACAGTAACTTCGATACTAATTATGACAGGTAACTGCAACTTCGACACTAATTATGACAGGTTACTGTAACTTCGTTACTAATTATGACATGAAACTGTAATTTCGATACAAAATATGGCAGGTAACTGTAATTTCGATACAAATTATGGCAGGTAACTGTAACTTCGGTACTAATTATGACAAGTAACAGTAACTTCGATACTAATTATGACAAGTAACTGTAACTTCGAAACAAATTATGACAGTTTACTGTAACATCGTTACTAATAATGACAAGTAACTGTAATTTCGATACAAATTATGGCAGGTAACTGTAACTTCGATATTAAGTATGACAGGTTACAGTAACCTCGATACTTATTATGACAAGTAAGTGTAACTTCGAAACTAATTATGACGGGTAACTGTAACTTCGATACTAATTATGACTAGTAACTCTAAGTTCGTTACTAATTAGGACAAGTAACTTTAATTTTGATAAATAATTATGGCAGGTAAATGTAACTTCGATACTAATTATGACAGGTAACTATAACTTCGATACTAATTATGACAGGTAACTGTAACTTCTTTACTAATTATGACAAGTAACTGTAACTTCGAAATTAATTATGACAGGTAACTGTAACATCGTTACTAATTATGACAAGTAACTTTAATTTCGATACAAATTATGGCAGGTAACGGTAACTTCGATACTAATTATGACAGGTAACAGTAACTTCGATACTTATTATGACAGGTAACAGTAACTTCGTTACCAATTATGACAAGTAACTGTAACTTCTATACTAATTATGACAGGTAACTGTAACTTCGATACAAATTATGACAGGTAACTGTTACTTCGATATAAATTATGACAAGTAACTGTAATTTCGATACAGATTATGTCAGGTAACAGTAACTTCGATAGTAATTATGACAAGTAACAGTAACTTCGATACTAATTATGACAGGTAACTGTAACTTCGATACTAAATATGACAGGTAACTGTAACTTCGATACAAATTATGACAGGTAACTGTAACTTCGATATTAATTATGACAAGTAACTGTAATTTCGATACAAATTATGGCAGGTAACTGTAACTTCGATACTAATCATGACAGTTTACATTAACTTCGGTACTAATTATGACAAGTAACAGTTACTTCGACACTAATTATGACAAGTAACTATAACTTCGAAACTAATTATGACAGGTAACTGTAACATCGTTACTAATTAAGACAAGTATCTGTCTCCCATAAGTCCAACCCCTCGTCCACGTCGTGGGAGACGGGCAACGGCACAAAGTAGGGGATTGCCTGTAGGGGCGAAGTACAGTGGGGACTTCGTGTGCCCCGGGACCGTTACGGTAGCTGTGAAGGTCCTACAGGAACCCTGAAAAGTGACGGCTAACGGGGCTCTGGTGAAGCTACGATAGGCCCAGCAAGCCAGTAGTGGATAAAACCAAATGCTTTCAAAAATGGAACGAGCCTCGGACAGGATGGATTTAATAGACGACGACACGGCTGTACACACGGACTAAGATTTGGAACTTTAAACCTAAGAACGCTGACGGGGAAGGTGGAGGAGATAGTGGATATGATGGAAAGAAGGAAGTTGGATTTATTGGGATTGGCAGAAACAAAGTGGAAAGGGGAAGGAAGGAGAGTACTGAGAAAAGGCTATAGACTGTACTGGAGTGGGAACGAAGAGGGAAAGAGGAATGGAGTGGGAGTAGTAGTACGAGATGGTTTAAAAGAAGAAGTGAGGAGAATAAGTGATAGGATGATGAAAGTGAAAGTAGCACTGAGGGGAGAGACCGTAGAAATAGTGCAAGTATATGCTCCACAAGTAGGCTGCGCTTCTGAAGAGAAGGAGGAGTTTGAAGAGGAATTGCAGAAGCAGCTGGTAGGAAGAAATATGATTGTTATGGGGGACCTCAATGCCCATGTAGGAAGAGAAAGACAAGGTTATGAGAGTGTTCTAGGACCAGAGGGTTGGGGTGGAAGAAATGAGGAAGGAAAGAGACTGTTGGACTTCTGCCAGAGGAACAGCCTGCTAGTTGGGAACTCCTGGTTTAAGAAAAGAGAGAGCCACACAATCACATGGTACAGTGATGACTTGACCAGGAAGTCGGTGGTCGACTATATACTGTATGAGAAAGAACTAAATAAGAACATCACGGACATCAAGGTTATACCATCGGAGAACCTGGATAGCGACCATCGATTACTGGTAATGAACCTGAGAGGGAGTAAGGAGAAGAAAGGGACTGAGAACCAGGAAAGACGTATAAGGATATGGAAACTGAAAGAAGGGGATAGAAGGGTCGAGTACCTCAAAATGGTAAAGGAAGGAATTCCAACAGATGAAGAAAGAGGGGTGGAAGAGGAATGGGCTAGATTTAAGAAGACACTAGTGGGTGCAGCAGAAGCAGTATGTGGGAGGACAAGTAGTAAGAAGAGGTGGAAGGAAACACCATGGTGGAATGAGAAGACAAAAGATATAGTAAGGGAAAAGAATAGAGCCTTTAGGAGGTGGTATCAAAATAGGACGGTAGAGACAAGGGAAGAGTACCAGGAAAGAAAGAAGGAGGCGAAGAGAGTGGTGGCTGAGGAGAGAAGGAAGTGGATGGAAGAGTGGACAAAGATGATGGAGGAGGATAGTGAAGGTACAAAAAAGGTCCTGTATGGGATGGTAAAAAATAAGAGGCGGAAGGATCCTACGGATTATGTTAGAATGGTGAACAAAAGGGGACAAGAGATAGAAAATAGGGAAGAACTGAAGAAAATGTGGAAAGAATATTTTGAAGAACTTCTGAACCCAATTGGAAAAGATGGTGAGGAGGAAGAAATCGGGGAAGAGGAAGATGAACTGCAAACAGAAAAGGACTTAACATGGAAAGAAGTGGAAGATGCAGTGAACAAGATGAAAGGAGGGAAGGCACCGGGTGTGGATGAGTTGAGTGTGGAGATGGTGAGAGCAGTAGGAGAGGTGGGGATACAGTGGCTGTACCGAGTGATGAGGACAGCATGGAAGGAAAGGAAGACCCCAGAGGACTGGAAAAAAGGAATCATTGTCCCGATCTTCAAGAAAGGTAGTAGAACAGATTGCAGAAACTATCGGGGAATAACACTGATGAGTCATTGTGCAAAGATCTTCGAGAAAGTTTTGGAAAAGAGAATTAGGACAAGGATAGAAGGAGGGATGAGGGAAGAACAACATGGCTTCAGAGCAGGAAGGTCCACAGTGGATTTGATTTTTGCTGTAAGGCAGTTACAAGAACAGCACTATGAGTATGGAACAGATCTACTGATGGCCTTCCTGGACATTGAGAAAGCATATGACAGTGTATGCAGAAACAAAGTATGGAAGTCCCTGGAGGATAGAGGAGTAGAGAAATGGACTATAAAGAGGATAAAGGAGATGTACAAGGGAAGCGTTAGCTGTGTGAAAGTGGGAGGAGAGAGATCTGACTGGTTGGAACAAAGAAACGGCCTGAAACAAGGAAGTGCACTGTCACCGTTACTTTTCATTGTGGTGATGGATGACATAATGACCCGAGTGGCACAAGTAATTGGGGACGGAAAGATGAAAGCAATGGTGTTTGCAGATGATTTGATGATTTGGGGAAACAAGGAGGAGGAGGTACAGGAACAGTTGGACGTGTGGGAAGGAATAATACAAGGATATGGGATGAAATTTAGCATAAATAAGAGTGAGATGGTGATCACAACAAGGAAGAAGGAAAGAACCACAACGGGAATAACAATTGGTGGGGAACAGCTGAAGAAAGTGGAGAGTTTTAAGTATCTGGGAAGCCTGATACAAGATAATGGAAGAAACGATAGAGAAATAAATGAGCGGGGGAGGCAGGCAGAAGCATTTCGGAGGAGTGTGAGAAGCATGTTATGGAGCAAGGATGTCCCTCAGAACAGCAAAAAGATCATATATCGGACGTACTATGTCCCTATCCTGACGTATGCCTCGGAGACCTGGGTTATGAAAGGAAGGGAGAAGAGCAAAATACAAGCCAGTGAGATGAGGTTCTTGAGAAGCAGTATTGGAGCTACAAAGATGGACAGAATAAGAAATGAGAGGACCAGAGAATTAATGAAGGAGGAACCATTACAGGATGGTATAGAGAAATCTAGACTTAGATGGTATGGACATGTAAAACGAATGGAGGAGAAGAGGATACCCAGGAGAGTACATGAGACGAAGTGGGAAGGAAAGAGACCGAGGGGAAGACCGAGAGACAGGTGGCTGAAGGGGGTGGAAGAAAGCGTGAAGAAGAGAGGAGAAGACTGGACAAGGGTGGAGGCTGAGAGATGGTGGGAAGACAGAAGACGTTGGAGAGGCTTGTGTTCCAAACAGACCCGGCCAGTGGCTGGAAACTGTGCAAGATGATGATGATGATGATGATCTGTAATTTCGGTACAAATTATGGCAGGTAACTGTAACTTTGATACAAATTATGCCAGGTAACTGTACCTTCGTTATTAATTATGACAAGTAACTGTAATTTCGATACAAATAATGGCAGGTAACTGTAACTAAGATACTAATAATGACAGGTAACTGTAACTTCGATACTAATTATGACAAGGAACTGTTATTTCGATACAAATTATGGCAGGTAACGGTAACTTCGATACTAATTATGACAGGTAACAGTAACTTCGATACTTATTATGACAGGTAACAGTAACTTCGTTACCAATTATGACAAGTAACTGTAACTTCGATACTAATTATGACAGGTAACTGTAACTTCGATACAAATTATGACAGGTAACTGTAACTTCGATATAAATTATGACAAGTAACTGTAATTTCGATACAGATTATGTCAGGTAACAGTAACTTCGATAGTAATTATGACAAGTAACAGTAACTTCGATACTAATTATGACAAGTAACTGTAACTTCGTTACTAATTATGGCAGGTAACTGTAATTTCGATACAAATTATGGCAGGTAACAGTAACCTCGATACTAATTATGACAGGTAACTGTAACTCCGATACTAATTATGACAAGTAACTCTAACTTCTTTACTAATTATGACAATTAACTGTAATTTTGATTTAAAAAATTATGGCAGGTAATTGTAACTTCGATACTAATTAGGACAGGTAACAGTAACTTCGATACTAATTATGACAGGTAACTGTAACTTGGTTACTAATTATGAAAAGTAACAGTAATTTCGATACTAATTTTGGCTGGTAACTGTAACGTCGTTACTAATTATGACAAGTAACTGTAATTTCAATACAAATTATGGCAGGTAACTGTAACTTTGATACTAATGATGACAGAAAACCTTAACTTCGATACTAATTATGGCAGGTAACAGTAACTCGATACTAATTATGGCAGGTAACTGTAACTTCGATACTAATTATGACAGTTAACTGTAACTTCGTTACTAATTATGACAAGTAACTGTAATTTCGATACAAATTATGGCAGGTAACAGTAACTTCGATACTAATTATGACAAGTTACAGTAACTTCGATACTAATTATGACAAGTAACTGTAACTTCGAAACTAATTATGACAGGTAACGGTAACATCGTTACTAATTATGACAAGTAACTGTAATTTCGATACAAATTATGGCTGGTAACTGTAACTTCGAAACAAATTATGACAGGTAACGGTAACTTCGATACTAATTATGACAAGTTACTGAAACTTCGATATTAATTTTGACAAGTTACTGTAACTTCGATACTAATTATGACAGGTAACAGTAACTTCGATAATAATTATGACAAGTTACTGTAACTTCGATACTAATTTTGACAAGTTACTGTAACTTCGATACTAATTATGACAAGTTACTGTAACTTCGATACTAATTATGACAGGTAACTGTAACTTCGATACTAATTATGAGAGGTAAATGTAACTTCGATAATAATTTTGACAAGTTACTGTAACTTCGATACTAATTATGACAAGTTACTGTAACTTCGATACTAATTTTGACAGGTAACAGTAACTTCGATAATAATTTTGACAAGTTACTGTAACTTCGATACTAATTATGACAGGTAACAGTAACTTCGATACTAATTATGACAGGTAACAGTAACTTCGCTACTAATTATGACAAGTAACTGTAATTTCGATACAAACTATGACAGGTAACTGTAACTTCGATACTAATTATGACAAGGAACTGTTATTTCGATACAAATTATGACAGGTAACTGTAACTTCGTTACTAATTATGACAAGTATCTGTAATTTCGGTACCAATTATGGCAGGTAACTGTAACTTCGATACAAATTATGGCAGGTAACTGTAACTTCGATACATTTTATGACAGGTAACAGTAACTTCGCTACTAATTATGACAAGTAACTGTAATTTCGATACAAACTATGACAGGTAACTGTAACTTCGTTACTAAGTATGACAAGTAACTGTATTTTCGATACAAATTATGGCAGGTAACAGTAACTTCGATACTAATTATGACGGGTAACTGCAACTTCGACACTAATTATGACAGGTTACTGTAACTTCGTTACTAATTATGGCATGAAACTGTAATTTCGATACAAAATATGGCAGGTAAATGTAATTTCGATATAAATTATGGCAGGTAACTGTAACTTCGGTACTAATTATGACAAGTAACAGTAACTTCGATACTAATTATGACTGTTAACTGTAACTTCTTTACTAATTATGACAAGTAACTGTAACTTCGAAATTAATTATGACAGGTAACTGTAACATCGTTACTAATTATGACAAGTAACTTTAATTTCGATACAAATTATGGCAGGTAACGGTAACTTCGATACTAATTATGACAGGTAACAGTTACTTCGATACTTATTATGACAGGTAACAGTAACTTCGTTACCAATTATGACAAGTAACTGTAACTTCTATACTAATTATGACAGGTAACTGTAACTTCGATACAAATTATGACAGGTAACTGTAACTTCGATATAAATTATGACAAGTAACTGTAATTTCGATACAGATTATGTCAGGTAACAGTAACTTCGATAGTAATTATGACAAGTAACAGTAACTTCGATACTAATTATGACAGGTAACTGTAACTTCGATACGAAATATGACAGGTAACTGTAACTTCGATAAAAATTATGACAGGTAACTGTAACTTCGATATTAATTATGACAAGTAACTGTAATTTCGATACAAATTATGGCAGGTAACTGTAACTTCGATACTAATCATGACAGTTTACATTAACTTCGGTACTAATTATGACAAGTAACAGTTACTTCGATACTAATTATGACAAGTAACTATAGCTTCGAAACTAATTATGACAGGTAACTGTAACATCGTTACTAATTAAGACAAGTATCTGTAATTTCGGTACAAATTATGGCAGGTAACTGTAACTTCGATACAAATTATGCCAGGTAACTGTAACTTCGTTACTAATTATGACAAGTAACTGTAATTTCGATACAAATAATGGCAGGTAACTGTAACTACGATACTAATAATGACAGGTAACTGTAACTTCGATACTAATTATGACAAGGAACTGTTATTTCGATACAAATTATGGCAGGTAACGGTAACTTCGATACTAATTATGACAGGTAACAGTAACTTCGATACTTATTATGACAGGTAACAGTAACTTCGTTACCAATTATGACAAGTAACTGTAACTTCGATACTAATTATGACAGGTAACTGTAACTTCGATACAAATTATGACAGGTAACTGTAACTTCGATATAAATTATGACAAGTAACTGTAATTTCGATACAGATTATGTCAGGTAACAGTAACTTCGATAGTAATTATGACAAGTAACAGTAACCTCGATACTAATTATGACAAGTAACTGTAACTTCGTTACTAATTATGGCAGGTAACTGTAATTTCGATAGAAGTTATGGCAGGTAACAGTAACCTCGATACTAATTATGACAGGTAACTGTAACTCCGATACTAATTATGACAAGTAACTCTAACTTCTTTACTAATTATGACAATTAACTGTAATTTTGATTAAAAAAATTATGGCAGGTAATTGTAACTTCGATACTAATTAGGACAGGTAACAGTAACTTCGATACTAATTATGACAGGTAACTGTAACTTCGTTACTAATTATGACAAGTAACTGTAATTTCGATACTAATTTTGGCTGGTAACTGTAACGTCGTTACTAATTATGACAAGTAACTGTAATTTCAATACAAATTATGGCAGGTAACTGTAACTTTGATACTAATGACGACAGAAAACCGTAACTTCGATACTAATTATGGCAGGTAACAGTAACTCGATACTAATTATGGCAGGTAACTGTAACTTCGATACTAATTATGACAGTTAACTGTAACTTCGTTACTAATTATGACAAGTAACTGTAATTTCGATACAAATTATGGCAGGTAACAGTAACTTCGATACTAATTATGACAAGTAACAGTAACTTCGATACTAATTATGACAAGTTACTGTAACTTCGATACTAATTATGACAGGTAACTGTAACTTCGTTACTAATTATGACAAGTAACTGTAATTTCGATACTAATTATGGCAAGTAACTGTAATTTCGATACAAAATATGGCAGGTAACAGTAACTTCGATACTAATTATGACAAGTTACAGTAACTTCGATACTAATTATGACAAGTAACTGTAACTTCGAAACTAATTATGACAGGTAACGGTAACATCGTTACTAATTATGACAAGTAACTGTAATTTCGATACAAATTATGGCTGGTAACTGTAACTTCGATACAAATTATGACAGGTAACAGTAACTTCGATACTAATTATGACAAGTTACTGTAACTTCGATACTTAATATGACAGGTAACGGTAACATCGTTACTAATTATGACAAGTAACTGTAATTTCGATACAAATTATGGCAGGTAACTGTAACATCGATACTAATTATGGCAGGTAACAGTATTTTCGATACTAATTATGACAAGTTACTGTAACTTCGATATTAATTTTGACAAGTTACTGTAACTTCGATACTAATTATGACGGGTAACAGTAACTTCGATACTAATTATGACAAGTTACTGTAACTTCGATACTAATTATGACAGGTAACTGTAATTTCGATACTAATTATGACAGGTAACTGTAACTTCGATACTAATTTTGACAAGTTACTGTAACTTCGATAATAATTATGACAGGTAACTGTAACTTCTATACTAATTATGACAGGTAACAGTTACTTCGATACTAATTATGACAAGTTACTGTAACTTCGATACTAATTATGACAGGTAACTGTATCTTCGATACTAATTATGACAGGTAACTGTAACTTCGATACTAATTTTGACAAGTTACTGGACCTTCGATACTAATTATGACAAGTTACTGTAACTTCGATACTAATTTTGACAGGTAACAGTAACTTCGATACTAATTTTGACAAGTTACTGTAACTTCGATACATATTATGACAGGTAACGGTAACATCGTTACTAATTATGACAAGTAACTCTAACTTCATTACAAATTATGACAAGTAACTGTAATTTCGATACAAATTATGGCAGGTTACTGTAACATCGGTACTAATTATGACAGGTAACAGTAACTTCGATACTAATTTTGACAAGTAACTGTAATTTCGATACAAATTATGGCTGGTAACTGTAACTTCGTTACTAATTATGACAAGTAACTGTAATTTCGATACAAATTATGGCACGTAACTGTAATTTCGATACTAATTATGGCAGGTAACAGTAACATCGATACTAATTATGACAAGTAACTGTAACATCGTTACTAATTATGACAAGTAACTGTAATTTCGATAGAAATTATGGTTGGTAACTGTAACATCGATACTAATTATGACAAGTTACTGTAACTTCAATACTAATTTTGACAAGTTACTGTAACTTCGATACTAATTATGACAAGTAACAGTAATTTCGATACTAATTATGACAGGTAACAGTAACTTCGATACTAATTATGACAGGTAACTGTAACTTCGATACTAATTATGACAGGTAACTGTAACTTCGATAATAATTATGACAGGTAACTGTAACTTCGATACTCATTATGACAGGTAAAAGTAACTTCGTTACTAATTATGACAGGTAACAGTAACTTCGATACTAATTATGGAAGGTAACTGTAAATTCGATACTAATTATGACAGGTAAGAGTAACTTCGATACTAATTATG
This sequence comes from Meconema thalassinum, assembly GCA_946902985.2. Lineage (NCBI taxonomy): Eukaryota > Metazoa > Arthropoda > Insecta > Orthoptera > Tettigoniidae > Meconema > Meconema thalassinum. Next base: position 1,173,456,644 of record OX336388.2, on the reverse strand, counting down.
ACAGGTAACTGTTACTTCGATACTAATTATGACAGGTAACTGTAACTTCGATACTAATTTTGACAAGTTACTGTAACTTCGATACTAATTATGACAAGTTACTGTAACTTCGATACTAATTTTGACAAGTAACTGTAACTTCGATACAAATTATGGCAGGTAACTGTAACATCGATACTAATTATGACAAGTTACAGTAACTTCGATACTATTTATGACAAGTGACTGTAACTTCGAAACTAATTATGACAGGTAACGGCAACATCGTTACTAATTATGGCAAGTTACTGTAATTTCGATAAAAGTTATAGCTGGTAACTGTAACTTCGATACCAATTATGACAGGTAACAGTAACTTCGATACTAATTATGACAGGTTACTGTAACTTCGATACTAATTATGACAGGTAACGGTAACATCGTTACTAATTATGACAAGTAACTGTAATTTCGATACAAATTATGGCAGGTAACTGTAACTTCGTTACTAATTATGCCAGGTAACTGTAATTTCGATACAAATTATGGCTGATAACAGTAACTTCGATGATAATTATGACAGGTAACAGTAAGTTCGTTACTAATTATGACAAGAAACTGTAATTTCATTACAAATTATGGCAGGTAACTGTAACTTCGATACTAATTATGACAGGTAACTTCGATACTAATTATGACAGAAAACAGTAACTTCGAAACTTATTATGACAGGTAACAGTAACTTCGATACTAATTATGGCAGGTAACTGTAACTTCGATACTAATTATGACAGTTAACTGTAACTTCGTTACTAATTATGACAAGTTACTGTAATTTCGATACGAATTATGGCAGGTAACTGTAACTTCGATAATAATTATGACAGGTAACAGTAACTTAGATACTAATTATGACCTGTAACTGTAACTTAAATACTAATTATGACAGGTAACTGTAACTCCGTTACAAATTATGACATGTTACTCTAATTTCGATACAAATTATTGCAGGTAACTGTAACTTCGATACTATTTATGACAGGTCACAGTTACTTCGATACTAATTATGACAAGTAACTGTAACTTCGAAATTAATTATGACAGGTAACTGTTACATCGTTACTAATTATGACAAGTAACTGTAATTTCGATACAAATTATGGCAGGTAACTGTAACTTCGATACTTATTATGACAGGTTACAGCAACCTCGATACTAATTATGACAAGTAAGTGTAACATCGACACTAATTATGACGGGTAATTATAACTTCGATACTAATTATGACAGGTAACTGTAACTTCGATATTAATTATGACAAGTAACTGTAATTTCGATACAAATTATGGCGGGTAACTGTAACTTCGATACTAATTATGACAGGTTACATTAACTTCGATACTAATTATGACCAGTAACAGTTACTTCGATACTAATTATGACAAGTAACTATAACATCGAAACTAATTATGACAGGTAACTGTAACATCGTTACCAATTATGACAAGTATCTGTAATTTCGGTACAAATTATGGCAGGTAACTGTAACTTCGATACAAATTATGACAGGTAACTGTAACTTCGTTACTTATTATGACAAGTAACTGTTATTTCGATACAAATATTGGCAGGTAACTGTAACTTCGATACTAATTATGACTGGTAACTGTAACTTCGATACTAATTATGACAAGGAACTGTTATTTCGATAAAAATTATGGCAGGTAACTGTAACTTCGTTACTAATTATGAGAAGTAACTGTAATTTCGGTACAAATTGTGGCAGGTAACTGTAACTTCGATACAAATTATGACAAGGAACTGTAAATTCGATACAAATAATGGCAGGTAACTGTAACTTCGATACTAATTATGACAGGTAACAGTAACTTCGATACTAATTATGACAGGTAACTGTAACTTTGCTACTAATAATGACAAGTAACTGTAATTTCGATAGAAACTATGACAGGTAACTGTAACTTCGACACTAATTAAGACAAGTATCTGTAATTTCGGTACAAATTATGACAGGTAACTGTAACTTCGATACTAATTATGACAAGGAACTGTTATTTCGATACAAATTATGACAGGTAACTGTAACTTCGTTATTAATTATGACAAGTATCTGTAATTTCGGAAGCCTCCGTGGCTTAGGCGGCAGCACGCCGGACTCTCACCGCTGGGTCCGTGGTTCAAATCCCGGTCACTCCATGTGAGATCTGTGCTGGACAAAACGGAGGCAGACAGGTTTTTCTCCGGGTACTCCGGTTTTCCCTGTCAAAATTTCATTCCAGCAACACTCTCCACTATCATTTCATTTCATCTGTCATTCATTTAATCATTGCCCCAGAGGAGTGCGTCAGGCCTCGGCAGCCGGCACAGTTCATATCCTCGCCGCTAGATGGGGGCTTCATTCAATCCATTCCTGACCCGGTCGGAGACTGGAAGCTGGCTGTGGATTTTCATTTCATCTGTAATTTCGGTACCAATTATGGCAGGTAACTGTAACTTCGATACAAATTATGACAGGTAACTGTAACTTCGTTACTAATTATGACAAGTAACTGTAATTTCGATACAAATAATGGCAGGTAACTGTAACTTCGATACTAATTATGACAGGTACCAGTAACATCGATACTAATTATGACAGGTAACAGTAACTTCGCTACTAATTATGACAAGTAAATGTAATTTCGATACAAACTATGACAGGTAACTGTAACTTCGATACTAATTATGACAAGGAACTGTTATTTCGATACAAATTATGACAGTTAACTGTAACTTCGTTACTAATTATGACAAGTATCTCTAATTTCGGTACCAATTATGGCAGGTAACTGTATCTTCAATACAAATTATGGCAGGTAACTGTAACTTCGATACAAATTACGACAGGTAACAGTAACTTAGCTACTAATTATGACAAGTAATTGTAATTTCGATACAAACTATGACAGGTAACTGTAACTTCGTTACTAATTATGACAAGTAACTGTAATTTCGATACAAATTATGGCTGGTAACATTAACTTCGATACTAATTATGACAGGTAACTGTAACTTCGATACTAATTATGACAAGGAACTGTTATTTCGATAAAAATTATGACAGGTAACAGTAACTACGTTATTAATTATGATAAGTATCTGTAATTTCGGTACCAATTATGGCAGGTTACAGTAACTTCGATACTAATTATGACAGGTAACTGTAACTTCTATACTAATTATGACAGGTAACTGTACCTTCGTTACTAATTATGACAAGTAACTGTACTTTCGATACAAATGATGGCAGGTAACTGCAACTTCGATACTAATTATGACAGGTAACAGTAACTTCGATACTAATTATAACATGAAACTGTAACTTCGATACTAATTATGACAGGTAACGGTAACTTCGTTACTAATTATGACAAGTAACTGTAATTTCGATACAAATTATGGCAGGTAACTGTAACTTCGATACTAATTATGACAGGTTACATTAACTTCGATACTAATTATGACAAGTAACAGTTTCTTCGATACTAATTATGACAAGTAACTATAACTTCGAAACTAATTATGACAGGGAACTGTAACATCGTTACTAATTATGACAAGTATCAGTAATTTCAGTACAAATTATGGCGGGTAACTGTAACTTCGATACTAATTATGACGGGTAACAGTAACTTCGATACTAATTATGACAAGTAACTGTAACTTCGATACTAATTATGACAGGTAACTGTAACTTCGATACTAATTATGACAAGTAACTCTAACTTCATTACAAATTATGACAAGTAACTGTAATTTCGATACAAATTATTGCAAGTAACTGAAACATCGTTACTAATTATGGCAGGTAACTGTAATTTCGATACAAATTATGACAGGTAACAGTAACGTCGATACTAATTATGACAGGTAACTGCAACATCGACACTTATTATGACAGGTTACTGTAATTTCGTTACTAATGATGACAAGAAACTGTAATTTAGATACTAATTATGACAAGTAACTGTAATTTCGATACAAATTATGGCAGGTAACTGTAACTTCGATATTAATTATGACAGGTTACAGTAACCTCGATACTAATTATGACAAGTAAGTGTAACTTCGATACTAATTATGACGGGTAACTGTAACTTCGATACTAATTATGACTAGTCACTCTAAGTTCGTTACTAATTAGGACAAGTAACTGTAATTTTGATAAAAAATTATGGCAGGTAACTGTAACTTCGATACTAATTATGACAGGTAACTGTAACTTCGATACTAATTATGACAGGTAACTGTAACTTCGTTACTAATTATTACAAGTAACTGTAACTTCGAAACTAATTATGACAGGTAACTGTAACTTCGATACTAATTATGACAAGTAACTGTAATTCGATACTAATTATGACAAGTAACTATTACTTCAAAACTAATTATGACAGGTAACTGTAACATCGTTACTAATTATGACAAGTATCTGCAATTTCGGTACAAATTATGGCAGGTAACTGTAACTTCGTTACTAATTATGGCAGGTAACTGTAATATCGATACAAATTATGGCAGGTAACAGTAACCTCGATACTAATTATGACAGGTAACTGTAACTCCGATACTAATTATGACAAGTAACTCTAACTTCGTTACTAATTATGACAAGTAACTGTAACTTTGATAAAAAAAATTATGGCAGGTAATTGTAACTTCGATACTAATTATGACAGGTAACAGTAACTTCGATACTAATTATGACAAGTTACTGTAACTTCGATACTAATTATGACAGGTAACGGTAACATCGTTACTAATTATCACAAGTAACTGTAACTTCGATACTAATTATGACAGGTAACTGTAACTTCGTTACTAATTATGACAAGTAACTGTAATTTCGATACTTATTATGGCTGGTAACTGTAACGTCGTTACTAATTATGACAAGTAACTGTAATTTCGATACAAATTATGGCAGGTAACAGTAACTTCGATACTAATGATGACAGAAAACCGTAACTTCGATATTAATTATGACAAGTAACAGTAACCTCGATACTTATTATGGCAGGTTACTGTAACTTCGATACTAATTATGACAGTTAACTGTAACTTCGTTACTAATTATGACAAGTAACTGTAACTTCGATACTAATTATGACAGGTTACATTAACTTCGATTCTAATTATGACCAGTAACAGTTACTTCGATACTAATTATGACAAGTAACTATAACATCGAAATTAATTATGTAACATCGTTACTAATTATGAAAAGTATCTGTAATTTCGGTACAAATTATGGCAGGTAAATGTAACTTCGATACAAATTATGACAGGTAACTGTAACTTCGTTACTTATTATGACAAGTAACTGTTATTTCGATACAAATAATGGCAGGTAACTGTAACTTCGATACTAATTATGACTGGTAACTGTAACTTCGATACTAATTATGACAAGGAAATGTTATTTCGATAAAAATTATGGCAGGTAACTGTAACTTCGTTACTAATTATGAGAAGTTACTGTAATTTCGGTACAAATTATGGCAGGTAACTGTAACTTCGATACAAATTATGACAAGGAACTGTAAATTCGATTCAAATAATGGCAGGTAACTGTAACTTCGATACTAATTATGACAGGTAACAGTAACATCGATACTAATTATGACAGGTAACTGTAACTTCGCTACTAATAATGGCAAGTAACTGTAATTTCGATAGAAACTATGACAGGTAACTGTAACTTCGACACTAATTAAGACATGTATCTGTAATTTCGGTACAAATTATGACAGGTAACTGTAATTTCGATACTAATTATGACAAGGAACTGTTATTTCGATACAAATTATGACAGGTAACTGTAACTTCGTTATTAATTATGACAAGTATCTGTAATTTCGGTACCAATTATGGCAGGTAACTGTAACTTCGATACAAATTATGACAGGTGACTGTAACTTCGTTACTAATTATGACAAGTAACTGTAATTTCGATACAAATAATGGCAGGTAACTGTAACTTCGATACTAATTATGACAGGTAACAGTAACATCGATACTAATTATGACAGGTAACAGTAACTTCGCAAATAATTATGACAAGTAAATGTAATTTCGATACAAACTATGACAGGTAACTGTAACTTCGATACTAATTATGACAAGGAACTGTTATTTCGATACAAATTATGACAGTTAACTGTAACTTCGTTACTAATTATGACAAGTATCTGTAATTTCGGTACCAATTATGGCAGGTAACTGTATCTTCAATACAAATTATGGCAGGTAACTGTACCTTCGATACAAATTACGACAGGTAACAGTAACTTCGCTACTAATTATGACAAGTAATTGTAATTTCGATACAAACTATGACAGGTAACTGTAACTTCGTTACTAATTATGACAAGTAACTGTAATTTCGATACAAATTATGGCTGGTAACATTAACTTCGATACTAATTATGACAGGTAACTGTAACTTCGATACTAATTATGACAAGGAACTGTTATTTCGATAAAAATTATGACAGGTAACGGTAACTTCGTTACTAATTATGGCAAGTGACTGTAATTTCGATACAAATTATGGCACGTTACAGTAACTTCGATACTAATTATGACAGGTAACTGTAACTTCTATACTAATTATGACAGGTAACTGTACCTTCGTTACTAATTATGACAAGTAACTGTACTTTCGATACAAATGATGGCAGGTAACTGTAACTTCGATACTAATTATGACAGGTAACAATAACTTCGATACTAATTATGACAGAAAACAGTAACTTCGATACTAATTCTGACAGGTAACAGTATCATCGATACTAATTATGGCAGGTAACAGTAACTTCGATACTATTGATGACAGTTAACTGTAACTTCGTTACTAATTATGACAATTAACAGTAATTTCTATACAAATTATGGCAGGTTACTGTAACTTAGATACTAATTATGACAGGTAACAGTAACTTCGATACTAATTATAACAAGAAACTGTAACTTCGATACTAATTATGACAGGTAACGGTAACTTCGTTACTAATTATGACAAGTAACTGTAATTTCGATACAAATTATGGCAGGTAACTGTAACTTCGATACTAATTATGACAGGTTACTGTATTTTCGTTTCTAATTATGACAAGAAACTGTAATTGAGACACTAATTATGGCAGGCAACTGTAATTTCGATACAAATTATGGCAGGTATCTGTAACTTCGATACTAATTATGACAGTTAACTGTAACTTCGTTACTAATTATTACAAGTAAATGTAACTTCGAAACTAATTATGGCAGGTAACTGTAACTTCGATACTAATTATGACAAGTAACTGTAATTTCGATACTAATTATGACAAGTAACTATAACTTCAAAACTTATTATGACCGGTAACTGTAACTTCGTTACTAATTATGACAAGTATCTGCAATTTCGGTACAAATTATGGCAGGTAACTGTAACTTCTTTACAAATTATGACAGGTAACTGTAACTTCGTTACTAATTGTGGCAAGTTACTGTAATTTCGATACAAATAATGGCAGGTAACTGTAACTACGATACTAATTATGACAGGTAACTGTATCTTCGATACTAATTATGACAAGGAACTGTTATTTCGATACAAATTATGGCAGGTAACTGAAACTTCGTTACTAATTATGACAAGTAACTGTAATTTCGGTACAAATTATGGCAGGTAACTGTAACTTCGATACAAATTATGACAAGGAACAGTAATTTCGATACAAATAATGGCAGGTAACTGTAACTTCGATACTAATTATGACAGGTAACTGTAACTTCGCTACTAATTATGACAAGTAACTGTAATTTCGATACAAATAATGGCAGGTAACTGTAACTTCGATAATAATTATGACAGGTAACAGTAACTTCGATACTAATTAAGACAAGTAACTGTAACTTAGATACTAATTATGACAGGTAACAGTAACTTCGATACTAATTATGACAAGTAACTCTAACTTCATTGCAAATTATGACAAGTAACTGTAATTTCGATACAAATTATGGCAGGTAACTGTAACTTCGTTACTAATTATGGCAGGTAACTGTAATTTCGATACAAATTATAGCAGGAAACAGTAACCTCGATACTAATTATGACAGGTAACTGTAACTCCGATACTAATTATGAAAAGTAACTCTAACTTCGTTACTAATTATGACAAGTAACTGTAATTTTGATAAAAAAAATTATGGCAGGTAATTGTAACTTCGATACTAATTATGACAGGTAACAGTAACTTCGATACTAATTATGACAAGTTACTGTAACTTCGATACTAATTATGACAGGTAACGGTAACATCGTTACTAATTATCACAAGTAACTGTAACTTCGATACTAATTATGACAGGTAACTGTAACTTCGTTACTAATTATGACAAGTAACTGTAATTTCGATACTTATTATGGCTGGTAACTGTAACGTCGTTACTAATTATGACAAGTAACTGTAATTTCGATACAAATTATGGCAGGTAACTGTAACTTCGATACTAATGATGACAGAAAACCGTAACTTCGATATTAATTATGACAGGTAACAGTAACTTCGATACTAATTATGGCAGGTTACTGTAACTTCGACACTAATTATGACAGTTAACTGTAACTTCGTTACTAATTATGACAAGTAACTGTAATTTCGATACAAATTATGACAGGTAACAGTAACATCGATACTAATTATGACAGGTAACAGTAACTTCGATACTAATTATGACAAGTTACTGTAACTTCGATAATAATTATGACAGGTAACTGTAACTTCGTTACTAATTATGACAAGTAACTGTAATTTCGATACAAATTATGGCACGTAACTGTAATTTCGATACTAATTATGTCAGGTAACAGTAACTTCGATACTAATTATGACAAGTTACAGTAACTTCGATACTAATTATGACAAGTAACGGTAACTTCGAAACTAATTATGACAGGTAACGGTAACATCGTTACTAATTATGACAAGTAACTGTAATTTCGATACAAATTATGGCTAGTAACTGTAACTTCGATACTAATTATGACAGGTAACAGTAACTTCGATACTAATTATGACAAGTTACTGTAACTTCGATACTAATTATGACAGGTAACGGTAACATCGTTACTAATTATCACAAGTAACTGTAATTTCGATACAAATTATGGCTGGTAACTGTAACATCGATACTAATTATGACAGGTAACAGTAACTTCGATACTAATTATGACAAGTTACTGGAACTTCGGTACTAATTTTTACAAGTTACTGTAACTTCGATACTAATTATGACAGTTAACTGTAACTTCGTTACTAATTATGACAAGTAACTGTAATTTCGATACAAATTATGGCAGGTAAATGTAACTTCGATACTAATTATGACAGGTAACTGTAACTTCGTTACTAATTATTACAAGTAACTGTATCTTCGAAACTAATTATGGCAGGTAACTGTAACTTCGATACTAATTATGACAAGTAACTGTAATTTCGATACAAATTATGGCAGGTAACTGTAACTTCTTTACTAATTATGACAGGTAACTGTAATTTCGGTACAAATTATGGCAGGTAACTCTATCTTCGATACAAATTATGGCAGGTAACTGTAACATCGATACTAATTATGACAGGTATCAATAACTTCGATACTAATTATGACAGGTAACAGTAACTTCGATACTTATTATGACAAGTTACTGTAACTTCGATACTAATTTTGACAAGTAACTGTTACTTCGATACTAATTATGACAGGTAACTGTAACTTCGATACTAATTATGACAAGTTACTGTAACTTCGATACTAATTTTGACAAGTAACTGTAACTTCGATACTAATTATGACAGGTAACTGTAATTTCGATACAAATTATGGCAGCTAACAGTAACTTCGATAATAATTATGACAGGTAACTGTAACTTCGATACTAATTATGACAGGTAACTGTAACTTCGTTACTAATTATGACAAGAAACTGTAATTTCGATACAAATTATGGCAGGTAACTGTAACTTCGATACTAATTATGACAGGTAACAGTAACTTCGATACTAATTATGACAAGTTACTGTAACTTCGATACTAATTTTGACAAGTAACTGTAACTTCGTTACTAATTATGACAAAAAACTGTAATTTCATTACAAATTATGGCAGGTAACTGTATCTTCGATACTAATTATGACAGGTAACAGTAACTTCAATACTAATTATGACAGGTAACAGTAACTTAGATGCTAATTATGACCTGTAACTGTAACTTCGATACTAATTATGACAGGTAATTGTAACTCCGTTACAAATTATGACAAATTACTGTAATTTCGATACAAATTGTTGCAGGTAACTGTAACTTCGATACTATTTATGACAGGTAACAGTTACTTCGATACTAATTATGACAAGTAACAGTAACTTCGATACTAATTATGACAAGTAACTGTAACTTCGATACTAATTATGACAGGTAACTGTAACATCGTTACTAATTATGATAAGTAACTGTAATTTCGATACAAATTATGGCAGGTAACTGTAACTTCGATACTAATTATGACAGGTAACAGTAACTTCGATACTAATTATGACAAGTTACTGTACCTTCGTTACTAATTATGACAAGTAACTGTACTTTCGATACAAATGATGGCAGGTAACTGTAACTTCGATACTAATTATGACAGGTAACAATAACTTCGATACTAATTATGACAGAAAACAGTAACTTCGATACTAATTCTGACAGGTAACAGTATCATCAATACTAGTTATGGCAGGTAACTGTAACTTCGATACTAATGATGACAGTTAACTGTAACTTCGTTACTAATTATGACAATTAACTGTAATTTCGATACAATTTATGGCAGGTTACTGTAACTTCGATACTAATTATGACAGGTAACAGTAACTTCGATACTAATTATAACAAGAAACTGTAACTTCGATACTAATTATGACAGGTAACGGTAACTTCGTTACTAATTTTGACAAGTAACTGTAATTTCGATACAAATTATGGCAGGTAACTGTAACTTCGATACTAATTATGACAGGTTACATTAACTTCGATACTAATTATGACAAGTAACAGTTACTTCGATACTAATTATGACAAGTAACTATAACTTCGAAACTAATTATGACAGGTAACTGTAACATCGTTACTAATTATGACAAGTATCTGTAATTTCGGTACAAATTATAGCGGGTAACTGTAACTTCGATACTAATTATGACAGGTAACAGTAACTTCGATACTAATTATGACAAGTAACTGTAACTTCGATCCTAATTATGAAAGGTAACTGTAACTTCGATACTAATTATGACAAGTAACTCTAACTTCATTACAAATTATGACAAGTAACTGTAATTTCGATACAAATTATTGCAGGTAACTGAAACATCGTTACTAATTATGGCAGGTAACTGTAATTTCGATACAAATTATGACAGGTAACAGTAACTTCGATACTAATTATGACAGGTAACTGCAACTTCGACACTAATTATGACAGGTTACTGTAATTTCGTTACTAATTATGACAAGAAACTGTAATTTAGATACTAATTATGGCAGGTAACTGTAATTTCGATACAAATTATGGCAGGTAACTGTAACTTCGATACTAATTATGACAAGTAACAGTAACTTCGATACTAATTATGACAAGTAACTGTAACTTCGAAACAAATTATGACAGCTAAATGTAACATCGTTACTAATTATGACAAGTAACTTTAATTTCGATACAAATTATGGCAGGTAACTGTAACTTCGATATTAATTATGACAGGTTACAGTAACCTCGATACTAATTATGACAAGTAAGTGTAACTTCGATACTAATTATGACGGGTAACTGTAACTTCGATACTAATTATGACTAGTCACTCTAAGTTCGTTACTAATTATGACAAGTAACTGTAATTTCGATACAAATTATGGCAGGTAACTGTAACTTCGATACTAATGATGACAGAAAACCGTAACTTCGATATTAATTATGACAGGTAACAGTAACTTCGATACTAATTATGGCAGTTTACTGTAACTTCGATACTAATTATGACAGTTAACTGTAACTTCGTTACTAATTATGACAAGTAACTGTAATTTCGATACAAATTATGACAGGTAACAGTAACATCGATAATAATTATGACAGGTAACAGTAACTTCGAAACTAATTATGACAAGTTACTGTAACTTCGATACTAATTATGACAGGTAACTGTAACTTCGTTACTAATTATGACAAGTAACTGTAATTTCGATACAAATTATGGCACGTAACTGTAATATCGATACTAATTATGGCAGGTAACAGTAACTTCGATACTAATTATGACAAGTTACAGTAACTTCGATACTAATTATGACAAGTAACTGTAACTTCGAAACTAATTATGACAGGTAACGGTAGTATCGTTACTAATTATGACAAGTAACTGTAATTTCGATACAAATTATGGCTAGTAACTGTAACTTCGATACTAATTATGACAGGTTACATTAACTTCGATACTAATTATGACCAGTTACAGTTACTTCGATACAAATTATGACAAGTAACTATAACATCGAAACTAATTATGACAGGTAACTGTAACATCGTTACCAATTATGACAAGTATCTGTAATTTCAGTACAAATTATGGCATGTAACTGTAACTTCGATACAAATTATGACAGGTAACTGTAACTTCGTTACTTATTATGACAAGTAACTGTAATTTCGATATAAATAATGGCAGGTAACTGTAACTTCGATACTAATTATGACTGGTAACTGTAACTTCGTTACTAATTATGACAAGTAACTGTAATTTCGATACAAATAATGGCAGGAAACTGTAACTTCGATACTAATTATGACAGGTAACAGTAACTTCGATACTAATTATGACAGGTAACTGTAACTTCGCTACTAATAATGACAAGTAACTGTAATTTCGATAGAAACTAAGACAGGTAACTGTAACTTCGACACTAATTAAGACAAGTATCTGTAATTTCGGTACAAATTATGACAGGTAACTGTAACTTCGATACTAATTATGACAAGGAACTGTTATTTCGATACAAATTATGACAGGTAACTGTAACTTCGTTATTATTTATGACAAGTATCTGTAATTTCGGTTCCAATTATGGCAGGTAACTGTAACTTCGATACAAATTATGACAGGTAACTGTAACTTCGTTACTAATTATGACAAGTAACTGTAATTTCGATACAAATAATGGCAGGAAACTGTAACTTCGATGCTAATTATGACAGGTAACAGTAACATCGATACTAATTATGACAGGTAACAGTAACTTCGCTACTAATTATGACAAGTATCTGTAATTTCGGTACCAATTATGACAGGTAACTGTATCTTCAATACAAATTATGGCAGGTAACTGTAACTTCGATACAAATTACGGCAGGTAACAGTAACTTCGCTACTAATTATGACAAGTAATTGTAATTTCGATACAAACTATGACAGGTAACTGTAACTTCGTTACTAATTATGACAAGTAACTGTAATTTCGATACAAATTATGGCTGGTAACATTAACTTCGATACTAATTATGACCGATAACTGTAACTTCGATACTAATTATGACAAGGAACTGTTATTTCGATACAAATTATGACAGGTAACAGTAACTTCGTTACTAATTATGGCAAGTGACTGTAATTTCGATACAAATTATGGCAGGTTACATTAACTTCGGACTAATTAAGACAGGTAACTGTAACTTCTATACTAATTATGACAGGTAACTGTACCTTCGTTACTAATTATGACAAGTAACTGTACTTTCGATACAAATGATGGCAGGTAACTGTAACTTCGATACTAATTATGACAGGTAACAATAACTTCGATACTAATTATGACAGAAAACAGTAACTTCGATACTAATTCTGACAGGTAACAGTATCATCAATACTAATTATGGCAGGTAACTGTAACTTCGATACTAATGATGACAGTTAACTGTAACTTCGTTACTAATTATGACAATTAACTGTAATTTCGATACAAATTATGGCAGGTTACTGTAACTTCGATACTAATTATGACAGGTAACAGTAACTTCGATATTAATTATAACAAGAAACTGTAACTTCGATACTAATTATGACAGGTAACGGTAACTTCGTTACTAATTTTGACAAGTAACTGTAATTTCGATACAAATTATGGCAGGTAACTGTAACTTCGATACTAATTATGACAGGTTACATTAACTTCGATACTAATTATGACAAGTAAGAGTTACTTCGATACTAATTATGACAAGTAAATATAACTTCGAAACTAATTATGACAGGTAACTGTAACATCGTTACTAATTATGACAAGTATCTGTAATTTCGGTACAAATTATAGCGGGTAACTGTAACTTCGATACTAATTATGACAGGTAACAGTAACTTCGATACTAATTATGACAAGTAACTGTAACTTCGATACTAATTATGACAGGTAACTGTAACTTCGATACAAATTATGAGAGGTAACTGTAACTTCGATAGTAATTATGACAAGTAACTGTAATTTCGATACGAATTATGGCAGGTAACTGTAACTTCGATACTAATTATGACAGGTAACAGTAACTTCGATACTTATTATGACAGGTAACTGTAACTTCGATACAAATTATGACAGGTAACTGTAACTTCGATATTAATTATGACAAGTAACTGTATTTTCGATACAAATTATGGCAGGTAACTGTAACTTCGATACTAATTATGACAGGTTACATTAACTTCGATACTAATTATGACCAGTAACAGTTACTTCGATACTAATTATGACAAGTAACTATAACATCGAAACTAATTATGACAGGTAACTGTAACATCGTTACTAATTATGACAAGTATCTGTAATTTCGGTACAAATTATGGCAGGTAACTGTAACTTCGATACAAATTATGACAGGTAACTGTAACTTCGTTACTTATTATGACAAGTAACTGTAATTTCGATACAAATAATGGCAGGTAACTGTAACTTCGATACGAATTATGACTGGTAACTGTAACTTCGATACTAATTATGACAAGGAACTGTTATTTCGATAAAAATTATGGCAGGTAACTGTAACTTCGATACTAATTATGACAGGTAACAGTAACTTCGATACTAATTATGACAGGTAACTGTAACTTCGCTACTAATAATGACAAGTAACTGTAATTTCGATAGAAACTAAGACAGGTAACTGTAACTTCGACACTAATTAAGACAAGTATCTGTAATTTCGGTACAAATTATGACAGGTAACTGTAACTTCGTTACTAATTATGACAAGTATCTGTAATTTCGGTACCAATTATGGCAGGTAACTGTATCTTCAATACAAATTATGGCAGGTAACTGTAACTTCGATACAAATTACGACAGGTAACAGTAACTTCGCTACAAATTATGACAAGTAATTGTAATTTCGATACAAACTATGACAGGTAACTGTAACTTCGTTACTAATTATGACAAGTAACTGTAATTTCGATACAAATTATGGCTGGTAACATTAACTTCGATACTAATTATGACCGGTAACGGTAACTTCGATACTAATTATGACAAGGAACTGTTATTTCGATACAAATTATGACAGGTAACTGTAACTTCGTTACTAATTATGACAAGTAACTGTAATTTCGATACAAATAATGGCAGGTAACTGTAACTTCGATACTAATTATGACAGGTAACAGTAACATCGATACTAATTATGACAGGTAACAGTAACTTCGCTACTAATTATGACAAGTAAATGTAATTTCAATACAAACTATGACAGGTAACTGTAACTTCGATACTAATTATGTCAAGGAACTGTTATTTCGATACAAATTATGTCAGTTAACTGTAACTTCGTTACTAATTATGACAAGTATCTGTAATTTCGGTACCAATTATGGCAGGTAACTGTATCTTCAATACAAATTATGGCAGGTAACTGTAACTTCGATACAAATTACGACAGGTAACAGTAACTTCGCTACAAATTATGACAAGTAATTGTAATTTCGATACAAACTATGACAGGTAACTGTAACTTCGTTACTAATTATGACAAGTAACTGTAATTTCGATACAAATTATGGCTGGTAACATTAACTTCGATACTAATTATGACCGGTAACGGTAACTTCGATACTAATTATGACAAGGAACTGTTATTTCGATACAAATTATGACAGGTAACAGTAACTTCGTTACTAATTATGGCAAGTGACTGTAATTTCGATACAAATTATGGCAGGTTACAGTAACTTCGGACTAATTATGACAGGTAACTGTAACTTCTATACTAATTATGACAGGTAACTGAACCTTCGTTACTAATTATGACAAGTAACTGTACTTTCGATACAAATGATGGCAGGTAACTGTAACTTCGATACTAATTATGACAGGTAACAATAACTTCGATACTAATTATGACAGAAAACAGTAACTTCGATACTAATTCTGACAGGTAACAGTATCATCAATACTAATTATGGCAGGTAACTGTAACTTCGATACTAATGATGACAGTTAACTGTAACTTCGTTACTAATTATGACAATTAACTGTAATTTCGATACAAATTATGGCAGGTTACTCTAACTTCGATACTAATTATGACAGGTAACAGTAACTTCGATACTAATTATAACAAGAAACTGTAACTTCGATACTAATTATGACAGGTAACGGTAACTTCGTTACTAATTTTGACAAGTAACTGTAATTTCGATACATATTATGGCAGGTAACTGTAACTTCGATACTAATTATGACAGGTTACATTAACTTCGATACTAATTATGACAAGTAAGAGTTACTTCGATACTAATTATGACAAGTAACTATAATTTCGAAACTAATTATGACAGGTAACTGTAACATCGTTACTAATTATGACAAGTATCTGTAATTTCGGTACTAATTATAGCGGGTAACTGTAACTTCGATACTAATTATGACAGGTAACAGTAACTTCGATACTAATTATGACAAGTAACTGTAACTTCGATACTAATTATGACAGGTAACTGTAACTTCGATACTAATTATGACAAGTAACTCTAACTTCATTACAAATTATGGCAAGTAACTGTAATTTCGATACAAATTATTGCAGGTAACTGAAACATCGCTACTAATTATGGCAGGTAACTGTAATTTCGATACAAATTATGACAGGTAACAGTAACTTCGATACTAATTATGACAGGTAACTGCAACTTTGACACTAATTATGACAGGTTACTGTAATTTCGTTACTAATTATGACAAGAAACTGTAATTTAGATATTAATTATGGCAGGTAACTGTAATTTCGATACAAATTATGGCAGGTAACTCTAACTTCGATACTAATTATGACAGGTAACAGTAACTTCGATACTAATTATAACAAGAAACTGTAACTTCGATACTAATTATGACGGGTAACTGTAACTTCGATACTAATTATGACTAGTCACTCTACGTTCGTTACTAATTATGAAAAGTAACTGTAATTTCGATACAAATTATGGCAGGTAATTGTAACTTCGATACTAATGATGACAGAAAACCGTAACTTCGATATTAATTATGACAGGTAACAGTAACTTCGATACTAATTATGGCAGGTTACTGTAACTTCGATACTAATTATGACAAGTAACTGTACTTTCGATACAAATGATGGCAGGTAACTGTAACTTCGATACTAATTATGACAGGTAACAATAACTTCGATACTAATTATGACAGAAAACAGTAACTTCGATACTAATTCTGACAGGTAACAGTATCATCAATACTAATTATGGCAGGTAACTGTAACTTCGATACTAATGATGACAGTTAACTGTAACTTCGTTACTAATTATGACAATTAACTGTAATTTCGATACAAATTATGGCAGGTTACTGTAACTTCGATACTAATTATGACAGGTAACAGTAACTTCGATACTAATTATAACAAGAAACTGTAACTTCGATACTAATTATGACAGGTAACGGTAACTTCGTTACTAATTTTGACAAGTAACTGTAATTTCGATACAAATTATGGCAGGTAACTGTAACTTCGATACTAATTATGACAGGTTACATTAACTTCGATACTAATAATGACAAGTAACAGTTACTTCGATACTAATTATGACAAGTAACTATAACTTCGAAACTAATTATGACAGGTAACTGTAACATCGTTACTAATTATGACAAGTATCTGTAATTTTGGTACAAATTATAGCGGGTAACTAACTGTAACTTCGATACTAATTATGACAGGTAACAGTAACTTCGATACTAATTATGACAAGTAACTGTAACTTCGATACTAATTATGAAAGGTAACTGTAACTTCGATACTAATTATGACAAGTAACTCTAACTTCATTACAAATTATGACAAATAACTGTAATTTCGATACAAATTATTGCAGGTAACTGAAACATCGTTACTAATTATGGCAGGTAACTGTAATTTCGATACAAATTATGACAGGTAACAGTAACTTCGATACTAATTATGACAGGTAACTGCAACTTCGACACTAATTATGACAGGTTACTGTAATTTCGTTACTAATTATGACAAGAAACTGTAATTTAGATACTAATTATGGCAGGTAACTGTAATTTCGATACAAATTATGGCAGGTAACTGTAACTTCGATACTAATTATGACAAGTAACAGTAACTTCGATACTAATTATGACAAGTAACTGTAACTTCGAAACAAATTATGACAGCTAAATGTAACATCGTTACTAATTATGACAAGTAACTGTAATTTCGATACAAATTATGGCAGGTAACTGTAACTTCGATATTAATTATGACAGGTTACAGTAACCTCGATACTAATTATGACAAGTGAGTGTAACTTCGATACTAATTATGACGGGTAACTGTAACTTCGATACTAATTATGACTAGTCACTCTAAGTTCGTTACTAATTATGACAAGTAACTGTAATTTCGATACAAATTATGGCAGGTAACTGTAACTTCGATACTAATGATGACAGAAAACCGTAACTTCGATATTAATTATGACAGGTAACAGTAACTTCGATACTAATTATGGCAGGTTACTGTAACTTCGATACTAATTATGACAGTTAACTGTAACTTCGTTACTAATTATGACAAGTAACTGTAATTTCGATACAAATTATGACAGGTAACAGTAACATCGATAATAATTATGACAGGTAACAGTAACTTCGATACTAATTATAACAAGTTACTGTAACTTCGATACTAATTATGACAGGTAACTGTAACTTCGTTACTAATTATGACAAGTAACTGTAATTTCGATACAAATTATGGCACGTAACTGTAATATCGATACTAATTATGGCAGGTAACAGTAACTTCGATACTAATTATGACAAGTTACAGTAACTTCGATACTAATTATGACAAGTAACTGTAACTTCGAAACTAATTATGACAGGTAACGGTAGTATCGTTACTAATTATGACAAGTAACTGTAATTTCGATACAAATTATGGCTAGTAACTGTAACTTCGATACTAATTATGACAGGTTACATTAACTTCGATACTAATTATGACCAGTTACAGTTACTTCGATACAAATTATGACAAGTAACTGTAATTTCGATACAAATTATGGCACGTAACTGTAATATCGATAATAATTATGACAGGTAACAGTAACTTCGATACTAATTATAACAAGTTACTGTAACTTCGATACTAATTATGACAGGTAACTGTAACTTCGTTACTAATTATGACAAGTAACTGTAATTTCGATACAAATTATGACAGGTAACAGTAACATCGATAATAATTATGACAGGTAACAGTAACTTCGATACTAATTATAACAAGTTACTGTAACTTCGATACTAATTATGACAGGTAACTGTAACTTCGTTACTAATTATGACAAGTAACTGTAATTTCGATACAAATTATGGCACGTAACTGTAATATCGATACTAATTATGGCAGGTAACAGTAACTTCGATACTAATTATGACAAGTTACAGTAACTTCGATACTAATTATGACAAGTAACTGTAACTTCGAAACTAATTATGACAGGTAACGGTAGTATCGTTACTAATTATGACAAGTAACTGTAATTTCGATACAAATTATGGCTAGTAACTGTAACTTCGATACTAATTATAACAAGTTACTGTAACTTCGATACTAATTATGACAGGTAACTGTAACTTCGTTACTAATTATGACAAGTAACTGTAATTTCGATACAAATTATGACAGGTAACAGTAACATCGATAATAATTATGACAGGTAACAGTAACTTCGATACTAATTATAACAAGTTACTGTAACTTCGATACTAATTATGACAGGTAACTGTAACATCGTTACCAATTATGACAAGTATCTGTAATTTCAGTACAAATTATGGCATGTAACTGTAACTTCGATACAAATTATGACAGGTAACTGTAACTTCGTTACTTATTATGACAAGTAACTGTAATTTCGATATAAATAATGGCAGGTAACTGTAACTTCGATACTAATTATGACTGGTAACTGTAACTTCGTTACTAATTATGACAAGTAACTGTAATTTCGATACAAATAATGGCAGGAAACTGTAACTTCGATACTAATTATGACAGGTAACAGTAACTTCGATACTAATTATGACAGGTAACTGTAACTTCGCTACTAATAATGACAAGTAACTGTAATTTCGATAGAAACTAAGACAGGTAACTGTAACTTCGACACTAATTAAGACAAGTATCTGTAATTTCGGTACAAATTATGACAGGTAACTGTAACTTCGATACTAATTATGACAAGGAACTGTTATTTCGATACAAATTATGACAGGTAACTGTAACTTCGTTATTATTTATGACAAGTATCTGTAATTTCGGTTCCAATTATGGCAGGTAACTGTAACTTCGATAAAAATTATGACAGGTAACTGTAACTTCGTTACAAATTATGACAAGTAACTGTAATTTCGATACAAATAATGGCAGGAAACTGTAACTTCGATACTAATTATGACAGGTAACAGTAACATCGATACTAATTATGACAGGTAACAGTAACTTCGCTACTAATTATGACAAGTATCTGTAATTTCGGTACCAATTATGGCAGGTAACTGTATCTTCAATACAAATTATGGCAGGTAACTGTAACTTCGATACAAATTACGGCAGGTAACAGTAACTTCGCTACTAATTATGACAAGTAATTGTAATTTCGATACAAACTATGACAGGTAACTGTAACTTCGTTACTAATTATGACAAGTAACTGTAATTTCGATACAAATTAAGGCTGGTAACATTAACTTCGATACTAATTATGACCGATAACTGTAACTTCGATACTAATTATGACAAGGAACTGTTATTTCGATACAAATTATGACAGGTAACAGTAACTTCGTTACTAATTATGGCAAGTGACTGTAATTTCGATACAAATTATGGCAGGTTACAGTAACTTCGGACTAATTATGACAGGTAACTGTAACTTCTATACTAATTATGACAGGTAACTGTACCTTCGTTACTAATTATGACAAGTAACTGTACTTTCGATACAAATGATGGCAGGTAACTGTAACTTCGATACTAATTATGACAGGTAACAATAACTTCGATACTAATTATGACAGAAAACAGTAACTTCGATACTAATTCTGACAGGTAACAGTATCATCAATACTAATTATGGCAGGTAACTGTAACTTCGATACTAATGATGACAGTTAACTGTAACTTCGTTACTAATTATGACAATTAACTGTAATTTCGATACAAATTATGGCAGGTTACTGTAACTTCGATACTAATTATGACAGGTAACAGTAACTTCGATACTAATTATAACAAGAAACTGTAAATTCGATACTAATTATGACAGGTAACGGTAACTTCGTTACTAATTTTGACAAGTAACTGTAATTTCGATACAAATTATGGCAGGTAACTGTAACTTCGATACTAATTATGACAGGTTACATTAACTTCGATACTAATTATGACAAGTAAGAGTTACTTCGATACTAATTATGACAAGTAACTATAACTTCGAAACTAATTATGACAGGTAACTGTAACATCGTTACTAATTATGACAAGTATCTGTAATTTCGGTACAAATTATAGCGGGTAACTGTAACTCCGATACTAATTATGACAGGTAACAGTAACTTCGATACTAATTATGACAAGTAACTGTAACTTCGATACTAATTATGACAGGTAACTGTAACTTCGATACAAATTATGAGAGGTAACTGTAACTTCGATATTAATTATGACAAGTAACTGTAATTTCGATACAAATTATGGCAGGTAACTGTAACTTCGATACTAATTATGACAGGTAACAGTAACTTCGATACTTATTATGACAGGTAACTGTAACTTCGATACAAATTATGACAGGTAACTGTAACTTCGATATTAATTATGACAAGTAACTGTATTTTCGATACAAATTATGGCAGGTAACTGTAACTTCGATACTAATTATGACAGGTTACATTAACTTCGATACTAATTATGACCAGTAACAGTTATTTCGATACTAATTATGACAAGTAACTATAACATCGAAACTAATTATGACAGGTAACTGTAACATCGTTACCAATTATGACAAGTATCTGTAATTTCGGTGCAAATTATGGCAGGTAACTGTAACTTCGATACAAATTATGACAGGTAACTGTAACTTCGTTACTTATTATGACAAGTAACTGTAATTTCGATACAAATAATGGCAGGTAACTGTAACTTCGATACGAATTATGACTGGTAACTGTAACTTCGATACTAATTATGACAAGGAACTGTTATTTCGATAAAAATTATGGCAGGTAACTGTAACTTCGATACTAATTATGACAGGTAACAGTAACTTCGATACTAATTATGACAGGTAACTGTAACTTCGCTACTAATAATGACAAGTAACTGTAATTTCGATAGAAACTAAGACAGGTAACTGTAACTTCGACACTAATTAAGACAAGTATCTGTAATTTCGGTACAAATTATGACAGGTAACTGTAACTTCGATACTAATTATGACAAGGAACTGTTATTTCGATACAAATTATGACAGGTAACTGTAACTTCGTTATTAATTATGACAAATATCTGTAATTTCGGTACCAATTATGGCAGGTAACTGTAACTTCGATACAAATTATGACAGGTAACTGTAACTTCGTTACTAATTATGACAAGTAACTGTAATTTCGATACAAATAATGGCAGGTAACTGTAACTTCGATACTAATTATGACAGGTAACAGTAACATCGATACTAATTATGACAGGTAACAGTAACTTCGCTACTAATTATGACAAGTAAATGTAATTTCAATACAAACTATGACAGGTAACTGTAACTTCGATACTAATTATGTCAAGGAACTGTTATTTCGATACAAATTATGTCAGTTAACTGTAACTTCGTTACTAATTATGACAAGTATCTGTAATTTCGGTACCAATTATGGCAGGTAACTGTATCTTCAATACAAATTATGGCAGGTAACTGTAACTTCGATACAAATTACGACAGGTAACAGTAACTTCGCTACTAATTATGACAAGTAATTGTAATTTCGATACAAACTATGACAGGTAACTGTAACTTCGTTACTAATTATGACAAGTAACTGTAATATCGATACAAATTATGGCTGGTAACATTAACTTCGATACTAATTATGACCGGTAACGGTAACTTCGATACTAATTATGACAAGGAACTGTTATTTCGATACAAATTATGACAGGTAACAGTAACTTCGTTACTAATTATGGCAAGTGACTGTAATTTCGATACAAATTATGGCAGGTTACAGTAACTTCGGACTAATTATGACAGGTAACTGTAACTTCTATACTAATTATGACAGGTAACTGTACCTTCGTTACTAATTATGACAAGTAACTGTACTTTCGATACAAATGATGGCAGGTAACTGTAACTTCGATACTAATTATGACAGGTAACAATAACTTCGATACTATTTATGACAGAAAACAGTAACTTCGATACTAATTCTGACAGGTAACAGTATCATCAATACTAATTATGGCAGGTAACTGTAACTTCGATACTAATGATGACAGTTAACTGTAACTTCGTTACTAATTATGACAATTAGCTGTAATTTCGATACAAATTATGGCAGGTTACTGTAACTTCGATACTAATTATGACAGGTAACAGTTACTTCGATACTAATTATAACAAGAAACTGTAACTTCGATACTAATTCTGACAGGTAACGGTAACTTCGTTACTAA
This sequence comes from Meconema thalassinum, assembly GCA_946902985.2. Classification (NCBI taxonomy): domain Eukaryota; kingdom Metazoa; phylum Arthropoda; class Insecta; order Orthoptera; family Tettigoniidae; genus Meconema; species Meconema thalassinum. The sequence continues at coordinate 1,173,432,258 of OX336388.2, read as the reverse complement.
TTTTGACAAGTAACTGTAATTTCGATACATATTATGGCAGGTAACTGTAACTTCGATACTAATTATGACAGGTTACATTAACTTCGATACTAATTATGACAAGTAACAGTTACTTCGATACTAATTATGACAAGTAACTATAACTTCGAAACTAATTATGACAGGTAACTGTAACATCGTTACTAATTATGACAAGTATCTGTAATTTCGGTACAAATTATAGCGGGTAACTGTAACTTCGATACTAATTATGACAGGTAACAGTAACTTCGATACTAATTATGACAAGTAACTGTAACTTCGATACTAATTATGACAGGTAACTGTAACTTCGATACTAATTATGACAAGTAACTCTAACTTCATTACAAATTATGGCAAGTAACTGTAATTTCGATACAAATTATTGCAGGTAACTGAAACATCGCTACTAATTATGGCAGGTAACTGTAATTTCGATACAAATTATGACAGGTAACAGTAACTTCGATACTAATTATGACAGGTAACTGCAACTTTGACACTAATTATGACAGGTTACTGTAATTTCGTTACTAATTATGACAAGAAACTGTAATTTAGATATTAATTATGGCAGGTAACTGTAATTTCGATACAAATTATGGCAGGTAACTGTAACTTCGATACTAATTATGACAAGTAACAGTAACTTCGATACTAATTATGACAAGTAACTGTAACTTCGAAACAAATTATGACAGGTTAATGTAACATCGTTACTAATTATGACTAGTAACTGTAATTTCGATACAAATTATGGCGGGTAACTGTAACTTCGATATTAATTATGACAGGTTACAGTAACCTCGATACTAATTATGACAAGTAAGTGTAACTTCGATACTAATTATGACGGGTAACTGTAACTTCGATACTAATTATGACTAGTCAGTCTACGTTCGTTACTAATTATGACAAGTAACTGTAATTTCGATACAAATTATGGCAGGTAATTGTAACTTCGATACTAATGATGACAGAAAACCGTAACTTCGATATTAATTATGACAGGTAACAGTAACTTCGATACTAATTATGGCAGGTTACTGTAACTTCGATACTAATTATGACAGTTAACTGTAACTTCGTTACTAATTATGACAAGTAACTGTAATTTCGATACAAATTATGACAGGTGACAGTAACATCGATACTAATTATGACAGGTAACAGTAACTTCGATACTAATTATGACAAGTTACTGTAACTTCGATACTAAATATGACAGGTAACTGTAACTTCGTTACTAATTATGACAAGTAACTGTAATTTCGATACAAATTATGGCACGTAACTGTAATTTCGATACCAATTATGGCAGGTAACAGTAACTTCGATACTAATTATGACAAGTTACAGTAACTTCGATACTAATTATGACAAGTAACTGTAACTTCGAAACTAATTATGACAGGTAACGGTAAGTTCGTTACTAATTATGACAAGAACTGTAATTTCGATACAAATTATGGCTAGTAACTGTAACTTCGATACTAATTATGACAGGTTATATTAACTTCGATACTATTTATGACCAGTTACAGTTACTTCGATACTAATTATGACAAGTAACTATAACATCGAAACTAATTATGACAGGTAACTGTAACATCGTTACCAATTATGACAAGTATCTGTAATTTCGGTACAAATTATGGCAGGTAACTGTAACTTCGATACAAATTATGACAGGTAACTGTAACTTCGTTACTTATTATGACAAGTAACTGTAATTTCGATATAAATAATGGCAGGTAACTGTAACTTCGATACTAATTATGACTGGTAACTGTGACTTCGATACTAATTATGACAAGGAACTGTTATTTCGATAAAAATTATGGCAGGTAACTGTAACTTCGTTACTAATTATGAGAAGTAACTGTAATTTCGGTACAAATTATGGCAGGTAACTGTAACTTCGATACAAATTATGACAAGGAACTGTAAATTCGATACAAATAATGGCAGGTAACTGTAACTTCGATACTAATTATGACAGGTAACAGTAACTTTGATACTAATTATGACAGGTAACTGTAACTTCGCTACTAATAATGACAAGTAACTGTAATTTCGATAGAAACTAAGACAGGTAACTGTAACTTCGACACTAATTAAGACAAGTATCTGTAATTTCGGTACAAATTATGACAGGTAACTGTAACTTCGATACTAATTATGACAAGGAACTATTATTTAGATACAAATTATGACAGGTAACTGTAACTTCGTTATTAATTATGACAAGTATCTGTAATTTCGGTACCAATTATGGCAGTTAACTGTAACTTCGATACAAATTATGACAGGTAACTGTAACTTCGTTATTAATTTTGACAAGGAACTGTAATTTCGATACAAATAATGGCAGGTAACTGTAACTTCGATACTAATTATGACAAGGAACTGTTATTTCGATACAAATTATGACAGTTAACTGTAACTTCGTTACTAATTATGACAAGTATCTGTAATTTCGGTACCAATTATGGCAGGTAACTGTATCTTCAATACAAATTATGGCAGGTAACTGTAACTTCGATACAAATTACGGCAGGTAACAGTAACTTCGCTACTAATTATGACAAGTAATTGTAATTTCGATACAAACTATGACAGGTAACTGTAACTTCGTTACTAATTATGACAAGTAACTGTAATTTCGATACAAATTATGGCTGGTAACATTAACTTCGATACTAATTATGAAAGGTAACTGTAACTTCGATACTAATTATGACAAGGAACTGTTATTTCGATACAAATTATGACAGGTAACAGTAACTTCGTTACTAATTATGGCAAGTGACTGTAATTTCGATACAAATTATGGCAGGTTACAGTAACTTCGGACTAATTATGACAGGTAACTGTAACTTCTATACAAATTATGACAGGTAACTGTACCTTCGTTACTAATTATAACAAGTAACTGTACTTTCGATACAAATGTTGGCAGGTAACTGTAACTTCGATACTAATTATGACAGGTAACAATAACTTCGATACTAATTATGACAGAAAACAGTAACTTCGATACTAATTCTGACAGGTAACAGTATCATCGATACTAATTATGGCAGGTAACTGTAACTTCGATACTAATGATGACAGTTAACTGTAACTTCGTTACTAATTATGAGAATTAACTGTAATTTCGATACAAATTATGGCAGGTTACTGTAACTTCGATACTAATTATGACAGGTAACAGTAACTTCGATACTAATTATAACAAGAAACTGTAACTTCGATACTAATTATGACAGGTAACGGTAACTTCGTTACTAATTATGACAAGTAACTGTAATTTCGATACAAATTATGGCAGGTTACTGTAACTTCGATACTAATTATGACAGGTTACATTAACTTCGATACTAATTATGACAAGTAACAGTTACTTCGATACGAATTATGACAAGTACCTATAACTTCGAAACTAATTATGACAGGTAACTGTAACATCGTTACTAATTATGACAAGTATCTGTAATTTCGGTACAAATTATGGCGGGTAACTGTAACTTCGATACTAATTATGACAGGTAACAGTAACTTCGATACAAATTATGACAAGTAACTGTAACTTAGATACTAATTATGACAGGTAACTGTAACTTCGATACTAATTATGACAAGTAACTCTAACTTCATTACAAATTATGACAAGTAACTGTAATTTCGATACAAATTATTGCAGGTAACTGAAACATCGTTACTAATTATGGCAGGTAACTGTAATTTCGATACAAATTATGACAGGTAACAGTAACTTCGATACTAATTATGACAGGTAACTGCAACTTCGACACTAATTATGACAGGTTACTGTAATTTCGTTACTAATTATGACAAGAAACTGTAATTTAGATACTAATTATGGCAGGTAACTGTAATTTCGATACAAATTATGGCAGGTAACTGTAACTTCGATACTAATTATGACAAGTAACAGTAACTTCGATACTAATTATGACAAGTAACTGTAACTTCGAAACAAATTATGACAGGTAAATGTAACATCGTTACTAATTATGACAAGTAACTGTAATTTCGATACAAATTATGGCAGGTAACTGTAACTTCGATATTAATTATGACAGGTTACAGTAACCTCGATACTAATTATGACAAGTAAGTGTAACTTCGATACTAATTATGACGGGTAACTGTTACTTCGATACTAATTATGACTAGTCACTCTAAGTTCGTTACTAATTATGACAAGTAACTGTAATTTCGATACAAATTATGGCAGGTAACTGTAACTTCGATACTAATGATGACAGAAAACCATAACTTCGATATTAATTATGACAGGTAACAGTAACTTCGATACTATTTATGGCAGGTTACTGTAACTTCGATACTAATTATGACAGTTAACTGTAACTTCGTTACTAATTATGACAATTAACTGTAATTTCGATACAAATTATGACAGGTAACAGTAACATCGATACTAATTATGACAGGTAACAGTAACTTCGATACTAATTATGACAAGTTACTGTAACTTCGATACTAATTATGACAGGTAACTGTAACTTCGTTACTAATTATGACAAGTAACTGTAATTTCGATACAAATTATGGCACGTACCTGTAATTTCGATACTAATTATGGCAGGTAACAGTAACTTCGATACTAATTATGACAAGTTACAGTAACTTCGATACTAATTATGACAAGTAACTGTAACTTCGAAACTAATTATGTCAGGTAACGGTAAGATCGTTACTAATTATGACAAGTAACTGTAATTTCTATACAAATTATGGCTAGTAACTGTAACTTCGATACTAATTATGACAGGTAACAGTAACTTCGATATTAATTATGACAAGTTACTGTAACTTCGATACTAATTATGACAGGTAACGGTAACATCGTTACTAATTATCACAAGTCACTGTAATTTCGATACAAATTATGGCTGGTAACTGTAACATCGATACTAATTATGGCAGGTAACAGTAACTTCGAAACTAATTACGACAAGTTACTGTAACTTCGGTACTAATTTTGACAAGTTACTGTAACTTCGATACTAATTATGACAGTTAACTGTAACTTCGTTACTAATTATGACAAGTAACTGTAATTTCGATACAAATTATGGCAGTTAACTGTAACTTCGTTACTAATAATGACAAGTATCTGTAATTTCGGTACCAATTATGGCAGGTAACTGTATCTTCAATACAAATTATGGCAGGTAACTGTAACTTCGATACAAATTACGGCAGGTAACAGTAACTTCGCTACTAATTATGACAAGTAATTGTAATTTCGATACAAACTATGACAGATAACTGTAACTTCGATACTAATTATGACAAGGAACTGTTATTTCGATACAAATTATGACAGTTAACTGTAACTTCGTTACTAATTATGACAAGTAACTGTAATTTCGATACAAATTATGGCTGGTAACATTGACTTCGATACTAATTATGACCGGTAACTGTAACTTCGATACTAATTATGACAAGGAACTGTTATTTCGATACAAATTATGACAGGTAACAGTAACTTCGTTACTAATTATGGCAAGTGACTGTAATTTCGATACAAATTATGGCAGGTTACAGTAACTTCGGACTAATTATGACAGGTAACTGTAACGTCTATACTAATTATGACAGGTAACTGTACCTTCGTTACTAATTATGACAAGTAACTGTACTTTCGATACAAATGATGGCAGGTAACTGTAACTTCGATACTGATTATGACAGGTAACAATAACTTCGATACTAATTATGACAGAAAACAGTAACTTCGATACTAATTCTGACAGGTAACAGTATCATCGATACTAATTATGGCAGGTAACTGTAACTTCGATACTAATGATGACAGTTAACTGTAACTTCGTTACTAATTATGACAATTAACTGTAATTTCGATACAAATTATGGCAGGTTACTGTAACTTCGATACTAATTATGACAGGTAACAGTAACTTCGATACTTATTATAACAAGAAACTGTAACTTCGATACTAATTATGACAGGTAACGGTAACTTCGTTACTAATTATGACAAGTAACTGTAATTTCGATACAAATTATGGCAGGTAACTGTAACTTCGATACTAATTATGACAGGTTACATTAACTTCGATACTAATTATGACAAGTAACAGTTACTTCGATACTAATTATGACAAGTAACTATTACTTCGAAACTAATTATGACAGGTAACTGTAACATCGTTACTAAATATGACAAGTATCTGTAATTTCGGTACAAATTATGGCGGGTAACTGTAACTTCGATACTAATTATGACAAGTAACAGTAACTTCGATACAAATTATGACAAGTAACTGTAACTTCGATACTAATTATGACAGGTAACTGTAACTTCGATACTAATTATGACAAGTAACTCTAACTTCATTACAAATTATGACAAGTAACTGTAATTTCGATACAAATTATTGCAGGTAACTGAAACATCGTTACTAATTATGGCAGGTAACTGTAATTTCGATACAAATTATGACAGGTAACAGTAACTTCGATACTAATTATGACAGGTAACTGCAACTTCGACACTAATTATGACAGGTTACTGTAATTTCGTTACTAATTATGACAAGAAACTGCAATTTAGATACTAATTATGGCAGGTAACTGTAATTTCGATACAAATTATGGCAGGTAACTGTAACTTCGATACTAATTATGACAAGTAACAGTAACTTCGATACTAATTATGACAAGTAACTGTAACTTCGAAACAAATTATGACAGGTAAATGTAACATCGTTACTAATTATGACAAGTAACTGTAATTTCGATACAAATTATGGCAGGTAACTGTAACTTCGATATTAATTATGACAGGTTACAGTAACCTCGATACTAATTATGACAAGTAAGTGTAACTTCGATACTAATTATGACGGGTAACTGTAACTTCGATACTAATTATGACTAGTCACTCTAAGTTCGTTACTAATTATGACAAGTAACTGTAATTTCGATACAAATTATGGCAGGTAACTGTAACTTCGATACTAATGATGACAGAAAACCGTAACTTCGATATTAATTATGACAGGTAACAGTAACTTCGATACTAATTATGGCAGGTTACTGTAACTTCGATACTAATTATGACAGTTAACTGTAACTTCGTTACTAATTATGACAAGTAACAGTAATTTCGATACAAATTATGACAGGTAACAGTAACATCGATACTAATTATGACAGGTAACAGTAACTTCGATACTAATTATGACAAGTTACTGTAACTTCGATACTAATTATGACAGGTAACTGTATCTTCGTTACTAATCATGACAAGTAACTGTAATTTCGATACAAATTATGGCAGGTAACTGTAACTTCGATACTAATGATGACAGAAAACCGTAACTTCGATATTAATTATGACAGGTAACAGTATCTTCGATACTAATTATGGCAGGTTACTGTAACTTCGATACTAATTATGACAGTTAACTGTAACTTCGTTACTAATTATGACAAGTAACTGTAATTTCGATACAAATTATGACAGGTAACAGTAACTTCGATACTAATTATGACAAGTTACTGTAACTTCGATACTAATTATGACAGGTAACGGTAACAGCGTTACTAATTATCACAAGTAACTGTAATTTCGATACAAATTATGGCTGGTAACTGTAACATCGATACTAATTATGGCAGGTAACAGTAACTTCCATACTAATTACGACAAGTTACTGTAACTTCGGTACTAATTTTGACAAGTTACTGTAACTTCGATACTAATTATGACAGTTAACTGTAACTTCTTTACTAATTATGACAAGTAACTGTAATTTCGATACAAATTATGGCAGGTAACTGTAACTTTGATACTAATTATGACAGGAAACTGTAACTTCGTTACTAATTATTACAAGTAACTGTAACTTCGAAACTAATTATGGCAGGTAACTGTAACTTCGATACTAATTATGACAAGTAACTGTAATTTCGATACAAATTATGGCAGGTAACTGTAACTTCTTTACTAATTATGACAGGTAACTGTAATTTCGGTACAAATTATGGCAGGTAACTGTAACTTCGATACAAATTATGGCAGGTAACTGTAACATCGATACTAATTATGACAGGTATCAATAACTTCGATACTAATTATGACAGGTAACAGTAACTTCGATACTTATTATGACAAGTTACTGTAACTTCGATACTAATTTTGACAAGTAACTGTAATTTCGATACAAATTATGGCAGGTAACTGCAACATCGATACTAATTATGACAGGTGACTGTAACTTCGATACTAATAATGACAGGTAACAGCAACTTCGATACTAATTATGACAGGTAACTGTAACTTCAATAATAATTATGACAAGTAACACTAACTTCATTACAAATTATGACAAGTAACTGTAATTTCCATACAAATTATGGCTGGTTACTGTAACGTCGATACTAATTATGACAGGTAACAGTAACTTCGATACTTATGATGACAAGTTACTGTAACTTCGATACTAATTTTGACAAGTAACTGTTACTTCGATACTAATTATGACAGGTAACTGTAACTTCGATACTAATTATGACAAGTTACTGTAACTTCGATACTAATTTTGACAAGTAACTGTAACTTCGATACTAATTATGACAGGTAACTGTAATTTCGATACAAATTATGGCAGCTAACAGTAACTTCGATAATAATTATGACAGGTAACTGTAACTTCGATACTAATTATGACAGGTAACTGTAACTTCGTTACTAATTATGACAAGAAACTGTAATTTCGATACAAATTATGGCAGGTAACTGTAACTTCGATACTAATTATGACAGGTAACAGTAACTTCGATACTAATTATGACAAGTTACTGTAACTTCGATACTAATTTTGACAAGTAACTGTAACTTCGATACTAATTATGACAAGTAACTATAACTCATTACAAATTATGACTAGTAACTGTCATTTCGATACAAATTATGGCAGGTAACTGTAATTTCGATACAAATTATGGCAGCTAACAGTAACTTCGATAATAATTATGACAGGTAACTGTAACTTCGATACTAATTATGACAGGTAACTGTAACTTCGTTACTAATTATGACAAGAAACTGTAATTTCATTACAAATTATGGCAGGTAACTGTAACTTCGATACAAATTAGGACAAGTAACTGTAATTTTGATAAAAAAATTATGGCAGGTAACTGTAACTTCGATACTAATTATGACAGGTAACAGTAACTTCGATACTAATTATGTCAGGTAACAGTAACGTCGTTACTAATTATGACAAGTAACTGTAATTTCGATACAAATTATGGCTGGTAACTGTAACTTCGATACTAATTATGACAGGTAACAGTAACTTCGATACTAATTATGACAAGTTACTGTAACTTCGATACTAATTATGACAGGTAACGGTAACATCGTTACTAATTATGACAAGTAACTGTAATTTCGATACTAATTATGGCAGGTAACTGTAACTTCGTTACTAATTATGGCAGGTAACTGTAATTTCGATACAAATTATGGCAGCTAACAGTAACTTCGATAAAAATTATGACAGGTAACTGTAACTTCGTTACTAATTATGACAAGAAACTGTAATTTCATTACAAATTATGGCAGGTAACTGTAACTTCGATACTAATTATGACAGGTAACAGTATCTTCGATACTAATTATGACAGAAAACAGTAACTTCGAAACTTATTATGACAGGTAACAGTAACTTCGATACTAATTATGGCAGGTAACTGTAACTTCGATACTAATTATGACAGTTAACTGTAACTTCGTTACTAATTATGACAAGTTACTGTAATTTCGATACAAATTATTGCAGGTAACTGTAACTTCGATACTAATTATGACAGGTAACAGTATCTTCGATACTAATTATGACAGAAAACAGTAACTTCGAAACTTATTATGACAGGTAACAGTAACTTCGATACTAATTATGGCAGGTAACTGTAACTTCGATACTAATTATGGCAGGTAACTGTAACTTCGATACTAATTATGACAGGTAACAGTTACTTCGATACTAATTATGATAAGTAACAGTAACTTCGATACTAATTATGACAAGTAACGGTATCTTCGAAATTAATTATGACAGGTAACTGTAACATCGTTACTAATTATGATAAGTAACTGTAATTTCGATACAAATTATGGCAGGTAACTGTAACTTCGATACTAATTATGACAGGTAACAGTAACTTCGATACTAATTATGACAAGTTACTGTAACTTCGTTACTAATTTTGACAAGTTACTGTAACTTCGTTACTAATTATGACAAGAAACTGTAATTTCATTACAAATTATGGCAGGTAACTGTATCTTCGATACTAATTATGACAGGTAACAGTAACTTCAATACTAATTATGACAGGTAACAGTAACTTAGATGCTAATTATGACCTGTAACTGTAACTTCGATACTAATTATGACAGGTAATTGTAACTCCGTTACAAATTATGACAAGTTACTGTAATTTCGATACAAATTGTTGCAGGTAACTGTAACTTCGATACTATTTATGACAGGTAACAGTTACTTCGATACTAATTATGACAAGTAACAGTAACTTCGATACTAATTATGACAAGTAACTGTAACTTCGAAATTAATTATGACAGGTAACTGTAACATCGTTACTAATTATGACAAGTAACTGTAACTTCGAAACAAATTAATACAGGTAACTGTAACATCGTTACTAATTATGACAAGTAACTATAATTTCGATACTAATTATGGCAGGTAACAGTAACTTCGATACTAATTATGACAAGTTACAGTAACTTCGATACTATTTATGACAAGTAACTGTAACTTCGAAACTAATTATGACAGGTAACGGTAACATCGTTACTAATTATGACAAGTTACTGTAATTTCGATACAAATTATGGCTGGTAACTGTAACTTCGATACTAATTATGACAGGTAACAGTAACTTCGATACTAATTATGACAAGTTACTGTAACTTCGATACTAATTATGACAGGTAACGGTAACATCGTTACTAATTAAGACAGGTAACAGTATCTTCGATACTAATTATGACAGAAAACAGTAACTTCGAAACTTATTATGACAGGTAACAGTAACTTCGATACTAATTATGGCAGGTAACTGTAACTTCGATACTACTTATGACAGTTAACTGTAACTTCGTTACTAATTATGACAAGTTACTGTAATTTCGATACGAATTATGGCAGGTAACTGTAACTTCGATACTAATTATGACAGGTAACAGTAACTTCGATAAAAATTATGACAGGTAACTGTAACTTCGTTACTAATTATGACAAGAAACTGTAATTTCATTACAAATTATGGCAGGTAACTGTAACTTCGATACTAATTATGACAAGTTACTGTAATTTCGATACAAATTATGGCTGGTAACTGTAACTTCGATACTAATTATGACAGGTAACAGTAACTTCGATACTAATTATGACAAGTTACTGTAACTTCGATACTAATTATGACAGGTAACGGTAACATCGTTACTAATTAAGACAGGTAACAGTATCTTCGATACTAATTATGACAGAAAACAGTAACTTCGAAACTTATTATGACAGGTAACAGTAACTTCGATACTAATTATGACAAGTTACAGTAACTTCGATACTATTTATGACAAGTAACTGTAACTTCGAAACTAATTATGACAGGTAACGGTAACATCGTTACTAATTATGACAAGTTACTGAAATTTCGATACAAACTATGGCAGCTAACAGTAACTTCGATAAAAATTATGACAGGTAACTGTAACTTCGTTACTAATTATGACAAGAAACTGTAATTTCATTACAAATTATGGCAGGTAACTGTAACTTCGATACTAATTATGACAGGTAACAGTATCTTCGATACTAATTATGACAGAAAACAGTAACTTCGAAACTTATTATGACAGGTAACAGTAACTTCGATACTAATTATGGCAGGTAACTGTAACTTCGATACTACTTATGACAGTTAACTGTAACTTCGTTACTAATTATGACAAGTTACTGTAATTTCGATACGAATTATGGCAGGTAACTGTAACTTCGATACTAATTATGACAGGTAACAGTAACTTAGATACTAATTATGACCTGTAACTGTAACTTAAATACTAATTATGACAGGTAACTGTAACTCCGTTACAAATTATGACATGTTACTGTAATTTCGATACAAATTATTGCAGGTAACTGTAACTTCGAAACTATTTATGACAGGTAACAGTTACTTCGATACTAATTATGATAAGTAACAGTAACTTCGATACTAATTATGACAAGTAACTGTATCTTCGAAATTAATTATGACAGGTAACTGTAACATCGTTACTAATTATGATAAGTAACTGTAATTTCGATACAAATTATGGCAGGTAACTGTAACTTCGATACTAATTATGACAGGTTACAGCAACCTCGATACTAATTATGACAAGTAAGTGTAACTTCGATACTAATTATGACGGGTAACTGTAACTTCGATACTAATTATGACTAGTAACTTTAACTTCGTTACTAATTAGGACAAGTAACTGTAATTTTGATAAAAAATTATGGCAGGTAACTGTAACTACGATACTAATTATGACAGGTAACAGTAACTTCGATACTAATTATGACAGGTAACTGTAACTTCGTTACTAATTATGACAAGTAACTGTAATTTCGATACAGATTATGTCAGTTAACAGTAACTTCGATACTAATTATGACAGGTAACTGTAACTTCGATACTTATTATGACAGGTAACTGTAACTTCGATACTAATTATGACAGGTAACTGTAACTTCGATACAAATTATGACAGGTAACTGTAACTTCGATATTAATTATGACAAGTAACTGTAATTTCGATACAAATTATGGCAGGTAACTGTAACTTCGATACTAATTATGACAGGTAACAGTAACTTCGATACTAATTATGACAGGTAACTGTTTCTTCGATACAAATTATGAGAGGTAACTGTAACTTCGATATTAATTATGACAAGTAACTGTAATTTCGATACAAATTATGGCAGGTAACTGTAACTTCGATACTAATTATGGCAGGTAACAGTAACTTCGATACTTATTATGACAAGGAACTGTTATTTCGATACAAATTATGACAGGTAACTGTAACTTCGTTATTAATTATGACAAGTATCTGTAATTTCGGTACCAATTATGGCAGGTAACTGTAACTTCGATACAAATTATGACAGGTAACTGTAACATCGTTACTAATTATGACAAGTAACTGTAATTTCGATACAAATAATGGCAGGTAACTGTAACTTCGATACTAATTATGACAGGTAACAGTAACATCGATACTAATTATGACAGGTAACAGTAACTTCGCTACTAATTATGACAAGTAAATGTAATTTCGATACAAACTATGACAGGTAACTGTAACTTCGATACTAATTATGTCAAGGAACTGTTATTTCGATACAAATTATGACAGTTAACTGTAACTTCGTTACTAATTATGACAAGTATCTGTAATTTCGGTACCAATTATGGCAGGTAACTGTATCTTCAATACAAATTATGGCAGGTAACTGTAACTTCGATACAAATTACGACAGGTAACAGTAACTTCGCTACTAATTATGACAAGTAATTGTAATTTCGATACAAACTATGACAGGTAACTGTAACTTCGTTACTAATTATGTCAAGTAACTGTAATTTCGATACAAATTATGGCTGGTAACATTAACTTCGATACTAATTATGACCGGTAACTGTAACTTCGATACTAATTATGACAAGGAACTGTTATTTCGATACAAATTATGACAGGTAACAGTAACTTCGTTACTAATTATGGCAAGTGACTGTAATTTCGATACAAATTATGGCAGGTTACAGTAACTTCGGACTAATTATGACAGGTAACTGAAACTTCTATACTAATTATGACAGGTAACTGTACCTTCGTTACTAATTATGACAAGTAACTGTACTTTCGATACAAATGATGGCAGGTAACTGTAACTTCGATACTAATTATGACAGGTAACAATAACTTCGATACTAATTATGACAGAAAACAGTAACTTCGATACTAATTCTGACAGGTAACAGTATCATCAATACTAATTATGGCAGGTAACTGTAACTTCGATACTAATGATGACAGTTAACTGTAACTTCGTTACTAATTATGACAATTAACTGTAATTTCGATACAAATTATGGCAGGTTACTGTAACTTCGATACTAATTATGACAGGTAACAGTAACTTCGATACTAATTATAACAAGAAACTGTAACTTCGATACTAATTATGACAGGTAACGGTAACATCGTTACTAATTTTGACAAGTAACTGTAATTTCGATACAAATTATGGCAGGTAACTGTAACTTCGATACTAATTATGACAGGTTACATTAACTTCGATACTAATTATGACAAGTAACAGTTACTTCGATACTAATTATGACAAGTAACTATAACTTCGAAACTAATTATGACAGGTAACTGTAACATCGTTACTAATTATGACAAGTATCTGTAATTTCGGTACAAATTATAGCGGGTAACTGTAACTTCGATACTAATTATGACAGGTAACAGTAACTTCGATACTAATTATGACAAGTAACTGTAACTTCGATACTAATTATGAAAGGTAACTGTAACTTCGATACTAATTATGACAAGTAACTCTAACTTCATTACAAATTATGACAAGTACTGTAATTTCGATACAAATTATTGCAGGTAACTGAAACATCGTTACTAATTATGGCAGGTAACTGTAATTTCGATACAAATTATGACAGGTAACAGTAACTTCGATACTAATTATGACAGGTAACTGCAACTTCGACACTAATTATGACAGGTTACTGTAATTTCGTTACTAATTATGACAAGAAACTGTAATTTAGATACTAATTATGGAAGGTAACTGTAATTTCGATACAAATTATGGCAGGTAACTGTAACTTCGATACTAATTATGACAAGTAACAGTAACTTCGATACTAATTATGACAAGTAACTGTAACTTCGAAACAAATTATGACAGCTAAATGTAACATCGTTACTAATTATGACAAGTAACTGTAATTTCGATACAAATTATGGCAGGTAACTGTAACTTCGATATTAATTATGACAGGTTACAGTAACCTCGATACTAATTATGACAAGTAAGTGTAACTTCGATACTAATTATGACGGGTAACTGTAACTTCGATACTAATTATGACTAGTCACTCTAAGTTCGTTACTAATTATGACAAGTAACTGTAATTTCGATACAAATTATGGCAGGTAACTGTAACTTCGATACTAATGATGACAGAAAACCGTAACTTCGATATTAATTATGACAGGTAACAGTAACTTCGATACTAATTATGGCAGGTTACTGTAACTTCGATACTAATTATGACAGTTAACTGTAACTTCGTTACTAATTATGACAAGTAACTGTAATTTCGATACAAATTATGACAGGTAACAGTAACATCGATAATAATTATGACAGGTAACAGTAACTTCGATACTAATTATGACAAGTTACTGTAACTTCGATACTAATTATGACAGGTAACTGTAACTTCGTTACTAATTATGACAAGTAACTGTAATTTCGATACAAATTATGGCTAGTAACTGTAACTTCGATACTAATTATGACAGGTTACATTAACTTCGATACTAATTATGACCAGTTACAGTTACTTCGATACAAATTATGACAAGTAACTATAACATCGAAACTAATTATGACAGGTAACTGTAACATCGTTACCAATTATGACAAGTATCTGTAATTTCAGTACAAATTATGGCATGTAACTGTAACTTCGATACAAATTATGACAGGTAACTGTAACTTCGTTACTTATTATGACAAGTAACTGTAATTTCGATATAAATAATGGCAGGTAACTGTAACTTCGATACTAATTATGACTGGTAACTGTAACTTCGTTACTAATTATGACAAGTAACTGTAATTTCGATACAAATAATGGCAGGAAACTGTAACTTCGATACTAATTATGACAGGTAACAGTAACTTCGATACTAATTATGACAGGTAACTGTAACTTCGCTACTAATAATGACAAGTAACTGTAATTTCGATAGAAACTAAGACAGGTAACTGTAACTTCGACACTAATTAAGACAAGTATCTGTAATTTCGGTACAAATTATGACAGGTAACTGTAACTTCGATACTAATTATGACAAGGAACTGTTATTTCGATACAAATTATGACAGGTAACTGTAACTTCGTTATTATTTATGACAAGTATCTGTAATTTCGGTTCCAATTATGGCAGGTAACTGTAACTTCGATACAAATTATGACAGTTAACTGTAACTTCGTTACTAATTATGACAAGTAACTGTAATTTCGATACAAATAATGGCAGGAAACTGTAACTTCGATACTAATTATGACAGGTAACAGTAACATCGATACTAATTATGACAGGTAACAGTAACTTCGCTACTAATTATGACAAGTATCTGTAATTTCGGTACCAATTATGGCAGGTAACTGTATCTTCAATACAAATTATGGCAGGTAACTGTAACTTCGATACAAATTACGGCAGGTAACAGTAACTTCGCTACAAATTATGACAAGTAATTGTAATTTCGATACAAACTATGACAGGTAACTGTAACTTCGTTACTAATTATGACAAGTAACTGTAATTTCGATACAATTTATGGCTGGTAACATTAACTTCGATACTAATTATGACCGATAACTGTAACTTCGATACTAATTAAGACAAGGAACTGTTATTTCGATACAAATTATGACAGGTAACAGTAACTTCGTTACTAATTATGGCAAGTGACTGTAATTTCGATACAAATTATGGCAGGTTACAGTAACTTCGGACTAATTATGACAGGTAACTGTAACTTCTATACTAATTATGACAGGTAACTGTACCTTCGTTACTAATTATGACAAGTAACTGTACTTTCGATACAAATGATGGCAGGTAACTGTAACTTCGATACTAATTATGACAGGTAACAATAACTTCGATACTAATTATGTCAGAAAACAGTAACTTCGATACTAATTCTGACAGGTAACAGTATCATCAATACTAATTATGGCAGGTAACTGTAACTTCGATACTAATGATGACAGTTAACTGTAATTTCGTTACTAATTATGACAATTAACTGTAATTTCGATACAAATTATGGCAGGTTACTGTAACTTCGATACTAATTATGACAGGTAACAGTAACTTCGATACTAATTATAACAAGAAACTGTAACTTCGATACTAATTATGACAGGTAACGGTAACTTCGTTACTAATTTTGACAAGTAACTGTAATTTCGATACAAATTATGGCAGGTAACTGTAACTTCGATACTAATTATGACAGGTTACATTAACTTCGATACTAATTATGACAAGTAAGAGTTACTTCGATACTAATTATGACAAGTAACTATAACTTCGAAACTAATTATGACAGGTAACTGTAACATCGTTACTAATTATGACAAGTATCTGTAATTTCGGTACAAATTATAGCGGGTAACTGTAACTTCGATACTAATTATGACAGGTAACAGTAACTTCGATACTAATTATGACAAGTAACTGTAACTTCGATACTAATTATGACAGGTAACTGTAACTTCGATACAAATTATGAGAGGTAACTGTAACTTCGATATTAATTATGACAAGTAACTGTAATTTCGATACAAATTATGGCAGGTAACTGTAACTTCGATACTAATTATGACAGGTAACAGTAACTTCGATACTTATTATGACAGGTAACTGTAACTTCGATACAAATTATGACAGGTAACTGTAACTTCGATATTAATTATGACAAGTAACTGTATTTTCGATACAAATTATGGCAGGTAACTGTAACTTCGATACTAATTATGACAGGTTACATTAACTTCGATACTAATTATGACCAGTAACAGTTATTTCGATACTAATTATGACAAGTAACTATAACATCGAAACTAATTATGACAGGTAACTGTAACATCGTTACCAATTATGACAAGTATCTGTAATTTCGGTACAAATTATGGCAGGTAACTGTAACTTCGATACAAATTATGACAGGTAACTGTAACTTCGTTACTTATTATGACAAGTAACTGTAATTTCGATACAAATAATGGCAGGTAACTATAACTTCGATACGAATTATGACTGGTAACTGTAACTTCGATACTAATTATGACAAGGAACTGTTATTTCGATAAAAATTATGGCAGGTAACTGTAACTTCGATACTAATTATGACAGGTAACTGTAACTTCTATACTAATTATGACAGGTAACTGTACCTTCGTTACTAATTATGACAAGTAACTGTACTTTCGATACAAATGATGGCAGGTAACTGTAACTTCGATACTAATTATGACAGGTAACAATAACTTCGATACTAATTATGACAGAAAAAGTAACTTCGATACTAATTCTGACAGGTAACAGTATCATCAATACTAATTATGGCAGGTAACTGTAACTTCGATACTAATGATGACAGTTAACTGTAACTTCGTTACTAATTATGACAATTAACTGTAATTTCGATACAAATTATGGCAGGTTACTGTAACTTCGATACTAATTATGACAGGTAACAGTAACTTCGATACTAATTATAACAAGAAACTGTAACTTCGATACTAATTATGACAGGTAACGGTAACTTCGTTACTAATTTTGACAAGTAACTGTAATTTCGATACATATTATGGCAGGTAACTGTAACTTCGATACTAATTATGACAGGTTACATTAACTTCGATACTAATTATGACAAGTAACAGTTACTTCGATACTAATTATGACAAGTAACTATAATTTCGAAACTAATTATGACAGGTAACTGTAACATCGTTACTAATTATGACAAGTATCTGTAATTTCGGTACAAATTATAGCGGGTAACTGTAACTTCGATACTAATTATGACAGGTAACAGTAACTTCGATACTAATTATGACAAGTAACTGTAACTTCGAAATTAATTATGACAGGTAACTGTAACATCGTTACTAATTATGACAAGTAACTGTAACTTCGAAACAAATTAATACAGGTAACTGTAACATCGTTACTAATTATGACAAGTAACTATAATTTCGATACTAATTATGGCAGGTAACAGTAACTTCGATACTAATTATGACAAGTTACAGTAACTTCGATACTATTTATGACAAGTAACTGTAACTTCGAAACTAATTATGACAGGTAACGGTAACATCGTTACTAATTATGACAAGTTACTGTAATTTCGATACAAATTATGGCTGGTAACTGTAACTTCGATACTAATTATGACAGGTAACAGTAACTTCGATACTAATTATGACAAGTTACTGTAACTTCGATACTAATTATGACAGGTAACGGTAACATCGTTACTAATTAAGACAGGTAACAGTATCTTCGATACTAATTATGACAGAAAACAGTAACTTCGAAACTTATTATGACAGGTAACAGTAACTTCGATACTAATTATGGCAGGTAACTGTAACTTCGATACTACTTATGACAGTTAACTGTAACTTCGTTACTAATTATGACAAGTTACTGTAATTTCGATACGAATTATGGCAGGTAACTGTAACTTCGATACTAATTATGACAGGTAACAGTAACTTCGATAAAAATTATGACAGGTAACTGTAACTTCGTTACTAATTATGACAAGAAACTGTAATTTCATTACAAATTATGGCAGGTAACTGTAACTTCGATACTAATTATGACAAGTTACTGTAATTTCGATACAAATTATGGCTGGTAACTGTAACTTCGATACTAATTATGACAGGTAACAGTAACTTCGATACTAATTATGACAAGTTACTGTAACTTCGATACTAATTATGACAGGTAACGGTAACATCGTTACTAATTAAGACAGGTAACAGTATCTTCGATACTAATTATGACAGAAAACAGTAACTTCGAAACTTATTATGACAGGTAACAGTAACTTCGATACTAATTATGACAAGTTACAGTAACTTCGATACTATTTATGACAAGTAACTGTAACTTCGAAACTAATTATGACAGGTAACGGTAACATCGTTACTAATTATGACAAGTTACTGTAATTTCGATACAAACTATGGCAGCTAACAGTAACTTCGATAAAAATTATGACAGGTAACTGTAACTTCGTTACTAATTATGACAAGAAACTGTAATTTCATTACAAATTATGGCAGGTAACTGTAACTTCG
The DNA here is from genome assembly GCA_946902985.2 of Meconema thalassinum. Lineage (NCBI taxonomy): Eukaryota > Metazoa > Arthropoda > Insecta > Orthoptera > Tettigoniidae > Meconema > Meconema thalassinum. The sequence goes on along the minus strand of OX336388.2, from coordinate 1,173,411,903 downwards.
ATACTAATTATGACAGGTAACAGTATCTTCGATACTAATTATGACAGAAAACAGTAACTTCGAAACTTATTATGACAGGTAACAGTAACTTCGATACTAATTATGGCAGGTAACTGTAACTTCGATACTACTTATGACAGTTAACTGTAACTTCGTTACTAATTATGACAAGTTACTGTAATTTCGATACGAATTATGGCAGGTAACTGTAACTTCGATACTAATTATGACAGGTAACAGTAACTTAGATACTAATTATGACCTGTAACTGTAACTTAAATACTAATTATGACAGGTAACTGTAACTCCGTTACAAATTATGACATGTTACTGTAATTTCGATACAAATTATTGCAGGTAACTGTAACTTCGAAACTATTTATGACAGGTAACAGTTACTTCGATACTAATTATGATAAGTAACAGTAACTTCGATACTAATTATGACAAGTAACTGTATCTTCGAAATTAATTATGACAGGTAACTGTATCATCGTTACTAATTATGATAAGTAACTGTAATTTCGATACAAATTATGGCAGGTAACTGTAACTTCGATACTAATTATGACAGGTTACAGCAACCTCGATACTAATTATGACAAGTAAGTGTAACTTCGATACTAATTATGACGGGTAACTGTAACTTCGATACTAATTATGACTAGTAACTTTAACTTCGTTACTAATTAGGACAAGTAACTGTAATTTTGATAAAAAATTATGGCAGGTAACTGTAACTACGATACTAATTATGACAGGTAACAGTAACTTCGATACTAATTATGACAGGTAACTGTAACTTCGTTACTAATTATGACAAGTAACTGTAATTTCGATACAGATTATGTCAGTTAACAGTAACTTCGATACTAATTATGACAGGTAACTGTAACTTCGATACTTATTATGACAGGTAACTGTAACTTCGATACTAATTATGACAGGTAACTGTAACTTCGATACAAATTATGACAGGTAACTGTAACTTCGATATTAATTATGACAAGTAACTGTAATTTCGATACAAATTATGGCAGGTAACTGTAACTTCGATACTAATTATGACAGGTAACAGTAACTTCGATACTAATTATGACAGGTAACTGTTTCTTCGATACAAATTATGAGAGGTAACTGTAACTTCGATATTAATTATGACAAGTAACTGTAATTTCGATACAAATTATGGCAGGTAACTGTAACTTCGATACTAATTATGGCAGGTAACAGTAACTTCGATACTTATTATGACAAGGAACTGTTATTTCGATACAAATTATGACAGGTAACTGTAACTTCGTTATTAATTATGACAAGTATCTGTAATTTCGGTACCAGATATGGCAGGTAACTGTAACTTCGATACAAATTATGACAGGTAACTGTAACATCGTTACTAATTATGACAAGTAACTGTAATTTCGATACAAATAATGGCAGGTAACTGTAACTTCGATACTAATTTTGACAGGTAACAGTAACATCGATACTAATTATGACAGGTAACAGTAACTTCGCTACTAATTATGACAAGTAAATGTAATTTCGATACAAACTATGACAGGTAACTGTAACTTCGATACTAATTATGTCAAGGAACTGTTATTTCGATACAAATTATGACAGTTAACTGTAACTTCGTTACTAATTATGACAAGTATCTGTAATTTCGGTACCAATTATGGCAGGTAACTGTATCTTCAATACAAATTATGGCAGGTAACTGTAACTTCGATACAAATTACGACAGGTAACAGTAACTCCGCTACTAATTATGACAAGTAATTGTAATTTCGATACAAACTATGACAGGTAACTGTAACTTCGTTACTAATTATGTCAAGTAACTGTAATTTCGATACAAATTATGGCTGGTAACATTAACTTTGATACTAATTATGACCGGTAACTGTAACTTCGATACTAATTATGACAAGGAACTGTTATTTCGATACAAATTATGACAGGTAACAGTAACTTCGTTACTAATTATGGCAAGTGACTGTAATTTCGATACAAATTATGGCAGGTTACAGTAACTTCGGACTAATTATGACAGGTAACTGAAACTTCTATACTAATTATGACAGGTAACTGTACCTTCGTTACTAATTATGACAAGTAACTGTACTTTCGATACAAATGATGGCAGGTAACTGTAACTTCGATACTAATTATGACAGGTAACAATAACTTCGATACTAATTATGACAGAAAACAGTAACTTCGATACTAATTCTGACAGGTAACAGTATCATCAATACTAATTATGGCAGGTAACTGTAACTTCGATACTAATGATGACAGTTAACTGTAACTTCGTTACTAATTATGACAATTAACTGTAATTTCGATACAAATTATGGCAGGTTACTGTAACTTCGATACTAATTATGACAGGTAACAGTAACTTCGATACTAATTATAACAAGAAACTGTAACTTCGATACTAATTATGACAGGTAACGGTAACATCGTTACTAATTTTGACAAGTAACTGTAATTTCGATACAAATTATGGCAGGTAACTGTAACTTCGATACTAATTATGACAGGTTACATTAACTTCGATACTAATTATGACAAGTAACAGTTACTTCGATACTAATTATGACAAGTAACTATAACTTCGAAACTAATTATGACAGGTAACTGTAACATCGTTACTAATTATGACAAGTATCTGTAATTTCGGTACAAATTATAGCGGGTAACTGTAACTTCGATACTAATTATGACAGGTAACAGTAACTTCGATACTAATTATGACAAGTAACTGTAACTTCGATACTAATTATGAAAGGTAACTGTAACTTCGATACTAATTATGACAAGTAACTCTAACTTCATTACAAATTATGACAAGTAACTGTAATTTCGATACAAATTATTGCAGGTAACTGAAACATCGTTACTAATTATGGCAGGTAACTGTAATTTCGATACAAATTATGACAGGTAACAGTAACTTCGATACTAATTATGACAGGTAACTGCAACTTCGACACTAATTATGACAGGTTACTGTAATTTCGTTACTAATTATGACAAGAAACTGTAATTTAGATACTAATTATGGCAGGTAAATGTAATTTCGATACAAATTATGGCAGGTAACTGTAACTTCGATACTAATTATGACAAGTAACAGTAACTTCGATACTAATTATGACAAGTAACTGTAACTTCGAAACAAATTATGACAGCTAAATGTAACATCGTTACTAATTATGACAAGTAACTGTAATTTCGATACAAATTATGGCAGGTAACTGTAACTTCGATATTAATTATGACAGGTTACAGTAACCTCGATACTAATTATGACAAGTAAGTGTAACTTCGATACTAATTATGACGGGTAACTGTAACTTCGATACTAATTATGACTAGTCACTCTAAGTTCGTTACTAATTATGACAAGTAACTGTAATTTCGATACAAATTATGGCAGGTAACTGTAACTTCGATACTAATGATGACAGAAAACCGTAACTTCGATATTAATTATGACAGGTAACAGTAACTTCGATACTAATTATGGCAGGTTACTGTAACTTCGATACTAATTATGACAGTTAACTGTAACTTCGTTACTAATTATGACAAGTAACTGTAATTTCGATACAAATTATGACTGGTAACAGTAACATCGATAATAATTATGACAGGTAACAGTAACTTCGATACTAATTATGACAAGTTACTGTAACTTCGATACTAATTATGACAGGTAACTGTAACTTCGTTACTAATTATGACAAGTAACTGTAATTTCGATACAAATTATGGCTAGTAACTGTAACTTCGATACTAATTATGACAGGTTACATTAACTTCGATACTAATTATGACCAGTTACAGTTACTTCGATACAAATTATGACAAGTAACTATAACATCGAAACTAATTATGACAGGTAACTGTAACATCGTTACCAATTATGACAAGTATCTGTAATTTCAGTACAAATTATGGCATGTAACTGTAACTTCGATACAAATTATGACAGGTAACTGTAACTTCGTTACTTATTATGACAAGTAACTGTAATTTCGATATAAATAATGGCAGGTAACTGTAACTTCGATACTAATTATGACTGGTAACTGTAACTTCGTTACTAATTATGACAAGTAACTGTAATTTCGATACAAATAATGGCAGGAAACTGTAACTTCGATACTAATTATGACAGGTAACAGTAACTTCGATACTAATTATGACAGGTAACTGTAACTTCGCTACTAATAATGACAAGTAACTGTAATTTCGATAGAAACTAAGACAGGTAACTGTAACTTCGACACTAATTAAGACAAGTATCTGTAATTTCGGTACAAATTATGACAGGTAACTGTAACTTCGATACTAATTATGACAAGGAACTGTTATTTCGATACAAATTATGACAGGTAACTGTAACTTCGTTATTATTTATGACAAGTATCTGTAATTTCGGTTCCAATTATGGCAGGTAACTGTAACTTCGATACAAATTATGACAGGTAACTGTAACTTCGTTACTAATTATGACAAGTAACTGTAATTTCGATACAAATAATGGCAGGAAACTGTAACTTCGATACTAATTATGACAGGTAACAGTAACATCGATACTAATTATGACAGGTAACAGTAACTTCGCTACTAATTATGACAAGTATCTGTAATTTCGGTACCAATTATGGCAGGTAACTGTATCTTCAATACAAATTATGGCAGGTAACTGTAACTTCGATACAAATTACGGCAGGTAACAGTAACTTCGCTACTAATTATGACAAGTAATTGTAATTTCGATACAAACTATGACAGGTAACTGTAACTTCGTTACTAATTATGACAAGTAACTGTAATTTCGATACAATTTATGGCTGGTAACATTAACTTCGATACTAATTATGACCGATAACTGTAACTTCGATACTAATTATGACAAGGAACTGTTATTTCGATACAAATTATGACAGGTAACAGTAACTTCGTTACTAATTATGGCAAGTGACTGTAATTTCGATACAAATTATGGCAGGTTACAGTAACTTCGGACTAATTATGACAGGTAACTGTAACTTCTATACTAATTATGACAGGTAACTGTACCTTCGTTACTAATTATGACAAGTAACTGTACTTTCGATACAAATGATGGCAGGTAACTGTAACTTCGATACTAATTATGACAGGTAACAATAACTTCGATACTAATTATGTCAGAAAACAGTAACTTCGATACTAATTCTGACAGGTAACAGTATCATCAATACTAATTATGGCAGGTAACTGTAACTTCGATACTAATGATGACAGTTAACTGTAATTTCGTTACTAATTATGACAATTAACTGTAATTTCGATACAAATTATGGCAGGTTACTGTAACTTCGATACTAATTATGACAGGTAACAGTAACTTCGATACTAATTATAACAAGAAACTGTAACTTCGATACTAATTATGACAGGTAACGGTAACTTCGTTACTAATTTTGACAAGTAACTGTAATTTCGATACAAATTATGGCAGGTAACTGTAACTTCGATACTAATTATGACAGGTTACATTAACTTCGATACTAATTATGACAAGTAAGAGTTACTTCGATACTAATTATGACAAGTAACTATAACTTCGAAACTAATTATGACAGGTAACTGTAAAATCGTTACTAATTATGACAAGTATCTGTAATTTCGGTACAAATTATAGCGGGTAACTGTAACTTCGATACTAATTATGACAGGTAACAGTAACTTCGATACTAATTATGACAGGTAACTGTAACTTCGATACAAATTATGAGAGGTAACTGTAACTTCGATATTAATTATGACAAGTAACTGTAATTTCGATACAAATTATGGCAGGTAACTGTAACTTCGATACTAATTATGACAGGTAACAGTAACTTCGATACTTATTATGACAGGTAACTGTAACTTCGATACAAATTATGACAGGTAACTGTAACTTCGATATTAATTATGACAAGTAACTGTATTTTCGATACAAATTATGGCAGGTAACTGTAACTTCGATACTAATTATGACAGGTTACATTAACTTCGATACTAATTATGACCAGTAACAGTTATTTCGATACTAATTAAGACAAGTAACTATAACATCGAAACTAATTATGACAGGTAACTGTAACATCGTTACCAATTATGACAAGTATCTGTAATTTCGGTACAAATTATGGCAGGTAACTGTAACTTCGATACAAATTATGACAGGTAACTGTAACTTCGTTACTTATTATGACAAGTAACTGTAATTTCGATACAAATAATGGCAGGTAACTGTAACTTCGATACGAATTATGACTGGTAACTGTAACTTCGATACTAATTATGACAAGGAACTGTTATTTCGATAAAAATTATGGCAGGTAACTGTAACTTCGATACTAATTATGACAGGTAACTGTAACTTCTATACTAATTATGACAGGTAACTGTACCTTCGTTACTAATTATGACAAGTAACTGTACTTTCGATACAAATGATGGCAGGTAACTGTAACTTCGATACTAATTATGACAGGTAACAATAACTTCGATACTAATTATGACAGAAAACAGTAACTTCGATACTAATTCTGACAGGTAACAGTATCATCAATACTAATTATGGCAGGTAACTGTAACTTCGATACTAATGATGACAGTTAACTGTAACTTCGTTACTAATTATGACAATTAACTGTAATTTCGATACAAATTATGGCAGGTTACTGTAACTTCGATACTAATTATGACAGGTAACAGTAACTTCGATACTAATTATAACAAGAAACTGTAACTTCGATACTAATTATGACAGGTAACGGTAACTTCGTTACTAATTTTGACAAGTAACTGTAATTTCGATACATATTATGGCAGGTAACTGTAACTTCGATACTAATTATGACAGGTTACATTAACTTCGATACTAATTATGACAAGTAACAGTTACTTCGATACTAATTATGACAAGTAACTATAATTTCGAAACTAATTATGACAGGTAACTGTAACATCGCTACTAATTATGACAAGTATCTGTAATTTCGGTACAAATTATAGCGGGTAACTGTAACTTCGATACTAATTATGACAGGTAACAGTAACTTCGATACTAATTATGACAAGTAACTGTAACTTCGATACTAATTATGACAGGTAACTGTAACTTCGATACTAATTATGACAAGTAACTCTAACTTCATTACAAATTATGGCAAGTAACTGTAATTTCGATACAAATTATTGCAGGTAACTGAAACATCGCTACTAATTATGGCAGGTAACTGTAATTTCGATACAAATTATGACAGGTAACAGTAACTTCGATACTAATTATAACAGGTAACTGCAACTTTGACACTAATTATGACAGGTTACTGTAATTTCGTTACTAATTATGACAAGAAACTGTAATTTAGATATTAATTATGGCAGGTAACTGTAATTTCGATACAAATTATGGCAGGTAACTGTAACTTCGATACTAATTATGACAAGTAACAGTAACTTCGATACTAATTATGACAAGTAACTGTAACTTCGAAACAAATTATGACAGGTTAATGTAACATCGTTACTAATTATGACTAGTAATTGTAATTTCGATACAAATTATGGCAGGTAACTGTAACTTCGATATTAATTATGACAGGTTACAGTAACCTCGATACTAATTATGACAAGTAAGTGTAACTTCGATACTAATTATGACGGGTAACTGTAACTTCGATACTAATTATGACTAGTCACTCTACGTTCGTTACTAATTATGACAAGTAACTGTAATTTCGATACAAATTATGGCAGGTAATTGTAACTTCGATACTAATGATGACAGAAAACCGTAACTTCGATATTAATTATGACAGGTAACAGTAACTTCGATACTAATTATGGCAGGTTACTGTAACTTCGATACTAATTATGACAAGTAACTGTACTTTCGATACAAATGATGGCAGGTAACTGTAACTTCGATACTAATTATGACAGGTAACAATAACTTCGATACTAATTATGACAGAAAACAGTAACTTCGATACTAATTCTGACAGGTAACAGTATCATCAATACTAATTATGGCAGGTAACTGTAACTTCGATACTAATGATGACAGTTAACTGTAACTTCGTTACTAATTATGACAATTAACTGTAATTTCGATACAAATTATGGCAGGTTACTGTAACTTCGATACTAATTATGACAGGTAACAGTAACTTCGATACTAATTATAACAAGAAACTGTAACTTCGATACTAATTATGACAGGTAACGGTAACTTCGTTACTAATTTTGACAAGTAACTGTAATTTCGATACAAATTATGGCAGGTAACTGTAACTTCGATACTAATTATGACAGGTTACATTAACTTCGATACTAATTATGACAAGTAACAGTTACTTCGATACTAATTATGACAAGCAACTATAACTTCGAAACTAATTATGACAGGTAACTGTAACATCGTTACTAATTATGACAAGTATCTGTAATTTCGGTACAAATTATAGCGGGTAACTGTAACTTCGATACTAATTATGACAGGTAACAGTAACTTCGATACTAATTATGACAAGTAACTGTAACTTCGATACTAATTATGAAAGGTAACTGTAACTTCGATACTAATTATGACAAGTAACTCTAACTTCATTACAAATTATGACAAGTAACTGTAATTTCGATACAAATTATTGCAGGTAACTGAAACATCGTTACTAATTATGGCAGGTAACTGTAATTTCGATACAAATTATGACAGGTAACAGTAACTTCGATACTAATTATGACAGGTAACTGCAACTTCGACACTAATTATGACAGGTTACTGTAATTTCGTTACTAATTATGACAAGAAACTGTAATTTAGATACTAATTATGGCAGGTAACTGTAATTTCGATACAAATTATGGCAGGTAACTGTAACTTCGATAGTAATTATGACAAGTAACAGTAACTTCGATACTAATTATGACAAGTAACTGTAACTTCGAAACAAATTATGACAGCTAAATGTAACATCGTTACTAATTATGACAAGTAACTGTAATTTCGATACAAATTATGGCAGGTAACTGTAACTTCGATATTAATTATGACAGGTTACAGTAACCTCGATACTAATTATGACAAGTAAGTGTAACTTCGATACTAATTATGACGGGTAACTGTAACTTCGATACTAATTATGACTAGTCACTCTAAGTTCGTTACTAATTATGACAAGTAACTGTAATTTCGATACAAATTATGGCAGGTAACTGTAACTTCGATACTAATGTTGACAGAAAACCGTAACTTCGATATTAATTATGACAGGTAACAGTAACTTCGATACTAATTATGGCAGGTTACTGTAACTTCGATACTAATTATGACAGTTAACTGTAACTTCGTTACTAATTATGACAAGTAACTGTAATTTCGATACAAATTATGACAGGTAACAGTAACATCGATAATAATTATGACAGGTAACAGTAACTTCGATACTAATTATAACAAGTTACTGTAACTTCGATACTAATTATGACAGGTAACTGTAACTTCGTTACTAATTATGACAAGTAACTGTAATTTCGATACAAATTATGGCACGTAACTGTAATATCGATACTAATTATGGCAGGTAACAGTAACTTCGATACTAATTATGACAAGTTACAGTAACTTCGATACTAATTATGACAAGTAACTGTAACTTCGAAACTAATTATGACAGGTAACGGTAGTATCGTTACTAATTATGACAAGTAACTGTAATTTCGATACAAATTATGGCTAGTAACTGTAACTTCGATACTAATTATGACAGGTTACATTAACTTCGATACTAATTATGACCAGTTACAGTTACTTCGATACAAATTATGACAAGTAACTGTAATTTCGATACAAATTATGGCACGTAACTGTAATATCGATAATAATTATGACAGGTAACAGTAACTTCGATACTAATTATAACAAGTTACTGTAACTTCGATACTAATTATGACAGGTAACTGTAACTTCGTTACTAATTATGACAAGTAACTGTAATTTCGATACAAATTATGACAGGTAACAGTAACATCGATAATAATTATGACAGGTAACAGTAACTTCGATACTAATTATAACAAGTTACTGTAACTTCGATACTAATTATGACAGGTAACTGTAACTTCGTTACTAATTATGACAAGTAACTGTAATTTCGATACAAATTATGGCACGTAACTGTAATATCGATACTAATTATGGCAGGTAACAGTAACTTCGATACTAATTATGACAAGTTACAGTAACTTCGATACTAATTATGACAAGTAACTGTAACTTCGAAACTAATTATGACAGGTAACGGTAGTATCGTTACTAATTATGACAAGTAACTGTAATTTCGATACAAATTATGGCTAGTAACTGTAACTTCGATACTAATTATAACAAGTTACTGTAACTTCGATACTAATTATGACAGGTAACTGTAACTTCGTTACTAATTATGACAAGTAACTGTAATTTCGATACAAATTATGACAGGTAACAGTAACATCGATAATAATTATGACAGGTAACAGTAACTTCGATACTAATTATAACAAGTTACTGTAACTTCGATACTAATTATGACAGGTAACTGTAACATCGTTACCAATTATGACAAGTATCTGTAATTTCAGTACAAATTATGGCATGTAACTGTAACTTCGATACAAATTATGACAGGTAACTGTAACTTCGTTACTTATTATGACAAGTAACTGTAATTTCGATATAAATAATGGCAGGTAACTGTAACTTCGATACTAATTATGACTGGTAACTGTAACTTCGTTACTAATTATGACAAGTAACTGTAATTTCGATACAAATAATGGCAGGAAACTGTAACTTCGATACTAATTATGACAGGTAACAGTAACTTCGATACTAATTATGACAGGTAACTGTAACTTCGCTACTAATAATGACAAGTAACTGTAATTTCGATAGAAACTAAGACAGGTAACTGTAACTTCGACACTAATTAAGACAAGTATCTGTAATTTCGGTACAAATTATGACAGGTAACTGTAACTTCGATACTAATTATGACAAGGAACTGTTATTTCGATACAAATTATGACAGGTAACTGTAACTTCGTTATTATTTATGACAAGTATCTGTAATTTCGGTTCCAATTATGGCAGGTAACTGTAACTTCGATACAAATTATGACAGGTAACTGTAACTTCGTTACTAATTATGACAAGTAACTGTAATTTCGATACAAATAATGGCAGGAAACTGTAACTTCGATACTAATTATGACAGGTAACAGTAACATCGATACTAATTATGACAGGTAACAGTAACTTCGCTACTAATTATGACAAGTATCTGTAATTTCGGTACCAATTATGGCAGGTAACTGTATCTTCAATACAAATTATGGCAGGTAACTGTAACTTCGATACAAATTACGGCAGGTAACAGTAACTTCGCTACTAATTATGACAAGTAATTGTAATTTAGATACAAACTATGACAGGTAACTGTAACTTCGTTACTAATTATGACAAGTAACTGTAATTTCGATACAAATTAAGGCTGGTAACATTAACTTCGATACTAATTATGACCGATAACTGTAACTTCGATACGAATTATGACAAGGAACTGTTATTTCGATACAAATTATGACAGGTAACAGTAACTTCGTTACTAATTATGGCAAGTGACTGTAATTTCGATACAAATTATGGCAGGTTACAGTAACTTCGGACTAATTATGACAGGTAACTGTAACTTCTATACTAATTATGACAGGTAACTGTACCTTCGTTACTAATTATGACAAGTAACTGTACTTTCGATACAAATGATGGCAGGTAACTGTAACTTCGATACTAATTATGACAGGTAACAATAACTTCGATACTAATTATGACAGAAAACAGTAAGTTCGATACTAATTCTGACAGGTAACAGTATCATCAATACTAATTATGGCAGGTAACTGTAATTTCGATACTAATGATGACAGTTAACTGTAACTTCGTTACTAATTATGACAATTAACTGTAATTTCGATACAAATTATGGCAGGTTACTGTAACTTCGATACTAATTATGACAGGTAACAGTAACTTCGATACTAATTATAACAAGAAACTGTAACTTCGATACTAATTATGACAGGTAACGGTAACTTCGTTACTAATTTTGACAAGTAACTGTAATTTCGATACAAATTATGGCAGGTAACTGTAACTTCGATACTAATTATGACAGGTTACATTAACTTCGATACTAATTATGACAAGTAAGAGTTACTTCGATACTAATTATGACAAGTAACTATAACTTCGAAACTTATTATGACAGGTAACTGTAACATCGTTACTAATTATGACAAGTATCTGTAATTTCGGTACAAATTATAGCGGGTAACTGTAACTTCGATACTAATTATGACAGGTAACAGTAACTTCGATACTAATTATGACAAGTAACTGTAACTTCGATACTAATTATGACAGGTAACTGTAACTTCGATACAAATTATGAGAGGTAACTGTAACTTCGATATTAATTATGACAAGTAACTGTAATTTCGATACAAATTATGGCAGGTAACTGTAACTTCGATACTAATTATGACAGGTAACAGTAACTTCGATACTTATTATGACAGGTAACTGTAACTTCGATACAAATTATGACAGGTAACTGTAACTTCGATATTAATTATGACAAGTAACTGTATTTTCGATACAAATTATGGCAGGTAACTGTAACTTCGATACTAATTATGACAGGTTACATTAACTTCGATACTAATTATGACCAGTAACAGTTATTTCGATACTAATTATGACAAGTAACTATAACATCGAAACTAATTATGACAGGTAACTGTAACATCGTTACCAATTATGACAAGTATCTGTAATTTCGGTACAAATTATGGCAGGTAACTGTAACTTCGATACAAATTATGACAGGTAACTGTAACTTCGTTACTTATTATGACAAGTAACTGTAATTTCGATACAAATAATGGCAGGTAACTGTAACTTCGATACGAATTATGACTGGTAACTGTAACTTCGATACTAATTATGACAAGGAACTGTTATTTCGATAAAAATTATGGCAGGTAACTGTAACTTCGATACTAATTATGACAGGTAACAGTAACTTCGATACTAATTATGACAGGTAACTGTAACTTCGCTACTAATAATGACAAGTAACTGTAATTTCGATAGAAACTAAGACAGGTAACTAACTTCGACACTAATTAAGACAAGTATCTGTAATTTCGGTACAAATTATGACAGGTAACTGTAACTTCGATACTAATTATGACAAGGAACTGTTATTTCGATACAAATTATGACAGGTAACTGTAACTTCGTTATTAATTATGACAAGTATCTGTAATTTCGGTACCAATTATGGCAGGTAACTGTAACTTCGATACAAATTATGACAGGTAACTGTAACTTCGTTACTAATTATGACAAGTAACTGTAATTTCGATACAAATAATGGCAGGTAACTGTAACTTCGATACTAATTATGACAGGTAACAGTAACATCGATACTAATTATGACAGGTAACAGTAACTTCGCTACTAATTATGACAAGTAAATGTAATTTCAATACAAACTATGACAGGTAACTGTAACTTCGATACTAATTATGTCAAGGAACTGTTATTTCGATACAAATTATGTCAGTTAACTGTAACTTCGTTACTAATTATGACAAGTATCTGTAATTTCGGTACCAATTATGGCAGGTAACTGTATCTTCAATACAAATTATGGCAGGTAACTGTAACTTCGATACAAATTACGACAGGTAACAGTAACTTCGCTACTAATTATGACATGTAATTGTAATTTCGATACAAACTATGACAGGTAACTGTAACTTCGTTACTAATTATGACAAGTAACTGTAATTTCGATACAAATTATGGCTGGTAACATTAACTTCGATACTAATTATGACCGGTAACGGTAACTTCGATACTAATTATGACAAGGAACTGTTATTTCGATACAAATTATGACAGGTAACAGTAACTTCGTTACTAATTATGGCAAGTGACTGTAATTTCGATACAAATTATGGCAGGTTACAGTAACTTCGGACTAATTATGACAGGTAACTGTAACTTCTATACTAATTATGACAGGTAACTGTACCTTCGTTACTAATTATGACAAGTAACTGTACTTTAGATACAAATGATGGCAGGTAACTGTAACTTCGATACTAATTATGACAGGTAACAATAACTTCGATACTAATTATGACAGAAAACAGTAACTTCGATACTAATTCTGACAGGTAACAGTATCATCAATACTAATTATGGCAGGTAACTGTAACTTCGATACTAATGATGACAGTTAACTGTAACTTCGTTACTAATTATGACAATTAACTGTAATTTCGATACAAATTATGGCAGGTTACTGTAACTTCGATACTAATTATGACAGGTAACAGTTACTTCGATACTAATTATAACAAGAAACTGTAACTTCGATACTAATTATGACAGGTAACGGTAACTTCGTTACTAATTTTGACAAGTAACTGTAATTTCGATACATATTATGGCAGGTAACTGTAACTTCGATACTAATTATGACAGGTTACATTAACTTCGATACTAATTATGACAAGTAACAGTTACTTCGATACTAATTATGACAAGTAACTATAACTTCGAAACTAATTATGACAGGTAACTGTAACATCGTTACTAATTATGACAAGTATCTGTAATTTCGGTACAAATTATAGCGGGTAACTGTAACTTCGATACTAATTATGACAGGTAACAGTAACTTCGATACTAATTATGACAAGTAACTGTAACTTCGATACTAATTATGACAGGTAACTGTAACTTCGATACTAATTATGACAAGTAACTCTAACTTCATTACAAATTATGGCAAGTAACTGTAATTTCGATACAAATTATTGCAGGTAACTGAAACATCGCTACTAATTATGGCAGGTAACTGTAATTTCGATACAAATTATGACAGGTAACAGTAACTTCGATACTAATTATGACAGGTAACTGCAACTTTGACACTAATTATGACAGGTTACTGTAATTTCGTTACTAATTATGACAAGAAACTGTAATTTAGATATTAATTATGGCAGGTAACTGTAATTTCGATACAAATTATGGCAGGTAACTCTAACTTCGATACTAATTATGACAAGTAACAGTAACTTCGATACTAATTATGACAAGTAACTGTAACTTCGAAACAAATTATGACAGGTTAATGTAACATCGTTACTAATTATGACTAGTAACTGTAATTTCGATACAAATTATGGCGGGTAACTGTAAATTCGATATTAATTATGACAGGTTACAGTAACCTCGATACTAATTATGACAAGTAAGTGTAACTTCGATACTAATTATGACGGGTAACTGTAACTTCGATACTAATTATGACTAGTCACTCTACGTTCGTTACTAATTATGACAAGTAACTGTAATTTCGATACAAATTATGGCAGGTAATTGTAACTTCGATACTAATGATGACAGAAAACCGTAACTTCGATATTAATTATGACAGGTAACAGTAACTTCGATACTAATTATGGCAGGTTACTGTAACTTCGATACTAATTATGACAGTTAACTGTAACTTCGTTACTAATTATGACAAGTAACTGTAATTTCGATACAAATTATGACAGGTGACAGTAACATCGATACTAATTATGACAGGTAACAGTAACTTCGATACTAATTATGACAAGTTACTGTAACTTCGATACTAAATATGACAGGTAACTGTAACTTCGTTACTAATTATGACAAGTAACTGTAATTTCGATACAAATTATGGCAGGTAATTGTAACTTCGATACTAATGATGACAGAAAACCGTAACTTCGATATTAATTATGACAGGTAACAGTAACTTCGATACTAATTATGGCAGGTTACTGTAACTTCGATACTAATTATGACAGTTAACTGTAACATCGTTACCAATTATGACAAGTATCTGTAATTTCGGTACAAATTATGGCAGGTAACTGTAACTTCGATACAAATTATGACAGGTAACTGTAACTTCGTTATATATTATGACAAGTAACTGTAATTTCGATATAAATAATGGCAGGTAACTGTAACTTCGATACTAATTATGACTGGTAACTGTGACTTCGATACTAATTATGACAAGGAACTGTTATTTCGATAAAAATTATGGCAGGTAACTGTAACTTCGTTACTAATTATGAGAAGTAACTGTAATTTCGGTAAAAATTATGGCAGGTAACTGTAACTTCGATACAAATTATGACAAGGAACTGTAAATTCGATACAAATAATGGCAGGTAACTGTAACTTCGATACTAATTATGACAGGTAACAGTAACTTTGATACTAATTATGACAGGTAACTGTAACTTCGCTACTAATAATGACAAGTAACTGTAATTTCGATAGAAACTAAGACAGGTAACTGTAACTTCGACACTAATTAAGACAAGTATCTGTAATTTCGGTACAAATTATGACAGGTAACTGTAACTTCGATACTAATTATGACAAGGAACTATTATTTAGATACAAATTATGACAGGTAACTGTAACTTCGTTATTAATTATGACAAGTATCTGTAATTTCGGTACCAATTATGGCAGTTAACTGTAACTTCGATACAAATTATGACAGGTAACTGTAACTTCGTTATTAATTTTGACAAGGAACTGTAATTTCGATACAAATAATGGCAGGTAACTGTAACTTCGATACTAATTATGACAAGGAACTGTTATTTCGATACAAATTATGACAGTTAACTGTAACTTCGTTACTAATTATGACAAGTATCTGTAATTTCGGTACCAATTATGGCAGGTAACTGTATCTTCAATACAAATTATGACAGGTAACTGTAACTTCGATACAAATTACGGCAGGTAACAGTAACTTCGCTACTAATTATGACAAGTAATTGTAATTTCGATACAAACTATGACAGGTAACTGTAACTTCGTTACTAATTATGACAAGTAACTGTAATTTCGATACAAATTATGGCTGGTAACATTAACTTCGATACTAATTATGACAGGTAACTGTAACTTCGATACTAATTATGACAAGGAACTGTTATTTCGATACAAATTATGACAGGTAACAGTAACTTCGTTACTAATTATGGCAAGTGACTGTAATTTCGATACAAATTATGGCAGGTTACAGTAACTTCGGACTAATTATGACAGGTAACTGTAACTTCTATACTAATTATGACAGGTAACTGTACCTTCGTTACTAATTATAACAAGTAACTGTACTTTCGATACAAATGTTGGCAGGTAACTGTAACTTCGATACTAATTATGACAGGTAACAATAACTTCGATACTAATTATGACAGAAAACAGTAACTTCGATACTAATTCTCACAGGTAACAGTATCATCGATACTAATTATGGCAGGTAACTGTAACTTCGATACTAATGATGACAGTTAACTGTAACTTCGTTACTAATTATGAGAATTAACTGTAATTTCGATACAAATTATGGCAGGTTACTGTAACTTCGATACTAATTATGACAGGTAACAGTAACTTCGATACTAATTATAACAAGAAACTGTAACTTCGATACTAATTATGACAGGTAACGGTAACTTCGTTACTAATTATGACAAGTAACTGTAATTTCGATACAAATTATGGCAGGTAACTGTAACTTCGATACTAATTATGACAGGTTACATTAACTTCGATACTAATTATGACAAGTAACAGTTACTTCGATACGAATTATGACAAGTACCTATAACTTCGAAACTAATTATGACAGGTAACTGCAACATCGTTACTAATTATGACAAGTATCTGTAATTTCGGTACAAATTATGGCGGGTAACTGTAACTTCGATACTAATTATGACAGGTAACAGTAACTTCGATACAAATTATGACAAGTAACTGTAACTTAGATACTAATTATGACAGGTAACTGTAACTTCGATACTAATTATGACAAGTAACTCTAACTTCATTACAAATTATGACAAGTAACTGTAATTTCGATACAAATTATTGCAGGTAACTGAAACATCGTTACTAATTATGGCAGGTAACTGTAATTTCGATACAAATTATGACAGGTAACAGTAACTTCGATACTAATTATGACAGGTAACTGCAACTTCGACACTAATTATGACAGGTTACTGTAATTTCGTTACTAATTATGACAAGAAACTGTAATTTAGATACTAATTATGGCAGGTAACTGTAATTTCGATACAAATTATGGCAGGTAACTGTAACTTCGATACTAATGATGACAGAAAACCATAACTTCGATATTAATTATGACAGGTAACAGTAACTTCGATACTATTTATGGCAGGTTACTATAACTTCGATACTAATTATGACAGTTAACTGTAACTTCGTTACTAATTATGACAATTAACTGTAATTTCGATACAAATTATGACAAGTAACAGTAACATCGATACTAATTATGACAGGTTACAGTAACCTCGATACTAATTATGACAAGTAAGTGTAACTTCGATACTAATTATGACGGGTAACTGTTACTTCGATACTAATTATGACTAGTCACTCTAAGTTCGTTACTAATTATGACAAGTAACTGTAATTTCGATACAAATTATGGCAGGTAACTGTAACTTCGATACTAATGATGACAGAAAACCATAACTTCGATATTAATTATGACAGGTAACAGTAACTTCGATACTATTTATGGCAGGTTACTATAACTTCGATACTAATTATGACAGTTAACTGTAACTTCGTTACTAATTATGACAATTAACTGTAATTTCGATACAAATTATGACAAGTAACAGTAACATCGATACTAATTATGACAGGTAACAGTAACTTCGATACTAATTATGACAAGTTACTGTAACTTCGATACTAATTATGACAGGTAACTGTAACTACGTTACTAATTATGACAAGTAACTGTAATTTCGATACAAATTATGGCACGTAACTGTAATTTCGATACTAATTATGGCAGGTAACAGTAACTTCGATACTAATTATGACAAGTTACAGTAACTTCGATACTAATTATGACAAGTAACTGTAACTTCGAAACTAATTATGTCAGGTAACGGTAAGATCGTTACTAATTATGACAAGTAACTGTAATTTCTATACAAATTATGGCTAGTAACTGTAACTTCGATACTAATTATGACAGGTAACAGTAACTTCGATATTAATTATGACAAGTTACTGTAACTTCGATACTAATTATGACAGGTAACGGTAACATCGTTACTAATTATCACAAGTAACTGTAATTTCGATACAAATTATGGCTGGTAACTGTAACATCGATACTAATTATGGCAGGTAACAGTAACTTCGAAACTAATTACGACAAGTTACTGTAACTTCGGTACTAATTTTGACAAGTTACTGTAACTTCGATACTAATTATGACAGTTAACTGTAACTTCGTTACTAATTATGACAAGTAACTGTAATTTCGATACAAATTATGGCAGTTAACTGTAACTTCGTTACTAATAATGACAAGTATCTGTAATTTCGGTACCAATTATGGCAGGTAACTGTATCTTCAATACAAATTATGGCAGGTAACTGTAACTTCGATACAAATTACGGCAGGTAACAGTAACTTCGCTACTAATTATGACAAGTAATTGTAATTTCGATACAAACTATGACAGATAACTGTAACTTCGATACTAATTATGACAAGGAACTGTTATTTCGATACAAATTATGACAGTTGACTGTAACTTCGTTACTAATTATGACAAGTAACTGTAATTTCGATACAAATTATGGCTGGTAACATTGACTTCGATACTAATTATGACCGGTAACTGTAACTTCGATACTAATTATGACAAGGAACTGTTATTTCGATACAAATTATGACAGGTCACAGTAACTTCGTTACTAATTATGGCAAGTGACTGTAATTTCGATACAAATTATGGCAGGTTACAGTAACTTCGGACTAATTATGACAGGTAACTGTAACGTCTATACTAATTATGACAGGTAACTGTACCTTCGTTACTAATTATGACAAGTAACTGTACTTTCGATACAAATGATGGCAGGTAACTGTAACTTCGATACTGATTATGACAGGTAACAATAACTTCGATACTAATTATGACAGAAAACAGTAACTTCGATACTAATTCTGACAGGTAACAGTATCATCGATACTAATTATGGCAGGTAACTGTAACTTCGATACTAATGATGACAGTTAACTGTAACTTCGTTACTAATTATGACAATTAACTGTAATTTCGATACAAATTATGGCAGGTTACTGTAACTTCGATACTAATTATGACAGGTAACAGTAACTTCGATACTTATTATAACAAGAAACTGTAACTTCGATACTAATTATGACAGGTAACGGTAACTTCGTTACTAATTATGACAAGTAACTGTAATTTCGATACAAATTATGGCAGGTAACTGTAACTTCGATACTAATTATGACAGGTTACATTAACTTCGATACTAATTATGACAAGTAACAGTTACTTCGATACTAATTATGACAAGTAACTATAACTTCGAAACTAATTATGACAGGTAACTGTAACATCGTTACTAAATATGACAAGTATCTGTAATTTCGGTACAAATTATGGCGGGTAACTGTAACTTCGATACTAATTATGACAAGTAACAGTAACTTCGATACAAGTTATGACAAGTAACTGTAACTTCGATACTAATTATGACAGGTAACTGTAACTTCGATACTAATTATGACAAGTAACTCTAACTTCATTACAAATTATGACAAGTAACTGTAATTTCGATACAAATTATTGCAGGTAACTGAAACATCGTTACTAATTATGGCAGGTAACTGTAATTTCGATACAAATTATGACAGGTAACAGTAACTTCGATACTAATTATGACAGGTAACTGCAACTTCGACACTAATTATGACAGGTTACTGTAATTTCGTTACTAATTATGACAAGAAACTGTAATTTAGATACTAATTATGGCAGGTAACTGTAATTTCGATACAAATTATGGCAGGTAACTGTAACTTCGATACTAATTATGACAAGTAACAGTAACTTCGATACTAATTATGACAAGTAACTGTAACTTCGAAACAAATTATGACAGGTAAATGTAACATCGTTACTAATTATGACAAGTAACTGTAATTTCGATACAAATTATGGCAGGTAACTGTAACTTCGATATTAATTATGACAGGTTACAGTAACCTCGATACTAATTATGACAAGTAAGTGTAACTTCGATACTAATTATGACGGGTAACTGTAACTTCGATACTAATTATGACTAGTCACTCTAAGTTCGTTACTAATTATGACAAGTAACTGTAATTTCGATACAAATTATGGCAGGTAACTGTAACTTCGATACTAATGATGACAGAAAACCGTAACTTCGATATTAATTATGACAGGTAACAGTAACTTCGATACTAATTATGGCAGGTTACTGTAACTTCGATACTAATTATGACAGTTAACTGTAACCTCGTTACTAATTATGACAAGTAACAGTAATTTCGATACAAATTATGACAGGTAACAGTAACATCGATACTAATTATGACAGGTAACAGTAACTTCGATACTAATTATGACAAGTTACTGTAACTTCGATACTAATTATGACAGGTAACTGTATCTTCGTTACTAATCATGACAAGTAACTGTAATTTCGATACAAATTATGGCAGGTTACAGTAACTTCGGACTAATTATGACAGGTAACTGTAACTTCTATACTAATTATGACAGGTAACTGTACCTTCGTTACTAATTATAACAAGTAACTGTACTTTCGATACAAATGTTGGCAGGTAACTGTAACTTCGATACTAATTATGACAGGTAACAATAACTTCGATACTAATTATGACAGAAAACAGTAACTTCGATACTAATTCTCACAGGTAACAGTATCATCGATACTAATTATGGCAGGTAACTGTAACTTCGATACTAATGATGACAGTTAACTGTAACTTCGTTACTAATTATGAGAATTAACTGTAATTTCGATACAAATTATGGCAGGTTACTGTAACTTCGATACTAATTATGACAGGTAACAGTAACTTCGATACTAATTATAACAAGAAACTGTAACTTCGATACTAATTATGACAGGTAACGGTAACTTCGTTACTAATTATGACAAGTAACTGTAATTTCGATACAAATTATGGCAGGTAACTGTAACTTCGATACTAATTATGACAGGTTACATTAACTTCGATACTAATTATGACAAGTAACAGTTACTTCGATACGAATTATGACAAGTACCTATAACTTCGAAACTAATTATGACAGGTAACTGCAACATCGTTACTAATTATGACAAGTATCTGTAATTTCGGTACAAATTATGGCGGGTAACTGTAACTTCGATACTAATTATGACAGGTAACAGTAACTTCGATACAAATTATGACAAGTAACTGCAACTTAGATACTAATTATGACAGGTAACTGTAACTTCGATACTAATTATGACAAGTAACTCTAACTTCATTACAAATTATGACAAGTAACTGTAATTTCGATACAAATTATTGCAGGTAACTGAAACATCGTTACTAATTATGGCAGGTAACTGTAATTTCGATACAAATTATGACAGGTAACAGTAACTTCGATACTAATTATGACAGGTAACTGCAACTTCGACACTAATTATGACAGGTTACTGTAATTTCGTTACTAATTATGACAAGAAACTGTAATTTAGATACTAATTATGGCAGGTAACTGTAATTTCGATACAAATTATGGCAGGTAACTGTAACTTCGATACTAATGATGACAGAAAACCATAACTTCGATATTAATTATGACAGGTAACAGTAACTTCGATACTATTTATGGCAGGTTACTATAACTTCGATACTAATTATGACAGTTAACTGTAACTTCGTTACTAATTATGACAATTAACTGTAATTTCGATACAAATTATGACAAGTAACAGTAACATCGATACTAATTATGACAGGTTACAGTAACCTCGATACTAATTATGACAAGTAAGTGTAACTTCGATACTAATTATGACGGGTAACTGTTACTTCGATACTAATTATGACTAGTCACTCTAAGTTCGTTACTAATTATGACAAGTAACTGTAATTTCGATACAAATTATGGCAGGTAACTGTAACTTCGATACTAATGATGACAGAAAACCATAACTTCGATATTAATTATGACAGGTAACAGTAACTTCGATACTATTTATGGCAGGTTACTATAACTTCGATACTAATTATGACAGTTAACTGTAACTTCGTTACTAATTATGACAATTAACTGTAATTTCGATACAAATTATGACAAGTAACAGTAACATCGATACTAATTATGACAGGTAACAGTAACTTCGATACTAATTATGACAAGTTACTGTAACTTCGATACTAATTATGACAGGTAACTGTAACTACGTTACTAATTATGACAAGTAACTGTAATTTCGATACAAATTATGGCACGTAACTGTAATTTCGATACTAATTATGGCAGGTAACAGTAACTTCGATACTAATTATGACAAGTTACAGTAACTTCGATACTAATTATGACAAGTAACTGTAACTTCGAAACTAATTATGTCAGGTAACGGTAAGATCGTTACTAATTATGACAAGTAACTGTAATTTCTATACAAATTATGGCTAGTAACTGTAACTTCGATACTAATTATGACAGGTAACAGTAACTTCGATATTAATTATGACAAGTTACTGTAACTTCGATACTAATTATGACAGGTAACGGTAACATCGTTACTAATTATCACAAGTAACTGTAATTTCGATACAAATTATGGCTGGTAACTGTAACATCGATACTAATTATGGCAGGTAACAGTAACTTCGAAACTAATTACGACAAGTTACTGTAACTTCGGTACTAATTTTGACAAGTTACTGTAACTTCGATACTAATTATGACAGTTAACTGTAACTTCGTTACTAATTATGACAAGTAACTGTAATTTCGATACAAATTATGGCAGTTAACTGTAACTTCGTTACTAATAATGACAAGTATCTGTAATTTCGGTACCAATTATGGCAGGTAACTGTATCTTCAATACAAATTATGGCAGGTAACTGTAACTTCGATACAAATTACGGCAGGTAACAGTAACTTCGCTACTAATTATGACAAGTAATTGTAATTTCGATACAAACTATGACAGATAACTGTAACTTCGATACTAATTATGACAAGGAACTGTTATTTCGATAAAAATTATGACAGTTGACTGTAACTTCGTTACTAATTATGACAAGTAACTGTAATTTCGATACAAATTATGGCTGGTAACATTGACTTCGATACTAATTATGACCGGTAACTGTAACTTCGATACTAATTATGACAAGGAACTGTTATTTCGATACAAATTATGACAGGTCACAGTAACTTCGTTACTAATTATGGCAAGTGACTGTAATTTCGATACAAATTATGGCAGGTTACAGTAACTTCGGACTAATTATGACAGGTAACTGTAACGTCTATACTAATTATGACAGGTAACTGTACCTTCGTTACTAATTATGACAAGTAACTGTACTTTCGATACAAATGATGGCAGGTAACTGTAACTTCGATACTGATTATGACAGGTAACAATAACTTCG
Organism: Meconema thalassinum; assembly: GCA_946902985.2. Lineage (NCBI taxonomy): Eukaryota > Metazoa > Arthropoda > Insecta > Orthoptera > Tettigoniidae > Meconema > Meconema thalassinum. The sequence goes on along the minus strand of OX336388.2, from coordinate 1,173,387,112 downwards.
ATACTAATTATGACAGAAAACAGTAACTTCGATACTAATTCTGACAGGTAACAGTATCATCGATACTAATTATGGCAGGTAACTGTAACTTCGATACTAATGATGACAGTTAACTGTAACTTCGTTACTAATTATGACAATTAACTGTAATTTCGATACAAATTATGGCAGGTTACTGTAACTTCGATACTAATTATGACAGGTAACAGTAACTTCGATACTTATTATAACAAGAAACTGTAACTTCGATACTAATTATGACAGGTAACGGTAACTTCGTTACTAATTATGACAAGTAACTGTAATTTCGATACAAATTATGGCAGGTAACTGTAACTTCGATACTAATTATGACAGGTTACATTAACTTCGATACTAATTATGACAAGTAACAGTTACTTCGATACTAATTATGACAAGTAACTATAACTTCGAAACTAATTATGACAGGTAACTGTAACATCGTTACTAAATATGACAAGTATCTGTAATTTCGGTACAAATTATGGCGGGTAACTGTAACTTCGATACTAATTATGACAAGTAACAGTAACTTCGATACAAATTATGACAAGTAACTGTAACTTCGATACTAATTATGACAGGTAACTGTAACTTCGATACTAATTATGACAAGTAACTCTAACTTCATTACAAATTATGACAAGTAACTGTAATTTCGATACAAATTATTGCAGGTAACTGAAACATCGTTACTAATTATGGCAGGTAACTGTAATTTCGATACAAATTATGACAGGTAACAGTAACTTCGATACTAATTATGACAGGTAACTGCAACTTCGACACTAATTATGACAGGTTACTGTAATTTCGTTACTAATTATGACAAGAAACTGTAATTTAGATACTAATTATGGCAGGTAACTGTAATTTCGATACAAATTATGGCAGGTAACTGTAACTTCGATACTAATTATGACAAGTAACAGTAACTTCGATACTAATTATGACAAGTAACTGTAACTTCGAAACAAATTATGACAGGTAAATGTAACATCGTTACTAATTATGACAAGTAACTGTAATTTCGATACAAATTATGGCAGGTAACTGTAACTTCGATATTAATTATGACAGGTTACAGTAACCTCGATACTAATTATGACAAGTAAGTGTAACTTCGATACTAATTATGACGGGTAACTGTAACTTCGATACTAATTATGACTAGTCACTCTAAGTTCGTTACTAATTATGACAAGTAACTGTAATTTCGATACAAATTATGGCAGGTAACTGTAACTTCGATACTAATGATGACAGAAAACCGTAACTTCGATATTAATTATGACAGGTAACAGTAACTTCGATACTAATTATGGCAGGTTACTGTAACTTCGATACTAATTATGACAGTTAACTGTAACCTCGTTACTAATTATGACAAGTAACAGTAATTTCGATACAAATTATGACAGGTAACAGTAACATCGATACTAATTATGACAGGTAACAGTAACTTCGATACTAATTATGACAAGTTACTGTAACTTCGATACTAATTATGACAGGTAACTGTATCTTCGTTACTAATCATGACAAGTAACTGTAATTTCGATACAAATTATGGCAGGTAACTGTAACTTCGATACTAATGATGACAGAAAACCGTAACTTCGATATTAATTATGACAGGTAACAGTATCTTCGATACTAATTATGGCAGGTTACTGTAACTTCGATACTAATTATGACAGTTAACTGTAACTTCGTTACTAATTATGACAAGTAACTGTAATTTCGATACAAATTATGACAGGTAACAGTAACTTCGATACTAATTATGACAAGTTACTGTAACTTCGATACTAATTATGACAGGTAACGGTAACAGCGTTACTAATTATCACAAGTAACTGTAATTTCGATACAAATTATGGCTGGTAACTGTAACATCGATACTAATTATGGCAGGTAACAGTAACTTCGATACTAATTACGACAAGTTACTGTAACTTCGGTACTAATTTTGACAAGTTACTGTAACTTCGATACTAATTATGACAGTTAACTGTAACTTCTTTACTAATTATGACAAGTAACTGTAATTTCGATACAAATTATGGCAGGTAACTGTAACTTTGATACTAATTATGACAGGAAACTGTAACTTCGTTACTAATTATTACAAGTAACTGTAACTTCGAAACTAATTATGGCAGGTAACTGTAACTTCGATACTAATTATGACAAGTAACTGTAATTTCGATACAAATTATGGCAGGTAACTGTAACTTCTTTACTAATTATGACAGGTAACTGTAATTTCGGTACAAATTATGGCAGGTAACTGTAACTTCGATACAAATTATGGCAGGTAACTGTAACATCGATACTAATTATGACAGGTATCAATAACTTCGATACTAATTATGACAGGTAACAGTAACTTCGATACTTATTATGACAAGTTACTGTAACTTCGATACTAATTTTGACAAGTAACTGTAATTTCGATACAAATTATGGCAGGTAACTGCAACATCGATACTAATTATGACAGGTGACTGTAACTTCGATACTAATAATGACAGGTAACAGCAACTTCGATACTAATTATGACAGGTAACTGTAACTTCAATAATAATTATGACAAGTAACACTAACTTCATTACAAATTATGACAAGTAACTGTAATTTCCATACAAATTATGGCTGGTTACTGTAACGTCGATACTAATTATGACAGGTAACAGTAACTTCGATACTTATGATGACAAGTTACTGTAACTTCGATACTAATTTTGACAAGTAACTGTTACTTCGATACTAATTATGACAGGTAACTGTAACTTCGATACTAATTATGACAAGTTACTGTAACTTCGATACTAATTTTGACAAGTAACTGTAACTTAGATACTAATTATGACAGGTAACTGTAATTTCGATACAAATTATGGCAGCTAACAGTAACTTCGATAATAATTATGACAGGTAACTGTAACTTCGATACTAATTATGACAGGTAACTGTAACTTCGTTACTAATTATGACAAGAAACTGTAATTTCGATACAAATTATGGCAGGTAACTGTAACTTCGATACTAATTATGACAGGTAACAGTAACTTCGATACTAATTATGACAAGTTACTGTAACTTCGATACTAATTTTGACAAGTAACTGTAACTTCGATACTAATTATGACAAGTAACTATAACTCATTACAAATTATGACTAGTAACTGTCATTTCGATACAAATTATGGCAGGTAACTGTAATTTTGATACAAATTATGGCAGCTAACAGTAACTTCGATAATAATTATGACAGGTAACTGTAACTTCGATACTAATTATGACAGGTAACTGTAACTTCGTTACTAATTATGACAAGAAACTGTAATTTCATTACAAATTATGGCAGGTAACTGTAACTTCGATACTAATTATGACAGGTAACTGTAACTCCGTTACAAATTATGACAAGTTACTGTAATTTCGATACAAATTATTGCAGGTAACTGTAATTTCGATACTATTTATGACAGGTAACAGTTACTTGGATACTAATTATGACAAGTAACAGTAACTTCGATACTAATTATGACAAGTAACTGTAACTTCGAAATTAATTATGACAGGTAACTGTAACATCGTTACTAATTACGACAAGTTACTGTAATTTCGATACAAATTATGGCAGGTAACTGTAACTTCGATACTAAATATGACAGGTTACAGCAACCTCGATACTAATTATGACAAGTAAGTGTAACTTCGATACTAATTATGACGGGTAACTCTAACTTCGATACTAATTATGACTAGTAACTCTAACTTCGTTACTAATTAGGACAAGTAACTGTAATTTTGATAAAAAAAATTATGGCAGGTAACTGTAACATCGATACTAATTATGACAGGTAACAGTAACTTCGATACTAATTATGTCAGGTAACAGTAACGTCGTTACTAATTATGACAAGTAACTGTAATTTCGATACAGATTATGTCAGGTAACAGTAACTTCGATACTAATTATGACAGGTAACTGTAACTTCGATACTTATTATAACAGGTAACTGTAACTTCGATACTAATTATGACAGGTAACTGCAACTTCGATACAAATTATGACAGGTAACTGTAACTTCGTTATTAATTATGACAAGTAACTGTAATTTCGGTATAAATTATGGCAGGTAACTGTAACTTCGATACTAATTATGACAGGTAACAGTAACATCGATACTAATTATGACAGGTAACTGTAACTTCGATACAAATTATGGCAGGTAACTCTTACATCGATATTAATTATGACAAGTAACTGTAATTTTGATACAAATTATGGCAGGTAACTGTAACATCGATACTAATTATGGTAGGTAACAGTAACTTCGATACTTATTATGACAGGTAACTGTATCTTCGATACAAATTATGACAGGTAACCGTAACTTCGATATTAATTATGACAAGTAACTGTAATTTCGATACAAATTATGGCAGGTAACTGTAACTTCGATACTAATTATGACAGGTTACATTAACTTCGAAACTAATTATGACCAGTAACAGTTACTTCGATACTAATTATGACAAGTAACTATAACATCGAAACTAATTATGACAGGTAACTGTAACATCGTTACCAATTATGACAAGTATCTGTAATTTCGGTACAAATTATGGCAGGTAACTGTAACTTCGATACAAATTATGACAGGTAACTATAACTTCGTAACTTATTATGACAAGTAACTGTAATTTCGATACAAATAATGGCAGGTAACTGTAACTTCGATACTAATTATGACAGGTAACTGTAACTTCGATACTAATTATGACGAGGAACTGTTATTTCGATAAAAATTATGGCAGGTAACTGTAACTTCGTTACTAATTATGAGAAGTAACTGTAATTTCGGTACAAATTATGGCAGGTAACTGTAACTTCGATACAAATTATGACAAGTAACTGTAATTTCGATACAAACTATGACAGGTAACTGTAACCTCGACACTAATTATGACAAGTATCTGTAATTTCGGTACAAATTATGACAGGTAACTGTAACTTCGATACTAATTATGACAAGGAACTGTTATTTCGATACAAATTACGACAGGTAACTGTAACTTCGTTATTAATTATGACAAGTATCTGTAATTTCGGTACAAATTATGGCAGGTAACTGTAACTTCGATACAAATTATGACAGGTAACTGAAACTTCGTTACTAATTATGACAAGTAACTGTAATTTCGATACAAATAATGGCAGGTAACTGTAACTTCGATACTAATTATGACAAGGAACTGTTATTTCGATACCAATTATGACAGGTAACTGTAACTTCGTTACTAATTATGACAAGTATCTGTAATTTCGGTACCAATTATGGCAGGTAACGGTATCTTCGATACAAATTATGGCAGGTAACTGTAACTTCGATACAAATTACGACAGGTAACAGTAACTTCGCTACTAATTATGACAAGTAACTGTAATTTCGATACAAACTATGACAGGTAACTGTAACTTCGTTACTAATTATGATAAGTAACTGTAATTTCGATACAAATTATGGCTGGTAACAGTAACTTCGATACTAATTATGACAGGTAACTGTAACTTCGATACTAATTATGACAAGGAACTGTTATTTCGCTACAAATTACGACAGGTAACAGTAACTTCGTTACTAATTATGGCAAGTGACTGTAATTTCGATACAAATTATGGCAGGTTACAGTAACTTCGATACTAATTATTACAGGTAACTGTAACTTCTATACTAATTATGACAGGTAACTGTACCTTCGTTACTAATTATGACAAGTAACTGTACTTTCGATACAAATGATGGAAGGTAGCTGTAACTTCGATACTAATTATGACAGGTAACAATAACTTCGATACTAATTATGACAGAAAACAGTAATTTCGATACTAATTATGACAGGTAACAGTATCTTCGATACTAATTATGGCAGTTAACTGTAACTTCGATACAAATTATGACAGGTAACTGTAACTTCGTAACTTATTATGACAAGTAACTGTAATTTCGATACAAATAATGGCAGGTAACTGTAACTTCGATACTAATTATGACAGGTAACTGTAACTTCGATTCTAATTATGACAAGGAACTGTTATTTCGATAAAAATTATGGCAGGTAACTGTAACTTCGTTACTAATTATGAGAAGTAACTGTAATTTCGGTACAAATTATGGCAGGTAACTGTAACTTTGATACAAATTATGACAAGGAACTGTAATTTCGAAACAAATAATGGCAGGTAACTGTAACTTCGATACTAATTATGACAGGTAACAGTAACTTCGATACTTATTATGACAGGTAACTGTAACTTTGCTACTAATTATGACAAGTAACTGTAATTTCGATACAAACTATGACAGGTAACTGTAACTTCGACACTAATTATGACAAGTATCTGTAATTTCGGTACAAATTATGACAGGTAACTGTAACTTCGATACTAATTATGACTAGGAACTGTTATTTCGATACAAATTATGACAGGTAACTGTAACTTCGTTATTAATTATGACAAGTATCTGTAATTTCGGTACAAATTAGGGCAGGTAACTGTAACTTCGATACAAATTATGACAGGTAACTGTAACTTCGTTACTAATTATGACAAGTAACTGTAATTTCGATACAAATAATGGCAGGTAACTGTAACGTCGATACTAATTATGACAGGTAACAGTAACTTCGATACTAATTATGACAGTTAACAGTAACTTCGCTACTAATTATGACAAGTAACTGTAATTTCGATACAAACTATGACAGGTAACTGTAACTTCGACACTAATTATGACAAGTATCTGTAATTTCGGTACAAATTATGACAGGTAACTGTAACTTCGATACTAATTATGACTAGGAACTGTTATTTCGATACAAATTATGACAGGTAATTGTAACTTCGTTATTAATTATGACAAGTATCTGTAATTTCGGTACAAATTATGGCAGGTAACTGTAACTTCGATACAAATTATGACAGGTAACTGTAACTTCGATACTAATTATGACAAGTAACTCTAACTTCATTAAAAAATAATGACAAGTAACTGTAATTTCGATACAAATTATTGCAGGTAACTGAAACATCGTTACTAATTCTGGCCGGTAACTGTAATTTCGATACACATTATGACAGGTAACAGTAACTTCGATACTAATTATGACAGGTAACTGCAACTTCGACACTAATTATGACAGGTTACTGTAACTTCGTTACTAATTATGACAAGAAACTGTAATTTCGATACAAATTATGGCAGTTAACTGTAACTTCGATACTAATTATGACAGTTAACAGTAACTTCGATACTAATTATAACAAGAAACTGTAACTTCGATACTAATTATGACAGGTAACGGTAACTTCGTTACTAATTATGACAAGTAACTGTAATTTCATACAAATTATGGCAGGTAACTGTAACTTCGATATTAATTATGACAGGTTACAGTAACCTTGATACTAATTATGACAAGTAAGTGTAACTTCGATACTAATTATGACGGGTAACTGTAACTTCGATACTAATTATGACTAGTAACTCTATGTTCGTTACTAATTAGGACAAGTAACTGTAATTTTGATAAAAAATTATGGCAGGTAACTGTAACTTCAATACTAATTATGACAGGTAACTGTAACTTCGATACTAATTATGACAGGTAACTGTAACTTCGTTACTAATTATTACAAGTAACTGTAACTTCGAAACTAATTATGGCAGGTAACTGTAACTTCGATACTAATTATGACAAGTAACTGTAATTTCGATTTAAATTATGGCAGGTAACTGTAACTTCTTTACTAATTATGACAGGTAACTGTAATTTCGGTACAAATTATGGCAGGTAACTGTAACTTCGATACAAATTATGACAGGCAACTGTAACTTCGATATTAATTATGACAAGTAACTGTAATTTCGATACAGATTATGTCAGGTAACAGTAACTTCGATAGTAATTATGACAAGTAACAGTAACTTCGATACTAATTATGACAGGTAACTGTAACTTCGATACTAATTATGACAGGTAACTGTAACTTCGATACAAATTATGAGAGGTAGCTGTAACTTCGATATTAATTATGACAAGTAACTGTAATTTCGATACAAATTATGACAAGGAACAGTAATATCGATACAAATAATGGCAGGTAACTGTAACTTCGATACTAATTATGACAGGTTATATTAATTTCAATACTAATTATGACAAGTAACAGTTAGTTCGATACTAATTATGACAAGTAACTATAAATTCGAAACTAATTATGACAGGTAACTGTAACATCGTTACTATTTATGACAAGTATCTGTAATTTCGGTACAAATTATGGCAGGTAACTGTAACTTCAAATACAAATTATGACAGGTAACTGTAACTTCGTTACTAATTATGACAAGCAACTGTAATTTCGATACAAATAATGGCAGGTAACTGTAACTACGATACTAATTATGACAGGTAACTGTAACTTCGATACTAATTATGACAAGGAACTGTTATTTCGATACAAATTATGGCAGGTAACTGTAACTTCGTTACTTATTATGACATTTAACTGTAATTTCGGTACAAATTATGGCAGGTAACTGTAACTTCTATACAAATTATGACAAGGAACAGAAATTTCGATACAAATAATGGCAGGTAACTGTAACTTCGATAGTAATTATGACAGGTAACTGTAACTTCGCTACTAATTATGACAAGTAACTGTAATTTCGATACAAATTATGGCAGGTAACTGTAACTTTGATACTAATTATGACAGGTAACAGTAACTTCGTTACTAATTATGACAAGTTACTGTAACTTAGATACTAATTATGACAGGTAACAGTAACTTCGATACTAATTATGACAAGTAACTCTAACTTCATTGCAAATTATGACAAGTAACTGTAATTTCGATACAAATTATGGCAGGTAACTGTAACTTCGTTACTAATTATGGCAGGTAACTGTAATTTCGATACAAATTATGGCAGGTAACAGTAACCTCGATACTAATTATGACAGGTAACTGTAACTCCGATACTAATTATGACATGTAACTCTAACTTCGTTACTAATTATGACAAGTAACTGTAATTTTGATAAAAAATTATGGCAGGTAATTGTAACTTCGATACTAATTATGACAGGTAACAGTAACTTCGTTACTAATTATGACAAGTTACTGTAACTTCGATACTAATTATGACGGGAAACGGTAACATCCTTACTAATTATCACAAGTAACTGTAACTTCGATACTAATTATGACAGGTAACTGTAACTTCGTAACTAATTATGACAAGTAACTGTAATTTCGATACCTATTATGGCTGGTAACTGTAAAGTCGTTACTAATTATGACAAGTAACTGTAATTTCGATACAAATTAAGGCAGGTAACTGTAACTTCGATACTAATGATGACAGAAAACCGTAACTTCGATATTAATTATGACAGGTAACAGTACCTTCGATACTAATTATGGCAGGTAACTGTAACTTCGATACTAATTATGACAGTTAACTGTAACTTCGTTACTAATTAGGACAAGTAACTGTAATTTCGATACAAATTATGGCAGGTAACAGTAACTTCGATACTAATTATGACAGGTAACAGTAACTTCGATACTAATTATGACAAGTTACTGTAACGTCGATACATATTATGACAGGTAACTGTAACTTCGTTACTAATTATGACAAGTAACTGTAATTTCGATACAAATTATGGCACGTAACTGTAATTTCGATACTAATTATGGCAGGTAACAGTAACTTCGATACTAATTATGACAAGTTACAGTAACTTCGATACTAATTATGACAAGTAACTGTAACTTTGAAACTAATTATGACAGGTAACGGTAACATCGTTACTAATTATGACAAGTAACTGTAATTTCGATACAAATTATGGCTGGTAACTGTAACTTCGATACTAATTATGACAGGAAACAGTAACTTCGATACTAATTATGACAAGTTACTGTAACTTCGATACTAATTATGACAGGTAACGGTAACATCGTTACTAATTATCGCAAGTAACTGTAATTTCCATACAAATTATGGCTGGTAACTCTAACATCGATACTAATTATGACAGGTAACAGTATCTTCGATACTAATTATGACAAGTTACTGTAACTTCGATACTAATTATGACAAGTTACAGTAACTTCGATACTAATTATGACAAGTAACTGTAACTTCGAAACTAATTATGACAGGTAACAGTAACATCGTTACTAATTATGACAAGTAACTGTAATTTCGATACAAATTATGGCTGGTAACTGTAACTCCGATACTAATTATGACAGGTAACAGTAACTTCGATACTTATTATGACAGGTAACTGTAACTTCGCTACTAATTATGACAAGTAACTGTAATTTCGATACAAACTATGACAGGTAACTGTAACTTCGAAACTAATTATGACAAGTATCTGTAATTTCGGTACAAATTATGACAGGTAACTGTAACTTCGATACTAATTATGACAAGGAACTGTTATTTCGATACAAATTATGACAGATAATTGTAACTTCGTTATTAATTATGACAAGTATCTGTAATTTCGGTACAAATTATGGCAGGTAACTGTAACTTCGATACAAATTATGACAGGTAACTGTAACTTCGTTACCAATTATGACACGTAACTGTAATTTCGATACAAATAATGGCAGGTAACTGTAACGTCGATACTAATTATGACAGGTAACAGTAACTTCGATACTAATTATGACAGGTAACAGTAACTTCGCTACTAATTATGACAAGTAACTGTAATTTCGATACAAACTATGACAGGTAACTGTAACTTCGATACTAATTATGACAAGGAACTGTTATTTCGATACAAATTATGACAGGTAACTGTAACTTCGTTACTAATTACGACAAGTATCTGTAATTTCGGTACCAATTATGGCATGTAACTGTAATTTCGATACAAATTATGGCTGGTAACAGTAACTTCGATACTAATTATGACAGGTAACTGTAACATCGATACTAATTATGACAGGTAACTGTAACTTCGTTACTAATTATGACAAGTAACTGTAATTTCGATACAAATAATGGCAGGTAACTGTAACGTCGATACAAATTATGGCAGGTAACTATAACTTCGATACAAATTACGACAGGTAACAGTAACTTCGCTACTAATTATGACAAGTAACTATAATTTCGATACAAACTATGACAGGTAACTGTAACTTCGATACTAATTATGACAAGTAACTGTAATTTCGATACAAATTATGACAGGTAACTGTAACTTCGTTATTAATTATGACAAGTATCTGTAATTTCGGTACAAATTATGGCAGGTAACCGTAACATCGATACAAATTATGACAGGTAACTGTAACTTCGTTACTAATTATGACAAGCAACTGTAATTTCGATACAAATAATGGCAGGTAACTGTAACGTCGATACAAATTATGGCAGGTAACTGTAACTTCGATACAAATTACGACAGGTAACAGTAACTTCGCTACTAATTATGACAAGTAACTATAATTTCGATACAAACTATGACAGGTAACTGTAACTTCGTTACTAATTATGACAAGTAACTGTAATTTCGATACAAATTATGGCTGGTAACAGTAACTTCGATACTAATTATGACAGGTAACTGTAACATCGATACTAATTATGACAAGGAACTGTTATTTCGATACAAATTATGACAGGTAACAGTAACTTTGATACTAATTATGGCAAGTGACCGTAATTTCGACACAAATTATGGCAGGTTACAGTAACTTCAATACTAGTTATGACAGGTAACTGTAACTTCTATACTAATTATGAGAGGTAACTGTATCTTCGTTACTAATTATGACAAGTAACTGTACTTTCGATACAAATGATGGCAGGTAAATGTAACTTCGATACTAATTATGACAGGTAACAATAACTTCGATACTAATTATAACAGAAAACAGTAATTTCGATACTAATTATGACAGGTAACAGTATCTTCGATACTAATTATGGCAGGTAACTGTAACTTCGATACTTATGATGACAGTTAACTGTAACTTCGTTACTAATTATGACAATTTACTGTAATTTCGATACAAATTATGGCAGGTAACTGTAACTTCGATACAAATTATGACAGGTAACAGTAACTTCGATACTAATTATAACAAGAAACTGTAACTTCGATACTAATTATGACAGGTAACGGTAACTTCGTTACTAATTATGACAAGTAACTGTAATTTCGATACAAATTATGGCAGGTAACTGTAACTTCGATACTAATTATGACAGGTAACAGTAACTTCGATACTAATTATGACAAGTTACTGTAACTTCGATACTAATTATGACAGGTAACTGTAACTTCGTTACTAATTATTACAAGTAACTGTAACTTCGAAACTAATTATGGCAGGTAACTGTAACTTCGATACTAATTATGACAAGTAACTGTAATTTCGATACAAATTATGGCAGGTAACTGTAACTTCTTTACTAATTATGACAGGTAACTGTAATTTCGGAAAAAATTATGGCAGGTAACTGTAACTTCGATACAAATTATGACAGGTAACTGTAACTTCGATATTAATTATGACAAGTAACTGTACTTTCGATACAGATTATGTCAGGTAACAGTAACTTCGATAGTAATTAAGACAAGTAACAGTAACTTCGATACTAATTATGACAGGTAACTGTAACTTCGATACTAATTATGACAGGTAACTGTAACTTCGATACAAATTATGACAGGTAGCTGTAACTTCGATATTAATTATGACAAGTAACTGTAATTTCGATACAAATTATGACAAGGAACAGTAATATCGATACAAATAATGGCAGGTAGCTGTAACTTCGATACTAATTATGACAGGTTACATTAACTTCGATACTAATTATGACAAGTAACAGTTACTTCGATACTAATTATGACAAGTAACTATAACATCGAAACTAATTATGACAGGTAACTGTAACATCGTTACTATTTATGACAAGTATATGTAATTTCGGTACAAATTATGGCAGGTAACTGTAACTTCGATACAAATTATGACAGGAAACTGTAACTTCGTTACTAATTATGACAAGTAACTGTAATTTCGATACAAATAATGGCAGGTAACTGTAACTACGATACAAATTATGACAGGTAACTGTAACTTCGATACTAATTATGACAAGGAACTGTTATTTCGATACAAATTATGGCAGGTAACTGTAACTACTTTACTAATTATGACATTTAACTGTAATTTCGGTACAAATTATGGCACGTAACTGTAACTTCGATACAAATTATGACAAGGAACAGTAATTTCGATACAAATAATGGCAGGTAACTGTAACTTCGATACTAATTATGACAGGTAACTGTAACTTCGCTACTAATTATGACTAGTAACTGTAATTTCGATACAAATTATGGCAGGTAACTGTAACTTCGATACTAATTATGACAGGTAACAGTAACTTCGATACTAATTATGACAAGTAACTGTAACTTAGATACTAATTATGACAGGTAACAGTAACTTCGATACTAATTATGACAAGTAACTCTAACTTCATTGCAAATTATGACAAGTAACTGTAATTTCGATACAAATTATGGCAGGTAACTGTAACTTCGTTACTAATTATGGCAGGTAACTGTAATTTCGATACAAATTATGGCAGGTAACAGTAACCTCGATACTAATTATGACAGGTAACTGTAACTCCGATACTAATTATGACAAGTAACTCTAACTTCGATACTAATTATGACAAGTAACTGTAATTTTGATAAAACAATTATGGCAGGTAATTTTAACTTCGATACTAATTATGACAGGTAACAGTAACTTCGTTACTAATTATGACAAGTTACTGTAACTTCGATACTAATTATGACAGGAAACGGTAACATCGTTACTAATTATCACAAGTAACTGTAATTTCGATACAAATTATGGCTGGTAACTGTAACATCGATAATAATTATGACAGGTAACAGTAACTTCGATACTAATTATGACAAGTAACTGTAACTTCGATACTTATTTTGACAAGTTACTGTAACTTCGATACTAATTATGACAGGTAACAGTAACTTCGATGCTAATTATGACGAGTTACTGCAACTTCGATACTAATTTTGACAAGTTACTGTAACTTCGATACTAATTATGACAGGAAACGGTAACATCGTTACTAATTATCACAAGTAACTGTAATTTCGATACAAATTATGGCTGGTAACTGTAACATCGATAATAATTATGACAGGTAACAGTAACTTCGATACTAATTATGACAAGTAACTGTAACTTCGATACTTATTTTGACAAGTTACTGTAACTTCGATACTAATTATGACAGGTAACAGTAACTTCGATGCTAATTATGACGAGTTACTGCAACTTCGATACTAATTTTGACAAGTTACTGTAACTTCGATACTAATTATGACAGGTAACTGTAACTTCGATACTAATTTTGACAAGTTATTGTAACTTCGATACTAATTATGACAAGTTACTGTAACTTCGATACTAATTATGACAGGTAACTGTAACTTCGATACTAATTATGACAGGTAACTGTAACTTCGATACTAATTTTGACAAGTTACTGCAACATCGAAACTAATTATGACAAGTTACTGTAACTTCGATACTAATTTTGACAGGTAACAGTATCATCGATACTAATTTTGACAAGTTACTGTAACTTCGATACTAATTATGGCAGGTAACTTTAATTTCGATACTTATTATGGCTGGTAACTGTAACGTCGTTACTAATTATGACAAGTAACTGTAATTTTGATAAAAAAAATTATGGCAGGTAATTGTAACTTCGATACTAATTATGACAGGTAACAGTAACTTCGTTACTAATTATGACAAGTTACTGTAACGTCGATACTAATTATGACAGGTAACGGTAGCATCGTTACTAATTATCACAAGTAACTGAAACTTCGATACTAATTATGACAGGTAACTGTAACTTCGTTACTAATTATGAAAAGTAACTGTAATTTCGATACTTATTATGGCTGGTAACTGTAACGTCGTTACTAATTATGACAAGTAACTGTAATTTCGATACAAATTATGGCAGGTAACTGTAACTTCGTTACTAATTATGGCAGGTAACTTTAATTTCGATACTTATTATGGCTGGTAACTGTAACGTCGTTACTAATTATGACAAGTAACTGTAATTTTGATAAAAAAAATTATGGCAGGTAATTGTAACTTCGATACTAATTATGACAGGTAACAGTAACTTCGTTACTAATTATGACAAGTTACTGTAACGTCGATACTAATTATGACAGGTAACGGTAGCATCGTTACTAATTATCACAAGTAACTGAAACTTCGATACTAATTATGACAGGTAACTGTAACTTCGTTACTAATTATGAAAAGTAACTGTAATTTCGATACTTATTATGGCTGGTAACTGTAACGTCGTTACTAATTATGACAAGTAACTGTAATTTCGATACAAATTATGGCAGGTAACTGTAACTTCGATACTAATGATGACAGAAAACCGTAACTTCGATATTAATTATGACAGGTAACAGTAACTTCGATACTAATTATGGCAGGTAACTGTAACTTCGATACTTATTATGACAGTTAACTGTAAATTCGTTACTAATTAGGACAAGTAACCGTAATTTCGATACAAATTATGGCAGGTAACAGTAACTTCGATACTAATTATGACAGGTAACAGTAACTTCGATACTAATTACGACAAGTTACTGTAACTTCGATACGAATTATGACAGGTAACTGTAACTTCGTTACTAATTATGACAAGTAACTGTAATTTCGATACAAATTATGGCACGTAACTGTAATTTATATACTAATTATGGCAGGTAACAGTAACTTCGATACTAATTATGACAGGTAACTCTAACTTCGTTACTAATTATGACAAGTAATTCTAACTTCATTGCAAATTATGACATGTAACTGTAATTTCGATACAAATTATGGCAGGTTACTGTAACTTCGTTACTAATTATGGCAGGTAACTGTAATTTCGATACAAATAATGGCAGGTAACAGTAACCTCGATACTAATTATGACAGGTAACTGTAACTCCGATACTAATTATGACAAGTAACTCTAACTTCGTTACTAATTATGACAAGTAACTGTAATTTTGATAAAAAAAAATATGGCTGGTAGTTGTAACTTCGAAACTAATTATGACAGGTAACAGTAACTTCGATACTAATTATGACAGGTAACTGTAACTTCGTTACTAATTATGACAAGTAACTGTAATTTCGATAATAATTTTGGCTGGTAACTGTAACGTCGTTACTAATTATGACAAGTAACTGTAATTTCGATACAAATTATGGCAGGTAACTGTAACTTCGATACTAATGATGACAGAAAACCGTAACTTCGATACTAATTATGGCAGTTAACAGAAACTTCGATACTAATTATGGCAGGTAACTGTAACTTCGATACTAATTATGACAGTTAACTGTAACTTCGTTACTAATTATGACAAGTAACTGTAATTTCGATACAAATTATGGCAGGTAACAGTAACTTCGGTACTAATTATGACAGGTAACAGTAACTTCGATACTAATTATGACAAGTTACTGTATCTTCGATACTAATTATGACAGGTAACTGTAACTTCGTTACTAATTATGACAAGTAAATGTAATTTCGATACAAATTATGGCACGTAACTGTTATTTCGATACTAATTATGGCAGGTAACAGTAACTTCGATACTAATTATGACAAGTTACAGTAACTTCGATACTAATTATGACAAGTAACTGTAACTTCGAAACTAATTATGACAGGTAACGGTAACATCGTTACTAATTATGACAAGTAACTGTAATTTCGATACAAATTATGGATGGTAACTGTAACTTCGATACTAATTATGACAGGTAACAGTAACTTCGATACTAATTATGACAAGTTACTGTAACTTCGATACTAATTATGACAGGTAACGGTAACATCGTTACAAATTATGACAAGTTACTGTAATTTCGATACAAATTATGGCTGGAAACTGTAACATCGATACTAATTATGGCAGGTAACAGTATTTTCGATACTAATTATGACAAGTTACTGTAACTTCGATATTAATTTTGACAAGTTACTGTAACATCGATACTAATTATGACAGGTAACAGTAACTTCGATAATAATTATGACAAGTTACTGTAACTTCGATACTAATTTTGACAAGTTACTGTAACTTCGATACTAATTATGACAAGTTACTGTAACTTCGATACTAATTATGACAGGTAACTGTAACTTCGATACTAATTATGAGAGGTAACTGTAACTTCGATACTAATTTTGACAAGTTACTGTAACTTCGATACTAATTATGACAAGTTACTGTAACTTCGATACTAATTTTGACAGGTAACAGTAACTTCGATACTAATTTTGACAAGTTACTGTAACTTCGATGCTAATTATGACAGGTAACAGTAACTTCGATACTAATTATGACAGGTAACAGTAACTTCGCTACTAATTATGACAAGTAACTGTAATTTCGATACAAACTATGACAGGTAACTGTAACTTCGATACTAATTATGACAAGGAACTGTTATTTCGATACAAATTATGACAGGTAACTGTAACTTCGTTACTAATTATGACAAGTATCTGTAATATCGATACAAATTATGACTGGTAACTGTAACTTCGATACTAATTATGACAAGTTACTGTAACTTCGATACTATTTATGACAGTTAACGGTAACATCGTTACTAATTATGACAAGTAACTGTAATTTCGATACAAATTATGGCTGGTAACTGTAACATCGATACTAATTATGGCAGGTAACAGTATTTTCGATACTAATTATGACAAGTTACTGTAACTTCGATATTAATTTTGACAAGTTACTGTAACTTCGATACTAATTATGACAAGTAACAGTAACTTCGATACTAATTATGTCAAGTTACTGTAACTTCGATACTAATTATGACAGGTAACTGTAACTTCGATACTAATTATGACAGGTAACTGTAACTTCGATACTAATTTTGACAAGTTACTGTAACTTCGATACTAATTATGACAGGTAACTGTAACTTCGATACTAATTATGACAGGTAACTGTAACTTCGATACTAATTTTGACAAGTTACTGTAACTTCGATACTAATTATGACAAGTTACTGTAACTTCGATACTAATTTTGACAGGTATCAGTAACTTCGATACTAATTTTGACAAGTTACCGTAACTTCGATACTTATTATGACAGGTAACGGTAACATCGTTACTAATTATGACAAGTAACTCTAACTTCATTACAAATTATGACAAGTAACTGTAATTTCGATACAAATTATGGCAGGTAACTGTAACATCGATACTAATTATTACAGGTAACAGTAAATTCGATACTAATTTTGACAAGTAACTGTAATTTCGATACAAATTATGGCTGGTAAATGTAACTTCGTTACTAATTATGACAAGTAACTGTAATTTCGATACAAATTATGGCACGTAACTGTAATTTCTATACTAATTATGGCAGGTAACAGTAACATCGATACTAATTATGACAAGTAACTGTAACATCGTTACTAATTATGACAAGTAACTGTAATTTCGATAGAAATTATGGCTGGTAACTGTAACATCGATACTAATTATGACAAGTTACTGTAACTTCAATACTAATTTTGACAAGTTATTGTAACTTCGATACTAATTTTGACAAGTAACAGTAACTTCGATACTAACTATGACAGGTAACAGTAACTTCGAAACTAATTATGACAGGTAACTGTAACGTCGATACTAATTATGACAGGTAACTGTAACTTCGATACTTATTATGACAGGTAACTGTAACTTCGATACTAATTATGACAGGTAACTGTAACTTCGATACAAATTATGACAGGTAACTGTAACTTCGATATTAATTATGACAAGTAACTGTAATTTCGATACAAATTATGGCAGGTAACTGTAACTTCGATACTAATTATGACAGGTAACAGTAACGTCGATACTAATTATGACAGGTAACTGTAACTTCGATACAAATTATGGCTGGTAAATGTAACTTCGTTACTAATTATGACAGGTAACTGTAACTTCGATACAAATTATGACAGGTAACTGTAACTTCGATATTAATTATGACAAGTAACTGTAATTTCGATACAAATTATGGCAGGTAACAGTAACATCGATACTAATTATGACAAGTAACTGTAACATCGTTACTAATTATGACAAGTAACTGTAATTTCGATACAAATTATGGCAGGTAACTGTAACTTCGATACTAATTATGACAGGTAACAGTAACGTCGATACTAATTATGACAAGTTACTGTATCTTCGATACAAATTATGACAGGTAACTGTAACTTCGATATTAATTATGACAAGTAACTGTACTTTCGATACAGATTATGTCAGGTAACAGTAACTTCGATAGTAATTAAGACAAGTAACAGTAACTTCGATACTAATTATGACAGGTAACTGTAACTTCGATACTAATTATGACAGGCAACTGTAACTTCGATACAAATATTGACAAGTTACTGTATTTTCGATACTAATTATGACAAGTTACTGTAACTTCAATACTAATTATGACAGGTATCAGTAACTTCGATACTAATTATGGCAGGTAACTGTAACTTCGATAATAATTATGACTGGTAACTGTAACTTCGATACTAATTATGACAGGTAAATGTAACTTCGTTACTAATTATGACAGGTCTCAGTAACTTCGATACTAAATATGGAAGGTTACTGTAAATTCGATACTAATTATGACAGGTAACAGTAACTTCGATACTAATTATGACAGGTAACTGTTACTTCGATACTAATTATGACAGGTAACTGTAACTTCGATACTAATTTTGACAAGTTACTGTAACTTCGATACTAATTATGACAAGTTACTGTAACTTCGATACTAATTTTGACAAGTAACTGTAACTTCGATACAAATTATGGCAGGTAACTGTAACATCGATACTAATTATGACAGGTATCAGTAACTTCGATACTAATTATGACAGGTAACAGTAACTTCGATACTTATTATGACAAGTTACTGTAACTTCGATACTAATTTTGACAAGTAACTGCAATTTCGATACAAATTATGGCAGGTAACTGTAACATCGATACTAATTATGACAGGTAACTGTAACTTCGATACTAATTATGACAGGTAACAGTAACTTCGATACTAATTATGACAGGTAACAGTAACTTCGATACTAATTATGTCAAGTAACTCTAACTTCATTACAAATTATGACAAGTAACTGTAATTTCCATACAAATTATGGCAGGTAACTGTAACATCGATACTAATTATGACAAGTAACTGTAATTTCGATACAAATTATGGCAGGTAACAGTAACTTCGATACTAATTATGACAGGTAACAGTAACTTCGATACTAATTATGACAAGTTACTGTAACTTCAATACTAATTATGACAGGTAACTGTAACATCGTTACTAATTATGACAAGTAACTGTAATTTCGATACAAATTATGGCAGCTAACAGTAACTTCGATAATAATTATGACAGGTAACTGTAACTTCGTTACTAATTATGACAAGAAACTGTAATTTCATTACAAATTATGGCAGGTAACTGTAACTTCGATACTAATTATGACAGGTAACAGTAACTTCGAAACTTATTATGACAGGTAACAGTAACTTCGATACTAATTATGACAGAAAACAGTAACTTCGAAACTTATTATGAGAGGTAACAGTAACTTCGATACTAATTATGGCAGGTAACTGTAACTTCGATACTAATTATGACAGTTAACTGTAACTTCGTTACTAATTATGACAAGTTACTGTAATGTCGATACGAATTATGGCAGGTAACTGTAACTTCGATACTAATTATGACAGGTAACAGTAACTTAGATACTAATTATGACCTGTAACTGTAACTTCGATACTAATTATGACAGGTAACTGTAACTCCGTTACAAATTATGACATGTTACTGTAATTTCGATACAAATTATTGCAGGTAATTGTAACTTCGATACTATTTATGACAGGTAACAGTTACTTCGATACTAATTATGACAAATAACAGTAACTTCGATACTAATTATGACAAGTAACAGTAACTTCGAAATTAATTATGACAGGTAACTGTAACATCGTTACTAATTATGACAAGTAACTTTAATTTCGATACAAATTATGGCAGGTAACTGTAACTTCGATACTAATTATGACAGGTTACAGCAACCTCGATACTAGTTATGACAAGTAAGTGTAACTTCGATACTAATTATGACGTGTAACTGTAACTTCGATACTAATTATGACTAGTAACTCTAACTTCGTTACTAATTAGGACAAGTAACTGTAATTTTGATAAAAAATTATGGCAGGTAACTGTAACTTCGATACTAATTATGACAGGTAACAGTACCTTCGATACTAATTATGACAGGTAACTGTAACTTCGTTACTAATTATGACAAGTAACTGTAATTTCGATACAGATTATGTCAGGTAACAGTAACTTCGATACTAATTATGACAGGTAACTGTAACTTCGATACTTATTATGACAGGTAACTGTAACTTGGATACTAATTATGACAGGTAACTGTAACTTCGATACAAATTATGACAGGTAACTGTAACTTCGATATTAATTATGACAAGTAACTGTAATTTCGATACAAATTATGGCAGGTAACTGTAACTTCGATACTAATTATGACAGGTAACTGTAACTTCGATACAAATTATGACAGGTAACTGTAACTTTGATATTAATTATGACAAGTAACTGTAATTTCGATACAAATTATGGCAGGTAACTGTAACTTCGATACTAATTATGACAGGTTACA
The DNA here is from genome assembly GCA_946902985.2 of Meconema thalassinum. Taxonomy (NCBI): domain Eukaryota; kingdom Metazoa; phylum Arthropoda; class Insecta; order Orthoptera; family Tettigoniidae; genus Meconema; species Meconema thalassinum. Next base: position 1,173,365,094 of record OX336388.2, on the reverse strand, counting down.
TTAACTTCGATACTAATTATGACCAGTAACAGTTACTTCGATACTAATTAAGACAAGTAACTATAACATCGAAACTAATTATGACAGGTAACTGTAACATCGTTACCAATTATGACAAGTATCTGTAATTTCGGTACAAATTCTGGCAGGTAACTGTAACTTCGATACAAATTATGACAGGTAACTGTAACTTCGTTACTTATTATGACAAGTAACTGTAATTTCGATACAAATAATGGCAGGTAACTGTAACTTCGATACTAATTATGACAGGTAACTGTAACTTCAATACTAATTATGACAAGGAACTGTTATTTCGATAAAAATTATGGCAGGTAACTGTAACTTCGTTACTAATTATGAGAAGTAACTGTAATTTCGGTACAAATTATGGCAGGTAACTGTAACTTCGATACAAATTATGACAAGGAACTGTAAATTCGATACAAATAATGGCAGGTAACTGTAACTTCGATACTAATTATGACAGGTAACTGTAACTTCGATACTAACTATGACAAGGATCTGTTATTTCGATACAAATTATGACAGGTAACTGTAACTTCTTTATTAATTATGACAAGTATCTGTAATTTCGGTACCAATTATGGCAGGTAACTGTAACGTCGATACAAATTATGACAGGTAACTGTAACTTCGTTACTAATTATGACAAGTAACTGTAATTTCAATACAAATAATGGCAGGTAACTGTAACTTCGATACTAATTATGACAGGTAACAGTAACATCGATACTAATTATGACAGGTAACAGTAACTTCGCTACTAATTATGTCAAGTAAATGTAATTTCGATACAAACTAAGACAGGTAACTGTAACTTCGATACTAATTAAGACAAGGAACTGTTATTTCGATACAAATTACGACAGGTAACAGTAACTTCGCTACTAATTATGACAAGTAATTGTAATTTCGATACAAACTATGACTGGTAACTGTAACTTCGTTACTAATTATGACAAGTATCTGTAATTTCGATACAAATTATGGCTGGTAACATTAACTTCGATACTAATTATGACAGGTAACTGTAACTTCGTTACTAATTATGACAAGGAACTGTTATTTCGATACAAATTATGACAGGTAACTGTAACTTCTTTATTAATTATGACAAGTATCTGTAATTTCGGTACCAATTATGGCAGGTAACTGTAACTTCGATACAAATTACGACAGGTAACTGTAACTTCGTTACTAATTATGACAAGTAACTGTAATTTCGATACAAATAATGGCAGGTAACTGTAACTTCGATACTAATTATGACAGGTAACAGTAACATCGATACTAATTATGACAGGTAACAGTAACTTCGCTACTAATTATGACAAGTAAATGTAATTTCGATACAAACTATGACAGGTAACTGTAACTTCGATACTAATTATGACAAGGAACTGTTATTTCGATACAAATTATGACAGTAAACTGTAACTTCGTTACTAATTATGACAAGTATCTGTAATTTCGGTACCAATTATGGCAGGTAACTGTATCTTCAATACAAATTATGGCAGGTAACTGTAACTTCGATACAAATTACGACAGGTAACAGTAACTTCGCTACTAATTATGACAAGTAATTGTAATTTCGATACAAACTATGACTGGTAACTGTAACTTCGTTACTAATTATGACAAGTATCTGTAATTTCGATACAAATTATGGCTGGTAACATTAACTTCGATACTAATTATGACAGGTAACTGTACCTTCGTTACTAATTATGACAAGTAACTATACTTTCGATACAAATGATGGCAGGTAACTGTAACTTCGATACTAATTATGACAGGTAACAATAACTTCGATACTAATTATGACAGAAAACAGTAATTTCGATACTAATTATGACAGGTAACAGTATCTTCGATACTAATTATGGCAGGTAACTGTTACTTCGATACTAATGATGACAGTTAACTGTAACTTCGTTACTAATTATGACAATTAACTGTAATTTCGATACCAATTATGGCAGGTAACTGTAACTTCGATACTAATTATGACAGGTAACAGTAACTTCGATACTAATTATAACAAGAAACTGTTACTTCGATACTAATTATGACAGGTAACGGTAACTTCGTTACTAATTATGACAAGTAACTGTAATTTCGATACTAATTATGCCAGGTAACTGTTATTTCCATACAAATTATGGCAGGTAACTGTAACTTCGATACTAATTACGACAAGTAACTCTAACTTCATTACAAATTATGAAAAGTAACTGTAATTTCGATACAAATTATTGCAGGTAACTGAAACATCGTTACTAATTATGGCAGGTAACTGTAATTTCGATACACATTATGACAGGTAACAGTAACTTCGAAGCTAATTATGACAGGGAACTGCAACCTCGACACTAATTATGACAGGTTACTGTAACTTCGTTACTAATTATGACAAAAAACTGTAATTTCGATACTAATTATGGCAGGTAACTGTAATTTCGATACAAATTATGGCAGGTAACTGTAACTTCGATACTAATTATGACAAGTAACAGTAACTTCGATACTAATTATGACAAGTAACTGTAACTTCGAAACAAATTATGACAGGTAACTGTAACATCGTTACTAATTATGACAAGTAACTGTAATTTCGATACAAATTATGGCAGGTAACTGTAACTTCGATATTAATTATGACAGGTTACAGTAACCTCGATACTAATTATGACAAGTAAATGTAACTTCGATACTAATTATGACGGGTAACTGTAACTTCGATACTAATTATGACTAGTAACTCTAAGTTCGTTACTAATTAGGACAAGTAACTGTAATTTTGATAAAAAATTATGGCAGGTAACTGTAACTTCGATACTAATTATGACAGGTAACTGTAACTTCGATACTAATTATGACAGGTAACTGTATCTTCGTTACTAATTATTACAATTAACTGTAACTTCGATACTAATTATGACAAGTAACTGTAATTTCGATACAAATTATGGCAGGTAACTGTAACTTCTTTACTAATTATGACAGGTAACTGTAATTTCGGTACAAATTATGGCAGGTAACTGCAACTTCGATACAAATTATGACAGGTAACTGTAACTTCGATATTAATTATGACAAGTAACTGTAATTTCGATACAGATTATGTCAGGTAACAGTAACTTCGATAGTAATTATGACAAGTAACAGTAACTTCGATACTTATTATGACAGGTAACTGTAACTTCGATACTAATTATGACAGGTAACTGTAACTTCGATACAAATTATGACAGGTAGCTGTAACTTCGATATTAATTATGACAAGTAACTGTAATTTCGATACAAATTATGGCAGGTAACTGTAACTTCGATACTAATTATGACAGGTTACATTAACTTCGATACTAATTATGACAAGTAACAGTTACTTCGATACTAATTATGACAAATAACTATAACTTCGAAACTAATTATGACAGGTAACTGTAACATCGTTACTATTTATGACAAGTATCTGTAATTTCGGTACAAATTATGGCAGGTAACTGTAACATCGATACAAATTATGACAGTTAACTGTAACTTCGTTACTAATTATGACAAGTAACTGTAATTTCGATACAAATAATGGCAGGTAACTGTAACTACGATACTAATTATGACAGATAACTGTAACTTCGATACTAATTATGACAAGGAACTGTTATTTCGATACAAATTATGGCAGGTAACTGTAACTTCGTTACTAATTATGACATGTAACTGTAATTTCGGTACAAATTATGGCAGGTAACTGTAACTTCGATACAAATTATGACAGTTAACTGTAACTTCGTTACTAATTATGACAAGTAACTGTAATTTCGATACAAATAATGGCAGGTAACTGTAACTTCGATACTAATTATGACAGGTAACAGTAACTTCGATACTAATTATGACAGAAAACAGTAACTTCGAAACTTATTATGACAGGTAACAGTAACTTCGATACTAATTATGGCAGGTAACTGTAACTTCGATACTAATTATGACAGTTAACTGTAACTTCGTTACTAATTATGACAAGTTACTGTAATGTCGATACGAATTATGGCAGGTAACTGTAACTTCGATACTAATTATGACAGGTAACAGTAACTTAGATACTAATTATGACCTGTAACTGTAACTTCGATACTAATTATGACAGGTAACTGTAACTCCGTTACAAATTATGACATGTTACTGTAATTTCGATACAAATTATTGCAGGTAATTGTAACTTCGATACTATTTATGACAGGTAACAGTTACTTCGATACTAATTATGACAAATAACAGTAACTTCGATACTAATTATGACAAGTAACAGTAACTTCGAAATTAATTATGACAGGTAACTGTAACATCGTTACTAATTATGACAAGTAACTTTAATTTCGATACAAATTATGGCAGGTAACTGTAACTTCGATACTAATTATGACAGGTTACAGCAACCTCGATACTAGTTATGACAAGTAAGTGTAACTTCGATTCTAATTATGACGTGTAACTGTAACTTCGATACTAATTATGACTAGTAACTCTAACTTCGTTACTAATTAGCACAAGTAACTGTAATTTTGATAAAAAATTATGGCAGGTAACTGTAACTTCGATACTAATTATGACAGGTAACAGTAACTTCGATACTAATTATGACAGGTAACTGTAACTTCGTTACTAATTATGACAAGTAACTGTAATTTCGATACAGATTATGTCAGGTAACAGTAACTTCGATACTAATTATGACAGGTAACTGTAACTTCGATACTTATTATGACAGGTAACTGTAACTTGGATACTAATTATGACAGGTAACTGTAACTTCGATACAAATTATGACAGGTAACTGTAACTTCGATATTAATTATGACAAGTAACTGTAATTTCGATACAAATTATGGCAGGTAACTGTAACTTCGATACTAATTATGACAGGTAACTGTAACTTCGATACAAATTATGACAGGTAACTGTAACTTTGATATTAATTATGACAAGTAACTGTAATTTCGATACAAATTATGGCAGGTAACTGTAACTTCGATACTAATTATGACAGGTTACATTAACTTCGATACTAATTATGACCAGTAACAGTTACTTCGATACTAATTATGACAAGTAACTATAACATCGAAACTAATTATGACAGGTAACTGTAACATCGTTACCAATTATGACAAGTATCTGTAATTTCGGTACAAATTCTGGCAGGTAACTGTAACTTCGATACAAATTATGACAGGTAACTGTAACTTCGTTACTTATTATGACAAGTAACTGTAATTTCGATACAAATAATGGCAGGTAACTGTAACTTCGATACTAATTATGACAGGTAACTGTAACTTCGATACTAATTATGACAAGGAACTGTTATTTCGATAAAAATTATGGCAGGTAACTGTAACTTCATTACTAATTATGAGAAGTAACTGTAATTTCGGTACAAATTATGGCAGGTAACTGTAACTTCGATACAAATTATGACAAGGAACTGTAAATTCGATACAAATAATGGCAGGTAACTGTAACTTCGATACTAATTATGACAGGTAACAGTAACTTCGATACTAATTATGACTGGTAACTGTAACTTCGCTACTAATTATGACAAGTAACTGTAATTTCGATAGAAAATATGACAGGTAACTGTAACTTCGATACTAATTATGACAGGTTACATTAACTTCGATACTAATTATGACCAGTAACAGTTACTTCGATACTAATTATGACAAGTAACTATAACATCGAAACTAATTATGACAGGTAACTGTAACATCGTTACCAATTATGACAAGTATCTGTAATTTCGGTACAAATTCTGGCAGGTAACTGTAACTTCGATACAAATTATGACAGGTAACTGCAACTTCGTTACTTATTATGACAAGTAACTGTAATTTCGATACAAATAATGGCAGGTAACTGTAACTTCGATACTAATTATGACAGGTAACTGTAACTTCAATACTAATTATGACAAGGAACTGTTATTTCGATAAAAATTGTGGCAGGTAACTGTAACTTCGTTACTAATTATGAGAAGTAACTGTAATTTCGGTACAAATTATGGCAGGTAACTGTAACTTCGATACAAATTATGACAAGGAACTGTAAATTCGATACAAATAATGGCAGGTAACTGTAACTTCGATACTAATTATGACAGGTAACTGTAACTTCGATACTAATTATGACAAGGATCTGTTATTTCGATACAAATTATGACAGGTAACTGTAACTTCTTTATTAATTATGACAAGTATCTGTAATTTCGGTACCAATTATGGCAGGTAACTGTAACTTCGATACAAATTATGACAGGTAACTGTAACTTCGTTACTAATTATGACAAGTAACTGTAATTTCGATACAAATAATGGCAGGTAACTGTAACTTCGATACTAATTATGACAGGTAACAGTAACATCGATACTAATTATGACAGGTAACAGTAACTTCGCTACTAATTATGTCAAGTAAATGTAATTTCGATACAAACTAAGACAGGTAACTGTAACTTCGATACTAATTAAGACAAGGAACTGTTATTTCGATACAAATTACGACAGGTAACAGTAACTTCGCTACTAATTATGACAAGTAATTGTAATTTCGATACAAACTATGACTGGTAACTGTAACTTCGTTACTAATTATGACAAGTATCTGTAATTTCGATACAAATTATGGCTGGTAACATTAACTTCGATACTAATTATGACAGGTAACTGTAACTTCGTTACTAATTATGACAAGGAACTGTTATTTCGATACAAATTATGACAGGTAACTGTAACTTCTTTATTAATTATGACAAGTATCTGTAATTTCGGTACCAATTATGGCAGGTAACTGTAACTTCGATACAAATTACGACAGGTAACTGTAACTTCGTTACTAATTATGACAAGTAACTGTAATTTCGATACAAATAATGGCAGGTAACTGTAACTTCGATACTAATTATGACAGGTAACAGTAACATCGATACTAATTATGACAGGTAACAGTAACTTCGCTACTAATTATGACAAGTAAATGTAATTTCGATACAAACTATGACAGGTAACTGTAACTTCGATACTAATTATGACAAGGAACTGTTATTTCGATACAAATTATGACAGTAAACTGAAACTTCGTTACTAATTATGACAAGTATCTGTAATTTCGGTACCAATTATGGCAGGTAACTGTATCTTCAATACAAATTATGGCAGGTAACTGTAACTTCGATACAAATTACGACAGGTAACAGTAACTTCGCTACTAATTATGACAAGTAATTGTAATTTCGATACAAACTATGACTGGTAACTGTAACTTCGTTACTAATTATGACAAGTATCTGTAATTTCGATACAAATTATGGCTGGTAACATTAACTTCGATACTAATTATGACAGGTAACTGTACCTTCGTTACTAATTATGACAAGTAACTGTACTTTCGATACAAATGATGGCAGGTAACTGTAACTTCGATACTAATTATGACAGGTAACAATAACTTCGATACTAATTATGACAGAAAACAGTAATTTCGATACTAATTATGACAGGTAACAGTATCTTCGATACTAATTATGGCAGGTAACTGTTACTTCGATACTAATGATGACAGTTAACTGTAACTTCGTTACTAATTATGACAATTAACTGTAATTTCGATACCAATTATGGCAGGTAACTGTAACTTCGATACTAATTATGACAGGTAACAGTAACTTCGATACTAATTATAACAAGAAACTGTTACTTCGATACTAATTATGACAGGTAACGGTAACTTCGTTACTAATTATGACAAGTAACTGTAATTTCGATACTAATTATGGCAGGTAACTGTTATTTCCATACAAATTATGGCAGGTAACTGTAACTTCGATACTAATTACGACAAGTAACTCTAACTTCATTACAAATTATGAAAAGTAACTGTAATTTCGATACAAATTATTGCAGGTAACTGAAACATCGTTGCTAATTATGGCAGGTAACTGTAATTTCGATACACATTATGACAGGTAACAGTAACTTCGAAGCTAATTATGACAGGTAACTGCAACCTCGACACTAATTATGACAGGTTACTGTAACTTCGTTACTAATTATGACAAAAAACTGTAATTTCGATACTAATTATGGCAGGTAACTGTAATTTCGATACAAATTATGGCAGGTAACTGTAACTTCGATACTAATTATGACAAGTAACAGTAACTTCGATACTAATTATGACAAGTAACTGTAACTTCGAAACAAATTATGACAGGTAACTGTAACATCGTTACTAATTATGACAAGTAACTGTAATTTCGATACAAATTATGGCAGGTAACTGTAACTTCGATATTAATTATGACAGGTTACAGTAACCTCGATACTAATTATGACAAGTAAATGTAACTTCGATACTAATTATGACGGGTAACTGTAACTTCGATACTAATTATGACTAGTAACTCTAAGTTCGTTACTAATTAGGACAAGTAACTGTAATTTTGATAAAAAATTATGGCAGGTAACTGTAACTTCGATACTAATTATGACAGGTAACTGTAACTTCGATACTAATTATGACAGGTAACTGTATCTTCGTTACTAATTATTACAATTAACTGTAACTTCGATACTAATTATGACAAGTAACTGTAATTTCGATACAAATTATGGCAGGTAACTGTAACTTCTTTACTAATTATGACAGGTAACTGTAATTTCGGTACAAATTATGGCAGGTAACTGCAACTTCGATACAAATTATGACAGGTAACTGTAACTTCGATATTAATTATGACAAGTAACTGTAATTTCGATACAGATTATGTCAGGTAACAGTAACTTCGATAGTAATTATGACAAGTAACAGTAACTTCGATACTTATTATGACAGGTAACTGTAACTTCGATACTAATTATGACAGGTAACTGTAACTTCGATACAAATTATGACAGGTAGCTGCAACCTCGATATTAATTATGACAAGTAACTGTAATTTCGATACAAATTATGGCAGGTAACTGTAACTTCGATACTAATTATGACAGGTTACATTAACTTCGATACTAATTATGACAAGTAACAGTTACTTCGATACTAATTATGACAAATAACTATAACTTCGAAACTAATTATGACAGGTAACTGTAACATCGTTACTATTTATGACAAGTATCTGTAATTTCGGTACAAATTATGGCAGGTAACTGTAACTTCGATACAAATTATGACAGTTAACTGTAACTTCGTTACTAATTATGACAAGTAACTGTAATTTCGATACAAATAATGGCAGGTAACTGTAACTACGATACTAATTATGACAGATAACTGTAACTTCGATACTAATTATGACAAGGAACTGTTATTTCGATACAAATTATGGCAGGTAACTGTAACTTCGTTACTAATTATGACATGTAACTGTAATTTCGGTACAAATTATGGCAGGTAACTGTAACTTCGATACAAATTATGACAGTTAACTGTAACTTCGTTACTAATTATGACAAGTAACTGTAATTTCGATACAAATAATGGCAGGTAACTGTAACTTCGATACTAATTATGACAGGTAACAGTAACTTCGATACTAATTATGACTGGTAACTGTAACTTCGCTACTAATTATGACAAGTAACTGTAATTTCGATAGACAATATGACAGGTAACTGTAACTTCGATACTAATTATGACAGGTTACATTAACTTCGATACTAATTATGACCAGTAACAGTTACTTCGATACTAATTATGACATGTAACTATAACATCGAAACTAATTATGACAGGTAACTGTAACATCGTTACCAATTATGACAAGTAACTGTAATTTCGGTACAAATTCTGGCAGGTAACTGTAACTTCGATACAAATTATGACAGGTAACTGTAACTTCGTTACTTATTATGACAAATAACTGTAATTTCGATACAAATAATGGCAGGTAACTGTAACTTCGATACTAATTATGACAGGTAACTGTAACTTCGATACTAATTATGACAAGGAACTGTTATTTCGATAAAAATTATGGCAGGTAACTGTAACTTCGTTACTAATTATGAGAAGTAACTGTAATTTCGGTACAAATTATGGCAGGTAACTGTAACTTCGATACAAATTATGACAAGGAACTGTAAATTCGATACAAATAATGGCAGGTAACTGTAACTTCGATACTAATTATGACAGGTAACTGTAACTTCGATACTAATTATGACAAGGAACTGTTATTTCGATACAAATTATGACAGGTAACTGTAACTTCTTTATTAATTATGACAAGTATCTGTAATTTCGGTACCAATTATGGCAGGTAACTGTAACTTCGATACAAATTATGACAGGTAACTGTAACTTCGTTACTAATTATGACAAGTGACTGTAATTTCGATACAAATAATGGCAGGTAACTGTAACTTCGATACTAATTATGACAGGTAACAGTAACATCGATACAAATTATGACAGGTAACAGTAACTTCGCTACTAATTATGACAAGTAAATGTAATTTCGATACAAACTAAGACAGGTAACTGTAACTTCGATACTAATTAAGACAAGGAACTGTTATTTCGATACAAATTACGACAGGTAACAGTAACTTCGCTACTAATTATGACAAGTAATTGTAATTTCGATACAAACTATGACTGGTAACTGTAACTTCGTTACTAATTATGACAAGTATCTGTAATTTCGATACAAATTATGGCTGGTAACATTAACTTCGATACTAATTATGACAGGTAACTGTAACTTCGTTACTAATTATGACAAGGAACTGTTATTTCGATACAAATTATGACAGGTAACTGTAACTTCTTTATTAATTATGACAAGTATCTGTAATTTCGGTACCAATTATGGCAGGTAACTGTAACTTCGATACAAATTATGACAGGTAACTGTAACTTCGTTACTAATTATGACAAGTAACTGTAATTTCGATAATGGCAGGTAACTGTAACTTCGATACTAATTATGACAGGTAACAGTAACATCGATACTAATTATGACAGGTAACAGTAACTTCGCTACTAATTATGACAAGTAAATGTAATTTCGATACAAACTATGACAGGTAACTGTAACGTCGATACTAATTATGACAAGGAACTGTTATTTCGATACAAATTATGACAGTAAACTGTAACTTCGTTACTAATTATGACAAGTATCTGTAATTTCGGTACCAATTATGGCAGGTAACTGTATCTTCAATACAAATTATGGCAGGTAACTGTAACTTCGATACAAATTACGACAGGTAACAGTAACTTCGCTACTAATTATGACAAGTAATTGTAATTTCGATACAAACTATGACTGGTAACTGTAACTTCGTTACTAATTATGACAAGTATCTGTAATTTCGATACAAATTATGGCTGGTAACATTAACTTCGATACTAATTATGACAGGTAACTGTAACTTCGATACTAATTATGACAAGGAACTGTTATTTCGATACAAATTATGACAGGTAACTGTAACTTCTATACTAATTATGACAGGTAACTGTACCTTCGTTACTAATTATGACAAGTAACTGTACTTTCGATACAAATTATGGCAGGTAACTGTAACTTCGATACTAATTATGACAGGTTACATTAACTTCGATACTAATTATGACAAGTAACAGTTACTTCGATACTAATTATGACAAATAACTATAACTTCGAAACTAATTATGACAGGTAACTGTAACATCGTTACTATTTATGACAAGTATCTGTAATTTCGGTACAAATTATGGCAGGTTACTGTAACTTCGATACAAATTATGACAGTTAACTGTAACTTCGTTACTAATTATGACAAGTAACTGTAATTTCGATACAAGTAATGGCAGGTAACTGTAACTACGATACTAATTATGACAGATAACTGTAACTTCGATACTAATTATGACAAGGAACTGTTATTTCGATACAAATTATGGCAGGTAACTGTAACTTCGTTACTAATTATGACATGTAACTGTAATTTCGGTACAAATTATGGCAGGTAACTGTAACTTCGATACAAATTATGACAGTTAACTGTAACTTCGTTACTAATTATGACAAGTAACTGTAATTTCGATTCAAATAATGGCAGGTAACTGTAACTTCGATACTAATTATGACAGGTAACAGTAACTTCGATACTAATTATGACTGGTAACTGTAACTTCGCTACTAATTATGACAAGTAACTGTAATTTCGATAGAAAATATGACAGGTAACTGTAACTTCGATACTAATTATGACAGGTTACATTAACTTCGATACTAATTATGACCAGTAACAGTTACTTCGATACTAATTATGACAAGTAACTATAACATCGAAACTAATTATGACAGGTAACTGTAACATCGTTGCCAATTATGACAAGTATCTGTAATTTCGGTACAAATTCTGGCCGGTAACTGTAACTTCGATACAAATTATGACAGGTAACTGTAACTTCGTTACTTATTATGACAAGTAACTGTAATTTCGATACAAATAATGGCAGGTAACTGTAACTTCGATACTAATTATGACAGGTAACTGTAACTTCGAAACTAATTATGACAAGGAACTGTTATTTCGATAAAAATTATGGCAGGTAACTGTAACTTCGTTACTAATTATGAGAAGTAACTGTAATTTCGGTACAAATTATGGCAGGTAACTGTAACTTCGATACAAATTATGACAAGGAACTGTAAATTCGATACAAATAATGGCAGGTAACTGTAACTTCGATACTAATTATGACAGGTAACTGTAACTTCGATACTAATTATGACAAGGAACTGTTATTTCGATACAAATTATGACAGGTAACTGTAACTTCTTTATTAATTATGACAAGTATCTGTAATTTCGGTACCAATTATGGCAGGTAACTGTAACTTCGATACAAATTATGACAGGTAACTGTAACTTCGTTACTAATTATGACAAGTAACTGTAATTTCGATACAAATAATGGCAGGTAACTGTAACTTCGATACTAATTATGACAGGTAACAGTAACATCGATACTAATTATGACAGGTAACAGTAACTTCGCTACTAATTATGACAAGTAAATGTAATTTCGATACAAACTAAGACAGGTAACTGTAACTTCGATACTAATTAAGACAAGGAACTGTTATTTCGATACAAATTACGACAGGTAACAGTAACTTCGCTACTAATTATGACAAGTAATTGTAATTTCGATACAAACTATGACTGGTAACTGTAACTTCGTTACTAATTATGACAAGGAACTGTTATTTCGATACAAATTATGGCAGGTAACTGTAACTTCGTTACTAATTATGACATGTAACTGTAATTTCGGTACAAATTATGGCAGGTAACTGTAACTTCGATACAAATTATGACAGTTAACTGTACCTTCGTTACTAATTATGACAAGTAACTGTAATTTCGATACAAATAATGGCAGGTAACTGTAACTTCGATACTAATTATGACAGGTAACAGTAACTTCGATACTAATTATGACAGAAAACAGTAACTTCGAAACTTATTATGACAGGTAACAGTAACTTCGATACTAATTATGGCAGGTAACTGTAACTTCGATACTAATTATGACAGTTAACTGTAACTTCGTTACTAATTATGACAAGTTACTGTAATGTCGATACGAATTATGGCAGGTAACTGTAACTTCGATACTAATTATGACAGGTAACAGTAACTTAGATACTAATTATGACCTGTAACTGTAACTTCGATACTAATTATGACAGGTAACTGTAACTCCGTTACAAATTATGACATGTTACTGTAATTTCGATACAAATTATTGCAGGTAATTGTAACTTCGATACTATTTATGACAGGTAACAGTTACTTCGATACTAATTATGACAAATAACAGTAACTTCGATACTAATTATGACAAGTAACAGTAACTTCGAAATTAATTATGACAGGTAACTGTAACATCGTTACTAATTATGACAAGTAACTTTAATTTCGATACAAATTATGGCAGGTAACTGTAACTTCGATACTAATTATGACAGGTTACAGCAACCTCGATACTAGTTATGACAAGTAAGTGTAACTTCGATTCTAATTATGACGTGTAACTGTAACTTCGATACTAATTATGACTAGTAACTCTAACTTCGTTACTAATTAGGACAAGTAACTGTAATTTTGATAAAAAATTATGGCAGGTAACTGTAACTTCGATGCTAATTATGACAGGTAACAGTAACTTCGATACTAATTATGACAGGTAACTGTAACTTCGTTACTAATTATGACAAGTAACTGTAATTTCGATACAGATTATGTCAGGTAACAGTAACTTCGATACTAATTATGACAGGTAACTGTAACTTCGATACTTATTATGACAGGTAACTGTAACTTGGATACTAATTATGACAGGTAACTGTAACTTCGATACAAATTATGACAGGTAACTGTAACTTCGATATTAATTATGACAAGTAACTGTAATTTCGATACAAATTATGGCAGGTAACTGTAACTTCGATACTAATTATGACAGGTAACTGTAACTTCGATACAAATTATGACAGGTAACTGTAACGTTGATATTAATTATGACAAGTAACTGTAATTTCGATACAAATTATGGCAGGTAACTGTAACTTCGATACTAATTATGACAGGTTACATTAACTTCGATACTAATTATGACCAGTAACAGTTACTTCGATACTAATTATGACAAGTAACTATAACATCGAAACTAATTATGACAGGTAACTGTAACATCGTTACCAATTATGACAAGTATCTGTAATTTCGGTACAAATTCTGGCAGGTAACTGTAACTTCGATACAAATTATGACAGGTAACTGTAACTTCGTTACTTATTATGACAAGTAACTGTAATTTCGATACAAATAATGGCAGGTAACTGTAACTTCGATACTAATTATGACAGGTAACTGTAACTTCGATACTAATTATGACAAGGAACTGTTATTTCGATAAAAATTATGGCAGGTAACTGTAACTTCATTACTAATTATGAGAAGTAACTGTAATTTCGGTACAAATTATGGCAGGTAACTGTAACTTCGATACAAATTATGACAAGGAACTGTAAATTCGATACAAATAATGGCAGGTAACTGTAACTTCGATACTAATTATGACAGGTAACAGTAACTTCGATACTAATTATGACTGGTAACTGTAACTTCGCTACTAATTATGACAAGTAACTGTAATTTCGATAGAAAATATGACAGGTAACTGTAACTTCGATACTAATTATGACAGGTTACATTAACTTCGATACTAATTATGACCAGTAACAGTTACTTCGATACTAATTATGACAAGTAACTATAACATCGAAACTAATTATGACAGGTAACTGTAACATCGTTACCAATTATGACAAGTATCTGTAATTTCGGTACAAAATCTGGCAGGTAACTGTAACTTCGATACAAATTATGACAGGTAACTGTAACTTCGTTACTTATTATGACAAGTAACTGTAATTTCGATACAAATAATGGCAGGTAACTGTAACTTCGATACTAATTATGACAGGTAACTGTAACTTCAATACTAATTATGACAAGGAACTGTTATTTCGATAAAAATTATGGCAGGTAACTGTAACTTCGTTACTAATTATGAGAAGTAACTGTAATTTCGGTACAAATTATGGCAGGTAACTGTAACTTCGATACAAATTATGACAAGGAACTGTAAATTCGATACAAATAATGGCAGGTAACTGTAACTTCGATACTAATTATGACAGGTAACTGTAACTTCGATACTAATTATGACAAGGATCTGTTATTTCGATACAAATTATGACAGGTAACTGTAACTTCTTTATTAATTATGACAAGTATCTGTAATTTCGGTACCAATTATGGCAGGTAACTGTAACTTCGATACAAATTATGACAGGTAACTGTAACTTCGTTACTAATTATGACAAGTAACTGTAATTTCGATACAAATAATGGCAGGTAACTGTAACTTCGATACTAATTATGACAGGTAACAGTAACATCGATACTAATTATGACAGGTAACAGTAACTTCGCTACTAATTATGTCAAGTAAATGTAATTTCGATACAAACTAAGACAGGTAACTGTAACTTCGATACTAATTAAGACAAGGAACTGTTATTTCGATACAAATTACGACAGGTAACAGTAACTTCGCTACTAATTATGACAAGTAATTGTAATTTCGATACAAACTATGACTGGTAACTGTAACTTCGTTACTAATTATGACAAGTATCTGTAATTTCGATACAAATTATGGCTGGTAACATTAACTTCGATACTAATTATGACAGGTAACTGTAACTTCGTTACTAATTATGACAAGGAACTGTTATTTCGATACAAATTATGACAGGTAACTGTAACTTCTTTATTAATTATGACAAGTATCTGTAATTTCGGTACCAATTATGGCAGGTAACTGTAACTTCGATACAAATTACGACAGGTAACTGTAACTTCGTTACTAATTATGACAAGTAACTGTAATTTCGATACAAATAATGGCAGGTAACTGTATCTTCGATACTAATTATGACACTTAACAGTAACATCGATACTAATTATGACAGGTAACAGTAACTTCGCTACTAATTATGACAAGTAAATGTAATTTCGATACAAACTATGACAGGTAACTGTAACTTCGATACTAATTATGACAAGGAACTGTTATTTCGATACAAATTATGACAGTAAACTGTAACTTCGTTACTAATTATGACAAGTATCTGTAATTTCGGTACCAATTATGGCAGGTAACTGTATCTTCAATACAAATTATGGCAGGTAACTGTAACTTCGATACAAATTACGACAGGTAACAGTAACTTCGCTACTAATTATGACAAGTAATTGTAATTTCGATACAAACTATGACTGGTAACTGTAACTTCGTTACTAATTATGACAAGTATCTGTAATTTCGATACAAATTATGGCTGGTAACATTAACTTCGATACTAATTATGACAGGTAACTGTACCTTCGTTACTAATTATGACAAGTAACTGTACTTTCGATACAAATGATGGCAGGTAACTGTAACTTCGATACTAATTATGACAGGTAACAATAACTTCGATACTAATTATGACAGAAAACAGTAATTTCGATACTAATTATGACAGGTAACAGTATCTTCGATACTAATTATGGCAGGTAACTGTTACTTCGATACTAATGATGACAGTTAACTGTAACTTCGTTACTAATTATGACAATTAACTGTAATTTCGATACCAATTATGGCAGGTAACTGTAACTTCGATACTAATTATGACAGGTAACAGTAACTTCGATACTAATTATAACAAGAAACTGTTACTTCGATACTAATTATGACAGGTAACGGTAACTTCGTTACTAATTATGACAAGTAACTGTAATTTCGATACTAATTATGGCAGGTAACTGTTATTTCCATACAAATTATGGCAGGTAACTGTAACTTCGATACTAATTACGACAAGTAACTCTAACTTCATTACAAATTATGAAAAGTAACTGTAATTTCGATACAAATTATTGCAGGTAACTGAAACATCGTTACTAATTATGGCAGGTAACTGTAATTTCGATACACATTATGACAGGTAACAGTAACTTCGAAGCTAATTATGACAGGTAACTGCAACCTCGACACTAATTATGTCAGGTTACTGTAACTTCGTTACTAATTATGACAAAAAACTGTAATTTCGATACTAATTATGGCAGGTAACTGTAATTTCGATACAAATTATGGCAGGTAACTGTAACTTCGATACTAATTATGACAAGTAACAGTAACTTCGATACTAATTATGACAAGTAACTGTAACTTCGAAACAAATTATGACAGGTAACTGTAACATCGTTACTAATTATGACAAGTAACTGTAATTTCGATACAAATTATGGCAGGTAACTGTAACTTCGATATTAATTATGACAGGTTACAGTAACCTCGATACTAATTATGACAAGTAAATGTAACTTCGATACTAATTATGACGGGTAACTGTAACTTCGATACTAATTATGACTAGTAACTCTAAGTTCGTTACTAATTAGGACAAGTAACTGTAATTTTGATAAAAAATTATGGCAGGTAACTGTAACTTCGATACTAATTATGACAGGTAACTGTAACTTCGATACTAATTATGACAGGTAACTGTATCTTCGTTACTAATTATTACAATTAACTGTAACTTCGATACTAATTATGACAAGTAACTGTAATTTCGATACAAATTATGGCAGGTAACTGTAACTTCTTTACTAATTATGACAGGTAACTGTAATTTCGGTACAAATTATGGCAGGTAACTGCAACTTCGATACAAATTATGACAGGTAACTGTAACTTCGATATTAATTATGACAAGTAACTGTAATTTCGATACAGATTATGTCAGGTAACAGTAACTTCGATAGTAATTATGACAAGTAACAGTAACTTCGATACTTATTATGACAGGTAACTGTAACTCCGATACTAATTATGACAGGTAACTGTAACTTCGATACAAATTATGACAGGTAGCTGTAACCTCGATATTAATTATGACAAGTAACTGTAATTTCGATACAAATTATGGCAGGTAACTGTAACTTCGATACTAATTATGACAGGGTACATTAACTTCGATACTAATTATGACAAGTAACAGTTACTTCGATACTAATTATGACAAATAACTATAACTTCGAAACTAATTATGACAGGTAACTGTAACATCGTTACTATTTATGACAAGTATCTGTAATTTCGGTACAAATTATGGCAGGTAACTGTAACTTCGATACAAATTATGACAGTTAACTGTAACTTCGTTACTAATTATGACAAGTAACTGTAATTTCGATACAAATAATGGCAGGTAACTGTAACTACGATACTAATTATGACAGATAACTGTAACTTCGATACTAATTATGACAAGGAACTGTTATTTCGATACAAATTATGGCAGGTAACTGTAACTTCGTTACTAATTATGACATGTAACTGTAATTTCGGTACAAATTATGGCAGGTAACTGTAACTTCGATACAAATTATGACAGTTAACTGTAACTTCGTTACTAATTATGACAAGTAACTGTAATTTCGATACAAATAATGGCAGGTAACTGTAACTTCGATACTAATTATGACAGGTAACAGTAACTTCGATACTAATTATGACTGGTAACTGTAACTTCGCTACTAATTATGACAAGTAACTGTAATTTCGATAGAAAATATGACAGGTAACTGTAACTTCGATACTAATTATGACAGGTTACATTAACTTCGATACTAATTATGACCAGTAACAGTTACTTCGATACTAATTATGACATGTAACTATAACATCGAAACTAATTATGACAGGTAACTGTAACATCGTTACCAATTATGACAAGTAACTGTAATTTCGGTACAAATTCTGGCAGGTAACTGTAACTTCGATACAAATTATGACAGGTAACTGTAACTTCGTTACTTATTATGACAAATAACTGTAATTTCGATACAAATAATGGCAGGTAACTGTAACTTCGATACTAATTATGACAGGTAACTGTAACTTCGATACTAATTATGACAAGGAACTGTTATTTCGAGAAAAATTATGGCAGGTAACTGTAACTTCGTTACTAATTATGACAAGTATCTGTAATTTCGGTACCAATTATGGCAGGTAACTGTAACTTCGATACAAATTATGACAGGTAACTGTAACTTCGTTACTAATTATGACAAGTAACTGTAATTTCGATACAAATAATGGCAGGTAACTGTAACTTCGATACTAATTATGACAGGTAACAGTAACATCGATACTAATTATGACAGGTAACAGTAACTTCGCTACTAATTATGACAAGTAAATGTAATTTCGATACAAACTAAGACAGGTAACTGTAACTTCGATACTAATTAAGACAAGGAACTGTTATTTCGATACAAATTACGACAGGTAACAGTAACTTCGCTACTAATTATGACAAGTAATTGTAATTTCGATACAAACTATGACTGGTAACTGTAACTTCGTTACTAATTATGACAAGGAACTGTTATTTTGATGCAAATTATGGCAGGTAACTGTAACTTCGTTACTAATTATGACATGTAACTGTAATTTCGGTACAAATTATGGCAGGTAACTGTAACTTCGATACAAATTATGACAGTTAACTGTACCTTCGTTACTAATTATGACAAGTAACTGTAATTTCGATACAAATAATGGCAGGTAACTGTAACTTCGATACTAATTATGACAGGTAACAGTAACTTCGATACTAATTATGACAGAAAACAGTAACTTCGAAACTTATTATGACAGGTAACAATAACTTCGATACTAATTATGGCAGGTAACTGTAACTTCGATACTAATTATGACAGTTAACTGTAACTTCGTTACTAATTATGACAAGTTACTGTAATGTCGATACGAATTATGGCAGGTAACTGTAACTTCGATACTAATTATGACAGGTAACAGTAACTTAGATACTAATTATGACCTGTAACTGTAACTTCGATACTAATTATGACAGGTAACTGTAACTCCGTTACAAATTATGACATGTTACTGTAATTTCGATACAAATTATTGCAGGTAATTGTAACTTCGATACTATTTATGACAGGTAACAGTTACTTCGATACTAATTATGACAAATAACAGTAACTTCGATACTAATTATGACAAGTAACAGTAACTTCGAAATTAATTATGACAGGTAACTGTAACATCGTTACTAATTATGACAAGTAACTTTAATTTCGATACAAATTATGGCAGGTAACTGTAACTTCGATACTAATTATGACAGGTTACAGCAACCTCGATACTAGTTATGACAAGTAAGTGTAACTTCGATTCTAATTATGACGTGTAACTGTAACTTCGATACTAAATATGACTAGTAACTCTAACTTCGTTACTAATTAGGACAAGTAACTGTAATTTTGATAAAAAATTATGGCAGGTAACTGTAACATCGTTACTAATTATGACAAGTAACTGTAACATCGTTACTAATTATGACAAGTAACTGTAATTTCGATACAGATTATGTCAGGTAACAGTAACTTCGATACTAATTATGACAGGTAACTGTAACTTCGATACTTATTATGACAGGTAACTGTAACTTGGATACTAATTATGACAGGTAACTGTAACTTCGATACAAATTATGACAGGTAACTGTAACTTCGATATTAATTATGACAAGTAACTGTAATTTCGATACAAATTATGGCAGGTAACTGTAACTTCGATACTAATTATGACAGGTAACTGTAACTTCGATACTTATTATGACAGGTAACTGTAACTTGGATACTAATTATGACAGGTAACTGTAACTTCGATACAAATTATGACAGGTAACTGTAACTTCGATATTAATTATGACAAGTAACTGTAATTTCGATACAAATTATGGCAGGTAACTGTAACTTCGATACTAATTATGACAGGTAACTGTAACTTCGATACAAATTATGACAGGTAACTGTAACTTTGATATTAATTATGACAAGTAACTGTAATTTCGATACAAATTATGGCAGGTAACTGTAACTTCGATACTAATTATGACAGGTTACATTAACTTCGATACTAATTATGACCAGTAACAGTTACTTCGATACTAATTATGACAAGTAACTATAACATCGAAACTAATTATGACAGGTAACTGTAACATCGTTACCAATTATGACAAGTATCTGTAATTTCGGTACAAATTCTGGCAGGTAACTGTAACTTCGATACAAATTATGACAGGTAACTGTAACTTCGTTACTTATTATGACAAGTAACTGTAATTTCGATACAAATAATGGCAGGTAACTGTAACTTCGATACTAATTATGACAGGTAACTGTAACTTCGATACTAATTATGACAAGGAACTGTTATTTCGATAAAAATTATGGCAGGTAACTGTAACTTCATTACTAATTATGAGAAGTAACTGTAATTTCGGTACAAATTATGGCAGGTAACTGTAACTTCGATACAAATTATGACAAGGAACTGTAAATTCGATACAAATAATGGCAGGTAACTGTAACTTCGATACTAATTATGACAGGTAACAGTAACTTCGATACTAATTATGACTGGTAACTGTAACTTCGCTACTAATTATGACAAGTAACTGTAATTTCGATAGAAAATATGACAGGTAACTGTAACTTCGATACTAATTATGACAGGTTACATTAACTTCGATACTAATTATGACCAGTAACAGTTACTTCGATACTAATTATGACAAGTAACTATAACATCGAAACTAATTATGACAGGTAACTGTAACATCGTTACCAATTATGACAAGTATCTGTAATTTCGGTACAAATTCTGGCAGGTAACTGTAACTTCGATACAAATTATGACAGGTAACTGTAACTTCGTTACTTATTATGACAAGTAATTGTAATTTCGATACAAATAATGGCAGGTAACTGTAACTTCGATACTAATTATGACAGGTAACTGTAACTTCAATACTAATTATGACAAGGAACTGTTATTTCGATAAAAATTATGGCAGGTAACTGTAACTTCGTTACTAATTATGAGAAGTAACTGTAATTTCGGTACAAATTATGGCAGGTAACTGTAACTTCGATACAAATTATGACAAGGAACTGTAATTTCGATACAAATAATGGCAGGTAACTGTAACTTCGATACTAATTATGACAGGTAACTGTAACTTCGATACTAATTATGACAAGGATCTGTTATTTCGATACAAATTATGACAGGTAACTGTAACTTCTTTATTAATTATGACAAGTATCTGTAATTTCGGTACCAATTATGGCAGGTAACTGTAACTTCGATACAAATTATGACAGGTAACTGTAACTTTGTTACTAATTATGACAAGTAACTGTAATTTCGATACAAATAATGGCAGGTAACTGTAACTTCGATACTAATTATGACAGGTAACAGTAACATCGATACTAATTATGACAGGTAACAGTAACTTCGCTACTAATTATGTCAAGTAAATGTAATTTCGATACAAACTAAGACAGGTAACTGTAACTTCGATACTAATTAAGACAAGGAACTGTTATTTCGATACAAATTACGACAGGTAACAGTAACTTCGCTACTAATTATGACAAGTAATTGTAATTTCGATACAAACTATGACTGGTAACTGTAACTTCGTTACTAATTATGACAAGTATCTGTAATTTCGATACAAATTATGGCTGGTAACATTAACTTCGATACTAATTATGACAGGTAACTGTAACTTCGTTACTAATTATGACAAGGAACTGTTATTTCGATACAAATTATGACAGGTAACTGTAACTTCTTTATTAATTATGACAAGTATCTGTAATTTCGGTACCAATTATGGCAGGTAACTGTAACTTCGATACAAATTACGACAGGTAACTGTAACTTCGTTACTAATTATGACAAGTAACTGTAATTTCGATACAAATAATGGCAGGTAACTGTATCTTCGATACTAATTATGACAGGTAACAGTAACATCGATACTAATTATGACAGGTAACAGTAACTTCGCTACTAATTATGACAAGTAAATGTAATTTCGATACAAACTATGACAGGTAACTGTAACTTCGATACTAATTATGACAAGGAACTGTTATTTCGATACAAATTATGACAGTAAACTGTAACTTCGTTACTAATTATGACAAGTATCTGTAATTTCGGTACCAATTATGGCAGGTAACTGTATCTTCAATACAAATTATGGCAGGTAACTGTAACTTCGATACAAATTACGACAGGTAACAGTAACTTCGCTACTAATTATGACAAGTAATTGTAATTTCGATACAAACTATGACTGGTAACTGTAACTTCGTTACTAATTATGACAAGTATCTGTAATTTCGATACAAATTATGGCTGGTAACATTAACTTCGATACTAATTATGACAGGTAACTGTACCTTCGTTACTAATTATGACAAGTAACTGTACTTTCGATACAAATGATGGCAGGTAACTGTAACTTCGATACTAATTATGACAGGTAACAATAACTTCGATACTAATTATGACAGAAAACAGTAATTTCGATACTAATTATGACAGGTAACAGTATCTTCGATACTAATTATGGCAGGTAACTGTTACTTCGATACTAATGATGACAGTTAACTGTAACTTCGTTACTAATTATGACAATTAACTGTAATTTCGATACCAATTATGGCAGGTAACTGTAACTTCGATACTAATTATGACAGGTAACAGTAACTTCGATACTAATTATAACAAGAAACTGTTACTTCGATACTAATTATGACAGGTAACGGTAACTTCGTTACTAATTATGACAAGTAACTGTAATTTCGATACTAATTATGGCAGGTAACTGTTATTTCCATACAAATTATGGCAGGTAACTGTAACTTCGATACTAATTACGACAAGTAACTCTAACTTCATTACAAATTATGAAAAGTAACTGTAATTTCGATACAAATTATTGCAGGTAACTGAAACATCGTTACTAATTATGGCAGGTAACTGTAATTTCGATACACATTATGACAGGTAACAGTAACTTCGAAGCTAATTATGACAGGTAACTGCAACCTCGACACTAATTATGACAGGTTACTGTAACTTCGTTACTAATTATGACAAAAAAATGGATTTTCGATACTAATTATGGCAGGTAACTGTAATTTCGATACAAATTATGGCAGGTAACTGTAACTTCGATACTAATTATGACAAGTAACAGTAACTTCGATACTAATTAAGACAAGTAACTGTAACTTCGAAACAAATTATGACAGGTAACTGTAACATCGTTACTAATTATGACAAGTAACTGTAATTTCGATACAAATTATGGCAGGTAACTGTAACTTCGATATTAATTATGACAGGTTACAGTAACCTCGATACTAATTATGACAAGTAAATGTAACTTCGATACTAATTATGACGGGTAACTGTAACTTCGATACTAATTATGACTAGTAACTCTAAGTTCGTTACTAATTAGGACAAGTAACTGTAATTTTGATAAAAAATTATGGCAGGTAACTGTAACTTCGATACTAATTATGACAGGTAACTGTAACTTCGATACTAATTATGACAGGTAACTGTATCTTCGTTACTAATTATTACAATTAACTGTAACTTCCATACTAATTATGACAAGTAACTGTAATTTCGATACAAATTATGGCAGGTAACTGTAACTTCTTTACTAATTATGACAGGTAACTGTAATTTCGGTACAAATTATGGCAGGTAACTGCAACTTCGATACAAATTATGACAGGTAACTGTAACTTCGATATTAATTATGACAAGTAACTGTAATTTCGATACAGATTATGTCAGGTAACAGTAACTTCGATAGTAATTATGACAAGTAACAGTAACTTCGATACTTATTATGACAGGTAACTGTAACTTCGATACTAATTATGACAGGTAACTGTAACTTCGATACAAATTATGACAGGTAGCTGTAACCTCGATATTAATTATGACAAGTAACTGTAATTTCGATACAAATTATGGCAGGTAACTGTAACTTCGATACTAATTATGACAGGTTACATTAACTTCGATACTAATTATGACAAGTAACAGTTACTTCGATACTAATTATGACAAATAACTATAACTTCGAAACTAATTATGACAGGTAACTGTAACATCGTTACTATTTATGACAAGTATCTGTAATTTCGGTACAAATTATGGCAGGTAACTGTAACTTCGATACAAATTATGACAGTTAACTGTAACTTCGTTACTAATTATGACAAGTAACTGTAATTTCGATACAAATAATGGCAGGTAACTGTAACTACGATACTAATTATGACAGATAACTGTAACTTCGATACTAATTATGACAAGGAACTGTTATTTCGATACAAATTATGGCAGGTAACTGTAACTTCGTTACTAATTATGACATGTAACTGTAATTTCGGTACAAATTATGGCAGGTAACTGTAACTTCGATACAAATTATGACAGTTAACTGTAACTTCGTTACTAATTATGACAAGTAACTGTAATTTCGATACAAATAATGGCAGGTAACTGTAACTTCGATACTAATTATGACAGGTAACAGTAACTTCGATACTAATTATGACTGGTAACTGTAACTTCGCTACTAATTATGACAAGTAACTGTAATTTCGATAGAAAATATGACAGGTAACTGTAACTTCGATACTAATTATGACAGGTTACATTAACTTCGATACTAATTATGACCAGTAACAGTTACTTCGATACTAATTATGACATGTAACTATAACATCGAAACTAATTATGACAGGTAACTGTAACATCGTTACCAATTATGACAAGTAACTGTAATTTCGGTACAAATTCTGGCAGGTAACTGTAACTTCGATACAAATTATGACAGGTAACTGTAACTTCGTTACTTATTATGACAAATAACTGTAATTTCGATACAAATAATGGCAGGTAACTGTAACTTCGATACTAATTATGACAGGTAACTGTAACTTCGATACTAATTATGACAAGGAACTGTTATTTCGATAAAAATTATGGCAGGTAACTGTAACTTCGTTACTAATTATGAGAAGTAACTGTAATTTCGGTACAAATTATGGCAGGTAACTGTAACTTCGATACAAATTATGACAAGGAACTGTAAATTCGATACAAATAATGGCAGGTAACTGTAACTTCGATACTAATTATGACAGGTAACTGTAACTTCGATACTAATTATGACAAGGAACTGTTATTTCGATACAAATTATGACAGGTAACTGTAACTTCTTTATTAATTATGACAAGTATCTGTAATTTCGGTACCAATTATGGCAGGTAACTGTAACTTCGATACAAATTATGACAGGTAACTGTAACTTCGTTACTAATTATGACAAGTAACTGTAATTTCGATACAAATAATGGCAGGTAACTGTAACTTCGATACTAATTATGACAGGTAACAGTAACATCGATACGAATTATGACAGGTAACAGTAACTTCGCTACTAATTATGACAAGTAAATGTAATTTCGATACAAACTATGACAGGTAACTGTAACTTCGATACTAATTAAGACAAGGAACTGTTATTTCGATACAAATTACGACAGGTAACAGTAACTTCGCTACTAATTATGACAAGTAATTGTAATTTCGATACAAACTATGACTGGTAACTGTAACTTCGTTACTAATTATGACAAGTATCTGTAATTTCGATACAAAATATGGCTGGTAACATTAACTTCGATACTAATTATGACAGGTAACTGTAACTTCGTTACTAATTATGACAAGGAACTGTTATTTCGATACAAATTATGACAGGTAACTGTAACTTCTTTATTAATTATGACAAGTATCTGTAATTTCGGTACCAATTATGGCAGGTAACTGTAACTTCGATACAAATTATGACAGGTAACTGTAACTTCGTTACTAATTATGACAAGTAACTGTAATTTCGATACAAATAATGGCAGGTAACTGTAACTTCGATACTAATTATGACAGGTAACAGTAACATCGATACTAATTATGACAGGTAACAGTAACTTCGCTACTAATTATGACAAGTAAATGTAATTTCGATACAAACTATGACAGGTAACTGTAACTTCGATACTAATTATGACAAGGAACTGTTATTTCGATACAAATTATGACAGTAAACTGTAACTTCGTTACTAATTATGACAAGTATCTGTAATTTCGGTACCAATTATGGCAGGTAACTGTATCTTCAATACAAATTATGGCAGGTAACTGTAACTTCGATACAAATTACGACAGGTAACAGTAACTTCGCTACTAATTATGACAAGTAATTGTAATTTCGATACAAACTATGACTGGTAACTGTAACTTCGTTACTAATTATGACAAGTATCTGTAATTTCGATACAAATTATGGCTGGTAACATTAACTTCGATACTAATTATGACAGGTAACTGTAACTTCGATACTAATTATGACAAGGAACTGTTATTTCGATACAAATTCTGACAGGTAACTGTAACTTCTATACTAATTATGACAGGTAACTGTACCTTCGTTACTAATTATGACAAGTAACTGTACTTTCGATACAAATTATGGCAGGTAACTGTAACTTCGATACTAATTATGACAGGTTACATTAACTTCGATACTAATTATGACAAGTAACAGTTACTTCGATACTAATTATGACAAATAACTATAACTTCGAAACTAATTATGACAGGTAACTGTAACATCGTTACTATTTATGACAAGTATCTGTAATTTCGGTACAAATTATGGCAGGTTACTGTAACTTCGATACAAATTATGACAGTTAACTGTAACTTCGTTACTAATTATGACAAGTAACTGTAATTTCGATACAAATAATGGCAGGTAACTGTAACTACGATACTAATTATGACAGATAACTGTAACTTCGATACTAATTATGACAAGGAACTGTTATTTCGATACAAATTATGGCAGGTAACTGTAACTTCGTTACTAATTATGACATGTAACTGTAATTTCGGTACAAATTATGGCAGGTAACTGTAACTTCGATAGAAATTATGACAGTTAACTGTAACTTCGTTACTAATTATGACAAGTAACTGTAATTTCGATACAAATAATGGCAGGTAACTGTAACTTCGATACTAATTATGACAGGTAACAGTAACTTCGATACTAATTATGACTGGTAACTGTAACTTCGCTACTAATTATGACAAGTAACTGTAATTTCGATAGAAAATACGACAGGTAACTGTAACTTCGATACTAATTATGACAGGTTACATTAACTTCGATACTAATTATGACCAGTAACAGTTACTTCGATACTAATTATGACAAGTAACTATAACATCGTAACTAATTATGACAGGTAACTGTAACATCGTTACCAATTATGACAAGTATCTGTAATTTCGGTACAAATTCTGGCAGGTAACTGTAACTTCGATACAAATTATGACAGGTAACTGTAACTTCGTTACTTATTATGACAAGTAACTGTAATTTCGATACAAATAATGGCAGGTAACTGTAACTTCGATACTAATTATGACAGGTAACTGTAACTTCGATACTAATTATGACAAGGAACTGTTATTTCGATAAAAAATATGGCAGGTAACTGTAACTTCGTTACTAATTATGAGAAGTAACTGTAATTTCGGTACAAATTATGGCAGGTAACTGTAACTTCGATACAAATTATGACAAGGAACTGTAAATTCGATACAAATAATGGCAGGTAACTGTAACTTCGATACTAATTATGACAGGTAACTGTAACTTCGATACTAATTATGACAAGGAACTGTTATTTCGATACAAATTATGACAGGTAACTGTAACTTCTTTATTAATTATGACAAGTATCTGTAATTTCGGTACCAATTATGGCAGGTAACTGTAACTTCGATACACATTATGACAGGTAACTGTAACTTCGTTACTAATTATGACAAGTAACTGTAATTTCGATACAAATAATGGCAGGTAACTGTAACTTCGATACTAATTATGACAGGTAACAGTAACATCGATACTAATTATGACAGGTAACAGTAACTTCGCTACTAATTATGACAAGTAAATGTAATTTCGATACAAACTAAGACAGGTAACTGTAACTTCGATACTAATTAAGACAAGGAACTGTTATTTCGATACAAATTACGACAGGTAACAGTAACTTCGCTACTAATTATGACAAGTAATTGTAATTTCGATACAAACTATGACTGGTAACTGTAACTTCGTTACTAATTATGACAAGTATCTGTAATTTCGATACAAATTATGGCTGGTAACATTAACTTCGATACTAATTATGACAGGTAACTGTAACTTCGTTACTAATTATGACAAGGAACTGTTATTTCGATACAAATTATGACAGGTAACTGTAACTTCTTTATTAATTATGACAAGTATCTGTAATTTCGGTACCAATTATGGCAGGTAACTGTAACTTCGATACAAATTATGACAGGTAACTGTAACTTCGTTACTAATTATGACAAGTAACTGTAATTTCGATACAAATAATGGCAGGTAACTGTAACTTCGATACTAATTATGACAGGTAACAGTAACATCGATACTAATTATGACAGGTAACAGTAACTTCGCTACTAATTATTACAAGTAAATGTAATTTCGATACAAACTATGACAGGTAACTCTAACTTCGATACTAATTATGACAAGGAACTGTTATTTCGATACAAATTATGACAGTAAACTGTAACTTCGTTACTAATTATGACAAGTATCTGTAATTTCGGTACCAATTATGGCAGGTAACTGTATCTTCAATACAAATTATGGCAGGTAACTGTAACTTCGATACAAATTACGACAGGTAACAGTAACTTCGCTACTAATTATGACAAGTAATTGTAATTTCGATACAAACTATGACTGGTAACTGTAACTTCGTTACTAATTATGACAAGTATCTGTAATTTCGATACAAATTATGGCTGGTAACATTAACTTCGATACTAATTATGACAGGTAACTGTAACTTCGATACTAATTATGACAAGGAACTGTTATTTCGATACAAATTATGACAGGTAACTGTAACTTCTATACTAATTATGACAGGTAACTGTACCTTCGTTACTAATTATGACAAGTAACTGTACTTTCGATACAAATGATGGCAGGTAACTGTAACTTCGATACTAATTATGACAGGTAACAATAACTTCGATACTAATTATGACAGAAAACAGTAATTTCGATACTAATTATGACAGGTAACAGTATCTTCGATACTAATTATGGCAGGTAACTGTTACTTCGATACTAGTGATGACAGTTAACTGTAACTTCGTTACTAATTATGACAATTAAACGTAATTTCGATACCAATTATGGCAGGTAACTGTAACTTCGATACTAATTATGACAGGTAACAGTAACTTCGATACTAATTATAACAAGAAACTGTTACTTCGATACTAATTATGACAGGTAACGGTAACTTCGTTACTAATTATGACAAGTAACTGTAATTTCGATACTAATTATGGCAGGTAACTGTAATTTCCATACAAATTATGGCAGGTAACTGTAACTTCGATACTAATTACGACAAGTAACTCTAACTTCATTACAAATTATGACAAGTAACTGTAATTTCGATACAAATTATTGCAGGTAACTGAAACATCGTTACTAATTATGGCAGGTAACTGTAATTTCGATACACATTATGACAGGTAACAGTAACTTCGAAGCTAATTATGACAGGTAACTGCAACCTCGACACTAATTATGACAGGTTACTGTAACTTCGTTACTAATTATGACAAAAAACTGTAATTTCGATAATAATTATGGCAGGTAACTGTAATTTCGATACAAATTATGGCAGGTAACTGTAACTTCGATACTAATTATGACAAGTAACAGTAACTTCGATACTAATTATGACAAGTAACTGTAACTTCGAAACAAATTATGACAGGTAACTGTAACATCGTTACTAATTATGACAAGTAACTGTAATTTCGATACAAATTATGGCAGGTAACTGTAACTTCGATATTAATTATGACAGGTTACAGTAACCTCGATACTAATTATGACAAGTAAATGTAACTTCGATACTAATTATGACGGGTAACTGTAACTTCGATACTAATTATGACTAGTAACTCTAAGTTCGTTACTAATTAGGACAAGTAACTGTAATTTTGATAAAAAATTATGGCAGGTAACTGTAACTTCGATACTAATTATGACAGGTAACTGTAACTTCGATACTAATTATGACAGGTAACTGTAACTTCGTTACTAATTATTACAATTAACTGTAACTTCGATACTAATTATGACAAGTAACTGTAATTTCGATACAAATTATGGCAGGTAACTGTAACTTCTTTACTAATTATGACAGGTAACTGTAATTTCGGTACAAATTATGGCAGGTAACTGTAACTTCGATACAAATTATGACAGGTAACTGTAACTTCGATATTAATTATGACAAGTAACTCTAATTTCGATACAGATTATGTCAGGTAACAGTAACTTCGATAGTAATTATGACAAGTAACAGTAACTTCGATACTTATTATGACAGGTAACTGTAACTTCGATACTACTTATGACAGGTAACTGTAACTTCGATACAAATTATGACAGGTAGCTGTAACCTCGATATTAATTATGACAAGTAACTGTAATTTCGATACAAATTATGGCAGGTAACTGTAACTTCGATACTAATTATGACAGGTTACATTAACTTCGATACTAATTATGACAAGTAACAGTTACTTCGATACTAATTATGACAAATAACTATAACTTCGAAACTAATTATGACAGGTAACTGTAACATCGTTACTATTTATGACAAGTATCTGTAATTTCGGTACAAATTATGGCAGGTAACTGTAACTTCGATACAAATTATGACAGGTAACTGTAACATCGTTACTAATTATGACAAGTAACTGTAATTTCGATACAAATAATGGCAAGTAACTGTAACTACGATACTAATTATGACAGATAACTGTAACTTCGATACTAATTATGACAAGGAACTGTTATTTCGATACAAATTATGGCAGGTAACTGTATTTTCGTTACTAATTATGACATGTAACTGTAATTTCAGTACAAATTATGGCAGGTTACTGTAACTTCGATACAGATTATGACAAGGAACAGTAATTTCGATACAAATAATGGCAGGTAACTGTAACTTCGATACTAATTATGACAGGTAACTGTAACTTCGCTACTAATTATGACAAGTAACTGTAATTTCGATACAAATTATGGCAGGTAACTGTAACTTCTATACTTATTATGACAGGTAACAGTAACTTCGATACTAATTATGACAAGTAACTGTAACTTAGATACTAATTGTGACAGGTAACAGTAACTTCGATACTAATTATGACAAGTAACTCTAACTTCATTGCAAATTATGACAAGTAACTGTAATTTCGATACAAATTATGGCAGGTAACTGTAACTTCGTTACTAATTATGGCAGGTAACTGTAATTTCGATACAAATTCTGGCAGGTAACAGTAACCTCGATACTAATTATGACAGGTACCCGAACTCCGATACTAATTATGACAAGTAACTCTAACTTCGTTACTAATTATGACAAGTAACTGTAATTTTGATTAAAAAATTATGGCAGGTAATTGTAACTTCGATACTAATTATGACAGGTAACAGTAACTTCGTTACTAATTATGACAAGTTACTGTAACTTCGATACTAATTATGACAGGTAACGGTAACATCGTTACTAATTATCACAAGTAACTGAAACTTCGATACTTATTATGGCTGGTAACTGTAACGTCGTTACTAATTATGACAAGTAACTGTAATTTCGATACAAATTATGGCAGGTTACTGTAACTTCGTTACTAATTATGGCAGGTAACTGTAATTTCGATACAAATAATGGCAGGTAACAGTAACCTCGATACTAATTATGACAGGTAACTGTAACTCCGATACTAATTATGACAAGTAACTCTAACTTCGTTACTAATTATGACAAGTAACTGTAATTTTGATAAAAAATTATGGCAGGTAATTGTAACTTCGATACTAATTATGACAGGTAACAGTAACTTCGATACTAATTATGACAGGTAACTGTAACTTCGTTACTAATTATGACAAGTAACTGTAATTTCGATACTAATTTTGGCTGGTAACTGAAACGTCGTTACTAATTATGACAAGTAACTGTAATTTCGATACAAATTATGGCAGGTAACTGTAACTTCAATACTAATGATGACAGAAAACCGTAACTTCGATACTAATTATGGCAGGTAACAGTAACTTCGATACTAATTATGGCAGGTAACTGTAACTTCGATACTAATTATGACAGTTAACTGTAACTTCGTTACTAATTATGACAAGTAACTGTAATTTCGATACAAATTATGGCAGGTAACAGTAACTTCGATACTAATTATGACAGGTAACAGTAACTTCGATACTAATTATGACAAGTTACTGTAACTTCGATACTAATTATGACAGGTAACTGTAACTTCGTAACTAATTATGACAAGTAACTGTAATTTCGATACAAATTATGGCACATAACTGTAATTTCGATACTAATTATGGCAGGTAACAGTAACTTCGATACTAATTATGACAAGTTACAGTAACTTCGATACTAATTATGACAGGTTACATTAACTTCGAAACTAATTATGACAAGTAACAGTTACTTCGATACTAATTATGACAAGTAACTATAACTTCGAAACTAATTATGACAGGTAACTGTAACATCGTTACTATTTATGACAAGTATCTGTAATTTCTGTACAAATTATGGCAGGTAACTGTAACTTCGATACAAATTATGACAAGTAACTGTAACTTCGTTACTAATTATGGCAGGTAACTGTAATTTCGATATAAATAATGGCAGGTAACTGTAACTTCGATATTAATTATGACAAGTAACTGTAATTTCGATACAGATTATGTCAGGTAACAGTAACTTCGATAGTAATTATGACAAGTAACAGTAAGTTCGATACTAATTATGACAGGTAACTGTAACTTCGATACTAATTATGACAGGTAACTGTAACTTCGATACAAATTATGACAGGTAGCTGTAACTTCGATATTAATTATGACAAGTAACTGTAATTTCGATACAAATTATGGCAGGTAATTGTAACTTCGATACTAATTATGACAGGTTACATTAACTTCGATACTAATTATGACAAGTAACAGTTACTTCGATACTTATTATGGCAGGTAACAGTAACTTCGATACAAATTATGACAGGTAACTGTAACTTCGTTACTAATTATGACAAGTAACTGTAATGTCGATACAAATAATGGCAGGTAACTGTAACTACGATACTAATTATGACAGGTAACCGTAACTTCGATACTAATTATGACAAGGAACTGTTATTTCGATACAAATTATGGCAGGTAACTGTAACTTCGTTACTAATTATGACATGTAACTGTAATTTCGGTACAAATTATTGCAGGTTACTGTAACTTCGATACAAATTATGACAAGGAACAGTAATTTCGATCCAAATAATGGCAGGCAACTGTAACTTCGATACTAATTATGACAGGTAACTGTAACTTCGCTACTAATTATGACAAGTAACTGTAATTTCGATACAAATTATGGCAGGTAACTGTAACTTCGATACTTATTATGACAGGTAACAGTAACTTCGATACTAATTATGACAAGTAACCGTAACTTAGATACTAATTGTGACAGGTAACAGTAACTTCGATACTAATTATGACAAGTAACTCTAACTTCATTGCAAATTATGACAAGTAACTGTAATTTCGATACAAATTATGGCAGGTAACTGTTACTTCGTTACTAATTATGGCAGGTAACTGTAATTTCGATACAAATTATTGCAGGTAATAGTAACCTCGATACTAATGATGACAGAAAACCGTAACTTCGATATTAATTATGACAGGTAACAGTAACTTCGATACTAATTATGGCAGGTAACTGTAACTTCGATACTAATTATGACAGGTAACTGTAACTTCGTTACTAATTATGACAAGTAACTGTAATTTCGATACTTATTATGGCTGGTAACTGTAACGTCGTTACTAATTATGACAAGTAACTGTAATTTCGATACAAATTATGGCAGGTAACTGTAACTTCGATACTAATGATGACAGAAAACCGTAACTTCGATATTAATTATGACAGGTAACAGTAACATCGATACTAATTATGGCAGGTAACTGTAACTTCGATACTAATGATGACAAGTTACTGTAACTTCGATATTAATTATGACAGGTAATTATAACTGTAATTTCGATACAAATTATGGCACGTAACTGTAATTTCGATACTAATTATGGCAGGTAACAGTAACTTCGATACTAATTATGACAAGTTACAGTAACTTCGATACTAATTATGACAAGTAACAGTAACTTCGAAACTAATTATGACAGGTAACGGTAACATCGTTACTAATTATGACAAGTAACTGTAATTTCGATACAAATTATGGCTGGTAACTGTAACTTCGATACTATTTATGACAGGTAACAGTAACTTCGATACTAATTATGACAAGTTACTGTAACTTCGATACTAATTATGACAGGTAACTGTAACATCGTTACTAATTATCACAAGTAACTGTAATTTCGATACAAATTATGGCTGGTAACTGTAACATCGATACTAATTATGACAGGTAACAGTAACTTCGATACTAATTATGACAAGTTACTGTATCTTCGATACTAATTATGACAGGTAACAGTAACTTCGATACTAATTATGACAAGTAACTCTAACTTCATTGCAAATTAAGACAAGTAACTGTAATTTCGATACAAATTATGGCAGGTTACTGTAACTTCGTTACTAATTATGGCAGGTAACTGTAATTTCGATACAAATAATGGCAGGTAACAGTAACCTCGATACTAATTATGACAGATAACTGTAACTCCGATACTAATTATGACAAGTAACTGTAATTTCGATACAAATTATGGCAGGTAACAGTAACTTCGATACTAATTATTACAGGTAACAGTAACTTCGATACTAATTATGACTAGTTACTGTAACTTCGATACTAATTATGACAGGTAACTGTAACTTCGTTACTAATTATGACAAGTAACTGTAATTTCGATACTAATTTTGGCTGGTAACTGTAACGTCGTTACTAATTATGACAAGTAACTGTAATTTCGATACAAATTATAACAGGTAACTGAAACTTCGATACTAATGATGACAGAAACCCGTAACTTCGATACTAATTATGGCAGGTAACAGTAACTTCGATACTAATTATGGCAGGTTACTGTAACTTCGTTACTAATTATGACAGTTAACTGTAACTTCGTTACTAATTATGACAAGTAACTGTAATTTCGATACAAATTATGGCAGGTAACAGTAACTTCGATACTAATTATTACAGGTAACAGTAACTTCGATACTAATTATGACAAGTTACTGTAACTTCGATACTAATTATGACAGGTAACTGTAACTTCGTTACTAATTATGACAAGTAACTGTAATTTCGATACAAATTATGGCACGTAACTGTAATTTCGATACTAATTATGGCAGGTAACAGTAACATCGATACTAATTATGACAAGTTACAGTAACTTCGATACTAATTATGACAAGTAACTGTAACTTCGAAACTAATTATGACAGGTAACGGTAACATCGTTACTAATTATGACAAGTAACTGTAATTTCGATACAAATTATGGATGGTAACTGTAACTTCGATGCTAATTATGACAGGTTACTGTAATTTCGATACAAATAATGGCAGGTAACAGTTACCTCGATACTAATTATGACAGGTAACTGTAACTTCGTTACTAATTATGAAAAGTAACTGTAATTTTGATAAAAAAGTATGGCAGGTAATTGTAACTTCGATACTAATTATGACAGGTAACAGTAACTTCGATACTAATTATGACAGGTAACTGTAACTTCGTTACTAATTATGACAAGTAACTGTAATTTCGATACAAATTATGGCAGGTAACAGTAACTTCGATACTAATTATTACAGGTAACAGTAACTTCGATACTAATTATGACAAGTTACTGTAACTTCGATACTAATTATGACAGGTAACGGTAACATCGTTACTAATTATCACAAGTAACTGAAACTTCGATACTTATTATGGCTGGTAACTGTAACGTCGTTACTAATTATGACAAGTAACTGTAATTTCGATACAAATTATGGCAGGTTACTGTAACTTCGTTACTAATTATGGCAGGTAACTGTAATTTCGATACAAATAATGGCAGGTAACAGTAACCTCGATACTAATTATGACAGGTAACTGTAACTCCGATACTAATTATGACAAGTAACTCTAACTTCGTTACTAATTATGACAAGTAACTGTAATTTTGATAAAAAATTATGGCAGGTAATTGTAACTTCGATACTAATTATGACAGGTAACAGTAACTTCGATACTAATTATGACAGGTAACTGTAACTTCGTTACTAATTATGACAAGTAACTGTAATTTCGATACTAATTTTGACTGGTAACTGAAACGTCGTTACTAATTATGACAAGTAACTGTAATTTCGATACAAATTATGGCAGGTAACTGTAACTTCAATACTAATGATGACAGAAAACCGTAACTTCGATACTAATTATGGCAGGTAACAGTAACTTCGATACTAATTATGGCAGGTAACTGTAACTTCGATACTAATTATGACAGTTAACTGTAACTTCGTTACTAATTATGACAAGTAACTGTAATTTCGATACAAATTATGGCAGGTAACAGTAACTTCGATACTAATTATGACAGGTAACAGTAACTTCGATACTAATTATGACAAGTTACTGTAACTTCGATACTAATTATGACAGGTAACTGTAACTTCGTAACTAATTATGACAAGTAACTGTAATTTCGATACAAATTATGGCACATAACTGTAATTTCGATACTAATTATGGCAGGTAACAGTAACTTCGATACTAATTATGACAAGTTACAGTAACTTCGATACTAATTATGACAGGTTACATTAACTTCGAAACTAATTATGACAAGTAACAGTTACTTCGATACTAATTATGACAAGTAACTATAACTTCGAAACTAATTATGACAGGTAACTGTAACATCGTTACTATTTATGACAAGTATCTGTAATTTCGGTACAAATTATGGCAGGTAACTGTAACTTCGATACAAATTATGACAAGTAACTGTAACTTCGTTACTAATTATGGCAGGTAACTGTAATTTCGATATAAATAATGGCAGGTAACTGTAACTTCGATATTAATTATGACAAGTAACTGTAATTTCGATACAGATTATGTCAGGTAACAGTAACTTCGATAGTAATTATGACAAGTAACAGTAAGTTCGATACTAATTATGACAGGTAACTGTAACTTCGATACTAATTATGACAGGTAACTGTAACTTCGATACAAATTATGACAGGTAGCTGTAACTTCGATATTAATTATGACAAGTAACTGTAATTTCGATACAAATTATGGCAGGTAATTGTAACTTCGATACTAATTATGACAGGTTACATTAACTTCGATACTAATTATGACAAGTAACAGTTACTTCGATACTTATTATGGCAGGTAACAGTAACTTCGATACAAATTATGACAGGTAACTGTAACTTCGTTACTAATTATGACAAGTAACTGTAATGTCGATACAAATAATGGCAGGTAACTGTAACTACGATACTAATTATGACAGGTAACCGTAACTTCGATACTAATTATGACAAGGAACTGTTATTTCGATACAAATTATGGCAGGTAACTGTAACTTCGTTACTAATTATGACATGTAACTGTAATTTCGGTACAAATTATTGCAGGTTACTGTAACTTCGATACAAATTATGACAAGGAACAGTAATTTCGATACAAATAATGGCAGGCAACTGTAACTTCGATACTAATTATGACAGGTAACTGTAACTTCGCTACTAATTATGACAAGTAACTGTAATTTCGATACAAATTATGGCAGGTAACTGTAACTTCGATACTTATTATGACAGGTAACAGTAACTTCGATACTAATTATGACAAGTAACCGTAACTTAGATACTAATTGTGACAGGTAACAGTAACTTCGATACTAATTATGACAAGTAACTCTAACTTCATTGCAAATTATGACAAGTAACTGTAATTTCGATACAAATTATGGCAGGTAACTGTTACTTCGTTACTAATTATGGCAGGTAACTGTAATTTCGATACAAATTATTGCAGGTAACAGTAACCTCGATACTAATGATGACCGAAAACCGTAACTTCGATATTAATTATGACAGGTAACAGTAACTTCGATACTAATTATGGCAGGTAACTGTAACTTCGATACTAATTATGACAGGTAACTGTAACTTCGTTACTAATTATGACAAGTAACTGTAATTTCGATACTTATTATGGCTGGTAACTGTAACGTCGTTACTAATTATGACAAGTAACTGTAATTTCGATACAAATTATGGCAGGTAACTGTAACTTCGATACTAATGATGACAGAAAACCGTAACTTCGATATTAATTATGACAGGTAACAGTAACTTCGATACTAATTATGGCAGGTAACTGTAACTTCGATACTAATTATGACAAGTTACTGTAACTTCGATACTAATTATGACAGGTAATTATAACTGTAATTTCGATACAAATTATGGCACGTAACTGTAATTTCGATACTAATTATGGCAGGTAACAGTAACTTCGATACTAATTATGACAAGTTACAGTAACTTCGATACTAATTATGACAAGTAACTGTAACTTCGAAACTAATTATGACAGGTAACGGTAACATCGTTACTAATT
Source organism: Meconema thalassinum (assembly GCA_946902985.2). Classification (NCBI taxonomy): domain Eukaryota; kingdom Metazoa; phylum Arthropoda; class Insecta; order Orthoptera; family Tettigoniidae; genus Meconema; species Meconema thalassinum. The sequence continues at coordinate 1,173,324,541 of OX336388.2, read as the reverse complement.
ATGACAAGTAACTGTAATTTCGATACAAATTATGGCTGGTAACTGTAACTTCGATACTATTGATGACAGGTAACAGTAACTTCGATACTAATTATGACAAGTTACTGTAACTTCGATACTAATTATGACAGGTAACTGTAACATCGTTACTAATTATCACAAGTAACTGTAATTTCGATACAAATTATGGCTGGTAACTGTAACATCGATACTAATTATGACAGGTAACAGTAACTTCGATACTAAGTATGACAAGTTACTGTATCTTCGATACTAATTATGACAGGTAACGGTAACTTCGATACTAATTATGACAAGTAACTCTAACTTCATTGCAAATTAAGACAAGTAACTGTAATTTCGATACAAATTATGGCAGGTTACTGTAACTTCGTTACTAATTATGGCAGGTAACTGTAATTTCGATACAAATTATGGCAGGTAACAGTTACCTCGATACTAATTATGACAGATAACTGTAACTCGGATACTAATTATGACAAGTAACTGTAATTTCGATACAAATTATGGCAGGTAACAGTAACTTCGATACTAATTATTACAGGTAACAGTAACTTCGATACTAATTATGACAAGTTACTGTAACTTCGATACTAATTATGACAGGTAACTGTAACTTCGTTACTAATTATGACAAGTAACTGTAATTTCGATACTAATTTTGGCTGGTAACTGTAACGTCGTTACTAATTATGACAAGTAACTGTAATTTCGATACAAATTATAGCAGGTAACTGAAACTTCGATACTAATTATGACAAGTAACTGTAACTTCGAAACTAATTATGACAGGTAACGGTAACATCGTTACTAATTATGACAAGTAACTGTAATTTCGATACAAATTATGGCAGGTAACAGTAACTTCGATACTAATTATTACAGGTAACAGTAACTTCGATACTAATTATGACAAGTTACTGTAACTTCGATACTAATTATGACAGGTAACTGTAACTTCGTTACTAATTATGACAAGTAACTGTAATTTCGATACAAATTATGGCACGTAACTGTAATTTCGATACTAATTATGGCAGGTAACAGTAACTTCGATACTAATTATGACAAGTTACAGTAACTTCGATACTAATTATGACAAGTAACTGTAACTTCGAAACTAATTATGACAGGTAACGGTAACATCGTTACTAATTATGACAAGTAACTGTAATTTCGATACAAATTATGGATGGTAACTGTAACTTCGATGCTAATTATGACAAGTTACTGTAATTTCGATACAAATAATGGCAGGTAACAGTTACCTCGATACTAATTATGACAGGTAACTGTAACTTCGTTACTAATTATGAAAAGTAACTGTAATTTCGATACTTATTATGGCTGGTAACTGTAACGTCGTTACTAATTATGACAAGTAACTGTAATTTCGATACAAATTATGGCAGGTAACTGTAACTTCGATACTAATGATGACAGAAAACCGTAACTTCGATATTAATTATGACAGGTAACAGTAACTTCGATACTAATTATGGCAGGTAACTGTAACTTCGATACTAATTATGACAAGTTACTGTAACTTCGATACTAATTATGACAGGTAATTATAACTGTAATTTCGATACAAATTATGGCACGTAACTGTAATTTCGATACTAATTATGGCAGGTAACAGTAACTTCGATACTAATTATGACAAGTTACAGTAACTTCGATACTAATTATGACAAGTAACTGTAACTTCGAAACTAATTATGACAGGTAACGGTAACATCGTTACTAATTATGACAAGTAACTGTAATTTCGATACAAATTATGGCTGGTAACTGTAACTTCGATACTATTTATGACAGGTAACAGTAACGTCGATACTAATTATGACAAGTTACTGTAACTTCGATACTAATTATGACAGGTAACTGTAACATCGTTACTAATTATCACAAGTAACTGTAATTTCGATACAAATTATGGCTGGTAACTGTAACATCGATACTAATTATGACAGGTAACAGTAACTTCGATACTAATTATGACAAGTTACTGTATCTTCGATACTAATTATGACAGGTAACAGTAACTTCGATACTAATTATGACAAGTAACTCTAACTTCATTGCAAATTAAGACAAGTAACTGTAATTTCGATACAAATTATGGCAGGTTACTGTAACTTCGTTACTAATTATGGCAGGTAACTGTAATTTCGATACAAATTATGGCAGGTAACAGTAACCTCGATACTAATTATGACAGATAACTGTAACTCCGATACTAATTATGACAAGTAACTGTAATTTCGATACAAATTATGGCAGGTAACAGTAACTTCGATACTAATTATTACAGGTAACAGTAACTTCGATACTAATTATGACAAGTTACTGTAACTTCGATACTAATTATGACAGGTAACTGTAACTTCGTTACTAATTATGACAAGTAACTGTAATTTCGATACTAATTTTGGCTGGTAACTGTAACGTCGTTACTAATTATGACAAGTAACTGTAATTTCGATACAAATTATAGCAGGTAACTGAAACTTCGATACTAATTATGACAAGTAACTGTAACTTCGAAACTAATTATGACAGGTAACGGTAACATCGTTACTAATTATGACAAGTAACTGTAATTTCGATACAAATTATGGCAGGTAAGAGTAACTTCGATACTAATTATTACAGGTAACAGTAACTTCGATACTAATTATGACAAGTTACTGTAACTTCGATACTAATTATGACAGGTAACTGTAACTTCGTTACTAATTATGACAAGTAACTGTAATTTCGATACAAATTGTGGCACGTAACTGTAATTTCGATACTAATTATGGCAGGTAACAGTAACTTCGATACTAATTATGACAAGTTACAGTAACTTCGATACTAATTATGACAAGTAACTGTAACTTCGAAACTAATTATGACAGGTAACGGTAACATCGTTACTAATTATGACAAGTAACTGTAATTTCGATACAAATTATGGATGGTAACTGTAACTTCGATGCTAATTATGACAGGTTACTGTAATTTCGATACAAATAATGGCAGGTAACAGTTACCTCGATACTAATTATGACAGGTAACTGTAACTTCGTTACTAATTATGAAAAGTAACTGTAATTTTGATAAAAAAAAGTATGGCAGGTAATTGTAACTTCGATACTAATTATGACAGGTAACAGTAACTTCGATACTAATTATGACAGGTAACTGTAACTTCGTTACTAATTATGACAAGTAACTGTAATTTCGATACAAATTATGGCAGGTAACAGTAACTTCGATACTAATTATTACAGGTAACAGTAACTTCGATACTAATTATGACAAGTTACTGTAACTTCGATACTAATTATGACAGGTAACTGTAACTTCGTTACTAATTATGACAAGTAACTGTAATTTCGATACAAATTATGGCACGTAACTGTAATTTCGATACTAATTATGGCAGGTAACAGTAACTTCGATACTAATTATGACAAGTTACAGTAACTTCGATACTAATTATGACAAGTAACTGTAACTTCGAAACTAATTGTGACAGGTAACGGTAACATCGTTACTAATTATGACAAGTAACTGTAATTTCGATACAAATTATGGCTGGTAACTGTAACTTCGATACTAATTATGACAGGTAACAGTAACCTCGATACTAATTATGAGAGGTAACTGTAACTCCGATACTAATTATGACAAGTAACTCTAACTTCGTTACTAATTATGAAAAGTAACTGTAATTTTGATAAAAAAATTATGGCAGGTAATTGTAACTTCGATACTAGTTATGACAGGTAACAGTAACTTCGATACTAATTATGACAGGTAACTGTAACTTCGTTACTAATTATGACAAGTAACTGTAATTTCGATACTAATTTTGGCTGGTAACTGTAACGTCGTTACTAATTATTATGACAAGTAACTGTAATTTCGATACAAATTATAGCAGGTAACTGAAACTTCGATACTAATGATGACAGAAAACCGTAACTTCGATACTAATTATGGCAGGTAACAGTAACTTCGATACTAATTATGGCAGGTAACTGTAACTTCGTTACTAATTATGACAGTTAACTGTAACTTCGTTACTAATTATGACAAGTAACTGTAATTTCGATACAAATTATGGCAGGTAACAGTAACTTCGATACTAATTATTACAGGTAACAGTAACTTCGATACTAATTATGACCAGTTACTGTAACTTCGATACTAATTATGACAGGTAACTGTAACTTCGTTACTAATTATGACAAGTAACTGTAATTTCGATACAAATTATGGCACGTAACTGTAATTTCGATACTAATTATGGCAGGTAACAGTAACTTCGATACTAATTATGACAAGTTACAGTAACTTCGATACTAATTATGACAAGTTACTGTAACTTCGATACTAATTATGACAGGTAACTGTAACTTCGATACTAATTATGAGAGGTAACAGTAACTTCGATACTAATTTTGACAAGTTACTGTAACTTCGATACTAATTATGGCAGGTAACAGTAACTTCGATACTAATTATGGCAGGTAACTGTAACTTCGTTACTAATTATGACAGTTAACTGTAACTTCGTTACTAATTATGACAAGTAACTGTAATTTCGATACAAATTATGGCAGGTAACAGTAACTTCGATACTAATTATTACAGGTAACAGTAACTTCGATACTAATTATGTCAAGTTACTGTAACTTCGATACTAATTATGACAGGTAACTGTAACTTCGTTACTAATTATGACAAGTAACTGTAATTTCGATACAAATTGTGGCACGTAACTGTAATTTCGATACTAATTATGGCAGGTAACAGTAACTTCGATACTAATTATGACAAGTTACAGTAACTTCGATACTAATTATGACAAGTTACTGTAACTTCGATACTAATTATGACAGGTAACTGTAACTTCGATATTAATTATGAGAGGTAACTGTAACTTCGATACTAATTTTGACAAGTTACTGTAACTTCGATACTAATTATGACAAGTTACTGTAATTTTGATACTAATTTTGACAGGTAACAGTAACTTCGATACTTATTTTGACAAGTTACTGTAACTTCGATTCTAATTATGATAGGTAACAGTAACTTCGATACTAATTAAGACAGGTAACAGTAACTTCGCTACTAATTATGACAAGTAACTGTAATTTCGATACAAACTATGACAGGTAACTGTAACTTCGATACTAATTATGACAAGTAACTGTAACTTCGACACAAATTATGACAGGTAACTGTAACATCGTTAATAATAATGACAAGTAACTGTAATTTCGATTCAAATTATGGCAGGTAACTGTAACTTCGATATTAATTATGACAGGTTACAGTAACCTCGATACTAATTATGACAAGTGTAACTTAGAAACTAATTATGACGGGTAACTGTAACTTCGATACTAATTATGACAAGTAACTCTAAGTTCGTTACTAATTAGGACAAGTAACTGTAATTTTGATAAATAATTATGGCAGGTAACTGTAACTTGGATACTAATTATGACAGGTAATTGTAACTTCGATACTAATTATGACAGGTAACTGTAACTTCTTTACTAATTATGACAAGTTACTGTAACTTCAAAATTAATTCTGACAGGTAACTGTAACATGGTTACTAATTATGACAAGTAACTTAAATTTCGATACAAATTATGGCAGGTAACGGTAACTTCGATACTAATAATGACAGGTAACAGTAACTTCGATACTTATTATGACAGGTAACAGTAACTTCGTTACCAATTATGACAAGTAACTGTAACTTCGATACTAATTATGACAGGTAACTGTAGTAACTTCGATACAAATTATGACAGGTAACTGTAACTTCGATATAAATTATGACAAGTAACTGTAATTTCGATACAGATTATGTCAGGTAACAGTAACTTCGATAGTAATTATGACAAGTAACAGTAACTTCGATACTAATTATGACAGGTAACTGTAACGTCGATACTAAATATGACAGGTAACTGTAACTTCGATACAAATTATGACAGGTAACTGTAACTTCGATATTAATTATGACAAGTAACTGTAATTTCGATACAAATTATGGCAGGTTACTGTAACTTCGGTACTAATTATGACAGTTTACATTAACTTCGGTACTAATTATGACAAGTAACAGTTACTTCGATACTAATTATGACAAGTAACTATAACTTCGAAATTAATTATGACAGGTAACTGTAACATCGTTACTAATTAAGACAAATATCTGTAATTTCGGTACAAATTATGGCAGGTAACTGTACCTTCGATACAAATTATGACAAGGAACTGTAATTTCGATACAAATAATGGCAGGTAACAGTAACCTCGATACTAATTATGACAGGTAACTGTAACTTCGCTACTAATTATGACAAGTAACTGTAATTTCGATACAAATTATGGCAGGTAACTGTAACTTCGATACTAATTATGACAGGTAACAGTAACTTCGATACTAATTATGACAAGTAACTGTAACTTAGATACTAATTATGACAGGTAACAGTAACATCGATACTAATTATGACAAGTAACTCTAACTTCATTGCAAATTATGACAAGTAACTGTAATTTCGATACAAATTATGGCAGGTTACTGTAACTTCGTTACTAATTATGGCAGGTAACTCTAATTTCGATACAAATTATGGCAGGTAACAGTAACCTCGATACTAATTATGACAGGTAACTGTAACTCCGATACTAATTATGACAAGTAACTCTAACTTCTTTACTAATTATGACAAGTAACTGTAATTTTGATTAAAAAAAATATGGCAGGTAATTGTAACATCGATACTAATTAGGACAGGTAACAGTAACATCGATACTAATTATGACAGGTAACTGTAACTTCGTTACTAATTATGACAAGTAACTGTAATTTCGATACTAATTTTGGCTGGTAACTGTATACGTCGTTACTAATTATGACATGTAACTGTAATTTCGATACAAATTATTGCAGGTAACTGTAACTTCGATACTAATGATGACAGAAAACCGTAACTTCGATACTAATTATGGCAGGTAACAGTAAATTCGATACTAATTATGACAAGTAACTGTAACTTCGAAACTAATTATGACAGGTAACGGTAACATCGTTACTAATTATGACAAGTAACTGTAATTTCGATACAAATTATGGATGGTAACTGTAACTTCGATACTAATTATGACAGGTAACTGTAATTTCGATACAAATTATGGCTGTTAACTGTAACTTCGATACTAATTATGACAGGTAACAGTAACCTCGATACTAATTATGACAGGTAACTGTAACTCCGATACTAATTATGACAAGTAACTCTAACTTCGTTACTAATTATGAAAAGTAACTGTAATTTTGATAAAAAAATTATGGCAGGTAATTGTAACTTCGATACTAATTATGACAGGTAACAGTAACTTCGATACTAATTATGACAGGTAACTGTAACTTCGTTACTAATTATGACAAGTAACTGTAATTTCGATACTAATTATTGCAGGTAACAGTAACTTCGATACTAATTATGACAAGTTACAGTAACTTCGATACTAATTATGACAAGTAACTGTAACTTCGAAACTAATTATGACAGGTAACGGTAACATCGTTACTAATTATGACAAGTAACTGTAATTTCGATACAAATTATGGATGGTAACTGTAACTTCGATACTAATTATGACAGGTAACTGTAATTTCGATACAAATAATGGCAGGTAACAGTAACCTCGATACTAATTATGACAGGTAACTGTAACTTCGTTACTAATTATGAAAAGTAACTGTAATTTTGATAAAAAAATTATGGCAGGTAATTGTAACTTCGATACTAATTATGACAGGTAACAGTAACTTCGATACTAATTATGACAGGTAACTGTAACTTCGTTACTAATTATGACAAGTAACTGTAATTTCGATACAAATTATGGCAGGTAACAGTAACTTCGATACTAATTATTACAGGTAACAGTAACTTCGATACTAATTATGACAAGTTACTGTAACTTCGATACTAATTATGACAGGTAACTGTAACTTCGTTACTAATTATGACAAGTAACTGTAATTTCGATACAAATTATGGCACGTAACTGTAATTTCGATACTAATTATGGCAGGTAACAGTAACTTCGATACTAATTATGACAAGTTACAGTAACTTCGATACTAATTATGACAAGTAACTGTAACTTCGAAACTAATTATGACAGGTAACGGTAACATCGTTACTAATTATGACAAGTAACTGTAATTTCGATACAAATTATGGCTGGTAACTGTAACTTCGATACTAATTATGACAGGTAACAGTAACCTCGATACTAATTATGACAGGTCACTGTAACTCCGATACTAATTATGACAAGTAACTCTAACTTCGTTACTAATTATGAAAAGTAACTGTAATTTTGATAAAAAAAATTATGGCAGGTAATTGTAACTTCGATACTAATTATGACAGGTAACAGTAACTTCGATACTAATTATGACAGGTAACTGTAACTTCGTTACTAATTATGACAAGTAACTGTAATTTCGATACTAATTTTGGCTGGTAACTGTAACGTCGTTACTAATTATTATGACAAGTGACTGTAAATTCGATACAAATTATAGCAGGTAACTGAAACTTCGATACTAATGATGACAGAAAACCGTAACTTCGATACTAATTATGGCAGGTAACAGTAACTTCGATACTAATTATGGCAGGTAACTGTAACTTCGTTACTAATTATGACAGTTAACTGTAACTTCGTTACTAATTATGACAAGTAACTGTAATTTCGATACAAATTATGGCAGGTAACAGTAACTTCGATACTAATTATTACAGGTAACAGTAACTTCGATACTAATTATGTCAAGTTACTGTAACATCGATACTAATTATGACAGGTAACTGTAACTTCGTTACTAATTAAGACAAGTAACTGTAATTTCGATACAAATTGTGGCACGTAACTGTAATTTCGATACTAATTATGGCAGGTAACAGTAACTTCGATACTAATTATGACAAGTTACAGTAACTTCGATACTAATTATGACAAGTTACTGTAACTTCGATACTAATTATGACAGGTAACTGTAACTTCGATATTAATTATGAGAGGTAACTGTAACTTCGATACTAATTTTGACAAGTTACTGTAACTTCGATACTAATTATGACAAGTTACTGTAATTTCGATACTAATTTTGACAGGTAACAGTAACTTCGATACTTATTTTGACAAGTTACTGTAACTTCGATTCTAATTATGACAGGTAACAGTAACTTCGATACTAATTAAGACAGGTAACAGTAACGTCGCTACTAATTATGACAAGTAACTGTAATTTCGATACAAACTACGACAGATAACTGTAACTTCGATACTAATTATGACAAGGAACTGTTATTTCGATACAAATTATGACAGGTAACTGTAACTTCGTTACTAATTATGACAAGTATCTGTAATTTCGGTACCAATTATGGCAGGTAACTGTAACTTCGATACAAATTATGGCAGGTAACTGTAACTTCGATACAATTTATGACAGGTAACAGTAACTTCGCTACTAATTATGACAAGTAACTGTAATTTCGATACAAACTATGACAGGTAACTGTAACTTCGTTACTATTTATGACAAGTAACTGTAATTTCGATACAAATTATGGCAGGTAACAGTAACTTCGATACTAATTATGACAGGTAACTGCAACTTCGACACTAATTATGACAGGTTACTGTAACTTCGTTACTAATTATGACATGAAACTGTAATTTCGATACAAATTATGGCAGGTAACTGTAATTTCGATACAAATTATGGCAAGTAACTGTACCTTCGGTACTAATTATGACAAGTAACAGTAACTTCGATACTAATTATGACAAGTAACTGTAACTTCGAAACAAATTATGACAAGTAACTGTAATATCAATACAGATTATGTCAGGTAACAGTAACTTCGATAGTAATTATGACAAGTAACAGTAACTTCGATACTAATTATGACAGGTAACTGTAACGTCGATACTAAATATGACAGGTAACTGTAACTTCGATACAAATTATGACAGGTAACTGTAACTTCGATATTAATTATGACAAGTAACTGTAATATCGATACAGATTATGTCAGGTAACAGTAACTTCGATAGTAATTATGACAAGTAACAGTAACTTCGATACTAATTATGACAGGTAACTGTAACGTCGATACTAAATATGACAGGTAACTGTAACTTCGATACAAATTATGACAGGTAACTGTAACTTCGATATTAATTATGACAAGTAACTGTTATTTCGATACAAATTATGGCAGGTTACTGTAACTTCGGTACTAATTATGACAGTTTACATTAACTTCGGTACTAATTATGACAAGTAACAGTTACTTCGATACTAATTATGACAAGTAACTATAACTTCGAAATTAATTATGACAGGTAACTGTAACATCGTTACTAATTAAGACAAATATCTGTAATTTCTTTACAAATTATGGCAGGTAACTGTAACTTCGATACAAATTATGACAAGGAACTGTAATTTCGATACAAATAATGGCAGGTAACAGTAACCTCGATACTAATTATGACAGGTAACTGTAACTTCGCTACTAATTATGACAAGTAACTGTAATTTCGATACAAATTATGGCAGGTAACTGTAACTTCGATACTAATTATGACAGGTAACAGTAACTTCGATACTAATTATGACAAGTAACTGTAACTTAGATACTAATTATTACAGGTAACAGTAACTTCGATACTAATTATGACAAGTAACTCTAACTTCATTGCAAATTATGACAAGTAACTGTAATTTCGATACAAATTATGGCAGGTTACTGTAACTTCGTTACTAATTATGGCAGGTAACTCTAATTTCGATACAAATTATGGCAGGTAACAGTAAACTCGATACTAATTATGACAGGTAACTGTAACTCCGATACTAATTATGACAAGTAACTCTAACTTCTTTACTAATTATGACAAGTAACTGTAATTTTGATTAAAAAAATTATGGCAGGTAATTGTAAATTCGATACTAATTAGGACAGGTAACAGTAACATCGATACTAATTATGACAGGTAACTGTAACTTCGTTACTAATTATGACAAGTAACTGTAATTTCGATACTAATTTTGGCTGGTAACTGTAACGTCGTTACTAATTATGACAAGTAACTGTAATTTCGATACAAATTATTGCAGGTAACTGTAACTTCGATACTAATGATGACAGAAAACCGTAACTTCGATACTAATTATGGCAGGTAACAGTAACTTCGATACTAATTATGGCAGGTAACTGTAACTTCGATACTAATTATGACAGTTAACTGTAACTTCGTTACTAATTATGACAAGTAACTGTAATTTCGATACTAATTATGGCAGGTAACAGTAACTTCGATACTAATTATGACAAGTAACAGTAACTTCGATACTAATTATGACAAGTTACTGTAACTTCGATACTAATTATGACAGGTAACTGTAACTTCGTTACTAATTATGACGAGTAACTGTAATTTCGATACAAATTATGGCACGTAACTGTAATTTCGATACAAAATATGGCAGGTAACAGTAACTTCGATACAAATTATGACATGTTACAGTAACTTCGATACTAATTATGACAAGTAACTGTAACTTCGAAACTAATTATGACAGGTAACGGTAACATCGTTACTAATTATGACAAGTAACTGTAATTTCGATACAAATTATGACTGGTAACTGTAACTTCGATACTAATTATGACAGGTAACAGTAACTTCGATACTAATTATGACAAGTTACTGTAACTTCGATACTAATTATGACAGGTAACGGTAACATCGTTACTAATTATGACAAGTAACTGTAATTTCGATACAAATTATGGCTGGTAACTGTAACATCGATATTAATTATGGCAGGTAACAGTATTTTCGATACTAATTATGACATGTTACTGTAACTTCGATATTAATTCTGACAAGTTACTGTAACTTCGATACTAATTATGACAAGTAACAGTAACTTCGATACTAATTATGACAAGTTACTGTAACTTCGATACTAATTATGACAGGTAACAGTAACTTCGATACTATTTATGACAGGTAACTGTAACTTCGATACTAATTTTGACAAGTTACTGTAACTTCGATACTAATTATGAGAAGTTACTTTAACTTCGATACTAATTTTGACAGGTATCAGTAACTTCGATACTAATTTTGACATGTTACTGTAACTTCGATACTTATTATGACAGGTAACGGTAACATCGTTACTAATTATGACAAGTAACTCTAATTTCGATACAAATTATGGCAGGTAACTGTAACTACGATACTAATTATCACAGGTTACATTAACTTCGATACTAATTATGACAAGTAACAGTTACTTCGATACTAATTATGACAAGTAACTATAACTTCGAAACTAATTATGACAGGTAACTGTAACATCGTTACTATTTATGACAAGTATCTGTAATTTCGGTACAAATTATGGCAGGTAACTGTAACTTCGATACAAATTATGACTAATTATGGCAGGTAACTGTAATTTCGATATAAATAATGGCAGGTAACTGTAACTTCGGTATTAATTATGACAAGTAACTGTAATTTCGATACAGATTATGTCAGGTAACAGTAACTTCGATAGTAATTATGACAAGTAACAGTAAGTTCGATACTAATTATGACAGGTAACAGTAACTTCGATACTAATTATGACAGGTAACTGTAACTTCGATACAAATTATGACAGGTAGCTGTAACTTCGATATTAATTATGACAACTAACTGTAATTTCGATACAAATTATGGCAGGTAAATGTAACTTCGATACTAATTATGACGGGTTACATTAACTTCGATACTAATTATGACAAGTAACGGTTACTTCGATACTTATTATGGCAGGTAACTGTAACTTCGATACAAATTATGACAGGTAACTGTAACTTCGTTACTAATTATGACAAGTAACTGTAATGTCGATACAAATAATGGCAGGTAACTGTAACTACGATACTAATTATGACAGGTAACCGTAACTTCGATACTAATTATGACAAGGAACTGTTATTTCGATACAAATTATGGCAGGTAACTGTAACTTCGTTACTAATTATGACATGTAACTGTAATTTCGGTACAAATTATTGCAGGTTACTGTAACTTCGATACAAATTATGACAAGGAACAGTAATTTCGATACAAATAATGGCAGGCAACTGTAACTTCGATACTAATTATGACAGGTAACTGTAAATTCGCTACTAATTATGACAGGTTACTGTAATTTCGATACAAATAATGGCAGGTACCAGTAACCTCGATACTAATTATGACAGGTAACTGTAACTTCGTTACTAATTATGAAAAGTAACTGTAATTTTGATAAAAAAAAGTATGGCAGGTAATTGTAACTTCGATACTAATTATGACAGGTAACAGTAACTTCGATACTAATTATGACAGGTAACTGTAACTTCGTTACTAATTATGACAAGTAACTGTAATTTCGATGCAAATTATGGCAGGTAACAGTAACTTCGATACTAATTATTACAGGTAACAGTAACTTCGATACTAATTATGACAAGTTACTGTAACTTCGATACTAATTATGACAGGTAACTGTAACTTCGTTACTAATTATGACAAGTAACTGTAATTTCGATACAAATTATGGCACGTAACTGTAATTTCGATACTAATTATGGCAGGTAACAGTAACTTCGATACTAATTATGACAAGTCACAGTAACTTCGATACTAATTATGACACGTAACTGTAACTTCGAAACTAATTGTGACAGGTAACGGTAACATCGTTACTAATTATGACAAGTAACTGTAATTTCGATACAAATTATGGCTGGTAACTGTAACTTCGATACTAATTATGACAGGTAACAGTAACCTCGATACTAATTATGACAGGTAACTGTAACTCCGATACTAATTATGACAAGTAACTCTAACTTCGTTACTAATTATGAAAAGTAACTGTAATTTTGATAAAAAAATTATGGCAGGTAATTGTAACTTCGATACTAATTATGACAGGTAACAGTAACTTCGATACTAATTATGACAGGTAACTGTAACTTCGTTACTAATTATGACAAGTAACTGTAATTTCGATACTAATTTTGGCTGGTAACTGTAACGTCGTTACTAGATATTATGACAAGTAACTGTAATTTCGATACAAATTATAGCAGGTAACTGAAACTTCGATACTAATGATGACAGAAAACCGTAACTTCGATACTAATTATGGCAGGTAACAGTAACTTCGATAATAATTATGGCAGGTAACTGTAACTTCGTTACTAAATATGACAGTTAACTGTAAGTTCGTTACTAATTATGACAAGTAACTGTAATTTCGATACAAATTATGGCAGGTAACAGTAACTTCGATACTAATTATTACAGGTAACAGTAACTTCGATACTAATTATGACAAGTTACTGTAACTTCGATACTAATTATGACAGGTAACTGTAACTTCGTTACTAATTATGACAAGTAACTGTAATTTCGATACAAATTATGGCACGTAACTGTAATTTCGATACTAATTATGGCAGGTAATAGTAACTTCGATACTAATTATGACAAGTTACAGTAACTTCGATACTAATTATGACAAGTTACTGTAATTTCGATACTAATTATGACAGGTAACTGTAACTTCGATACTAATTATGAGAGGTAACTGTAACTTCGATACTAATTTTGACAAGTTACTGTAACTTCGATACTAATTATGACAAGTTACTGTAACTTCGATACTAATTTTGACAGGTAACAGTAACTTCGATACTTATTTTGACAAGTTACTGTAACTTCGATTCTAATTATGACAGGTAACAGTAACTTCGATACTAATTAAGACAGGTAACAGTAACTTCGCTACTAATTATGACAAGTAACTGTAATTTCGATACAAACTATGATAGGTAACTGTAACTTCGTTACTAATTATGACAAGGAACTGTTATTTCGATACAAATAATGACAGGTAACTGTAACTTCGTTACTAATTATGACAAGTATCTGTAATTTCGGTACCAATTATGGCAGGTAACTGTCACTTCGATAGCAATTATGGCAGGTAACTGTAACTTCGATACAATTTATGACAGGTAACAGTAACCTCGCTACTAATTATGACAAGTAACTGTAATTTCGATACAAACTATGACAGGTAACTGTAACTTCGTTACTATTTATGACAAGTAACTGTAATTTCGATACAAATTATGGCAGGTAACAGTAACTTCGATACTAATTATGACAGGTAACTGCAACTTCGACACTAATTATGACAGGTTACTGTAACTTCGTTACTAATTATGACATGAAACTGTAATTTCGATACAAATTATGGCAGGTAACTGTAATTTCGATACAAATTATGGCAGCTAACTGTACCGTCGGTACTAATTATGACAAGTAACAGTTACTTCGATACTAATTATGACAAGTAACTGTAACTTCGAAACAAATTATGACAGGTAACTGTAACATCGTTACTAATAATGACAGTTAACTGTAATTTCGATACAAATTATGGCAGGTAACTGTAACTTCGATATTAATTATGACAGGTTACAGTAACCTCGATACTAATTATGACAAGTAAGTGTAACTTCGAAACTAATTATGACGGGTAACTGTAACTTCGATACTAATTATGACTAGTAACTCTAAGTTCGTTACTAATTAGGACAAGTAACTGTAATTTTGATAAATAATTATGGCAGGTAACTGTAACTTCGATACTAATTATGACAGGTAACTGTAACTTCGATACTAATTATGACAGGTAATTGTAACTTCTTTACTAATTATGACAAGTTACTGTAACTTCAAAATTAATTCTGACAGGTAACTGTAACATGGTTACTAATTATGACAAGTAACTTAAATTTCGATACAAATTATGGCAGGTAACGGTAACTTCGATACTAATAATGACAGGTAACAGTAACTTCGATACTTATTATGACAGGTAACAGTAACTTCGTTACCAATTATGACAAGTAACTGTAACTTCGATACTAATTATGACAGGTAACTGTAGTAACTTCGATACAAATTATGACAGGTAACTGTAACTTCGATATAAATTATGACAAGTAACTGTAATTTCGATACAGATTATGTCAGGTAACAGTAACTTCGATAGTAATTATGACAAGTAACAGTAACTTCGATACTTATTATGACAGGTAACTGTAACGTCGATACTAAATATGACAGGTAACTGTAACTTCGATACAAATTATGACAGGTAACTGTAACTTCGATATTAATTATGACAAGTAACTGTAATTTCGATACAAATTATGGCAGGTTACTGTAACTTCGGTACTAATTATGACAGTTTACATTAACTTCGGTACTAATTATGACAAGTAACAGTTACTTCGATACTAATTATGACAAGTAACTATAACTTCGAAATTAATTATGACAGGTAACTGTAACATCGTTACTAATTAAGACAAATATCTGTAATTTCGGTACAAATTATGGCAGGTAACTGTAACTTCGATACAAAATATGACAAGGAACTGTAATTTCGATACAAATAATGGCAGGTAACAGTAACCTCAATACTAATTATGACAGGTAACTGTAACTTCGCTACTAATTATGACAAGTAACTGTAATTTCGATACAAATTATGGCAGGTAACTGTAACTTCGATACTAATTATGACAGGTAACAGTAACTTCGATACTAATTATGACAAGTAACTGTAACTTAGATACTAATTATGACAGGTAACAGTAACTTCGATACTAATTATGACAAGTAACTCTAACTTCATTGCAAATTATGACAAGTAACTGTAATTTCGATACAAATTATGGCAGGTTACTGTAACTTCGTTACTAATTATGGCAGGTAACTCTAATTTCGATACAAATTATGGCAGGTAACAGTAACCTCGATACTAATTATGACAGGTAACTGTAACTCCGATACTAATTATGACAAGTAACTCTAACTTCTTTACTAATTATGACAAGTAACTGTAATTTTGATTAAAAAAATTATGGCAGGTAATTGTAACTTCGATACTAATTAGGACAGGTAACAGTAACATCGATACTAATTATGACAGGTAACTGTAACTTCGTTACTAATTATGACAAGTAACTGTAATTTCGATACTAATTTTGGCTGGTAACTGAATTCGTCGTTACTAATTATGACAAGTAACTGTAATTTCGATACAAATTATTGCAGGTAACTGTAACTTCGATACTAATGATGACAGAAAACCGTAACTTCGATACTAATTATGGCAGGTAACAGTAACTTCGATACTAATTATGACAAGTAACTGTAACTTCGAAACTAATTATGACAGGTAACGGTAACATCGTTACTAATTATGACAAGTAACTGTAATTTCGATACAAATTATGGATGGTAACTGTAACTTCGATACTAATTATGACAGGTAACTGTAATTTCGATACAAATTATGGCTGGTAACTGTAACTTCGATACTAATTATGACAGGTAACAGTAACCTCGATACTAATTATGACAGGTAACTGTAACTCCGATACTAATTATGACAAGTAACTCTAACTTCGTTACTAATTATGAAAAGTTACTGTAATTTTGATAAAAAAATTATGGCAGGTAATTGTAACATCGATACTAATTATGACAGGTAACAGTAACTTCGATACTAATTATGACAGGTAACTGTAACTTCGTTACTAATTATGACAAGTAACTGTAATTTCGATACTAATTATGGCGGGTAACAGTAACATCGATACTAATTATGACAAGTTACAGTAACTTCGATACTAATTATGACAAGTAACTGTAACTTCGAAACTAATTATGACAGGTAACGGTAACATCGTTACTAATTATGACAAGTAACTGTAATTTCGATACAAATTATGGATGGTAACTGTAACTTCGATACTAATTATGACAGGTAACTGTAATTTCGATACAAATAATGGCAGGTAACAGTAACCTCGATACTAATTATGACAGGTAACTGTAACTTCGTTACTAATTATGAAAAGTAACTGTAATTTTGATAAAAAAATTATGGCTGGTAATTGTAACTTCGATACTAATTATGACAGGTAACAGTAACTTCGATACTAATTATGACAGGTAACTGTAACTTCGTTACTAATTATGACAAGTAACTGTAATTTCGATACAAATTATGGCAGGTAAAAGTAACTTCGATACTAATTATTACAGGTAACAGTAACTTCGATACTAATTATGACAAGTTACTGTAACTTCGATACTAATTATGACAGGTAACTGTAACTTCGTTACTAATTATGACAAGTAACTGTAATTTCGATACAAATTATGGCACGTAACTGTAATTTCGATACTAATTATGGCAGGTAACAGTAACTTCGATACTAATTATGACAAGTTACAGTAACTTCGATACTAATTATGACAAGTAACTGTAACTTCGAAACTAATTATGACAGGTAACAGTAACCTCGATACTAATTATGACAGGTAACTGTAACTCCGATACTAATTATGACAAGTAACTCTAACTTCGTTACTAATTATGAAAAGTAACTGTAATTTTGATAAAAAAATTATGGCAGGTAATTGTAACTTCGATACTAATTATGACAGGTAACAGTAACTTCGATACTAATTATGACAGGTAACTGTAACTTCGTTACTAATTATGACAAGTAACTGTAGTTTCGATACTAATTTTGGCTGGTAACTGTAACGTCGTTACTAATTATTATGACAAGTGACTGTAATTTCGATACAAATTATAGCAGGTAACTGAAACTTCGATACTAATGATGACAGAAAACCGTAACTTCGATACTAATTATGGCAGGTAACAGTAACTTCGATACTAATTATGGCAGGTAACTGTAACTTCGATACTAATTATGACAGTTAACTGTAACTTCGTTACTAATTATGACAAGTAACTGTAATTTCGATACTAATTATGGCAGGTAACAGTAACTTCGATACTAATTATGACAAGTAACAGTAACTTCGATACTAATTATGACAAGTTACTGTAACTTCGATACTAATTATGACAGGTAACTGTAACTTCGTTACTAATTATGACGAGTAACTGTAATTTCGATACAAATTATGGCACGTAACTGTAATTTCGATACAAAATATGGCAGGTAACAGTAACTTCGATACTAATTATGACATGTTACAGTAACTTCGATACTAATTATGACAAGTAACTGTAACTTCGAAACTAATTATGACAGGTAACGGTAACATCGTTACTAATTATGACAAGTAACTGTAATTTCGATACAAATTATGACTGGTAACTGTAACTTCGATACTAATTATGACAGGTAACAATAACTTCGATACTAATTATGACAAGTTACTGTAACTTCGATACTAATTATGACTGGTAACGGTAACATCGTTACTAATTATGACAAGTAACTGTAATTTCGATACAAATTATGGCTGGTAACTGTAACATCGATACTAATTATGGCAGGTAACAGTATTTTCGATACTAATTATGACATGTTACTGTAATTTCGATATTAATTCTGACAAGTTACTGTAACTTCGATACTAATTATGACAAGTAACAGTAACTTCGATACTAATTATGACAAGTTACTGTAACTTCGATACTAATTATGACAGGTAACAGTTACTTCGATACTATTTATGACAGGTAACTGTAACTTCGTTACTAATTTTGACAAGTTACTGTAACTTCGATACTAATTATGAGAAGTTACTTTAACTTCGATACTAATTTTGACAGGTATCAGTAACTTCGATACTAATTTTCACAAGTTACTGTAACTTCGATACTTATTATGACAGGTAACGGTAACATCGTTACTAATTATGACAAGTAACTCTAATTTCATTACAAGTTATGACAAGTAACTGTAATTTCGATACAAATTATGGCAGGTAACTGTAACATCGATACTAATTATGACAGGTAACAGTAAATTCGATACTAATTTTGACAAGTAACTGTAATTTCGATACAAATTATGGCTGGTAACTGTAACATCGTTACTAATTATGACACGTAACTGTGATTTCGATACAAATTATGGCACGTAACTGTAATTTCGATACTAATTATGGCAGGTAACAGGAACATCGATAGTAATTATGACAAGTAACTGTAACATCGTTACTAATTATGACAAGTAACTGTAATTTCGATAGAAATTATGGCTGGTAACTGTAACATCGATACTAATTATGACAAGTTACTGTAACTTCAATACTAATTTTGACAAGTTACTGTAACTTCGATACTAATTATGACAAGTAACAGTAACTTCGATACTAATTATGACAGTTAACAGTAACTTCGAAACTAATTATGACAGGTAACTGTAAATTCGATACTAATTATGACAGGTAACTGTAACTTCGATACTAATTTTGACAAGTTACTGTATTTTCGATACTAATTAAGACAAGTTACTGTAACTTCGATACTAATTATGACAGGTAACAGTAATTTCGATACTAATTATGGCAGGTAACTGTAACTTCGATAATAATTATGACAGGTAACTGTAACTTCGATACTAATTATGACAGGTAAAAGTAACTTCGTTACTAATTATGACAGGTAACAGTAACTTCGATACTAATTATGGAATGTAACTGTAAATTCGATACTAATTATGACAGGTAACAGTAACTTCGATACTAATTATGACAGGTAACTGTTACTTCGATACTAATTATGACAGGTAACTGTAACTTCGATACTAATTTTGACAAGTTACTGTAACTTCGATACTAATTATGACAAGTTACTGTAACTTCGATACTAATTTTGACAAGTAACTGTAACTTCGATACAAATTATGGCAGGTAACTGTAACATCGATACTAATTATGACAGGTATCAGAAACTTCGATACTAATTATGACAGGTAACAGTAACTTCGATAATTATTATGACAAGTTACTGTAACTTCGATACTAATTTTGACAAGTAACTGTAATTTCGATACAAATTATGGCAGGTAACTGTAACATCGATACTAATTATGACAGGTAACTGTAACTTCGATACTAATTATGACAGGTAACAGTAACTTCGATACTAATTATGACAGGTAACTGTAACTTCGATACTAATTATGTCAAGTAACTCTAACTTCATTACAAATTATGACAAGTAACTGTAATTTCCATACAAATTATGGCAGGTAACTGTAACATCGATACTAATTATGACAAGTAACTGTAATTTCGATACAAATTATGGCAGGTAACAGTAACTTCGATTCTAATTATGACAGGTAACAGTAACTTCGATACTAATTATGACAAGTTACTGTAACTTCGATACTAATTATGACAGGTAACTGTAACATCGTTACTAATTATGACAAGTAACTGTAATTTCGATACAAATTATGGCAGGTAACTGTAACTTCGTTACTAATTATGGCAGGTAACTGTAATTTCGATACAAATTATGGCAGCTAACAGTAACTTCGATAATAATTATGACAGGTAACTGTAACTTCGTTACTAATTATGACAAGAAACTGTAATTTCATTACAAATTATGGCAGGTAACTGTAACTTCGATACTAATTATGACAGATAACAGTAACTTCGATACTAATTATGACAGAAAACAGTAACTTCGAAACTTATTATGACAGGTAACAGTAACTTCGATACTAATTATGGCAGGTAACTGTAACTTCGATACTAATTATGACAGTTAACTGTAACTTCGTTACTAATTATGACAAGTTACTGTAATTTCGATACGAATTGTCGCAGGTGACTGTAACTTCGATACTAATTATGACAGGTAACAGTAACTTAGATACTAATTATGACCTGTAACAGTAACTTCGATACTAATTATGACAGGTAACTGTAACTCCGTTACAAATTATGACATGTTACTGTAATTTCGATACAAATTATTGCAGGTAACTGTAACTTCGATACTATTTATGACAGGTAACAGTTACTTCGATACTAATTATGACAAATAACAGAAACTTCGATACTAATTATGACAAGTAACTGTAACTTCGAAATTAATTATGACAGGTAACTGTAACATCGTTACTAATTATGACAAGTAACTGTAACTTCGAAACAAATTATGACAGGTAACTGTAACATCGTTACTAATTATGACAAGTAACTGTAATTTCGATACAAATTATGGCAGGTAACTGTAACTTCGATACTAATTATGACAGGTTACAGAAACCTCGATACTAATTATGACAAGTAAGTTTAACATTGATACTAATAATGACGGGTAACTGTAACTTCGATACTAATTATGACTAGTAACTCTAATTCGTTACTAATTAGGACAAGTAACTGTAATTTTGATAAAAAATAATGGCAGGTAACTGTAACTTCGATACTAATTATGACAGGTAACAGTAACTTCGATACTAATTATGACAGGTAACTGTAACTTCGTTACTAATTATGACAAGTAACTGTAATTTCGATACAGATTATATCAGGTAACAGTTACTTCGATACTAATTATGACAGGTAACTGAAACTTCGATACTTATTATGACAGGTAACTGTAACATCGTTACTAATTATGACAAGTAACTGTAATTTCGATACAAATTATGACTGGTAACTGTAACTTCGATACTAATTATGACAGGTAACAGTAACTTCGATACTAATTATGACAAGTTACTGTAACTTCGATACTAATTATGACAGGTAACGGTAACATCGTTACTAATTATGACAAGTAACTGTAATTTCGATACAAATTATGGCTGGTAACTGTAACATCGATACTAATTATGGCGGGTAACAGTATTTTCGATACTAATTATGACATGTTACTGTAACTTCGATATGAATTTTGACAAGTTACTGTAACTTCGATACTAATTATGACAAGTAACAGTAACTTCGATACTAATTATGACAAGTTACTGTAACTTCGATACTAATTATGACAGGTAACAGTAACTTCGATACTAATTATGACACGTTACTGTAACTTCGATACTAGTTATGACAGGTAACTGTAACATCGATACTATTTATGACAGGTAACTGTAACTTCGATACTTATTTTGACAAGTTACTGTAACTTCGATACTAATTATGACAAGTTACTTTAACTTCGATACTAATTTTGACAGGTATCAGTAACTTCGATACTAATTTTGACAAGTTACTGTAACTTCGATACTTATTATGAAAGGTAACGGTAACATCGTTACTAATTATGACAAGTAACTCTAATTTCATTACAAATTATGACAAGTAACTGTAATTTCGATACAAATTATGGCAGGTAACTGTAACATCGATACTAATTATGACAGGTAACAGTAAATTCGATACTAATTTTGACATGTAACTGTAATTTCGATACAAATTATGGCTGGTAACTGTAACTTCGTTACTAATTATGACACGTAACTGTAATTTCGATACAAATTATGGCACGTAACTGTAATTTCGATACTAATTATGGCAGGTAACAGTAACATCGATACTAATTATGACAAGTAACTGTAACATCGTTACTAATTATGACAAGTAACTGTAATTTCGATAGAAATTATGGCTGGTAACTGTAACATCGATACTAATTATGACAAGTTACTGTAACTTCAATACTAATTTTGACAAGTTACTGTAACTTCGATACTTATTATGACAAGTAACACTAACTTCGATACTAATTATGACAGGTAACAGTAACTTCGAAACTAATTATGACAGGTAACTGTAACTTCGATACTAATTACGACAGGTAACTGTTACTTCGATACTAATTTTGACAAGTTACTGTATTTTCGATACTAATTATGACAAGTTACTGTAACTTCGATACTAATTATGACAGGTAACAGTAACATCAATACTAATTATGGCAGGTAACTGTAACTTCGATAATTATTATGACAGGTAACTGTAACTTCGATACTAATTATGACAGGTAAAAGTAACTTCGTTACTAATTATGACAGGTAACAGTAACTTCGATACTAATTATGGAAGGTAACTGTAAATTCGATACTAATTATGACAGGTAACAGTAACTTCGATACTAATTATGACAGGTAACTGTTACTTCGATACTAATTATGACAGGTAACTGTAACTTCGATACTAATTTTGACAAGTTACTGTAACTTCGGTACTAATTATGACAATTTACTGTAACTTCGATACTAATTTTGACAAGTTACTGTAACTTCGATACAAATTATGGCAGGTAACTGTAACATCGATACTAATTATGACAGGTAACAGTAACTTCGATACTAATTATGACAGGTAACAGTAACTTCGATACTTATTATGACAAGTTACTGTAACTTCGATACTAATTTTGACAAGTAACTGTAATTTCGATACAAATTATGGCAGGTAACTGTAACATCGATACTAATTATGACAGGTAACTGTAACTTCGATACTAATTATTACAGGTAACAGTAACTTCGATACTAATTATGACAGGTAACTGTAACTTCGATACTAATTATGTCAAGTAACTCTAACTTCATTACAAATTATGACAAGTAACTGTAATTTCCATACAAATGATGGCAGGTAACTGTAACATCGATACTAATTATGACAAGTAACTGTAATTTCGATACAAATTAATGCAGGTAACTGTAACTTCGATACTAATGATGACAGAAAACCGTAACTTCGATACTAATTATGGCAGGTAACAGTAACTTCGATACTAATTATGGCAGGTAACTGTAACTTCGATACTAATTATGACAGTTAACTGTAACTTCGTTACTAATTATGACAAGTAACTGTAATTTCGATACTAATTATGGCAGGTAACAGTAACTTCGATACTAATTATGACAAGTAACAGTAACTTCGATACTAATTATGACAAGTTACTGTAACTTCGATACTAATTATGACAGGTAACTGTAACTTCGTTACTAATTATGACGAGTAACTGTAATTTCGATACAAATTATGGCACGTAACTGTAATTTCGATACAAAATATGGCAGGTAACAGTAACTTCGATACTAATTTTGACAAGTTACAGTAACTTCGATACTAATTATGACAAGTAACTGTAACTTCGAAACTAATTATGACAGGTAACGGTAAAATCGTTACTAATTATGACAAGTAACTGTAATTTCGATACAAATTATGACTGGTAACTGTAACTTCGATACTAATTATGACAGGTAACAGTAACTTCGATACTAATTATGACAAGTTACTGTAACTTCGATACTAATTATGACAGGTAACGGTAACATCGTTACTAATTATGACAAGTAACTGTAATTTCGATACAATTTATGGCTGGTAACTGTAACTTCGATACTAATTATGACAGGTAACAGTAACTTCGATACTAATTATGACACGTTACTGTACCTTCGATACTAATTATGACAGGTAACTGTAAATTCGATACTATTTATGACAGGTAACTGTAACTTCGATACTAATTTTGACAAGTTACTGTAACTTCGATACTAATTATGAGAAGTTACTTTAACTTCGATACTAATTTTGACAGGTATCAGTAACTTCGATACTAATTTTGACAAGTTACTGTAACTTCGATACTTATTATGACAGGTAACGGTAACATCGTTACTAATTATGACAAGTTACTCTAATTTCATTACAAGTTATGACAAGTAACTGTAATTTCGATACAAATTATGGCAGGTAACTGTAACATCGATACTAATTATGACAGGCAACAGTAAATTCGATACTAATTTTGACAAGTAACTGTAATTTCGATACAAATTATGGCTGGTAACTATAACATCGTTACTAATTATGACACGTAACTGTAATTTCGATACAAATTATGGCACGTAACTGTAATTTCGATACTAATTATGGCAGGTAACAGTAACATCGATAGTAATTATGACAAGTAACTGTAACATCGTTACTAATTATGACAAGTAACTGTAATTTCGATAGAAATTATGGCTGGTAACTGTAACATCGATACTAATTATGACAAGTTACTGTAACTTCAATACTAATTTTGACAAGTTACTGTAACTTCGATACTAATTATGACAAGTAACAGTAACTTCGATACTAATTATGACAGGTAACAGTAACTTCGAAACTAATTATGACAGGTAACAGTAACTTAGATACTAATTATGACCTGTAACTGTAACATCGATACTAATTATGACAGGTAACTGTAACTCCGTTACAAATTATGACATGTTACTGTAATTTCGATACAAATTATTGCAGGTAACTGTAACTTCGATACTATTTATGACAGGTAACAGTTACTTCGATACTAATTATGACAAATAACAGAAACTTCGATACTTATTATGACAAGTAACTGTAACTTCGAAATTAATTATGACAGGTAACTCTAACATCGTTACTAATTATGACAAGTAACTGTAATTTCGATACAAATTATGGCAGGTAGCTGTAACTTCGATACTAATTATGACAGGTTACAGCAACCTCGATACTAGTTATGACAATTAAGTGTAACTTCGATACTAATTATGACGGGTAACTGTAACTTCGATACTAATTATGACTAGTAACTCTAACTTCGTTACTAATTAGGACAAGTAACTGTAATTTTGATAACAAATTATGGCAGGTAACTGTAACTTCGATACTAATTATGACAGGTAACAGTAACTTCGATACTAATTATGACAGGTAACTGTAACTTCGTTACTAATTATGACAAGTAACTGTAATTTCGATACAGATTATGTCAGGTAACAGTAACTTCGATACTAATTATGACAGGTAACTGAAACTTCGATACTTATTATGACAGGTAACAGTAACATCGTTACTAATTATGACAAGTAACTGTAATTTCGATACAAATTATGACTGGTAACTGTAACTTCGATACTAATTATGACAGGTAACAGTAACTTCGATACTAATTATGACAAGTTACTGTAACTTCGATACTAATTATGACAGGTAACGGTAACATCGTTACTAATTATGACAAGTAACTGTAATTTCGATACAAATTATGGCTGGTAACTGTAACATCGATACTAATTATGGCAGGTAACAGTATTTTCGATACTAATTATGACATGTTACTGTAACTTCGATATTAATTTTGACAAGTTACTGTAACTTCGATACTAATTATGACAAGTAACAGTAACTTCGATACTAATTATGACAAATTACTGTAACTTCGATACTAATTATGACAGGTAACAGTAACTTCGATACTAATTATGACAAGTTACTGTAACTTCGATACTAATTATGACAGGTAACTGTAACTTCGATACTATTTATGACAGGTAACTGTAACTTCGATACTAATTTTGACAAGTTACTGTAACTTCGATACTAATTATGACAAGTTACTTTAACTTCGATACTAATTTTGACAGGTATCAGTAACTTCGATACTAATTTTGACAAGTTACTGTAACTTCGATACTTATTATGACAGGTAACGGTAACATCGTTACTAATTATGACAAGTAACTCTAATTTCATTACAAATTATGACAAGTAACTATAATTTCGATACAAATTATGGCAGGTAACTGGAACATCGATACTAATTATGACAGGTAACAGTAAATTCGATACTAATTTTGACAAGTAACTGTAATTTCGATACAAATTATGGCTGGTAACTGTAACTTCGTTACTAATTATGACACGTAACTGTAATTTCGATACAAATTATGGCACATAACTGTAATTTCGATACTAATTATGGCAGGTAACAGTAACATCGATACTAATTATGACAAGTAACTGTAACATCGTTACTAATTATGACAAGTAACTGTAATTTCGATAGAAATTATGGCTGGTAACTGTAACATCGATACTAATTATGACAAGTTACTGTAACTTCAATACTAATTTTGAAAAGTTACTGTACCTTCGATACTAATTATGACAAGTAACTGTAATTTCGATACAAATTATGGCAGGTAACTGTAACTTCGATACTAATTATGACAGGTAACAGTAACTTCGATACTAATTATGACAGGTAACTGTAACTTCGATATTAATTATGACAAGTAACTGTAATTTCGATACAAATTATGGCAGGTAACTGTAACTTCGATACAAATTATGACAGGTAACTGTAACTTCGATATTAATTATGACAAGTAACTGTAATTTCGATACAAATTATGGCAGGTAACTGTAACTTCGATACTAATTATGACAGGTAACAGTAACTTCGATACTAATTATGAGAGGTAACTGTAACTTCGATACTAATTATGGCAGGTAACAGTAACTTCGATACTTATTATGACAGGTAACTGTAACTTCGATACAAATTATGACAGGTAACTGTAACTTCGATATTAATTATGACAAGTAACTGTAATTTCGATACAAATTATGGCAGGTAACTGTAACTTCGATACTAATTATGACAGGTTACATTAACTTCGATACTAATTATGACCAGTAACAGTTACTTCGATACAAATTATGACAAGTAACTATAACATCGAAACTAATTATGACAGGTAACTGTAACATCGTTACCAATTATGACAAGTATCTGTAATTTTGGTACAAATTATGGCAGGTAACTGTAACTTCGATACAAATTATGACAGGTAACAGTAACTTCGATACCAATTATGACAGGTAACTGTAACTTCGTTACTAATTATGACAAGTATCTGTAATTTCGGTACCTTTTATGGCAGGTAACTGTAACTTCGATACAAATTATGGCAGGTAACTGTAACTTCGATACAATTTATGACAGGTAACAGTAACTTCGCTACTAATTATTACAAGTAACTGTAATTTCGATACAAACTATGACAGGTAACTGTAACTTCGTTACTAATTATGACAAGTAACTGTAATTTCGATACAAATTAAGGCAGGTAACAGTAACTTCGATACTAATTATGACAGGTAACTGCAACTTCGACACTAATTATGACAGGTTACTGTAACTTCGTTACTAATTATGACATGAAACTGTAATTTCGATACAAATTATGGCAGGTAACTGTAATTTCGATACAAATTATGGCAGGTAACTGTACCTTCGGTACTAATTATGACAAGTAACAGTAACTTCGATACTAATTATGACACGTAACTGAAACTTCGAAACAAATTATGACAGGTAACTGTAACATCGTTACTAATAATGACAAGTAACTGTAATTTCGATACAAATTATGGCAGGTAACTGTAACTTCGATATTAATTATGACAGGTTACAGTAACCTCGATACTAATTATGACAAGTAAGTGTAACTTCGAAACTAATTATGACGGGTAACTGTAACTTCGATACTAATTATGACTAGTAACTGTAATTTTGATAAATAATTATGGCAGGTAACTGTAACTTCGATACTAATTATGACAGGTAACTGTAACTTCGATACTAATTATGACAGGTAACTGTAACTTCTTTACTAATTATGACAAGTAACTGTAACTTCAAAATTAATTATGACAGGTAACTGTAACATGGTTACTAATTATGACAAGTAACTTTAATTTCGATACAAATTATGGCAGGTAACGGTAACTTCGGTAATAATTATGACAGGTAACAGTAACTTCGATACTTATTATGACAGGTAACAGTAACTTCGTTACCAATTATGACAAGTAACTGTAACTTCGATACTAATTATGACAGGTAACTGTAACTTCGATACAAATTATGACAGGTAACTGTAACTTCGATACAAATTATGACAAGTAACTGTAATTTCGATACAGATTATGTCAGGTAACAGTAACTTCGATAGTAATTATGACAAGTAACAGTAACTTCGATACTAATTATGACAGGTAACTGTAACGTCGATACTAAATATGACAGGTAACTGTAACTTCGATACAAATTATGACAGGTAACTGTAACTTCGATATTAATTATGACAAGTAACTGTAATTTCGATACAAATTATGGCAGGTTACTGTAACTTCGGTACTAATTATGACAGTTTACATTAACTTCGTTACTAATTATGACAAGTAACAGTTACTTCGATACTAATTATGACAAGTAACTATAACTTCGAAATTAATTATGACAGGTAACTGTAACATCGTTACTAATTAAGACAAATATCTGTAATTTCGGTACAAATTATGGCAGGTAACTGTAACTTCGATAAAAATTATGCCAGGTAACTGTAACTTCGTTACTAATTATGACAAGTAACTGTAATTTCGATACAAATAATGGCAGGTAACTGTAACTACGATACTAATTATGACAGGTAACTGTAACTTCGATACTAATTATGACAAGGAACTGTTATTTCGATACAAATTATGGCAGGTAACTGTAACTTCGTTACTAATTATGACAAGTAACTGTAATTTCGGTACAAATTATGGCAGGTAACTGTAACTTCGATACAAATTATGACAAGGAACTGTAATTTCGATACAAATAATGGCAGGTAACAGTAACTTCGATACTAATTATGACAGGTAACTGTAACTTCGCTACTAATTATGACAAGTAACTGTAATTTCGATACAAATTATGGCAGGTTACTGAAACTTCGTTACTAATTATGGCAGGTAACTTTAATTTCGATACAAATTATGGCAGGTAACAGTAACCTCGATACTAATTATGACAGGTAACTGTAACTCCGATACTAATTATGACAAGTAACTCTAACTTCTTTACTAATTATGACAAGTAACTGTAATTTTGATTAAAAAAATTATGGCAGGTAATTGTAACTTCGATACTAATTAGGACAGGTAACAGTAACATCGATACTAATTATGACAGGTAACTGTAACTTCGTTACTAATTATGACAAGTAACTGTAATTTCGATACTAATTTTGGCTGGTAACTGTAACGTCGTTACTAATTATGACAAGTAACTGTAATTTCGATACAAATTATTGCAGGTAACTGTAACTTCGATACTAATGATGACAGAAAACCGTAACTTCGATACTAATTATGGCAGGTAACAGTAACTTCGATACTAATTATGGCAGGTAACTGTAACTTCGATACTAATTATGACAGTTAACTGTAACTTCGTTACTAATTATGACAAGTAACTGTTATTTCGATACTAATTATGGCAGGTAACAGTAACTTCGATACTAATTATGACAAGTAACAGTAACTTCGATAATAATTATGACAAGTTACTGTAACTTCGATACTAATTATGACAGGTAACTGTAACTTCGTTACTAATTATGACAAGTAACTGTAATTTCGATACAAATTATGGCACGTAACTGTAATTTCGATACAAAATATGGCAGGTAACAGTAACTTCGATACTAATCATGACAAGTTACAGTAACTTCGATACTAATTATGACAAGTAACTGTAACTTCGAAACTAATTATGACAGGTAACGGTAACATCGTTACTAATTATGACAAGTAACTGTAATTTCGATACAAATTATGACTGGTAACTGTAACTTCGATACTAATTATGACAGGTAACAGTAACTTCGATACTAATTATGACAAGTTACTGTAACTTCGATACTAATTATGACAGGTAACGGTAACATCGTTACTAATTATGACAAGTAACTGTAATTTCGATACAAATTATGGCTGGTAACTGTAACATCGACACTAATTATGGCAGGTAATAGTATTTTCGATACTAATTATGACATGTTACTGTAACTTCGATATTAATATTGACAAGTTACTGTAACTTCGATACTAATTATGACAAGTAACAGTTACTTCGATACTAATTATGACAAGTTACTGTAACTTCGATACTAACTATGACAGGTAACTGTAACTTCGATACTAATTATGACAGGTAACTGTAACTTCGATACTAATTTTGACAAGTTACTGTAACTTCGATACTAATTATGACAGGTAACTGTAACTTCGATACTAATTATGACAGGTAACAGTAACTTCGATACTAATTATGACACGTTACTGTAACTTCGATACTAATTATGACAGGTAACTGTAACTTCGATACTATTTATGACAGATAACTGTAACTTCGATACTAATTTTGACAAGTTACTGTAACTTCGATACTAATTATGACAAGTTACTGTAACCTCAATACTAATTTTGACAGGCATCAGTAACTTCGATACTAATTTTCACAAGTTACTGTAACTTCGATACTTATTATGACAGGTAACGGTAACATCGTTACTAATTATGACAAGTAACTCTAACTTCATCACAAATTATGACAAGTAACTGTAATTTCGATACAAATTATGGCAGGTAACTGTAACATCGATACTAATTATGACAGGTAACAGTAAATTCGATACTAATTTTGACAAGTAACTGTAATTTCGATACAAATTATGGCTGGTAACTGTAACTTCGTTACTAATTATGACACGTAACTGTAATTTCGATACAAATTATGGCACGTAACTGTAATTTCGATACTAATTTTGACAAGTTACTGTAACTTCGATACTAATTATGACAAGTAACAGTAACTTCGATATTAATTATGACAGTTAACAGTAACTTCGAAACTAATTATGACAGGTAACTGTAACTTCGATACTAATTATGACAGGTAACTGTAACGTCGATACTAATTTTGACAAGTTACTGTAACTTCGATACTAATTATGACAAGTTACTGTAACTTCGATATTAATTATGACAGGTAACTGTAACTTCGATACTAATTATGACAGGTAACTGTAACTTCGATACTAATTTTGACAAGTAACTGTAACATCGTTACTAATTATGACAAGTAACTGTAATTTCGATAGAAATTATGGCTGGTAACTGTAACATCGATACTAATTATGACAAGTTACTGTAACTTCAATACTAATTTTGACAAGTTACTGTAACTTCGATACTAATTATGACAAGTAACAGTAACTTCGATATTAATTATGACAGTTAACAGTAACTTCGAAACTAATTATGACAGGTAACTGTAACTTCGATACTAATTATGACAGGTAACTGTAACTTCGATACTAATTTTGACAAGTTACTGTAACTTCGATACTAATTA
The DNA here is from genome assembly GCA_946902985.2 of Meconema thalassinum. Taxonomy (NCBI): domain Eukaryota; kingdom Metazoa; phylum Arthropoda; class Insecta; order Orthoptera; family Tettigoniidae; genus Meconema; species Meconema thalassinum. The sequence goes on along the minus strand of OX336388.2, from coordinate 1,173,291,423 downwards.
TGACAAGTTACTGTAACTTCGATACTAATTATGACAGGTAACTGTAACTTCGATACTAATTATGACAGGTAACTGTAACTTCGATACTAATTTTGACAAGTTACTGTAACTTCGATACTAATTTTGACAAGTTACTGTAACTTCGATACTAATTATGACAAGTAACAGTTACTTCGATACTAATTATGACAAGTTACTGTAACTTCGATACTAATTATGACAGGTAACTGTAACTTCGATACTAATTATGACAGGTAACTGTAACTTCGATACTAATTTTGACAAGTTACTGTAACTTCGATACTAATTATGACAGGTAACTGTAACTTCGATACTAATTATGACAGGTAACAGTAACTTCGATACTAATTATGACACGTTACTGTAACTTCGATACTAATTATGACAGGTAACTGTAACTTCGATACTATTTATGACAGGTAACTGTAACTTCGATACTAATTTTGACAAGTTACTGTAACTTCGATATTAATTATGACAAGTTACTGTAACCTCAATACTAATTTTGACAGGCATCAGTAACTTCGATACTAATTTTCACAAGTTACTGTAACTTCGATACTTATTATGACAGGTAACGGTAACATCGTTACTAATTATTACAAGTAACTCTAACTTCATCACAAATTATGACAAGTAACTGTAATTTCGATACAAATTATGGCAGGTAACTGTAACATCGATACTAATTATGACAGGTAACAGTAAATTCGATACTAATTTTGACAAGTAACTGTAATTTCGATACAAATTATGGCTGGTAACTGTAACTTCGTTACTAATTATGACACGTAACTGTAATTTCGATACAAATTATGGCACGTAACTGTAATTTCGATACTAATTATGGCAGGTAACAGTAACATCGATACTAATTATGACAAGTAACTGTAACATCGTTACTAATTATGACAAGTAACTGTAATTTCGATAGAAATTATGGCTGGTAACTGTAACATCGATACTAATTAAGACAAGTTACTGTAACTTCGATACTAATTATGACAGGTAACAGTAATTTCGATACTAATTATGGCAGGTAACTGTAACTTCGATAATAATTATGACAGGTAACTGTAACTTCGATACTAATTATGACAGGTAAAAGTAACTTCGTTACTAATTATGACAGGTAACAGTAACTTCGATACTAATTATGGAAGGTAACTGTAAATTCGATACTAATTATGACAGGTAACAGTAACTTCGATACTAATTATGACAGGTAACTGTTACTTCGATACTAATTATGACAGGTAACTGTAACTTCGATACTAATTTTGACAAGTTACTGTAACTTCGATACTAATTATGACAAGTTACTGTAACTTCGATACTAATTTTGACAAGTAACTGTAACTTCGATACAAATTATGGCAGGTAACTGTAACATCGATACTAATTATGACAGGTATCAGTAACTTCGATACTAATTATGACAGGTAACAGTAACTTCGATACTTATTATGACAAGTTACTGTAACTTCGATACTTATTTTGACAAGTAACTGTAATTTCGATACAAATTATGGCAGGTAACTGTACCATCGATACTAATTATGACAGGTAACTGTAACTTCGATAATAATTATGACAGGTAACTGTAACTTCGATACTAATTATGACAGGTAAAAGTAACTTCGTTACTAATTATGACAGGTAACAGTAACTTCGATACTAATTATGGAAGGTAACTGTAAATTCGATACTAATTATGACAGGTAACAGTAACTTCGATACTAATTATGACAGGTAACTGTTACTTCGATACTAATTATGACAGGTAACTGTAACTTCGATACTAATTTTGACAAGTTACTGTAACTTCGATACTAATTATGACAAGTTACTGTAACATCGATACTAATTATGACAAGTAACTGTAATTTCGATACAAATTATGGCAGGTAACAGTAACTTCGATTCTAATTATGACAGGTAACAGTAACTTCGATACTAATTATGACAAGTTACTGTAACTTCGATACTAATTATGACAGGTAACTGTAACATCGTTACTAATTATGACAAGTAACTGTAATTTCGATACAAATTATGGCAGGTAACTGTAACTTCGTTACTAATTATGGCAGGTAACTGTAATTTCGATACAAATTATGGCAGCTAACAGTAACTTCGATAATAATTATGACAGGTAACTGTAACTTCGTTACTAATTATGACAAGAAACTGTAATTTCATTACAAATTATGGCAGGTAACTGTAACTTCGATACTAATTATGACAGATAACAGTAACTTCGATACTAATTATGACAGAAAACAGTAACTTCGAAACTTATTATGACAGGTAACAGTAACATCGATACTAATTATGGCAGGTAACTGTAACTTCGATACTAATTATGACAGTTAACTGTAACTTCGTTACTAATTATGACAAGTTACTGTAATTTCGATACGAATTGTCGCAGGTAACTGTAACTTCGATACTAATTATGACAGGTAACAGTAACTTAGATACTAATTATGACCTGTAACTGTAACTTCGATACTAATTATGACAGGTAACTGTAACTCCGTTACAAATTATGACATGTTACTGTAATTTCGATACAAATTATTGCAGGTAACTGTAACTTCGATACTATTTACGACAGGTAACAGTTACTTCGATACTAATTATGACAAATAACAGAAACTTCGATACTAATTATGACAAGTAACTGTAACTTCGAAATTAATTATGACAGGTAACTGTAACATCGTTACTAATTATGACAAGTAACTGTAATTTCGATACAAATTATGGCAGGTAACTGTAACTTCGATACTAATTATGACAGGTTACAGCAACCTCGATACTAGTTATGACAATTAAGTGTAACTTCGATACTAATTATGACGGGTAACTGTAACTTCGAAACTAATTATGACTAGTAACTCTAACTTCGTTACTAATTAGGACAAGTAACTGTAATTTTGATAAAAAATTATGGCAGGTAACTGTAACTTCGATACTAATTATGACATGTAACAGTAACTTCGATACTAATTATGACAGGTAACTGTAACTTCGTTACTAATTATGACAAGTAACTGTAATTTCGATACAGATTATATCAGGTAACAGTTACTTCGATACTAATTATGACAGGTAACTGAAACTTCGATACTTATTATGACAGGTAACTGTAACATCGTTACTAATTATGACAAGTAACTGTAATTTCGATACAAATTGTGACTGGTAACTGTAACTTCGATACTAATTATGACAGGTAACAGTAACTTCGATACTAATTATGACAAGTTACTGTAACTTCGATACTAATTATGACAGGTAACGGTAACATCGTTACTAATTATGACAAGTAACTGTAATTTCGATACAAATTATGGCTGGTAACTGTAACATCGATACTAATTATGGCGGGTAACAGTATTTTCGATACTAATTATGACATGTTACTGTAACTTCGATATGAATTTTGACAAGTTACTGTAACTTCGATACTAATTATGACAAGTAACAGTAACTTCGATACTAATTATGACAAGTTACTGTAACTTCGATACTAATTATGACAGGTAACAGTAACTTCGATACTAATTATGACACGTTACTGTAACTTCGATACTACTTATGACAGGTAACTGTAACATCGATACTATTTATGACAGGTAACTGTAACTTCGATACTTATTTTGACAAGTTACTGTAACTTCGATACTAATTATGACAAGTTACTTTAACTTCGATACTAATTTTGACAGGTATCAGTAACTTCGATACTAATTTTGACAAGTTACTGTAACTTCGATACTTATTATGAAAGGTAACGGTAACATCGTTACTAATTATGACAAGTAACTCTAATTTCATTACAAATTATGACAAGTAACTGTAATTTCGATACAAATTATGGCAGGTAACTGTAACATCGATACTAATTATGACAGGTAACAGTAAATTCGATACTAATTTTGACAAGTAACTGTAATTTCGATACAAATTATGGCTGGTAACTGTAACTTCGTTAATAATTATGACACGTAACTGTAATTTCGATACAAATTATGGCACGTAACTGTAATTTCGATACTAATTATGGCAGGTAACAGTAACATCGATACTAATTATGACAAGTAACTGTAACATCGTTACTAATTATGACAAGTAACTGTAATTTCGATAGAAATTATGGCTGGTAACTGTAACATCGATACTAATTATGACAAGTTACTGTAACTTCAATACTAATTTTGACAAGTTACTGTAACTTCGATACTTATTATGACAAGTAACAGTAACTTCGATACTAATTATGACAGGTAACAGTAACTTCGAAACTAATTATGACAGGTAACTGTAACTTCGATACTAATTATGACAGGTAACTGTTACTTCTATACTAATTTTGACAAGTTACTGTATTTTCGATACTAATTATGACAAGTTACTGTAACTTCGATACTAATTATGACAGGTAACAGTAACATCAATACTAATTATGGCAGGTAACTGTAACTTCGATAATAATTATGACAGGTAACTGTAACTTCGATACTAATTATAACAGGTAAAAGTAACTTCGTTACTAATTATGACAGGTAACAGTAATTTCGATACTAATTATGGAAGGTAACTGTAAATTCGATACTAATTATGACAGGTAACAGTAACTTCGATACTAATTATGACAGGTAACTGTTACTTCGATACTAATTATGACAGGTAACTGTAACTTCGATACTAATTTTGACAAGTTACTGTAACTTCGATACTAATTATGACAATTTACTGTAACTTCGATACTAATTTTGACAAGTTACTGTAACTTCGATACAAATTATGGCAGGTAACTGTAACATCGATACTAATTATGACAGGTATCAGTAACTTCGATACTAATTATGACAGGTAACAGTAACTTCGATACTTATTATGACAAGTTACTGTAACTTCGATACTAATTTTGACAAGTAACTGTAATTTCGATACAAATTATGGCAGGTAACTGTAACATCGATACTAATTATGACAGGTAACTGTAACTTCGATACTAATTATTACAGGTAACAGTAACTTCGATACTAATTATGACAGGTAACTGTAACTTCGATACTAATTATGTCAAGTAACTCTAACTTCATTACAAATTATGACAAGTAACTGTAATTTCCATACAAATGATGGCAGGTAACTGTAACATCGATACTAATTATGACAAGTAACTGTAATTTCGATACAAATTAATGCAGGTAACTGTAACTTCGATACTAATGATGACAGAAAACCGTAACTTCGATACTAATTATGGCAGGTAACAGTAACTTCGATACTAATTATGGCAGGTAACTGTAACTTCGATAATAATTATGACAGTTAACTGTAACTTCGTTACTAATTATGACAAGTAACTGTAATTTCGATACTAATTATGGCAGGTAACAGTAACTTCGATACTAATTATGACAAGTAACAGTAACTTCGATACTAATTATAACAAGTTACTGTAACTTCGATACTAATTATGACAGGTAACTGTAACTTCGTTACTAATTATGACGAGTAACTGTAATTTCGATACAAATTATGGCACGTAACTGTAATTTCGATACAAAATATGGCAGGTAACAGTAACTTCGATACTAATTTTGACAAGTTACAGTAACTTCGATACTAATTATGACAAGTAACTGTAACTTCGAAACTAATTATGACAGGTAACGGTAACATCGTTACTAATTATGACAAGTAACTGTAATTTCGATACAAATTATGACTGGTAACTGTAACTTCGATACTATTTATGACAGGTAACAGTAACTTCGATACTAATTATGACAAGTTACTGTAACTTCGATACTAATTATGACAGGTAACGGTAACATCGTTACTAATTATGACAAGTAACTGTAATTTCGATACAAATTATGGCTGGTAACTGTAACTTCGATACTAATTATGACAGGTAACAGTAACTTCGATACTAATTATGACACGTTACTGTAACTTCGATACTAATTATGACAGGTAACTGTAAATTCGATACTATTTATGACAGGTAACTGTAACTTCGATACTAATTTTGACAAGTTACTGTAACTTCGATACTAATTATGAGAAGTTACTTTAACTTCGATACTAATTTTGACAGGTATCAGTAACTTCGATACTAATTTTGACAAGTTACTGTAACTTCGATACTTATTATGACAGGTAACGGTAACATCGTTACTAATTATGACAAGTTACTCTAATTTCATTACAAGTTATGACAAGTAACTGTAATTTCGATACAAATTATGGCAGGTAACTGTAACATCGATACTAATTATGACAGGCAACAGTAAATTCGATACTAATTTTGACAAGTAACTGTAATTTCGATACAAATTATGGCTGGTAACTATAACATCGTTACTAATTATGACACGTAACTGTAATTTCGATACAAATTATGGCACGTAACTGTAATTTCGATACTAATTATGGCAGGTAACAGTAACATCGATACTAATTATGACAAGTAACTGTAACATCGTTACTAATTATGACAAGTAACTGTAATTTCGATAGAAATTATGGCTGGTAACTGTAACATCGATACTAATTATGACAAGTTACTGTAACTTCAATACTAATTTTGACAAGTTACTGTAACTTCGATACTAATTATGACAAGTAACAGTAACTTCGATACTAATTATGACAGGTAACAGTAACTTCGAAACTAATTATGACAGGTAACTGTAACTTCGATACTAATTATGACAGGTAACTGTAACTTCGATACTAATTATGACAGGTAACTGTAACTCCGTTACAAATTATGACATGTTACTGTAATTTCGATACAAATTATTGCAGGTAACTGTAACTTCGATACTATTTATGACAGGTAACAGTTACTTCGATACTAATTATGACAAATAACAGAAACTTCGATACTTATTATGACAAGTAACTGTAACTTCGAAATTAATTATGACAGGTAACTCTAACATCGTTACTAATTATGACAAGTAACTGTAATTTCGATACAAATTATGGCAGGTAGCTGTAACTTCGATACTAATTATGACAGGTTACAGCAACCTCGATACTAGTTATGACAATTAAGTGTAACTTCGATACTAATTATGACGGGTAACTGTAACTTCGATACTAATTATGACTAGTAACTCTAACTTCGTTACTAATTAGGACAAGTAACTGTAATTTTGATAACAAATTATGGCAGGTAACTGTAACTTCGATACTAATTATGACAGGTAACAGTAACTTCGATACTAATTATGACAGGTAACTGTAACTTCGTTACTAATTATGACAAGTAACTGTAATTTCGATACAGATTATGTCAGGTAACAGTAACTTCGATACTAATTATGACAGATAACAGTAACTTCGATACTAATTATGACAAGTTACTGTAACTTCGATACTAATTATGACAGGTAACGGTAACATCGTTACTAATTATGACAAGTAACTGTAATTTCGATACAAATTATGGCTGGTAACTGTAACATCGATACTAATTATGGCAGGTAACAGTATTTTCGATACTAATTATGACATGTTACTGTAACTTCGATATTAATTTTGACAAGTTACTGTAACTTCGATACTAATTATGACAAGTAACAGTAACTTCGATACTAATTATGACAAATTACTGTAACTTCGATACTAATTATGACAGGTAACAGTAACTTCGATACTAATTATGACAAGTTACTGTAACTTCGATACTAATTATGACAGGTAACTGTAACTTCGATACTATTTATGACAGGTAACTGTAACTTCGATACTAATTTTGACAAGTTACTGTAACTTCGATACTAATTATGACAAGTTACTTTAACTTCGATACTAATTTTGACAGGTATCAGTAACTTCGATACTAATTTTGACAAGTTACTGTAACTTCGATACTTATTATGACAGGTAACGGTAACATCGTTACTAATTATGACAAGTAACTCTAATTTCATTACAAATTATGACAAGTAACTATAATTTGGATACAAATTATGGCAGGTAACTGTAACATCGATACTAATTATGACAGGTAACAGTAAATTCGATACTAATTTTGACAAGTAACTGTAATTTCGATACAAATTATGGCTGGTAACTGTAACTTCGTTACTAATTATGACACGTAACTGTAATTTCGATACAAATTATGGCACATAACTGTAATTTCGATACTAATTATGGCAGGTAACAGTAACATCGATACTAATTATGACAAGTAACTGTAATTTCGATAGTAATTATGGCTGGTAACTGTAACATCGATACTAATTATGACAAGTTACTGTAACTTCAATACTAATTTTGACAAGTTACTGTACCTTCGATACTAATTATGACAAGTAACTGTAATTTCGATACAAATTATGGCAGGTAACTGTAACTTCGATACTAATTATGACAGGTAACAGTAACTTCGATACTAATTATGACAGGTAACTGTAACTTCGATATTAATTATGACAAGTAACTGTAATTTCGATACAAATTATGGCAGGTAACTGTAACTTCGATACAAATTATGACAGGTAACTGTAACTTCGATATTAATTATGACAAGTAACTGTAATTTCGATACAAATTATGGCAGGTAACTGTAACTTCGATACTAATTATGACAGGTAACAGTAACTTCGATACTAATTATGAGAGGTAACTGTAACTTCGATACTAATTATGGCAGGTAACTGTAACTTCGATACTAATTATGACAGGTAACAGTAACTTCGATACTAATTATGACAAGTTACTGTAACTTCGATACTAATTATGACAGGTAACGGTAACATCGTTACTAATTATGACAAGTAACTGTAATTTCGATACAAATTATGGCAGGTAACTGTAACTTCGATACTAATTATGACAGGTTACATTAACTTCGATACTAATTATGACCAGTAACAGTTACTTCGATACTAATTATGACAAGTAACTATATCATCGAAACTAATTATGACAGGTAACTGTAGCATCGTTACCAATTATGACAAGTATCTGTAATTTCGGTACAAATTATGGCAGGTAACTGTAACTTCGATACAAATTATGACAGGTAACTGTAACTTCGTTACTTATTATGACAAGTAACTGTAATTTCGATACAAATAATGGCAGGTAACTGTAACTTCGATACTAATTATGACAGGTAACTGTAACATCGATACTAATTATGACAAGGAACTGTTATTTCGATAAAAATTATGGCAGGTAACTGTAACTTCGTTAATAATTATGAGAAGTTACTGTAATTTCGGTACAAATTATGGCAGGTAACTGTAACTTCGATACAAATTATGACAAGGAACTGTAAATTCGATACTTATTATGACAGGTAACTGTAACTTCGATACAAATTATGACAGGTAACTGTAACTTCGATATTAATTATGACAAGTAACTGTAATTTCGATACAAATTATGGCAGGTAACTGTAACTTCGATACTAATTATGACAGGTTACATTAACTTCGATACTAATTATGACCAGTAACAGTTACTTCGATACAAATTATGACAAGTAACTATAACATCGAAACTAATTATGACTGGTAACTGTAACATCGTTACCAATTATGACTAGTATCTGTAATTTCGGTACAAATTATGGCAGGTAACTGTAACTTCGATACAAATTATGACAGGTAACAGTAACTTCGATACCAATTATGACAGGTAACTGTAACTTCGTTACTAATTATGACAAGTATCTGTAATTTCGGTACCATTTATGGCAGGTAACTGTAATTTCGATACAAATTATGGCAGGTAACTGTAATTTCGATACAAATTATGGCAGGTAACTGTACCTTCGGTACTAATTATGACAAGTAACAGTAACTTCGATACTAATTATGACACGTAACTGTAACTTCGAAACAAATTATGACAGGTAACTGTAACATCGTTACTAATAATGACAAGTAACTGTAATTTCGATACAAATTATGGCAGGTAACTGTAACTTCGATATTAATTATGACAGGTTACAGTAACCTCGATACTAATTATGACAAGTAAGTGTAACTTCGAAACTAATTATGACGGGTAACTGTAACTTCGATACTAATTATGACTAGTAACTGTAATTTTGATAAATAATTATGGCAGGTAACTGTAACTTCGATACAAATTATGACAGGTAACTGTAACTTCGATACAAATTATGACAAGTAACTGTAATTTCGATACAGATTATGTCAGGTAACAGTAACTTCGATAGTAATTATGACAAGTAACAGTAACTTCGATACTAATTATGACAGGTAACTGTTACGTCGATACTAAATATGACAGGTAACTGTAACTTCGATACAAATTATGACAGGTAACTGTAACTTCGATATTAATTATGACAAGTAACTGTAATTTCGATACAAATTATGGGAGGTTACTGTAACTTCGGTACTAATTATGACAGTTTACATTAACTTCGTTACTAATTATGACAAGTAACAGTTACTTCGATACTAATTATGACAAGTAACTATAACTTCGAAATTAATTATGACAGGTAACTGTAACATCGTTACTAATTAAGACAAATATCTGTAATTTCGGTACAAATTATGGCAGGTAACTGTAACTTCGATAAAAATTATGCCAGGTAACTGTAACTTCGTTACTAATTATGACAAGTAACTGTAATTTCGATACAAATAATGGCAGGTAACTGTAACTACGATACTAATTATGACAGGTAACTGTAACTTCGATACTAATTATGACAAGGAACTGTTATTTCGATACAAATTATGGCAGGTAACTGTAACTTCGTTACTAATTATGACAAGTAACTGTAATTTCGGTACAAATTATGGCAGGTAACTGTGACTTCGATACAAATTATGACAAGGAACTGTAATTTCGATACAAATAATGGCAGGTAACAGTAACTTCGATACTAATTATGACAGGTAACTGTAACTTCGCTACTAATTATGACAAGTAACTGTAATTTCGATACAAATTATGGCAGGTTACTGAAACTTCGTTACTAATTATGGCAGGTAACTTTAATTTCGATACAAATTATGGCAGGTAACAGTAACCTCGATACTAATTATGACAGGTAACTGTAACTCCGATACTAATTATGACAAGTAACTCTAACTTCTTTACTAATTATGACAAGTAACTGTAATTTTGATTAAAAAAATTATGGCAGGTAATTGTAACTTCGATACTAATTAGGACAGGTAACAGTAACATCGATACTAATTATGACAGGTAACTGTAACTTCGTTACTAATTATGACAAGTAACTGTAATTTCGATACTAATTTTGGCTGGTAACTGTAACGTCGTTACTAATTATGACAAGTAACTGTAATTTCGATACAAATTATTGCAGGTAACTGTAACTTCGATACTAATGATGACAGAAAACCGTAACTTCGATACTAATTATGGCAGGTAACAGTAACTTCGATACTAATTATGGCAGGTAACTGTAACTTCGATACTAATTATGACAGTTAACTGTAACTTCGTTACTAATTATGACAAGTAACTGTTATTTCGATACTAATTATGGCAGGTAACAGTAACTTCGATACTAATTATGACAAGTAACAGTAACTTCGATAATAATTATGACAAGTTACTGTAACTTCGATACTAATTATGACAGGTAACTGTAACTTCGTTACTAATTATGACAAGTAACTGTAATTTCGATACAAATTATGGCACGTAACGGTAATTTCGATACAAAATATGGCAGGTAACAGTAACTTCGATACTAATCATGACAAGTTACAGTAACTTCGATACTAATTATGACAAGTAACTGTAACTTCGAAACTAATTATGACAGGTAACGGTAACATCGTTACTAATTATGACAAGTAACTGTAATTTCGATACAAATTATGACTGGTAACTGTAACTTCGATACTAATTATGACAGGTAACAGTAACTTCGATACTAATTATGACAAGTTACTGTAACTTCGATACTAATTATGACAGGTAACGGTAACATCGTTACTAATTATGACAAGTTACTGTAACTTCGATACTAATTATGACAGGTAACTGTAACTTCGATACTAATTATGACAGGTAACAGTAATTTCGATACTAATTATGGCAGGTAACTGTAACTTCGATAATAATTATGACAGTTAACTGTAACTTCGTTACTAATTATGACAAGTAACTGTTATTTCGATACAAATTATGGCTGGTAACTGTAACATCGACACTAATTATGGCAGGTAACAGTATTTTCGATACTAATTATGACATGTTACTGTAACTTCGATATTAATTTTGACAAGTTACTGTAACTTCGATACTAATTATGACAAGTAACAGTAACTTCGATACTAATTATGACAAGTTACTGTAACTTCGATACTAATTATGACAGGTAACTGTAACTTCGATACTAATTATGACAGGTAACTGTAACTTCGATACTAATTTTGACAAGTTACTGTAACTTCGATACTAATTATGACAGGTAACTGTAACTTCGATACTAATTATGACAGGTAACAGTAACTTCGATACTAATTATGACACGTTACTGTAACTTCGATACTAATTATGACAGGTAACTGTAACTTCGATACTATTTATGACAGGTAACTGTAACTTCGATACTAATTTTGACAAGTTACTGTATTTTCGATACTAATTAAGACAAGTTACTGTAACTTCGATACTAATTATGACAGGTAACAGTAATTTCGATACTAATTATGGCAGGTAACTGTAACTTCGATAATAATTATGACAGGTAACTGTAACTTCGATACTAATTATGACAGGTAAAAGTAACTTCGTTACTAATTATGACAGGTAACAGTAACTTCGATACTAATTATGGAAGGTAACTGTAAATTCGATACTAATTATGACAGGTAACAGTAACTTCGATACTAATTATGACAGGTAACTGTTACTTCGATACTAATTATGACAGGTAACTGTAACTTCGATACTAATTTTGACAAGTTACTGTAACTTCGATACTAATTATGACAAGTTACTGTAACTTCGATACTAATTTTGACAAGTAACTGTAACTTCGATACAAATTATGGCAGGTAACTATAACATCGATACTAATTATGACAGGTATCAGTAACTTCGATACTAATTATGACAGGTAACAGTAACTTCGATACTTATTATGACAAGTTACTGTAACTTCGATACTTATTTTGACAAGTAACTGTAATTTCGATACAAATTATGGCAGGTAACTGTACCATCGATACTAATTATGACAGGTAACTGTAACTTCGATACTAATTATGACAGGTAACAGTAACTTCGATACTAATTATGACAGGTAACTGTAACTTCGATACTAATTATGTCAAGTAACTCTAACTTCATTACAAATTATGACAAGTAACTGTAATTTCCATACAAATGATGGCAGGTAACTGTAACATCGATACTAATTATGACAAGTAACTGTAATTTCGATACAAATTATGGCAGGTAACAGTAACTTCGATTCTAATTATGACAGGTAACAGTAACTTCGATACTAATTATGACAAGTTACTGTAACTTCGATACTAATTATGACAGGTAACTGTAACATCGTTACTAATTATGACAAGTAACTGTAATTTCGATACAAATTATGGCAGGTAACTGTAACTTCGTTACTAATTATGGCAGGTAACTGTAATTTCGATACAAATTATGGCAGCTAACAGTAACTTCGATAATAATTATGACAGGTAACTGTAACTTCGTTACTAATTATGACAAGAAACTGTAATTTCATTACAAATTATGGCAGGTAAATGTAACTTCGATACTAATTATGACAGATAACAGTAACTTCGATACTAATTATGACAGAAAACAGTAACTTCGAAACTTATTATGACAGGTAACAGTAACTTCGATACTAATTATGGCAGGTAACTGTAACTTCGATACTAATTATGACAGTTAACTGTAACTTCGTTACTAATTATGACAAGTTACTGTAATTTCGATACGAATTGTCGCAGGTAACTGTAACTTCGATACTAATTATGACAGGTAACAGTAATTAGATACTAATTATGACCTGTAACTGTAACTTCGATACTAATTATGACAGGTAACTGTAACTCCGTTACAAATTATGACATGTTACTGTAATTTCGATATAAATTATTGCAGGTAACTGTAACTTCGATACTATTTACGACAGGTAACAGTTACTTCGATACTAATTATGACAAATAACAGAAACTTCGATACTAATTATGACAAGTAACTGTAACTTCGAAATTAATTATGACAGGTAACTGTAACATCGTTACTAATTATGACAAGTAACTGTAATTTCGATACAAATTATGGCAGGTAACTGTAACTTCGATACTAATTATGACAGGTTACAGCAACCTCGATACTAGTTATGACAATTAAGTGTAACTTCGATACTAATTATGACGGGTAACTGTAACTTCGAAACTAATTATGACTAGTAACTCTAACTTCGTTACTAATTAGGACAAGTAACTGTAATTTTGATAAACAATTATGGCAGGTAACTGTAACTTCGATACTAATTATGACATGTAACAGTAACTTCGATACTAATTATGACAGGTAACTGTAACTTCGTTACTAATTATGACAAGTAACTGTAATTTCGATACAGATTATATCAGGTAACAGTTACTTCGATACTAATTATGACAGGTAACTGAAACTTCGATACTTATTATGACAGGTAACTGTAACATCGTTACTAATTATGACAAGTAACTGTAATTTCGATACAAATTATGACTGGTAACTGTAACTTCGATACTAATTATGACAGGTAACAGTAACTTCGATACTAATTATGACAAGTTACTGTAACTTCGATACTAATTATGACAGGTAACGGTAACATCGTTACTAATTATGACAAGTAACTGTAATTTCGATACAAATTATGGCTGGTAACTGTAACATCGATACTAATTATGGCGGGTAACAGTATTTTCGATACTAATTATGACATGTTACTGTAACTTCGATATGAATTTTGACAAGTTACTGTAACTTCGATACTAATTATGACAAGTAACAGTAACTTCGATACTAATTATGACAAGTTACTGTAACTTCGATACTAATTATGACAGGTAACAGTAACTTCGATACTAATTATGACACGTTACTGTAACTTCGATACTAATTATGACAGGTAACTGTAACATCGATACTATTTATGACAGGTAACTGTAACTTCGATACTTATTTTGACAAGTTACTGTAACTTCGATACTAATTATGACAAGTTACTTTAACTTCGATACTAATTTTGACAGGTATCAGTAACTTCGATACTAATTTTGACAAGTTACTGTAACTTCGATACTTATTATGAAAGGTAACGGTAACATCGTTACTAATTATGACAAGTAACTCTAATTTCATTACAAATTATGACAAGTAACTGTAATTTCGATACAAATTATGGCAGGTAACTGTAACATCGATACTAATTATGACAGGTAACAGTAAATTCGATACTAATTTTGACAAGTAACTGTAATTTCGATACAAATTATGGCTGGTAACTGTAACTTCGTTAATAATTATGACACGTAACTGTAATTTCGATACAAATTATGGCACGTAACTGTAATTTCGATACTAATTATGGCAGGTAACAGTAACATCGATACTAATTATGACAAGTAACTGTAACATCGTTACTAATTATGACAAGTAACTGTAATTTCGATAGAAATTATGGCTGGTAACTGTAACATCGATACTAATTATGACAAGTTACTGTAACTTCAATACTAATTTTGACAAGTTACTGTAACTTCGATACTTATTATGACAAGTAACAGTAACTTCGATACTAATTATGACAGGTAACAGTAACTTCGAAACTAATTATGACAGGTAACTGTAACTTCGATACTAATTATGACAGGTAACTGTTACTTCGATACTAATTTTGACAAGTTACTGTATTTTCGATACTAATTATGACAAGTTACTGTAACTTCGATACTAATTATGACAGGTAACAGTAACATCAATACTAATTATGACAGGTAACTGTAACTTCGATAATAATTATGACAGGTAACTGTAACTTCGATACTAATTATGACAGGTAAAAGTAACTTCGTTACTAATTATGACAGGTAACAGTAATTTCGATACTAATTATGGAAGGTAACTGTAAATTCGATACTAATTATGACAGGTAACAGTAACTTCGATACTAATTATGACAGGTAACTGTTACTTCGATACTAATTATGACAGGTAACTGTAACTTCGATACTAATTTTGACAAGTTACTGTAACTTCGATACTAATTATGACAATTTACTGTAACTTCGATACTAATTTTGACAAGTTACTGTAACTTCGATACAAATTATGGCAGGTAACTGTAACATCGATACTAATTATGACAGGTATCAGTAACTTCGATACTAATTATGACAGGTAACAGTAACTTCGATACTTATTATGACAAGTTACTGTAACTTCGATACTAATTTTGACAAGTAACTGTAATTTCGATACAAATTATGGCAGGTAACTGTAACATCGATACTAATTATGACAGGTAACTGTAACTTCGATACTAATTATTACAGGTAAAAGTAACTTCGATACTAATTACGACAGGTAACTGTAACTTCGATACTAATTATGTCAAGTAACTCTAACTTCATTACAAATTATAACAAGTAACTGTAATTTCCATACAAATGATGGCAGGTAACTGTAACATCGACACTAATTATGACAAGTAACTGTAATTTCGATACAAATTAATGCAGGTAACTGTAACTTCGATACTAATGATGACAGAAAACCGTAACTTCGATACTAATTATGGCAGGTAACAGTAACTTCGATACTAATTATGGCAGGTAACTGTAACTTCGATACTAATTATGACAGTTAACTGTAACTTCGTTACTAATTATGACAAGTAACTGTAATTTCGATACTAATCATGGCAGGTAACAGTAACTTCGATACTAATTATGACAAGTAACAGTAACTTCGATACTAATTATGACAAGTTACTGTAACTTCGATACTAATTATGACAGGTAACTGTAACTTCGTTACTAATTATGACGAGTAACTGTAATTTCGATACAAATTATGGCACGTAACTGTAATTTCGATACAAAATATGGCAGGTAACAGTAACTTCGATACTAATTTTGACAAGTTACAGTAACTTCGATACTAATTATGACAAGTAACTGTAACTTCGAAACTAATTATGACAGGTAACGGTATCATCGTTACTAATTATGACAAGTAACTGTAATTTCGATACAAATTTGACTGGTAACTGTAACTTCGATACTATTTATGACAGGTAACAGTAACTTCGATACTAATTATGACAAGTTACTGTAACTTCGATACTAATTATGACAGGTAACGGTAACATCGTTACTAATTATGACAAGTAACTGTAATTTCGATACAAATTATGGCTGGTAACTGTAACTTCGATACTAATTATGACAGGTAACAGTAACTTCGATACTAATTATGACACGTTACTGTAACTTCGATACTAATTATGACAGGTAACTGTAAATTCGATACTATTTATGACAGGTAACTGTAACTTCGATACTAATTTTGACAAGTTACTGTAACTTCGATACTAATTATGAGAAGTTACTTTAACTTCGATACTAATTTTGACAGGTATCAGTAACTTCGATACTAATTTTGACAAGTTACTGTAACTTCGATACTTATTATGACAGGTAACGGTAACATCGTTACTAATTATGACAAGTAACTCTAATTTCATTACAAGTTATGACAAGTAACTGTAATTTCGATACAAATTATGGCAGGTAACTGTAACATCGATACTAATTATGACAGGCAACAGTAAATTCGATACTAATTTTGACAAGTAACTGTAATTTCGATACAAATTATGGCTGGTAACTATAACATCGTTACTAATTATGACACGTAACTGTAATTTCGATACAAATTATGGCACGTAACTGTAATTTTGATACTAATTATGGCAGGTAACAGTAACATCGATACTAATTATGACAAGTAACTGTAACATCGTTACTAATTATGACAAGTAACTGTAATTTCGATAGAAATTATGGCTGGTAACTGTAACATCGATACTAATTATGACAAGTTACTGTAACTTCAATACTAATTTTGACAAGTTACTGTAACTTCGATACTAATTATGACAAGTAACAGTAACTTCGATACTAATTATGACAGGTAACAGTAACTTCGAAACTAATTATGACAGGTAACTGTAACTTCGATACTAATTATGACAGGTAACTGTAACTTCGATACTAATTTTGACAAGTTACTGTATTTTCGATACTAATTAAGACAAGTTACTGTAACTTCGATACTAATTATGACAGGTAACAGTAACTTCGATACTAATTATGGCAGGTAACTGTAACTTCGATAATAATTATGACAGGGAACTGTAACTTCGATACTAATTATGACAGGTAAAAGTAACTTCGTTACTAATTATGACAGGTAACAGTAACTTCGATACTAATTATGGAAGGTAACTGTAAATTCGATACTAATTATGACAGGTAACAGTAACTTCGACACTAATTATGACAGGTAACTGTTACTTCGATACTAATTATGACAGGTAACTGTAACTTCGATACTAATTTTGACAAGTTACTGTAACTTCGATACTAATTATGACAAGTTACTGTAACTTCGATACTAATTTTGACAAGTAACTGTAACTTCGATACAAATTATGGCAGGTAACTGTAACATCGATACTAATTATGACAGGTATCAGTAACTTCGATACTAATTATGACAGGTAACAGTAACTTCGATACTTATTATGACAAGTTACTGTAACTTCGATACTAATTTTGACAAGTAACTGTAATTTCGATACAAATTATGGCAGGTAACTGTAACATCGATACTAATTATGACAGGTAACTGTAACTTCGATACTAATTATGACAGGTAACAGTAACTTCGATACTAATTATGACAGGTAACTGTAACTTCGATATTAATTATGTCAAGAAACTCTAACTTCGTAACAAATTATGACAAGTAACTGTAATTTCCATACAAATGATGGCAGGTAACTGTAACATCGATACTAATTATGACAAGTAACTGTAATTTCGATACAAATTATGGCAGGTAACAGTATCTTCGATTCTAATTATGACAGGTAACAGTAACTTCGATACTAATTATGACAAGTTACTGTAACTTCGATACTAATTATGACAGGTAACTGTAACATCGTAAACTAATTATGACAAGTAACTGTAATTTCGATACAAATTATGGCAGGTAACTGTAACTTCGTTACTAATTATGGCAGGTAACTGTAATTTCGATACAAATTATGGCAGCTAACAGTAACTTCGATAATATTTATGACAGGTAACTGTAACTTCGTTACTAATTATGACAAGAAACTGTAATTTCATTACAAATTATGGCAGGTAACTGTAACTTCGATACTAATTATGACAGGTAACAGTAACTTCGATACTAATTATGACAGAAAACAGTAACTTCGAAACTTATTATGACAGGTAACAGTAACTTCGATACTAATTATGGCAGGTAACTGTAACTTCGATACTAATTATGACAGTTAACTGTAACTTCGTTACTAATTATGACAAGTTACTGTAATTTCGATACGAATTGTGGCAGGTAACTGTAACTTCGATACTAATTATGACAGGTAACAGTAACTTAGATACTAATTATGACCTGTAACTGTAACTTCGATACTAATTATGACAGGTAACTGTAACTCCGTTACAAATTATGACATGTTACTGTAATTTCGATACAAATTATTGCAGGTAACTGTAACTTCGATACTATTTATGACAGGTAACAGTTACTTCCATACTAATTATGACAAATAACAGAAACTTCGATACTTATTATGAGAAGTAACTGTAACTTCGAAATTAATTATGACAGGTAACTCTAACATCGTTACTAATTATGACAAGTAACTGTAATTTCGATACAAATTATGGCAGGTAACTGTAACTTCGATACTAATTATGACAGGTTACAGCAACCTCGATAATAGTTATGACAATTAAGTGTAACTTCGATACTAAATATGGCGGGTAACTGTAACTTCGATACTAATTATGACTAGTAACTCTAACTTCGTTACTAATTAGGACAAGTAACTGTAATTTTGATAAAAAATTATGGCAGGTAACTGTAACTTCGATACTAATTATGACAGGTAACAGTAACTTCGATACTTATTATGACAGGTAACTGTAACTTCGTTACTAATTATGACAAGTAACTGTAATTTCGATACAGATTATGTCAGGTAACAGTAACTTCGATACTAATTATGACAGGTAACTGAAACTTCGATACTTATTATGACAGGTAACTGTAACATCGTTACTAATTATGACAAGTAACTGTAATTTCGATACAAATTATGACTGGTAACTGTAACTTCGATACTAATTATGACAGGTAACAGTAACTTCGATACTAATTATGACAGGTAACGGTAACATCGTTACTAATTATGACAAGTAACTGTAATTTCGATAGAAATTATGGCTGGTAACTGTAACATCGATACTAATTATGGCAGGTAACAGTATTTTCGATACTAATTATGACATGTTACTGTAACTTCGATATTAATTTTGACAAGTTACTGTAACTTCGATACTAATTATGACAAGTAACAGTAACTTCGATACTAATTATGACAAATTACTGTAACTTCGATACTAATTATGACAGGTAACAGTAACTTCAATACTAATTATGACACGTTACCGTAACTTCGATACTAATTATGACAGGTAACTGTAACTTCGATACTATTTATGACAGGTAACTGTAACTTCGATACTAATTTTGACAAGTTACTGTAACTTCGATACTAATTATGACAAGTTACTTTAACTTCGATACTAATTTTGACAGGTATCAGTAACTTCGATACTAATTTTGACAAGTTACTGTAACTTCGATACTTATTATGACAGGTAACGGTAACATCGTTACTAATTATGACAAGTAACTCTAATTTCATTACAAATTATGACAAGTAACTGTAATTTCGATACAAATTATGGCAGGTAACTGTAACATCGATACTAATTATGACAGGTAACAGTAAATTCGATACTAATTTTGACAAGTAACTGTAATTTCGATACAAATTATGGCTGGTAACTGTAACATCGTTACTAATTATGACACGTAACTGTAATTTCGATACAAATTATGGCACGTAACTGTAATTTCGATACTAATTATGGCAGGTAACAGTAACATCGATACTAATTATGACAAGTAACTGTAACATCGTTACTAATTATGACAAGTAACTGTAATTTCGATAGAAATTATGGCTGGTAACAGTAACATCGATACTAATTATGACAAGTTACTGTAACTTCAATACTAATTTTGACAAGTTACTGTACCTTCGATACTAATTATGACAAGTAACTGTAATTTCGATACAAATTATGGCAGGTAACTGTAACTTCGATACTAATTATGACAGGTAACAGTAACTTCGATACTAATTATGACAGGTAACTGTAACTTCGATATTAATTATGACAAGTAACTGTAATTTCGATACAAATTATGGCAGGTAACTGTAACTTCGATACAAATTGTGACAGGTAACTGTAACTTCGATATTAATTATGACAAGTAACTGTAATTTCGATACATATTATGGCAGGTAGCTGTAACTTCGATACTAATTATGACAGGTAACAGTAACTTAGATACTAATTATGACCTGTAACTGTAACTTCGATACTAATTATGACAGGTAACTGTAACTCCGTTACAAATTATGACATGTTACTGTAATTTCGATACAAATTATTGCAGGTAACTGTAACTTCGATACTATTTATGACAGGTAACAGTTACTTCCATACTAATTATGACAAATAACAGAAACTTCGATACTTATTATGAGAAGTAACTGTAACTTCGAAATTAATTATGACAGGTAACTCTAACATCGTTACTAATTATGACACGTAACTGTAATTTCGATACAAATTATGGCACGTAACTGTAATTTTGATACTAATTATGGCAGGTAACAGTAACATCGATACTAATTATGACAAGTAACTGTAACATCGTTACTAATTATGACAAGTAACTGTAATTTCGATAGAAATTATGGCTGGTAACTGTAACATCGATACTAATTATGACAAGTTACTGTAACTTCAATACTAATTTTGACAAGTTACTGTAACTTCGATACTAATTATGACAAGTAACAGTAACTTCGATACTAATTATGACAGGTAACAGTAACTTCGAAACTAATTATGACAGGTAACTGTAACTTCGATACTAATTATGACAGGTAACTGTAACTTCGATACTAATTTTGACAAGTTACTGTATTTTCGATACTAATTAAGACAAGTTACTGTAACTTCGATACTAATTATGACAGGTAACAGTAACTTCGATACTAATTATGGCAGGTAACTGTAACTTCGATAATAATTATGACAGGGAACTGTAACTTCGATACTAATTATGACAGGTAAAAGTAACTTCGTTACTAATTATGACAGGTAACAGTAACTTCGATACTAATTATGGAAGGTAACTGTAAATTCGATACTAATTATGACAGGTAACAGTAACTTCGACACTAATTATGACAGGTAACTGTTACTTCGATACTAATTATGACAGGTAACTGTAACTTCGATACTAATTTTGACAAGTTACTGTAACTTCGATACTAATTATGACAAGTTACTGTAACTTCGATACTAATTTTGACAAGTAACTGTAACTTCGATACAAATTATGGCAGGTAACTGTAACATCGATACTAATTATGACAGGTATCAGTAACTTCGATACTAATTATGACAGGTAACAGTAACTTCGATACTTATTATGACAAGTTACTGTAACTTCGATACTAATTTTGACAAGTAACTGTAATTTCGATACAAATTATGGCAGGTAACTGTAACATCGATACTAATTATGACAGGTAACTGTAACTTCGATACTAATTATGACAGGTAACAGTAACTTCGATACTAATTATGACAGGTAACTGTAACTTCGATATTAATTATGTCAAGAAACTCTAACTTCGTAACAAATTATGACAAGTAACTGTAATTTCCATACAAATGATGGCAGGTAACTGTAACATCGATACTAATTATGACAAGTAACTGTAATTTCGATACAAATTATGGCAGGTAACAGTATCTTCGATTCTAATTATGACAGGTAACAGTAACTTCGATACTAATTATGACAAGTTACTGTAACTTCGATACTAATTATGACAGGTAACTGTAACATCGTAAACTAATTATGACAAGTAACTGTAATTTCGATACAAATTATGGCAGGTAACTGTAACTTCGTTACTAATTATGGCAGGTAACTGTAATTTCGATACAAATTATGGCAGCTAACAGTAACTTCGATAATATTTATGACAGGTAACTGTAACTTCGTTACTAATTATGACAAGAAACTGTAATTTCATTACAAATTATGGCAGGTAACTGTAACTTCGATACTAATTATGACAGGTAACAGTAACTTCGATACTAATTATGACAGAAAACAGTAACTTCGAAACTTATTATGACAGGTAACAGTAACTTCGATACTAATTATGGCAGGTAACTGTAACTTCGATACTAATTATGACAGTTAACTGTAACTTCGTTACTAATTATGACAAGTTACTGTAATTTCGATACGAATTGTGGCAGGTAACTGTAACTTCGATACTAATTATGACAGGTAACAGTAACTTAGATACTAATTATGACCTGTAACTGTAACTTCGATACTAATTATGACAGGTAACTGTAACTCCGTTACAAATTATGACATGTTACTGTAATTTCGATACAAATTATTGCAGGTAACTGTAACTTCGATACTATTTATGACAGGTAACAGTTACTTCCATACTAATTATGACAAATAACAGAAACTTCGATACTTATTATGAGAAGTAACTGTAACTTCGAAATTAATTATGACAGGTAACTCTAACATCGTTACTAATTATGACAAGTAACTGTAATTTCGATACAAATTATGGCAGGTAACTGTAACTTCGATACTAATTATGACAGGTTACAGCAACCTCGATAATAGTTATGACAATTAAGTGTAACTTCGATACTAAATATGGCGGGTAACTGTAACTTCGATACTAATTATGACTAGTAACTCTAACTTCGTTACTAATTAGGACAAGTAACTGTAATTTTGATAAAAAATTATGGCAGGTAACTGTAACTTCGATACTAATTATGACAGGTAACAGTAACTTCGATACTTATTATGACAGGTAACTGTAACTTCGTTACTAATTATGACAAGTAACTGTAATTTCGATACAGATTATGTCAGGTAACAGTAACTTCGATACTAATTATGACAGGTAACTGAAACTTCGATACTTATTATGACAGGTAACTGTAACATCGTTACTAATTATGACAAGTAACTGTAATTTCGATACAAATTATGACTGGTAACTGTAACTTCGATACTAATTATGACAGGTAACAGTAACTTCGATACTAATTATGACAGGTAACGGTAACATCGTTACTAATTATGACAAGTAACTGTAATTTCGATAGAAATTATGGCTGGTAACTGTAACATCGATACTAATTATGGCAGGTAACAGTATTTTCGATACTAATTATGACATGTTACTGTAACTTCGATATTAATTTTGACAAGTTACTGTAACTTCGATACTAATTATGACAAGTAACAGTAACTTCGATACTAATTATGACAAATTACTGTAACTTCGATACTAATTATGACAGGTAACAGTAACTTCAATACTAATTATGACACGTTACCGTAACTTCGATACTAATTATGACAGGTAACTGTAACTTCGATACTATTTATGACAGGTAACTGTAACTTCGATACTAATTTTGACAAGTTACTGTAACTTCGATACTAATTATGACAAGTTACTTTAACTTCGATACTAATTTTGACAGGTATCAGTAACTTCGATACTAATTTTGACAAGTTACTGTAACTTCGATACTTATTATGACAGGTAACGGTAACATCGTTACTAATTATGACAAGTAACTCTAATTTCATTACAAATTATGACAAGTAACTGTAATTTCGATACAAATTATGGCAGGTAACTGTAACATCGATACTAATTATGACAGGTAACAGTAAATTCGATACTAATTTTGACAAGTAACTGTAATTTCGATACAAATTATGGCTGGTAACTGTAACATCGTTACTAATTATGACACGTAACTGTAATTTCGATACAAATTATGGCACGTAACTGTAATTTCGATACTAATTATGGCAGGTAACAGTAACATCGATACTAATTATGACAAGTAACTGTAACATCGTTACTAATTATGACAAGTAACTGTAATTTCGATAGAAATTATGGCTGGTAACAGTAACATCGATACTAATTATGACAAGTTACTGTAACTTCAATACTAATTTTGACAAGTTACTGTACCTTCGATACTAATTATGACAAGTAACTGTAATTTCGATACAAATTATGGCAGGTAACTGTAACTTCGATACTAATTATGACAGGTAACAGTAACTTCGATACTAATTATGACAGGTAACTGTAACTTCGATATTAATTATGACAAGTAACTGTAATTTCGATACAAATTATGGCAGGTAACTGTAACTTCGATACAAATTGTGACAGGTAACTGTAACTTCGATATTAATTATGACAAGTAACTGTAATTTCGATACATATTATGGCAGGTAGCTGTAACTTCGATACTAATTATGACAGGTAACAGTAACTTCGATACTAATTATGACAGGTAACTGTAACTTCGATACTAATTATGGCAGGTAACAGTAACTTCGATACTTATTATGACAGGTAACTGTAACTTCGATACAAATTATGACAGGTAACTGTAACTTCGATATTAATTATGACAAGTAACTGTAATTTCGATACAAATTATGGCAGGTAACTGTAACTTCGATACTAATTATGACAGGTTACATTAACTTCGATACTAATTATGACCAGTAACAGTTACTTCGATACTAATTATGACAAGTAACTATAACATCGAAACTAATTATGACAGGTAACTGTAACATCGTTACCAATTATGACAAGTATCTGTAATTTCGGTACAAATTATGGCAGGTAACTGTAACTTCGATACAAATTATGACAGGTAACTGTAACTTCGTTAATTATTATGACAAGTAACTGTAATTTCGATACAAATAATGGCAGGTAACTGTAACTTCGATACTAATTATGACAGGTAACTGTAACATCGATACTAATTATGACAAGGAACTGTTATTTCGATAAAAATTATGGCAGGTAACTGTAACTTCGTTAATAATTATGAGAAGTAACTGTAATTTCGGTACAAATTATGGCAGGTAACTGTAACTTCGATACAAATTATGACAAGGAACTGTAAATTCGATACTTATTATGACAGGTAACTGTAACTTCGATACAAATTATGACAGGTAACTGTAACTTCGATATTAATTATGACAAGTAACTGTAATTTCGATACAAATTATGGCAGGTAACTGTAACTTCGATACTAATTATGACAGGTTACATTAACTTCGATACTAATTATGACCAGTAACAGTTACTTCGATACAAATTATGACAAGTAACTATAACATCGAAATTAATTATGACTGGTAACTGTAACATCGTTACCAATTATGACAAGTATCTGTAATTTCGGTACAAATTATGGCAGGTAACTGTAACTTCGATACAAATTATGACAGGTAACAGTAACTTCGATACCAATTATGACAGGTAACTGTAACTTCGTTACTAATTATGACAAGTATCTGTAATTTCGGTACCAATTATGGCAGGTAACTGTAACTTCGATACAAATTATGGCAGGTAACTGTAACTTCGATACAATTTATGACAGGTAACAGTAACTTCGCTACTAATTATGACAAGTAACTGTAATTTCGATACAAACTATGACAGGTAACTGTAACTTCGTTACTAATTATGACAAGTAACTGTAATTTCGATACAAATTAAGGCAGGTAACAGTAACTTCGATACTAATTATGACAGGTAACTGCAACTTCGACACTAATTATGACAGGTTACTGTAACTTCGTTACTAATTATGACATGAAACTGTAATTTCGATACAAATTATGGCAGGTAACTGTAATTTCGATACAAATTATGGCAGGTAACTGTACCTTCGGTACTAATTATGACAAGTAACAGTAACTTCGATACTAATTATGACACGTAACTGTAACTTCGAAACAAATTATGACAGGTAACTGTAACATCGTTACTAATAATGACAAGTAACTGTAATTTCGATACAAATTATGGCAGGTAACTGTAACTTCGATATTAATTATGACAGGTTACAGTAACCTCGATACTAATTATGACAAGTAAGTGTAACTTCGAAACTAATTATGACGGGTAACTGTAACTTCGATACTAATTATGACTAGTAACTCTAAGTTCGTTACTAATTAGGACAAGTAACTGTAATTTTGATAAATAATTATGGCAGGTAACTGTAACTTCGATACTAATTATGACAGGTAACTGTAACTTCGATACTAATTATGACAGGTAACTGTAACTTCTTTACTAATTATGACAAGTAACTGTAACTTCAAAATTAATCATGACAGGTAACTGTAACATGGTTACTAATTATGACAAGTAATTTTAATTTCGATACAAATTATGGCAGGTAACGGTAACTTCGGTACTAATTATGACAGGTAACAGTAACTTCGATACTTATTATGACAGGTAACAGTAACTTCGTTACCAATTATGACAAGTAACTGTAACTTCGATACTAATTATGACAGGTAACTGTAACTTCGATACAAATTATGACAGGTAACTGTAACTTCGATACAAATTATGACAAGTAACTGTAATTTCGATACAGATTATGTCAGGTAACAGTAACTTCGATAGTTATTATGACAAGTAACAGTAACTTCGATACTAATTATGACAGGTAACTGTAACGTCGATACTAAATATGACAGGTAACTGTAACTTCGATACAAATTATGACAGGTAACTGTAACTTCGATATTAATTATGACAAGTAACTGTAATTTCGATACAAATTATGGCAGGTTACTGTAACTTCGGTACTAATTATGACAGTTTACATTAACTTCGGTACTAATTATGACAAGTAACATTTACTTCGATACTAATTATGACAAGTAACTATAACTTCGAAATTAATTATGACAGGTAACTGTAACATCGTTACTAATTAAGACAAATATCTGTAATTTCGGTACAAATTATGGCAGGTAACTGTAACTTCGATAAAAATTATGCCTGGTAACTGTAACTTTGATACTAATTATGACAAGTAACTGTAATTTCGATACAAATAACGGCAGGTAACTGTAACTACGATACTAATTATGACAGGTAACTGTAACTTCGATACTAATTATGACAAGGAACTGTTATTTCGATACAAATTATGGCAGGTAACTGTAACTTCGTGACTAATTATGACAAGTAACTCTAATTTCGGTACAAATTATGGCAGGTAACTGTAACTTCGATACAAATTATGACAAGGAACTGTAATTTCGATACAAATAATGCCAGGTAACAGTAACTTCGATACTAATTATGACAGGTAACTGTAACTTCGCTACTAATTATGACAAGTAACTGTAATTTCGATACAAATTATGGCAGGTTACTGTAACTTCGTTACTAATTATGGCAGGTAACTTTAATTTCGATACAAATTATGGCAGGTAACAGTAACCTCGATACTTATTATGACAGGTAACTGTAACTCCGATACTAATTATGACAAGTAACTCTAACTTCTTTACTAATTATGACAAGTAACTGTAATTTTGATTAAAAAAATTATGGCAGGTAATTGTAACTTCGATACTAATTAGGACAGGTAACAGTAACATCGATACTAATTATGACAGGTAACTGTAACTTCGTTACTAATTATGACAAGTAACTGTCATTTCGATACTAATTTTGGCTGGTAACTGTAACGTCGTTACTAATTATGACAAGTAACTGTAATTTCGATACAAATTATTGCAGGTAACTGTAACTTCGATACTAATGATGACAGAAAACCTTAACTTCGATACTAATTATGGCAGGTAACAGTAACTTCGATACTTATTATGGCAGGTAACTGTAACTTCGATACTAATTATGACAGTTAACTGTAACTTCGTTACTAATTATGACAAGTTACTGTAACTTCGATACTAATTATAACAGGTAACTGTAACTTCGTTACTAATTATGACAAGTAACTGTAATTTCGATACAAATTATGGCACGTAACTGTAATTTCGATACAAAATAGGGCAGGTAACAGTAACTTCGATACTAATCATGACAAGTTACAGTAACTTCGATACTAATTATGACAAGTAACTGTAACTTCGAAATTAATTATGACAGGTAATGGAAACATCGTTACTAATTATGACAAGTAACTGTAATTTCGATACAAATTATGACTGGTAACTGTAACTTCGATACTAATTATGACAGGTAACAGTAACTTCGATACTAATTATGACAAGTTACTGTAACTTCGATACTAATTATGACAGGTAACGGTAACATCGTTACTAATTATGACAAGTAACTGTAATTTCGATACAAATTATGGCTGGTAACTGTAACATCGACACTAATTATGGCAGGTAACAGTATTTTCGATTCTAATTATGACATGTTACTGTAACTTCGATATTAATTTTGACAAGTTACTGTAACTTCGATACTAATTATGACAAGTAACAGTAACTTCGATACTAATTATGACAAGTTACTGTAACTTCGATACTAATTATGACAGGTAACTGTAACTTCGATACTAATTATGACAGGTAACTTTAACTTCGATACTAATTTTGACAAGTTACTGTAACTTCGATACTAATTATGACAGGTAACTGTAACTTCGATACTAATTATGACAGGTAACAGTAACTTCGATACTAATTATGACACGTTACTGTAACTTCGATACTAATTATGACAGGTAACTGTAACTTCGATACTATTTATGACAGGTAACTGTAACTTCGATACTAATTTTGACAAGTTACTGTAACTTCGATACTAATTATGACAAGTTACTGTAACTTCGATACTAATTTTGACAGGTATCAGTAACTTCGATACTAATTTTGACAAGTTACTGTAACTTCGATACTTATTATGACAGGTAACGGTAACATCGTTACTAATTATGACAAGTAACTCTAACTTCATCACAAATTATGACAAGTAACTGTAATTTCGATACAAATTATGGCAGGTAACTGTAACATCGATACTAATTATGACAGGTAACAGTAAATTCGATACTAATTTTGACAAGTAACTGTAATTTCGATACAAATTATGGCTGGTAACTGTAACTTCGTTACTAATTATGACACGTAACTGTAATTTCGATACAAATTATGGCACGTAACTGTAATTTCGATACTAATTATGGCAGGTCACAGTAACATCGATACTATTTATGACAAGTAACTGTAACATCGTTACTAATTATGACAAGTAACTGTAATTTCGATAGAAATTATGGCTGGTAACTGTAACATCGATACTAATTATGACAAGTTACTGTAACTTCAATACTAATTTTGACAAGTTACTGTAACTTCGATACTAATTATGACAAGTAACAGTAACTTCGATACTAATTATGACAGGTAACAGTAACTTCGAAACTAATTATGACAGGTAACTGTAACTTCGATACTAATTATGACAGGTAACTGTAACTTCGATATTAATTTTGACAAGTTACTGTAACTTCGATACTAATTATGACAAGTTACTGTAATTTCGATACTAATTTTGACAAGTAACTGTAACTTCGATACAAATTATGGCAGGTAACTGTAACATCGATACTAATTATGACAGGTATCAGTAACTTCGATGCTAATTATGACAGGTAACAGTAACTTCGATACTTATTAAGACAAGTTACTGTAACTTCGATACTAATTTTGAAAAGTAACTGTAATTTCGATACAAATTATGGCAGGTAACTGTAACATCGATACTAATTATGACAGGTAACTGTAACTTCGATACTAATTATGACAGGTAACAGTAACTTCGATACTAATTATGACAGGTAACTGTAACTTCGATACTAATTATGTCAAGTAACTCTAACTTCATTACAAATTATAACAAGTAACTGTAATTTCCATACAAATGATGGCAGGTAACTGTAACATCGATACTAATTATGACAAGTAACTGTAATTTCGATACAAATTATGGCAGGTAACAGTAACTTCGATTCTAATTATGACAGGTAGCAGTAACTTCGATACTAATTATGACAAGTTACTGTAACTTCGATACTAATTATGACAGGTAACTGTAACATCGTTACTAATTATGACAAGTAACTGTAATTTCGATACAAATTATGGCAGGTAACTGTAACTTCGATACTAATTATGGCAGGTAACTGTAATTTCGATACAAATTATGGCTGGTAACTGTAACATCGATACTAATTATGGCAGGTAACAGTATTTTCGATACTAATTATGACATGTTACTGTAACTTCGATATTAATTTTGACAAGTTACTGTAACTTCGATACTAATTATGACAAGTAACAGTAACTTCGATACTAATTATGACAAGTTACTGTAACTTCGATACTAATTATGACAGGTAACTGTAACTTAGATACTCATTATGACAGGTAACTGTAACTTCGATACTAATTTTGACAAGTTACTGTAACTTCGCTACTAATTATGACAGGTAACTGTAACTTCGATACTAATTATGACAGGTAACAGTAACTTCGATACTAATTATGACACGTTACTGTAACTTCGATACTAATTATGACAGGTAACTGTAACTTCGATACTATTTATGACAGGTAACTGTAACTTCGATACTAATTTTGACAAGTTACTGTAACTTCGATACTAATTATGACAAGTTACTGTAACTTCGATACTAATTTTGACAGGTATCAGTAACTTCGATACTAATTTTGACAAGTTACTGTAAATTCGATACTTATTATGACAGGTAACGGTAACATCGTTACTAATTATGACAAGTAACTCTAACTTCATTACAAATTATGACAAGTAACTGTAATTTCGATACAAATTATGGCAGGTAACTGTAACATCGATACTAATTATGAGAGGTAACAGTAAATTCGATACTAATTTTGACAACTAACTGTAATTTCGATACAAATTATGGCTGGTAACTGTAACTTCGTTACTAATTATGACACGTAACTGTAATTTCGATACAAATTATGGCACGTAACTGTAATTTC
The DNA here is from genome assembly GCA_946902985.2 of Meconema thalassinum. Taxonomy (NCBI): domain Eukaryota; kingdom Metazoa; phylum Arthropoda; class Insecta; order Orthoptera; family Tettigoniidae; genus Meconema; species Meconema thalassinum. Next base: position 1,173,258,933 of record OX336388.2, on the reverse strand, counting down.
GATACTAATTATGGCAGGTAACAGTAACATCGATACTAATTATGACAAGTAACTGTAACATCGTTACTAATTATGACAAGTAACTGTAATTTCGATAGAAATTATGGCTGGTAACTGTAACATCGATACTAATTATGACAAGTTACTGTAACTTCAATACTAATTTTGACAAGTTACTGTAACTTCGATACTAATTATTACAAGTAACAGTAACTTCGATACTAATTATGACAGGTAACAGTAACTTCGAAACTAATTACGACAGGTAACTGTAACTTCGATACTAATTATGACAGGTAACTGTAACTTCGATACTAATTTTGACAAGTTACTGTATTTTCGATACTAAATATGACAAGTTACTGTAACTTCGATACTAATTATGACAGGTAACAGTAACTTCGATACAAATTATGGCAGGTAACTGTAACTTCGATAATAATTATGACAGGTAACTGTAACTTCGATACTAATTTTGACAGGTAACTGTTACTTCGATACTAATTATGACAGGTAACTGTAACTTCGATACTAATTTTGACAAGTTACTGTAACTTCGATACTAATTATGACAAGTTACTGTAACTTCGATACTAATTTTGACAAGTAACTGTAACTTCGATACAAATTATGGCAGGTAACTGTAACATCGATACTAATTATGACAGGTATCAGTAACTTCGATACTAATTATGACAGGTAACAGTAACTTCGATACTTATTAAGACAAGTTACTGTAACTTCGATACTAATTTTGACACGTAACTGTAATTTCGATACAAATTATGGCAGGTAACTGTAACATCGATACTAATTATGACAGGTAACTGTAACTTCGATACTAATTATGACAGGTAACAGTAACTTCGATACTAATTATGACAGGTAACTGTAACTTCGATACTAATTATGTCAAGTAACTCTAACTTCATTACTAATTATATCAAGTAACTGTAATTTCCATACAAATGATGGCAGGTAACTGTAACATCGATACTAATTATGACAAGTAACTGTAATTTCGATACAAATTATGGCAGGTAACAGTAACTTCGATTCGAATTATGACAGGTAACAGTAACTTCGATACTAATTATGACAAGTTACTGTAACTTCGATACTAATTATGACAGGTAACTGTAACATCGTTACTAATTATGACAATTAACTGTAATTTCGATACAAATTATGGCAGGTAACTGTAACTTCGTTACTAATTATGGCAGGTAACTGTAATTTCGATACAAATTATGGCAGCTAACAGTAACTTCGATAATAACTATGACAGGTAACTGTAACTTCGTTACTAATTATGACAAGAAACTGTAATTTCATTACAAATTATGGCAGGTAACTGTAACTTCGATACTAATTATGACAGGTAAAAGTAACTTCGATACTTATTATGACAGAAAACTGTAACTTCGAAACTTATTATGACAGGTAACAGTAACTTCGATACTAATTATGGCAGGTAACTGTAACTTCGATACTAATTATGACAGTTAACTGTAACTTCGTTACTAATTATGACAAGTTACTGTAATTTCGGTACGAATTGTGGCAGGTAACTGTAACTTCGATACTAATTATGAAAGGTAACAGTAACTTAGATACTAATTATGACCTTTAACTGTAACTTCAATACTAATTATGACAGGTAACTGTAACTCCGTTACAAATTATGACATGTTACTGTAATTTCGATACAAATTATTGCAGGTAACTGTAACTTCCATACTATTTATGACAGGTAACAGTTACTTCGATACTAATTATGACAAATAACAGAAACTTCGATACTAATTATGACAAGTAACTGTAACTTCGAAATTAATTATGACAGGTAACTGTAACATCGTTACTAATTATGACAAGTAACTGTAATTTCGATACAAATTATGGCAGGTAACTGTAACTTCGATACTAATTATGACAGGTTACAGCAACCTCGATACTAGTTATGACAAGTAAGTGTAACTTCGATACTAATTATGACGGGTAACTGTAACTTCGATACTAATTATGACTAGTAACTCTAACTTCGTTACTAATTAGGACAAGTAACTGTAAATTTGATAAAAAAATTATGGCAGGTAACTGTAACTTCGATACTAATTATGACAGGTAACAGTAACTTCGATACTAATTATGACAGGTAACTGTAACTTCGTTACTTATTATGACAAGTAACCGTAATTTCGATACAAATAATGGCAGGTAACTGTAACTTCGATACTAATTATGACAGGTAACTGTAACATCGATACTAATTATGACAAGGAACTGTTATTTCGATAAAAATTATGGCAGGTAACTGTAACTTAGTTAATAATTATGAGAAGTAACTGTAATTTCGGTACAAATTATGGCAGGTAACTGTAACTTCGATTCAAATTATGACAAGGAACTGTAAATTCGATACAAATAATGGCAGGTAACTGTAACTTCGATACTAATTATGACAGGTAACAGTAACTTCGATACTAATTATGAGAGGTAACTGTAACTTCGCTACTAATTATGACAAGTAACTGTAATTTCGATAGAAACTATGACAGGTAACTGTAACTTCGACACTAATTTTGACATGTATTTGTAATTTCGGTACAAATTATGACACGTAACTGTAACTTCGATACTAATTATGACAAGGAACTGTTATTTCGATACAAATTATGACAGGTAACTGTAACTTCGTTATTAATTATGACAAGTATCTGTAATTTCTGTACCAATTATGGCAGGTAACTGTAACCTCGATACAAATTATGACAGGTAACTGTAACTTCGTTACTAATTATGACAAGTAACTGTAATTTCGATACAAATAATGGCAGGTAACTGTAACTTCGATACTAATTATGACAGGTAACAGTAACATCGATACTAATTATGACAGGTAACAGTAACTTCGCTACTAATTATGACAAGTAAATGTAATTTCGATACAAACTATGACAGGTAACTGTAACTTCGATACTAATTATGACAAGGAACTGTTATTTCGATACAAATTATGACAGTTAACTGTAACTTCGTTACTAATTATGACAAGTATCTGTAATTTCGGTACCAATTATGGCAGGTAACTGTATCTTCAATACAAATTATGGCAGGTAACTGTAACTTCGATACAAATTACGACAGGTAACAGTAACTTCGCTACTAATTATGACAAGTAATTGTAATTTCGATACATACTATGACAGGTAACTGTAACTTCGTTACTAATTATGACAAGTAACTGTAATTTCGATACAAATTATGGCTGGTAACATTAACTTCGATACTAATTATGACAGGTAACTGTAACTTGGATACTAATTATGACAAGGAACTGTTATTTCGATACAAATTATGACAGGTAACAGTAACTTCGTTACTAATTATGGCAAGTGACTGTAATTCCGATACAAATTATGGCAGGTTACAGTAACTTCGATACTAATTATGACAGGTAACTGTAACTTCTATACTAATTATGACAGGTAACTGTACCTTCGTTACTAATTATGACAAGTAACTGTACTTTCGATACAAATGATGGCAGGTAACTGTAACTTCGATACTAATTATGACAGGTAACAATAACTTCGATACTAATTATGACAGAAAACAGTTACTTCGATACTAATTCTGACAGGTAACAGTATCATCGATACTAATTATGGCAGGTAACTCTAACTTCGATACTAATGATGACAGTTAACTGTAACTTCGTTACTATTTATGAGAATTAACTGTAATTTCGATACAAATTATGGCAGGTAACTGTAACTTCGATACTAATTATGACAGGTAACAGTAACTTCGATACTAATTATAACAAGAAACTTTAACTTCGATACTAATTATGACAGGTAACGGTAACTTCGTTACTAATTATGACAAGTAACTGTAATTTCGATACAAATTATGGCAGGTAACTGTAACTTCGATACTAATTATGACAGGTTACATTAACTTCGATACTAATTATGACAAGTAACAGTTACTTCGATACTAATTATGACAAGTAACTATAACTTCGAAACTAATTATGACAGGTAACTGTAACATCGTTACTAATTATGACAAGTATCTGTAATTTCGGTAGAAATTATGGCGGGTAACTGTAACTTCGATACTAATTATAACAGGTAACAGTAACTTCGATACTAATTATGACAAGTAACTGTAACTTCGATACTAATTATGACAGGTAACTGTAACTTCGATACTAATTATGACAAGTAACTCTAACTTCATTACAAATTATGACAAGTAACTGTAATGTCGATACAAATTATTGCAGGTAACTGAAACATCGTTACTAATTATGGCAGGTAACTGTAATTTCGATACAAATTATGACAGGTAACAGTAAGTTCGATACTAATTATGACAGGTAACTGCAACTTCGACACTAATTATGACAGGTTACTGTAATTTCGTTACTAATTATGACAAGAAACTGTAATTTAGATACTAATTATGGCAGGTAACTGTAATTTCGATACAAATTATGGCAGGTAACTGTAACTTCGATACTAATTTTGACAAGTAACAGTAACTTCGATACTAATTATGACAAGTAACTGTAACTTCGATACTAATTATGACAGGTAACTGCAACTTCGATACTAATTATGACAGGTAACTGTAACTTCGTTACTAATTATTACAAGTAACTGTAACTTCGAAACTAATTATGGCAGGTAACTGTAACTTCGATACAAATTATGACAGGTAACTGTATCATCGATATTAATTATGACAAGTAACTGTAATTTCGATACAGATTATGTCAGGTAACAGTAACTTCGATAGTAATTATTACAAGTAACAGTAACTTCGATACTAATTATGACAGGTAACTGTAACTTTGATACTAATTATGACAGGTAACTGTAACTTCGATACAAATTATGACAGGTATCTGTAACTTCGATATTAATTATGACAAGTAACTGTAATTTCGATACAAATTATGGCAGGTAACTGTAACTTCGATACTAATTATGACAGGTTACATTAACTTCAATACTAATTATGACAAGTAACAGTTACTTCGATACTAATTATGACAAGTAACTATAACTTCAAAACTAATTATGACAGGTAACTGTAACATCGTTACTAATTATGACAAGTATCTGCAATTTCGGTACAAATTATGGCAGGTAACTGTAACTTCGTTACAAATTATGACAGGTAACTGTAACATCGTTACTAATTATGACAAGTTACTGTAATTTCGATACAAATAATGGCAGGTAACTGTAACTACGATACTAATTATGGCAGGTAACTGTAACTTCGATACAAATTATGACAAGGAACTGTTATTTCGATAAAATTATGGCAGGTAACTGTAACTTCGTTACTAATTATGACATGTAACTGTAATTTCGGTACAAATTATGGCAGGTAACTGTAACTTCGATACAAATTATGACAAGGGTCAGTAATTTCGATACAAATAATGGCAGGTAACTGTAACTTCGATACTAATTATGACAGGTAACTGTAACTTCGCTACTAATTATGACAAGTAACTGTAATTTCGATACAAATTATGGCAGGTAACTGTAACTTCGATACTAATTATGACAGGTAACAGTAACTTCGATACTAATTATGACAAGTAACTGTAACTTAGATACTAATTATGACAGGTAACAGTAACTTCGATACTAATTATGACAAGTAACTCTAACTTCATTGCAAATTATGACAAGTATCTGTAATTTCGATACAAATTATGGCAGGTAACTGTAACATCGTTACTAATTATGGCAGGTAACTGTAATTTCGATACAAATTATGGCAGGTAACAGTAACCTCGATACTAATTATGACAGGTAACTGTAACTCCGATACTAATTATGACAAGTAACTCTAACTTCGTTACTAATTATGGCAAGTAACTGTAATTTTGATAAATAAAGTATGGCAGGTAATTGTAACTTCGATACTAATTATGACAGGTAACAGTAACTTCGATACTAATTATGACAAGTTACTGTAACTTCGATACTAATTATGACAGGTAACGGTAACATCGTTACTAATTATCACAAGTAACTGTAACTTCGATACTAATTATGACAGGTAACTGTAACTTCGTTACTAATAATGACAAGTAACTGTAATTTCGATACTTATTATGGTTGGTAACTGTAACGTCGTTACTAATTATGACAAGTGACTGTAATTTCGATACAAATTATGGCAGGTAACTGTAACTTCGATACTAATGATGACAGAAAACCGTAACTTCGATATTAATTATGACAGGTAACAGTAACTTCGATACTAATTATGGCAGGTTACTGTAACTTCGATACTAATTATGACAGTTAACTGTAACTTCGTTACTAATTATGACAAGTAACTGTAATTTCGATACAAATTATGGCAGGTAACAGTAACATCGATACTAATTATGACAGGTAACAGTAACTTTGATACTAATTATGACAAGTTACTGTAACTTCGATACTAATTATGACAGGTAACTGTAACTTCGTTACTAATTATGACAAGTAACTGTAATTTCGATACAAATTATGGCACGTAACTGTAATTTCGATACTAATTATGGCAGGTAACAGTAACTTCGATACTAATTATGACAAGTTACAGTAACTTCGATACTAATTATGACAAGTAACTGTAACTTCGAAACTAATTATGACAGGTAACGGTAACATCGTTACTAATTATGACAAGTTACTGTAATTTCGATACAAATTATGGCTAGTAACTGTAACGTCGATACTAATTATGACAGGTAACAGTAACTTCGATACTAATTATGACAAGTTACTGTAACTTCGATACTAATTATGACAGGTAACGGTAACATCGTTACTAATTATCACAAGTAACTGTAATTTCGATACAAATTATGGCTGGTAACTGTAACATCGATACTAATTATGACAGGTAACAGTAACTTCGATACTAATTATGACAAGTTACTGTAACTTCGATACTAATTTTGACAAGTTACTGTAACTTCGATACTAATTATGACAGTTAAATGTAACTTCGTTAATAATTATGACAAGTAACTGTAATTTCGAGACAAATTATGGCAGGTAACTGTAACTTCGATACTAATTAAGACAGGTAACTGTAACTTCGTTACTAATTATTACGAGTAACTGTAACTTCGAAACTAATTATGGCAGGTAACTGTAACTTCGATACTAATTATGACAAGTAACTGTAATTTCGATACAAATTATGGCAGGTAACTGTAACTTCTTTACTAATTAAGAAAGGTAACTGTAATTTCGGTACAAATTATGGCAGGTAACTGTAACTTCGATACAAATTATGGCAGGTAACTGTAACATCGATACTAATTATGACAGGTATCAGTAACTTCGATACTAATTATGACAGGTAACAGTATCTTCGATACTTATTATGACAAGGTACTGTAACTTCGATACTAATTTTGACAAGTAACTGTAATTTCGATACAAATTATGGCAGGTAACTGCAACATCGATACTAATTATGACAGGTAACTGTAACTTCGATACTAATTATGACAGGTAACAGTTACTACGATACTAATTATGACAGGTAACTGTAACTTCGAAACAAATTATGACAAGTTACTGTAACTTCGATACTAATTTTGACAAGTAACTGTAACTTCGATACTAATTATGACAGGTAACTGTAACTTCGATACTAATTATGAAAAGTAACTCTAACTTCATTGCAAATTATGACAAGTAACTGTAATTTCGATACAAATTATGGCAGGTAACTGTAACTTCGTTACTAATTATGACAAGTAAGTGTAACTTCCATACAAATTATTGCAGGTAACTGTAACTTCGATACTAATTATGACAGGTTACTGTAACTTCGATACTAATTATGACAAGTAACTCTAACTCATTACAAATTATGACTAGTAACTGTCATTTCGATACAAATTATGGCAGGTAACTGTAACTTCGTTACTAATTATGACAAGTAAGTGTAACTTCGATACAAATTATTGCAGGTAACTGTAACTTCGATACTAATTATGACAGGTTACTGTAACTTCGATACTAATTATGACAAGTTACTGTAACTTCGATACTAATTATGACAGGTAACGGTAACATCGTTACTAATTATCACAAGTAACTGTAATTTCGATACAAATTATGGCAGGTAACTGTAACTTCGATACTAATTATGACAGGTAACAGTTACTTCGATACTAATTATGACAAGTTACTGTAACTTCGATACTAATTTTGACAAGTAACTGTAACTTCGATACTAATTATGACAAGTAACTCTAACTCATTACAAATTATGACTAGTAACTGTCATTTCGATACAAATTATGGCAGGTAACTGTAACTTCGTTACTAATTATGACAAGTAAGTGTAACTTCGATACAAATTATTGCAGGTAACTGTAACTTCGATACTAATTATGACAGGTTACAGCAACCTCGATACTAATTATGACAAGTAACTGTAACTTCGAAATTAATTATGACAGGTAACTGTAACATCGTTACTAATTATGACAAGTAACTGTAATTTCGATACAAATTATGGCAGGTAACTGTAACTTCGATACTAATTATGACAGGTAACAGTAACTTCGATACTAATTACGATAGGTAACTGTAACTTCGATACAAATTATGACAGGTAACTGTAACTTCGATATTAATTTAGACAAGTAACTGTAATTTCGATACAAATTATGGCAGGTAACTGTAACGTCGATACTAATTATGACAGGTAACAGTAACTTCGATACTAATTATGACAAGGAACTGTTATTTCGATACAAACTATGGCAGGTAACTGTAACTTCGATACTAATTATGACAGGTTACATTAACTTCGATACTAATTATGACCAGTAACAGTTACTTCGATACTAATTATGACAAGTAACTATAACATCGAAACTTATTATGACAGGTAACTGTAACATCGTTACCAATTATGACAAGTATCTGTAATTTCGGTACAAATTATGGCAAGTAACTGTAACTTCGATACAAATTATGACAGGTAACTGTCACTTCGTAACTTATTATGACAAGTAACTGTAATTTCGATACAAATAATGGCAGGTAACTGTAACTTCGATACTAATTATGACAGGTAACTGTAACTTCGATACTAATTATGACAAGGAACTGTTATTTCGATACAAACTATGACAGGTAAATGTAACTTCGACACTAATTATGACAGGTAACAGTAACTTCGATACTAATTATGACAGGTAACATTAACTTCGCTACTAATTATGACAAGTAACTGTAATTTCGATACAAACTATGACAGGTAACTGTAACTTCGATACTAATTATGACACGTAACTGTAATTTCGATACAAATTATGGCACGTAACTGTAATTTCGATACTAATTATGGCAGGTAACAGTAACATCGATACTAATTATGACAAGTAACTGTAACATCGTTACTAATTATGACAAGTAACTGTAATTTCGATAGAAATTATGGCTGGTAACTGTAACATCGATACTAATTATGACAAGTTACTGTAACTTCAATACTAATTTTGACAAGTTACTGTAACTTCGATACTAATTATTACAAGTAACAGTAACTTCGATACTAATTATGACAGGTAACAGTAACTTCGAAACTAATTACGACAGGTAACTGTAACTTCGATAATAATTATGACAGGTAACTGTAACTTCGATACTAATTTTGACAGGTAACTGTTACTTCGATACTAATTATGACAGGTAACTGTAACTTCGATACTAATTTTGACAAGTTACTGTAACTTCGATACTAATTATGACAAGTTACTGTAACTTCGATACTAATTTTGACAAGTAACTGTAACTTCGATACAAATTATGGCAGGTAACTGTAACATCGATACTAATTATGACAGGTATCAGTAACTTCGATACTAATTATGACAGGTAACAGTAACTTCGATACTTATTAAGACAAGTTACTGTAACTTCGATACTAATTTTGACACGTAACTGTAATTTCGATACAAATTATGGCAGGTAACTGTAACATCGATACTAATTATGACAGGTAACTGTAACTTCGATACTAATTATGACAGGTAACAGTAACTTCGATACTAATTATGACAGGTAACTGTAACTTCGATACTAATTATGTCAAGTAACTCTAACTTCATTACTAATTATATCAAGTAACTGTAATTTCCATACAAATGATGGCAGGTAACTGTAACATCGATACTAATTATGACAAGTAACTGTAATTTCGATACAAATTATGGCAGGTAACAGTAACTTCGATTCGAATTATGACAGGTAACAGTAACTTCGATACTAATTATGACAAGTTACTGTAACTTCGATACTAATTATGACAGGTAACTGTAACATCGTTACTAATTATGACAATTAACTGTAATTTCGATACAAATTATGGCAGGTAACTGTAACTTCGTTACTAATTATGGCAGGTAACTGTAATTTCGATACAAATTATGGCAGCTAACAGTAACTTCGATAATAACTATGACAGGTAACTGTAACTTCGTTACTAATTATGACAAGAAACTGTAATTTCATTACAAATTATGGCAGGTAACTGTAACTTCGATACTAATTATGACAGGTAAAAGTAACTTCGATACTTATTATGACAGAAAACTGTAACTTCGAAACTTATTATGACAGGTAACAGTAACTTCGATACTAATTATGGCAGGTAACTGTAACTTCGATACTAATTATGACAGTTAACTGTAACTTCGTTACTAATTATGACAAGTTACTGTAATTTCGGTACGAATTGTGGCAGGTAACTGTAACTTCGATACTAATTATGAAAGGTAACAGTAACTTAGATACTAATTATGACCTTTAACTGTAACTTCAATACTAATTATGACAGGTAACTGTAACTCCGTTACAAATTATGACATGTTACTGTAATTTCGATACAAATTATTGCAGGTAACTGTAACTTCCATACTATTTATGACAGGTAACAGTTACTTCGATACTAATTATGACAAATAACAGAAACTTCGATACTAATTATGACAAGTAACTGTAACTTCGAAATTAATTATGACAGGTAACTGTAACATCGTTACTAATTATGACAAGTAACTGTAATTTCGATACAAATTATGGCAGGTAACTGTAACTTCGATACTAATTATGACAGGTTACAGCAACCTCGATACTAGTTATGACAAGTAAGTGTAACTTCGATACTAATTATGACGGGTAACTGTAACTTCGATACTAATTATGACTAGTAACTCTAACTTCGTTACTAATTAGGACAAGTAACTGTAAATTTGATAAAAAAATTATGGCAGGTAACTGTAACTTCGATACTAATTATGACAGGTAACAGTAACTTCGATACTAATTATGACAGGTAACTGTAACTTCGTTACTTATTATGACAAGTAACCGTAATTTCGATACAAATAATGGTAGGTAACTGTAACTTCGATACTAATTATAACAGGTAACTGTAACATCGATACTAATTATGACAAGGAACTGTTATTTCGATAAAAATTATGGCAGGTAACTGTAACTTAGTTAATAATTATGAGAAGTAACTGTAATTTCGGTACAAATTATGGCAGGTAACTGTAACTTCGATTCAAATTATGACAAGGAACTGTAAATTCGATACAAATAATGGCAGGTAACTGTAACTTCGATACTAATTATGACAGGTAACAGTAACTTCGATACTAATTATGAGAGGTAACTGTAACTTCGCTACTAATTATGACAAGTAACTGTAATTTCGATAGAAACTATGACAGGTAACTGTAACTTCGACACTAATTTTGACATGTATTTGTAATTTCGGTACAAATTATGACACGTAACTGTAACTTCGATACTAATTATGACAAGGAACTGTTATTTCGATACAAATTATGACAGGTAACTGTAACTTCGTTATTAATTATGACAAGTATCTGTAATTTCTGTACCAATTATGGCAGGTAACTGTAACCTCGATACAAATTATGACAGGTAACTGTAACTTCGTTACTAATTATGACAAGTAACTGTAATTTCGATACAAATAATGGCAGGTAACTGTAACTTCGATACTAATTATGACAGGTAACAGTAACATCGATACTAATTATGACAGGTAACAGTAACTTCGCTACTAATTATGACAAGTAAATGTAATTTCGATACAAACTATGACAGGTAACTGTAACTTCGATACTAATTATGACAAGGAACTGTTATTTCGATACAAATTATGACAGTTAACTGTAACTTCGTTACTAATTATGACAAGTATCTGTAATTTCGGTACCAATTATGGCAGGTAACTGTATCTTCAATACAAATTATGGCAGGTAACTGTAACTTCGATACAAATTACGACAGGTAACAGTAACTTCGCTACTAATTATGACAAGTAATTGTAATTTCGATACATACTATGACAGGTAACTGTAACTTCGTTACTAATTATGACAAGTAACTGTAATTTCGATACAAATTATGGCTGGTAACATTAACTTCGATACTAATTATGACAGGTAACTGTAACTTGGATACTAATTATGACAAGGAACTGTTATTTCGATACAAATTATGACAGGTAACAGTAACTTCGTTACTAATTATGGCAAGTGACTGTAATTCCGATACAAATTATGGCAGGTTACAGTAACTTCGATACTAATTATGACAGGTAACTGTAACTTCTATACTAATTATGACAGGTAACTGTACCTTCGTTACTAATTATGACAAGTAACTGTACTTTCGATACAAATGATGGCAGGTAACTGTAACTTCGATACTAATTATGACAGGTAACAATAACTTCGATACTAATTATGACAGAAAACAGTTACTTCGATACTAATTCTGACAGGTAACAGTATCATCGATACTAATTATGGCAGGTAACTCTAACTTCGATACTAATGATGACAGTTAACTGTAACTTCGTTACTATTTATGAGAATTAACTGTAATTTCGATACAAATTATGGCAGGTAACTGTAACTTCGATACTAATTATGACAGGTAACAGTAACTTCGATACTAATTATAACAAGAAACTTTAACTTCGATACTAATTATGACAGGTAACGGTAACTTCGTTACTAATTATGACAAGTAACTGTAATTTCGATACAAGTTATGGCAGGTAACTGTAACTTCGATACTAATTATGACAGGTTACATTAACTTCGATACTAATTATGACAAGTAACAGTTACTTCGATACTAATTATGACAAGTAACTATAACTTCGAAACTAATTATGACAGGTAACTGTAACATCGTTACTAATTATGACAAGTATCTGTAATTTCGGTAGAAATTATGGCGGGTAACTGTAACTTCGATACTAATTATAACAGGTAACAGTAACTTCGATACTAATTATGACAAGTAACTGTAACTTCGATACTAATTATGAAAGGTAACTGTAACTTCGATACTAATTATGACAAGTAACTCTAACTTCATTACAAATTATGACAAGTAACTGTAATGTCGATACAAATTATTGCAGGTAACTGAAACATCGTTACTAATTATGGCAGGTAACTGTAATTTCGATACAAATTATGACAGGTAACAGTAAGTTCGATACTAATTATGACAGGTAACTGCAACTTCGACACTAATTATGACAGGTTACTGTAATTTCGTTACTAATTATGACAAGAAACTGTAATTTAGATACTAATTATGGCAGGTAACTGTAATTTCGATACAAATTATGGCAGGTAACTGTAACTTCGATACTAATTTTGACAAGTAACAGTAACTTCGATACTAATTATGACAAGTAACTGTAACTTCGATACTAATTATGACAGGTAACTGCAACTTCGATACTAATTATGACAGGTAACTGTAACTTCGTTACTAATTATTACAAGTAACTGTAACTTCGAAACTAATTATGGCAGGTAACTGTAACTTCGATACAAATTATGACAGGTAACTGTATCATCGATATTAATTATGACAAGTAACTGTAATTTCGATACAGATTATGTCAGGTAACAGTAACTTCGATAGTAATTATTACAAGTAACAGTAACTTCGATACTAATTATGACAGGTAACTGTAACTTTGATACTAATTATGACAGGTAACTGTAACTTCGATACAAATTATGACAGGTATCTGTAACTTCGATATTAATTATGACAAGTAACTGTAATTTCGATACAAATTATGGCAGGTAACTGTAACTTCGATACTAATTATGACAGGTTACATTAACTTCAATACTAATTATGACAAGTAACAGTTACTTCGATACTAATTATGACAAGTAACTATAACTTCAAAACTAATTATGACAGGTAACTGTAACATCGTTACTAATTATGACAAGTATCTGCAATTTCGGTACAAATTATGGCAGGTAACTGTAACTTCGTTACAAATTATGACAGGTAACTGTAACATCGTTACTAATTATGACAAGTTACTGTAATTTCGATACAAATAATGGCAGGTAACTGTAACTACGATACTAATTATGGCAGGTAACTGTAACTTCGATACAAATTATGACAAGGAACTGTTATTTCGATAAAATTATGGCAGGTAACTGTAACTTCGTTACTAATTATGACATGTAACTGTAATTTCGGTACAAATTATGGCAGGTAACTGTAACTTCGATACAAATTATGACAAGGGTCAGTAATTTCGATACAAATAATGGCAGGTAACTGTAACTTCGATACTAATTATGACAGGTAACTGTAACTTCGCTACTAATTATGACAAGTAACTGTAATTTCGATACAAATTATGGCAGGTAACTGTAACTTCGATACTAATTATGACAGGTAACAGTAACTTCGATACTAATTATGACAAGTAACTGTAACTTAGATACTAATTATGACAGGTAACAGTAACTTCGATACTAATTATGACAAGTAACTCTAACTTCATTGCAAATTATGACAAGTATCTGTAATTTCGATACAAATTATGGCAGGTAACTGTAACATCGTTACTAATTATGGCAGGTAACTGTAATTTCGATACAAATTATGGCAGGTAACAGTAACCTCGATACTAATTATGACAGGTAACTGTAACTCCGATACTAATTATGACAAGTAACTCTAACTTCGTTACTAATTATGGCAAGTAACTGTAATTTTGATAAATAAAGTATGGCAGGTAATTGTAACTTCGATACTAATTATGACAGGTAACAGTAACTTCGATACTAATTATGACAAGTTCCTGTAACTTCGATACTAATTATGACAGGTAACGGTAACATCGTTACTAATTATCACAAGTAACTGTAACTTCGATACTAATTATGACAGGTAACTGTAACTTCGTTACTAATAATGACAAGTAACTGTAATTTCGATACTTATTATGGTTGGTAACTGTAACGTCGTTACTAATTATGACAAGTGACTGTAATTTCGATACAAATTATGGCAGGTAACTGTAACTTCGATACTAATGATGACAGAAAACCGTAACTTCGATATTAATTATGACAGGTAACAGTAACTTCGATACTAATTATGGCAGGTTACTGTAACTTCGATACTAATTATGACAGTTAACTGTAACTTCGTTACTAATTATGACAAGTAACTGTAATTTCGATACAAATTATGGCAGGTAACAGTAACATCGATACTAATTATGACAGGTAACAGTAACTTTGATACTAATTATGACAAGTTACTGTAACTTCGATACTAATTATGACAGGTAACTGTAACTTCGTTACTAATTATGACAAGTAACTGTAATTTCGATACAAATTATGGCACGTAACTGTAATTTCGATACTAATTATGGCAGGTAACAGTAACTTCGATACTAATTATGACAAGTTACAGTAACTTCGATACTAATTATGACAAGTAACTGTAACTTCGAAACTAATTATGACAGGTAACGGTAACATCGTTACTAATTATGACAAGTTACTGTAATTTCGATACAAATTATGGCTAGTAACTGTAACGTCGATACTAATTATGACAGGTAACAGTAACTTCGATACTAATTATGACAAGTTACTGTAACTTCGATACTAATTATGACAGGTAACGGTAACATCGTTACTAATTATCACAAGTAACTGTAATTTCGATACAAATTATGGCTGGTAACTGTAACATCGATACTAATTATGACAGGTAACAGTAACTTCGATACTAATTATGACAAGTTACTGTAACTTCGATACTAATTTTGACAAGTTACTGTAACTTCGATACTAATTATGACAGTTAAATGTAACTTCGTTAATAATTATGACAAGTAACTGTAATTTCGAGACAAATTATGGCAGGTAACTGTAACTTCGATACTAATTAAGACAGGTAACTGTAACTTCGTTACTAATTATTACGAGTAACTGTAACTTCGAAACTAATTATGGCAGGTAACTGTAACTTCGATACTAATTATGACAAGTAACTGTAATTTCGATACAAATTATGGCAGGTAACTGTAACTTCTTTACTAATTAAGAAAGGTAACTGTAATTTCGGTACAAATTATGGCAGGTAACTGTAACTTCGATACAAATTATGGCAGGTAACTGTAACATCGATACTAATTATGACAGGTATCAGTAACTTCGATACTAATTATGACAGGTAACAGTATCTTCGATACTTATTATGACAAGGTACTGTAACTTCGATACTAATTTTGACAAGTAACTGTAATTTCGATACAAATTATGGCAGGTAACTGCAACATCGATACTAATTATGACAGGTAACTGTAACTTCGATACTAATTATGACAGGTAACAGTAACTTCGATACTAATTATGACAGGTAACTGTATCTTCGATACTAATTATGACAAGTAACTCTAACTTCATTATAAATTATGACAAGTAACTGTAATTTCCATACAAATTATGGCAGGTAACTGTAACATCGATACTAATTATGACAGGTAACAGTAACTTCGATACTTATGATGACAAGTTACTGTAACTTCGATACTATCTTTGACAAGTAACTGTTACTACGATACTAATTATGACAGGTAACTGTAACTTCGAAACAAATTATGACAAGTTACTGTAACTTCGATACTAATTTTGACAAGTAACTGTAACTTCGATACTAATTATGACAGGTAACTGTAACTTCGATACTAATTATGAAAAGTAACTCTAACTTCATTACAAATTATGACAAGTAACTGTAATTTCGATACAAATTATGGCAGGTAACTGTAACTTCGTTCCTAATTATGACAAGTAAGTGTAACTTCGATACAAATTATTGCAGGTAACTGTAACTTCGATACTAATTATGACAGGTTACTGTAACTTCGATACTAATTATGACAAGTAACTCTAACTCATTACAAATTATGACTAGTAACTGTCATTTCGATACAAATTATGGCAGGTAACTGTAACTTCGTTACTAATTATGACAAGTAAGTGTAACTTCGATACAAATTATTGCAGGTAACTGTAACTTCGATACTAATTATGACAGGTTACTGTAACTTCGATACTAATTATGACAAGTTACTGTAACTTCGATACTAATTATGACAGGTAACGGTAACATCGTTACTAATTATCACAAGTAACTGTAATTTCGATACAAATTATGGCAGGTAACTGTAACTTCGATACTAATTATGACAGGTAACAGTTACTTCGATACTAATTATGACAAGTTACTGTAACTTCGATACTAATTTTGACAAGTAACTGTAACTTCGATACTAATTATGACAAGTAACTCTAACTCATTACCAATTATGACTAGTAACTGTCATTTCGATACAAATTATGGCAGGTAACTGTAACTTCGTTACTAATTATGACAAGTAAGTGTAACTTCGATACAAATTATTGCAGGTAACTGTAACTTCGATACTAATTATGACAGGTTACAGCAACCTCGATACTAATTATGACAAGTAACTGTAACTTCGAAATTAATTATGACAGGTAACTGTAACATCGTTACTAATTATGACAAGTAACTGTAATTTCGATACAAATTATGGCAGGTAACTGTAACTTCGATACAAATTGTGACAGGTTACAGCAACCTCGATACTAATTATGACAAGTAAGTGTAACTTCGATACTATTTATGACGGGTAACTGTTACTTCGACACTAATTATGACTAGTAACTCTAACTTCGTTACTAATTAGGACAAGTAACTGTAATTTTGATAAAAAATTATGGCAGGTAACTGTAACTTCGATACTAATTATGACAGGTAAGAGTAACTTCGATACTAATTATGACAGGTAACAGTAACTTCGTTACTAATTATGACAAGTAACTGTAATTTCGATACAGATTATGTCAGGTAACAGTAACTTCTATACTAATTATGATAGGTAACTGTATCTTCGATACTTATTATAACAGGTAACTGTAACTTCGATACTAATTATGACAGGTAACTGTAACTTCGATACAAATTATGACAGGTAACTGTAAATTCGATATTAATTATGACAAGTAACTGTAATTTCGATACAAATTATGGCAGGTAACTGTAACTTCGATACTAATTATGACAGGTAACAGTAACTTCGATACTAATTACGATAGGTAACTGTAACTTCGATACAAATTATGACAGGTAACTGTAACTTCGATATTAATTTAGACAAGTAACTGTAATTTCGATACAAATTATGGCAGGTAACTGTAACGTCGATACTAATTATGACAGGTAACAGTAACTTCGATACTAATTATGACAAGGAACTGTTATTTCGATACAAACTATGGCAGGTAACTGTAACTTCGATACTAATTATGACAGGTTACATTAACTTCGATACTAATTATGACCAGTAACAGTTACTTCGATACTAATTATGACAAGTAACTATAACATCGAAACTTATTATGACAGGTAACTGTAACATCGTTACCAATTATGACAAGTATCTGTAATTTCGGTACAAATTATGGCAAGTAACTGTAACTTCGATACAAATTATGACAGGTAACTGTCACTTCGTAACTTATTATGACAAGTAACTGTAATTTCGATACAAATAATGGCAGGTAACTGTAACTTCGATACTAATTATGACAGGTAACTGTAACTTCGATACTAATTATGACAAGGAACTGTTATTTCGATACAAACTATGACAGGTAAATGTAACTTCGACACTAATTATGACAGGTAACAGTAACTTCGATACTAATTATGACAGGTAACATTAACTTCGCTACTAATTATGACAAGTAACTGTAATTTCGATACAAACTATGACAGGTAACTGTAACTTCGATACTAATTATGACAAGGAACTGTTATTTCGATACAAATTATGACGGGTAACTGAAACTTCGTTATTAATTATGACAAGTATCTGTAATTTCGGTACAAATTATGGCAGGTAACTGTAACGTCGATACAAATTATGACAGGTA
Source organism: Meconema thalassinum (assembly GCA_946902985.2). Classification (NCBI taxonomy): domain Eukaryota; kingdom Metazoa; phylum Arthropoda; class Insecta; order Orthoptera; family Tettigoniidae; genus Meconema; species Meconema thalassinum. The sequence continues at coordinate 1,173,239,504 of OX336388.2, read as the reverse complement.
ACTGTAACTTCGTTACCAATTATGACAAGTAACTGTAATTTCGATACAAATAATGGCAGGTAACTGTAACTTCGATACTAATTATGACAGGTAACAGTAACTTCGATACTAATTATGACAGGTAACAGTAACTTCGCTACTAATTATGACAAGTAACTGTAATTTCGATACAAACTATGACAGGTAACTGTAACTTCGATACTAATTATGACAAGGAACTGTTATTTCGATACAAGTTATGACAGGTAACTGTAACTTCGTTACTAATTATGACAAGTATCTGTAATTTCGGTACCAATTATGGCAGGTAACTGTATCTTCGATACAAACTATGGCAGGTAACTGTAACTTCGATAAAAATTACGACAGGTAACAGTAACTTCGCTACTAATTATGACAAGTAACTGTAATTACGATACAATCTATGACAGGTAACTGTAACTTCGATACTAATTATGACAAGGAACTGTTATTTCGATACTAATTATGACAGGTAACTGTAACTTCGATACTAATTATGAGAAGGAACTGTTATTTCGATACAAATTATGACAGGTAACAGTAACTTCGTTACTAATTATGGCAAGTGACTGTAATTTCGATACAAATTATGGCAGGTTACAGTAACTTCGATACTAATTATGACAGGTAACTGTAACTTCTATACTAATTATGACAGGTAACTGTACCTTCGTTACTAATTATGACAAGTAACTGTACTTTCGATACAAATGATGGCAGGTAACTGTAACTTCGATACTAATTATGACAGGTAACAATAACTTCGATACTAATTATGACAGAAAACAGTAATTTCGATACTAAATATGACAGGTAACAGTATCTTCGATATTAATTATGGCAGGTCACTGTAACTTCGATACAAATTATGACAGTTAACTGTAACTTCGTTACTAATTATGACAATTAACTGTAATTTCGATACAAATTATGGCAGGTAACTATAACTTCGATACTAATTATGACAGTTAACAGTAACTTCGATACTAATTATAACATGAAACTGTAACTTCGATACTAATTATGACAGGTAACGGTAAATTCGTAACTAATTATGACAAGTAACTGTAATTTCGATACAAATTATGGCAGGTAACTGTTACTTCGACACTAATTATGACAGGTTACATTAACTTCGATACTAATTATGACAAGTAACAGTTACTTCGATACTAATTATGACAAGTAACTATAACTTCGAAACTAATTATGACAGGTAACTGTAACATCGTTACTAATTATGACAAGTATCTGTAATTTCGGTACAAATTATGGCAGGTAACTGTAACTTCGATACTAATTATGACAGGTAACAGTAACTTCGATACTAATTATGACAAGTAACTGTAACTTCGACACTTATTATGACAGGTAACTGTAACTTCGATACTAATTATGACTAGTAACTCTAACTTCATTACAAATTATGACAAGTAACTGTAACTTCGACACTTATTATGACAGGTAACTGTAACTTCGATAGTAATTATGACAAGTAACTCTAACTTCATTACAAATTATGACAAGTAACTGTAATTTCGATACAAATTATTGCAGGTAACTGAAACATCGTTACTAATTATGGCAGGTAACTGTAATTTCGATACACATTATGACAGGTAACAGTAACTTCGATACTAATTATGACAGGTAACTGTACCTTCGATATTAATTATGACAAGTAACTGTAATTTCGATACTAATTATGACAGGTTACATTAACTACGATACTAATTATGACCAGTAACAGTTACTTAGATACTAATTATGACAAGTAACTATAACATCGAAACTAATTATGACAGGTAACTGTAACATCGTTACCAATTATGACAAGTATCTGTAATTTCGGTACAAATTATGGCTGGTAACTGTAACTTCGATACAAATTATGACAGGTAACTGTAACTTCGTAACTTATTGTGACAAGTAACTGTAATTTCGATACAAATAATGGCAGGTAACTGTAACTTCGATACTAATTATGACAGGTAACAGTAACTTCGATACTAATTATGACAAGGAACTGTTATTTCGATAAAAATTATGGCAGGCAACTGTTACTTCGTTACTAATTATGACAAGGAACTGTAACTTCGATACTAATTATGACAGGTAACTGTAACTTCGATACTAATTATGACAAGGAACTGTTATTTCGATACAAACTATGACAGGTAAATGTAACTTCGACACTAATTATGACAGGTAACAGTAACTTCGATACTAATTATGACAGGTAACAGTAACTTCGCTACTAATTATGACAAGTAACTGTAATTTCGATACAAACTATGACAGGTAACTGTAACTTCGATACTAATTATGACAAGGAACTGTTATTTCGATACAAATTATGACAGGTAACTGTAACTTCGTTACTAATTATGACAAGTATCTGTAATTTCGGTACAAATTATGACAGGTAACTGTAACTTCGATACTAATTATGACAAGGAACTGTTATTTCGATACAAATTATGACGGGTAACTGAAACTTCTTTATTAATTATGACAAGTATCTGTAATTTCGGTACAAATTATGGCAGGTAACTGTAAATTCGATACAAATTATGACAGGTAACTGTAACTTCGTTACTAATTATGACAAGTAACTGTAATTTCGATACAAATAATGGCAGGTAACTGTAACTTCGATACTAATTATGACAGGTAACAGTAACTTCGATACTAATTATGACAGGTAACAGTAACTTCGCTACTAATTATGACAAGTAACTGTAATTTCGATACAAACTATGACAGGTAACTGTAACTTCGATACTAATTATGACAAGGAACTGTTATTTCGATACAAGTTATGACAGGTAACTGTAACTTCGTTACTAATTATGACAAGTATCTGTAATTTCGGTACCAATTATGGCAGGTAACTGTATCTTCGATACAAACTATGGCAGGTAACTGTAACTTCGATAAAAATTACGACAGGTAACAGTAACTTCGCTACTAATTATGACAAGTAACTGTAATTACGATACAATCTATGACAGGTAACTGTAACTTCGATACTAATTATGACAAGGAACTGTTATTTCGATACTAATTATGACAGGTAACTGTAACTTCGATACTAATTATGAGAAGGAACTGTTATTTCGATACAAATTATGACAGGTAACAGTAACTTCGTTACTAATTATGGCAAGTGACTGTAATTTCGATACAAATTATGGCAGGTTACAGTAACTTCGATACTAATTATGACAGGTAACTGTAACTTCTATACTAATTATGACAGGTAACTGTACCTTCGTTACTAATTATGACAAGTAACTGTACTTTCGATACAAATGATGGCAGGTAACTGTAACTTCGATACTAATTATGACAGGTAACAATAACTTCGATACTAATTATGACAGAAAACAGTAATTTCGATACTAAATATGACAGGTAACAGTATCTTCGATATTAATTATGGCAGGTCACTGTAACTTCGATACAAATTATGACAGTTAACTGTAACTTCGTTACTAATTATGACAATTAACTGTAATTTCGATACAAATTATGGCAGGTAACTATAACTTCGATACTAATTATGACAGTTAACAGTAACTTCGATACTAATTATAACATGAAACTGTAACTTCGATACTAATTATGACAGGTAACGGTAAATTCGTAACTAATTATGACAAGTAACTGTAATTTCGATACAAATTATGGCAGGTAACTGTTACTTCGACACTAATTATGACAGGTTACATTAACTTCGATACTAATTATGACAAGTAACAGTTACTTCGATACTAATTATGACAAGTAACTATAACTTCGAAACTAATTATGACAGGTAACTGTAACATCGTTACTAATTATGACAAGTATCTGTAATTTCGGTACAAATTATGGCAGGTAACTGTAACTTCGATACTAATTATGACAGGTAACAGTAACTTCGATACTAATTATGACAAGTAACTGTAACTTCGACACTTATTATGACAGGTAACTGTAACTTCGATACTAATTATGACTAGTAACTCTAACTTCATTACAAATTATGACAAGTAACTGTAACTTCGACACTTATTATGACAGGTAACTGTAACTTCGATAGTAATTATGACAAGTAACTCTAACTTCATTACAAATTATGACAAGTAACTGTAATTTCGATACAAATTATTGCAGGTAACTGAAACATCGTTACTAATTATGGCAGGTAACTGTAATTTCGATACACATTATGACAGGTAACAGTAACTTCGATACTAATTATGACAGGTAACTGTACCTTCGATATTAATTATGACAAGTAACTGTAATTTCGATACTAATTATGACAGGTTACATTAACTACGATACTAATTATGACCAGTAACAGTTACTTAGATACTAATTATGACAAGTAACTATAACATCGAAACTAATTATGACAGGTAACTGTAACATCGTTACCAATTATGACAAGTATCTGTAATTTCGGTACAAATTATGGCTGGTAACTGTAACTTCGATACAAATTATGACAGGTAACTGTAACTTCGTAACTTATTGTGACAAGTAACTGTAATTTCGATACAAATAATGGCAGGTAACTGTAACTTCGATACTAATTATGACAGGTAACAGTAACTTCGATACTAATTATGACAAGGAACTGTTATTTCGATAAAAATTATGGCAGGCAACTGTTACTTCGTTACTAATTATGACAAGGAACTGTAACTTCGATACTAATTATGACAGGTAACTGTAACTTCGATACTAATTATGACAAGGAACTGTTATTTCGATACAAACTATGACAGGTAAATGTAACTTCGACACTAATTATGACAGGTAACAGTAACTTCGATACTAATTATGACAGGTAACAGTAACTTCGCTACTAATTATGACAAGTAACTGTAATTTCGATACAAACTATGACAGGTAACTGTAACTTCGATACTAATTATGACAAGGAACTGTTATTTCGATACAAATTATGACAGGTAACTGTAACTTCGTTACTAATTATGACAAGTATCTGTAATTTCGGTACAAATTATGACAGGTAACTGTAACTTCGATACTAATTATGACAAGGAACTGTTATTTCGATACAAATTATGACGGGTAACTGAAACTTCTTTATTAATTATGACAAGTATCTGTAATTTCGGTACAAATTATGGCAGGTAACTGTAAATTCGATACAAATTATGACAGGTAACTGTAACTTCGTTACTAATTATGACAAGTAACTGTAATTTCGATACAAATAATGGCAGGTAACTGTAACTTCGATACTAATTATGACAGGTAACAGTAACTTCGATACTAATTATGACAGGTAACAGTAACTTCGCTACTAATTATGACAAGTAACTGTAATTTCGATACAAACTATGACAGGTAACTGTAACTTCGATACTAATTATGACAAGGAACTGTTATTTCGATACAAGTTATGACAGGTAACTGTAACTTCGTTACTAATTATGACAAGTATCTGTAATTTCGGTACCAATTATGGCAGGTAACTGTATCTTCGATACAAACTATGGCAGGTAACTGTAACTTCGATAAAAATTACGACAGGTAACAGTAACTTCGCTACTAATTATGACAAGTAACTGTAATTACGATACAATCTATGACAGGTAACTGTAACTTCGATACTAATTATGACAAGGAACTGTTATTTCGATACTAATTATGACAGGTAACTGTAACTTCGATACTAATTATGAGAAGGAACTGTTATTTCGATACAAATTATGACAGGTAACAGTAACTTCGTTACTAATTATGGCAAGTGACTGTAATTTCGATACAAATTATGGCAGGTTACAGTAACTTCTATACTAATTATGACAGGTAACTGTACCTTCGTTACTAATTATGACAAGTAACTGTACTTTCGATACAAATGATGGCAGGTAACTGTAACTTCGATACTAATTATGACAGGTAACAATAACTTCGATACTAATTATGACAGAAAACAGTAATTTCGATACTAATTATGACAGGTAACAGTATCTTCGATATTAATTATGGCAGGTAACTGTAACTTCGATACAAATTATGACAGTTAACTGTAACTTCGTTACTAATTATGACAATTAACTGTAATTTCGATACAAATTATGGCAGGTAACTATAACTTCGATACTAATTATGACAGGTAACAGTAACTTCGATACTAATTATAACATGAAACTGTAACTTCGATACTAATTATGACAGGTAACGGTAAATTCGTAACTAATTATGACAAGTAACTGTAATTTCGATACAAATTATGGCAGGTAACTGTTACTTCGACACTAATTATGACAGGTTACATTAACTTCGATACTAATTATGACAAGTAACAGTTACTTCGATACTAATTATGACAAGTAACTATAACTTCGAAACTAATTATGACAGGTAACTGTAACATCGTTACTAATTATGACAAGTATCTGTAATTTCGGTACAAATTATGGCAGGTAACTGTAACTTCGATACTAATTATGACAGGTAACAGTAACTTCGATACTAATTATGACAAGTAACTGTAACTTCGACACTTATTATGACAGGTAACTGTAACTTCGATACTAATTATGACAAGTAACTCTAACTTCATTACAAATTATGACAAGTAACTGTAACTTCGACACTTATTATGACAGGTAACTGTAACTTCGATAGTAATTATGACAAGTAACTCTAACTTCATTACAAATTATGACAAGTAACTGTAATTTCGATACAAATTATTGCAGGTAACTGAAACATCGTTACTAATTATGGCAGGTAACTGTAATTTCGATACACATTATGACAGGTAACAGTAACTTCGATACTAATTATGACAGGTAACTGTACCTTCGATATTAATTATGACAAGTAACTGTAATTTCGATACTAATTATGACAGGTTACATTAACTTCGATACTAATTATGACCAGTAACAGTTACTTCGATACTAATTATGACAAGTAACTATAACATCGAAACTAATTATGACAGGTAACTGTAACATCGTTACCAATTATGACAAGTATCTGTAATTTCGGTACAAATTATGGCTGGTAACTGTAACTTCGATACAAATTATGACAGGTAACTGTAACTTCGTAACTTATTGTGACAAGTAACTGTAATTTCGATACAAATAATGGCAGGTAACTGTAACTTCGATACTAATTATGACAGGTAACAGTAACTTCGATACTAATTATGACAAGGAACTGTTATTTCGATAAAAATTATGGCAGGCAACTGTTACTTCGTTACTAATTATGACAAGGAACTGTAATTTCGGTACAAATTATGGCAGGTAACTGTAACTTCGATACTAATTATGACAGTTAACAGTAACTTCGATACTAATTATGACAGGTAACTGTAACTTCGCTACTAATTATGACAAGTAACTGTAATTTCGATACAAACTATGACAGGTAACTGTAACTTCGACACTAATTATGACATGTATCTGTAATTTCGGTACAAATTATGACAGGTAACTGTAACTTCGATACTAATTATGACAAGGAACTGTTATTTCGATACAAATTATGACAGGTAACTGTAACTTCGTTATTAATTATGACAAGTATCTGTAATTTCGGTACAAATTATGGCAGGTAACTGTAGCTTCGATACAAATTATGACAGGTAACTGTAACTTCGTTACTAATTATGACAAGTAACTGCAATTTCGATACAAATAATGGCAGGTAACTGTAACTTCGATACTAATTATGACAGGTAACAGTAACTTCGATACTAATTATGACAGGTAACAGTAACTTCGATACTAATTATGACAGGTAACTGTAACTTCGATACAAATTATGACAGGTAACTGTAAATTCGATATTAATTATGACAAGTAACTGTAATTTCGATACAAATTATGGCAGGTAACTGTAACTTCGATACTAATTATGACAGATAACAGTAACTTCGATACTAATTATGATAGGTAACTGTAACTTCGATACAAATTATGACAGGTAACTGTAACTTCGATATTAATTTAGACAAGTAACTGTAATTTCGATACAAATTATGGCAGGTAACTGTAACTTCGATACTAATTATGACAGGTAACAGTAACTTCGATACTAATTATGACAAGGAACTGTTATTTCGATACAAACTATGGCAGGTAACTGTAACTTCGATACTAATTATGACAGGTTACATTAACTTCGATACTAATTATGACCAGTAACAGTTACTTCGATACTAATTATGACAAGTAACTATAACATCGAAACTTATTATGACAGGTAACTGTAACATCGTTACCAATTATGACAAGTATCTGTAATTTCGGTACAAATTATGGCAGGTAACTGTAACTTCGATACAAATTATGACAGGTAACTGTCACTTCGTAACTTATTATGACAAGTAACTGTAATTTCGATACAAATAATGGCAGGTAACTGTAACTTCGATACTAATTATGACAGGTAACTGTAACTTCGATACTAATTATGACAAGGAACTGTTATTTCGATACAAACTATGACAGGTAAATGTAACTTCGACACTAATTATGACAGGTAACAGTAACTTCGATACTAATTATGACAGGTAACAGTAACTTCGCTACTAATTATGACAAGTAACTGTAATTTCGATACAAACAATGACAGGTAACTGTAACTTCGTTACTAATTATGACAAGTATCTGTAATTTCGGTACAAATTATGACAGGTAACTGTAACTTCGATACTAATTATGACAAGGAACTGTTATTTCGATACAAATTATGACGGGTAACTGAAACTTCGTTATTAATTATGACAAGTATCTGTAATTTCGGTACAAATTATGGCAGGTAACTGTAACGTCGATACAAATTATGACAGGTAACTGTAACTTCGTTACTAATTATGACAAGTAACTGTAATTTCGATACAAATAATGGCAGGTAACTGTAACTTCGATACTAATTATGACAGGTAACAGTAACTGCGATACTAATTATGACAGGTAACAGTAACTTCGCTACTAATTATGACAAGTAACTGTAATTTCGATACAAACTATGACAGGTAACTGTAACTTCGATACTAATTATGACAAGGAACTGTTATTTCGATACAAGTTATGACAGGTAACTGTAACTTCGTTACTAATTATGACAAGTATCTGTAATTTCGGTACCAATTATGGCAGGTAACTGTATCTTCGATACAAACTATGGCAGGTAACTGTAACTTCGATAAAAATTACGACAGGTAACAGTAACTTCGCTACTAATTATGACAAGTAACTGTAATTACGATACAATCTATGACAGGTAACTGTAACTTCGATACTAATTATGACAAGGAACTGTTATTTCGATACTAATTATGACAGGTAATTGTAACTTCGATACTAATTATGAGAAGGAACTGTTATTTCGATACAAATTATGACAGGTAACAGTAACTTCGTTACTAATTATGGCAAGTGACTGTAATTTCGATACAAATTATGGCAGGTTACAGTAACTTCGATACTAATTATGACAGGTAACTGTAACTTCTATACTAATTATGACAGGTAACTGTACCTTCGTTACTAATTATGACAAGTAACTGTACTTTCGATACAAATGATGGCAGGTAACTGTAACTTCGATACTAATTATGACAGGTAACAATAACTTCGATACTAATAATGACAGAAAACAGTAATTTCGATACTAATTATGACAGGTAACAGTATCTTCGATATTAATTATGGCAGGTAACTGTAACTTCGATACAAATTATGACAGTTAACTGTAACTTCGTTACTAATTATGACAATTAACTGTAATTTCGATACAAATTATGGCAGGTAACTATAACTTCGATACTAATTATGACAGGTAACAGTAACTTCGATACTAATTATAACATGAAACTGTAACTTCGATACTAATTATGACAGGTAACGGTAAATTCGTAACTAATTATGACAAGTAACTGTAATTTCGATACAAATTATGGCAGGTAACTGTTACTTCGACACTAATTATGACAGGTTACATTAACTTCGATACTAATTATGACAAGTAACAGTTACTTCGATACTAATTATGACAAGTAACTATAACTTCGAAACTAATTATGACAGGTAACTGTAACATCGTTACTAATTATGACAAGTATCTGTAATTTCGGTACAAATTATGGCAGGTAACTGTAACTTCGATACTAATTATGACAGGTAACAGTAACTTCGATACTAATTATGACAAGTAACTGTAACTTCGACACTTATTATGACAGGTAACTGTAACTTCGATACTAATTATGACAAGTAACTCTAACTTCATTACAAATTATGACAAGTAACTGTAACTTCGACACTTATTATGACAGGTAACTGTAACTTCGATAGTAATTATGACAAGTAACTCTAACTTCATTACAAATTATGACAAGTAACTGTAATTTCGATACAAATTATTGCAGGTAACTGAAACATCGTTACTAATTATGGCAGGTAACTGTAATTTCGATACACATTATGACAGGTAACAGTAACTTCGATACTAATTATGACAGGTAACTGTACCTTCGATATTAATTATGACAAGTAACTGTAATTTCGATACTAATTATGACAGGTTACATTAACTTCGATAATAATTATGACCAGTAACAGTTACTTCGATACTAATTATGACAAGTAACTATAACATCGAAACTAATTATGACAGGTAACTGTAACATCGTTACCAATTATGACAAGTATCTGTAATTTCGGTACAAATTATGGCTGGTAACTGTAACTTCGATACAAATTATGACAGGTAACTGTAACTTCGTAACTTATTGTGACAAGTAACTGTAATTTCGATACAAATAATGGCAGGTAACTGTAACTTCGATACTAATTATGACAGGTAACAGTAACTTCGATACTAATTATGACAAGGAACTGTTATTTCGATAAAAATTATGGCAGGCAACTGTTACTTCGTTACTAATTATGACAAGGAACTGTAATTTCGGTACAAATTATGGCAGGTAACTGTAACTTCGATACTAATTATGACAGTTAACAGTAACTTCGATACTAATTATGACAGGTAACTGTAACTTCGCTACTAATTATGACAAGTAACTGTAATTTCGATACAAACTATGACAGGTAACTGTAACTTCGACACTAATTATGACATGTATCTGTAATTTCGGTACAAATTATGACAGGTAACTGTAACTTCGATACTAATTATGACAAGGAACTGTTATTTCGATACAAATTATGACAGGTAACTGTAACTTCGTTATTAATTATGACAAGTATCTGTAATTTCGGTACAAATTATGGCAGGTAACTGTAGCTTCGATACAAATTATGACAGGTAACTGTAACTTCGTTACTAATTATGACAAGTAACTGCAATTTCGATACAAATAATGGCAGGTAACTGTAACTTCGATACTAATTATGACAGGTAACAGTAACTTCGATACTAATTATGACAGGTAACAGTAACTTCGATACTAATTATGACAGGTAACTGTAACTTCGATACAAATTATGACAGGTAACTGTAAATTCGATATTAATTATGACAAGTAACTGTAATTTCGATACAAATTATGGCAGGTAACTGTAACTTCGATACTAATTATGACAGGTAACAGTAACTTCGATACTAATTATGATAGGTAACTGTAACTTCGATACAAATTATGACAGGTAACTGTAACTTCGATATTAATTTAGACAAGTAACTGTAATTTCGATACAAATTATGGCAGGTAACTGTAACTTCGATACTAATTATGACAGGTAACAGTAACTTCGATACTAATTATGACAAGGAACTGTTATTTCGATACAAACTATGGCAGGTAACTGTAACTTCGATACTAATTATGACAGGTTACATTAACTTCGATACTAATTATGACCAGTAACAGTTACTTCGATACTAATTATGACAAGTAACTATAACATCGAAACTTATTATGACAGGTAACTGTAACATCGTTACCAATTATGACAAGTATCTGTAATTTCGGTACAAATTATGGCAGGTAACTGTAACTTCGATACAAATTATGACAGGTAACTGTCACTTCGTAACTTATTATGACAAGTAACTGTAATTTCTATACAAATAATGGCAGGTAACTGTAACTTCGATACTAATTATGACAGGTAACTGTAACTTCGATACTAATTATGACAAGGAACTGTTATTTCGATACAAACTATGACAGGTAAATGTAACTTCGACACTAATTATGACAGGTAACAGTAACTTCGATACTAATTATGACAGGTAACAGTAACTTCGCTACTAATTATGACAAGTAACTGTAATTTCGATACAAACAATGACAGGTAACTGTAACTTCGATACTAATTATGACAAGGAACTGTTATTTCGATACAAATTATGACAGGTAACTGTAACTTCGTTACTAATTATGACAAGTATCTGTAATTTCGGTACAAATTATGACAGGTAACTGTAACTTCGATACTAATTATGACAGGTAACTGTAACTTCGTTACTAATTATGACAAGTAACTGTAATTTCGATACAAATAATGGCAGGTAACTGTAACGTCGATACAAATTATGACAGGTAACTGTAACTTCGTTACTAATTATGACAAGTAACTGTAATTTCGATACAAATAATGGCAGGTAACTGTAACTTCGATACTAATTATGACAGGTAACAGTAACTTCGATACTAATTATGACAGGTAACAGTAACTTCGCTACTAATTATGACAAGTAACTGTAATTTCGATACAAACTATGACAGGTAACTGTAACTTCGATACTAATTATGACAAGGAACTGTTATTTCGATACAAGTTATGACAGGTAACTGTAACTTCGTTACTAATTATGACAAGTATCTGTAATTTCGGTACCAATTATGGCGGGTAACTGTATCTTCGATACAAACTATGGCAGGTAACTGTAACTTCGATAAAAATTACGACAGGTAACAGTAACTTCGCTACTAATTATGACAAGTAACTGTAATTACGATACAATCTATGACAGGTAACTGTAACTTCGATACTAATTATGACAAGGAACTGTTATTTCGATACTAATTATGACAGGTAACTGTAACTTCGATACTAATTATGAGAAGGAACTGTTATTTCGATACAAATTATGACAGGTAACAGTAACTTCGTTACTAATTATGGCAAGTGACTGTAATTTCGATACAAATTATGGCAGGTTACAGTAACTTCGATACTAATTATGACAGGTAACTGTAACTTCTATACTAATTATGACAGGTAACTGTACCTTCGTTACTAATTATGACAAGTAACTGTACTTTCGATACAAATGATGGCAGGTAACTGTAACATCGATACTAATTATGACAGGTAACAATAACTTCGATACTAATTATGACAGAAAACAGTAATTTCGATACTAATTATGACAGGTAACAGTATCTTCGATATTAATTATGGCAGGTAACTGTAACTTCGATACAAATTATGACAGTTAACTGTAACTTCGTTACTAATTATGACAATTAACTGTAATTTCGATACAAATTATGGCGGGTAACTATAACTTCGATACTAATTATGACAGGTAACAGTAACTCCGATACTAATTATAACATGAAACTGTAACTTCGATACTAATTATGACAGGTAACGGTAAATTCGTAACTAATTATGACAAGTAACTGTAATTTCGATACAAATTATGGCAGGTAACTGTTACTTCGACACTAATTATGACAGGTTACATTAACTTCGATACTAATTATGACAAGTAACAGTTACTTCGATACTAATTATGACAAGTAACTATAACTTCGAAACTAATTATGACAGGTAACTGTAACATCGTTACTAATTATGACAAGTATCTGTAATTTCGGTACAAATTATGGCAGGTAACTGTAACTTCGATACTAATTATGACAGGTAACAGTAACTTCATTACAAATTATGACAAGTAACTGTAACTTCGACACTTATTATGACAGGTAACTGTAACTTCGATAGTAATTATGACAAGTAACTCTAACTTCATTACAAATTATGACAAGTAAATGTAATTTCGATACAAATTATTGCAGGTAACTGAAACATCGTTACTAATTATGGCAGGTAACTGTAATTTCGATACACATTATGACAGGTAACAGTAACTTCGATACTAATTATGACAGGTAACTGTACCTTCGATATTAATTATGACAAGTAACTGTAATTTCGATACTAATTATGACAGGTTACATTAACTTCGATACTAATTATGACCAGTAACAGTTTCTTCGATACTAATTATGACAAGTAACTATAACATCGAAACTAATTATGACTGGTAACTGTAACATCGTTACCAATTATGACAAGTATCTGTAATTTCGGTACAAATTATGGCTGGTAACTGTAACTTCGATAAAAAATATGACAGGTAACTGTAACTTCGTAACTTATTGTGACAAGTAACTGTAATTTCGATACAAATAATGGCAGGTAACTGTAACTTCGATACTAATTATGACAGGTAACAGTAACTTCGATACTAATTATGACAAGGAACTGTTATTTCGATAAAAATTATGGCAGGCAACTGTTACTTCGTTACTAATTATGACAAGGAACTGTAATTTCGGTACAAATTATGGCAGGTAACTGTAACTTCGATACTAATTATGACAGTTAACAGTAACTTCGATACTAATTATGACAGGTAACTGTAACTTCGCTACTAATTATGACAAGTAACTGTAATTTCGACACTAATTATGACAGGTAACTGTAACTTCGCTACTAATTATGACAAGTAACTGTAATTTCGATACAAACTATGACAGGTAACTGTAACTTCGTCACTAATTATGACAAGTATCTGTAATTTCGGTATAAATTATGACAGGTAACTGTAACTTCGATACTAATTATGACAAGGAACTGTTATTTCGATACAAATTATGACAGGTAACTGTAACTTCGTTATTAATTATGACAAGTATCTGTAATTTCGGTACAAATTATGGCAGGTAACTGTAACTTCGATACAAATTATGACAGGTAACTGTAACTTCGTTACTAATTATGACAAGTAACTGCAATTTCGATACAAATAATGGCAGGTAACTGTAACTTCGATACTAATTATGACAGGTAACAGAAACTTCGATACTAATTATGACAGGTAACAGTAACTTCGCTACTAATTATGGCAAGCAACTGTAATTTCGATACAAAATATGACAGGTAACTGTAACTTCGATACTAATTTTGACAAGGAACTGTTATTTCGATACAAATTATGACAGGTAACTGTAACTTCGTTACTAATTATGACAAGTATCTGTAATTTCGGTACCAATTATGGCAGGTAACTGTATCTTCGATACAAATTATGGCAGGTAACTGTAACTTCGTTACTAATTATGGCAGGTAACTTGAATTTCGATACAAATTATGGCAGCTAACAGTAACTTCGATAATAATTATGACAGGTAACTGTAACTTCGATACTAATTATGACAGGTAACTGTAACTTCGTTACTAATTATGACAAGAAACTGTAATTTCATTACAAATTATGGCAGGTAACTGTAACTTCGATACTAATTATGACAGGTAACAGTAACTTCGATACTAATTATGACAGGTAACAGTAACTTAGATGCTAATTATGACCTGTAACTGTAACTTCGATACTAATTATGACAGGTAACTGTAACTCCGTTACAAATTATGACAAGTTACTGTAATTTCGATACAAATTATTGCAGGTAACTGTAACTTCGATACTATTTATGACAGGTAACAGTTACTTCGATACTAATGATGACAAGTAACAGTAACTTCGATACTAATTATGACAAGTAACTGTAACTTCGAAATTAATTATGACAGGTAACTGTAACATCGTTACTAATTATGACAAGTAACTGTAATTTCGATACAAATTATGGCAGGTGACTGTAACTTCGATACTAATTATGACAGGTTACAGCAACCTCGATACTAATTATGACAAGTAAGTGTAACTTCGATACTAATTATGACGGGTAACTGTAACTTCGATACTAATTATGACTAGTAACTCTAACTTCGTTACTAATTAGGACAAGTAACTGTAATTTTGATAAAAAATTATGGCAGGTAACTGTAACTTCGATACTAATTATGACAGGTAACAGTATCTTCGATACTAATTATGACAGGTAACAGTAACTTCGTTACTAATTATGACAAGTAACTGTAATTTCGATACAGATTATGACAAGTATCTGTAATTTCGGTACAAATTATGGCAGGTAACTGTAACTTCGATAATAATTATGACAGGTAACAGTAACGTCGATACTAATTATGACAAGTAACTTTAACTTCGACACTAATGACAGGTAACTGTGATTTCGATACACATTATGACAGGTAACAGTAACTTCGATACTAATTATGACAGGTAACTGTAACTTCGATATTAATTATGACAAGTAACTGTAATTTCGATACTAATTATGACAGGTTACATTAACTTCGATATTAATTATGACCAGTAACAGTTACTTCGATACTAATTATGACAGGTAACAGTATCTTCGATACTAATTATGACAATTAACTGTAATTTCGATATAAATTATGACAAGTATCTGTAATTTCGGTACAAATTATGGCAGGTAACTGTAACTTCGATAATAATTATGACAGGTAACAGTAACTTCGATACTAATTATGACAAGTAACTTTAACTTCGACACTAATGACAGGTAACTGTGATTTCGATACACATTATGACAGGTAACAGTAACTTCGATACTAATTATGACAGGTAACTGTAACTTCGATATTAATTATGACAAGTAACTGTAATTTCGATACAAATTATGGCAGGTAACTGTAACTTCGATACTAATTATGACAGGTTACATTAACTTCGATACTAATTATGACCAGTAACAGTTACTTCGATACTAATTATGACAAGTAACTATAACATCGAAACTAATTATGACATGTAACTGTAACATCGTTACCAATTATGACAAGTATCTGTAATTTCGGTACAAATTATGGCAGGTAACTGTAACTTCGATACAAATTATGACAAGGAACTGTAATTTCGATACAAATAATGGCAGGTAACTGTAACTTCGATACTAATTATGACAGGTAACAGTAACTTCGATACTAATTATGGCAGGTAACTGTAACTTCGCTACTAATTATGACAAGTAACTGTAATTTCGATACAAACTATGACAGGTAACTGTAACATCGTCACTAATTATGACAAGTATCTGTAATTTCGGTACAAATTATGACAGGTAACTGTAACTTCGATACTAATTATGACAGGGAACTGTTATTTCGATACAAATTATGACAGGTAATTGTAACTTCGTTATTAATTATGACAAGTATCTGTAATTTCGGTACAAATTATGGCAGGTAACTGTAACTTCGATACAAATTATGACAGGTAACTGTAACTTCGTTACTAATTATGACAAGTAACTGCAATTTTGATACAAATAATGGCAGGTAACTGTAACTTCGATACTAATTATGACAGGTAACAGTAACTTCGATACTAATTATGACAGGTAACAGTAACTTCGCTACGAATTATGACAAGTAACTGTAATTTCGATACAAAATATGACAGGTAACTGTAACTTCGATACTAATTATGACAAGGAACTGTTATTTCGATACAAATTATGACAGGTAACTGTAACTTCGTTACTAATTATGACAAGTATCTGTAATTTCGGTACCAATTATTGCAGGTAACTGTATCTTCGATACAAATTATGGCAGGTAACTGTAACTTCGTTACTAATTATGGCAGGTAACTTGAATTTCGATACAAATTATGGCAGGTAACTGTAACTTCGATACAAATTATGACAGGGAACTGTTATTTCGATACAAATTATGACAGGTAATTGTAACTTCGTTATTAATTATGACAAGTATCTGTAATTTCGGTACAAATTATGGCAGGTAACTGTAACTTCGATACAAATTATGACAGGTAACTGTAACTTCGTTACTAATTATGACAAGTAACTGCAATTTTGATACAAATAATGGCAGGTAACTGTAACTTCGATACTAATTATGACAGGTAACAGTAACTTCGATACTAATTATGACAGGTAACAGTAACTTCGCTACGAATTATGACAAGTAACTGTAATTTCGATACAAAATATGACAGGTAACTGTAACTTCGATACTAATTATGACAAGGAACTGTTATTTCGATAAAAATTATGGCAGGTAACTGTTACTTCGTTACTAATTATGAGAAGTAACTGTAATTTCGGTACAAATTATGGCAGGTAACTGTAACTTCGATACAAATTATGACAAGGAACTGTAATTTCGATACAAATAATGGCAGGTAACTGTAACTTCGATACTAATTATGACAGGTAACAGTAACTTCGATACTAATTATGACAGGTAACTGTAACTTCAATACTAATTATGACAAGTAACTGTAATTTCGATACAAACTATGACAGGTAACTGTAACTTCGACACTAATTATGACATGTATCTGTAATTTCGGTACAAATTATGACAGGTAACTGTAACTTCGATACTAATTATGACAAGGAACTGTTATATCGATACAAATTATGACAGGTAACTGTAACTTCGTTATTAATTATGACAAGTATCTGTAATTTCGGAACAAATTATGGCAGGTAACTGTAACTTCGATACAAATTATGACAGGTAACTGTATCTTCGATACAAATTACGACAGGTAACAGTAACTTCGATACAAATTATGACAGGTAACAGTAACATCGTTACTAATTATGACAAGTTACTGTAATTTCGATACAGATTATGTTAGGTAACAGTAACTTCGATACTAATTATGACAGGTAACTGTAACTTCGATTCTTATTATAAAAGGTAACTGTAACTTCGATACTAATTATGACAGGTAACTGTAACATCGATACAAATTATGACAGGTAACTGTAAATTCGATATTAATTATGACAAGTAACTGTAATTTCGATACAAATTATGGCAGGTAACTGTAACTTCGATATTAATTATGACAAGTAACTGTAATTTCGATACAAATTATGGCTGGTAACAGTAACTTCGATACTAATTATGACAGGTAACTGTAACTTCGTTACTAATTATGACAAGTAACTGTAATTTCGATACAAATTATGGCTGGTAACAGTAACTTCGATACTAATTATGACAGGTAACTGTAACTTCGATACTAATTATGACAAGGAACTGTTATTTCGATACAAATTATGACAGGTAACAGTAACTTCGTTACTAATTATGGCATGTGACTGTAATTTCGATACAAATTATTGCAGGTTACAGTAACTTCGATACTAATTATGACAGGTAACTGTACCTTCGTTACTAATTATGACAAGTAACTGTACTTTCGATACAAATGATGGCAGGTAACTGTAACTTCGATACTAATTATGACAGGTAACAATAACTTCGATACTAATTATGACAGAAAACAGTAATTTCGATACTAATTATGACAGGTAACAGTATCTTCGATACTAATTATGGCAGGTAACTGTAACTTCGATACTAATGATGACAGTTAACTGTAACTTCGTTACTAATTATGACAATTAACTGTAATTTCGATACAAATTATGGCAGGTAACTATAACTTCGATACTAATTATGACAGGTAACAGTAACTTCGATACTAATTATAACAAGAAACTGTAACTTCGATACTAATTATGACAGGTAACGGTAACTTCGTTACTAATTATGACAAGTAACTGTAATTTCGATTCAAATTATGGCAGGTAACTGTAACTTCGATACTAATTATGACAGGTTACATTAACTTCGATACTAATTATGACAAGTAAGAGTTACTTCGACTCTAATTATGACAAGAAACTATAACTTCGAAACTAATTATGACAGGTAACTGTAACATCGTTACTAATTATGACAAGTATCTGTAATTTCGGTACAAATTATGGCAGGTAACTGTAACTTCGATACTAATTATGACAGGTAACAGTAACTTCGATACTAATTATGACAAGTAACTGTAACTTCGACACTAATTATGACAGGTAACTGTAACTTCGATACTAATTATGACAAGTAACTCTAACTTCATTACAAACTATGACAAGTAACTGTAATTTCGATACAAATTATTGCAGGTAACTGAAACATCGTTACTAATTATGGCAGGTAACTGTAATTTCGATACACATTATGACAGGTAACAGTAACTTCGATACTAATTATGACAGGTAACTGTAACTTCGATATTAATTATGGCAAGTAACTGTAATTTCGATACAAATTATGGCAGGTAACTGTAACTTCGATACTAATTATGACAGGTTACATTAACTTCGATACTAATTATGACCAGTAACAGTTACTTCGATACTAATTATGACAAGTAACTATAACTTCGAAACTAATTATGACAGGTAACTGTAACATCGTTACTAATTATGACAAGTATCTGTAATTTCGGTACAAATTATGGCAGGTAACTGTAACTTCGATACAAATTATGACAGGTAACGGTAACTTCGTAACTTACTATGACAAGTAACTGTAATTTCGATACAAATAATGGCAGGTAACTGTAACTTCGATACTAATTATGACAGGTAACTGTAACTTCGATACTAATTATGACAAGGAACTGTAATTTCGATACAAATAATGGCAGGTAACTGTTACTTCGATACTAATTATGACAGTTTACAGTAACTTCGATACTAATTATGACAGGTAACTGTAACTTCGCTACTAATTATGACAAGTAACTGTAATTTCGATACAAACTATGACAGGTAACTGTAACTTCGACACTAATTATGACAAGTATCTGTAATTTCGGTACAAATTGTGACAGGTAACTGTAACTTCGATACTAATTATGACAAGGAACTGTTATTTCGATACAAATTATGACAGGTAACTGTAACTTCGTTACTAATTATGACAAGTATCTGTAATTTCGGTACCAATTATGGCAGGTAACTGTATCTTCGATACAAATTATGGCAGGTAACTGTAACTTCGTTACTAATTATGGCAGGTAACTTGAATTTCGATACAAATTATGGCAGCTAACAGTAACTTCGATAATAATTATGACAGGTAACTGTAACTTCGATACTAATTATGACAGGTAACTGTAACTTCGTTACTAATTATGACAAGAAACTGTAATTTCATTACAAATTATGGCAGGTAACTGTAACTTCGATACTAATTATGACAGGTAACAGTAACTTCGATACTAATTATGACAGGTAACAGTAACTTAGATGCTAATTATGACCTGTAACTGTAACTTCGATACTAATTATGACAGGTAACTGTAACTCCGTTACAAATAATGACAAGTTACTGTAATTTCGATACAAATTATTGCAGGTAACTGTAACTTAGATACTATTTATGACAGGTTACAGTTACTTCGATACTAATTATGACAAGTAACAGTAACTTCGATACTAATTATGACAAGTAACTGTAACTTCGAAATTAATTATGACAGGTAACTGTAACATCGTTACTAATTATGACAAGTAACTGTAATTTCGATACAAATTATGGCAGGTAACTGTAACTTCTATACTAATTATGACAGGTTACAGCAACCTCGATACTAGTTATGACAAGTAAGTGTAACTTCGATATTAGTTATGACGGGTAACTGTAACTTCGATACTAATTATGACTAGTAACTCTAACTCCGTTACTAATTAGGACAAGTAACTGTAATTTTGATAAAAAATTATGGCAGGTAACTGTAACTTCGATACTAATTATGACAGGTAACAGTAACATCGATACTAATTATGACAGGTAACACTAACTTCGTTACTAATTATGACAAGTAACTGTAATTTCGATACAGATTATGTCAGGTAACAGTAACTTCGATACTAATTATGACAGGTAACTGTAACTTCGATACTTATTATAACAGGTAACTGTAACTTCGATACTAATTATGACAGGTAACTGTAACATCGATACAAATTATGACAGGTAACTGTAAATTCGATATTAATTATGACAAGTAACTGTAATTTCGATACAAATTATGGCAGGTAACTGTAACTTCGATATTAATTATGACAAGTAACTGTAATTTCGATACAAATTATGGCAGGTAACTGTAACATCGATACTAATTATGGTAGGTAACAGTAACTTCGATACTTATTATGACAGGTAACTGTAACTTCGATACAAATTATGACAGGTAACTGTAACTTCGATATTAATTATGACAAGTAACTGTAATTTCGATACAAATTATGGCAGGTAACTGTAACTTCGATACTAATTATGACAGGTTACATTAACTTCGATATTAATTATGACCAGTAACAGTTACTTCGATACTAATTATGACAGGTAACAGTATCTTCGATACTAATTATGACAATTAACTGTAATTTCGATACAAATTATGACAAGTATCTGTAATTTCGGTACAAATTATGGCTGGTAACTGTAACTTCGATACTAATTATGACAGGTAACAGTAACTTCAATACTAATTATGACAAGTAACTGTAACTTCGACATTAATGACAGGTAACTGTGATTTCGATACACTTTATGAGAGGTAACAGTAACTTCGATACTAATTATGACAGGTAACTGTCACTTCGATATTAATTATGACAAGTAACTGTAATTTCGATACAAATTATGGCAGGTAACTGTAACTTCGATACTAATTATGACAGGTTACATTAACTTCGATACTAATTATGACCAGTAACAGTTACTTCGATACTAATTATGACATGTAACTATAACATCGAAACTAATTATGACAGGTAACTGTAACATCGTTACCAATTATGACAAGTATCTGTAATTTCGGTACAAATTATGGCAGGTAACTGTAACTTCGATACAAATTATGACAGGTAACTGTAACTTCGTAACTTATTATGACAAGTAACTGTAATTTCGATACAAATAATGGCAGGTAACTGTAACTTCGATACTAATTATGACAGGTAACTGTAACTTCGATACTAATTATGACAAGGAACTGTTATTTCGATAAAAATTATGGCAGGTAACTGTTACTTCGTTACTAATTATGAGAAGTAACTGTAATTTCGGTACAAATTATGGCAGGTAACTGTAGCTTCGATACAAATTATGACAAGGAACTGTAATTTCGATACAAATAATGGCAGGTAACTGTAACTTCGATACTAATTATGACAGGTAACAGTAACTTCGATACTAATTATGACAGGTAACTGTAACTTCGCTACTAATTATGACAAGTAACTGTAATTTCGATACAAACTATGACAGGTAACTGTAACTTCGACACAAATTATGACATGTATCTGTAATTTCGGTACAAATTATGACAGGTAACTGTAACTTCGATACTAATTATGACAAGGAACTGTTATTTCGATACAAATTATGACAGGTAACTGTAACTTCGTTATTAATTATGACAAGTATCTGTAATTTCGGTACAAATTATGGCAGGTAACTGTAACTTCGATACAAATTATGACAGGTAACTGTAACTTCGATACAAATTACGACAGGTAACAGTAACTTCGATACAAATTATGACAGGTAACAGTAACTTCGTTACTAATTATGACAAGTAACTGTAATTTCGATACAGATTATGTTAGGTAACAGTAACTTCGATACTAATTATGACAGGTAACTGTAACTTCGATACTTATTATAACAGGTAACTGTAACTTCGATACTAATTATGACAGGTAACTGTAACATCGATACAAATTATGACAGGTAACTGTAAATTCGATATTAATTATGACAAGTAACTGTAATTTCGATACAAATTATGGCAGGTAACTGTAACTTCGATATTAATTATGACAAGTAACTGTAATTTCGATACAAATTATGGCTGGTAACAGTAACATCGATACTAATTATGACAGGTAACTGTAACTTCGTTACTAATTATGACAAGTAACTGTAATTTCGATACAGATTATGTCAGGTAACAGTAACTTCGATACTAATTATGACAGGTAACTGTAACTTCGATACTTATTATAACAGGTAACTGTAACTTCGATACTAATTATGACAGGTAACTGTAACATCGATACAAATTATGACAGGTAACTGTAAATTCGATATTAATTATGACAAGTAACTGTAATTTCGATACAAATTATGGCAGGTAACTGTAACTTCGATATTAATTATGACAAGTAACTGTAATTTCGATACAAATTATGGCAGGTAACTGTAACATCGATACTAATTATGGTAGGTAACAGTAACTTCGATACTTATTATGACAGGTAACTGTAACTTCGATACAAATTATGACAGGTAACTGTAACTTCGATATTAATTATGACAAGTAACTGTAATTTCGATACAAATTATGGCAGGTAACTGTAACTTCGATACTAATTATGACAGGTTACATTAACTTCGATATTAATTATGACCAGTAACAGTTACTTCGATACTAATTATGACAGGTAACAGTATCTTCGATACTAATTATGACAATTAACTGTAATTTCGATACAAATTATGACAAGTATCTGTAATTTCGGTACAAATTATGGCTGGTAACTGTAACTTCGATACTAATTATGACAGGTAACAGTAACTTCAATACTAATTATGACAAGTAACTGTAACTTCGACATTAATGACAGGTAACTGTGATTTCGATACACTTTATGAGAGGTAACAGTAACTTCGATACTAATTATGACAGGTAACTGTCACTTCGATATTAATTATGACAAGTAACTGTAATTTCGATACAAATTATGGCAGGTAACTGTAACTTCGATACTAATTATGACAGGTTACATTAACTTCGATACTAATTATGACCAGTAACAGTTACTTCGATACTAATTATGACATGTAACTATAACATCGAAACTAATTATGACAGGTAACTGTAACATCGTTACCAATTATGACAAGTATCTGTAATTTCGGTACAAATTATGGCAGGTAACTGTAACTTCGATACAAATTATGACAGGTAACTGTAACTTCGTAACTTATTATGACAAGTAACTGTAATTTCGATACAAATAATGGCAGGTAACTGTAACTTCGATACTAATTATGACAGGTAACTGTAACTTCGATACTAATTATGACAAGGAACTGTTATTTCGATAAAAATTATGGCAGGTAACTGTTACTTCGTTACTAATTATGAGAAGTAACTGTAATTTCGGTACAAATTATGGCAGGTAACTGTAGCTTCGATACAAATTATGACAAGGAACTGTAATTTCGATACAAATAATGGCAGGTAACTGTAACTTCGATACTAATTATGACAGGTAACAGTAACTTCGATACTAATTATGACAGGTAACTGTAACTTCGCTACTAATTATGACAAGTAACTGTAATTTCGATACAAACTATGACAGGTAACTGTAACTTCGACACAAATTATGACATGTATCTGTAATTTCGGTACAAATTATGACAGGTAACTGTAACTTCGATACTAATTATGACAAGGAACTGTTATTTCGATACAAATTATGACAGGTAACTGTAACTTCGTTATTAATTATGACAAGTATCTGTAATTTCGGTACAAATTATGGCAGGTAACTGTAACTTCGATACAAATTATGACAGGTAACTGTAACTTCGATACAAATTACGACAGGTAACAGTAACTTCGATACAAATTATGACAGGTAACAGTAACTTCGTTACTAATTATGACAAGTAACTGTAATTTCGATACAGATTATGTTAGGTAACAGTAACTTCGATACTAATTATGACAGGTAACTGTAACTTCGATACTTATTATAACAGGTAACTGTAACTTCGATACTAATTATGACAGGTAACTGTAACATCGATACAAATTATGACAGGTAACTGTAAATTCGATATTAATTATGACAAGTAACTGTAATTTCGATACAAATTATGGCAGGTAACTGTAACTTCGATATTAATTATGACAAGTAACTGTAATTTCGATACAAATTATGGCTGGTAACAGTAACATCGATACTAATTATGACAGGTAACTGTAACTTCGTTACTAATTATGACAAGTAACTGTAATTTCGATACAAATTATGGCTGGTAACAGTAACTTCGATACTAATTATGACAGGTAACTGTAACTTCGATACTAATTATGACAAGGAACTGTTATTTCGATACTAATTATGACAGGTAACTGTACCTTCGTTACTAATTATGACAAGTAACTGTACTTTCGATACAAATGATGGCAGGTAACTGTAACTTCGATACTAATTATGACAGGTAACAATAACTTCGATACTAATTATGACAGAAAACAGTAATTTCGATACTAATTATGACAGGTAACAGTATCTTCGATACTAATTATGGCAGGTAACTGTAACTTCGATACTAATGATGACAGTTAACTGTAACTTCGTTACTAATTATGACAATTAACTGTAATTTCGATACAAATTATGGCAGGTAACTATAACTTCGATACTAATTATGACTGGTAACAGTAACTTCGATACTAATTATAACAAGAAACTGTAACTTCGATACTAATTATGACAGGTAACGGTAACTTCGTTACTAATTATGACAAGTAACTGTAATTTCGATTCAAATTATGGCAGGTAACTGTAACTTCGATACTAATTATGACAGGTTACATTAACTTCGATACTAATTATGACAAGTAAGAGTTACTTCGACTCTAATTATGACAAGAAACTATAACTTCCAAACTAATTATGACAGGTAACTGTAACATCGTTACTAATTATGACAAGTATTTGTAATTTCGGTACAAATTATGGCAGGTAACTGTAACTTCGATACTAATTATGACAGGTAACAGTAACTTCGATACTAATTATGACAAGTAACTGTAACTTCGACACTAATTATGACAGGTAACTGTAACTTCGATACTAATTATGACAAGTAACTCTAACTTCATTACAAATTATGACAAGTAACTGTAATTTCGATACAAATTATTGCAGGTAACTGAAACATGGTTACTAATTATGGCAGGTAACTGTAATTTCGATACACATTATGACAGGTAACAGTAACTTCGATACTAATTATGACAGGTAACTGTAACTTCGATATTAATTATGGCAAGTAACTGTAATTTCGATACAAATTATGGCAGGTAACTGTAACTTCGATACTAATTATGACAGGTTACATTAACTTCGATAATAATTATGACCAGTAACAGTTACTTCGATACTAATTATGACAAGTAACTATAACATCGAAACTAATTATGACAGGTAACTGTAACATCGTTACCAATTATGACAAGTATCTGTAATTTCGGTACAAATTATGGCAGGTAACTGTAACTTCGATACAAATTATGACAGGTAACGGTAACTTCGTAACTTACTATGAAAAGTAACTGTAATTTCGATACAAATAATGGCAGGTAACTGTAACTTCGATACTAATTATGACAGGTAACTGTAACTTCGATACTAATTATGACAAGGAACTGTAATTTCGATACAAATAATGGCAGGTAACTGTATCTTCGATACTAATTATGACAGTTTACAGTAACTTCGATACTAATTATGACAGGTAACTGTAACTTCGCTACTAATCATGACAAGTAACTGTAATTTCGATACAAACTATGACAGGTAACTGTAACTTCGACACTAATTATGACAAGTATCTGTAATTTCGGTACAAATTATGACAGGTAACTGTAACTTCGCTACTAATTATGAAAAGGAACTGTTATTTCGATACAAATTATGACAGGTAACTGTAACTTCGTTATTAATTATGACAAGTATCTGTAATTTCGGTACAAATTATGGCAGGTAACTGTAACTTCGATACAAATTATGACAGGTAACTGTAACTTCGTAACTTATTATGACAAGTATCTGTAATTTCGGTACCAATTATGGCAGGTAACTGTAACTTCGATACTAATTATGACAGGTAACAGTAACTTCGATACTAATTATGACAAGTAACTGTAACTTCGACACTAATTATGACAGGTAACTGTAACTTCGATACTAATTATGACAAGTAACTCTAACTTCATTAAAAATTATGACAAGTAACTGTAATTTCGATACAAATTATTGCAGGTAACTGAAACATCGTTACTAATTATGGCAAGTAACTGTAATTTCGATACAAATTATGGCAGGTAACTGTAACTTCGATACTAATTATGACAGGTTACATTAACTTCGATACTAATTATGACCAGTAACAGTTACTTCGATACTAATTATGACAAGTAACTATAACATCGAAACTAATTATGACAGGTAACTGTAACATCGTTACCAATTATGACAAGTATCTGTAATTTCGGTACAAATTATGGCAGGTAAGTGTAACTTCGATACACATTATGACAGGTAACGGTAACTTCGTAACTTACTATGACAAGTAACTGTAATTTCGATACAAATAATGGCAGGTAACTGTAACTTCGATACTAATTATGACAGGTAACTGTAACTTCGATACTAATTATGACAAGGAACTGTAATTTCGATACAAATAATGGCAGGTAACTGTAACTTCGATACTAATTATGACAGTTTACAGTAATTTCGATACTAATTATGACAGGTAACTATAACTTCGCTACTAATTATGACAAGTAACTGTAATTTCGATACAAACTATGACAGGTAACTGTAACTTCGACACTAATTATGACAAGTATCTGTAATTTCGGTACAAATTATGACAGGTAACTGTAACTTCGCTACTAATTATGAAAAGGAACTGTTATTTCGATACAAATTATGACAGGTAACTGTAACTTAGTTATTAATTATGACAAGTATCTGTAATTTCGGTACAAATTATGGCAGGTAACTGTAACTTCGATACAAATTATGACAGGTAACTGTAACTTCGTAACTAATTATGACAAGTATCTGTAATTTCGGTACAAATTATGGCAGGTAAATGTAACTTCGATACAAATTATGACAGGTAACTGTAACTTCGTTACTAATTATGAGAAGTAACTGTAATTTCGGTACAAATTATGGCAGGTAACTGTAACTTCGATACAAATTATGACAAGGAACTGTAATTTCGATACAAATAATGGCAGGTAACTGTAACTTCGATACTAATTATGACAGTTAACAGTAACTTCGATACTAATTATGACAGGTAACTGTAACTTCGCTACTAATTATGACAAGTAACTGTAATTTCGATACAAACTATGACAGGTAACTGTAACTTCGACACTAATTATGACAAGTATCTGTAATTTCGGTACAAATTATGACAGGTAACTGTAACTTCGATACTAATTATGACAAGGAACTGTTATTTCGATACAAATTATGACAGGTAACTGTAACTTCGTTATTAATTATGACAAGTATCTGTAATTTCGGTACAAATTATGGCAGGTAACTGTAACTTCGATACAAATTATGACAGTTAACTGTAACTTCGTTACTAATTATGACAAGTAACTGCAATTTCGATACAAATAATGGCAGGTAACTGTAACTTCGATACTAATTATGACAGGTAACAGTAACTTCGATACTAATTATGACAGGTAACAGTAACTTCGCTACTAATTATGACAAGTAACTGTAATTTCGAAACAAACTATGACAGGTAACTGTAACTTCGATACTAATTATGACAAGGAACTGTTATTTCGATACAAATTATGACAGGTAACTGTAACTTCGTAACTAATTATGACAAGTATCTGTAATTTCGGTACCAATTATGGCAGGTAACTGTATCTTCGATACAAATTACGACAGGTAACAGTAACTTCGCTACTAATTATGACAAGTAACTGTAATTTCGATACAAATTATGGCTGGTAACAGTAACTTCGATACTAATTATGACAGGTAACTGTAACTTCGATACTAATTATGACAAGGAACTGTTATTTCGATACAAATTATGACAGGTAACAGTAACTTCGATACTAATTATGACAGAAAACAGCAATTTCGATACTAAATATGACAGGTAACAGTATCTTCGATACTAATGATGACAGTTAACTGTAACTTCGTTACTAATTATGACAATTAACTGTAATTTCGATACAAATTATGGCAGGTAACTGTAACTTCGATACTAATTATGACAGGTAACAGTAACTTCGATACTAATTATAACAAGAGACTGTAACTTCGATAATAATTATGACAGGTAACGGTAACATCGTTACTAATTGTGACAAGTAACTGTAATTTCGATACAAATTATGGCAGGTAACTGTGGCTTCGATACTAATTATGACAAGTAACTGTACTTTCGATACAAATGATGGCAGGTAACTGTAACTTCGATACTAATTATGACAGGTAACAATAACTTCGATACTAATTATGACAGAAAACAGCAATTTCGATACTAAATATGACTGGTAACAGTATCTTCGATACTAATTATGGCAGGTAACTGTAACTTCGATACTAATGATGACAGTTAACTGTAACTTCGTTACTAATTATGACAATTAACTGTAATTTCGATACAAATTATGGCAGGTAACTGTAACTTCGATACAAATTATGACAGGTAACTGTAACTTCGTTATTAATTATGACAAGTAACTGTAATTTCGATACAAATTATGGCTGGTAACTGTAACTTCGATACTAATTATGACAGGTAACTGTAACTTCGATACTAATTATGACAAGGAACTGTTATTTCGATACATATTATGACAGGTAACAGTAACTTCGATACTAATTATGGCAAGTGACTGTAATTTCGATACAAATTATGGCAGGTTACAGTAACTTCGATACTAATTATGACAGATAACTGTAACTTCTATACTAATTATGACAGGTAACTGTACCTTCGTTACTAATTATGACAAGTAACTGTACTTTCGATACAAATGATGGCAGGTAACTGTAACTTCGATACTAATTATGACAGGTAACAATAACTTCGATACTAATTATGACAGAAAACAGTAATTTCGATACTAATTATGACAGGTAACAGTATCTTCGATACTAATTATGGCAGGTAACTGTAACTTCGATACTAATGATGACAGTTAACTGTAACTTCGTTACTAATTATGACAATTAACTGTAATTTCGATACAAATTATGGCAGGTAACTGTAACTTCGATACTAATTATGACAGGTAACAGTAACTTCGATACTAATTATAACAAGAAACTGTAACGTCGATAATAATTATGACAGGTAACGGTAACTTCGTTACTAATTGTGACAAGTAACTGTAATTTCGATACAAATTATGGCAGGTAACTGTGACTTCGATACTAGTAATGACAGGTTACATTAACTTCGATAATAATTATGACAAGTAACAGTTACTTCGATACTAATTATGACAAGTAACTATAACTTCGAAACTAATTATGACAGGAAACTGTAACATCGTTACTAATTATGACAAGTATCTGTAATTTCGGTACAAATTATGTCAGGTAACTGTAACTTCGATACTTATTATGACAGGTAACAGTAACTTCGATACTAATTATGACAAGTAACTGTAACTTCGATACTAATTATGACAGGTAACTGTAACTTCGATAGTAATTATGACAAGTAACTCTAACTTCATTACAAATTATGACAAGTAACTGTAATTTCGATACAAATTATTGCAGGTAACTGAAACATCGTTACTAATTATGGCAGGTAACTGTAATTTCGATACACATTATGACAGGTAACAGTAACTTCGATACTAATTATGACAGGTAACTGCAACTTCGACACTAATTATGACAGGTTACTGTAACTTCGTTACTAATTATGACAAGAAACTGTAATTTCGATACTAATTATGGCAGGTAACTGTAATTTCGATACAAATTATGGCAGGTAACTGTAACTTCGATACTAATTATGACAAGTAACAGTAACTTCGATACTTATTATGACAAGTAACTGTAACTTCGAAACAAATTATGACAGGTAACTGTAACATCGTTACTAATTATGACAAGTAACTGTAATTTCGATACAAATTATGGCAGGTACCTGTAACTTCGATATTAATTATGACAGGTTACAGTAACCTCGATACTAATTATGACAAGTAAGTGTAACTTCGATACTAATTATGACGGGTAACTGTAACTTCGATACTAATTATGACTAGTAACTCTAAGTTCGTTACAAATTAGGACAAGTAACTGTAATTTTGATAAAAAATTATGGCAGGTAACTGTAACTTCGATACTAATTATGACAGGTAACTGTAACTTCGATACTAATTATAACAGGTAACTGTAACTTCGTTACTAATTATTACAAGTAACTGTAACTTCGAAACTAATTATGGCAGGTAACTATAACTTCGATACTAATTATGACAAGTAACTGTAATTTCGATACAAATTATGGCAGGTAACTGTAACTTCTTTACTAATTATGACAGGTGACTGTAATTTCGGTACAAATTATGGCAGGTAACTGTAACTTCGGTACAAATTATGACAGGTAACTGTAACTTCGATATTAATTATGACAAGTAACTGTAATTTCGATACAGATTATGTCAGGTAACAGTAACTTCGACAGTAATTATGACAAGTAACAGTAACTTCGATACTAATTATGACAGGTAACTGTAACTTCGATACTAATTATGACAGGTAACTGTAACTTCGATGCAAATTATGACAGGTAGCT
The DNA here is from genome assembly GCA_946902985.2 of Meconema thalassinum. Taxonomy (NCBI): domain Eukaryota; kingdom Metazoa; phylum Arthropoda; class Insecta; order Orthoptera; family Tettigoniidae; genus Meconema; species Meconema thalassinum. Next base: position 1,173,206,805 of record OX336388.2, on the reverse strand, counting down.
GTAACTTCGATATTAATTATGACAAGTAACTGTAATTTCGATACAAATTATGACAAGGAACAGTAATTTCGATACAAATAATGGCGGGTAACTGTAACTTCGATACTAATTATGACAGGTTACATTAACTTCGATACTAATTATGACAAGTAACAGTTACTTCGATACTAATTACGACAAGTAAATATAACTTCGAAACTAATTATGACAGGTAACTGTAACATCGTTACTATTTATGACAAGTATCTGTAATTTCGGTACAAATTATGGCAGGTAAATGTAACTTCGATACAAATTATGACAGGTAACTGTAACTTCGTTACTAATTATGAGAAGTAACTGTAATTTCGGTACAAATTATGGCAGGTAACTGTAACTTCGATACAAATTATGACAAGGAACTGTAATTTCGATACAAATAAAGGCAGGTAACTGTAACTTCGATACTAATTATGACAGTTAACAGAAACTTCGATACTAATTATGACAGGTAACTGTAACTTCGCTACTAATTATGACAAGTAACTGTAATTTCGATACAAACTATGACAGGTAACTGTAACTTCGACACTAATTATGACAAGTATCTGTAATTTCGGTACAAATTATGACAGGTAACTGTAACTTCGATACTAATTATGACAAGGAACTGTTATTTCGATACAAATTATGACAGGTAACTGTAACTTCGTTATTAATTATGACAAGTATCTGTAATTTCGGTACAAATTATGGCAGGTAACTGTAACTTCGATACAAATTGTGACAGTTAACTGTAACTTCGTTACTAATTATGACAAGTAACTTCAATTTCGATACAAATAATGGCAGGTAACTGTAACTTCGATACTAATTATGACAGGTAACAGTAACTTCGATACTAATTATGACAGGTAACAGTAACTTCGCTACTAATTATGACAAGTAACTGTAATTTCGAAACAAACTATGACAGGTAACTGTAACTTCGATACTAATTATGACAAGGAACTGTTATTTCGATACAAATTATGACAGGTAACTGTAACTTCGTAACTAATTATGACAAGTATCTGTAATTTCGGTACCAATTATGGCAGGTAACTGTATCTTCGATACAAATTACGACAGGTAACAGTAACTTCGCTACTAATTATGACAAGTAACTGTAATTTCGATACAAATTATGGCTGGTAACAGTAACTTCGATACTAATTATGACAGGTAACTGTAACTTCGATACTAATTATGACAAGGAACTGTTATTTCGATACAAATTATGACAGGTAACAGTAACTTCGATACTAATTATGACAGAAAACAGCAATTTCGATACTAAATATGACAGGTAACAGTATCTTCGATACTAATTATGGCAGGTAACTGTAACTTCGATACTAATGATGACAGTTAACTGTAACTTCGTTACTAATTATGACAATTAACTGTAATTTCGATACAAATTATGGCAGGTAACTGTAACTTCGATACTAATTATGACAGGTAACAGTAACTTCGATACTAATTATAACAAGAGACTGTAACTTCGATAATAATTATGACAGGTAACGGTAACATCGTTACTAATTGTGACAAGTAACTGTAATTTCGATACAAATTATGGCAGGTAACTGTGGCTTCGATACTAATTATGACAAGTAACTGTACTTTCGATACAAATGATGGCAGGTAACTGTAACTTCGATACTAATTATGACAGGTAACAATAACTTCGATACTAATTATGACAGAAAACAGCAATTTCGATACTAAATATGACAGGTAACAGTATCTTCGATACTAATTATGGCAGGTAACTGTAACTTCGATACTAATGATGACAGTTAACTGTAACTTCGTTACTAATTATGACAATTAACTGTAATTTCGATACAAATTATGGCAGGTAACTGTAACTTCGATACAAATTATGACAGGTAACTGTAACTTCGTTATTAATTATGACAAGTAACTGTAATTTCGATACAAATTATGGCTGGTAACAGTAACTTCGATACTAATTATGACAGGTAACTGTAACTTCGATACTAATTATGACAAGGAACTGTTATTTCGATACAAATTATGGCAGGTAACTGTAACTTTGTTACTAATTATGACAAGTAACTGTAATTTCGATACAAATAATGGCAGGTAACTGTAACTTCGATACTAATTATGGCAAGTGACTGTAATTTCGATACAAATTATGGCAGGTTACAGTAACTTCGATACTAATTATGACAGATAACTGTAACTTCTATACTAATTATGACAGGTAACTGTACCTTCGTTACTAATTATGACAAGTAACTGTACTTTCGATACAAATGATGGCAGGTAACTGTAACTTCGATACTAATTATGACAGGTAACAATAACTTCGATACTAATTATGACAGAAAACAGTAATTTCGATACTAATTATGACAGGTAACAGTATCTTCGATACTAATTATGGCAGGTAACTGTAACTTCGATACTAATGATGACAGTTAACTGTAACTTCGTTACTAATTATGACAATTAACTGTAATTTCGATACAAATTATGGCAGGTAACTGTAACTTCGATACTAATTATGACAGGTAACAGTAACTTCGATACTAATTATAACAAGAAACTGTAACGTCGATAATAATTATGACAGGTAACGGTAACTTCGTTACTAATTGTGACAAGTAACTGTAATTTCGATACAAATTATGGCAGGTAACTGTGACTTCGATACTAGTTATGACAGGTTACATTAACTTCGATAATAATTATGACAAGTAACAGTTACTTCGATACTAATTATGACAAGTAACTATAACTTCGAAACTAATTATGACAGGAAACTGTAACATCGTTACTAATTATGACAAGTATCTGTAATTTCGGTACAAATTATGGCAGGTAACTGTAACTTCGATACTTATTATGACAGGTAACAGTAACTTCGATACTAATTATGACAAGTAACTGTAACTTCGATACTAATTATGACAGGTAACTGTAACTTCGATAGTAATTATGACAAGTAACTCTAACTTCATTACAAATTATGACAAGTAACTGTAATTTCGATACAAATTATTGCAGGTAACTGAAACATCGTTACTAATTATGGCAGGTAACTGTAATTTCGATACACATTATGACAGGTAACAGTAACTTCGATACTAATTATGACAGGTAACTGCAACTTCGACACTAATTATGACAGGTTACTGTAACTTCGTTACTAATTATGACAAGAAACTGTAATTTCGATACTAATTATGGCAGGTAACTGTAATTTCGATACAAATTATGGCAGGTAACTGTAACTTCGATACTAATTATGACAAGTAACAGTAACTTCGATACTTATTATGACAAGTAACTGTAACATCGAAACAAATTATGACAGGTAACTGTAACATCGTTACTAATTATGACAAGTAACTGTAATTTCGATACAAATTATGGCAGGTACCTGTAACTTCGATATTAATTATGACAGGTTACAGTAACCTCGATACTAATTATGACAAGTAAGTGTAACTTCGATACTAATTATGACGGGTAACTGTAACTTCGATACTAATTATGACTAGTAACTCTAAGTTCGTTACAAATTAGGACAAGTAACTGTAATTTTGATAAAAAATTATGGCAGGTAACTGTAACTTCGATACTAAATATGACAGGTAACTGTAACTTCGATACTAATTATGACAGGTAACTGTAACTTCGTTACTAATTATTACAAGTAACTGTAACTTCGAAACTAATTATGGCAGGTAACTGTAACTTCGATACTAATTATGACAAGTAACTGTAATTTCGATACAAATTATGGCAGGTAACTGTAACTTCTTTACTAATTATGACAGGTGACTGTAATTTCGGTACAAATTATGGCAGGTAACTGTAACTTCGGTACAAATTATGACAGGTAACTGTAACTTCGATATTAATTATGACAAGTAACTGTAATTTCGATGCAGATTATGTCAGGTAACAGTAACTTCGACAGTAATTATGACAAGTAACAGTAACTTCGATACTAATTTTGACAGGTAACTGTAACTTCGATACTAATTATGACAGGTAACTGTAACTTCGATGCAAATTATGACAGGTAGCTGTAACTTCGATATTAATTATGACAAGTAACTGTAATTTCGATACAAATTATGACAAGGAACAGTAATTTCGATACAAATAATGGCGGGTAACTGTAACTTCGATACTAATTATGACAGGTTACATTAACTTCGATACTAATTATGACAAGTAACAGTTACTTCGATACTAATTACGACAAGTAAATATAACTTCGAAACTAATTATGACAGGTAACTGTAACATCGTTACTATTTATGACAAGTATCTGTAATTTCGGTACAAATTATGGCAGGTAAATGTAACTTCGATACAAATTATGACAGGTAACTGTAACTTCGTTACTAATTATGAGAAGTAACTGTAATTTCGGTACAAATTATGGCAGGTAACTGTAACTTCGATACAAATTATGACAAGGAACTGTAATTTCGATACAAATAAAGGCAGGTAACTGTAACATCGATACTAATTATGACAGTTAACAGTAACTTCGATACTAATTATGACAGGTAACTGTAACTTCGCTACTAATTATGACAAGTAACTGTAATTTCGATACAAACTATGACAGGTAACTGTAACTTCGACACTAATTATGACAAGTATCTGTAATTTCGGTACAAATTATGACAGGTAACTGTAACTTCGATACTAATTATGACAAGGAACTGTTATTTCGATACAAATTATGACAGGTAACTGTAACTTCGTTATTAATTATGACAAGTATCTGTAATTTCGGTACAAATTATGGCAGGTAACTGTAACTTCGATACAAATTGTGACAGTTAACTGTAACTTCGTTACTAATTATGACAAGTAACTGCAATTTCGATACAAATAATGGCAGGTAACTGTAACTTCGATACTAATTATGACAGGTAACAGTAACTTCGATACTAATTATGACAGGTAACAGTAACTTCGCTACTAATTATGACAAGTAACTGTAATTTCGAAACAAACTATGACAGGTAACTGTAACTTCGATACTAATTATGACAAGGAACTGTTATTTCGATACAAATTATGACAGGTAACTGTAACTTCGTAACTAATTCTGACAAGTATCTGTAATTTCGGTACCAATTATGGCAGGTAACTGTATCTTCGATACAAATTACGACAGGTAACAGTAACTTCGCTACTAATTATGACAAGTAACTGTAATTTCGTTACAAATTATGGCTGGTAACAGTAACTTCGATACTAATTATGACAGGTAACTGTAACTTCGATACTAATTATGACAAGGAACTGTTATTTCGATACAAATTATGACAGGTAACAGTAACTTCGATACTAATTATGACAGAAAACAGCAATTTCGATACTAAATATGACAGGTAACAGTTTCTTCGATACTAATTATGGCAGGTAACTGTAACTTCGATACTAATGATGACAGTTAACTGTAACTTCGTTACTAATTATGACAATTAACTGTAATTTCGATACAAATTATGGCAGGTAACTGTAACTTCGATACTAATTATGACAGGTAACAGTAACTTCGATACTAATTATAACAAGAGACTGTAACTTCGATAATAATTATGACAGGTAACGGTAACATCCTTACTAATTGTGACAAGTAACTGTAATTTCGATACAAATTATGGCAGGTAACTGTGGCTTCGATACTAATTATGACAAGTAACTGTACTTTCGATACAAATGATGGCAGGTAACTGTAACTTCGATACTAATTATGACAGGTAACAATAACTTCGATACTAATTATGACAGAAAACAGCAATTTCGATACTAAATATGACAGGTAACAGTATCTTCGATACTAGTTATGGCAGGTAACTGTAACTTCGATACTAATGATGACAGTTAACTGTAACTTCGTTACTAATTATGACAATTAACTGTAATTTCGATACAAATTATGACAGGTAACTGTAACTTCGTAACTAATTATGACAAGTATCTGTAATTTCGGTACAAATTATGGCAGGTAACTGTAACTTCGATACAAATTATGACAGGTAACTGTAACTTCGTAACTAATTATGACAAGTATCTGTAATTTCGGTACAAATTATGGCAGGTAAATGTAACTTCGATACAAATTATGACAGGTAACTGTAACTTCGTTACTAATTATGAGAAGTAACTGTAATTTCGGTACAAATTATGGCAGGTAACTGTAACTTCGATACAAATTATGACAAGTAACTGTAATTTCGATACAAATTATGGCAGGTAACTGTGGCTTCGATACTAATTATGACAGGTTACATTAACTTCGATACTAATTATGACAAGTAACAGTTACTTCGATACTAATTATGACAAGTAACTATAACTTCGAAACTAATTATGACAGGTAACTGTAACATCGTTACTATTTATAACAAGTATCTGTAATTTCGGTACAAATTATGGCAGGTAACTGTAACTTCGATACTAATTATGACAGGTAACAGTAACTTCGATACTAATTATGACAAGTAACTGTAACTTCGACACTAATTATGACAGGTAACTGTAACTTCGATAGTAATTATGACAAGTAGCTCTAACTTCATTACAAATTATGACAAGTAACTGTAATTTCGATACAAATTATTGCAGGTAACTGAAACATCGTTACTAATTATGGCAGGTAACTGTAATTTCGATACACATTATGACAGGTAACAGTAACTTCGATACTAATTATGACAGGTAACTGCAACTTCGACACTAATTATGACAGGTTACTGTAACCTCGTTACTAATTATGACAAGAATCTGTAATTTCGATACTAATTATGGCAGGTAACTGTAATTTCGATACAAATTATGGCAGGTAACTGTAACTTCGATACTAATTATGACAAGAATCTGTAATTTCGATACTAATTATGGCAGGTAACTGTAATTTCGATACAAATTATGGCAGGTAACTGTAACTTCGATACTAATTATGACAAGTAACAGTAACTTCGATAATAATTATGACGAGTAACTGTAACTTCGAAACAAATTATGACAGGTAATTGTAATATCGTTACTAATTATGACAAGTAACTGTAATTTCGATACAAATTATGGCAGGTAACTGTAACTTCGATATTAATTATGACAGGTTACAGTAACCTCGATACTAATTATGACAAGTAACTGTAACTTCGATACTAATTATGACTAGTAACTCTAAGTTCGTTACTAATTAGGACAAGTAACTGTAATTTTGATAAAAAATTATGGCAGGTAACTGTAACTTCGATACTAATTATGACAGGTAACTGTAACTTCGATACTAATTATTACAGGTAACTGTAACTTCGTTACTAATTATTACAAGTAACTGTAACTTCGAAACTAATTATGGCAGGTAACTGTAACTTCGATACTAATTAAGACAAGTAACTGTAATTTCGATACAAATTATGGCAGGTAACTGTAACTTCTTTACTAATTATGACAGGTATGTAATTTCGGTACAAATTATGGCAGGTAACTGTAACTTCGATATAAATAATGACAGTTAACTGTAACATCGATATTAATTATGACAAGTAACTGTAATTTCGATACAGAATATGTCAGGTAACAGTAACTTCGATAGTAATTATGACAAGTAACAGTAACTTCGATACTAATTATGACAGGTTACTGTAACTTCGATACTAATTATGACAGGTAACTGTAACTTCGAACAAATTATGACAGGTAGCTGTAACTTCGATATTAATTATGACAAGTAACTGTAATTTCGATACAAATTATGACAAGGAACAGTAATTTCGATACAAATAATGGCAGGTAAGTGTATCTTCGATACTAATTATGACAGGTTACATTAACTTCGATACTAATTATGACAAGTAACAGTTACTTCGATACTAATTATGACAAGTAACTATAACTTCGAAACTAATTATGACAGGTAACTGTAACATCGTTACTATTTATAACAAGTATCTGTAATTTCGGTACAAATTATGGCAGGTAACTGTAACTTCGATACAAATTATGACAGGTAACTGTAACTTCGTTACTAATTATGACAAGTAACTGTAATTTCGATACAAATAATGGCAGGTAACTGTAACTACGATACCAATTATGACAGGTAACTGTAACTTCGATACTAATTATGACAAGGAACTGTTATTTCGATACAAATTATGGCAGGTAACTGTAACTTCGTTACTAATTATGACATTTAACTGTAATTTCGGTACAAATTATGGCAGATAACTGTAACTTCGATACAAATTATGACAAGGAACAGTAATTTCGATACAAATAATGGCGGGTAACTGTAACTTCGACACTAATTATTATGACAGGTAACTGTAACTTTTCTACTAATTATGAAAAGTAACTGTAATCTCGATACAAATTATGGCAGGTAACTGTAACTTCGATACTAATTATGACAGGTAACAGTAACTTCGATACTAATTATGACAAGTAACTGTAACTTAGATACTAATTATGACAGGTAACAGTAACTTCGATACTAATTATGACAAATAACTCTAACTTCGTTACTAATTATGACCAAGTAACTGTAATTTTGATAAAAAAATTATGGCAGGTAATTGTAACTTCGATACTAATTATGACAGGTAACAGTAACTTCGTTACTAATTATGACAAGTTACTGTAACTTCGATACTAATTATGACAGGTAACGGTAACATCGTTACTAATTATCACAAGTAACTGTAACTTCGATACTAATTATGACAGGTAACTGTAACTTCGTTACTAATTATGACAATTAACTGTAATTTCGATACTTATTATGGCTGGTAACTGTAACGTCGTTACTAATTATGACAAGTAACTGTAATTTCGATATAAATTATGGCAGGTAACTGTAACTTCGATACTAATGATAACAGAAAACCGTAACTTCGATATTAATTATGACAGGTAACAGTAACTTCGATACTAATTATGGCAGGTAACTGTAACTTCGTTACTAATTATGACAGTAAACTGTAACTTCGTTACTAATTAGGACAAGTAACTGTAATTTCGATACAAATTATGGCAGGTAACAGTAACTTCGATACTAATTATGACAGGTAACAGTAACTTCGATACTAATTATGACAAGTTACTGTAACTTCGATACTAATTATGACAGGAAACTGTAACTTCGTTACTAATTATGACAAGTAACTGTAATTTCGATACAAATTATGGCACGTAACTGTAATTTCGATACTAATTAAGGCAGGTAACAGTAACTCCGATACTAATTATGACAAGTTACAGTAACTTCGATACTAATTATGACAAGTAACTGTAACTTCGAAACTAATTATGACAGGTAACGGTAACATCGTTACTAATTATGACAAGTAACTGTAATTTCGAGACAAATTATGGCTGGTAAACGTAACTTCGATACTAATTATGACAGGTAACAGTAACTTCGATACTTATTATGACAAGTTACTGTAACTTCGATACTAATTATGACAGGTAACGGTAACATCGTTACTAATTATCACAAATAACTGTAATTTCGATACAAATTATGGCTGGTAACTGTAACATCGATACTAATTAAGACAGGTAACAGTAACTTCGATACTAATTATGACAAGTTACTGTAACTTCGATACTAATTTTGACAAGTTACTGTAACTTCGATACTAATTATGACAGGTAACAGTAACTTCGATGCTAATTATGACAAGTTACTGCAACTTCGATACTAATTTTGACAAGTTACTGTAACTTCGATACTAATTATGACAGGTAACTGTAACTTCGATACTAATTTTGACAAGTTATTGTAACTTCGATACTAATTATGACAAGTTACTGTAACTTCGATACTAATTATGACAGGTAACTGTAACTTCGATATTAATTATGACAGGTAACTGTAACTTCGATACTAATTTTGACAAGGTACTGAAACTTCGATACTAATTATGACAAGTTACTGTAACTTCGATACTAATTTTGACAGGTAACAGTATCTTCGATACTAATTTTGACAAGTTACTGTAACTTCGATACTAATTATGACAGGTAACTGTAACTTCGATACTAATTATGACAGGTAACGGTATCTTCGATACTAATTATTACAAGTTACTGTGAATCCGATACTAATTATGACAGGCAACTGTAACTTCGATACTAATTATGACAGGTAACTGTAACTTCGATACTAATTTTGACAAGTTACTGTAACTTCAATACTAATTATGACAAGTTACTGTAACTTCGATACTAATTTTGACAGGTAACAGTAACTTCGATACTAAGTTTGACAAGTTACTGTAACTTCGATACTAATTATGACAGGTAACGGTAACATCGTTACTAATTATGACAAGTTACTCTAACTTCATTACAAATTATGACAAGTAACAGTAATTTCGATACAAATTAGGGCAGGTAACTGTAACATCGATACTAATTATGACAGTAACAGGAACTTCGATACTAATTTTGACAAGTAACTGTAATTTCGATACAAATTATGGCTGGTAACTTTAACTTCGATACTAATTATGACAGAAAACAGTAAGTTCGATACTAATTATGACAGGTAACAGTATCTTCGATACTAATAGGGCAGGTAACTGTAACTTCGATACTAATGATGACAGTTAACTGTAACTTCGTTACTAATTATGACAATTAACTGTAATTTCGATACAAATTATGGCAGGTAACTTTAACTTCGATACTAATTATGACAGTTAACAGTAACTTCGATACTAATTATAACAAGAAACTGTAACTTCGATCTAATTATGAAAGGTAACGGTAATATCGTTACTAATTATGACAAGTAACTGTAATTTCGATACTAATTATGGCAGGTAACTGTAATTTCGATACAAATTATGGTAGGTAACTGTAACTTCGATACGAATTATGACTAGTAACTCTAACTTCATTACAAATTATGACAAGTCTGTAATTTCGATACAAATTATTGCAGGTAACTGAAACATCGTTACTAATTATGACGGGTAACTGTAATTTCGATACACATTATGACAGGTAACAGTAACTTCGATACTAATTATGACAGGTAACTGCAACTTCGACACTAATTATGACAGGCTACTGTGACTTCGTTACTAATTATGACAAGAAACTGTAATTTCGATACTAATTATGACAGGTAACTGTAATTTCGATACAAATTATGGCAGGTAGCTGTAACTTCGATATTAATTATGACAAGTAACTGTAATTTCGATACAAATTATGGCAGGTAACTGTAACTTCGATACTAATTATGACAGGTTACATTAACTTCGATACTAATTATGACAAGTAACAGTTACTTCGATACTAATTATGACAAGTAACTATAACTTCGAAACTAATTATGACAGGTAACTGTAACATCGTTACTATTTATGACAAGTATCTGTAATTTCGGTACAAATTATGGCAGGTAACTGTAACTTCGATACAAATTATGACAGGTAACTGTAACTTCGTTACTAATTATGACAAGTAACTGTAATTTCGATACAAATAATGGCAGGTAACTGTAACTACGATACTAATTATGACAGGTAACTGTCACTTCGATACTAATTATGACAAGGAACTGTTATTTCGATACAAATTATGGCAGGTAACTGTAACTTCGTTACTAATTATGACATGTAATTGTAATTTCGGTACAAATTATGGCAGGTTACAGTAACTTCGATACTAATTATGACAGATAACTGTAACTTCTATACTAATTATGACAGGTAACTGTACCTTCGTTACTAATTATGACAAGTAACTGTACTTTCGATACAAATGATGGCAGGTAACTGTAACTTCGATACTAATTATGACAGGTAACAATAACTTCGATACTAATTATGACAGAAAACAGTAATTTCGATACTAATTATGACAGGTAACAGTATCTTCGATACTAATTATGGCAGGTAACTGTAACTTCGATACTCATGATGACAGTTAACTGTAACTTCGTTACTAATTATGACAATTAACTGATATTTCGCTACAAATTATGGCAGGTAACTGTAACTTCGATACTAATTATGACAGGTAACAGTAACTTCGATACTAATTATAACAAGAAACTGTAACTTCGATACTAATTATGACAGGTAACGGTAACTTCGTTACTAATTATGAAAAGTAACTGTAATTTCGATACAAATTATGGCAGGTAACTGTGACTTCGATACTAATTATGACAGGTAACTGTAACTTCGATACTAATTATGACAAGTAACACTAACTTCATTACAAATTATGACAAGTAACTGTAATTTCCATACAAATTATGGCAGGTAACTGTAACATCGATACTAATTATGACAGGTAACAGTAACTTCGATATTTATGATGGCAAGTTACTGTACCTTCGATACTATCATTGACAAGTAACTGTTACTACGATACTAATTATGACAGGTAACTGAAACTTCGATACAAATTATGACAAGTTACTGTAACTTCGATACTAAATTTGACAAGTAACTGTAACTTCGATACTAATTATGACAGGTAACTGTAACTTCGATACTAATTATGAAAAGTAACTCTAACTTCATAACAAATTATGACAAGTAACTGAAATTTCGATACAAATTATGGCAGGTAACTGTAACTTCGTTACTAATTATGGCAGGTAACTGTAATTTCGATACAAATTATGGCAGCTAACAGTAACTTCGATATTAATTATGACAGGTCACTGTAACTTCGATACTAATTATGACAGGTAACTGGAACTTCGTTACTAATTATGACAAGAAACTGTAATTTCGATACAAATTATGGCAGGTAACTGTACCTTCGATACTAATGATGACTGAAAACCGTAACTTCGATATTAATTATGACAGGTAACAGTAACTTCGATACTAATTATGGCAGGTTACTGTAACTTCGATACTAATTATGACAGTTATCTGTAACTTCGTTACTAATTATGACAAGTAACTGTAATTTCGATACAAATTATGGCAGGTAACAGTAACATCGATACTAATTATGACAGGTAACAGTAACTTCGATACTAATTATGACAAGTTACTGTAACTTCGATACTAATTATGACAGGTAACTGTAACTTCGTTACTAATTATGACAAGTAACTGTAATTTCGATACAAATTATGGCACGTAACTGTAATTTCGATACTAATTATGGCAGGTAACAGTAACTTCGATACTAATTATGACAAGTTACAGTAACTTCGATACTAATTATGACAGGTAACGGTAACATCGTTACTAATTATCACAAGTAACTGTAATTTCGATACAAATTATGGCAGGTAACAGTAACATCGATACTAATTATGACAGGTAACAGTAACTTCGATACTAATTATGACAAGTTACTGTAACTTCGATACGAATTATGACAGGTAACTGTAACTTCGTTACTAATTATGACAAGTAACTGTAATTTCGATACAAATTATGGCAGGTAACTGTAACTTCTTTACTAATTATAACAGGTAACTGTAATTTCGGTACAAATTATGGCAGGTAACTGTAACTTCGATACAAATTATGGCAGGTAACTGTAACATCGATACTAATTATGACAGGTATCAGTAACTTCGATACTAATTATGACAGGTAACAGTAACTTCGATACTTATTATGACAAGTTACTGTAACTTCGATACTAATTATGACAGGTAACAGTAACTTCGATACTAATTATGACAGGTAACTGTAACTTCGATACTAATTATGACAAGTAACACTAACTTCATTACAAATTATGACAAGTAACTGTAATTTCCATACAAATTATGGCAGGTAACTGAAACATCGATACTAATTATGACAGGTAACAGTAACTTCGATATTTATGATGGCAAGTTACTGTAACTTCGATACTATCTTTGACAAGTAACTGTTACTAAGATATTAGTTATGACAGGTAACTGTAACTTCGATACAAATTATGACAAGTTACTGTAACTTCGATACTAATTTTGACAAGTAACTGTAACTTCGATACTAATTATGACAGGTAACTGTAACTTCGGTACTAATTATGAAAAGTAACTCTAACTTCATTACAAATTATGACAAGTAACTGTAATTTCGATACAAATTATGGCAGGTAACTGTAACTTCGTTACTAATTATGGCAGGCAACTGTAATTTCGATACAAATTATGGCAGCTAACAGTAACTTCGATAATAATTATGACAGGTCACTGTAACTTCGATACTAATTATGACAGGTAACTGTAACTTCGTTACTAATTATGACAAGAAACTGTAATTTCGATACAAATTATGGCAGGTAACTGTAACTTCGATACTCATTATGACAGGTAACAGTTACTTCGATACTAATTATGACAAGTTACTGTAACTTCGATACGAATTTTGACAAGTAACTGTAACTTCGATACTAATTATGACAAGTAACTCTAACTCATTACAAATTATTGCTAGTAACTGTCATTTCGATACAAATTATGGCAGGTAACTGTAACTTCGTTACTAATTATGGCAGGTAACTGTAATTTCGATACAAATTATGGCAGCTAACAGTAACTTCGATAATAATTATGACAGGTAACTGTAACTTCGATACTAATTATGACAGGAAACTGTAACTTCGTTACTAATTATGACAAGAAACTGTAATTTCATTACAAATTATGGCAGGTAACTGTAACTTCGATACTAATTATGACAGGTAACAGTAACTTCGATACTAATTATGACAGGTAACAGTAACTTAGATGCTAATTATGACCTGTAACTGTAACTTCGATACTAATTATGACAGGTAACTGTAACTCCGTTACAAATTATGACAAGTTACTGCAATTTCGATACAAATTATTGCAGGTAACTGTAACTTCGATACTATTTATGACAGGTAACAGTTACTTCGATACTAATTATGACAAGTAATTGTAACTTCGAAATTAATTATGACAGGTAACTGTAACATCGTTACTAATTATGACAAGTAACTGTAATTTCGATACAAATTATGGCAGGTAACTGTAACTTCGATACTAATTATGACAGGTTACAGCAACCTCGATACTAATTATGACAAGTAAGTGTAACTTCGATACTAATTATGACGGGTAACTGTAACTTCGATACTAATTATGACTAGTAACTCTAACTTCGTTACTAATTAGGACAAGTAACTGTAATTTTGATAAAAAATATGGCAGGTAACTGTAACTTCGATACTAATTATGACAGGTCACAGTAACTTCGATACTAATTATGACAGGTAACAGTAACTTCGTTACTAATTATGACAAGTAACTGTAATTTCGATACAGATTATGTCAGGTAACAGTACCTTCGATACTAATTATGACAGGTAACTGTATCTTCGATACAAATTATGACAGGTAACTGTAAATTCGATATTAATTATGACAAGTAACTGTAATTTCGATACAAATTATGGCAGGTAACTGTAACTTCGATACTAATTATGACAGGTAACAGTAACTTCGATACTAATTATGACAGGTAACTGTAACTTCGATACAAATTATGACAGGTAACTGTAACTTCGATATTAATTATGACAAGTAACTGTAATTTCGATACAAATTATGGCAGGTAACTGTAACATCGACACTAATTATGGTAGGTAACAGTAACTTCGATACTTATTATGACAGGTAACTGTAACTTCGATACAAATTATGACAGGTAACTGTAACTTCGATATTAATTATGACAAGTAACTGTAATTTCGATACAAATTATGGCAGGTAACTGTAACTTCGATACTACTTATGACAGGTTACATTAACTTCGATACTAATTATGACCAGTAACAGTTACTTCGATACTAATTATGACAAGTAACTATAACATCGAAACTAATTATGACAGGTAACTGTAACATCGTTACCAATTATGACAAGTATCTGTAATTTCGGTACAAATTATGGCAGGTAACTGTAACTTCGATACAAATTATGACAGGTAACTGAAACTTCGTAACTTATTATGACAAGTAACTGTAATTTCGATACAAATAATGGCAGGTAACTGTATCTTCGATACTAATTCAGACAGGTAACTGTAACTTCGATACTAATTATGACAAGGAACTGTTATTTCGATAAAAATTATGGCAGGTAACTGTAACTTCGTTACTAATTATGAGAAGTAACTGTAATTTCGGTACAAATTATGGCAGGTAACTGTAACTTCGATACAAATTATGACAAGGAACTGTAATTTCGATACAAATAATGGCAGGTAACTGTAACTTCGATACTAATTATGACAGGTAACAGTAACATCGATACTAATTATGACAGGTAACTGTAACTTCGCTACTAATTATGACAAGTAACTGTAATTTCGATACAAACTATGACAGGTAACTGTAACTTCGACACTAATTATGACAAGTATCTGTAATTTCGGTACAAATTATGACAGGTAACTGTAACTTCGATACTAATTATGACAAGGAACTGTTATTTCGATACAAATTATGACAGGTAACTGTAACTTCGTTATTAATTATGACAAGTATCTGTAATTTCGGTACAAATTATGGTAGGTAACTCTAACTTCGATACAAATTACGACAGGTAACTGTAACTTCGTTACTAATTATGACAAGTAACTGTAATTTCGATACAAATAATTGCAGGTAACTGTAACTTCGATACTAATTATGACAGGTAACAGTAACTTCGTTACTTATTATGACAGGTAACAGTAACTTCGCTACTAATTATGACAAGTAACTGTAATTTCGATACAAACTATGACAGGTAACTGTAACTTCGATACTAATTATGACAAGGAACTGTTATTTCGATACAAATTATGACAGGTAACTGTAACTTCGTTACTAATTATGACAGATAACTGTAACTTCGTTATTAATTATGACAAGTATCTGTAATTTCGGTACAAATTATGGCAGGTAACTGTAACTTCGATACAAATTACGACAGGTAACAGTAACTTCGCTACTAATTATGACAAGTAACTGTAATTTCGATACAAACTATGACAGGTAACTGTAACTTCGTTACTAATTATGACAAGTAACTGTAATTTCGATACAAATTATGGCTGGTAACAGTAACTTTGATACAAATTATGACAGGTAACTGTAACTTCGATACTAATTATGACAAGGAACTGTTATTTCGATACAAATTATGACAGGTAACAGTAACTTCGTTACTAATTATGGCGAGTTACTGTAATTTCGATACAAATTATGGCGGGTTACAGTAACTTCGATACTAATTATGACAGGTAACTGTAACTTCTATACTAATTATGACAGGTAACTGTACCTTCGTTACTAATTATGACAAGTAACTGTACTTTCGAAACAAATGATGGCAGGTAACTGTAACTTCGATACTAATTATGACAAGTAACAGTTACTTCGATACTAATTATGACAAGTGACTATAACTTCGAAACTAATTATGACAGGTAACTGTAACATCGTTACTAATTATGACAAGTATCTGTAATTTCGGTACAAATTATGGCAGGTAACTGTAACTTCGATACTAATTATGACAGGTAACTGTAACTTCGATACTAATTATGACATGTAACTCTAATTTCATTACAAATTTGACAAGTAACTGTAATTTCGATACAAATTATTGCAGGTAACTGAAACATCGTTACTAATTATGGCAGGTAACTGTAATTTCGATACAAATTATTGCAGGTAACTGAAACATCGTTACTAATTATGGCAGGTAACTGTAATTTCGATACACATTATGACAAGGAACTGTTATCTCGATAAAAATTATGGCAGGTAACTGTAACTTCGTTACTAATTATGAGAAGTAACTGTAATTTCGGTACAAATTATGGCAGATAATTGTAACTTCGATACAAATTATGACAAGTATCTGTAATTTCGGTACAAATTATGGCAGGTAACTGTAACTTCGATACTAATTATGACAAGGAACTGTTATTTCGATACAAATTATGACAGGTAACTGTAACTTCTTTATTAATTATGACAAGTATCTGTAATTTCGGTACAAATTATGGCAGGTAACTGTAACTTCGATACAAATTATGACAGGTAACTGTAACTTCGTTACTAATTATGGCAAGTAACTGCAATTTCGATACAAATAATGGCAGGTAACTGTAACTTCGATACTAATTATGACAGGTAACAGTATCTTCCATACTAATTATGGCAGGTAACTGTAACTTCGATACTCATGATGACAGTTAACTGTAACTTCGTTACTAATTATGACAATTAACTGCAATTTCGCTACAAATTATGGCAGGTAACTGTAACTTCGATACTAATTATGACAGGTAACAGTAACTTCGATACTAATTATAACAAGAAACTGTAACTTCGATACTAATTATGACAGGTAACGGTAACTTCGTTACTAATTATGACAAGTAACTGTAATTTCGATACAAATTATGGCAGGTAACTGTGACTTCGATACTAATTATGACAGGTTACAGTAACTTCGATACTAATTATGACAAGTTATTGTAACTTCGATACTAATTATGACAGTTAAATGTAACTTCGTTACTAATTATGACAAGTTACTGTAACTTCGATACTAATTATGACAGGTAACAGTAACTTCGATACTAATTATGACAGGTAACTGTAACTTCGATACTAATTATGACAAGTAACACTAACTTCATTACAAATTATGACAAGTAACTGTAATTTCCATACAAATTATGGCAGGTAACTGTAACATCGATACTAATTATGACAGGTAACAGTAACTTCGATATTTATGATGGCAAGTTACTGTAACTTCGATACTATCATTGACAAGTAACTGTTACTACGATACTAATTATGACAGGTAACTGTAACTTCGATACAAATTATGACAAGTTACTGTAACTTCGATACTAAATTTGACAAGTAACTGTAACTTCGATACTAATTATGACAGGTAACTGTAACTTCGATACTAATTATGAAAAGTAACTCTAACTTCATAACAAATTATGACAAGTAACTGAAATTTCGATACAAATTATGGCAGTTAACTGTAACTTCGTTACTAATTATGGCAGGTAAATGTAATTTCGATACAAATTATGGCAGCTAACAGTAACTTCGATATTAATTATGACAGGTCACTGTAACTTCGATACTAGTTATGACAGGTAACTGGAACTTCGTTACTAATTATGACAAGAAACTGTAATTTCGATACAAATTATGGCAGGTAACTGTAACTACGATACAAATTATGACAGGTAACTGTAACTTCGTTACTAATTATGACAAGTAACTGTAATTTCGATACAAATAATGGCAGGTAACTGTAACTACGATACCAATTATGACAGGTAACTGTAACTTCGATACTAATTAGGACAAGGAACTGTTATTTCGATACAAATTATGGCAGGTAACTGTAACTTCGTTACTAATTATGACATTTAACTGTAATTTCGGTACAAATTATGGCAGGTAACTGTAACTTCGATACAAATTATGACAAGGAACAGTAATTTCGACACAAATAATGGCAGGTAACTGTAACTTCGATACTAATTATGACAGGTAACTGTAACTTCGCTACTAATAATGAAAAGTAACTGTAATTTCGATGCAAATTATGGCAGGTAACTGTAACTTCGATACTAATTATGACAGGTAACGGTAACATCGTTACTAATTATCACAAGTAACTGTAACTTCGATACTAATTATGACAGGTAACTGTAACTTCGTTACTAATTATGACAAGTAACTGTAATTTCGATACTTATTATGGCTGGTAACTGTAACGTCGTTACTAATTATGACAAGTAACTGTAATTTCGATACAAATTATGGCAGGTAACTGTACCTTCGATACTAATGATGACTGAAAACCGTAACTTCGATATTAATTATGACAGGTAACAGTAACTTCGATACTAATTATGGCAGGTTACTGTAACTTCGATACTAATTATGACAGTTAACTGTAACTTCGTTACTAGTTATGACAAGTAACTGTAATTTCGATACAAATTATGGCAGGTAACAGTAACATCGATACTAATTATGACAGGTAACAGTAACTTCGATACTAATTATGACAAGTTACTGTAATTTCGATACAAATTATGGCACGTAACTGTAATTTCGATACTAATTATGGCAGGTAACAGTAACTTCGATACTAATTATGACAAGTTACAGTAACTTCGATACTAATTATGACAGGTAACGGTAACATCGTTACTAATTATCACAAGTAACTGTAATTTCGATACAAATTATGGCTGGTAACTGTAACATCGATACTAATTATGACAGGTTACAGTAACTTCGATACTAATTATGACAAGTTACTGTAACTTCGATACTAATTATGACAGTTAAATGTAACTTCGTCACTAATTATGACAAGTAACTGTAATTTCGATACAAATTATGGCAGGTAACAGTAACATCGATACTAATTATGACAGGTAACAGTAACTTCGATACTAATTATGACAAGTTACTGTAACTTCGATACTAATTATGACAGGTAACTGTAACTTCGTTACTAATTATGACAAGTAACTGTAATTTCGATACAAATTATGGCACGTAACTGTAATTTCGATACTAATTATGGCAGGTAACAGTAACTTCGATACTAATTATTACAAGTAACTGTAACTTCGAAACTAATTATGGCAGGTAACTGTAACATCGATACTAATTATGACAAGTAACTGTAATTTCGATACAAATTATGGCAGGTAACTGTAACTTCTTTACTAATTATAACAGGTAACTGTAATTTCGGTACAAATTATGGCAGGTAACTTTAACTTCGATACAAATTATGGCAGGTAACTGTAACATCGATACTAATTATGACAGGTATCAGTAACTTCGATAATAATTATGACAGGTAACAGTAACTTCGATACTTATTATGACAAGTTACTGTAACTTCGATACTAATTATGACAGGTAACAGTAACTTCGATAGTAATTATGACAGGTAACTGTAACTTCGATACTAATTATGACAAGTAACACTAACTTCATTACAAATTATGACAAGTAACTGTAATTTCCATACAAATTATGGCAGGTAACTGAAACATCGATACTAATTATGACAGGTAACAGTAACTTCGATATTTATGATGGCAAGTTACTGTAACTTCGATACTATCTTTGACAAGTAACTGTTACTAAGATATTAATTATGACAGGTAACTGTAACTTCGATACAAATTATGACAAGTTACTGTAACTTCGATACTAATTTTGACAAGTAACTGTAACTTCGATACTAATTATGACAGGTAACTGTAACTTCGATACTAATTATGAAAAGTAACTCTAACTTCATTACAAATTATGACAAGTAACTGTAATTTCGATACAAATTATGGCAGGTAACTGTAACTTCGTTACTAATTATGGCAGGTAACTGTAATTTCGATACAAATTATGGCAGCTAACAGTAACTTCGATAATAATTATGACAGGTCACTGTAACTTCGATACTAATTATGACAGGTAACTGTAACTTCGTTACTAATTATGACAAGAAACTGTAATTTCGATTCAAATTATGGCAGGTAACTGTAACTTCGATACTAATTATGACAAGTAACTCTAACTCATTACAAATTATGACTAGTAACTGTCATTTCGATACAAATTATGGCAGGTAACTGTAACTTCGTTACTAATTATGGGAGGTAACTGTAATTTCGATACAAATTATGGCAGCTAACAGTAACTTCGATAATAATTATGACAGGTAACTGTAACTTCGATACTAATTATGACAGGAAACTGTAACTTCGTTACTAATTATGACAAGAAACTGTAATTTCATTACAAATTATGGCAGGTAACTGTAACTTCGATACTAATTAAGACAGGTAACAGTAACTTCGATACTAATTATGACAGGTAACAGTAACTTAGATGCTAATTTGACCTGTAACTGTAACTTCGATACTAATTATGACAGGTAACTGTAACTCCGTTACAAATTATGACAAGTTACTGCAATTTCGATACAAATTATTGCAGGTAACTGTAACTTCGATACTATTTATGACAGGTAACAGTTACTTCGATACTAATTATGACAAGTAATTGTAACTTCGAAATTAATTATGACAGGTAACTGTAACATCGTTACTAATTATGACAAGTAACTGTAATTTCGATACAAATTATGGCAGGTAACTGTAACTTCGATACTAATTATGACAGGTTACAGCAACCTCGATACTAATTATGACAAGTAAGTGTAACTTCGATACTAATTATGACGGGTAACTGTAACTTCGATACTAATTATGACTAGTAACTCTAACTTCGTTACTAATTAGGACAAGTAACTGTAATTTTGATAAAAAATATGGCAGGTAACTGTAACTTCGATACTAATTATGACAGGTAACAGTAACTTCGATACTAATTATGACAGGTAACAGTAACTTCGTTACTAATTATGACAAGTAACTGTAATTTCGATACAGATTATGTCAGGTAACAGTACCTTCGATACTAATTATGACAGGTAACTGTATCTTCGATACAAATTATGACAGGTAACTGTAAATTCGATATTAATTATGACAAGTAACTGTAATTTCGATACAAATTATGGCAGGTAACTGTAACTTCGATACTAATTATGACAGGTAACAGTAACTTCGATACTAATTATGACAGGTAACTGTAACTTCGATACAAATTATGACAGGTAACTGTAACTTCGATATTAATTATGACAAGTAACTGTAATTTCGATACAAATTATGGCAGGTAACTGTAACATCGACACTAATTATGGTAGGTAACAGTAACTTCGATACTTATTATGACAGGTTATAATAACTTCGATACTAATTATGACCAGTAACAGTTACTTCGATACTAATTATGACAAGTAACTATAACATCGAAACTAATTATGACAGGTAACTGTAACATCGTTACCAATTATGACAAGTATCTGTAATTTCGGTACAAATTATGGCAGGTAACTGTAACTTCGATACTAATTATGACAGGTAACTGAAACTTCGTAACTTATTATGACAAGTAACTGTAATTTCGATACAAATAATGGCAGGTAACTGTAACTTCGATACTAATTCAGACAGGTAACTGTAACTTCGATACTAATTATGACAAGGAACTGTTATTTCGATAAAAATTATGGCAGGTAACTGTAACTTTGTTACTAATTATGAGAAGTAACTGTAATTTCGGTACAAATTATGGCAGGTAACTGTAACTTCGATACAAATTATGACAAGGAACTGTAATTTCGATACAAATAATGGCAGGTAACTGTAACTTCGATACTAATTATGACAGGTAACAGTAACATCGATACTAATTATGACAGGTAACTGTAACTTCGCTACTAATTATGACAAGTAACTGTAATTTCGATACAAACTATGACAGGTAACTGTAACTTCGACACTAATTATGACAAGTATCTGTAATTTCGGTGCAAATTATGACAGGTAACTGTAACTTCGATACTAATTATGACAAGGAACTGCTATTTCGATACAAATTATGACAGGTAACTGTAACTTCGTTATTAATTATGACAAGTATCTGTAATTTCGGTACAAATTATGGTAGGTAACTCTAACTTCGATACAAATTACGACAGGTAACTGTAACTTCGTTACTAATTATGACAAGTAACTGTAATTTCGATACAAATAATTGCAGGTAACTGTAACTTCGATACTAATTATGACAGGTAACAGTAACTTCGATACTTATTATGACAGGTAACAGTAACTTCGCTACTAATTATGACAAGTAACTGTAATTTCGATACAAACTATGACAGGTAACTGTAACTTCGATACTAATTATGACAAGGAACTGTTATTTCGATACAAATTATGACAGGTAACTGTAACTTCGTTACTAATTATGACAGGTAACTGTAACTTCGTTATTAATTATGACAAGTATCTGTAATTTCGGTACAAATTATGGCAGGTAACTGTAACTTCGATACAAATTACGACAGGTAACAGTAACTTCGCTACTAATTATGACAAGTAACTGTAATTTCGATACAAACTATGACAGGTAACTGTAACTTCGTTACCAATTATGACAAGTAAATGTAATTTCGATACAAATTATGGCTGGTAACAGTAACTTCGATACAAACTATGACAGGTAACTGTAACTTCGATACTAATTATGACAAGGAACTGTTATTTCGATACAAATTATGACAGGTAACAGTAACTTCGTTACTAATTATGGCGAGTGACTGTAATTTCGATACAAATTATGGCGGGTTACAGTAACTTCGATACTAATTATGACAGGTAACTGTAACTTCTATACTAATTATGACAGGTAACTGTACCTTCGTTACTAATTATGACAAGTAACTGTACTTTCGAAACAAATGATGGCAGGTAACTGTAACTTCGATACTAATTATGACAGGTAACAATAACTTCGATACTAATTATGACAGAAAACAAAAATTTCGATACTAATTATGAAAGGTAACAGTATCTTCGATACTAATTATGGCAGGTAACTGTAACTTCGATACTAATGATGACAGTTAACTGTAACTTCGTTACTAATTATGACAATTAACTGTAATTTCGATACAAATTATGGCAGGTAACTATAACTTCGATACTAATTATGACAGGTAACAGTAACATCGATACTAATTATAACAAGAAACTGTAACTTCGATACTAATTATGACAGGTAACGGTAACTTCGTTACTAATTATGACAAGTAACTGTAATTTCGATACAAATTATGGCAGGTAACTGTAACTTCGATACTAATTATGACAGGTTACATTAACTTCGATACTAATTATGACAAGTAACAGTTACTTCGATACTAATTATGACAATTAACTATAACTTCGAAACTAATTATGACAGGTAACTGTAACATCGTTACTAATTATGACAAGTATCTGTAATTTCGGTACAAATTATGGCAGGTAACTGTAACTTCGATACTAATTATGACAGGTAACTGTAACTTCGATACTAATTATGACAAGTAACTCTAATTTCATTACAAATTTGACAAGTAACTGTAATTTCGATACAAATTATTGCAGGTAACTGAAACATCGTTACTAATTATGGCAGGTAACTGTAATTTCGATACAAATTATTGCAGGTAACTGAAACATCGTTACTAATTATGGCAGGTAACTGTAATTTCGATACACATTATGACAAGGAACTGTTATCTCGATAAAAATTATGGCAGGTAACTGTAACTTCGTTACTAATTATGAGAAGTAACTGTAATTTCGGTACAAATTATGGCAGATAATTGTAACTTCGATACAAATTATGACAAGTATCTGTAATTTCGGTACAAATTATGGCAGGTAACTGTAACTTCGATACTAATTATGACAAGGAACTGTTATTTCGATACAAATTATGACAGGTAACTGTAACTTCTTTATTAATTATGACAAGTATCTGTAATTTCGGTACAAATTATGGCAGGTAACTGTAACTTCGATACTAATTATGACAGGTAACAGTATCTTCCATACTAATTATGGCAGGTAACTGTAACTTCGATACTCATGATGACAGTTAACTGTAACTTCGTTACTAATTATGACAATTAACTGCAATTTCGCTACAAATTATGGCAGGTAACTGTAACTTCGATACTAATTATGACAGGTAACAGTAACTTCGATACTAATTATAACAAGAAACTGTAACTTCGATACTAATTATGACAGGTAACGGTAACTTCGTTACTAATTATGACAAGTAACTGTAATTTCGATACAAATTATGGCAGGTAACTGTGACTTCGATACTAATTATGACAGGTTACAGTAACTTCGATACTAATTATGACAAGTTATTGTAAGTTCGATACTAATTATGACAGTTAAATGTAACTTCGTTACTAATTATGACAAGTTACTGTAACTTCGATACTAATTATGACAGGTAACAGTAACTTCGATACTAATTATGACAGGTAACTGTAACTTCGATACTAATTATGACAAGTAACACTAACTTCATTACAAATTATGACAAGTAACTGTAATTTCCATACAAATTATGGCAGGTAACTGTAACATCGATACTAATTATGACAGGTAACAGTAACTTCGATATTTATGATGGCAAGTTACTGTAACTTCGATACTATCATTGACAAGTAACTGTTACTACGATACTAATTATGACAGGTAACTGTATCTTCGATACAAATTATGACAAGTTACTGTAAATTCGATACTAAATTTGACAAGTAACTGTAACTTCGATACTAATTATGACAGGTAACTGTAACTTCGATACTAATTATGAAAAGTAACTCTAACTTCATTACAAATTATGACAAGTAACTGAAATTTCGATACTTATTATGGCTGGTAACTGTAACGTCGTTACTAATTAAGACAAGTAACTGTAATTTCGATACAAATTATGGCAGGTAAATCTACCTTCGATACTAATGATGACTGAAAACCGTAACTTCGATATTAATTATGACAGGTAACAGTAACTTCGATACTAATTATGGCAGGTTACTGTAACTTCGATACTAATTATGACAGTTAACTGTAACTTCGTTACTAATTATGACAAGTAACTGTAATTTCGATACAAATTATGGCAGGTAACAGTAACATCGATACTAATTATGACAGGTAACAGTAACTTCGATACTAATTATGACAAGTTACTGTAACTTCGATACTAATTATGACAGGTAACTGTAACTTCGTTACTAATTATGACAAGTAACTGTAATTTCGATACAAATTATGGCACGTAACTGTAATTTCGATACTAATTATGGTAGGTAACAGTAACTTCGATACTAATTATGACAAGTTACAGTAACTTCGATACTAATTATGACAGGTAACGGTAACATCGTTACTAATTATCACAAGTAACTGTAATTTCGATACAAATTATGGCTGGTAACTGTAACATCGATACTAATTATGACAGGTTACAGTAACTTCGATACTAATTATGACAAGTTACTGTAACTTCGATACTAATTATGACAGTTAAATGTAACTTCGTCACTAATTATGACAAGTAACTGTAATTTCGATACAAATTATGGCAGGTAACAGTAACATCGATACTAATTATGACAGGTAACAGTAACTTCGATACTAATTATGACAAGTTACTGTAACTTCGATACTAATTATGACAGGTAACTGTAACTTCGTTACTAATTATGACAAGTAACTGTAATTTCGATACAAATTATGGCACGTAACTGTAATTTCGATACTAATTATGGCAGGTAACAGTAACTTCGATACTAATTATGACAAGTTACAGTAACTTCGATACTAATTATGACAGGTAACGGTAACATCGTTACTAATTATCACAAGTAACTGTAATTTCGATACAAATTATGGCTGGTAACTGTAACATCGATACTAATTATGACAGGTTACAGTAACTTCGATACTAATTATGACAAGTTACTGTTACTTCGATACTAATTATGACAGTTAAATGTAACTTCGTCACTAATTATGACAAGTTACTGTAACTTCGATACTAATTATGACAGGTAACAGTAACTTCGATACTAATTATGACAGGTAACTGTAACTTCGATACTAATTATGACAAGTAACACTAACTTCATTACAAATTATGACAAGTAACTGTAATTTCCATACAAATTATGGCAGGTAACTGTAACATCGATACTAATTATGACAGGTAACAGTAACTTCGATATTTATGATGGCAAGTTACTGTAACTTCGATACTATCATTGACAAGTAACTGTTACTACGATACTAATTATGACAGGTAACTGTATCTTCGATACAAATTATGACAAGTTACTGTAACTTCGATACTAAATTTGACAAGTAACTGTAACTTCGATACTAATTATGACAGGTAACTGTAACTTCGATACTAATTATGAAAAGTAACTCTAACTTCATTACAAATTATGACAAGTAACTGAAATTTCGATACAAATTATGGCAGGTAACTGTAACTTCGTTACTAATTATGGCAGGTAACTGTAATTTCGATACAAATTATGGCAGCTAACAGTAACTTCGATATTAATTATGACAGGTCACTGTAACTTCGATACTAATTATGACAGGTAACTGTAACTTCGTTACTAATTATGACAAGAAACTGTAATTTCGATACAAATTATGGCAGGTAACTGTAACTAGGATACAAATTATGACAGGTAACTGTAACTTCGTTACTAATTATGACAAGTAACTGTAATTTCGATACAAATAATGGCAGGTAACTGTAACTACGATACCAATTATGACAGGTAACTGTAACTTCGATACTAATTAGGACAAGGAACTGTTATTTCGATACAAATTATGGCAGGTAACTGTAACTTCGTTACTAATTATGACATTTAACTGTAATTTCGGTACAAATTATGGCAGGTAACTGTAACTTCGATACAAATTATGACAAGGAACAGTAATTTCGACACAAATAATGGCAGGTAACTGTAACTTCGATACTAATTATGGCAGGTAACTGTAACTTCGCTACTAATAATGAAAAGTAACTGTAATTTCGATGCAAAATATGGCAGGTAACTTTAACTTCGATACTAATTATGACAGGTAACGGTAACATCGTTACTAATTATCACAAGTAACTGTAACTTCGATACTAATTATGACAGGTAACTGTAACTTCGTTACTAATTATGACAAGTAACTGTAATTTCGATACTTATTATGGCTGGTAACTGTAACGTCGTTACTAATTAAGACAAGTAACTGTAATTTCGATACAAATTATGGCAGGTAACTGTACCTTCGATACTAATGATGACTGAAAACCGTAACTTCGATATTAATTATGACAGGTAACAGTAACTTCGATACTAATTATGGCAGGTTACTGTAACTTCGATACTAATTATGACAGTTAACTGTAACTTCGTTACTAATTATGACAAGTAACTGTAATTTCGATACAAATTATGGCAGGTAACAGTAACATCGATACTAATTATGACAGGTAACAGTAACTTCGATACTAATTATGACAAGTTACTGTAACTTCGATACTAATTATGACAGGTAACTGTAACTTCGTTACTAATTATGACAAGTAACTGTAATTTCGATACAAATTATGGCACGTAACTGTAATTTCGATACTAATTATGGCAGGTAACAGTAACTTCGATACTAATTATGACAAGTTACAGTAACTTCGATACTAATTATGACAGGTAACGGTAACATCGTTACTAATTATCACAAGTAACTGTAATTTCGATACAAATTATGGCTGGTAACTGTAACATCGATACTAATTATGACAGGTTACAGTAACTTCGATACTAATTATGACAAGTTACTGTAACTTCGATACTAATTATGACAGTTAAATGTAACTTCGTCGCTAATTATGACAAGTAACTGTAATTTCGATACAAATTATGGCAGGTAACAGTAACATCGATACTAATTATGACAGGTAACAGTAACATCGATACTAATTATTACAAGTAACTGTAACTTCGAAACTAATTATGGCAGGTAACTGTATCATCGATACTAATTATGACAAGTAACTGTAATTTCGATACAAATTATGGCAGGTAACTGTAACTTCTTTACTAATTATAACAGGTAACTGTAATTTCGGTACAAATTATGGCAGGTAACTGTAACTTCGATACAAATTATGGCAGGTAACTGTAACATCGATACTAATTATGACAGGTATCAGTAACTTCGATACTAATTATGACAGGTAACAGTAACTTCGATATTTATTATGACAAGTTACAGTAACTTCGATACTAATTATGACAGGTAACAGTAACTTCGATACTAATTATGACAGGTAACTGTAACTTCGATACTAATTATGACAAGTAACACTAACTTCATTACAAATTATGACAAGTAACTGTAATTTCCATACAAATTATGGCAGGTAACTGAAACATCGATACTAATTATGACAGGTAACAGTAACTTCGATATTTATGATGGCAAGTTACTGTAACTTCGATACTATATTTGACAAGTAACTGTTACTAAGATATTAATTATGACAGGTAACTGTAACTTCGATACAAATTATGACATGTTACTGTAACTTCGATACTAATTTTGACAAGTAACTGTAACTTCGATACTAATTATGACAGGTAACTGTAACTTCGATACTAATTATGAAAAGTAACTCTAACTTCATTACAAATTATGACAAGTAACTGTAATTTCGATACAAATTAGGGCAGGTAACTGTAACTTCGTTACTAATTATGGCAGGTAACTGTAATTTCGATACAAATTATGGCAGCTAACAGTAACTTCGATAATAATTATGACAGGTCACTGTAACTTCGATACTAATTATGACAGGTAACTGTAACTTTGTTACTAATTATGACAAGAAACTGTAATTTCGATACAAATTATGGCAGGTAACTGTAACTTCGATACTAATTATGACAGGTAACAGTTACTTCGATACTAATTATGACAAGTTACTGTAACTTCGATACGAATTTTGACAAGTAACTCTAACTTCGATACTAATTATGACAAGTAACTCTAACTCATTACAAATTATGACTAGTAACTGTCATTTCGATACAAATTATGGCAGGTAACTGTAACTTCGTTACTAATTATGGCAGGTAACTGTAATTTCGATACAAATTATGGCAGCTAACAGTAACTTCGATAATAATTATGACAGGTAACTGTAACTTCGATACTAATTATGACAGGAAACTGTAACTTCGTTACTAATTATGACAAGAAACTGTAATTTCATTACAAATTATGGCAGGTAACTGTAACTTCGATACTAATTATGACAGGTAACAGTAACTTCGATACTAATTATGACAGGTAACAGTAACTTAGATGCTAATTATGACCTGTAACTGTAACTTCGATACTAATTATGACAGGTAACTGTAACTCCGTTACAAATTATGACAAGTTACTGTAATTTCGATACAAATTATTGCAGGTTACTGTAACTTCGATACTATTTATGACAGGTAACAGTTACTTCGATACTAATTATGACAAGTAATTGTAACTTCGAAATTAATTATGACAGGTAACTGTAACATCGTTACTAATTATGACAAGTAACTGTAATTTCGATACAAATTATGGCAGGTAACTGTAACTTCGATACTAATTATGACAGGTTACAGCAACCTCGATACTAATTATGACAAGTATGTGTAACTTCGATACTAATTATGACGGGTAACTGTAACTTCGATACTAATTATGACTAGTAACTCTAACTTCGTTACTAATTAGGACAAGTAACTGTAATTTTGATAAAAAATATGGCAGGTAACTGTAACTTCGATACTAATTATGACAGGTAACAGTAACTTCGATACTAATTATGACTGGTAACAGTAACTTCGTTACTAATTATGACAAGTAACTGTAATTTCGATACAGATTATGTCAGGTAACAGTACCTTCGATACTAATTATGACAGGTAACTGTATCTTCGATACAAATTATGACAGGTAACTGTAAATTCGATATTAATTATGACAAGTAACTGTAATTTCGATACAAATTATGGCAGGTAACTGTAACTTCGATACTAATTATGACAGGTAACAGTAACTTCGATACTAATTATGACAGGTAACTGTAACTTCGATACAAATTATGACAGGTAACTGTAACTTCGATATTAATTATGACAAGTAACTGTAATTTCGATACAAATTATGGCAGGTAACTGTAACATCGACACTAATTATGGTAGGTAACAGTAACTTCGATACTTATTATGACAGGTAACTGTAACTTCGATACAAATTATGACAGGTAACTGTAACTTCGATATTAATTATGACAAGTAACTGTAATTTCGATACAATTTATGGCAGGTAACTGTAACTCCGATACTACTTATGACAGGTTACATTAACTTCGATACTAATTATGACCAGTAACAGTTACTTCGATACTAATTATGACAAGTAACTATAACATCGAAACTAATTATGACAGGTAACTGTAACATCGTTACTAATTATGACAAGTATCTGTAATTTCGGTACAAATTATGGCAGGTAACTGTAACTTCGATACAAATTATGACAGGTAACTGAAACTTCGTAACTTATTATGACAAGTAACTGTAATTTCGATACAAATAATGGCAGGTAACTGTAACTTCGATACTAATTCAGACAGGTAACTGTATCTTCGATACTAATTATGACAAGGAACTGTTATTTCGATAAAAATTATGGCAGGTAACTGTAACTTCGTTACTAATTATGAGAAGTAACTGTAATTTCGGTACAAATTATGGCAGGTAACTGTAACTTCGATACAAATTATGACAAGGAACTGTAATTTCGATACAAATAATGGCAGGTAACTGTAACTTCGATACTAATTATGACAGGTAACAGTAACATCGATACTAATTATGACAGGTAACTGTAACTTCGCTACTAATTATGACAAGTAACTGTAATTTCGATACAAACTATGACAGGTAACTGTAACTTCGACACTAATTATGACAAGTATCTGTAATTTCGGTACAAATTATGGTAACTCTAACTTCGATAGAAATTACGACAGGTAACTGTAACTTCGTTACTAATTATGACAAGTAACTGTAATTTCGATACAAATAATTGCAGGTAACTGTAACTTCGATACTAATTATGACAGGTAACAGTAACTTCGATACTTATTATGACAGGTAACAGTAACTTCGCTACTAATTATGACAAGTAACTGTAATTTCGATACAAACTATGACAGGTAACTGTAACTTCGATACTAATTATGACAAGGAACTGTTATTTCGATACAAATTATGACAGGTAACTGTAACTTCGTTACTAATTATGACAGGTAACTGTAACTTCGTTATTAATTATGACAAGTATCTGTAATTTCGGTACAAATTATGGCAGGTAACTGTAACTTCGATACAAATTACGACAGGTAACAGTAACTTCGCTACTAATTATGACAAGTAACTGTAATTTCGATACAAACTATGACAGGTAACTGTAACTTCGTTACTAATTATGACAAGTAACTGTAATTTCGATACAAATTATGGCTGGTAACAGTAACTTCGATACAAATTATGACAGGTAACTGTAACTTCGATACTAATTATGACAAGGAACTGTTACTTCGATACAAATTATGACAGGTAACAGTAACTTCGTTACT
The DNA here is from genome assembly GCA_946902985.2 of Meconema thalassinum. Classification (NCBI taxonomy): domain Eukaryota; kingdom Metazoa; phylum Arthropoda; class Insecta; order Orthoptera; family Tettigoniidae; genus Meconema; species Meconema thalassinum. Next base: position 1,173,173,538 of record OX336388.2, on the reverse strand, counting down.
AATTATGGCGAGTGACTGTAATTTCGATACAAATTATGGCGGGTTACAGTAACTTCGTTACTAATTATGACAGGTAACTGTAACTTCTATACTAATTATGACAGGTAACTGTACCTTCGTTACTAATTATGACAAGTAACTGTACTTTCGAAACAAATGATGGCAGGTAACTGTAACTTCGATACTAATTATGACAGGTAACAATAACTTCGATACTAATTATGACAGAAAACAAAAATTTCGATACTAATTATGACAGGTAACAGTATCTTCGATACTAATTATGGCAGGTAACTGTAACTTCGATACTAATGATGACAGTTAACTGTAACATCGTTACTAATTATGACAATTAACTGTAATTTCGATACAAATTATGGCAGGTAACAATAACTTCGATACTAATTATGACAGGTAACAGTAACATCGATACTAATTATAACAAGAAACTGTAACTTCGATACTAATTATGACAGGTAACGGTAACTTCGTTACTAATTATGACAAGTAACTGTAATTTCGATACAAATTATGGCAGGTAACTGTAACTTCGATACTTATTATGACAGGTTACATTAACTTCGATACTAATTATGACAAGTAACAGTTACTTCGATACTAATTATGACAAGTAACTATAACTTCGAAACTAATTATGACAGGTAACTGTAACATCGTTACTAATTATGACAAGTATCTGTAATTTCGGTACAAATTATGGCAGGTAACTGTAACTTCGATACTAATTATGACAGGTAACTGTAACTTCGATACTAATTATGACAAGTAACTCTAATTTCATTACAAATTTGACAAGTAACTGTAATTTCGATACAAATTATTGCAGGTAACTGAAACATCGTTACTAATTATGGCAGGTAACTGTAATTTCGATACAAATTATTGCAGGTAACTGAAACATCGTTACTAATTATGGCAGGTAACTGTAATTTCGATACACATTATGACAAGGAACTGTTATCTCGATAAAAATTATGGCAGGTAACTGTAACTTCGTTACTATTTATGAGAAGTAACTGTAATTTCGGTACAAATTATGGCAGGTAACTGTAACTTCGATACAAATTATGACAACTATCTGTAATTTCGGTACAAATTATGGCAGGTAACTGTAACTTCGATACTAATTATGACAAGGAACTGTTATTTCGATACAAATTATGACAGGTAACTGTAACTTCTTTATTAATTATGACAAGTATCTGTAATTTCGGTACAAATTATGGCAGGTAACTGTAACTTCGATACAAATTATGACAGGTAACTGTAACTTCGTTACTAATTATGACAAGTAACTGCAATTTCGATACAAATAATGGCAGGTAACTGTAACTTCGAAACTAATTATGACAGGTAACAGTAACTTCGATATTAATTATGACAGGTAACAGTAACTTCGCTACTAATTATGACAAGGAACTGTAATTTCGATACAAACTATGACAGGTAACTGTAACTTCGATACTAATTATGACAAGGAACTGGTATTTCGTTACAAATTATGACAGGTAACTCTAACATCGTTACTAATTATGACAAGTATCTGTAATTTCGGTACCAATTATGGCAGGTAACTGTATCTTCGATACAAATTATGGCAGGTAACTGTAACTTCGATACAAATTACGACAGGTAACAGTAACTTCGCTACTAATTATGCCAAGTAACTGTAATTTCGATACAAACTATGACAGGTAACTGTAACTTCGTTACTAATTATGACAAGTAACTGTAATTTCGATACAAATTATGGCTGGTAACAGTAACTTCGATACTAATTATGACAAGTAACTGTAACTTCGATACTAATTATGACAAGGAACTGTTATTTCGATACAAATTATGGCAGGTAACTGTAACTTCGTTACTAATTATGACATGTAATTGTAATTTCGGTACAAATTATGGCAGGTAACTGTAACTTCGATACAAATTATGACAAGGAACAGTAATTTCGATACAAATTATGACAGGTAACAGTAACTTCGATACTAATTATGGCAAGTGACTGTAATTTCGATACAAATTATGGCAGGTTACAGTAACTTCGATACTAATTATGACAGATAACTGTAACTTCTATACTAATTATGACAGGTAACTGTACCGTCGTTACTAATTATGACAAGTAACTGTACTTTCGATACAAATGATGGCAGGTAACTGTAACTTCGATACTAATTATGACAGGTAACAATAACTTCGATACTAATTATGACAGAAAACAGTAATTTCTATACTAATTATGACAGGTTACAGTATCTTCGATACTAATTATGGCAGGTAACTGTAACTTCGATACTAATGATGACAGTTAACTGTAACTTCGTTACTAATTATGACAATTAACTGTAATTTCGCTACAAATTATGGCAGGTAACTGTTACTTCGATACTAATTATGACAGGTAACAGTAACTTCGATACTAATTATAACAAGAAACTGTAACTTCGATACTAATTATGACAGGTAACGGTAACTTCGTTACTAATTATGACAAGTAACTGTAATTTCGATACAAATTATGGCAGGTAACTGTGACTTCGATACTAATTATGACAGGTTACAGTAACTTCGATAATAATTATGACAAGTAACTGTAACTTCGATACTAATTATGACAGTTAAATGTAACTTCGTTACTAATTATGACAAGTTACTGTAACTTCGATACTAATTATGACAGGTAACAGTAACTTCGATACTAATTATGACAGGTAACTGTAACTTCGATACTAATTATGACAAGTAACACTAACTTCATTACAAATTATGACAAGTAACTGTAAATTCCATACAAATTATGGCAGGTAACTGTAACATCGATACTAATTATGACAGGTAACAGCAACTTCGATATTTATGATGGCAAGTTACTGTAACTTCGATACTATCTTTGACAAGTAACTGTTACTACGATACTAATTATGACAGGTAACTGTAACTTCGATACAAATTATGACAAGTTACTGTAACTTCGATACTAATTTTGAGAAGTAACTGTAACTTCGATACTAATTATGACAGGTAACTGTAACTTCGATACTAATTATGAAAAGTATCTCTAACTTCATTACAAATTATGACAAGTAACTGTAATTTCGATACAAATTATGGCAGGTAACTGTAACTTCGTTACTAATTAAGGCAGGTAACTGTAATTTCGATACAAATTATGGCAGCTAACAGTAACTTCGATAATAATTATGACAGGTCACTGTAACTTCGATACTAATTATGACAGGTAACTGTAACTTCGTTACTAATTATGACAAGAAACTGTAATTTCGATACAAATTATGGCAGGTAATTGTAACATCGACACAAATTATGACAGGTAACTGTAACTTCGTTACTAATTATGACAAGTAACTGTAATTTCGATACAAATAATGGCAGGTAACTGTAACTACGATACCAATTATGACAGGTAACTGTAACTTCGATACTAATTATGACAAGGAACTGTTATTTCGATACAAATTATGGCAGGTAACTGTAACTTCGTTACTAATTATAACATTTAACTGTAATTTCGGTACAAATTATGGCAGGTAACTGTAACTTCGATACAAATTATGACAAGGAACAGTAATTTCGACACAAATAATGGCAGGTAACTGTAACTTCGATACTAATTATGACAGGTAACTGTAACTTCGCTACTAATAATGAAAAGTAACTGTAATTTCGATTCAAATTATGGCAGGTAACTGTAACTTCGATACTAATTATGACAGGTAGCGGTAACATCGTTACTAATTATCACAAGTAACTGTAACTTCGATACTAATTATGACAGGTAACTGTAACTTCGTTACTAATTATGACAAGTAACTGTAATTTCGATACTTATTATGGCTGGTAACTGTAAAGTCGTTACTAATTATGACAAGTAACTGTAATTTCGATACAAATTATGGCAGGTAACTGTAACTTCGATACTAATTATGACAGGTAACGGTAACATCGTTACTAATTATCACAAGTAACTGTAACTTCGATACTAATTATGACAGGTAACTGTAACTTCGTTACTAATTATGACAAGTAACTGTAATTTCGATACTTATTATGGCTGGTAACTGTAAAGTCGTTACTAATTATGACAAGTAACTGTAATTTCGATACAAATTATGGCAGGTAACTGTACCTTCGATACTAATGATGACTGAAAACCCTAACTTCGATATTAATTATGACAGGTAACAGTAACTTCGATACTAATTATGGCAGGTTACTGTAACTTCGATACTAATTATGACAGTTAACTGTAACTTCGTTACTAATTATGACAAGTAACTGTAATTTCGATACAAATTATGGCAGGTAACAGTAACATCGATACTAATTATGACAGGTAACAGTAACTTCGATACTAATTATGACAAGTTACTGTAACTTCGATACTAATTATGACAGGTAACTGTAACTTCGTTACTAATTATGACAAGTAACTGTAATTTCGATACAAATTATGGCACGTAACTGTAATTTCGATACTAATTATGGCAGGTAACAGTAACTTCGATACTAATTATGACAAGTAAATCTAACTCATTACAAATTATGACTAGTAACTGTCATTTCGATACAAATTATGGCAGTTAACTGTAACTTCGTTACTAATTATGGCAGGTAGCTGTAATTTCGATACAAATTATGGCAGCTAACAGTAACTTCGATAATAATTATGACAGGTAACTGTAACTTCGATACTAATTATGACAGGAAACTGTAACTTCGTTACTAATTATGACAAGAAACTGTAATTTCATTACAAATTATGGCAGGTAACTGTAACTTCGATACTAATTATGACAGGTAACAGTAACTTCGATACTAATTATGACAGGTAACAGTAACTTAGATGCTAATTATGACCTGTAACTGTAACTTGGATACTAATTATGACAGGTAACTGTAACTCCGTTACAAATTATGACAAGTTACTGTAATTTCGATACAAATTATTGCAGGTAACTGTAACTTCGATACTATTTATGACAGGTAACAGTTACTTCGATACTAATTATGACAAGTAATTGTAACTTCGAAATTAATTATGACAGGTAACTGTAACAACGTTACTAATTATGACAAGTAACTGTAATTTCGATACAAATTATGGCAGGTAACTGTAACTTCGATACTAATTATGACAGGTTACAGCAACCTCGATACTAATTATGACAAGTAAGTGTAACTTCGATACTAATTATGACGGGTAACTGTAACTTCGATACTAATTATGACTAGTAACTCTATCTTCGTTACTAATTAGGACAAGTAACTGTAATTTTGATAAAAAAAATATGGCAGGTAACTGTAACTTCGATACTAATTATGACAGGTAACAGTAACTTCGATACTAATTATGACAGGTAACAGTAACTTCGTTACTAATTATGACAAGTAACTGTAATTTCGATACAGATTATGTCAGGTAACAGTACCTTCGATACTAATTATGACAGGTAACTGTATCTTCGATACAAATTATGACAGGTAACTGTAAATTCGATATTAATTATGACAAGTAACTGTAATTTCGATACAAATTATGGCAGGTAACTGTAACTTCGATACTAATTATGACAGGTAACAGTAACTTCGATACTAATTATGACAGGTAACTGTAACTTCGATACAAATTATGGCAGGTAACTGTAACATCGACACTAATTATGGTAGGTAACAGTAACTTCGATACTTATTATGACAGGTAACTGTAACTTCGATACAAATTATGACAGGTAACTGTAACTTCGATATTAATTATGACAAGTAACTGTAATTTCGATACAAATTATGGCAGGTAACTGTAACATCGACACTAATTATGGTAGGTAACAGTAACTTCGATACTTATTATGACAGGTAACTGTAACTTCGATACAAATTATGACAGGTAACTGTAACTTCGATATTAATTATGGCAAGTAACTGTAATTTCGATACAAATTATGGCAGGTAACTATAACATCGAAACTAATTATGACAGATAACTGTAACATCGTTACCAATTATGACAAGTATCTGTAATTTCGGTACAAATTATGGCAGGTAACTGTAAGTTCGATACAAATTATGACAGGTAACTGTAACTTCGTAACTTATTATGACAAGTAACTGTAATTTCGATACAAATAATGGCAGGTAACTGTAACTTCGATACTAATTAAGACAGGTAACTGTAACTTCGATACTAATTATGACAAGTAACTCTAATTTCATTACAAATTTGACAAGTAACTGTAATTTCGATACAAATTATTGCAGGTAACTGAAACATCGTTACTAATTATGGCAGGTGACTGTAATTTCGATACAAATTATTGCAGGTGACTGAAACATCGTTACTAATTATGGCAGGTAACTGTAATTTCGATACACATTATGACAAGGAACTGTTATCTCGATAAAAATTATGGCAGGTAACTGTAACTTCGTTACTATTTATGAGAAGTAACTGTAATTTCGGTACAAATTATGGCAGGTAACTGTAACTTCGATACAAATTATGACAACTATCTGTAATTTCGGTACAAATTATGGCAGGTAACTGTAACTTCGATACTAATTATGACAAGGAACTGTTATTTCGATACAAATTATGACAGGTAACTGTAACTTCTTTATTAATTATGACAAGTATCTGTAATTTCGGTACAAATTATGGCAGGTAACTGTAACTTCGATACAAATTATGACAGGTAACTGTAACTTCGTTACTAATTATGACAAGTAACTGCAATTTCGATACAAATAATGGCAGGTAACTGTAACTTCGAAACTAATTATGACAGGTAACAGTAACTTCGATATTAATTATGACAGGTAACAGTAACTTCGCTACTAATTATGACAAGGAACTGTAATTTCGATACAAACTATGACAGGTAACTGTAACTTCGATACTAATTATGACAAGGAACTGGTATTTCGTTACAAATTATGACAGGTAACTCTAACATCGTTACTAATTATGACAAGTATCTGTAATTTCGGTACCAATTATGGCAGGTAACTGTATCTTCGATACAAATTATGGCAGGTAACTGTAACTTCGATACAAATTACGACAGGTAACAGTAACTTCGCTACTAATTATGCCAAGTAACTGTAATTTCGATACAAACTATGACAGGTAACTGTAACTTCGTTACTAATTATGACAAGTAACTGTAATTTCGATACAAATTATGGCTGGTAACAGTAACTTCGATACTAATTATGACAAGTAACTGTAACTTCGATACTAATTATGACAAGGAACTGTTATTTCGATACAAATTATGGCAGGTAACTGTAACTTCGTTACTAATTATGACATGTAATTGTAATTTCGGTACAAATTATGGCAGGTAACTGTAACTTCGATACAAATTATGACAAGGAACAGTAATTTCGATACAAATTATGACAGGTAACAGTAACTTCGATACTAATTATGGCAAGTGACTGTAATTTCGATACAAATTATGGCAGGTTACAGTAACTTCGATACTAATTATGACAGATAACTGTAACTTCTATACTAATTATGACAGGTAACTGTACCGTCGTTACTAATTATGACAAGTAACTGTACTTTCGATACAAATGATGGCAGGTAACTGTAACTTCGATACTAATTATGACAGGTAACAATAACTTCGATACTAATTATGACAGAAAACAGTAATTTCTATACTAATTATGACAGGTAACAGTATCTTCGATACTAATTATGGCAGGTAACTGTAACTTCGATACTAATGATGACAGTTAACTGTAACTTCGTTACTAATTATGACAATTAACTGTAATTTCGCTACAAATTATGGCAGGTAACTGTTACTTCGATACTAATTATGACAGGTAACAGTAACTTCGATACTAATTATAACAAGAAACTGTAACTTCGATACTAATTATGACAGGTAACGGTAACTTCGTTACTAATTATGACAAGTAACTGTAATTTCGATACAAATTATGGCAGGTAACTGTGACTTCGATACTAATTATGACAGGTTACAGTAACTTCGATAATAATTATGACAAGTAACTGTAACTTCGATACTAATTATGACAGTTAAATGTAACTTCGTTACTAATTATGACAAGTTACTGTAACTTCGATACTAATTATGACAGGTAACAGTAACTTCGATACTAATTATGACAGGTAACTGTAACTTCGATACTAATTATGACAAGTAACACTAACTTCATTACAAATTATGACAAGTAACTGTAATTTCCATACAAATTATGGCAGGTAACTGTAACATCGATACTAATTATGACAGGTAACAGCAACTTCGATATTTATGATGGCAAGTTACTGTAACTTCGATACTATCTTTGACAAGTAACTGTTACTACGATACTAATTATGACAGGTAACTGTAACTTCGATACAAATTATGACAAGTTACTGTAACTTCGATACTAATTTTGAGAAGTAACTGTAACTTCGATACTAATTATGACAGGTAACTGTAACTTCGATACTAATTATGAAAAGTATCTCTAACTTCATTACAAATTATGACAAGTAACTGTAATTTCGATACAAATTATGGCAGGTAACTGTAACTTCGTTACTAATTAAGGCAGGTAACTGTAATTTCGATACAAATTATGGCAGCTAACAGTAACTTCGATAATAATTATGACAGGTCACTGTAACTTCGATACTAATTATGACAGGTAACTGTAACTTCGTTACTAATTATGACAAGAAACTGTAATTTCGATACAAATTATGGCAGGTAATTGTAACATCGACACAAATTATGACAGGTAACTGTAACTTCGTTACTAATTATGACAAGTAACTGTAATTTCGATACAAATAATGGCAGGTAACTGTAACTACGATACCAATTATGACAGGTAACTGTAACTTCGATACTAATTATGACAAGGAACTGTTATTTCGATACAAATTATGGCAGGTAACTGTAACTTCGTTACTAATTATAACATTTAACTGTAATTTCGGTACAAATTATGGCAGGTAACTGTAACTTCGATACAAATTATGACAAGGAACAGTAATTTCGACACAAATAATGGCAGGTAACTGTAACTTCGATACTAATTATGACAGGTAACTGTAACTTCGCTACTAATAATGAAAAGTAACTGTAATTTCGATACAAATTATGGCAGGTAACTGTAACTTCGATACTAATTATGACAGGTAACGGTAACATCGTTACTAATTATCACAAGTAACTGTAACTTCGATACTAATTATGACAGGTAACTGTAACTTCGTTACTAATTATGACAAGTAACTGTAATTTCGATACTTATTATGGCTGGTAACTGTAAAGTCGTTACTAATTATGACAAGTAACTGTAATTTCGATACAAATTATGGCAGGTAACTGTACCTTCGATACTAATGATGACTGAAAACCCTAACTTCGATATTAATTATGACAGGTAACAGTAACTTCGATACTAATTATGGCAGGTTACTGTAACTTCGATACTAATTATGACAGTTAACTGTAACTTCGTTACTAATTATGACAAGTAACTGTAATTTCGATACAAATTATGGCAGGCAACAGTAACATCGATACTAATTATGACAGGTAACAGTAACTTCGATACTAATTATGACAAGTTACTGTAACTTCGATACTAATTATGACAGGTAACTGTAACTTCGTTACTAATTATGACAAGTAACTGTAATTTCGATACAAATTATGGCACGTAACTGTAATTTCGATACTAATTATGGCAGGTAACAGTAACTTCGATACTAATTATGACAAGTAACTCTAACTCATTACAAATTATGACTAGTAACTGTCATTTCGATACAAATTATGGCAGTTAACTGTAACTTCGTTACTAATTATGGCAGGTAGCTGTAATTTCGATACAAATTATGGCAGCTAACAGTAACTTCGATAATAATTATGACAGGTAACTGTAACTTCGATACTAATTATGACAGGAAACTGTAACTTCGTTACTAATTATGACAAGAAACTGTAATTTCATTACAAATTATGGCAGGTAACTGTAACTTCGATACTAATTATGACAGGTAACAGTAACTTCGATACTAATTATGACAGGTAACAGTAACATAGATGCTAATTATGACCTGTAACTGTAACTTGGATACTAATTATGACAGGTAACTGTAACTCCGCTACAAATTATGACAAGTTACTGTAATTTCGATACAAATTATTGCAGGTAACTGTAACTTCGATACTATTTATGACAGGTAACAGTTACTTCGATACTAATTATGACAAGTAATTGTAACTTCGAAATTAATTATGACAGGTAACTGTAACATCGTTACTAATTATGACAAGTAACTGTAATTTCGATACAAATTATGGCAGGTAACTGTAACTTCGATACTAATTATGACAGGTTACAGCAACCTCGATACTAATTATGACAAGTAAGTGTAACTTCGATACTAATTATGACGGGTAACTGTAACTTCGATACTAATTATGACTAGTAACTCTATCTTCGTTACTAATTAGGACAAGTAACTGTAATTTTGATAAAAAATATGGCAGGTAACTGTAACTTCGATACTAATTATGACAGGTAACAGTAACTTCGATACTAATTATGACAGGTAACAGTAACTTCGTTACTAATTATGACAAGTAACTGTAATTTCGATACAGATTATGTCAGGTAACAGTACCTTCGATACTAATTATGACAGGTAACTGTATCTTCGATACAAATTATGACAGGTAACTGTAAATTCGATATTAATTATGACAAGTAACTGTAATTTCGATACAAATTATGGCAGGTAACTGTAACTTCGATACTAATTATGACAGGTAACAGTAACTTCGTTACTAATTATGACAAGAAACTGTAATTTCGATACAAATTATGGCAGGTAATTGTAACATCGACACAAATTATGACAGGTAACTGTAACTTCGTTACTAATTATGACAAGTAACTGTAATTTCGATACAAATAATGGCAGGTAACTGTAACTACGATACCAATTATGACAGGTAACTGTAACTTCGATACTAATTATGACAAGGAACTGTTATTTCGATACAAATTATGGCAGGTAACTGTAACTTCGTTACTAATTATAACATTTAACTGTAATTTCGGTACAAATTATGGCAGGTAACTGTAACTTCGATACAAATTATGACAAGGAACAGTAATTTCGACACAAATAATGGCAGGTAACTGTAACTTCGATACTAATTATGACAGGTAACTGTAACTTCGCTACTAATAATGAAAAGTAACTGTAATTTCGATACAAATTATGGCAGGTAACTGTAACTTCGATACTAATTATGACAGGTAACGGTAACATCGTTACTAATTATCACAAGTAACTGTAACTTCGATACTAATTATGACAGGTAACTGTAACTTCGTTACTAATTATGACAAGTAACTGTAATTTCGATACTTATTATGGCTGGTAACTGTAAAGTCGTTACTAATTATGACAAGTAACTGTAATTTCGATACAAATTATGGCAGGTAACTGTACCTTCGATACTAATGATGACTGAAAACCCTAACTTCGATATTAATTATGACAGGTAACAGTAACTTCGATACTAATTATGGCAGGTTACTGTAACTTCGATACTAATTATGACAGTTAACTGTAACTTCGTTACTAATTATGACAAGTAACTGTAATTTCGATACAAATTATGGCAGGCAACAGTAACATCGATACTAATTATGACAGGTAACAGTAACTTCGATACTAATTATGACAAGTTACTGTAACTTCGATACTAATTATGACAGGTAACTGTAACTTCGTTACTAATTATGACAAGTAACTGTAATTTCGATACAAATTATGGCACGTAACTGTAATTTCGATACTAATTATGGCAGGTAACAGTAACTTCGATACTAATTATGACAAGTAACTCTAACTCATTACAAATTATGACTAGTAACTGTCATTTCGATACAAATTATGGCAGTTAACTGTAACTTCGTTACTAATTATGGCAGGTAGCTGTAATTTCGATACAAATTATGGCAGCTAACAGTAACTTCGATAATAATTATGACAGGTAACTGTAACTTCGATACTAATTATGACAGGAAACTGTAACTTCGTTACTAATTATGACAAGAAACTGTAATTTCATTACAAATTATGGCAGGTAACTGTAACTTCGATACTAATTATGACAGGTAACAGTAACTTCGATACTAATTATGACAGGTAACAGTAACATAGATGCTAATTATGACCTGTAACTGTAACTTGGATACTAATTATGACAGGTAACTGTAACTCCGCTACAAATTATGACAAGTTACTGTAATTTCGATACAAATTATTGCAGGTAACTGTAACTTCGATACTATTTATGACAGGTAACAGTTACTTCGATACTAATTATGACAAGTAATTGTAACTTCGAAATTAATTATGACAGGTAACTGTAACATCGTTACTAATTATGACAAGTAACTGTAATTTCGATACAAATTATGGCAGGTAACTGTAACTTCGATACTAATTATGACAGGTTACAGCAACCTCGATACTAATTATGACAAGTAAGTGTAACTTCGATACTAATTATGACGGGTAACTGTAACTTCGATACTAATTATGACTAGTAACTCTATCTTCGTTACTAATTAGGACAAGTAACTGTAATTTTGATAAAAAATATGGCAGGTAACTGTAACTTCGATACTAATTATGACAGGTAACAGTAACTTCGATACTAATTATGACAGGTAACAGTAACTTCGTTACTAATTATGACAAGTAACTGTAATTTCGATACAGATTATGTCAGGTAACAGTACCTTCGATACTAATTATGACAGGTAACTGTATCTTCGATACAAATTATGACAGGTAACTGTAAATTCGATATTAATTATGACAAGTAACTGTAATTTCGATACAAATTATGGCAGGTAACTGTAACTTCGATACTAATTATGACAGGTAACAGTAACTTCGATACTAATTATGACAGGTAACTGTAACTTCGATACAAATTATGGCAGGTAACTGTAACATCGACACTAATTATGGTAGGTAACAGTAACTTCGATACTTATTATGACAGGTAACTGTAACTTCGATACAAATTATGACAGGTAACTGTAACTTCGATATTAATTATGACAAGTAACTGTAATTTCGATACAAATTATGGCAGGTAACTGTAACATCGACACTAATTATGGTAGGTAACAGTAACTTCGATACTTATTATGACAGGTAACTGTAACTTCGATACAAATTATGACAGGTAACTGTAACTTCGATATTAATTATGGCAAGTAACTGTAATTTCGATACAAATTATGGCAGGTAACTATAACATCGAAACTAATTATGACAGATAACTGTAACATCGTTACCAATTATGACAAGTATCTGTAATTTCGGTACAAATTATGGCAGGTAACTGTAAGTTCGATACAAATTATGACAGGTAACTGTAACTTCGTAACTTATTATGACAAGTAACTGTAATTTCGATACAAATAATGGCAGGTAACTGTAACTTCGATACTAATTAAGACAGGTAACTGTAACTTCGATACTAATTATGACAAGGAACTGTTATTTCGAAAAAAATTATGGCAGGTAACTGTAACTTCGTTACTAATTATGAGAAGTAACTGTAATTTCGGTACAAATTATGGCAGGTAACTGTAACTTCGATACAAATTATGACAAGGAACTGTAATTTCGATACAAATAATGGCAGGTAACTATAACTTCGATACTAATTATGACAGGTAACAGTAACTTCGATACTAATTATGACAGGTAACTGTAACTTCGCTACTAATTATGACAAGTAACTGTAATTTCGATACAAACTATGACAGGTAACAGTAACTTAGATGCTAACTATGACCTGTAACTGTAACTTCGATACTAATTATGACAGGTAACTGTAACTTCGATATTAATTATGGCAAGTAACTGTAATTTCGATACAAATTATGGCAGGTAACTATAACATCGAAACTAATTATGACAGATAACTGTAACATCGTTACCAATTATGACAAGTATCTGTAATTTCGGTACAAATTATGGCAGGTAACTGTAAGTTCGATACTAATTATGACAGGTAACTGTAACTTCGCTACTAATTATGACAAGTAACTGTAATTTCGATACAAACTATGACAGGTAACAGTAACTTAGATGCTAACTATGACCTGTAACTGTAACTTCGATACTAATTATGACAGGTAACTGTAACTCCGTTACAAATTATGACAAGTTACTGTCATTTCGATACAAATTATGGCAGGTAACTGTAACTTCGTTACTAATTATGGCAGGTAACTGTAATTTCGATACAAATTATGGCAGCTAACAGTAACTTCGATAATAATTATGACAGGTAACTGTAACTTCGATACTAATTATGACAGGAAACTGTAACTTCGTTACTAATTATGACAAGGAACTGTAATTTCATTACAAATTATGGCAGGTAACTGTAACTTCGATACTAATTATGACAGGTAACAGTAACTTCGATACTAATTATGACAGGTAACAGTAACTTAGATGCTAACTATGACCTGTAACTGTAACTTCGATACTAATTATGACAGGTAACTGTAACTTCGATACAAATTATGACAAGGAACAGTAATTTCGACACAAATAATGGCAGGTAACTGTAACTTCGATACTAATTATGACAGGTAACTGTAACTTCGCTACTAATAATGAAAAGTAACTGTAATTTCGATACAAATTATGGCAGGTAACTGTAACTTCGATACTAATTATGACAGGTAACGGTAACATCGTTACTAATTATCACAAGTAACTGTAACTTCGATACTAATTATGACAGGTAACTGTAACTTCGTTACTAATAATGACAAGTAACTGTAATTTCGATACTTATTATGGCAGGTAACTGTAATTTCGATACAAATTATGGCAGCTAACAGTAACTTCGATAATAATTATGACAGGTAACTGTAACTTCGATACTAATTATGACAGGAAACTGTAACTTCGTTACTAATTATGACAAGGAACTGTAATTTCATTACAAATTATGGCAGGTAACTGTAACTTCGATACTAATTATGACAGGTAACAGTAACTTCGATACTAATTATGACAGGTAACAGTAACTTAGATGCTAACTATGACCTGTAACTGTAACTTCGATACTAATTATGACAGGTAACTGTAACTTCGATACAAATTATGACAAGGAACAGTAATTTCGACACAAATAATGGCAGGTAACTGTAACTTCGATACTAATTATGACAGGTAACTGTAACTTCGCTACTAATTATGACAAGTAACTGTAATTTCGATACAAACTATGACAGGTAACAGTAACTTAGATGCTAACTATGACCTGTAACTGTAACTTCGATACTAATTATGACAGGTAACTGTAACTCCGTTACAAATTATGACAAGTTACTGTCATTTCGATACAAATTATGGCAGGTAACTGTAACTTCGTTACTAATTATGGCAGGTAACTGTAATTTCGATACAAATTATGGCAGCTAACAGTAACTTCGATAATAATTATGACAGGTAACTGTAACTTCGATACTAATTATGACAGGAAACTGTAACTTCGTTACTAATTATGACAAGGAACTGTAATTTCATTACAAATTATGGCAGGTAACTGTAACTTCGATACTAATTATGACAGGTAACAGTAACTTCGATACTAATTATGACAGGTAACAGTAACTTAGATGCTAACTATGACCTGTAACTGTAACTTCGATACTAATTATGACAGGTAACTGTAACTTCGATACAAATTATGACAAGGAACAATAATTTCGACACAAATAATGGCAGGTAACTGTAACTTCGATACTAATTATGACAGGTAACTGTAACTTCGCTACTAATAATGAAAAGTAACTGTAATTTCGATACAAATTATGGCAGGTAACTGTAACTTCGATACTAATTATGACAGGTAACGGTAACATCGTTACTAATTATCACAAGTAACTGTAACTTCGATACTAATTATGACAGGTAACTGTAACTTCGTTACTAATTATGACAAGTAACTGTAATTTCGATACTTATTATGGCTGGTAACTGTAAAGTCGTTACTAATTATGACAAGTAACTGTAATTTCGATACAAATTATGGCAGGTAACTGTACCTTCGATACTAATGATGACTGAAAACCCTAACTTCGATATTAATTATGACAGGTAACAGTAACTTCGATACTAATTATGGCAGGTTACTGTAACTTCGATACTAATTATGACAGTTAACTGTAACTTCGTTACTAATTATGACAAGTAACTGTAATTTCGATACAAATTATGGCAGGCAACAGTAACATCGATACTAATTATGACAGGTAACAGTAACTTCGATACTAATTATGACAAGTTACTGTAACTTCGATACTAATTATGACAGGTAACTGTAACTTCGTTACTAATTATGACAAGTAACTGTAATTTCGATACAAATTATGGCACGTAACTGTAATTTCGATACTAATTATGGCAGGTAACAGTAACTTCGATACTAATTATGACAAGTAACTCTAACTCATTACAAATTATGACTAGTAACTGTCATTTCGATACAAATTATGGCAGTTAACTGTAACTTCGTTACTAATTATGGCAGGTAGCTGTAATTTCGATACAAATTATGGCAGCTAACAGTAACTTCGATAATAATTATGACAGGTAACTGTAACTTCGATACTAATTATGACAGGAAACTGTAACTTCGTTACTAATTATGACAAGAAACTGTAATTTCATTACAAATTATGGCAGGTAACTGTAACTTCGATACTAATTATGACAGGTAACAGTAACTTCGATACTAATTATGACAGGTAACAGTAACATAGATGCTAATTATGACCTGTAACTGTAACTTGGATACTAATTATGACAGGTAACTGTAACTCCGCTACAAATTATGACAAGTTACTGTAATTTCGATACAAATTATTGCAGGTAACTGTAACTTCGATACTATTTATGACAGGTAACAGTTACTTCGATACTAATTATGACAAGTAATTGTAACTTCGAAATTAATTATGACAGGTAACTGTAACATCGTTACTAATTATGACAAGTAACTGTAATTTCGATACAAATTATGGCAGGTAACTGTAACTTCGATACTAATTATGACAGGTTACAGCAACCTCGATACTAATTATGACAAGTAAGTGTAACTTCGATACTAATTATGACGGGTAACTGTAACTTCGATACTAATTATGACTAGTAACTCTATCTTCGTTACTAATTAGGACAAGTAACTGTAATTTTGATAAAAAATATGGCAGGTAACTGTAACTTCGATACTAATTATGACAGGTAACAGTAACTTCGATACTAATTATGACAGGTAACAGTAACTTCGTTACTAATTATGACAAGTAACTGTAATTTCGATACAGATTATGTCAGGTAACAGTACCTTCGATACTAATTATGACAGGTAACTGTATCTTCGATACAAATTATGACAGGTAACTGTAAATTCGATATTAATTATGACAAGTAACTGTAATTTCGATACAAATTATGGCAGGTAACTGTAACTTCGATACTAATTATGACAGGTAACAGTAACTTCGATACTAATTATGACAGGTAACTGTAACTTCGATACAAATTATGGCAGGTAACTGTAACATCGACACTAATTATGGTAGGTAACAGTAACTTCGATACTTATTATGACAGGTAACTGTAACTTCGATACAAATTATGACAGGTAACTGTAACTTCGATATTAATTATGACAAGTAACTGTAATTTCGATACAAATTATGGCAGGTAACTGTAACATCGACACTAATTATGGTAGGTAACAGTAACTTCGATACTTATTATGACAGGTAACTGTAACTTCGATACAAATTATGACAGGTAACTGTAACTTCGATATTAATTATGGCAAGTAACTGTAATTTCGATACAAATTATGGCAGGTAACTATAACATCGAAACTAATTATGACAGATAACTGTAACATCGTTACCAATTATGACAAGTATCTGTAATTTCGGTACAAATTATGGCAGGTAACTGTAAGTTCGATACAAATTATGACAGGTAACTGTAACTTCGTAACTTATTATGACAAGTAACTGTAATTTCGATACAAATAATGGCAGGTAACTGTAACTTCGATACTAATTAAGACAGGTAACTGTAACTTCGATACTAATTATGACAAGGAACTGTTATTTCGAAAAAAATTATGGCAGGTAACTGTAACTTCGTTACTAATTATGAGAAGTAACTGTAATTTCGGTACAAATTATGGCAGGTAACTGTAACTTCGATACAAATTATGACAAGGAACTGTAATTTCGATACAAATAATGGCAGGTAACTATAACTTCGATACTAATTATGACAGGTAACAGTAACTTCGATACTAATTATGACAGGTAACTGTAACTTCGCTACTAATTATGACAAGTAACTGTAATTTCGATACAAACTATGACAGGTAACAGTAACTTAGATGCTAACTATGACCTGTAACTGTAACTTCGATACTAATTATGACAGGTAACTGTAACTTCGATATTAATTATGGCAAGTAACTGTAATTTCGATACAAATTATGGCAGGTAACTATAACATCGAAACTAATTATGACAGATAACTGTAACATCGTTACCAATTATGACAAGTATCTGTAATTTCGGTACAAATTATGGCAGGTAACTGTAAGTTCGATACTAATTATGACAGGTAACTGTAACTTCGCTACTAATTATGACAAGTAACTGTAATTTCGATACAAACTATGACAGGTAACAGTAACTTAGATGCTAACTATGACCTGTAACTGTAACTTCGATACTAATTATGACAGGTAACTGTAACTCCGTTACAAATTATGACAAGTTACTGTCATTTCGATACAAATTATGGCAGGTAACTGTAACTTCGTTACTAATTATGGCAGGTAACTGTAATTTCGATACAAATTATGGCAGCTAACAGTAACTTCGATAATAATTATGACAGGTAACTGTAACTTCGATACTAATTATGACAGGAAACTGTAACTTCGTTACTAATTATGACAAGGAACTGTAATTTCATTACAAATTATGGCAGGTAACTGTAACTTCGATACTAATTATGACAGGTAACAGTAACTTCGATACTAATTATGACAGGTAACAGTAACTTAGATGCTAACTATGACCTGTAACTGTAACTTCGATACTAATTATGACAGGTAACTGTAACTCCGTTACAAATTATGACAAGTTACTGTAATTTCGATACAAATTATTGCAGGTAACTGTAACTTCGATACTATTTATGACAGGTAACAGTTACTTCGATGCTAATTATGACAAGTAATTGTAACTTCGAAATTAATTATGACAGGTAAATGTAACATCGTTACTAATTATGACAAGTAACTGTAATTTCGATACAAATTATGGCAGGTAACTGTAACTACGACACCAATTATGATAGGTAACTGTAACTTCGATACTAATTATGACAAGGAACTGTTATTTCGATACAAATTATGGCAGGTAACTGTAACTTCGTTACTAATTATGACATTTAACTGTAATTTCGGTACAATTTATGGCAGGTAACTGTAACTTCGATACAAATTATGACAAGGAACAGTAATTTCGACACAAATAATGGCAGGTAACTGTAACTTCGATACTAATTATGACAGGTAACTGTAACTTCGCTACTAATAATGAAAAGTAACTGTAATTTCGATACAAATTATGGCAGGTAACTGTAACTTCGATACTAATTATGACAGGTAACGGTAACATCGTTACTAATTATCACAAGTAACTGTAACTTCGATACTAATTATGACAGGTAACTGTAACTTCGTTACTAATTATGACAAGTAACTGTAATTTCGATACTTATTATGGCTGGTAACTGTAACGTCGTTACTAATTATGACAAGTAACTGTAATTTCGATACAAATTATGGCAGGTAACTGTACCTTCGATACTAATGATGACAGAAAACCGTAACTTCGATATTAATTATGACAGGTAACAGTAACTTCGATACTAATTATGGCAGGTTACTGTAACTTCGATACTAAAGGTAGATTGTAGTTTTACGTGACCGTGAATCTTGTGATTATGAGCCACGGGACCTCCTTTTTACGTGGAATCCGAACCACAGGACATGGCATTCCACTTCGAAAATCTCACATGCATTGACCGGGAATCGAACCCGGACCGCCTTGGTGAGAGGCATACAGCTAGACCGCTGAGCCACCACGCCCCGGATAACTTCGATACTAATTATGACAGTTAACTGTAACTTCGTTACTAATTATGACAAGTAACTGTAATTTCGATACAAATTATGGCAGGTAACAGTAACATCGATACTAATTATGACAGGTAACAGTAACTTCGATACTAATTATGACAAGTTACTGTAACTTCGATACTAATTATGACAGGTAACTGTAACTTCGTTACTAATTATGACAAGTAACTGTAATTTCGATACAAATTATGGCACGTAATTGTAATTTCGATACAAATTATGGCAGGTAACAGTAACTTCGATTCTAATTATGACAAGTAACTCTAACTCATTACAAATTATGACTAGTAATTGTCATTTCGATACAAATTATGGCAGGTAACTGTAACTTCGTTACTAATTATGGCAGGTAACTGTAATTTCGATACAAATTATGGCAGCTAACAGTAACTTCGATAATAATTATGACAGGTAACTGTAACTTCGATACTAATTATGACAGGAAACTGTAACTTCGTTACTAATTATGACAAGAAACTGTAATTTCATTACAAATTATGGCAGGTAACTGTAACTTCGATACTAATTATGACAGGTAACAGTAACTTCGATACTAATTATGGCAGGTAACAGTAACTTAGATGCTAATTATGACCTGTAACTGTAACATCGATACTAATTATGACAGGTAGCTGTAACTCCGTTACAAATTATGACAAGTTACTGTAATTTCGATACAAATTATTGCAGGTAACTGTAACTTCGATACTATTTATGACAGGTAACAGTTACTTCGATACTAATTATGACAAGTAATTGTAACTTCGAAATTAATTATGACAGGTAACTGTAACATCGTTACTAATTATGACAAGTAACTGTAATTTCGATACAAATTATGGCAGGTAACTGTAACTTCGATACTAATTATGACAGGTTACAGCAACCTCGATACTAATTATGACAAGTAAGTGTAACTTCGAAACTAATTATGACGGGTAACTGTAACTTCGATACTAATTATGACTAGTAACTCTAACTTCGTTACTAATTAGGACAAGTAACTGTAATTTTGATAAAAAATATGGCAGGTAACTGTAACTTCGATACTAATTATGACAGGTAACAGTAACTTCGATACTAATTATGACAGGTAACAGTAACTTCGTTACTAATTATGACAAGTAACTGTAATTTCGATACAAATTATGACAGGTAACTGTAAATTCGATATTAATTATGACAAGTAACTGTAATTTCGATACAAATTATGGCAGGTAACTGTAACTTCGATACTAATTATGACAGGTAACAGTAACTTCGATACTAATTATGACAGGTAACTGTAACTTCGATACAAATTATGACAGGTAACTGTAACTTCGATATTATTTATGACAAGTAACTGTAATTTCGATACAAATTATGGCAGGTAACTGTAACATCGACACTAATTATGGAAGGTAACAGTAACTTCGATACTTATTATGACAGGTAACTGTAACTTCGATACAAATTATGACAGGTAACTGTAACTTCGATATTAATTATGAAAAGTAACTTTAATTTCGATACAAATTAGGGCAGGTAACTGTAACTTCGATACTACTTATGACAGGTTACATTAACTTCGATACTAATTATGACCAGTAACAGTTACTTCGATACTAATTATGACAAGTAACTATAACATCGAAACTAATTATGACAGGTAACTGTAACTTCGATACTAATTATGACAGGTAACGGTAACTTCGTTACTAATTATGACAAGTAACTGTAATTTCGATACAAATTATGGCAGGTAACTGTAACTTCGATACTAATTATGACAGGTTACATTAACTTCGATACTATTTATGACAAGTAACAGTTACTTCGATACTAATTATGACAAGTAACTATAACTTCGAAACTAATTATGACAGGTAACTGTAACATCGTTACTAATTATGACAAGTATCTGTAATTTCGGTACAAATTATGGCAGGTAACTGTAACTTCGATACTAATTATGACAGGTAACTGTAACTTCGATACTAATTATGACAAGTAACTCAAATTTCATTACAAATTTGACAAGTAACTGTAATTTCGATACAAATTATTGCAGGTAACTGAAACATCGTTACTAATTATGGCAGGTAACTGTAATTTCGATACAAATTATTGCAGGTAACTGAAACATCGTTACTAATTATGGCAGGTAACTGTAATTTCGATACACATTATGACAGGTAACAGTAACTTCGATACTTATTATGACAGGTAACTGTAACTTCGATATTAATTATGACAAGTAACTGTAATTTCGATACAAATTATGGCAGGTAACTGTAACTTCGATACTAATTATGACAGGTTACATAACTTCGATACTAATTATGACCAGTAACAGTTACTTCGATACTAATTATGACAAGTAACTATAACATCGAAACTAATAATGACAGGTAACTGTAACATCGTTACCAATTATGACAAGTATCTGTAATTTCGGTACAAATTATGGCAGGTAACTGTAACTTCGATACAAATTATGACAGGTAACTGTAACTTCGTAACTTATTATGACAAGTAACTGTAATTTCGATACAAATAATGGCAGGTACTGTAACTTCGATACTAATTATGACAGGTAACTGTAACTTCGATACTAATTATGACAAGGAACTGTTATCTCGATAAAAATTATGGCAGGTAACTGTAACTTCGTTACTAATTATGAGAAGTAACTGTAATTTCGGTACAAATTATGGCAGGTAAATGTAACTTCGATACAAATTATGACAAGGGACTGTAATTTCGATACAAATAATGGCAGGTAACTGTAACTTCGATACTAATTATGACAGGTAACAGTAACTTCGATACAAATTATGACAGGTAACTGTAACTTCGCTACTAATTATGACAAGTAACTGTAATTTCGATACAAACTATGACAGGTAACTGTAACATCGACACTAATTATGACAAGTATCTGTAATTTCGGTACAAATTATGACAGGTAACTGTAACTTCGATACTAATTATGACAAGGAACTGTAATTTCGATACAAATTATGACAGGTAACTGTAACTTCGTTATTAATTATGACAAGTATCTGTAATTTCGGTACAAATTATGGCAGGTAACTGTAACTTCGATACAAATTATGACAGGTAACTGTAACTTCGTTACTAATTATGACAAGTAACTACAATTCCGATACAAATAATGGCAGGTAACTGTAACTTCGATACTAATTATGACAGGTAACAGTATCTTCGATACTAATTATGACAGGTAACAGTAACTTCGCTACTAATTATGACAAGGAACCGTAATTTCGATACAAACTATGACAGGTAACTGTAACTTCGATACTAATTATGACAAGGAACTGGTATTTCGTTACAAATTATGACAGGTAACTCTAACTTCGTTACTAATTATGACAAGTATCTGTAATTTCGGTACCAATTATGGCAGGTAACTGTATCTTCGATACAAATTATGGCAGGTAACTGTAACTTCGATACAAATTACGACAGGTAACAGTAACTTCGCTACTAATTATGCCAAGTAACTGTAATTTCGATACAAACTATGACAGGTAAC
Source organism: Meconema thalassinum (assembly GCA_946902985.2). Lineage (NCBI taxonomy): Eukaryota > Metazoa > Arthropoda > Insecta > Orthoptera > Tettigoniidae > Meconema > Meconema thalassinum. The sequence goes on along the minus strand of OX336388.2, from coordinate 1,173,149,610 downwards.
TGTAACTTCGTTACTAATTATGACAAGTAACTTTAATTTCGATACAAATTATGGCTGGTAACAGTAACTTCGATACTAATTATGACAAGTAACTGTAACTTCGATACTAATTATGACAAGAAACTGTTATTTCGATACAAATTATGGCAGGTAACTGTAACTTCGTTACTAATTATGACATGTAATTGTAATTTCGGTACAAATTATGGCAGGTAACTGTAACTTCGATACAAATTATGACAAGGAACAGTAATTTCGATACAAATTATGACAGGTAACAGTAACTTCGATACTAATTATGGCAAGTGACTGTAATTTCGATACAAATTATGGCAGGTTACAGTAACTTCGATACTAATTATGACAGATAACTGTAACTTCTATACTAATTATGACAGGTAACTGTACCTTCGTTACTAATTATGACAAGTAACTGTACTTTCGATACAAATGATGGCAGGTAACTGTAACTTCGATACTAATTATGACAGGTAACAATAACGTCGATACTAATTATGACAGAAAACAGTAATTTCGATACTAATTATGACAGGTAACAGTATCTTCGATACTAATTATGGCAGGTAACTGTAACTTCGATACTAATGATGACAGTTAACTGTAACTTCGTTACTTATTATGACAATTAACTGTAATTTCGCTACAAATTATGGCAGGTAACTGTTACTTCGATACTAATTATGACAGGTAACAGTAACTTCGATACTAATTATAACAAGAAACTCTAACTTCGATACTAATTATGACAGGTAACGGTAACATCGTTACTAATTATGACAAGTAACTGTAATTTCGATACAAATTATGGCAGGTAACTGTGACTTCGATACTAATTATGACAGGTTACAGTAACTTCGATACTAATTATGACAAGTAACTGTAACTTCGATACTAATTATGACAGTTAAATGTAACTTCGTTACTAATTATGACAAGTTACTGTAACTTCGATACTAATTATGACAGGTAACAGTAACTTCGATACTAATTATGACAGGTAACTGTAACTTCGATACTAATTATGACAAGTAACACTAACTTCATTACAAATTATGACAAGTAACTGTAATTTCCATACAAATTATGGCAGGTAACTGTAACATCGATACTAATTATGACAGGTAACAGTAACTTCGATATTTATGATGGCAAGTTACTGTAACTTCGATACTATCTTTGACAAGTAACTGTTACTACGATACTAATTATGACAGGTAACTGTAACTTCGATACAAATTATGACAAGTTACTGTAACTTCGATACTAATTTTGACAAGTAACTGTAACTTCGATACTAATTATGACAGGTAACTGTAACTTCGATACTAATTATGAAAAGTAACTCTAACTTCATTACAAATTATGACAAGTAACTGTAATTTCGATACAAATTATGGCAGGTAACTGTAACTTCGTTACTAATTATGGCAGGTAACTGTAATTTCGATACAAATTATGGCAGCTAACAGTACTTCGATAATAATTATGACAGGTCAGTGTAACTTCGATACTAATTATGAAGGGTAACTGTAACTTCGTTACTAATTATGACAAGAAACTGTAAATTCGATACAAATAATGGCAGGTAACTGTAACTACGATACCAATTATGACAGGTAACTGTAACTTCGTTACTAATTATGACAAGTAACTGTAATTTCGATACAAATTATGGCAGGTAACAGTAACATCGATACTAATTATGACAGGTAACAGTAACTTCGATACTTATTATGACAAGTTACTGTAACTTCGATACTAATTATGACAGGTAACAGTAACTTCGATACTAATTATGACAGGTAACTGTAACTTCGATACTAATTATGACAAGTAACACTAACTTCATTACAAATTATGACAAGTAACTGTAATTTCCATACAAATTATGGCAGGTAACAGAAACATCGATACTAATTATGACAGGTAACAGTAACTTCGATATTTATGATGGCAAGTTACTGTAACTTCGATAATATCTTTGACAAGTAACTGTTACTACGATACTAATTATGACAGGTAACTGTAACTTCGATACAAATTATGACAAGTTACTGTAACTTCGATACTAATTTTGACAAGTAACTGTAACTTCGATACTAATTATGACAGGTAACTGTAACTTCGATACTAATTATGAAAAGTAACTCTAACTTCATTACAAATTATGACAAGTAACTGTAATTTCGATACAAATTATGGCAGGTAACTGTAACTTCGTTACTAATTATGGCAGGTAACTGTAATTTCGATACAAATTATGGCAGGTAACTGTAACTTCGATACTAATTATGACAGGTAACAGTTACTTCGATACTAATTATGACAAGTTACTGTAACTTCGATACGAATTTTGACAAGTAACTGTAACTTCGATACTAATTATGACAGGTAACAGTAACTTCGTTACTAATTATGACAAGAAACTGTAATTTCGATACAAATTATGGCAGGTAACTGTAACTTCGATACTAATTATGACAGGTAACAGTTACTTCGATACTAATTATGACAAGTTACTGTAACTTCGATACGAATTTTGACAAGTAACTGTAACTTCGATACTAATTATGACAAGTAACTGTAACTTCGTTACTAATTATGACAAGAAACTGTAATTTCGATACAAATTATGGCAGGTAACTGTAACTTCGATACTAATTTTGACAAGTAACTGTAACTTCGATACTAATTATGACAGGTAACTGTAACTTCGATACTAATTATGAAAAGTAACTCTAACTTCATTACAAATTATGACAAGTAACTGTAATTTCGATACAAATTATGGCAGGTAACTGTAACTTCGTTACTAATTATGGCAGGTAACTGTAATTTCGATACAAATTATGGCAGGTAACTGTAACTTCGATACTAATTATGACAGGTAACAGTTACTTCGATACTAATTATGACAAGTTACTGTAACTTCGATACGAATTTTGACAAGTAACTGTAACTTCGATACTAATTATGACAGGTAACTGTAACTTCGTTACTAATTATGACAAGTAACTGTACTTTCGATACAAATGATGGCAGGTAACTGTAACTTCGATACTAATTATGACAGGTAACAATAACGTCGATACTAATTATGACAGAAAACAGTAATTTCGATACTAATTATGACAGGTAACAGTATCTTCGATACTAATTATGGCAGGTAACTGTAACTTCGATACTAATGATGACAGTTAACTGTAACTTCGTTACTTATTATGACAATTAACTGTAATTTCGCTACAAATTATGGCAGGTAACTGTTACTTCGATACTAATTATGACAGGTAACAGTTACTTCGATACTAATTATAACAAGAAACTCTAACTTCGATACTAATTATGACAGGTAACGGTAACATCGTTACTAATTATGACAAGTAACTGTAATTTCGATACAAATTATGGCAGGTAACTGTGACTTCGATACTAATTATGACAGGTTACAGTAACTTCGATACTAATTATGACAAGTAACTGTAACTTCGATACTAATTATGACAGTTAAATGTAACTTCGTTACTAATTATGACAAGTTACTGTAACTTCGATACTAATTATGACAGGTAACAGTAACTTCGATACTAATTATGACAGGTAACTGTAACTTCGATACTAATTATGACAAGTAACACTAACTTCATTACAAATTATGACAAGTAACTGTAATTTCCATACAAATTATGGCAGGTAACTGTAACATCGATACTAATTATGACAGGTAACAGTAACTTCGATATTTATGATGGCAAGTTACTGTAACTTCGATACTATCTTTGACAAGTAACTGTTACTACGATACTAATTATGACAGGTAACTGTAACTTCGATACAAATTATGACAAGTTACTGTAACTTCGATACTAATTTTGACAAGTAACTGTAACTTCGATACTAATTATGACAGGTAACTGTAACTTCGATACTAATTATGAAAAGTAACTCTAACTTCATTACAAATTATGACAAGTAACTGTAATTTCGATACAAATTATGGCAGGTAACTGTAACTTCGTTACTAATTATGGCAGGTAACTGTAATTTCGATACAAATTATGGCAGCTAACAGTACTTCGATAATAATTATGACAGGTCAGTGTAACTTCGATACTAATTATGAAGGGTAACTGTAACTTCGTTACTAATTATGACAAGAAACTGTAATTTCGATACAAATAATGGCAGGTAACTGTAACTACGATACCAATTATGACAGGTAACTGTAACTTCGTTACTAATTATGACAAGTAACTGTAATTTCGATACAAATTATGGCAGGTAACAGTAACATCGATACTAATTATGACAGGTAACAGTAACTTCGATACTTATTATGACAAGTTACTGTAACTTCGATACTAATTATGACAGGTAACAGTAACTTCGATACTAATTATGACAGGTAACTGTAACTTCGATACTAATTATGACAAGTAACACTAACTTCATTACAAATTATGACAAGTAACTGTAATTTCCATACAAATTATGGCAGGTAACAGAAACATCGATACTAATTATGACAGGTAACAGTAACTTCGATATTTATGATGGCAAGTTACTGTAACTTCGATAATATCTTTGACAAGTAACTGTTACTACGATACTAATTATGACAGGTAACTGTAACTTCGATACAAATTATGACAAGTTACTGTAACTTCGATACTAATTTTGACAAGTAACTGTAACTTCGATACTAATTATGACAGGTAACTGTAACTTCGATACTAATTATGAAAAGTAACTCTAACTTCATTACAAATTATGACAAGTAACTGTAATTTCGATACAAATTATGGCAGGTAACTGTAACTTCGTTACTAATTATGGCAGGTAACTGTAATTTCGATACAAATTATGGCATGTAACTGTAACTTCGATACTAATTATGACAGGTAACAGTTACTTCGATACTAATTATGACAAGTTACTGTAACTTCGATACGAATTTTGACAAGTAACTGTAACTTCGATACTAATTATGACAGGTAACTGTAACTTCGTTACTAATTATGACAAGAAACTGTAATTTCGATACAAATTATGGCAGGTAACTGTAACTTCGATACTAATTATGACAGGTAACAGTTACTTCGATACTAATTATGACAAGTTACTGTAACTTCGATACGAATTTTGACAAGTAACTGTAACTTCGATACTAATTATGACAAGTAACTGTAACTTCGTTACTAATTATGACAAGAAACTGTAATTTCGATACAAATTATGGCAGGTAACTGTAACTTCGATACTAATTTTGACAAGTAACTGTAACTTCGATACTAATTATGACAGGTAACTGTAACTTCGATACTAATTATGAAAAGTAACTCTAACTTCATTACAAATTATGACAAGTAACTGTAATTTCGATACAAATTATGGCAGGTAACTGTAACTTCGTTACTAATTATGGCAGGTAACTGTAATTTCGATACAAATTATGGCAGGTAACTGTAACTTCGATACTAATTATGACAGGTAACAGTTACTTCGATACTAATTATGACAAGTTACTGTAACTTCGATACGAATTTTGACAAGTAACTGTAACTTCGATACTAATTATGACAGGTAACTGTAACTTCGTTACTAATTATGACAAGAAACTGTAATTTCGATACAAATTATGGCAGGTAACTGTAACTTCGATACTAATTATGACAGGTAACAGTTACTTCGATACTAATTATGACAAGTTACTGTAACTTCGATACGAATTTTGACAAGTAACTGTAACTTCGATACTAATTATGACAAGTAACTCTAACTCATTACAAATTATGACTAGTAACTGTCATTTCGATACAAATTATGGCAGGTAACTGTAACTTCGTTACTAATTATGGCAGGTAACTGTAATTTCGATACAAATTATGGCAGCTAACAGTAACTTCGATAATAATTATGACAGGTAACTGTAACTTCGATACTAATTATGACAGGAAACTGTAACTTCGTTACTAATTATGACAAGAAACTGTAATTTCATTACAAATTATGGCAGGTAACTGTAACTTCGATACTAATTATGACAGGTAACTGTAACTTCGATACTAATTATGACAGGTAACAGTAACTTCGATACTAATTATGACAATTTACTGTAACTTCGATACTAATTATGACAGGTAACTGTAACTTCTTTACTAATTATGACAAGTAACTGTAATTTCGATACAAATTATGGCACGTAACTGTAATTTCGATACTAATTATGGCAGGTAACAGTAACTTCGATACTAATTATTACAAGTAACTGAAACTTCGAAACTAATTATGGCAGGTAACTGTAACTTCGATACTAATTATGACAAGTAACTGTAATTTCGATACAAATTGTTGCAGGTAACTGTAACTTCGATACTATTTATGACAGGTAACAGTTACTTCGATACTAATTATGACAAGTAATTGTAACTTCGAAATTAATTATGACAGGTAACTGTAACATCGTTACTAATTATGACAAGTAACTGTAATTTCGATACAAATTATGGCAGGTAACTGTAACTTCGATACTAATTATGACAGGTTACAGCAACCTCGATACTAATTATGACAAGTAAGTGTAACTTCGATACTAATTATGACGGGTAACTGTAACTTCGATACTAATTATGACTAGTAACTCTAACTTCGTTACTAATTAGGACAAGTAACTGTAATTTTGATAAAAAATATGGCAGGTAACTGTAACTTCGATACTAATTATGACAGTTAACAGTAACTTCGATACTAATTATGACAGGTAACAGTAACTTCGTTACTAATTATGACAAGTAACTGTAATTTCGATACAGATTATGTCAGGTAACAGTAACTTCGATACTAATTATGACAGGTAACTGTATCTTCGATACAAATTATGACAGGTAACTGTAAATTCGATATTAATTATGACAAGTAACTGTAATTTCGATACAAATTATGGCAGGTAACTGTAACTTCGATACTAATTATGACAGGTAACTGTAACTTCGATACAAATTATGACAGGTAACTGTAACTTCGATACTAATTATGGTAGGTAACAGTAACTTCGATACTTATTATGACAGGTAACTGTAACTTCGATACAAATTATGACAGGTAACTGTAACTTCGATATTAATTATGACAAGTAACTGTAATTTCGATACAAATTATGGCAGGCAACTATAACTTCGATACTACGTATGACAGGGTACATTAACTTCGATACTAATTATGACCAGTAACAGTTACTTCGATACTAATTATGAAAAGTAACTATAACATCGAAACTAATTATGACAGGTAACTGTAACATCGTTACCAATTATGACAAGTATCTCTAATTTCGGTACAAATTATGGCAGGTAACTGTAACTTCGATACAAATTATGACAGGTAACTGTAACTTCGTAACTTATTATGACAAGTAACTGTAATTTCGATACAAATAATGGCAGGTAACTGTAACTTCGTTACTAATTATGAGAAGTAACTGTAATTTCGGTACAAATTATGGCAGGTAACTGTAACTTCGATACAAATTATGACAAGGAACTGTAATTTCGATACAAATAATGGCAGGTAACTGTAACTTCGATACTAATTATGACAGGTAAAAGTAACTTCGATACTAATTATGAGAGGTAACTGTAACTTCGCTACTAATTATGACAAGTAACTGTAATTTCGATACAAACTATGACAGGTAACTGTAACTTCGGCACTAATTATGACAAGTATCTGTAATTTCGGTACAAATTATGACAGGTAACTGTAACTTCGATACTAATTATGACAAGGAACTGTTATTTCGATACAAATTATGACAGGTAACTGTAACTTCGTTATTAATTATGACAAGTATCTGTAATTTCGGTAAAAATTATGGTAGGTATCTCTAACTTCGATACAAATTACGACAGGTAACTGTAACTTCGTTACTAATTATGACAAGTAACTGTAATTTCGATACAAATAATGGCAGGTAACTGTAACTTCGATACTAATTATGACAGGTAACAGTAACTTCGATACTTGTTATGACAGGTAACAGTAACGTCGCTACTAATTATGACAAGTAACTGTAATTTCGATACAAACTATGACAGGTAACTGTAACTTCGATACTAATTATGACAAGGAACTGTTATTTCGATACAAATTATGACAGGTAACTGTAACTTCGTTACTAATTATGACAAGTAACTGTAATTTCGGTACCAATTATGGCAGGTAACTGTAACTTCGATACAAATTATGACAGGTAACTGTAACTTCGATATTAATTATGACAAGTAACTGTAATTTCGATACAAATTATGGCAGGCAACTATAACTTCGATACTACGTATGACAGGGTACATTAACTTCGATACTAATTATGACCAGTAACAGTTACTTCGATACTAATTATGAAAAGTAACTATAACATCGAAACTAATTATGACAGGTAACTGTAACATCGTTACCAATTATGACAAGTATCTCTAATTTCGGTACAAATTATGGCAGGTAACTGTAACTTCGATACAAATTATGACAGGTAACTGTAACTTCGTAACTTATTATGACAAGTAACTGTAATTTCGATACAAATAATGGCAGGTAACTGTAACTTCGTTACTAATTATGAGAAGTAACTGTAATTTCGGTACAAATTATGGCAGGTAACTGTAACTTCGATACAAATTATGACAAGGAACTGTAATTTCGATACAAATAATGGCAGGTAACTGTAACTTCGATACTAATTATGACAGGTAAAAGTAACTTCGATACTAATTATGAGAGGTAACTGTAACTTCGCTACTAATTATGACAAGTAACTGTAATTTCGATACAAACTATGACAGGTAACTGTAACTTCGGCACTAATTATGACAAGTATCTGTAATTTCGGTACAAATTATGACAGGTAACTGTAACTTCGATACTAATTATGACAAGGAACTGTTATTTCGATACAAATTATGACAGGTAACTGTAACTTCGTTATTAATTATGACAAGTATCTGTAATTTCGGTAAAAATTATGGTAGGTATCTCTAACTTCGATACAAATTACGACAGGTAACTGTAACTTCGTTACTAATTATGACAAGTAACTGTAATTTCGATACAAATAATGGCAGGTAACTGTAACTTCGATACTAATTATGACAGGTAACAGTAACTTCGATACTTGTTATGACAGGTAACAGTAACGTCGCTACTAATTATGACAAGTAACTGTAATTTCGATACAAACTATGACAGGTAACTGTAACTTCGATACTAATTATGACAAGGAACTGTTATTTCGATACAAATTATGACAGGTAACTGTAACTTCGTTACTAATTATGACAAGTAACTGTAATTTCGGTACCAATTATGGCAGGTAACTGTAACTTCGATACAAATTATGACAGGTAACTGTAACTTCGATACAAATTACGACAGGTAACAGTAACTTCGCTACTAATTATGACAAGTAACTGTAATTTCGATACAAACTATGACAGGTAACTGTAACTTCGTTACTAATTATGACAAGTAACTGTAATTTCGATACAAATTATCGCTGGTAACAGTAACTTCGATACAAATTATGACAGGTAACTGTAACTTCGATACTTATTATGACAAGGAACTGTTATTTCGATACAAATTATGACAGGTAACAGTAACTTCGTTACTAATTATGGCAAGTGACTGTAATTTCGATACAAATTATGGCGGGTTACAGTAACTTCGATACTAATTATGACAGGTAACTGTAACTTCTATACTAATTATGACAGGTAACTGTACCTTCGTTACTAATTATGACAAGTAACTGTACTTTCGAAACAAATGATGGCAGGTAACTGTAACTTCGATACTAATTATGACAGGTAACAATAACTTCGATACTAATTATGACAGAAAACAAAAATTTCGATACTAATTATGACAGGTAACTGTAATTTCGATACAAATTATGGCAGGTAACTGTAACTTCGATACTAATTATGACAGGTTACATTAACTTCGATACTAATTATGACAAGTAACAGTTACTTCGATACTAATTATGACAAGTAACTATAACTTCGAAACTAATTATGACAGGTAACTGTAACATCGTTACTAATTATGACAAGTATCTGTAATTTCGGTACAAATTATGGCAGGTAACTGTAACTTCGATACTAATTATGACAGGTAACTGTAACTTCGATATTTATTATGACAGCTTACTGAAACTTCGATATTAATTATGACAAGTAACTGTAATTTCAATACAAATTATGGCAGGTAACTGTAACTTCGATACTAATTATGACAGGTTACATTAACTTCGATACTAATTATGACCAGTAACAGTTACTTCGATACTAATTATGACAAGTAACTATAACATCGAAACTAATAATGACAGGTAACTGTAACATCGTTACCAATTATGAAAAGTATCTGTAATTTCGGTACAAATTATGGCAGGTAACTGTAACTTCGATACAAATTATGACAGGTAACTGTAACATCGTAACTTATTATGACAAGTAACTGTAATTTCGATACAAATAATGGCAGGTAACTGTAACTTCGATACTAATTATGACAGGTAACTGTAACTTCGATACTAATTATGACAAGGAACTTTTATTTCGATAAAAATTATGGCAGGTAACTGTAACTTCGTTACTAATTATGAGAAGTAACTGTAATTTCGGTACAAATTATGGCAGGTAACTGTAACTTCGATACAAATTATGACAAGGAACTGTAATTTCGATACAAATAATGGCAGGTAACTGTAACTTCGATACTAATTATGACAGGTAACAGTAACATCGATACTAATTATGACAGGTAACTGTAACTTCGCTACTAATTATGACAAGTAACTGTAATTTCGATACAAACTATGACAGGTAACTGTAACTTCGACACTAATTATGACAAGTATCTGTAATTTCGGTACAAATTACGACAGGTAACTGTAACTTCGATACTAATTATGACAAGGAACTGTTATTTCGATACAAATTATGACAGGTAACTGTAACTTCGTTATTAATTATGACAAGTATCTGTAATTTCGGTACAAATTATGGCAGGTAACTGTAACTTCGATACAAATTATGACAAGTAACTGTAATTTCGATACAAATTATGACAGGTAACAGTAACATCGATACTAATTATGACAGGTAACTGTAACTTCGTTATTAATTATGACAAGTATCTGTAATTTCGGTACAAATTATGGCAGGTAACTGTAACTTCGCTACTAATTATGACAAGTAACTGTAATTTCGATACAAACTATGACAGGTAACTGTAACTTCGACACTAATTATGACAAGTATCTGTAATTTCGGTACAAATTATGACAGGTAACAGTAACTTCGATACTAATTATGGCAAGTAACTGTAACTTCGATACTAATTATGACAAGGAACTGTTATTTTGATACAAATTATGACAGGTAACAGTAACTTCGATACTAATTATGGCAAGTGACTGTAATGTCGATACAAATTATGGCAGGTTACAGTAACTTCGATACTAATTATGACAGATAACTGTAATTTCTATACTAATTATGACAGGTAACTGTACCTTCGTTACTAATTATGACAAGTAACTGTACTTTCGATACAAATGATGGCAGGTAACTGTTACTTCGATACTAATTATGACAGGTAACAATAACTTCGATACTAATTATGACAGAAAACAGTAATTTCGATACTAATTATGACAGGTAACAGTATCTTCGATACTAATTATGGCAGGTAACTGTAACTTTGATACTAATGATGACAGTTAACTGTAACTTCGTTACTAATTATGACAATTAACTGTAATTTCGATACAAATTATGGCAGGTAACTGTAACTTCGATACTAATTATGACAGGTAACAGTAACTTCGATACCAATTATAACAAGAAACTGTAACTTCGATACTAATTATGACAGGTAACGGTAACTTCGTTACTAATTATGACAAGTAACTGTAATTTCGATACAAATTATGGCAGGTAACTGTGACTTCGATACTAATTATGACAGGTTACATTAACTTCGATACTAATTATGACAAGTAACAGTTACTTCGGTACTAATTATGACAAGTAACTATAACTTCGAAACTAATTATGACAGGAAACTGTAACATCGTTACTAATTATGACAAGTATCTGTAATTTCGGTACAAATTATGGCAGGTAACTGTAACTTCGATACTAATTTTGACAGGTAACAATAACTTCGATACTAATTATGACAAGTAACTGTAACTTCGATACTAATTATGACAGGTAACTGTAACTTCGATACTAATTATGACAGTTATTCTAACTTCATTACAAATTATGACAAGTAACTGTAATTTCGATACAAATTATTGCAGGTAACTGAAACATCGTTACTAATTATGGCAGGTAACTGTAATTTCGATACACATTATGACAGGTAACAGTAACTTCGATACTAATTATGACAGGTAACTGCAACTTCGACACTAATTATGACAGGTTACTGTAACTTCGTTACTAATCATGACAAGAAACTGTAATTTCGATACTAATTATGGCAGGTAACTGTAATTTCGATACAAATTATGGCAGGTAACTGTAACTTCGATACTAATTATGACAAGTAACAGTAACTTCGATACTAATTATGACAAGTAACTGTAATTTCGAAACAAATTATGACAGGTAACTGTAACATCGTTACTAATTATGACAAGTAACTGTAATTTCGATACAAATTATGGCAGGTAACTGTAACTTCTTTACTAATTATGACAGGTAACTGTAATTTCGGTACAAATTATGGCAGGTAACTGTAACTTCGATACAAATTATGACAGGTAACTGTAACTTCGATATTAATTATGACAAGTAACTGTAACTTCGTTACTAATTATTACAAGTAAGTGTAACTTCGATACTAATTATGACGGGTAACTGTAACTTCGATACTAATTATGACTAGTAACTCTAAGTTCGTTATTAATTAGGACAAGTAACTGTAATTTTGATAAAAATTATGGCAGGTAACTGTAACTTCGATACTAATTATGACAGGTAACTGTAACTTCGATACTAATTATTACAAGTAACTGTAATTTCGATAAAAATTATGGCAGGTAACTGTAACTTCGATACTAATTATGACAGGTAACTGTAACTTCGATACTAATTATTACAAGTAACTGTAACTTCGATACAAATTATGACAGGTAACTGTAACTTCGATATTAATTATGGCAGGTAACTGTAACTTCGATACTAATTATTACAAGTAACTGTAACTTCGATACAAATTATGACAGGTAACTGTAACTTCGATACTAATTATGACAGGTAACTGTAACTTCGATACTAATTATTACCAGTAACTGTAACTTCGATACAAATTATGACAGGTAACTGTAACTTCGATATTACTTATGACAAGTAACTGTAATTTCGATAAAAATTATGGCAGGTAACTGTATTTTCTTTACTAATTATGACAGGTAACTGTAACTTCGATACTAATTATGACAAGTAACTGTAATTTCGGTACAAATTATGGCAGGTAACTGTATTTTCTTTACAAATTATGGCAGGTAACTGTAACTTCGATACTAATTATGACAAGTAACTGTAATTTCGATAAAAATTATGGCAGGTAACTGTATTTTCTTTACTAATTATGACAGGTAACTGTAATTTCGGTACAAATTATGGCAGGTAACTGTAACTTCGATACAAATTATGACAGGTAACTGTAACTTCGATATTACTTATGACAAGTAACTGTAATTTCGATACAGATTATGTCAGGTAACAGTAACTTCGATAGTAATTATGACAAGTAACAGTAACTTCGATACTAATTATGACAGGTAACTGTAACTTCGATACTAATTATGACAGGTAACTGTAACTTGGATACAAACTATGACAGGTAGCTGTAACTTCGATATTAATTATGACAAGTAACTGTAATTTCGATACAAATTATGACAAGGAACAGTAATTTCGATACAAATAATGGCAGGTAACTGTAACTTCGTTACTAATTATGTCAAGTAACTGTAATTTCGATACAAATAATGGCAGGTAACTGTAACTACGATACCAATTATGACAGGTAACTGTAACTTCGATACTAATTATGACAAGGAACTGTTATTTCGATACAAATTATGGCAGGTAACTGTAACTTCGTTACTAATTATGACATTTAACTGTAATTTCGGTACAAATTATGGCAGGTAACTGTAACTTCGATACAAATTATGACAAGGAACAGTAATTTCGATACAAATAATGGCCGGTAACTGTAACTTCGATACTAATTATGACAGGTAACTGTAACTTCGCTACTAATTATGAAAAGTAACTGTAATTTCGATACAAATTATGGCAGGTAACTGTAACTTCGATACTAATTATGACAGGTAACAGTAACTTCGATACTAATTATGACCAGTAACTGTAACTTAGATACTAATTATGACAGGTAACAGTAACTTCGATACTAATTATGACAAGTAACTCTAACTTCATTGCAAATTATGACAAGTAACTGTAATTTCGATACAAATTATGGCAGGTAACTGTAACTTCGTTACTAATTATGGCAGGTAACTGTAATTTCGATACAAATTATGGCAGGTAACAGTAACCTCGATACTAATTATGACAGGTAACTGTAACTCCGATACTAATTATGACAAGTAACTCTAACTGCGTTACTAATTATGACAAGTAACTGTAATTTTGATAAAAAAAATTATGGCAGGTAATTGTAACTTCGATACTAATTATGACAGGTAACAGTAACTTCGTTACTAATTATGACAAGTTACTGTAACTTCGATACTAATTATGACAGGTAACGGTAACATCCTTACTAATTATCACAAGTAACTGTAACTTCGATACTAATTATAACTGGTAACTGTAACTTCGTTACTAATTATGACAAGTAACTGTAATTTCGATACTTATTATGGCTGGTAACTGTAACGTCGTTACAAATTATGACAAGTAACTCTAATTTCGATACAAATTATGGCAGGTAACTGTAACTTCGATACTAATGATGACAGAAAACCGTAACTTCGATATTAATTATGACAGGTAACAGTAACTTCGATACTAATTATGGCAGGTAACTGTAACTTCGATACTAATTATGACAGTTAACTGTAACTTCGTTACTAATTAGGATAAGTAACTGTAATTTCGATACAAATTATGGCAGGTAACAGTAACTTCGATACTAATTATGACAGGTAACAGTAACTTCGATACTAATTATGACAAGTAACTGTAATTTAGATACAAATTATGGCACGTAACTGTAATTTCGATACTAATAATGGCAGGTAACAGTAACTTCGATATTAATTAAGACAGGTAACTGCAACTTCGATACTAATTTTGACAAGTTATTGTAACTTCGATACTAATTATGACAAGTTACTGTAACTTCGATACTAATTTTGACAGGTAACAGTATCTTCGATACTAATTTTGACAAGTTACTTTAACATCGATACTAATTATGACAGGTAACTGTAACTTCGATACTAACTATGACAGGTAACGGTAACTTCGATACTAATTATGACAAGTTACTGTAAATCCGATACAAATTATGACAGGTAACTGTAACTGCGATACTAATTATGACAGGTAACTGTAACTTCGATACTAATTTTGACAAGTTACTGTAACTTCAATACTAATTATGACAAGTTACTGTAACTTCGATACTAATTTTGACAGGTAACAGTTACTTCGATACTAATTTTGACAAGTTACTGTAACTTCGATACTAATTATGACAGGTAACGGTAACATCGTTACTAATTATGACAAGTAACTCTAACTTCATTACAAATTATGACAAGTAACTGTAATTTCGATACAAATTAGGGCAGGTAACTGTAACATCGATACTAATTATGACAGGTAACAGGAACTTCGATACTAATTTTGACAAGTAACTGTAATTTCGATACAAATTATGGCTGGTAACTGTAACTTCGTTACTAATTATGACAAGTAACTGAAATTTCGATACAAATTATGGCTGGTAACAGTAACTTCGATACTAATTATGACAGGTAAGTGTAACTTCGATACTAATTATGACAAGGAACTGTTATTTCGATACAAATTATGACAGGTAACAGTAACTTCGTTACTAATTATGGCAAGTGACTGTAATTTCGATACAAATTATGGCAGGTTACAGTAACTTCGATACTAATTATGACAGGTAACTGTAACTTCTATAGTATTTATGACAGGTAACTGTACCTTCGTTACTAATTATGACAAGTAACTGTACTTTCGATACAAATGATGGTAGGTAACTGTAACTTCGATACTAATTATGGCAGGTAACAATAACTTCGATACTAATTATGACAGAAAACAGTAATTTCGATACTAATTATGACAGGTAACAGTATCTTCGATACTAATTATGGCAGGTAACTGTAACTTCGATACTAATGATGACAGTTAACTGTAACTTCGTTACTAATTATGACAATTAACTGTAATTTCGATACAAATTATGGCAGGTAACTGTAACTTCGATACTAATTATGACAGGTAACAGTAACTTCGATACTAATTATAACAAGAAACTGTAACTTCGATACTAATTATGACAGGTAACGGTAACTTCGTTACTAATTATGACAAGTAACTGTAATTTCGATACTAATTATGGCAGGTAACTGTATTTTCGATACAAATTATGGCAGGTAACTGTAACTTCGATATTAATTATGACAGGTTACAGTATCGTCGATACTAATTATGACAAGTAAATGTAACTTCGATACTAATTATGACGGGTAACTCTAACTTCGATACTAATTATGACTAGTAACTCTAAGTTCGTTACTAATTAGGACAAGTAACTGTAATTTTGATAAAAAATTATGGCAGGTACCGGTAACTTCGATACTAATTACGACAGGTAACTGTAACTTCGTTACTAATTATTACAAGTAACTGTAACTTCGAAACTAATTATGGCAGGTAACTGTAATTTCGATACAAATTATGGCAGGTAACTGTAACTTCGTTACTAATTATGACAGGTAACTGTTACTTCGATACTAATTATGACAGGTAACTGTAACTTCGATACAAATTATGACAGGTAGCTGTAACTTCGATATTAATTATGACAAGTAACTGTAATTTCGATACAAATTATGGCAGGTAACTGTAACTTTGATACTAATTATGACAGGTAACAGTAACTTCGATACCAATTATAACAAGAAACTGTAACTTCGATACTAATTATGACAGGTAACGGTAACTTCGTTACTAATTATGACAAGTAACTGTAATTTCGATACAAATTATGGCAGGTAACTGTGACTTCGATACTAATTATGACAGGTTGCATTAACTTCGATACTAATTATGACAAGTAACAGTTACTTCGATACTAATTATGACAAGTAACTATAACTTCGAAACTAATTATGACAGGAAACTGTAACATCGTTACTAATTATGACAAGTATCTGTAATTTCGGTACAAATTATGGCAGGT
The DNA here is from genome assembly GCA_946902985.2 of Meconema thalassinum. Lineage (NCBI taxonomy): Eukaryota > Metazoa > Arthropoda > Insecta > Orthoptera > Tettigoniidae > Meconema > Meconema thalassinum. The sequence goes on along the minus strand of OX336388.2, from coordinate 1,173,132,036 downwards.
AACTGTAACTTCGATACTAATTTTGACAGGTTACAGTAACTTCGATACTAATTATGACAAGTAACTGTAACTTCGATACTAATTATGACAGGTAACTATAACTTCGATACTAATTATGACAAGTAATTCTAACTTCATTACAAATTATGACAAGTAACTGTAATTTCGATACAAATTATTGCAGGTAACTGAAACATCGTTACTAATTATGGCAGGTATCTGTAATTTCGATACACATTATGACAGGTAACAGTAACTTCGATACTAATTATGACAGGTAACTGCAACTTCGACACTAATTATGACAGGTTACTGTAACTTCGTTACTAATTATGACAAGAAACTGTAATTTCGATACTAATTATGGCAGGTAACTGTAATTTCGATGCAAATTATGGCAGGTAACTGTAACTTCGATACTAATTATGACAAGTAACAGTAACTTCGATACTTATTATGACAAGTAACTGTAACTTCGAAACAAATTATGACAGGTAACTGTAACATCGTTACTAATTTTGACAAGTAACTGTAATTTCGATACAAATTATGGCAGATAACTGTAACTTCTTTACTAATTATGACAGGTAACTGTAATTTCGGTACAAATTATGGCAGGTAACTGTAACTTCGATACAAATTATGACAGGTAACTGTAACTTCGATATTAATTATGACAAGTAACTGTAACTTCGTTACTAATTATTACAAGTAAGTGTAACTTCGATACTAATTATGACGGGTAACTGTAACTTCGATACTAATTATGACTAGTAACTCTAAGTTCGTTATTAATTAGGACAAGTAACTGTAATTTTGATAAAAATTATGGCAGGTAACTGTAACTTCGATACTAAATATGACAGGTAACTGTAACTTCGATACTAATTATTACAAGTAACTGTAACTTCGAAACTAATTATGGCAGGTAACTCTAACTTCGATACTAATTATGACAAGTAACTGTAATTTCGATAAAAATTATGGCAGGTAACTGTATTTTCTTTACTAATTATGACAGGTAACTGTAATTTCGATACAAATTATGGCAGGTAACTGTAACTTCGATACAAATTATGACAGGTAACTGTAACTTCGATATTAATTATGACAAGTAACTGTAATTTCGATACAGATTATGTCAGGTAACAGTAACTTCGATAGTAATTATGACAAGTAAGAGTAACTTCGATACTAGTTATGACAGGTAACTGTAACTTCGATACTAATTATGACAGGTAACTGTAACATGGATACAAATTATGACAGGTAGCTGTAACTTCGATATTAATTATGACAAGTAACTGTAATTTCGATACAAATTATGACAAAGAACAGTAATTTCGATACAAATAATGACAGGTAACTGTAACTTCGATACAAATTATGACAGGTAACTGTAACTTCGTTACTAATTATGACAAGTAACTGTAATTTCGATACAAATAATGGCAGGTAACTGTAACTACGATACCAATTATGACAGGTAACTGTAACTTCGATACTAAATATGACAAGGACCTGTTATTTCGATACAAATTATGGCAGGTAACTGTAACTTCGTTACTAATTATGACATTTAACTGTAATTTCGGTACAAATTATGACAGGTAACTGTACCTTCGTTACTAATTATGACAAGTAACTGTACTTTCGATACAAATGATGGCAGGTAACTGTAACTTCGATACTAATTATGAAAGGTAACAATAACTTCGATACTAATTATGACAGAAAACAGTAATTTCGATACTAATTATGACAGGTAACAGTAACTTCGATACTAATTATAACAAGAAACTGTAACTTCGATACTAATTATGACAGGTAACGGTAACTTCGTTACTAATTATGACAAGTAACTGTAATTTCGATACTAATTATGGCAGGTAACTGTATTTTCGATACAAATTATGGTAGGAAACTGTAACTTCGATACTAATTATGACAAGTAACAGTAACTTCGATACTAATTATGACAAGTAACTGTAACTTCGAAACAAATTATGACAGGTAACTGTAACATCGTTACTAATTATGACAAGTAACTGTAATTTCGATACAAATTATGGCAGGTAACTGTAACTTCGATATTAATTATGACAGGTTACAGTATCGTCGATACTAATTTTGACAAGTAAATGTAACTTCGATACTAATTATGACGGGCAACTCTAACTTCGATACTAATTATGACTAGTAACTCTAAGTTCGTTACTAATTAGGACACGTAACTGTAATTTTGATAAAAAATTATGGCAGGTACCTGTAACTTCGATACTAATTACGACAGGTAACTGTAACTTCGTTACTAATTATTACAAGTAACTGTAACTTCGAAACTAATTATGGCAGGTAACTGTAATTTCGATACAAATTATGGCAGGTAACTGTAACTTCGTTACTAATTATGACAGGTAACTGTTACTTCGATACTAATTATGACAGGTAACTGTAACTTCGATACAAATTATGACAGGTAGCTGTAACTTCGATATTAATTATGACAAGTAACTGTAATTTCGATACAAATTATGGCAGGTAACTGTAACTTTGATACTAATTATGACAGGTAACAGTAACTTCGATACCAATTATAACAAGAAACTGTAACTTCGATAGTAATTATGACAGGTAACGGTAACTTCGTTACTAATTATGACAAGTAACTGTAATTTCGATACAAATTATGGCAGGTAACTGTGACTTCGATACTAATTATGACAGGTTGCATTAACTTCGATACTAATTATGACAAGTAACAGTTACTTCGATACAAATTATGACAAGTAACTATAACTTCGAAACTAATTATGACAGGAAACTGTAACATCGTTACTAATTATGACAAGTATCTGTAATTTCGGTACAAATTATGGCAGGTAACTGTAACTTCGAAACTAATTTTGACAGGTAACAGTAACTTCGATACTAATTATGACAAGTAACTGTAACATCGATACTAATTATGACAAGTAACTGTAACTTCGATACTAATTATGACAGGTAACTGTAACTTCGATACTAATTATGACAAGTAATTCTAACTTCATTACAAATTATGACAAGTAACTGTAATTTCGATACAAATTATTGCAGGTAACTGAAACATCGTTACTAATTATGGCAGGTAACTGTAATTGCGATACACATTATGACAGGTAACAGTAACTTCGATACTAATTATGACAGGTAACTGCAACTTCGACACTAATTATGACAGGTTACTGTAACTTCGTTACTAATTATGACAAGAAACTGTAATTTCGATACTAATTATGGCAGGTAACTGTAATTTCGATACAAATTATGGCAGGTAACTGTAACTTCGATACTAATTATGACAAGTAACAGTAACTTCGATACTAATTATGACAAGTAACTGTAACTTCGAAACAAATTATGACAGGTAACTGTAACATCGTTACTAATTATGACAAGTAACTGTAATTTCGATACAAATTATGGCAGATAACTGTAACTTCTTTACTAATTATGACAGGTAACTGTAATTTCGGTACAAATTATGGCAGGTAACTGTAACTTCGATACAAATTATGACAGGTAACTGTAACTTCGATATTAATTATGACAAGTAACTGTAACTTCGTTACTAATTATTACAAGTAAGTGTAACTTCGATACTAATTATGACGGGTAACTGTAACTTCGATACTAATTATGACTAGTAACTCTAAGTTCGTTATAAATTAGGACAAGTAACTGTAATTTTGATAAAAATTATGGCAGGTAACTGTAACTTCGATACTAATTATGACAGGTAACTGTAACTTCGATACTAATTATTACAAGTAACTGTAACTTCGAAACTAATTATGGCAGGTAACTGTAACTTCGATACTAATTATGACAAGTAACTGTAATTTCGATAAAAATTATGGCAGGTAACTGTATTTTCTTTACTAATTATGACAGGTAACTGTAATTTCGATACAAATTATGGCAGGTAACTGTAACTTCGATACAAATTATGACAGGTAACTGTAACTTCGATATTAATTATGACAAGTAACTGTAATTTCGATACAGATTATGTCAGGTAACAGTAACTTCCATAGTAATTATGACAAGTAAGAGTAACTTCGATACTAATTATGACAGGTAACTGTAACTTCGATACTAATTATGACAGGTAACTGTAACATGGATACAGATTATGACAGGTAGCTGTAACTTCGATATTAATTATGACAAGTAACTGTAATTTCGATACAAATTATGACAAGGAACAGTAATTTCGATACAAATAATGGCAGGTAACTGTAACTTCGATACAAGTTATGACAGGTAACTGTAACTTCGATACTAATGATGACAAGTAACTGTAATTTCGATACAAATAATGGCAGGTAACTGTAACTACGATACCAATTATGACAGGTAACTGTAACTTCGATACTAATTATGACATTTAACTGTAATTTCGGTACAAATTATGGCAGGTAACTGTAACTTCGATACAAATTATGACAAGGAACAGTAATTTCGATACAAATAATGGCAGGTAACTTTAACTTCGATACTAATTATGACAGGTAACTGTAACTTCGCTACTAATTATGAAAAGTAACTGTAATTTCGATACAAATTATGGCAGGTAACTGTAACGTCGATACTAATTATGACAGGTAACAGTAACTTCGATACTAATTATGACCAGTAACTGTAACTTAGATACTAATTATGACAGGTAACAGTAACTTCGATACTAATTATGACAAGTAACTCTAACTTCATTGCAAATTATGACAAGTAACTGTAATTTCGAAACAAATTATGGCAGGTAACTGTAACTTCGTTACTAATTATGGCAGGTAACTGTAATTTCGATACAAATTATGGCAGGTAACAGTAACCTCGATACTAATTATGACAGGTAACTGTAACTCCGATACTAATTATGACAAGTAACTCTAACTGCGTTACTAATTATGACAAGTAACTGTAATTTTGATAAAAAATTATGGCAGGTAATTGTAACTTCGATACTAATTATGACAGGTAACAGTAACTTCGTTACTAATTATGACAAGTTACTGTAACTTCGATACTAATTATGACAGGTAACGGTAACATCCTTACTAATTATCACAAGTAACTGTAACTTCGATACTAATTATGACTGGTAACTGTAACTTCGTTACTAATTATGACAAGTAACTGTAATTTCGATACTTATTATGGCTGGTAACTGTAACGTCGTTACTAATTATGACAAGTTACTGTAATTTCGATACAAATTATGGCAGGTAACTGTAACTTCGATACTAATGATGACAGAAAACCGTAACTTCGATATTAATTATGACAGGTAACAGTAACTTCGATACTAATTATGGCAGGTAACTGTAACTTCGTTACTAATTATGACAAGTTACTGTAACTTCGATACTAATTATGACAGGTAACGGTAACATCGTTACTAATTATCACAAGTAACTGTAATTTCGATACAAATTATGGCTGGTAACTGTAACATCGATACTAATTATGACAGATAACAGTAACTTCCATACTAATTATGACAAGTTACTGTAACTTCGATACTAATTTTGAAAAGTTACTGTAACTTCGATACTAATTATGACAGGTAACAGTAACATCGATGCTAATTATGACAAGTTACTGCAACTTCGATACTAATTTTGACAAGTTACTGTAACTTCGATACTAATTACGACAGGTAACTGTAACTTCGATACTAATTTTGACAAGTTATTGTAACTTCGATACTAATTATGACAAGTTACTGTAACTTCGATACTAATTATGACACGTAACTGTAACTTCGATATTAATTAAGACAGGTAACTGTAACTTCGATACTAATTTTGACAAGTTATTGTAACTTCGATACTAATTATGACAAGTTACTGTAACTTCGATACTAATTTTGACAGGTAACAGTATCTTCGATACTAATTTTGACAAGTTACTTTAACTTCGATACTAATTATGACAGTTAACCGTAACTTCGATACTAATTATGACAAGTTACTGTAAATCCGATAGTAATTATGACAGGTAACTGTAACTTCGATACTAATTATGACAGGTAACTGTAACTTCGATACTAATTTTGACAAGTTACTGTAACTTCAATACTAATTATGACAAGTTACTGTAACTTCGACACTAATTTTGACACGTAACAGTAACTTCGATACTAATTTTGACAAGTTACTGTAACTTCGATACTAATTATGACAGGTAACGGTAACATCGTTACTAATTATGACAAGTAACTCTAACTTCATTACAAATTATGACAAGTAGCTGTAATTTCGATACAAATTAGGGCAGGTAACTGTAACATCGATACTAATTATGACAGGTAACAGGAACTTCGATACTAATTTTGACAAGTAACTGTAATTTCGATACAAATTATGGCTGGTAACTGTAACTTCGTTACTAATTATGACAAGTAACTGTAATTTCGATACAAATTATGGCTGGTAACAGGAACTTCGATACTAATTATGACAGGTAAGTGTAACTTCGATACTAATTATGACAAGGAACTGTTATTTCGATACAAATTATGACAGGTAACAGTAACTTCGTTACTAATTATGGCAAGTGACTGTAATTTCGATACAAATTAAGGCAGGTTACAGTAACTTCGATACTAATTATGACAGGTAACTGTAACTTCTATAGTATTTATGACAGGTAACTGTACCTTCGTTACTAATTATGACAAGTAACTGTACTTTCGATACAAATGATGGCAGGTAACTGTAACTTCGATACTAATTATGACAGGTAACAATAACTTCGATACTAATTATGACAGAAAACAGTAATTTCGATACTAATTATGACAGGTAACAGTATCTTCGATACTAATTATGGCAGGTAACTGTAACTTCGATACTAATGATGACAGTTAACTGTAACTTCGTTACTAATTATGACAATTAACTGTAATTTCGATACAAATTATGGCAGGTAACTGTAACTTCGATACTAATTATGACAGGTAACAGTAACTTCGATACTAATTATAACAAGAAACTGTAACTTCGATACTAATTATGACAGGTAACGGTAACTTCGTTACTAATTATGACAAGTAACTGTAATTTCGATACTAATTATGGCAGGTAACTGTATTTTCGATACAAATTATGGTAGGTAACTGTAACTTCGATACTAATTATGACAAGTAACAGTAACTTCGATACTAATTATGACAAGTAACTGTAACTTCGAAACAAATTATGACAGGTAACTGTAACATCGTTACTAATTATGACAAGTAACTGTAATTTCGATACAAATTATGGCAGGTAACTGTAACTTCGATATTAATTATGACAGGTTACAGTATCCTCGATACTAATTATGACAAGTAAATGTAACTTCGATACTAATTATGACGGGTAACTGTAACTTCGATACTAATTATGACTAGTAACTCTATGTTCGTTACTAATTAGGACAAGTAACTGTAATTTTGATAAAAAATTATGGCAGGTACCTGTAACTTCGATACTAATTACGACAGGTAACTGTAACTTCGTTACTAATTATTACAAGTAACTGTAACTTCGAAACTAATTATGTCAGGTAACTGTAATTTCGATACAAATTATGGCAGGTAACTGTAACTTCGTTACTAATTATGACAGGTAACTGTTACTTCGATACTAATTATGACAGGTAACTGTAACTTCGATACAAATTATGACAGGTAGCTGTAACTTCGATATTAATTATGACAAGTAACTGTAATTTCGATACAAATTATGGCAGGTAACTGTAACTTCGATACTAATTATGACAGGTAACAGTAACTTCGATACCAATTATAACAAGAAACTGTAACTTCGATACTAATTATGACAGGTAACGGTAACTTCGTTACTAATTATGACAAGTAACTGTAATTTCAATACAAATTATGGCAGGTAACTGTGACTTCGATACTAATTATGACAGGTTACATTAACTGCGATACTAATTATGACAAGTAACAGTTACTTCGATACTAATTATGACAAGTAACTATAACTTCGAAACTAATTATGACAGGAAACTGTAACATCGTTATTAATTATGACAAGTATCTGTAATTTCGGTACAAATTATGGCAGGTAACTGTAACTTCGATACTAATTTTGACAGGTAACAGTAACTTCGATACTAATTATGACAAGTATCTGTAACTTCGATACTAATTATGACAGGTAACTGTAACTTCGATACTAATTATGACAAGTAATTCTAACTTCATTACAAATTATGACAAGTAACTGTAATTTCGATACAAATTATTGCAGGTAACTGAAACATCGTTACTAATTATGGCAGGTAACTGTAATTTCGATACACATTATGACAGGTAACAGTAACTTCGATACTAATTATGACAGGTAACTGCAACTTCGACACTAATTATGACAGGTTACTGTAACTTCGTTACTAATTATGACAAGAAACTGTAATTTCGATACTAATTATGGCAGGTAACTGTAATTTCGATACAAATTATGGCAGGTAACTGTAACTTCGATACTAATTATGACAAGTAACAGTAACTTCGATACTAATTATGACAAGTAACTGTAACTTCGAAACAAATTATGACAGGTAACTGTAACATCGTTACTAATTATGACAAGTAACTGTAATTTCGATACAAATTATGGCAGGTAACTGTAACTTCTTTACTAATTATGACAGGTAACTGTAATTTCGGTACAAATTATGGCAGGTAACAGTAACTTCGATACAAATTATGACAGGTAACTGTAACTTCGATATTAATTTTGACAAGTAACTGTAACTTCGTTACTAATTATTACAAGTAAGTGTAACTTCGATACTAATTATGACGGGTAACTGTAACTTCGATACTAATTATGACTAGTAACTCTAAGTTTTTTATTAATTAGGACAAGTAACTGTAATTTTGATAAAAATTATGGCAGGTAACTGTAACTTCTATACTAATTATGACAGGTAACTGTAACTTCGATACTAATTATTACAAGTAAATCTAACTTCGAAACTAATTATGGCAGGTAACTGTAACTTCGATACTAATTATGACAAGTAACTGTAATTTCGATAAAAATTATGGCAGGTAACTGTATTTTCTTTACTAATTATGACAGGTAACTGTAATTTCGGTACAAATTATGGCAGGTAACTGTAACGTCGATACAAATTATGACAGGTAACTGTAACTTCGATATTAATTATGACAAGTAACTGTAATTTCGATACAGATTATGTCAGGTAACAGTTACTTCGATAGTAATTATGACATGTAACAGTAACTTCGATACTAATTATGACAGGTAACTGTAACTTCGATACTAATTATGACAGGTAACTGTAACTTGGATACAAATTATGACAGGTAGCTGTAACTTCGATATTAATTATGACAAGTAACTGTAATTTCGATACAAATTATGACAAGGAACAGTAATTTCGATACAAATAATGGCAGGTAACTGTAACTACGATACCAATTATGACAGGTAACTGTAACTTCGATACTAATTATGACAAGGAACTGTTATTTCGATAAAAATTATGGCAGGTAACTGTAACTTCGTTACTAATTATGACATTTAACTGTAATTTCGGTACAAATTATGGCAGGTAACTGTAACTTCGATACAAATTATGACAAGGAACAGTAATTTCGATACAAATAATGGCAGGTAACTGTAACTTCGATACTAATTATGACAGGTAACTGTAACTTCGCTACTAATTATGAAAAGTAACTGTAATTTCGATACAAATTATGGCAGGTAACTGTAACTTCGATACTAATTATGACAGGTAACAGAAACTTCGATACTAATTATGACCAGTAACTGTAACTTAGATACGAATTATGACAGGTAACAGTAACTTCGATACTAATTATGACAAGTAACTCTAACTTCATTGCAAATTATGACAAGTAACTGTAATTTCGATACAAATTATGGCAGGTAACTGTAACTTCGTTACTAATTATGGCAGGTAACTGTAATTTCGATACAAATTATGGCAGGTAACAGTAACCTCGATACTAATTATGACAGGTAACCTTAACTCCGATACTAATTATGACAAGTAACTCTAACTGCGTTACTAATTATGACAAGTAACTGTAATTTTGATAAAAAATTATGGCAGGTAATTTTAACTTCGATACTAATTATGACAGGAAACAGTAACTTCGTTACTAATTATGACAAGTTACTGTAACTTTGATACTAATTATGACAGGTAACGGTAACATCCTTACTAATTATCACAAGTAACTGTAACTTCGATACTAATTATGACTGGTAACTGTAACTTCGTTACTAATTATGACAAGTAACTGTAATTTCGATACTTATTATGGCTGGTAACTGTAACGTCGTTACTAATTATGACAAGTAACTGTAATTTCGATACAAATTATGGCAGGTAACTGTAACTTCGATACTAATGATGACAGAAAACCGTAACTTCGATATTAATTATGACAGGTAACAGTAACTTCGATACTAATTATGGCAGGTAACTGTAACTTCGATACTAATTATGACAGTTAACTGTAACTTCGTTACTAATTAGGATAAGTAACTCTAATTTCGATACAAATTATGGCAGGTAACAGTAACTTCGATACTAATTATGACAGGTAACAGTAACTTCGATACTAATTATGACAAGTTACTGTAACTTCGATACTAATTATGACAGGTAACTGTAACTTCGTTACTAATTATGACAAGTAACTGTAATTTAGATACAAATTATGGCACGTAACTGTAATTTCGATACTAATAATGGCAGGTAACAGTAACTTCGATACTAATTATGACAAGTTACAATAACTTCGATACTAATTATGACAAGTAACTGTAACTTCGAAACTAATTATTACAGGTAACGGTAACATCGTTACTAATTATGACAAGTAACTGTAATTTCGATACAAATTATTGCTGGTAACTGTAACTTCGTTACTAATTATGACAGGTAACAGTAACTTCGATACTAATTATGACAAGTTACTGTAACTTCGATACTAATTAGGACAGGTAACGGTAACATCGTTACTAATTATCACAAGTAACTGTAATTTCGATACAAATTATGGCTGGTAACTGTAACATCGATACTAATTATGACAGATAACAGTAACTTCCATACTAATTATGACAAGTTACTGTAACTTCGATACTAATTTTGACAAGTTACTGTAATTTCGATACTAATTATGACAGGTAACAGTAACTTCGATGCTAATTATGACAAGTTACTGCAACTTCGATACTAATTTTGACAAGTTACTGTAACTTCGATACTAATTACGACAGGTAACTGTAACTTCGATACTAATTTTGACAAGTTATTGTAACTTCGATACTAATTATGACAAGTTACTGTAACTTCGATACTAATTATGACATGTAACTGTAACTTCGATATTAATTAAGACAGGTAACTGTAACTTCGATACTAATTTTGACAAGTTATTGTAACTTCGATACTAATTATGACAAGTTACTGTAACTTCGATACTAATTTTGACAGGTAACAGTATCTTCGGTACTAATTTTGACAAGTTTCTTTAACTTCGATACTAATTATGACAGGTAACTGTAACTTCGATACTAATTATGACAGGTAACGGTAACTTCGATACTAATTATGACAAGTTACTGTAAATCCGATACTAATTATGACAGGTAACTGTAACTTCGATACTAATTATGACAGGTAACTGTAACTTCGATACTAATTTTGACAAGTTACTGTAACTTCAATACTAATTATGACAAGTTACTGTAACTTCGACACTAATTTTGACACGTAACAGTAACTTCGATACTAATTTTGACAAGTTACTGTAACTTCGATACTAATTATGACAGGTAACGGTAACATCGTTACTAATTATGACAAGTAACTCTAACTTCATTACAAATTATGACAAGTAGCTGTAATTTCGATACAAATTAGGGCAGGTAACTGTAACATCGATACTAATTATGACAGGTAACAGGAACTTCGATACTAATTTTGACAAGTAACTGTAATTTCGATACAAATTATGGCTGGTAACTGTAACTTCGTTACTAATTATGACAAGTAACTGTAATTTCGATACAAATTATGGCTGGTAACAGGAACTTCGATACTAATTATGACAGGTAAGTGTAACTTCGATACTAATTATGACAAGGAACTGTTATTTCGATACAAATTATGACAGGTAACAGTAACTTCGTTACTAATTATGGCAAGTGACTGTAATTTCGATACAAATTAAGGCAGGTTACAGTAACTTCGATACTAATTATGACAGGTAACTGTAACTTCTATAGTATTTATGACAGGTAACTGTACCTTCGTTACTAATTATGACAAGTAACTGTACTTTCGATACAAATGATGGCAGGTAACTGTAACTTCGATACTAATTATGACAGGTAACAATAACTTCGATACTAATTATGACAGAAAACAGTAATTTCGATACTAATTATGACAGGTAACAGTATCTTCGATACTAATTATGGCAGGTAACTGTAACTTCGATACTAATGATGACAGTTAACTGTAACTTCGTTACTAATTATGACAATTAACTGTAATTTCGATACAAATTATGGCAGGTAACTGTAACTTCGATACTAATTATGACAGGTAACAGTAACTTCGATACTAATTATAACAAGAAACTGTAACTTCGATACTAATTATGACAAGTAACTGTAATTTCGATACTAATTATGGCAGGTAACTGTATTTTCGATACAAAATATGGTAGGTAACTGTAACTTCGATACTAATTATGACAAGTAACAGTAACTTCGATACTAATTATGACAAGTAACTGTAACTTCGAAACAAATTATGACAGGTAACTGTAACATCGTTACTAATTATGACAAGTAACTGTAATTTCGATACAAATTATGGCAGGTAACTGTAACTTCGATATTAATTATGACAGGTTACAGTATCCTCGATACTAATTATGACAAGTAAATGTAACTTCGATACTAATTATGACGGGTAACTGTAACTTCGATACTAATTATGACTAGTAACTCTATGTTCGTTACTAATTAGGACAAGTAACTGTAATTTTGATAAAAAATTATGGCAGGTACCTGTAACTTCGATACTAATTACGACAGGTAACTGTAACTTCGTTACTAATTATTACAAGTAACTGTAACTTCGAAACTAATTATGGCAGGTAACTGTAATTTCGATACAAATTATGGCAGGTAACTGTAACTTCGTTACTAATTATGACAGGTAACTGTTACTTCGATACTAATTATGACAGGTAACTGTAACTTCGATAAAAATTATGACAGGTAGCTGTAACTTCGATATTAATTATGACAAGTAACTGTAATTTCGATACAAATTATGGCAGGTAACTGTAACTTCGATACTAATTATGACAGGTAACAGTAACTTCGATACCAATTATAACAAGAAACTGTAACTTCGATACTAATTATGACAGGTAACGGTAACTTCGTTACTAATTATGACAAGTAACTGTAATTTCAATACAAATTATGGCAGGTAACTGTGACTTCGATACTAATTATGACAGGTTACATTAACTGCGATACTAATTATGACAAGTAACAGTTACTTCGATACTAATTATGACAAGTAACTATAACTTCGAAACTAATTATGACAGGAAACTGTAACATCGTTACTAATTATGACAAGTATCTGTAATTTCGGTACAAATTATGGCAGGTAACTGTAGCTTCGATACTAATTTTGACAGGTAACAGTAACTTCGATACTAATTATGACAAGTAACTGTAATTTCGATACAAATTATTGCAGGTAACTGAAACATCGTTACTAATTATGGCAGGTAACTGTAATTTCGATACACATTATGACAGGTAACAGTAACTTCGATACTAATTATGACAGGTAACTGCAACTTCGACACTAATTATGACAGGATACTGTAACTTCGTTACTAATTATGACAAGAAACTGTAATTTCGATACTAATTATGGCAGGTAACTGTAATTTCGATACAAATTATGGCAGGTAACTGTAACTTCGATACTAATTATGACAAGTAACAGTAACTTCGATACTAATTATGACAAGTAACTGTAACTTCGAAACAAATTATGACAGGTAACTGTAACATCGTTACTAATTATGACAAGTAACTGTAATTTCGATACAAATTATGGCAGGTAACTGTAACTTCTTTACTAATTATGACAGGTAACTGTAATTTCGGTACAAATTATGGCAGGTAACAGTAACTTCGATACAAATTATGACAGGTAACTGTAACTTCGATATTAATTATGACAAGTAACTGTAACTTCGTTACTAATTATTACAAGTAAGTGTAACTTCGATACTAATTATGACGGGTAACTGTAACTTCGATACTAATTATGACTAGTAACTCTAAGTTCGTTATTAATTAGGACAAGTAACTGTAATTTTGATAAAAATTATGGCAGGTAACTGTAACTTCTATACTAATTATGACAGGTAACTGTAACTTCGATACTAATTATTACAAGTAAATCTAACTTCGAAACTAATTATGGCAGGTAACTGTAACTTCGATACTAAGTATGACAAGTAACTGTAATTTCGATAAAAATTATGGCAGGTAACTGTATTTTCTTTACTAATTATGACAGGTAACTGTAATTTCGGTACAAATTATGGCAGGTAACTGTAACGTCGATACAAATTATGACAGGTAACTGTAATTTCGATACTAATTATGGCAGGTAACTGTATTTTCGATACAAATTATGGTAGGTAACTGTACCTTCGATACTAATTATGACAAGTAACAGTAACTTCGATACTAATTATGACAAGTAACTGTAACTTCGAAACAAATTATGACAGGTAACTGTAACATCGTTACTAATTATGACAAGTAACTGTAATTTCGATACAAATTATGGCAGGTAACTGTAACTTCGATATTAATTATGACAGGTTACAGTATCCTCGATACTAATTATGACAAGTAAATGTAACTTCGATACTAATTATGACGGGTAACTGTAACTTCGATACTAATTATGACTAGTAACTCTATGTTCGTTACTAATTAGGACAAGTAACTGTAATTTTGATAAAAAATTATGGCAGGTACCTGTAACTTCGATACTAATTACGACAGGTAACTGTAACTTCGTTACTAATTATTACAAGTAACTGTAACTTCGAAACTAATTATGGCAGGTAACTGTAATTTCGATACAAATTATGGCAGGTAACTGTAACTTCGTTACTAATTATGACAGGTAACTGTCACTTCGATACTAATTATGACAGGTAACTGTAACTTCGATACAAATTATGACAGGTAGCTGTAACTTCGATATTAATTATGACAAGTAACTGTAATTTCGATACAAATTATGGCAGGTAACTGTAACTTCGATACTAATTATGACAGGTAACAGTAACTTCGATACCAATTATAACAAGAAACTGTAACTTCGATACTAATTATGACAGGTAACGGTAACTTCGTTACTAATTATGACAAGTAACTGTAATTTCAATACAAATTATGGCAGGTAACTGTGACTTCGATACTAATTATGACAGGTTACATTAACTGCGATACTAATTATGACAAGTAACAGTTACTTCGATACTAATTATGACAAGTAACTATAACTTCGAAACTAATTATGACAGGAAACTGTAACATCGTTACTAATTATGACAAGTATCTGTAATTTCGGTACAAATTATGGCAGGTAACTGTAACTTCGATACTAATTTTGACAGGTAACAGTAACTTCGATACTAATTATGACAAGTAACTGTAACTTCGATACTAATTATGACAGGTAACTGTAACTTCGATACTAATTATGACAAGTAATTCTAACTTCATTACAAATTATGACAAGTAACTGTAATTTCGATACAAATTATTGCAGGTAACTGAAACATCGTTACTAATTATGGCAGGTAACTGTAATTTCGATACACATTATGACAGGTAACAGTAACTTCGATACTAATTATGACAGGTAACTGCAACTTCGACACTAATTATGACAGGTTACTGTAACTTCGTTACTAATTATGACAAGAAACTGTAATTTCGATACTAATTATGGCAGGTAACTGTAATTTCGATACAAATTATGGCAGGTAACTGTAACTTCGATACTAATTATGACAAGTAACAGTAACTTCGATACTAATTATGACAAGTAACTGTAACTTCGAAACAAATTATGACAGGTAACTGTAACATCGTTACTAATTATGACAAGTAACTGTAATTTCGATACAAATTATGGCAGGTAACTGTAACTTCTTTACTAATTATGACAGGTAACTGTAATTTCGGTACAAATTATGGCAGGTAACAGTAACTTCGATACAAATTATGACAGGTAACTGTAACTTCGATATTAATTATGACAAGTAACTGTAACTTCGTTACTAATTATTACAAGTAAGTGTAACTTCGATACTAATTATGACGGGTAACTGTAACTTCGATACTAATTATGACTAGTAACTCTAAGTTTTTTATTAATTAGGACAAGTAACTGTAATTTTGATAAAAATTATGGCAGGTAACTGTAACTTCTATACTAATTATGACAGGTAACTGTAACTTCGATACTAATTATTACAAGTAAATCTAACTTCGAAACTAATTATGGCAGGTAACTGTAACTTCGATACTAATTATGACAAGTAACTGTAATTTCGATAAAAATTATGGCAGGTAACTGTATTTTCTTTACTAATTATGACAGGTAACTGTAATTTCGGTACAAATTATGGCAGGTAACTGTAACGTCGATACAAATTATGACAGGTAACTGTAACTTCGATATTAATTATGACAAGTAACTGTAATTTCGATACAGATTATGTCAGGTAACAGTTACTTCGATAGTAATTATGACATGTAACAGTAACTTCGATACTAATTATGACAGGTAACTGTAACTTCGATACTAATTATGACAGGTAACTGTAACTTGGATACAAATTATGACAGGTAGCTGTAACTTCGATATTAATTATGACAAGTAACTGTAATTTCGATACAAATTATGACAAGGAACAGTAATTTCGATACAAATAATGGCAGGTAACTGTAACTACGATACCAATTATGACAGGTAACTGTAACTTCGATACTAATTATGACAAGGAACTGTTATTTCGATAAAAATTATGGCAGGTAACTGTAACTTCGTTACTAATTATGACATTTAACTGTAATTTCGGTACAAATTATGGCAGGTAACTGTAACTTCGATACAAATTATGACAAGGAACAGTAATTTCGATACAAATAATGGCAGGTAACTGTAACTTCGATACTAATTATGACAGGTAACTGTAACTTCGCTACTAATTATGAAAAGTAACTGTAATTTCGATACAAATTATGGCAGGTAACTGTAACTTCGATACTAATTATGACAGGTAACAGAAACTTCGATACTAATTATGACCAGTAACTGTAACTTAGATACGAATTATGACAGGTAACAGTAACTTCGATACTAATTATGACAAGTAACTCTAACTTCATTGCAAATTATGACAAGTAACTGTAATTTCGATACAAATTATGGCAGGTAACTGTAACTTCGTTACTAATTATGGCAGGTAACTGTAATTTCGATACAAATTATGGCAGGTAACAGTAACCTCGATACTAATTATGACAGGTAACTGTAACTCCGATACTAATTATGACAAGTAACTCTAACTGCGTTACTAATTATGACAAGTAACTGTAATTTTGATAAAAAATTATGGCAGGTAATTGTAACTTCGATACTAATTATGACAGGAAACAGTAACTTCGTTACTAATTATGACAAGTTACTGTAACTTTGATACTAATTATGACAGGTAACGGTAACATCCTTACTAATTATCACAAGTAACTGTAACTTCGATACTAATTATGACTGGTAACTGTAACTTCGTTACTAATTATGACAAGTAACTGTAATTTCGATACTTATTATGGCTGGTAACTGTAACGTCGTTACTAATTATGACAAGTAACTGTAATTTCGATACAAATTATGGCAGGTAACTGTAACTTCGATACTAATGATGACAGAAAACCGTAACTTCGATATTAATTATGACAGGTAACAGTAACTTCGATACTAATTATGGCAGGTAACTGTAACTTCGATACTAATTATGACAGTTAACTGTAACTTCGTTACTAATTAGGATAAGTAACTCTAATTTCGATACAAATTATGGCAGGTAACAGTAACTTCGATACTAATTATGACAGGTAACAGTAACTTCGATACTAATTATGACAAGTTACTGTAACTTCGATACTAATTATGACAGGTAACTGTAACTTCGTTACTAATTATGACAAGTAACTGTAATTTAGATACAAATTATGGCACGTAATTGTAATTTCGATACTAATAATGGCAGGTAACAGTAACTTCGATACTAATTATGACAAGTTACAATAACTTCGATACTAATTATGACAAGTAACTGTAACTTCGAAACTAATTATTACAGGTAACGGTAACATCGTTACTAATTATGACAAGTAACTGTAATTTCGATACAAATTATGGCTGGTAACTGTAACTTCGTTACTAATTATGACAGGTAACAGTAACTTCGATACTAATTATGACAAGTTACTGTAACTTCGATACTAATTAGGACAGGTAACGGTAACATCGTTACTAATTATCACAAGTAACTGTAATTTCGATACAAATTATGGCTGGTAACTGTAACATCGATACTAATTATGACAGATAACAGTAACTTCCATACTAATTATGACAAGTTACTGTAACTTCGATACTAATTTTGACAAGTTACTGTAATTTCGATACTAATTATGACAGGTAACAGTAACTTCGATGCTAATTATGACAAGTTACTGCAACTTCGATACTAATTTTGACAAGTTACTGTAACTTCGATACTAATTACGACAGGTAACTGTAACTTCGATACTAATTTTGACAAGTTATTGTAACTTCGATACTAATTATGACAAGTTACTGTAACTTCGATACTAATTATGACATGTAACTGTAACTTCGATATTAATTAAGACAGGTAACTGTAACTTCGATACTAATTTTGACAAGTTATTGTAACTTCGATACTAATTATGACAAGTTACTGTAACTTCGATACTAATTTTGACAGGTAACAGTATCTTCGGTACTAATTTTGACAAGTTTCTTTAACTTCGATACTAATTATGACAGGTAACTGTCACTTCGATACTAATTATGACAGGTAACGGTAACTTCGATACTAATTATGACAAGTTACTGTAAATCCGATACTAATTATGACAGGTAACTGTAACTTCGATACTAATTATGACAGGTAACTGTAACTTCGATACTAATTTTGACAAGTTACTGTAACTTCAATACTAATTATGACAAGTTACTGTAACTTCGACACTAATTTTGACACGTAACAGTAACTTCGATACTAATTTTGACAAGTTACTGTAACTTCGATACTAATTATGACAGGTAACGGTAACATCGTTACTAATTATGACAAGTAACTCTAACTTCATTACAAATTATGACAAGTAGCTGTAATTTCGATACAAATTAGGGCAGGTAACTGTAACATCGATACTAATTATGACAGGTAACAGGAACTTCGATACTAATTTTGACAAGTAACTGTAATTTCGATACAAATTTTGGCTGGTAACTGTAACTTCGTTACTAATTATGACAAGTAACTGTAATTTCGATACAAATTATGGCTGGTAACAGGAACTTCGATACTAATTATGACAGGTAAGTGTAACTTCGATACTAATTATGACAAGGAACTGTTATTTCGATACAAATTATGACAGGTAACAGTAACTTCGTTACTAATTATGGCAAGTGACTGTAATTTCGATACAAATTAAGGCAGGTTACAGTAACTTCGATACTAATTATGACAGGTAACTGTAACTTCTATAGTATTTATGACAGGTAACTGTACCTTCGTTACTAATTATGACAAGTAACTGTACTTTCGATACAAATGATGGCAGGTAACTGTAACTTTGATACTAATTATGACAGGTAACAATAACTTCGATACTAATTATGACAGAAAACAGTAATTTCGATACTAATTATGACAGGTAACAGAATTCGATACTAATTATGGCAGGTAACTGTAACTTCGATACTAATGATGACAGTTAACTGTAACTTCGTTACTAATTATGACAATTAACTGTAATTTCGATACAAATTATGGCAGGTAACTGTAACTTCGATACTAATTATGACAGGTAACAGTAACTTCGATACTAATTATAACAAGAAACTGTAACTTCGATACTAATTATGACAAGTAACTGTAATTTCGATACTAATTATGGCAGGTAACTGTATTTTCGATACAAAATATGGTAGGTAACTGTAACTTCGATACTAATTATGACAAGTAACAGTAACTTCGATACTAATTATGACAAGTAACTGTAACTTCGAAACAAATTATGACAGGTAACTGTAACATCGTTACTAATTATGACAAGTAACTGTAATTTCGATACAAATTATGGCAGGTAACTGTAACTTCGATATTAATTATGACAGGTTACAGTATCCTCGATACTAATTATGACAAGTAAATGTAACTTCGATACTAATTATGACGGGTAACTGTAACTTCGATACTAATTATGACTAGTAACTCTATGTTCGTTACTAATTAGGACAAGTAACTGTAATTTTGATAAAAAATTATGGCAGGTACCTGTAACTTCGATACTAATTACGACAGGTAACTGTAACTTCGTTACTAATTATTACAAGTAACTGTAACTTCGAAACTAATTATGGCAGGTAACTGTAATTTCGATACAAATTATGGCAGGTAACTGTAACTTCGTTACTAATTATGACAGGTAACTGTTACTTCGATACTAATTATGACAGGTAACTGTAACTTCGATAAAAATTATGACAGGTAGCTGTAACTTCGATATTAATTATGACAAGTAACTGTAATTTCGATACAAATTATGGCAGGTAACTGTAACTTCGATACTAATTATGACAGGTAACAGTAACTTCGATACCAATTATAACAAGAAACTGTAACTTCGATACTAATTATGACAGGTAACGGTAACTTCGTTACTAATTATGACAAGTAACTGTAATTTCAATACAAATTATGGCAGGTAACTGTGACTTCGATACTAATTATGACAGGTTACATTAACTGCGATACTAATTATGACAAGTAACAGTTACTTCGATACTAATTATGACAAGTAACTATAACTTCGAAAATAATTATGACAGGAAACTGTAACATCGTTACTAATTATGACAAGTATCTGTAATTTCGGTACAAATTATGGCAGGTAACTGTAGCTTCGATACTAATTTTGACAGGTAACAGTAACTTCGATACTAATTATGACAAGTAACTGTAACTTCGATACTAATTATGACAGGTAACTGTAACTTCGATACTAATTATGACAAGTAATTCTAACTTCATTACAAATTATGACAAGTAACTGTAATTTCGATACAAATTATTGCAGGTAACTGAAACATCGTTACTAATTATGGCAGGTAACTGTAATTTCGATACACATTATGACAGGTAACAGTAACTTCGATACTAATTATGACAGGTAACTGCAACTTCGACACTAATTATGACAGGTTACTGTAACTTCGTTACTAATTATGACAAGAAACTGTAATTTCGATACTAATTATGGCAGGTAACTGTAATTTCGATACAAATTATGGCAGGTAACTGTAACTTCGATACTAATTATGACAAGTAACAGTAACTTCGATACTAATTATGACAAGTAACTGTAACTTCGAAACAAATTATGACAGGTAACTGTAACATCGTTACTAATTATGACAAGTAACTGTAATTTCGATACAAATTATGGCAGGTAACTGTAACTTCTTTACTAATTATGACAGGTAACTGTAATTTCGGTACAAATTATGGCAGGTAACAGTAACTTCGATACAAATTATGACAGGTAACTGTAACTTCGATATTAATTATGACAAGTAACTGTAACTTCGTTACTAATTATTACAAGTAAGTGTAACTTCGATACTAATTATGACGGGTAACTGTAACTTCGATACTAATTATGACTAGTAACTCTAAGTTCGTTATTAATTAGGACAAGTAACTGTAATTTTGATAAAAATTATGGCAGGTAACTGTAACTTCTATACTAATTATGACAGGTAACTGTAACTTCGATACTAATTATTACAAGTAAATCTAACTTCGAAACTAATTATGGCAGGTAACTGTAACTTCGATACTAATTATGACAAGTAACTGTAATTTCGATAAAAATTATGGCAGGTAACTGTATTTTCTTTACTAATTATGACAGGTAACTGTAATTTCGGTACAAATTATGGCAGGTAACTGTAACGTCGATACAAATTATGACAGGTAACTGTAACTTCGATATTAATTATGACAAGTAACTGTAATTTCGATACAGATTATGTCAGGTAACAGTTACTTCGATAGTAATTATGACATGTAACAGTAACTTCGATACTAATTATGACAGGTAACTGAAACTTCGATACTAATTATGACAGGTAACTGTAACTTGGATACAAATTATGACAGGTAGCTGTAACTTCGATATTAATTATGACAAGTAACTGTAATTTCGATACAAATTATGACAAGGAACAGTAATTTCGATACAAATAATGGCAGGTAACTGTAACTTCGATACAAATTATGACAGGTAACTGTATCTTCGTTACTAATTATGACAAGTAACTGTAATTTCGATACAAATAATGGCAGGTAACTGTAACTACGATACCAATTATGACAGGTAACTGTAACTTCGATACTAGTTATGACAAGGAACTGTTATTTCGATAAAAATTATGGCAGGTAACTGTAACTTCGTTACTAATTATGACATTTAACTGTAATTTCGGTACAAATTATGGCAGGTAACTGTAACTTCGATACAAATTATGACAAGGAACAGTAATTTCGATACAAATAATGGCAGGTAACTGTAACTTCGATACTAATTATGACAGGTAACTGTAACTTCGCTACTAATTAAGAAAAGTAACTCTAATTTCGATACAAATTATGGCAGGTAACTGTAACTTCGATACTAATTATGACAGGTAACAGAAACTTCGATACTAATTATGACCATTAACTGTAACTTAGATACGAATTATGACAGGTAACAGTAACTTCGATACTAATTATGACAAGTAACTCTAACTTCATTGCAAATTATGACAAGTAACTGTAATTTCGATACAAATTATGGCAGGTAACTGTAACTTCGTTACTAATTATGGCAGGTAACTGTAATTTCGATACAAATTATGGCAGGTAACAGTAACCTCGATACTAATTATGACAGGTAACTGTAACTCCGATACTAATTATGACAAGTAACTCTAACTGCGTTACTAATTATGACAAGTAACTGTAATTTTGATAAAAAATTATGGCAGGTAATTGTAACTTCGATACTAATTATGACAGGAAACAGTAACTTCGTTACTAATTATGACAAGTTACTGTAACTTCGATACTAATTATGACAGGTAACGGTAACATCCTTACTAATTATCACAAGTAACTTTAACTTCGATACTAATTATGACTGGTAACTGTAACTTCGTTACTAATTATGACAAGTAACTGTAATTTCGATACTTATTATGGCTGGTAACTGTAACGTCGTTACTAATTATGACAAGTAACTGTAATTTCGATACAAATTATGGCAGGTAACTGTAACTTCGATACTAATGATGACAGAAAACCGTAACTTCGATATTAATTATGACAGGTAACAGTAACTTCGATACTAATTATGGCAGGTAACTGTAACTTCGATACTAATTATGACAGTTAACTGTAACTTCGTTACTAATTAGGATAAGTAACTGTAATTTCGATACAAATTATGGCAGGTAACAGTAACTTCGATACTAATTATGACAGGTAACAGTAACTTCGATACTAATTATGACAAGTTACTGTAACTTCGATACTAATTATGACAGGTAACTGTAACTTCGTTACTAATTATGACAAGTAACTGTAATTTAGATACAAATTATGGCACGTAACTGTAATTTCGATACTAATAATGGCAGGTAACAGTAACTTCGATACTAATTATGACAAGTTACAATAACTTCGATACTAATTATGACAAGTAACTGTAACTTCGAAACTAATTATTACAGGTAACGGTAACATCGTTACTAATTATGACAAGTAACTGTAATTTCGATACAAATTATGGCTGGTAACTGTAACATCGTTACTAATTATGACAGGTAACAGTAACTTCGATACTAATTATGACAAGTTACTGTAACTTCGATACTAATTAGGACAGGTAACGGTAACATCGTTACTAATTATCACAAGTAACTGTAATTTCGATACAAATTATGGCTGGTAACTGTAACATCGATACTAATTATGACAGATAACAGTAACTTCCATACTAATTATGACAAGTTACTGTAACTTCGATACTAATTTTGACAAGTTACTGTAACTTCGATACTAATTATGACAGGTAACAGTAACTTCGATGCTAATTATGACAAGTTACTGCAACTTCGATACTAATTTTGACAAGTTACTGTAACTTCGATACTAATTACGACAGGTAACTGTAACTTCGATACTAATTTTGACAAGTTATTGTAACTTCGATACTAATTATGACAAGTTACTGTAACTTCGATACTAATTATGACATGTAACTGTAACTTCGATATTAATTAAGACAGGTAACTGTAACTTCGATACTAATTTTGAAAAGTTATTGTAACTTCGATACTAATTATGACAAGTTACTGTAACTTCGATACTAATTTTGACAGGTAACAGTATCTTCGGTACTAATTTTGACAAGTTTCTTTAACTTCGATACTAATTATGACAGGTAACTGTAACTTCGATACTAATTATGACAGGTAACGGTAACTTCGATACTAATTATGACAAGTTACAGTAAATCCGATACTAATTATGACAGGTAACTGTAACTTCGATACTAATTATGACAGGTAACTGTAACTTCGATACTAATTTTGACAAGTTACTGTAACTTCAATACTAATTATGACAAGTTACTGTAACTTCGATACTAATTTTGACAGGTAACAGTAACTTCGATACTAATTTTGACAAGTTACTGTAACTTCGATACTAATTATGACAGGTAACGGTAACATCGTTACTAATTATGACAAGTAACTCTAACTTCATTACAAATTATGACAAGTAACTGTAATTTCGATACAAATTAGGGCAGGTAACTGTAACATCGATACTAATTATGACAGGTAACAGGAACTTCGATACTAATTTTGACAAGTAACTGTAATTTCGATACAAATTATGGCTGGTAACTGTAACTTCGTTACTAATTATGACAAGTAACTGTAATTTCGATACAAATTATGGCTGGTAACAGTAACTTCGATACTAATTATGACAGGTAAGTGTAACTTCGATACTAATTATGACAAGGAACTGTTATTTCGATACAAATTATGACAGGTAACAGTAACTTCTTTACTAATTATGGCAAGTGACTGTAATTTCGATACAAATTATGGCAGGTTACAGTAACTTCGATACTAATTATGACAGGTAACTGTAACTTCTATAGTATTTATGACAGGTAACTGTACCTTCGTTACTAATTATGACAAGTAACTGTACTTTCGATACAAATGATGGCAGGTAACTGTAACTTCGATACTAATTATGACAGGTAACAATAACTTCGATACTAATTATGACAGAAAACAGTAATTTCGATACTAATTATGACAGGTAACAGAATCTTCGATACTAATTATGGCAGGTAACTGTAACTTCGATACTAATGATGACAGTTAACTGTAACTTCGATACTAATTATGACAATTAACTGTAATTTCGATACAAATTATGGCAGGTAACTGTAACATCGATACTAATTATGACAGGTAACAGTAACTTCGATACTAATTATAACAAGAAACTGTAACTTCGATACTAATTATGACAGGTAACGGTAACTTCGTTACTAATTATGACAAGTAACTGTAATTTCGATACTAATTATGGCAGGTAACTGTATTTTCGATACAAATTATGGTAGGTAACTGTAACTTCGATACTAATTATGACAAGTAACAGTAACTTCGATACTAATTATGACAAGTAACTGTAACTTCGAAACAAATTATGACAGGTAACTGTAACATCGTTACTAATTATGACAAGTAACTGTAATTTCGATACAAATTATGGCAGGTAACTGTAACTTCGATATTAATTATGACAGGTTACAGTATCCTCGATACTAATTATGACAAGTAAATGTAACTTCGATACTAATTATGACGGGTAACTGTAACTTCGATACTAATTATGACTAGTAACTCTAAGTTCGTTACTAATTAGGACAAGTAACTGTAATTTTGATAAAAAATTATGGCAGGTACCTGTAACTTCGATACTAATTACGACAGGTAACTGTAACTTCGTTACTAATTATTACAAGTAACTGTAACTTCGAAACTAATTATGGCAGGTAACTGTAATTTCGATACAAATTATGGCAGGTAACTGTAACTTCGTTACTAATTATGACAGGTAACTGTTACTTCGATACTAATTATGACAGGTAACTGTAACTTCGATACAAATTATGACAGGTAGCTGTAACTTCGATATTAATTATGACAAGTAACTGTAATTTCGATAAAAAATTATGGCAGGTAACTGTAACTTCGATACTAATTATGACAGGTAACAGTAACTTCGATACCAATTATAACAAGAAACTGTAACTTCGATACTAATTATGACAGGTAACGGTAACTTCGTTACTAATTATGACAAGTAACTGTAATTTCAATACAAATTATGGCAGGTAACTGTGACTTCGATACTAATTATGACAGGTTACATTAACTTCGATACTAATTATGACAAGTAACAGTTACTTCGATACTAATTATGACAAGTAACTATAACTTCGAAACTAATTATGACAGGAAACTGTAACATCGTTACAAATTTTGACAAGTATCTGTAATTTCGGTACAAATTATGGCAGGTAACTGTAACTTCGATACTAATTTTGACAGGTAACAGTAACTTCGATACTAATTATGACAAGTAACTGTAACTTCGATACTAATTATGACAGGTAACTGTAACTTCGATACTAATTATGACAAGTAATTCTAACTTCATTACAAATTATGACAAGTAACTGTAATTTCGATACAAATTATTGCAGGTAACTGAAACATCGTTACTAATTATGGCAGGTAACTGTAATTTCGATACACATTATGACAGGTAACAGTAACTTCGATACTAATTATGACAGGTAACTGCAACTTCGACACTAATTATGACAGGTTACTGTAACTTCGTTACTAATTATGACAAGAAACTGTAATTTCGATACTAATTTTGGCAGGTAACTGTAATTTCGATACAAATTGTGGCAGGTAACTGTAACTTCGATACTAATTATGACAAGTAACAGTAACTTCGATACTAATTATGACAAGTAACTGTAACTTCGAAACAAATTATGACAGGTAACTGTAACATCGTTACTAATTATGACAAGTAACTGTAATTTCGATACAAATTATGGCAGGTAACTGTAACTTCTTTACTAATTATGACAGGTAACTGTAATTTCGGTACAAATTATGGCAGGTAACTGTAACTTCGATACAAATTATGACAGGTAACTGTAACTTCGATATTAATTATGACAAGTAACTGTAACTTCGTTACTAATTATTACAAGTAAGTGTAACTTCGATACTAATTATGACGGGTAACTGTAACTTCGATACTAATTATGACTAGTACCTCTAATTTCGTTATTAATTAGGACAAGTAACTGTAATTTTGATAAAAATTATGGCAGGTAACTGTAACTTCTATACTAATTATGACAGGTAACTGTAACTTCGATACTAATTATTACAAGTAACTGTAACTTCGAAACTAATTATGGCAGGTAACTGTAACTTCGATACTAATTATGACAAGTAACTGTAATTTCGATACAAATAATGGCAGGTAGCTGTAACTACGATACCAATTATGACAGGTAACTGTAACTTCGATACTAATTATGACAAGTAACTGTAATTTCGATAAAAATTATGGCAGGTAACTGTATTTTCTTTACTAATTATGACAGGTAACTGTAATTTCGGTACAAATTATGGCAGGTAACTGTAACGTCGATACAAATTATGACAGGTAACTGTAACTTCGATATTAATTATGACAAGTAACTGTAATTTCGATACAGATTATGTCAGGTAACAGTAACTTCGATAGTAATTATGACAAGTAACAGTAACGTCGATACTAATTATGACAGGTAACTGTAGCTTCGATACTAATTATGACAGGTAACTGTAACTTGGATACAAATTATGACAGGTAGCTGTAACTTCGATATTAATTATGACAAGTAACTGTAATTTCGATACAAATTATGACAAGGAACAGTAATTTCGATTCAAATAATGGCAGGTAACTGTAACTTCGATACAAATTATGACAGG
Source organism: Meconema thalassinum (assembly GCA_946902985.2). Classification (NCBI taxonomy): domain Eukaryota; kingdom Metazoa; phylum Arthropoda; class Insecta; order Orthoptera; family Tettigoniidae; genus Meconema; species Meconema thalassinum. The sequence goes on along the minus strand of OX336388.2, from coordinate 1,173,103,353 downwards.
TAACTGTATCTTCGTTACTAATTATGACAAGTAACTGTAATTTCGATACAAATAATGGCAGGTAACTGTAACTACGATACCAATTATGACAGGTAACTGTAACTTCGATACTAATTATGACAAGGAACTGTTATTTCGATAAAAAATATGGCAGGTAACTGTAACTTCGTTACTAATTATGACATTTAACTGTAATTTCGGTACAAATTATGGCAGGTAACTGTAACTTCGATACAAATTATGACAAGGAACAGTAATTTCGATACAAATAATGGCAGGTAACTGTAACTTCGATACTAATTATGACAGGTAACTGTAACTTCGCTACTAATTATGAAAAGTAACTGTAATTTCGATACAAATTATGGCAGGTAACTGTAACTTCGATACTAATTATGACAGGTAACAGAAACTTCGATACTAATTATGACCAGTAACTGTAATTTAGATACTAATTATGACAGGTAACAGTAACTTCGATATTAATTATGACAAGTAACTCTAACTTCATTGCAAATTATGACAAGTAACTGTAATTTCGATACAAATTATGGCAGGTAACTGTAACTTCGTTACTAATTATGGGAGGTAACTGTAATTTCGATACAAATTATGGCAGGTAACAGTAACCTCGATACTAATTATGACAGGTAACAGTAACTCCGATACTAATTATGACAAGTAACTCTAACTGCGTTACTAATTATGACAAGTAACTGTAATTTTTATAAAAAATTATGGCAGGTAATTGTAACTTCGATACTAATTATGACAGGTAACAGTAACTTCGTTACTAATTAAGACAAGTTACTGTAACTTCGATACTAATTTTGACAGGTAACGGTAACATCCTTACTAATTATCACATGTAACTGTAACTTCGATACTAATTATGACTGGTAACTGTAACTTCGTTACTAATTATGACAAGTAACTGTAATTTCGATACTTATTATGGCTGGTAACTGTAACGTCGTTACTAATTATGACAAGTAACTGTAATTTCGATACAAATTATGGCAGGTAACTGTAACTTCGATACTAATGATGACAGAAAACCGTAACTTCGATATTAATTATGACAGGTAACAGTAACTTCGATACTAATTATGGCAGGTAACTGTAACTTCGATACTAATTATCACAGTTAACTGTAACTTCGTTACTAATTAGGATAAGTAACTGTAATTTCGATACAAATTATGGCAGGTAACAGTAACTTCGATACTAATTATGACAGGTAACAGTAACTTCGATACTAATTATGACAAGTTACTGTAACTTCGATACTAATTATGACAGGTAACTGTAACTTCGTTACTAATTATGACAAGTAACTGTAATTTAGATACAAATTATGGCACGTAACTGTAATTTCGATACTAATAATGGCAGGTAACAGTAACTTCGATACTAATTATGACAAGTTACAGTAACTTCGATACTAATTATGACAAGTAACTGTAACTTCGAAACTAATTATTACAGGTAACGGTAACATCGTTACTAATTATGACAAGTAACTGTAATTTCGATACAAATTATGGCTGGTAACTGTAACTTCGATACTAATTATGACAGGTAACAGTAACTTCGATACTAATTATGACAAGTTACTGTAACTTCGATACTAATTATGACAGGTAACGGTAACATCGTTATTAATTATCACAAGTAACTGTAATTTCGATACAAATTATGGCTGGTAACTGTAACATCGATACTAATTATGACAGATAACAGTAACTTCCATACTAATTATGACAAGTTACAGTAACTTCGATACTAATTATGACAGGTAACTGTAACTTCTATAGTATTTATGACAAGTAACTCTAACTTCATTACAAATTATGACAAGTAACTGTAATTTCGATACAAATTAGGGCAGGTAACTGTAACATCGATACTAATTATGACAGGTAACAGGAACTTCGATACTAATTTTGACAAGTAACTGTAATTTCGATACAAATTATGGCTGGTAACTGTAACTTCGTTACTCATTATGACAAGTAACTGTAATTTCGATACAAATTATGGCTGGTAACAGTAACTTCGATACTAATTATGACAGGTAACTGTTACTTCGATACTAGTTATGACAAGGAACTGTTATTTCGATACAACTTATGACAGGTAACAGTAACTTCGTTACTAATTATGGCAAGTGACTGTAATTTCGATACAAATTATGGCAGGTTACAGTAACTTCGATACTAATTATGACAGGTAACTGTAACTTCTATACTAGTTATGACAGGTAACTGTACCTTCGTTACTAATTATGACAAGTAACTGTACTTTCGATACAAATGATGGCAGGTAACTGTAACTTCGATACTAATTATGACAGGTAACAATAACTTCGATACTAATTATGACAGAAAACAGTAATTTCGATACTAATTATGACAGGTAACAGTATCTTCGATACTAATTATGGCAGGTAACTGTAACTTCGATACTAATGATGACAGTTAACTGTAACTCCGTTACTAATTATGACAATTAACTGTAATTTCGATACAAATTAAGGCAGGTAACTGTAACTTCGATACTAATTATGACAGGTAACAGTAACTTCGATACTAATTATAACAAGAAACTGTAACTTCGATACTAATTATGACAGGTAACGGTAACTTCGTTACTAATTATGACAAGTAACTGTAATTTCGATACTAATTATGGCAGGTAACTGTAACTTCGTTACTAATTATGACAGGTAACTGTTACTTCGATACTAATTATGACAGGTAACTGTAACTTCGATACAAATAATGACAGGTAGCTGTAACTTCGATATTAATTATGACAAGTAACTGTAATTTCGATACAAATTATGGCAGGTAACTGTAACTTCGATACTAATTATGACAGGTTACATTAACTTCGATACTAATTATGACAAGTAACAGTTACTTCGATACTATTTATGACAAGTAACTATAACTTCGAAACTAACTATGACAGGTAACTGTAACATCGTTACTATTTATGACAAGTATCTGTAATTTCGGTACAAATTATGGCAGGTAACTGTAACTTCGATACAAATTATGACAGGTAACTGTAACTTCGTTACTAATTATGACAAGTAACTGTAATTTCGATACAAATAATGGCAGGTAACTGTAACTACGATACTAATTATGACAGGTAACTAACACTTCGATACTAATTATGACAAGGAACTGTTATTTCGATACAAATTATGGCAGGTAACTGTAACTTCGATACTAATTATGACAGGTAACTGTAACTTCGCTACTAATTATGACAAGTAACTGTAATTTCGATACAAATTATGGCAGGTAACTGTAACTTCGATACTAATTATGACAGGTAATAGTAACTTCGATACTAATTATGACAAGTAACTGTAACTTAGATACTAATTGTGACAGGTAACAGTAACTTCGATACTAATTATGACAAGTAACTCTAACTTCATTGCAAATTATGACAAGTAACTGTAATTTCGATACTTATTATGGCTGGTAACTGTAACGCCGTTACTAATTATTCCAAGTAACTGTAATTTCGATACTTATTATGGCTGGTAACTGTAACGCCGTTACTAATTATGACAAGTAACTGGAATTTCGGTACAAATTATGGCAGGTAACTGTAACTTCGATACTAATGATGACAGAAAACCGTAACTTCGATATTAATTATGACAGGTAACAGTAACTTCGATACTAATTATGGCAGGTAACTGTAACTTCGATACTAATTATGACAGTTAACTGTATCTTCGTTACTAATTAGGACAAGTAACTGTAATTTCGATACAAATTATGGCAGGTAACAGTAACTTCGATACTTATTATGACAGGTAACATTAACTTCGAAACTAATTATGACAAGTTACTGTAACTTCGATACTAATTATGACAGGTAACTGTAACTTCGTTACTAATTATGACAAGTAACTGTAATTTCGATGCAAATTATGGCACGTAACTGTAATTTCGATACTAATTATGGCAGGTAACAGTAACTTCGATACTAATTATGACATGTTACAGTAACTTCGATATTAATTATGACAAGTAACTGTAACTTTGAAACTATTTATGACAGGTAACGGTAACATCGTTACTAATTATGACAAGTAACTGTAATTTCGATACAAATTATAGCTGGTAACTGTAACTTCGATACTAATTATGACAGGTAACAGTAACTTCGATACTAATTATGGCAGGTAACTGTAACTTCGATACTAATTATGACAGTTAACTGTAACTTCGTAACTAATTAGGACAAGTAACTATAATTTGGATACAAATTATGGCAGGTAACAGTAACTTCGATACTAATTATGACAGGTAACAATAACTTCGATACTAATTATGACAAGTTACTGTAACTTCGATACTAATTATGACAGGTAACTGTAACTTCGTTACTAATTATGACAAGTAACTGTAATTTCGATACAAATTATGGCACGTAACTGTAATTTCGATACTAATTATGGCAGGTAACAGTAACTTCGATACTAATTATGACAAGTTACAGTAACTTCGATATTAATTATGACAAGTAACTGTAACTTCGAAACTATTTATGACAGGTAACGGTAACATCATTACTAATTATGACAAGTAACGGTAATTTCGATACAAATTATGGCTTGTAACTGTAACTTCGATACTAATTATGACAGGTAACAGTAACTTCGATACTAATTATGACAAGTTACTGTAACTTCGATACTAATTATGACAGGTAACGGAAACATCGTTACTAATTATCACATGTAACTGTAATTTCGATACAAATTATGGCTGGTAACTGTAACATCGATACTAATTATGACAGGTAACAGTAACTTCGATACTAATTATGACAAGTTACTGTAACTTCGATACTAATTTTGACAAGTTACTGTAACTTCGATACTAATTATGACAGGTAACAGTAACTTCGATGCTAATTATGACAAGTTACTGTAACTTCGATACTAATTTTGACAAGTTACTGTAACTTCGATACTAATTATGAAAGGAAACGGTAACATCGTTACTAATTATGACAAGTAACTCTAACTTCATTACAAATTATGACAAGTAACTGTAATTTCGATACAAATTAGGGCAGGTAACTGTAACATCGATACTAATTATGACAGGTAACAGGAACTTCGATACTTATTTTGACTAGTAACTGTAATTTCGATACAAATTATGGCTGGTAACTGTAACTTCGTTACTAATTATGACAAGTAACTGTAATTTCGATACAAATTATGGCTGGTAACAGTAACTTCGATACTAATTATGACAGGTAACTGTAACTTCGATACTAATTATGACAAGGAACTGTTATTTCGATACAAATTATGACAGGTAACAGTAACTTCGTTACTAATTATGGCAAGTGACTGTAATTTCGATACAAATTATGGCAGGTTACAGTAACTTCGATATTAATTATGACAGGTAACTGTAACTTCTATACTAGTTATGACAGGTAACTGTACCTTCGTTACTAATTATGACAAGTAACTGTACATTCGATACAAATGATGGCAGGTAACTGTAACTTCGACACTAATTATGACAGGTAACAATAACTTCGATACTAATTATGACAAGTTACTGTAACTTCGATACTAATTATGACAGGTAACGGAAACATCGTTACTAATTATCACAAGTAACTGTAATTTCGATACAAATTATGGCTGGTAACTGTAACATCGATACTAATTATGACAGATAACAGTAACTTCCATACTAATTATGACAAGTTACTGTAACTTCGATACTAATTTTGACAAGTTACTGTAACTTCGATAATAATTATGACAGGTAACAGTAACTTCGATGCTAATTATGACAAGTTACTGCAACTTCGATACTAATTTTGGAAGTTACTGTAACTTCGATACTAATTATGACAGGTAACTGTAACTTCGATACTAATTTTGACATGTTATTGTAACTTCGATACTAATTATGACAAGGAACTGTTATTTCGATACAAATTATGACAGGTAACAGTAACTTCGTTACTAATTATGGCAAGTGACTGTAATTTCGATACAAATTATGGCAGGTTACAGTAACTTCGATACTAATTATGACAGGTAACTGTAACTTCTATAGTATTTATGACAGGTAACTGTACCTTCGTTAATAATTATGACAAGTAACTGTACTTTCGATACAAATGATGGCAGGTAACTGTAACTTCGATACTAATTATGACAGGTAACGGTAACATCGTTACTAATTATGACAAGTAACTCTAACTTCATTACAAATTATGACAAGTAACTGTAATTTCGATACAAATTAGGGCAGGTAACTGTAACATCGATACTAATTATGACAGGTAACAGGAACTTCGATACTAATTTTGACATGTAACTGTAATTTCGATACAAATTATGGCTGGTAACTGTAACTTCGTTACTAATTATGACAAGTAACTGTAATTACGATACAAATTATGGCTGGTAGCAGTAACTTCGATACTAATTATGACAGGTAAGTGTAACTTCGATACTAATTATGACAAGGAACTGTTATTTCGATACAAATTATGACAGGTAACAGTAACTTCGTTACTAATTATGGCAAGTGACTGTAATTTCGATACAAATTATGGCAGGTTACAGTAACTTCGATACTAATTATGACAGGTAACTGTAACTTCTATAGTATTTATGACAGGTAACTGTACCTTCGTTATTAATTATGACAAGTAACTGTACTTTCGATACAAATGATGGCAGGTAACTGTATCTTCGATACTAATTATGACAGGTAACAATAACTTCGATACTAATTATGAGAGAAAACAGTAATTTCGATACTAATTATGACAGGTAACAGTATCTTCGATACTAATTATGGCAGGTAACTGTAACTTCGATACTAATGATGACAGTTAACTGTAACTTCGATACTAATTATGACAATTAACTGTAATTTCGATACAAATTATGGCAGGTAACTGTAACTTCGATACTAATTATGACAGGTAACAGTAACTTCGATACTAATTATAACAAGAAACTGTAACTTCGATACTAATTATGACAGGTAACGGTAACTTCGTTACTAATAATGACAAGTAACTGTAATTTCGATACTAATTATGTTAGGTAACTGTATTTTCGATACAAATTATGGTAGGTAACTGTAACTTCGATACTAATTATGACAAGTAACAGTAACTTCGATACTAATTATGACAAGTAACTGTAACTTCGAAACAAATTATGACAGGTAACTGTAACATCGTTACTAATTATGACAAGTAACTGTAATTTCGATACAAATTATGGCAGTTAACTGTAACTTCGATATTAATTATGACAGGTTACAGTATCCTCGATATTAATTATAACAAGTAAATGTAACTTCGATACTAATTATGACGGGTAACTGTAACTTCGATACTAATTATGACTAGTAACTCTAAGTTCGTTACTAATTAGGACAAGTAACTGTAATTTTGATAAAAAATTATGGCAGGTACCTGTAACTTCGATACTAATTACGACAGGTAACTGTAACTTCGTTACTAATTATTACAAGTAACTGTAACTTCGAAACTAATTATGGCAGGTAACTGTAATTTCGATACAAATTATGGCAGGTAACTGTAACTTCGTTACTAATTATGACAGGTAATTGTTACATCGATACTAATTATGACAGGTAACTGTAACTTCGATACAAATTATGAAAGGTAGCTGTAACTTCGATATTAATAGGACAAGTAACTGTAACTTCGATACAAATTATGGCAGGTAACTGTAACTTCGATACAAATTATGACAGGTTACATTAACTTCGATACTAATTATGACGGGTAACTGTAACTTCGATACTAATTATGACTAGTAACTCTAAGTTCGTTACTAATTAGGACAAGTAACTGTAATTTTGATAAAAAATTATGGCAGGTACCTGTAACTTCGATACAAATTATGACAGGTAACTGTAACTTCGTTACTAATTATGACAAGTAACTGTAATTTCGATACAAATAATGGCAGGTAACTGTAACTACGATACTAATTATGACAGGTAACTAACACTTCGATACTAATTATGACAAGGAACTGTTATTTCGATACAAATTATGGCAGGTAACTGTAACTTCGATACTAATTATGACAGGTAATTGTAACTTCGCTACTAATTATGACAAGTAACTGTAATTTCGATACAAATTATGGCAGGTAACTGTAACTTCGATACTAATTATGACAGGTAACAGTAACTTCGATACTAATTATGACAAGTAACTCTAACTTCATTGCAAATTATGACAAGTAACTGTAATATCGATACAAATTATGGCAGGTAACTGTAACTTCGATATTAATTATGACAGGTTACAGTAACCTCGATACTAATTATGACAAGTAAATGTAACTTCGATACTAATTATGACGGGTAACTGTAACTTCGATACTAATTATGACAGGTAACTGTAACTTCGTTACTAATTATTCCAAGTAACTGTAATTTCGATACTTATTATGGCTGGTAACTGTAACGCCGTTACTAATTATGACAAGTAACTGTAATTTCGGTACAAATTATGACAGGTAACAGTAACTTCGATACTAATTATGGCAGGTAACTGTAACTTCGATACTAATTATGACAGTTAACTGTAACTTCGTTACTAATTAGGACAAGTAACTGTAATTTCGATACAAATTATGGCAGGTAACAGTAACTTCGATACTTATTATGACAGGTAACACTAACTTCGAAACTAATTATGACAAGTTACTGTAACTTCGATACTAATTATGACAGGTAACTGTAACTTCGTTACTAATTATGACAAGTAACTGTAATTTCGATGCAAATTATGGCACGTAACTGTAATTTCGATACTAATTATGGCAGGTAACATTAACTTCGATACTAAATATTTTAAGTTACAGTAACTTCGATATTAATTATGACAAGTAACTGTAACTTCGAAACTATTTATGACAGGTAACGGTAACATCGTTACTAATTATGACAAGTAACTGTAATTTCGATACAAATTATGGCTGGTAACTGTAACTTCGATACTAATTATGACAGGTAACAGTCACTTCGATACTAATTATGGCAGGTAACTGTAAATTCGATACTAATTATGACAGTTAACTGTAACTTCGTTACTAATTAGGACAAGTAACTGTAATTTCGATACAAATTATGGCAGGTAACAGTAACTTCGATACTAATTATGACAGGTAACAGTAACTTCGATACTAATTATGACAAGTTACTGTAACTTCGATACTTATTATGTCAGGTAACTGTAACTTCGTTACTAATTATGACAAGTAACTGTAATTTCGATACAAATTATGGCACGTAACTGTAATTTCGATACTAATTATGGCAGGTAACAGTAACTTCGATACTAATTATGACAAGTTACAGTAACTTCGATATTAATTATGACAAGTAACTGTAACTTCGAAACTATTTATGACAGGTAACGGTAACATCGTTACTAATTATGACAAGTAACTGTAATTTCGATACAAATTATGGCTGGTAACTGTAACTTCGATACTAATTATGACAGGTAACAGTAACTTCGATACTAATTATGACAAGTTACTGTAACTTCGATACTAATTATTACAGGTAACGGAAACATCGTTACTAATTATCACAAGTAACTGTAATTTCGATACAAATTATGGCTGGTAACTGTAACATCGATACTAATTATGACAGGTAACAGTAACTTCGATACTAATTATGACAAGTTACTGTAACTTCGATACTAATTTTGACAAGTTACTGTAACTTCGATACTAAATATGACAGGTAACAGTAACTTCGATGCTAATTATGACAAGTTACTGTAACTTCGATACTAATTTTGACAAGTTACTGTAACTTCGATACTAATTATGACAGGTAACGGTAACATCGTTACTAATTATGACAAGTAACTCTAACTTCATTACAAATTATGACAAGTAACTGTAATTTCGATACAAATTAGGGCAGGTAACTGTAACATCGATACTAATTATGACAGGTAACAGGAACTTCGATACTAATTTTGACAAGTAACTGTAATTTCGATACAAATTATGGCTGGTAACTGTAACTTCGTTACTAATTATGACAAGTAACTGTAATTTCGATACAAATTATGGCTGGTAACAGTAACTTCGATACTAATTATGACAGGTAACTGTTACTTCGATACTAGTTATGACAAGGAACTGTTATTTCGATACAACTTATGACAGGTAACAGTAACTTCGTTACTAATTATGGCAAGTGACTGTAATTTCGATACAAATTATGGCAGGTTACAGTAACTTCGATACTAATTATGACAGGTAACTGTAACTTCTATACTAGTTATGACAGGTAACTGTACCTTCGTTACTAATTATGACAAGTAACTGTACTTTCGATACAAATGATGGCAGGTAACTGTAACTTCGATACTAATTATGACAGGTAACAGTATCTTCGATACTAATTATGGCAGGTAACTGTAACTTCGATACTAATGATGACAGTTAACTGTAACTTCGTTACTAATTATGACAATTAACTGTAATTTCGATACAAATTAAGGCAGGTAACTGTAACTTCGATACTAATTATGACAGGTAACAGTAACTTCGATACTAATTATAACAAGAAACTGTAACTTCGATACTAATTATGACAGGTAACGGTAACTTCGTTACTAATTATGACAAGTAACTGTAATTTCGATACTAATTATGGCAGGTAACTGTAACTTCGTTACTAATTATGACAGGTAACTGTTACTTCGATACTAATTATGACAGGTAACTGTAACTTCGATACAAATTATGACAGGTAGCTGTAACTTCGATATTAATTATGACAAGTAACTGTAATTTCGATACAAATTATGGCAGGTAACTGTAACTTCGATACTAATTATGACAGGTTACATTAACTTCGATACTAATTATGACAAGTAACAGTTACTTCGATACTAATTATGACAAGTAACTATAACTTCGAAACTAACTATGACAGGTAACTGTAACATCGTTACTATTTATGACAAGTATCTGTAATTTCGGTACAAATTATGGCAGGTAACTGTAACTTCGATACAAATTATGATAGGTAACTGTAACTTCGTTACTAATTATGTCAAGTAACTGAAATTTCGATACAAATAATGGCAGGTAACTGTAACTACGATACTAATTATGACAGGTAACTAACACTTCGATACTAATTATGACAAGGAACTGTTATTTCGATACAAATTATGGCAGGTAACTGTAACTTCGATACTAATTATGACAGGTAACTGTAACTTCGCTACTAATTATGACAAGTAACTGTAATTTCGATACAAATTATGGCAGGTAACTGTAACTTCGATACTAATTATGACAGGTAACAGTAACTTCGATACTAATTATGACAAGTAACTGTAACTTAGATACTAATTGTGACAGGTAACAGTAACTTCGATACTAATTATGACAAGTAACTCTAACTTCATTGCAAATTATGACAAGTAACTGTAATTTCGATACTTATTATGGCTGGTAACTGTAACGCCGTTACTAATTATTCCAAGTAACTGTAATTTCGATACTTATTATGGCTGGTAACTGTAACGCCGTTACTAATTATGACAAGTAACTGTAATTTCGGTACAAATTATGGCAGGTAACTGTAACTTCGATACTAATGATGACAGAAAACCGTAACTTCGATATTAATTATGACAGGTAACAGTAACTTCGATACTAATTATGGCAGGTAACTGTAACTTCGATACTAATTATGACAGTTAACTGTAACTTCGTTACTAATTAGGACAAGTAACTGTAATTTCGATACAAATTATGGCAGGTAACAGTAACTTCGATACTTATTATGACAGGTAACATTAACTTCGAAACTAATTATGACAAGTTACTGTAACTTCGATACTAATTATGACAGGTAACTGTAACTTCGTTACTAATTATGACAAGTAACTGTAATTTCGATGCAAATTATGGCACGTAACTGTAATTTCGATACTAATTATGGCAGGTAACAGTAACTTCGATACTAATTATGACATGTTACAGTAACTTCGATATTAATTATGACAAGTAACTGTAACTTTGAAACTATTTATGACAGGTAACGGTAACATCGTTACTAATTATGACAAGTAACTGTAATTTCGATACAAATTATAGCTGGTAACTGTAACTTCGATACTAATTATGACAGGTAACAGTAACTTCGATACTAATTATGGCAGGTAACTGTAACTTCGATACTAATTATGACAGTTAACTGTAACTTCGTAACTAATTAGGACAAGTAACTGTAATTTGGATACAAATTATGGCAGGTAACAGTAACTTTGATACTAATTATGACAGGTAACAATAACTTCGATACTAATTATGACAAGTTACTGTAACTTCGATACTAATTATGACAGGTAACTGTAACTTCGTTACTAATTATGACAAGTAACTGTAATTTCGATACAAATATGGCACGTAACTGTAATTTCGATACTAATTATGGCAGGTAACAGTAACTTCGATACTAATTATGACAAGTTACAGTAACTTCAATATTAATTATGACAAGTAACTGTAACTTCGAAACTATTTATGACAGGTAACGGTAACATCATTACTAATTATGACAAGTAACGGTAATTTCGATACAAATTATGGCTTGTAACTGTAACTTCGATACTAATTATGACAGGTAACAGTAACTTCGATACTAATTATGACAAGTTACTGTAACTTCGATACTAATTATGACAGGTAACGGAAACATCGTTACTAATTATCACAAGTAACTGTAATTTCGATACAAATTATGGCTGGTAACTGTAACATCGATACTAATTATGACAGGTAACAGTAACTTCGATACAAATTATGACAAGTTACTGTAACTTCGATACTAATTTTGACAAGTTACTGTAACTTCGATACTAATTATGACAGGTAACAGTAACTTCGATGCTAATTATGACAAGTAACTGTAACTTCGATACTAATTTTGACAAGTTACTGTAACTTCGATACTAATTATGACAGGAAACGGTAACATCGTTACTAATTATGACAAGTAACTCTAACTTCATTGCAAATTATGACAAGTAACGGTAATTTCGATACAAATTAGGGCAGGTAACTGTAACATCGATACTAATTATGACAGGTAACAGGAACTTCGATACTTATTTTGACTAGTAACTGTAATTTCGATACAAATTATGGCTGGTAACTGTAACTTCGTTACTAATTATGACAAGTAACTGTAATTTCGATACAAATTATGGCTGGTAACAGTAACTTCGATACTAATTATGACAGGTAACTGTAACTTCGATACTAATTATGACAAGGAACTGTTATTTCGATACAAATTATGACAGGTAACAGTAACTTCGTTACTAATTATGGCAAGTGACTGTAATTTCGATACAAATTATGGCAGGTTACAGTAACTTCGATACTAATTATGACAGGTAACTGTAACTTCTATACTAGTTATGACAGGTAACTGTACCTTCGTTACTAATTATGACAAGTAACTGTACATTCGATACAAATGATGGCAGGTAACTGTAACTTCGATACTAATTATGACAGGTAACAATAACTTCGATACTAATTATGACAAGTTACTGTAACTTCGATACTAATTATGACAGGTAACGGAAACATCGTTACTAATTATCACAAGTAACTGTAATTTCGATACAAATTATGGCTGGTAACTGTAACATCGATACTAATTATGACAGATAACAGTAACTTCCATACTAATTATGACAAGTTACTGTAACTTCGATACTAATTTTGACAAGTTACTGTAACTTCGATAATAATTATGACAGGTAACAGTAACTTCGATGCTAATTATGACAAGTTACTGCAACTTCGATACTAATTTTGGAAGTTACTGTAACTTCGATACTAATTATGACAGGTAACTGTAACTTCGATACTAATTTTGACATGTTATTGTAACTTCGATACTAATTATGACAAGTTACTGTAACTTCGATACTAATTATGACAGGTAACTGTAACTTCGATATTAATTAAGACAGGTAACTGTAACTTCGATACTAATTTTGACAAGTTATTGTAACTTCGATACTAATTATGACAAGTTACTGTAACTTCGATACTAATTTTGACAGGTAACAGTATCTTCGATACTAATTTTGATAAGTTACTTTAACTTCGATACTAATTATGACAGGTAACTGTAACTTCGATACTAATTATTACAGGTAACGGTAACTTCGATACTAATTATGACAAGTTACTGTAAATCCGATACTAATTATGACAGGTAACTGTAACTTCGATACTAATTATGACAGGTAACTGTAACTTCGATACTAATTTTGACAAGTTACTGTAACTTCGATACTAATTTTGACAGGTAACAGTAACTTCGATACTAATTTTGACAAGTTATTGTAACTTCGATACTAATTATGACAAGTAAATGTAACTTCGATACTAATTATGACGGGTAACTATAACTTCGATACTAATAATGACTAGTAACTCTAAGTTCGTTACTAATTAGGACAAGTAACTGTAATTTTGATAAAAAATTATGGCAGGTAACTGTAACTTCGATACTAATTATGACAGGTAACTGTAACTTCGTTACTAATTATTACAAGTAACTGTAACTTCGAAACTAATAATGGCAGGTAACTGTAATTTCGATACAAATTATGGCAGGTAACTGTAACTTCTTTACTAATTATGACAGGTAACTGTAATTTCGGTACAAATTATGGCAGGTAACTGTAACTTCGATACAAATTATGACAGGTAACTGTAACTTCGATATTAATTATGACAAGTAACTGTAATTTCGATACAGATTATGTCAGGTAACAGTAACTTCGATAGTAATTATGACAAGTAACAGTAACATCGATACTAATTATGACAGGTAACTGTAACTTCGATACTAATTATGACAGGTAACTGTAACTTCGATACAAATTATGACAGGTTGCTGTAACTTCGATATTAATTATGACAAGTAACTGAAATTTCGATACAAATTATGGCAGGTAACTGCAACATCGATACTAATTATGACAGGTTACATTAACTACGATACTAATTATGACAAGTAACAGTTACTTCGATACTAATTATGACAAGTAACTAAAACTTCGAAACTAATTATGACAGGTAACTGTAACATCATTACTATTTATGACAAGTATCTGTAATTTCGGTACAAATTATGGCAGGTAACTGTAACTTCGATACAAATTATGACAGGTAACTGTAACTTCGTTACTAATTATGACAAGTAACTGTAATTTCGATACAAATAATGGCAGGTAACTGTAACTACGATACTAATTATGACAGGTACTTACACTTCGATACCAATTATGACAAGGAACTGTTATTTCGATATAAATTATGGCAGGTAACTGTAACTTCGTTACTAATTATGACATGTAACTGTAATTTCGGTACAAATTATGGCAGGTAACTGTAACTTCGATACAAATTATGACAAGGAACAGTAATTTCGATACAAATAATGGCAGGTAACTGTAACTTCGATACTAATTATGACAGGTAACTGTAACTTCGCTACTAATTATGACAAGCAACTGTAATTTCGATACAAATTATGGCAGGTAACTGTAACTTCGAAACTAATTATGACAGGTAACAGCAACTTCGATACTAATTATGACAAGTAACTGTAACTTAGATACTAATTGTGACAGGTAACAGTAACTTCGATACTAATTATGACATGTAACTGTAACTTCGATACTAATTATGACAGGTAACAGTAACTTCGATACTAATTTTGACAAGTTACTGTAACTTCGATACTAATTATGACAAGTTACTGTAACTTCGATACTAATTATGACAGGTAACAGTAACTTCGATACTAATTATGGCAGGTAACTGTAACTTCGATACTAATTATGACAGGTAACTGTAACTTCGATACTAATTATGACAGGTAACAGAAACTTCGATACTAATTATGACAGGTAACAGTAACTTCGATACTAATTATGGCAGGTAACTGTAACTTCGATACTAATTATGACAGGTAACAGTATCTTCGATACTAATTATGGCTGGTAACTGTAACTTCGTTACTAATTATGACAAGTAACTGTAATTACGATACAAATTATGGATGGTAGCAGTAACTTCGATACTAATTATGACAGGTAAGTGTAACTTCGATACTAATTATGACAAGGAACTGTTATTTCGATACAAATTATGACAGGTAACAGTAACTTCGTTACTAATTATGGCAAGTGACTGTAATTTCGATACAAATTATGGCAGGTTACAGTAACTTCGATACTAATTATGACAGGTAACTGTAACTTCGATACTAATTATGACAGGTAACGGTAACTTTGATACTAATTATGACAAGTTACTGTAACTTCGATACTAATTATGACTGGTAACTGTAACTTCGATACTAATTATGACAGGTAACTGTAACTTCGATACTAATTTTGACAAGTTACTGTAACTTCAATACTACTTATGACAAGTTACTGTAACTTCGATACTAATTTTGACAGGTAACAGTAACTTCGCTACTAATTTTGACAAGTTACTGTAACTTCGATACTAATTATGACAGGTAACGGTAACATCGTTACTAATTATGACAAGTAACTCTAACTTCATTACAAATTATGACAAGTAACTGTAATTTCGATACAAATTAGGGCAGGTAACTGTAACATCGATACTAATTATGACAGGTAACAGGAACTTCGATACTAATTTTGACAAGTTACTGTAACTTCGATACTAATTATGACAGGTAACAGTAACTTCGATGCTAATTATGACAAGTTACTGTAACTTCGATACTAATTTTTACAAGTTACTGTAACTTCGATACTAATTATGACAGGTAACTGTAACTTCGATACTAATTTTGACAAGTTACTGTAACTTCGATACTAATTATGACAAGTTACTGTAACTTCGATACTAATTATGACAGGTAACTGTAACTTCTATACTAATTATGACAGGTAACTGTAACTTCGATACTAATTTTGACAAGTTACTGTAACTTCGATACTAATTATGGCAAGTTACTGTAACTTCGATACTAATTTGGACAGGTAACAGTATCTTCGATACTAATTATGACAAGTAACTGTAACATCGTTACTAATTATGACAAGTAACTGTAATTTCGATAGAAACTATGGCTGGTAACTGTAACATCGATACTAATTATGACAAGTTACTGTAACTTCGATACTAATTTTGACAAGTTACTGTAACTTCGATACTAATTATGACAAGTAACAGTAACTTCGATACTAATTATGACAGGTAACAGTAACTTCGATACTAATTATGACATGTAACTGTAACTTCGATACTAATTATGACAGGTAACAGTAACTTCGATACTAATTTTGACAAGTTACTGTAACTTCGATACTAATTATGACAAGTTACTGTAACTTCGATACTAATTATGACAGGTAACAGTAACTTCGATACTAATTATGGCAGGTAACTGCAACTTCGATACTAATTATGACAGGTAACTGTAACTTCGATACTAATTATGACAGGTAACAGAAACTTCGATACTAATTATGACAGGTAACAGTAACTTCGATACTAATTATGGCAGGTAACTGTAACTTCGATACTAATTATGACAGGTAACAGTATCTTCGATACTAATTATGACAGGTAACTGAAACTTCGATACTAATTATGACAGGTAACTGTAACTTCGATACTAATTTTGACAAGTTACCGTAACTTCGATACTAATTATGACAACTTACTGTAACTTCGATACTAATTTTGACAAGTAACTGTAACTTCGATACAAATTATGGCAGGTAACTGTAACATCGATACTAATTATGACAGGTAACAGTAACTTCGATACTAATTATGACAGGTAACAGTAACTTCGATACTTATTATGACAAGTTACTGTAACTTCGACACTAATTATGACAGGTTACTGTAACCTCGTTACTAATTATGACAAGGAACTGTAATTTCGATACTTATAATGGCAGGTAATTGTAATTTCGATACAAATTATGGCAGGTAACTGTAACTTCGATACTAATTATGACAAGTAACAGTAACTTCGATACTAATTATGACCAGTAACTGTAACTTCGAAACAAATTATGTCAGGTAACTGTAACATCATTACTAATTATGACAAGTAACTGTAATTTCGATACAAATTATGGCAGGTAACTGTAACTTCGATATTAATTATGACAGGTTACAGTAACCTCGATACTAATTATGACAAGTAAGTGTAACTTCGATACTAATTATGACGGGCAACTGTAACTTCGATACTAATTATGACTAGTCACTCTAAGTTCGTTACTAATTAGGACAAGTAACTGTAATTTTGATAAAAAATTATGGCAGATAACTGTAACTTCGATACTAATTATGAGAGGTAACTGTATCTTCGATTCTAATTATGACAGGTAACTGTAACTTCGTTACTAATTATGACTAGTAACTGTAACTTCGAAACTAATTATGGCAGGTAACTGTAACTTCGATACTAATTATGACAAGTAACTGTAATTTCGATAAAAAATATGGCAGGTAACTGTAACTTCGTTACTAATTATGACAGGTAACTGTAATTTCGGTACAAATTATGACAGGTAACTGTAACTTCGATACAAATTATGACAGATAATTGTAACTTCGATATTAATTATGACAAGTAACTGTAATTTCGATACAGATTATGTCAGGTAACAGTAACTTCGATAGTAATTATGACAAGTAACAGTATCTTCGATACTAATTATGACAGGTAACTGTAACTTCGACACTAATTATGGCAAGTGACTGTAATTTCGATACAAATTATGGCAGGTTACAGTAACTTCGATACTAATTATGACAGGTAACTGTAACATCTATACTAATTATGACAGGTAACCGTACCTTCGTTACTAATTATGATAAGTAACTGTATTTTCGATACATATGATGGCAGGTAACTGTAACTTCGATACTAATTATGACAGGTAACAGTAACTTCCATACTAATTATGACAAGTAACTGTAACTTCGATACTAATTATGACAGGTAACTGTAACTTCGATACTAATTATGACAAGTAACTCTAACTTCATTACGAATTATGACAAGTAACTGTAATTTCGATACAAATTATTGCAGGTAACTGAAACATCGTTACTAATTATGGCAGGTAACTGTAATTTCGATACAAATTATGACAGGTAACAGTAACTTCGATACTAATTATGACAGGTAACTGCAACTTTGACACCAATTATGACAGGTTACAGTAACTTCGTTACTAATTATGACAAGAAACTGTAATTTCGATACTAATTATGGCAGTTAACGGTAATTTCGATACAAATTATGGCAGGTAACTGTAACTTCGATACTAATTATGACAAGTAACAGTAACTTCGATACTAATTATGACAAGTAACTGTAACTTCGAAACAAATTATGACAGGTAACTGTAACATCGTCACTAATTATGACAAGTAACTGTAATTTCGATACAAATTTTGGCAGGTAACTGTAACTTCGATATTAATTATGACAAGTAACAGTAACTTCGCTACTAATTATGACAAGTAAGTGTAACTTCGATACTAATTATGACGGGTAACTGTAACTTCGATACTAATTATGACTAGTAACTCTAAGTTCGTTACTACTTAGGACAAGTAACTGTAATTTGGATAAAAAATTATGGCAGGTAACTGTAACTTCGATACTAATTATGACAGGTAACTGTAACTTCGATACTAATTATGACAGGTAACTGTAACTTCGTTACTAATTATGACAACTAACTGTAACTTCGATACTAATTATGACAGGTAACTGTAACTTCGATACTAATTATGACAGGTAACGGTAACTTCGATACTAATTATGACAAGTTACTGTAACTTCGATACTAATTATGACAGGTAACTGTAACTTCGATACTAATTATGACAGGTAACAGGAACTTCGATACTAATTTTGACAAGTTACTGTAACTTCGATACTAATTATGACAGGTAACTGTAACTTCTATACTAATTATGACAGGTAACTGTAACTTCGATACTAATTTTGACAAGTTACTGTAACTTCGATACTAATTATGACAAGTTACTGTAACTTCGATACTAATTATGACAAGTAACAGTAACTTCGCTACTAATTATGACAAGTAAGTGTAACTTCGATACTAATTATGACGGGTAACTGTAACTTCGATACTAATTATGACTAGTAACTCTAAGTTCGTTACTACTTAGGACAAGTAACTGTAATTTGGATAAAAAATTATGGCAGGTAACTGTAACTTCGATACTAATTATGACAGGTAACTGTAACTTCGATACTAATTATGACAGGTAACTGTAACTTCGTTACTAATTATGACAACTAACTGTAACTTCGATACTAATTATGACAGGTAACTGTAACTTCGATACTAATTATGACAGGTAACGGTAACTTCGATACTAATTATGACAAGTTACTGTAACTTCGATACTAATTATGACAGGTAACTGTAACTTCGATACTAATTATGACAGGTAACAGGAACTTCGATACTAATTTTGACAAGTTACTGTAACTTCGATACTAATTATGACAGGTAACTGTAACTTCTATACTAATTATGACAGGTAACTGTAACTTCGATACTAATTTTGACAAGTTACTGTAACTTCGATACTAATTATGACAGGTAACTGTAACTTCTATACTAATTATGACAGGTAACTGTAACTTCGATACTAATTTTGACAAGTAACTGTAACATCGTTACTAATTATGACAAGTAACTGTAATTTCGATAGAAATTATGGCTGGTAACTGTAACAACGATACTAATTATGACAAGTTACTGTAACTTCGATACTAATTTTGACAAGTTACTGTAACTTCGATACTAATTATGACAAGTAACAGTAACTTCGATACTAATTATGACAGGTAACAGTAACTTCGATACTAATTATGACAGGTAACTGTAACTTCGATACTAATTATGACAGGTAACAGTAACTTCGATACTAATTTTGACAAGTTACTGTTACTTCGATACTAATTATGACAAGTTACTGTAACTTCGATACTAATTATGACAAGTAACAGTAACTTCGATACTAATTATGACAGGTAACAGTTACTTCGACACTAATTATTACAGGTAACTGTAACTTCGTTACTAATTATGGCAAGTAACTGTAATTTCGATACTTATTATGGCTGGAAACTGTAACGTCGTTACTAATTATGACAAGTTACTGTAATTTCGGTGCAAATTATGGCAGGTAACTGTAACTTCGATACTAATGATGACAGAAAACCGTAACTTCGATATTAATTATGACAGGTAACAGTAACTTCGATACTAATTATGGCAGGTAACTGTAACTTCGATACTAATTATGACAGTTAACTGTAACTTCGTTACTAATTAGGACAAGTAACTGTAATGTCGATACAAATTATGGCAGGTAACAGTAACTTCGATACTAATTATGACAGGTAACAGTAACTTCGATACTAATTATGACAAGTTACTGTAACTTCGATACTAATTATGATAGGTAACTGTAACTTCGTTACTAATTATGACAAGTAACTGTAATTTCGATACAAATTATGGCACGTAACTGTAATTTCGATACTAATTATGGCAGGTAACAGTAACTTCGATACTAATTATGACAAGTTACAGTAACTTCGATATTAATTATGACAAGTAACTGTAACTTCGAAACTATTTATGACAGGTAACTGTAACATCGTTACTAATTATGACAAGTAACTGTAATTTCGATACAAATTATGGCTGGTAACTGTAACTTCGATACTAATTATGACAGGTAACAGTAACTTCGATACTAATTATGACAAGTTACTGTAACTTCGGTACTAATTATGACAGGTAACGGAAACATCGTTACTAATTATCACAAGTAACTGTAATTTCGATACAAATTATGGCTGGTAACTGTAACATCGATACTAATTATGACAGGTTACAGTAACTTCGATACTAATTATGACAAGTTACTGTAACTTCGATACTAATTTTGACAAGTTACTGTAACTTCGATACTAATTATGACAGGTAACAGTAACTTCGATGCTAATTATGACAAGTTACTGTAACTTCGATACTAATTTTGACAAGTTACTGTAACATCGATACTAATTATGACAGGTAACTGTAACTTCGATACTAATTTTGACAAGTTATTGTAACTTCGATACTAATTATGACAAGTTACTGTAACTTCGATACTAATTACGACAGGTAACTGTAACTTCGATACTAATTATGACAGGTAACTGTAACTTCGATACTAATTTTGACAAAGTACTGTAACTTCGATACTAATTATGACAAGTTACTGTAACTTCGATACTAATTTTGACAGGTAACAGTATCTTCGATACTAATTTTGACAAGTTACTGTAACTTCGATACTAATTATGACAGGTAACTGTAACTTCGATACTAATTATGACAGGTAACGGTAACTTTGATACTAATTATGACAAGTTACTGTAACTTCGATACTAATTATGACAGGTAACTGTAACTTCGATACTAATTATGACAGGTAACTGTAACTTCGATACTAACTTTGACAAGTTACTGTAACTTCAATACTACTTATGACAAGTTACTGTAACTTGGATACTAATTTTGACAGGTAACAGTAACTTCGCTACTAATTTTGACAAGTTACTGTAACTTCGATACTAATTATGACAGGTAACGGTAACATCGTTACTAATTATGACAAGTAACTCTAACTTCATTACAAATTATGACAAGTAACTGTAATTTCGATACAAATTAGGGCAGGTAACTGTAACATCGATACTAATTATGACAGGTAACAGGAACTTCGATACTAATTTTGACAAGTTACTGTAACTTCGATACTAATTATGACAGGTAACAGTAACGTCGATGCTAATTATGACAAGTTACTGTAACTTCGATACTATTTTTGTCAAGTTACTGTAACTTCGATACTAATTATGACAGGTAACTGTAACTTCGATACTAATTTTGACAAGTTACTGTAACTTCGATACTAATTATGACAAGTTACTGTAACTTCGATACTAATTATGACAGGTAACTGTAACTTCTATACTAATTATGACAAGTTACTGTAACTTCGATACTAATTATGGCAAGTTACTGTAACTTCGATACTAATTTTGACAGGTAACAGTATCTTCGATACTAATTATGACAAGTAACTGTAACATCGTTACTAATTATGACAAGTAACTGTAATTTCGATAGAAACTATGGCTGGTAACTGTAACATCGATACTAATTATGACAAGTTACTGTAACTTCGATACTAATTTTGACAAGTTACTGTAACTTCGATACTAATTATGACAAGTAACAGTAACTTCGATACTAATTATGAGAGGTAACAGTAACTTCGATACTAATTATGACAGGTAACTGTAACTTCGATACTAATTATGACAGGTAACAGTAACTTCGATACTAATTTTGACAAGTTACTGTAACTTCGATACTAATTATGACAAGTTACTGTAACTTCGATACTAATTATGACAGGTAACAGTAACTTCGATACTAATTATGGCAGGTAACTGTAACTTCGATACTAATTATGACAGGTAACTGTAACTTCGATACTAATTATGACAGGTAACAGAAACTTCGATACTAATTATGACAGGTAACAGTAACTTCGATACTAATTATGGCAGGTAACTGTAACTTCGATACTAATTATGACAGGTAACAGTATCTTCGATACTAATTATGACAGGTAACTGTAACTTCGATACTAATTATGACAGGTAACTGTAACTTGGATACTAATTTTGACAAGTTACCGTAACTTCGATACTAATTATGACAACTTACTGTAACTTCGATACTAATTTTGACAAGTAACTGTAACTTCGATACAAATTATGGCAGGTAACTGTAACATCGATACTAATTATGACAGGTAACAGTAACTTCGATACTAATTATGACAGGTAACAGTAACTTCGATACTTATTATGACAAGTTACTGTAACTTCGACACTAATTATGACAGGTTACTGTAACCTCGTTACTAACTATGACAAGGAACTTTAATTTCGATACTTATAATGGCAGGTAATTTTAATTTCGATACAAATTATGGCAGGTAACTGTAACTTCGATACTAATTATGACAAGTAACAGTAACTTCGATACCAATTATGACCAGTAACTGTAACTTCGAAACAAATTATGTCAGGTAACTATAACATCATTACTAATTATGACAAGTAACTGTAATTTCGATACAAATTATGGCAGGTAACTGTACCTTCGATATTAATTATGACAGGTTACAGTAACCTCGATACTAATTATGACAAGTAAGTGTAACTTCGATACTAATTATGACGGGCAACTGTAACTTCGATACTAATTATGACTAGTCACTCTAAGTTCGTTACTAATTAGGACAAGTAACTGTAATTTTGATAAAAAATTATGGCAGATAACTGTAACTTCGATACTAATTATGAGAGGTAACTGTATCTTCGATTCTAATTATGACAGGTAACTGTAACTTCGTTACTAATTATGACTAGTAACAGTAACTTCGAAACTAATTATGGCAGGTAACTGTAACTTCGATACTAATTATGACAAGTAACTGTAATTTCGATAAAAAATATGGCAGGTAACTGTAACTTCGTTACTAATTATGACAGGTATCTGTAATTTCGGTACAAATTATGGCAGGTAACTGTAACTTCGATACAAATTATGACAGGTAATTGTAACTTCGATATTAATTATGACAAGTAACTGTAATTTCGATACAGATTATGTCAGGTAACAGTAACTTCGATAGTAATTATGACAAGTAACAGTATCTTCGATACTAATTATGACAGGTAACTGTAACTTCGACACTAATTATGGCAAGTGACTGTAATTTCGATACAAATTATGGCAGGTTACAGTAACTTCGATACTAATTATGACAGGTAACTGTAACTTCTATACTAATTATGACAGGTAACTGTACCTTCGTTACTAATTATGACAAGTAACTGTATTTTCGATACATATGATGGCAGGTAACTGTAACTTCGATACTAATTATGACAGGTAACAGTAACGTCCATACTAATTATGACAAGTAACTGTAACTTCGATACTAATTGTGACAGGTAACTGTAACTTCGATACTAATTATGACAAGTAACTCTAACTTCATTACGAATTATGACAAGTAACTGTAATTTCGATACAAATTATTGCAGGTAACTGAAACATCGTTACTAATTATGGCAGGTAACTGTAATTTCGTTACAAATTATGACAGGTAACAGTAACTTCGATACTAATTATGACAGGTAACTGCAACTTTGACACCAATTATGACAGGTTACTGTAACTTCGTTACTAATTATGACAAGAAACTGTAATTTCGATACTAATTATGGCAGTTAACGGTAATTTCGATACAAATTATGGCAGGTAACTGTAACTTCGATACTAATTATGACAAGTAACAGTAACTTCGATACTAATTATGACAAGTAACTGTAACTTCGAAACAAATTATGACAGGTAACTGTAACATCGTTACTAATTATGACAAGTAACTGTAATTTCGATACAAATTTTGGCAGGTAACTGTAACTTCGATATTAATTATGACAAGTAACAGTAACTTCGCTACTAATTATGACAAGTAAGTGTAACTTCGATACTAATTATGACGGGTAACTGTAACTTCGATACTAATTATGACTAGTAACTCTAAGTTCGTTACTACTTAGGACAAGTAACTGTAATTTGGATATAAAATTATGGCAGGTAACTGTAACTTCGATACTAATTATGACAGGTAACTGTAACTTCGATACTAATTATGACAGGTAACTGTAACTTCGTTACTAATTATGACAACTAACTGTAACTTCGAAACTAATTATGGCAGGTAACTGTAACTTCGATACTAATTAAGACAAGTAACTGTAATTTCGATACAAATTATGGCAGGTAACTGTAACTTCTTTACTAATTATGACAGGTAACTGTAATTTCGGTACAAATTATGGCAGGTAACTGTAACTTCGATACAAATTATGACAGGTAACTGTAATTTCGATATTAATTATGACAAGTAACTGTAATTTAGATACAGATTATGTCAGGTAACAGTAACTTCGATAGTTATTATGACAAGTAACAGTAACTTCGATACTAATTATGACAGGTAACTGTAACTTCGATACTAATTATGACAGGTAACTGTTACTTCGTTACAAATTATGAGAGGTAACTGTAACTTCGATATTAATTATGACAAGTAACTGTAATTTCGATACAGATTATGTCACGTAACTGTAACTTCGATACAAATTATGACAGGTAACTGTAACTTCGTTACTAATTATGACAAGTAACTGTAATTTCGATACTTATTATGGCTGGTAACTGTAACGTCGTTACTAATTATGACAAGTAACTGTAATTTCGACACAAATTATGGCAGGTAACTGTAACTTCGATACTAATGATGATAGAAAACCGTAACTTCGATACTAATTATGACAGGTAACAGTAACTTCGATACTAATTATGGCAGGTAACTGTAACTTCGATACTAATTATGACAGTTAACTGTAACTTCGTTACTAATTATGACAAGTAACTGTAATTTCGATACAAATTATGGCAGGTAACAGTAACTTCGATACTAATTATGACAGGTAACAGTAACTTCGATACTAATTATGACAAGTTACTGTAACTTCGATGCTAATTATGACAGGTAACTGTAACTTCGTTACTAATTATGAAAAGTAACTGTAATTTCGATACAAATTCTGGCACGTAACTGTAATTTGGATACTAATTATGGCAGGTAACAGTAACTTCGATACAAATTATGACGAGTTACAGTAACTTCGATACTAATTATGACAAGTTACTGTAACTTCGATACTAATTATGACAAGTAACTGTAACTTCGAAACTAATTATGACAGGTAACGGTAACATCGTTACTAATTATGACAAGTAACTGTAATTTCGATACACAATATGGCTGGTAACTCTAACTTCGATACTAATTATGACAGGTAACGGTAACATCGTTACTTATTATCACAAGAAACTGTAATTTCGATACAAATTATGGCTGGTAACTGTAACATCGATACTAATATTGACAGGTAACAGTAACTTCGATACTAATTATGACAAGTTACTGTAACTTCGATACTAATTTTGACAAGTTACTGTAACTTCGATACTAATTATGACAGGTAATAGTAACTTCGATGCTAATTATGACAAGTTACTGTAACTTCGATACTAATTATGACAAGTTACTGTAACTTCGATACTAATTTTGACAGGTAACAGTATCTTCGATACTAATTATGACAAGTAACTGTAACAACGTTACTAATTATGACAAGTAACTGTAATTTCGATAGAAATTATGGCTGGTAACTGTAACAACGATACTAATTATGACAAGTTACTGTAACTTCGATACTTATTTTGACAAGTTACTGTAACTTCGATACTAATTATGACAAGTAACAGTAACTTCGATATTAATTATGACAGGTAACAGTAACTTCGATACTTATTATGACAGGTAACTGTAACTTCGATACTAATTATGACAGGTAACAGTAACTTCGATACTAATTTTGACAAGTTACTGTAACTTCGATACTATTTATGACAAGTTACTGTAACTTCGATACAAATTAGACAAGTAACAGTAACTTCGATACTAATTATGACAGGTAACAGTAACTTCAATACTAATTATTACAGGTAACTGTAACTTCGTTACTAATTATGACAAGTAACTGTAATTTCGATACTTATTATGGCTGGTAACTGTAACGTCGTTACTAATTATGACAGGTTACTGTAATTTCGGTACAAATTATGGCAGGTAACTGTAACTTCGATACTAATGATGACAGAAAACCGTAACTTCGATATTAATTATGACAGGTAACAGTAACTTCGATACTAATTATGGCAGGTAACTGTAACTTCGATACTAATTATGACAGTTAACTGTAACTTCGTTACTAATTAGGACAAGTAACTGTAATTTCGATACAAATTATGGCAGGTAACAGTAACTTCGATACTAATTATGACAGGTAACAGTAACTTCGATACAAATTATGACAAGTTACTGTAACTTCGATACTAATTATGACAGGTAACTGTAACTTCGTTACTAATTATGACAAGTAACTGTAATTTCGATACAAATTATGG
This sequence comes from Meconema thalassinum, assembly GCA_946902985.2. Taxonomy (NCBI): domain Eukaryota; kingdom Metazoa; phylum Arthropoda; class Insecta; order Orthoptera; family Tettigoniidae; genus Meconema; species Meconema thalassinum. The sequence continues at coordinate 1,173,074,958 of OX336388.2, read as the reverse complement.
CACGTAACTGTAATTTCGATACTAATTATGGCAGGTAACAGTAACTTCGATACTAATTATGACAAGTTACAGTAACGTCGATATTAATTATGACAAGTAACTGTAACTTCGAAACTATTTATGACAGGTAACGGTAACATCGTTACTAATTATGACAAGTAACTGTAATTTCGATACAAATTATGGCTGGTAACTGTAACTTCGATACTAATTATGACAGGTAACAGTAACTTCGATACTAATTATGACAAGTTACTGTAACTTCGGTACTAATTATGACAGGTAACGGAAACATCGTTACTAATTATCACAAGTAACTGTAATTTCGATACAAATTATGGCTGGTAACTGTAACATCGATACTAATTATGACAGGTAACAGTAACTTCGATAATAATTATGACAAATAACTGTAACTTCGATACTAATTTTGACAAGTTATTGTAACTTCGATACTAATTATGACAAGTTACTGTAACTTCGATACTAATTACGACAGGTAACTGTAACTTCGATACTAATTATGACAGGTAACTGTAACTTCGATACTAATTTTGACAAGTTACTGTAACTTCGGTACTAATTATGACAAGTTACTGTAACTTCGATACTAATTTTGACAGGTAACAGTATCTTCGATACTAATTTTGACAAGTTACTGTAACTTCGATACTAATTATGACAGGTAACTGTAACTTCGATACTAATTATGACAGGTAACGGTAACTTCGATACTAATTATGACAAGTTACTGTAACTTCGATACTAATTATGACAGGTAACTGTAACTTCGATACTAATTATGACAGGTAACTGTAACTTCGATACTAATTTTGACAAGCTACTGTAACTTAAATACTAATTATGACAAGTTACTGTATCTTCGATACTAATTTTGACAGGTAACAGTAACTTCGATACTAATTTTGACAAGTTACTGTAACTTCGATACTAATTATGACAGGTAACGGTAACATCGTTACTAATTATGACAAGTAACTCTAACTTCATTATAAATTATGACAAGTAACTGTAATTTCGATACAAATTAGGGCAGGTAACTGTAACATCGATACTAATTATGACAGGTTACAGGAACTTCGATACTAATTTTGACAAGTTACTGTAACTTCGATACTAGTTATGATAGGTAACAGTAACTTCGATGCTAATTATGACAAGTTACTGTAACTTCGATACTAATTTTGACAAGTTACTGTAACTTCGATACTAATTATGACAGGTAACTGTAACTTCGATACTAATTTGGACAAGTTACTGTAACTTCGATACTAATTATGACAAATTACTGTAACTTCGATACTAATTATGACAGGTAACTGTAACTTCTATACTAATTATGACAGGTAACTGTAACTTCGATACTAATTTTGACAGGTAACAGTATCTTCGATACTAATTATGACAAGTAACTGTAACATCGTTACTAATTATGACAAGTAACTGTAATTTCGATAGAAATTATGGCTGGTAACTGTAACATCGATATTAATTATGACAAGTTACTGTAACTTCGATACTAATTTTGACAAGTTACTGTAACTTCGATACTAATTATGACAAGTAACAGTAACTTCGATACTAATAATGACAGGTAACAGTAACTTCGATACTAATTATGACAGGTAACTGTAACTTCGATACTAATTATGACAGGTAACAGTAACTTCGATACTAATTTTGACAAGTTACTGTAACTTCGATACTAATTATGACAAGTTACTGTAACTTCGATACTAATTATGACAGGTAACAGTAACGTCGATACTAATTATGGCAGGTAACTGTAACTTCGATACTAATTATGACAGGTAACTGTAACATCGATACTAATTATGACAGGTAATCGAAACTTCGATACTAATTATGACAGGTAACAGTAACTTCGATACTAATTATGGCAGGTAACTGTAACTTCGATACTAATTATGACAGGTAACAGTAACTTCGATACTAATTATGACAGGTAACTGTAACTTCAATACTAATTATGACAGGTAACTGTAACTTCGATACTAATTTTGACAAGTTACCGTAACTTCGATACTAATTATGACAAGTTACTGTAACTTCGATACTAATTTTGACAAGTAACTGTAACTTCGATACAAATTATGGCAGGTAACTGTAACATCGATACTAATTATGACAGGTAACAGTAACTTCGATACTAATTATGACAGGTAACAGTAATTTCGATAGAAATTATGGCTGGTAACTGTAACATCGATATTAATTATGACAAGTTACTGTAACTTCGATACTAATTTTGACAAGTTACTGTAACTTCGATACTAATTATGACAAGTAACAGTAACTTCGATACTAATTATGACAGGTAACTGTAACTTCGATACTAATTTTGACAAGTTACCGTAACTTCGATACTTATTATGACAAGTTACTGTAACTTCGACACTAATTATGACAGTTTACTGTAACTTCGTTACTAATTATGACAAGGAACTGTAATTTCGATACTAATAATGGCAGGTAATTGTAATTTCGATACAAATTATGGCAGGTAACTGTAACTTCGTTACTAATTATGACAAGTAACAGTAACTTCGATACTAATTATGACCAGTAACTGTAACTTCGAAACAAATTATGACAGGTAACTGTAACATCATTACTAATTATGACAAGTAACTGTAATTTCGATACAAATTATGGCAGGTAACTGTAACTTCGATATTAATTATGACAGGTTACAGTAACCTCGATACTAATTATGACAAGTAAGTGTAACTTCGATACTAATTATGACGGGCAACTGTAACTTCGATACTAATTATGACTAGTAACTCTAAGTTCGTTACTAATTAGGACAAGTAACTGTAATTTTGATAAAAAATTATGGCAGATAACTGTAACTTCGATACTAATTATGAGAGGTAACTGTAACTTCGTTACTAATTATGACAGGTAACTGTAATTTCGGTACAAATTATGGCAGGTAACTGTAACTTCGATACAAATTATGACAGGTAATTGTAACTTCGATATTAATTATGACAAGTAACTGTAATTTCGATACAGATTATGTCAGGTAACAGTAACTTCGATAGTAATTATGACAAGTAACAGTAACTTCGATACTAATTATGACAGGTAACTGTAACTTCGACACTAATTATGGCAAGTGACTGTAATTTCGATACAAATTATGGCAGGTTAGAGTAACTTCGATACTAATTATGACAGGTAACTGTAACTTCTATACTAATTATGACAGGTAACTGTACCTTCGTTACTAATTATGACAAGTAACTGTACTTTCGATACAAATGATGGCAGGTAACTGTAACTTCGATACTAATTATGACAGGTAACAATAACTTCGATACTAATTATGACAGAAAACAGTAACTTCGATACCAATTATGACAGGTAACAGTATCTTCGATACTAATTATGGGAGGTAACGGTAACTTCGTTACTAATTATGACAAGTAACTGTAATTTCGATACAAATTATGGCAGGTAACTGTAACTTCGATACTGATTATGACAGGTTACATTAACTTCGATACTAATTATGACAAGTAACAGTTACTTCGATACTAATTATGACAAGTAACTATAACTTCGAAACTAATTATGACAGGTAACTGTAACATCGATACTAATTATGACAAGTATCTGTAATTTCGGTACAAATTATGGCAGGTAACTGTAACTTCGATACTAATTATGACAGGTAACAGTAACTTCCATACTAATTATGACAAGTAACTGTAACTTCGATACTAATTATGACAGGTAACTGTAACTTCGATACTAATTATGACAAGTAACTCTAACTTCATTACGAATTATGACAAGTAACTGTAATTTCGATACAAATTATTGCAGGTAACTGAAACATCGTTACTAATTATGGCAGGTAACTGTAATTTCGATACAAATTATGACAGGTAACAGTAACTTCGATACTAATTATGACAGGTAACTGCAACTTTGACACCAATTATGACAGGCTACTGTAACTTCGTTACTAATTATGACAAGAAACTGTAATTTCGATACTAATTATGGCAGTAAACGGTAATTTCGATACAAATTATGGCAGGTAACTGTAACTTCGATACTACTTATGACAAGTAACAGTAACTTCGATACTAATTATGACAAGTAACTGTAACTTCGAAACAAATTATGACAGGTAACTGTAACATCGTTACTAATTATGACAAGTAACTGTAATTTCGATACAAATTATGGCAGGTAACTGTAACTTCGATACTAATTATGACTAGTAACTCTAAGTTCGTTACTACTTAGGACAAGTAACTGTAATTTGGATAAAAAATTATGGCAGGTAACTGTAACTTCGATACTAATTATGACAGGTAACTGTTACTTCGATACTAATTATGACAGGTAACTGTAACTTCGTTACTAATTATGACAACTAACTGTAACTTCGAAACTAATTATGGCAGGTAACTGTAACTTCGATACTAATTATGACAAGTAACTGTAATTTCGATACAAATTATGGCAGGTTACTGTAACTTCTTTACTAATTATGACAGGTAACTGTAATTTCGGTACAAATTATGGCAGGTAACTGTAACTTCGATACAAATTATGACAGGTAACTGTAATTTCGATATTAATTATGACAAGTAACTGTAATTTAGATACAGATTATGTCAGGTAACAGTAACTTCGATAGTAATTATGACAAGTAACAGTAACTTCGATACTAATTATGACAGGTAACTGTAACTTCGATATTAATTATGACAGGTAACTGTTACTTCGTTACAAATTATGAGAGGTAACTGTAACTACGATATTAATTATGACAAGTAACTGTAATTTCGATACAGATTATGTCAGGTAACTGTAACTTCGATACAAATTATGACAGGTAACTGTAACTTCGTTACTAATTATGACAAGTAACTGTAATTTCGATACTTATTATGGCTGGTAACTGTAACGTCGTTACTAATTATGACAAGTAACTGTAATTTCGATACAAATTATGGCAGGTAACTGTAACTTCGATACTAATGATGATAGAAAACCGTAACTTCGATACTAATTATGACAGGTAACAGTAACTTCGATACTAATTATGGCAGGTAACTGTAACTTCGATACTAATTATGACAGTTAACTGTAACTTCGTTACTAATTAGGACAAGTAACTGTAATTTCGGTACAAATTATGGCAGGTAACAGTAACTTCGATACTAATTATGACAGGTAACAGTAACTTCGATACAAATTATGACAAGTTACTGTAACTTCGATACTAATTATGGCAGGTAACAGTAACTTCGATACTAATTATGACAAGTAACTGTAATTTCGATACAAATTATGGCAGGTAACTGTAACTTCGATACTAATGATGACAGAAAACAGTAACTTCGATATTAATTATGACAGGTAACAGTAACTACGATACTAATTATGGCAGGTAACTGTAACTTCGATACTAATTATGACAGTTAACTGTAACTTCGTTACTAATTAGGACAAGTAACTGTAATTTCGGTACAAATTATGGCAGGTAACAGTAACTTCGATACTAATTATGACAGGTAACAGTAACTTCGATACTAATTATGACAGGTAACAGTAACTTCGTTACTATTTATGACAGGTAACGGTAACATCGATACTAATTATGACAAGTAACTGTAATTTCGATACAAATTATGGCTGGTAACTGTAACTTCGATACTAATTATGACAGGTAACAGTAACTTCGATACTAATTATGACAAGTTACTGTAACTTCGGTACTAATTATGACAGGTAACGGAAACATCGTTACTAATTATCACAAGTAACTGTAATTTCGATACAAATTATGGCTGGTAACTGTAACATCGATACTAATTATGACAGGTAACAGTAACTTCGATACTAATTATGACAAATAACTGTAACTTCGATACTAATTTTGACAAGTTACTGTAACTTCGATACTAATTATGACAGGTAACAATAACTTCGATGCTAATTATGACAAGTTACTGTAACTTCGATACTAATTTTGACAAGTTACTGTAACATCGATACTAATTATGACAGGTAACTGTAACTTCGATACAAATTTTGACAAGTTATTGTAACTTCGATACTAATTATGACAAGTTACTGTTACTTCGATACTAATTACGACAGGTAACTGTAACTTCGATACTAATTATGACAGGTAACTGTAACTTCGATACTAATTTTGACAAGTTACTGTAACTTCGATACTAATTATGACAAGTTACTGTAACTTCGATACTAATTTTGACAGGTAACAGTATCTTCGATACTAATTTTGACAAGTTACTGTAACTTCGATACTAATTATGACAGGTAATTGTAACTTCGATACTAATTATGACAGGTAACGGTAACTTCGATACTAATTATGACAAGTTACTGTAACTTCGATACTAATTATGACAGGTAACTGTAACTTCGATACTAATTATGACAGGTAACTGTAACTTCGATACTAATTTTGACAAGTTACTGTAACTTCAATACTAATTATGACAAGTTACTGTATCTTCGATACTAATTTTGACAGGTAACAGTAACGTCGATACTAATTTTGACAAGTTACTGTAACTTCGATACTAATTATTACAGGTAACGGTAACATCGTTACTAATTATGACAAGTAACTCTAACTTCATTATAAATTATGACAAGTAACTGTAATTTCGATACAAATTAGGGCAGGTAACTGTAACATCGATACTAATTATGACAGGTAACAGGAACTTCGATACTAATTTTGACAAGTTACTGTAACTTCGATACTAATTATGACAGGTAACAGTAACTTCGATGCTAATTATGACAAGTTACTGTAACTTCGATACTAATTTTGACAAGTTACTGTAACTTCGATACTAATTATGACAGGTAACTGTAACTTCTATACTAATTATGACAGGTAACTGTTACTTCGATACTAATTTTGACAAGTTACTGTAACTTCGATACTAATTATGACAGGTTAATGTAACTTCGATACTAATTTTGACAGGTAACAGTATCTTCGATACTAATTATGACAAGTAACTGTAACAGCGTTACTAATTATGACAAGTAACTGTAATTTCGATAGAAATTATGGCTGGTAACTGTAACATCGATACTAATTATGACAAGTTACTGTAACTTCGATACTAATTTTGACAAGTTACTGTAACTTCGATACTAATTATGACAAGTAACAGTAACTTCGATACTAATAATGACAGGTAACAGTAACTTCGATACTAATTATGACAGGTAACTGTAACTTCGATACTAATTATGACAGGTAACAGTAACTTCGATACTAATTTTGACAAGTTACTGTAACTTCGATACTAATTATGACAAGTTACTGTAACTTCGGTACTAATTATGACAGGTAACAGTAACGTCGATACTAATTATGGCAGGTAACTGTAACTTCGATACTAATTATGACAGGTAACTGTAACTTCGATACTAATTATGACAGGTAACAGAAATTTCGATACTAATTATGACAGGTAACAGTAACTTCGATACTAATTATGGCAGGTAACTGTAACTTCGATACTAATTATGACAGGTAACAGTAACTTCGATACTAATTATGACAGGTAACTGTAACTTCGATACTAATTATGACAGGTAACTGTAACTTCGATACTAATGATGACAGAAAACCGTAACTTCGATATTAATTATGACAGGTAACAGTAACTTCGATACTAATTATGGCAGGTAACAGTAACTTCGATACTAATTATGACAGTTAACTGTAACTTCGTTACTAATTAGGACAAGTAACTGTAATTTCGATACAAATTATGGCAGGTAACAGTAACTTCGATACTAATTATGACAGGTAACAGTAACTTCGATACAAATTATGACAAGTTACTGTAACTTCGATACTAATTATGACAGGTAACTGTAACTTCGTTACTAATTATGACAAGTAACTGTAATTTCGATACAAATTATGGCACGTAACTGTAATTTCGATACTAATTATGACAAGTTACAGTAACTTCGATATTAATTATGACAAGTAACTGTAACTTCGAAACTATTTATGACAGGTAACGGTAACATCGTTACTAATTATGACAAGTAACTGTAATTTCGATACAAATTATGGCTGGTAACTGTAACTTCGATACTAATTATGACAGGTAACAGTAACGTCGATACCAATTATGACAAGTTACTGTAACTTCGGTACTAATTATGACAGGTAATGGAAACATCGTTACTAATTATCACAAGTAACTGTAATTTCGATACAAATTATGGCTGGTAACTGTAACATCGATACTAATTATGACAGGTAACAGTAACTTTGATAATAATTATGACAAATAACTGTAACTTCGATACTAATTTTGACAAGTTACTGTAACTTCGATACTAATTATGACAGGTAACAGTAACTTCGATGCTAATTATGACAAGTTACTGTAACTTCGATACTAATTTTGACAAGTTACTGTAACATCGATACTAATTATGACAGGTAACTGTAACTTCGATACTAATTTTGACAAGTTATTGTAACTTCGATACTAATTATGACAAGTTACTGTAACTTCGATACTAATTACGACAGGTAACTGTAACTTCGATACTAATTATGACAGGTAACTGTAACTTCGATACTAATTTTGACAAGTTACTGTAACTTCGATACTAATTATGACAAGTTACTGTAACTTCGATACTAATTTTGACAGGTAACAGTATCTTCGATACTAATTTTGACAAGTTACTGTAACTTCGATACTAATTATGACAGGTAACTGTAACTTCGATACCAATTATGACAGGTAACGGTAATTTCGATACTAATTATGACAAGTTACTGTAACTTCGATACTAATTATGACAGGTAACTGTAACTTCGATACTAATTATGACAGGTAACTGTAACTTCGATACTAATTTTGACAAGTTACTGTAACTTCAATACTAATTATGACAAGTTACTGTATCTTCGATACTAATTTTGACAGGTAACAATAACTTCGATACTAATTTTGACAAGTGACTGTAACTTCGATACTAATTATGACAGGTAACGGTAACATCGTTACTAATTATGACAAGTAACTCTAACTTCATTATAAATTATGACAAGTAACTGTAATTTCGATACAAATTAGGGCAGGTAACTGTAACATCGATACTAATTATGACAGGTAACAGGAATTTCGATACTAATTTTGACAAGTTACTGTAAATTCGATACTTATTATGACAGGTAACTGTAACTTCGATACTAATTTGGACAAGTTACTGTAACTTCGATACTAATTATGACAAGTTACTGTAACTTCGATACTAATTATGACAGGTAACTGTAACTTCTATACTAATTATGACAGGTAACTGAAACTTCGATACTAATTTTGACAAATTACTGTAACTTCGATACTAATTATGACAAGTTACTGTAACTTTGATACTAATTTTGACAGGTAACAGTATCTTCGATACTAATTATGACATGTAACAGTAACATCGTTACTAATTATGACAAGTAACTGTAATTTCGATAGAAATTATGGCTGGTAACTGTAACATCGATATTAATTATGACAAGTTACTGTAACTTCGATACTAATTTTGACAAGTTACTGTAACTTCGATACTAATTATGACAAGTAACAGTAACTTCGATACTAATTTTGACAAGTTACTGTACCTTCGATACTAATTATGACAGGTAATAGTAACGTCGATACTAATTATGGCAGGTAACTGTAACTTCGATACTAATTATGACAGGTAACTGTAACTTCGATACTAATTATGACAGGTAACAGAAACTTCGATACTAATTATGACAGGTAACAGTAACTTCGATACTAATTATGGCAGGTAACTGTAACTTCGATACTAATTATGACAGGTAACAGTAACTTCGATACTAATTATGACAGGTAACTGTAACTTCGATACTAATTATGACAGGTAACTGTAACTTCGATACTAATTTTGACAAGTTACCGTAACTTCGATACTAATTATGACAAGTTACTGTAACTTCGATACTAATTTTGACAAGTAACTGTAACTTCGATACAAATTATGGCAGGTAACTGTAACATCGATACTAATTATGACAGGTAACAGTAACTTCGATACTAATTATGACAGGTAACAGTAACTTCGATACTTATTATGACAAGTTACTGTAACTTCGACACTAATTATGACAGGTTACTGTAACTTCGTTGCTAATTATGACAAGAAACTGTAATTTCGATACTAATAATGGCAGGTAATTGTAATTTCGATACAAATTATGGCAGGTAACTGTAACTTCGTTACTAATTATGACAAGTAACAGTAACTTCGATACTAATTATGACCAGTAACTGTAACTTCGAAACAAATTATGACAGGTAACTGTAACATCATTACTAATTATGACAAGTAACTGTAATTTCGATACAAATTATGGCAGGTAACTGTAACTTCGATATTAATTATGACAGGTTACAGTAACCTCGATACTAATTATGACAAGTAAGTGTAACTTCGATACTAATTATGACGGGCAACTGTAACTTCGATACTAATTATGACTAGTAACTCTAAGTTCGTTACTAATTAGGACAAGTAACTGTAATTTTGATTAAAAATTATGGCAGATAACTGTAACTTCGATACTAATTATGAGAGGTAACTGTAACTTCGATACTAATTATGACAGTTAACTGTAACTTCGTTACTAATTATGACTAGTAACTGTAACTTCGAAGCTAATTATGGCAGGTAGCTGTAACTTCGATACTAATTATGACAAGTAACTGTAATTTCGATAAAAAATATGGCAAGTAACTGTAACTTCGTTACTAATTATGACAGGTAACTGTAATTTCGGTACAAATTATGGCAGGTAACTGTAACTTCGATACAAATTATGACAGGTAATTGTAACTTCGATATTAATTATGACAAGTAACTGTAATTTCGATACAGATTATGTCAGGTAACAGTAACTTCGATAGTAATTATGACAAGTAACAGTAACTTCGATACTAATTATGACAGGTAACTGTAACTTCGACACAAATTATGGCAAGTGAATGTAATTTCGATACAAATTATGGCAGGTTACTTTAACTTCGATACTAATTATGACAGGTAACTGTAACTTCTATACTAATTATGACAGGTAACTGTACCATCGTTACTAATTATGACAAGTAACTGTACTATCGATACAAATGATGGCAGGTAACTGTAACTTCGATACTAATTATGACAGGTAACAATAGCTTCGATACTAATTATGACAGAAAACAGAAACTTCGATACCAATTATGACAGGTAACAGTATCTTCGATAATAATTATGGCAGATAACGGTAACTTCGTTACTAATTATGACAAGTAACTGTAATTTCGGTTCAAATTATGGCAGGTAACTGTAACTTCGATACTAATTATGACAGGTTACATTAACTTCGATACTAATTATGACAAGTAACAGTTACTTCGATACTACTTATGACAAGTAACTATAACTTCGAAACTAATTATGACAGGTAACTGTAACATCGATACTAATTATGACAAGTATCTGTAATTTCGGTACAAATTATGGCAGGTAACTGTAACTTCGATACTAATTATGACAGGTAACAGTAACTTCCATACTAATTATGACAAGTAACTGTAACTTCGATACTTATTATGACAGGTAACTGTAACTTCGATACTAATTATGACAAGTAACTCTAACTTCATTACGAATTATGACAAGTAACTGTAATTTCGATACAAATTATTGCAGGTAACTTAAACATCGTTACTAATTATGGCAGGTAACTGTAATTTCGATACAAATTATGACAGGTAACAGTAACTTCGATACTAATTATGACAGGTAACTGCAACTTTGACACCAATTATGACAGGGTACTGTAACTTCGTTACTAATTATGACAAGAAACTGTAATTTCGATACTAATTATGGCAGTTAACGGTAATTTCGATACAAATTATGGCAGGTAACTGTAACTCCGATACTAATTATGACAAGTAACAGTAACTTCGATACTAATTATGACAAGTAACTGTAACATCGAAACAAATTATGACAGGTAACTGTAACATCGTTACTAATTATGAGAAGTAACTGTAATTTCGATACAAATTATGGCAGGTAACTGTAACTTCGATATTAATTATGACAGGTTACAGTAACCTCGCTACTAATTATGGCAAGTAAGTGTAACTTCGATACTAATTATGACGGGTAACTGTAACTTCGATACTAATTATGACTAGTAACTCTAAGTTCGTTACTACTTAGGACAAGTAACTGTAATTTGGATAAAAAATTATGGCAGGTAACTGTAACTTCGATACTAATTATGACGGGTAACTGTTACTTCGATACTAATTATGACAGGTAACTGTAACTTCGTTACTAATTATGACAACTAACTGTAACTTCGAAACTAATTATGGCAGGTAACTGTAAATTCGATACTAATTATGACAAGTAACTGTAATTTCGATAGAAATTATGGCAGGTAACTGTAACTTCTTTACTAATTATGACAGGTAACTGTAATTTCGGTACAAATTATGGTAGGTAACTGTAACTTCGATACAAATTATGACAGGTAACTGTAATTTCGATATTAATTATGACAAGTAACTGTAATTTAGATACAGATTATGTCAGGTAACAGTAACTTCGATAAAAATTATGACAAGTAACAGTAACTTCGATACTAATTATGACAGGTCACTGTAACTTCGATACTAATTATGACAGGTAACTGTTACTTCGTTACAAATTATGAGAGGTAACTGTAACTTCGATATTAATTATGACAAGTAACTGTAATTTCGATACAGATTATGTCACGTAACTGTAACTTCGATACAAATTATGACAGGTAACTGTAACATCGTTACTAATTATGACAAGTAACTGTAATTTCGATACTTATTATGGCTGGTAACTGTAACGTCGTTACTAATTATGACAAGTAACTGTAATTTCGATACAAATTATGGCAGGTAACTGTAACTTCGATACTAATGATGATAGAAAACCGTAACTTCGATACTAATTATGACAGGTAACAGTAACTTCGATACTAATTATGGCAGGTAACTGTAACTTCGATACTAATTATGACAGTTAACTGTAACTTCGTTACTAATTATGACAAGTAACTGTAATTTCGATACAAATTATGGCAGGTAACAGTAACTTCGATACTAATTATGACAGGTAACAGTAACTTCGATACTAATTATGACAAGTTACTGTAACTTCGATGCTAATTATGACAGGTAACTGTAACTTCGTTTCTAATTATGACAAGTAACTGTAATTTCGATACAAATTATGGCACGTAACTGTAATTTCGATCCTAATTATGGCAGGTAACAGTAACTTCGATACAAATTATGACGAGTTACAGTAACTTCGATACTAATTATGACAAGTTACTGTAACTTCGATACTAATTATGACAAGTAAATGTAACTTCGAAACTAATTATGACAGGTAACGGTAACATCGTTACTAATTATGACAAGTAACTGTAATTTCGATACACAATATGGCTGGTAACTGTAACTTCGATACTAATTATGACAGGTAACGGTAACATCGTTACTAATTATCACAAGTAACTGTAATTTCGATACAAATTATGGCTGGTAACTGTAACATCGATACTAATTATGACAGGTAACAGTAACTTCGATACTAATTATGACAAGTTACTGTAACTTCGATACTAATTTTGACAAGTTACTGTAACTTCGATACTAATTATGACAGGTAACAGTAACTTCGATGCTAATTATGACAAGTTACTGTAACTTCGATACTAATTATGACAGGTAACAGTATCTTCGATACTAATTATGACAAGTAACTGTAACATCGTTACTAATTATGACAAGTAACTGTAATTTCGATAGAAATTATGGCTGGTAACTGTAACAACGATACTAATTATGACAAGTTACTGTAACTTCGATACTAATTTAGACAAGTTACTGTAACTTCGATACTAATTATGACAAGTAACAGTAACTTCGATACTAATTATGACAGGTAACAGTAACTTCGATACTAATTTTGACAGGTAACTGTAACTTCGATACTAATTATGACAGGTTACAGTAACTTCGATACTAATTTTGACAAGTTACTGTAACTTCGATACTAATTATGACAAGTTACTGTAACTTCGATACTAATTATGACAAGTAACAGTAACTTCGATACTAATTATGACAGGTAACAGTAACTTCGATACTAATTATTACAGGTAACTGTAACTTCGTTACTAAATATGACAAGTAACTGTAATTTCGATACTTATTATGGCTGGTAACTGTAACGTCGTTACTAATTATGACAAGTTACTGTAATTTCGGTACAAATTATGGCTGGTAACTGTAACTTCGATACTAATGATGACAGAAAACCGTAACTTCGATATTAATTATGACAGGTAACAGTAACTTCGATACTAATTATGGCAGGTAACTGTAACTTCGATACTAATTATGACAGTTAACTGTAACTTCGTTACTAATTAGGACAAGTAACTGTAATTTCGATACAAATTATGGCAGGTAACAGTAACTTCGATACTAATTATGACAGGTAACAGTAACTTCGATACAAATTATGACAAGTTACTGTAACTTCGATACTAATTATGACAGGTAACTGTAACTTCGTTACTAATTATGACAAGTAACTGTAATTTCGATACAAATTATGGCACGTAACTGTAATTTCGATACTAATTATGGCAGGTAACAGTAACTTCGATACTAATTATGACAAGTTACAGTAACTTCGGTACTAATTATGACAGGTAACGGAAACATCGTTACTAATTATCACAAGTAACTGTAATTTCGATACAAATTATGGCTGGTAACTGTAACATCGGTACTAATTATGACAGGTAACAGTAACTTCGATACTAATTATGACAAATAACGGTAACTTCGATACTAATTTTGACAAGTTACTGTAACTTCGATACTAATTATGACAGGTAACAGTAACTTCGATGCTAATTATGACAAGTTACTGTAACTTCGATACTAATTTTGACAAGTTACTGTAACATCGATACTAATTATGACAGGTAACTGTAACTTCGATACTAATTTTGACAAGTTATTGTAACTTCGATACTAATTATGACAAGTTACTGTAACTTCGATACTAATTACGACAGGTAACTGTAACTTCGATACTAATTATGACAGGTAACTGTAACATCGATACTTATTTTGACAAGTTACTGTAACTTCGATACTAATTGTGACAAGTTACTGTAACTTCGATACTAATTTTGACAGGTAACAGTATCTTCGATACTAATTTTGACAAGTTACTGTAACTTCGATACTAATTATGACAGGTAACTGTAACCTCGATACTAATTATGACAGGTAACGGTAACTTCGATACTAATTATGACAAGTTACTGTAACTTCGATACTAATTATGACAGGTAACTGTAACTTCGATACTAATTATGACAGGTAACTGTAACTTCGATACTAATTTTGACAAGTTACTGTAACTTCAATACTAATTATGACAAGTTACTGTATCTTCGATACTAATTTTGACAGGTAACAGTAACTTCGATACTAATTTTGACAAGTTACTGTTACTTCGATACTAATTATGACAGGTAACGGTAACATCGTTACTAATTATGACAAGTAACTCTAACTTCATTATAAATTATGACAAGTAACTGTAATTTCGATACAAATTAGGGCAGGTAACTGTAACATCGATACTAATTATGACAGGTAACAGGAACTTCGATACTAATTTTGACAAGTTACTGTAACTTCGATACTAATTATGACAGGTAACAGTAACTTCGATGCTAATTATGACAAGTTTCTGTAACTTCGATACTAATTTTGACAAGTTACTGTAACTTCGATACTAATTATGACAGGTAACTGTAACTTCTATACTAATTATGACAGGTAACTGTAACTTCGATACTAATTTTGACAAGTTACTGTAACTTCGATACTAATTATGACAAGTTAATGTAACTTCGATACTAATTTTGACAGGTAACAGTATCTTCGATACTAATCTTGACAAGTAACTGTAACATCGTTACTAATTATGACAAGTAACTGTAATTTCGATAGAAATTATGGCTGGTAACTGTAACATCGATACTAATTATGACAGGTAACAGTAACTTCGATACTAATTTTGACAAGTTACTGTAACTTCGATACTAATTATGACAAGTTACTGTAACTTCGGTACTAATTATGACAGGTAACAGTAATGTCGATACTAATTATGGCAGGTAACTGTAACTTCGATACTAATTATGACAGGTAACTGTAACTTCGATACTAATTATGACAGGTAACAGAAACTTCGATACTAATTATGACAGGTAACAGTAACTTCGATACTAATTATGGCAGGTAACGGTAACTTCGATACTAATTATGACAGGTAACAGTAACTTCGATACTAATTATGACCGGTAACTGTAACTTCGATACTAATTATGACGGGTAACTGTAACTTCGATACTAATTTTGACAAGTTACCGTAACTTCGATACTAATTAATACAAGTTACTGTAACTTCGATACTAATTTTGACAAGTAACTGTAACTTCGATACAAATTATGGCAGGTAACTGTAACATCGATACTAATTATGACAGGTAACAGTAACTTCGATACTAATTATGACAGGTAACAGTAACTTCGATACTTATTATGACAAGTTACTGTAACTTCGACACTAATTATGACAGGTTACTGTAACTTCGTTACTAATTATGACAAGAAACTGTAATTTCGATACTAATAATGGCAGGTAATTGTAATTTCGATACAAATTATGGCAGGTAACTGTAACTTCGTTACTAATTATGACAAGTAACAGTAACTTCGATCCTAATTATGACCAGTAACTGTAACATCATTACTAATTATGACAAGTAACTGTAATTTCGATACAAATTATGGCAGGTAACTGTAACTTCGATATTAATTATGACAGGTTACAATAACCTCGATACTAATTATGACAAGTAAGTGTAACTTCGATACTAATTATGACGGGCAACTGTAACTTCGATACTAATTATGACTAGTAACTCTAAGTTCGTTACTAATTAGGACAAGTAACTGTAATTTTGATAAAAAATTATGGCAGATAACTGTAACTTCGATACTAATTATGAGAGGTAACTGTAACTTCGATACTAATTATGACAGGTAACTGTAACTTCGTTACTAATTATGACTAGTAACTGTAACTTCGAAGCTAATTATGGCAGGTAACTGTAACTTCGATACTAATTATGACAAGTAACTGTAATTTCGATAAAAAATATGGCAGGTAACTGTAACTTCGTTACTAATTATGACAGGTAACTGTAATTTCGGTACAAATTATGGCAGGTAACTGTAACTTCGATACAAATTATGACAGGCAATTGTAACTTCGATATTAATTATGACAAGTAACTGTAATTTCGATACAGATTATGTCAGGTAACAGTAACTTCGATAGTAATTATGACAAGTAACAGTAACTTCGATACTAATTATGACAGGTAACTGTAACTTCGACACTAATTATGGCAAGTGACTGTAATTTCGATACAAATTATGGCAGGTTACAGTAACTTCGATACTAATTATGACAGGTAACTGTAACTTCTATACTAATTATGACAGGTAACTGTACCTTCGTTACTAATTATGACAAGTAACTGTACTTTCGATACAAATGATGGCAGGTAACTGTAATTTCGATACTAATTATGACAGGTAACAATAACTTCGATACTAATTATGACAGAAAACAGTAACTTCGATACCAATTATGACAGGTAACAGTATCTTCGAAACTTATTATGGCAGGTAACGGTAACTTCGTTACTAATTATGACAAGTAACTGTAATTTCGATACAAATTATGGCAGGTAACTGTAACTTCGATACTAATTATGACAGGTTACATTAACTTCGATACTAATTATGACAAGTAACAGTTACTTCGATACTAATTATGACAAGTAACTATAACTTCGAACCTAATTATGACAGGTAACTGTAACATCGTTACTAATTATGACAAGTATCTGTAATTTCGGTACAAATTATGGCAGGTAACTGTAACTTCGATACTAATTATGACAGGTAACAGTAACTTCCATACTAATAATGACAAGTAACTGTAACTTCGATACTAATTATGACAGGTAACTGTAACTTCGATACTAATTATGACAAGTAACTCTAACTTCATTACGAATTATGACAAGTAACTGTAATTTCGATAGAAATTATTGCAGGTAACTGAAACATCGTTACTAATTATGGCAGGTAACTGTAATTTCGATACAAATTATGACAGGTAACAGTAACTTCGATACTAATTATGACAGGTAACTGCAACTTCGACACTAATTATGACAGGTTACTGTAACTTCGTTACTAATTATGACAAGAAACTGTAATTTCGATACTAATTATGGCAGTTAACTGTAATTTCGATACTAATTATGGCAGGTAACTGTAACTTCGATACTAATTATGACAAGTAACAGTAACTTCGATACTAATTATGACAAGTAACTGTAACTTCGAAACAAATTATGACAGGTAACTGTAACATCGTTACTAATTATGACAAGTAACTGTAATTTCGATACAAATTATGGCAGGTAACTGTAACTTCGATATTAATTATGACAGGTTACAGTAACCTCGCTACTAATTATGACAAGTAAGTGTAACTTCGATACTAATTATGACGGGTAACTGTAACTTCGATACTAATTATGACTAGTAACTCTAAGTTCGTTACTAATTAGGACAAGTAACTGTAATTTTGATAAAAAATTATGGCAGGTAACTGTAACTTCGATACTAATTATGACAAGTAACTGTAACTTCGATACTAATTATGACAGGTAACTGTAACTTCGTTACTATTTATGACAACTAACTGTAACTTCGAAACTAATTATGGCAGGTAACTGTAACTTCGATACTAATTATGACAAGTAACTGTAATTTCGATACAAATTATGGCAGGTAACTGTAACTTCGTTACAAATTATGACAGGTAACTGTAATTTCGATATTAATTATGACAAGTAACTGTAATTTCGATACAGATTATGTCAGGTAACAGTAACTTCGATAGTAATTATGACAAGTAACAGTAACTTCGATACTAATTATGATAGGTAACTGTAACTTCGATACTAATTATGACAGGTAACTGTTACTTCGATACAAATTATGAGAGGTAACTGTAACTTCGATATTAATTATGACAAGTAACTGTAATTTCGATACAGATTATGTCAGGTAACTGTAATTTCGATACTTATTATGGCTGGTAACTGTAACGTCGTTACTAATTATGACAAGTAACTGTAATTTCGATACAAATTATTGCAGGTAACTGTAACTTCGATACTAATGATGATAGAAAACCGTAACGTCGATACTAATTATGACAGGTAACAGTAACTTCGATACTAATTATGGCAGGTAACTGTAACTTCGATACTAATTATGACAGTTAACTGTAACTTCGTTACTAATTATGACAAGTAACTGTAATTTCGATACAAATTATGGCAGGTAACAGTAACTTCGATACTAATTATGACAGGTAACAGTAACTTCGATACTAATTATGACAAGTTACTGTAACTTCGATGGTAATTATGACAGGTAACTGTAACTTCGTTACTAATTATGACAAGTAACTGTAATTTCGATACAAATTATGGCACGTAACTGTAATTTCGATACTAATTATGGCAGGTAACAGTAACATCGATACTAATTATGACAAGTTACAGTAACTTCGATACCAATTATGAGAAGTTACTGTAACTTCGATACTAATTATGACAAGTAACTGTAACTTCGAAACTAATTATGACAGGTAACGGTAACATCGTTACTAATTATGACAAGTAACTGTAATTTCGATACACAATATGGCTGGTAACTGTAACTTCGATACTAATTATGACAGGTAACGGTATCATCGTTACTAATTATCACAAGTAACTGTAATTTCGATACAAATTATGGCTGGTAACTGTAACATCGATACTAATTATGACAGGTAACAGTAACTTCGATACTAATTATGACAAGTTACTGTAACTTCGATACTAATTTTGACAAGTTACTGTAACTTCGATACTAATTAAGACAGGTAACAGTAACTTCGATGCTAATTATGACAAGTTACTGTAACTTCGATACTAATTTTGACAAGTTACTGTAACTTCGATACTAATTATGACATGTAACTGTAACTTCGATACTAATCTTGACAAGTTACTGTAAATTCGATACTAATTATGACAAGTTACTGTAACTTCGATACTAATTATGACAGGTAACTGTAACTTCGATACTAATTATGACAGGTAACTGTAACTTCGATACTAATTTTGACAAGTTACTGTAACATTGATACTAATTATGACAAGTTACTGTAACGTCGATACTAATTTTGACAGGTAACAGGAACTTCGAAACTAATTTTGAGAAGTTACTGTAACTTCGATACTAATTATGACAGGTAACTGTAACTTCGATACTAATTATGACAGGTAACGGTAACTTCGATACTAATTATGACAAGTTATTGTGACTTCGATACTAATTATGACAGGTAACTGTAACTTCGATACTAATTATGACAGGTAACTATAACTTCGATACTAATTTTGACAAGTTACTGTAACTTCGATACTAATAATGACAAGTTACTGTAACTTTGATACTAATTTTGATGATTTACTGTAACTTCGATACTAATTATGACAAGTTACTGTAACATCGTTACTAATTATGACAAGTAACTCTAACTTCATTACAAATTATGACAAGTAACTGTAATTTCGATACAAATTATGGCTGGTAAATGTAACGTCGTTACTAATTATGATAAGTAACTGCAATTTCGATACAAATTATGGCACGTAACTGTAATTTCGATACTAATTATGGCAGGTAACAGTAACTTCGATACTAATTATGACAAGTAACTGTAAAATCGTTACTAATTATGACAAGTAACTGTAATTTCGATAGAAATTATGTCTGGTAACTGTAACATCGATACTAATTATGACTAGTTACTGTAACTTCGATACTAGTTTTGACAAGTTACTGTAACTTCGATACTAATTATGACAAGTAACAGTAACTTCGATACTAATTATGACAGGTAACAGTAACTTCGATACTAATTATGACAGGTAACTGTAACTTCGATACTAATTATGACAGGTAACTGTAACTTCGATACTAATTTTGACAAGTTACTGTAACATCGATACTAATTATGACAAGTTACTGTAACTTCGATACTAATTATGACAGGTAACAGTAACTTCGATACTAATTATGGCAGGTAACTGTAACTTCGATACTAATTATGACAGGTAACTGTAACTTCGATACTAATTATGACAGGTAACAGTAACTTCGATACTTATTATGACAGGTAACAGTAACTTCGATACTAATTATGGCAGGTAACAGTAACTTCGATACTAATTATGACAGGTAACTGTAACTTCGATACTAATTTTGACAAGTTACTGCAACTTCGATACTAATTATGACAAGTTACTGTAACTTCGATACTAATTTTGAAAAGTAACTGTAACTTCGATACAAATTATGGCAGGTAACTGTAACATCGATACTAATTATGACAGGTAAGAGTAACTTCGATACTAATTATGACAGGTAACAGTAACTTCGATACTTATTTTGACAAGTTACTGTAACTTCGTCACTAATTATGACAGGTTACTGTAACTTCGTTACTAATTATGACAAGAAACTGTAATTTCGATACTAATTATGGCAGGTAACTGTAATTTCGATACAAATTATGGCAGGTAACGGTAACTTCGATACTAATTACGACAAGTAACAGTAACTTCGATACTAATTATGACAAGTACCTGTAACTTGGAAACAAGTTATGACAGGTAACTGTAACATCGTTACTAATTATGACAAGTAACTGTAATTTCGATACAAATTATGGCAGGTAACTATAACTTCGATATTAATTATGGCAGGTTACAGTAACCTCGATACTAATTATGACAAGTAAGTGTAACTTCGATACTAATTATGACGGGTAACTGTAACTTCGATACTAATTATGACTAGTAACTCTAAGTTCGTTACTAATTAGGACAAGTAACTGTAATTTTGATAAAAAATTATGGCAGGTAACTGTAACTTCGATACTAATTATGACAGGTAACTGTAACTTCGATACTAATTATGACAGGTAACTGTAACTTCGTTACTAATTATGACAAGTAACTGTAACTTCGAAACTAATTATGGCAGGTAACTGTAACTTCGATACTAATTATGACAAGTAACTGTAATTTCGATACAAATTATGGCAGGTTACTGTAACTTCGTTACTAATTATGACAGGTAACTGTAACTTCGATATTAATTATGACAAGTAACTGTAATTTCGATACAGATTATGTCAGGTAACAGTCCTTCGATAGCAATTATGACAAGTAACAGTAACTTCGATACTAATTATGACAGGTAACTGTAACTTCGACACTAATTATGACAGGTAACTGTAACTTCGATACAAATTATGACAGGTAACTGTAACTTCGATATTAATTATGACAAGTAACTGTAATTTCGATACAAATTATGGCAGGTAACTGTAACTTCGATACTAATTATGACAGGTTACATTAACTTCGATTCTAATTATGACAAGTAACAGTTACTTCGATACTAATTATGACAAGTAACTATAACTTCGAAACTAATTATGACAGGTAACTGTAGCATCGTTACTAATTATGACAAGTATCTGTAATTTCCATACAAATAATGGCAGGTAACTGTAACTACGATACTAATTATGACAAGGAACTGTAATTTCCATACAAATAATGGCAGGTAACTGTAACTACGATACTAATTATGACAGGTAACTGTAACTTCGATACTAATTATGACAAGTAACAGTTACTTCGATACAAATTATGACAGGTAACTGCAACTTCGTTACTAATTATGACAAGTAACTGTAATTTCCATACAAATAATGGCAGGTAACTGTAACTACGATACTAATTATGACAGGTAACTGTAACTTCGATACTAATTATGACAAGGAACTGTTATTTCGATACATATTATGGCAGGTAACTGTAACTTCGTTAATAATTATGACAAGTAACTGTAATTTCGGTACAAATTATGGCAGGTAACTGTAATTTCGATACAAATTATGACAAGGAACTGTAAATTCGATACAAATAATGGCAGGTAACTGTAACTTCGATACTAATTATGACAGGTAACTGTAACTTCGCTACTAATTGTGACAAGTAACTGTAATTTCGATACAAATTATGGCAGGTAACTGTAACTTCGATACTAATTATGACAGGTAACAGTAACTTCGATACTAATTATGACAAGTAACTGTAACTTAGATACTAATTATGACAGGTCACAGTAACTTCGATACTAATTATGACAAGTAACTTTAACTTCATTGCAAATTATGACAAGTAACTGTAATTTCGATACAAATTATGGCAGGTAACTGTAACTTCGTTACTAATTATGGCAGGTAACTGTTATTTCGATGCAAATTATGGCAGGTAACAGTAACCTCGATACTAATTATGGCAGGTAACTGTAACTCCGATACCAATTATGACAAGTAACTCTAACTTCGTTACTAATTATGACAAGTAACTGTAATTTTGATTTAAAAAAATATGGCAGGTAATTGTAACTTCGATACTAATTATGACAGATAACAGTAACTTCGATACTAATTATGAAAAGTTACTGTAACTTCGATACTAATTATGACAGGTAACTGTAACTTCGTTACTAATTATGACAAGTAACTGTAATTTCAATACTAATTATGGCTGGTAACAGTAACGTCGTTACTAATTATGACAAGTAACTGTAATTTTGATACAAATTATGGCAGGTAACTGTAACTTCGATACTAATGATGACAGGTAACAGTAACTTCGATACTAATTATGGCAGGTAACTGTAACTTCGATACTAATTATGACAGTTAACTGTAACTTCGTTACTAATTATGACAAGTAACTGTACTTTCGATACAAATTATGGCTGGTAACTGTAACATCGATACTAATGATGACAGGTAACAGTAACTTCGATACTAATTATGACAGGTAACAGTAACTTCGATACTAATTATGACAAGTTACTGTAACTTCGATACTAATTTTGACAAGTTACTGTAACTTCGATACTAATTATGACAGGTAACTGTAACTTCGATACTAATTTTGACAAGTTACTGTAACTTCGATACTAATTATGACAAGTTACTGTAACTTCGATACTAATTATGACAGGTAACTGTAACTTCGATACTAATTATGACTGGTAACTGTAACTTCGATACTAATTTTGACAAGTTACTGTAACTTCGATACTAATTATGACAAGTTACTGTAACTTCGATACTAATTTTGACAGGTAACAGTAACTTCGATACTAATTTTGACAAGTTACTGTAACTTCGATACTAATTATGACAGGTAACTGTAACTTCGATATTAATTATGACAGGTAACGGTAACTTCGGTACTAATTATGACAAGTTACTGTAACTTCGATACTAATTAAGACAGGTAACTGTAATTTCGATACTAATTATGACAGGTAACTGTAACTTCGATACTAATTTTGACAAGTTACTGTAACTTCGATACTAATTATGACAAGTTACTGTAACTTCGATAGTAATTTTGACAGGTAACAGTAACTTCGATACTAATTCTGACAAGTTACTGTAACTTCGATAGTAATTTTGACAGGTAACTGTAACTTCGATACTAATTTTGACAAGTTACTGTAACTTCGATACTAATTATGACAATAACAGTAACTTCGATGCTAATTATGACAGGTAACAGTAACTTCGATACTAATTTTGACAGGTAACTGTAACTACGATACTAATTATGACAGGTAAGTGTAACTTCGATACTAATTATGACAAGTTACTGTTACTTCGATACTATTTATGACAGGTAACAGTATCTTCGATACTAATTATGGCAGGTAACTGTAACTTGGATACTAATTATGACAGGTAACTGTAACTTGGGTACTAATTATGATAGGTAACAGTAACTTCGATACTAATTATGACAGGTAACAGTAACTTCGATACTAATTATGGCAGGTAACTGTAACTTCGATACTAATTATGACAGGTAACAGTAACTTCGATACTTATTATGACAGGTAACTGTAACTTCGATACTAATTAAGACAGGTAACTGTAACTTCGATACTACTTTTGACAAGTTACTGTAACTTCGATACTAATTATGACAAGTTACTGTAACTTCGATACTACTTTTGACAAGTAACCGTTACTTCGATACAAATTATGGCAGGTAACTGTAACATCGATACTAATTATGACTGGTAACAGTAACTTCGATACTAATTATGACAGGTAACAGTAACTTCGATACTTATTATGACAAGTTACTGTAACTTCGATACTAATTTTGACAAGTAACTGTAATTTCGATACAAATTATGGCAGGTAACTGTAACATCGATACTAATTATGACAGGTAACTGTAACTTCGATACTAATTATGACAGGTAACAGTAACTTCGATGCTAATTATGACAGGTAACTGTAACTTCGATACTAATTATGACAAGTAACTCTAACTTCATTACAAATTATGACAAGTAACTGTAATTTCCATACAAATTATGGCAGGTAACTCTAACATCGATACTAATTATGACAGGTAACAGTAACTTCGATACATATGATGACAAGTAACTGTAACTTCGATACTAATTTTGACAAGTAAATGTAACTTCGATACTAATTATGACAGGTAACTGTAACTTCGATAATAATTATGACAAGTGACTCTAACTTCGTTACAAATTATGACAAGTAACTGTAATTTCGATACAAATTATGGCAGGTAACTGTAACTTCGTTACTAATTATGACAAGTAACAGTAATTTCGATACAAATAATGGCAGGTAACTGTAACTACGATACTAATTATGACAGGTAACTGTAACTTCGATACTAATTATGACAAGGAACTGTTATTTCGATACAAGTTATGGCAGGTAACTGTAACTTCGTTACTAATTATGACAAGTAACTGTAATTTCGGTACAAATTATGGCAGGTAACTGTAACTTCGATACAAATTATGACAAGGAACTGTAATTTCGATACAAATAATGGCAGGTAACTGTAATTTCGATACTAATTCTGACAGGTAACAGTAACTTCGATACTTATTATGACATGTTACTGTAACTTCGATACTAATTTTGACAAGTAACTGTAATTTCGATACAAATTATGGCAGGTAACTGTAACATCGATACTAATTATGACAGGTAACTGTAACTTCGATACTAATTATGACAGGTAACAGTAACTTCGATGCTAATTATTACAGGTAACTGTAACTTCGATACTAATTATGACAAGTAACTCTAACTTCATTACAAATTATGACAAGTAACTGTAATTTCCATACAAATTATGGCAGGTAACTGTAACATCGATACTAATTATGACAGGTAACAGTAACTTCGATACATATGATGACAAGTAACTGTAACTTCGATACTAATTTTGACAAGTAATTGTAACTTCGATACTAATTATGACAGGAAACTGTAACTTCGATACTAATTATGACAAGTTACTGTAACTTCGATTCTAATTTTGACAAGTAACTGTAACTTCGATACTAATTATGACAGGTAACTGTAACTTCGATACTAATTATGACAAGTGACTCTAACTTCGTTACAAATTATGACAAGTAACTGTAATTTCGATACAAATTATGGCAGGTAACTGTAACTTCGTTACAAATTATGACAAGTAACTGTAATTTCGATACAAATAATGGCAGGTAACTGTAACTACGTTACTAATTATGACAGGTAACTGTAACTTCGATACTAATTATGACAAGGAACTGTTATTTCGATACAAATTATGGCAGGTAACTGTAACTTCGTTACTAATTATGACAAGTAACTGTAATTTCGGTACAAATTATGGCAGGTAACAGTAACTTCGATACAAATTATGACAGGTAACTGCAACTTCGATATTAATTATGACAAGTAACTGTAATTTCGTA
This sequence comes from Meconema thalassinum, assembly GCA_946902985.2. Taxonomy (NCBI): domain Eukaryota; kingdom Metazoa; phylum Arthropoda; class Insecta; order Orthoptera; family Tettigoniidae; genus Meconema; species Meconema thalassinum. The sequence continues at coordinate 1,173,047,650 of OX336388.2, read as the reverse complement.
AGAGATTATGTCAGGTAACAGTAACTTCGATAGTAATTATGACAAGTAACAGTAACTTCGATACTAATTATGACAGGTAACTGTAACTTCGATACTAATTATGACAGGTGATTGTAACTTCGATACAAATTATGACAGGTAATTGTACCTTCGATACAAATTATGACAGGTAACTGCAACTTCGATATTAATTATGACAAGTAACTGTAATTTCGTAAGAGATTATGTCAGGTAACAGTAACTTCGATAGTAATTATGACAAGTAACAGTAACTTCGATACTAATTATGACAGGTAACTGTAACTTCGATACTAATTATGACAGGTGACTGTAACTTCGATACAAATTATGACAGGTAACTGTAACTTCGATATTAATTATGACAAGTAACTGAAATTTCGATACAAATTATGGCAGGTAACTGTAACTTCGATACTAATTATGACAAGTAACTGTAATTTCGATACAAATAATGGCAGGTAACTGTAACTTCGAATCTAATTATGACAGGTAACAGTAACTTCGATACTTATTATGACAGGTAACAGTAACTTCGCTACTAATTATGACAAGTAACTGTAATTTCGATACAAACTATGACAGGTAACTGTAACTTCGATACTAATTATGACAAGGAACTGTTATTTCGATACAAATTATGACAGGTAACTGTAACTTCGTTACTAATTATGACAAGTATCTGTAATTTCGGTACCAATTATGGCAGGTAACTGTAACTTCGATACAAATTATGGCAGGTAACTGTAACTTCGATACAAATTACGACAGGTAACAGTTACTTCGCTACTAATTATGACAAGTAACTGTAATTTCGGTACAAATTATGACAGGTAACTGTAACTTCGATACAAATTATGACAAGGAACTGTAATTTCGATACAAATAATGGCAGGTAACTGTAATTTCGATACTAATTATGACAGGTAACAGTACCTTCGATACTAATTTTGACAAGTTACTGTAACTTCGATACTAATTATGACAGGTAACTGTAACTTCGATACTAATTATGACAGGTAACGGTAACTTCGGTACTAATTATGACAAGTTACTGTAACTTCGATACTAATTAAGACAGTTAACTGTAATTTCGATACTAATTATGACAGGTAACTGTAACTTCGATACTAATTTTGACAAGTTACTGTAACTTCGATACTAATTATGACAAGTTACTGTAACTTCGATAGTAATTTTGACAGGTAACAGTAACATCGATACTATTTTTGACAAGTTACTGTAACTTCGATACTAATTATGACAGGTAACGGTAACATCGTTACTAATTATGACAAGTAACTCTAACATCATTACAAATTATGACAAGTAACTGTAATTTCGATACAAATTATGGCAGGTAACTGTAACATCGATACTAATTATGACAGGTAACAGGAACTTCGATACTAATTTTCACAAGTAACTGTAATTTCGATACAAATTTTGGCTGGTAACTGTAACTTCGTTACTAATTATGACAAGTAACTGTAATTTCGATACAAATTATGGCACGTAACTGTAATTTCGATACTAATTAAGGCAGGTAACAGTAACTTCGATACTAATTATGAAAAGTAACTGTAACATCGTTACTAATTATGACAAGAAACTGTAATTTCGATAGAAATTATGGCTGGTAACTGTAACATCGATACCAATTATGACAAGTTACTGTAACTTCGATACTAATATTGACAAGTTACTGTAACTTCGATACTAATTATGACAAGTAACAGTAACTTCGATACTAATTATGACAGGTAACAGTAACTTCGATACTAATTATGACAGGTAACTGTAACTTCGATACTAATTATGACAAGTAACTGTAATTTCGATACAAACTATGACAGGTAACTGTAACTTCGATACTAATTATGACAAGGAAATGTTATTTCGATACAAATTATGACAGGTAACTGTAACTTCGTTACTAATTATGACAAGTATCTGTAATTTCGGCACCAATTATGGCAGGTAACTGTAACTTCGATACAAATTATGGCAGGTAACTGTAACTTCGATAAAAATTACGACAGGTAACAGTTACTTCGCTACTAATTATGACAAGTTACTGTAATTTCGATACAAAATATGACAGGTAACTGTAACTTCGTTACTAATTATGACAAGTAACTGTACCTTCGAAACTAATTATGGCAGGTAACTGTAACTTCGATACTAATTATGACAAGTAACTGTAATTTCAATACAAATTATGGCAGGTAACTGTAACTTCGTTTCTAATTATGACAGGTGACTGTAATTTCGGTACAAATTATGGCAGGTAACTGTAACTTCGATACAAATTATGACAGGTAACTGCAACTTCGATATTAATTATGACAAGTAACTGTAATTTCGATACAAATTATGGCAGGTAACTTTAACTTCGATACTAATTATGGCAGGTAACAGTAACTTCGATACTAATTATGACAGGTAACTGTAACTTCGATACAAATTATGACAGGTAACTGTAACTTCGATATAATTATGACAAGTAACTGTAATTTCGATACAAATTATGGCAGGTAACTGTATCTTCGATACTAATTATGACAGGTTACATTAACTTCGATACTAATTATGACCAGTAACAGTTACTTCGATACTAATTATGACAAGTAACTATAACATCGAAACTAATTATGACCGGTAACTGTAACATCATTACCAATTATGACAAGTATCTGTAATTTCGGAACAAATTATGACAGGTAACAGTAACTTCGATACTAATTATGACAGGTAACTGTAACTTCGCTACTAATTATGACAAGTAACTGTAATTTCGATACAAACTATGACAGGTAACTGTAACTTCGTTACTAATTATGACTAGTAACTGTAATTTCGATACAAATTATGGCAGGTAACAGTAACTTTGATACTAATTATGACAGGTAACTGTAACTTCGATACCAATTATGACAAGGAACTGTTATTTCGATACAAATTATGACAGGTAACAGTAACTTCGTTACTAATTATGGCAAGTGACTGTAATTTCGATACAAATTATGGCAGGTTACAGTAACTTCGATATTAATTATGACAGGTAACTGTAACTTCTATACTAATTATGACAGGTAACTGTACCTTCGTTACTAATTATGACAAGTAACTGTACTTTCGATACAAATGATGGCAGGTTACTGTAACTTCGATACTAATTATGACAGGTAAAAATAACTTCGATACTAATTATGACAGAAAACGGTAACTTCGATACTAATTATGACAGGTAACAGTATCTTCGATACAAATTATGGCAGGTCACTGTAACTTCGATACTAATGATGACAGTTAACTGTAACTTCGTTACTAATTATGACAAGTAACTGTAATTTCGATACAAATTATGGCAGGTAACTGTAACTTCGATACTTATTATGACAGGTAACAGTAACTTCGATACTAATTATAACAAGTAACTGTAACTTCGATACTAATTATGACAGGTAACGGTAACTTCGTTACTAATTATGACAAGAAACTGTAATTTCGATACAAATTATGGCAGGTAACTGTAACTTCGATACTTATTATGACAGGTTACATTAACTTCGATACTAATTATGACTTGTAACAGTTACTTCGATACTAATTATGACAAGTAACTATAACTTCGAAATTAATTATGACAGGTAACTGTACCTTCGATACTAATTATGAAGTAACTCTAACTTCATTACAAATTAAGACAAGTAACTGTAATTTCGATACAAATTATTGCAGGTAACTGAAACAACGTTACTAATTATGGCAGGTAACTGTAATTTATATACAAATTATGACAGGTAACAGTAACTTCGATACTAATTATGACAGGTAACAGCAACTTCGACAATAATTATGACAGGTTACTGTAACTTCGTTACTAATTATGACCAGAAACTGTAATTTCGATACTAATTATGGCAGGTAACTGTAATTTCGATACAAATTAAGGCAGGTAACTGTAACTTCGATACTAATTATGGCAGGTAACTGTAACTTCGTTACTAATTTTGACAAGTAACTGTAACTTCGAAACAAATTATGACAGGTAACTGTAACATCGTTACTAATTAGGACAAGTAACTGTAATTTCGATACAAATTATGGCAGGTAACTGTAACTTCGATATCAATTATGACAGGTTACAGTAACCTCGATACTAATTATGACAAGTAAGTGTAACTTCGATACTAATTATGACGGGTAACTGTAGCTCCGATACTAATTATGACCAGTAACTCTAAGTTCGTAACTAATTAGGACAAGTAACTGTAATTTTGATAAAAAAATATGGCAGGTAACTGTAACATCGATACTAATTATGACAGGTAACTGTAACTTCGATACTACTTATGGCAGGTAACTGTAACTTCGTTACTAATTATGACAAGTAACTGTACCTTCGAAACTAATTATGGCAGGTAACTGTAACTTCGATACTAATTATGACAAGTAACTGTAATTTCAATACAAATTATGGCAGGTAACTGTTACTTCGTTACTAATTATGACAGTTGACTGTAATTTCGGTACAAATTATGGCAGGTAACTGTAACTTCGATACAAATTATGACAGGTAACTGCAACTTCGATATTAATTATGACAAGTAACTGAAATTTCGTAACAGATTATGTCAGGTAACAGTAACTTCGACAGTAATTATGACAAGTAACAGTAACTTCGATACTAATTATGACAGGTAACTGTAACTTCGATACTAATTATGACAGGTGACTGTAACTTCGATACAAATTATGACAGGTAACTGTAACTTCGATATTAATTATGACAAGTAACTGAAATTTCGATACAAATTATGGCAGGTAACTGTAACTTCGATACAAATTATGACAAGGAACTGTAATTTCGATACAAATAATGGCAGGTAACTGTAATTTCGATACTAATTCTGACAGGTAACAGTAACTTCGATACTTATTATGACAAGTTACTGTAACTTCGATACTAATTTTGACAAGTAACTGTAATTTCGATACAAATTATGGCAGGTAACTGTAACATCGATACTAATTATGACAGGTAACTGTAACTTCGATACTAATTATGACAGGTAACAGTAACTTCGATGCTAATTATTACAGGTAACTGTAACTTCGATACTAATTATGACAAGTAACTCTAACTTCATTACAAATTATGACAAGTAACTGTAATTTCCATACAAATTATGGCAGGTAACTGTAACATCGATACTAATTATGACAGGTAACAGTAACTTCGATACATATGATGACAAGTAACTGTAACTTCGATACTAATTTTGACAAGTAATTGTAACTTCGATACTAATTATGACAGGAAACTGTAACTTCGATACTAATTATGACAAGTTACTGTAACTTCGATTCTAATTTTGACAAGTAACTGTAACTTCGATACTAATTATGACAGGTAACTGTAACTTCGATACTAATTATGACAAGTGACTCTAACTTCGTTACAAATTATGACAAGTAACTGTAATTTCGATACAAATTATGGCAGGTAACTGTAACTTCGTTACAAATTATGACAAGTAACTGTAATTTCGATACAAATAATGGCAGGTAACTGTAACTACGTTACTAATTATGACAGGTAACTGTAACTTCGATACTAATTATGACAAGGAACTGTTATTTCGATACAAATTATGGCAGGTAACTGTAACTTCGTTACTAATTATGACAAGTAACTGTAATTTCGGTACAAATTATGGCAGGTAACAGTAACTTCGATACAAATTATGACAGGTAACTGCAACTTCGATATTAATTATGACAAGTAACTGTAATTTCGTAAGAGATTATGTCAGGTAACAGTAACTTCGATAGTAATTATGACAAGTAACAGTAACTTCGATACTAATTATGACAGGTAACTGTAACTTCGATACTAATTATGACAGGTGACTGTAACTTCGATACAAATTATGACAGGTAACTGTAACTTCGATACAAATTATGACAGGTAACTGCAACTTCGATATTAATTATGACAAGTAACTGTAATTTCGTAAGAGATTATGTCAGGTAACAGTAACTTCGATAGTAATTATGACAAGTAACAGTAACTTCGATACTAATTATGACAGGTAACTGTAACTTCGATACTAATTATGACAGGTGACTGTAACTTCGATACAAATTATGACAGGTAACTGTAACTTCGATATTAATTATGACAAGTAACTGAAATTTCGATACAAATTATGGCAGGTAACTGTAACTTCGATACTAATTATGACAAGTAACTGTAATTTCGATACAAATAATGGCAGGTAACTGTAACTTCGAATCTAATTATGACAGGTAACAGTAACTTCGATACTTATTATGACAGGTAACAGTAACTTCGCTACTAATTATGACAAGTAACTGTAATTTCGTTACAAACTATGACAGGTAACTGTAACTTCGATACTAATTATGACAAGGAACTGTTATTTCGATACAAATTATGACAGGTAACTGTAACTTCGTTACTAATTATGACAAGTATCTGTAATTTCGGTACCAATTATGGCAGGTAACTGTAACTTCGATACAAATTATGGCAGGTAACTGTAACTTCGATACAAATTACGACAGGTAACAGTTACTTCGCTACTAATTATGACAAGTAACTGTAATTTCGATACAAACTATGACAGGTAACTGTAACTTCGTTACTAATTATGACTAGTAACTGTAATTACGATACAAATTATGGCAGGTAACAGTAACTTCGATACTAATTATGACAGGTAACTGTAACTTCGATACTTATTATGACAAGGAACTGTAATTTCGATACAAATAATGGCAGGTAACTGTAATTTCGATACTAATTATGACAGGTAACTGTAACTTCGATACTAATTTTGACAGGTAACAGTACCTTCGATACTAATTTTGACAAGTTACTGTAACTTCGATACTAATTATGACAGGTAACGGTAACATCGTTACTAATTATGACAAGTAACTCTAACATCATTACAAATTATGACAAGTAACTGTAATTTCGATACAAATTATGGCAGGTAACTGTAACATCGATACTAATTATGACAGGTAACAGGAACTTCGATACTAATTTTCACAAGTAACTGTAATTTCGATACAAATTTTGGCTGGTAACTGTAACTTCGTTACTAATTATGACAAGTAACTGTAATTTCGATACAAATTATGGCACGTAACTGTAATTTCGATACTAATTAAGGCAGGTAACAGTAACTTCGATACTAATTATGAAAAGTAACTGTAACATCGTTACTAATTATGACAAGAAACTGTAATTTCGATAGAAATTATGGCTGGTAACTTTAACATCGATACCAATTATGACAAGTTACTGTAACTTCGATACTAATATTGACAAGTTACTGTAACTTCGATACTAATTATGACAAGTAACAGTAACTTCGATACTAATTATGACAGGTAACAGTAACTTCGATACTAATTATGACAGGTAACTGTAACTTCGATACTAATTATGACAAGTAACTGTAATTTCGATACAAACTATGACAGGTAACTGTAACTTCGATACTAATTATGACAAGGAAATGTTATTTCGATACAAATTATGACAGGTAACTGTAACTTCGTTACTAATTATGACAAGTATCTGTAATTTCGGCACCAATTATGGCAGGTAACTGTAACTTCGATACAAATTATGGCAGGTAACTGTGACTTCGATAAAAATTACGACAGGTAACAGTTACTTCGCTACTAATTATGACAAGTTACTGTAATTTCGATACAAAATATGACAGGTAACTGTAACTTCGTTACTAATTATGACAAGTAACTGTACCTTCGAAACTAATTATGGCAGGTAACTGTAACTTCGATACTAATTATGACAAGTAACTGTAATTTCAATACAAATTATGGCAGGTAACTGTAACTTCGTTTCTAATTATGACAGGTGACTGTAATTTCGGTACAAATTATGGCAGGTAACTGTAACTTCGATACAAATTATGACAGGTAACTGCAACTTCGATATTAATTATGACAAGTAACTGTAATTTCGATACAAATTATGGCAGGTAACTTTAACTTCGATACTAATTATGGCAGGTAACAGTAACTTCGATACTAATTATGACAGGTAACTGTAACTTCGATACAAATTATGACAGGTAACTGTAACTTCGATATTAATTATGACAAGTAACTGTAATTTCGATACAAATTATGGCAGGTAACTGTATCTTCGATACTAATTATGACAGGTTACATTAACTTCGATACTAATTATGACCAGTAACAGTTACTTCGATACTAATTATGACAAGTAACTATAACATCGAAACTAATTATGACCGGTAACTGTAACATCATTACCAATTATGACAAGTATCTGTAATTTCGGAACAAATTATGACAGGTAACAGTAACTTCGATACTAATTATGACAGGTAACTGTAACTTCGCTACTAATTATGACAAGTAACTGTAATTTCGATACAAACTATGACAGGTAACCGTAACTTTGATACTAATTATGACAAGTATCTGTAATTTCGGTACAAATTATGACAGGTAACTGTAACTTCGATACTAATTATGACAAGGAACTGTTATATCGATACAAATTATGACAGGTAACTGTAACTTCGTTACTAATTATGACAAGTATCTGTAATTTCGGTACAAATTATGGCAGGTAACTGTAACTTCGATACAAATTATGACAGGTAACTGTAACTTCGTTTCTAATTATGACAAGTAACTGTAATTTCGATACAAATAATGGCAGGTAACTGTAACTTCGATACTAATTATGACAGGTAACAGTAACTTCGATACTAATTATGACAGGTAACAGTAACTTCGCTACTAATTATGACAAGTAACTGTAATTTCGATACAAACTATGACAGGTAACTGTAACTTCGATACTAATTATGACAAGGAACTGTTATTTCGATACAAATTATGACAGGTAACTGTAACTTCGTTACTAATTATGACAAGTATCTGTAATATCGGTACCAATTATGGCAGGTAACTGTAACTTCGATACAAATTATGTCAGGTAACTGTAACTTCGATACAAATTACGACAGGTAACAGTAACTTGGATACTAATTATTACAAGTAACTGTAATTTCGATACAAATTATGGCAGGTAACTGTAACTTCGATACTAATTATGACAGGTTACATTAACTTCGATACTAATTATGACTTGTAACAGTTACTTCGATACTAATTATGACAAGTAACTATAACTTCGAAATTAATTATGACAGGTAACTGTACCTTCGATACTAATTATGAAGTAACTCTAACTTCATTACAAATTAAGACAAGTAACTGTAATTTCGATACAAATTTTTGCAGGTAACTGAAACAACGTTACTAATTATGGCAGGTAACTGTAATTTATATACAAATTTTGACAGGTAACAGTAACTTCGATACTAATTATGACAGGTAACAGCAACTTCGACAATAATTATGACAGGTTACGGTAACTTCGTTACTAATTATGACCAGAAACTGTAATTTCGATACTAATTATGGCAGGTAACTGTAATTTCGATACAAATTAAGGCAGGTAACTGTAACTTCGATACTAATTATGGCAGGTAACTGTAACTTCGTTACTAATTATGACAAGTAACTGAAACTTCGAAACAAATTGTGACAGGTAACTGTAACATCGTTACTAATTAGGACAAGTAACTGTAATTTCGATACAAATTATGGCAGGTAACTGTAACTTCGATATCAATTATGACAGGTTACAGTAACCTCGATACTAATTATGACAAGTAAGTGTAACTTCGATACTAATTATGACGGGTAACTGTAGCTCCGATACTAATTATGACCAGTAACTCTAAGTTCGTAACTAATTAGGACAAGTAACTGTAATTTTGATAAAAAATATGGCAGGTAACTGTAACATCGATACTAATTATGACAGGTAACTGTAACTTCGATACTACTTATGGCAGGTAACTGTAACTTCGTTACTAATTATGACAAGTAACTGTACCTTCGAAACTAATTATGGCAGGTAACTGTAACTTCGATACTAATTATGACAAGTAACTGTAATTTCAATACAAATTATGGCAGGTAACTGTAACTTCGTTACTAATTATGACAGTTGACTGTAATTTCGGTACAAATTATGGCAGGTAACTGTAACTTCGATACAAATTATGACAGGTAATTGCAACTTCGATATTAATTATGACAAGTAACTGTAATTTCGTAACAGATTATGTCAGGTAACAGTAACTTCGACAGTAATTATGACAAGTAACAGTAACTTCGATACTAATTATGACAGGTAACTGTAACTTCGATACTAATTATGACAGGTGACTGTAACTTCGATACAAATTATGACAGGTAACTGTAACTTCGATATTAATTATGACAAGTAACTGAAATTTCGATACAAATTATGGCAGGTAACTGTAACTTCGATACTAATTATGACAAGTAACTGTAATTTCGATACAAATAATGGCAGGTAACTGTAACTTCGAATCTAATTATGACAGGTAACTGTAACTTCGTTACTAATTATGACAAGGAACTGTTATTTCGATACAAATTATGACAGGTAACTGTAACTTCGTTACTAATTATGACTAGTAACTGTAATTACGATACAAATTATGGCAGGTAACAGTAACTTCGATACTAATTATGACAGGTAACTCTAACTTCGATACTAATTATGACAAGGAACTGTTATTTCGATACAAATTATGGCAGGTAACTGTAACTTCGATACTACTTATGGCAGGTAACTGTAACTTCGTTACTAATTATGACAAGTAACTGTACCTTCAAAACTAATTATGGCAGGTAGCTGTAACTTCGATACTAATTATGACAAGTAACTGTAATTTCAATACAAATTATGGCAGGTAACTGTAACTTCGTTACTAATTATGACAGTTGACTGTAATTTCGGTACAAATTATGGCCGGTAACTGTAACTTCGATACAAATTATGACAGGTAACTGCAACTTCGATATTAATTATGACAAGTAACTGTAATTTCGTAACAGATTATGTCAGGTAACAGTAACTTCGACAGTAATTATGACAAGTAACAGTAACTTCGATACTAATTATGACAGGTAACTGTAACTTCGATACTTATTATGACAGGTAACAGTAACTTCGCTACTAATTATGACAAGTAACTGTAATTTCGATACAAACTATGACAGGTAACTGTAACTTCGTTACTAATTATGACAAGGAACTGTTATTTCGATACAAATTATGACAGGTAACTGTAACTTCGATACAAATTACGACAGGTAACAGTTACTTCGCTACTAATTATGACAAGTAACTGTAATTTCGATACAAACTACGACAGGTAACTGTAACTTCGTTACTAATTATGACTAGTAACTGTAATTACGATACAAATTATGGCAGGTAACAGTAACTTCGATACTAATTATGACAGGTAACTGTAACTTCGATACTAATTATGACAAGGAACTGTTATTTCGATACAAATTATGGCAGGTAACTGTAACTTCGTTACTAATTATGACAAGTAACTGTTATTTCGGTACAAATTATGACAGGTAACTGTAACTTCGATACAAATTATGACAAGGAACTGTAATTTCGATACAAATAATGGCAGGTAACTGTAATTTCGATACTAATTATGACAGGTAACTGTAACTTCGATACTAATTTTGACAGGTAACAGTACCTTCGAAACTAATTTTGACAAGTTACTGTAACTTCGATACTAATTATGACAGGTAACTGTAACTTCGATACTAATTATGACAGGTAACGGTAACTTCGGTACTAATTATGAAAAGTTACTGTAACTTCGATACTAATTAAGACAGTTAACTGTAATTTCGATACTAATTATGACAGGTAACTGTAACTTCGATACTAATTTTGACAAGTTACTGTAACTTCGATACTAATTATGACAAGTTACTGTAACTTCGATAGTAATTTTGACAGGTAACAGTAACATCGATACTATTTTTGACAAGTTACTGTAACTTCGATACTAATTATGACAGGTAACGGTAACATCGTTACTAATTATGACAAGTAACTCTAACTTCATTACAAATTACGACAAGTAACTGTAATTTCGATACAAATTATGGCAGGCAACTGTAACATCGATACTAATTATGACAGGTAACAGGAACTTCGATACTAATTTTCACAAGTAACTGTAATTTCGATACAAGTTTTGGCTGGTAACTGTAACTTCGTTACTAATTATGACAAGTAACTGTAATTTCGATACAAATTATGGCACGTAACTGTAATTTCGATACTAATTATGGCAGGTAACAATAACTTCGATACTAATTATGGCAGGTAACTGTAACATCGTTACTAATTATGACAAGAAACTGTAATTTCGATAGAAATTATGGCTGGTAACTGTAACATCGATACCAATTATGACAAGTTACTGTAACTTCGATACTAATATTGACAAGTTACTGTAACTTCGATACTAATTAGGACAAGTAACAGTAACTTCGATACTAATTATGACAGGTAACAGTAACTTCGATACTAATTATGACAGGTAACTGTAACTTCGATACTAATTATGACAAGTAAGTGTAACTTCGATAATAATTATGACAAGTTACTGTTACTTCGATACTAATTATGACAGGTAACAGTAACTTCGATACTAATTATGGCAGGTAACTGTAACTTGGATACTAATTATGACAGGTAACTGTAACTTCGATAATAATTATGACAAGTAACAGTAACTTCGATACTAATTATGACAGGTAACAGTAACTTCGATACTAATTATGGCAGGTAACAGTAACTTCGATACAAATTATGACAGGTAACAGTAACTTCGATACTAATTATGACAGGTAACTGTAACTTCGATACTAATTATGACAGGTAACTGTAACTTCGATACTACTTTTGACAAGTTACTGTAACTTCGATACTAATTATGACAAGTTACTGTAACTTCGATACTACTTTTGACAAGTAACTGTAACTTCGATACAAATTATGGCAGGTAACTGTAACATCGATACTAATTATGACAGGTAACTGTAACTTCGATACTAATTATGACAGGTAACAGTAACTTCGATACTTATTATGACAAGTTACTGTAACTTCGATACTAATTTTGACAAGTAACTGTAATTTCGATACAAATTATGGTAGGTAACTGTAACATCGATACTAATTATGACAGGTAACTGTAACTTCGATACTAATTATGACAGGTAACAGTAACTTCGATGCTAATTATGACAGGTAACTGTAACTTCGATACTAATTATGACAAGTAACTCTAACTTCATTACAAATAACGACAAGTAACTGTAATTTCCATACAAATTATGGCAGGTAACTGTAACATCGATACTAATTATGACAGGTAACAGTAACTTCGATACATATGATGACAAGTAACTGTAACTTCGATACTAATTTTGACAAGTAACTGTAACTTCGATACTAATTATGACAGGAAACTGTAACTTCGATACTAATTATGACAAGTTACTGTAACTTCGATACTAATTTTGACAAGTAACTGTAACTTCGATACTAATTATGACAGGTAACTGTAACTTCGATACTAATTATGACAAGTGACTCTAACTTCATTACAAATTATGACAAGTAACTGTAATTTCGATACAAATTATGGCAGGTAACTGTAACTTCGTTACTAATTATGACAAGTAACTGTAATTTCGATACAAATAATGGCAGGTAACTGTAACTACGATACTAATTATGACAGGTAACTGTAACTTCGCTACTAATTATGACAAGTAACTGTAATTTCGATACAAATTATGGCAGGTAACAGTAACTTCGATACTAATTATGACAAGTAACTCTAACTTCATTGCAAATTATGACAAGTAACTGTAATTTCGATACAAATTATGGCAGGTAAATGTAACTTCGTTACTAATTATGGCAGGTAACTGTAATTTCGATACAAATTATGGCAGGTAACAGTAACCTCGATACTAATTATGACAGGTAACTGTAACTCCGATACTAATTATGACAAGTAACTCTAACTTCGTTACTAATTTTGACAAGTAACTGTAATTTTGATTTAAAAAAATATGGCAGGTAATTGTAACTTCGATACTAATTATGACAGGTAACAGTAACTTCGATACTAATTATGACAGGTAACTGTAACTTCGTTACTAATTATGACAAGTAACTGTAATTTCGATACTTATTATGGCTGGTAACTGTAACGTCGTTACTAATTATGACAAGTAACTGTAATTTCGATACAAATTATGGCAGGTAACTGTAACTTCGATACTAATGATGACAGAAAACCGTAACTTCGATACTAATTATGGCAGGTAACAGTAACTTCGATACTAATTATGGCAGGTTACTCTAACTTCGATACTAATTATGACAAGTACCTGTAATTTCGATACAAATTATGGCAGGTAACAGTAACTTCGATACTAATTATGACAGGTAACAGTAACTTCGATACTAATTATGACAAGTTACTGTAACTTCGATACTAATTATGACAGGTAACTGTAACTTCGTTACTAATTATGACAAGTAACTGTAATTTCGATGCAAATTATGGCACGTAACTGTAATTTCGATTCTAATTATGGCAGGTAACTGTAACTTCGATACTAATTATGAAAAGTTACAGTAACTTCGATACTAATTATGACAAGTAACTGTAACTTCGAAACTAATTATGACAGGTAACGGTAACATCGTTACTAATTATGACAATTAAATGTAATTTCGATACAAATTATTGCTGGTAACTGTAACTTCGATACTAATTATGACAGGTAACAGTAACTTCGATACTAATTATGACAAGTTACTGTAACTTCGATACTAATTATGACAGGTAACGGTAACCTCGTTACTAATTATCACAAGTAACTGTAATTTCGATACAAATTATGGCTGGTAACTGTAAAATCGATACTAATTACGACAGGTAAAAGTAACTTCGATACTAATTATGACAAGTTACTGTAACTTCGATACTAATTTTGACAAGTTACTGTAATTTCGATACTAATTATGACAGGTAACAGTAACTTCGATACTAATTATGACAAGTTACTGTAACTTCGATACTAATTTTGACAAGTTACTGTAACTTCGATACTAATTATGACAGGTAACTGTAACTTCGATACTAATTTTGACAAGTTACTGTAACTTCGATACTAATTATGAAAAGTAACTGTAACTTGGATACTAATTATGACAGGTAACTGTAACTTCGATACTAATTATGACAGGTAACTGTAACTTCGATACTAATTTTGACAAGTTACTGTAATTTCGATACTAATTATGACAAGTTACTGTAACTTCGATACTAATTTTTACAGGTAACAGTTACTTCGATACCAATTTTGACAAGTTACTGTAATTTCGATACTAATTATGACAGGTAACTGTAACTTCGATACTAATTATGACAGGTAACGGTAACTTCGATACTAATTATGTCAAGTTACTGTAACATCAATACTAATTATGACAGGTAACTGTAACTTCGATACTAATTATGACAGGTAACTGTAACATCGATACTAATTTTGACAAGTTACTGTAACTTCGATACTAATTATGACAAGTTACTGTAAGTTCGATACTAATTTTGAAAGGTAACAGTAACTTCGATACTAATTTTGACAAGTTACAGTTACTTCGATACTAATTATGACAGGTATCGGTAACATCGTTACTAATTATGACAAGTAACTCTAACTTCATTACAAATTATGACAAGTAACTGTAATTTCGATACAAATTATGGCAGGTAACTGTAACTTCGTTACTAATTATGACAAGTAACTGTAATTTCGATACAAATTGTGGCACGTAACTGTAATTTCGATACTAATTAGGGCAGGTAACAGTAACTTCGATACTAATTATGACAAGTAACTGTAACATCGTTACTAATTATGACAAGTAACTGTTATTTCCATAGAAATTATGGCTGGTAACTGTAACATCGATACTAATTATGACAAGTTACTGAACTTCGATACTAATTTTGACAAGTTACTGTAACTTCGATACTAATTATGACAAGTAACAGTAACTTCGATACTAATTATGACAGGTAACAGTAACTTCGATACTAATTATGACAGGTAACTGTAACTTCGATACTAATTATGACAGGTAACTGTAACTTCGATACTAATTTTGACACGTTACTGTAACTTTGATACTAATTATGACAAGTTACTGTAACTTCGATACTAATTATGACAGGTAACAGTAACTTCGATACTACTTATGGCAGGTAACTGTAACTTCGTTACTAATTATGACAAGTAACTGTACCTTCAAAACTAATTATGGCAGGTAGCTGTAACTTCGATACTAATTATGACAAGTAACTGTAATTTCAATACAAATTATGGCAGGTAACTGTAACTTCGTTACTAATTATGACAGTTGACTGTAATTTCGGTACAAATTATGGCCGGTAACTGTAACTTCGATACAAATTATGACAGGTAACTGCAACTTCGATATTAATTATGACAAGTAACTGTAATTTCGTAACAGATTATGTCAGGTAACAGTAACTTCGACAGTAATTATGACAAGTAACAGTAACTTCGATACTAATTATGACAGGTAACTGTAACTTCGATACTTATTATGACAGGTAACAGTAACTTCGCTACTAATTATGACAAGTAACTGTAATTTCGATACAAACTATGACAGGTAACTGTAACTTCGTTACTAATTATGACAAGGAACTGTTATTTCGATACAAATTATGACAGGTAACTGTAACTTCGATACAAATTACGACAGGTAACAGTTACTTCGCTACTAATTATGACAAGTAACTGTAATTTCGATACAAACTACGACAGGTAACTGTAACTTCGTTACTAATTATGACTAGTAACTGTAATTACGATACAAATTATGGCAGGTAACAGTAACTTCGATACTAATTATGACAGGTAACTGTAACTTCGATACTAATTATGACAAGGAACTGTTATTTCGATACAAATTATGGCAGGTAACTGTAACTTCGTTACTAATTATGACAAGTAACTGTTATTTCGGTACAAATTATGACAGGTAACTGTAACTTCGATACAAATTATGACAAGGAACTGTAATTTCGATACAAATAATGGCAGGTAACTGTAATTTCGATACTAATTATGACAGGTAACTGTAACTTCGATACTAATTTTGACAGGTAACAGTACCTTCGAAACTAATTTTGACAAGTTACTGTAACTTCGATACTAATTATGACAGGTAACTGTAACTTCGATACTAATTATGACAGGTAACGGTAACTTCGGTACTAATTATGAAAAGTTACTGTAACTTCGATACTAATTAAGACAGTTAACTGTAATTTCGATACTAATTATGACAGGTAACTGTAACTTCGATACTAATTTTGACAAGTTACTGTAACTTCGATACTAATTATGACAAGTTACTGTAACTTCGATAGTAATTTTGACAGGTAACAGTAACATCGATACTATTTTTGACAAGTTACTGTAACTTCGATACTAATTATGACAGGTAACGGTAACATCGTTACTAATTATGACAAGTAACTCTAACTTCATTACAAATTACGACAAGTAACTGTAATTTCGATACAAATTATGGCAGGCAACTGTAACATCGATACTAATTATGACAGGTAACAGGAACTTCGATACTAATTTTCACAAGTAACTGTAATTTCGATACAAGTTTTGGCTGGTAACTGTAACTTCGTTACTAATTATGACAAGTAACTGTAATTTCGATACAAATTATGGCACGTAACTGTAATTTCGATACTAATTATGGCAGGTAACAATAACTTCGATACTAATTATGGCAGGTAACTGTAACATCGTTACTAATTATGACAAGAAACTGTAATTTCGATAGAAATTATGGCTGGTAACTGTAACATCGATACCAATTATGACAAGTTACTGTAACTTCGATACTAATATTGACAAGTTACTGTAACTTCGATACTAATTAGGACAAGTAACAGTAACTTCGATACTAATTATGACAGGTAACAGTAACTTCGATACTAATTATGACAGGTAACTGTAACTTCGATACTAATTATGACAAGTAAGTGTAACTTCGATAATAATTATGACAAGTTACTGTTACTTCGATACTAATTATGACAGGTAACAGTAACTTCGATACTAATTATGGCAGGTAACTGTAACTTGGATACTAATTATGACAGGTAACTGTAACTTCGATAATAATTATGACAAGTAACAGTAACTTCGATACTAATTATGACAGGTAACAGTAACTTCGATACTAATTATGGCAGGTAACAGTAACTTCGATACAAATTATGACAGGTAACAGTAACTTCGATACTAATTATGACAGGTAACTGTAACTTCGATACTAATTATGACAGGTAACTGTAACTTCGATACTACTTTTGACAAGTTACTGTAACTTCGATACTAATTATGACAAGTTACTGTAACTTCGATACTACTTTTGACAAGTAACTGTAACTTCGATACAAATTATGGCAGGTAACTGTAACATCGATACTAATTATGACAGGTAACTGTAACTTCGATACTAATTATGACAGGTAACAGTAACTTCGATACTTATTATGACAAGTTACTGTAACTTCGATACTAATTTTGACAAGTAACTGTAATTTCGATACAAATTATGGTAGGTAACTGTAACATCGATACTAATTATGACAGGTAACTGTAACTTCGATACTAATTATGACAGGTAACAGTAACTTCGATGCTAATTATGACAGGTAACTGTAACTTCGATACTAATTATGACAAGTAACTCTAACTTCATTACAAATAACGACAAGTAACTGTAATTTCCATACAAATTATGGCAGGTAACTGTAACATCGATACTAATTATGACAGGTAACAGTAACTTCGATACATATGATGACAAGTAACTGTAACTTCGATACTAATTTTGACAAGTAACTGTAACTTCGATACTAATTATGACAGGAAACTGTAACTTCGATACTAATTATGACAAGTTACTGTAACTTCGATACTAATTTTGACAAGTAACTGTAACTTCGATACTAATTATGACAGGTAACTGTAACTTCGATACTAATTATGACAAGTGACTCTAACTTCATTACAAATTATGACAAGTAACTGTAATTTCGATACAAATTATGGCAGGTAACTGTAACTTCGTTACTAATTATGACAAGTAACTGTAATTTCGATACAAATAATGGCAGGTAACTGTAACTACGATACTAATTATGACAGGTAACTGTAACTTCGCTACTAATTATGACAAGTAACTGTAATTTCGATACAAATTATGGCAGGTAACAGTAACTTCGATACTAATTATGACAAGTAACTCTAACTTCATTGCAAATTATGACAAGTAACTGTAATTTCGATACAAATTATGGCAGGTAAATGTAACTTCGTTACTAATTATGGCAGGTAACTGTAATTTCGATACAAATTATGGCAGGTAACAGTAACCTCGATACTAATTATGACAGGTAACTGTAACTCCGATACTAATTATGACAAGTAACTCTAACTTCGTTACTAATTTTGACAAGTAACTGTAATTTTGATTTAAAAAAATATGGCAGGTAATTGTAACTTCGATACTAATTATGACAGGTAACAGTAACTTCGATACTAATTATGACAGGTAACTGTAACTTCGTTACTAATTATGACAAGTAACTGTAATTTCGATACTTATTATGGCTGGTAACTGTAACGTCGTTACTAATTATGACAAGTAACTGTAATTTCGATACAAATTATGGCAGGTAACTGTAACTTCGATACTAATGATGACAGAAAACCGTAACTTCGATACTAATTATGGCAGGTAACAGTAACTTCGATACTAATTATGGCAGGTTACTCTAACTTCGATACTAATTATGACAAGTACCTGTAATTTCGATACAAATTATGGCAGGTAACAGTAACTTCGATACTAATTATGACAGGTAACAGTAACTTCGATACTAATTATGACAAGTTACTGTAACTTCGATACTAATTATGACAGGTAACTGTAACTTCGTTACTAATTATGACAAGTAACTGTAATTTCGATGCAAATTATGGCACGTAACTGTAATTTCGATTCTAATTATGGCAGGTAACTGTAACTTCGATACTAATTATGAAAAGTTACAGTAACTTCGATACTAATTATGACAAGTAACTGTAACTTCGAAACTAATTATGACAGGTAACGGTAACATCGTTACTAATTATGACAATTAAATGTAATTTCGATACAAATTATTGCTGGTAACTGTAACTTCGATACTAATTATGACAGGTAACAGTAACTTCGATACTAATTATGACAAGTTACTGTAACTTCGATACTAATTATGACAGGTAACGGTAACCTCGTTACTAATTATCACAAGTAACTGTAATTTCGATACAAATTATGGCTGGTAACTGTAAAATCGATACTAATTACGACAGGTAAAAGTAACTTCGATACTAATTATGACAAGTTACTGTAACTTCGATACTAATTTTGACAAGTTACTGTAATTTCGATACTAATTATGACAGGTAACAGTAACTTCGATACTAATTATGACAAGTTACTGTAACTTCGATACTAATTTTGACAAGTTACTGTAACTTCGATACTAATTATGACAGGTAACTGTAACTTCGATACTAATTTTGACAAGTTACTGTAACTTCGATACTAATTATGAAAAGTAACTGTAACTTGGATACTAATTATGACAGGTAACTGTAACTTCGATACTAATTATGACAGGTAACTGTAACTTCGATACTAATTTTGACAAGTTACTGTAATTTCGATACTAATTATGACAAGTTACTGTAACTTCGATACTAATTTTTACAGGTAACAGTTACTTCGATACCAATTTTGACAAGTTACTGTAATTTCGATACTAATTATGACAGGTAACTGTAACTTCGATACTAATTATGACAGGTAACGGTAACTTCGATACTAATTATGTCAAGTTACTGTAACATCAATACTAATTATGACAGGTAACTGTAACTTCGATACTAATTATGACAGGTAACTGTAACATCGATACTAATTTTGACAAGTTACTGTAACTTCGATACTAATTATGACAAGTTACTGTAAGTTCGATACTAATTTTGAAAGGTAACAGTAACTTCGATACTAATTTTGACAAGTTACAGTTACTTCGATACTAATTATGACAGGTATCGGTAACATCGTTACTAATTATGACAAGTAACTCTAACTTCATTACAAATTATGACAAGTAACTGTAATTTCGATACAAATTATGGCAGGTAACTGTAACTTCGTTACTAATTATGACAAGTAACTGTAATTTCGATACAAATTGTGGCACGTAACTGTAATTTCGATACTAATTAGGGCAGGTAACAGTAACTTCGATACTAATTATGACAAGTAACTGTAACATCGTTACTAATTATGACAAGTAACTGTTATTTCCATAGAAATTATGGCTGGTAACTGTAACATCGATACTAATTATGACAAGTTACTGAACTTCGATACTAATTTTGACAAGTTACTGTAACTTCGATACTAATTATGACAAGTAACAGTAACTTCGATACTAATTATGACAGGTAACAGTAACTTCGATACTAATTATGACAGGTAACTGTAACTTCGATACTAATTATGACAGGTAACTGTAACTTCGATACTAATTTTGACACGTTACTGTAACTTTGATACTAATTATGACAAGTTACTGTAACTTCGATACTAATTATGACAGGTAACAGTAACTTCGATACTAATTATGGCAGGTAACTGTTACTTCGATACTAATTATGACAGGTAACAGTAACTTCGATACTAATTATTACAGGTAACTGTAACTTCGATACTAATTATGACAGGTAATTGTAACATCGATACTAATTATGACAGGTAACAGTAACTTCGATACTAATTATGACAGGTAACTGTAACTTAGATACTAATTATGACAGGTAACTGTAACTTCGATACTAATTATGACAAGTAACTCTAACTTCATTACAAATTATGACATGTAGCAGTAATTTCCATACAAATTATGGCAGGTAACTGTAACATCGATACTAATTATGACAGGTAACAGTAACTTCGATACTTATTATGACAAGTAACTGTAACTTCGATACTAATTATGACAGGTAACTGTAACTTCGATACTAATTATGACAAGTTACTGTAACTTCGATACTAATTTTGACAAGTAACTGTAACTTCGATACTAATTATGACAGGTAACTGTAACTTCGATACTAATTATGACAAGTAGCTCTAACTTCATTACAAATTATGACAAGTAACTGTAATTTCGATACAAATTATGGCAGGTAACTGTAACTTCGTTACTAATTATGGCAGGTAACTGTAATTTCGATACAAATTATGGCAGCTAACAGTAACTTCGATAATAATTATGACAGGTAACTGTAACTTCGATACTAATTATGACAGGTAACTGTAACTTCGTTACTAATTATGACAAGAAACTGTAATTTCGATACAAATTATGGCAGGTAACTGTAATTTCCATACTAATTATGACAGGTAACAGTAACTTCGATACTAATTATGACAAGTTACTGTAACTTCGATACTAATTTTGACAAGTAACTGTAACTTCGATACTAATTATGACAAGTAACTCTAACTTCATTACAAATTATGACAAGTAACTGTAATTTCGATACAAATTATGGCAGGTAACTGTAACTTCGTTACTAATTATGGCAGGTAACTGTAATTTCGATACAAATTATGGCAGCTAACAGTAACTTCGATAATAATTATGACAGGTAACTGTAACTTCGATACTAATTATGACAGGTAACTGTAGCTTCGTTACTAATTATGACAAGAAACTGTAATTTCGATACAAATTATGGCAGGTAACTGTAACTTCGATACTAATTATGACAGGTAACAGTAACTTAGATACTAATTATGACAGAAAACAGTAACTTCGAAACTTATTATGACAGGTAACAGTAACTTCGATACTAATTATGGCAGGTAACTGTAACTTCGATACTAATTATGACAGTTAACTGTAACTTCGTTACTAATTATGACAAGTTACTGTAATTTCGATAGGAATTATGGCAGGTAACTGTAACTTCGATACCCATTATGACAGGTAACAGTAACTTAGATACTAATTATGACCTGTAACTGTAACTTCGATACTAATTATGGCAGGTAACTGTAACTCCGTTACAAATTATGACAAGTTACTGTAATTTCGATACAAATTATTGCAGGTAACTGTAACTTCGATACTATTTATGACTGGTAACAGTTACTTCGATACTAATTATAACAAGTAAGTGTAACTTCGATACTTATTATGACGTGTAACTGTAACTTCGATACTAACTATGACTAGTAACTCTAACTTCGTTACTAATTAGGACAAGTAACTGTAATTTTGATAAAAATTATGGCAGGTAACTGTAACTTCGATACTAATTATGACAGGTAACAGTAACTTCGATACTAATTATGACGGGTAACAGTAACTACGTTATTAATTATGACAAGTAACTGTAATTTCGATACAGATTATGTCAGGTAACAGTAACTTCGATACTAATTATGACAGGTAACTGTAACTTCGATACTTATTATGACAGGTAACTTTAACTTCGATACTAATTATGACAGGTAACTGTAACTTCGATACAAATTATGACAGGTAACTGTAACTTCGATATTAATTATGACAAGTAACTGTAATTTCGATACAAATTATGGCAGGTAACTGTAACTTCGATATTAATTATGACAAGTAACTGTAATTTCGATACAAATTATGGCAGGTAACTGTAACTTCGATACTAATTATGACAGGTAACAGTAACTTCGATACAAATTATAACAGGTAACGGTAACTTCGTTACTAATTATGACAAGTAACTGTAACTTCGATACTAATTATGACAGGTTACATTAACTTCGATACTAATTATGACTTGTAACAGTTACTTCGATACTAATTATGACAAGTAACTATAACTTCGAAATTAATTATGACAGGTAACTGTAACTTCGATACTAATTATGAAGTAACTCTAACTTCATTACAAATTAAGACAAGTAACTGTAATTTCGATACAAATTATTGCAGGTAACTGAAACAACGTTACTAATTATGGCAGGTAACTGTAATTTATATACAAATTATGACAGGTAACAGTAACTTCGATACTAATTATGACAGGTAACAGCAACTTCGACAATAATTATGACAGGTTACTGTAACTTCGTTACTAATTATGACCAGAAACTGTAATTTCGATACTAATTATGGCAGGTAACTGTAATTTCGATACAAATTAAGGCAGGTATGGCAGGTAACTGTAACTTCGTTACTAATTATGACAAGTAACTGTAACTTCGAAACAAATTATGACAGGTAACTGTAACATCGTTACTAATTAGGACAAGTAACTGTAATTTCGATACAAATTATGGCAGGTAACTGTAACTTCGATATTAATTATGACAGGTTACAGTAACCTCGATACTAATTATGACAAGTAAGTGTAACTTCGATACTAATTATGACGGGTAACTGTAGCTCCGATACTAATTATGACCAGTAACTCTAAGTTCGTAACTAATTAGGACAAGTAACTGTAATTTTGATAAAAAAAATATGGCAGGTAACTGTAACATCGATACTAATTATAACAGGTAACTGTAACTTCGATACTACTTATGGCAGGTAACTGTAACTTCGTTACTAATTATGACAAGTAACTGTACCTTCGAAACTAATTATGGCAGGTAACTGTAACTTCGAACTAATTATGACAAGTAACTGTAATTTCAATACAAATTATGGCAGGTAACTGTAACTTCGTTACTAATTATGACAGTTGACTGTAATTTCGGTACAAATTATGGCAGGTAACTGTAACTTCGATACAAATTATGACAGGTAACTGCAACTTCGATATTAATTATGACAAGTAACTGTAATTTCGTGCAAGCCTCCGTGGCTTAGGCGGCAGCACGCCGGCCTCTCACCGCTGGGTCCGTGGTTCAAATCCCGGTCACTCCATGTGAGATCTGTGCTGGACAAAACGGAGGCAGACAGGTTTTTCTCCGGGTACTCCGGTTTTCCCTGTCAAACTTTCATTCCAGCAACACTCTCCACTATCATATCATTTCATGTCATTCATTATCTCATTGTCCCAGAGGAGTGCGTCAGGTCTCGGCAGCCGGCACAGTTCCTAACCTCGCCGCTAGATGGGGGCTTCATTCATTCCATTCCTGACCCGGTCGGAGACTGGAAGCAGGCTGTGGATTTTCATTTCAACTGTAATTTCGTAACAGATTATGTCAGGTAACAGTAACTTCGATAGTAATTATGACAAGTAACAGTAACTTCGATACTAATTATGACAGGTAACTGTAACTTCGATACTAATTATGACAGGTGAATGTAACTTCGATACAAATTATGACAGGTAACTGTAACTTCGATATTAATTATGACAAGTAACTGAAATTTCGATACAAATTATGGCAGGTAACTGTAACTTCGATACTAATTATGACAAGTAACTGTAATTTCGATACAAATAATGGCAGGTAACTGTAACTTCGAATCTAATTATGACAGGTAACCGTAACTTCGATACTTATTATGACAGGTAACAGTAACTTCGCTACTAATTATGACAAGTAACTGTAATTTCGATACAAACTATGACAGGTAACTGTATCTTCGTTACTAATTATGACAAGGAACTGTTATTTCGATACAAATTATGACAGGTAACTGTAACTTCGTTACTAATTATGACAAGTATCCGTAATTTCGGTACCAATTATGGCAGGTAACTGTAACTTCGATACAAATTATGGCAGGTAACTGTAACTTCGATACAAATTACGACAGGTAACAGTTACTTCGCTACTAATTATGACAAGTAACTGTAATTTCGATACAAACTATGACAGGTAACTGTAACTTCGTTACTAATTATGACTAGTAACTGTAATTACGATACAAATTAAGGCAGGTAACAGTAACTTCGATACTAATTATGACAGGTAACTGTAACTTCGATACTAATTATGACAAGGAACTGTTATTTCGATACAAATTATGGCAGGTAACTGTAACTTCGATACTAATTATGACAAGTAACTGTAATTTCGTTACAAATTATGACAGGTAACTGTAACTTCGATACAAATTATGACAAGGAACTGTAATTTCGATACAAATAATGGCAGGTAACTGTAATTTCGATACTAATTATGACAGGTAACTGTAACTTCGATACTAATTTTGACAGGTAACAGTACCTTCGATACTAATTTTGACAAGTCACTGTAACTTCGATACTAATTATGACAGGTAACTGTAACTTCGATACTAGTTATGACAGGTAACGGTAACTTCGGTACTAATTATGACAAGTTACTGTAACTTCGATACTAATTAAGACAGTTAACTGTAATTTCGATACTAATTATGACAGGTAACTGTAACTTCGATACTAATTTTGACAAGTTACTGTAACATCGATACTATTTTTGACAAGTTACTGTAACTTCGATACTAATTATGACAGGTAACGGTAACATCGTTACTAATTATGACAAGTAACTCTAACTTCATTACAAATTATGACAAGTAACTGTAATTTCGATACAAATTATGGCTGGCAACTGTAACATCGATACTAATTATGACAGGTAACAGGAACTTCGATACTAATTTTCACAAGTAACTGTAATTTCGATACAAATTTTGGCTGGTAACTGTAACTTCGTTACTAATTATGACAATTAACTGTAATTTCGATACAAATTATGGCACGTAACTGTAATTTCGATACTAATTATGGCAGGTAACAGTAACTTCGATACTAATTATGAAAAGTAACTGTAACATCGTTACTAATTATGACAAGAAACTGTAATTTCGATAGAAATTATGGCTGGTAACTGTAACATCGATACCAATTATGACAAGTTACTGTAACTTCGATACTAATATTGACAAGTTACTGTAACTTCGATACTAATTATGACAAGTAACAGTAACTTCGATACTAATTATGACAGGTAACAGTAACTTCGATACTAATTATGACAGGTAACTGTAACTTCGATACTAATTATGACAAGTAAGTGTAACTTCGATAATAATTATGACAAGTTACTGTTACTTCGATACTAATTATGACAGGTAACAGTAACTTCGATACTAATTATGGCCGGTAACTGTAACTTGGATACTAATTATGACAGGTAACTGTAACTTCGATAATAATTATGACAAGTAACAGTAACTTCGATACTAATTATGACAGGTAACAGTAACTTCGATACTAATTATGGCAGGTAACAGTAACTTCGATACAAATTATGACAGGTAACAGTAACTTCGATACTAATTATGACAGGTAACTGTAACTTCGATACTAATTATGACAGGTAACTGTAACTTCGATACTACTTTTGACAAGTTACTGTAACTTCGATACTAATTATGACAAGTTACTGTAACTTCGATACTACTTTTGACAAGTAACTGTAACTTCGATACAAATTATGGCAGGTAACTGTAACATCGATACTAATTATGACAGGTAACTGTAACTTCGATACTAATTATGACAGGTAACAGTAACTTCGATACTTATTATGACAAGTTACTGTAACTTCGATACTAATTTTGACAAGTAACTGTAATTTCGATACAAATTATGGTAGGTAACTGTAACATCGATACTAATTATGACAGGTAACTGTAACTTCGATACTAATTATGACAGGTAACAGTAACTTCGATGCTAATTATGACAGGTAACTGTAACTTCGATACTAATTATGACAAGTAACTCATACTTCAATACAAATAATGACAAGTAACTGTAATTTCCATACAAATTATGGCAGGTAACTGTAACATCGATACTAATTATGACAGGTAACAGTAACTTCGATACATATGATGACAAGTAACTGTAACTTCGATACTAATTTTGACAAGTAACTGTAACTTCGATACTAATTATGACAGGAAACTGTAACTTCGATACTAATTATGACAAATTACTGTAACTTCGATACTAATTTTGACAAGTAACTGTAACTTCGATACTAATTATGACAGGTAACTGTAACTTCGATACTAATTATGACATGTGACTCTAACTTCATTACAAATTATGACAAGTAACTGTAATTTCGATACAAATTATGGCAGGTAACTGTAACTTCGTTTCTAATTATGACAAGTAACTGTAATTTCGATACAAATAATGGCAGGTAACTGTAACTACGATACTAATTATGACAGGTAACAGTTACTTCGCTACTAATTATGACAAGTAACTGTAATTTCGATACAAACTATGACAGGTAACTGTAACTTCGTTACTAATTATGACTAGTAACTGTAATTACGATACAAATTAAGGCAGGTAACAGTAACTTCGATACTAATTATGACAGGTAACTGTAACTTCGATACTAATTATGACAAGGAACTGTTATTTCGATACAAATTATGGCAGGTTACTGTAACTTCGATACTAATTATGACAAGTAACTGTAATTTCGTTACAAATTATGACAGGTAACTGTAACTTCGATACAAATTATGACAAGGAACTGTAATTTCGATACAAATAATGGCAGGTAACTGTAATTTCGATACTAATTATGACAGGTAACTGTAACTTCGATACTAATTTTGACAGGTAACAGTACCTTCGATACTAATTTTGACAAGTCACTGTAACTTCGATACTAATTATGACAGGTAACTGTAACTTCGATACTAATTATGACAGGTAACGGTAACTTCGGTACTAATTATGACAAGTTACTGTAACTTCGATACTAATTAAGACAGTTAACTGTAATTTCGATACTAATTATGACAGGTAACTGTAACTTCGATACTAATTTTGACAAGTTACTGTAACTTCGATACTAATTATGACAAGTTACTGTAACTTCGATAGTAATTTTGACAGGTAACAGTAACATCGATACTATTTTTGACAAGTTACTGTAACTTCGATACTAATTATGACAGGTAACGGTAACATCGTTACTAATTATGACAAGTAACTCTAACTTCATTACAAATTATGACAAGTAACTGTAATTTCGATACAAATTATGGCAGGTAACTGTAACTTCGATACTAATGATGACAGAAAACCGTAACTTCGATACTAATTATGGCAGGTAACAGTAACTTCGATACTAATTATGGCAGGTTACTCTAACTTCGATACTAATTATGACAAGTACCTGTAATTTCGATACAAATTATGGCAGGTAACAGTAACTTCGATACTAATTATGACAGGTAACAGTAACTTCGATACTAATTATGACAAGTTACTGTAACTTCGATACTAATTATGACAGGTAACTGTAACTTCGTTACTAATTATGACAAGTAACTGTAATTTCGATACAAATTATGGCACGTAACTGTAATTTCGATTCTAATTATGG
The DNA here is from genome assembly GCA_946902985.2 of Meconema thalassinum. Lineage (NCBI taxonomy): Eukaryota > Metazoa > Arthropoda > Insecta > Orthoptera > Tettigoniidae > Meconema > Meconema thalassinum. Next base: position 1,173,018,021 of record OX336388.2, on the reverse strand, counting down.
CAGGTAACTGTAACTTCGATACTAATTATGAAAAGTTACAGTAACTTCGATACTAATTATGACAAGTAACTGTAACTTCGAAACTAATTATGACAGGTAACGGTAACATCGTTACTAATTATGACAATTAAATGTAATTTCGATACAAATTATTGCTGGTAACTGTAACTTCGATACTAATTATGACAGGTAACAGTAACTTCGATACTAATTATGACAAGTTACTGTAACTTCGATACTAATTATGACAGGTAACGGTAACCTCGTTACTAATTATCACAAGTAACTGTAATTTCGATACAAATTATGGCTGGTAACTGTAAAATCGATACTAATTACGACAGGTAAAAGTAACTTCGATACTAATTATGACAAGTTACTGTAACTTCGATACTAATTTTGACAAGTTACTGTAATTTCGATACTAATTATGACAGGTAACAGTAACTTCGATACTAATTATGACAAGTTACTGTAACTTCGATACTAATTTTGACAAGTTACTGTAACTTCGATACTAATTATGACAGGTAACTGTAACTTCGATACTAATTTTGACAAGTTACTGTAACTTCGATACTAATTATGAAAAGTAACTGTAACTTGGATACTAATTATGACAGGTAACTGTAACTTCGATACTAATTATGACAGGTAACTGTAACTTCGATACTAATTTTGACAAGTTACTGTAATTTCGATACTAATTATGACAAGTTACTGTAACTTCGATACTAATTTTTACAGGTAACAGTTACTTCGATACCAATTTTGACAAGTTACTGTAATTTCGATACTAATTATGACAGGTAACTGTAACTTCGATACTAATTATGACAAGTGACTCTAACTTCATTACAAATTATGACAAGTAACTGTAATTTCGATACAAATTATGGCAGGTAACTGTAACTTCGTTTCTAATTATGACAAGTAACTGTAATTTCGATACAAATAATGGCAGGTAACTGTAACTACGATACTAATTATGACAGGTAACTGTAACTTCGATACTAATTATGACAAGGAACTGTTATTTCGATACAAATTATGGCAGGTAACTGTAACTTCGTTACTAATTATGACAAGTAACTGTAATTTCGGTACAAATAATGGCAGGTAACTGTAATTTCGATACTAATTAGGACAGGTAACTGTACCTTCGCTACTAATTATGACAGGTAACTGTAACTTCGATACTAATTATGACAAGGAACTTTTATTTCGATACAAATTATGGCAGGTAACTGTAACTTCGTTTCTAATTATGACAAGTAACTGTAATTTCGGTACAAATTATGGCAGGTAACTGTAACTTCGATACAAATTATGACAAGGAACTGTAATTTCGATACAAATAATGGCAGGTAACTGTAACTTCGATACTAATTATGACAGGTAACTGTAACTTCGCTACTAATTATGACAAGTAACTGTTATTTCGATACAAATTATGGCAGGTTACAGTAACTTCGATACCAATTATGACAAGTAACTCTAACTTCATTGCAAATTATGACAAGTAACTGTAATTTCGATACAAATTATGGCAGGTAAATGTAACTTCGTTACTAATTATGGCAGGTAACTGTAATTTCGATACAAATTATGGCAGGTAACTGTAACTTCGATACTAATTATGACAAGTAACTGTAATTTCGATACAAATTATGGCACGTAACTGTAATTTCGATACTAATTAGGGCAGGTAACAGTAACTTCGATACTAATTATGACAGGTATCGGTAACATCGTTACTAATTATGGCATGTAACTCTAACTTCATTACAAATTATGACAAGTAACTGTAATTTCGATACAAATTATGGCAGGTAACTGTAACTTCGTTACTAATTATGACAAGTAACTGTAATTTCGATACAAATTATGGCACGTAACTGTAATTTCGATACTAATTAGGGCAGGTAACAGTAACTTCGATACTAATTATGACAGGTAACTGTAACTTCGCTACTAATTATGACAAGTAACTGTAATTTCGATACAAACTATGACAGGTAACCGTAACTTTGATACTAATTATGACAAGTATCTGTAATTTCGGTACAAATTATGACAGGTAACTGTAACTTCGATACTAATTATGACAAGGAACTGTTATATCGATACAAATTATGACAGGTAACTGTAACTTCGTTACTAATTATGACAAGTATCTGTAATTTCGGTACAAATTATGGCAGGTAACTGTAACTTCGATACAAATTATGACAGGTAACTGTAACTTCGTTTCTAATTATGACAAGTAACTGTAATTTCGATACAAATAATGGCAGGTAACTGTAACTTCGATACTAATTATGACAGGTAACAGTAACTTCGATACTAATTATGACAGGTAACAGTAACTTCGCTACTAATTATGACAAGTAACTGTAATTTCGATACAAACTATGACAGGTAACTGTAACTTCGATACTAATTATGACAGGGAACTGTTATTTCGATACAAATTATGACAGGTAACTGTAACTTCGTTACTAATTATGACAAGTATCTGTAATTTCGGTACCAATTATGCCAGGTAACTGTAACTTCGATACAAATTATGGCAGGTAACTGTAACTTCGATACAAATTACGACAGGTAACAGTTACTTCGCTACTAATTATGACAATTAACTGTAATTTCGATACAAACTATGACAGGTAACTGTAACTTCGTTACTAATTATGACTAGTAACTGTAATTTCGATACAAATTATGGCAGGTAACAGTAACTTCGATACTAATTATGACAGGTAACTGTAACTACGATACTAATTATGACAAGGAACTGTTATTTCGATACAAATTATGACAGGTAACAGTAACTTCGTTACTAATTATGGCAAGTGACTGTAATTTCGATACAAATTATGGCAGGTTACAGTAACTTCGATACTAATTATGACAGGTAACTGTAACTTCTATACTAATTATGACAAGTAACTGTACCTTCGTTATTAATTATGACAAGTAACTGTACTTTCGATACAAATGATGGCAGGTAACTGTAACTTCGATACTAATGATGACAAGTAAAAATAACTTCGATACTAATTATGACAGAAAACAGTAACTTCGATACTAATTATGACAGGTAACAGTATCTTCGATACTAATTATGGCAGGTCACTGTAACTTCGATACTAATGATGACAGTTAACTGTAACTTCGTTACTAATTAAGACAAGTAACTGTAATTTCGATACAAATTATGGCAGGTAACTGTAACTTCGATACTAATTATGACAGGTAACAGTAACTTCGATACTAATTATAACAAGTAACTGTAACTTCGATACTAATTATGACAGGTAACGGTAACTTCGTTACTATTTATGACAAGTAACTGTAATTTCGATACAAATTATGGCAGGTAACTGTAACTTCGATACTAATTATGACAGGTTACATTAACTTCGATACTAATTATGACTTGTAACAGTTACTTCGATACTAATTATAACAAGTAACTATAACTTCGAAACTAATTATGACAGGTAACTGTAACTTCGATACTAATTATGAAGTAACTCTAACTTCATTACAAATTAAGACAAGTAACTGTAATTTCGATACAAATTATTGCAGGTAACTCAAACAACGTTACTAATTATGGCAGGTAACTGTAATTTATATACAAATTATGACAGTTAACAGTAACTTCGATACTAATTATGACAGGTAACAGCAACTTCGACACTAATTATGACAGGTTACTGTAACTTCGTTACTAATTATGACAAGAAACTGTAATTTCGATACTAATTATGGCAGGTAACTGTAATTTCGATACAAATTAAGGCAGGTAATTGTAACTTCGATACTAATTATGGCAGGTAACTGTAACATCGTTAGTAATTAGGACAAGTAACTATAATTTCGATACAAATTATGGCAGGTAACTGTAACTTCGATATTAATTATGACAGGTTACAGTAACCTCGATACTAATTATGACAAGTAAGTGTAACTTCGATACTAATTATGACGGGTAACTGTAGCTCCGATACTAATTATGACTAGTAAATCTAAGTTCGTTACTAATTAGGACAAGTAACTGTAATTTTGATAAAAAAATTATAGCAGGTAACTGTAACATCGATACTAATTATGATAGGTATCTCTAACTTCGATACTACTTATGGCAGGGAACTGTAACTTCGTTACTAATTATGACAAGTAACTGTACCTTCGAAACTAATTATGGCAGGTAACTGTAACTTCGATACTAATTATGACAAGTAACTGTAATTTCAATGCAAATTATGGCAGGTAACTGTATCTTCGTTACTAATTATGACAGGTGACTGTAATTCCGGTACAAATTATGGCAGGTAAATGTAACTTCGATACAAATTATGACAGGTAACAGTAACTTCGATAGTAATTATGACAAGTAACAGTAACTTCGATACTAATTATGACAGGTAACTGTAACTTCGATACTAATTATGACAGGTGACTGTAACTTCGATACAAATTATGACAGGTAACTGTAACTTCGATATTAATTATGACAAGTAACTGAAATTTCGATACAAATTATGGCAGGTAACTGTAACTTCGATACTAATTAGGACAAGTAACTGTAATTTCGATACAAATAATGGCAGGTAACTTCGAATCTAATTATGACAGGTAACAGTAACTTCGATACTAATTATGACAGATAACAGTAACTTCGCTACTAATTATGACAAGTAATTGTAATTACGATACAAACTATGACAGGTAACTGTAACTTCGATACTAATTATGACAAGGAACTGTTATTTCGATACAAATTATGACAGGTAACTGTAACTTCGTTACTAATTATGACAATTATCTGTAATTTCGGTACCAATTATGGCAGGTAACTGTAACTTCGATACAAATTATGGCAGGTAACTGTAACTTCGATACAAATTACGACAGGTAACAGTTCCTTCGCTACTAATTATGACAAGTAACTGTAATTTCGATACAAACTATGACAGGTAACTGTAACTTCGTTACTAATTATGACTAGTAACTGTAATTACGATACAAATTATGGCAGGTAACAGTATCTTCGATACTAATTATGGCAGGTAACTGTTACTTCGATACTAATTATGACAGGTAACAGTAACTTCGATACTAATTATTACAGGTAACTGTAACTTCGATACTAATTATGACAGGTAACTGTAACATCGATACTAATTAAGACAGGTAACAGTAACGTCGATACTAATTATGACAGGTAACTGTAACTTAGATACTAATTATGACCTGTAACTGTAACTTCGATACTAATTATGACGGGTAAATGTAACTCCGTTACAAATTATGACAAGTTACTGTAATTTCGATACTAATTTTGACAAGTAACTGTAATTTCGATACAAATTATGGCCGGTAATTGTAACATCGATACTAATTATGACAGGTAACAGTAACTTCGATACTAATTATGACAGGTAACTGTAACTTCGATACTAATTATGACAAGTAACTCTAATTTCGTTACTAATTAGGACAAGTAACTGTAATTTTGATAAAAAATTATGGCAGGTAACTGTAACTTCGATACTAATTATGACAGGTAACTGTAACTTCGATACTTATTATGACAGGTAACTTTAACTTCGATACTAATTATGACAGGTAACTGTAACTTCGATACAAATTATGACAGGTAACTGTAACTTCGATATTAATTATGACAAGTAACTGTAATTTCGATACAAATTATGGCAGGTAACTGTAACTTCGATATTAATTATGACAAGTAACTGTAATTTCGATACAAATTATGGCAGGTAACTGTAACTTCGATACTAATTATGGTAGGTAACAGTAACTTCGATACTAATTATGACAGGTAACTGTAACTTCGATACAAATTATGACAGGTAACTGTAACTACGATATTAATTATGACAAGTAACTGTAATTTCGATACAAATTATGGCAGGTAACTGTATCTTCGATACTAATTATGACAGGTTACATTAACTTCGATACTAATTATGATCAGTAACAGTTACTTCGATACTAATTATGACAAGTAACTATAACATCGAAACTAATTATGACAGGTAACTGTAACATCGTTACCAATTATGACAAGAATCTGTAATTTCGGTACAAATTATGACAGGTAACAGTAACTTCGATACTAATTATGACAGGTAACTGTAACTTCGCTACTAATTATGACAAGTAACTGTAATTTCGATACAAACTAAGACAGGTAACCGTAACTTTGATACTAATTATGACAAGTATCTGTAATTTCGGTACAAATTATGACAGGTAACTGTAACTTCGATACTAATTACGACAAGGAACTGTTATATCGATACAAATTATGACAGGTAACTGTAACTTCGTTACTAATTATGACAAGTATCTGTAATTTCGGTACAAATTATGGCAGGTAACTGTAACTACGATACAAATTATGACAGGTAACTGTAACTTCGTTTCTAATTATGACAAGTAACTGTAATTTCTATACAAATAATGGCCGGTAACTGTAACTTCGATACTAATTATGACAGGTTACAATAACTTCGATACTAATTATGACAGGTAACAGTAACTTCGCTACTAATTATGACAAGTAACTGTAATTTCGATACAAACTATGACAGGTAACTGTAACTTCGATACTAATTATGACAAGGAACTGTTATTTCGATACAAATTATGACAGGTAACTGTAACTTCGTTACTAATTATGACAAGTATCTGTAATTACGGTACCAATTATGGCAGGTAACTGTAACTTCGATACAAATTATGGCAGGTAACTGTAACTTCGATACAAATTACGACAGGTAACAGTTACTTCGCTACTAATTATGACAATTAACTGTAATTTCGATACAAACTTTGACAGGTAACTGTAACTTCGTTACTAATTATGACTAGTAACTGTAATTTCGATACAAATTATGGCAGGTAACAGTAACTTCGATACTAATTATGACAGGTATCTGTAACTTCGATACTAATTATGACAAGGAACTGTTATTTCGATACAAATTATGACAGGTAACAGTAACTTCGTTACTAATTATGGAAAGTGACTGTAATTTCGATACAAATTATGGCAGGTTACAGTAACTTCGATACTAATTATGACAGGTAACTGTAACTTCTATACTAATTATGACAGGTAACTGTACCTTCGTTATTAATTATGACAAGTAACTGTACTTTCGATACAAATGATGGCAGGTAACTGTAACTTCGATACTAATTATGACAAGTAAAAATAACTTCGATACTAATTATGACAGAAAACAGTAACTTCGATACTAATTATGACAGGTAACAGTATCTTCGATACTAATTATGGCAGGTCACTGTAACTTCGATACTAATGATGACAGTTAACTGTAACTTCGTTACTAATTAAGACAAGTAACTGTAATTTCGATACAAATTATGGCAGGTAACTGTAACTTCGATACTAATTATGACAGGTAACAGTAACGTCGATACTAATTATAACAAGTAACTGTAACTTCGATACTAATTATGACAGGTAACGGTAACTTCGTTACTATTTATGACAAGTAACTGTAATTTCGATACAAATTATGGCAGGTAACTGTAACTTCGATACTAATTATGACAGGTTACATTAACTTCGATACTAATTATGACTTGTAACAGTTACTTCGATACTAATTATGACAAGTAACTATAACTTCGAAACTAATTATGACAGGTAACTGTAACTTCGATACTAATTATGAAGTAACTCTAACTTCATTACAAATTAAGACAAGTAACTGTAATTTCGATACAAATTATTGCAGGTAACTGAAACAACGTTACTAATTATGGCAGGTAACTGTAATTTATATACAAATTATGACAGTTAACAGTAACTTCGATACTAATTATGACAGGTAACAGCAACTTCGACACTAATTATGACAGGTTACTGTAACTTCGTTACTAATTATGACAAGAAACTGTAATTTCGATACTAATTATGGCAGGTAACTGTAATTTCGATACAAATTAAGGCAGGTAATTGTAACTTCGATACTAATTATGGCAGGTAACTGTAACATCGTTAGTAATTAGGACAAGTAACTATAATTTCGATACAAATTATGGCAGGTAACTGTAAATTCGATATTAATTATGACAGGTTACAGTAACCTCGATACTATTTATGACAAGTAAGTGTAACTTCGATACTAATTATGACGGATAACTGTAGCTCCGATACTAATTATGACTAGTAACTCTAAGTTCGTTACTAATTAGGACAAGTAACTGTAATTTTGATAAAAAATTATGGCAGGTAACTGTAACATCGATACTAATTATGATAGGTAACTCTAACTTCGATACTACTTATGGCAGGTAACTGTAACTTCGATACTAATTATGACAAGTAACTGTAATTTCAATGCAAATTATGGCAGGTAACTGTAACTTCGTTACTAATTATGACAGGTGACTGTAATTTCGGTACAAATTATGGCAGGTAAATGTAACTTCGATACAAATTATGACAGGTAACAGTAACTTCGATAGTAATTATGACAAGTAACAGTAACTTCGATACTAATTATGACAGGTAACTGTAACTTCGATACTAATTATGACAGGTGACTGTAACTTCGATACAAATTATGACAGGTAACTGTAACTTCGATATTAATTATGACAAGTAACTGAAATTTCGATACAAATTATGGCAGGTAACTGTAACTTCGATACTAATTATGACAAGTAACTGTAATTTCGATACAAATAATGGCAGGTAACTGTAACTTCGAATCTAATTATGACAGGTAACAGTAACTTCGATACTAATTATGACAGGTAACAGTAACTTCGCTACTAATTATGACAAGTAACTGTAATTTCGATACAAACTATGACAGGTAACTGTAACTTCGATACTAATTATGACAAGGAACTGTTATTTCGATACAAATTATGACAGGTAACTGTAACTTCGTTACTAATTATGACAATTATCTGTAATTTCGGTACCAATTATGGCAGGTAACTGTAACTTCGATACAAATTATGGCAGGTAACTGTAACTTCGATACAAATTACGACAGGTAACAGTTACTTCGCTACTAATTATGACAAGTAACTGTAATTTCGATACAAACTATGACAGGTAACTGTAACTTCGTTACTAATTATGACTAGTAACTGTAATTACGATACAAATTATGGCAGGTAACAGTAACTTCGATACTAATTATGGCAGGTAACTGTTACTTCGATACTAATTATGACAGGTAACAGTAACTTCGATACTAATTATTACAGGTAACTGTAACTTCGATACTAATTATGACAGGTAACTGTAACATCGATACTAATTAAGACAGGTAACAGTAACTTCGATACTAATTATGACAGGTAACTGTAACTTAGATACTAATTATGACCTGTAACTGTAACTTCGATACTAATTATGACAGGTAACTGTAACTCCGTTACAAATTATGACAAGTTACTGTAATTTCGATACTAATTTTGAAAAGTAACTGTAATTTCGATACAAATTATGGCCGGTAATTGTAACATCGATACTAATTATGACAGGTAACAGTAACTTCGATACTAATTATGACAGGTAACTGTAACTTCGATACTAATTATGACAAGTAACTCTAACTTCATTACAAATTATGACAAGTAGCTGTAATTTCCATAAAAATTATGGCAGGTAACTGTAACATCGATACTAATTATGACAGGTAACAGTAACGTCGATACTTATTATGACAAGTAACTGTAACTTCGATACTAATTTTGACAAGTAACTGTAACTTCGATACTAATTATGACAGGTAACTGTAACTTCGATACTAATTATGACAAGTTACTGTAACTTCGATACTAATTTTGACAAGTAACTGTAACTTCGATACTAATTATGACAGGTAACTGTAACTTCGATACTAATTATGACAAGTAGCTCTAACTTCATTACAAATTATGACAAGTAACTGTAATTTCGATACAAATTATGGCAGGTAACTGTAACTTCGTTACTAATGATGGCAGGTAACTGTAATTTCGATACAAATTATGGCAGCCAACAGTAACTTCGATAATAATTATGACAGGTAACTGTAACTTCGATACTAATTATGACAGGTAACTGTAACTTCGTTACTAATTATGACAAGAAACTGTAATTTCGATACAAATTATGGCAGGTAACTGTAACTTCCATACTAATTATGACAGGTAACAGTAACTTCGATACTAATTATGACAAGTTACTGTAACTTCGATACTAATTTTGACAAGTAACTGTAACTTCGATACTAATTATGACAAGTAACTCTAACTTCATTACAAATTATGACAAGTAACTGTAATTTCGATACAAATTATGGCAGGTAACTGTAACTTCGTTACTAATTATGGCAGGTAACTGTAATTTCGATACAAATTATGGCAGCTAACAGTAACTTCGATAATAATTATGACAGGTAACTGTAACTTCGATACTAATTATGACAGGTAACTGTAGCTTCGTTACTAATTATGACAAGAAACTGTAATTTCGATACAAATTATGGCAGGTAACTGTAACTTCGATACTAATTATGACAGGTAACAGTAACTTCGATACTAATTATGAAGAAAACAGTAACTTCGAAACTTATTATGACAGGTAACAGTAACTTCGATACTAATTATGGCAGGTAACTGTAACTTCGATACTAATTATGACAGTTAACTGTAACTTCGTTACTAATTATGACAAGTTACTGTAATTTCGATACGAATTATGGCAGGTAACTGTAACTTCGATACCAATTATGACAGGTAACAGTAACTTAGATACTAATTATGACCTGTAACTGTAACTTCGATACTAATTATGACAGGTAACTGTAACTCCGTTACAAATTATGACAAGTTACTGTAATTTCGATACAAATTATTGCAGGTACTGTAACTTCGATACTATTTATGACTGGTAACAGTTACTTCGATACTAATTATAACAAGTAAGTGTAACTTCGATACTAATTATGACGGGTAACTGTAACTTCGATACTAATTATGACTAGTAACTCTAACTTCGTTACTAATTAGGACAAGTAACTGTAATTTTGATAAAAAATTATGGCAGGTAACTGTAACTTCGATACTAATTATGACAGGTAACAGTAACTTCGATACTAATTATGACGGGTAACAGTAACTTCGTTATTAATTATGACAAGTAACTGTAATTTCGATACAGATTATGTCAGGTAACAGTAACTTCGATACTAATTATGACAGGTAACTGTAACTTCGATACTTATTATGACAGGTAACTTTAACTTCGATACTAATTATGACAGGTAACTGTAACTTCGATACAAATTATGACAGGTAACTGTAACTTCGATATTAATTATGACAAGTAACTGTAATTTCGATACAAATTATGGCAGGTAACTGTAACATCGATACTAATTATGACAGGTAACAGTAACTTCGATATTAGTTATGACAGGTAACTGTAACTTCGATAGAAATTATGACAGGTAACTGTAACTTCGATATTAATTATGACAAGTAACTGTAATTTCGATACAAATTATGGCAGGTAACTGTAACTTCGATACTAATTATGGTAGGTAACAGTAACTTCGATACTAATTATGACAGGTAACTGTAACTTCGATACAAATTATGACAGGTAACTGTAACTTCGATATTAATTATGACAAGTAACTGAAATTTCGATACAAATTATGGCAGGTAACTGTAACTTCGATACTAATTATGACAAGTAACTGTAATTTCGATACAAATAATGGCAGGTAACTGTAACTTCGAATCTAATTATGACAGGTAACAGTAACTTCGATACTAATTATGACAGGTAACAGTAACTTCGCTACTAATTATGACAAGTAACTGTAATTTCGATACAAACTATGACAGGTAACTGTAACTTCGATACTAATTATGACAAGGAACTGTTATTTCGATACAAATTATGACAGGTAACTGTAACTTCGTTACTAATTATGACAATTATCTGTAATTTCGGTACCAATTATGGCAGGTAACTGTAACTTCGATACAAATTATGGCAGGTAACTGTAACTTCGATACAAATTACGACAGGTAACAGTTACTTCGCTACTAATTATGACAAGTAACTGTAATTTCGATACAAACTATGACAGGTAACTGTAACTTCGTTACTAATTATGACTAGTAACTGTAATTACGATACAAATTATGGCAGGTAACAGTAACTTCGATACTAATTATGGCAGGTAACTGTTACTTCGATACTAATTATGACAGGTAACAGTAACTTCGATACTAATTATTACAGGTAACTGTAACTTCGATACTAATTATGACAGGTAACTGTAACATCGATACTAATTAAGACAGGTAACAGTAACTTCGATACTAATTATGACAGGTAACTGTAACTTAGATACTAATTATGACCTGTAACTGTAACTTCGATACTAATTATGACAGGTAACTGTAACTCCGTTACAAATTATGACAAGTTACTGTAATTTCGATACTAATTTTGAAAAGTAACTGTAATTTCGATACAAATTATGGCCGGTAATTGTAACATCGATACTAATTATGACAGGTAACAGTAACTTCGATACTAATTATGACAGGTAACTGTAACTTCGATACTAATTATGACAAGTAACTCTAACTTCATTACAAATTATGACAAGTAGCTGTAATTTCCATAAAAATTATGGCAGGTAACTGTAACATCGATACTAATTATGACAGGTAACAGTAACGTCGATACTTATTATGACAAGTAACTGTAACTTCGATACTAATTTTGACAAGTAACTGTAACTTCGATACTAATTATGACAGGTAACTGTAACTTCGATACTAATTATGACAAGTTACTGTAACTTCGATACTAATTTTGACAAGTAACTGTAACTTCGATACTAATTATGACAGGTAACTGTAACTTCGATACTAATTATGACAAGTAGCTCTAACTTCATTACAAATTATGACAAGTAACTGTAATTTCGATACAAATTATGGCAGGTAACTGTAACTTCGTTACTAATGATGGCAGGTAACTGTAATTTCGATACAAATTATGGCAGCCAACAGTAACTTCGATAATAATTATGACAGGTAACTGTAACTTCGATACTAATTATGACAGGTAACTGTAACTTCGTTACTAATTATGACAAGAAACTGTAATTTCGATACAAATTATGGCAGGTAACTGTAACTTCCATACTAATTATGACAGGTAACAGTAACTTCGATACTAATTATGACAAGTTACTGTAACTTCGATACTAATTTTGACAAGTAACTGTAACTTCGATACTAATTATGACAAGTAACTCTAACTTCATTACAAATTATGACAAGTAACTGTAATTTCGATACAAATTATGGCAGGTAACTGTAACTTCGTTACTAATTATGGCAGGTAACTGTAATTTCGATACAAATTATGGCAGCTAACAGTAACTTCGATAATAATTATGACAGGTAACTGTAACTTCGATACTAATTATGACAGGTAACTGTAGCTTCGTTACTAATTATGACAAGAAACTGTAATTTCGATACAAATTATGGCAGGTAACTGTAACTTCGATACTAATTATGACAGGTAACAGTAACTTCGATACTAATTATGAAGAAAACAGTAACTTCGAAACTTATTATGACAGGTAACAGTAACTTCGATACTAATTATGGCAGGTAACTGTAACTTCGATACTAATTATGACAGTTAACTGTAACTTCGTTACTAATTATGACAAGTTACTGTAATTTCGATACGAATTATGGCAGGTAACTGTAACTTCGATACCAATTATGACAGGTAACAGTAACTTAGATACTAATTATGACCTGTAACTGTAACTTCGATACTAATTATGACAGGTAACTGTAACTCCGTTACAAATTATGACAAGTTACTGTAATTTCGATACAAATTATTGCAGGTACTGTAACTTCGATACTATTTATGACTGGTAAGAGTTACTTCGATACTAATTATAACAAGTAAGTGTAACTTCGATACTAATTATGACGGGTAACTGTAACTTCGATACTAATTATGACTAGTAACTCTAACTTCGTTACTAATTAGGACAAGTAACTGTAATTTTGATAAAAAATTATGGCAGGTAACTGTAACTTCGATACTAATTATGACAGGTAACAGTAACTTCGATACTAATTATGACGGGTAACAGTAACTTCGTTATTAATTATGACAAGTAACTGTAATTTCGATACAGATTATGTCAGGTAACAGTAACTTCGATACTAATTATGACAGGTAACTGTAACTTCGATACTTATTATGACAGGTAACTTTAACTTCGATACTAATTATGACAGGTAACTGTAACTTCGATACAAATTATGACAGGTAACTGTAACTTCGATATTAATTATGACAAGTAACTGTAATTTCGATACAAATTATGGCAGGTAACTGTAACATCGATACTAATTATGACAGGTAACAGTAACTTCGATATTAGTTATGACAGGTAACTGTAACTTCGATAGAAATTATGACAGGTAACTGTAACTTCGATATTAATTATGACAAGTAACTGTAATTTCGATACAAATTATGGCAGGTAACTGTAACTTCGATACTAATTATGGTAGGTAACAGTAACTTCGATACTAATTATGACAGGTAACTGTAACTTCGATACAAATTATGACAGGTAACTGTAACTTCGATATTAATTATGACAAGTAACTGTTATTTCGATACAAATTATGGCAGGTAACTGTATTTTCGATACTAATTATGACAGGATACATTAACTTCGATACTAATTATGACCAGTTACAGTTACTTCGATACTAATTATGACAAGTAACTATAACATCGAAACTAATTATGACAGGTAACTGTAACATCGTTACCAATTATGACAAGAATCTGTAATTTCGGTACAAATTATGACAGGTAACAGTAACTTCGATACTAATTATGACAGGTAACTGTAACTTCGATACTAATTATGACAAGTAACTCTAACTTCATTACAAATTATGACAAGTAGCTGTAATTTCCATAAAAATTATGGCAGGTAACTGTAACATCGATACTAATTATGACAGGTAACAGTAACGTCGATACTTATTATGACAAGTAACTGTAACTTCGATACTAATTTTGACAAGTAACTGTAACTTCGATACTAATTATGACAGGTAACTGTAACTTCGATACTAATTATGACAAGTTACTGTAACTTCGATACTAATTTTGACAAGTAACTGTAACTTCGATACTAATTATGACAGGTAACTGTAACTTCGATACTAATTATGACAAGTAGCTCTAACTTCATTACAAATTATGACAAGTAACTGTAATTTCGATACAAATTATGGCAGGTAACTGTAACTTCGTTACTAATGATGGCAGGTAACTGTAATTTCGATACAAATTATGGCAGCCAACAGTAACTTCGATAATAATTATGACAGGTAACTGTAACTTCGATACTAATTATGACAGGTAACTGTAACTTCGTTACTAATTATGACAAGAAACTGTAATTTCGATACAAATTATGGCAGGTAACTGTAACTTCCATACTAATTATGACAGGTAACAGTAACTTCGATACTAATTATGACAAGTTACTGTAACTTCGATACTAATTTTGACAAGTAACTGTAACTTCGATACTAATTATGACAAGTAACTCTAACTTCATTACAAATTATGACAAGTAACTGTAATTTCGATACAAATTATGGCAGGTAACTGTAACTTCGTTACTAATTATGGCAGGTAACTGTAATTTCGATACAAATTATGGCAGCTAACAGTAACTTCGATAATAATTATGACAGGTAACTGTAACTTCGATACTAATTATGACAGGTAACTGTAGCTTCGTTACTAATTATGACAAGAAACTGTAATTTCGATACAAATTATGGCAGGTAACTGTAACTTCGATACTAATTATGACAGGTAACAGTAACTTCGATACTAATTATGAAGAAAACAGTAACTTCGAAACTTATTATGACAGGTAACAGTAACTTCGATACTAATTATGGCAGGTAACTGTAACTTCGATACTAATTATGACAGTTAACTGTAACTTCGTTACTAATTATGACAAGTTACTGTAATTTCGATACGAATTATGGCAGGTAACTGTAACTTCGATACCAATTATGACAGGTAACAGTAACTTAGATACTAATTATGACCTGTAACTGTAACTTCGATACTAATTATGACAGGTAACTGTAACTCCGTTACAAATTATGACAAGTTACTGTAATTTCGATACAAATTATTGCAGGTACTGTAACTTCGATACTATTTATGACTGGTAAGAGTTACTTCGATACTAATTATAACAAGTAAGTGTAACTTCGATACTAATTATGACGGGTAACTGTAACTTCGATACTAATTATGACTAGTAACTCTAACTTCGTTACTAATTAGGACAAGTAACTGTAATTTTGATAAAAAATTATGGCAGGTAACTGTAACTTCGATACTAATTATGACAGGTAACAGTAACTTCGATACTAATTATGACGGGTAACAGTAACTTCGTTATTAATTATGACAAGTAACTGTAATTTCGATACAGATTATGTCAGGTAACAGTAACTTCGATACTAATTATGACAGGTAACTGTAACTTCGATACTTATTATGACAGGTAACTTTAACTTCGATACTAATTATGACAGGTAACTGTAACTTCGATACAAATTATGACAGGTAACTGTAACTTCGATATTAATTATGACAAGTAACTGTAATTTCGATACAAATTATGGCAGGTAACTGTAACATCGATACTAATTATGACAGGTAACAGTAACTTCGATATTAGTTATGACAGGTAACTGTAACTTCGATAGAAATTATGACAGGTAACTGTAACTTCGATATTAATTATGACAAGTAACTGTAATTTCGATACAAATTATGGCAGGTAACTGTAACTTCGATACTAATTATGGTAGGTAACAGTAACTTCGATACTAATTATGACAGGTAACTGTAACTTCGATACAAATTATGACAGGTAACTGTAACTTCGATATTAATTATGACAAGTAACTGTTATTTCGATACAAATTATGGCAGGTAACTGTATTTTCGATACTAATTATGACAGGATACATTAACTTCGATACTAATTATGACCAGTTACAGTTACTTCGATACTAATTATGACAAGTAACTATAACATCGAAACTAATTATGACAGGTAACTGTAACATCGTTACCAATTATGACAAGAATCTGTAATTTCGGTACAAATTATGACAGGTAACAGTAACTTCGATACTAATTATGACAGGTAACTGTAACTTCGCTACTAATTATGACAAGTAACTGTAATTTCGATACAAACTATGACAGGTAACCGTAACTTTGATACTAATTATGAAAAGTATCTGTAATTTCGGTACAAATTATGACAGGTAACTGTAACTTCGATACTAATTATGACAAGGAACTGTTATATCGATACAAATTATGACAGGTAACTGTAACTTCGTTACTAATTATGACAAGTATCTGTAATTTCGGTACAAATTATGGCAGGTAACTGTAACATCGATACAAATTATGACAGGTAACTGTAACTTCGTTTCTAATTATGACAAGTAACTGTAATTTCGATACAAATAATGGCAGGTAACTGTAACTTCGATACTAATTATGACAGGTAACAGTAACTTCGATACTATTTATGACAGGTAACAGTAACATCGCTATTAATTATGACAAGTAACTGTAATTTCGATACAAACTATGACAGGTAACTGTAACTTCGATACTAATTATGACAAGGAACTGTTATTTCGATACAAATTATGACAGGTAACTGTAACTTCGTTACTAATTATGACAAGTATCTGTAATTTCGGTACCAATTATGGCAGGTAACTGTAACTTCGATACAAGTTATGGCAGGTAACTGTAACTTCGATACAAATTACGACAGGTAACAGTTACTTCGCTACTAATTATGGCAAGTGACTGTAATTTCGATACAAATTATGGCAGGTAACAGTAACTTCGATACTAATTATGACAGGTAACTGTAACTTCGATACTAATTATGACAAGGAACTGTTATTTCGATACAAATTATGACAGGTAACAGTAACTTCGTTACTAATTATGGCAAGTGACTGTAATTTCGATACAAATTATGGCAGGTTACAGTAACTTCGATACTAATTATGACAGGTAACTGTAACTTCTATACTAATTATGACAGGTAACTGTACCTTCGTTATTAATTATGACAAGTATCTGTACTTTCGATACAAATGATGGCAGGTAACTGTAACTTCGATACTAATTATGACAAGTAAAAATAACTTCGATACTGATTATGACAGAAAACAGTAACTTCGATACTAATTATGACAGGTAACAGTATCTTCGATACTAATTATGGCAGGTCACTGTAACTTCGATACTAATGATGACAGTTAACTGTAACTTCGTTACTAATTATGACAAGTAACTGTAATTTCAATACAAATTATGGCAGGTAACTGTAACTTCGATACTAATTATGACAGGTAACAGTAACTTCGATACTAATTATGACTTGTAACAGTTACTTCGATACTAATTATGACAAGTAACTATAACTTCGAAACTAATTATGACAGGTAACTGTAACTTCGATACTAATTATGAAGTAACTCTAACTTCATTACAAATTAAGACAAGTAACTGTAATTTCGATACAAATTATTGCAGGTAACTGAAACAACGTTACCAATTATGGCAGGTAACTGTAATTTATATACAAATTATGACAGTTAACAGTAACTTCGATACTAATTATGACAGGTAACAGCAACTTCGACACTAATTATGACAGGTTACTGTAACTTCGTTACTAATTATGACAAGAAACTGTAATTTCGATACTAATTATGGCAGGTAACTGTAATTTCGATACAAATTAAGGCAGGTAACTGTAACTTCGATACTAATTATGGCAGGTAACTGTAACTTCGTTACTAATTATGACAAGTAACTGTAACTTCGAAACAAATTATGACAGGTAACTGTAACATCGTAACTAATTAGGACAAGTAACTGTAATTTCGATACAAATTATGGCAGGTAACTGTAACTTCGATATTAATTATGACAGGTTACAGTAACCTCGATACTAATTATGACAAGTAAGTGTAACTTCGATACTAATTATGACGGGTAACTGTAACTCCGATACTAATTATGACTAGTAACTCTAAGTTCGTTACTAATTAGGACAAGTAACTGCAATTTTGATAAAAAATTATGGCAGGTAACTGTAACATCGATACTAATTATGACAGGTAACTCTAACTTCGATACTACTTATGGCAGGTAACTGTAACTTCGTTACTAATTATGACAAGTAACTGTACCTTCGAAACTAATTATGGCAGGTAACTGTAACTTCGATACTAATTATGACAAGTAACTGTAATTTCAATGCAAATTATGGCAGGTAACTGTAACTTCGTTACTAATTATGACAGGTGACTGTAATTTCGGTACAAATTATGGCAGGTAAATGTAACTTCGATACAAATTATGACAGGTAACTGCAACTTCGATATTAATTATGACAAGTAACTGTAATTTCGATACAGATTATGTCAGGTAACAGTAACTTCGATAGTAATTATGACAAGTAACAGTAACTTCGATACTAATTATGACAGGTAACTGTAACTTCGATACCAATTATGACAGGTGACTGTAACTTCGATACAAATTATGACAGGTAACTGTAACTTCGATATTAATTATGACAAGTAACTGAAATTTCGATACAAATTATGGCAGGTAACTGTAACTTCGATACTAATTATGACAAGTAACTGTAATTTCGATACAAATAATGGCAGGTAACTGTAACTTCGAATCTAATTATGACAGGTAACAGTAACTTCGATACTAATTATGACAGGTAACAGTAACTTCGCTACTAATTATGACAAGTAACTGTCATTTCGATACGAACTATGACAGGTAACTGTAACTTCGATACTAATTATGACAAGGAACTGTTATTTCGATACAAATTATGACAGGTAACAGTAACTTCGTTACTAATTATGGCAAGTGACTGTAATTTCGATACAAATAATGGCAGGTTACAGTAACTTCGATACTAATTATGACAGGTAACTGTAACTTCTATACTAATTATGACAAGTAACTGTACCTTCGTTACTAATTATGACAAGTAACTGTACTTTCGATACAAATGATGGCAGGTAACTGTAACTTCGATACTAATTATGACAGGTAAAAATAACTTCGATACTAATTATGACAGAAAACAGTAACTTCGATACTAATTATGACAGGTAACAGTATCTTCGATACTAATTATGGCAGGTAACTGTAACTTCGATACTAATGATGACAGTTAACTGTAACTTCGTTACTAATTATGACAAGTAACTGTAATTTCGATACAAATTATGGCAGGTAACTGTAACTTCGATACTAATTATGACAGGTAACAGTAACTTCGATACTAATTATAACAAGTAACTGTAACTTCGATACTAATTATGACAAGTAACAGTTACTTCGATACTAATTATGACAAGTAACTCTAACTTCATTACAAATTAAGACAAGTAACTGTAATGTCGATACAAATTATTGCAGGTAACTGAAACATCGTTACTAATTAAGGCAGGTAACTGTAATTTCGATACAAATTATGACAGGTTACAGTAACTTCAATACTAATTATGACAGGTAACTGCAACTTCGACACTAATTATGACAGGTTACTGTAACTTCGTTACTAATTATGACAAGAAACGGCAATTTCGATACTAATTATGGCAGTCAACAGTAATTTCGATACAAATTATGGCAGGTAACTGTAACTTCGATACTAATTATCACAAGTAACAGTAACTTCGATACTAATTATGACAAGTAACTGTAACTTCGAAACAAATTATGACAGGTAACTGTAACATCGTTACTAATTAGGACTAGTAACTGTAATTTCGATACAAATAATGGCAGGTAACTGTAACTTCGATATTAATTATGACAGGTTACAGTAACCTCGATACTAATTATGACAAGGAAGTGTAACTTCGATACTAATTATGACGGGTAACTGTTACTCCGATACTAATTATGACTAGTAACTCTAAGTTCGTTACTAATTAGGACAAGTAACTGTAATTTTGATAAAAAATTATGGCAGGTAACTGTAACATCGATACTAATTATGACAGGTAACTGTAACTTCGATACTAATTATGGCAGGTAACTGTAACTTCGTTACTAATCATGACAAGTAACTGTAACTTCGAAACTAATTATGGGAGGTAACTGTAACTTCGATACTAATTATGACAATTAACTGTAATTTCGATACAAATTATGGCAGGTAACTGTAACTTCGTTACTAATTATGACAGGTAACTGTAATTTCGGTACAAATTATGGCAGGTAACTGTAACTTCGATACAAATTATGACAGGTAACTGCAACTTCGATATTAATTATGACAAGTAGCTGTAATTTCGATACAGATTATGTCAGGTAACAGTAACTTCGATATTAATTATGACAAGTAACGGTTACTTCGATACTTATTATGACAAGCAACTATAACTTCGAAACTAATTATGACAGGTAACTGTAACATCGTTACTAATTATGACAAGTATCTGCAATTTCGGTACAAATTATGGCAGGTAACTGTAACTTCGATACAAATTATGACAGGTAACTGTAACTTCGTTACTAATTATGACAAGTAACTGTAATTTCGATACAAATAATGGCAGGTAACTGTAACTACGATACTAATTATGACAGGTAACTGTAACTTCGATACTAATTATGACAAGGAACTGTTATTTCGATACAAATTATGGCAGGTAACTGTAACTTCGTTACTAATTATGACAAGTAACAGTAATTTCGGTACACATTATGGCTGGTAACTGTAACTTCGATACAAATTATGACAAGGAACTGTAATTTCGATACAAATAATGTCAGGTAACTGTAACTTCGATACTAATTATGACAGGTAACTGTAACTTCGCTAATAATTATGACAAGTAACTGTAATTTCGTTACAAATTATGGCAGGTAACTGTAACTTCGATACTAATTATGACAGGTAACAGTAACTTCGATACTAATTATGACAAGTAACTGTAACTTAGATACTAATTATAACAGGTAACAGTAACTTCGATACTAATTATGACAAGTAACTCTAACTTCATTGCAAATTATGAAAAGTAACTGTAATTTCGATTCAAATTATGGCAGGTAACTGTAACTTCGTTACTAATTATGACAGGTGACTGTGATTTCGGTACAAATTATGGCAGGTAAATGTAACTTCGATACAAATTATGACAGGTAACTGCAACTTCGATATTAATTATGACAAGTAACTGTAATTTCGATACAGATTATGTCAGGTAACAGTAACTTCGATAGTAATTATGACAAGTAACAGTAACTTCGATACTAATTATGACAGGTAACTGTAACTTCGATACTAATTATGACAGGTGACTGTAACTTCGATACAAATTATGACAGGTAACTGTAACTTCGATATTAATTATGACAAGTAACTGAAATTTCGATACAAATTATGGCAGGTAACTGTAACTTCGATACTAATT
Organism: Meconema thalassinum; assembly: GCA_946902985.2. Lineage (NCBI taxonomy): Eukaryota > Metazoa > Arthropoda > Insecta > Orthoptera > Tettigoniidae > Meconema > Meconema thalassinum. The sequence continues at coordinate 1,172,995,311 of OX336388.2, read as the reverse complement.
ATGACAAGTAACTGTAATTTCGATACAAATAATGGCAGGTAACTGTAACTTCGAATCTAATTATGACAGGTAACAGTAACTTCGATACTAATTATGACAGGTAACAGTAACTTCGCTACTAATTATGACAAGTAACTGTCATTTCGATACAAACTATGACAGGTAACTGTAACTTCGATACTAATTATGACAAGGAACTGTTATATCGATACAAATTATGACAGGTAACTGTAACTTCGTTACTAATTATGACAAGTATCTGTAATTTCGGTACCAATTATGGCAGGTAACTGTAACTTCGATACAAATTATGGCAGGTAACTGTAACTTCGATACAAATTACGACAGGTAACAGTTACTTCGCTACTAATTATGACAAGTAACTGTAATTTCGATACAAACTATGACAGGTAACTGTAACTTAATTACTTATTATGACTAGTAACTGTAATTACGATACAAATTATGGCAGGAAACAGTAACTTCGATACTAATTATGACAGGTAACTGTAACTTCGATACTAATTATGACAAGGAACTGTTATTTCGATACAAATTATGACAGGTAACAGTAACTTCGTTACTAATTATGGCAAGTGACTGTAATTTCGATACAAATAATGGCAGGTTACAGTAACTTCGATACTAATTATGACAGGTAACTGTAACTTCTATACTAATTATGACAAGTAACTGTACCTTCGTTACTAATTATGACAAGTAACTGTACTTTCGATACAAATGATGGCAGGTAACTGTAACTTCGATACTAATTATGACAGGTAAAAATAACTTCGATACTAATTATGACAGAAAACAGTAACTTCGATACTAATTATGACAGGTAACAGTATCTTCGATACTAATTATGGCAGGTAACTGTAACTTCGATACTAATGATGACAGTTAACTGTAACTTCGTTACTAATTATGACAAGTAACTGTAATTTCGATACAAATTATGGCAGGTAACTGTAACTTCGATACTAATTATGACAGGTAACAGTAACTTCGATACTAATTATAACAAGTAACTGTAACTTCGATACTAATTATGACAAGTAACAGTTACTTCGATACTAATTATGACAAGTAACTCTAACTTCATTACAAATTAAGACAAGTAACTGTAATGTCGATACAAATTATTGCAGGTAACTGAAACATCGTTACTAATTAAGGCAGGTAACTGTAATTTCGATACAAATTATGACAGGTAACAGTAACTTCAATACTAATTATGACAGGTAACTGCAACTTCGACACTAATTATGACAGGTTACTGTAACTTCGTTACTAATTATGACAAGAAACGGCAATTTCGATACTAATTATGGCAGTCAACTGTAATTTCGATACAAATTATGGCAGGTAACTGTAACTTCGATACTAATTATGACAAGTAACAGTAACTTCGATACTAATTATGACAAGTAACTGTAACTTCGAAACAAATTATGACAGGTAACTGTAACATCGTTACTAATTAGGACTAGTAACTGTAATTTCGATACAAATTATGGCAGGTAACTGTAACTTCGATATTAATTATGACAGGTTACAGTAACCTCGATACTAATTATGACAAGGAAGTGTAACTTCGATACTAATTATGACGGGTAACTGTTACTCCGATACTAATTATGACTAGTAACTCTAAGTTCGTTACTAATTAGGACAAGTAACTGTAATTTTGATAAAAAATTATGGGAGGTAACTGTAACATCGATACTAATTATGACAGGTTACTGTAACTTCGATACAAATTATGGCAGGTAACTGTAACTTCGTTACTAATCATGACAAGTAACTGTAACTTCGAAACTAATTATGGGAGGTAACTGTAACTTCGATACTAATTATGACAATTAACTGTAATTTCGATACAAATTATGGCAGGTAACTGTAACTTCGTTACTAATTATGACAGGTAACTGTAATTTCGGTACAAATTATGGCAGGTAACTGTAACTTCGATACAAATTATGACAGGTAACTGCAACTTCGATATTAATTATGACAAGTAGCTGTAATTTCGATACAGATTATGTCAGGTAACTGTAACTTCGATACTAATTATGACAAGTAACTGTAATTTCGATACAAATAATGGCAGGTAACTGTAACTTCGAATCTAATTATGACAGGTAACAGTAACTTCGATACTAATTATGACAGGTAACAGTAACTTCGCTACTAATTATGACAAGTAACTGTCATTTCGATACAAACTATGACAGGTAACTGTAACTTCGATACTAATTATGACAAGGAACTGTTATATCGATACAAATTATGACAGGTAACTGTAACTTCGTTACTAATTATGACAAGTATCTGTAATTTCGGTACCAATTATGGCAGGTAACTGTAACTTCGATACAAATTATGGCAGGTAACTGTAACTTCGATACAAATTACGACAGGTAACAGTTACTTCGCTACTAATTATGACAAGTAACTGTAATTTCGATACAAACTATGACAGGTAACTGTAACTTAATTACTTATTATGACTAGTAACTGTAATTACGATACAAATTATGGCAGGAAACAGTAACTTCGATACTAATTATGACAGGTAACTGTAACTTCGATACTAATTATGACAAGGAACTGTTATTTCGATACAAATTATGACAGGTAACAGTAACTTCTTTACTAATTATGGCAAGTGACTGTAATTTCGATACAAATAATGGCAGGTTACAGTAACTTCGATACTAATTATGACAGGTAACTGTAACTTCTATACTAATTATGACAAGTAACTGTACCTTCGTTACTAATTATGACAAGTAACTGTACTTTCGATACAAATGATGGCAGGTAACTGTAACTTCGATACTAATTATGACAGGTAAAAATAACTTCGATACTAATTATGACAGAAAACAGTAACTTCGATACTAATTATGACAGGTAACAGTATCTTCGATACTAATTATGGCAGGTAACTGTAACTTCGATACTAATGATGACAGTTAACTGTAACTTCGTTACTAATTATGACAAGTAACTGTAATTTCGATACAAATTATGGCAGGTAACTGTAACTTCGATACTAATTATGACAGGTAACAGTAACTTCGATACTAATTATAACAAGTAACTGTAACTTCGATACTAATTATGACAAGTAACAGTTACTTCGATACTAATTATGACAAGTAACTCTAACTTCATTACAAATTAAGACAAGTAACTGTAATGTCGATACAAATTATTGCAGGTAACTGAAACATCGTTACTAATTAAGGCAGGTAACTGTAATTTCGATACAAATTATGACAGGTAACAGTAACTTCAATACTAATTATGACAGGTAACTGCAACTTCGACACTAATTATGACAGGTTACTGTAACTTCGTTACTAATTATGACAAGAAACGGCAATTTCGATACTAATTATGGCAGTCAACTGTAATTTCGATACAAATTATGGCAGGTAACTGTAACTTCGATACTAATTATGACAAGTAACAGTAACTTCGATACTAATTATGACAAGTAACTGTAACTTCGAAACAAATTATGACAGGTAACTGTAACATCGTTACTAATTAGGACTAGTAACTGTAATTTCGATACAAATTATGGCAGGTAACTGTAACTTCGATATTAATTATGACAGGTTACAGTAACCTCGATACTAATTATGACAAGGAAGTGTAACTTCGATACTAATTATGACGGGTAACTGTTACTCCGATACTAATTATGACTAGTAACTCTAAGTTCGTTACTAATTAGGACAAGTAACTGTAATTTTGATAAAAAATTATGGGAGGTAACTGTAACATCGATACTAATTATGACAGGTTACTGTAACTTCGATACAAATTATGGCAGGTAACTGTAACTTCGTTACTAATCATGACAAGTAACTGTAACTTCGAAACTAATTATGGGAGGTAACTGTAACTTCGATACTAATTATGACAATTAACTGTAATTTCGATACAAATTATGGCAGGTAACTGTAACTTCGTTACTAATTATGACAGGTAACTGTAATTTCGGTACAAATTATGGCAGGTAACTGTAACTACGATACAAATTATGACAGGTAACTGCAACTTCGATATTAATTATGACAAGTAGCTGTAATTTCGATACAGATTATGTCAGGTAACAGTAACTTCGATATTAATTATGACAAGTAACGGTTACTTCGATACTTATTATGACAAGCAACTATAACTTCGAAACTAATTATGACAGGTAACTGTAACATCGTTACTAATTATGACAAGTATCTGCAATTTCGGTACAAATTATGGCAGGTAACTGTAACTTCGATACAAATTATGACAGGTAACTGTAACTTCGTTACTAATTATGACAAGTAACTGTAATTTCGATACAAATAATGGCAGGTAACTGTAACTACGATACTAATTATGACAGGTAACTGTAACTTCGATACTAATTATGACAAGGAACTGTTATTTCGATACAAATTATGGCAGGTAACTGTAACTTCGTTACTAATTATGACAAGTAACAGTAATTTCGGTACACATTATGGCTGGTAACTGTAACTTCGATACAAATTATGACAAGGAACTGTAATTTCGATACAAATAATGTCAGGTAACTGTAACTTCGATACTAATTATGACAGGTAACTGTAACTTCGCTAATAATTATGACAAGTAACTGTAATTTCGATACAAATTATGGCAGGTAACTGTAACTTCGATACTAATTATGACAGGTAACAGTAACTTCGATACTAATTATGACAAGTAACTGTAACTTAGATACTAATTATAACAGGTAACAGTAACTTCGATACTAATTATGACAAGTAACTCTAACTTCATTGCAAATTATGAAAAGTAACTGTAATTTCGATTCAAATTATGGCAGGTAACTGTAACTTCGTTACTAATTATGGCAGGTAACTGTAATTTCGATACAAATTATGGCAGGTAACAGTAACCTCGATATTAATTATGACAGGTAACTGTAACTCCGATACTAATAAAGACAAGTAACTCTAATTTCGTTACTAATTATGACAAGTAACTGTAATTTTGATAAAAAAATTATGGCAGGTAATTGTAAATTCGATACTAATTATGACAGGAAACAATAACTTCGATACTAATTATGACAAGTAACTGTAACTTCGTTACTAATTATGGCAAGTAACTGTAATTTCGATACTAATTATGGCTGGAAACTGTAACGTCGTTACTAATTATGACAAGTAACTGTAATTTCGATACAAATTATGGCAGGTAACTGTAACTTCGATACTAATGTTGACAGAAAACCGTAACTTCGATACTAATTATGGCAGGTAACAGTAACTTCGATACTAATTATAGCTGGTAACTGTAACTTCGAGACTAATTATGACAGTTAACTGTATCTTCGTTACTAATTATGACAAGTAACTGTAATTTCGATACAAATTATGGCAGGTAACAGTAACTTCGATACTAATTATGACAGGTAACAGTAACTTCGATACTAATTATGACAATTTACTGTAACTTCGATACTAATTATGACAGGTAACTGTAACTTCGTTACTAATTATGACAAGTAACTGTAATTTCGATACAAATTATGGCACGTAACTGTAATTTCGATACTAATTATCGCAGGTTACAGTAACTTCGATACTAATTATGACAAGTTACAGTTACTTCGATACTAATTATGACAAGTAACTGTAACTTCGAAACTAATTATGACAGGTAACGGTATCATCGTTACTAATTATGACAGTAACTGTAATTTCGATACAAATTATGGCTGGTAACTGTAACTTCGATACTAATTATGACAGGTAACAGTAACTTTGATACTAATTATGTCAAGTAACTGTAACTTCGATACTAATTATGACAGGTAACGGTAACATCGTTACTAATTATGACAAGTAACTGTAATTTCGATACAAATTATGGCTGGTAACTGTAACATCGATACTAATTATGACAGGTAACAGTAACTTCGATACTAATTATGACAAGTTACTGTAACTTCGATACTAATTTTGACAAGTTACTGTAACTTCGATACTAATTATGACAGGTAACAGTAACTTCGATACTAATTATGACAAGTTACTGTAACTTCGATACTAATTTTGACAAATTACTGTAACTTCGATACTAATTATGACAGGTAACTGTTACTTAGATGCTAATTTTGACAAGTTACTGTAACTTCGATACTAATTATGACGGGTAACTGTAACTCCGATACTAATTATGACTAGTAACTCTAAGTTCGTTACTAATTAGGACAAGTAACTGTAATTTTGATAAAAAATTATGGCAGGTAACTGTAACATCGATACTAATTATGACAGGTAACTGTAACTTCGATACTAATTATGACAGGTAACTGTAACTTCGATACTAATTATGACAGGTAACTGTAACGTCGCTACTAATTATGACAAGTAACTGTAATTTCGATACAAACTATGACAGGTAACCGTAACTTTGATACTAATTATGACAAGTATCTGTAATTTCGGTACAAATTATGACAGGTAACTGAAACTTCGATACTAATTATGACAAGGAACTGTTATATCGATACAAATTATGACAGGTAACTGTAACTTCGTTACTATTTATGACAAGTATCTGTAATTTCGGTACAAATTATGGCAGGTAACTGTAACTTCGATACAAATTATGACAGGTAACTGTAACTTCGTTTCTAATTATGACAAGTAACTGTAATTTCGATACAAATAATGGCAGGTAACTGTAACTTCGATACTAATTATGACAGGTAACAGTAACTTCGATACCAATTATGACAGGTAACAGTAACTTCGCTACTAATTATGACAAGTAACTGTAATTTCGATACAAACTATGACAGGTAACTGTAACTTCGATACTAATTATGACAAGGAACTGTTATTTCGATAAAAATTATGACAGTTAACTGTAAATTCGTTACTAATTATGACAAGTATCTGTAATTTCGGTACCAATTATGGCAGGTAACTGTAACTTCGATACAAATTATGGCAGGTAACTGTAACTTCGATACAAATTACGACAGGTAACAGTTACTTCGCTACTAATTATGACAAGTAACTGTAATTTCGATACAAACTATGACAGATAACTGTAACTTCGTTACTAATTATGACTAGTAACTGTAATTTCGATACAAATTATGGCAGGTAACAGTAACTTCGATACTAATTATGACAGGTAACTGTAACTTCGATACTAATTATGACAAGGAACTGTTATTTCGATACAAATTATGACAGGTAACAGTAACTTCGTTACTAATTATGGCAAGTGACTGTAATTTCGATACAAATTATGGCAGGTTACAGTAACTTCGATACTAATTATGACAGGTAACTGTAACTTCTATACTAATTATGACAGGTAACTGTACCTTCGTTACTAATTATGACAAGTAACTGTACTTTCGATACAAATGATGGCAGGTAACTGTAACTTCGATACTAATTATGACAAGTAAAAATAACTTCGATACTAATTATGACAGAAAACAGTAACTTCGATACTAATTATGACAGGTAACAGTATCTTCGATACTAATTATGGCAGGTCACTGTAACTTCGATACTAATGATGACAGTTAACTGTAACTTCGTTACTAATTATGACAAGTAACTGTAATTTCGATACATATTATGGCAGGTAACTGTAACTTCGATACTATTTATGACAGGTAACAGTAACTTCGATACTAATTATAACAAGTAACTGTAACTTCGATACTAATTATGACAGGTAACGGTAACTTCGTTACTAATTATGACAAGTAACTGCAATTTCGATACAAATTATGGCAGGTAACAGTAACTTCGATACTAATTATGACAGGTAACTGTAACTTCGATAGGGGCGTGGTGGCTCAGCGGTCTAGCTGTATGCCTCTCATCAAGGCGGTCCGGGTTCGATTCCCGGTCAATGCATGTGAGATTTTCGAAGTGAAATGGCATGTCCTGTGGTTCGGATTCCACGTAAAAAGGAGGTCCCGTGGCTCATGATCTCAAGATTAACGGTCACGTTAAACTACAAGCTTCCTGTAACTTCGATACTAATTATGACAAGGAACTGTTATTTCGATACAAATTATGACAGGTAACAGTAACTTCGTTACTAATTATGGCAAGTGACTGTAATTTCGATACAAATAATGGCAGGTTACAGTAACTTCGATACTAATTATGACAGGTAACTGTAACTTCTATACTAATTATGACAAGTAACTGTACCTTCGTTACTAATTATGACAAGTAACTGTACTTTCGATACAAATGATGGCAGGTAACTGTAACTTCGATACTAATTATGAAAGGTAAAAATAACTTCGATACTAATTATGACAGAAAACAGTAACTTCGATACTAATTATGACAGGTCACAGTATCTTCGATACTAATTATGGCAGGTAACTGTAACTTCGATACTAATGATGACAGTTAACTGTAACTTCGTTACTAATTATGACAAGTAACTGTAATTTCGATACAAATTATGGCAGGTAACTGTAACTTCGATACTAATTATGACAGGTAACAGTAACTTCGATACTAATTATAACAAGTAACTGTAACTTCGATACTAATTGTGACAAGTAACAGTTACTTCGATACTAATTATGACAAGTAACTATAACTTCGAAACTAATTATGACAGGTAACTGTAACATCGTTACTAATTATGACAAGTATCTGTAATTTCGGTACAAATTATGGCAGGTAACTGTAACTTCGATACTAATTATGACAGGTAACTGTAACTTCGATACTAACTATGACAAGTAACTGTAACTTCGATACTAATTATGACAGGTAACTGTAACTTCGATACTAATTATGACAAGTAACTCTAACTTCATTACAAATTAAGACAAGTAACTGTAATTTCGATACAAATTATTGCAGGTAACTGAAACATCGTTACTAATTATGGCAGGTAACTGTAATTTCGATACAAATTATGACAGGTAACAGTAACTTCGATACTAATTATGACAGGTAACTGCAACTTCGACACTAATTATGACAGGTTACTGTAACTTCGTTACTAATTATGACAAGAAACTGTAATTTCGATACTAATTATGGCAGGTAACTGTAATTTCGATACAAATTATGGCAGGTAACTGTAACTTCGATACTAATTATGACAAGTAACAGTAACTTCGATACTAATTATGACAAGTAACTGTAACTTCCAAACAAATTATGACAGGTAACTGTAACATCGTTACTAATTAGGACTAGTAACTGTAATTTCGATACAAATTATGGCAGGTAACTGTAACTTCGATATTAATTATGACAGGTTACAGTAACCTCGATACTAATTATGACAAGTAAGTGTAACTTCGATACTAATTATGACGGGTAACTGTAACTCCGATACTAATTATGACTAGTAACTCTAAGTTCGTTACTAATTAGGACAAGTAACTGTAATATTGATAAAAAATTATGGCAGGTAACTGTAACATCGATACTAATTATGACAGGTAACTGTAACTTCGATACTGATTATGGCAGGTAACTGTAACTTCGTTACTAATTATGACAAGTAACTGTAACTTCGAAACTAATTATGGGAGGTAACTGTAACTTCGATACTAATTATGAAAATTAACTGTAATTTCGATACAAATTATGGCAGGTAACTGTAACTTCGTTACTAATTATGACAGGTAACTGTAATTTCGGTACAAATTATGGCAGGTAACTGTAACTTCGATACAAATTATGACAGGTAACTGCAACTTCGATATTAATTATGACAAGTAGCTGTAATTTCGATACAGATTATGTCAGGTAACAGTAACTTCGATAGTAATTATGACAAGTAACAGTTACTTCGATACTTATTATGACAAGCAACTATAACTTCGAAACTAATTATGACAGGTAACTGTAACATCGTTACTAATTATGACAAGTATCTGCAATTTCGGTACAAATTATGGCAGGTAACTGTAACTTCGATACAAATTATGACAGGTAACTCTAACTTCGTTACTAATTATGACAAGTAACTGTAATTTCGATACAAATAATGGCAGGTAACTGTAACTACGATACTAATTATGACAGGTAACTGTAACTTCGATACTAATTATGACAAGGAACTGTTATTTCGATACAAATTATGGCAGGTAACTGTAACTTCGTTACTAATTATGACAAGTAACAGTAATTTCCGTACAAATTATGGCTGGTAACTGTAACTTCGATACAAATTATGACAAGGAACTGTAATTTCGATACAAATAATGTCAGGTAACTGTAACTTCGATACTAATTATGACAGGTAACTGTAACTTCGCTAATAATTATGACAAGTAACTGTAATTTCGATACAAATTATGGCAGGTAACTGTAACTTCGATACTAATTATGACAGGTAACAGTAACTTCGATACTAATTATGACAAGTAACTGTAACTTAGATACTAATTATAACAGGTAACAGTAACTTTGATACTAATTATGACAAGTAACTCTTACTTCATTGCAAATTATGAAAAGTAACTGTAATTTCGATTCAAATTATGGCAGGTAACTGCAACTTCGTTACTAATTATGGCAGGTTACTGTAATTTCGATACAAATTATGGCAGGTAACAGTAACTTCGATATTAATTATGACAAGTAACAGTTACTTCGATACTTATTATGACAAGCAACTATAACTTCGAAACTAATTATGACAGGTAACTGTAACATCGTTACTAAATATGACAAGTATCTGCAATTTCGGTACAAATTATGGCAGGTAACTGTAACTTCGATACAAATTATGACAGGTAACTGTAACTTCGTTACTAATTATGACAGGTAACTGTAACTTCGCTAATAATTATGACAAGTAACTGTAATTTCGATACAAATAATGGCAGGTAACTGTAACTACGATACTAATTATGACATGTAACTGTAACTTCGCTAATAATTATGACAAGTAACTGTAATTTCGATACAAATAATGGCAGGTAACTGTAACTACGATACTAATTATGACATGTAACTGTAACTTCGCTAATAATTATGACAAGTAACTGTAATTTCGATACAAATAATGGCAGGTAACTGTAACTTCGTTACTAATTATGGCAGGTAACTGTAATTTCGATACAAATTATGGCAGGTAACAGTAACCTCGATATTAATTATGACAGGTAACTGTAACTCCGATACTAATAAAGACAAGTAACTCTAATTTCGTTACTAATTATGACAAGTAACTGTAATTTTGATAAAAAAATTATGGCAGGTAATTGTAAATTCGATACTAATTATGACAGGTAACACTAACTTCGATACTAATTATGACAAGTAACTGTAACTTCGTTACTAATTATGGCAAGTAACTGTAATTTCGATACTAATTATGGCTGGAAACTGTAACGTCGTTACTAATTATGACAAGTAACTGTAATTTCGATACAAATTATGGCAGGTAACTGTAACTTCGATACTAATGTTGACAGAAAACCGTAACTTCGATACTAATTATGGCAGGTAACAGTAACTTCGATACTAATTATAGCTGGTAACTGTAACTTCGAGACTAATTATGACAGTTAACTGTAACTTCGTTACTAATTATGACAAGTAACTGTAATTTCGATACAAATTATGGCAGGTAACAGTAACTTCGATACTAATTATGACAGGTAACAGTAACTTCGATACTAATTATGACAATTTACTGTAACTTCGATACTAATTATGACAGGTAACTGTAACTTCGTTACTAATTATGACTAGTAACTGTAATTTCGATACAAATTATGGCACGTAACTGTAATTTCGATACTAATTATCGCAGGTAACAGTAACTTCGATACTAATTATGACAAGTTACAGTTACTTCGATACTAATTATGACAAGTAACTGTAACTTCGAAACTAATTATGACAGGTAACGGTAACATCGTTACTAATTATGACAGTAACTGTAATTTCGATACAAATTATGGCTGGTAACTGTAACTTCGATACTAATTATGACAGGTAACAGTAACTTCGATACTAATTATGACAAGTAACTGTAACTTCGATACTAATTATGACAGGTAACGGTAACATCGTTACTAATTATGACAAGTAACTGTAATTTCGATACAAATTATGGCTGGTAACTGTAACATCGATACTAATTATGACAGGTAACAGTAACTTCGATACTAATTATGACAAGTTACTGTAACTTCGATACTAATTTTGACAAGTTACTGTAACTTCGATATTAATTATGACAGGTAACAGTAACTTCGATACTAATTATGACAAGTTACTGTAACTTCGATACTAATTTTGACAGGTTACTGTAACTTCGATACTAATTATGACAGGTAACTGTTACTTAGATGCTAATTTTGACAAGTTACTGTAACTTCGATACTAATTATGACATGTTACTGTAACTTCGATACTAATTATGACAGGTAACTGTAATTTCGATACAAATTATGGCAGGTAACTGTAACTTCGATACTAATTATGACAAGTAGCAGTAACTTCGATACTAATTATGACAAGTAACTGTAACTTCGAAACAAATTATGACAGGTAACTGTAACATCGTTACTAATTAGGACTAGTAACAGTAATTTCGATACAAATTATGGCAGGTAACTGTAACTTCGATATTAATTATGACAGGTTACAGTATCCTCGATACTAATTATGACAAGTAAGTGTAACTTCGATACTAATTATGACGGGTAACTGTAACTCCGATACTAATTATGACTAGTAACTCTAAGTTCGTTACTAACTAGGACAAGTAACTGTAATTTTGATAAAAAATTATGGCAGGTAACTGTAACATCGATACTAATTATGACAGGTAACTGTAACTTCGATACTAATTATGACAGGTAACTGTAACTTCGATACTAATTATGACAGGTAACTGTAACTTCGCTACTAATTATGACAAGTAACTGTAATTTCGATACAAACTATGACAGGTAACCGTAACTTTGATACTAATTATGACAAGTATCTGTAATTTCGGTACAAATTATGACAGGTAACTGTAACTTCGATACTAATTATGACAAGGAACTGTTATATCGATACAAATTATGACAGGTAACTGTAACTTCGTTACTATTTATGACAAGTATCTGTAATTTCGGTACAAATTATGGCAGGTAACTGTAACTTCGATACAAATTATGACAGGTAACTGTAACTTCGTTTCTAATTATGACAAGTAACTGTAATTTCGATACAAATTATGGCAGGTAACTGTAACTTCGATACTAATTATGACAGGTAACAGTAACTTCGATACTAATTATGACAGGTAACAGTAACTTCGCTACTAATTATGACAAGTAACTGTAATTTCGATACAAACTATGACAGGTAACTGTAACTTCGATACTAATTATGACAAGGAACTGTTATTTCGATACAAATTATGACAGGTAACTGTAAATTCGTTACTAATTATGACAAGTATCTGTAATTTCGGTACCAATTATGGCAGGTAACTGTAACTTCGATACAAATTATGGCAGGTAACTGTAACTTCGATACAAATTACGACAGGTAACAGTTACTTCGCTACTAATTATGACAAGTAACTGTAATTTCGATACAAACTATGACAGGTAACTGTAACTTCGTTACTAATTATGACTAGTAACTGTAATTTCGATACAAATTATGGCAGGTAACAGTAACTTCGATACTAATTATGACAGGTAACTGTAACTTCGATACTAATTATGACAAGGAACTGTTATTTCGATACAAATTATGACAGGTAACAGTAACTTCGTTACTAATTATGGCAAGTGACTGTAATTTCGATACAAATTATGGCAGGTTACAGTAACTTCGATACTAATTATGACAGGTAACTGTAACTTCTATACTAATTATGACAGGTAACTGTACCTTCGTTATTAATTATGACAAGTAACTGTACTTTCGATACAAATGATGGCAGGTAACTGTAACTTCGATACTAATTATGACAAGTAAAAATAACTTCGATACTAATTATGACAGAAAACAGTAACTTCGATACTAATTATGACAGGTAACAGTATCTTCGATACTAATTATGGCAGGTCACTGTAACTTCGATACTAATGATGACAGTTAACTGTAACTTCGTTACCAATTATGACAAGTAACTGTAATTTCGATACAAATTATGGCAGGTAACTGTAACTTCGATACTAACTATGACAGGTAACAGTAACTTCGATACTAATTATAACAAGTAACTGTAACTTCGATACTAATTATGACAGGTAACGGTAACTTCGTTACTAATTATGACAAGTAACTGTAATTTCGATACAAATTATGGCAGGTAACTGTAACTTCGATACTAATTATGACAGGTTACATTAACTTCGATACTAATTATGACTTGTAACAGTTACTTCGATACTAATTATGACAAGTAACTATAACTTCGAAACTAATTATGACAGGTAACTGTAACTTCGATACTAATTATGAAGTAACTCTAACTTCATTACAAATAAAGACAAGTAACTGTAATTTCGATACAAATTATTGCAGGTAACTGAAACAACGTTACTAATTATGGCAGGTAACTGTAATTTATATACAAATTATGACAGTTAACAGTAACTTCGATACTAATTATGACAGGTAACAGCAACTTCGACACTAATTATGACAGGTTACTGTAACTTCGTTACTAATTATGACAAGAAACTGTAATTTCGATACTAATTATGGTAGGTAACTGTAATTTCGATACAAATTAAGGCAGGTAACTGTAACTTCGATACTAATTATGGCAGGTAACTGTAACTACGTTACTAATTATGACAAGTAACTGTTACTTCGAAACAAATTATGACAGGTAACTGTAACATCGTTACTAATTAGGACAAGTAACTGTAATTTCGATACAAATTATGGCAGGTAACTGTAACTTCGATATTAATTTTGACAGGTTACAGTAACCTTGATACTAATTATGACAAGTAAGTGTAACTTCGATACTAATTATGACGGGTAACTGTAGCTCCGATACTTATTATGACTAGTAACTCTAAATTCGTTACTAATTAGGACAAGTAACTGTAATTTTGATAAAAAATTATGGCAGGTAACTGTAACATCGATACTAATTATGACAGGTAACTCTAACTTCGATACTGCTTATGGCAGGTAACTGTAACTTCGTTACTAATTATGACAAGTAACTGTACCTTCGAAACTATTTATGGCAGGTAACTGTAACTTCGATACTAATTATGACAAGTAACTGTAATTTCAATGCAAATTATGGCAGGTAACTGTAACTTCGTTACTAATTATGACAGGTGACTGTAATTTCGGTACAAATTATGGCAGGTAAATGTAACTTCGATACAAATTATGACAGGTAACTGCAACTTCGATATTAATTATGACAAGTAACTGTAATTTCGATACAGATTATGTCAGGTAACAGTAACTTCGATAGTAATTATGACAAGTAACAGTAACTTCGATACTAATTATGACAGGTAACTGTAACTTCGATACTAATTATGACAGGTGACTGTAACTTCGATACAAATTATGACAGGTAACTGTAACTTCGATATTTATTATGACAAGTAACTGAAATTTCGATACAAATTATGGCAGGTAACTGTAACTTCGATACTAATTATGACAAGTAACTGTAATTTCGATACAAATAATGGCAGGTAACTGTAACTTCGAATCTAATTATGACAGGTAACAGTAACTTCGATACTAATTATGACAGGTAACAGTAACTTCGCTACTAATTATGACAAGTAACTGTAATTTCGATACAAACTATGACAGGTAACTGTAACTTCGATACTAATTATGACAAGGAACTGTTATTTCGATACAAATTATGACAGGTAACTGTAACTTCGTTACTAATTATGACAAGTATCTGTAATTTCGGTACCAATTATGGCAGGTAACTGTAACTTCGATACAAATTATGGCAGGTAACTGTAACTTCGATACAAATTACGACAGGTAACAGTTACTTCGCTACTAATTATGACAAGTAACTGTAATTTCGATACAAACTATGACAGGTAACTGTAACTTCGTTACTAATTATGACTAGTAACTGTAATTACGATACAAATTATGGCAGGTAACAGTAACTTCGATACTAATTATGACAGGTAACTGTAACTTCGATACTAATTATGACAAGGAACTGTTATTTCGATACAAATTATGACAGGTAACAGTAACTTCGTTACTAATTATGGCAAGTGACTGTAATTTCGATACAAATAATGGCAGGTTACAGTAACTTCGATACTAATTATGACAGGTAACTGTAACTTCTATACTAATTATGACAAGTAACTGTACCTTCGTTACTAATTATGACAAGTAACTGTACTTTCGATACAAATGATGGCAGGTAACTGTAACATCGATACTAATTATGACAGGTAAAAATAACTTCGATACTAATTATGACAGAAAACAGTAACTTCGATACTAATTATGACAGGTAACAGTATCTTCGATACTAATTATGGCAGGTAACTGTAACTTCGATACTAATGATGACAGTTAACTGTAACTTCGTTACTAATTATGACAAGTAACTGTAATTTCGATACAAATTATGGCAGGTAACTGTAACTTCGATACTAATTATGACAGGTAACAGTAACTTCGATACTAATTATAACAAGTAACTGTAACTTCGATACTAATTATGACAAGTAACAGTTACTTCGATACTAATTATGACAAGTAACTATAACTTCGAAACTAATTATGACAGGTAACTGTAACATCGTTACTAATTATGACAAGTATCTGTAATTTCGGTACAAATTATGGTAGGTAACTGTAACTTCGATACTAATTATGACAGGTAACTGTAACTTCGATACTAACTATGACAAGTAACTGTAACTTCGATACTAATTATGACAGGTAACTGTAACTTCGATACTAATTATGACAAGTAACTCTAACTTCATTACAAATTAAGACAAGTAACTGTAATTTCGATACAAATTATTGCAGGTAACTGAAACATCGTTACTAATTATGGCAGGTAACTGTAATTTCGATACAAATTATGACAGGTAACAGTAACTTCGATACTAATTATGACAGGTAACTGCAACTTCGACACTAATTATGACAGGTTACTGTAACTTCGTTACTAATTATGACAAGAAACTGTAATTTCGATACTAACTATGGCAGGTAACTGTAATTTCGATACAAATTATGGCTGGTAACTGTAACTTCGATACTAATTATGACAAGTAACAGTAACTTCGATACTAATTATGACAAGTAAATGTAACTTCGAAACAAATTATGACAGGTAACTGTACATCGTTACTAATTAGGACTAGTAACTGTAATTTCGATACAAATTATGGCAGGTAACTGTAACTTCGATATTAATTATGACAGGTTACAGTAACCTCGATACTAATTATGACAAGTAAGTGTAACTTCGATACTAATTATGACGGGTAACTGTAACTCCGATACTAATTATGACTAGTAACTCTAAGTTCGTTACTAATTAGGACAAGTAACTGTAATATTGATAAAAAATTATGGCAGGTAACTGTAACATCGATACTAATTATGACAGGTAACTGTAACTTCGATACTAATTATGGCAGGTAACTGTAACTTCGTTACTAATTATGACAAGTAACTGGAACTTCGAAACTAATTATGGGAGGTAACTGTAACTTCGATACTAATTATGACAATTAACTGTAATTTCGATACAAATTATGGCAGGTAACTGTAACTTCGTTACTAAATATGACAGGTAACTGTAATTTCGGTACAAATTATGGCAGGTAACTGTAACTTCGATACAAATTATGACAGGTAACTGCAACTTCGATATTAATTATGACAAGTAGCTGTAATTTCGATACAGATTATGTCAGGTAACAGTAACTTCGATAGTAATTATGACAAGTAACAGTTATTCGATACTTATTATGACAAGCAACTATAACTTCGAAACTAATTATGACAGGTAACTGTAACATCGTTACTAATTATGACAAGTATCTGCAATTTCGGTACAAATTATGGCAGGTAACTGTAACTTCGATACAAATTATGACAGGTAACTCTAACTTCGTTACTAATTATGACAAGTAACTGTAATTTCGATACAAATAATGGCAGGTAACTGTAACTACGATACTAATTATGACAGGTAACTGTAACTTCGATACTAATTATGACAAGGAACTGTTATTTCGATACAAATTATGGCAGGTAACTGTAACTTCGTTACTAATTATGACAAGTAACAGTATTTTCGGTACAAATTATGGCTGGTAACTGTAACTTCGATACAAATTATGACAAGGAACTGTAATTTCGATACAAATAATGTCAGGTAACTGTAACTTCGATACTAATTATGACAGGTAACTGTAACTTCGCTAATAATTATGACAAGTAACTGTAATTTCGATACAAATTATGGCAGGTAACTGTAACTTCGATACTAATTATGACAGGTAACAGTAACTTCGATACTAATTATGACAGTAACTGTAATTTCGATACAAATTATGGCTGGTAACTGTAACTTCGATACTAATTATGACAGGTAACAGTAACTTCGATACTAATTATGACAAGTAACTGTAACTTCGATACTAATTATGACAGGTAACGGTAACATCGTTACTAATTATGACAAGTAACTGTAATTTCGATACAAATTATGGCTGGTAACTGTAACATCGATACTAATTATGACAGGTAACAGTAACTTCGATACTAATTATGACAAGTTACTGTAACTTCGATACTAATTTTGACAAGGAACTGTTATTTCGATACAAATTATGACAGGTAACAGTAACTTCGTTACTAATTATGGCAAGTGACTGTAATTTCGATACAAATTATGGCAGTTTACAGTAACTTCGATACTAATTATGACAGGTAACTGTAACTTCTATACTAATTATGACAGGTAACTGTACCTTCGTTATTAATTATGACAAGTAACTGTACTTTCGATACAAATGATGGCAGGTAACTGTAACTTCGATACTAATTATGACAAGTAAAAATAACTTCGATACTAATTATGACAGAAAACAGTAACTTCGATACTAATTATGACAGGTAACAGTATCTTCGAAACTAATTATGGCAGGTCACTGTAACTTCGATACTAATGATGACAGTTAACTGTAACTTCGTTACCAATTATGACAAGTAACTGTAATTTCGATACCAATTATGGCAGGTAACCAACTTCGATACTAACTATGACAGGTAACAGTAACTTCGATACTAATTATAACAAGTAACTGTAACTTCGATACTAATTATGACAGGTAACGGTAACTTCGTTACTAATTATGACAAGTAACTGTAATTTCGATACAAATTATGGCAGGTAACTGTAACTTCGATACTAATTATGACAGGTTACATTAACTTCGATACTAATTATGACTTGTAACAGTTACTTCGATACTAATTATGACAAGTAACTGTAACTTCGAAACTAATTATGACAGGTAACTGTAACTTCGATACTAATTATGAAGTAACTCTAACTTCATTACAAATTAAGACAAGTAACTGTAATTTCGATACAAATTATTGCAGGTAACTGAAACAACGTTACTAATTATGGCAGGTAACTGTAATTTATATACAAATTATGACAGTTAACAGTAACTTCGATACTAATTATGACAGGTAACAGCAACTTCGACACTAATTATGACAGGTTACTGTAACTTCGTTACTAATTATGACAAGAAACTGTAATTTCGATACTAATTATGGTAGGTAACTGTAATTTCGATACAAATTAAGGCAGGTAACTGTAACTTCGATACTAATTATGGCAGGTAACTGTAACTACGTTACTAATTATGACAAGTAACTGTTACTTCGAAACAAATTATGACAGGTAACTGTAACATCGTTACTAATTAGGACAAGTAACTGTAATTTCGATACAAATTATGGCAGGTAACTGTAACTTCGATATTAATTATGACAGGTTACAGTAACCTTGATACTAATTATGACAAGTAAGTGTAACTTCGATACTAATTATGACGGGTAACTGTAGCTCCGATACTTATTATGACTAGTAACTCTAAGTTCGTTACTAATTAGGACAAGTAACTGTAATTTTGATAAAAAATTATGGCAGGTAACTGTAACATCGATACTAATTATGACAGGTAACTCTAACTTCGATACTGCTTATGGCAGGTAACTGTAACTTCGTTACTAATTATGACAAGTAACTGTACCTTCGAAACTATTTATGGCAGGTAACTGTAACTTCGATACTTATTATGACAAGTAACTGTAATTTCAATGCAAATTATGGCAGGTAACTGTAACTTCGTTACTAATTATGACAGGTGACTGTAATTTCGGTACAAATTATGGCAGGTAAATGTAACTTCGATACAAATTATGACAGGTAACTGCAACTTCGATATTAATTATGACAAGTAACTGTAATTTCGATACAGATTATGTCAGGTAACAGTAACTTCGATAGTAATTATGACAAGTAACAGTAACTTCGATACTAATTATGACAGGTAACTGTAACTTCGATACTAATTATGACAGGTGACTGTAACTTCGATACAAATTATGACAGGTAACTGTAACTTCGATATTTATTATGACAAGTAACTGAAATTTCGATACAAATTATGGCAGGTAACTGTAACTTCGATACTAATTATGACAAGTAACTGTAATTTCGATACAAATAATGGCAGGTAACTGTAACTTCGAATCTAATTATGACAGGTAACAGTAACTTCGATACTAATTATGACAGGTAACAGTAACTTCGCTACTAATTATGACAAGTAACTGTAATTTCGATACAAACTATGACAGGTAACTGTAACTTCGTTACTAATTATGAATAGTAACTGTAATTACGATACAAATTATGGCAGGTAACAGTAACTTCGATACTAATTATGACAGGTAACTGTAACTTCGATACTAATTATGACAAGGAACTGTTATTTCGATACAAATTATGACAGGTAACAGTAACTTCGTTACTAATTATGGCAAGTGACTGTAATTTCGATACAAATAATGGCAGGTTACAGTAACTTCGATACTAATTATGACAGGTAACTGTAACTTCTATACTAATTATGACAAGTAACTGTACCTTCGTTACTAATTATGACAAGTAACTGTACTTTCGATACAAATGATGGCAGGTAACTGTAACATCGATACTAATTATGACAGGTAAAAATAACTTCGATACTAATTATGACAGAAAACAGTAACTTCGATACTAATTATGACAGGTAACAGTATCTTCGATACTAATTATGGCAGGTAACTGTAACTTCGATACTAATGATGACAGTTAACTGTAACTTCGTTACTAATTATGACAAGTAACTGTAATTTCGATACAAATTATGGCAGGTAACTGTAACTTCGATACTAATTATGACAGGTAACAGTAACTTCGATACTAATCATAACAAGTAACTGTAACTTCGATACTAATTATGACAAGTAACAGTTACTTCGATACTAATTATGACAAGTAACTATAACTTCGAAACTAATTATGACAGGTAACTGTAACATCGTTACTAATTATGACAAGTATCTGTAATTTCGGTACAAATTATGGCAGGTAACTGTAACTTCGATACTAATTATGACAGGTAACTGTAACTTCGATACTAACTATGACAAGTAACTGTAACTTCGATACTAATTATGACAGGTAACTGTAACTTCGATACTAATTATGACAAGTAACTCTAACTTCATTACAAATTAAGACAAGTAACTGTAATTTCGATACAAATTATTGCAGGTAACTGAAACATCGTTACTAATTATGGCAGGTAACTGTAATTTCGATACAAATTATGACAGGTAACAGTAACTTCGATACTAATTATGACAGGTAACTGCAACTTCGACACTAATTATGACAGGTTACTGTAACTTCGTTACTAATTATGACAAGAAACTGTAATTTCGATACTAACTATGGCAGGTAACTGTAATTTCAATACAAATTATGGCAGGTAACTGTAACTTCGATACTAATTATGACAAGTAACAGTAACTTCGATACTAATTATGACAAGTAAATGTAACTTCGAAACAAATTATGACAGGTAACTGTACATCGTTACTAATTAGGACTAGTAACTGTAATTTCGATACAAATTATGGCAGGTAACTGTAACTTCGATATTAATTATGACAGGTTACAGTAACCTCGATACTAATTATGACAAGTAAGTGTAACTTCGATACTAATTATGACGGGTAACTGTAACTCCGATACTAATTATGACTAGTAACTCTAAGTTCGTTACTAATTAGGACAAGTAACTGTAATATTGATAAAAAATTATGGCACGTAACTGTAACATCGATACTAATTATGACAGGTAACTGTAACTTCGATACTAATTATGGCAGGTAACTGTAACTTCGTTACTAATTATGACAAGTAACTGGAACTTCGAAACTAATTATGGGAGGTAACTGTAACTTCGATACTAATTATGACAATTAACTGTAATTTCGATACAAATTATGGCAGGTAACTGTAACTTCGTTACTAAATATGACAGGTAACTGTAATTTCGGTACAAATTATGGCAGGTAACTGTAACTTCGATACAAATTATGACAGGTAACTGCAACTTCGATATTAATTATGACAAGTAGCTGTAATTTCGATACAGATTATGTCAGGTAACAGTAACTTCGATAGTAATTATGACAAGTAACAGTTATTCGATACTTATTATGACAAGCAACTATAACTTCGAAACTAATTATGACAGGTAACTGTAACATCGTTACTAATTATGACAAGTATCTGCAATTTCGGTACAAATTATGGCAGGTAACTGTAACTTCGATACAAATTATGACAGGTAACTCTAACTTCGTTACTAATTATGACAAGTAACTGTAATTTCGATACAAATAATGGCAGGTAACTGTAACTACGATACTAATTATGACAGGTAACTGTAACTTCGATACTAATTATGACAAGGAACTGTTATTTCGATACAAATTATGGCAGGTAACTGTAACTTCGTTACTAATTATGACAAGTAACAGTATTTTCGGTACAAATTATGGCTGGTAACTGTAACTTCGATACAAATTATGACAAGGAACTGTAATTTCGATACAAATAATGTCAGGTAACTGTAACTTCGATACTAATTATGACAGGTAACTGTAACTTCGCTAATAATTATGACAAGTAACTGTAATTTCGATACAAATTATGGCAGGTAACTGTAACTTCGATACTAATTATGACAGGTAACAGTAACTTCGATACTAATTATGACAGTATCTGTAATTTCGATACAAATTATGGCTGGTAACTGTAACTTCGATACTAATTATGACAGGTAACAGTAACTTCGATACTAATTATGACAAGTAACTGTAACTTCGATACTAATTATGACAGGTAACGGTAACATCGTTACTAATTATGACAAGTAACTGTAATTTCGATACAAATTATGGCTGGTAACTGTAACATCGATACTAATTATGACAGGTAACAGTAACTTCGATACTAATTATGACAAGTTACTGTAACTTCGATACTAATTTTGACAAGTTACTGTAACTTCGATACTAATTATGACAGGTAACAGTAACTTCGATACTAATTATGACAAGTTACTGTAACTTCGATACTAATTTTGACAAGTTACTGTAACTTCGATACTAATTATGACAGGTAACTGTTACTTAGATGCTAATTTTGACAAGTTACTGTAACTTCGATACTAATTATGACATGTTACTGTAACTTCGATACTAATTATGACAGGTAACTGTAATTTCGATACAAATTATGGCAGGTAACTGTAACTTCGATACTAATTATGACAAGTAACAGTAACTTCGATACTAATTATGACAAGTAACTGTAACTTCGAAACAAATTATGACAGGTAACTGTAACCTCGATACTAATGTTGACAGAAAAGCGTAACTTCGATACTAATTAAGGCAGGTAACAGTAACTTCGATACTAATTATAGCTGGTAACTGTAACTTCGAGACTAATTATGACAGTTAACTGTAACTTCGTTACTAATTATGACAAGTAACTGTAATTTCGATACAAATTATGGCTGGTAACTGTAACTTCGATACTAATTATGACAGGTAACAGTAACTTCGATACTAATTATGACAAGTAACTGTAACATCGATACTAATTATGACAGGTAACGGTAACATCGTTACTAATTATGACAAGTAACTGTAATTTCGATACAAATTATGGCTGGTAACTGTAACATCGATACTAATTATGACAGGTAACAGTAACTTCGATACTAATTATGACAAGTTACTGTAACTTCGATACTAATTTTGACAAGTTACTGTAACTTCGATACTAATTATGACAGGTAACAGTAACTTCGATACTAATTATGACAAGTTACTGTAACTTCGATACTAATTTTGACAAGTTACTGTAACTTCGATACTAATTATGACAGGTAACTGTTACTTAGATGCTAATTTTGACAAGTTACTGTAACTTCGATACTAATTATGACATGTTACTGTAACTTCGATACTAATTATGACAGGTAACTGTAATTTCGATACAAATTATGGCAGGTAACTGTAACTTCGATACTAATTATGACAAGTAACAGTAACTTCGATACTAATTATGACAAGTAACTGTAACTTCGAAACAAATTATGACAGGTAACTGTAACATCGTTACTAATTAGGACTAGTAACAGTAATTTCGATACAAATTATGGCAGGTAACTGTAACTTCGATATTAATTATGACAGGTTACAGTATCCTCGATACTAATTACGACAAGTAAGTGTAACTTCGATACTAATTATGACGGGTAACTGTAACTCCGATACTAATTATGACTAGTAACTCTAAGTTCGTTACTAATTAGGACAAGTAACTGTAATTTTGATAAAAAATTATGGCAGGTAACTGTAACATCGATACTAATTATGACAGGTAACTGTAACTTCGATACTAATTATGACAGGTAACTGTAACTTCGATACTAATTATGACAGGTAACTGTAACTTCGCTACTAATTATGACAAGTAACTGTAATTTCGATACAAACTATGACAGGTAACCGTAACTTTGATACTAATTATGACAAGTATCTGTAATTTCGGTACAAATTATGACAGGTAACTGTAACTTCGATACTAATTATGACAAGGAACTGTTATATCGATACAAATTATGACAGGTAACTGTAACTTCGTTACTATTTATGACAAGTATCTGTAATTTCGGTACAAATTATGGCAGGTAACTGTAACTTCGATACAAATTATGACAGGTAACTGTAACTTCGTTTCTAATTATGACAAGTAACTGAAATTTCGATACAAATAATGGCAGGTAACTGTAACTTCGATACTAATTATGACAGGTAACAGTAACTTCGATACTAATTATGACAGGTAACAGTAACTTCGCTACTAATTATGACAAGTAAGAACTGTAATTTCGATACAAACTATGACAGGTAACTGTAACTTCGATACTAATTATGACAAGGAACTGTTATTTCGATACAAATTATGACAGGTAACTGTAAATTCGTTACTAATTATGACAAGTATCTGTAATTTCGGTACCAATTATGGCAGGTAACTGTAACTTCGATACAAATTATGGCAGGTAACTGTAACTTCGATACAAATTACGACAGGTAACAGTTACTTCGCTACTAATTATGACAAGTAACTGTAATTTCGATACAAACTATGACAGGTAACTGTAACTTCGTTACTAATTATGACTAGTAACTGTAATTTCGATACAAATTATGGCAGGTAACAGTAACTTCGATACTAATTATGACAGGTAACTGTAACTTCGATACTAATTATGACAAGGAACTGTTATTTCGATACAAATTATGACAGGTAACAGTAACTTCGTTACTAATTATGGCAAGTGACTGTAATTTTGATACAAATTATGGCAGGTTACAGTAACTTCGATACTAATTATGACAGGTAACTGTAACTTCTATACTACTTATGACAGGTAACTGTACCTTCGTTATTAATTATGACAAGTAACTGTAATTTCGATACAAATGATGGCAGGTAACTGTAACTTCGATACTAATTAAGACAAGTAAAAATAACTTCGATACTAATTATGACAGAAAACAGTAACTCCGATACTAATTATGACAGGTAACAGTATCTTCGATACTAATTATGGCAGGTCACTGTAACTTCGATACTAATGATGACAGTTAACTGTAACTTCGTTACCAATTATGACAAGTAACTGTAATTTCGATACAAATTATGGCAGGTAACTGTAACTTCGATACTAATTATGACAGGTAACAGTAACTTCGATACTAATTATAACAAGTAACTGTAACTTCGATACTAATTATGACAGGTAACGGTAACTTCGTTACTAATTATGACAAGTAACTGTAATTTCGATACAAATTATGGCAGGTAACTGTAACTTCGATACTAATTATGACAGGTTACATTAACTTCGATACTAATTATGACTTGTAACAGTTACTTCGATACTAATTATGACAAGTAACTATAACTTCGAAACTAATTATGACAGGTAACTGTAACTTCGATACTAATTATGAAGTAACTCTAACTTCATTACAAATTAAGACAAGTAACTGTAATTTCGATACAAATTATTGCAGGTAACTGAAACAACGTTACTAATTATGGCAGGTAACTGTAATTTATATACAAATTATGACAGTTAACAGTAACTTCGATACTAATTATGACAGGTAACAGCAACTTCGACACTAATTATGACAGGTTACTGTAACTTCGTTACTAATTATGACAAGAAACAGTAATTTCGATACTAATTATGGTAGGTAACTGTAATTTCGATACAAATTAAGGCAGGTAACTGTAACTTCGATACTAATTATGGCAGGTAACTGTAACTACGTTACTAATTATGACAAGTAACTGTTACTTCGAAACAAATTATGACAGGTAACTGTAACATCGTTACTAATTAGGACAAGTAACTGTAATTTCGATACAAATTATGGCAGGTAACTGTAACTTCGATATTAATTATGACAGGTTACAGTAACCTTGATACTAATTATGACAAGTAAGTGTAACTTCGATACTAATTATGACGGGTAACTGTAGCTCCGATACTTATTATGACTAGTAACTCTAAGTTCGTTACTAATTAGGACAAGTAACTGTAATTTTGATAAAAAATTATGGCAGGTAACTGTAACATCGATACTAATTATGACAGGTAACTCTAACTTCGATACTGCTTATAGCAGGTAACTGTAACTTCGTTACTAATTATGACAAGTAACTGTACCTTCGAAACTATTTATGGCAGGTAACTGTAACTTCGATACTAATTATGACAAGTAACTGTAATTTCAATGCAAATTATGGCAGGTAACTGTAACTTCGTTACTAATTATGACAGGTGACTGTAATTTCGGTACAAATTATGGCAGGTAAATGTAACTTCGATACAAATTATGACAGGTAACTGCAACTTCGATATTAATTATGACAAGTAACTGTAATTTCGATACAGATTATGTCAGGTAACAGTAACTTCGATAGTAATTATGACAAGTAACAGTAACTTCGATACTAATTATGACAGGTAACTGTAACTTCGATACTAATTATGACAGGTGACTGTAACTTCGATACAAATTATGACAGGAAACTGTAACTTCGATATTTATTATGACAAGTAACTGAAATTTCGATACAAATTATGGCAGGTAACTGTAACTTCGATACTAATTATGACAAGTAACTGTAATTTCGATACAAATAATGGCAGGTAACTGTAACTTCGAATCTAATTATGACAGGTAACAGTAACTTCGATACTAATTATGACAGGTAACAGTAACTTCGCTACTAATTATGACAAGTAACTGTAATTTCGATACAAACTATGACAGGTAACTGTAACTTCGATACTAATTATGACAAGGAACTGTTATTTCGATACAAATTATGACAGGTAACTGTATCTTCGTTACTAATTATGACAAGTATCTGTAATTTCGGTACCAATTATGGCAGGTAACTGTAACTTCGATACAAATTATGGCAGGTAACTGTAACTTCGATACAAATTACGACAGGTAACAGTTACTTCGCTACTAATTATGACAAGTAACTGTAATTTCGATACAAACTATGACAGGTAACAGTAACTTCGATACTAAATATGACAGGTAACTGTAACTTCGTTACTAATTATGACTAGTAACTGTAATTACGATACAAATTATGGCAGGTAACAGTAACTTCGATACTAAATATGACAGGTAACTGTAACTTCGATACTAATTATGACAAGGAACTGTTATTTCGATACAAATTATGACAGGTAACAGTAACTTCGTTACTAATTATGGCAAGTGACTGTAATTTCGATACAAATAATGGCAGGTTACAGTAACTTCGATACTAATTATGACAGGTAACTGTAACTTCTATACTAATTATGACAAATAACTGTACCTTCGTTACTAATTATGACAAGTAACTGTACTTTCGATACAAATGATGGCAGGTAACTGTAACATCGATACTAATTATGACAGGTAAAAATAACTTCGATACTAATTATGACAGAAAACAGTAACTTCGATACTAATTATGACAGGTAACAGTATCTTCGATACTAATTATGGCAGGTAACTGTAACTTCGATACTAATGATGACAGTTAACTGTAACTTCGTTACTAATTATGACAAGTAACTGTAATTTCGATACAAATTATGGCAGGTAACTTTAACTTCGATACTAATTATGACAGGTAACAGTAACTTCGATACTAATTATAACAAGTAACTGTAACTTCGATACTAATTATGACAAGTAACAGTTACTTCGATACTAATTATGACAAGTAACTATAACTTCGAAACTAATTATGACAGGTAACTGTAACATCGTTACTAATTATGACAAGTATCTGTAATTTCGGTACAAATTATGGCAGGTAACTGTAACTTCGATACTAATTATGACAGGTAACTGTAACTTCGATACTAACTATGACAAGTAACTGTAACTTCGATACTAATTATGACAGGTAACTGTAACTTCGATACTAATTATGACAAGTAACTCTAACTTCATTACAAATTAAGACAAGTAACTGTAATTTCGATACAAATTATTGCAGGTAACTGAAACATCGTTACTAATTATGGCAGGTAACTGTAATTTCGATACAAATTATGACAGGTAACAGTAACTTCGATACTAATTATGACAGGTAACTGCAACTTCGACACTAATTATGACAGGTTACTGTAACTTCGTTACTAATTATGACAAGAAACTGTAATTTCGATACTAACTATGGCAGGTAACTGTAATTTCGATACAAATTATGGCAGGTAACTGTAACTTCGATACTAATTATGACAAGTAACAGTAACTTCGATACTAATTATGACAAGTAAATGTAACTTCGAAACAAATTATGACAGGTAACGGTAACATCGTTACTAATTATGACAGGTAACAGTAACTTCGATACTAATTATGACAAGTAACTGTAACTTAGATACTAATTATAACAGGTAACAGTAACTTCGATACTAATTATGACAAGTAACTCTAACTTCATTGCAAATTATGAAAAGTAACTGTAATTTCGATTCAAATTATGGCAGGTAACAGTAACTTCGATACTAATTATGACAGGTAACAGTAACTTCGATACTAATTATGGCAATTTATTGTAACTTCGATACTAATTATGACAGGTAACTGTAACTTCGTTACTAATTATGACAAGTAACTGTAATTTCGATACAAATTATGGCACGTAACTGTAATTTCGATACTAATTAGGGCAGGTAACAGTAACTTCGATACTAATTATGACAAGTTACAGTTACTTCGATACTAATTATGACAAGTAACTGTAACTTCGAAACTAATTATGACAGGTAACGGTAACATCGTTACTAATTATGACAGTAACTGTAATTTCGATACAAATTATGGCTGGTAACTGTAACTTCGATACTAATTATGACAGGTAACAGTAACTTCGATACTAATTATGACAAGTTACTGTAACTTCGATACTAATTATGACAGGTAACGGTAACATCGTTACTAATTATGACAAGTAACTGTAATTTCGATACAAATTATGGCTGGTAACTGTTACATCGATACTAATTATGACAGGTAACAGTAACTTCGATACTAATTATGACAAGTTACTGTAACTTCGATACTAATTATGACAGGTAACTGTTACTTCGATACTAATTAAGACAGGTAACTGTAACTTCGATACTAATTATGACAGGTTACATTACCTTCGATACTAATTATGACAAGTAACAGTTACTTCGATACTTATTATGACAAGCAACTATAACTTCGAAACTAATTATGACAGGTAACTGTAACATCGTTACTAATTTTGACAAGTTACTGTAACTTCGATACTAATTATGACAGGTAACTGTTACTTAGATACTAATTTTGACAAGTTACTGTAACTTCGATACTAATTATGACAAGTTACTGTAACTTCGATACTAATTATGACAGGTAACTGTAATTTCGATACTAATTATGACAGGTAATTGTAACTTCGATACTAATTTTGATAAGTTACTGTAACTTCGATACTAATTATGACAAGTTACTGTAACTTCGATACTAATTTTGACAGGTAACAGTAACTTCGATACTAATTTTGTCAAGTTACTGTAACTTCGATACTAATTATGACAGGTAACTGTAACTTCGATACTAATTATGACAGGTAACAGTAACTTCGATACTAATTATGACAAGTTACTGTAACTTCGATACTAATTATGACAGGTAACTGTTACTTCGATACTAATTAAGACAGGTAACTGTAACTTCGATAATAATTATGACAGGTTACATTACCTTCGATACTAATTATGACAAGTAACAGTTACTTCGATACTTATTATGACAAGCAACTATAACTTCGAAACTAATTATGACAGGTAACTGTAACATCGTTACTAATTATGACAAGTATCTGTAATTTCGGTACAAATGATGGCAGGTAACTGTAACTTCGATACAAATTATGACAGGTAACTGTAACTTCGTTACTAATTATGACAAGTAACTGTAATTTCGATACAAATAATGGCAGGTAACTGTAACTACGATATTAATTATGACAGGTAACTGTAACTTCGATACTAGTTATGACAAGGAACTGTTATTTCGATACAAATTATGGCGGGTAACTGTAACTTCGTTACTAATTATGACAAGTAACAGTAATTTCGGTACAAATTATGGCAGGTAACTGTAACTTCGATACAAATTATGACAAGGAACTGTAAATTCGATACAAATAATGGCAGGTAACTGTAACTTCGATACTATTTATGACAGGTAACTGTAACTTCGCTAATAATTATGACATGTAACTGTAATTTCGATACAAATTATGGCAGGTAACTGTAACTTCGATACTAATTATGACAGATAACAGTAACTTCGATACTAATTATGACAAGTAACTGTAACTTAGATACTAATTATGACAGGTAACAGTAACTTCGATACTAATTATGACAAGTAACTCTAACTTCATTGCAAATTATGAAAAGTAACTGTAATTTCGATACAAATTATGGCAGGTAACTGTAACTTCGTTACTAATTATGGCAGGTAACTGTAATTTCGATACAAATTATGGCTGGTAACAGTAACCTCGATATTAATTATGACAGGTAACTGTAACTCCGATAGTAATAATGACAAGTAACTCTAACATCGTTACTAATAATGACAAGTAACTGTAATTTTGATTAAAAAATTATGGCAGGTAATTGTAACTTCGATACTAATTATGACAGGTAACAGTAACTTCGATACTAATTATGACAGGTAACTGTAACTTCGTTACTAATTATGACAAGTAACTGTAATTTCGATACTAATTATGGCTGGAAACTGTAACGTCGTTACTAATTATGACAAGTAACTGTAATTTCGATACAAACTATGACAGGTAACTGTAACTTCGTTACTAATTATGACTAGTAACTGTAATTACGATACAAATTATGGCAGGTAACAGTAACTTCGATAATAATTATGACAGGTAACTGTAACTTCGATACTAATTATGACAAGGAACTGTTATTTCGATACAAATTATGACAGGTAACAGTAACTTCGTTACTAATTATGGCAAGTGACTGTAATTTCGATACAAATAATGGCAGGTTACAGTAACTTCGATACTAATTATGACAGGTAACTGTAACTTCTATACTAATTATGACAAGTAACTGTACCTTCGTTACTAATTATGACAAGTAACTGTACTTTCGATACAAATGATGGCAGGTAACTGTAACTTCGATACTAATTATGACAGGTAAAAATAACTTCGATACTAATTATGACAGAAAACAGTAACTTCGATACTAATTATGACAGGTAACAGTATCTTCGATACTAATTATGGCAGGTAACTGTAACTTCGATACTAATGATGACAGTTAACTGTAACTTCGTTACTAATTATGACAAGTAACTGTAATTTCGATACAAATTATGGCAGGTACTGTAACTTCGATACTAATTATGACAGGTAACAGTAACTTCGATACTAATTATAACAAGTAACTGTAACTTCGATACTAATTATGACAAGTAACAGTTATTTCGATACTAATTATGACAAGTAACTATAACTTCGAAACTAATTATGACAGGTAACTGTAACATCGTTACTAATTATGACAAGTATCTGTAATTTCGGTACAAATTATGGCAGGTAACTGTAACTTCGATACTAATTATGACAGGTAACTGTAACTTCGATACTAATTATGACAAGTAACTGTAACTTCGATACTAATTATCACAGGTAACTGTAACTTCGATACTAATTATGACAAGTAACTCTAACTTCATTACAAATTAAGACAAGTAACTGTAATTTCGATACAAATTATTGCAGGTAACTGAAACATCGTTACTAATTATGGCAGGTAACTGTAATTTCGATACAAATTATGACAGGTAACAGTAACTTCGATACTAATTATGACAGGTAACTGCAACTTCGACACTAATTATGACAGGTTACTGTAACTTCGTTACTAATTATGACAAGAAACTGTAATTTCGATACTAATTATGGCAGGTAACTGTAATTTCGATACAAATTATGGCAGGTAACTGTAACTTCGATACTAATTATGACAAGTAACAGTAACTTCGATACTAATTATGACAAGTAACTGTAACTTCGAAACAAATTATGACAGGTAACTGTAACATCGTTACTAATTAGGACTAGTAACTGTAATTTCGATACAAATTATGGCAGGTAACTGTAACTTCGATATTAATTATGACAGGTTACAGTAACCTCGATACTAATTATGACAAGTAGGTGAAACTTCGATACAAATTATGAAGGGTAACTGTAACTCCGATACTAATTATGACTAGTAACTCTAAGTTCGTTACTAATTAGGACAAGTAACTGTAATTTTGATAAAAAATTATGGCAGGTAACTGTAACATCGATACTAATTATGACAGGTAACTGTAACTTCGATACTAATTATGGCAGGTAACTGTAACTTCGTTACTAATTATGACAAGTAACTGTAACTTCGAAATTAATTATGGGAGGTAACTGTAACTTAGATACTAATTATGACAATTAACTGTAATTTCGATACAAATTATGGCAGGTAACTGTAACTTCGTTACTAATTATGACAGGTAACTGTAATTTCGGTACAAATTATGGCAGGTAACTGTAACTTCGATACAAATTATGACAGGTAACTGCAACTTCGATATTAATTATGACAAGTAGCTGTAATTTCGATACAGATTATGTCAGGTAACAGTAACTTCGATAGTAATTATGACAAGTAACAGTTACTTCGATACTTATTATGACAAGTAACTGTAACTTAGATACTAATAATAACAGGTAACAGTAACTTCGATACTAATTACGACAAGTAACTCTAACTTCATTGCAAATTATGAAAAGTAACTGTAATTTCGATTCAAATTATGGCAGGTAACTGCAACTTCGTTACTAATTATGGCAGGTCACTGTAACTTCGATACTAATTA
This sequence comes from Meconema thalassinum, assembly GCA_946902985.2. Classification (NCBI taxonomy): domain Eukaryota; kingdom Metazoa; phylum Arthropoda; class Insecta; order Orthoptera; family Tettigoniidae; genus Meconema; species Meconema thalassinum. The sequence goes on along the minus strand of OX336388.2, from coordinate 1,172,961,070 downwards.
TGACAAGGAACTGTTATTTCGATACAAATTATGGCAGGTAACTGTAACTTCGTTACTAATTATGACAAGTAACAGTAATTTCGGTACAAATTATGGCTGGTAACTGTAATTTCGATACTAATTAGGGCAGGTAACAGTAACTTCGATACTAATTATGACAAGTTACAGTTACTTCGATACTAATTATGACAAGTAACTGTAACTTCGAAACTAATTATGACAGGTAACGGTAACATCGTTACTAATTATGACAGTAACTGTAATTTCGATACAAATTATGGCTGGTAACTGTAACTTCGATACTAATTATGACAGGTAACAGTAACTTCGATACTAATTATGACAAGTTACTGTAACTTCGATACTAATTATGACAGGTAACGGTAACATCGTTACTAATTATGACAAGTAACTGTAATTTCGATACAAATTATGGCTGGTAACTGTTACATCGATACTAATTATGACAGGTAACAGTAACTTCGATACTAATTATGACAAGTTACTGTAACTTCGATACTAATTATGACAGGTAACTGTTACTTCGATACTAATTAAGACAGGTAACTGTAACTTCGATACTAATTATGACAGGTTACATTACCTTCGATACTAATTATGACAAGTAACAGTTACTTCGATACTTATTATGACAAGCAACTATAACTTCGAAACTAATTATGACAGGTAACTGTAACATCGTTACTAATTTTGACAAGTTACTGTAACTTCGATACTAATTATGACAGGTAACTGTTACTTAGATACTAATTTTGACAAGTTACTGTAACTTCGATACTAATTATGACAAGTTACTGTAACTTCGATACTAATTATGACAGGTAACTGTAATTTCGATACTAATTATGACAGGTAATTGTAACTTCGATACTAATTTTGATAAGTTACTGTAACTTCGATACTAATTATGACAAGTTACTGTAACTTCGATACTAATTTTGACAGGTAACAGTAACTTCGATACTAATTTTGTCAAGTTACTGTAACTTCGATACTAATTATGACAGGTAACTGTAACTTCGATACTAATTATGACAGGTAACAGTAACTTCGATACTAATTATGACAAGTTACTGTAACTTCGATACTAATTATGACAGGTAACTGTTACTTCGATACTAATTAAGACAGGTAACTGTAACTTCGATAATAATTATGACAGGTTACATTACCTTCGATACTAATTATGACAAGTAACAGTTACTTCGATACTTATTATGACAAGCAACTATAACTTCGAAACTAATTATGACAGGTAACTGTAACATCGTTACTAATTATGACAAGTATCTGTAATTTCGGTACAAATGATGGCAGGTAACTGTAACTTCGATACAAATTATGACAGGTAACTGTAACTTCGTTACTAATTATGACAAGTAACTGTAATTTCGATACAAATAATGGCAGGTAACTGTAACTACGATATTAATTATGACAGGTAACTGTAACTTCGATACTAGTTATGACAAGGAACTGTTATTTCGATACAAATTATGGCGGGTAACTGTAACTTCGTTACTAATTATGACAAGTAACAGTAATTTCGGTACAAATTATGGCAGGTAACTGTAACTTCGATACAAATTATGACAAGGAACTGTAAATTCGATACAAATAATGGCAGGTAACTGTAACTTCGATACTATTTATGACAGGTAACTGTAACTTCGCTAATAATTATGACATGTAACTGTAATTTCGATACAAATTATGGCAGGTAACTGTAACTTCGATACTAATTATGACAGATAACAGTAACTTCGATACTAATTATGACAAGTAACTGTAACTTAGATACTAATTATGACAGGTAACAGTAACTTCGATACTAATTATGACAAGTAACTCTAACTTCATTGCAAATTATGAAAAGTAACTGTAATTTCGATACAAATTATGGCAGGTAACTGTAACTTCGTTACTAATTATGGCAGGTAACTGTAATTTCGATACAAATTATGGCTGGTAACAGTAACCTCGATATTAATTATGACAGGTAACTGTAACTCCGATAGTAATAATGACAAGTAACTCTAACATCGTTACTAATAATGACAAGTAACTGTAATTTTGATTAAAAAATTATGGCAGGTAATTGTAACTTCGATACTAATTATGACAGGTAACAGTAACTTCGATACTAATTATGACAGGTAACTGTAACTTCGTTACTAATTATGACAAGTAACTGTAATTTCGATACTAATTATGGCTGGAAACTGTAACGTCGTTACTAATTATGACAAGTAACTGTAATTTCGATACAAACTATGACAGGTAACTGTAACTTCGTTACTAATTATGACTAGTAACTGTAATTACGATACAAATTATGGCAGGTAACAGTAACTTCGATAATAATTATGACAGGTAACTGTAACTTCGATACTAATTATGACAAGGAACTGTTATTTCGATACAAATTATGACAGGTAACAGTAACTTCGTTACTAATTATGGCAAGTGACTGTAATTTCGATACAAATAATGGCAGGTTACAGTAACTTCGATACTAATTATGACAGGTAACTGTAACTTCTATACTAATTATGACAAGTAACTGTACCTTCGTTACTAATTATGACAAGTAACTGTACTTTCGATACAAATGATGGCAGGTAACTGTAACTTCGATACTAATTATGACAGGTAAAAATAACTTCGATACTAATTATGACAGAAAACAGTAACTTCGATACTAATTATGACAGGTAACAGTATCTTCGATACTAATTATGGCAGGTAACTGTAACTTCGATACTAATGATGACAGTTAACTGTAACTTCGTTACTAATTATGACAAGTAACTGTAATTTCGATACAAATTATGGCAGGTACTGTAACTTCGATACTAATTATGACAGGTAACAGTAACTTCGATACTAATTATAACAAGTAACTGTAACTTCGATACTAATTATGACAAGTAACAGTTATTTCGATACTAATTATGACAAGTAACTATAACTTCGAAACTAATTATGACAGGTAACTGTAACATCGTTACTAATTATGACAAGTATCTGTAATTTCGGTACAAATTATGGCAGGTAACTGTAACTTCGATACTAATTATGACAGGTAACTGTAACTTCGATACTAATTATGACAAGTAACTGTAACTTCGATACTAATTATCACAGGTAACTGTAACTTCGATACTAATTATGACAAGTAACTCTAACTTCATTACAAATTAAGACAAGTAACTGTAATTTCGATACAAATTATTGCAGGTAACTGAAACATCGTTACTAATTATGGCAGGTAACTGTAATTTCGATACAAATTATGACAGGTAACAGTAACTTCGATACTAATTATGACAGGTAACTGCAACTTCGACACTAATTATGACAGGTTACTGTAACTTCGTTACTAATTATGACAAGAAACTGTAATTTCGATACTAATTATGGCAGGTAACTGTAATTTCGATACAAATTATGGCAGGTAACTGTAACTTCGATACTAATTATGACAAGTAACAGTAACTTCGATACTAATTATGACAAGTAACTGTAACTTCGAAACAAATTATGACAGGTAACTGTAACATCGTTACTAATTAGGACTAGTAACTGTAATTTCGATACAAATTATGGCAGGTAACTGTAACTTCGATATTAATTATGACAGGTTACAGTAACCTCGATACTAATTATGACAAGTAGGTGAAACTTCGATACAAATTATGAAGGGTAACTGTAACTCCGATACTAATTATGACTAGTAACTCTAAGTTCGTTACTAATTAGGACAAGTAACTGTAATTTTGATAAAAAATTATGGCAGGTAACTGTAACATCGATACTAATTATGACAGGTAACTGTAACTTCGATACTAATTATGGCAGGTAACTGTAACTTCGTTACTAATTATGACAAGTAACTGTAACTTCGAAATTAATTATGGGAGGTAACTGTAACTTAGATACTAATTATGACAATTAACTGTAATTTCGATACAAATTATGGCAGGTAACTGTAACTTCGTTACTAATTATGACAGGTAACTGTAATTTCGGTACAAATTATGGCAGGTAACTGTAACTTCGATACAAATTATGACAGGTAACTGCAACTTCGATATTAATTATGACAAGTAGCTGTAATTTCGATACAGATTATGTCAGGTAACAGTAACTTCGATAGTAATTATGACAAGTAACAGTTACTTCGATACTTATTATGACAAGTAACTGTAACTTAGATACTAATAATAACAGGTAACAGTAACTTCGATACTAATTACGACAAGTAACTCTAACTTCATTGCAAATTATGAAAAGTAACTGTAATTTCGATTCAAATTATGGCAGGTAACTGCAACTTCGTTACTAATTATGGCAGGTCACTGTAACTTCGATACTAATTATGACAAGGAACTGTTATTTCGATACAAATTATGGCAGGTAACTGTAACTTCGTTACTAATTATGACAAGTAACAGTAATTTCGGTACAAATTATGGCTGGTAACTGTAACTTCGATACAAATTATGACAAGGAACTGTAATTTCGATACAAATAATGTCAGGTAACTGTAACTTCGATACTAATTATGACAGGTAACTGTAACTTCGCTAATAATTATGACAAGTAACTGTAATTTCGATACAAATTATGGCAGGTAACTGTAACTTCGATACTAATTATGACAGGTAACAGTAACTTCGATACTAATTATGACAAGTAACTGTAACTTAGATACTAATAATAACAGGTAACAGTAACTTCGATACTAATTACGACAAGTAACTCTAACTTCATTGCAAATTATGAAAAGTAACTGTAATTTCGATTCAAATTATGGCAGGTAACTGCAACTTCGTTACTAATTATGGCAGGTCACTGTTATTTCGATACAAATTATGGCAGGTAACAGTAACCTCGATATTAATTATGACAGGTAACTGTAACTCCGATACTAATAATGACAAGTAACTCTAATTTCGTTACTAATGATGACAAGTAACTGTAATTTTGATAAAAAAATTATGGCAGGTAATTGTAAATTCGATACTAATTATGACAGGTAACACTAACTTCGATACTAATTATGACAGGTAACTGTAACTTCGTTACTAATTATGACAAGAAACTGTAATTTCGATACTAATTATGGCTGGAAACTGTAACGTCGTTACTAATTATGACAAGTAACTGTAATTTCGATACAAATTATGGCAGGTAACTGTAACTTCGATACTAATGTTGACAGAAAACCGTAACTTCGATACTAATTAAGGCAGGTAACAGTAACTTCGATACTAATTATAGCTGGTAATTGTAACTTCGAGACTAATTATGACAGTTAACTGTAACTTCGTTACTAATTATGACAAGTAACAGTAATTTCGATACAAATTATGGCAGGTAACAGTAACTTCGATACTAATTATGACAGGTAACAGTAACTTCGATACTAATTATGACAATTTACTGTAACTTCGATACTAATTATGACAGGTAACTGTAACTTCGTTACTAATTATGACAAGTAACTGTAATTTCGATACAAATTATGGCACGTAACTGTAATTTCGATACTAATTATGGCAGGTAACAGTAACTTCGATACTAATTATGACAAGTTACAGTTACTTCGATACTAATTATGACAAGTAACTGTAACTTCGAAACTAATTATGACAGGTAACGATAACATCGTTACTAATTATGACAAGTAACTGTAATTTCGATACAAATTATGGCTGGAAACTGTAACATCGATACTAATTATGACAGGTAACAGTAACTTCGATACTAATTATGACAAGTTACTGTAACTTCGATACTAATTTTTACAAGTTACTGTAACTTCGATACTAATTATGACAGGTAACAGTAACTTCGATACTAATTATGACAAGTTACTGTAACTTCGATACTAATTTTGACAAGTTACTGTAACTTCGATACTAATTATGACAGGTAACTGTTACTTAGATACTAATTTTGACAAGTTACTGTAACTTCGATGCTAATTATGACAAGTTACTGTAACTTCGATACTAATTATGACAGGTAACTGTAATTTCGATACTAATTATGACAGGTAATTGTAACTTCGATACTAATTTTGACAAGTTACTGTAACTTCGATACTAATTATGACAAGTTACTGTAACTTCGATACTAATTTTGACAGGTAACAGTAACTTCGATACTAATTTTGACAAGTTACTGTAACTTCGATACTAATTATGACAGGTAACTGTAACTTCGATACTAATTATGACAGGTAACAGTAACTTCGATACTAATTATGACAAGTTACTGTAACTTCGATACTAATTATTACAGGTAACTGTAACTTCGATACTAATTATGACAGGTAACTGTAACTTCGATACTAATTATGACAGGTTACATTACCTTCGATACTAATTATGACAAGTAACAGTTACTTCGATACTTATTATGACAAGCAACTATAACTTCGAAACTAATTATGACAGGTAACTGTAACATCGTTACTAATTATGACAAGTATCTGTAATTTCGGTACAAATTATGGCAGGTAACTGTAACTTCGATACAAATTATGACAGGTAACTGTAACTTCGTTACTAATTATGACAAGTAACTGTAATTTCGATACAAATAATGGCAGGTAACTGTAACTACGATACTAATTATGACAGGTAACTGTAACTTCGATACTAAATATGACAAGGAACTGTTATTTCGATACAAATTATGGCGGGTAACTGTAACTTCGTTACTAATTATGACAAGTAAAAGTAATTTCGGTACAAATTATGGCAGGTAACTGTAACTTCGATACAAATTATGACAAGGAACTGTAAATTCGATACAAATAATGGCAGGTAACTGTAACTTCGATACTATTTATGACAGGTAACTGTAACTTCGCTAAAAATTATGACATGTAACTGTAATTTCGATACAAATTATGGCAGGTAACTGTAACTTCGATACTAATTATGACAGGTAACATTAACTTCGATACTAATTATGACAAGTAACTGTAACTTAGATACTAATTATGACAGGTAACAGTAACTTCGATACTAATTATGACAAGTAACTCTAACTTCATTGCAAATTATGAAAAGTAACTGTAATTTCGATACAAATTATGGCAGGTAACTGTAACTTCGTTACTAATTATGGCAGGTAACTGTAATTTCGATACAAATTATGGCAGGTAACAGTAACCTCGATATTAATTATGACAGGTAACTGTAACTCCGATACTAATAATGACAAGTAACTCTAACTTCGTTACTAATAATGACAACTAACTGTAATTTTGACTAAAAATTATGGCAGGTAATTGTAACTTCGATACTAATTATGACAGGTAACAGTAACTTCGATACTAATTATGACAGGTAACTGTAACTTCGTTACTAATTATGACAAGTAACTGTAATTTCGATACTAATTATGGCAGGTAACTGTAACTTCGATACTAATGATGACAGAAAACCGTAACTTCGATACTAATTATGGCAGGTAACAGTAACTTCGATACTAATTATGGCTGGTAACTGTAACTTCGAGACTAATTATGACAGTTGACTGTAACTTCGTTACTAATTATGACAAGTTACTGTAATTTCGATACAAATTATGGCAGGTAACTGTAACTTCGATACTAATTATGACAGGTAACAGTAACTTCGATACTAATTATGACAAGTTACTGTAACTTCGATACTAATTATGGCAGGTAACTGTAACTTCGTTACTAATTATGACAAGTAACTGTAATTTCGATACAAATTATGGCACGTAACTGTAATTTCGATACTAATTACGGCAGGTAACAGTAACTTCGATACTAATTATGACAAGTTACAGTTACTTCGATACTAATTATGACAAGTAACTGTAACTTCGAAACTAATTATGACAGGTAACGGTATCATCGTTACTAATTATGACAAGTAACTGTAATTTCGATACAAATTATGGCTGGTAACTGTAACTTCGATACTAATTATGACAGGTAACAGTAACTTCGATACTAATTATGACAAATAACTGTAATTTCGATACAAACTATGACAGGTAACTGATACTTCGATACATATTATGACAAGTATCTGTAATTTCGGTACAAATTATGACAGGTAACTGTAACTTCGATACTAATTATGACAAGGAACTGTTATTTCGATACAAATTATGACAGGTAACTCTATCTTCGTTACTAATTATGACAAGTATCTGTAAGTTCGGTACAAATTATGACAGGTAACTGTAACTTCGACACAAATTATGACAGGTAACAGTAACTTCGCTACTAATTATGACAAGTAACTGTAATTTCGATACAAACTATGACAGGTTACTGTAACTTCGATACTAATTATGACAAGTAACTGTAATTTCGATACAAATAATGGCAGGTAACTGTAACTACGATACTAATTATGACAGGTAACTGTAACTTCGATACTAATTATGACAAGGAACTGTAATTTCGATACAAATTATGACAGGTAACAGTAACTTCGTTACTAATTATGGCAAGTGACTGTAATTTCGATACAAATTATGGCAGGATACAGTACCTTCGATACTAATTATGACAGGCAACTGTAACTTCTATACTAATTATGACAGGTAACTGTACCTTCGTTACTAATTATGACAAGTAACTGTAATTTCGATACAAATTATGGCAGGTAACTGTAACTTCGATACTAATTATGACAGGTAACAGTAACTTCGATACTAATTATAACAAGTAACTGTAACTGCGATACTAATTAAGACAGGTAACGGTAACTTCGTTACTAATTATGACAAGTAACTGTAATTTCGATACAAATAATGGCAGGTAACTGTAACTACGATACTAATTGTGACAGGTAACTGTAACTTCGATACTAATTATGACAAGGAACTGTTATTTCGATACAAATTATGACAGGTAACTGTAACTTTGTTACTAATTATGACAAGTAACTGTAATTTCGGTACAAATTATGGCAGGTAACTGTAACTTCGATACAAATTATGACAAGGAACTGTAATTTCGATACAAATAATAGCAGGTATCAGTAACTTCGATACAAATTATGACAGGTAACTGTAACTTTGATATTAATTATGACAAGTAACTGTAATTTCGATACAAATTATGGCAGGTAACTGTAACTTCGCTACTAATTATGACCAGTAACAGTTACTTCGATACTAATTATGACAAGTATCTATAACATCGAAACTAATTATGACAGGTAACTGTAAGATCGTTACCAATTATGACAAGTATCTGTAATTTCGGTAAAAATTATGGCAGGTAAATCTAACTTCGAAACAAATTATGACAGGTAACAGTAACTTCGTTACTAATTATGACATGTAACTGTAACTTCGATACTAATTATGACAAGGAACTGTTATTTCGATACAATTTATGGCAAGTAACTGTAACTTCGTTACTAATTATGACAAGTAACTGTAATTTCGGTACAAATTATGGCAGGTAAATGTAACTTCGATACAAATTATGACAAAGAACTGTAATTTCGATACAAATAATGGCAGGTAACTGTAACTTCGATACTAATTATGACAGGTAACAGTAACTTCGATACTTATTATGACAGGTAACTGTAACTTCGCTACTAATTATGACAAGTAACTATAATTTCGATACAAACTATGACAGGTAACTGTAACTTCGATACTAATTATGACAAGTATCTGTAATTTCGGTACAAATTATGACAGGTAACTGTAACTTCGATACTAATTATGACAAGGAACCGTTATTTCGAAACAAATTATGGCAGGTAACTGTAACTTCGTTACTAATTAAGACAAGTAACTGTAATTTCGGTACAAATTATGGAAGGTAACTGTAACTTCGATACAAATTATGACAAGGAACTGTAATTTCGATACAAATAATGGCAGGTAACTGTAATTTCGATACTAATTATGACAGGTAACAGTAACTTCGAAACTAATTATTACAGGTAACTGTAACTTCGCTACTAATTATGACAAGTAACTGTAATTTCGATACAAACTATGACAGGTAACTGTAACTTCGATACATATTATGACAGGTAACTGTAACTTCGATACAAATTATGACAGGTAGCTGTAACATCGATATTAATTATGACAAGTAACCTGTAATTTCGATACAAATTATGGCAGGTAACTGTAACTTCGATACTAATTATGACAGGTTACTTTAACTTCGATACTAATTATGACAAGTAACAGTTACTTCGATACTAATTATGACAAGTAACTATAACCTCGAAACTAATTATGACAGGTAACTGTAACATCGTTACCAATTATGACAAGTATCTGTAATTTCGGTACAAATTATGGCAGGTAACTGTAACTTCGATACAAATTATGACAGGTAACTGTAACTTCGTTACTAATGTGACAAGTAACTGTAATTTCGATACAAATAAGGGCAGGTAACTGTAACTTCGATACTAATTACGACAGGTAACTGTAACTTCGATACTAATTATGACAAGGAACTGTTATTTCGATACAAATTATGGCAGGTAACTGTAACATCGTTACTAATTATGACATGTAACTGTATTTTCGGTACAAATTATGGAAGGTAACTGTAACTTCGATACAAATTATGACAAGGAACTGTAATTTCGATACAAATAATGGCAGGTAACTGTAACTTCGATACTAATTATGACAGGTAACAGTAAATTCGATACTAATTATGACAGGTAACTGTAACTTCGCTACTAATTATGACAAGTAACTGTAATTTCGATACAAACTATAACAGGTAACTGTAACTTCGATACTAATTATGACAAGTATCTGTAATTTCGGTACAAATTATGACAGGTAACTGTAACTTCGATACTAATTATGACAAGGGACTGTTATTTCGATACAAATTATGACATGTAACTGTAACTTCGTTAATAATTATGACAAGTATCTGTAATTTCGGTACCAATTATGGCAGGTAACTGTAACTTCGATACAAATTATGGCAGGTAGCTGTAACTTCGATACAAATTATGACAGGTAACAGTAACTTCGCTACGAATTATGACAAGTAACTGTAATTTCGATACAAACTATGACAGGTAAATGTAACTTCGTTACTAATTATGACAAGTAACTGTATTTTCTATACAAATTAAGGCAGGTAACAGTAACTTCGATACAATCTATGACAGGTAACTGTAACTTCGATACTAATTATGACAAGGAACTGTAATTTCGATACAAATTATGACAGGTAACAGTAACTTCGTTACTAAGTATGACAAGTAACTGTAATTTCGATACAAATTATGGCTGGTAACTGTAACTTCGATACTAATTATGACAGGTAACAGTAACTTCGATACTAATTATAACAAGTTACTGTAACTTCGATACTAATTATGACAGGTAACGGTAACATCGTTACTAATTATGACAAGTAACTGTAATTTCGATACAAATTATGGCAGGTAACTGTAACCTCGATACTAATGTTGACAGAAAAGCGTAACTTCGATACTAATTAAGGCAGGTAACAGTAACTTCGATACTAATTATAGCTGGTAACTGTAACTTCGAGACTAATTATGACAGTTAACTGTAACTTCGTTACTAATTATGACAAGTAACTGTAATTTCGATACAAATTATGGCAGGTAACAGTAACTTCGATACTAATTATGACAGGTAACAGTAACTTCGATACTAATTATGGCAATTTATTGTAACTTCGATACTAATTATGACAGGTAACTGTAACTTCGTTACTAATTATGACAAGTAACTGTAATTTCGATACAAATTATGGCACGTAACTGTAATTTCGATACTAATTAGGGCAGGTAACAGTAACTTCGATACTAATTATGACAAGTTACAGTTACTTCGATACTAATTATGACAAGTAACTGTAACTTCGAAACTAATTATGACAGGTAACGGTAACATCGTTACTAATTATGACAGTAACAGTAATTTCGATACAAATTATGGCTGGTAACTGTAACTTCGATACTAATTATGACAGGTAACAGTAACTTCGATACTAATTATGACAAGTTACTGTAACTTCGATACTAATTATGACAGGTAACGGTAACATCGTTACTAATTATGACAAGTAACTGTAATTTCGATACAAATTATGGCTGGTAACTGTTACATCGATACTAATTATGACAGGTAACAGTAACTTCGATACTAATTATGACAAGTTACTGTAACTTCGATACTAATTTTGACAAGTTACTGTAACTTCGATACTAATTATGACAGGTAACTGTTACTTAGATACTAATTATGACAAGTTACTGTAACTTCGATACTAATTATGACAAGTTACTGTAACTTCGATACTAATTATGACAGGTAACTGTAATTTCGATACTAATTATGACAGGTAATTGTAACTTCGATACTAATTTTGATAAGTTACTGTAACTTCGATACTAATTATGACAAGTTACTGTAACTTCGATATTAATTTTGACAGGTAACAGTAACTTCGATACTAATTTTGTCAAGTTACTGTAACTTCGATACTAATTATGACAGGTAACTGTAACTTCGATACTAATTATGACAGGTAACAGTAACTTCGATACTAATTATGACAAGTTACTGTAACTTCGATACTAATTATGACAGGTAACTGTTACTTCGATACTAATTAAGACAGGTAACTGTAACTTCGATACTAATTATGACAGGTTACATTACCTTCGATACTAATTATGACAAGTAACAGTTACTTCGATACTTATTATGACAAGCAACTATAACTTCGAAACTAATTATGACAGGTAACTGTAACATCGTTACTAATTATGACAAGTATCTGTAATTTCGGTATAAATTATGGCAGGTAATTGTAACATCGACACAAATTATGGCAGGTAACTGTAACTTCGATACAAATTATGACAAGGAACTGTAAATTCGATACAAATAATGGCAGTTAACTGTAACTTCGATACTATTTATGACAGGTAACTGTAACTTCGCTAATAATTAAGACATGTAACTCTAATTTCGATACAAATTATGGCAGGTAACTGTAACTTCGATACTAATTATGACAGATAACAGTAACTTCGATACTAATTATGACAAGTAACTGTAACTTAGATACTAATTATGACAGGTAACAGTAACTTCGATACTAATTATGACAAGTAACTCTAACTTCATTGCAAATTATGAAAAGTAACTGTAATTTCGATACAAATTATGGCAGGTAACTGTAACTTCGTTACTAATTATGGCAGGTAACTGTAATTTCGATACAAATTATGGCAGGTAACAGTAACCTCGATATTAATTATGACAGGTAACTGTAACTCCGATACTAATAATGACAAGTAACTCTAAAATCGTTACTAATAATGACAAGTAACTGTAATTTTGATTAAAAAATTATGGCAGGTAATTGTAACTTTGATACTAATTATGACAGGTAACAGTAACATCGATACTAATTATGACAGGTAACTGTAACTTCGTTACTAATTATGACAAGTAACTGTAATTTCGATACTAATTATGGCTGGAAACTGTAACGTCGTTACTAATTATGACAAGTAACTGTAATTTCGATACAAATTATGGCAGGTAACTGTATCTTCGATACAAATTACGACAGGTAACAGTTACTTCGCTACTAATTATGACAAGTAACTGTAATTTCGATACAAACTATGAAGGGTAACTGTAACTTCGTTACTAATTATGATTAGTAACTGTAATTACGATACAAATTATGGCAGGTAACAGTAACTTCGATAATAATTATGACAGGTAACTGTAACTTCGATACTAATTATGACAAGGAACTGTTATTTCGATACAAATTATGACAGGTAACAGTAACTTCGTTACTAATTATGGCAAGTGACTGTAATTTCGATACAAATAATGGCAGGTTACAGTAACTTCGATACTAATTATGACAGGTAACTGTAACTTCTATACTAATTATGACAAGTAACTGTACCTTCGTTACTAATTATGACAAGTAACTGTACTTTCGATACAAATGATGGCAGGTAACTGTAACTTCGATACTAATTATGACAGGTAAAAATAACTTCGATACTAATTATGACAGAAAACAGTAACTTCGATACTAATTATGACAGGTAACAGTATCTTCGATACTAATTATGGCAGGTAACTGTAACTTCGATACTAATGATGACAGTTAACTGTAACTTCGTTACTAATTATGACAAGTAACTGTAATTTCGATACAAATTATGGCAGGTAACTGTAACTTCGATACTAATTATGACAGGTAACAGTAACTTCGATACTAATTATAACAAGTAACTGTAACTTCGATACTAATTATGACAAGTAACAGTTATTTCGATACTAATTATGACAAGTAACTATAACTTCGAAACTAATTATGACAGGTAACTGTAACATCGTTACTAATTATGACAAGTATCTGTAATTTCGGTACAAATTATGGCAGGTAACTGTAACTTCGATACTAATTATGACAGGTAACTGTAACTTCGATACTAATTATGACAAGTAACTGTAACTTCGATACTAATTATGACAGGTAACTGTAACTTCGATACTAATTATGACAAGTAACTCTAACTTCATTACAAATTAAGACAAGTAACTGTAATTTCGATACAAATTATTGCAGGTAACTGAAACATCGTTACTAATTATGGCAGGTAACTGTAATTTCGATACAAATTATGACAGGTAACAGTAACTTCGATACTAATTATGACAGGTAACTGCAACTTTGACACTAATTATGACAGGTTACTGTAACTTCGTTACTAATTATGACAAGAAACTGTAATTTCGATACTAATTATGGCAGGTAACTGTAATTTCGATACAAATTATGGCAGGTAACTGTAACTTCGATACTAATTATGACAAGTAACAGTAACTTCGATACTAATTATGACAAGTAACTGTAACTTCGAAACAAATTATGACAGGTAACTGTAACATCGTTACTAATTAGGACTAGTAACTGTAATTTCGATACAAATTATGGCAGGTAACTGTAACTTCGATATTAATTATGACAGGTTACAGTAACCTCGACACTAATTATGACAAGTAGGTGAAACTTCGATACAAATTATGACGGGTAACTGTAACTCCGATACTAATTATGACTAGTAACTCTAAGTTCGTTACTAATTAGGACAAGTAACTGTAATTTTGATAAAAAATTATGGCAGGTAACTGTAACATCGATACTAATTATGACAGGTAACTGTAACTTCGATACTAATTATGGCAGGTAACTGTAACTTCGTTACTAATTATGACAAGTAACTGTAACTTCGAAATTAATTATGGGAGGTAACTGTAACTTAGATACTAATTATGACAATTAACTGTAATTTCGATACAAATTATGGCAGGTAACTGTAACTTCGTTACTAATTATGACAGGTAACTGTAATTTCGGTACAAATTATGGCAGGTAACTGTAACTTCGATACAAATTATGACAGGTAACTGCAACTTCGATATTAATTATGACAAGTAGCTGTAATTTCGATACAGATTATGTCAGGTAACAGTAACTTCGATAGTAATTATGACAAGTAACAGTTACTTCGATACTTATTATGACAAGCAACTATAACTTCGAAACTAATTATGACAGGTAACTGTAACTTCGTTACTAATTATGACAAGTATCTGCAATTTCGGTACAAATTATGGCAGGTAACTGTAACTTCGATACAAATTATGACAGGTAACTCTAACTTCGTTACTAATTATGACAAGTAACTGTAATTTCGATACAAATAATGGCAGGTAACTGTAACTACGATACTAATTATGACAGGTAACTGTAACTTCGATACTAATTATGACAAGGAACTGTTATTTCGATACAAATTATGGCAGGTAACTGTAACTTCGTTACTAATTATGACAAGTAACAGTAATTTCGGTACAAATTATGGCTGGTAACTGTAACTTCGATACAAATTATGACAAGGAACTGTAATTTCGATACAAATAATGTCAGGTAACTGTAACTTCGATACTAATTATGACAGGTAACTGTAACTTCGCTAATAATTATGACAAGTAACTGTAATTTCGATACAAATTATGGCAGGTAACTGTAACTTCGATACTAATTATGACAGGTAACAGTAACTTCGATACTAATTATGACAAGTAACTGTAACTTAGATACTAATAATAACAGGTAACAGTAACTTCGATACTAATTACGACAAGTAACTCTAACTTCATTGCAAATTATGAAAAGTAACTGTAATTTCGATTCAAATTATGGCAGGTAACTGCAACTTCGTTACTAATTATGGCAGGTCACTGTTATTTCGATACAAATTATGGCAGGTAACAGTAACCTCGATATTAATTATGACAGGTAACTGTAACTCCGATACTAATAATGACAAGTAACTCTAATTTCGTTACTAATTATGACAAGTAACTGTAATTTTGATAAAAAAATTATGGCAGGTAATTGTAAATTCGATACTAATTATGACAGGTAACACTAACTTCGATACTAATTATGACAGGTAACTGTAACTTCGTTACTAATTATGACAAGAAACTGTAATTTCGATACTAATTATGGCTGGAAACTGTAACGTCGTTACTAATTATGACAAGTAACTGTAATTTCGATACAAATTATGGCAGGTAACTGTAACTTCGATACTAATGTTGACAGAAAACCGTAACTTCGATACTAATTAAGGCAGGTAACAGTAACTTCGATACTAATTATAGCTGGTAATTGTAACTTCGAGACTAATTATGACAGTTAACTGTAACTTCGTTACTAATTATGACAAGTAACAGTAATTTCGATACAAATTATGGCAGGTAACAGTAACTTCGATACTAATTATGACAGGTAACAGTAACTTCGATACTAATTATGACAATTTACTGTAACTTCGATACTAATTGTGACAGGTAACTGTAACTTCGTTACTAATTATGACAAGTAACTGTAATTTCGATACAAATTATGGCACGTAACTGTAATTTCGATACTAATTATGGCAGGTTACAGTAACTTCGATACTAATTATGACAAGTTACAGTTACTTCGATACTAATTATGACAAGTAACTGTAACTTCGAAACTAATTATGACAGGTAACGGTAACATCGTTACTAATTATGACAAGTAACTGTAATTTCGATACAAATTATGGCTGGAAACTGTAACATCGATACTAATTATGACAGGTAACAGTAACTTCGATACTAATTATGACAAGTTACTGTAACTTCGATACTAATTTTGACAAGTTACTGTAACTTCGATACTAATTATGACAGGTAACTGTTACTTAGATACTAATTTTGACAAGTTACTGTAACTTCGATACTAATTATGACAAGTTACTGTAACTTCGATACTAATTATGACAGGTAACTGTAATTTCGATACTAATTATGACAGGTAATTGTAACTTCGATACTAATTTTGACAAGTTACTGTAACTTCGATACTAATTATGACAAGTTACTGTAACTTCGATACTAATTTTGACAGGTAACAGTAACTTCGATACTAATTTTGACAAGTTACTGTAACTTCGATACTAATTATGACAGGTAACTGTAACTTCGATACTAATTATGACAGGTAACAGTAACTTCGATACTAATTATGACAAGTTACTGTAACTTCGATACTAATTATTACAGGTAACTGTAACTTCGATACTAATTATGACAGGTAACTGTAACTTCGATACTAATTATGACAGGTTACATTACCTTCGATACTAATTATGACAAGTAACAGTTACTTCGATACTTATTATGACAAGCAACTATAACTTCGAAACTAATTATGACAGGTAACTGTAACATCGTTACTAATTATGACAAGTATCTGTAATTTCGGTACAAATTATGGCAGGTAACTGTAACTTCGATACAAATTATGACAGGTAACTGTAACTTCGTTACTAATTATGACAAGTAACTGTAATTTCGATACAAATAATGGCAGGTAACTGTAACTACGATACTAATTATGACAGGTAACTGTAACTTCGATACTAATTATGACAAGGAACTGTTATTTCGATACAAATTATGGCGGGTAACTGTAACTTCGTTACTAATTATGACAAGTAAAAGTAATTCGGTACAAATTATGGCAGGTAACTGTAACTTCGATACAAATTATGACAAGGAACTGTAAATTCGATACAAATAATGGCAGGTAACTGTAACTTCGATACTATTTATGACAGGTAACTGTAACTTCGCTAAAAATTATGACATGTAACTGTAATTTCGAGACAAATTATGGCAGGTAACTGTAACTTCGATACTAATTATGACAGGTAACATTAACTTCGATACTAATTATGACAAGTAACTGTAACTTAGATACTAATTATGACAGGTAACAGTAACTTCGATACTAATTATGACAAGTAACTCTAACTTCATTGCAAATTATGAAAAGTAACTGTAATTTCGATACAAATTATGGCAGGTAACTGTAACTTCGATACTAATTATAGCTGGTAATTGTAACTTCGAGACTAATTATGACAGTTAACTGTAACATCGTTACTAATTATGACAAGTAACAGTAATTTCGATACAAATTATGGCAGGTAACAGTAACTTCGATACTAATTATGACAGGTAACAGTAACTTCGATACTAATTATGACAATTTACTGTAACTTCGATACTAATTGTGACAGGTAACTGTAACTTCGTTACTAATTATGACAAGTAACTGTAATTTCGATATAAATTATGGCACGTAACTGTAATTTCGATACTAATTATGGCAGGTAACAGTAACTTCGATACTAATTATGACAAGTTACAGTTACTTCGATACTAATTATGACAAGTAACTGTAACTTCGAAACTAATTATGACAGGTAACGGTAACATCGTTACTAATTATGACAAGTAACTGTAATTTCGATACAAATTATGGCTGGAAACTGTAACATCGATACTAATTATGACAGGTAACAGTAACTTCGATACTAATTATGACAAGTTACTGTAACTTCGATACTAATTTTTACAAGTTACTGTAACTTCGATACTAATTATGACAGGTAACAGTAACTTCGATACTAATTATGACAAGTTACTGTAACTTCGATACTAATTTTGACAAGTTACTGTAACTTCGATACTAATTATGACAGGTAACTGTTACTTAGATACTAATTTTGACAAGTTACTGTAACTTCGATACTAATTATGACAAGTTACTGTAACTTCGATACTAATTATGACAGGTAACTGTAATTTCGATACTAATTATGACAGGTAATTGTAACTTCGATACTAATTTTGACAAGTTACTGTAACTTCGATACTAATTATGACAAGTTACTGTAACTTCGATACTAATTTTGACAGGTAACAGTAACTTCGATACTAATTTTGACAAGTTACTGTTACTTCGATACTAATTATGACAGGTAACTGTAACTTCGATACTAATTATGACAGGTAACAGTAACTTCGATACTAATTATGACAAGTTACTGTAACTTCGATACTAATTATTACAGGTAACTGTAACTTCGATACTAATTATGACAGGTAACTGTAACTTCGATACTAATTATGACAGGTTACATTACCTTCGATACTAATTATGACAAGTAACAGTTACTTCGATACTTATTATGACAAGCAACTATAACTTCGAAACTAATTATGACAGGTAACTGTAACATCGTTACTAATTATGACAAGTATCTGTAATTTCGGTACAAATTATGGCAGGTAACTGTAACTTCGATACAAATTATGACAGGTAACTGTAACTTCGTTACTAATAATGACAAGTAACTGTAATTTTGATTAAAAAATTATGGCAGGTAATTGTAACTTCGATACTAATTATGACAGGTAACAGTAACTTCGATACTAATTATGACAGGTAACTGTAACTTCGTTACTAATTATGACAAGTAACTGTAATTTCGATACTAATTATGGCAGGTAACTGTAACTTCGATACTAATGATGACAGAAAACCGTAACTTCGATACTAATTATGGCAGGTAACAGTAACTTCGATACTAATTATGGCTGGTAACTGTAACTTCGAGACTAATTATGACAGTTGACTGTAACTTCGTTACTAATTATGACAAGTTACTGTAATTTCGATACAAATTATGGCAGGTAACAGTAACTTCGATACTAATTATGACAGGTAACAGTAACTTCGATACTAATTATGACAGTTACTGTAACTTCGATACTAATTATGGCAGGTAACTGTAACTTCGTTACTAATTATGACAAGTAACTGTAATTTCGATACAAATTATGGCACGTAACTGTAATTTCGATACTAATTACGGCAGGTAACAGTAACTTCGATACTAATTATGACAAGTTACAGTTACTTCGATACTAATTATGACAAGTAACTGTAACTTCGAAACTAATTATGACAGGTAACGGTATCATCGTTACTAATTATGACAAGTAACTGTAATTTCGATACAAATTATGGCTGGTAACTGTAACTTCGATACTAATTATGACAGGTAACAGTAACTTCGATACTAATTATGACAAGTAACTGTAATTTCGATACAAACTATGACAGGTAACTGATACTTCGATACATATTATGACAAGTATCTGTAATTTCGATACAAACTATGACAGGTAACTGATACTTCGATACATATTATGACAAGTATCTGTAATTTCGGTACAAATTATGACAGGTAACTGTAACTTCGATACTAATTATGGCTGGTAACTGTAACTTCGATACTAATTATGACAGGTAACAGTAACTTCGATACTAATTATGACAAGTAACTGTAATTTCGATACAAACTATGACAGGTAACTGATACTTCGATACATATTATGACAAGTATCTGTAATTTCGGTACAAATTATGACAGGTAACTGTAACTTCGATACTAATTATGACAAGGAACTGTTATTTCGATACAAATTATGACAGGTTACTGTATCTTCGTTACTAATTATGACAAGTATCTGTAAGTTCGGTACAAATTATGGCAGGTAACTGTAACTTCGACACAAATTATGACAGGTAACAGTAACTTCGCTACTAATTATGACAAGTAACTGTAATTTCGATACAAACTATGACAGGTAACTGTAACTTCGATACTAATTATGACAAGTAACTGTAATTTCGATACAAATAATGGCAGGTAACTGTAACTACGATACTAATTATGACAGGTAACTGTAACTTCGATACTAATTATGACAAGGAACTGTAATTTCGATACAAATTATGATAGGTAACAGTAACTTCGTTACTAATTATGGCAAGTGACTGTAATTTCGATACAAATTATGGCAGGTTACAGTACCTTCGATACTAATTATGACAGGCAACTGTAACTTCTATACTAATTATGACAGGTAACTGTACCTTCGTTACTAATTATGACAAGTAACTGTAATTTCGATACAAATTATGGCAGGTAACTGTAACTTCGATACTAATTATGACAGGTAACAGTAACTTCGATACTAATTATAACAAGTAACTGTAACTGCGATACTAATTAAGACAGGTAACGGTAACTTTGTTACTAATTATGACAAGTAACTGTAATTTCGATACAAATAATGGCAGGTAACTGTAACTACGATACTAATTGTGACAAGTAACTGTAACTTCGATACTAATTATGACAAGGAACTGTTATTTCGATACAAATTATGGCAGGTAACTGTAACTTTGTTACTAATTATGACAAGTAACTGTAATTTCGGTACAAATTATGGCAGGTAACTGTAACTTCGATACAAATTATGACAAGGAACTGTAATTTCGATACAAATAATAGCAGGTATCAGTAACTTCGATACAAATTATGACAGGTAACTGTAACTTTGATATTAATTATGACAAGTAACTGTAATTTCGATACAAATTATGGCAGGTAACTGTAACTTCGATACTAATTATGACAGGTTACATTAACTTCGCTACTAATTATGAACAGTAACAGTTACTTCGATACTAATTATGACAAGTATCTATAACATCGAAACTAATTATGACAAGTATCTGTAATTTCGGTAAAAATTATGGCAGGTAAATCTAACTTCGAAACAAATTATGACAGGTAACAGTAACTTCGTTACTAATTATGACAAGTAACTGTAACATCGATACTAATTATGACAAGGAACTGTTATTTCGATACAATTTATGGCAAGTAACTGTAACTTCGTTACTAATTATGACAAGTAACTGTAATTTCGGTACAAATTATGGCAGGTAAATGTAACTTCGATACAAATTATGACAAAGAACTGTAATTTCGATACAAATAATGGCAGGTAACTGTAACTTCGATACTAATTATGACAGGTAACAGTAACTTCGATACTTATTATGACAGGTAACTGTAACTTCGCTACTAATTATGACAAGTAACTGTAATTTCGATACAAACTATGACAGGTAACTGTAACTTCGATACTAATTATGACAAGTATCTGTAATTTCGGTACAAATTATGACAGGTAACTGTAACTTCGATACTAATTATGACAAGGAACCGTTATTTCGAAACAAATTATGGCAGGTAACTGTAACTTCGTTACTAATTATGACAAGTAACTGTAATTTCGGTACAAATTATGGAAGGTAACTGTAACTTCGATACAAATTATGACAAGGAACTGTAATTTCGATACAAATAATGGCAGGTAACTGTAATTTCGATACTAATTATGACAGGTAACAGTAACTTCGATACTAATTATTACAGGTAACTGTAACTTCGCTACTAATTATGACAAGTAACTGTAATTTCGATACAAAATATGACAGGTAACTGTAACTTCGATACATATTATGACAGGTAACTGTAACTTCGATACAAATTATGACAGGTAACTGTAACATCGATATTAATTATGACAAGTAACCTGTAATTTCGATACAAATTATGGCAGGTAACTGTAACTTCGATACTAATTATGACAGGTTACTTTAACTTCGATACTAATTATGACAAGTAACAGTTACTTCGATACTAATTATGACAAGTAATTATAACCTCGAAACTAATTATGACAGGTAACTGTAACATCGTTACCAATTATGACAAGTATCTGTAATTTCGGTACAAATTATGGCAGGTAACTGTAACTTCGATACAAATTATGACAGGTAACTGTAACTTCGTTACTAATGTGACAAGTAACTGTAATTTCGATACAAATAAGGGCAGGTAACTGTAACTTCGATACTAATTACGACAGGTAACTGTAACTTCGATACTAATTATGACAAGGAACTGTTATTTCGATACAAATTATGGCAGGTAACTGTAACATCGTTACAAATTATGACATGTAACTGTATTTTCGGTACTAATTATGGAAGGTAACTGTAACTTCGATACAAATTATGACAAGGAACTGTAATTTCGATAAAAATAATGGCAGGTAACTGTAACTTCGATACTAATTATGACAGGTAACAGTAAATTCGATACTAATTATGACAGGTAACTATAACTTCGCTACTAATTATGACAAGTAACTGTAATTTCGATACAAACTATAACAGGTAACTGTAACTTCGATACTAATTATGACAAGTATCTGTAATTTCGGTACAAATTATGACAGGTAACTGTAACTTCGATACTAATTATGACAAGGAACTGTTATTTCGATACAAATTATGACATGTAACTGTAACTTCGTTAATAATTATGACAAGTATCTGTAATTTCGGTACCAATTATGGCAGGTAACTGTAACTTCGATACAAATTATGGCAGGTAACTGTAACTTCGATACAAATTATGACAGGTAACAGTAACTTCGCTACGAATTATGACAAGTAACTGTAATTTCGATACAAACTATGACAGGTAAATGTAACTTCGTTACTAATTATGACAAGTAACTGTATTTTCTGTACAAATTAAGGCAGGTAACAGTAACTTCGATACAATCTATGACAGGTAACTGTAACTTCGATACTAATTATGACAAGGAACTGTAATTTCGATACAAATTATGACAGGTAACAGTAACTTCGTTACTAATTATGGCAAGTGACTGTAATTTCGATACAAATTATGGCAGGTTACAGTACCTTCGATACTAATTATGACAGGCAACTGTAACTTCTATACTAATTATGACAGGTAACTGTACCTTCGTTACTAATTATGACAAGTAACTGTAATTTCGATACAAATTATGGCAGGTAACTGTAACTTCGATACTAATTATGACAGGTAACAGTAACTTCGATACTAATTATAACAAGTAACTGTAACTGCGATACTAATTAAGACAGGTAACGGTAACTTCGTTACTAATTATGACAAGTAACTGTAATTTCGATACAAATAATGGCAGGTAACTGTAACTACGATACTAATTATGACAGGTAACTGTAACTTCGATACTAATTATGACAAGGAACTGTTATTTCGATACAAATTATGGCAGGTAACTGTAACTTTGTTACTAATTATGACAAGTAACTGTAATTTCGGTACAAATTATGGCAGGTAACTGTAACTTCGATACAAATTATGACAAGGAACTGTAATTTCGATACAAATAATAGCAGGTATCAGTAACTTCGATACAAATTATGACAGGTAACTGTAACTTTGATATTAATTATGACAAGTAACTGTAATTTCGATACAAATTATGGCAGGTAACTGTAACTTCGATACTAATTATGACAGGTAACAGTAACTTCGGTAATTATTATGACAAGTTACTGTAACTTCGATACTAATTTTGACAATAACTGTAATTTCGATACAAATTATGACAGGTAACTGTAACTTCGATACTAATTATGACAGGTAACAGTAACTTCGATACTAATTATGACAGGTAACTGTAACTTCGATACTAATTATGACAAGTAACTCTAACTTCATTGCAAATTATGAAAAGTAACTGTAATTTCGATACAAATTATGGCAGGTAACTGTAACTTCGTTACTAATTATGGCAGGTAACTGTAATTTCGATACAAATTATGGCAGGTAACAGTAACCTCGATATTAATTATGACAGGTAACTGTAACTCCGATACTAATAATGACAAGTAACTCTAACTTCGTTACTAATAATGACAAGTAACTGTAATTTTGATTAAAAAATTATGGCAGGTAATTGTAACTTCGATACTAATTATGACAGGTAACAGTAACTTCGATACTAATTATGACAGGTAACTGTAACTTCGTTACTAATTATGACAAGTAACTGTAATTTCGATACTAATTATGGCAGGTAACTGTAACTTCGATACTAATGATGACAGAAAACCGTAACTTCGATACTAATTATGGCAGGTAACAGTAACTTCGATACTAATTATGGCTGGTAACTGTAACTTCGAGACTAATTATGACAGTTGACTGTAACTTCGTTACTAATTATGACAAGTTACTGTAATTTCGATACAAATTATGGCAGGTAACAGTAACTTCGATACTAATTATGACAGGTAACAGTAACTTCGATACTAATTATGACAAGTTACTGTAACTTCGATACTAATTATGGCAGGTAACTGTAACTTCGTTACTAATTATGACAAGTTACTGTAATTTCGATACAAATTATGGCAGGTAACAGTAACTTCGATACTAATTATGACAGGTAACAGTAACTTCGATACTAATTATGACAAGTTACTGTAACTTCGATACTAATTATGGCAGGTAACTGTAACTTCGTTACTAATTATGACAAGTAACTGTAATTTCGATACAAATTATGGCACGTAACTGTAATTTCGATACTAATTATGGCAGGTAACAGTAACTTCGATACTAATTATGACAAGTTACAGTTACTTCGATACTAATTATGACAAGTAACTGTAACTTCGAAACTAATTATGACAGGTAACGGTATCATCGTTACTAATTATGACAAGTAACTGTAATTTCGATACAAATTATGGCTGGTAACTGTAACTTCGATACTAATTATGACAGGTAACAGTAGCTTCGATACTAATTATGACAAGTTACTGTTACTTTGATACTAATTATGACAGGTAACGGTAACATCGTTACTAATTATGACAAGTAACTGTAATTTCGATACAAATTATGGCTGGTAACTGTAACATCGATACTAATTATGACAGGTAACAGTAACTTCGATACTAATTATGACAAGTTACTGTAACTTCGGTACTAATTTTGACAAGTGACTGTAACTTCGATACTAATTATGACAGGTAACAGTAACTTCGATACTAATTATGACAAGTTACTGTAACTTCGATACTAATTTTGACAAGTTACTGTAACTTCGATACTAATTATGACAGGTAACTATAACTTAGATACTAATTTTGACATGTTACTGTAACTTCGTTACTAATTATGACAAGTTACTGTAACTTCGATACTAATTATGACAGGTAACTGTAACTTCGATACTAATTATGACAGGTAACTGTAACTTCGATACTAATTTTGACAAGTTACTGTAACTTCGATACTAATTATGACAAGTTACTGTAACTTCGATACTAATTTTGACAGGTAACAGTAACTTCGATACTAATTTTGACAAGTTAGTGTAACTTCGATACTAATTATGACAGGTAACTGTAACTTCGATAATAATTATGACAAGTAACAGTAACTTCGATACTAATTATGACAGGTAACAGTAACTTCGATACTAATTATGACAGGTAACTGTAATTTCGATAGAAATTATGGCTGGTAACTGTAACATCGATACTAATTATGACAAGTTACTGTAACTTCGATACTAATTATGACAAGTAACAGTAACTTCGATACTAATTATGACAGGTAACAGTAACTTCGATACTAATTATGACAGGTAACTGTAACTTCGATACTAATTATGACAGGAAACTGTAACTTCGATACTAATTTTGACAAGTTACTGTAACTTCGATACTAATTATGACAAGTTACTGTAACATCGACACTAATTATGACAGGTAACAGTAACTTCGATACTAATTATGGCAGGTAACTGTAACTTCGATACTAATTTTGACAGGTAACTGTAACTTCGATACTAATTATGATAGGTAACAGTAACTTCGATACTAATTATGACAGGTAACAGTAACTTCGATACTAATTATGGCAGGTAACTGTAACTTCGATACTAATTATGACAGGTAACAGTAACTTCGACAATAATTATGACAGGTAACTGTAACTTCGATACTGATTATGACAGGTAACTGTAACTTCGATACTAATTTTGACAAGTTACTGTAACTTCGATACTAATTATGACAAGTTACTGTAACTTCGATACTAATTTTGACAAGTAACTGTAACTTCGATACAAATTATGGCAGGTAACTGTAACATCGATACTAATTATGACAGGTAACAGTAACTTCGATACTAATTATGACAGGTAACAGTAACTTCGGTAATTATTATGACAAGTTACTGTAACTTCGATACTAATTTTGACAATAACTGTAATTTCGATACAAATTATGACAGGTAACTGTAACTTCGATACTAATTATGACAGGTAACAGTATCTTCGATACTAATTATGACAGGTAACTGTAACTTCGATACTAATTATGACAAGTAACTCTAACTTCATTACAAATTATGACAAGTAACTTTAATTTCCATACAAATTATGGCAGGTAACTGTAACATCGATACTAATAATGACAGGTAACAGTAACTTTGATACTTATGATGACAAGTTATTGTAACTTCGATACTAATTTTGACAAGTAACTGTAACTTCGATACTAATTATGACAGGTAACTGTAACTTCGATACTAATTATGACAAGTTACTGTAACTTCGATACTAATTTTGACAAGTAACAGTAACTTCGATACTAATTATGACAGGTAACTGTAACTTCTATACTAATTATGACAAGTAACTCTAACTTCATTACAAATTATGACAAGTAACTGTAATTTCGAAACAAATTAGGCAGGTAACTGTAACTTCGTTACTAATTATGGCAGGTAACTGTAATTTCGATACAAATTATGGCAGCTAACAGTAACTTCGATAATAATTATGACAGGTAACTGTAACTTCGATAATAATTATGACAGATAACTGTAACTTCGTAACTAATTATGACAAGAAACTGTAATTTCGATACAAAGTATGGCAGGTAACTGTAAATTCGATACTAATTATGACAGGTAACAGTAACTTCGATACTAATTATGACAAGTTACTGTAACTTCGATACTAATTTTGACAAGTAACTGTAACATCGATACTAATTATGACACGTAACTCTACCTTCATTACAAATTATGACAAATAACTGTAATTTCGATACAAATTATGGCAGGTAACTGTAACTTCGTTACTAATTATGGCAGGTAACTGTAATTTCGATACTAATTATGACAGGTAACTGTAACTTCGATACTAATTATGACAAGTAACTCTAACTTCATTGCAAATTATGAAAAGTAACTGTAATTTCGATACAAATTATGGCAGGTAACTGTAACTTCGTTACTAATTATGGCAGGTAACTGTAATTTCGATACAAATTATGGCAGGTAACAGTAACCTCGATATTAATTATGACAGGTAACTGTAACTCCTATACTAATAATGACAAGTAACTCTAACTTCGTTACTAATAATGACAAGTAACTGTAATTTTGATTAAAAAATTATGGCAGGTAATTGTAACTTCGATACTAATTATGACAGGTAACAGTAACTTCGATACTAATTATGACAGGTAACTGTAACTTCGTTACTAATTATGACAAGTAACTGTAATTTCGATACTAATTATGGCAGGTAACTGTAACTTCGATACTAATGATGACAGAAAACCGTAACTTCGATACTAATTATGGCAGGTAACAGTAACTTCGATACTAATTATGGCTGGTAACTGTAACTTCGAGACTAATTATGACAGTTGACTGTAACTTCGTTACTAATTATGACAAGTTACTGTAATTTCGATACAAATTATGGCAGGTAACAGTAACTTCGATACTAATTATGACAGGTAACAGTAACTTCGATACTAATTATGACAAGTTACTGTAACTTCGATACTAATTATGGCAGGTAACTGTAACTTCGTTACTAATTATGACAAGTTACTGTAATTTCGATACAAATTATGGCAGGTAACAGTAACTTCGATACTAATTATGACAGGTAACAGTAACTTCGATACTAATTATGACAAGTTACTGTAACTTCGATACTAATTATGGCAGGTAACTGTAACTTCGTTACTAATTATGACAAGTAACTGTAATTTCGATACAAATTATGGCACGTAACTGTAATTTCGATACTAATTATGGCAGGTAACAGTAACTTCGATACTAATTATGACAAGTTACAGTTACTTCGATACTAATTATGACAAGTTACTGTTACTTTGATACTAATTATGACAGGTAACGGTAACATCGTTACTAATTATGACAAGTAACTGTAATTTCGATACAAATTATGGCTGGTAACTGTAACATCGATACTAATTATGACAGGTAACAGTAACTTCGATACTAATTATGACAAGTTACTGTAACTTCGATACTAATTTTGACAAGTGACTGTAACTTCGATACTAATTATGACAGGTAACAGTAACTTCGATACTAATTATGACAAGTTACTGTAACTTCGATACTAATTTTGACAAGTTACTGTAACTTCGATACTAATTATGACAGGTAACTATAACTTAGATACTAATTTTGACATGTTACTGTAACTTCGTTACTAATTATGACAAGTTACTGTAACTTCGATACTAATTATGACAGGTAACTGTAACTTCGATACTAATTATGACAAGGAACCGTTATTTCGAAACAAATTATGGCAGGTAACTGTAACTTCGTTACTAATTATGACAAGTAACTGTAATTTCGGTACAAATTACGGAAGGTAACTGTAACTTCGATACAAATTATGACAAGGAACTGTAATTTCGATACAAATAATGGCAGGTAACTGTAATTTCGATACTAATTATGACAGGTAACAGTAACTTCGATACTAATTATTACAGGTAACTGTAACTTCGCTACTAATTATGACAAGTAACTGTAATTTCGATACAAAATATGACAGGTAACTGTAACTTCGATACATATTATGACAGGTAACTGTAACATCGATATTAATTATGACAAGTAACCTGTAATTTCGATACAAATTATGGCAGGTAACTGTAACTTCGATACTAATTATGACAGGTTACTTTAACTTCGATACTAATTATGACAAGTAACAGTTACTTCGATACTAATTATGACAAGTAATTATAACCTCGAAACTAATTATGACAGGTAACTGTAACATCGTTACCAATTATGACAAGTATCTGTAATTTCGGTACAAATTATGGCAGGTAACTGTAACTTCGATACAAATTATGACAGGTAACTGTAACTTCGTTACTAATGTGACAAGTAACTGTAATTTCGATACAAATAAGGGCAGGTAACTGTAACTTCGATACTAATTACGACAGGTAACTGTAACTTCGATACTAATTATGACAAGGAACTGTTATTTCGATACAAATTATGGCAGGTAACTGTAACATCGTTACTAATTATGACATGTAACTGTATTTTCGGTACTAATTATGGAAGGTAACTGTAACTTCGATACAAATTATGACAAGGAACTGTAATTTCGATAAAAATAATGGCAGGTAACTGTAACTTCGATACTAATTATGACAGGTAACAGTAAATTCGATACTAATTATGACAGGTAACTATAACTTCGCTACTAATTATGACAAGTAACTGTAATTTCGATACAAACTATAACAGGTAACTGTAACTTCGATACTAATTATGACAAGTATCTGTAATTTCGGTACAAATTATGACAGGTAACTGTAACTTCGATACTAATTATGACAAGGAACTGTTATTTCGATACAAATTATGACATGTAACTGTAACTTCGTTAATAATTATGACAAGTATCTGTAATTTCGGTACCAATTATGGCAGGTAACTGTAACTTCGATACAAATTATGGCAGGTAACTGTAACTTCGATACAAATTATGACAGGTAACAGTAACTTCGCTACGAATTATGACAAGTAACTGTAATTTCGATACAAACTATGACAGGTAAATGTAACTTCGTTACTAATTATGACAAGTAACTGTATTTTCTATACAAATTAAGGCAGGTAACAGTAACTTCGATACAATCTATGACAGGTAACTGTAACTTCGATACTAATTATGACAAGGAACTGTAATTTCGATACAAATTATGACAGGTAACAGTAACTTCGTTACTAATTATGGCAAGTGACTGTAATTTCGATACAAATTATGGCAGGTTACAGTACCTTCGATACTAATTATGACAGGCAACTGTAACTTCTATACTAATTATGACAGGTAACTGTACCTTCGTTACTAATTATGACAAGTAACTGTAATTTCGATACAAATTATGGCAGGTAACTGTAACTTCGATACTAATTATGACAGGTAACAGTAACTTCGATACTAATTATAACAAGTAACTGTAACTGCGATACTAATTAAGACAGGTAACGGTAACTTCGTTACTAATTATGACAAGTAACTGTAATTTCGATACAAATAATGGCAGGTAACTGTAACTACGATACTAATTATGACAGGTAACTGTAACTTCGATACTAATTATGACAAGGAACTGTTATTTCGATACAAATTATGGCAGGTAACTGTAACTTTGTTACTAATTATGACAAGTAACTGTAATTTCGGTACAAATTATGGCAGGTAACTGTAACTTCGATACAAATTATGACAAGGAACTGTAATTTCGATACAAATAATAGCAGGTATCAGTAACTTCGATACAAATTATGACAGGTAACTGTAACTTTGATATTAATTATGACAAGTAACTGTAATTTCGATACAAATTATGGCAGGTAACTGTAACTTCGATACTAATTATGACAGGTAACAGTAACTTCGGTAATTATTATGACAAGTTACTGTAACTTCGATACTAATTTTGACAATAACTGTAATTTCGATACAAATTATGACAGGTAACTGTAACTTCGATACTAATTATGACAGGTAACAGTAACTTCGATACTAATTATGACAGGTAACTGTAACTTCGATACTAATTATGACAAGTAACTCTAACTTCATTGCAAATTATGAAAAGTAACTGTAATTTCGATACAAATTATGGCAGGTAACTGTAACTTCGTTACTAATTATGGCAGGTAACTGTAATTTCGATACAAATTATGGCAGGTAACAGTAACCTCGATATTAATTATGACAGGTAACTGTAACTCCGATACTAATAATGACAAGTAACTCTAACTTCGTTACTAATAATGACAAGTAACTGTAATTTTGATTAAAAAATTATGGCAGGTAATTGTAACTTCGATACTAATTATGACAGGTAACAGTAACTTCGATACTAATTATGACAGGTAACTGTAACTTCGTTACTAATTATGACAAGTAACTGTAATTTCGATACTAATTATGGCAGGTAACTGTAACTTCGATACTAATGATGACAGAAAACCGTAACTTCGATACTAATTATGGCAGGTAACAGTAACTTCGATACTAATTATGGCTGGTAACTGTAACTTCGAGACTAATTATGACAGTTGACTGTAACTTCGTTACTAATTATGACAAGTTACTGTAATTTCGATACAAATTATGGCAGGTAACAGTAACTTCGATACTAATTATGACAGGTAACAGTAACTTCGATACTAATTATGACAAGTTACTGTAACTTCGATACTAATTATGGCAGGTAACTGTAACTTCGTTACTAATTATGACAAGTTACTGTAATTTCGATACAAATTATGGCAGGTAACAGTAACTTCGATACTAATTATGACAGGTAACAGTAACTTCGATACTAATTATGACAAGTTACTGTAACTTCGATACTAATTATGGCAGGTAACTGTAACTTCGTTACTAATTATGACAAGTAACTGTAATTTCGATACAAATTATGGCACGTAACTGTAATTTCGATACTAATTATGGCAGGTAACAGTAACTTCGATACTAATTATGACAAGTTACAGTTACTTCGATACTAATTATGACAAGTAACTGTAACTTCGAAACTAATTATGACAGGTAACGGTATCATCGTTACTAATTATGACAAGTAACTGTAATTTCGATACAAATTATGGCTGGTAACTGTAACTTCGATACTAATTATGACAGGTAACAGTAGCTTCGATACTAATTATGACAAGTTACTGTTACTTTGATACTAATTATGACAGGTAACGGTAACATCGTTACTAATTATGACAAGTAACTGTAATTTCGATACAAATTATGGCTGGTAACTGTAACATCGATACTAATTATGACAGGTAACAGTAACTTCGATACTAATTATGACAAGTTACTGTAACTTCGATACTAATTTTGACAAGTGACTGTAACTTCGATACTAATTATGACAGGTAACAGTAACTTCGATACTAATTATGACAAGTTACTGTAACTTCGATACTAATTTTGACAAGTTACTGTAACTTCGATACTAATTATGACAGGTAACTATAACTTAGATACTAATTTTGACATGTTACTGTAACTTCGTTACTAATTATGACAAGTTACTGTAACTTCGATACTAATTATGACAGGTAACTGTAACTTCGATACTAATTATGACAGGTAACTGTAACTTCGATACTAATTTTGACAAGTTACTGTAACTTCGATACTAATTATGACAAGTTACTGTAACTTCGATACTAATTTTGACAGGTAACAGTAACTTCGATACTAATTTTGACAAGTTAGTGTAACTTCGATACTAATTATGACAGGTAACTGTAACTTCGATAATAATTATGACAAGTAACAGTAACTTCGATACTAATTATGACAGGTAACAGTAACTTCGATACTAATTATGACAGGTAACTGTAATTTCGATAGAAATTATGGCTGGTAACTGTAACATCGATACTAATTATGACAAGTTACTGTAACTTCGATACTAATTATGACAAGTAACAGTAACTTCGATACTAATTATGACAGGTAACAGTAACTTCGATACTAATTATGACAGGTAACTGTAACTTCGATACTAATTATGACAGGAAACTGTAACTTCGATACTAATTTTGACAAGTTACTGTAACTTCGATACTAATTATGACAAGTTACTGTAACATCGACACTAATTATGACAGGTAACAGTAACTTCGATACTAATTATGGCAGGTAACTGTAACTTCGATACTAATTTTGACAGGTAACTGTAACTTCGATACTAATTATGATAGGTAACAGTAACTTCGATACTAATTATGACAGGTAACAGTAACTTCGATACTAATTATGGCAGGTAACTGTAACTTCGATACTAATTATGACAGGTAACAGTAACTTCGATAATAATTATGACAGGTAACTGTAACTTCGATACTGATTATGACAGGTAACTGTAACTTCGATACTAATTTTGACAAGTTACTGTAACTTCGATACTAATTATGACAAGTTACTGTAACTTCGATACTAATTTTGACAAGTAACTGTAACTTCGATACAAATTATGGCAGGTAACTGTAACATCGATACTAATTATGACAGGTAACAGTAACTTCGATACTAATTATGACAGGTAACAGTAACTTCGGTAATTATTATGACAAGTTACTGTAACTTCGATACTAATTTTGACAATAACTGTAATTTCGATACAAATTATGACAGGTAACTGTAACTTCGATACTAATTATGACAGGTAACAGTATCTTCGATACTAATTAAGACAGGTAACTGTAACTTCGATACTAATTATGACAAGTAACTCTAACTTCATTACAAATTATGACAAGTAACTTTAATTTCCATACAAATTATGGCAGGTAACTGTAACATCGATACTAATAATGACAGGTAACAGTAACTTTGATACTTATGATGACAAGTTATTGTAACTTCGATACTAATTTTGACAAGTAACTGTAACTTCGATACTAATTATGACAGGTAACTGTAACTTCGATACTAATTATGACAAGTTACTGTAACTTCGATACTAATTTTGACAAGTAACAGTAACTTCGATACTAATTATGACAGGTAACTGTAACTTCTATACTAATTATGACAAGTAACTCTAACTTCATTACAAATTATGACAAGTAACTGTAATTTCGAAACAAATTAGGCAGGTAACTGTAACTTCGTTACTAATTATGGCAGGTAACTGTAATTTCGATACAAATTATGGCAGCTAACAGTAACTTCGATAATAATTATGACAGGTAACTGTAACTTCGATAATAATTATGACAGATAACTGTAACTTCGTAACTAATTATGACAAGAAACTGTAATTTCGATACAAAGTATGGCAGGTAACTGTAAATTCGATACTAATTATGACAGGTAACAGTAACTTCGATACTAATTATGACAAGTTACTGTAACTTCGATACTAATTTTGACAAGTAACTGTAACATCGATACTAATTATGACACGTAACTCTACCTTCATTACAAATTATGACAAATAACTGTAATTTCGATACAAATTATGGCAGGTAACTGTAACTTCGTTACTAATTATGGCAGGTAACTGTAATTTCGATACAAATTATGGCAGTTAACAGTAACTTCGATAATAATTATGACAGGTAACTGTAACTTCGATACTAATTATGACAGGTAACAGTAACTTCGTTACTAATTATGACAAGAACTGTAATTTCGATACAAATTATGGCAGGTAACTGTTACTTCGATACTAATTATGACATTTAACAGTAACTTCGATACTAATTATGACAGAAATTAGTAACTTCGAAACTTATTATGACAGGTAACAGTAACTTCGATTCTAATTATGACAGGTAACTGTTACTTAGATACTAATTTTGACAAGTTACTGTAACTTCGATACTAATTATGACAAGTTACTGTAACTTCGATACTAATTTTGACAGGTAACAGTAACGTCGATACTAATTTTGACAAGTTACCGTAACTTCGATACTAATTATGACAGGTAACTGTAACTTCGATACCAATTATGACAGGTAACAGTAACTTCGATACTAATTATGACAAGTTACTGTAACTTCGATACTAATTATTACAGGAAACTGTAACTTCGATACTAATTATGACAGGTAACTGTGACTTCGATACTAATTATGACAGGTTACATTACCTTCGATACTAATTATGACAAGTAACAGTTACTTCGATACTTATTATGACAAGCAACTATAACTTCGAAACTAATTATGACAGGTAACTGTAACATCGTTACTAATTATGACAAGTATCTGTAATTTCGGTACAAATTATGGCAGGTAACTGTAACTTCGATACAAATTATGACAGGTAACTGTAACTTCGTTACTAATTATGACAAGTAACTGTATTTTCGATACAAATAATGGCAGGTAACTGTAACTACGATACTAATTATGACAGGTAACTGTAACTTCGATACTAATTATGACAAGGAACTGTTATTTCGATACAAATTATGGCGGGTAACTGTAACTTCGTTACTAATTATGACAAGTAAAAGTAATTTCGGTACAAATTATGGCAGGTAACTGTAACTTCGATACAAATTATGACAAGGAACTGTAAATTCGATACAAATAATGGCAGGTAACTGTAACTTCGATACTATTTATGACAGGTAACTGTAACTTCGCTAATAATTATGACATGTAACTGTAATTTCGATACAAATTATGGCAGGTAACTGTAACTTCGATACTAATTATGACAGGTAACAGTAACTTCGATACTAATTATGACAAGTAACTGTAACTTAGATACTAATTATGACAGGTAACAGTAACTTCGATACTAATTATGACAAGTAACTCTAACTTCATTGCAAATTATGAAAAGTAACTGTAATTTCGATACAAATTATGGCAGGTAACAGTAACTTCGTTACTAATTATGGCAGGTAACTGTAATTTCGATACAAATTATGGCAGGTAACAGTAACCTCGATATTAATTATGACAGGTAACTGTAACTCCGATACTAATAATGACAAGTAACTCTAACTTCGTTACTAATAATGACAAGTAACTGTAATTTTGATTAAAAAATTATGGCAGGTAATTGTAACTTCGATATGACAGGTAACAGTAACTTCGATACTAATTATGACAGGTAACTGTAACTTCGTTACTAATTATGACAAGTTACTGTAATTTCGATACAAATTATGGCAGGTAACAGTAACTTCGATACTAATGATGACAGGTAACAGTAACTTCGATACTAATTATGACAAGTTACTGTAACTTCGATACTAATTATGGCAGGTAACTGTAACTTCGTTACTAATTATGACAAGTAACTGTAATTTCGATACAAATTATGGCACGTAACTGTAATTTCGATACTAATTATGGCAGGTAACAGTAACTTCGATACTAATTATGACAAGTTACAGTTACTTCGATACTAATTATGACAAGTAACTGTAACTTCGAAACTAATTATGACAGGTAACGGTATCATCGTTACTAATTATGACAAGTAACTGTAATTTCGATACAAATTATGGCTGGTAACTGTAACTTCGATACTAATTATGACAGGTAACAGTAGGTTCGATACTAATTATGACAAGTTACTGTTACTTTGATACTAATTATGACAGGTAACGGTAACATCGTTACTAATTATGACAAGTAACTGTAATTTCGATACAAATTATGGCTGGTAACTGTAACATCGATACTAATTATGACAGGTAACAGTAACTTCGATACTAATTATGACAAGTTACTGTAACTTCGATACTAATTTTGACAAGTGACTGTAACTTCGATACTAATTATGACAGGTAACAGTAACTTCGATACTAATTATGACAAGTTACTGTAACTTCGATACTAATTTTGACAAGTTACTGTAACTTCGATACTAATTATGACAGGTAACTATAACTTAGATACTAATTTTGACATGTTACTGTAACTTCGTTACTAATTATGACAAGTTACTGTAACTTCGATACTAATTATGACAGGTAACTGTAACTTCGATACTAATTATGACAGGTAACTGTAACTTCGATACTAATTTTGACAAGTTACTGTAACTTCGATACTAATTATGACAAGTTACTGTAACTTCGATACTAATTTTGACAGGTAACAGTAACTTCGATACTAATTTTGACAAGTTAGTGTAACTTCGATACTAATTATGACAGGTAACTGTAACTTCGATAATAATTATGACAAGTAACAGTAACTTCGATACTAATTATGACAGGTAACAGTAACTTCGATACTAATTATGACAGGTAACTGTAATTTCGATAGAAATTATGGCTGGTAACTGTAACATCGATACTAATTATGACAAGTTACTGTAACTTCGATACTAATTATGACAAGTAACAGTAACTTCGATACTAATTATGACAGGTAACAGTAACTTCGATACTAATTATGACAGGTAACTGTAACTTCGATACTAATTATGACAGGAAACTGTAACTTCGATACTAATTTTGACAAGTTACTGTAACTTCGATACTAATTATGACAAGTTACTGTAACATCGACACTAATTATGACAGGTAACAGTAACTTCGATACTAATTATGGCAGGTAACTGTAACTTCGATACTAATTTTGACAGGTAACTGTAACTTCGATACTAATTATGATAGGTAACAGTAACTTCGATACTAATTATGACAGGTAACAGTAACTTCGATACTAATTATGGCAGGTAACTGTAACTTCGATACTAATTATGACAGGTAACAGTAACTTCGATAATAATTATGACAGGTAACTGTAACTTCGATACTGATTATGACAGGTAACTGTAACTTCGATACTAATTTTGACAAGTTACTGTAACTTCGATACTAATTATGACAAGTTACTGTAACTTCGATACTAATTTTGACAAGTAACTGTAACTTCGATACAAATTATGGCAGGTAACTGTAACATCGATACTAATTATGACAGGTAACAGTAACTTCGATACTAATTATGACAGGTAACAGTAACTTCGGTAATTATTATGACAAGTTACTGTAACTTCGATACTAATTTTGACAATAACTGTAATTTCGATACAAATTATGACAGGTAACTGTAACTTCGATACTAATTATGACAGGTAACAGTATCTTCGATACTAATTATGACAGGTAACTGTAACTTCGATACTAATTATGACAAGTAACTCTAACTTCATTACAAATTATGACAAGTAACTTTAATTTCCATACAAATTATGGCAGGTAACTGTAACATCGATACTAATAATGACAGGTAACAGTAACTTTGATACTTATGATGACAAGTTATTGTAACTTCGATACTAATTTTGACAAGTAACTGTAACTTCGATACTAATTATGACAGGTAACTGTAACTTCGATACTAATTATGACAAGTTACTGTAACTTCGATACTAATTTTGACAAGTAACAGTAACTTCGATACTAATTATGACAGGTAACTGTAACTTCTATACTAATTATGACAAGTAACTCTAACTTCATTACAAATTATGACAAGTAACTGTAATTTCGAAACAAATTAAGCAGGTAACTGTAACTTCGTTACTAATTATGGCAGGTAACTGTAATTTCGATACAAATTATGGCAGCTAACAGTAACTTCGATAATAATTATGACAGGTAACTGTAACTTCGATAATAATTATGACAGATAACTGTAACTTCGTAACTAATTATGACAAGAAACTGTAATTTCGATACAAAGTATGGCAGGTAACTGTAAATTCGATACTAATTATGACAGGTAACAGTAACTTCGATACTAATTATGACAAGTTACTGTAACTTCGATACTAATTTTGACAAGTAACTGTAACATCGATACTAATTATGACACGTAACTCTACCTTCATTACAAATTATGACAAATAACTGTAATTTCGATACAAATTATGGCAGGTAACTGTAACTTCGTTACTAATTATGGCAGGTAACTGTAATTTCGATACAAATTATGGCAGTTAACAGTAACTTCGATAATAATTATGACAGGTAACTGTAACTTCGATACTAATTATGACAGGTAACAGTAACTTCGTTACTAATTATGACAAGAACTGTAATTTCGATACAAATTATGGCAGGTAACTGTTACTTCGATACTAATTATGACATTTAACAGTAACTTCGATACTAATTATGACAGAAATTAGTAACTTCGAAACTTATTATGACAGGTAACAGTAACTTCGATTCTAATTATGACAGGTAACTGTTACTTAGATACTAATTTTGACAAGTTACTGTAACTTCGATACTAATTATGACAAGTTACTGTAACTTCGATACTAATTTTGACAGGTAACAGTAACGTCGATACTAATTTTGACAAGTTACTGTAACTTCGATACTAATTATGACAGGTAACTGTAACTTCGATACCAATTATGACAGGTAACAGTAACTTCGATACTAATTATGACAAGTTACTGTAACTTCGATACTAATTATTACAGGTAACTGTAACTTCGATACTAATTATGACAGGTAACTGTAACTTCGATACTAATTATGACAGGTTACATTACCTTCGATACTAATTATGACAAGTAACAGTTACTTCGATACTTATTATGACAAGCAACTATAACTTCGAAACTAATTATGACAGGTAACTGTAACATCGTTACTAATTATGACAAGTATCTGTAATTTCGGTACAAATTATGGCAGGTAACTGTAACTTCGATACAAATTATGACAGGTAACTGTAACTTCGTTACTAATTATGACAAGTAACTGTATTTTCGATACAAATAATGGCAGGTAACTGTAACTACGATACTAATTATGACAGGTAACTGTAACTTCGATACTAATTATGACAAGGAACTGTTATTTCGATACAAATTATGGCGGGTAACTGTAACTTCGTTACTAATTATGACAAGTAAAAGTAATTTCGGTACAAATTATGGCAGGTAACTGTAACTTCGATACAAATTATGACAAGGAACTGTAAATTCGATACAAATAATGGCAGGTAACTGTAACTTCGATACTATTTATGACAGGTAACTGTAACTTCGCTAATAATTATGACATGTAACTGTAATTTCGATACAAATTATGGCAGGTAACTGTAACTTCGATACTAATTATGACAGGTAACAGTAACTTCGATACTAATTATGACAAGTAACTGTAACTTAGATACTAATTATGACAGGTAACAGTAACTTCGATACTAATTATGACAAGTAACTCTAACTTCATTGCAAATTATGAAAAGTAACTGTAATTTCGATACAAATTATGGCAGGTAACAGTAACTTCGTTACTAATTATGGCAGGTAACTGTAATTTCGATACAAATTATGGCAGGTAACAGTAACCTCGATATTAATTATGACAGGTAACTGTAACTCCGATACTAATAATGACAAGTAACTCTAACTTCGTTACTAA
Organism: Meconema thalassinum; assembly: GCA_946902985.2. NCBI lineage: Eukaryota > Metazoa > Arthropoda > Insecta > Orthoptera > Tettigoniidae > Meconema > Meconema thalassinum. Next base: position 1,172,919,534 of record OX336388.2, on the reverse strand, counting down.
TAATGACAAGTAACTGTAATTTTGATTAAAAAATTATGGCAGGTAATTGTAACTTCGATATGACAGGTAACAGTAACTTCGATACTAATTATGACAGGTAACTGTAACTTCGTTATTAATTATGACAAGTAACTGTAATTTCGATACTAATTATGGCAGGTAACTGTAACTTCGATACTAATGATGACAGAAAACCGTAACTTCGATACTAATTATGGCAAGTAACAGTAACTTCGATACTAATTATGGCTGGTAACTGTAACTTCGAGACTAATTATGACAGTTGACTGTAACTTCGTTACTAATTATGACAAGTTACTGTAATTTCGATACAAATTATGGCAGGTAACAGTAACTTCGATACTAATTATGACAGGTAACAGTAACTTCGATACTAATTATGACAAGTTACTGTAACTTCGATACTAATTATGGCAGGTAACTGTAACTTCGTTACTAATTATGACAAGTAACTGTAATTTCGATACAAATTATGGCACGTTACTGTAATTTCGATACTAATTATGGCAGGTAACAGTAACTTCGATACTAATTATGACAAGTTACAGTTACTTCGATACTAATTATGACAAGTAACTGTAACTTCGAAACTAATTATGACAGGTAACGGTATCATCGTTACTAATTATGACAAGTAACTGTAATTTCGATACAAATTATGGCTGGTAACTGTAACTTCGATACTAATTATGACAGGTAACAGTAACTTCGATACTAATTATGACAAGTTACAGTAACTTCGATACTAATTATGACAGGTAACGGTAACATCGTTACTAATTATGACAAGTAACTGTAATTTCGATACAAATTATGGCTGGTAACTGTAACATCGATACTAATTATGACAGGTAACAGTAACTTCGATACTAATTATGACAAGTTACTGTAACTTCGATACTAATTTTGACAAGTGACTGTAACTTCGATACTAATTATGACAGGTAACAGTAACTTCGATACTAATTTGGACAAGTTACTGTAACTTTGATACTAATTATGACAAGTTACTGTAACTTCGATACTAATTTTGACAGGTAACTGTAACTTAGATACTAATTTTGACAAGTTACTGTAACTTCGTTACTAATTATGACAAGTTACTGTAACTTCGATACTAATTATGACAGGTAACTGTAATTTCGATACTAATTATGACAGGTAACTGTAACTTCGATACTAATTTGGACAAGTTACTGTAACTTTGATACTAATTATGACAAGTTACTGTAACTTCGATACTAATTTTGACAGGTAACAGTAACTTCGATACTAATTTTGACAAGTTAGTGTAACTTCGATACTAATTATGACAGGTAACTGTAACTTCGATATTAATTATGACAGGTAACAGTTACTTCGATACTAATTATGACAAGTTACTGTAACTTCGATACTAATTATGACAGGTAACTGTAACTTCGATACTAATTATGACAAGTAACAGTAACTTCGATACTAATTATGACAAGTAACAGTAACTTCGATACTAATTATGACAGGTAACTGTAATTTCGATAGAAATTATGGCTGGTAATTGTAACATCGATACTAATTATGACAAGTTACTGTAACATCGATACTAATTTTGACAAGTTACTGAAACTTCGATACTAATTATGACAAGTAACAGTAACTTCGATACTAATTATGACAGGTAACAGTAACTTCGATACTAATTATGACAGGTAACTGTAACTTCGATACTAATTATGACAGGAAACTGTAACTTCGATACAAATTTTGACAAGTTACTGTAACTTCGATATTAATTATGACAAGTTACTGTAACATCGACACTAATTATGACAGGTAACAGTAACTTCGATACTAATTATGGCAGGTAACTGTAACTTCGATACTAATTTTGACAGGTAACTGTAACTTCGATACTAATTATGATAGGTAACAGTAACTTCGATACTAATTATGACAGGTAACAGTAACTTCGATACTAATTATGGCAGGTAACTGTAACTTCGATACTAATTATGACAGGTAACAGTAACTTCGATAATAATTATGACAGGTAACTGTAACTTCGATACTGATTATGACAGGTAACTGTAACTTCGATACTAATTTTGACAAGTTACTGTAACTTCGATACTAATTATGACAAGTTACTGTAACTTCGATAATAATTTGGACAAGTAACTGTAATTTCGATACAAATTATGGCAGGTAACTGTAACATCGATACTAATTATGACAGGTAACAGTAACTTCGATACTAATTATGACAGGTAACAGTAACTTCGGTAATTATTATGACAAGTTACTGTAACTTCGATACTAATTTTGACAATAACTGTAATTTCGATACAAATTATGACAGGTAACTGTAACTTCGATACTAATTATGACAGGTAACAGTAACTTCGATACTATTTATGACAGGTAACTGTAACTTCGATACTAATTATGACAAGTAACTCTAACTTCATTACAAATTATGACAAGTAACTGTAATTTCCATACAAATTATGGCAGGTAACTGTAACATCGATACTAATAATGACAGGTAACAGTAACTTTGATACTTATGATGACAAGTTATTGTAACTTCGATACTAATTTTGACAAGTAACTGTAACTTCGATACTAATTATGACAGGTAACAGTAATTTCGATACTAATTATGACAAGTTACTGTAACTTCGATACTAATTTTGACAAGTAACAGTAACTTCGATACTAATTATGACAGGTAACTGTAACTTCTATACTAATTATGACAAGTAACTCTAACTTCATTACAAATTATGACAAGTAACTGTAATTTCGAAACAAATTATGGCAGGTAACTGTAACTTCGTTACTAATTATGGCAGGTAACTGTAATTTCGATACAAATTATGGCAGCTAACAGTAACTTCGATAATAATTATGACAGGTAACTGTAACTTCGATAATAATTATGACAGGTAACTGTAACTTCGTAACTAATTATGACAAGAAACTGTAATTTCGATACAAAGTATGGCAGGTAACTGTAAATTCGATACTAATTATGACAGGTAACAGTAACTTCGATACTATTTATGACAAGTTACTGTAACTTCGATACTAATTTTGACAAGTAACTGTAACATCGATACTAATTATGACACGTAACTCTAACTTCATTACAAATTATGACAAGTAACTGTAATTTCGATACAAATTATGGCAGGTAACTGTAACTTCGTTACTAATTATGGCAGGTAACTGTAATTTCGATACAAATTATGGCAGCTAACAGTAACTTCGATAATAATTATGACAGGTAACTGTAACTTCGATACAAATTATGGCAGGTAACTGTTACTTCGATACTAATTATGACATTTAACAGTAACTTCGATACTAATTATGACAGAAAACAGTAACTTCGAAACTTATTATGACAGGTAACAGTAACTTCGATTCTAATTATGGCAGGTAACTGTAACTTCGATACTAATTATGACAGTTAACTGTAACTTCGTTACTAATTATGACAAGTTACTGTAATTTCGATACGAATTATGGCAGGTAACTGTACCTTCGATACTAATTATGACAGGTAACAGTAACTTAGATACTAATTATGACCTGTAACTGTAACTTCGATACTAATTATGACAGGTAACTGTAACTCCGTTACAAATTATGACAAGTTACAGTAATTTCGATACAAATTATTGCAGGTAACTGTAACTTCGATACTATTTATGACAGGTAACAGTTACTTCGTTACTAATTATGACAAGTAACAGTAACTTCGATACTAATTATGACAAGTAACTGTAACTTCGAAATTAATTATGACAGGTAACGGTAACATCGTTACTAATTATGACAAGTAACTGTAATTTCGATACAAATTATGGCAGGTAACTGTAACTTCGATAGTAATTATGACAGGTTACAGCAACCTCGATACTAATTATGACAAGTAATTGTAACTTCGATACTAATTATGACGGGTAACTGTAACTTCGATACTAATTATGACTAGTAACTCTGACTTCGTAACTAATTAGGACAAGTAACTGTAATTTTGATAAAAAATTATGGCAGGTAACTGTAACTTAGATACTAATTATGACAGGTAACAGTAACTTCGATACTAATTATGACAGGTAACTGTAACTTCGTTAATATATGACAAGTAACTGTAATTTCGATACTAATTATGGCAGGTAACTGTAATATCGTTACTAATTATGACAAGTAGCTGTAATTTTGATACAAATTATGGCAGGTAACTGTAACTTCGATACTAATTATGACAGGTAACAGTAACTTCGATACTAATTATGACAGGTAACAGTAACTTCGCTACTAATTATGACAAGTAACTGTATTTTCGATACAAAATATGACAGGAAACTGTAACTTCGTTACTAGTTATGACAGGTAACAGTAACTTCGTTACTAATTATGACAAGTAACTGTAATTTCGATACTAATTATGACAGGTAACTGTAACTTCGATACTAATTATGACAGGTAGCTGTAACTTCGATACTAATTATGACAGGTAACTGTAACTTCGATACTAATTATGACAAGTAACAGTAACTTCGTTACTAATTATGACAAGTAACTGGAATATCGATACAAATTTTGGCAGGTAACTTCAACTTCGTTACTAGTTATGACAGGTAACAGTAACTTCGTTACTAATTATGACAAGTAACTGTAATTTCGATACTAATTATGACAGGTAACTGTAACTTCGATACTAATTATGACAGGTAGCTGTAACTTCGATACTAATTATGACAGGTAGCTGTAACTTCGATACTAATTATGACAGGTAACAGTAACTTCGATAGTAATAATGACAAGAAACAGTAACTTCGTTTCTAATTATGACAGGATACTGTAACTTCGATACTAATTATAACAGGTAACTGTATCTTCGATTCTAATTATGACAGGTAACTGTAACTTCGATGATAATTATGACAAGTAACTGTAAGTTCGATACAAATTATGACAGGTAACTGTAACTTCGATATTAATTATGACAAGTAACTGTAACTTCGTTACTAATTATGACAAGTAACTGTAATGTCGATACAAATAATGGCAGGTAACAGTAACTTCGATACTAATTATGACAGGTAACTGTAACTTCTATACTAATTATGACAGGTAACTGTAACTTCGATACTAATTATGACAAGGAACTGTTATTTCGAAACAAATTATGGCGGGTAACTGTAACTTCGTTACTAATTATGACAAGTAAAAGTAATTTCGGTACAAATTATGGCAGGTAACTGTAACTTCGATACAAATTATGACAAGGAACTGTAAATTCGATACAAATAATGGCAGGTAACTATAACTTCGATACTATTTATGACAGGTAACTGTAACTTCGCTAATAATTATGACATGTAACTGTAATTTCGATACAAATTATGGCAGGTAACTGTAACTTCGATACTAATTATGACAGGTAACAGTAACTTCGATACTAATTATGACAAGTAACTGTAACTTAGATACTAATTATGACAGGTAACAGTAACTTCGATACTAATTGTGACAAGTAACTCTAACTTCATTGCAAATTATGAAAAGTAACTGTAATTTCGATACAAATTATGGCAGGTAACTGTAACTTCGTTACCAATTATGGCAGGTAACTGTAATTTCGATACAAATTATGGCAGGTAACAGTAACCTCGATATTAATTATGACAGGTAACTGTAATTCCGATACTAATAATGACAAGTAACTCTAACTTCGTTACTAATAATGACAAGTAACTGTAATTTTGATTAAAAAATTATGGCAGGTAATTGTAACTTCGATACTAATTATGACAGGTAACAGTAACTTCGATACTAATTATGACAGGAAACTGTAACTTCGTTACTAATTATGACAAGTAACTGTAATTTCGATACTAATTATGGCAGGTAACTGTAACTTCGATACTAATGATGACAGAAAACCGTAACTTCGATACTAATTATGGCAGGTAACAGTAACTTCGATACTAATTATGGCTGGTAACTGTAACTTCGAGACTAATTATGACAGTTGACTGTAACTTCGTTACTAATTATGACAAGTTACTGTAATTTCGATACAAATTATGGCAGGTAACAGTAACTTCGATACTAATTATGACAGGTAACAGTAACTTCGATACTAATTATGACAAGTTACTGTAACTTCGATACTAATTATGGCAGGTAACTGTAACTTCGTTACTAATTATGACAAGTAACTGTAATTTCGATACAAATTATGGCAAGTAACTGTAATTTCGATACTAATTATGGCAGGTAACAGTAACTTCGATACTAATTATGACAAGTTACAGTTACTTCGATACTAATTATGACAAGTAACTGTAACTTCGAAACTAATTATGACAGGTAACGGTATCATCGTTACTAATTATGACAAGTAACTGTAATTTCGATACAAATTATGGCTGGTAACTGTAACTTCGATACTAATTATGACAGGTAACAGTAACTTCGATACTAATTATGACAAGTTACTGTAACTTCGATACTAATTATGACAGGTAACGGTACCATCGTTACTAATTATGACAAGTAACTGTAATTTCGATACAAATTATGGCTGGTAACTGTAACATCGATACTAATTATGACAGGTAACAGTAACTTCGATACTAATTTTGACAAGTGACTGTAACTTCGATACTAATTATGACAGGTAACAGTAACTTCGATACTAATTATGACAAGTTACTGTAACTTCGATACTAATTTTGACAAGTTACTGTAACTTCGATACTAATTATGACAGGTAACTGTAACTTAGATACTAATTTTGACAAGTTACTGTAACTTCGTTACTAATTATGACAAGTTACTGTAACTTCGATACTAATTATGACAGGTAACTGTAACTTCGATACTAATTATGACAGGTAACTGTAACTTCGATACTAATTTGGACAAGTTACTGTAACTTCGATACTAATTATGACAAGTTACTGTAACATCGATACTAATTTTGACAGGTAACCGTAACTTCGATACTAATTTTGACAAGTTAGTGTAACTTAGATACTAATTATGACAGGTAACTGTAACTTCGATATTAATTATGAGAGGTTACAGTTACTTCGATACTAATTATGACAAGTTACTGTAACTTCGATACTAATTATGACAGGTAACTGTAACTTCGATACTAATTATGACAAGTAACAGTAACTTCGATACTAATTATGACAGGTAACAGTAACTTCGATACTAATTATGACAGGTAACTGTAATTTCGATAGAAATTATGGCTGGTAACTGTAACATCGATACTAATTATGACAAGTTACTGTAACTTCGATACTAATTTTGACAAGTTACTGTAACTTCGATACTAATTATGACAAGTAACAGTAACTTCGATACTAATTATGACAGGTAACAGTAACTTCGATACTAATTATGACAGGTAACTGTAACTTCAATACTAATTATGACAGGAAACTGTAACTTCGATACTAATTTTGACAAGTTACTGTAACTTCGATACTAATTATGACAAGTTACTGTAACATCGACATTAATTATGACAGGTAACAGTAACTTCGATACTAATTATGGCAGGTAACTGTAACTTCGATACTAATTTTGACAGGTAACTGTAACTTCGATACAAATTATGATAGGTAAAAGTAACTTCGATACTAATTATGACAGGTAACAGTAACTTCGATACTAATTATGGCAGGTAACTGTAACTTCGATACTAATTATGACAGGTAACAGTAACTTCGATAATAATTATGACAGGTAACTGTAACTTCGATACTGATTATGACAGGTAACTGTAACTTCGATACTAATTTTGACAAGTTACTGTAACTTCGATACTAATTATGACAAGTTACTGTAACTTCGATACTAATTTTGACAAGTAACTGTAACTTCGATACAAATTATGGCAGGTAACTGTAACATCGATACTAATTATGACAGGTAACAGTAATTTCGATACTGATTATGACAGGTAACTGTAACTTCGATACTAATTTTGACAAGTTACTGTAACTTCGATACTAATTATGACAAGTTACTGTAACTTCGATACTAATTTTGACAAGTTACTGTAACTTCGTTACTAATTATGACAAGAAACTGTAATTTCGATACAAAATATGGCAGGTAACTGTTACTTCGATACTAATTATGACATTTAACAGTAACTTCGATACTAATTATGACAGAAAACAGTAACTTCGAAACTTATTATGACAGGTAACAGTAATTTCGATTCTAATTATGGCAGGTAACTGTAACTTCGATACTAATTATGACAGTTAACTGTAACTTCGTTACTAATTATGACAAGTTACTGTAATTTCGATACGAATTATGGCAGGTAACTGTACCTTCGATACTAATTATGACAGGTAACAGTAACTTAGATACTAATTATGACCTGTAACTGTAACTTCGATACTAATTATGACAGGTAACTGTAACTCCGTTACAAATTATGACAAGTTACTGTAATTTCGATACAAATTATTGCAGGTAACTGTAACTTCGATACTATTTATGACAGGTAACAGTTACTTCGATACTAATTATGACAAGTAACAGTAACTTCGATACTAATTATGACAAGTAACTGTAACTTCGAAATTAATTATGACAGGTAACGGTAACATCGTTACTAATTATGACAAGTAACTGTAATTTCGATACAAATTATGGCAGGTAACTGTAACTTCGATAGTAATTAAGACAGGTTACAGCAACCTCGATACTAATTATGACAAGTAAGTGTAACTTCGATACTAATTATGACGGGTAACTGTAACTTCGATACTAATTATGACTAGTAACTCTGACTTCGTTACTAATTAGGACAAGTAACTGTAATTTTGATAAAAAATTATGGCAGGTAACTGTAACTTAGATACTAATTATGACAGGTAACAGTAACTTCGATACTAATTATGACAGGTAACTGTTACTTCGTTACTAATTTTGACAAGTAACTGTAATTTCGATACTAATTATGGCAGGTAACTGTAAAATCGTTACTAATTATGACAAGTAGCTGTAATTTTGATACAAATTATGGCAGGTAACTGTAACTTCGATACTAATTATGACAGGTAACAGTAACTTCGATACTAATTATGACAGGTAACAGTAACTTCGCTACTAATTATGACAAGTAACTGTAATTTCGATACAAAATATGACAGGAAACTGTAACTTCGTTACTAGTTATGACAGGTAACAGTAACTTCGTTACTAATTATGACAAGTAACTGTAATTTCGATACTAATTATGACAGGTAACTGTAACTTCGATACTAATTATGACAGGTAGCTGTAACTTCGATACTAATTATGACAGGTAACTGTAACTTCGATAATAATTATGACAAGTAACTGTAACTTCGTTACTAATTATGACAAGTAACTGGAATATCGATACAAATTTTGGCAGGTAACTGTAACTTCGTTACTAATTAAGACAAGTAACTGTAATTTCGATTCAAATAATGGCAGGTAACAGTAACTTCGATAGTAATAATGACAAGAAACAGTAACTTCGTTTCTAATTATGACAGGATACTGTAACTTCGATACTAATTATAACAGGTAACTGTATCTTCGATGCTAATTATGACAGGTAACTGTAACTTCGATGATAATTATGACAAGTAACTGTAATTTCGATACAAATTATGACAGGTAACTGTAACTTCGATATTAATTATGACAAGTAACTGTAACTTCGTTACTAATTATGACAAGTAACTGTAATGTCGATACAAATAATGGCAGGTAACAGTAACTTCGATACTAATTATGACAGGTAACTGTAACTTCTATACTAATTATGACAGGTAACAGTAACTTCGATACTAATTATGACAGAAAACAGTAACTTCGATACTAATTATGACAGGTAACAGTATCTTCGATACTAATTATGGCAGGTAACTGTAACTTCGATACTAATGATGACAGTTAACTGTAACATCGTTACTAATTATGACAAGTAACTGTAATTTCGATACAAATTATGGCAGGAAACTGTAACTTCGATACTAATTATGACAGGTAACAGAAACTTCGATACTAATTATGACAGGTAACTGTAACTTCGTTACTAATTAAGACAGGTAACTGTAACTTCGCTACTAATTATGACAAGTAACTGCAATTTTGATACAAATTATGGCAGGTAACTGTAACTTCGTTACTAATTATGACAAGTAACTGTAATTTCGATACAAACTATGGCAGGTAACAGTAACTTCGATACTAATTATGACAGGTAACTTTAACTTCGATACTAATTATGACATGGAATTGTAATTTCGATACAAATTATGACAGGTAACAGTAACTTCGTTTTTAATTATGGCAAGTAACTGTAATTTCGATACAAATTATGGCAGGTATCAGTAACTTCGACACTTATTATGACAGGTAACTGTAACTTCTATACTAATTATGACAGGTAACAGTAACTGCGATACTAATTATGACAGAAAACAGTAACTTCGATACTAAATATGACAGGTAACAGTATCTTCGATAATAATAATGGCAGGTAATTGTAACTTCGATACTAATGATGACAGTTAACTGTAACTTCGTTACTGATTATGACAAGTAACTGTAATTTCGATACAAATTATGGCAGGAAACTGTAACTTCGATACTATATATGACAGGTAACAGTAACTTCGTTACTAATTATGACAAGTAACTGTAATTTCGATACAAATTATGGCAGGTAACAGTAACTTCGATACTAATTATGACAGGTAACTGTAACTTCTATACTAATTATGACAGGTAACAGTAACTTCGAAACTAATTATGACAGAAAACAGTTTCATCGATACTAATTATAGCAGGTTACTGTAACTTCGTTACTAATTATGACAAGTAACTGTAATTTCGATACAAATAATGGCAGGTAACTGTAACTTCGATACTAATTATGACAGGTAACAGTAACTTCGATACTAATTATGACAGATAACTGTAACTTCGTTACTAATAATGACAAGTAACTGTAATTTCGATACACTAATGGCAGGTAACTGTAACTTCGATACTAATTATGACAGGTAACAGTAACTTCGATACTAATTATGACAGACAACTGTAACTTCGCTACTAATTATGACAAGTAACTGTAATTTCGATACAAATTATTACAGGTACCTGTAACTTCGTTACTAATTATGACAAGTAACTGTAATTTCGATACAAATTATGGCAGGTAACAGTAACTTCGATACTAATTATGACAGGCAACTATAATTTCGATACAAATTATGGCAGGAACTGTAACTTCGATACTAATTATGACAGGTAACAGTAACTTCGATACTAATTATGAAAAGTAACTCTAACTTGATTACAAATTATGACAAGTAACTGTAATTTCGATACAAATTATGGCAGGTAACTGTAACTTCGATACTAATAATGACAGGTAACTGTAACTTCGTTACTAATTATGACAAGTAACAGTAATTTCGATACAAATTATGGCTGGTAACAATAACTTCGATACTAATTATGACAGGTAAGAGTAACTTCGATACTAATTATGACAAGTTACTGTAACTTCGATACTAATTATGACAGGTAACTGTAACTTCGATACTAATTTTGACAGGTAACTGTAACTTCGATACTAATTATGACAAGTAACTCTAACTTCGTTACTAATTATGACAAGTAACTGTAATTTCGATACATATAATGGCAGGTAACTGTAACTTCGATAATATTTATGACAGGTAAAAGTAACTTCAATACTAATTATGACAGGTAACTGTAACTTCGCTACTAATTATGACAGGTAACTGTAACTTCGAAATTAATTATTACAAGTAACTGTAACTTCGTTACTAATTATGACTAGTAACAGTTGCTTCGATACTAATTATGACAGGTAACTGTAACATCGATACTTATTAAGACAAGTAACTGTAATTTCGATACAAATTATGGCAGGTTACTGTAACTTCGATACTTATTATGACAGGTAACAGTAACTTCGATAGTAATGATGACAAGTAACAGTAACGTCGATACTAATTATGACAGGTAACTGTAACTTCGATACTAATTATGACAGGTAACTGTAACTTCGATACTAATTATGACAAGTAACTGTAACTTCGTTACTAATTATGACAAGTTACTGTAATTTCGATACAAATTTTGGCAGGTAAATGTAACTTCGATATTAATTATGACAAGTAACTCTAACTTCGTTACTAATTATGACAAGTAACTGTAATTTCGATACAAATAATGGCAGGTAACTGTAACTTCGATAATATTTATGACAGGTAAAAGTAACTTCAATACTAATTATGACAGGTAACTGTAACTTCGCTACTAATTATGACAAGTAACTGTAATTTCGAAACAAATTATGACAGGTAACTGTAACTTCGTTACTAATTATGACAAGTAACTGTAATTTCGATACAAATTATGGCAGGTCACAGTAACTTCGATACTAATTATGACAGGTAACTGTAACTTCGATACTAATTATGACAAGGAACTGTAATTTCGATACAAATTATGACAGGTAACAGTAACTTCGATACTAATTATGACAGGTAACTGTAACGTCCTTACTAACTATGACAAGTAACTGTAATTTCGATACTAATTATGACAGGTAACTGTAACTTCGAGACTAATTATGACAGGTAACAGTAACTTCATTACTAATTATGACAAGTAACAGTTGCTTCGATACTAATTATGACAAGTAACTGTAACATCGAAACTAATTATGACAAGTAACTGTAACTTCGATACTAATTATGACAAGGAACTATAATTTCGATACAAATTATGACAGGTAACAGTAACTTCGATACTAATCATGACAGGTAACTGTAACTTCCTTACTAATTATGACAAGTAACTGTAATTTCGATACTAATTATGACAGGTAACTGTAACTTCGAAATTAATTATTACAAGTAACTGTAACTTCGTTACTAATTATGACTAGTAACAGTTGCTTCGATACTAATTATGACAGGTAACTGTAACATCGTTACTAATTATGACAAGTAACTGTAATTTCGTTACAAATTATGGCAGGTAAATGTAACTTCGATACTAATTATGACAGGTAACAGTAACTTCGATACTAATTATGACATGTAACTGTATCTTATATACTAATTATGACAGGTAACAGTAACTTCGTTACTAATTATGGCATGTAACTGTAATTTCGATACAAATTATGGCAGGTAACAGTAACTTCGATACTAATTATGACAGGTAACTGTAACTTCTATACTAATTATGACAGGTAACAGTAACTTCGATACTAATTATGACAGAAAACAGTAACTTAGATACTAATTATGACAGGTAACAGTATCTTCGATAATAATTATGGCAGGTAACTGTAACTTCGATAATAATGATGACAGTAAACTGTAACTTCGTTACTAATTATGACAAGTAACTGTAATTTCGATACAAATTATGGCAGGAAACTGTAACTTCGATACTATATATGACAGGTAACAGTAACTTCGTTACTAATTATGACAAGTAACTGTAATTTCGATACAAATTATGGCAGGTACTAGTAACTTCGATACTAATTATGACAGGTAACTGAAACTTCTATACTAATTATGACAGGTAACAGTAACTTCGATACTAATTATGACAGGTAACAGTATCTTCGATAATAATTATGGCAGGTAACTGTAACTTCGATACTAATGATGACAGTTAACTGTAACTTCGTTACTAATTATGACAAGTAACTGTAATTTCGATACAAATTATGGCAGGAAACTGTAACTTCGATACTAATTATGACAGGTAACAGTAACTTCGATACTAATTATGACAAGTAACTGTAATTTCGATACAAATTATGGCAGGAAACAGTAACTTCGATACTAATTATGACAGGTAACTGTAACTTCTATACGAATTATTACAGGTAACAGTAACTTCGATACTAATTATGACAGAAAACAGTAACATCGATACTAATTATGACAGGTAACATTATCTTCGATAATAATTATGGCAGGTAACTGTAACTTCGATACTAATGATGACAGTTAACTGTAACTTCGTTACTAATTATGACAAGTAACTGTAATTTCGATACAAATTATGGCAGGAAACTGTAACTTCGATACTAATTATGACAGGTAACAGTAACTTCGATGCTAATTATGACAAGTAACTGTAACTTCGATACTAATTATGACAAGTAACTGTAATTTCGAAACAAATTATGGCAGGTAACTGTAACTTCGATACTAATTATGACAGGTAACAGTATCTTCGATACTAATGATGACAGAAAACAGTAACTTCGATACTAATTATGGCAGGTAACAGTAACATCGATACTAATTATGGCAGGTTACTGTAACTTCGTTACTAATTATGACAAGTAACTGTAATTTCGATACAAATAATGGCAGGTAACTGTAACTTCGATACTAATTATGACAGGTAACAGTAACTTCGATACTAATTATGACAGATAACTATAACTTCGTTACTAATTATTACAAGTAACTGTAATTTCGATACAAATAATGGCAGGTAACTGTAACTTCGATACTAATTATGACAGGTAACAGTTACTTCGATACTAATTATGACAGATAACTGTAACTTCGCTACTAATTATGACAAGTAACTGTAATTTCGATACAAATTATGACAGGTAACTGTAACTTCGTTACTAATTAAGACAAGTAACTGTAATTTCGATACAAATTATGGCAGGTAACAGTAACTTCGATACTAATTATGACAGGTAACTATAATTTCGATACAAATTATGGCAGGAACTGTAACTTCGATACTAATTATGACAGGTAACAATACTTCGATACTAATTATGACAAGTAACTCTAACTTCATTACAAATTATGAAAAGTAACTGTAATTTCGATACATATTATGGCAGGTAACTGTAATTTCGATACTATTTATGACAGGTAACTGTAACTTCTTTACTAATTATGACATGTAACTGTAATTTCGATACAAATTATGGCAGGTAACAATAAATTACATACTAATTATGACAGGTAACAGTAACATCGATACTAATTATGATAAGATACTGTAACTTCGATACTAATTATGACAGGTAACTGTAACATCGTTACTAATTATGACAAGTAACTTTAATTTCGATACAAATTATGGCAGGTAACTGTAACTACGATACTAATTATGACAGGTAACAGTAACTTCGATACTAATTATGACGAGTAACTGTATCTTCGATACTAATTTTGACAGATAACTGTAACTTCGCTACTAATTATGACAAGTAACTGTAATTTCGATACAAATTATGACAGGTAACTGTAACGTCGTTACTAATTAAGACAAGTAACTGTAATTTCGATACAAATTATGGCAGGTAACAATAAATTAGATACTAATTATGACAGGTAACAGTAACTTCGATACTAATTATGATAAGTTACTGTAATTTCGATACAAATTATGGCAGGTTACTGTAACTTCGATACTTATTATGACAGGTAACAGTAACTTCGATAGTAATGATGACAAGTAACAGTAACTTCGAATCTAATTATGACAGGTAACTGTAACTTCGATCCTAATTATGACAAGTAACTGTAACTTCGTTACTAATTATGACAAGTAACTGTAATTTCGATACAAATTTGGCAGGTAACTGTAACTTCGATATTAATTATGACAAGT
This sequence comes from Meconema thalassinum, assembly GCA_946902985.2. Classification (NCBI taxonomy): domain Eukaryota; kingdom Metazoa; phylum Arthropoda; class Insecta; order Orthoptera; family Tettigoniidae; genus Meconema; species Meconema thalassinum. Next base: position 1,172,903,784 of record OX336388.2, on the reverse strand, counting down.
AACTGTAACTTCGTTACTAATTATGACAAGTAACTGTAATTTCGATACAAATTTGGCAGGTAACTGTAACTTCGATACTAATTATGACAGGTAACTGTAACTTCGATACTAATTATGACAAGGAACTGCAATTTCGATACAAATTATGGCAGGTCACAGTAACTTCGATACTAATTATGACAGGTAACTGTAACTTCGATACTAATTATGACAAGGAACTGTAATTTCGATACAAATTATGACAGGTAACAGTAACTTCGATACTAATTATGACAGGTAACTATAACATCCTTACTAATTATGACAAGTAACTGTAATTTCGATACTAATTATGACAGGTAACTGTAACTTCGATATTAATTATGACAAGTAACTGTAACTTCGTTACTAATTATGACAAGTAACTGTAATTCCGTTGGCGCATTGGGCCCTCTTTATATGTTTCAGCTCTTGGTTGAGACACAAGACATCCAATCACCACCCCCGACAGAAACACGGAGTTATTAAAACATTGGTAGACCGTGCTAGGAAAATCTGTGAGTCATCCAACCTCAACCAAGAGCTGAAACATATAAAGAGGGCCCTATGCGCCAACGGATACAGCAATAAGGAGATTGAGCGAGACTCTCATCCCAGGCGCCGGAGCACGAGGAAAGATTCTGAGGAAACTCCGGTGGCCACCGCTTTCCTGCCGTACGTGAAGAAGGTGACAGACAGGATTGGCAAATTACTGAAGACCTATGGGGTGAAGACGATTTATAAACCCACCGCCAAAATCCGGGACTTGCTGCGATACGCTAAAGACAAGCGCCACCCACACTCCACTGCAGGTGTCTACAGAATCCCGTGTTCCTGTGGGAAGGTGTACATAGGAACGACGAAGAGGAGCGTGACCACCAGACTCAAGGAACATAACAGATACAGCCACCTGGGTCAAACTGAGAAATCGTCAGTCGCTGAGCATTCTCTCTTGCCCGGTCACGATGTACAGTACGGGGACACGGAGATACTCTCCTCGACCACTCACTACTACGCCAGGCTGCAACGGGAAGCCATAGAAATCTTCAAACACCCCGACAATTTCAATCGGAAGGAAGAAATTGAACGTGTGCGTAATACATGGATCCCGGTCCAGCCGGAATGCGAAGAGAACGCTCAGCTCACCATGCTAATTTGAAGATCCAAACTACCTTCCAGCCGTTAGTTTATCGCCAAGATCCACCCAAACCAACAGTCATATTCAAACAACAATACCCCACTACAAAACGTTACCCATTATTTCAAGCCTCTTCCTCATTCCACTGCTGACCAAGGAAAGAAGCGGAACCCTTGATAATGCCGGACGCAGTTTCCGGTGAAACGTCGGGAGATATCCTGTCTGGACCACGGGCTACAGGCCCGAAAAACTTGTATTCAATTATGAACGCCGGCCTTGAAAGCCTAAGCAAGTAACTCTAACTTAATTACAAATTATGACAAGTAACTGTAATTTCGATACAAATTATGGCAGGTAACTGTAAATGCGTTACTAATTATGGCAGGTAACAGTAACTTCGATACTAATTATGACAGGTAACTGTAACTCCGATACTAATTATGACAAGTAACTCTAACTTCGTTACTAATTATGACAAATAACTGTAATTTTGATAAAAAATTATGGCAGGTAATTGTAACTTCGATACTAATTATGACAGGTAACAGTAACTTCGATACTAATTATGACAGGTAACAGTAACATCGTTACTAATTATGACAAGTTACTGTAATTTCGATACTAATTATGGCTGGTAACTCTAACTTCGTTACTAATTATGACAATTAACTGTAATTTCGATACAAATTATGGCAGGTAACTGTAACTTCGATACTAATGATGACAGAAAACAGTAACTTCGATACTAATTATGGCAGGTAACAATAACTTCGATACTAATTATGGCAGGTAACTGTAACATCGATCCTAATTATGACAGTTAACTGTAACTTCGTTACTAATTATGACAAGTAACTGTAATATCGATACAAATTATGGCAGGTAACAGTAACTTCGATACTAATTATGAAAGGTAACTGTAACTTCGATACTAATTATGACAAGTAACTCTAACTTCATTACAAATTATGACAAGTAACAGTAATTTCGATACAAATTATGGCAGGTAACTGTAACTTTGTTACTAATTATGGCAGGTAACTGTAATTTCGATACAAATTATGGCAGGTAACAATAAATTCGATACTAATTATCGCAGGTAACTGTAACTTCGATCCTAATTATGACAGTTAACTGTAACTTCGTTACTAATTATGACAAGTAACTGTAATTTCGATACAAATTATGGCAGGTAACTGTAACTTCGATACTAATTATGACAGGTAACAGTAACTTCGATACTAATTATGACAAGTTACTGTAACTTCGATACTAATTATGGCAGGTAACTTTAATTTCGATAATAATTATGGCACGTAACTGTAATTTCGATAATAATTATGAAAGGTAACTGTAACTTCGTTACTAATTATGGCAGGTAACTGTAATTTCGTTACTAATTATGACAAGTAACTGTAGCTTCGATACTAATTATGACAGGTAACTGTAACTTCGTTACTAATTATGACAAGAAACTGTAATTTCGATACAAATTATGGCAGGTAACTGTAACTTCGATACTTATTATGAGAGGTAACAGTAACTTCGATACTAATTATGACAGAAAACAGTAACTTCGATACTTATTATGACAGGTAACAGTAACTTCGATACTAATTATGGCAGGTAACTGTAACTTCGATACTAATTATGACAGGTAACTGTAACTCCGTTACAAATTATGACAAGTAAGTGTAATTTCGCTACAAATTATTGCAGGTAACTGTAACTTCGATACAAATTATGACAGGTTACAGTAACCTCGATACTAATTATGACTAGTAAGTGTAACTTCGATACTAATTATTACAGGTAACTGTAACTTCGATACTAATTATGACTAGTAACTCTTACTTCGTTACTAATTAGGACAAGTAACTGTAATTTTGATAAAAAATTATGGCAGGTAACTGTAACTTCGATACTAATTATGACAGGTAACAGTAACTTCGATACTAATTATGACAGGTAACTGTAACTTCGTTACTAATTATGACAAGAAACTGTAATTTCGATACTAATTATGGCAGGTAACTGTAACATCGTTACTAATTATGAAAAGTAACTGTAATTTCGATACAAATTATGGCAGGTAACTGTAACTTCGATACAAATTATGACAGGTAACAGTAACTTCGATACTAATTATGACAGGTAACAGTAACTTCGTTACGAATTATGGCAAGTAACTGTAATTTCGATACAAATTATGACAGGAAACTGTAACTTGGTTACTAATTATGACAAGTAACTGTAATTTCGATACAATTTATGTAAGGTAACAGTAACTTCGATACTAATTACGACAGGTAACTGTAACTACGATACTTATTATGACAAGTTACTGTAACTTCGATACTAATTATGACAGGTAACTGTAACTTCGGTACTAATTATGACAGGTAGCTGTAACTTCGATACTAATTATGACAGGTAACTGTACCTTGGATACTAATTATGACAAGTAACTCTAACTTCGTTACTAATTATGACAAGTAACTGGAATATCGATACAAATTTTGGCAGGTAACTGTAACATCGTTACTAATTATGACAAGTAACTGTAATTTCGATACAAATAATGGCAGGTAACAGTATCATCGATAGTAATTATGACAAGAAACAGTAACTTCGTTTCTAATTATGACAAGTAACTGTAATTTCGATACAAATAATGGCAGGAAATTGTAACTTCGATACTAATCATGACAAGTAACTCTAATTTCGATACAAATAATGGCAGGAAACTGTAACTTCGATACTAATTATGACAGGTAACTGTATCTTCGATTCTAATTATGACAGGTAACTGTAACTTCGATACTAATTATGACAAGTAACTGTAATTTCGGTACAAATTATGACATGAAACTGTAACTTTGTTACTAATTATGACAAGTAACTGTAATTTCGATACAAATTATGTCAGGTAACAGTAACTTCGATACTAATTATGACAGGTAACTGTAACTTCGATACTTATTATGACAAGATACTGTAATGTCGATACAAATTATGGCAGGTAACTGTAACTTCGATACTAATTATGACAGGTAACAGTAACTTCGATAATAATTATGACAAGTGACTGTATCATCGATACTAATTTTGACAGGTAACTGTAACATCGATACTAATTATGACAAGTAACTCTAACTTCATTACAAATTATGACAAGTTACTGTAATTTCGATACAAATTATGGCAGGTAACAGTAACTTCGATACTAATTATGACAGGTAACTGTAACATTGATACTTATTAAGACAAGTAACTGTAATTTCGATACAAATTAAGGCAGGTTACTGTAACTTCGATACTTATTATGACAGGTAACAGTAACTTCGATAGTAATGATGACAAGTAACAGTAACTTCGATACTAATTATGACAGGTAACTGTAACTTCGTTACTAATTATGACAAGTAACTGTAACTTCGTTACTAATTATGACAAGTAACTGTAATTTCGATACAAATTATGGCAGGAAACTGTAACTTCGTTATTAATTATGACAAGTAACTGTAATTTCGATACTAATTATGGCAGGTAACTGTAACTTCGATACTAATGATGACAGAAAACCGTAACTTCGATACTAATTATGGCAGGTAACAGTAACTTCGATACTAATTATGGCTGGTAACTGTAACTTCGAGACTAATTATGACAGTTGACTGTAACTTCGTTACTAATTATGACAAGTTACTGTAATTTCGATACAAATTATGGCAGGTAACAGTAACTTCGATACTAATTATGACAGGTAACAGTAACTTCGATACTAATTATGACAAGTTACTGTAACTTCGATACTAATTATGGCAGGTAACTGTAACTTCGTTACTAATTATGACAAGTAACTAATATTTCGATACAAATTATGGCACGTAACTGTAATTTCGATACTAATTATGGCAGGTAACAGTAACTTCGATACTAATTATGACAAGTTACAGTTACTTCGATACTAATTATGACAAGTAACTGTAACTTCGAAACTAATTATGACAGGTAACGGTATCATCGTTACTAATTATGACAAGTAACTGTAATTTCGATACAAATTATGGCTGGTAACTGTAACTTCGATACTAATTATGACAGGTAACAGTAACTTCGATACTAATTATGACAAGTTACTGTAACTTCGATACTAATTATGACAGGTAACGGTAACATCGTTACTAATTATGACAAGTAACTGTAATTTCGATACAAATTATGGCTGGTAACTGTAACATCGATACTAATTATGACAGGTAACAGTAACTTCGATACTAATTATGACAAGTTACTGTAACTTCGATACTAATTTTGACAAGTGACTGTAACTTCGATACTAATTATGACAGGTAACGGTAACTTCGATACTAATTATGACAAGTTACTGTAACTTCGATACTAATTTTGACAAGTTACTGTAACTTCGATACTAATTATGACAGGTAACTGTAACTTCGATACTAATTATGACAGAAAACAGTAACTTCGATACTAATTATGACAGGTAACAGTATCTTCGATAATAATTATGGCAGGTAACTGTAACTTCGATAATAATGATGACAGTAAACTGTAACTTCGTTACTAATTATGACAAGTAACTGTAATTTCGATACAAATTATGGCAGGAAACTGTAACTTCAAAACTATATATGACAGGTAACAGTAACTTCGTTACTAATTATGACAAGTAACTGTAATTTCGATACAAATTATGGCAGGTAACTGTAACTTCGATACTAATTATGACAGGTAACAGCAACTTCGATACTAATTATGACAGATAACTGTAACTTCGTTACTAATAATGACAAGTAACTGTAATTTCGATACAAATAATGGCAGGTAACTGTAACTTCGATACTAATTATGACAGGTAACAGTAACTTCGATACTAATTATGACAGACAACTGTAACTTCGCTACTAATTATGACAAGTAACTGTAATTTCGATACAAATTATTACAGGTAACTGTAACTTCGTTACTAATTATGACAAGTAACTGTAATTTCGATACAAATTATGGCAGGTAACAGTAACTTCGATACTAATTATGACAGGCAACTATAATTTCGATACAAATTATGGCAGGAACTGTAACTTCGATACTAATTATGACAGGTAACAGTAACTTCGATACTAATTATGAAAAGTAACTCTAACTTGATTACAAATTATGACAAGTAACTGTAATTTCGATACAAATTATGGCAGGTAACTGTAACTTCGATACTAATAATGACAGGTAACTGTAACTTCGTTACTAATTATGACAAGTAACAGTAATTTCGATACAAATTATGGCTGGTAACAATAACTTCGATACTAATTATGACAAGTAAGAGTAACTTCGATACTAATTATGACAAGTTACTGTAACTTCGATACTAATTATGACAGGTAACTGTAACTTCGTTACTAACTATGACAAGTAACTTTAATTTCGATACAAATTATGGCAGGTAACTGTATCTTCGATACTAATTTTGACAGGTAACTGTAACTTCGATACTAATTATGACAAGTTACTCTAACTTCATTACAAATTATGACAAGTTACTGTAATTTCGATACAAATTATGGCAGGTAACAGTAACTTCGATACTAATTATGACAGGTAACTGTAACATCGATACTTATTAAGACAAGTAACTGTAATTCGATACAAATTATGGCAGGTTACTGTAACTTCGATACTTATTATGACAGGTAACAGTAACTTCGATAGTAATGATGACAAGTAACAGTAACGTCGATACTAATTATGACAGGTAACTGTAACTTCGATACTAATTATGACAGGTAACTGTAACTTCGATACTAATTATGACAAGTAACTGTAACTTCGTTACTAATTATGACAAGTTACTGTAATTTCGATACAAATTTTGGCAGGTAAATGTAACTTCGATATTAATTATGACAAGTAACTCTAACTTCGTTACTAATTATGACAAGTAACTGTAATTTCGATACAAATAATGTCAGGTAACTGTAACTTCGATAATATTTATGACAGGTAAAAGTAACTTCAATACTAATTATGACAGGTAACTGTAACTTCGCTACTAATTATGACAAGTAACTGTAATTTCGAAACAAATTATGACAGGTAACTGTAACTTCGTTACTAATTATGACAAGTAACTGTAATTTCGATACAAATTATGGCAGGTCACAGTAACTTCGATACTAATTATGACAGGTAACTGTAACTTCGATACTAATTATGACAAGTAACAGTAATTTCGATACAAATTATGGCTGGTAACAATAACTTCGATACTAATTATGACAAGTAAGAGTAACTTCGATACTAATTATGACAAGTTACTGTAACTTCGATACTAATTATGACAGGTAACTGTAACTTCGTTACTAATTATGACAAGTAACTTTAATTTCGATACAAATTATGGCAGGTAACTGTATCTTCGATACTAATTTTGACAGGTAACTGTAACTTCGATACTAATTATGACAAGTTACTCTAACTTCATTACAAATTATGACAAGTTACTGTAATTTCGATACAAATTATGGCAGGTAACAGTAACTTCGATACTAATTATGACAGGTAACTGTAACATCGATACTTATTAAGACAAGTAACTGTAATTCGATACAAATTATGGCAGGTTACTGTAACTTCGATACTTATTATGACAGGTAACAGTAACTTCGATAGTAATGATGACAAGTAACAGTAACGTCGATACTAATTATGACAGGTAACTGTAACTTCGATACTAATTATGACAGGTAACTGTAACTTCGATACTAATTATGACAAGTAACTGTAACTTCGTTACTAATTATGACAAGTTACTGTAATTTCGATACAAATTTTGGCAGGTAAATGTAACTTCGATACTAATTATGACAGGTAACAGTAACTTCGTTACTAATTATGGCATGTAACTGTAATTTCGATACAAATTATGGCAGGTAACAGTAACTTCGATACTAATTATGACAGGTAACTGTAACTTCTATACTAATTATGACAGGTAACAGTAACTTCGATACTAATTATGACAGAAAACAGTAACTTCGATACTAATTATGACAGGTAACAGTATCTTCGATAATAATTATGGCAGGTAACTGTAACTTCGATAATAATGATGACAGTAAACTGTAACTTCGTTACTAATTATGACAAGTAACTGTAATTTCGATACAAATTATGGCAGGAAACTGTAACTTCGATACTATATATGTCAGGTAACAGTAACTTCGTTACTAATTATGACAAGTAACTGTAATTTCGATACAAATTATGGCAGGTACTAGTAACTTCGATACTAATTATGACAGGTAACTGTAACTTCTATACTAATTATGACAGGTAACAGTAACTTCGATACTAATTATGACAGGTAACAGTATCTTCGATAATAATTATGGCAGGTAACTGTAACTTCGATACTAATGATGACAGTTAACTGTAACTTCGTTACTAATTATGACAAGTAACTGTAATTTCGATACAAATTATGGCAGGAAACTGTAACTTCGATACTAATTATGACAGGTAACAGTAACTTCGATACTAATTATGACAAGTAACTGTAATTTCGATACAAATTATGGCAGGAAACAGTAACTTCGATACTAATTATGACAGGTAACTGTAACTTCTATACGAATTATTACAGGTAACAGTAACTTCGATACTAATTATGACAGAAAACAGTAACATCGATACTAATTATGACAGGTAACATTATCTTCGATAATAATTATGGCAGGTAACTGTAACTTCGATACTAATGATGACAGTTAACTGGAACTTCGTTACTAATTATGACAAGTAACTGTAATTTCGATACAAATTATGGCAGGAAACTGTAACTTCGATACTAATTATGACAGGTAACAGTAACTTCGATGCTAATTATGACAAGTAACTGTAACTTCGATACTAATTATGACAAGTAACTGTAATTTCGAAACAAATTATGGCAGGTAACTGTAACTTCGATACTAATTATGACAGGTAACAGTATCTTCGATACTAATGATGACAGAAAACAGTAACTTCGATACTAATTATGGCAGGTAACAGTAACATCGATACTAATTATGGCAGGTTACTGTAACTTCGTTACTAATTATGACAAGTAACTGTAATTTCGATACAAATAATGGCAGGTAACTGTAACTTCGATACTAATTATGACAGGTAACAGTAACTTCGATACTAATTATGACAGATAACTATAACTTCGTTACTAATTATTACAAGTAACTGTAATTTCGATACAAATAATGGCAGGTAACTGTAACTTCGATACTAATTATGACAGGTAACAGTTACTTCGATACTAATTATGACAGATAACTGTAACTTCGCTACTAATTATGTCAAGTAACTGTAATTTCGATACAAATTATGACAGGTAACTGTAACTTCGTTACTAATTAAGACAAGTAACTGTAATTTCGATACAAATTATGGCAGGTAACAGTAACTTCGATACTAATTATGACAGGTAACTATAATTTCGATACAAATTATGGCAGGAACTGTAACTTCGATACTAATTATGACAGGTAACAATACTTCGATACTAATTATGACAAGTAACTCTAACTTCATTACAAATTATGAAAAGTAACTGTAATTTCGATACATATTATGGCAGGTAACTGTAATTTCGATACTATTTATGACAGGTAACTGTAACTTCGTTACTAATTATGACAAGTAACTGTAATTTCGATACAAATAATGGCAGGTAACTGTAACTACGATACTAATTATGACAGGTAACAGTAACTTCGATACTAATTATGACGAGTAACTGTATCTTCGATACTAATTTTGACAGATAACTGTAACTTCGCTACTAATTATGACAAGTAACTGTAATTTCGATACAAATTATGACAGGTAACTGTAACGTCGTTACTAATTAAGACAAGTAACTGTAATTTCGATACAAATTATGGCAGGTAACAATAAATTAGATACTAATTATGACAGGTAACAGTAACTTCGATACTAATTATGATAAGTTACTGTAATTTCGATACAAATTATGGCAGGTTACTGTAACTTCGATACTTATTATGACAGGTAACAGTAACTTCGATAGTAATGATGACAAGTAACAGTAACTTCGAATCTAATTATGACAGGTAACTGTAACTTCGATCCTAATTATGACAAGTAACTGTAACTTCGTTACTAATTATGACAAGTAACTGTAATTTCGATACAAATTTGGCAGGTAACTGTAACTTCGATATTAATTATGACAAGTAACTGTAACTTCGTTACTAATTTTGACAAGTAACTGTAATTTCGATACAAATTTGGCAGGTAACTGTAACTTCGATACTAATTATGACAGGTAACTGTAACTTCGATACTAATTATGACAAGGAACTGCAATTTCGATACAAATTATGGCAGGTCACAGTAACTTCGATACTAATTATGACAGGTAACTGTAACTTCGATACTAATTATGACAAGGAACTGTAATTTCGATACAAATTATGACAGGTAACAGTAACTTCGATACTAATTATGACAGGTAACTATAACATCCTTACTAATTATGACAAGTAACTGTAATTTCGATACTAATTATGACAGGTAACTGTAACTTCGATATTAATTATGACAAGTAACTGTAACTTCGTTACTAATTATGACAAGTAACTGTAATTCCGTTGGCGCATTGGGCCCTCTTTATATGTTTCAGCTCTTGGTTGAGACACAAGACATCCAATCACCACCCCCGACAGAAACACGGAGTTATTAAAACATTGGTAGACCGTGCTAGGAAAATCTGTGAGTCATCCAACCTCAACCAAGAGCTGAAACATATAAAGAGGGCCCTATGCGCCAACGGATACAGCAATAAGGAGATTGAGCGAGACTCTCATCCCAGGCGCCGGAGCACGAGGAAAGATTCTGAGGAAACTCCGGTGGCCACCGCTTTCCTGCCGTACGTGAAGAAGGTGACAGACAGGATTGGCAAATTACTGAAGACCTATGGGGTGAAGACGATTTATAAACCCACCGCCAAAATCCGGGACTTGCTGCGATCCGCTAAAGACAAGCGCCACCCACACTCCACTGCAGGTGTCTACAGAATCCCGTGTTCCTGTGGGAAGGTGTACATAGGAACGACGAAGAGGAGCGTGACCACCAGACTCAAGGAACATAACAGATACAGCCACCTGGGTCAAACTGAGAAATCGTCAGTCGCTGAGCATTCTCTCTTGCCCGGTCACGATGTACAGTACGGGGACACGGAGATACTCTCCTCGACCACTCACTACTACGCCAGGCTGCAACGGGAAGCCATAGAAATCTTCAAACACCCCGACAATTTCAATCGGAAGGAAGAAATTGAACGTGTGCGTAATACATGGATCCCGGTCCAGCCGGAATGCGAAGAGAACGCTCAGCTCACCATGCTAATTTGAAGATCCAAACTACCTTCCAGCCGTTAGTTTATCGCCAAGATCCACCCAAACCAACAGTCATATTCAAACAACAATACCCCACTACAAAACGTTACCCATTATTTCAAGCCTCTTCCTCATTCCACTGCTGACCAAGGAAAGAAGCGGAACCCTTGATAATGCCGGACGCAGTTTCCGGTGAAACGTCGGGAGATATCCTGTCTGGACCACGGCCTACAGGCCCGAAAAACTTGTATTTAATTATGAACGACGGCCTTGAAAGCCTAAGCAAGTAACTCTAACTTAATTACAAATTATGACAAGTAACTGTAATTTCGATACAAATTATGGCAGGTAACTGTAAATGCGTTACTAATTATGGCAGGTAACAGTAACTTCGATACTAATTATGACAGGTAACTGTAACTCCGATACTAATTATGACAAGTAACTCTAACTTCGTTACTAATTATGACAAATAACTGTAATTTTGATAAAAAATTATGGCAGGTAATTGTAACTTCGATACTAATTATGACAGGTAACAGTAACTTCGATACTAATTATGACAGGTAACAGTAACATCGTTACTAATTATGACAAGTTACTGTAATTTCGATACTAATTATGGCTGGTAACTCTAACTTCGTTACTAATTATGACAATTAACTGTAATTTCGATACAAATTATGGCAGGTAACTGTAACTTCGATACTAATGATGACAGAAAACAGTAACTTCGATACTAATTATGGCAGGTAACAATAACTTCGATACTAATTATGGCAGGTAACTGTAACATCGATCCTAATTATGACAGTTAACTGTAACTTCGTTACTAATTATGACAAGTAACTGTAATATCGATACAAATTATGGCAGGTAACAGTAACTTCGATACTAATTATGAAAGGTAACTGTAACTTCGATACTAATTATGACAAGTAATTCTAACTTCATTACAAATTATGACAAGTAACAGTAATTTCGATACAAATTATGGCAGGTAACTGTAACTTCGTTACTAATTATGGCAGGTAACTGTAATTTCGATACAAATTATGGCAGGTAACAATAAATTCGATACTAATTATCGCAGGTAACTGTAACTTCGATCCTAATTATGACAGTTAACTGTAACTTCGTTACTAATTATGACAAGTAACTGTAATTTCGATACAAATTACGGCAGGTAACTGTAACTTCGATACTAATTATGACAGGTAACAGTAACTTCGATACTAATTATGACAAGTTACTGTAACTTCGATACTAATTATGGCAGGTAACTTTAATTTCGATAATAATTATGGCACGTAACTGTAATTTCGATAATAATTATGAAAGGTAACTGTAACTTCGTTACTAATTATGGCAGGTAACTGTAATTTCGTTACTAATTATGACAAGTAACTGTAGCTTCGATACTAATTATGACAGGTAACTGTAACTTCGTTACTAATTATGACAAGAAACTGTAATTTCGATACAAATTATGGCAGGTAACTGTAACTTCGATACTTATTATGAGAGGTAACAGTAACTTCGATACTAATTATGACAGAAAACAGTAACTTCGATACTTATTATGACAGGTAACAGTAACTTCGATACTAATTATGGCAGGTAACTGTAACTTCGATACTAATTATGACAGGTAACTGTAACTCCGTTACAAATTATGACAAGTAAGTGTAATTTCGCTACAAATTATTGCAGGTAACTGTAACTTCGATACAAATTATGACAGGTTACAGTAACCTCGATACTAATTATGACTAGTAAGTGTAACTTCGATACTAATTATTACAGGTAACTGTAACTTCGATACTAATTATGACTAGTAACTCTTACTTCGTTACTAATTAGGACAAGTAACTGTAATTTTGATAAAAAATTATGGCAGGTAACTGTAACTTCGATACTAATTATGACAGGTAACAGTAACTTCGATACTAATTATGACAGGTAACTGTAACTTCGTTACTAATTATGACAAGAAACTGTAATTTCGATACTAATTATGGCAGGTAACTGTAACATCGTTACTAATTATGAAAAGTAACTGTAATTTCGATACAAATTATGGCAGGTAACTGTAACTTCGATACAAATTATGACAGGTAACAGTAACTTCGATACTAATTATGACAGGTAACAGTAACTTCGTTACGAATTATGGCAAGTAACTGTAATTTCGATACAAATTATGACAGGAAACTGTAACTTCGTTACTAATTATGACAAGTAACTGTAATTTCGATACAATTTATGTAAGGTAACAGTAACTTCGATACTAATTACGACAGGTAACTGTAACTACGATACTTATTATGACAAGTTACTGTAACTTCGATACTAATTATGACAGGTAACTGTAACTTCGGTACTAATTATGACAGGTAGCTGTAACTTCGATACTAATTATGACAGGTAACTGTACCTTGGATACTAATTATGACAAGTAACTGTAACTTCGTTACTAATTATGACAAGTAACTGGAATATCGATACAAATTTTGGCAGGTAACTGTAACATCGTTACTAATTATGACAAGTAACTGTAATTTCGATACAAATAATGGCAGGCAACAGTATCATCGATAGTAATTATGACAAGAAACAGTAACTTCGTTTCTAATTATGACAAGTAACTGTAATTTCGATACAAATAATGGCAGGAAATTGTAACTTCGATACTAATCATGACAAGTAACTCTAATTTCGATACAAATAATGGCAGGAAACTGTAACTTCGATACTAATTATGACAGGTAACTGTATCTTCGATTCTAATTATGACAGGTAACTGTAACTTCGATACTAATTATGACAAGTAACTGTAATTTCGGTACAAATTATGACATGAAACTGTAACTTCGTTACTAATTATGACAAGTAACTGTAATTTCGATACAAATTATGTCAGGTAACAGTAACTTCGATACTAATTATGACAGGTAACTGTAACTTCGATACTTATTATGACAAGATACTGTAATGTCGATACAAATTATGGCAGGTAACTGTAACTTCGATACTAATTATGACAGGTAACAGTAACTTCGATAATAATTATGACAAGTGACTGTATCATCGATACTAATTTTGACAGGTAACTGTAACATCGATACTAATTATGACAAGTAACTCTAACTTCATTACAAATTATGACAAGTTACTGTAATTTCGATACAAATTATGGCAGGTAACAGTAACTTCGATACTAATTATGACAGGTAACTGTAACATCGATACTTATTAAGACAAGTAACTGTAATTTCGATACAAATTAAGGCAGGTTACTGTAACTTCGATACTTATTATGACAGGTAACAGTAACTTCGATAGTAATGATGACAAGTAACAGTAACTTCGATACTAATTATGACAGGTAACTGTAACTTCGTTACTAATTATGACAAGTAACTGTAACTTCGTTACTAATTATGACAAGTAACTGTAATTTCGATACAAATTTTGGCAGGTAACAGTAACTTCGATATTAATTATGACAAGTTACTCTAACTCCGTTACTAATTATGACAAGTAACTGTAATTTCGATACAAATAATGGCAGAAACTGTAACTTCCATACTATTTATGACAGGTAAAAGTAACTTCAATACTAATTATGACAGGTAACTGTAACTTCGCTACTAATTATGACAAGTAACTGTAACTTCGATACAAATTATGACAGGTAACTCTAACTTCGATACTAATTATGACAAGGAACTGTAATTTCGATACAAATTATGACAGGTAACAGTAACTTCGATACTAATTATGACAGGTAACTGTAACGTCCTTACTAATTATGACAAGTAACTGTAATTTCGATACTAATTATGACAGGTAACTGTAACTTCGATATTAATTATGACAAGTAACTGTAACTTCGTTACTAATTATGACAAGTAACTGTAATTTCGATACAAATTATGGCAGGTAACTGTAACTTCGAGACTAATTATGACAGGTAACAGTAACTTCGATACTAATTATGACAAGTAACTGTAACTTAGATACTAATTATGACAGGTAACAGTAACTTCGATACTAATTATGACAAGTAACTCTAACTTCATTGCAAATTATGAAAAGTAACTGTAATTTCGATACAAATTATGGCAGGTAACTGTAACTTCGTTACTAATTATGGCAGGTAACTGTAATTTCGATACAAATTATGGCAGGTAACAGTAACCTCGATATTAATTATGACAGGTAACTGTAACTCCGATACTAATAATGACAAGTAACTCTAACTTCGTTACTAATAATGACAAGTAACTGTAATTTTGATTAAAAAATTATGGCAGGTAATTGTAACTTCGATACTAATTATGACAGGTAACAGTAACTTCGATACTAATTATGACAGGTAACTGTAACTTCGTTATTAATTATGACAAGTAACTGTAATTTCGATACTAATTATGGCAGGTAACTGTAACTTCGATACTAATTATGACAGGTAACAGTAACTTCGTTACGAATTATGGCAAGTAACTGTAATTTCGATACAAATTATGACAGGAAACTGTAACTTCGTTACTAATTATGACAAGTAACTGTAATTTCGATACAATTTATGTAAGGTAACAGTAACTTCGATACTAATTACGACAGGTAACTGTAACTACGATACTTATTATGACAAGTTACTGTAACTTCGATACTAATTATGACAGGTAACTGTAACTTCGGTACTAATTATGACAGGTAGCTGTAACTTCGATACTAATTATGACAGGTAACTGTACCTTGGATACTAATTATGACAAGTAACTGTAACTTCGTTACTAATTATGACAAGTAACTGGAATATCGATACAAATTTTGGCAGGTAACTGTAACATCGTTACTAATTATGACAAGTAACTGTAATTTCGATTCAAATAATGGCAGGTAACAGTATCATCGATAGTAATTATGACAAGAAACAGTAACTTCGTTTCTAATTATGACAAGTAACTGTAATTTCGATACAAATAATGGCAGGAAATTGTAACTTCGATACTAATCATGACAAGTAACTCTAATTTCGATACAAATAATGGCAGGAAACTGTAACTTCGATACTAATTATGACAGGTAACTGTATCTTCGATTCTAATTATGACAGGTAACTGTAACTTCGATACTAATTATGACAAGTAACTGTAATTTCGGTACAAATTATGACATGAAACTGTAACTTCGTTACTAATTATGACAAGTAACTGTAATTTCGATACAAATTATGTCAGGTAACAGTAACTTCGATACTAATTATGACAGGTAACTGTAACTTCGATACTTATTATGACAAGATACTGTAATGTCGATACAAATTATGGCAGGTAACTGTAACTTCGATACTAATTATGACAGGTAACAGTAACTTCGATAATAATTATGACAAGTGACTGTATCATCGATACTAATTTTGACAGGTAACTGTAACATCGATACTAATTATGACAAGTAACTCTAACTTCATTACAAATTATGACAAGTTACTGTAATTTCGATACAAATTATGGCAGGTAACAGTAACTTCGATACTAATTATGACAGGTAACTGTAACATCGATACTTATTAAGACAAGTAACTGTAATTTCGATACAAATTAAGGCAGGTTACTGTAACTTCGATACTTATTATGACAGGTAACAGTAACTTCGATAGTAATGATGACAAGTAACAGTAACTTCGATACTAATTATGACAGGTAACTGTAACTTCGTTACTAATTATGACAAGTAACTGTAACTTCGTTACTAATTATGACAAGTAACTGTAATTTCGATACAAATTTTGGCAGGTAACTGTAACTTCGATATTAATTATGACAAGTTACTCTAACTTCGTTACTAATTATGACAAGTAACTGTAATTTCGATACAAATTATGGCAGGTAACAGTAACTTCGATACTAATTATGACAGGTAACTGTAACATCGATACTTATTAAGACAAGTAACTGTAATTTCGATACAAATTAAGGCAGGTTACTGTAACTTCGATACTTATTATGACAGGTAACAGTAACTTCGATAGTAATGATGACAAGTAACAGTAACTTCGATACTAATTATGACAGGTAACTGTAACTTCGTTACTAATTATGACAAGTAACTGTAACTTCGTTACTAATTATGACAAGTAACTGTAATTTCGATACAAATTTTGGCAGGTAACTGTAACTTCGATATTAATTATGACAAGTTACTCTAACTCCGTTACTAATTATGACAAGTAACTGTAATTTCGATACAAATAATGGCAGAAACTGTAACTTCCATACTATTTATGACAGGTAAAAGTAACTTCAATACTAATTATGACAGGTAACTGTAACTTCGCTACTAATTATGACAAGTAACTGTAACTTCGATACAAATTATGACAGGTAACTCTAACTTCGATACTAATTATGACAAGGAACTGTAATTTCGATACAAATTATGACAGGTAACAGTAACTTCGATACTAATTATGACAGGTAACTGTAACGTCCTTACTAATTATGACAAGTAACTGTAATTTCGATACTAATTATGACAGGTAACTGTAACTTCGATATTAATTATGACAAGTAACTGTAACTTCGTTACTAATTATGACAAGTAACTGTAATTTCGATACAAATTATGGCAGGTAACTGTAACTTCGAGACTAATTATGACAGGTAACAGTAACTTCGATACTAATTATGACAAGTAACTGTAACTTAGATACTAATTATGACAGGTAACAGTAACTTCGATACTAATTATGACAAGTAACTCTAACTTCATTGCAAATTATGAAAAGTAACTGTAATTTCGATACAAATTATGGCAGGTAACTGTAACTTCGTTACTAATTATGGCAGGTAACTGTAATTTCGATACAAATTATGGCAGGTAACAGTAACCTCGATATTAATTATGACAGGTAACTGTAACTCCGATACTAATAATGACAAGTAACTCTAACTTCGTTACTAATAATGACAAGTAACTGTAATTTTGATTAAAAAATTATGGCAGGTAATTGTAACTTCGATACTAATTATGACAGGTAACAGTAACTTCGATACTAATTATGACAGGTAACTGTAACTTCGTTATTAATTATGACAAGTAACTGTAATTTCGATACTAATTATGGCAGGTAACTGTAACTTCGATACTAATTATGACAGGTAACAGTAACTTCGTTACGAATTATGGCAAGTAACTGTAATTTCGATACAAATTATGACAGGAAACTGTAACTTCGTTACTAATTATGACAAGTAACTGTAATTTCGATACAATTTATGTAAGGTAACAGTAACTTCGATACTAATTACGACAGGTAACTGTAACTACGATACTTATTATGACAAGTTACTGTAACTTCGATACTAATTATGACAGGTAACTGTAACTTCGGTACTAATTATGACAGGTAGCTGTAACTTCGATACTAATTATGACAGGTAACTGTACCTTGGATACTAATTATGACAAGTAACTGTAACTTCGTTACTAATTATGACAAGTAACTGGAATATCGATACAAATTTTGGCAGGTAACTGTAACATCGTTACTAATTATGACAAGTAACTGTAATTTCGATTCAAATAATGGCAGGTAACAGTATCATCGATAGTAATTATGACAAGAAACAGTAACTTCGTTTCTAATTATGACAAGTAACTGTAATTTCGATACAAATAATGGCAGGAAATTGTAACTTCGATACTAATCATGACAAGTAACTCTAATTTCGATACAAATAATGGCAGGAAACTGTAACTTCGATACTAATTATGACAGGTAACTGTATCTTCGATTCTAATTATGACAGGTAACTGTAACTTCGATACTAATTATGACAAGTAACTGTAATTTCGGTACAAATTATGACATGAAACTGTAACTTCGTTACTAATTATGACAAGTAACTGTAATTTCGATACAAATTATGTCAGGTAACAGTAACTTCGATACTAATTATGACAGGTAACTGTAACTTCGATACTTATTATGACAAGATACTGTAATGTCGATACAAATTATGGCAGGTAACTGTAACTTCGATACTAATTATGACAGGTAACAGTAACTTCGATAATAATTATGACAAGTGACTGTATCATCGATACTAATTTTGACAGGTAACTGTAACATCGATACTAATTATGACAAGTAACTCTAACTTCATTACAAATTATGACAAGTTACTGTAATTTCGATACAAATTATGGCAGGTAACAGTAACTTCGATACTAATTATGACAGGTAACTGTAACATCGATACTTATTAAGACAAGTAACTGTAATTTCGATACAAATTAAGGCAGGTTACTGTAACTTCGATACTTATTATGACAGGTAACAGTAACTTCGATAGTAATGATGACAAGTAACAGTAACTTCGATACTAATTATGACAGGTAACTGTAACTTCGTTACTAATTATGACAAGTAACTGTAACTTCGTTACTAATTATGACAAGTAACTGTAATTTCGATACAAATTTTGGCAGGTAACTGTAACTTCGATATTAATTATGACAAGTTACTCTAACTTCGTTACTAATTATGACAAGTAACTGTAATTTCGATACAAATAATGGCAGAAACTGTAACTTCCATACTATTTATGACAGGTAAAAGTAACTTCAATACTAATTATGACAGGTAACTGTAACTTCGCTACTAATTATGACAAGTAACTGTAACTTCGATACAAATTATGACAGGTAACTCTAACTTCGATACTAATTATGACAAGGAACTGTAATTTCGATACAAATTATGACAGGTAACAGTAACTTCGATACTAATTATGACAGGTAACTGTAACGTCCTTACTAATTATGACAAGTAACTGTAATTTCGATACTAATTATGACAGGTAACTGTAACTTCGATATTAATTATGACAAGTAACTGTAACTTCGTTACTAATTATGACAAGTAACTGTAATTTCGATACAAATTATGTCAGGTAACTGTAACTTCGAGACTAATTATGACAGGTAACAGTAACTTCGATACTAATTATGACAAGTAACTGTAACTTAGATACTAATTATGACAGGTAACAGTAACTTCGATACTAATTATGACAAGTAACTCTAACTTCATTGCAAATTATGAAAAGTAACTGTAATTTCGATACAAATTATGGCAGGTAACTGTAACTTCGTTACTAATTATGGCAGGTAACTGTAATTTCGATACAAATTATGGCAGGTAACAGTAACCTCGATATTAATTATGACAGGTAACTGTAACTCCGATACTAATAATGACAAGTAACTCTAACTTCGTTACTAATAATGACAAGTAACTGTAATTTTGATTAAAAAATTATGGCAGGTAATTGTAACTTCGATACTAATTATGACAGGTAACAGTAACTTCGATACTAATTATGACAGGTAACTGTAACTTCGTTATTAATTATGACAAGTAACTGTAATTTCGATACTAATTATGGCAGGTAACTGTAACTTCGATACTAATTATGACAGGTAACAGTAACTTCGTTACGAATTATGGCAAGTAACTGTAATTTCGATACAAATTATGACAGGAAACTGTAACTTCGTTACTAATTATGACAAGTAACTGTAATTTCGATACAATTTATGTAAGGTAACAGTAACTTCGATACTAATTACGACAGGTAACTGTAACTACGATACTTATTATGACAAGTTACTGTAACTTCGATACTAATTATGACAGGTAACTGTAACTTCGGTACTAATTATGACAGGTAGCTGTAACTTCGATACTAATTATGACAGGTAACTGTACCTTGGATACTAATTATGACAAGTAACTGTAACTTCGTTACTAATTATGACAAGTAACTGGAATATCGATACAAATTTTGGCAGGTAACTGTAACATCGTTACTAATTATGACAAGTAACTGTAATTTCGATACAAATAATGGCAGGTAACAGTATCATCGATAGTAATTATGACAAGAAACAGTAACTTCGTTTCTAATTATGACAAGTAACTGTAATTTCGAAACAAATAATGGCAGGAAATTGTAACTTCGATACTAATCATGACAAGTAACTCTAATTTCGATACAAATAATGGCAGGAAACTGTAACTTCGATACTAATTATGACAGGTAACTGTATCTTCGATTCTAATTATGACAGGTAACTGTAACTTCGATACTAATTATGACAAGTAACTGTAATTTCGGTACAAATTATGACATGAAACTGTAACTTCGTTACTAATTATGACAAGTAACTGTAATTTCGATACAAATTATGTCAGGTAACAGTAACTTCGATACTAATTATGACAGGTAACTGTAACTTCGATACTTATTATGACAAGATACTGTAATGTCGATACAAATTATGGCAGGTAACTGTAACTTCGATACTAATTATGACAGGTAACAGTAACTTCGATAATAATTATGACAAGTGACTGTATCATCGATACTAATTTTGACAGGTAACTGTAACTTCGATACTAATTATGACAAGTAACTCTAACTTCATTACAAATTATGACAAGTTACTGTAATTTCGATACAAATTATGGCAGGTAACAGTAACTTCGATACTAATTATGACAGGTAACTGTAACATCGATACTTATTAAGACAAGTAACTGTAATTTCGATACAAATTAAGGCAGGTTACTGTAACTTCGATACTTATTATGACAGGTAACAGTAACTTCGATAGTAATGATGACAAGTAACAGTAACTTCGATACTAATTATGACAGGTAACTGTAACTTCGTTACTAATTATGACAAGTAACTGTAACTTCGTTACTAATTATGACAAGTAACTGTAATTTCGATACAAATTTTGGCAGGTAACTGTAACTTCGATATTAATTATGACAAGTTACTCTAACTTCGTTACTAATTATGACAAGTAACTGTAATTTCGATACAAATAATGGCAGAAACTGTAACTTCCATACTATTTATGACAGGTAAAAGTAACTTCAATACTAATTATGACAGGTAACTGTAACTTCGCTACTAATTATGACAAGTAACTGTAACTTCGATACAAATTATGACAGGTAACTCTAACTTCGATACTAATTATGACAAGGAACTGTAATTTCGATACAAATTATGACAGGTAACAGTAACTTCGATACTAATTATGACAGGTAACTGTAACGTCCTTACTAATTATGACAAGTAACTGTAATTTCGATACTAAATATGACAGGTAACTGTAACTTCGATATTAATTATGACAAGTAACTGTAACTTCGTTACTAATTATGACAAGTAACTGTAATTTCGATACAAATTATGGCAGGTAACTGTAACTTCGAGACTAATTATGACAGGTAACAGTAACTTCGATACTAATTATGACAAGTAACTGTAACTTAGATACTAATTATGACAGGTAACAGTAACTTCGATACTAATTATGACAAGTAACTCTAACTTCATTGCAAATTATGAAAAGTAACTGTAATTTCGATACAAATTATGGCAGGTAACTGTAACTTCGTTACTAATTATGGCAGGTAACTGTAATTTCGATACAAATTATGGCAGGTAACAGTAACCTCGATATTAATTATGACAGGTAACTGTAACTCCGATACTAATAATGACAAGTAAATCTAACTTCGTTACTAATAATGACAAGTAACTGTAATTTTGATTAAAAAATTATGGCAGGTAATTGTAACTTCGATACTAATTATGACAGGTAACAGTAACTTCGATACTAATTATGACAGGTAACTGTAACTTCGTTATTAATTATGACAAGTAACTGTAATTTCGATACTAATTATGGCAGGTAACTGTAACTTCGATACTAATGATGACAGAAAACCGTAACTTCGATACTAATTATGGCAGGTAACAGTAACTTCGATACTAATTATGGCTGGTAACTGTAACTTCGAGACTAATTATGACAGTTGACTGTAACTTCGTTACTAATTATGACAAGTTACTGTAATTTCGATACAAATTATGGCAGGTAACAGTAACTTCGATACTAATTATGACAGGTAACAGTAACTTCGATACTAATTATGACAAGTTACTGTAACTTCGATACTAATTATGGCAGGTAACTGTAACTTCGTTACTAATTATGACAAGTAACTGTAATTTCGATACAAATTATGGCACGTAACTGTAATTTCGATACTAATTATGGCAGGTAACAGTAACTTCGATACTAATTATGACAAGTTACAGTTACTTCGATACTAATTATGACAAGTAACTGTAACTTCGAAACTAATTATGACAGGTAACGGTATCATCGTTACTAATTATGACAAGTAACTGTAATTTCGATACAAATTATGGCTGGTAACTGTAACTTCGATACTAATTATGACAGGTAACAGTAACTTCGATACTAATTATGACAAGTTACTGTAACTTCGATACTAATTATGACAGGTAACGGTAACATCGTTACTAATTATGACAAGTAACTGTAATTTCGATACAAATTATGGCTGGTAACTGTAACATCGATACTAATTATTTCAGGTAACAGTAACATCGATACTAATTATGACAAGTTACTGTAACTTCGATACTAATTTTGACAAGTGACTGTAACTTCGATACTAATTATGACAGGTAACAGTAACTTCGATACTAATTATGACAAGTTACTGTAACTTCGATACTAATTTTGACAAGTTACTGTAACTTCGATACTAATTATGACAGGTAACTGTAACTTAGATACTAATTTTGACAAGTTACTGTAACTTCGTTACTAATTACGACAAGTTACTGTAACTTCGATACTAATTATGACAGGTAACTGTAACTTCGATACTAATTATGACAGGTAACTGTAACTTCGATACTAATTTTGACAAGTTACTGTAACTTCGATACTAATTATGACAAGTTACTGTAACTTCGATACTAATTTTGACAGGTAACAGTAACTTCGATACTAATTTTGACAAGTTAGTGTAACTTCGATACTAATTATGACAGGTAACTGTAACTTCGATATTAATTATGACAGGTAACAGTTACTTCGATAATAATTATGACAAGTTACTGTAACTTCGATACTAATTATGACAGGTAACTGTAACTTCGATACTAATTATGACAAGTAACAGTAACTTCGATACTAATTATGACAGGTAACAGTAACTTCGATACTAATTATGACAGGTAACCGTAATTTCGATAGAAATTATGGCTAGTAACTGTAACATCGATACTAATTATGACAAGTTACTGTAACTTCGATACTAATTTTGACAAGTTACTGTAACTTCGATACTAATTA
Organism: Meconema thalassinum; assembly: GCA_946902985.2. Taxonomy (NCBI): domain Eukaryota; kingdom Metazoa; phylum Arthropoda; class Insecta; order Orthoptera; family Tettigoniidae; genus Meconema; species Meconema thalassinum. The sequence goes on along the minus strand of OX336388.2, from coordinate 1,172,878,911 downwards.
TGACAAGTAACAGTAACTTCGATACTAATTATGACAGGTAACAGTAACTTCGATACTAATTATGACAGGTAACTGTAACTTCGATACTAATTATGACAGGAAACTGTAACTTCGATACTAATTTTGACAAGTTACTGTAACTTCGATACTAATTATGACAAGTAACTGTAACATCGACACTAATTATTACAGGTAACAGTAACTTCGATACTAATTATGGCAGGTAACTGTAACTTCGATACTAATTTTGACAGGTAACTGTAACTTCGATACTAATTATGATAGGTAACAGTAACTTCGATACTAATTATGACAGGTAACAGTAACTTCGATACTAATTATGGCAGGTAACTGTAACTTCGATACTAATTATGACAGGTAACAGTAACTTCGATAATAATTATGACAGGTAACTGTAACTTCGATACTGATTATGACAGGTAACTGTAACTTCGATACTAATTTTGACAAGTTACTGTAACTTCGATACTAATTATGACAAGTTACTGTAACTTCGATAATAATTTTGACAAGTAACTGTAACTTCGATACAAATTATGGCAGGTAACAGTAACTTCGATACTATTTATGACAGGTAACTGTAACTTCGATACAAATTATGGCAGGTAACAGTAACTTCGATACTATTTATGACAGGTAACTGTAACATCGATACTAATTATGACAGGTAACAGTAACTTCGATACTAATTATGACAGGTAACAGTAACTTCGGTAATTATTATGACAAGTTACTGTAACTTCGATACTAATTTTGACAATAACTGTAATTTCGATACAAATTATGACAGGTAACTGTAACTTCGATACTAATTATGACAGGTAACTGTAACTTCGATACTAATTATGACAAGTAACTCTAACTTCATTACAAATTATGACAAGTAACTGTAATTTCCATACAAATTATGGCTGGTAACTGTAACATCGATACTAATAATGACAGGTAACAGTAACTTTGATACTTATGATGACAAGTTATTGTAACTTCGATACTAATTTTGACAAGTAACTGTAACTTCGATACTAATTATGACAGGTAACTGTAACTTCGATACTAATTATGACAAGTTACTGTAACTTCGATACTAATTTTGACAAGTAACAGTAACTTCGATACTAATTATGAGAGGTAACTGTAACTTCTATACTAATTATGACAAGTAACTCTAACTTCATTACAAATTATGACAAGTAACTGTAATTTCGAAACAAATTATGGCAGGTAACTGTAACTTCGTTACTAATTATGGCAGGTAACTGTAATTTCGATACAAATTATGGCAGCTAACAGTAACTTCGATAATAATTATGACAGGTAACTGTAACTTCGATAATAATTATGACAGGTAACTGTAACTTCGTAACTAATTATGACAAGAAACTGTAATTTCGATACAAAGTATGGCAGGTAACTGTAAATTCGATACTAATTATGACAGGTAACAGTAACTTCGATACTAATTATGACAAGTTACTGTAACTTCGATACTAATTTTGACAAGTAACTGTAACATCGATACTAATTATGACACGTAACTCTAACTTCATTACAAATTATGACAAGTAACTGTAATTTCGATACAAATTATGGCAGGTAACTGTAACTTCGTTACTAATTATGGCAGGTAACTGTAATTTCGATACAAATTATGGCAGCTAACAGTAACTTCGATAATAATTATGACAGGTAACTGTAACTTCGATACTAATTATGACAGGTAACAGTAACTTCGTTACTAATTATGACAAGAAGCTGTAATTTCGATACAAATTATGGCAGGTTACTGTTACTTCGATACTAATTATGACATTTAACAGTAACTTCGATACTAATTATGACAGAAAACAGTAACTTCGAAACTTATTATGACAGGTAACAGTAACTTCGATTCTAATTACGGCAGGTAACTGTAACTTCGATACTAATTATGACAGTTAACTGTAACTTCGTTACTAATTATGACAAGTTACTGTAATTTCGATACGAATTATGGCAGGTAACTGTACCTTCGATACTAATTATGACAGGTAACAGTAACTTCGATACTAATTATGACCTGTAACTGTAACTTCGATACTAATTATGACAGGTAACTGTAACTCCGTTACAAATTATGACAAGTTACTGTAATTTCGATACAAATTATTGCAGGTAACTGTAACTTCGATACTATTTATGACAGGTAACAGTTACTTCGATACTAATTATGACAAGTAACAGTAACTTCGATACTAATTATGACAAGTAACTGTAACTTCGAAATTAATTATGACAGGTAACGGTAACATCGTTACTAATTATGACAAGTAACTGTAATTTCGATACAAATTATGGCAGGTAACTGTAACTTCGATAGTAATTATGACAGGTTACAGCAACCTCGATACTAATTATGACAAGTAATTGTAACTTCGATACTAATTATGACGGGTAACTGTAACTTCGATACTAATTATGACTAGTAACTCTGACTTCGTAACTAATTAGGACAAGTAACTGTAATTTTGATAAAAAATTATGGCAGGTAACTGTAACTTAGATACTAATTATGACAGGTAACAGTAACTTCGATACTAATTATGACAGGTAACTGTAACTTAGTTAATAATTATGACAAGTAACTGTAATTTCGATACTAATTATGGCAGGTAACTGTAAAATCGTTACTAATTATGACAAGTAGCTGTAATTTTGATACAAATTATGGCAGGTAACTGTAACTTCGATACTAATTATGACAGGTAACAGTAACTTCGATACTAATTATGACAGGTAACAGTAACTTCGCTACTAATTATGACATGTAACTGTAATTTCGATACAAAATATGACAGGAAACTGTAACTTCGTTACTAGTTATGACAGGTAACAGTAACTTCGTTACTAATTATGACAAGTAACTGTAATTTCGATACTAATTATGACAGGTAACTGTAACTTCGATACTAATTATGACAGGTAGCTGTAACTTCGATACTAATTATGACAGGTAACTGTAACTTCGATACTAATTATGACAAGTAACTGTAACTTCGTTACTAATTATGACAAGTAACTGGAATATCGATACAAATTTTGGCAGGTAACTTCAACTTCGTTACTAATTAGGACAAGTAACTGTAATTTCGATTCAAATAATGGCAGGTAACAGTAACTTCGATAGTAATAATGACAAGAAACAGTAACTTCGTTTCTAATTATGACAGGATACTGTAACTTCGATACTAATTATAACAGGTAACTGTATCTTCGATTCTAATTATGACAGGTAACTGTAACTTCGATGATAATTATGACAAGTAACTGTAATTTCGATACAAATTATGACAGGTAACTGTAACTTCGATATTAATTATGACAAGTAACTGTAACTTCGTTACTAATTATGACAAGTAACTGTAATGTCGATACAAATAATGGCAGGTAACAGTAACTTCGATACTAATTATGACAGGTAACTGTAACTTCTATACTAATTATGACAGGTAACTGTAACTTCGATACTAATTATGACAAGGAACTGTTATTTCGAAACAAATTATGGCGGGTAACTCTAACTTCGTTACTAATTATGACAAGTAAAAGTAATTTCGGTACAAATTATGGCAGGTAACTGTAACTTCGATACAAATTATGACAAGGAACTGTAAATTCGATACAAATAATGGCAGGTAATTGTAACTTCGATACTATTTATGACAGGTAACTGTAACTTCGCTAATAATTATGACATGTAACTGTAATTTCGATACAAATTATGGCAGGTAACTGTAACTTCGATACTAATTATGACAGGTAACAGTAACTTCGATACTAATTATGACAAGTAACTGTAACTTAGATACTAATTATGACAGGTAACAGTAACTTCGATACTAATTATGACAAGTAACTCTAACTTCATTGCAAATTATGAAAAGTAACTGTAATTTCGATACAAATTATGGCAGGTAACTGTAACTTCGTTACTAATTATGGCAGGTAACTGTAATTTCGATACAAATTATGGCAGGTAACAGTAACCTCGATATTAATTATGACAGGTAACTGTAATTCCGATACTAATAATGACAAGTAACTCTAACATCGTTACTAATAATGACAAGTAACTGTAATTTTGATTAAAAAATTATGGCAGGTAATTGTAACTTCGATACTAATTATGACAGGTAACAGTAACTTCGATACTAATTATGACAGGTAACTGTAACTTCGTTACTAATTATGACAAGTAACTGTAATTTCGATACTAATTATGGCAGGTAACTGTAACTTCGATACTAATGATGACAGAAAACCGTAACTTCGATACTAATTATGGCAGGTAACAGTAACTTCGATACTAATTATGGCTGGTAACTGTAACTTTGAGACTAATTATGACAGTTGACTGTAACTTCGTTACTAATTATGACAAGTTACTGTAATTTCGATACAAATTATGGCAGGTAACAGTAACTTCGATACTAATTATGACAGGTAACAGTAACTTCGATACTAATTATGACAAGTTACTGTAACTTCGATACTAATTATGGCAGGTAACTGTAACTTCGTTACTAATTATGACAAGTAACTGTAATTTCGATACAAATTATGGCACGTAACTGTAATTTCGATACTAATTATGGCAGGTAACAGTAACTTCGATACTAATTATGACAAGTTACAGTTACTTCGATACTAATTATGACAAGTAACTGTAACTTCGAAACTAATTATGACAGGTAACGGTATCATCGTTACTAATTATGACAAGTAACTGTAATTTCGATACAAATTATGGCTGGTAACTGTAACTTCGATACTAATTATGACAGGTAACAGTAACTTCGATACTAATTATGACAAGTTACTGTAACTTCGATACTAATTATGACAGGTAACGGTACCATCGTTACTAATTATGACAAGTAACTGTAATTTCGATACAAATTATGGCTGGTAACTGTAACATCGATACTAATTATGACAGGTAACAGTAACTTCGATACTAATTATGACAAGTTACTGTAACTTCGATACTAATTTTGACAAGTGACTGTAACTTCGATACTAATTATGACAGGTAACAGTAACTTCGATACTAATTATGACAAGTTACTGTAACTTCGATACTAATTTTCACAAGTTACTGTAACTTCGATACTAATTATGACAGGTAACTGTAACTTAGATACTAATTTTGACAAGTTACTGTAACTTCGTTGCTAATTATGACAAGTTACTGTAACTTCGATACTAATTATGACAGGTAACTGTAACTTCGATACTAATTATGACAGGAAACTGTAACTTCGATACTAATTTTGACAAGTTACTGTAACTTCGATACTAATTTTGACAAGTTACTGTAACATCGATACTAATTTTGACAGGTAACAGTAACTTCGATACTAATTTTGACAAGTTAGTGTAACTTAGATACTAATTATGACAGGTAACTGTAACTTCGATATTAATTATGAGAGGTTACAGTTACTTCGATACTAATTATGACAAGTTACTGTAACTTCGATACTAATTATGACAGGTAACTGTAACTTCGATACTAATTATGACAAGTAACAGTAACTTCGATACTAATTATGACAGGTAACAGTAAATTCGATACTAATTATGACAGGTAGCTGTAATTTCGATAGAAATTATGGCTGGTAACTGTAACATCGATACTAATTATGACAAGTTACTGTAACTTCGATACTAATTTTGACAAGTTACTGTAACTTCGATACTAATTATGACAAGTAACAGTAACTTCGATACTAATTATGACAGGTAACAGTAACTTCGATACTATTTATGACAGGTAACTGTAACTTCGATAGTAATTATGACAGGAAACTGTAACTTCGATACTAATTTTGACAAGTTACTGTAACTTCGATACTAATTATGACAAGTTACTGTAACATCGACATTAATTATGACAGGTAACAGTAACTTCGATACTAATTATGGCAGGTAACTGTAACTTCGATACTAATTTTGACAGGTAACTGTAACTTCGATACTAATTATGATAGGTAAAAGTAACTTCGATACTAATTATGACAGGTAACAGTAACTTCGATACTAATTATGGCAGGTAACTGTAACTTCGATACTATTTATGACAGGTAACAGTAACTTCGATAATAATTATGACAGGTAACTGTAACTTCGATACTGATTATGACAGGCAACTGTAACTTCGATACTAATTTTGACAAGTTACTGTAACTTCGATACTAATTATGACAAGTTACTGTAACTTCGATACTAATTTTGACAAGTAACTGTAACTTCGATACAAATTATGGCAGGTAACTGTAACATCGATACTAATTATGACAGGTAACAGTAACTTAAGCCTCCGTGGCTTAGGCGGCAGCACGCCGGCCTCTCACCGCTGAGTCCGTGGTTCAAATCCCGGTCACTCCATGTGAGATCTGTGCTGGACAAAACGGAGGCAGACAGGTTTTTCTCCGGGTACTCCGGTTTTCCCTGTCAACATTTCATTCCAGCAACACTCTCCACTATCATTTCATTTCATCTGTCATTCATTTAATCATTGCCCCAGAGGAGTGCGTCAGACCTCGGCAGCCGGCACAGTTCATATCCTCGCCGCTAGATGGGGGCTTCATTCATTCCATTCCTGACCCGGTCGGCGACTGGAAGCAGGTTGTGGATTTTCATTTCAACAGTAACTTCGATATTAATTATGACAGGTAACTGTAACTTCGATACTTATTATGACAAGTAACTCTAACTTCATTACAAATTATGACAAGTAACTGTAATTTCCATACAAATTATGGCAGGTAACTGTAACATCGATACTAATAATGACAGGTAACAGTAACTTTGATACTTATGATGACAAGTTATTGTAACTTCGATACTAATTTTGACAAGTAACTGTAACTTCGATACTAATTATGACAGGTAACTGTTACTTCGATACTAATTATGACAAGTTACTGTAACTTCGATACTAATTTTGACAAGTAACAGTAACTTCGATACTAATTATGACAGGTAACTGTAACTTCTATACTAATTGTGACAAGTAACTCTAACTTCATTACAAATTATGACAAGTAACTGTAATTTCGAAACAAATTATGGCAGGTAACTGTAACTTCGTTACTAATTATGGCAGGTAACTGTAATTTCGATACAAATTATGGCAGCTAACAGTAACTTCGATAATAATTATGACAGGTAACTGTAACTTCGATAATAATTATGACAGATAACTGTAACTTCGTAACTAATTATGACAAGAAACTGTAATTTCGATACAAAGTATGGCAGGTAACTGTAACTTCGATACTAATTATGACAGGTAACAGTAACTTCGATACTAATTATGACAAGTTACTGTAACTTCGATACTAATTTTGACAAGTAACTGTAACATCGATACTAAGTATGACACGTAACTCTAACTTCATTACAAATTATGACAAGTAACTGTAATTTCGGTACAAATTATGGCAGGTAACTGTAACTTCGTTACTAATTATGGCAGGTAACTGTAATTTCGATACAAATTATGGCAGCTAACAGTAACTTCGATAATAATTATGACAGGTAACTGTAACTTCGATACTAATTATGACAGGTAACAGTAACTTCGTTACTAATTATGACAAGAAACTGTAATTTCGATACAAATTATGGCAGGTAACTGTTACTTCGATACTAATTATGACATTTAACAGTAACTTCGATACTAATTATGACAGAAAACAGTAACTTCGAAACTTATTATGACAGGTAACAGTAATTTCGATTCTAATTATGGCAGGTAACTGTAACTTCGATACTAATTATGACAGTTAACTGTAACTTCGTTACTAATTATGACAAGTTACTGTAATTTCGATACGAAATATGGCAGGTAACTGTACCTTCGATACTAATTATGACAGGTAACAGTAACTTAGATACTAATTATGACCTGTAACTGTAACTTCGATACTAATTATGACAGGTAACTGTAACTCCGCTACAAATTATGACAAGTTACTGTAATTTCGATACAAATTATTGCAGGTAACTGTAACTTCGATACTATTTATGACAGGTAACAGTTACTTCGATACTAATTATGACAAGTAACAGTAACTTCGATACTAATTATGACAAGTAACTGTAACTTCAAAATTAATTATGACAGGTAACGGTAACATCGTTACTAATTATGACAAGTAACTGTAATTTAGATACAAATTATGGCAGGTAACTGTAACTTCGATAGTAATTAAGACAGGTTACAGCAACCTCGATACTAATTATGACAAGTAAGTGTAACTTCGATACTAATTATGATGGGTAACTGTAACTTCGATACTAATTTTGACTAGTAACTCTGACTTCGTTACTACTTAGGACAAGTAACTGTAATTTTGATAAAAAATTATGGCAGGTAACTGTAACTTAGATACTAATTATGACAGGTAACAGTAACTTCGATACTAATTATGACAGGTAACTGTTACTTCGTTACTAATTATGACAAGTAACTGTAATTTCGATACTAATTATGGCAGGTAACTGTAAAATCGTTACTAATTATGACAAGTAGCTGTAATTTTGATACAAATTATGGCAGGTAACTGTAACTTCGATACTAATTATGACAGGTAACAGTAACTTCGATACTAATTATGACAGGTAACAGTAACTTCGCTACTAATTATGACAAGAAACTGCAATTTCGATACAAAATATGACAGGAAACTGTAACTTCGTTACTAGTTATGACAGGTAACAGTAACTTCGTTACTAATTATGACAAGTAACTGTAATTTCGATACTAATTATGACAGGTAACTGTAACTTCGATACTAATTATGACAGGTAGCTGTAACTTCGATACTAATTATGACAGGTAACTGTAACTTCGATACTAATTATGACAAGTAACTGTAACTTCGTTACTAATTATGACAAGTAACTGGAATATCGATACAAATTTTGGCAGGTAACTGTAACTTCGTTACTAATTAGGACAAGTATCTGTAATTTCGATTCAAATAATGGCAGGTAACAGTAACTTCGATAGTAATAATGACAAGAAACAGTAACTTCGTTTCTAATTATGACAGGATACTGTAACTTCGATACTAATTATAACAGGTAACTGTATCTTCGATTCTAATTATGACAGGTAACTGTAACTTCGATGATAATTATGACAAGTAACTGTAATTTCGATACAAATTATGACAGGTAACTGTAACTTCGATATTAATTATGACAAGTAACTGTAACTTCGTTACTAATTATGACAAGTAACTGTAATGTCGATACAAATAATGGCAGGTAACAGTAACTTCGATACTAATTATGACAGGTAACTGTAACTTCTATACTAATTATGACAGGTAACAGTAACTTCGATACTAATTATGACAGAAAACAGTAACTTCGATACTAATTATGACAGGTAACAGTATCTTCGATACTAATTATGGCAGGTAACTGTAACTTCGATACTAATGATGACAGTTAACTGTAACATCGTTACTAATTATGACAAGTAACTGTAATTTCGATACAAATTATGGCAGGAAACTGTAACTTCGATACTAATTATGACAGGTAACAGAAACTTCGATACTAATTATGACAGGTAACTGTAACTTCGTTACTAATTAAGACAGGTAACTGTAACTTCGCTACTAATTATGACAAGTAACTGCAATTTTCATACAAATTATGGCAGGTAACTGTAACTTCGTTACTAATTATGACAAGTAACTGTAATTTCGATACAAATTATGGCAGGTAACAGTAACTTCGATACTAATTATGACAGGTAACTGTAACTTCGATACCAATTATGACATGGAATTGTAATTTCGATACAAATTATGACAGGTAACAGTAACTTCGTTTTTAATTATGGCAAGTAACTGTAATTTCGATACAAATTATGGCAGGTATCAGTAACTTCGACACTTATTATGACAGGTAACTGTAACTTCTATACTAATTATTACAGGTAACAGTAACTGCGATACTAATTATGACAGAAAACAGTAACTTCGATACTAAATATGACAGGTAACAGTATCTTCGATAATAATTATGGCAGGTAACTGTAACTTCGATACTAATGATGACAGTTAACTGTAACTTCGTTACTGATTATGACAAGTAACTGTAATTTCGATACAAATTATGGCAGGAAACTGTAACTTCGATACTATATATGACAGGTAACAGTAACTTCGTTACTAATTATGACAAGTAACTGTAATTTCGTTACAAATTATGGCAGGTAACAGTAACTTCGATACTAATTATGACAGGTAACTGTAACTTCTATACTAATTATGACAGGTAACAGTAACTTCGATACTAATTATGACAGAAAACAGTTTCATCGATACTAATTATGGCAGGTTACTGTAACTTCGTTACTAATTATGACAAGTAACTGTAATTTCGATACAAATAATGGCAGGTAACTGTAACTTCGATACTAATTATGACAGGTAACAGTAACTTCGATACTAATTATGACAGATAACTGTAACTTCGTTACTAATTATGACAAGTAACTGTAATTTCGATACAAATAATGGCAGGTAACTGTAACTTCGATACTAATTATGACAGGTAACAGTAACTTCGATACTAATTATGACAGACAACTGTAACTTCGCTACTAATTATGACAAGTAACTGTAATTTCGATACAAATTATTACAGGTAACTGTAACTTCGTTACTAATTATGACAAGTAACTGTAATTTCGATACAAATTATGGCAGGTAACAGTAACTTCGATACTAATTATGACAGGCAACTATAATTTCGATACAAATTATGGCAGGAACTGTAACTTCGATACTAATTATGACAGGTAACAGTAACTTCGATACTAATTATGAAAAGTAACTCTAACTTCATTACAAATTATGACAAGTAACTGTAATTTCGATACAAATTATGGCAGGTAACAGTAACTTCGATACTAATAATGACAGGTAACTGTAACTTCGTTACTAATTATGACAAGTAACAGTAATTTCGATACAAATTTTGGCTGGTAACAATAACTTCGATACTAATTATGACAGGTAAGAGTAACTTCGATACTAATTATGACAAGTTACTGTAACTTCGATACTAATTATGACAGGTAACTGTAACTTCGTTACTAATTATGACAAGTAACTTTAATTTCGATACAAATTATGGCAGGTAACTGTATCTTCGATACTAATTTTGACAGGTAACTGTAACTTCGATACTAATTATGACAAGTTACTCTAACTTCATTACAAATTATGACATGTTACTGTAATTTCGATACAAATTATGGCAGGTAACAGTAACTTCGATACTAATTATGACAGGTAACTGTAACATCGATACTTATTAAGACAAGTAACTGTAATTTCGATACAAATTATGGCAGGTTACTGTAACTTCGATACTTATTATGACAGGTAACAGTAACTTCGATAGTAATGATGACAAGTAACAGTAACGTCGATACTAATTATGACAGGTAACTGTAACTTCGATACTAATTATGACAGGTAACTGTAACTTCGATACTAATTATGACAAGTAACTGTAACTTCGTTACTAATTATGACAAGTTACTGTAATTTCGATACAAATTTTGGCAGGTAAATGTAACTTCGATATTAATTATGACAAGTAACTCTAACTTCGTTACTAATTATGACAAGTAACTGTAATTTCGATACAAATAATGGCAGGTAACTGTAACTTCGATACTATTTATGACAGGTAAAAGTAACTTCAATACTAATTATGACAGGTAACTGTAACTTCGCTACTAATTATGACAAGTAACTGTAATTTCGAAACAAATTATGACAGGTAACTGTAACTTCGTTACTAATTATGACAAGTAACTGTAATTTCGATACAAATTATGGCAGGTCACAGTAACTTCGATACTAATTATGACAGGTAACTGTAACTTCGATACTAATTATGACAAGGAACTGTAATTTCGATACAAATTATGACAGGTAACAGTAACTTCGATACTAATTATGACAGGTAACTGTAACGTCCTTACTAACTGTGACAAGTAACTGTAATTTCGATACTAATTATGACAGGTAACTGTAACATCGAGACTAATTATGACAGGTAACAGTAACTTCATTACTAATTATGACAAGTAACAGTTGCTTCGATACTAATTATGACAAGTAACTGTAACTTCGAAACTAATTATGACAAGTAACTGTAACTTCGATACTAATTATGACAAGGAACTATAATTTCGATACAAATTATGACAGGTAACAGTAACTTCGTTACTAATCATGACAGGTAACTGTAACTTCCTTACTAATTATGACAAGTAACTGTAATTTCGATACTAATTATGACAGGTAACTGTAACTTCGAAATTAATTATTACAAGTAACTGTAACTTCGTTACTAATTATGACTAGTAACAGTTGCTTCGATACTAATTATGACAGGTAACTGTTACATCGTTACTAATTATGACAAGTAACTGTAATTTCGTTACAAATTATGGCAGGTAAATGTAACTTCGATACTAATTATGACAGGTAACAGTAACTTCGATACTAATTATGACATGTAACTGTATCTTATATACTAATTATGACAGGTAACAGTAACTTCGTTACTAATTATGGCATGTAACTGTAATTTCGATACAAATTATGGCAGGTAACAGTAACTTCGATACTAATTATGACAGGTAACTGTAACTTCTATACTAATTATGACAGGTAACAGTAACTTCGATACTAATTATGACAGAAAACAGTAACTTCGATACTAATTATGACAGGTAACAGTATCTTCGATAATAATTATGGCAGGTAACTGTAACTTCGATAATAATGATGACAGTTAACTGTAACTTCGTTACTAATTATGACAAGTAACTGTAATTTCGATACAAATTATGGCAGGAAACTGTAACTTCGATACTATATATGACAGGTAACAGTAACTTCGTTACTAATTATGACAAGTAACTGTAATTTCGATACAAATTATGGCAGGTACTAGTAACTTCGATACTAATTATGACAGGTAACTGTAACTTCTATACTAATTATGACAGGTAACAGTAACTTCGATACTAATTATGACAGGTAACAGTATCTTCGATAATAATTATGGCAGGTAACTGTAACTTCGTTACTAATTATGACAAGTAACTGTAATTTCGATACAAATTATGGCAGGAAACTGTAACTTCGATACTAATTATGACAGGTAACAGTAACTTCGATACTAATTATGACAAGTAACTGTAATTTCGATACAAATTATGGCAGGAAACAGTAACTTCGATACTAATTATGACAGGTAACTGTAACTTCTATACTAATTATTACAGGTAACAGTCACTTCGATACTAATTATGACAGAAAACAGTAACATCGATACTAATTATGACAGGTAACATTATCTTCGATAATAATTATGGCAGGTAACTGTAACTTCGATACTAATGATGACAGTTAACTGTAACTTCGTTACTAATTATGACAAGTAACTGTAATTTCGATACAAATTATGGCAGGAAACTGTAACTTCGATACTAATTATGACAGGTAACAGTAACTTCGATGCTAATTATGACAAGTAACTGTAACTTCGATACTAATTATGACAAGTAACTGTAATTTCGAAACAAATTATGGCAGGTAACTGTAACTTCGATACTAATTATGACAGGTAACAGTATCTTCGATACTAATGATGACAGAAAACAGTAACTTCGATACTAATTATGGCAGGTAACAGTAACATCGATACTAATTATGGCAGGTTACTGTAACTTCGTTACTAATTATGACAAGTAACTGTAATTTCGATACAAATAATGGCAGGTAACTGTAACTTCGATACTAATTATGACAGGTAACAGTAACTTCGATACTAATTATGACAGATAACTATAACTTCGTTACTAATTATGACAAGTAACTGTAATTTCGATACAAATAATGGCAGGTAACTGTAACTTCGATACTAATTATGACAGGTAACAGTTACTTCGATACTAATTATGACAGATAACTGTAACTTCGCTACTAATTATGACAAGTAACTGTAATTTCGATACAAATTATGACAGGTAACTGTAACTTCGTTACTAATTAAGACAAGTAACTGTAATTTCGATACAAATTATGGCAGGTAACAGTGACTTCGATACTAATTATGACAGGTAACTATAATTTCGATACAAATTATGGCAGGAACTGTAACTTCGATACTAATTATGACAGGTAACAATACTTCGATACTAATTATGACAAGTAACTCTAACTTCATTACAAATTATGAAATGTAACTGTAATTTCGATACAAATTATGGCAGGTAACTGTAATTTCGATACTATTTATGACAGGTAACTGTAACTTCGTTACTAATTATGTCATGTAACTGTAATTTCGATACAAATTATGGCAGGTAACAATAAATTACATACTAATTATGACAGGTAACAGTAACATCGATACTAATTATGATAAGATACTGTAACTTCGATACTAATTATGACAGGTAACTGTAACATCGTTACTAATTATGACAAGTAACTTTAATTTCGATACAAATTATGGCAGGTAACTGTAACTACGATACTAATTATGACTGGTAACAGTAACTTCGATACTAATTATGACAAGTAACTGTATCTTCGATACTAATTTTGACAGATAACTGTAACTTCGCTACTAATTATGACAAGTAACTGTAATTTCGATACAAATTATGACAGGTAACTGTAACGTCGTTACTAATTAAGACAAGTAACTGTAATTTCGATACAAATTATGGCAGGTAACAATAAATTAGATACTAATTATGACAGTTAACAGTAACTTCGATACTAATTATGATAAGTTACTGTAATTTCGATACAAATTATGGCAGGTTACTGTAACTTCGATACTTATTATGACAGGTAACAGTAACTTCGATAGTAATGATGACAAGTAACAGTTACTTCGAATCTAATTATGACAGGTAACTGTAACTTCGATCCTAATTATGACAAGTAACTGTAACTTCGTTACTAATTATGACAAGTAACTGTAATTTCGATACAAATTTGGCAGGTAACTGTAACTTCGATATTAATTATGACAAGTAACTGTAACTTCGTTACTAATTATGACAAGTAACTGTAATTTCGATACAAATTTGGCAGGTAACTGTAACTTCGATACTAATTATGACAAGGAACTGCAATTTCGATACAAATTATGGCAGGTCACAGTAACTTCGATACTAATTATGACAGGTAACTGTAACTTCGATACTAATTATGACAAGGAACTGTAATTTCGATACAAATTATGACAGGTAACAGTAACTTCGATACTAATTATGACAGGTAACTATAACATCCTTACTAATTATGACAAGTAACTGTAATTTCGATACTAATTTTGACAGGTAACTGTAACTTCGATATTAATTATGATAAGTAACTGTAACTTCGTTACTAATTATGACAAGTAACTGTAATTCCGTTGGCGCATTGGGCCCTCTTTATATGTTTCAGCTCTTGGTTGAGACACAAGACATCCAATCACCACCCCCGACAGAAACACGGAGTTATTAAAACATTGGTATACCGTGCTAGGAAAATCTGTGAGTCATCCAACCTCAACCAAGAGCTGAAACATATAAAGAGGGCCCTATGCGCCAACGGATACAGCAATAAGGAGATTGAGCGAGACTCTCATCCCAGGCGCCGGAGCACGAGGAAAGATTCTGAGGAAACTCCGGTGGCCACCGCTTTCCTGCCGTACGTGAAGAAGGTGACAGACAGGATTGGCAAATTACTGAAGACCTATGGGGTGAAGACGATTTATAAACCCACCGCCAAAATCCGGGACTTGCTGCGATCCGCTAAAGACAAGCGCCACCCACACTCCACTGCAGGTGTCTACAGAATCCCGTGTTCCTGTGGGAAGGTGTACATAGGAACGACGAAGAGGAGCGTGACCACCAGACTCAAGGAACATAACAGATACAGCCACCTGGGTCAAACTGAGAAATCGTCAGTCGCTGAGCATTCTCTCTTGCCCGGTCACGATGTACAGTACGGGGACACGGAGATACTCTCCTCGACCACTCACTACTACGCCAGGCTGCAACGGGAAGCCATAGAAATCTTCAAACACCCCGACAATTTCAATCGGAAGGAAGAAATTGAACGTGTGCGTAATACATGGATCCCGGTCCAGCCGGAATGCGAAGAGAACGCTCAGCTCACCATGCTAATTTGAAGATCCAAACTACCTTCCAGCCGTTAGTTTATCGCCAAGATCCACCCAAACCAACAGTCATATTCAAACAACAATACCCCACTACAAAACGTTACCCATTATTTCAAGCCTCTTCCTCATTCCACTGCTGACCAAGGAAAGAAGCGGAACCCTTGATAATGCCGGACTCAGTTTCCGGTGAAACGTCGGGAGATATCCTGTCTGGACCACGGCCTACAGGCCCGAAAAACTTGTATTTAATTATGAACGCCGGCCTTGAAAGCCTAAGCAAGTAACTCTAACTTAATTACAAATTATGACAAGTAACTGTAATTTCGATACAAATTATGGCAGGTAACTGTAAATGCGTTACTAATTATGGCAGTTAACAGTAACTTCGATACTAATTATGACAGGTAACTGTAACTCCGATACTAATTATGACAAGTAACTCTAACTTCGTTACTAATTATGACAAATAACTGTAATTTTGATAAAAAATTATGGCAGGTAATTGTAACTTCGATACTAATTATGACAGGTAACAGTTACTTCGATACTAATTATGACAGGTAACAGTAACATCGTTACTAACTATGACAAGTTACTGTAATTTCGATACTAATTATGGCTGGTAACTCTAACTTCGTTACAAATTATGACAAGTAACTGTAATTTCGATACAAATTATGGCAGGTAACTGTAAATTCGATACTAATGATGACAGAAAACAGTAACTTCGATACTAATTATGGCAGGTAACAATAACTGCGATACTAATTATGGCAGGTAACTGTAACATCGATCCTAATTATGACAGTTAACTGTAACTTCGTTACTAATTATGACAAGTAACTGCAATATCGATACAAATTATGGCAGGTAACAGTAACTTCGATACTAATTTTGAAAGGTAACTGTAACTTCGATACTAATTATGACAAGTAACTCTAACTTCATTACAAATTATGACAAGTAACAGTAATTTCGATACAAATTATGGCAGGTAACTGTAACTTCGTTACTAATTATGGCAGGTAACTGTAATTTCGATACAAATTATGGCAGGTAACAATAAATTCGATACTAATTATCGCAGGTAACTGTAACTTCGATCCTAATTATGACAGTTAACTGTAACTTCGTTACGAATTAAGACAAGTAACTGTAATTTCGATACAAATTATAGCAGGTAACTGTAACTTCGATACTAATTATGACAGGTAACAGTAACTTCGATACTAATTATGACAAGTTACTGTAACTTCGATACTAATTATGGCAGGTAACTTTAATTTCGATAATAATTATGGCACGTAACTGTAATTTCGATAATAATTATGAAAGGTAACTGTAACTTCGTTACTAATTATGGCAGGTAACTGTAATTTCGTTACTAATTATGACAAGTAACTGTAGCTTCGATACTAATTATGACAGGTAACTGTAACTTCGTTACTATTTATGACAAGAAACTGTAATTTCGATACAAATTATGGCAGGTAACTGTAACTTCGATACTTATTATGAGAGGTAACAGTAACTTCGATACTAATTATGACAGAAAACAGTAACTTCGATACTTATTATGACAGGTAACAGTAACTTCGATACTAATTATGGCAGGTAACTGTAACTTCGATACTAATTATGACAGGTAACTGTAACTCCGTTACAAATTATGACAAGTAAGTGTAATTTCGCTACAAATTATTGCAGGTAACTGTAACTTCGATACAAATTATGACAGGTTACAGTAACCTCGATACTAATTATGACTAGTAAGTGTAACTTCGATACTAATTATTACAGGCAACTGTAACTTCGATACTAATTATGACTAGTAACTCTTACTTCGTTACTAATTAGGACAAGTAACTGTAATTTTGATAAAAAATTATGGCAGGTAACTGTAACTTCGATACTAATTATGACAGGTAACAGTAACTTCGATACTAATTATGACAGGTAACTGTAACTTCGTTACTAATTATGACAAGAAACTGTAATTTCGATACTAATTATGGCAGGTAACTGTAACATCGTTACTAATTATGAAAAGTAACTGTAATTTCGATACAAATTATGGCAGGTAACTGTAACTTCGATACAAATTATGACAGGTAACAGTAACTTCGATACTAATTATGACAGGTAACAGTAACTTCGTTACGAATTATGGCAAGTAACTGTAATTTCGATACAAATTATGACAGGAAACTGTAACTTCGTTACTAATTATGACAAGTAACTGTAATTTCGATACAATTTATGTAAGGTAACAGTAACTTCGATACTAATTACGACAGGTAACTGTAACTACGATACTTATTATGACAAGTTACTGTATCTTCGATACTAATTATGACAGGTAACTGTAACTTCGGTACTAATTATGACAGGTAGCTGTAACTTCGATACTAATTATGACAGGTAACTGTACCTTGGATACTAATTATGACAGGTAACAGTAACTTCGATACTAATTATGATAAGTTACTGTAATTTCGATACAAATTATGGCAGGTTACTGTAACTTCGATACTTATTATGACAGGTAACAGTAACTTCGATAGTAATGATGACAAGTAACAGTAACTTCGAATCTAATTATGACAGGTAACTGTAACTTCGATCCTAATTATGACAAGTAACTGTAACTTCGTTACTAATTATGACAAGTAACTGTAATTTCGATACAAATTTGGCAGGTAACTGTAACTTCGATATTAATTATGACAAGTAACTGTAACTTCGTTACTAATTATGACAAGTAACTGTAATTTCGATACAAATTTGGCAGGTAACTGTAACTTCGATACTAATTATGACAGGTAACTGTAACTTCGATACTAATTATGACAAGGAACTGCAATTTCGATACAAATTATGGCAGGTCACAGTAACTTCGATACTAATTATGACAGGTAACTGTAACTTCGATACTAATTATGACAAGGAACTGTAATTTCGATACAAATTATGACAGGTAACAGTAACTTCGATACTAATTATGACAGGTAACTATAACATCCTTACTAATTATGACAAGTAACTGTAATTTCGATACTAATTATGACAGGTAACTGTAACTTCGATATTAATTATGACAAGTAACTGTAACTTCGTTACTAATTATGACAAGTAACTGTAATTCCGTTGGCGCATTGGGCCCTCTTTGTATCTTTCAGCTCTTGGTTGAGACACAAGACATCCAATCACCACCCCCGACAGAAACACGGAGTTATTAAAACATTGGTAGACCGTGCTAGGAAAATCTGTGAGTCATCCAACCTCAACCAAGAGCTGAAACATATAAAGAGGGCCCTATGCGCCAACGGATACAGCAATAAGGAGATTGAGCGAGACTCTCATCCCAGGCGCCGGAGCACGAGGAAAGATTCTGAGGAAACTCCGGTGGCCACCGCTTTCCTGCCGTACGTGAAGAAGGTGACAGACAGGATTGGCAAATTACTGAAGACCTATGGGGTGAAGACGATTTATAAACCCACCGCCAAAATCCGGGACTTGCTGCGATCCGCTAAAGACAAGCGCCACCCACACTCCACTGCAGGTGTCTACAGAATCCCGTGTTCCTGTGGGAAGGTGTACATAGGAACGACGAAGAGGAGCGTGACCACCAGACTCAAGGAACATAACAGATACAGCCACCTGGGTCAAACTGAGAAATCGTCAGTCGCTGAGCATTCTCTCTTGCCCGGTCACGATGTACAGTACGGGGACACGGAGATACTCTCCTCAACCACTCACTACTACGCCAGGCTGCAACGGGAAGCCATAGAAATCTTCAAACACCCCGACAATTTCAATCGGAAAGAAGAAATTGAACGTGTGCGTAATACATGGATCCCGGTCCAGCCGGAATGCGAAGAGAACGCTCAGCTCACCATGCTAATTTGAAGATCCAAACTACCTTCCAGCCGTTAGTTTATCGCCAAGATCCACCCAAACCAACAGTCATATTCAAACAACAATACCCCACTACAAAACGTTACCCATTATTTCAAGCCTCTTCCTCTTTCCACTGCTGACCAAGGAAAGAAGCGGAACCCTTGATAATGCCGGACGCAGCTTCCGGTGAAACGTCGGGAGATATCCTGTCTGGACCACGGCCTACAGGCCCGAAAAACTTGTATTTAATTATGAACGCCGGCCTTGAAAGCCTAAGCAAGTAACTCTAACTTAATTACAAATTATGACAAGTAACTGTAATTTCGATACAAATTATGGCAGGTAACTGTAAATGCGTTACTAATTATGGCAGGTAACAGTAACTTCGATACTAATTATGACAGGTAACTGTAACTCCGATACTAATTATGACAAGTAACTCTAACTTCGTTACTAATTATGACAAATAACTGTAATTTTGATAAAAAATTATGGCAGGTAATTGTAACTTCGATACTAATTATGACAGGTAACAGTAACTTCGATACTAATTATGACAGGTAACAGTAACATCGTTACTAATTATGACAAGTTACTGTAATTTCGATACTAATTATGGCTGGTAACTCTAACTTCGTTACTAATTATGACAAGTAACTGTAATTTCGATACAAATTATGGCAGGTAACTGTAACTTCGATACTAATGATGACAGAGAACAGTAACTTCGATACTAATTATGGCAGGTAACAATAACTTCGATACTAATTATGGCAGGTAACTGTAACATCGATCCTAATTATGACAGTTAACTGTAACTTCGTTACTAATTATGACAAGTAACTGTAATATCGATACAAATTATGGCAGGTAACAGTAACTTCGATACTAATTATGAAAGGTAACTGTAACTTCGATACTAATTATGACAAGTAACTCTAACTTCATTACAAATTATGACAAGTAACAGTAATTTCGATACAAATTATGGCAGGTAACTGTAACTTCGTTACTAATTATGGCAGGTAACTGTAATTTCGATACAAATTATGGCAGGTAACAATAAATTCGATACTAATTATCGCAGGTAACTGTAACTTCGATCCTAATTATGACAGTTAACTGTAACTTCGTTACTAATTATGACAAGTAACTGTAATTTCGATACAAATTATGGCAGGTAACTGTAACTTCGATACTAATTATGACAGGTAACAGTAACTTCGATACTAATTATGACAAGTTACTGTAACTTCGATACTAATTATGGCAGGTAACTTTAATTTCGATAATAATTATGGCACGTAACTGTAATTTCGATAATAATTATGAAAGGTAACTGTAACTTCGTTACTAATTATGGCAGGTAACTGTAATTTCGTTACTAATTATGACAAGTAACTGTAGCTTCGATACTAATTATGACAGGTAACTGTAACTTCGTTACTAATTATGACAAGAAACTGTAATTTCGATACAAATTATGGCAGGTAACTGTAACTTGGATACTTATTATGAGAGGTAACAGTAACTTCGATACTAATTATGACAGAAAACAGTAACTTCGATACTTATTATGACAGGTAACAGTAACTTCGATACTAATTATGGCAGGTAACTGTAACTTCGATACTAATTATGACAGGTAACTGTAACTCCGTTACAAATTATGACAAGTAAGTGTAATTTCGCTACAAATTATTGCAGGTAACTGTAACTTCGATACAAATTATGACAGGTTACAGTAACCTCGATACTAATTATGACTAGTAAGTGTAACTTCGATACTAATTATTACAGGTAACTGTAACTTCGATACTAATTATGACTAGTAACTCTTACTTCGTTACTAATTAGGACAAGTAACTGTAATTTTGATAAAAAATTATGGCAGGTAACTGTAACTTCGATACTAATTATGACAGGTAACAGTAACTTCGATACTAATTATGACAGGTAACTGTAACTTCGTTTTTAATTATGACAAGAAACTGTAATTTCGATACTAATTATGGCAGGTAACTGTAACATCGTTACTAATTATGAAAAGTAACTGTAATTTCGATACAAATTATTGCAGGTAACTGTAACTTCGATACAAATTATGACAGGTAACAGTAACATCGATACTAATTATGACAGGTAACAGTAACTTCGTTACGAATTATGGCAAGTAACTGTAATTTCGATACAAATTATGACAGGAAACTGTAACTTCGTTACTAATTATGACAAGTAACTGTAATTTCGATACAATTTATGTAAGGTAACAGTAACTTCGATACTAATTACGACAGGTAACTGTAACTACGATACTTATTATGACAAGTTACTGTAACTTCGATACTAATTATGACAGGTAACTGTAACTTCGGTACTAATTATGACAGGTAGCTGTAACTTCGATACTAATTATGACAGGTAACTGTACCTTGGATACTAATTATGACAAGTAACTGTAACTTCGTTACTTATTATGACAAGTAACTGGAATATCGATACAAATTTTGGCAGGTAACTGTAACATCGTTACTAATTATGACAAGTAACTGTAATTTCGATACAAATAATGGCAGGTAACAGTATCATCGATAGTAATTATGACAAGAAACAGTAACTTCGTTTCTAATTATGACAAGTAACTGTAATTTCGATACAAATAATGGCAGGAAATTGTAACTTCGATACTAATCATGACAAGTAACTCTAATTTCGATACAAATAATGGCAGGAAACTGTAACTTCGATACTAATTATGACAGGTAACTGTATCTTCGATTCTAATTATGACAGGTAACTGTAACTTCGATACTAATTATGACAAGTAACTGTAATTTCGGTACAAATTATGACATGAAACTGTACCTTCGTTACTAATTAGACAAGTAACTGTAATTTCGATACAAATTATGTCAGGTAACAGTAACTTCGATACTAATTATGACAGGTAACTGTAACTTCGATACTTATTATGACAAGATACTGTAATGTTGATACAAATTATGGCAGGTAACTGTAACTTCGATACTAATTATGACAGGTAACAGTAACTTCGATAATAATTATGACAAGTGACTGTATCTTCGATATTAATTTTGACAGGTAACTGTAACATCGATACTAATTATGACAAGTAACTCTAACTTCATTACAAATTATGACAAGTTACTGTAATTTCGATACAAATTATGGCAGGTAACAGTAACTTCGATACTAATTATGACAGGTAACTGTAACATCGATACTTATTAAGACAAGTAACTGTAATTTCGATACAAATTAAGGCAGGTTACTGTAACTTCGATACTTATTATGACAGGTAACAGTAACTTCGATAGTAATGATGACAAGTAACAGTAACTTCGATACTAATTATGACAGGTAACTGTAACTTCGTTACTAATTATGATAAGTAACTGTAACTTCGTTACTAATTATGACAAGTAACTGTAATTTCGATACAAATTTTGGCAGGTAACTGTAACTTCGATATTAATTATGACAAGTAACTCTAACTTCGTTACTAATTATGACAAGTAACTGTAATTTCGATACAAATAATGGCAGAAACTGTAACTTCCATACTATTTATGACAGGTAAAAGTAACTTCAATACTAATTATGACAGGTAACTGTAACTTCGCTACTAATTATGACAAGTAACTGTAACTTCGATACAAATTATGACAGGTAACTCTAACTTCGATACTAATTATGACAAGGAACTGTAATTTCGATACAAATTATGACAGGTAACAGTAACTTCGATACTAATTATGACAGGTAACTGTAACGACTTACTAATTATGACAAGTAACTGTAATTTCGATACTAATTATGACAGGTAACTGTAACTTCGATATTAATTATGACAAGTAACTGTAACTTCGTTACTAATTATGACAAGTAACTGTAATTTCGATACAAATTATGGCAGGTAACTGTAACTTCGAGACTAATTATGACAGGTAACAGTAACTTCGATACTAATTATGACAAGTAACAGTTGCTTCGATACTAATTATGACAAGTAACTGTAACTTCGAAACTAATTATGACAAGTAACTGTAACTTCGATACTAATTATGACAAGGAACTGTAATTTCGATACAAATTATGACAGGTAACTGTAACTTCGAAATTAATTATTACAAGTAACTGTAACTTCGTTACTAATTATGACAAGTTACAGTTGCTTCGATACTAATTATGACAGGTAACTGTAACATCGTTACTAATTATGACAAGTAACTGTAATTTCGATACAAATTATGGCAGGTAAATGTAACTTCGATACTAATTATGACAGGTAACAGTAACTTCGATACTAATTATGACAGAAAACAGTAACTTCGATACTAATTATGACAGGTAACAGTATCTTCGATAATAATTATGGCAGGTAACTGTAACTTCGATACTAATGATGACAGTTAACTGTAACTTCGAAATTAATTATTACAAGTAACTGTATCTTAGATACTAATTATGACAGGTAACAGTAACTTCGTTACTAATTATGGCAAGTAACTGTAATTTCGATACAAATTATGGCAGGTAACAGTAACTTCGAAACTAATTCTGACAGGTAACTGTAACTTCAATACTAATTATGACAAGGAACTGTAATTTCGATACAAATTATGACAGGTAACAGTAACTTCGATACTAATTATGACAGGTAACTGTAACTTCCTTACTAATTATGACAAGTAACTGTAATTTCGATACTAATTATGACAGGTAACTGTAACTTCGAAATTAATTATTACAAGTAACTGTATCTTAGATACTAATTATGACAGGTGACAGTAACTTCGTTACTAATTATGGCAAGTAACTGTAATTTCGATACAAATTATGGCAGGTAACAGTAACTTCGATACTAATTATGACAGGTAACTGTAACTTCTATACTAATTATGACAGGTAACAGTAACTTCGATACTAATTATGACAGAAAACAGTAACTTCGATACTAATTATGACAGGTAACAGTATCTTCGATAATAATTATGGCAGGTAACTGTAACTTCGATACTAATGATGACAGTTAACTGTAACTTCGTTACTAATTATGACAAGTAACTGCAATTTCGATACAAATTATGGCAGGAAACTGTAACTTCGATACTATATATGACAGGTAACAGTAACTTCGATACTAATTATGACAGAAAACAGTAACATCGATACTAATTATGACAGGTAACAGTATCTTCGATAATAATTATGGCAGGTAACTGTTACTTCGATTCTAATGATGACAGTTAACTGTAACTTCGTTACTAATTATGACAAGTAACTGTAATTTCGATACAAATTATGGCAGGAAACTGTAACTTCGATACTAATTATGACAGGTAACAGTAACTTCGATACTAATTATGACAAGTAACAGTAACTTCGATACTAATTATGACAAGTAACTGTAATTTCGATACAAATAATGGCAGGTAACTGTAACTTCGATACTAATTATGACAGGTAACAGTAACTTCGATACTAATTATGACAGATAACTGTAACTTCGTTACTAATTATGACAAGTAACTGTAATTTCGATACAAATAATGGCAGATACTGTAACTTCGATACTAATTATGACAGATAACTGTAACTTCGCTACTAATTATGACAAGTAACTGTAATTTCGATACAAATTATGACAGGTAACTGTAACTTCGTTACTAATTAAGACAAGTAACTGTAATTTCGATACAAATTATGGCAGGTAACAGTAACTTCGATACTAATTATGACAGGTAACTATAATTTCGATACAAATTATGGCAGGAACTGTAACTTCGATACTAATTATGACAGGTAACAGTAACTTCGATACTAATTATGACAAGTAACTCTAACTTCATTACAAATTATGACAAGTAACTGTAATTTCGATACAAATTATGGCAGGTAACTGTAACTTCGATATTAATTATGACAGGTAACTGTAACTTCGTAACTAATTATGACAAGTAACTGTAATTTCGATACAAATTATGGCAGGTAACAATAACTTAGATACTAATTATGACAGGTAACAGTAACTTCGATACTAATTATGACAAGTTACTGTAACTTCGATACAAATTATGACAGGTAACTGTAACTTCGTTACTAATTATGACAAGTAACTTTAATTTCAATACAAATTATGGCAGATAACTGTAACTTCGATACTAATTATGACAGGTAACAGTAACTTCGATACTAATTATGACAGGTAACAGTAACTTCGATACTAATTATGACAGGTAACTGTAACTTCGTTTTTAATTATGACAAGAAACTGTAATTTCGATACTAATTATGGCAGGTAACTGTAACATCGTTACTAATTATGAAAAGTAACTGTAATTTCGATACAAATTATGGCAGGTAACTGTAACTTCGATACAAATTATGACAGGTAACAGTAACATCGATACTAATTATGACAGGTAACAGTAACTTCGTTACGAATTATGGCAAGTAACTGTAATTTCGATACAAATTATGACAGGAAACTGTAACTTCGTTACTAATTATGACAAGTAACTGTAATTTCGATACAATTTATGTAAGGTAACAGTAACTTCGATACTAATTACGACAGGTAACTGTAACTACGATACTTATTATGACAAGTTACTGTAACTTCGATACTAATTATGACAGGTAACTGTAACTTCGGTACTAATTATGACAGGTAGCTGTAACTTCGATACTAATTATGACAGGTAACTGTACCTTGGATACTAATTATGACAAGTAACTGTAACTTCGTTACTAATTATGACAAGTAACTGGAATATCGATACAAATTTTGGCAGGTAACTGTAACATCGTTACTAATTATGACAAGTAACTGTAATTTCGATACAAATAATGGCAGGTAACAGTATCATCGATAGTAATTATGACAAGAAACAGTAACTTCGTTTCTAATTATGACAAGTAACTGTAATTTCGATACAAATAATGGCAGGAAATTGTAACTTCGATACTAATCATGACAAGTAACTCTAATTTCGATACAAATAATGGCAGGAAACTGTAACTTCGATACTAATTATGACAGGTAACTGTATCTTCGATTCTAATTATGACAGGTAACTGTAACTTCGATACTAATTATGACAAGTAACTGTAATTTCGGTACAAATTATGACATGAAACTGTACCTTCGTTACTAATTAGACAAGTAACTGTAATTTCGATACAAATTATGTCAGGTAACAGTAACTTCGATACTAATTATGACAGGTAACTGTAACTTCGATACTTATTATGACAAGATACTGTAATGTTGATACAAATTATGGCAGGTAACTGTAACTTCGATACTAATTATGACAGGTAACAGTAACTTCGATAATAATTATGACAAGTGACTGTATCTTCGATACTAATTTTGACAGGTAACTGTAACATCGATACTAATTATGACAAGTAACTCTAACTTCATTACAAATTATGACAAGTTACTGTAATTTCGATACAAATTATGGCAGGTAACAGTAACTTCGATACTAATTATGACAGGTAACTGTAACATCGATACTTATTAAGACAAGTAACTGTAATTTCGATACAAATTAAGGCAGGTTACTGTAACTTCGATACTTATTATGACAGGTAACAGTAACTTCGATAGTAATGATGACAAGTAACAGTAACTTCGATACTAATTATGACAGGTAACTGTAACTTCGTTACTAATTATGATAAGTAACTGTAACTTCGTTACTAATTATGACAAGTAACTGTAATTTCGATACAAATTTTGGCAGGTAACTGTAACTTCGATATTAATTATGACAAGTAACTCTAACTTCGTTACTAATTATGACAAGTAACTGTAATTTCGATACAAATAATGGCAGAAACTGTAACTTCCATACTATTTATGACAGGTAAAAGTAACTTCAATACTAATTATGACAGGTAACTGTAACTTCGCTACTAATTATGACAAGTAACTGTAACTTCGATACAAATTATGACAGGTAACTCTAACTTCGATACTAATTATGACAAGGAACTGTAATTTCGATACAAATTATGACAGGTAACAGTAACTTCGATACTAATTATGACAGGTAACTGTAACGACTTACTAATTATGACAAGTAACTGTAATTTCGATACTAATTATGACAGGTAACTGTAACTTCGATATTAATTATGACAAGTAACTGTAACTTCGTTACTAATTATGACAAGTAACTGTAATTTCGATACAAATTATGGCAGGTAACTGTAACTTCGAGACTAATTATGACAGGTAACAGTAACTTCGATACTAATTATGACAAGTAACAGTTGCTTCGATACTAATTATGACAAGTAACTGTAACTTCGAAACTAATTATGACAAGTAACTGTAACTTCGATACTAATTATGACAAGGAACTGTAATTTCGATACAAATTATGACAGGTAACTGTAACTTCGAAATTAATTATTACAAGTAACTGTAACTTCGTTACTAATTATGACAAGTTACAGTTGCTTCGATACTAATTATGACAGGTAACTGTAACATCGTTACTAATTATGACAAGTAACTGTAATTTCGATACAAATTATGGCAGGTAAATGTAACTTCGATACTAATTATGACAGGTAACAGTAACTTCGATACTAATTATGACAGAAAACAGTAACTTCGATACTAATTATGACAGGTAACAGTATCTTCGATAATAATTATGGCAGGTAACTGTAACTTCGATACTAATGATGACAGTTAACTGTAACTTCGAAATTAATTATTACAAGTAACTGTATCTTAGATACTAATTATGACAGGTAACAGTAACTTCGTTACTAATTATGGCAAGTAACTGTAATTTCGATACAAATTATGGCAGGTAACAGTAACTTCGAAACTAATTCTGACAGGTAACTGTAACTTCAATACTAATTATGACAAGGAACTGTAATTTCGATACAAATTATGACAGGTAACAGTAACTTCGATACTAATTATGACAGGTAACTGTAACTTCCTTACTAATTATGACAAGTAACTGTAATTTCGATACTAATTATGACAGGTAACTGTAACTTCGAAATTAATTATTACAAGTAACTGTATCTTAGATACTAATTATGACAGGTAACAGTAACTTCGTTACTAATTATGGCAAGTAACTGTAATTTCGATACAAATTATGGCAGGTAACAGTAACTTCGATACTAATTATGACAGGTAACTGTAACTTCTATACTAATTATGACAGGTAACAGTAACTTCGATACTAATTATGACAGAAAACAGTAACTTCGATACTAATTATGACAGGTAACAGTATCTTCGATAATAATTATGGCAGGTAACTGTAACTTCGATACTAATGATGACAGTTAACTGTAACTTCGTTACTAATTATGACAAGTAACTGCAATTTCGATACAAATTATGGCAGGAAACTGTAACTTCGATACTATATATGACAGGTAACAGTAACTTCGATACTAATTATGACAGAAAACAGTAACATCGATACTAATTATGACAGGTAACAGTATCTTCGATAATAATTATGGCAGGTAACTGTTAGTTCGATTCTAATGATGACAGTTAACTGTAACTTCGTTACTAATTATGACAAGTAACTGTAATTTCGATACAAATTATGGCAGGAAACTGTAACTTCGATACTAATTATGACAGGTAACAGTAACTTCGATACTAATTATGACAAGTAACAGTAACTTCGATACTAATTATGACAAGTAACTGTAATTTCGATACAAATAATGGCAGGTAACTGTAACTTCGATACTAATTATGACAGGTAACAGTAACTTCGATACTAATTATGACAGATAACTGTAACTTCGTTACTAATTATGACAAGTAACTGTAATTTCGATACAAATAATGGCAGATACTGTAACTTCGATACTAATTATGACAGATAACTGTAACTTCGCTACTAATTATGACAAGTAACTGTAATTTCGATACAAATTATGACAGGTAACTGTAACTTCGTTACTAATTAAGACAAGTAACTGTAATTTCGATACAAATTATGGCAGGTAACAGTAACTTCGATACTAATTATGACAGGTAACTATAATTTCGATACAAATTATGGCAGGAACTGTAACTTCGATACTAATTATGACAGGTAACAGTAACTTCGATACTAATTATGACAAGTAACTCTAACTTCATTACAAATTATGACAAGTAACTGTAATTTCGATACAAATTATGGCAGGTAACTGTAACTTCGATATTAATTATGACAGGTAACTGTAACTTCGTAACTAATTATGACAAGTAACTGTAATTTCGATACAAATTATGGCAGGTAACAATAACTTAGATACTAATTATGACAGGTAACAGTAACTTCGATACTAATTATGACAAGTTACTGTAACTTCGATACAAATTATGACAGGTAACTGTAACTTCGTTACTAATTATGACAAGTAACTTTAATTTCAATACAAATTATGGCAGATAACTGTAACTTCGATACTAATTATGACAGGTAACAGTAACTTCGATACTAATTATGACAAGTAACTGTATCTTCGATACTAATTTTCACAGGTAACTGCAACTTCGATACTAATTATGACAAGTAACTCTACCTTCATTACAAATTATGACAAGTTACTGTAATTTCGATACAAATTATGGCAGGTAACAGTAACTTCGATACTAATTATGACAGGTAACTGTAACTTCGATACTTATTAAGACAAGTAACTGTAATTTCGTTACAAATTATGGCAGGTAACAGTAACTCCGATACTAATTATGACAGGTAACTGTAACTTCGATACTAATTATGACAAGTAACTGAAACTTCATTACTAATTATGACAAGTAACTGTAATTTCGATACAAATTTTGGCAGGTAACTGTAACTTCGATATTAATTATGACAAGTAACTCTATCTTCGTTACTAATTATGACAAGTAACTGTAATTTCGATACAAATAATGGCAGGTAACTGTAACTTCGATACTATTTATGACAGGTAAAAGTAACTTCAATACTAATTATGACAGGTAACTGTAACATCGCTACTAATTATGGCAAGTAACTGTAATTTCGAAACAAATTATGACAGGTAACTGTAACTTCGGTACTAATTATGACAAGTAACTGTAATTTCGATACAAATTATGGCAGGTCACAGTAACTTCGATGCTAATTATGACAGGTAACTATAACTTCGATACTAATTATGACAAGGAACTGTAATTTCGATACAAATTATGACAGGTAACAGTAACTCCGATACTAATTATGACAGGTAACTGTAACGTCCTTACTAATTATGACAAGTAACTTTAATTTCGATACTAATTATGACAGGTAACTGTAACTTCGATATTAATTATGACAAGTAACTGTAACTTCGTTACTAATTATGACAAGTAACTGTAATTTCGATACAAATTATGACAGGTAACAGTAACATCGATACTTATTATGACAGGTAACTGTAACGTCCTTACTAATTATGACAAGTAACAGTTGCTTCGATACTAATTATGACAAGTAACTGTAACTTTGAAACTAATTATGACAAGTAACTGTAGCTTCGATACTAATTATGACAAGGAACTGTAATTTCGATACAAATTATGACAGGTAACAGTAACTTCGATACTAATTATGACAGGTAACTGTAACTTCCTTACTAATTATGACAAGTAACTGTAATTTCGATACTAATTATGACAGGTAACTGTAACTTCGATATTAATTATTACAAGTAACTGTAACTTCGTTACTAATTATGACAAGTAACAGTAACTTCGATACTAATTATGACAGGTAACTGTAACATCGATACTTATTAAGACAAGTAACTGTAATTTCGATACAAATTAAGGCAGGTTATTGTAACTTCGATACTTATTATGACAGGTAACAGTAACTTCGATAGTAATGATGACAAGTAACAGTAACTTCGATACTAATTATGACAGGTAACTGTAACTTCGTTACTAATTATGATAAGTAACTGTAACTTCGTTACTAATTATGACAAGTAACTGTAATTTCGATACAAATTTTGGCAGGTAACTGTAACTTCGATATTAATTATGACAAGTAACTCTAACTTCGTTACTAATTATGACAAGTAACTGTAATTTCGATACAAATAATGGCAGAAACTGTAACTTCCATACTATTTATGACAGGTAAAAGTAACTTCAATACTAATTATGACAGGTAACTGTAACTTCGCTACTAATTATGACAAGTAACTGTAACTTCGATACAAATTATGACAGGTAACTCTAACTTCGATACTAATTATGACAAGGAACTGTAATTTCGATACAAATTATGACAGGTAACAGTAACTTCGATACTAATTATGACAGGTAACTGTAACGACTTACTAATTATGACAAGTAACTGTAATTTCGATACTAATTATGACAGGTAACTGTAACTTCGATATTAATTATGACAAGTAACTGTAACTTCGTTACTAATTATGACAAGTAACTGTAATTTCGATACAAATTATGGCAGGTAACTGTAACTTCGAGACTAATTATGACAGGTAACAGTAACTTCGATACTAATTATGACAAGTAACAGTTGCTTCGATACTAATTATGACAAGTAACTGTAACTTCGAAACTAATTATGACAAGTAACTGTAACTTCGATACTAATTATGACAAGGAACTGTAATTTCGATACAAATTATGACAGGTAACTGTAACTTCGAAATTAATTATTACAAGTAACTGTAACTTCGTTACTAATTATGACAAGTTACAGTTGCTTCGATACTAATTATGACAGGTAACTGTAACATCGTTACTAATTATGACAAGTAACTGTAATTTCGATACAAATTATGGCAGGTAAATGTAACTTCGATACTAATTATGACAGGTAACAGTAACTTCGATACTAATTATGACAGAAAACAGTAACTTCGATACTAATTATGACAGGTAACAGTATCTTCGATAATAATTATTGCAGGTAACTGTAACTTCGATACTAATGATGACAGTTAACTGTAACTTCGAAATTAATTATTACAAGTAACTGTATCTTAGATACTAATTATGACAGGTAACAGTAACTTCGTTACTAATTATGGCAAGTAACTGTAATTTCGATACAAATTATGGCAGGTAACAGTAACTTCGAAACTAATTCTGACAGGTAACTGTAACTTCAATACTAATTATGACAAGGAACTGTAATTTCGATACAAATTATGACAGGTAACAGTAACTTCGATACTAATTATGACAGGTAACTGTAACTTCCTTACTAATTATGACAAGTAACTGTAATTTCGATACTAATTATGACAGGTAACTGTAACTTCGAAATTAATTATTACAAGTAACTGTATCTTAGATACTAATTATGACAGGTAACAGTAACTTCGTTACTAATTATGGCAAGTAACTGTAATTTCGATACAAATTATGGCAGGTAACAGTAACTTCGATACTAATTATGACAGGTAACTGTAACTTCTATACTAATTATGACAGGTAACAGTAACTTCGATACTAATTATGACAGAAAACAGTAACTTCGATACTAATTATGACAGGTAACAGTATCTTCGATAATAATTATGGCAGGTAACTGTAACTTCGATACTAATGATGACAGTTAACTGTAACTTCGTTACTAATTATGACAAGTAACTGCAATTTCGATACAAATTATGGCAGGAAACTGTAACTTCGATACTATATATGACAGGTAACAGTAACTTCGATACTAATTATGACAGAAAACAGTAACATCGATACTAATTATGACAGGTAACAGTATCTTCGATAATAATTATGGCAGGTAACTGTTACTTCGATTCTAATGATGACAGTTAACTGTAACTTCGTTACTAATTATGACAAGTAACTGTAATTTCGATACAAATTATGGCAGGAAACTGTAACTTCGATACTAATTATGACAGGTAACAGTAACTTCGATACTAATTATGACAAGTAACAGTAACTTCGATACTAATTATGACAAGTAACTGTAATTTCGATACAAATAATGGCAGGTAACTGTAACTTCGATACTAATTATGACAGGTAACAGTAACTTCGATACTAATTATGACAGATAACTGTAACTTCGTTACTAATTATGACAAGTAACTGTAATTTCGATACAAATAATGGCAGATACTGTAACTTCGATACTAATTATGACAGATAACTGTAACTTCGCTACTAATTATGACAAGTAACTGTAATTTCGATACAAATTATGACAGGTAACTGTAACTTCGTTACTAATTAAGACAAGTAACTGTAATTTCGATACAAATTATGGCAGGTAACAGTAACTTCGATACTAATTATGACAGGTAACTATAATTTCGATACAAATTATGGCAGGAACTGTAACTTCGATACTAATTATGACAGGTAACAGTAACTTCGATACTAATTATGACAAGTAACTCTAACTTCATTACAAATTATGACAAGTAACTGTAATTTCGATACAAATTATGGCAGGTAACTGTAACTTCGATATTAATTATGACAGGTAACTGTAACTTCGTAACTAATTATGACAAGTAACTGTAATTTCGATACAAATTATGGCAGGTAACAATAACTTAGATACTAATTATGACAGGTAACAGTAACTTCGATACTAATTATGACAAGTTACTGTAACTTCGATACAAATTATGACAGGTAACTGTAACTTCGTTACTAATTATGACAAGTAACTTTAATTTCAATACAAATTATGGCAGATAACTGTAACTTCGATACTAATTATGACAGGTAACAGTAACTTCGATACTAATTATGACAAGTAACTGTATCTTCGATACTAATTTTCACAGGTAACTGCAACTTCGATACTAATTATGACAAGTAACTCTACCTTCATTACAAATTATGACAAGTTACTGTAATTTCGATACAAATTATGGCAGGTAACAGTAACTTCGATACTAATTATGACAGGTAACTGTAACTTCGATACTTATTAAGACAAGTAACTGTAATTTCGTTACAAATTATGGCAGGTAACAGTAACTCCGATACTAATTATGACAGGTAACTGTAACTTCGATACTAATTATGACAAGTAACTGAAACTTCGTTACTAATTATGACAAGTAACTGTAATTTCGATACAAATTTTGGCAGGTAACTGTAACTTCGGTATTAATTATGACAAGTAACTCTATCTTCGTTACTAATTATGACAAGTAACTGTAATTTCGATACAAATAATGGCAGGTAACTGTAACTTCGATACTATTTATGACAGGTAAAAGTAACTTCAATACTAATTATGACAGGTAACTGTAACATCGCTACTAATTATGGCAAGTAACTGTAATTTCGAAACAAATTATGACAGGTAACTGTAACTTCGGTACTAATTATGACAAGTAACTGTAATTTCGATACAAATTATGGCAGGTCACAGTAACTTCGATGCTAATTATGACAGGTAACTATAACTTCGATACTAATTATGACAAGGAACTGTAATTTCGATACAAATTATGACAGGTAACAGTAACTCCGATACTAATTATGACAGGTAACTGTAACGTCCTTACTAATTATGACAAGTAACTTTAATTTCGATACTAATTATGACAGGTAACTGTAACTTCGATATTAATTATGACAAGTAACTGTAACTTCGTTACTAATTATGACAAGTAACTGTAATTTCGATACAAATTATGACAGGTAACAGTAACATCGATACTTATTATGACAGGTAACTGTAACGTCCTTACTAATTATGACAAGTAACAGTTGCTTCGATACTAATTATGACAAGTAACTGTAACTTTGAAACTAATTATGACAAGTAACTGTAGCTTCGATACTAATTATGACAAGGAACTGTAATTTCGATACAAATTATGACAGGTAACAGTAACTTCGATACTAATTATGACAGGTAACTGTAACTTCCTTACTAATTATGACAAGTAACTGTAATTTCGATACTAATTATGACAGGTAACTGTAACTTCGATATTAATTATTACAAGTAACTGTAACTTCGTTACTAATTATGACAAGTAACAGTTGCTTCGATACTAATTATGACAGGTAACTGTAACATCGTAACTAATTATGACAAGTAACTGTAATTTCGATACAAATTATGGCAGGTAAATGTAACTTCGATGCTAATTATGACAGGTAACAGTAACTTCGATACTAATTATGACAAGTAACTGTATCTTAGATACTAATTATGACAGGTAACAGTAACTTCGATACTAATTATGACAAGTAACTCTAATTAAATACAAGTTTTTCGGGCTTGTAGGCCGTGGTCCAGACAGGATATCTCCCGACGTTTCACCGGAAACTGCGTCCGGCATTATCAAGGGTTCCGCTTCTTTCCTTGGTCAGCAGTGGAATGAGGAAGAGGCTTGAAATAATGGGTAACGGTTTGTAGTGGGGTATTGTTGTTTGAATATGACTGTTGGTTGGGTGGATCTTGGCGATGAACTAACGGCTGGAATGTAGTTTGGATCTTCAAATTAGCATGGTGAGCCGAGCGTTCTCTTCGCATTCCGGCTGGACCGTCTGATCTCACGTACATGTTGCGGGGTGCGGTGCGTGCTCCGGCTTCGGCGACCGAGCTTGTGAGGGTCAGGTGTTCCCTGCGTGACTGCCGGGCTGTAGCGGGAAGGTTCTTCAGGTTGACGTGTGAGTGATTTCTTGGCCTATGTGTTCCTAAGAGCCGGGATCCATGTATTACGCACACGTTCAATATCTTCCTTCCGATTGAAATTGTCGGGGTGTTTGAAGATTTCTATGGCTTCCCGTAGCAGCCTGGCGTGGTATTGAGTGGTCGAGGAGAGTATCTCCGTGTCCCCGTACTGTACATCGTGACCGGGCAAGAGAGAATGCTCAGCGACTGACGATTTCTCAGTTTGACCCAGGTGGCTGTATCTGTTATGTTCCTTGAGTCTGGTGGTCACGCTCCTCTTCATCGTTCCTATGTACACCTTCCCACAGGAACACGGGATTCTGTAGACACCTGCAGTGGAGTGTGGGTGGCGCTTGTCTTTAGCGGATCGCATCAAGTCCCGGATTTTGGCGGTGGGTTTATAAACCGTCTTCACCCCATATGTCTTCAGTAATTTGCCTATCCTGTCTGTCACCTTCTTAACGTATGGCAGGAATGCGGTGGCCACCGGAGTTTCCTCAGAATCTTTCCTCGTGCTCCGGCGCCTGGGACGAGAGTCTCGCTCAATCTCCTTATTGCTGTATCCGTTGGCGCATAGGGCCCTCTTTATATGTTTCAGCTCTTGGTTGAGGTTGGATGGCTCACAGATTCTCCTAGCACGGTCTACCAATGTTTTAATAACTCCGTGTTTCTGTCGGGGGTGGTGATTGGATGTCTTGTGTCTCAACCAAGAGCTGAAACATATAAAGAGGGCCCTATGCGCCAACGGATACAGCAATAAGGAGATTGAGCGAGCCTCTCATCCCAGGCGCCGGAGCACGAGGAAATATTCTGAGGAAACTCCGGTGGCCACCGCATTCCTGCCGTACGCGAAGAAGGTGACAGAGAGGATAGGCAAATTACTGAAGACCTATGGGGTGAAGACGGTTTATAAACCCACCGCCAAAATCCGGGACTTGCTGCGATCCGCTAAAGACAAGCGCCACCCACACTCCACTGCAGCTGTCTACAAAATCCCGTGTTCCTGTGGGAAGGTGTACATAGGAACGACGAAGAGGAGCGTGACCACCAGACTCAAGGGACATAACAGACATAGCCGCCTGGGTCAATCTGAGAAATCGTCAGTCGCTGAGCATTCTCTCTTGCCCGGTCACGATGTACAGTACGGGGACACGGAGATACTCTCCTCGACCACTCACTACCACGCCAGGCTGCAACGGGAAGCCATAGAAATCTTCAAACACCCCGACAATTTCAATCGGAAGGAAGATATTGAACGTGTGCGTAATACATGGATCCCGGCTCTTAGGAACACCAAGGCCAAGAAATCACTCACACGTCAACCTGAAGAACCTTCCCGCTACAGCCCGGCAGTCGCGCAGGGAACACCTGACCCTCACAAGCTCGGTCGCCGAGCGTGAGCACGCACCGCACCCCGCTACATGTACGTGAGATCAGACGGTCCAGCCGGAATGCGAAGAGAACGCTCAGCTCACCATGCTAATTTGAATATCCAAACTACCTTCCAGCCGTTAGTTCATCGCCAAGATCCACCCAAACCAACAGTCATATTCAATCAACAATACCCCACTACAAAACGTTACCCATTATTTCAATCCTCTTCCTCATTCCACTGCTGACCAAGGAAAGAAGCGGAACCCTTGATAATGCCGGACGCAGTTTCCGGTGAAACGTCGGGAGATATCCTGTGTGGACCACGGCCTACAAGCCCGAAAAACTTGTATTTAATTACGATCGCCGGCCGTGAAAGCCTAAGCAAGTAACTCGAACTTCATTACAAATTATGACAAGTAACAGTAATTTCGATACAAATTATGGCAGGTAACTGTAACTTCGTTACTAATTATGGCAGGTAACAGTAACTTCGATACTAATTATGACAGGTAACTGTAACTCCGATACTAATTATGACAAGTAACTCTAACTTCGTTACTAATTATGACAAATAACTGTAATTTTGATAAAAAATAATGGCAGGTGGAAAAGGGGTGAGTAGTTAGCACCCCAACTGGGAAAAGGGGGATTGGGATTCGGGCACACAGTGAAATTTAAAGAGCGATGAGGAAGAGACCAAATATTGATAACCAAGGTTTGATACATTTATTTGATTTGTGAAGTAATAACAAACATTTTCATTTAGAAGAATAATTAAAAGAAGCTAATAAAAAATGCAAGGTTTCTCCAGGAAACTTAGAATAAAGAAGAATTATAATAAAAATGCATAAAAAGGCCATATAAAGGCGATTAAAAAAGTATGTTTAAGAAAAATATCTAAAAACAAGCAAGAAGCAAGAAAAAAGGCTTAGCCTTGAAAAATGTATAAACCAAGTGAAGGTAGTTCACGTTACCAATAATTCGATACTTTGGTACTTAGTATTTGGCCCGCAGGAAGCGGGTTGTGATCCAAACGAAGGCTTCCTCTAAGCTGCCTCGGCATGCGTTCCGAGAAAGATGGATGGTGGCTCCATTGGCGAATTGCACCCCGCAGGAAGAGACCTCTTGGTAATGATCTGTCCGGCGGTTTACAATCAATTGTAGTTTCTCATCGCCGAGTTGTAGTGAGCTAGCGGGCTGACTTAGTTGCTGGGGTGAAGGTCGTTGACTCATGCCGCGCCCAGCATGACAGAGTCCGAGTGATGAAGCATGCCGCCTGGCAAG
Source organism: Meconema thalassinum (assembly GCA_946902985.2). NCBI lineage: Eukaryota > Metazoa > Arthropoda > Insecta > Orthoptera > Tettigoniidae > Meconema > Meconema thalassinum. The sequence continues at coordinate 1,172,839,357 of OX336388.2, read as the reverse complement.
GTTCCAGCCACTCAATGTTTACTAACAGGGCCTTCCCAAGAAGGACCTTGCTGTGGAACGGCAGGCAGCCGTGGTCAGACAGGTTCAAGCAGGTAGATGTAGACAAGGCCGCAGAACGGCGAAGCGGAGAATTTATAGTGGAAATGACGACAGCGCGTCGAACAATCCAGAATGAAGGCGGGGCGCCAAACAGCCAATCAGCGCACAGCCCAAGCACATTGCGACGGTTGCCGCTGAGATAAGCACAGTACCTCATGAAAAAGTGTGACAGTATGGTGCGTCTAGAAAAACACTTCAGAAAAAGGTGAGTTGACAAGAATAATAAAGAACAACAATTCAAATGAAACGTAAGTTAAGTAAATAATCAGAACACCGTGTTCATACTGCAATTATAACGAAAAAAAAAATAATGGGGCAAAATGAACGAGTGTTTCAAACCGTGCGGGAAACATAGCCACAAAAAAAAAACATTCGCAGAAGCGAACATGCTGGGAGGGGCGAGAAAAAATTGCAGTAAGAAGTCGCAGAAGTTAGGTCTCGCGTGGCAAAGGAGCAATCATAGTGATTGGCCTGAGAAACTGGTCAGCAGAAGTCTGCAGTTTTACCACGCGAATCCTACCATCTCTGCCAGGAAAGCACTCAACAATCCTACCCAAATTCCAGACAAGAGGGGGACTAGGGTCTTTCAAAAGGACCAAGTCCCCAATCTGAAGGTTAGAGCAGGAAACACGCCATTTGCCACGCTGCTGAAGCAAACCGAGGTATTCCAACCTCCAGCGGCGCCAAAAATTGTTGCGCAAACTTTCAATTTTGCGCCAAGAAATGGCTAAAGAAGATGGAGAATTAGAATATAATAAAGATGGGGAGGCAGTCAATGGACCACCGATAAGAAAATGGCCCGGCGTTAATGGTAGAAGATCTGAAGGGTCATTAGATAAGGGTGATAAAGGACGAGAATTAATTATGCCCTCAATAAAAATAATTAAGGAGTTAAACTCTTCATGAGATAGGGGGGTGTGGCCACAAACACGTCTAAGGTGTTTCTTAGTGAGTTTCACACAAGACTCCCACCGTCCACCTTGATGGGGCGCATAAGGGGGGATGAAGTGCCACTTGAAATTTCTCTGGTGAGCATAATCAGTAATCCTTTCCAGCGCTGCATTTTGAGTAAGAGCTCTCTTAATTTGCTCAGAAGCTCCGATAAAATTTTTAGCATTGTCGGAGAATACTTCTGAAGGAAGCCCTCGGCGAGCAGAAAATCTGGCAAAAGCTGCCAAAAAATAAGCAGTAGAGGCGTTGGTAACTAGTTCTAAGTGTACTGCTCCGGTGACCATACATACAAACAGCGAAATATAGAGTTTTCCACAAATACATCTTTTGGCCTCAGGATAATTTTTTCTGTAAACATCCACCCCCGTAAAGGCAAAAGGTCTAGCAGGCGCAGATCTAAAGTTGGGAAGATCACCCATGAGCTGAGTGGTAATTTTAGGGTTGGACTTAAAACATGGAATGCACTTCCGGATAACAGAGGTAACTTCATGGACTCCGTTTATGGGCCAATACCTTTCCCGAATGATGGAAAGTAATGTACGGGTTCCAGCATGAAGATGCTGGTAATGATACTGACGAATGATTAGAGAAGTGACATGATGCTTTGAAGGAAGAATAATTGGGTGTTTTTTATCCTCAGAAAGATCAGCCAAAGATAAACGTCCTCCCACTCTTAATAAACCATCAGCATCCAAAAAGGGGGCGAGTGAGGAAAGCCTACTCGATTTCTTGAGGGATTGACCTTGAGACAACACCTGACATTCTTCAGAGAATATTTCTTGTTGAGTAAGCCATAAGATTTTTGTAGTGGCTAAACCTAATTCAGAAAGGGTTAAATATGGCTTTGGAAAAAGAGGTTGTTCTACCACAAAATATTTCCAACGAAGGAGATAAGCCATAACCCTCACCAATTTATGAAAAGAGGAATATCGCTGCAAAAGAAGGGGAGAGTCAGAAACGAAAAGAGAAGATCCAGTAATCTTACCAACATCCGGCAAGTCTGATAATTCCGGAAGAGGAAAATTTGGCCAAGCGGAAGGTTCTTGTAGAAGCCAAGAAGGACCGTGCCAGTATAATGTCAGGTTAGCCAACATAAGAGGGGAACATCCCCGAGAGATAACATCTGCAGGATTCTCCTTGCCAGATACATGATGCCATTGTTCAAAGTTAGACAATTGTTGTATTTTGGACACTCTATTAGCTACAAACGCCTGCCAATGCGAGGAGGGTTTGGCAATCCATGCCAACGTGATGGCTGAGTCACTCCAAAAGTAAGTTTTGCTAAATCGGATTTTCAAAGATTGGCGGATTTTGACCGATAATTCAACCGCCAGAAGAGCAGCACAAAGTTCCAGACGTGGCAAGGATAAGGATTTAAGAGGAGCTACCTTTGACTTAGCGCAAATTAAATTGGAAAAGAAATATGACTGGTCAAAATTGCGGCAAACAATATACGCACAACACCCATAAGCTTTCAATGAGCTATCGGCAAAGATGTGAAGTTCATATCCTCCACAGGAGGGAAAGGGAATAATCACTCGCGGGATAATGACATTGGAGAGATCTTCCAAGCTATTTCTATAAGAAATCCAATTTTTTTGCAACTCGGAAGGAACTGGTTCATCCCAACCAGTTTTCAAGGACCAAAGGTCTTGCATGAAAAGTTTTGCGGTGACAATAATTGGCGCCAAAAATTGGAGAGGATCAAATATTTTTGCAATCTCAGACAAAATTTGCCGCTTAGTTTGCGGTTTGATGTCACTGAGATTAATTTTGAAAAAGAAAAAATCCTTTTGAGGACTCCAATAGATGCCTAAGGTTTTGATAGAATTACTTTCTTGAAGAAGCTCTACTGAGTCGTTATAGACTGAAGTTAATGGAAATTTGGAAAGAAATTCTTCCGAATTAGAGTTCCATTTGCACAAGGAAAATCCGCCTCCCAAAAGCAAAGCTGTCAAATCTTTAGAGACCTGTAGTGCTTCAGATACTGACTCAAATGAATGAAGAAAATCGTCAACGTAAAATGATGATTTTAACACTTCAGAAGCCTTAGGAGAATACAACGGGCCATCCTGTTCAGCAAGTAATTTCAACGTACGTATGGCTAGAAAAGCAGAGGGCTTTAGTCCATAGGTTAAGGTTTTTAGCCGAAAGATCTTGACAGGTTTAGTAGGCTCGTCACGCCAAAGAATTCTCTGAAGGTCGCGCTGTTGTTGATCGACCAAAATCTGTCTATACATCTGCTTGATATCAGATATCACTGCGATAGGGAACAAGCGAAAATTCATCAAGACAGAAGAAATGTCAGATTGAATAGGAGGGCCTGATAATAATGTGTCATTCAGAGAAGTTCCATTGGCATCCAAAGCAGAGCCATTAAAGACCACCCTTATGTTTTCCTTTAAAATCTCATTCTTCCAAACTGGGTGATGATTGAGGTAAATGACTTCAGATGGGGTATAAGAAGCCTCATCTTTCTTGGTAACAACCTCCATGTGATCAAGTGCCTCATATTCCTCCATAAACGTGGAGTATTGAGCTTTAACAACAGGGTCACGTTTAAATTTGTTTTCCACAGCATAGAGTGCTCTAAGAGCCCTAGGGTGTGTTTCAAATAAAAGAGGTGGATTATCCACTCGGGGCATTGTTACGACAAATCTACCCTCTGAATTGCGTTTGGTTGTTTCGCAAAACAGTTTTTCACACATTTCATTTTCAACCGAGGAAGGTGAAGCTGAATCTATAGTTTCGATTTTCCAAAACCTTTCTAAGTTGTAATCGAGACTTGTATTGACAAAATGACATTGAGAGAAATTTTGAAACGACTTACGAGGGACCTGACCCGTTACTAACCAACCTAGCTTGATATGATGAACAAACACTCCAGGTGATATTTTAACCTGAGAGCTAAGGAGACATTGCCAAAATACTTGGGCACTGAGAAGTATGTCTACCGGGGCGCTCGTATTAAATGTTGGGTCCGCCAACTGAATGTTATGAGGAAATTGCCACTTTCTAATTTCAAAAGAAGTACTAGGGGTATTACTGCCAATAGTATCAATGGCAAGGCAATTCAACTGAAATGTTGTGTTAGAATTAACAGCATCTTTGATGTGAACACGAACAAAATGCAAAGATTTAACATTGCTATTGTTAATACCGGTAACCTGAATTAATGTAGGTTGCTTGGGAAGACCAAGTTTCTTAATGAGACGCTCACTTATGAAGTCATGGGTGGCAGCATTATCCAATAGGGCACGTGCTTCAAGCCATCTACCAGAAGAGTCTTGAACTTTTATTAACACGGTTGATAGTAGCACCTGGGAACTACGAATTGAGCTAGAGCTCTGAGTATAAGATTGCGCATTAGCTCCTGGGGATGCATCTTTAGAACATCCAGGGGAAGGAGCCTGACGTGGCTTTTCAAACCTATGAAGCAAGGTATGATGTTGAGCCTTGCAATGGGAGCAAGTATTTTTAGATAAGCAATCAGGCACCATATGCCTAGTTGACAAACAGTTATAGCAATATCTTTTTTGAGCTATTAATTTGCGTCTTTCATCGGTAGAAAGGGCTTTAAAGGCAACGCAGGAATATAACCTGTGAGGTGCTTTACAGAGAATACAATCCGTTGAGTTATGCTGAACAGTAAAGACAGCAGATTTGTTTATTTTGGCACCGACTGGTTTCACAACATTAGATTTGTTATCTGCACTTCCTGACATATGACAGGCTACGGCTGACAAAACCTGACATCTATTATTCATAAACGTAAGCAATGAGCCATAAGTATATGAAGTGTCATTTGTTAATTCCCTTTCCCATGCCTTTAAAGTTGATGAATCAAATTTAGAAGTAACCAAGTGAACTAAGAATAGATCCCAGTGCTCGACCGGTTGATTCAACCGTGCCAATGCTCTGACGTGTAGTTGGACCGTGTCACTTAAGGCTCGCAGTGTTGACAAGCTGTCAGCTCGCAATGCGGGCAGATTAAATAAGGCTTGAATGTGCCTCTGTAAACATAATTTTTCATTGCCATAACGGCCTTTAAGAAGCTCGATAGCAATGTTATAGTTTTCTCCTGTTAAGGGAAGTTCTCTTATAAGTTGAAGGGGTGGCCCCTGCAAAATGGATTTTAAGTAATGAAATTTCTGAATTTCCGGAAGTGTGGCATTATTATGTACTAATGAACTGAACAATTCAAAGAATGATTGCCACATCTCTTCCTTTCCTGAAAAATGCGGAATTTCAATTTTAGGTAGCAATGGTTTGATACCATTCCCATGGTCGCTAATTCTTCCTTGAGTTTCCTCTACCTTCAACGCCAGGGTCAAAGTTCTTACTAATGCCACAGCCTGAGCGTGTGTATCAAAATAATTACTCTCTACTTCTTCCCTATCTGATTGATGTTCTGGACTTTTGATTTCAATTTCAAGTTGCACGAGATCATATTTCTCGTACGCCTGTTCAAAAGCTTTTAAACGCTGAGATATAATATCAAGATTTTGTTCCTCTTTCGGTAGAGTGGCTAGATGTTTTTGAAAACGGGTAAGTTGACCTTTGTAGGCCGCCCGAGAGTTTAACAGTTTATCGTCTATTATTACTGGCATGGCTGGGAAGTTGGAATAACTCACCTACCAAAGCTGCTTGCGGCACCAGACGGACCTGCTTTCCAGAAAGAAACCAGTTATGGAGTAAGCTGGGATTGTCTCCGCTTTCCCGCAGATCTCCTGCGCTAGCCACGATATACTGAAATGTATAAGGCAAATATTAGATTACACAAGTTCTGTTTTTTTTGGAATAGAATTTGTGGTCTCAGAATAAAGGTTCTGGGTTCGATCCCGGGGTTGAGGTACCATGGAAAAGGGGTGAGTAGTTAGCACCCCAACTGGGAAAAGGGGGATTGGGATTCGGGCACACAGTGAAATTTAAAGAGCGATGAGGAAGAGACCAAATATTGATAACCAAGGTTTGATACATTTATTTGATTTGTGAAGTAATAACAAACATTTTCATTTAGAAGAATAATTAAAAGAAGCTAATAAAAAATGCAAGGTTTCTCCAGGAAACTTAGAATAAAGAAGAATTATAATAAAAATGCATAAAAAGGCCATATAAAGGCGATTAAAAAAGTATGTTTAAGAAAAATATCTAAAAACAAGCAAGAAGCAAGAAAAAAGGCTTAGCCTTGAAAAATGTATAAACCAAGTGAAGGTAGTTCACGTTACCAATAATTCGATACTTTGGTACTTAGTATTTGGCCCGCAGGAAGCGGGTTGTGATCCAAACGAAGGCTTCCTCTAAGCTGCCTCGGCATGCGTTCCGAGAAAGATGGATGGTGGCTCCATTGGCGAATTGCACCCCGCAGGAACAGACCTCTTGGTAATGATCTGTCCGGCGGTTTACAATCAATTGTAGTTTCTCATCGCCAAGTTGTAGTGAGCTAGCGGGCTGACTTAGTTGCTGAGGTGAAGGTCGTTGACTCATGCCGCGCCCAGCATGACAGAGTCCGAGTGATGAAGCATGCCGCCTGGCAAGGTTCCAGCCACTCAATGTTTACTAACAGGGCCTTCCCAAGAAGGACCTTGCTGTGGAACGGCAGGCAGCCGTGGTCAGACAGGTTCAAGCAGGTAGATGTAGACAAGGCCGCAGAACGGCGAAGCGGAGAATTTATAGTGGAAATGACGACAGCGCGTCGAACAATCCAGAATGAAGGCGGGGCGCCAAACAGCCAATCAGCGCACAGCCCAAGCACATTGCGACGGTTGCCGCTGAGATAAGCACAGTACCTCATGAAAAAGTGTGACAGTATGGTGCGTCTAGAAAGACACTTCAGAAAAAGGTGAGTTGACAAGAATAATAAAGAACAACAATTCAAATGAAACGTAAGTTAAGTAAATAATCAGAACACCGTGTTCATACTGCAATTATAACGAAAAAAAAATAATGGGGCAAAATGAACGAGTGTTTCAAACCGTGCGGGAAACATAGCCACAAAAAAAACATTCGCAGAAGCGAACAGCAGGTAATTGTAACTTCGATACTAATTATGACAGGTAACAGTAACTTCGATACTAATTATGACAGGTAACTGTAACATCGTTACTAATTATGACGAGTTACTGTAATTTCGATACTAATTATGGCTCGTAACTGTAACTTCGTTACTAATTATGACAAGTAACTGTATTTTGATACAAATTATGGCAGGTAACTGTAACTTCGATACTAATGATGACAGAAAACAGTAACATCGATATTATTATGGCAGGTAACAATAACTTCGATACTAATTATGGCAGGTAACTGTAACATCGATCCTAATTATGACAGTTAACTGTAACTTCGTTACTAATTATGACAAGTAACTGTAATTTCGATACAAATTATGGCAGGTAACAGTAACTTCGATACTAATTATGACAGGTAACAGTAACTTCGATACTAAATATGACAAGTTACTGTAACTTCGATACTAATTATGACAGGTAACTGTAACTTTGTTACTAATTATCACAAGTAACTGTTATTTCGATACAAATTATGGCACGTAACTGTAATTTCGATACTAATTATGGCAGGTGACAGTAACTTCGATACTAATTATGACAAGTTACAGTAACTTCGATACTAATTACGACAGAAAACAGTAACTTCGATACTTATTATGACAGGTAACAGTAACTTCGATACTAATTATGGCAGGTAACTGTAACTTCGATACTAATTATGACAGGTAACTGTAACTTCGTTACTAATTATGACAAGTAACTGTAATTTCGATACAAATTATGGCACGTAACTGTAATTTCGATACTAATTACGGCAGGTAACTGTAACTTCGATACTAATTATGACAAGTAACTCTTACTTCATTACAAATTATGACAAGTAACTGTAATTTCGATACAAATCATGACAGGTAACTGTAACTTCGTTACTAATTATGACAAGTAACTGTAATTTCGATACAAATAATGGCAGAAACTGTAACTTCCATACTATTTATGACAGGTAAAAGTAACTTCAATACTAATTATGACAGGTAACTGTAACTTCGCTACTAATTATGACAAGTAACTGTAATTTCGAAACAAATTATGACAGGTAACTGTAACTTCGTTACTAATTATGACAAGTAACTGTAATTTCGATACAAATTATGGCAGGTCACAGTAACTTCGATACTAATTATGACAGGTAACTGTAACTTCGATACTAATTATGACAAGGAACTGTAATTTCGATACAAATTATGACAGGTAACAGTAACGTCGATACTAATTATGACAGGTAACTGTAACGTCCTTACTAATTATGACAAGTAACTGTAATTTCGATACTAATTATGACAGGTAACTGTAACTTCGATATTAATTATGACAAGTAACTGTAACTTCGTTACTAATTATGACAAGTAACTGTAATTTCGATACAAATTATGGCAGGTAACTGTAACTTAGAGACTAATTATGACAGCTAACAGTAACTTCGATACTAATTATGACAAGTAACAGTTGCTTCGATACTAATTATGACAAGTAACTGTAACTTCGAAACTAATTATGACAAGTAACTGAAACTTCGATACTAATTATGACAAGGAACTGTAATTTCGATACAAATTATGACAGGTAACAGTAACTTCGATACTAATTATGACAGGTAACTGTAACTTCCTTACTAATTTTGACAAGTAACTGTAATTTCGGTACTAATTATGACAGGTAACTGTAACTTCGAAATTAATTATTACAAGTTACTGTAACTTCGTTACTAATTATGACAAGTGACAGTTGCTTCGATACTAATTATGACAGGTAACTGTAACTTCGTTACTAATTATGACAAGTAACTGTAATTTCGATACAAATTATGGCAGGTAAATGTAACTTCGATACTAATTATGACAGGTAACAGTAACTTCGATACTAATTATGACAGAAAACAGTAACTTCGATACTAATTATGACAGGTAACTGTAACTTCGTTACTAATTAAGACAAGTAACTGTAATTTCGATACAAATTATGGCAGGTAACAGTAACTTCGATACTAATTATGACAGGTAACTATAATTTCGATACAAATTATGGCAGGAACTGTAACTTCGATACTAATTATGACAGGTAACAGTAACTTCGATACTAATTATGACAAGTAACTCTAACTTCATTACAAATTATGACAAGTAACTGTAATTTCGATACAAATTATGGCAGGTAACTGTAACTTCGATATTAATTATGACAGGTAACTGTAACTTCGTAACTAATTATGACAAGTAACTGTAATTTCGATACAAATTATGGCAGGTAACAATAACTTAGATACTAATTATGACAGGTAACAGTAACTTCGATACTAATTATGACAAGTTACTGTAACTTCGATACTAATTATGACAGGTAACTGAAACTTCGTTACTAATTATGACAAGTAACTTTAATTTCGATACAAATTATGGCAGATAACTGTAACTTCGATACTAGTTATGACAGGTAACAGTAACTTCGATACTAATTATGACAAGTAACTGTATCTTCGATACTATTTTTCACAGGTAACTGCAACTTCGATACTAATTATGACAAGTAACTCTAACTTCATTACAAATTATGACAAGTTACTGTAATTTCGATACAAATTATGGCAGGTAACAGTAACATCGATACTAATTATGACAGGTAACTGTAACTTCGATACTTATTAAGACAAGTAACTGTAATTTCGATACAAATTATGGCAGGTTACTGTAACTTCGATACTTATTATGACAGGTAACAGTAACTTCGGTAGTAATGATGACAAGTAACAGTAACTTCGATACTAATTATGACAGGTAACTGTAACTTCGATACTAATTATGACAAGTAACTGAAACTTCGTTACTAATTATGACAAGTAACTGTAATTTCGATACAAATTTTGGCAGGTAACTGTAACTTCGATATTAATTATGACAAGTAACTCTATCTTCGTTACTAATTATGACAAGTAACTGTAATTTCGATACAAATAATGGCAGGTAACTGTAACTTCGATACTATTTATGACAGGTAAAAGTAACTTCAATACTAATTATGACAGGTAACTGTAACATCGCTACTAATTATGGCAAGTAACTGTAATTTCGAAACAAATTATGACAGGTAACTGTAACTTCGGTAATAATTATGACAAGTAACTGTAATTTCGATACAAATTATGGCAGGTCACAGTAACTTCGATGCTAATTATGACAGGTAACTATAACTTAGATACTAATTATGACAAGGAACTGTAATTTCGATACAAATTATGACAGGTAACAGTAACTTCGATACTAATTATGACAGGTAACTGTAACGTCCTTACTAATTATGACAAGTAACTGTAATTTCGATACTAATTATGGCAGGTAACTGTAACTTCGATATTAATTATGACAAGTAACTGTAACTTCGTTACTAGTTATGACAAGTAACTGTAATTTCGATACAAATTATGACAGGTAACAATAACATCGATACTTATTATGACAGGTAACTGTAACGTCCTTACTAATTATGACAAGTAACAGTTGCTTCGATACTAATTATGACAAGTAACTGTAACTTTGAAACTAATTATGACAAGTAACTGTAACTTCGATACTAATTATGACAAGGAACTGTAATTTCGATACAAATTATGACAGGTAACAGTAACTTCGATACTAATTATGACAGGTAACTGTAACTTCCTTACTAATTATGACAAGTAACTGTAATTTCGATACTAATTATGACAGGTAACTGTAACTTCGATATTAATTATTACAAGTAACTGTAACTTCGTTACTAATTATGACAAGTAACAGTTGCTTCGATACTAATTATGACAGGTAACTGTAACATCGTAACTAATTATGACAAGTAACTGTAATTTCGGTACAAATTATGGCAGGTAAATGTAACTTCGATGCTAATTATGACAGGTAACAGTAACTTCGATACTAATTATGACAAGTAACTGTATCTTAGATACTAATTATGACAGGTAACAGTAACTTCGATACTAATTATGACAAGTAACTCTAATTAAATACAAGTTTTTCGGGCTTGTAGGCCGTGGTCCAGACAGGATATCTCCCGACGTTTCACCGGAAACTGCGTCCGGCATTATCAAGGGTTCCGCTTCTTTCCTTGGTCAGCAGTGGAATGAGGAAGAGGCTTGAAATAATGGGTAACGGTTTGTAGTGGGGTATTGTTGTTTGAATATGACTGTTGGTTGGGTGGATCTTGGCGATGAACTAACGGCTGGAATGTAGTTTGGATCTTCAAATTAGCATGGTGAGCCGAGCGTTCTCTTCGCATTCCGGCTGGACCGTCTGATCTCACGTACATGTTGCGGGGTGCGGTGCGTGCTCCGGCTTCGGCGACCGAGCTTGTGAGGGTCAGGTGTTCCCTGCGTGACTGCCGGGCTGTAGCGGGAAGGTTCTTCAGGTTGACGTGTGAGTGATTTCTTGGCCTATGTGTTCCTAAGAGCCGGGATCCATGTATTACGCACACGTTCAATATCTTCCTTCCGATTGAAATTGTCGGGGTGTTTGAAGATTTCTATGGCTTCCCGTAGCAGCCTGGCGTGGTATTGAGTGGTCGAGGAGAGTATCTCCGTGTCCCCGTACTGTACATCGTGACCGGGCAAGAGAGAATGCTCAGCGACTGACGATTTCTCAGTTTGACCCAGGTGGCTGTATCTGTTATGTTCCTTGAGTCTGGTGGTCACGCTCCTCTTCGTCGTTCCTATGTACACCTTCCCACAGGAACACGGGATTCTGTAGACACCTGCAGTGGAGTGTGGGTGGCGCTTGTCTTTAGCGGATCGCATCAAGTCCCGGATTTTGGCGGTGGGTTTATAAACCGTCTTCACCCCATAGGTCTTCAGTAATTTGCCTATCCTGTCTGTCACCTTCTTCACGTATGGCAGGAATGCGGTGGCCACCGGAGTTTCCTCAGAATCTTTCCTCGTGCTCCGGCGCCTGGGATGAGAGTCTCGCTCAATCTCCTTATTGCTGTATCCGTTGGCGCATAGGGCCCTCTTTATATGTTTCAGCTCTTGGTTGAGGTTGGATGGCTCACAGATTCTCCTAGCACGGTCTACCAATGTTTTAATAACTCCCTGTTTCTGTCGGGGGTGGTGATTGGATGTCTTGTGTCTCAACCAAGAGCTGAAACATATAAAGAGGGCCCTATGCGCCAACGGATACAGCAATAAGGAGATTGAGCGAGCCTCTCATCCCAGGCGCCGGAGCACGAGGAAATATTCTGAGGAAACTCCGGTGGCCACCGCAATCCTGCCGTACGCGAAGAAGGTGACAGACAGGATAGGCAAATTACTGAAGACCTATGGGGTGAAGACGGTTTATAAACCCTCCGCCAAAATCCGGGACTTGCTGCGATCCGCTAAAGACAAGCGCCACCCACACTCCACTGCAGCTGTCTACAAAATCCCGTGTTCCTGTGGGAAGGTGTACATAGGAACGACGAAGAGGAGCGAGACCACCAGACTCAAGGGACATAACAGACATAGCCGCCTGGGTCAATCTGAGAAATCGTCAGTCGCTGAGCATTCTCTCTTGCCCGTTCACGATGTACAGTACGGGGACACGGAGATACTCTCCTCGACCACTCACTACCACGCCAGGCTGCAACGGGAAGCCATAGAAATCTTCAAACTCCCCGACAATTTCAATCGGAAGGAAGAAATTGAACATGTGCGTAATACATGGATCCCGGCTCTTAGGAACACCAAGGCCAAGAAATCACTCACACGTCAACCTGAAGAACCTTCCCGCTACAGCCCGGCAGTCGCGCAGGGAACACCTGACCCTCACAAGCTCGGTCGCCGAGCGTGAGCACGCACCGCACCCCGCTACATGTACGTGAGATCAGACGGTCCAGCCGGAATGCGAAGAGAACGCTCAGCTCACCATGCTAATTTGAAGATCCAAACTACCTTCCAGCCGTTAGTTCATCGCCAAGATCCACCCAAACCAACAGTCATATTCAATCAACAATACCCCACTACAAAACGTTACCCATTATTTCAAGCCTCTTCCTCATTCCACTGCTGACCATGGAAAGAAGCGGAACCCTTGATAATGCCGGACGCAGTTTCCGGTGAAACGTCGGGAGATATCCTGTGTGGACCACGGCCTACAGGCCCGAAAAACTTGTATTTAATTATGATCGCCGGCCGTGAAAGCCTAAGCAAGTAACTCTAACTTCATTACAAATTATGACAAGTAACTGTAATTTCGATACAAATTATGGCAGGTAACTGTAACTTCGTTACTAATTATGGCAGGTAACAGTAACTTCGATACTAATTATGACAGGTAACTGTAACTCCGATACTAATTATGACAAGTAACTCTAACTTCGTTACTAATTATGACAAATAACTGTAATTTTGATAAAAAATAATGGCAGGTAATTGTAACTTCGATACTTATTATGGCAGGTAACTGTAACTTCATTACTAATTATGGCAGGTAACTGTAATTTCGATACAAATTATGGCAGGTAACAGTAACTTCGATAATAATTATGACAAGTAACTGTTATTTCGATACAAAATTATGGCACGTAACTGTAATTTCGATACTAATTATGTCAGGTGACAGTAACTTCGATACTAATTATGACAAGTTACTGTAACTTCGATACTAATTATGACAGGTAACTGTAACTTCGATACTAATTAGGACAAGTAACTGTAATTTTGATAAAAATAATGGCATGTAACTGTAACTTCGATACTAATTATGACAGGTAACAGTAACTTCAATACTTAATATGACAGGTAACCGTAACTTCGTTACTAATTATGACAAGTAACTGTAATTTCGATACTAATTATGGCAGGTAACTGTAACATCGTTACTAATTATGAAAAGTAACTGTAATTTCGATACAAATTATGGCAGGTAACTGTAACTTTGATACAAATTATGACAGGTAACAGTAACTTCGATACTAATTATGACAGGTAACAGTAACTTCGTTACTTATTATGACAAGTAACTGTAATTTCGATACAAATTATGACAGGTAACTGTAACTTCGTTACTAATTATGGCAGGTAACTGTAATTTCGATACAAATTATGGCAGGTAACAGTAACTTCGATAATAATTATGACAAGTAACTGTTATTTCGATACAAAATTATGGCACGTAACTGTAATTTCGATACTAATTATGGCAGGTGACAGTAACTTCGATACTAATTATGACAAGTAACTCTAACTTCATTACAAATTATGACAAGTAACTGTAATTTCGATACAAGTTATGGCAGGTAACTGTAACTTCGTTACTAATTATGGCAGGTAACTGTAATTTCGATACAAATTATGGCAGGTAACAGTAACTTCGATAATAATTATGACAAGTAACTGTTATTTCGATACAAAATTATGGCACGTAACTGTAATTTCGATATTAATTATGGCAGGTGACAGTAACTTCGATACTAATTATGACAAGTTACTGTAACTTCGATACTAATTATGACAGGTAACTGTAACTTCGTTACTAATTATGACAAGTAACTGTTATTTCGATACAAATTATGGCAGGTAACTGTAACTTCGATACTAATTATGACAGGTAACTGTAACTCCCATACTAATTATGACAAGTAACTCTAAATTCGTTACTAATTATGACAAGTAACTGTAATTTCGATACTAATTATGGCTGGTAACTGTAACTTCGTTACTAATTATGACAAGTAACAGTAATTTCGATACAAATTATGGCCGGTAACTGTAACTTCGATACTAATTATGACAAGTAACAGGAACTTCGATACTAATTATGACAAGTAACTGTAACTTCGAAACTAATTATGACAGGTAACTGTAACATCGATAATAATTATGACAAGTAACTGTAATTTCGATACAAATTATGGCAGGTAACTGTAACTTCGATACTAATTATGACAGGTAACAGAAACTTCGATACTAATTATGACAAGTAACTGTATCTTCGATACTAATTATGACAGGTAACTGTAACTTCGATACTAATTATGACAAGTAACTCTAACTTCATTACAAATTATGACAAGTAACTGTAATTTCGATACAAATTATGGCAGGAAACTGTAACTTCGATGACAGGTAACTGTAACTTCGATACTTATTAAGACAAATAACTGTAATTTCGATACAAATTATGGCAGGTAACTGTAACTTCGATACTTATTATGACAGGTAACAGTAACTTCGATAGTAATAATGACAAGTAACAGTAACTTCGATACTAATTATGACATGTAACTGTACTTTCGATACTAATTATGACAGGTAACTGTAATTTCGATACTAATTATGACAGGTAACTGTAACATCGATACTAATTATGACAAGTAACTGTAATTTCGATACAAATTTTGGCAGGTAACTGTAACTTCGATACTAATTATGACAAGTAACTGTAACATCGTTACTAATTATGACAAGTAACTGTAATTTCGATACAAATAATGGCAGGTAACTGTAACTTCGATACTATTTATGACAGCTAAAAGTAACATCAATACTAATTATGACAGGTAACTGTAACTTCGCTACTAATTATGACAAGTAACTGTAATTTCGAAACAAACTATGACAGGTAACTGTAACTTCGTTAATCATTATGACAAGTAACTGTAATTTCGATACAAATTATGGCAGGTCACAGTAACATCGATACTAATTAAGACAGGTAACTGTAACATCGATACTAATTATGACAAGGAACTGTAATTTCGATACAAATTATGACAGGTAACAGTAACTTCGATACTAATTATGACAGGTAACTGTAACTTCCTTACTAATTATGACAAGTAACTGTAATTTCGATACTAATTATGACAGGTAACTGTAACTTCGATATTAATTATGACAAGTAACTGTAAGTTCGTTACTAATTATGAGAAGTAACTGTAATTTCGATACAAATTATGGCAGGTAACTGTAACTTCGGGACCAATTATGACAGGTAACAGTAACTTCGATACTAATTATGACAAGTAACAGTTGCTTCGATACTAATTATGACAAGTAACTGTAACTTCGAAACTAATTATGACAGGTAACTGTAACATCGTTACTAATTATGACAAGTAACAGTAATTTCTATACAAATTATGGCAGGTAACTGTAACTTCGATACTAATTATGACTGGTAACAGTAACTTAGATACTAATTATGACAAGTAACTGTAACTTAGATACTAATTATGACAGGTAACAGTAACTTCGATACTAATTATGAGAAGTAACTCTAACTTCATTACAAATTATGACAAGTAACTGTAATTTCGATACAAATTATGGCAGGTAACTGTAACTTCGTTACTAATAATGGCAGGTAACTGTAATTTCGATACAAATTATGGCAGGTAACAGTGACTACGATACTAATTATGACAGGTAACTGTAACTCCGATACTAATTATGACAAGTAACTCTAACTTCGTTACTAATTATGACAAATAACTGTAATTTTGATAAAAAATTATGGCAGGTAATTGTAACTTCGATACTAATAATGACAGGTAACAGTAACTTCGATACTAATTATGAGAGGTAACTGTAGCTTCGCTACTAATTATGACAAGTAACTGTAACTTCGATACTAATTATGACAAGTAACTGTTATTTCGATACAAATTATGGCACGTAACTGTAATTTCGATACTAATTATGGCAGGTGACAGTAACTTCGATACTAATTATGACAAGTTACACTAACTTCGATACTAATTATGACAGAAAACAGTAACTTCGATACTTATTATGACAGGTAAAGTAACTTCGATACTAATTATGGCAGGTAACTGTAACTTCGATACTAATTATGACAGGTAACAGAAGCTTCGATACTAATTATGACAAGTAACTGTAACTTCGATACTAATTATGGCAGGTAACTGCAACTTCGTTACTAATTATGACAAGTAACTGTAATTTCGATACAAATTATGGCACGTAACTGTAATTTGGATACTAATTATGACAGGTAACTGTAACTTCGATACTAATTATGACAAGTAACTCTAACTTCATTACAAATTATGACAAGTAACTGTAATTTCGATACAAATTATGGCAGGTAACTGTAACTTCGTTACTAATTATGGCAGGTAACTGTAATTTCGATACAAATTATGGCAGGTAACAGTAACTTCGATAATAATTATGACAGGTAACTGCAACTTCGATACTAATTATGGCAGGTACCTGTAATTTCGAAAATAATTATGGCACGAAACTGTAATTTCGATAATAATTATGACAGGTAACTGTAACTTCGTTACTAATTATGGCAGGTAACTGTAATTTCGTTACTAATTATGACAAGTAACTGTAGCTTCGATACTAATTATGACAGGTAACTGTAACTTCGTTACTAATTATGACAAGAAACTGTAATTTCGACACAAATTATGGCAGGTAACTGTAACTTCGATACTAATTATGACAGGTAACAGTAACTTCGATACTAATTATGACAGAAAACATTAACTTCGATACTTATTATGACAGGTAACAGTAACTTCGATACTAATTATGGCAGGTAACTGTAACTTCGATACTAATTATGACAGGTAACTGTTACTCCGTTACAAATTATGACAAGTAACTGTAATTTCGATACAAATTATTGCAGGTAACTGTAACTTCGATACTATTTATGACAGGTAACAGTTACTTCGATACTAATTATGACAAGGAACTGTAATTTCGATACAAATTATGACAGGTAACTGTAATTTCGATACAAATTATGGCAGGTAACTGTAACTTCGATATTAATTATGACAGGTTACAGTAACCTCGATACTAATTATGACAAGTAAGTGTATCTTCGATACTAATTATGACGGGTAACTGTAACTTCGATACTAATTATGACTAGTAACTCTAACTTCGTTACTAATTAGGACAAGTAACTGTAATTTTGATAAAAAAATTATGGCAGGTAACTGTAACTTCGATACTAATTATGACAGGTAACAGTTACTTCAATACTAATTATGGCAGGTAACTGTAACTTCGTTACTAATTATGACAAGTAACTGTAATTTCGATACTAATTATGGCAGGTAACTGTAAAATCGTTACTAATTATGAAAAGTAACTGTAATTTCGATACAAATTATGGCAGGTAACTGTAACTTCGTTACTAATTATGACAAGTAACTGTAATTTCGATACAAATTATGGCAGGTAACAGTAAATTCGATACTAATTATGACAGGTAACTGTAACATTCGATGCTAATTATGACGAGGAACTGTAATTTCGATACAAATTATGACAGGTAACAGTAAATTCGATACTAATTATGACAGGTAACTGTAACGTCGTTACTAATTATGACAAGTAACTGTATTTTCGATACTAATTATGACAGGTAACTGTAACATCGATATTATTTATGACAAGTAACTGTAACTTCGCTACCAATTATGAAAAGTAACTGTAATTTCGATACAAATTATGGCAGGTAACTGTAACTTCGATACTAACTATGACAGGTAACTGTAACTTCGTTACTAATTATGACAAGTAACTGTAATTTCGATACAAATTATGGCAGGTAAATGTAACTTCGAGACTAATTATGACAGGTTCCAGTAACTTCGATACTAATTATGACAAGTAACAGTTACTTCGATACTAATTATGACAAGTAACTGTAACTTCGAAACCAATTACGACAGGTAACTGTAACATCGTTACTAATTATGACAAGTAACTGTAATTTCGATACAAATTATGGCAGGTAATTGTAACTTCGATACTAATTATGACAGGTAACAGTAAATTCGATACTAATTATGACAAGTAACAGTTACTTCGATAATAATTATGACAAGTAACTGTAACTTCGAAACTAATTATGACAGGTAACTGTAACATCGTTACTAATTATGACAAGTAACTGTAATTTCGATACAAATTATTGCAGGTAATTGTAACTTCGATACTAATTATGACAGGTAACAGAAACTTCGATACTAATTATGTCAGGTAACTGTAACTTCGTTACTAATTATGACAAGTAACTGTAATTTCGATACTAATTATGGCTGGTAACTGTAACTTCGTTACTAATTATGACAAGTAACTGTAATTTCGATACAAATTATGGCAGGTAACTGTAACTTCGATACTAATGATAACAGAAAACAGTAACTTCGATACTAATTATGGCAGGTAACAGTAACTTCGATACTAATTATGGCAGGTAACTGTAAGTTCGATACTAATTATGACAGTTAACTGTAACTTCGTTACTAATTGTGACAACTAACTGTAATTTCGATACAAATTATGGCAGGTAACAGTAACTTCGATACTATGACAGGTAACTGTAACTTCGTTACTATTTATGACAAGTAACTGTAATTTCGATACAAATTATGGCAGGTAAATGTAACTTCGAGACTAATTATGACAGGTAACAGTAACTTCGATACTAATTATGACAAGTAACAGTTACTTCGATACTAATTATGACAAGTAACTGTAACTTCGAAACCAATTACGACAGGTAACTGTAACATCGTTACTAATTATGACAAGTAACTGTAATTACGATACAAATTATGGCAGGTAACTGTAACTTCGATACTAATTATGACAGGTAACAGTAAATTCGATACTAATTATGACAAGTAACAGTTACTTCGATAATAATTATGACAAGTAACTGTAACTTCGAAACTAATTATGACAGGTAACTGTAACTTCGATACTTATTATGACAGGTAACAGTAACTTCGTTACTAATTATGACAAGTAACTGTAACTTCGATACTTATTAAGACCAGTAACTGTAATTTCGATACAAATTATGGCAGGTAACTGTAACTTCGATACTTATTATGACAGGTAACAGTAACTTCGATAGTAATGATGACAAGTAACAGTAACTTCGATACTAATTATGACAAGTAACTGTAATTTCGATACTAATTATGACAGGTAACTGTAATTTCGATACTAATTATGACAGGTAACTGTAACTTCGATACTAATTATGACAGGTAACTGTAATTTCGATACAAATTTTGGCAGGTAACTGTAACTTCGATATTAATTATGACAAGTAACTGTAACTTCGTTACTAATTAAGACAGGTAACTGTAATTTCGATACAAATAATGGCAGGTAACTGTAACTTCGATACTATTTATGACAGGTAAAAGTAACATCAATACTAATTATGACATGTAATTGTAACTTCGCTACTAATTATGACAAGTAACTGTAATTTCGAAACAAATTATGACAGGTAACTGTAACTTCGTTAATAATTATGACAAGTAACTGTAATTTCGATACAAATTATGGCAGGT
This sequence comes from Meconema thalassinum, assembly GCA_946902985.2. NCBI lineage: Eukaryota > Metazoa > Arthropoda > Insecta > Orthoptera > Tettigoniidae > Meconema > Meconema thalassinum. Next base: position 1,172,818,913 of record OX336388.2, on the reverse strand, counting down.
CACAGTAACTTCGATACTAATTAAGACAGTTAACTGTAACATCGACACTAATTATGACAAGGAACTGTAATTTCGATACAAATTATGACAGGTAACAGTAACTTCGATACTAATTATGACAGGTAACTGTAACATCCTTACTAATTATGACAAGTAACTGTAATTTCGATACTAATTATGACAGGTAACTGTAAATCGATATTAATTATGACAAGTAACTGTAACTTCGTTACTAATTATGAGAAGTAACTGTAATTTCGATACAAATTATGGCAGGTAACTGTAACTTCGATACTAATTATGACAGGTAACAGTAACTTCGATACTAATTATGACAAGTAACAGTAACTTCGATACTAATTATGGCAGGTAACTGTAACTTCGATATTAATTATGACAGGTAACTGTAACTCCGTTACAAATTATGACAAGTAACTGTAATTTCGATACAAATTATTGCAGGTAACTGTAACTTCGATAATATTTATGACAGGTAACAGTTACTTCGATACTAATTATGACAAGTAACAGTAACTTCGGTACTAATTATGACAGGTAACTGTAACTTCGAAACTAATTATGACAGGTAACTGTAACATCGTTACTAATTATGACAAGTAACTGTAATTTCGATACAAAATATGGCAGGTAACTGTAACTTCGATATTAATTATGACAGGTTACAGTATCCTCGATACTAATTATGACAAATAAGTGTATCTTCGATACTAATTATGACGGGTAACTCTAACTTCGATACTAATTATGACTAGTAACTCTAACTTCGTTACAAATTAGGACAAGTAACTGTAATTTTGATAAAAAATTATGGCAGGTAACTGTAACTTCGATACTAATTATGACAGGTAACAGTAACTTCAATACTAATTATGACAGGTAACTGTAACTTCGTTACTAATTATGACAAGTAACTGTAATTTCGATACTAATGTTGGCAGGTAACTGTAACATCGTTACTAATTATGAAAAGTAACTGTAATTTCGATACAAATTATGGCAGGTAACTGTAACTTCGTTACTAATTATGACAAGTAACTGTAATTTCGATACAAATTATGGCAGGTAACAGTAAATTCGATACTAATTATGACAGGTAACTGTAACTTCGTTACTAATTATGACAAGTAACAGTAATATCGATACTAAATATGACAGGTAACTGTAACTTCGATATTATTTATGACAAGTAACTGTAACTTAGCTACTAATTATGAAAAGTAACTGTAATTTCGATACAAATTAAGGCAGGTAAATGTAACTTCGATACTAACTATGACAGGTAACTGTAACTTCGTTACTAATTATGACAAGTAACTGTAATTTCGATACAAATTATGGCAGGTAACAGTAAATTCGATACTAATTATGACAAGTAACAGTTACTTCGATACAAATTATGACAAGTAACTGTAACTTCGAAACCAATTACGACAAGTAACTGTAACATCGTTATTAATTATGACATGTAACTGTAATTTCGATACAAATTATGGCAGGTAACTGTAACTTCGATACTAATTATGACAGGTAACAGTAAATTCGATACTAATTATGACAAGTAACAGTTACCTCGATAATAATTATGAAAAGTAACTGTAACTTCGAAACTAATTATGACAGGTAACTGTAACATCGTTACTAATTATGACAAGTAACTGTAATTTCGATACAAATTGTGGCAGGTAACTGTCTCTTCGGTACTAATTATGACAGGTAACAGTAACTTCGATACTAATTATGACAAGTAACTGTAACTTCGATACTAACTATGACAGGTAACTGTAACTTCTTTACTAATTATGACAAGTAACTGTAATTTTGATACAAATCATGGCAGGTAACTGTAACTTTGAGACTAATTATGACAGGTAACAGTAACTTCGATACTAATTATGAAAAGTAACAGTTACTTCGATACTAATTATGACAGGTTACTGTAACTACGAAACTAATTATGACAGGTAACTGTAACATCGTTACTAATTATGATATGTAACTGTTATTTCGATACAAATTATGGCAGGTAACTGTAACATCGATACTAATTAGGACAGGTAACAGTAACTTCGATACTAATTATGACAAGAAACTGTAACATCGATACTTATTATGACAGGTAACAGTAACTTCGATACTAATTATAACAATTAACTCTAACTTCATTACAAATTATGAAAAATAACTGTAATTTCGATACAAATTATGGCAGGTAACTGTAACTTCGTTAATAATTATGGCAGGTAACTGTAATTTCGATACAAATTATGGCAGGTAACTGTATCTTCGATACTAATTATGACAGGTAACTGTAACTTCGATACTAATTATGACAAGGAACTGTAATTTCGATAAAAAATATGACAGGTAACAGTAACTTCGATACTAATTATGACAGGTAACTGTAACATCCTTACTAATTATGACAAGTAACTGTAATTTCGATACTAATTATGACAGGTAACTGTAACTTCGATATTAATTATGACAAGTAACTGTAACTTCGTTACTAATTATGAGAAATAACTGTAATTTCGATACTAATTATGGCAGGTAACTGTAACTTCGAGTCTAATTATGACAGGCAACATTAACTTCGATACTAATTATGACAAGTAACAGTTGCTTCGATACTAATTATGACAAGTAACTGTAACTTCGAAACTAATTATGACAGGTAACTGTAACATCGTTACTAATTATGACAAGTAACTGTAATTTCGATACAAATTATGGCAGGTAACTGTAACTTCGATACTAATTATGACTGGTAACAGTAACTTCGGTACTAATTATGACAAGTAACTGTAACTTAGATACTAATTATGACAGGTAACAGTAACTTCGATACTATTTATGACAAGTAACTGTAATTTCGATACAAATTATGGCAGGTAAATGTAACTTCGAGACTAATTATGACAGGTAACAGTAACTTCGATACTAATTATGACAAGTAACAGTTACTTCGATACTAATTATGACAAGTAACTGTAACTTCGAAACCAATTACGACAGGTAACTGTAATATCGTTACTAATTATGACAAGTAACTGTAATTACGATACAAATTATGGCAGGTAACTGTAACTTCGATACTAATTATGACAGGTAACAGTAAATTCGATACTAATTATTACAAGTAACAGTTACTTCGATAATAATTATGACAAGTAACTGTAACTTCGAAACTAATTATGACAGGTAACTGTAACTTCGATACTTATTATGACAGGTAACAGTAACTTCGTTACTAATTATGACAAGTAACTGTAACTTCGATACTTATTAAGACCAGTAACTGTAATTTCGATACAAATTATGGCAGGTAACTGTAACTTCGATACTTATTATGACAGGTAACAGTAACTTCGATAGTAATGATGACAAGTAACAGTAACTTCGATACTAATTATGACAAGTAACTGTAATTTCGATACTAATTATGACAGGTAACTGTAATTTCGATACTAATTATGACAGGTAACTGTAACTTCGATACTAATTATGACAGGTAACTGTAATTTCGATACAAATTTTGGCAGGTAACTGTAACTTCGATATTAATTATGACAAGTAACTGTAACTTCGTTACTAATTAAGACAGGTAACTGTAATTTCGATACAAATAATGGCAGGTAACTGTAACTTCGATACTATTTATGACAGGTAAAAGTAACTTCAATACTAATTATGACATGTAATTGTAACTTCGCTACTAATTATGACAAGTAACTGTAATTTCGAAACAAATTATGACAGGTAACTGTAACTTCGTTAATAATTATGACAAGTAACTGTAATTTCGATACAAATTATGGCAGGTCACAGTAACTTCGATACTAATTAAGACAGTTAACTGTAACATCGACACTAATTATGACAAGGAACTGTAATTTCGATACAAATTATGACAGGTAACAGTAACTTCGATACTAATTATGACAGGTAACTGTAACATCCTTACTAATTATGACAAGTAACTGTAATTTCGATACTAATTATGACAGGTAACTGTAACTTCGATATTAATTATGACAAGTAACTGTAACTTCGTTACTAATTATGAGAAGTAACTGTAATTTCGATACAAATTATGGCAGGTAACTGTAACTTCGATACTAATTATGACAGGTAACAGTAACTTCGATACTAATTATGACAAGTAACAGTAACTTCGATACTTATTATGACAGGTAACAGTAACTTCGATACTAATTATGGCAGGTAACTGTAACTTCGATATTAATTATGACAGGTAACTGTAACTCCGTTACAAATTATGACAAGTAACTGTAATTTCGATACAAATTATTGCAGGTAACTGTAACTTCGATAATATTTATGACAGGTAACAGTTACTTCGATACTAATTATGACAAGTAACAGTAACTTCGGTACTAATTATGACAGGTAACTGTAACTTCGAAACTAATTATGACAGGTAACTGTAACATCGTTACTAATTATGACAAGTAACTGTAATTTCGATACAAAATATGGCAGGTAACTGTAACTTCGATATTAATTATGACAGGTTACAGTATCCTCGATACTAATTATGACAAATAAGTGTATCTTCGATACTAATTATGACGGGTAACTCTAACTTCGATACTAATTATGACTAGTAACTCTAACTTCGTTACAAATTAGGACAAGTAACTGTAATTTTGATAAAAAATTATGGCAGGTAACTGTAACTTCGATACTAATTATGACAGGTAACAGTAACTTCAATACTAATTATGACAGGTAACTGTATCTTCGTTACTAATTATGACAAGTAACTGTAATTTCGATACTAATGTTGGCAGGTAACTGTAACATCGTTACTAATTATGAAAAGTAACTGTAATTTCGATACAAATTATGGCAGGTAACTGTAACTTCGTTACTAATTATGACAAGTAACTGTAATTTCGATACAAATTATGGCAGGTAACAGTAAATTCGATACTAATTATGACAGGTAACTGTAACTTCGTTACTAATTATGACAAGTAACAGTAATATCGATACTAAATATGACAGGTAACTGTAACTTCGAAATTATTTATGACAAGTAACTGTAACTTAGCTACTAATTATGAAAAGTAACTGTAATTTCGATACAAATTAAGGCAGGTAAATGTAACTTCGATACTAACTATGACAGGTAACTGTAACTTCGTTACTAATTATGACAAGTAACTGTAATTTCGATACAAATTATGGCAGGTAAATGTATCTTCGAGACTAATTATGACAGGTAACAGTAACTTCGATACTAATTATGACAAGTAACAGTTACTTCGATACAAATTATGACAAGTAACTGTAACTTCGAAACCAATTACGACAAGTAACTGTAACATCGTTACTAATTATGACATGTAACTGTAATTTCGATACAAATTATGGCAGGTAACTGTAACTTCGATACTAATTATGACAGGTAACAGTAAATTCGATACTAATTATGACAAGTAACAGTTACCTCGATAATAATTATGAAAAGTAACTGTAACTTCGAAACTAATTATGACAGGTAACTGTAACATCGTTACTAATTATGACAAGTAACTGTAATTTCGATACAAATTGTGGCAGGTAACTGTCTCTTCGGTACTAATTATGACAGGTAACAGTAACTTCGATACTAATTATGACAAGTAACTGTAACTTCGATACTAACTATGACAGGTAACTGTAACTTCTTTACTAATTATGACAAGTAACTGTAATTTTGATACAATTCATGGCAGGTAACTGTAACTTTGAGACTAATTATGACAGGTAACAGTAACTTCGATACTAATTATGAAAAGTAACAGTTACTTCGATACTAATTATGACAGGTTACTGTAACTACGAAACTAATTATGACAGGTAACTGTAACATCGTTACTAATTATGATATGTAACTGTTATTTCGATACAAATTATGGCAGGTAACTGTAACATCGATACTAATTATGACAGGTAACAGTAACTTCGATACTAATTATGACAAGAAACTGTAACATCGATACTTATTATGACAGGTAACAGTAACTTCGATACTAATTATAACAATTAACTCTAACTTCATTACAAATTATGAAAAATAACTGTAATTTCGATACAAATTATGGCAGGTAACTGTAACATCGTTAATAATTATGGCAGGTAACTGTAATTTAGATACAAATTATGGCAGGTAACTGTATCTTCGATACTAATTATGACAGGTAACTGTAACTTCGATACTAATTATGACAAGGAACTGTAATTTCGATAAAAAATATGACAGGTAACTGTAACATCCTTACTAATTATGACAAGTAACTGTAATTTCGATACTAATTATGACAGGTAACTGTAACTTCGATATTAATTATGACAAGTAACTGTAACTTCGTTACTAATTATGAGAAATAACTGTAATTTCGATACTAATTATGGCAGGTAACTGTAACTTCGAGTCGAATTATGACAGGCAACATTAACTTCGATACTAATTATGACAAGTAACAGTTGCTTCGATACTAATTATGACAAGTAACTGTAACTTCGAAACTAATTATGACAGGTAACTGTAACATCGTTACTAATTATGACAAGTAACTGTAATTTCGATACAAATTATGGCAGGTAACTGTAACTTCGATACTAATTATGACTGGTAACAGTAACATCGGTACTAATTATGACAAGTAACTGTAACTTAGATACTAATTATGACAGGTAACAGTAACTTCGATACTAATTATGACAAGTAACTCTAACTTAATTACAAATTATGACAAGTAACTGTAATTTCGATACAAATTATGGCAGGTAACTGTAACTTCGTTACTAATTATGGCAGGTAACTGTAATTTCGATACAAATTATGGCAGTTAACAGTAACTACGATACTATATATGACAGGTAACTGTAAATTCGTTACTAATTATGACAAGTAACTGTAACTTAGGAACTAATTATGACAGGTAACTGTAACTTCCTTACTATTTATGACAAGTAACTGTAATTTCGATACAAATTATGGCAGGTAACTGTAACTTCGATACTAATGATGACAGAAAACAGTAACTTCGATTCTAATTATGGCAGGTAACAGTAATTTCGATACTAATTATGGCAGGTAACTGTAAGTTCGATACTAATTATGACAGTTAACTGTAACTTCGTTACAAATTGTGACAAGTTACTGTAATTTCGATACAAATTATGGCAGGTAACAGTAACTTCGATACTAATTATGACAGGTAACAGTAACTTCGATACTAATTATGACAAGTTACTGTAACTTCGATACTAATTATGACAGGTAACTGCAACTTCGTTACTAATTATGACAAGTGACTCTTATTTCGATACAAATTATGGCACGTAACTGTAATTTCGATACTAATTATGGCAGGTGAAAGTAACTTCGATACCAATTATGACAAGTTACAGTAACTTCGATACTAATTATGGCAGGTAACTGTAAGTTCGATACTAATTATGACAGTTAACTGTAACTTCGTTACAAATTGTGACAAGTAACTGTAACTTCGATACTAATTATGACAGGTAACAGTAGCTTCGATACTAATTATGACAAGTAACTGTAACTTCGATACTAATTATGACAGGTAACTGCAACTTCGTTACTAATTATGACAAGTAACTGTAATTTCGATACAAATTATGGCACGTAACTCTAATTTGGATACTAACTATGACAGGTAACTGTAACTTCGATACTAATTATGACAAGTAACCCTAACTTCATTACAAATTATGACAAGTAACTGTAATTTCGATACAAATTATGGCAGGTAACTGTAACTTCGATAATAATTATGACAGGTAACTGCAACTTCGATACTAATTACGGCAGGTAACTGTAATTTCGATAATAATTATGGCACGTAACAGTAATTTCGATAATAATTATGACAGGTAACTGTAACTTCGTTACTAATTATGGCAGGTAAATGTAATTTCGTTACTAATTATGACAAGTAACTGTAGCTTCGATACTAATTATGACAGGTAACTGTAACTTCGTTACTAATTATGACAAGAAACTGTAATTTCGACACAAATTATGGCAGGTAACTGTAACTTCGATACTAATTATGACAGGTGACAGTAACTTCGATACTAATTATGACAAGTTACACTAACTTCGATACTAATTATGACAGAAAACAGTAACTTCGATACTTATTATGACAGGTAACAGTAACTTCGATACTAATTATGGCAGGTAACTGTATCTTCGATACTTATTATGACAGGTAACTGTAACTCCGTTAAAAATTATGACAAGTAACTGAAATTTCGATACAAATTATTGCAGGTAACTGTAACTTCGATACTATTTATGACAGGTAAGAGTTACTTCGATACTAATTATGACAAGGAACTGTAATTTCGATACAAATTATGACAGGTAACTCTAATTTCGATACAAATTATGGCAGGTAACTGTAACTTCGATATTAATTATGACAGATTACAGTAACCTCGATACTAATTATGACAAGTAAGTGCATCTTCGATACTAATTATGACGGGTAACTGTAACTTCGATACTAATTATGACTAGTAACTCTAACTTCGTTACTAATTAGGACAAGTAACTGTAATTTTGATAAAAAAATTATGGCAGGTAACTGTAATTTCGATACTAATTATGACAGGTAACAGTGACTTCAATACTAATTATGGCAGGTAACTGTAACTTCGTTACTAATTATGACAAGTAACTGTAATTTCGATACTTATTATGGCAGGTAACTGTAAAATCGTTACTAATTATGAAAAGTAACTGTAATTTCGATACAAATTATGGCAGGTAACTGTAACTTCGTTACTAATTATGACAAGTGACTCTTATTTCGATACAAATTATGGCACGTAACTGTAATTTCGATACTAATTATGGCAGGTGACAGTAACTTCGATACTAATTATGACAAGTTACACTAACTTCGATACTAATTATGACAGAAAACAGTAACTTCGATACTTATTATGACAGGTAACAGTAGCTTCGATACTAATTATGACAAGTAACTGTAACTTCGATACTAATTATGACAGGTAACTGCAACTTCGTTACTAATTATGACAAGTAACTGTAATTTCGATACAAATTATGGCACGTAACTCTAATTTGGATACTAACTATGACAGGTAACTGTAACTTCGATACTAATTATGACAAGTAACTCTAACTTCATTACAAATTATGACAAGTAACTGTAATTTCGATACAAATTATGGCAGGTAACTGTAACTTCGATAATAATTATGACAGGTAACTGCAACTTCGATACTAATTATGGCAGGTAACTGTAATTTCGATAATAATTATGGCACGTAACAGTAATTTCGATAATAATTATGACAGGTAACTGTAACTTCGTTACTAATTATGGCAGGTAAATGTAATTTCGTTACTAATTATGACAAGTAACTGTAGCTTCGATACTAGTTATGAAAGGTAACTGTAACTTCGTTACTAATTATGACAAGAAACTGTAATTTCGACACAAATTATGGCAGGTAACTGTAACTTCGATACTAATTATGACAGGTAACAGTAACTTCGATACTAATTATGACAGAAAACAGTAACTTCGATACTTATTATGACAGGTAACAGTAACTTCGATACTAATTATGGCAGGTAACTGTATCTTCGATACTTATTATGACAGGTAACTGTAACTCCGTTACAAATTATGACAAGTAACTGTAATTTCGATACAAATTATTGCAGGTAACTGTAACTTCGATACTATTTATGACAGGTAAGAGTTACTTCGATACTAATTATGACAAGGAACTGTAATTTCGATACAAATTATGACAGGTAACTGTAATTTCGATACAAATTATGGCAGGTAACTGTAACTTCGATATTAATTATGACAGGTTACAGTAACCTCGATACTAATTATGACAAGTAAGTGTATCTTCGATACTAATTATGACGGGTAACTGTAACTTCGATACTAATTATGACTAGTAACTCTAACTTCGTTACTAATTAGGACAAGTAACTGTAATTTTGATAAAATAATTATGGCAGGTAACTGTAATTTCGATACTAATTATGACAGGTAACAGTGACTTCAATACTAATTATGGCAGGTAACTGTAACTTCGTTACTAATTATGACAAGTAACTGTAATTTCGATACTTATTATGGCAGGTAACTGTAAAATCGTTACTAATTATGAAAAGTAACTGTAATTTCGATACAAATTATGGCAGGTAACTGTAACTTCGTTACTAATTATGACAAGTGACTCTTATTTCGATACAAATTATGGCACGTAACTGTAATTTCGATACTAATTATGGCAGGTGACAGTAACTTCGATACTAATTATGACAAGTTACACTAACTTCGATACTAATTATGACAGAAAACAGTAACTTCGATACTTATTATGACAGGTAACAGTAGCTTCGATACTAATTATGACAAGTAACTGTAACTTCGATACTAATTATGACAGGTAACTGCAACTTCGTTACTAATTATGACAAGTAACTGTAATTTCGATACAAATTATGGCACGTAACTCTAATTTGGATACTAACTATGACAGGTAACTGTAACTTCGATACTAATTATGACAAGTAACTCTAACTTCATTACAAATTATGACAAGTAACTGTAATTTCGATACAAATTATGGCAGGTAACTGTAACTTCGATAATAATTATGACAGGTAACTGCAACTTCGATACTAATTATGGCAGGTAACTGTAATTTCGGTAATAATTATGGCACGTAACAGTAATTTCGATAATAATTATGACAGGTAACTGTAACTTCGTTACTAATTATGGCATGTAAATGTAATTTCGTTACTAATTATGACAAGTAACTGTAGCTTCGATACTAATTATGACAGGTAACTGTAACTTCGTTACTAATTATGACAAGAAACTGTAATTTCGACACAAATTATGGCAGGTAACTGTAACTTCGATACTAATTATGACAGGTAACAGTAACTTCGATACTAATTATGACAGAAAACAGTAACTTCGATACTTATTATGACAGGTAACAGTAACTTCGATACTAATTATGGCAGGTAACTGTAACTTCGATACTTATTATGACAGGTAACTGTAACTCCGTTACAAATTATGACAAGTAACTGTAATTTCGATACAAATTATTGCAGGTAACTGTAACTTCGATACTATTTATGACAGGTAAGAGTTTCTTCGATACTAATTATGACAAGGAACTGTAATTTCGATACAAATTATGACAGGTAACTGTAATTTCGATACAAATTATGGCAGGTAACTGTAACTTCGATATTAATTATGACAGGTTACAGTAACCTCGATACTAATTATGACAAGTAAGTGTATCTTCGATACTAATTATGACGGGTAACTGTAACTTCGATACTAATTATGACTAGTAACTCTAACTTCGTTACTAATTAGGACAAGTAACTGTAATTTTGATAAAAAAATTATGGCAGGTAACTGTAACTTCGATACTAATTATGACAGGTAACAGTGACTTCAATACTAATTATGGCAGGTAACTGTAACTTCGTTACTAATTATGACAAGTAACTGTAATTTCGATACTTATTATGGTAGGTAACTGTAAAATCGTTACTAATTATGAAAAGTAACTGTAATTTCGATACAAATTATGGCAGGTAACTGTAACTTCGTTACTAATTATGACAAGTAACTGTAATTTCGATACAAATTATGGCAGGTAACAGTAAATTCGATACTAATTATGACAGGTAACTGTAACATTCCATGCTAATTATGACAAGGAATTGTAATTTCGATACAAATTATGACAGGTAACAGTAAATTCGACACTAATTATGACAGGTAACTGTAACGTCGTTACTAATTATGACAAGTAACTGTAATTTCGATACTAATTATGACAGGTAACTGTAACTTCGATATTATTTATGACAAGTAACTGTAACTTCGCTACTAATTATGAAAAGTAACTGTAATTTCGATACAAATTATGGCAGGTAACTGTAACTTCGATACTAACTATGACAGGTAACTGTAACTTCGTTACTAATTATGACAAGTAACTGTAATTTCGATGCAAATTATGGCAGGTAAATGTAACTTCGAGACTAATTATGACAGGTAACAGTAACTTCGATACTAATTATGACAAGTAACAGGTACTTCGATACTAATTATGACAAGTAACTGTAACTGCGAAACCAATTACGACAGGTAACTGTAACATCGTTACTAATTATGACAAGTAACAGTAATTTCGATACAAATTACGGCAGGTAACTGTAACTTCGAGACTAATTATGACAGGTAACAGTAACTTCGTTAATAATTATGACAAGTAACAGTTACTTCGATAATAATTATGACAAGTAACTGTAACTTCGAAACTAATTATGACAGGTAACTGTAACATCGTTACTAATTATGACAAGTAACTGTAATTTCGATACAAATTGTGGCAGGTAACTGTCCCTTCGATACTATTTATGACAGGTAACAGTAACTTCGATACTAATTATGACAAGTAACTGTAACTTCGATACTAACTATGACAGGTAACTGTAACTTCGTTACTAATTATGACAAGTAACAGTAATTTCGATACAAATTATGGCAGGTAACTGTAACGTTGAGACTAATTATGACAGGTAACAGTAACTTCGATACTAATTATTACAAGTAACTGTAACTTCGAAACTAATTATGACAGGTAACTGTAACATCGATAATAATTATGACAAGTAATTGTAATTTCAATACAAATTATGGCAGGTAACTGTAACTTCGATACTAATTAAGACAGGTAACAGAAACATCGATACTAATTATGACAAGTAACTGTATCTTCGATACTAATTATGACAGGTAACTGTAACTTCGATACTAATTATGACAAGTAACTCTAACTTCATTACAAATTATGACAAGTACCTGTAATTTCGATACAAATTATGGCAGGTAACTGTAACTTCGATGACAGGTAACTGTAACTTCGATACTTATTAAGACCAGTAACTGTAATTTCGATAAAATTATGGCAGGTAACAGTAACTTCGATACTTATTATGACAGGTAACAGTAACTTCGATAGTAATGATGACAAGTAACAGTAACTTCGATACTAATTATGACAAGTAACTGTAATTTCGATACTAATTATGACAGGTAACTGTAATTTCGATACTAATTATGACAGGTGACTGTAACTTCGATACTAATTATGACAGGTAACTGTAACTTCGATACTAATTATGACAAATTTCTGTAACTTCGTTACTAATTATGACAAGTAACTGTAATTTCGATACAAATTTTGGCAGGTAACTGTAACTTCGATATTAATTATGACAAGTAACTGTAACTTCGTTACTAATTAAGACAAGTAACTGTAATTTCGATACAAATAATGGCAGGTAACTGTAACATCGATACTAATTATGACAAGGAACTGTAATTTCGATACAAATTATGACAGGTAACAGTAACTTCGATACTAATTATGACAGGTAACTGTAACATCCTTACTAATTATGACAAGTAACTGTAATTTCGATACTATTTATGACAGGTAACTGTAACTTCGATATTAATTATGACAAGTAACTGTAACTTCGTTACTAATTATGAGAAGTAACTGTAATTTCGATACAAATTATGGCAGGTAACTGTAACTTCGAGACTAATTATGACAGGTAACAGTAACTTCGATACTAATTATGACAAGTAACAGTTGCTTCGATACTAATTATGACAAGTAACTGTAACTTCGAAACTAATTATGACAGGTAACTGTAACATCGTTACTAATTATGACAAGTAACTGTAATTTCGATACAAATTATGGCAGGTAACTGTAACTTCGATACTAATTATGACTGGTAACAGTAACTTCGGTACTAATTATGACAAGTAACTGTAACTTAGATACTAATTATGACAGGTAACAGTAACTTCGATACTAATTATGACAAGTAACTCTAACTTCATTACAAATTATGACAAGTAACTGTAATTTCGATACAAATTATGGCAGGTAACTGTAACTTCGTTACTAATTATGGCAGGTAACTGTAATTTCGACATAAATTATGGCCGTTAACAGTAACTACGATACTATATATGACAGGTAACTGTAACTCCGATACTAATTATAACAAGTAACTCTAACTTCGTTACTAATTATGACAAATAACTGTATTTTTGATAAAAATTATGGCAGGTAATTGTAACTTCGATACTAATTATGACAGGTAACAGAAACTTCGATACTAATTATGACAGGTAACTGTAACTTCGTTACTAATTATGACAAGTAACTGTAATTTCGATACTAATTATGGCTGGTAACTGTAACTTCGTTACTAATTATGACAAGTAACTGTAATTTCGATACAAATTATGGCAGGTAAATGTAACTTCGATACTAATGATAACAGAAAACAGTAACTTCGATACAAATTATGGCAGGTAACAGTAACTTCGATACTAATTATGGCAGGTAACTGTAAGTTCGATACTAATTATGACAGTTAAGTGTAACTTCGTTACTAATTGTGACAACTAACTGTAATTTCGATACAAATTATGGCAGGTAACAGTAACTTCGATACTATGACAGGTAACTGTAACTTCGTTACTATTTATGACAAGTAACTGTAATTTCGATACAAATTATGGCAGGTAAATGTAACTTCGAGACTAATTATGACAGGTAACAGTAACTTCGATACTAATTATGACAAGTAACAGTTACTTCGATACTAATTATGACAAGTAACTGTAACTTCGAAACCAATTACGACAGGTAACTGTAACATCGTTACTAATTATGACAAGTAACTGTAATTACGATACAAATTATGGCAGGTAACTGTAACTTCGATACTAATTATGACAGGTAACAGTAAATTCGATACTAATTATGACAAGTAACAGTTACTTCGATAATAATTATGACAAGTAACTGTAACTTCGAAACTAATTATGACAGGTAACTGTAACTTCGATGACAGGTAACTGTAACTTCGATACTTATTAAGACCAGTAACTGTAATTTCGATACAAATTATGGCAGGTAACTGTAACTTCGATACTTATTATGACAGGTAACAGTAACTTCGATAGTAATGATGACAAGTAACAGTAACTTCGATACTAATTATGACAAGTAACTGTAATTTCGATACTAATTATGACAGGTAACTGTAATTTCGATACTAATTATGACAGACAACTGTAACTTCGATACTAATTATGACAGGTAACTGTAACTTCGATACTAATTATGACAAGTTACTGTAACTTCGTTACTAATTATTACAAGTAACTGTAATTTCGATACAAATTTTGGCAGGTAACTGTAACTTCGATATTAATTATGACAAGTAACTGTAACTTCGTTACTAATTAAGACAGGTAACTGTAATTTCGATACAAATAATGGCAGGTAACTGTAACTTCGATACTATTTATGACAGGTAAAAGTAACTTCAATACTAATTATGACATGTAATTGTAACTTCGCTACTAATTATGACAAGTAACTGTAATTTCGAAACAAATTATGATAGGTAACTGTAACTTCGTTAATAATTATGACAAGTAACTGTAATTTCGATACAAATTATGGCAGGTCACAGTAACTTCGATACTAATTAAGACAGTTAACTGTAACATCGACACTAATTATGACAAGGAACTGTAATTTCGATACAAATTATGACAGGTAACAGTAACTTCGATACTAATTATGACAGGTAACTGTAACATCCTTACTAATTATGACAAGTAACTGTAATTTCGATACTAATTATGACAGGTAACTGTAACTTCGATATTAATTATGACAAGTAACTGTAACTTCGTTACTAATTATGAGAAGTAACTGTAATTTCGATACAAATTATGGCAGGTAACTGTAACTTCGATACTAATTATGACAGGTAACAGTAACTTCGATACTAATTATGACAAGTAACAGTAACTTCGATACTTATTATGACAGGTAACAGTAACTTCGATACTAATTATGGCAGGTAACTGTAACTTCGATATTAATTATGACAGGTAACTGTAACTCCGTTACAAATTATGACAAGTAACTGTAATTTCGATACAAATTATTGCAGGTAACTGTAACTTCGATAATATTTATGACAGGTAACAGTTACTTCGATACTAATTATGACAAGTAACAGTAACTTCGGTACTAATTATGACAGGTAACTGTAACTTCGAAACTAATTATGACAGGTAACTGTAACATCGTTACTAATTATGACAAGTAACTGTAATTTCGATACAAATTATGGCAGGTAACTGTAACATCGATATTAATTATGACAGGTTACAGTATCCTCGATACTAATTATGACAAATAAGTGTATCTTCGAAACTAATTATGACGGGTAACTCTAACTTCGATACTAATTATGACTAGTAACTCTAACTTCGTTACAAATTAGGACAAGTAACTGTAATTTTGATAAAAAATTATGGCAGGTAACTGTAACTTCGATACTAATTATGACAGGTAACAGTAACTTCAATACTAATTATGACAGGTAACTGTAACTTCGTTACTAATTATGACAAGTAACTGTAATTTCGATACTAATGTTGGCAGGTAACTGTAACATCGTTACTAATTATGAAAAGTAACTGTAATTTCGATACAAATTATGGCAGGTAACTGTAACTTCGTTACTAATTATGACAAGTAACTGTAATTTCGATACAAATTATGGCAGGTAACAGTAAATTCGATACTTATTATGACAGGTAACTGTAACTTCGTTACTAATTATGACAAGTAACAGTAATTTCGATACTAAATATGACAGGTAACTGTAACTTCGATATTATTTATGACAAGTAACTGTAACTTAGCTACTAATTATGAAAAGTAACTGTAATTTCGATACAAATTCAGGCAGGTAAATGTAACTTCGATACTAACTATGACAGGTAACTGTAACTTCGTTACTAATTATGACAAGTAACTGTAATTTCGATACAAATTATGGCAGGTAAATGTATCTTCGAGACTAATTATGACAGGTAACAGTAACTTCGATACTAATTATGACAAGTAACAGTTACTTCGATACAAATTATGACAAGTAACTGTAACTTCGAAACCAATTACGACAAGTAACTGTAACATCGTTACTAATTATGACATGTAACTGTAATTTCGATACAAATTATGGCAGGTAACTGTAACTTCGATACTAATTATGACAGGTAACAGTAAATTCGATACTAATTATGACAAGTAACAGTTACCTCGATAATAATTATGAAAAGTAACTGTAACTTGGAAACTAATTATGACAGGTAACTGTAACATCGTTACTAATTATGACAAGTAACTGTAATTTCGATACAAATTGTGGCAGGTAACTGTCTCTTCGATACTAATTATGACAGGTAACAGTAACTTCGATACTAATTATGACAAGTAACTGTAACTTCGATACTAACTATGACAGGTAACTGTAACTTCTTTACTAATTATGACAAGTAACTGTAATTTTGATACAAATCATAGCAGGTAACTGTAACTTTGAGACTAATTATGACAGGTAACAGTAACTTCGATACTAATTATGAAAAGTAACAGTTACTTCGATACTAATTATGACAGGTTACTGTAACTACGAAACTAATTATGACAGGTAACTGTAACATCGTTACTAATTATGATATGTAACTGTAATTTCGATACAAATTATGGCAGGTAACTGTAACTTCGATACTAATTATGACAGGTAACAGTAACTTCGATACTAATTATGACAAGAAACTGTAACATCGATACTTATTATGACAGGTAACAGTAACTTCGATACTAATTATAACAATTAACTCTAACTTCATTACAAATTATGAAAAATAACTGTAATTTCGATACAAATTATGGCAGGTAACTGTAACTTCGTTAATAATTATGGCAGGTAACTGTAATTTCGATACAAATTATGGCAGGTAACTGTAACTTCGATACTAATTATGACAGGTAACTGTAACTCCGATACTAATTATGACAAGTAACTCTAAATTCGTTACAAATTATGACAAGTAACTGTAATTTCGATACTAATTATGGCTGGTAACTGTAACTTCGTTACTAATTATGACAAGTAACTGTAATTTCGATACAAATTATGGCATGTAACTGTAACTTCGATACTAATTATGACAAGTAACAGGAACTTCGATACTAATTATGACATGTAACTGTAACTTCGAAACTAATTATGACAGGTAACTGTAACATCGATAATAATTATGACAAGTAACTTTAATTTCGATATAAATTATGGCAGGTTACTGTAACTTCGATACTAATTATGACAGGTAACAGAAACTTCGATACTAATTATAACAAGTAACTGTATCTTCGATACTAATTATGACAGGTAACTGTAACTTCGATACTAATTATGACAAGTAACTCTAACTTCATTACAAATTATGACAAGTAACTGTAATTTCGATACAAATTATGGCAGGTAACTGTAACTTCGATGACAGTTAACTGTAACTTCGATACTTATTAAGACCAGTAACTGTAATTTCGATACAAATTATGGCAGGTAACTGTAACTTCGATACTTATTATGACAGGTAACAGTAATTTCGATAGTAATGATGACAAGTAACAGTAACTTCGATACTAATTATGACAAGTAACTGTAATTTCGTTACTAATTATGACAGGTAACTGTAATTTCGATACTTATTATGACAGGTAACTGTAACTTCGATACTAATTATGACAGGTAACTGTAACTTCGATACTAA
Source organism: Meconema thalassinum (assembly GCA_946902985.2). NCBI lineage: Eukaryota > Metazoa > Arthropoda > Insecta > Orthoptera > Tettigoniidae > Meconema > Meconema thalassinum. Next base: position 1,172,800,068 of record OX336388.2, on the reverse strand, counting down.
TTATGACAAGTTACTGTAACTTCGTTACTAATTATGACAAGTAACTGTAATTTCGATACAAATTTTGGCAGGTAACTGTAACTTCGATATTAATTATGACAAGTAACTGTAACTTCGTTACTAATTAAGACAAGTAACTGTAATTTCGATACAAATAATGGCAGGTAACTGTAACTTCGATACTATTTATGACAGGTAAAAGTAACTTCAATACTAATTATGACATGTAACTGTAACTTCGCTACTAATTATGACAAGTAACTGTAATTTCGAATCAAATTATGACAGGTAACTGTAACTTCGTTAATAATTATGACAAGTAACTGTAATTTCGATACAAATTATGGCAGGTCACAGTAACTTCGATACTAATTAAGACAGGTAACTGTAACTTCGATACTAATTATGACAAGGAACTGTAATTTCGATAAAAAATATGACAGGTAACAGTAACTTCGATACTAATTATGACAGGTAACTGTAACATCCTTACTAATTATGACAAGTAACTGTAATTTCGATACTAATTATGACAGGTAACTGTAACTTCGATATTAATTATGACAAGTAACTGTAACTTCGTTACTAATTATGAGAAATAACTGTAATTTCGATACTAATTATGGCAGGTAACTGTAACTTCGAGTCTAATTATGACAGGCAACATTAACTTCGATACTAACTATGACAGGTAACTGTAACTTCGTTACTAATTATGACAAGTAACTGTAATTTCGATACAAATTATGGCAGGTAAATGTATCTTCGAGACTAATTATGACAGGTAACAGTAACTTCGATACTAATTATGACAAGTAACAGTTGCTTCGATACTAATTATGACAAGTAACTGTAACTTCGAAACTAATTATGACAGGTAACTGTAACATCGTTACTAATTATGACAAGTAACTGTAATTTCGATACAAATTATGGCAGGTAACTGTAACTTCGATACTAATTATGACTGGTAACAGTAACTTCGGTACTAATTATGACAAGTAACTGTAACTTAGATACTAATTATGACAGGTAACAGTAACTTCGATACTAATTATGACAAGTAACTCTAACTTAATTACAAATTATGACAAGTAACTGTAATTTCGATACAAATTATGGCAGGTAACTGTAACTTCGTTACTAATTATGGCAGGTAACTGTAATTTCGATACAAATTATGGCAGTTAACAGTAACTACGATACTATATATGACAGGTAACTGTAAATTCGTTACTAATTATGACAAGTAACTGTAACTTAGAAACTAATTATGACAGGTAACTGTAACTTCGTTACTATTAATGACAAGTAACTGTAATTTCGATACAAATTATGGCAGGTAACTGTAACTTCGATACTAATGATGACAGAAAACAGTAACTTCGATTCTAATTATGGTAGGTAACAGTAACTTCGATACTAATTATGGCAGGTAACTGTAAGTTCGATACTAATTATGACAGTTAACTGTAACTTCGTTACAAATTGTGACAAGTAACTGTAATTTCGATACAAATTATGGCAGGTAACAGTAACTTCGATACTAATTATGACAGGTAACAGTAACTTCGATACTAATTATGACAAGTTACTGTAACTTCGATACTAATTATGACAGGTAACTGCAACTTCGTTACTAATTATAACAAGTGACTCTTATTTCGATACAAATTATGGCACGTAACTGTAATTTCGATACTAATTATGGCAGGTGAAAGTAACTTCGATACCAATTATGACAAGTTACAGTAACTTCGATACTAATTATGACATAATACAGTAACTTCGATACTTATTATGACAGGTAACAGTAACTTCGATACTAATTATGGCAGGTAACTGTAACTTCGATACTAATTATGACAGGTACCTGTAACTTCGTTACTAATTATGACAAGTAACTGTAATTTCGATACAAATTATGGCACGTAACTGTAATTTCGATACTTATTATGACAGGTAACTGTAACTTCGATACTAATTATGACAAGTAACTCTAACTTCATTCCAAATTATGACAAGTAACTGTAATTTCGATACAAATTATGGCAGGTAACTGTAACATCATTACTAATTATGGCAGGTAACTGTAATTTCGATACAAATTATGGCAGGTAACAGTAACTTCGATAATAATTATGACAGGTAACTGCAACTTCGATACTAATTATGGCAGGTAACTGTAACTTCGATAATAATTATGACAGGTAACAGTAACTTCAATACTTATTATGACAGGTAACCGTAACTTCGTTACTAATTATGACAAGTAACTGTAATTTCGATACAAATTATGGCAGGTAACTGTAACATCGTTACTAATTATGAAAGGAACTGTAATTTCGATACAAATTGTGGCAGGTAACTGTAACTTCGATACAAATTATGACAGGTAACAGTAACTTCGATACTAATTATGACAGGTAACAGTAACTTCGTTACTAATTATGACAAGTAACTGTAATTTCGATACAAATTATGACAGGTAACTGTAACTTCGTTACTAATTATGACAAGTAACTGTAATTTCGATACAAATTATGGAACGTAACTGTAATTTCGGTACTAATTATGACAGGTAACTGTAACTTCGATAATAATTATGACAATAACCCTAACTTAATTACAAATTATGACAAGTAACTGTAATTTCGATACAAGTTATGGCAGGTAACTGTAACTTCGTTACTAATTATGGCAGGTAACTGTAATTTCGATACAAATTATGGCAGGTAACAGTAACTTCGATAATAATTATGACAGGTAACTGTAACTTCGATACTAATTATGGCAGGTAACTGTAATTTCGATAATAATTATGGCACGTAACTCTAATTTCGATAATAATTATGACAGGTAACTGTAACTTCGTTACTAATTATGGCAGGTAACTGTAATTTCGTTACTAATTATGACAAGTAACTGTAGCTTCGATACTAATTATGACAGGTAACAGTAACTTCGATACTAATTATGACAGAAAACAGTAACTTCGATACTTATAATGACAGGTAACAGTAACTTCGATACTAATTATGGCAGGTAACTGTAATTTCGATACAAATTATGGCAGGTAACTGTAACTTCGTTACTAATTATGACAAGTAACTGTAATTTCGATACAAATTATGGCAGGTAACAGTAACTTCGATACTAATTATGACAGGTAACATTAACTTCGATACTAATTATGACAAGTTACTGTAACTTCGATACTAATTATGACAGGTAACAGTAACTTCGTTACTATTTATGACAAGTAACTGTTATTTCGATACAAATTACGGCACGTAACTGTAATTTCGATACTAATTATGGCAGGTGACAGTAACTTCGATACTAATTATGACAAGTTACTGTAACTTCGATACTCATTATGACAGGTAACTGTAACTTCGTTACTAATTATGACAAGTAACTGTTATTTCGATACAAATTATGGCAGGTAACTGTAACTTCGATACTAATTATGACAGGTAACTGTAACTCCGATACTAATTATGACAAGTAACTCTAAATTCGTTACAAATTATGACAAGTAACTGTAATTTCGATACTAATTATGGCTGGTAACTGTAACTTCGTTACTAATTATGACAAGTAACTGTAATTTCGATACAAATTATGGCAGGTAACTGTAACTTCGATACTAATTATGACAAGTAACAGGAACTTCTATACTAATTATGACAAGTAACTGTATCTTCGATACTAATTATGACAGGTGACTGTAACTTCGATACTAATTATGACAAGTAACTCTAACTTCATTACAAATTATGACAAGTAACTGTAATTTCGATACAAATTATGGCAGGTAACTGTAACTTCGATGACAGGTAACTGTAACTTCGATACTTATTATGACAGGTAACAGTAACTTCGATAGTAATGATGACAAGTAACAGTAACTTCGATACTAATTATGACAAGTAACTGTAATTTCGATACTAATTATGACAGGTAACTGTAATTTCGATACTAATTATGACAGGTAACTGTAACTTCGATACTAATTATGACAAGTAACTGTAATTTCGATACAAATTTTGGCAGGTAACTGTAACTTCGATATTAATTATGACAAGTAACTGTAACATCGTTACTAATTATGACAAGTAACTGTAATTTCGATACAAATAATGGCAGGTAACTGTAACTTCGATACTATTTATGACAGGTAAAAGTAACTTCAATACTAATTATGACAGGTAACTGTAACTTTGCTACTAATTATGACAAGTAACTGTAATTTCGAAACAAATTATGACAGGTAACTGTACCTTCGTTAATAATTATGACAAGTAACTGTAACTTCCTTACTAATTATGACAAGTAACTGTAATTTCGATACTAATTATGACAGGTAACTGTAAGTTCGTTAATAATTATGACAAGTAACTGTAACTTCCTTACTATTTATGACAAGTAACTGTAATTTCGATACAAATTATGGCAGGTCACAGTAACTTCGATACTAATTAAGACAGGTAACTGTAACATCGATACTAATTATGACAAGGAACTGTAATTTCGATACAAATTATGACAGGTAACAGTAACTTCGATATTAATTATGACAGGTAACTGTAACTTCCTTACTAATTATGACAAGTAACTGTAATTTCGATACTAATTATGACAGGTAACTGTAACTTCGATATTAATAATGACAAGTAACTAACTTCGTTACTAATTATGAGAAGTAACTGTAATTTCGATACAAATTATGGCAGGTAACTGTAACTTCGAGACTAATTATGACAGGTAACAGTAACTTCGATACTAATTATGACAAGTAACAGTTGCTTCTATACTAATTATGACAAGTAACTGTAACTTCGAAACTAATTATGACAGGTAACTGTAACATCGTTACTAATTATGACAAGTAACTGTAATTTCGATAAAATTATGGCAGGTAACTGTAACTTCGATACTAATCATGACTGGTAACTGTAACTTCGATACTAATTATGACAAGTAACTGTAACATAGATACTAATTATGACAGGTAACAGTAACTTCGATACTAATTATGACAAGTAACTCTAACTTCATTACAAATTATGACAAGTAACTGTAATTTCGATACAAATTATGGCAGGTAACTGTAACTTCGTTACTAATTATGGCAGGTAACTGTAATTTCGATACAAATTATGGCAGGTAACAGTAACTACGATACTAATTATGACAGGTAACTGTAACTCCGATACTAATTATGACAAGTAACTCTAACTTCGTTACTAATTATGACAAATAACTGTAATTTTGATAAAAAATTATGGCAGGTAATTGTAACTTCGATACTAATTATGACAGGTAACAGTAACTTCGATACTAATTATGACAGGTAACTGTAACTTCGTTACTAATTATGACAAGTAACTGTAATTTCGATACAAATTATGGCAGGTAACTGTAACTTCGATACTAATGATGACAGAAAACAGTAACTTCGATATTTATTATGGCAGGTAACAGTAAATTCGATACTAATTATGGCAGGTAACTGTAAGTTCGATACTAATTATGACAGTTAACCGTAACTTCGTCACTAATTATGACAAGTAACTGTAATTTCGATACAAATTATGGCAGGTAACAGTAACTTCGATACTAATTATGACAAGTTACTGTAACTTCGATACTAATTATGACAGGTAACTGCACTTTCGTTACTAATTATGACAAGTAACTGTTATTTCGATACAAATTATGGCCCGTAACTGTAATTTCGATACTAAATATGGCAGGTGACAGTAACTTCGATACGAATTATGACAAGTTACACTAACTTCGATACTAATTATGACAGGTAACAGTAACTTCGATACTAATTATGGCAGGTAACTGTAACTTCGATACTAATTATGACAGGTAACTGTAACTTCGTTACTAATTATGACAAGTAACTGTAATTTCGATACAAATTATGGCACGTAACTGTAATTTGGATACTAATTATGACAGGTAACTGTAACTTCGATACTAATTATGACAAGTAACTCTAACTTCATTACAAATTATGACAAGTAACTGTAATTTCGATACAAATTATGTCAGGTAACTGTAACTTCATTACTAATTATGGCAGGTAACTGTAATTTCGATACAAATTATGGCAGGTAACAGTAACTTCGATACTAATTATGACAAGTAACTGCATCTTCGATACTAATTATGCAGGTAACTGTAATTTCGATAATAATTATGGCACGTAAATGTAATTTCGATATTAATTATGACAGGTAACTGTAACTTCGTTACTCATTATGGCAGGTAACTGTAATTTCGTTACTAATTATGACAAGTAACTGTAGCTTCGATACTAATTATGACAGGTAACTGTAACTTCGTTACTAATTATGACAAGAAACTGTAATTTCGATACAAATTATGGCAGGTAACAGTAACTTCGATACTAATTATGACAGGTAACAGTAGCTTCGATACTAATTATGACAGAAAACAGTAACTTCGATACTTATTATGACAGGTAACAGTAACTTCGATACTAATTATGGCAGGTAACTGTAACTTCGATACTAATTATGACAGGTAACTGTAACTTCGTTGCAAATTATGACAAGTAACTGTAATTTCGATACAAATTATTGCAGGTAACTGTAACTTCCATACTATTTATGACAGTTAACAGTTACTTCGATACTAATTATGACAAGTAACAGTAACTTCGATACTAATTATGACAGGTAACTGTAACTTCGAAACTAATTATGACAGGTAACTGTAACATCGTTACTAATTATGACAAGTAACTGTAATTTCGATACAAATTATGGCAGGTAACTGTAACTTCGATATTAATTATGACAGGTTACAGTAACCTCGATACTAATTATGACAAGTAAGTGTATCTTCGATACTAATTATGACGGGTAACTGTAACTTCGATACTAATTATGACTAGTAACTCTAACTTCGTTACTAATTAGGACAAGTAACTGTAATTTTGATAAAAAATTATGGCAGGTAACTGTAACTTCGATACTAACTATGACAGGTAACTGTAACTTCGTTACTAATTATGACAAGTACCTGTAATTTCGATACAAATTATGGCAGGTAACTGTAACTTCGATACTAATTATGACAAGTAACTGTAACTTCGATACTAACTATGACAGGTAACTGTAACTTCGTTACTAATTATGAAAAGTAACTGTAATTTCGATACAAATTATGGCAGGTAACTGTAACTTCGTAACTAATTATGACAAGTAACTGTAATTTCGATACAAATTATGGCAGGTAACAGTAAATTCGATACTAATTATGACAGGTAACTGTAACATTCGATGCTAATTATGACAAGGAACTGTAATTTCGATACAAATTATGACAGGTAACAGTAAATTCGATACTAATTATGACAGGTAACTGTAACTTCGTTACTAATTATGACAAGTAACTGTCATTTCGATACTAATTACGACAGGTAACTGTAACTTCGATATTATTTATGACAAGTAACTGTAACTTCGCTACTAATTATGATAAGTAACTGTAATTTCGATACAAATTATGGCAGTTAACTGTAACTTCGATACTAACTATGACAGGTAACTGTAACTTCGTTACTAATTATGACAAGTAACTGTAATTTCGATACAAATTATGGCAGGTAACTGTAACTTCGATACTAATTATGGCAGGTAACTGTAATTTCGATACAAATTATGGCAGGTAACTGTAACTTCGTTACTAATTATGACAAGTAACTGTAATTTCGATACAAATTATGGCAGGTAACAGTAACTTCGATACTAATTATGACAGGTAACAGTAACTTCGATAGTAATTATGACAAGTTACTGTAACTTCGATACTAATTATGACGGGTAACTGTAACTTCGTTACTAATTATGACAAGTAACTGTTATTTCGATACAAATTATGGCACGTAACTGTAATTTCGATACTAATTATGGCAGGTGACAGTAACTTCGATACTAATTATGACAAGTTACTGTAACTTCGATACTAATTATGACAGGTAACTGTAACTTCGTTACTAATTATGACAAGTAACTGTTATTTCGATACAAATTTTGGCAGGTAACTGTAACTTCGATACTAATTATGACAGGTAACTGTAACTCCGATACTAATTATGACAAGTAACTCTAAATTCGTTACAAATTATGACAAGTAACTGTAATTTCGATACTAATTATGGCTGGTAACTGTAACTTCGTTACTAATTATGACAAGTAACTGTAATTTCGATACAAATTATGGCAGGTAACTGTAACTTCGATACTAATTATGACAAGTAACAGGAACTTCTATACTAATTATGACAAGTAACTGTATCTTCGATACTAATTATGACAGGTAACTGTAACTTCGATACTAATTATGACAAGTAACTCTAACTTCATTACAAATTATGACAAGTAACTGTAATTTCGATACAAATTATGGCAGGTAACTGGAACTTCGATGACAGGTAACTGTAACTTCGATACTTATTATGACAGGTAACAGTAACTTCGATAGTAATGATGACATGTAACAGTAACTTCGATACTAATTATGACAAGTAACTGTAATTTCGATACTAATTATGACAGGTAACTGTAATTTCGATACTAATTATGACAGGTAACTGTAACTTCGATACTAATTATGACAAGTAACTGTAATTTCGATACAAATTTTGGCAGGTAACTGTAACTTCGATATTAATTATGACAAGTAACTGTCACATCGTTACTAATTATGACAAGTAACTGTAATTTCGATACAAATAATGGCAGGTAACTGTAACTTCGATACTATTTATGACAGGTAAAAGTAACTTCAATACTAATTATGACAGGTAACTGTAACTTTGCTACTAATTATGACAAGTAACTGTAATTTCGAAACAAATTATGACAGGTAACTGTACCTTCGTTAATAATTATGACAAATAACTGTAACTTCCTTACTAATTATGACAAGTAACTGTAATTTCGATACTAATTATGACAGGTAACTGTAAGTTCGTTAATAATTATGACAAGTAACTGTAACTTCCTAACTATTTATGACAAGTAACTGTAATTTCGATACAAATTATGGCAGGTCACAGTAACTTCGATACTAATTAAGACAGGTAACTGTAACATCGATACTAATTATGACAAGGAACTGTAATTTCGATACAAATTATGACAGGTAACAGTAACTTCGATACTAATTATGACAGGTAACTGTAACTTCCTTACTAATTATGACAAGTAACTGTAATTTCGATACTAATTATGACAGGTAACTGTAACTTCGATATTAATAATGACAAGTAACTAACTTCGTTACTAATTATGAGAAGTAACTGTAATTTCGATACAAATTATGGCAGGTAACTGTAACTTCGAGACTAATTATGACAGGTAACAGTAACTTCGATACTAATTATGACAAGTAACAGTTGCTTCTATACTAATTATGACAAGTAACTGTAACTTCGAAATTAATTATGACAGGTAACTGTAACATCGTTACTAATTATGACAAGTAACTGTAATTTCGATACAAATTATGGCAGGTAACTGTAACTTCGATACTAATTATGACTGGTAACTGTAACTTCGATACTAATTATGACAAGTAACTGTAACATAGATACTAATTATGACAGGTAACAGTAACTTCGATACTAATTATGACAAGTAACTCTAACTTCATTACAAATTATGACAAGTAACTGTAATTTCGATACAAATTATGGCAGGTAACTTTAACTTCGTTACTAATTATGGCAGGTAACTGTAATTTCGATACAAATTATGGCAGGTAACAGTAACTACGATACTAATTATGACAGGTAACTGTAACTCCGATACTAATTATGACAAGTAACTCTAACTTCGTTACTAATTATGACAAATAACTGTAATTTTGATAAAAAATTATGGCAGGTAATTGTAACTTCGATACTAATTATGACAGGTAACAGTAACTTCGATACTAATTATGACAGGTAACTGTAACTTCGTTACTAATTATGACAAGTAACTGTTATTTCGATACAAATTATGGCACGTAACTGTAATTTCGATACTAAATATGGCAGGTGACAGTAACTTCGATACTAATGATGACAGAAAACAGTAACTTCGATATTTATTATGGCAGGTAACAGTAAATTCGATACTAATTATGGCAGGTAACTGTAAGTTCGATACTAATTATGACAGTTAACCGTAACTTCGTTACTAATTATGACAAGTAACTGTAATTTCGATACAAATTATGGCAGGTAACAGTAACTTCGATACTAATTATGACAAGTTACTGTAACTTCGATACTAATTATGACAGGTAACTGCAACTTCGTTACTAATTATGACAAGTAACTGTTATTTCGATACAAATTATGGCACGTAACTGTAATTTCGATACTAAATATGGCAGGTGACAGTAACTTCGATACTAATTATGACAAGTTACACTAACTTCGATACTAATTATGACAGGTAACTGTAACTTCGAAACTAATTATGACAGGTAACTGTAACATCGTTACTAATTATGACAAGTAACTGTAATTTCGATACAAATTATGGCAGGTAACTGTAACTTCGATATTAATTATGACAGGTTACAGTAACCTCGATACTAATTATGACAAGTAAGTGTATCTTCGATACTAATTATGACGGGTAACTGTAACTTCGATACTAATTATGACTAGTAACTCTAACTTCGTTACTAATTAGGACAAGTAACTGTAATTTTGATAAAAAATTATGGCAGGTAACTGTAACTTCGATACTAACTATGACAGGTAACTGTAACTTCGTTACTAATTATGACAAGTAACTGTAATTTCGATACAAATTATGGCAGGTAACTGTAACTTCGATACTAATTATGACAAGTAACTGTAACTTCGATACTAACTATGACAGGTAACTGTAACTTCGTTACTAATTATGAAAAGTAACTGTAATTTCGATACAAATTATGGCAGGTAACTGTAACTTCGTAACTAATTATGACAAGTAACTGTAATTTCGATACAAATTATGGCAGGTAACAGTAAATTCGATACTAATTATGACAGGTAACTGTAACATTCGATGCTAATTATGACAAGGAACTGTAATTTCGATACAAATTATGACAGGTAACAGTAAATTCGATACTAATTATGACAGGTAACTGTAACTTCGTTACTAATTATGACAAGTAACTGTCATTTCGATACTAATTACGACAGGTAACTGTAACTTCGATATTATTTATGACAAGTAACTGTAACTTCGCTACTAATTATGATAAGTAACTGTAATATCGATACAAATTATGGCAGGTAACTGTAACTTCGATACTAACTATGACAGGTAACTGTAACTTCGTTACTAATTATGACAAGTAACTGTAATTTCGATACAAATTATGGCAGGTAACTGTAACTTCGATACTAATTATGACAAGTAACTGTAACTTCGATACTTACTATGACAGGTAACTGTAACTTCGTTACTAATTATGACAAATAACTGTAATTTCGATACAAATTATGGCAGGTAACTGTAAGTTTGAGACTAATTATGACAGGTAACAGTAACTTCGATACCAATTATGACAAGTATCAGTTACTTCGATACTAATTATGACAGGTAACTGTAACTACGAAACTAATTATGACAGGTAACTGTAACATCGTTACTAATTATGACATGTAACTGTAATTTCGATACAAATTATGGCAGGTAACTGTAACTTCGATACTAATTATGACAGGTAACAGTAACTTCGATACTAATTATGACAAGTAACAGTAACTTCGATACTTATTATGACAGGTAACAGTAACTTCGATAATAATTATGGCACGTAACTGTAATTTCGATAATAATTATGACAGGTAACTGTAACTTCGTTACTAATTATGGCAGGTAACTGTAATTTCGTTACTAATTATGACAAGTAACTGTAGCTTCGATACTAATTATGACAGGTAACAGTAACTTCAATACTTATTATGACAGGTAACCGTAACTTCGTTACTAATTATGACAAGTAACTGTAATTTCGATACAAATTATGGCAGGTAACTGTAACATCGTTACTAATTATGAAAATTAACTGTAATTTCGATACAAATTGTGGCAGGTAACTGTAACTTCGATACAAATTATGACAGGTAACAGTAACTTCGATACTAATTATGACAGGTAACAGTAACTTCGTTACTAATTATGACAAGTAACTGTAATTTCGATACAAATTATGACAGGTAACAGTAACTTCGTTACTAATTATGACAAGTAACTGTAATTTCGATACAAATTATGGAACGTAACTGTAATTTCGGTACTAATTATGACAGGTAACTGTAACTTCGATAATAATTATGACAAGTAACCCTAACTTAATTACAAACTATGACAAGTAACTGTACTTTCGATACAAGTTATGGCAGGTAACTGTAACTTCGTTACTAATTATGGCAGGTAACTGTAATTTCGATACAAATTATGGCAGGTAACAGTAACTTCGATAATAATTATGACAGGTAACTGTAACTTCGATACTAATTATGGCAGGTAACTGTAATTTCGATAATAATTTTGGCACGTAACTGTAATTTCGATAATAATTATGACAGGTAACTGTAACTTGGTTACTAATTATGGCAGGTAACTGTAATTTCGTTACTAATTATGACAAGTAACTGTAGCTTCGATACTAATTATGACAGGTAACAGTAACTTCGATACTAATTATGACAGAAAACAGTAACTTCGATACTTATTATGACAGGTAACAGTAACTTCGATACTAATTATGGCAGGTAACTGTAATTTCGATACAAATTATGGCAGGTAACTGTAATTTCGTTACAAATTATGACAAGTAACTGTAATTTCGATACAAATTATGGCAGGTAACAGTAACTTCGATACTAATTATGACAGGTAACAGTAACTTCGATACTAATTATGACAAGTTACTGTAACTTCGATACTAATTATGACAGGTAACTGTAACTTCGTTACTAATTATGACAAGTAACTGTTATTTCAATACAAATTATGGCACGTAACTGTAATTTCGATACTAATTATGGCAGGTGACAGTAACTTCGATACTAATTATGACAAGTTACTGTAACTTCGATACTTATTATGACAGGTAACTGTAACTTCGTTACTAATTATGACAAGTAACTGTTATTTCGATACAAATTATGGCAGGTAACTGTAACTTCGATACTAATTATGACAGGTAACTGTAACTCCGATACTAATTATGACAAGTAACTCTAAATTCGTTACTAATTATGACAAGTAACTGTAATTTCGATACTAATTATGGCTGGTAACTGTAACTTCGTTACTAATTATGACAAGTAACTGTAATTTCGATACAAATTATGGCAGGTAACTGTAACTTCGATACTAATTATGACAAGTAACAGGAACTTCGATACTAATTATGACAAGTAACTGTAACTTCGAAACTAATTATGACAGGTAACTGTAACATCGATAATAATTATGACTAGTAACTGTAATTTCGATACAAATTATGGCAGGTAACTGTAACTTCGATACTAATTATGACAGGTAACAGAAACTTCGATACTAATTATGACAAGTAACTGTATCTTCGATACTAATTACGACAGGTAACTGTAACTTCGATACTAATTATGACAAGTAACTCTAACTTCATTACAAATTATGACAAGTAACTGTAATTTCGATACAAATTATGGCAGGTAACTGTAACTTCGATGACAGGTAACTGTAACTTCGATACTTATTATGACAGGTAACAGTAACTTCGATAGTAATGATGACAAGTAACAGTAACTTCGATACTAATTATGACAAGTAACTGTAATTACGATACTAATTATGTCAGGTAACTGTAATTTCGATACTAATTATGACAGGTAACTGTAACTTCGATACTAATTATGACAAGTAACTGTAATTTCGATACAAATTTTGGCAGGTAACTGTAACTTCGATATTAATTATGACAAGTAACTGTAACATCGTTACTAATTATGACAAGTAACTGTAATTTCGATACAAATAATGGCAGGTAACTGTAACTTCGATACTATTTATGACAGGTAAAAGTAACTTCAATACTAATTATGACAGGTAACTGTAACTTTGCTACTAATTATGACAAGTAACTGTAATTTCGAAACAAATTATGACAGGTAACTGTAACTTCGTTAATAATTATGACAAGTAACTGTAACTTCCTTACTAATTATGACAAGTAACTGTAATTTCGATACTAATTACGACAGGTAACTGTAAGTTCGTTAATAATTATGACAAGTAACTGTAACTTCCTTACTAATTATGACAAGTAACTGTAATTTCGATACAAATTATGGCAGGTCACAGTAACTTCGATACTAATTATGACAGGTAACTGTAACTTCCTTACTACTTATGACAAGAAACTGTAATTTCGATACTAATTAAGACAGGTAACTGTAACATCGATACTAATTATGACAAGGAACTGTAATTTCGATACAAATTATGACAGGTAACAGTAACTTCGATACTAATTATGACAGGTAACTGTAACTTCCTTACTAATTATGACAAGTAACTGTAATTTCGATACTAATTATGACAGGTAACTGTAACTTCGATATTAATAATGACAAGTAACTGTAACTTCGTTACTAATTATGAGAAGTAACTGTAATTTCGATACAAATTATGGCAGGTAACTGTAACTTCGAGACTAATTATGACAGGTAACAGTAACTTCGATACTAATTATGACAAGTAACAGTTGCTTCTATACTAATTATGACAAGTAACTGTAACTTCGAAACTAATTTTGACAGGTAACTATAACATCGTTACTAATTATGACAAGTAACTGTAATTTCGATACAAATTATGGCAGGTAACTGTAACTTCGATACTAATTATGACTGGTAACTGTAATTTCGATACTAATTATGACAAGTAACTGTAACATAGATACTAATTATGACATTAACAGTAACTTCGATACTAATTATGACAAGTAACTCTAACTTCATTACAAATTATGACAAGTAACTGTAATTTCGATACAAATTATGGCAGGTAACTGTAACTTCAATACTAATTATGGCACGTAACTGTAATTTCGATACAAATTATGGCAGGTAACAGTAACTACGATACTAATTATGACAGGTAACTGTAACTTCGTTACTAATTATGACAAGTAACTGTCATTTCGATACTAATTACGACAGGTAACTGTAACTTCGATATTATTTATGACAAGTAACTGTAACTTCGCTACTAATTATGATAAGTAACTGTAATTTCGATACAAATTATGGCAGGTAACTGTAACTCCGATACTAACTATGACAGGTAACTGTAACTTCGTTACTAATTATGACAAGTAACTGTAATTTCGATACAAATTATGGCAGGTAACTGTAACTTCGATACTAATTATGACAAGTAACTGTAACTTCGATACTAACTATGACAGGTAACTGTACTTCGTTACTAATTATGACAAATAACTGTAATTTCGATACAAATTATGGCAGGTAACTGTAATTTCGATACAAATTATTGCAGGTAACTGTAACTTCCATACTATTTATGACAGTTAACAGTTACTTCGATACTAATTATGACAAGTAACAGTAACTTCGATACTAATTATGACAGGTAACTGTAACTTCGAAACTAATTATGACAGGTAACTGTAACATCGTTACTAATTATGACAAGTAACTGTAATTTCGATACAAATTATGGCAGGTAACTGTAACATCGTTACTAATTATGAAAATTAACTGTAATTTCGATACAAATTGTGGCAGGTAACTGTAACTTCGATACAAATTATGACAGGTAACAGTAACTTCGATACTAATTATGACAGTTAACCGTAACTTCGTCACTAATTATGACAAGTAACTGTAATTTCGATACAAATTATGGCAGGTAACAGTAACTTCGATACTAATTATGACAAGTTACTGTAACTTCGATACTAATTATGACAGGTAACTGCACTTTCGTTACTAATTATGACAAGTAACTGTTATTTCGATACAAATTATGGCCCGTAACTGTAATTTCGATACTAAATATGGCAGGTGACAGTAACTTCGATACGAATTATGACAAGTTACACTAACTTCGATACTAATTATGACAGGTAACAGTAACTTCGATACTAATTATGGCAGGTAACTGTAACTTCGATACTAATTATGACAGGTAACTGTAACTTCGTTACTAATTATGACAAGTAACTGTAATTTCGATACAAATTATGGCACGTAACTGTAATTTGGATACTAATTATGACAGGTAACTGTAACTTCGATACTAATTATGACAAGTAACTCTAACTTCATTACAAATTATGACAAGTAACTGTAATTTCGATACAAATTATGTCAGGTAACTGTAACTTCATTACTAATTATGGCAGGTAACTGTAATTTCGATACAAATTATGGCAGGTAACAGTAACTTCGATACTAATTATGACAAGTAACTGCATCTTCGATACTAATTATGCAGGTAACTGTAATTTCGATAATAATTATGGCACGTAAATGTAATTTCGATATTAATTATGACAGGTAACTGTAACTTCGTTACTCATTATGGCAGGTAACTGTAATTTCGTTACTAATTATGACAAGTAACTGTAGCTTCGATACTAATTATGACAGGTAACTGTAACTTCGTTACTAATTATGACAAGAAACTGTAATTTCGATACAAATTATGGCAGGTAACAGTAACTTCGATACTAATTATGACAGGTAACAGTAGCTTCGATACTAATTATGACAGAAAACAGTAACTTCGATACTTATTATGACAGGTAACAGTAACTTCGATACTAATTATGGCAGGTAACTGTAACTTCGATACTAATTATGACAGGTAACTGTAACTTCGTTACAAATTATGACAAGTAACTGTAATTTCGATACAAATTATTGCAGGTAACTGTAACTTCCATACTATTTATGACAGTTAACAGTTACTTCGATACTAATTATGACAAGTAACAGTAACTTCGATACTAATTATGACAGGTAACTGTAACTTCGAAACTAATTATGACAGGTAACTGTAACATCGTTACTAATTATGACAAGTAACTGTAATTTCGATACAAATTATGGCAGGTAACTGTAACTTCGATATTAATTATGACAGGTTACAGTAACCTCGATACTAATTATGACAAGTAAGTGTATCTTCGATACTAATTATGACGGGTAACTGTAACTTCGATACTAATTATGACTAGTAACTCTAACTTCGTTACTAATTAGGACAAGTAACTGTAATTTTGATAAAAAATTATGGCAGGTAACTGTAACTTCGATACTAACTATGACAGGTAACTGTAACTTCGTTACTAATTATGACAAGTACCTGTAATTTCGATACAAATTATGGCAGGTAACTGTAACTTCGATACTAATTATGACAAGTAACTGTAACTTCGATACTAACTATGACAGGTAACTGTAACTTCGTTACTAATTATGAAAAGTAACTGTAATTTCGATACAAATTATGGCAGGTAACTGTAACTTCGTAACTAATTATGACAAGTAACTGTAATTTCGATACAAATTATGGCAGGTAACAGTAAATTCGATACTAATTATGACAGGTAACTGTAACATTCGATGCTAATTATGACAAGGAACTGTAATTTCGATACAAATTATGACAGGTAACAGTAAATTCGATACTAATTATGACAGGTAACTGTAACTTCGTTACTAATTATGACAAGTAACTGTCATTTCGATACTAATTACGACAGGTAACTGTAACTTCGATATTATTTATGACAAGTAACTGTAACTTCGCTACTAATTATGATAAGTAACTGTAATTTCGATACAAATTATGGCAGTTAACTGTAACTTCGATACTAACTATGACAGGTAACTGTAACTTCGTTACTAATTATGACAAGTAACTGTAATTTCGATACAAATTATGGCAGGTAACTGTAACTTCGATACTAATTATGGCAGGTAACTGTAATTTCGATACAAATTATGGCAGGTAACTGTAACTTCGTTACTAATTATGACAAGTAACTGTAATTTCGATACAAATTATGGCAGGTAACAGTAACTTCGATACTAATTATGACAGGTAACAGTAACTTCGATAGTAATTATGACAAGTTACTGTAACTTCGATACTAATTATGACGGGTAACTGTAACTTCGTTACTAATTATGACAAGTAACTGTTATTTCGATACAAATTATGGCACGTAACTGTAATTTCGATACTAATTATGGCAGGTGACAGTAACTTCGATACTAATTATGACAAGTTACTGTAACTTCGATACTAATTATGACAGGTAACTGTAACTTCGTTACTAATTATGACAAGTAACTGTTATTTCGATACAAATTTTGGCAGGTAACTGTAACTTCGATACTAATTATGACAGGTAACTGTAACTCCGATACTAATTATGACAAGTAACTCTAAATTCGTTACAAATTATGACAAGTAACTGTAATTTCGATACTAATTATGGCTGGTAACTGTAACTTCGTTACTAATTATGACAAGTAACTGTAATTTCGATACAAATTATGGCAGGTAACTGTAACTTCGATACTAATTATGACAAGTAACAGGAACTTCTATACTAATTATGACAAGTAACTGTATCTTCGATACTAATTATGACAGGTAACTGTAACTTCGATACTAATTATGACAAGTAACTCTAACTTCATTACAAATTATGACAAGTAACTGTAATTTCGATACAAATTATGGCAGGTAACTGGAACTTCGATGACAGGTAACTGTAACTTCGATACTTATTATGACAGGTAACAGTAACTTCGATAGTAATGATGACATGTAACAGTAACTTCGATACTAATTATGACAAGTAACTGTAATTTCGATACTAATTATGACAGGTAACTGTAATTTCGATACTAATTATGACAGGTAACTGTAACTTCGATACTAATTATGACAAGTAACTGTAATTTCGATACAAATTTTGGCAGGTAACTGTAACTTCGATATTAATTATGACAAGTAACTGTCACATCGTTACTAATTATGACAAGTAACTGTAATTTCGATACAAATAATGGCAGGTAACTGTAACTTCGATACTATTTATGACAGGTAAAAGTAACTTCAATACTAATTATGACAGGTAACTGTAACTTTGCTACTAATTATGACAAGTAACTGTAATTTCGAAACAAATTATGACAGGTAACTGTACCTTCGTTAATAATTATGACAAGTAACTGTAACTTCCTTACTAATTATGACAAGTAACTGTAATTTCGATACTAATTATGACAGGTAACTGTAAGTTCGTTAATAATTATGACAAGTAACTGTAACTTCCTAACTATTTATGACAAGTAACTGTAATTTCGATACAAATTATGGCAGGTCACAGTAACTTCGATACTAATTAAGACAGGTAACTGTAACATCGATACTAATTATGACAAGGAACTGTAATTTCGATACAAATTATGACAGGTAACAGTAACTTCGATACTAATTATGACAGGTAACTGTAACTTCCTTACTAATTATGACAAGTAACTGTAATTTCGATACTAATTATGACAGGTAACTGTAACTTCGATATTAATAATGACAAGTAACTAACTTCGTTACTAATTATGAGAAGTAACTGTAATTTCGATACAAATTATGGCAGGTAACTGTAACTTCGAGACTAATTATGACAGGTAACAGTAACTTCGATACTAATTATGACAAGTAACAGTTGCTTCTATACTAATTATGACAAGTAACTGTAACTTCGAAATTAATTATGACAGGTAACTGTAACATCGTTACTAATTATGACAAGTAACTGTAATTTCGATACAAATTATGGCAGGTAACTGTAACTTCGATACTAATTATGACTGGTAACTGTAACTTCGATACTAATTATGACAAGTAACTGTAACATAGATACTAATTATGACAGGTAACAGTAACTTCGATACTAATTATGACAAGTAACTCTAACTTCATTACAAATTATGACAAGTAACTGTAATTTCGATACAAATTATGGCAGGTAACTTTAACTTCGTTACTAATTATGGCAGGTAACTGTAATTTCGATACAAATTATGGCAGGTAACAGTAACTACGATACTAATTATGACAGGTAACTGTAACTCCGATACTAATTATGACAAGTAACTCTAACTTCGTTACTAATTATGACAAATAACTGTAATTTTGATAAAAAATTATGGCAGGTAATTGTAACTTCGATACTAATTATGACAGGTAACAGTAACTTCGATACTAATTATGACAGGTAACTGTAACTTCGTTACTAATTATGACAAGTAACTGTTATTTCGATACAAATTATGGCACGTAACTGTAATTTCGATACTAAATATGGCAGGTGACAGTAACTTCGATACTAATGATGACAGAAAACAGTAACTTCGATATTTATTATGGCAGGTAACAGTAAATTCGATACTAATTATGGCAGGTAACTGTAAGTTCGATACTAATTATGACAGTTAACCGTAACTTCGTTACTAATTATGACAAGTAACTGTAATTTCGATACAAATTATGGCAGGTAACAGTAACTTCGATACTAATTATGACAAGTTACTGTAACTTCGATACTAATTATGACAGGTAACTGCAACTTCGTTACTAATTATGACAAGTAACTGTTATTTCGATACAAATTATGGCACGTAACTGTAATTTCGATACTAAATATGGCAGGTGACAGTAACTTCGATACTAATTATGACAAGTTACACTAACTTCGATACTAATTATGACAGGTAACAGTAACTTCGATACTAATTATGGCAGGTAACTGTAACTTCGATACTAATTATGACAGGTAACTGTAACTTCGTTACTAATTATGAAAAGTAACTGTAATTTCAATACAAATTATGGCACGTAACTGTAATTTGGATACTAATTACGACAGGTAACTGTAACTTCGATACTAATTATGACAAGTAACTCTAACTTCATTACAAATTATGACAAGTAACTGAAATTTCGATACAAATTATGTCAGGTAACTGTAACTTCATTACTAATTATGGCAGGTAACTGTAATTTCGATACAAATTATGGCAGGTAACAGTAACTTCGATAATAATTATGACAAGTAACTGCATCTTCGATACTAATTATGGCAGGTAACTGTAATTTCGATAATAATTATGGCACGTAACTGTAATTTCGATATTAATTATGACAGGTAACTGTAACTTCGTTACTAATTATGGCAGGTAACTGTAATTTCGTTACTAATTATGACAAGTAACTGTAGCTTCGATACTAATTATGACAGGTAACTGTAACTTCGTTACTAATTATAACAAGAAACTGTAATTTCGATACAAATTATGGCAGGTAACAGTAACTTCGATACTAATTATGACAGGTAACAGTAGCTTCGATACTAATTATGACAGAAAACAGTAACTTCGATACTTATTATGACAGGTAACAGTAACTTCGATACTAATTATGGCAGGTAACTGTAACTTCGATACTAATTATGACAGGTAACTGTAACTTCGTTACAAATTATGACAAGTAACTGTAATTTCGATACAAATTATTGCAGGTAACTGTAACTTCCATACTATTTATGACAGTTAACAGTTACTTCGATACTAATTATAACAAGTAACAGTAACTTCGATACTAATTATGACAGGTAACTGTAACTTCGAAACTAATTATGACAGGTAACTGTAACATCGTTACTAATTATGACAAGTAACTGTAATTTCGATACAAATTATGGCAGGTAACTGTAACTTCGATATTAATTATGACAGGTTACAGTAACCTCGATACTAATTATGACAAGTAAGTGTATCTTCGATACTAATTATGACGGGTAACTGTAACTTCGATACTAATTATGACTAGTAACTCTAACTTCGTTACTAATTAGGACAAGTAACTGTAATTTTGATAAAAAATTATGGCAGGTAACTGTAACTTCGATACTAACTATGACAGGTAACTGTAACTTCGTTACTAATTATGACAAGTAACTGTAATTTCGATACAAATTATGGCAGGTAACTGTAACTTCGATACTAATTATGACAAGTAACTGTAACTTCGATACTAACTATGACAGGTAACTGTAACTTCGTTACTAATTATGAAAAGTAACTGTAATTTCGATACAAATTATGGCAGGTAACTGTAACTTCGTAACTAATTATGACAAGTAACTGTAATTTCGATACAAATTATGGCAGGTAACAGTAAATTCGATACTAATTATGACAGGTAACTGTAACATTCGATGCTAATTATGACAAGGAACTGTAATTTCGATACAAATTATGACAGGTAACAGTAAATTCGATACTAATTATGACAGGTAACTGTAACTTCGTTACTAATTCTGACAAGTAACTGTCATTTCGATACTAATTACGACAGGTAACTGTAACTTCGATATTATTTATGACAAGTAACTGTAACTTCGCTACTAATTATGATAAGTAACTGTAATATCGATACAAATTATGGCAGGTAACTGTAACTTCGATACTAACTATGACAGGTAACTGTAACTTCGTTACTAATTATGACAAGTAACTGTAATTTCGATACAAATTATGGCAGGTAACTGTAACTTCGATACTAATTATGACAAGTAACTGTAACTTCGATACTTACTATGACAGGTAACTGTAACTTCGTTACTAATTATGACAAATAACTGTAATTTCGATACAAATTATGGCAGGTAACTGTAAGTTTGAGACTAATTATGACAGGTAACAGTAACTTCGATACCAATTATGACAAGTATCAGTTACTTCGATACTAATTATGACAGGTAACTGTAACTACGAAACTAATTATGACAGGTAACTGTAACATCGTTACTAATTATGACATGTAACTGTAATTTCGATACAAATTATGGCAGGTAACTGTAACTTCGATACTAATTATGACAGGTAACAGTAACTTCGATACTAATTATGACAAGTAACAGTAACTTCGATACTTATTATGACAGGTAACAGTAACTTCGATAATAATTATGGCACGTAACTGTAATTTCGATAATAATTATGACAGGTAACTGTAACTTCGTTACTAATTATGGCAGGTAACTGTAATTTCGTTACTAATTATGACAAGTAACTGTAGCTTCGATACTAATTATGACAGGTAACAGTAACTTCAATACTTATTATGACAGGTAACCGTAACTTCGTTACTAATTATGACAAGTAACTGTAATTTCGATACAAATTATGGCAGGTAACTGTAACATCGTTACTAATTATGAAAATTAACTGTAATTTCGATACAAATTGTGGCAGGTAACTGTAACTTCGATACAAATTATGACAGGTAACAGTAACTTCGATACTAATTATGACAGGTAACAGTAACTTCGTTACTAATTATGACAAGTAACTGTAATTTCGATACAAATTATGACAGGTAACAGTAACTTCGTTACTAATTATGACAAGTAACTGTAATTTCGATACAAATTATGGAACGTAACTGTAATTTCGGTACTAATTATGACAGGTAACTGTAACTTCGATAATAATTATGACAAGTAACCCTAACTTAATTACAAACTATGACAAGTAACTGTACTTTCGATACAAGTTATGGCAGGTAACTGTAACTTCGTTACTAATTATGGCAGGTAACTGTAATTTCGATACAAATTATGGCAGGTAACAGTAACTTCGATAATAATTATGACAGGTAACTGTAACTTCGATACTAATTATGGCAGGTAACTGTAATTTCGATAATAATTTTGGCACGTAACTGTAATTTCGATAATAATTATGACAGGTAACTGTAACTTGGTTACTAATTATGGCAGGTAACTGTAATTTCGTTACTAATTATGACAAGTAACTGTAGCTTCGATACTAATTATGACAGGTAACAGTAACTTCGATACTAATTATGACAGAAAACAGTAACTTCGATACTTATTATGACAGGTAACAGTAACTTCGATACTAATTATGGCAGGTAACTGTAATTTCGATACAAATTATGGCAGGTAACTGTAATTTCGTTACAAATTATGACAAGTAACTGTAATTTCGATACAAATTATGGCAGGTAACAGTAACTTCGATACTAATTATGACAGGTAACAGTAACTTCGATACTAATTATGACAAGTTACTGTAACTTCGATACTAATTATGACAGGTAACTGTAACTTCGTTACTAATTATGACAAGTAACTGTTATTTCAATACAAATTATGGCACGTAACTGTAATTTCGATACTAATTATGGCAGGTGACAGTAACTTCGATACTAATTATGACAAGTTACTGTAACTTCGATACTTATTATGACAGGTAACTGTAACTTCGTTACTAATTATGACAAGTAACTGTTATTTCGATACAAATTATGGCAGGTAACTGTAACTTCGATACTAATTATGACAGGTAACTGTAACTCCGATACTAATTATGACAAGTAACTCTAAATTCGTTACTAATTATGACAAGTAACTGTAATTTCGATACTAATTATGGCTGGTAACTGTAACTTCGTTACTAATTATGACAAGTAACTGTAATTTCGATACAAATTATGGCAGGTAACTGTAACTTCGATACTAATTATGACAAGTAACAGGAACTTCGATACTAATTATGACAAGTAACTGTAACTTCGAAACTAATTATGACAGGTAACTGTAACATCGATAATAATTATGACTAGTAACTGTAATTTCGATACAAATTATGGCAGGTAACTGTAACTTCGATACTAATTATGACAGGTAACAGAAACTTCGATACTAATTATGACAAGTAACTGTATCTTCGATACTAATTACGACAGGTAACTGTAACTTCGATACTAATTATGACAAGTAACTCTAACTTCATTACAAATTATGACAAGTAACTGTAATTTCGATACAAATTATGGCAGGTAACTGTAACTTCGATGACAGGTAACTGTAACTTCGATACTTATTATGACAGGTAACAGTAACTTCGATAGTAATGATGACAAGTAACAGTAACTTCGATACTAATTATGACAAGTAACTGTAATTACGATACTAATTATGTCAGGTAACTGTAATTTCGATACTAATTATGACAGGTAACTGTAACTTCGATACTAATTATGACAAGTAACTGTAATTTCGATACAAATTTTGGCAGGTAACTGTAACTTCGATATTAATTATGACAAGTAACTGTAACATCGTTACTAATTATGACAAGTAACTGTAATTTCGATACAAATAATGGCAGGTAACTGTAACTTCGATACTATTTATGACAGGTAAAAGTAACTTCAATACTAATTATGACAGGTAACTGTAACTTTGCTACTAATTATGACAAGTAACTGTAATTTCGAAACAAATTATGACAGGTAACTGTAACTTCGTTAATAATTATGACAAGTAACTGTAACTTCCTTACTAATTATGACAAGTAACTGTAATTTCGATACTAATTACGACAGGTAACTGTAAGTTCGTTAATAATTATGACAAGTAACTGTAACTTCCTTACTAATTATGACAAGTAACTGTAATTTCGATACAAATTATGGCAGGTCACAGTAACTTCGATACTAATTATGACAGGTAACTGTAACTTCCTTACTACTTATGACAAGAAACTGTAATTTCGATACTAATTAAGACAGGTAACTGTAACATCGATACTAATTATGACAAGGAACTGTAATTTCGATACAAATTATGACAGGTAACAGTAACTTCGATACTAATTATGACAGGTAACTGTAACTTCCTTACTAATTATGACAAGTAACTGTAATTTCGATACTAATTATGACAGGTAACTGTAACTTCGATATTAATAATGACAAGTAACTGTAACTTCGTTACTAATTATGAGAAGTAACTGTAATTTCGATACAAATTATGGCAGGTAACTGTAACTTCGAGACTAATTATGACAGGTAACAGTAACTTCGATACTAATTATGACAAGTAACAGTTGCTTCTATACTAATTATGACAAGTAACTGTAACTTCGAAACTAATTTTGACAGGTAACTATAACATCGTTACTAATTATGACAAGTAACTGTAATTTCGATACAAATTATGGCAGGTAACTGTAACTTCGATACTAATTATGACTGGTAACTGTAATTTCGATACTAATTATGACAAGTAACTGTAACATAGATACTAATTATGACATTAACAGTAACTTCGATACTAATTATGACAAGTAACTCTAACTTCATTACAAATTATGACAAGTAACTGTAATTTCGATACAAATTATGGCAGGTAACTGTAACTTCAATACTAATTATGGCACGTAACTGTAATTTCGATACAAATTATGGCAGGTAACAGTAACTACGATACTAATTATGACAGGTAACTGTAACTTCGTTACTAATTATGACAAGTAACTGTCATTTCGATACTAATTACGACAGGTAACTGTAACTTCGATATTATTTATGACAAGTAACTGTAACTTCGCTACTAATTATGATAAGTAACTGTAATTTCGATACAAATTATGGCAGGTAACTGTAACTCCGATACTAACTATGACAGGTAACTGTAACTTCGTTACTAATTATGACAAGTAACTGTAATTTCGATACAAATTATGGCAGGTAACTGTAACTTCGATACTAATTATGACAAGTAACTGTAACTTCGATACTAACTATGACAGGTAACTGTACTTCGTTACTAATTATGACAAATAACTGTAATTTCGATACAAATTATGGCAGGTAACTGTA
Source organism: Meconema thalassinum (assembly GCA_946902985.2). Taxonomy (NCBI): domain Eukaryota; kingdom Metazoa; phylum Arthropoda; class Insecta; order Orthoptera; family Tettigoniidae; genus Meconema; species Meconema thalassinum. The sequence goes on along the minus strand of OX336388.2, from coordinate 1,172,773,222 downwards.
ACTTCGATACTAATTATGACAGGTAACAGTAACTTCGATACTAATTATGACAAGTAACAGTAACTTCGATACTTATTATGACAGGTAACAGTAACTTCGATAATAATTATGGCACGTAACTGTAATTTCGATAATAATTATGACAGGTAACTGTAACTTCGTTACTAATTATGGCAGTTAACTGTAATTTCGTTACTAATTATGACAAGTAACTGTAGCTTCGATACTAATTATGACAGGTAACAGTAACTTCAATACTTATTATGATAGGTAACCGTAACTTCGTTACTAATTATGACAATTAACTGTAATTTCGATACAAATTATGGCAGGTAACTGTAACATCATTACTAATTATGAAAAGTAACTGTAATTTCGATACAAATTGTGGCAGGTAACTGTAACTTCGATACAAATTATGACAGGTAACAGTAACTTCGATACTAATTATGACAGGTAACAGTAACTTCGTTACAAATTATGACAAGTAACTGTAATTTCGATACAAATTATGACAGGTAACTGTAACTTCGTTACTAATTATGACAAGTAACTGTAATTTCGATACAAATTATGGAACGTAACTGTAATTTCGGTACTAATTATGACAGGTAACTGTAACTTCGATAATAATTATGACAAGTAACCCTAACTTAATTACAAATTATGACAAGTAACTGTAATTTCGATACAAGTTATGGCAGGTAACTGTATCTTCGTTACTAATTATGGCAGGTAACTGTAATTTTGATACAAATTATGGCAGGTAACAGTCGATAATAATTATGACAGGTAACTGTAACTTCGATACTAATTATGGCAGGTAACTGTAATTTCGATAATAATTATGGCACGTAACTGTAATTTCGATAATAATTATGACAGGTAACTGTAACTTCGTTACTAATTATGGAAGGTAACTGTAATTTCATTACTAATTATGACAAGTAACTGTAGCTTCGATACTAATTATGACAGGTAACAGTAACTTCGATACTAATTATGACAGAAAACAGTAACTTCGATACTTATTATGACAGGTAACAGTAACTTCGATACTAATTATGGCAGGTGACTGTAATTTCGATACAAATTATGGCAGGTAACTGTAACTTCGTTACTAATTATGACAAGTAACTGTAATTTCGATACAAATTATGGCAGGTAACAGTAACTTCGATACTAATTATGACAGGTAACAGTAACTTCGATACTAATTATGACAAGTTACTGTAACTTCGATACTAATTATGACAGGTAACTGTAACTTCGTTACTAATTATGACAAGTAACTGTTATTTCGATACAAATTATGGCACGTAACTGTAAATTCGATACTAATTATGGCAGGTGACAGTAACTTCGATACTAATTATGACAAGTTACTGTAACTTCGATACTAATTATGACAGGTAACTGTAACTTCGTTACTAATTATGACAAGTAACTGTTATTTCGATACAAATTATGGCAGGTAACTGTAACTTCGATACTAATTATGACAGGTAACTGTAATTCCGATACTAATTATGACAAGTAACTCTAAATTCGTTACTAATTATGACAAGTAACTGTAATTTCGATACTAATTATGGCTGGTAACTGTAACTTCGTTACTAATTATGACAAGTAACTGTAATTTCGATACAAATTATGGCAGGTAACTGTAACTTCGATACTAATTATGACAAGTAACAGGAACTTCGATACTAATTATGACAAGTAACTGTAACTTCGAAACTAATTATGACAGGTAACTGTAACATCGATAATAATTATGACTAGTAACTGTAATTTCGATACAAATTATGGCAGGTAACTGTAACTTCGATACTAATTATGACAGGTAACAGAAACTTCGATACTAATTATGACAAGTAACTGTATCTTCGATACTAATTATGACAGGTAACTGTAACTTCGATACTAATTATGACAAGTAACTCTAACTTCATTACAAATTATGACAAGTAACTGTAATTTCGATACAAATTATGACAGGTAACTGTAACTTCGTTAATAATTATGACAAGTAACTGTAACTTCCTTACTAATTATGACAAGTAACTGTAATTTCGATACTAATTATGACAGGTAACAGTAAGTTCGTTAATAATTATGACAAGTAACTGTAACTTCCTTACTAATTATGACAAGTAACTGTAATTTCGATACAAATTAGGGCAGGTCACAGTAACTTCGATACTAATTAAGACAGGTAACTGTAACATCGATACTAATTATGACAAGGAACTGTAATTTCGAAACAAATTATGACAGGTAACAGTAACTTCGATACTAATTATGACAGGTAACTGTAACTTCCTTACTAATTATGACAAGTAACAGTAATTTCGATACTAATTATGACAGGTAACTGTAACTTCGATATTAATAATGACAAGTAACTGTAACTTCGTTACTAATTATGAGAAGTAACTGTAATTTCGATACAAATTATGGCAGGTAACTGTAACTTCGAGACTAATTATGACAGGTAACAGTAACTTCGATACCAATTATGACAAGTAACAGTTGCTTCTATACTAATTATGACAAGTAACTGTAACTTCGAAACTAATTATGACAGGTAACTGTAACATCGTTACTAATTATGACAAGTAACTGTAATTTCGATACAAATTATGGCAGGTAACTGTAACTTCGATATTAATTATGACAGGTTACAGTAACCTCGATACTAATTATGACAAGTAAGTGTATCTTCGATACTAATTATGACGGGTAACTGTAACTTCGATACTAATTATGACAGGTAACAGTAGCTTCGATACTAATTATGACAGAAAACAGTAACTTCGATACTTATTATGACAGGTAACAGTAACTTCGATACTAATTATGGCAGGTAACTGTAACTTCGATACTAATTATGACAGGTAACTGTAACTTCGTTACAAATTATGACAAGTAACTGTAATTTCGATACAAATTATTGCAGGTAACTGTAACTTCCATACTATTTATGACAGTTAACAGTTACTTCGATACTAATTATGACAAGTAACAGTAACTTCGATACTAATTATGACAGGTAACTGTAACTTCGAAACTAATTATGACAGGTAACTGTAACATCGTTACTAATTATGACAAGTAACTGTAATTTCGATACAAATTATGGCAGGTAACTGTAACTTCGATATTAATTATGACAGGTTACAGTAACCTCGATACTAATTATGACAAGTAAGTGTATCTTCGATACTAATTATGACGGGTAACTGTAACTTCGATACTAATTATGACTAGTAACTCTAACTTCGTTACTAATTAGGACAAGTAACTGTAATTTTGATAAAAAATTATGGCAGGTAACTGTAACTTCGATACTAACTATGACAGGTAACTGTAACTTCGTTACTAATTATGACAAGTAACTGTAATTTCGATACAAATTATGGCAGGTAACTGTAACTTCGATACTAATTATGACAAGTAACTGTAACTTCGATACTAACTATGACAGGTAACTGTAACTTCGTAACTAATTATGAAAAGTAACTGTAATTTCGATACAAATTATGGCAGGTAACTGTAACTTCGTAACTAATTATGACAAGTAACTGTAATTTCGATACAAATTATGGCAGGCAACAGTAAATTCGATACTAATTATGACAGGTAACTGTAACATTCGATGCTAATTATGACAAGGAACTGTAATTTCGTTACAAATTATGACAGGTAACAGTAAATTCGATACTAATTATAACAGGTAACTGTAACTTCGTTACTAATTATGACAAGTAACTGTCATTTCGATACTAATTACGACAGGTAACTGTAACTTCGATATTATTTATGACAAGTAACTGTAACTTCGCTACTAATTATGATAAGTAACTGTAATTTCGATACAAATTATGGCAGGTAACTGTAACTTCGATACTAACTATGACAGGTAACTGTAACTTCGTTACTAATTATGACAAGTAACTGTAATTTCGATACAAATTATTGCAGGTAACTGTAACTTCGATACTAATTATGACAAGTAACTGTAACTTCGATACTTACTATGACAGGTAACTGTAACTTCGTTACTAATTATGACACATAACTGTAATTTCGATACAAATTATGGCAGGTAACTGTAAGTTTGAGACTAATTATGACAGGTAACAGTAACTTCGATACCAATTATGACAAGTATCAGTTACTTCGATACTAATTATGACAGGTAACTGTAACTACGAAACTAATTATGACAGGTAACTGTAACATCGTTACTAATTATGACATGTAACTGTAATTTCGATACAAATTATGGCAGGTAACTGTAACTTCGATACTAATTATGACAGGTAACAGTAACTTCGATACTAATTATGACAAGTAACAGTAACTTCGATACTTATTATGACAGGTAACAGTAACTTCGATAATAATTATGGCACGTAACTGTAATTTCGGTAATAATTATGACAGGTAACTGTAACTTCGTTACTAATTATGGCAGGTAACTGTAATTTCGTGACTAATTATGACAAGTAACTGTAGCTTCGATACTAATTATGACAGGTAACAGTAACTTCAATACTTATTATGACAGGTAACCGTAACTTCGTTACTAATTATGACAAGTAACTGTAATTTCGATACAAATTATGGCGGGTAACTGTAACATCGTTAGTAATTATGAAAAGTAACTGTAATTTCGATACAAATTGTGGCAGGTAACTGTAACTTCGATACAAATTATGACAGGTAACAGTAACTTCGATACTAATTATGACAGGTAACAGTAACTTCGTTACTAATTATGACAAGTAACTGTAATTTCGATACAAATTATGACAGGTAACTGTAACTTCGTTACTAATTAGGACAAGTAACTGTAATTTCGATACAAATTATGGAACGTAACTGTAATTTCGGTACTAATTATGACAGGTAACTGTAACTTCGATAATAATTATGACAAGTAACCCTAACTTAATTACAAATTATGACAAGTAACTGTACTTTCGATACAAGTTATGGCAGGTAACTGTAACTTCGTTACCAATTATGGCAGGTAACTGTAATTTCGATACAAATTATGGCAGGTAACAGTAACTTCGATAATAATTATGACAGGTAACTGTAACTTCGATACTAATTATGACAAGTAACTCTAAATTCGTTACTAATTATGACAAGTAACTGTAATTTCGATACTAATTATGGCTGGTAACTGTAACTTCGTTACTAATTATGACAAGTAACTGTAATTTCGATACAAATTATGGCAGGTAACTGTTACTTCGATACTAATTATGACAAGTAACAGGAACTTCGATACTATTTATGACAAGTAACTGTAACTTCGAAACTAATTATGACAGGTAACTGTAACATCGATAATAATTATGACTAGTAACTGTAATTTCGATACAAATTATGGCAGGTAACTGTAACTTCGATACTAATTATGACAGGTAACAGAAACTTCGATACTAATTATGACAAGTAACTGTATCTTCGATACTAATTACGACAGGTAACTGTAACTTCGATACTAATTATGACAAGTAACTCTAACTTCATTACAAATTATGACAAGTAACTGTAATTTCGATACAAATTATGGCAGGTAACTGTAACTTCGATGACAGGTAACTGTAACTTCGATACTTATTATGACAGGTAACAGTAACTTCGATAGTAATGATGACAAGTAACAGTAACTTCGATACTAATTATGACAAGTAACTGTAATTTCGATACTAATTATGTCAGGTAACTGTAATTTCGATACTAATTATGACAGGTAACTGTAACTTCGATACTAATTATGACAAGTAACTGTAATTTCGATACAAATTTTGGCAGGTAACTGTAACTTCGATATTAATTATGACAAGTAACTGTAACATCGTTACTAATTATGACAAGTAACTGTAATTTCGATACAAATAATGGCAGGTAACTGTAACTTCGATACTATTTATGACAGGTAAAAGTAACTTCAATACTAATTATGACAGGTAACTGTAACTTTGCTACTAATTATGACAAGTAACTGTAATTTCGAAACAAATTATGACAGGTAACTGTAACTTCGTTAATAATTATGACAAGTAACTGTAACTTCCTTACTAATTATGACAAGTAACTGTAATTTCGATACTAATTATGACAGGTAACTGTAAGTTCGTTAATAATTATGACAAGTAACTGTAACTTCCTTACTAATTATGACAAGTAACTGTAATTTCGATACAAATTATGGCAGGTCACAGTAACTTCGATACTAATTAAGACAGGTAACTGTAACATCGATACTAATTATGACAAGGAACTGTAATTTCGATACAAATTATGACAGGTAACAGTAACTTCGATACTAATTATGACAGGTAACTGTAACTTCCTTACTAATTATGACAAGTAACTGTAATTTCGATACTAATTATGACAGGTAACTGTAACTTCGATATTAATAATGACAAGTAACTGTAACTTCGTTACTAATTATGAGAAGTAACTGTAATTTCGATACAAATTATGGCAGGTAACTGTAACTTCGAGACTAATTATGACAGGTAACAGTAACTTCGATACTAATTATGACAAGTAACAGTTGCTTCTATACTAATTATGACAAGTAACTGTAACTTCGAAACTAATTATGACAGGTAACTGTAACATCGTTACTAATTATGACAAGTAACTGTAATTTCGATACAAATTATGGCAGGTAACTGTAACTTCGATACTAATTATGACTGGTAACTGTAACTTCGATACTATTTATGACAAGTAACTGTAACATAGATACTAATTATGACATGTAACAGTAACTTCGATACTAATTATGACAAGTAACTCTAACTTCATTACAAATTATGACAAGTAACTGTAATTTCGATACAAATTATGGCAGGTAACTGTAACTTCAATACTAATTATGGCACGTAACTGTAATTTCGATACAAATTATGGCAGGTAACAGTAACTACGATACTAATTATGACAGGTAACTGTAACTTCGTTACTAATTATGACAAGTAACTGTCATTTCGATACTAATTACGACAGGTAACTGTAACTTCGATATTATTTATGACAAGTAACTGTAACTTCGCTACTAATTATGATAAGTAACTGTAATTTCGATACAAATTATGGCAGGTAACTGTAACTTCGATACTAACTATGACAGGTAACTGTAACTTCGTTACTAATTATGACAAGTAACTGTAATTTCGATACAAATTATGGCAGGTAACTGTAACTTCGATACTAATTATGACAAGTAACTGTAACTTCGATACTAACTATGACAGGTAACTGTAACTTCGTTACTAATTATGACAAATAACTGTAATTTCGATACAAATTATGGCAGGTAACTGTAAGTTTGAGACTAATTATGTCAGGTAACAGTAACTTCGATACCAATTATGACAAGTATCAGTTACTTCGATACTAATTATGACAGGTAACTGTAACTACGAAACTAATTATGACAGGTAACTGTAACATCGTTACTAATTATGACATGTAACTGTAATTTCGATACAAATTATGGCAGGTAACTGTAACTTCGATACTAATTATGACAGGTAACAGTAACTTCGATACTAATTATGACAAGTAACAGTAACTTCGATACTTATTATGACAGGTAACAGTAACTTCGATAATAATTATGGCACGTAACTGTAATTTCGGTAATAATTATGACAGGTAACTGTAACTTCGTTACTAATTATGGCAGGTAACTGTAATTTCGTGACTAATTATGACAAGTAACTGTAGCTTCGATACTAATTATGACAGGTAACAGTAACTTCAATACTTATTATGACAGGTAACCGTAACTTCGTTACTAATTATGACAAGTAACTGTAATTTCGATACAAATTATGGCGGGTAACTGTAACATCGTTAGTAATTATGAAAAGTAACTGTAATTTCGATACAAATTGTGGCAGGTAACTGTAACTTCGATACAAATTATGACAGGTAACAGTAACTTCGATACTAATTATGACAGGTAACAGTAACTTCGTTACTAATTATGACAAGTAACTGTAATTTCGATACAAATTATGACAGGTAACTGTAACTTCGTTACTAATTAGGACAAGTAACTGTAATTTCGATACAAATTATGGAACGTAACTGTAATTTCGGTACTAATTATGACAGGTAACTGTAACTTCGATAATAATTATGACAAGTAACCCTAACTTAATTACAAATTATGACAAGAAACTGTACTTTCGATACAAGTTATGGCAGGTAACTGTAACTTCGTTACCAATTATGGCAGGTAACTGTAATTTCGATACAAATTATGGCAGGTAACAGTAACTTCGATAATAATTATGACAGGTAACTGTAACTTCGATACTAATTATGACAAGTAACTCTAAATTCGTTACTAATTATGACAAGTAACTGTAATTTCGATACTAATTATGGCTGGTAACTGTAACTTCGTTACTAATTATGACAAGTAACTGTAATTTCGATACAAATTATGGCAGGTAACTGTAACTTCGATACTAATTATGACAAGTAACAGGAACTTCGATACTATTTATGACAAGTAACTGTAACTTCGAAACTAATTATGACAGGTAACTGTAACATCGATAATAATTATGACTAGTAACTGTAATTTCGATACAAATTATGGCAGGTAACTGTAACTTCGATACTAATTATGACAGGTAACAGAAACTTCGATACTAATTATGACAAGTAACTGTATCTTCGATACTAATTACGACAGGTAACTGTAACTTCGATACTAATTATGACAAGTAACTCTAACTTCATTACAAATTATGACAAGTAACTGTAATTTCGATACAAATTATGGCAGGTAACTGTAACTTCGATGACAGGTAACTGTAACTTCGATACTTATTATGACAGGTAACAGTAACTTCGATAGTAATGATGACAAGTAACAGTAACTTCGATACTAATTATGACAAGTAACTGTAATTTCGATACTAATTATGTCAGGTAACTGTAATTTCGATACTAATTATGACAGGTAACTGTAACTTCGATACTAATTATGACAAGTAACTGTAATTTCGATACAAATTTTGGCAGGTAACTGTAACTTCGATATTAATTATGACAAGTAACTGTAACATCGTTACTAATTATGACAAGTAACTGTAATTTCGATACAAATAATGGCAGGTAACTGTAACTTCGATACTATTTATGACAGGTAAAAGTAACTTCAATACTAATTATGACAGGTAACTGTAACTTTGCTACTAATTATGACAAGTAACTGTAATTTCGAAACAAATTATGACAGGTAACTGTAACTTCGTTAATAATTATGACAAGTAACTGTAACTTCCTTACTAATTATGACAAGTAACTGTAATTTCGATACTAATTATGACAGGTAACTGTAAGTTCGTTAATAATTATGACAAGTAACTGTAACTTCCTTACTAATTATGACAAGTAACTGTAATTTCGATACAAATTATGGCAGGTCACAGTAACTTCGATACTAATTAAGACAGGTAACTGTAACATCGATACTAATTATGACAAGGAACTGTAATTTCGATACAAATTATGACAGGTAACAGTAACTTCGATACTAATTATGACAGGTAACTGTAACTTCCTTACTAATTATGACAAGTAACTGTAATTTCGATACTAATTATGACAGGTAACTGTAACTTCGATATTAATAATGACAAGTAACTGTAACTTCGTTACGAATTATGAGAAGTAACTGTAATTTCGATACAAATTATGGCAGGTAACTGTAACTTCGAGACTAATTATGACAGGTAACAGTAACTTCGATACTAATTATGACAAGTAACAGTTGCTTCTATACTAATTATGACAAGTAACTGTAACTTCGAAACTAATTATGACAGGTAACTGTAACATCGTTACTAATTATGACAAGTAACTGTAATTTCGATACAAATTATGGCAGGTAACTGTAACTTCGATACTAATTATGACTGGTAACTGTAACTTCGATACTATTTATGACAAGTAACTGTAACATAGATACTAATTATGACATGTAACAGTAACTTCGATACTAATTATGACAAGTAACTCTAACTTCATTACAAATTATGACAAGTAACTGTAATTTCGATACAAATTATGGCAGGTAACTGTAACTTCAATACTAATTATGGCACGTAACTGTAATTTCGATACAAATTATGGCAGGTAACAGTAACTACGATACTAATTATGACAGGTAACTGTAACTTCGTTACTAATTATGACAAGTAACTGTCATTTCGATACTAATTACGACAGGTAACTGTAACTTCGATATTATTTATGACAAGTAACTGTAACTTCGCTACTAATTATGATAAGTAACTGTAATTTCGATACAAATTATGGCAGGTAACTGTAACTTCGATACTAACTATGACAGGTAACTGTAACTTCGTTACTAATTATGACAAGTAACTGTAATTTCGATACAAATTATGGCAGGTAACTGTAACTTCGATACTAATTATGACAAGTAACTGTAACTTCGATACTAACTATGACAGGTAACTGTAACTTCGTTACTAATTATGACAAATAACTGTAATTTCGATACAAATTATGGCAGGTAACTGTAAGTTTGAGACTAATTATGTCAGGTAACAGTAACTTCGATACCAATTATGACAAGTATCAGTTACTTCGATACTAATTATGACAGGTAACTGTAACTACGAAACTAATTATGACAGGTAACTGTAACATCGTTACTAATTATGACATGTAACTGTAATTTCGATACAAATTATGGCAGGTAACTGTAACTTCGATACTAATTATGACAGGTAACAGTAACTTCGATACTAATTATGACAAGTAACAGTAACTTCGATACTTATTATGACAGGTAACAGTAACTTCGATAATAATTATGGCACGTAACTGTAATTTCGGTAATAATTATGACAGGTAACTGTAACTTCGTTACTAATTATGGCAGGTAACTGTAATTTCGTGACTAATTATGACAAGTAACTGTAGCTTCGATACTAATTATGACAGGTAACAGTAACTTCAATACTTATTATGACAGGTAACCGTAACTTCGTTACTAATTATGACAAGTAACTGTAATTTCGATACAAATTATGGCGGGTAACTGTAACATCGTTAGTAATTATGAAAAGTAACTGTAATTTCGATACAAATTGTGGCAGGTAACTGTAACTTCGATACAAATTATGACAGGTAACAGTAACTTCGATACTAATTATGACAGGTAACAGTAACTTCGTTACTAATTATGACAAGTAACTGTAATTTCGATACAAATTATGACAGGTAACTGTAACTTCGTTACTAATTAGGACAAGTAACTGTAATTTCGATACAAATTATGGAACGTAACTGTAATTTCGGTACTAATTATGACAGGTAACTGTAACTTCGATAATAATTATGACAAGTAACCCTAACTTAATTACAAATTATGACAAGAAACTGTACTTTCGATACAAGTTATGGCAGGTAACTGTAACTTCGTTACCAATTATGGCAGGTAACTGTAATTTCGATACAAATTATGGCAGGTAACAGTAACTTCGATAATAATTATGACAGGTAACTGTAACTTCGATACTAATTATGACAAGTAACTCTAAATTCGTTACTAATTATGACAAGTAACTGTAATTTCGATACTAATTATGGCTGGTAACTGTAACTTCGTTACTAATTATGACAAGTAACTGTAATTTCGATACAAATTATGGCAGGTAACTGTAACTTCGATACTAATTATGACAAGTAACAGGAACTTCGATACTATTTATGACAAGTAACTGTAACTTCGAAACTAATTATGACAGGTAACTGTAACATCGATAATAATTATGACTAGTAACTGTAATTTCGATACAAATTATGGCAGGTAACTGTAACTTCGATACTAATTATGACAGGTAACAGAAACTTCGATACTAATTATGACAAGTAACTGTATCTTCGATACTAATTACGACAGGTAACTGTAACTTCGATACTAATTATGACAAGTAACTCTAACTTCATTACAAATTATGACAAGTAACTGTAATTTCGATACAAATTATGGCAGGTAACTGTAACTTCGATGACAGGTAACTGTAACTTCGATACTTATTATGACAGGTAACAGTAACTTCGATAGTAATGATGACAAGTAACAGTAACTTCGATACTAATTATGACAAGTAACTGTAATTTCGATACTAATTATGTCAGGTAACTGTAATTTCGATACTAATTATGACAGGTAACTGTAACTTCGATACTAATTATGACAAGTAACTGTAATTTCGATACAAATTTTGGCAGGTAACTGTAACTTCGATATTAATTATGACAAGTAACTGTAACATCGTTACTAATTATGACAAGTAACTGTAATTTCGATACAAATAATGGCAGGTAACTGTAACTTCGATACTATTTATGACAGGTAAAAGTAACTTCAATACTAATTATGACAGGTAACTGTAACTTTGCTACTAATTATGACAAGTAACTGTAATTTCGAAACAAATTATGACAGGTAACTGTAACTTCGTTAATAATTATGACAAGTAACTGTAACTTCCTTACTAATTATGACAAGTAACTGTAATTTCGATACTAATTATGACAGGTAACTGTAAGTTCGTTAATAATTATGACAAGTAACTGTAACTTCCTTACTAATTATGACAAGTAACTGTAATTTCGATACAAATTATGGCAGGTCACAGTAACTTCGATACTAATTAAGACAGGTAACTGTAACATCGATACTAATTATGACAAGGAACTGTAATTTCGATACAAATTATGACAGGTAACAGTAACTTCGATACTAATTATGACAGGTAACTGTAACTTCCTTACTAATTATGACAAGTAACTGTAATTTCGATACTAATTATGACAGGTAACTGTAACTTCGATATTAATAATGACAAGTAACTGTAACTTCGTTACGAATTATGAGAAGTAACTGTAATTTCGATACAAATTATGGCAGGTAACTGTAACTTCGAGACTAATTATGACAGGTAACAGTAACTTCGATACTAATTATGACAAGTAACAGTTGCTTCTATACTAATTATGACAAGTAACTGTAACTTCGAAACTAATTATGACAGGTAACTGTAACATCGTTACTAATTATGACAAGTAACTGTAATTTCGATACAAATTATGGCAGGTAACTGTAACTTCGATACTAATTATGACTGGTAACTGTAACTTCGATACTATTTATGACAAGTAACTGTAACATAGATACTAATTATGACATGTAACAGTAACTTCGATACTAATTATGACAAGTAACTCTAACTTCATTACAAATTATGACAAGTAACTGTAATTTCGATACAAATTATGGCAGGTAACTGTAACTTCAATACTAATTATGGCACGTAACTGTAATTTCGATACAAATTATGGCAGGTAACAGTAACTACGATACTAATTATGACAGGTAACTGTAACTTCGTTACTAATTATGACAAGTAACTGTCATTTCGATACTAATTACGACAGGTAACTGTAACTTCGATATTATTTATGACAAGTAACTGTAACTTCGCTACTAATTATGATAAGTAACTGTAATTTCGATACAAATTATGGCAGGTAACTGTAACTTCGATACTAACTATGACAGGTAACTGTAACTTCGTTACTAATTATGACAAGTAACTGTAATTTCGATACAAATTATGGCAGGTAACTGTAACTTCGATACTAATTATGACAAGTAACTGTAACTTCGATACTAACTATGACAGGTAACTGTAACTTCGTTACTAATTATGACAAATAACTGTAATTTCGATACAAATTATGGCAGGTAACTGTAAGTTTGAGACTAATTATGTCAGGTAACAGTAACTTCGATACCAATTATGACAAGTATCAGTTACTTCGATACTAATTATGACAGGTAACTGTAACTACGAAACTAATTATGACAGGTAACTGTAACATCGTTACTAATTATGACATGTAACTGTAATTTCGATACAAATTATGGCAGGTAACTGTAACTTCGATACTAATTATGACAGGTAACAGTAACATCGATACTAATTATGACAAGTAACAGTAACTTCGATACTTATTATGACAGGTAACAGTAACTTCGATAATAATTATGGCACGTAACTGTAATTTCGATAATAATTATGATAGGTAACTGTAACTTCGTTACTAATTATGGCAGTTAACTGTAATTTCGATACAAATTATGGCAGGTAACTGTAACATCGTTACTAATTATGAAAAGTAACTGTAATTTCGATACAAATTGTGGCAGGTAACTGTAGCTTCGATACTAATTATGACAGGTAACAGTAACTTCAATACTTATTATCATAGGTAACCATAACTTCGTTACTAATTATGACAATTAACTGTAATTTCGATACAAATTATGGCAGGTAACTGTAACTTCGATACAAATTATGACAGGTAACAGTAACTTCGATACTAATTATGACAGGTAACAGTAACTTCGTTACTAATTATGACAAGTAACTGTAATTTCGATACAAATTATGACAGGTAACTGTAACTTCGTTACTAATTATGACAAGTAACTGTAATTTCGATACAAATTATGGAACGTAACTGTAATTTCGGTACTAATTATGACAGGTAACTGTAACTTCGATAATAATTATGACAAGTAACCCTAACTTAATTACAAATTATGATAAGTAACTGTAATTTCGATACAAGTTATGGCAGGTAACTGTAACTTCGTTACTAATTATGGCAGGTAACTGTAATTTTGATACAAATTATGGCAGGTAACAGTAACTTCGATAATAATTATGACAGGTAACTGTAACTTCGATACTAATTATGGCAGGTAACTGTAATTTCGATAATAATTATGGCACGTAACTGTAATTTCGATAATAATTATGACAGGTAACTGTAACTTCGTTACTAATTATGGAAGGTAACTGTAATTTCGTTACTAATTATGACAAGTAACTGTAGCTTCGATACTAATTATGACAGGTAACAGTAACTTCGATACTAATTATGACAGAAAACAGTAACTTCGATACTTATTATGACAGGTAACAGTAACTTCGATACTAATTATGGCAGGTAACTGTAATTTCGATACAAATTATGGCAGGTAACTGTAACTTCGTTACTAATTATGACAAGTAACTGTAATTTCGATACAAATTATGGCAGGTAACAGTTACTTCGATACTAATTATGACAGGTAACAGTAACTTCGATACTAATTATGACAAGTTACTGTAACTTCGATACTAATTATGACAGGTAACTGTAACTTCGTTACTAATTATGACAAGTAACTGTTATTTCGATACAAATTATGGCACGTAACTGTAATTTCGATACTAATTATGGCACGTGACAGTAACTTCGATACTAATTATGACAAGTTACTGTAACTTCGATACTAATTATGACAGGTAACTGTAACTTCGTTAATAATTATGACAAGTAACTGTTATTTCGATACAAATTATGGCAGGTAACTGTAACTTCGATACTAATTATGACAGGTAACTGTAACTCCGATACTAATTATGACAAGTAACTCCAAATTCGTTACTAATTATGACAAGTAACTGTAATTTCGATACTAATTATGGCTGGTAACTGTAACTTCGTTACTAATTATGACAAGTAACTGTAATTTCGATACAAATTATGGCAGGTAACTGTAACTTCGATACTAATTATGACAAGTAACAGGAACTTCGATACTAATTATGACAAGTAACTGTAACTTCGAAACTAATTATGACAGGTAACTGTAACATCGATAATAATTATGACTAGTAACTGTAATTTCGATACAAATTATGGCAGGTAACTGTAACTTCGATACTAATTATGACAGGTAACAGAAACTTCGATACTAATTATGACAAGTAACTGTATCTTCGATACTAATTATGACAGGTAACTGTAACTTCGATACTAATTATGACAAGTAACTCTAACTTCATTACAAATTATGACAAGTAACTGTAATTTCGATACAAATTATGGCAGGTAACTGTAACTTCGATGACAGGTAACTGTAACTTCGATACTTATTATGACAGGTAACAGTAACTTCGATAGTAATGATGACAAGTAACAGTAACTTCGATACTAATTATGACAAGTAACTGTAATTTCGATACTAATTATGACAGGTAACTGTAATTTCGATACTAATTATGACAGGTAACTGTAACTTCGATACTAATTATGACAAGTAACTGTAATTTCGATACAAATTTTGGCAGGTAACTGTAACTTCGATATTAATTATGACAAGTAACTGTAACATCGTTACTAATTATGACAAGTAACTGTAATTTCGATACAAATAATGGCAGGTAACTGTAACTTCGATACTATTTATGACAGGTAAAAGTAACTTCAATACTAATTATGACAGGTAACTGTAACTTTGCTACTAATTATGACAAGTAACTGTAATTTCGAAACAAATTATGACAGGTAACTGTAACTTCGTTAAAATTATGACAAGTAACTGTAACTTCCTTACTAATTATGACAAGTAACTGTAATTTCGATACTAATTATGACAGGTAACAGTAAGTTCGTTAATAATTATGACAAGTAACTGTAACTTCCTTACTAATTATGACAAGTAACTGTAATTTCGATACAAATTATGGCAGGTCACAGTAACTTCGATACTAATTAAGACAGGTAACTGTAACATCGATACTAATTATGACAAGGAACTGTAATTTCGAAACAAATTATGACAGGTAACAGTAACTTCGATACTAATTATGACAGGTAACTGTAACTTCCTTACTAATTATGACAAGTAACAGTAATTTCGATACTAATTATGACAGGTAACTGTAACTTCGATATTAATAATGACAAGTAACTGTAACTTCGTTACTAATTATGAGAAGTAACTGTAATTTCGATACAAATTATGGCAGGTAACTGTAACTTCGAGACTAATTATGACAGGTAACAGTAACTTCGATACTAATTATGACAAGTAACAGTTGCTTCTATACTAATTATGACAAGTAACTGTAACTTCGAAACTAATTATGACAGGTTACTGTAACATCGTTACTAATTATGACAAGTAACTGTAATTTCGATACAAATTATGGCAGGTAACTGTAACTTCGATACTAATTATGACTGGTAACTGTAACTTCGATACTAATTATGACAAGTAACTGTAACATAGATACTAATTATGACATGTAACAGTAACTTCGATACTAATTATGACAAGTAACTCTAACTTCATTACAAATTATGACAAGTAACTGTAATATCGATACAAATTATGGCAGGTAACTGTAACTTCAATACTAATTATGGCAGGTAACTGTAATTTCGATACAAATTATGGCAGGTAACAGTAACTACGATACTAATTATGACAGGTAACTGTAACTCCGATACTAATTATGACAAGTAACTCTAACTTCGTTACTAATTATGACAAATAACTGTAATTTTGTTAAAAAATTATGGCAGGTAATTGTAACTTCGATACTAATTATGACAGGTAACAGAAATTCGATACTAATTATGACAGGTAACTGTAACTTCGTTACTAATTATGACAAGTAACTGTAATTTCGATACAAATTATGGCAGGTAACAGTAACTTCGATACTAATTATGACAAGTTACTGTAACTTCGATACTAATTATGACAGGTAACTGCAACTTCGTTACTAATTATGACAAGTTACTGTTATTTCGATACAAATTATGGCACGTAACAGTAATTTCGATACTAAATATGGCAGGTGACAGTAACTTCGATACTAATTATGACAAGTTACACTAACTTCGATACTAATTATGACAGGTAACAGTAACTTCGATACTAATTATGGCAGGTAACTGTAACTTCGATACTAATTATGACAGGTAACTGTAACTTCGTTATTAATTATGACAAGTAACTGTAATTTCGATACAAATTATGGCACGTAACTGTAATTTGGATACTAATTATGACAGGTAACTGTAACTTCGATACTAATTATGACAAGTAACTCTAACTTCATTACAAATTATGACAAGTAACTGTAATTTCGATACAAATTATGTCAGGTAACTGTAACTTCATTACTAATTATGGCAGGTAACTGTAATTTCGATACAAATTATGGCAGGTAACAGTAACTTCGATAATAATTATGACAAGTAACTGCATCTTCGATACTAATTATGGCAGGTAACTGTAATGTCGATAATAATTATGGCACGTAACTGTAATTTCGATAATAATTATGACAGGTAACTGTAACTTCGTTACTAATTATGGCAGGTAACTGTAATTTCGTTAATAATTATGACAAGTAACTGTAGCTTCGATACTAATTATGACAGGTAACTGTAACTTCGTTACTAATTATGACAAGAAACTGTAATTTCGATACAAATTATGGCAGGTAACAGTAACTTCGATACTAATTATGACAGGTAACAGTAGCTTCGATACTAATTATGACAGGTAACTGTAACTTCGATACTAATTATGACAGGTAACTGTAACTTCGTTACAAATTATGACAAGTAACTGTAATTTCGATACAAATTATTGCAGGTAGCTGTAACTTCCATACTATTTATGACAGGTAACAGTTACTTCGATACTAATTATGACAAGTAACAGTAACTTCGATACTAATTATGACAGGTAACTGTAACTTCGAAACTAATTATGACAAGTAAGTGTATCTTCGATACTAATTATGACGGGTAACTGTAACTTCGATACTAATTATGACTAGTAACTCTAACTTCGTTACTAATTAGGACAAGTAACTGTAATTTTGATAAAAAATTATGGCAGGTAACTGTAACTTCGATACTAACTATGACAGGTAACTGTAACTTCGTTACTAATTATGACAAGTAACTGTAATTTCGATACAAATTATGGCAGGTAACTGTAACTTCGATACTAATTATGACAAGTAACTGTAACTTCGATACTAACTATGACAGGTAACTGTAACTTCGTTACTAATTATGAAAAGTAACTGTAATTTCGATACAAATTATGGCAGGTAACTGTAACTTCGTAACTAATTATGACAAGTAACTGTAATTTCGATACAAATTATGGCAGGTAACAGTAAATTCGATACTAATTATGACAGGTAACTGTAACATTCGATGCTAATTATGACAAGGAACTGTAATTTCAATACAAATTATGACAGGTAACAGTAAATTCGATACTAATTATGGCAGGTAACAGTAACTTCGATACTAATTATGACAGGTAACAGTAGCTTCGATACTAATTATGACAAGTTACTGTAACTTCGATAATAATTATGACAGGTAACTGCAACTTCGTTACTAATTATGACAAGTAACTGTTATTTCGATACAAATTATGGCACGTAACTGTAATTTCGATACTAAATATGGCAGGTGACAGTAACTTCGATACTAATTATGACAAGTTACACTAACTTCGATACTAATTATGACAGGTAACAGTAACTTCGAAACTAATTATGGCAGGTAACTGTAACTTCGATACTAATTAAGACAGGTAACTGTAACTTCGTTACTAATTATGACAAGTAACTGTAATTTCGATACAAATTATGGCACGTAACTGTAATTTGGATACTAATTATGACAGGTAACTGTAACTTCGATACTAATTATGACAAGTAACTCTAACTTCATTACAAATTATGACAAGTAACTGTAATTTCGATACAAATTATGTCAGGTAACTGTAACTTCGTTACTAATTGGCAGGTAAATGTAATTTTGATACAAATTATGGCAGGTAACAGTAACTTCGATAATAATTATGACAAGTAACTGCATCTTCGATACTAATTATGGCAGGTAACTGTAATTTCGATAATTATTATGGCACGTAGCTGTAATTTCGATAATAATTGTGACAGGTAACTGTAAGTTCGTTAATAATTATGACAAGTAACTGTAACTTCCTTACTAATTATGACAAGTAACTCTAATTTCGATACAAATTATGGCAGGTCACAGTAACTTCGATACTAATTAAGACAGGTAACTGTAACATCGATACTTATTATGACAAGGAACTGTAATTTCGATACAAATTGTGACAGGTAACAGTAACTTCGATACTAATTATGACAGGTAACTGTAACTTCCTTACTAATTATGACAAGTAACTGTAATTTCGATACTAATTATGAAAGGTAACTGTAACTTCGATATTAATAATGACAAGTAACTGTAACTTCGTTACTAACTATGAGAAGTAACTGTAATTTCGATACAAATTATGGCAGGTAACTGTAACTTCGAGACTAATTATGACAGGTAACAGTTGCTTCTATACTAATTATGACAAGTAACTGTAACTTCGAAACTAATTATGACAGGTAACTGTAACATCGTTACTAATTATGACAGGTAACTGTAATTTCGATACTAATTATGACAGGTAACTGTAACTTCGATACTAATTATGACAAGTAACTGTAATTTCGATACAAATTTTGGCAGGTAACTGTAACTTCGATATTAATTATGACAAGTAACTGTAACATCGTTACTAATTATGACAAGTAACTGTAATTTCGATACAAATAATGGCAGGTAACTGTAACTTCGATACTATTTATGACAGGTAAAAGTAACTTCAATACTAATTATGACAGGTAACTGTAACTTTGCTACTAATTATGACAAGTAAGTGTAATTTCGAAACAAATTATGACAGGTAACTGTAACTTCGTTAATAATTATGACAAGTAACTGTAACTTCCTTACTATTTATGACAAGTAACTGTAATTTCGATACTAAATATGACAGGTAACTGTAAGTTCGTTAATAATTATGACAAGTAACTGTAACTTCCTTACTAATTATGACAAGTAACTGTAATTTCGATACAAATTATGGCAGGTCACAGTAACTTCGATACTAATTAAGACAGGTAACTGTAACATCGATACTAATTATGACAAGGAACTGTAATTTCGATACAAATTATGACAGGTAACAGTAACTTCGATACTAATTATGACAGGTAACTGTAACTTCCTTACTAATTATGACAAGTAACTGTAATTTCGATACTAATTATGACAGGTAACTGTAACTTCGAAATTAATAATGACAAGTAACTGTAACTTCGTTACTAATTATGAGAAGTAACTGTAATTTCGATACAAATTATGGCAGGTAACTGTAACTTCGAGGCTAATTATGACAGGTTACAGTAACTTCGATACTAATTATGGCAGGTAACTGTAAGTTCGATACTAATTATGACAGTTAACTGTAACTTCGTTACTAATTATGACAAGTAACTGTAATTTCGATACAAATTATGGCAGGTAACAGTAACATCGATACTAATTATGACAGGTAACAGTAGCTTCGATACTAATTATGACAAGTTACTGTAACTTCGATACAAATTATGACAGGTAACTGCAACTTCGTTACTAATTATGACAAGTAACTGTTATTTCGATACAAATTATGGCACGTAACTGTAATTTCGATACTAAATATGGCAGGTGACAGTAACTTCGATACTAATTATGACAAGTTACACTAACTTCGATACTAATTATGACAGGTAACAGTAACTTCGATACTAATTATGGCAGGTAACTGTAACTTCGATACTAATTATGACAGGTAACTGTAACTTCGTTACTAATTATGACAAGTAACTGTAATTTCGATACAAATTATGGAACGTAACTGTAATTTGGATACTAATTATGACAGGTAACTGTAACTTCGATACTAATTATGACAAGTAACTCTAACTTCATTACAAATTATGACAAGTAACTGTAATTTCGATACAAATTATGTCAGGTAACTGTAACTTCGTTACTAATTATGGCAGGTAACTGTAATTTCGATACAAATTATGGCAGGTAACAGTAACTTCGATAATAATTATGACAAGTAACTGCATCTTCGATACTAATTATGGCAGGTAACTGTAATTTCGATAATAATTATGGCACGTAACTGTAATTTCGATAATAATTATGACAGGTAAATGTAACTTCGTTACTAATTATGGCAGGTAACTGTAATTTCGTTACTAATTATGACAAGTAACTGTAGCTTCGATACTAATTATGACAGGTACCTGTAACTCCGTTACAAATTTTCACAAGTAACTGTAATTTCGATACAAATTATTGCAGGTAACTGTAACTTCGATACTATTTATGACAGGTAACAGTTACTTCGATACTAATTATGACAAGTAACAGTTACTTCGATACTAATTATGACAGGTAACTGTAACTTCGAAACTAATTATGACAGGTATACTAATTATGACAAGTAACTGTAATTTCGATACAAATTATGGCAGGTAACTGTAACTTCGATATTAATTATGACAGGTTACAGTAACCTCGATACTAATTATGACAAGTAAGTGTATCTTCGATACTAATTATGACGGGTAACTGTAACTTCGATACTAATTATGACTAGTAACTCTAACTTCGTTACTAATTAGGACAAGTAACTGTAATTTTGATAAAAAATTATGGCAGGTATCTGTAACTTCGATACTAATTATGACAGGTAACAGTAACTTCAATACTTATTATGACAGGTAACCGTAACTTCGTTACTAATTATGACAAGTAACTGTAATTTCGATACAAATTATGGCAGGTAACTGTTACATCGTTACTAATTATGAAAAGTAACTGTAATTTCGATACAAATTATGGCAGGTAACTGTAACTTCGATACAAATTATGACAGGTAACAGTAACTTCGATACAAATTATGACAGGTAACTGTAACTTCGTTACTAATTATGACAAGTAACTGTAATTTCGATACAAATTAAGACAAGTAACTGTAACTTCGTTACTAATTATGACAAGTAACTGTAATTTCGATACAAATTATGGCACGTTACTGTAATTTCGGTACTAATTATGACAGGTAACTGTAACTTCGATAATAATTATGACAAGTAACTCTAACTTAATTACAAATTATGACAAGTAACTGTAATTTCGATACAAGTTATGGCAGGTAACTGTAACTTCGTTACTAATTATGGCAGGTAACTGTAATTTCGATACAAATTATGGCAGGTAACAGTAACTTCGATAATAATTATGACAGGTAACTGTAACTTCGATACTAATTATGGCAGGTAACTGTAATTTCGATAATAATTATGGCACGTAACTGTAATTTCGATAATAATTATGACAGGTAACTGTAACTTCGTTACTAATTATGGCAGGTAACTGTAATTTCGTTACTAATTATGACAAGTAACTGTAGCTTCGATACTAATTATGACAGGTAACGGTAACTTCGTTGCTAATTATGACAAGAAACTGTAATTTCGATACAAATTATGGCAGGTAACTGTAACATCGATACTAATTATGACAGGTAACAGTAACTTCGATACTAATTATGACAGAAAACAGTAACTTCGATACTTATTATGACAGGTAACAGTAACTTCGATACTAATTATGGCAGGTAACTGTAATTTCGATACAAATTATGGCAGGTAACTGTAACTTCGTTACTAATTATGACAAATAACTGTAATTTCGATACAAATTATGGCAGGTAACAGTAACTTCGATACTAATTATGACAGGTAACAGTAACTTCGATACTAATTATGACAAGTTACTGTAACTTCGATACTAATTATGACAGGTAACTGTAACTTCGTTACTAATTATGACAAGTAACTGTTATTTCGATACAAATTATGGCACGAAACTGTAATTTCGATACTAATTATGGCAGGTGACAGTAACTTCGATACTAATTATGACAAGTTACTGTAACTTCGATACTAATTATGACAGGTAACTGTAACTTCGTTACTAATTATGACAAGTAACTGTTATTTTGATACAAATTATGGCAGGTAACTGTAACTTCGATACTAATTATGACAGGTAACTGTAACTCCGATACTAATTATGACAAGTAACTCTAAATTCGTTACTAATTATGACAAGTAACTGTAATTTCGATACAAATTATGGCACGTAACTGTAATTTGGATACTAATTATGACAGGTAACTGTAACTTCGATACTAATTATGACAAGTAACTCTAACTTCATTACAAATTATGACAAGTAACTGTAATTTCGAAACAAATTATGGCAGGTAACTGTAACTTCGTTACTAATTATGACAAGTAACTGTAATTTCGATACAAATTATGGCAGGTAACAGTAACTTCGATACTAATTATGACAGGTAACAGTAACTCCGATACTAATTATGACAAGTTACTGTAACTTCGATACTAATTATGACAGGTAACTGTAACTTCGTTACTAATTATGACAAGTAACTGTTATTTCGATACAAATTATGGCACGAAACTGTAATTTCCATACTAAATATGGCAGATGACAGTAACTTCGATACTAATTATGACAAGTTACACTAACTTCGATACTAATTATGACAGGTAACAGTAACTTCGATACTAATTATGGCAGGTAACTGTAACTTCGATACTAATTATGACAGGTAACTGTAACTTCGTTACTAATTATGACAAGTAACTGTAATTTCGATACAAATTATGGCACGTAACTGTATTTTGGATACTAATTATGACAGGTAACTGTAACTTCGATACTAATTTTGACAAGTAACTCTAACTTCATTACAAATTATGACAAGTAACTGTAATTTCGATACAAATTATGTCAGGTAACTGTAACTTCGTTACTAATTGGCAGGTAAATGTAATTTCGATACAAATTATGGCAGGTAACAGTAACTTCGATAATAATTATGACAAGTAACTGCATCTTCGATACTAATTATGGCAGGTAACTGTAATTTCGATAATTATTATGGCACGTAGCTGTAATTTCGATAATAATTGTGACAGGTAACTGTAAGTTCGTTAATAATTATGACAAGTAACTGTAACTTCCTTACTAATTATGACAAGTAACTCTAATTTCGATACAAATTATGGCAGGTCACAGTAACTTCGATACTAATTAAGACAGGTAACTGTAACATCGATACTTATTATGACAAGGAACTGTAATTTCGATACAAATTGTGACAGGTAACAGTAACTTCGATACTAATTATGACAGGTAACTGTAACTTCCTTACTAATTATGACAAGTAACTGTAATTTCGATACTAATTATGAAAGGTAACTGTAACTTCGATATTAATAATGACAAGTAACTGTAACTTCGTTACTAACTATGAGAAGTAACTGTAATCTCGATACAAATTATGGCAGGTAACTGTAACTTCGAGAATAATTATGACAGGTAACAGTTGCTTCTATACTAATTATGACAAGTAACTGTAACTTCGAAACTAATTATGACAGGTAACTGTAACATCGTTACTAATTATGACAGGTAACTGTAATTTCGATACTAATTATGACAGGTAACTGTAACTTCGATACTAATTATGACAAGTAACTGTAATTTCGATACAAATTTTGGCAGGTAACTGTAACTTCGATATTAATTATGACAAGTAACTGTAACATCGTTACTAATTATGACAAGTAACTGTAATTTCGATACAAATAATGGCAGGTAACTGTAACTTCGATACTATTTATGACAGGTAAAAGTAACTTCAATACTAATTATGACAGGTAACTGTAACTTTGCTACTAATTATGACAAGTAAGTGTAATTTCGAAACAAATTATGACAGGTAACTGTAACTTCGTTAATAATTATGACAAGTAACTGTAACTTCCTTGCTATTTATGACAAGTAACTGTAATTTCGATACTAAATATGACAGGTAACTGTAAGTTCGTTAATAATTATGACAAGTAACTGTAACTTCCTTACTAATTATGACAAGTAACTGTAATTTCGATACAAATTATGGCAGGTCACAGTAACTTCGATACTAATTAAGACAGGTAACTGTAACATCGATACTAATTATGACAAGGAACTGTAATTTCGATACAAATTATGACAGGTAACAGTAACTTCGATACTAATTATGACAGGTAACTGTAACTTCCTTACTAATTATGACAAGTAACTGTAATTTCGATACTAATTATGACAGGTAACTGTAACTTCGAAATTAATAATGACAAGTAACTGTAACTTCGTTACTAATTATGAGAAGTAACTGTAATTTCGATACAAATTATGGCAGGTAACTGTAACTTCGAGGCTAATTATGACAGGTTACAGTAACTTCGATACTAATTATGGCAGGTAACTGTAAGTTCGATACTAATTATGACAGTTAACTGTAACTTCGTTACTAATTATGACAAGTAACTGTAATTTCGATACAAATTATGGCAGGTAACAGTAACATCGATACTAATTATGACAGGTAACAGTAGCTTCGATACTAATTATGACAAGTTACTGTAACTTCGATACAAATTATGACAGGTAACTGCAACTTCGTTACTAATTATGACAAGTAACTGTTATTTCGATACAAATTATGGCACGTAACTGTAATTTCGATACTAAATATGGCAGGTGACAGTAACTTCGATACTAATTATGACAAGTTACACTAACTTCGATACTAATTATGACAGGTAACAGTAACTTCGATACTAATTATGGCAGGTAAATGTAACTTCGATACTAATTATGACAGGTAACTGTAACTTCGTTACTAATTATGACAAGTAACTGTAATTTCGATACAAATTATGGAACGTAACTGTAATTTGGATACTAATTATGACAGGTAACTGTAACTTCGATACTAATTATGACAAGTAACTCTAACTTCATTACAAATTATGACAAGTAACTGTAATTTCGATACAAATTATGTCAGGTAACTGTAACTTCGTTACTAATTATGGCAGGTAACTGTAATTTCGATACAAATTATGGCAGGTAACAGTAACTTCGATAATAATTATGACAAGTAACTGCATCTTCGATACTAATTATGGCAGGTAACTGTAATTTCGATAATAATTATGGCACGTAACTGTAATTTCGATAATAATTATGACAGGTAAATGTAACTTCGTTACTAATTATGGCAGGTAACTGTAATTTCGTTACTAATTATGACAAGTAACTGTAGCTTCGATACTAATTATGACAGGTACCTGTAACTCCGTTACAAATTTTCACAAGTAACTGTAATTTCGATACAAATTATTGCAGGTAACTGTAACTTCGATACTATTTATGACAGGTAACAGTTACTTCGATACTAATTATGACAAGTAACAGTTACTTCGATACTAATTATGACAGGTAACTGTAACTTCGAAACTAATTATGACAGGTATACTAATTATGACAAGTAACTGTAATTTCGATACAAATTATGGCAGGTAACTGTAACTTCGATATTAATTATGACAGGTTACAGTAACCTCGATACTAATTATGACAAGTAAGTGTATCTTCGATACTAATTATGACGGGTAACTGTAACTTCGATACTAATTATGACTAGTAACTCTAACTTCGTTACTAATTAGGACAAGTAACTGTAATTTTGATAAAAAATTATGGCAGGTATCTGTAACTTCGATACTAATTATGACAGGTAACAGTAACTTCAATACTTATTATGACAGGTAACCGTAACTTCGTTACTAATTATGACAAGTAACTGTAATTTCGATACAAATTATGGCAGGTAACTGTTACATCGTTACTAATTATGAAAAGTAACTGTAATTTCGATACAATTTATGGCAGGTAACTGTAACTTCGATACAAATTATGACAGGTAACAGTAACTTCGATACAAATTATGACAGGTAACTGTAACTTCGTTACTAATTATGACAAGTAACTGTAATTTCGATACAAATTATGACAAGTAACTGTAACTTCGTTACTAATTATGACAAGTAACTGTAATTTCGATACAAATTATGGCACGTTACTGTAATTTCGGTACTAATTATGACAGGTAACTGTAACTTCGATAATAATTATGACAAGTAACTCTAACTTAATTACAAATTATGACAAGTAACTGTAATTTCGATACAAGTTATGGCAGGTAACTGTAACTTCGTTACTAATTATGGCAGGTAACTGTAATTTCGATACAAATTATGGCAGGTAACAGTAACTTCGATAATAATTATGACAGGTAACTGTAACTTCGATACTAATTATGGCAGGTAACTGTAATTTCGATAATAATTATGGCACGTAACTGTAATTTCGATAATAATTATGACAGGTAACTGTAACTTCGTTACTAATTATGGCAGGTAACTGTAATTTCGTTACTAATTATGACAAGTAACTGTAGCTTCGATACTAATTATGACAGGTAACGGTAACTTCGTTGCTAATTATGACAAGAAACTGTAATTTCGATACAAATTATGGCAGGTAACTGTAACATCGATACTAATTATGACAGGTAACAGTAACTTCGATGCTAATTATGACAGAAAACAGTAACTTCGATACTTATTATGACAGGTAACAGTAACTTCGATACTAATTATGGCAGGTAACTGTAATTTCGATACAAATTATGGCAGGTAACTGTAACTTCGTTACTAATTATGACAAATAACTGTAATTTCGATACAAATTATGGCAGGTAACAGTAACTTCGATACTAATTATGACAGGTAACAGTAACTTCGATACTAATTATGACAAGTTACTGTAACTTCGATACTAATTATGACAGGTAACTGTAACTTCGTTACTAATTATGACAAGTAACTGTTATTTCGATACAAATTATGGCACGAAACTGTAATTTCGATACTAATTATGGCAGGTGACAGTAACTTCGATACTAATTATGACAAGTTACTGTAACTTCGATACTAATTATGACAGGTAACTGTAACTTCGTTACTAATTATGACAAGTAACTGTTATTTTGATACAAATTATGGCAGGTAACTGTAACTTCGATACTAATTATGACAGGTAACTGTAACTCCGATACTAATTATGACAAGTAACTCTAAATTCGTTACTAATTATGACAAGTAACTGTAATTTCGATACAAATTATGGCACGTAACTGTAATTTGGATACTAATTATGACAGGTAACTGTAACTTCGATACTAATTATGACAAGTAACTCTAACTTCATTACAAATTATGACAAGTAACTGTAATTTCGAAACAAATTATGGCAGGTAACTGTAACTTCGTTACTAATTATGACAAGTAACTGTAATATCGATACAAATTATGGCAGGTAACAGTAACTTCGATACTAATTATGACAGGTAACAGTAACTCCGATACTAATTATGACAAGTTACTGTAACTTCGATACTAATTATGACAGGTAACTGTAACTTCGTTACTAATTATGACAAGTAACTGTTATTTCGATACAAATTATGGCACGAAACTGTAATTTCCATACTAAATATGGCAGATGACAGTAACTTCGATACTAATTATGACAAGTTACACTAACTTCGATACTAATTATGACAGGTAACAGTAACTTCGATACTAATTATGGCAGGTAACTGTAACTTCGATACTAATTATGACAGGTAACTGTAACTTCGTTACTAATTATGACAAGTAACTGTAATTTCGATACAAATTATGGCACGTAACTGTATTTTGGATACTAATTATGACAGGTAACTGTAACTTCGATACTAATTTTGACAAGTAACTCTAACTTCATTACAAATTATGACAAGTAACTGTAATTTCGATACAAATTATTGCAGGTAACTGTAACTTCGATACTATTTATGACAGGTAACAGTAACTTCGTTACTAATTATGGCAGGTAACTGTAATTTCGTTACTAATTATGACAAGTAAATGTAGCTTCGATACTAATTATGACAGGTAACTGTAACTTCGTTACTAATTATGACAAGAAACTGTAATTTCGATACAAATTATGGCAGGTAACTGTAACTTCGATACTAATTAAGACAGGTAACTGTAACTTCGTTACAAATTATGACTAGTAACTGTAATTTCGATACAAATTATTGCAGGTAACTGTAACTTCGATACTATTTATGACAGGTAACAGTTACTTCGATACTAATAATGACAAGTAACAGTAACTTCGATACTAATTATGACAGGTAACTGTAACTTCGAAACTAATTATGACAGGTAACTGTAACATCGTTACTAATTATGACAAGTAACTGTAATTTCGATACAAATTATGGCAGGTAACTGTAACTTCGATATTAATTATGACAGGTTACAGTAACCTCGATACTAATTATGACAAGTAAGTGTATCTTCGATACTAATTATGACGGGTAACTGTAACTTCGATACTAATTATGACTAGTAACTCTAACTTCGTTACTAATTAGGACAAGTAACTGTAATTTTGATAAAAAATTATGGCAGGTAACTGTAACTTCGATACTAACTATGACAGGTAACTGTAACTTCGTTACTAATTATGACAAGTAACTGTAATTTCGATACAAATTATGGCAGGTAACTGTAACTTCGATACTAATTATGACAAGTAACTGTAACTTCGATACTAACTATGACAGGTAACTGTAACTTCGTTACTAATTATGAAAAGTAACTGTAATTTCGTAACAAATTATGGCAGGTAACTGTAACTTCGTAACTAATTATGACAAGTAACTGTAATTTCGATACAAATTATGGCAGGTAACAGTAAATTCGATACTAATTATGACAGGTAACTGTAACATTCGATGCTAATTATGACAAGGAACTGTAATTTCGATACAAATTATGACAGGTAACAGAAAATTCGATACTAATTATGACAGGTAACTGTAACTTCGTTACTAATTATGACATGTAACTGTCATTTCGATACTAATTACGACAGGTAACTGCAACTTCGATATTATTTATGACAAGTAACTGTAACATCGCTACTAATTATGATAAGTAACTGTAATTTCGATACAAATTATGGCAGGTAACTGTAACTTCGATACTAACTATGACAGGTAACTGTAACTTCGTTACTAATTATGACAAGTAACTGTAATTTCGATACAAATTATGGCAGGTAACTGTAACTTCGATACTAATTATGACATGTAACTGTAACTTCGATACTAACTATGACAGGTAACTGTAACTTCGTTACAAATTATGACAAATAACTGTGATTTCGATACAAATTATGGCAGGTAACTGTAAGTTTGAGACTAATTATGACAGGTAACAGTAACTTCGATACCAATTATGACAAGTATCAGTTACTTCGATGCTAATTATGACAGGTAACTGTAACTACGAAACTAATTATGACAGGTAACTGTAACATCGTTAATAATTATGACATGTAACTGTAATTTCGATACAAATTATGGCAGGTAACTGTAACTTCGATACTAATGATGACAGGTAACAGTAACTTCGATACTAATTATGACAAGTAACAGTAACTTCGATACTTATTATGACAGGTAACAGTAACTTCGATACTAATTATGACAAGTAACTCTAACTTCATTACAAATTAAGAAAAATAACTGTAATTTCGATACAAATTATGGCAGGTAACTGTAACTTCGTAAATAATTATGGCAGGTAACTGTAATTTCGATACAAATTATGGCAGGTAACTGTAACTTCGATACTAATTATGACAGGTAACTGTAACTCCGATACTAATTATGACAAGTAACTCTAAATTCGTTACTAATTATGACAAGTAACTGTAATTTCGATACTAATTATGGCTGGTAAATGTAACTTCGTTACTAATTATGACAAGTAACTGTAATTTCGATACAAATTATGGCAGGTAACTGTAACTTCGATACTAATTATGACAAGTAACAGGAACTTCGATACTAATTATGACAAATAACTGTAACTTCGAAATCAATTATGACAGGTAACTGTAACATCGATAATAATTATGACCAAGAACTGTAATTTCGAAACAAATTATGGTAGGTAACTGTAACTTCGATACTAATTATGACAAATAACTCTAACTTCATTACAAATTATGACAAGTAACTGTAATTTCGATACAAATTATGGCAGGTAACTGTATCTTCGTTACTAATTATGGCAGGTAACTGTAATTTCGATACAAATTATGGCAGGTAACAGTAACTACGATACTAATTATGACAGGTAACTGTAACTCCGATACTAATTATG
The DNA here is from genome assembly GCA_946902985.2 of Meconema thalassinum. Classification (NCBI taxonomy): domain Eukaryota; kingdom Metazoa; phylum Arthropoda; class Insecta; order Orthoptera; family Tettigoniidae; genus Meconema; species Meconema thalassinum. The sequence goes on along the minus strand of OX336388.2, from coordinate 1,172,741,090 downwards.
ACAAGTAACTGTAATTTCGATACAAATTATGGCAGGTAACTGTAACTTCGATACTAATGATGACAGAAAACAGTTACTTCGATACTAATTATGGCAGGTAACAGTAAATTCGATACTAATTATGGCAGGTAACTGTAAGTTCGATACTAATTATGACAGTTAACTGTAACTTCGTTACTAATTATGACAAGTAACTGTAATTTCGATACAAATTATGGCAGGTAACATTAACTTCGATACTAATTATGACAGGTAACAGTAGCTTCGATACTAATTATGACAAGTTACTGTAACTTCGATACTAATTATGACAGATAACTGCAACTTCGTTACTAATTATGACAAGTAACTGCTATTTCGATACAAATTATGGCACGTAACTGTAATTTCGATACTAAATATGGCAGGTGACAGTAACTTCGATACTAATTATGACAAGTTACACTAACTTCGATACTAATTATGACAGGTAACAGTAACTTCGAAACTAATTATGGCAGGTAACTGTAACTTCGATACTAATTATGACAGGTAACTGTAACTTCGTTACTAATTATGACAAGTAACTGTAATTTCGATACAAATTATGGCACGTAACTGTAATTTGGATACTAATTAGGACAGGTAACTGTAACTTCGATACTAATTATGACAAGTAACTCTAACTTCATTACAAATTATGACAAGTAACTGTAATTTCGATACAAATTATGTCAGGTAACTGTAACTTCGTTACTAATTATGGCAGGTAACTGTAATTTCGATACAAATTATGGCAGGTAACAGTAACTTCGATAATAATTATGACAAGTAACTGCATCTTCGATACTAATTATGGCAGGTAACTGTAATTTCGATAATAATTATGGCACGTAACTGTAATTTCGATAATAATTATGACAGGTAACTGTAACTTCGTTACTAATTATGGCAGGTAACTGTAATTTCGTTACTAAATATGACGAGTAACTGTAGCTTCGATACTAATTATGACAGGTACCTGTAACTCCGTTACAAATTATGACAAGTAACTGTAATTTCGATACAAATTATTGCAGGTAACTGTAACTTCGATACTATTTATGACAGAAAACAGTTACTTCGATACTAATTATGACAAGTAACTGTAATTTCGATACAAATTTTGGCAGGTAACTGTAACTTCGATATTAATTATGACAAGTTACTGTAACATCGTTACTAATTATGACAAGTAACTGTAATTTCGATACAAATAATGGCAGGTAACTGTAACTTCGATACTATTTATGACAGGTAAAAGTAACTTCAATACTAATTATGACAGGTAACTGTAACTTTGCTACTAATTATGACAAGTAAGTGTAATTTCGAAACAAATTATGACAGGTAAATGTAACATCGTTAATAATTATGACAAGTAACTGTAACTTCCTTACTAATTATGACAAGTAACTGTAATTTCGATACTAATTATGACAGGTAACTGTAAGTTCGTTAATAATTATGACAAGTAACTGTAACTTCCTTACTAATTATGACAAGTAACTGTAATTTCGATACAAATTATGGCAGGTCACAGTAACTTCGATACTAATTAAGACAGGTAACTGTAACATCGATACTAATTATGACAAGGAACTGTAATTTCGATACAAATTATGACAGGTAACAGTAACTTCGATACTAATTATGACAGGTAACTGTAACTTCCTTACTAATTATGACAAGTAACTGTAATTTCGATACTAATTATGACAGGTAACTGTAACTTGGATATTAATAATGACAAGTAACTGTAACTTCGTTACTAATTATGAGAAGTAACTGTAATTTTGATACAAATTATGGCAGGTAACTGTAACTTCGAGACTAATTATGACTGGTAACAGTTGCTTCTATACTAATTATGACAAGTAACTGTAACTTCGAAACTAATTATGACAGGTAACTGTAACATCGTTACTAATTATGACAGGTAACTGTAATTTCGATACTAATTATGACAGGTAACTGTAACTTCGATACTAATTATGACAAGTAACTGTAATTTCGATACAAATTTTGGCAGGTAACTGTAACATCGATATTAATTATGACAAGTAACTGTAACATCGTTACTAATTATGACAAGTAACTGTAATTTCGATACAAATTATGGCAGGTCACAGTAACGTCGATACTAATTAAGACAGGTAACTGTAACATCGATACTAATTATGACAAGGAACTGTAATTTCGATACAAATTATGACAGGTAACAGTAACTTCAATACTAATTATGACAGGTAACTGTAACTTCGTTACTAATTATGGCAGGTAACTGTAATTTCGATACAAATTATGGCAGGTAACAGTAACTACGATACTAATTATGACAGGTAACTGTAACTCCGATACTAATTATGACAAGTAACTGTAATTTCGATACAAATTATGGCAGGTAACTGTAACTTCGATACTAATGATGACAGAAAACAGTAACTTCGATACTAATTATGGCAGGTAACAGTAAATTCGATACTAATTATGGCAGGTAACTGTAAGTTCGATACTAATTATGACAGTTAACTGTAACTTCGTTACTAATTATGACAAGTAACTGTAATTTCAATGCAAATTATGGCAGGTAACAGTAACTTCGATACTAATTATGACAGGTAACAGTAGCTTCGATACTAATTATGACAAGTTACTGTAACTTCGATACTAATTATGACAGGTAACTGCAACTTCGTTACTAATTATGACAAGTAACTGTTATTTCGATACAAATTATGGCACGTAACTGTAATTTCGATACTAAATATGGCAGGTGACAGTAACTTCGATACTAATTATGACAAGTTACACTAACTTCGATACTAATTATGACAGGTAACAGTAACTTCGAAACTAATTATGGCAGGTAACTGTAACTTCGATACTAATTATGACAGGTAACTGTAACTTCGTTACTAATTATGACAAGTAACTGTAATTTCGATACAAATTATGGCACGTAACTGTAATTTGGATACTAATTATGACAGGTAACTGTAACTTCGATACTAATTATGACAAGTAACTCTCACTTCATTACAAATTATGACAAGTAACTGTAATTTCGATACAAATTATGTCAGGTAACTGTAACTTCGTTACTAATTATGGCAGGTAACTGTAATTTCGATACAAATTATGGCAGGTAACAGTAACTTCGATAATAATTATGACAAGTAACTGCATCTTCGATACTAATTATGGCAGGTAACTGTAATTTCGATAATAATTATGGCACGTAACTGTAATTTCGATAATAATTATGACAGGTAACTGTAACTTCGTTACAAATTATGGCAGGTAACTGTAATTTCGTTACTAATTATGACGAGTAACTGTAGCTTCGATACTAATTATGACAGGTACCTGTAACTCCGTTACAAATTATGACAAGTAACTGTAATTTCGATACAAATTATTGCAGGTAACTGTAACTTCGATACTATTTATGACAGGTAACAGTTACTTCGATACTAATTATGACAAGTAACTGTAATTTCGATACAAATTTTGGCAGGTAACTGTAACTTCGATATTAATTATGACAAGTAACTGTAACATCGTTACTAATTATGACAAGTAACTGTAATTTCGATACAAATAATGGCAGGTAACTGTAACTTCGATACTATTTATGACAGGTAAAAGTAACTTCAATACTAATTATGACAGGTAACTGTAACTTTGCTACTAATTATGACAAGTAACTGTAATTTTGAAACAAATTATGACAGGTAACTGTAACATCGTTAATAATTATGACAAGTAACTGTAACTTCCTTACTAATTATGACAAGTAACTGTAATTTCGATACTAATTATGACAGGTAACTGTAAGTTCGTTAATAATTATGACAAGTAACTGTAACTTCCTTACTAATTATGACAAGTAACTGTAATTTCGATACAAATTATGGCAGGTCACAGTAACGTCGATACTAATTAAGACAGGTAACTGTAACATCGATACTAATTATGACAAGGAACTGTAATTTCGATACAAATTATGACAGGTAACAGTAACTTCAATACTAATTATGACAGGTAACTGTAACTTCGTTACTAATTATGGCAGGTAACTGTAATTTCGATACAAATTATGGCAGGTAACACTAACTACGATACTAATTATGACAGGTAACTGTAACTCCGATACTAATTATGACAAGTAACTGTAATTTCGATACAAATTATGGCAGGTAACTGTAACTTCGATACTAATGATGACAGAAAACAGTAACTTCGATACTAATTATGGCAGGTAACAGTAAATTCGATACTAATTATGGCAGGTAACTGTAAGTTCGATACTAATTATGACAGTTAACTGTAACTTCGTTACTAATTATGACAAGTAACTGTAATTTCAATACAAATTATGGCTGGTAACAGTAACTTCGATACTAATTATGACAGGTAACAGTAGCTTCGATACTAATTATGACAAGTTACTGTAACTTCGATACTAATTATGACAGGTAACTGCAACTTCGTTACTAATTAAGACAAGTAACTGTTATTTCGATACAAATTATGGCACGTAACTGTAATTTCGATACTAAATATGGCAGGTGACAGTAACTTCGATACTAATTATGACAAGTTACACTAACTTCGATACTAATTAAGACAGGTAACAGTAACTTCGAAACTCAATTATGGCAGGTAACTGTAACTTCGATACTTATTATGACAGGTAACTGTAACTTCGTTACTAATTATGACAAGTAACTGTAATTTCGATACAAATTATGGCACGTAACTGTAATTTGGATACTAATTATGACAGGTAACTGTAACTTCGATACTAATTATGACAAGTAACTCTCACTTCATTACAAATTATGACAAGTAACTGTAATTTCGATACAAGTTATGTCAGGTAACTGTAACTTCGTTACTAATTATGGCAGGTAACTGTAATTTCGATACAAATTATGGCAGGTAACAGTAACTTCGATAATAATTATGACAAGTAACTGCATCTTCGATACTAATTATGGCAGGTAACTGTAATTTCGATAATAATTATGGCACGTAACTGTAATTTCGATAATAATTATGACAGGTAACTGTAACTTCGTTACAAATAATGGCAGGTAACTGTAATTTCGTTACTAATTATGACGAGTAACTGTAGCTTCGATACTAATTATGACAGGTACCTGTAACTCCGTTACAAATTATGACAAGTAACAGTAATTTCGATACAAATTATTGCAGGTAACTGTAACTTCGATACTATTTATGACAGGTAACAGTTACTTCGATACTAATTATGACAAGTAACTGTAATTTCGATACAAATTTTGGCAGGTAACTGTAACTTCGATATTAATTATGACAAGTAACTGTAACATCGTTACTAATTATGACAAGTAACTGTAATTTCGATACAAATAATGGCAGGTAACTGTAACTTCGATACTATTTATGACAGGTAAAAGTAACTTCAATACTAATTATGACAGGTAACTGTAACTTTGCTACTAATTATGACAAGTAACTGTAATTTCGTAACAAATTATGACAGGTAACTGTAACATCGTTAATAATTATGACAAGTAACTGTAACTTCCTTACTAATTATGACAAGTAACTGTAATTTCGATACTAATTATGACAGGTAACTGTAAGTTCGTTAATAATTATGACAAGTAACTGTAACTTCCTTACTAATTATGACAAGTAACTGTAATTTCGATACAAATTATGGCAGGTCACAGTAACTTCGATACTAATTAAGACAGGTAACTGTAACATCGATACTAATTATGACAAGGAACTGTAATTTCGATACAAATTATGACAGGTAACAGTAACTTCGATACTAATTATGACAGGTAACTGTAACTTCCTTACTAATTATGACATGTAACTGTAATTTCGATACTAATTATGACAGGTAACTGTAACTTCGATATTAATAATGACAAGTAACTGTAACTTCGTTACTAATTATGAGAAGTAACTGTAATTTCGATACAAATTATGGCAGGTAACTGTAACATCGAGACTAATTATGACAGGTAACAGTTGCTTCTATACTAATTATGACAAGTAACTGTAACTTCGAAACTAATTATGACAGGTAACTGTAACATCGTTACTAATTATGACAGGTAACTGTAATTTCGATACTAATTATGACAGGTAACTGTAACTTCGATACTAATTATGACAAGTAACTGTAATTTCGATACAAATTTTGGCAGGTAACTGTAACTTCGATATTAATTATGACAAGTAACTGTAACATCGTTACTAATTATGACAAGTAACTGTAATTTCGATACAAATAATGGCAGGTAACTGTAACTTCGATACTATTTATGACAGGTAAAAGTAACTTCAATACTAATTATGACAGGTAACTGTAACTTTGCTACTAATTATGAGAAGTAAGTGTAATTTCGAAACAAATTATGACAGGTAACTGTAACTTCGTTAATAATTATGACAAGTAACTGTAACTTCCTTACTAATTATGACAAGTAACTGTAATTTCGATACTAATTATGACAGGTAACTGTAAGTTCGTTAATAATTATGACAAGTAACTGTAACTTCTTTACTAATTATGACAAGTAACTGTAATTTCGATACAAATTATGGCAGGTCACAGTAACTTCGATACTAATTAAGACAGGTAACTGTAACATCGATACTAATTATGACAAGGAACTGTAATTTCGATACAAATTATGACAGGTAACAGTAACTTCGATACTAATTATGACAGGTAACTGTAACTACCTTACTAATTATGACAAGTAACTGTAATTTCGATACTAATTATGACAGGTAACTGTAACTTCGATATTAATAACGACAAGTAACTGTAACTTCGTTACTAATTATGAGAAGTAACTGTAATTTCGATACAAATTATGGCAGGTAACTGTAACTTCGAGACTAATTATGACAGGTAACAGTAACTTCGATACTAATTATGACAAGTAACAGTTGCTTCTATACTAATTATGACAAGTAACTGTAACTTCGAAACTAATTATGACAGGTAACTGTAACATCGTTACTAATTATGACAAGTAACTGTAATTTCGATACAAATTATGGCAGGTAACTGTAACTTCGATAATAATTATGACTGGTAACTGTAACTTCGATACTAATTATGACAAGTAACTGTAACATAGATACTAATTATGACAGGTAACAGTAACTTCAATACTAATTATGACAAGTAACTCTAACTTCATTACAAATTATGACAAGTAACTGTAATTTCGATACAAATTATGGCAGGTAACTGTAACTTCGTTACTAATTATGGCAGGTAACTGTAATTTCGATACAAATTATCGCAGGTAACAGTAACTACGATACTAATTATGACAGGTAACTGTAACTCAGATACTAATTATGACAAGTAACTCTAACTTCGTTACTAATTATGACAAATAACTGTAATTTTGATAAAAAATTATGGCAGGTAATTGTAACTTCGATACTAATTATGACAGGTAACAGTAACTTCGATACTAATTATGACAGGTAACTGTAACTTCGTTACTAATTATGACAAGTAACTGTAATTTCGATACAAATTATGGCAGGTAACTGTAACCTCGATACTAATGATGACAGAAAACAGTAACTTCGATACTAATTATGGCAGGTAACAGTAAATTCGATACTAATTATGGCAGGTAACGGTAAGTTCGATACTAATTATGACAGTTACCTGTAACTTCGTTACTAATTATGACAAGTAACTGTAATTTCGATACAAATTATGGCAGGTAACAGTAACTCCGATACTAATTATGACAGGTAACAGTAGCTTCGATACTAATTATGACAAGTTACTGTAACTTCGATACTAATTATGACAGGTAACTGCAACTTCGTTACTAATTATGACAAGTAACTGTTATTTCGATACAAATTATGGCACGTAACTGTAATTTCGATACTAAATATGGCAGGTGACAGTAACTTCGATACTAATTATGACAAGTTACACTAACTTCGATACTAATTATGACAGGTAACAGAAACTTCGATACTAATTATGGCAGGTAACTGTAACTTCGATACTAATTATGACAGGTAACTGTAACTTCGTTACTAATTATGACAAGTAACTGTAATTTCGATACAAATTATGGCACGTAACTGTAATTTGGATACTAATTATGACAGGTAACTGTAACTTCGATACTAATTATGACAAGTAACTCTATCTTCATTACAAATTATGACAAGTAACTGTAATTTCGATACAAATTATGTCAGGTAACTGTAACTTCGTTACTAATTATGGCAGGTAACTGTAATTTCGATACAAATTATGGCAGGTAACAGTAACTTCGATAATAATTATGACAAGTAACTGCATCTTCGATTCTAATTATGGCAGGTAACTGTAATTTCGATAATAATTATGGCACGTAACTGTAATTTCGATAATAATTATGACAGGTAAATGTAACTTCGTTACTAATTATGGCAGGTAACTGTAATTTCGTTACTAATTATGACAAGTAACTGTTGCTTCGATACTAATTATGACAAGTTACTGTAACTTCGATACTAATTATGACAGGTAACTGCAACTTCGTTACTAATTAAGACAAGTAACTGTTATTTCGATACAAATTATGGCACGTAACTGTAATTTCGATACTAAATATGGCAGGTGACAGTAACTTCGATACTAATTATGACAAGTTACACTAACTTCGATACTAATTAAGACAGGTAACAGTAACTTCGAAACTCAATTATGGCAGGTAACTGTAACTTCGATACTTATTATGACAGGTAACTGTAACTTCGTTACTAATTATGACAAGTAACTGTAATTTCGATACAAATTATGGCACGTAACTGTAATTTGGATACTAATTATGACAGGTAACTGTAACTTCGATACTAATTATGACAAGTAACTCTCACTTCATTACAAATTATGACAAGTAACTGTAATTTCGATACAAGTTATGTCAGGTAACTGTAACTTCGTTACTAATTATGGCAGGTAACTGTAATTTCGATACAAATTATGGCAGGTAACAGTAACTTCGATAATAATTATGACAAGTAACTGCATCTTCGATACTAATTATGGCAGGTAACTGTAATTTCGATAATAATTATGGCACGTAACTGTAATTTCGATAATAATTATGACAGGTAACTGTAACTTCGTTACAAATAATGGCAGGTAACTGTAATTTCGTTACTAATTATGACGAGTAACTGTAGCTTCGATACTAATTATGACAGGTACCTGTAACTCCGTTACAAATTATGACAAGTAACAGTAATTTCGATACAAATTATTGCAGGTAACTGTAACTTCGATACTATTTATGACAGGTAACAGTTACTTCGATACTAATTATGACAAGTAACTGTAATTTCGATACAAATTTTGGCAGGTAACTGTAACTTCGATATTAATTATGACAAGTAACTGTAACATCGTTACTAATTATGACAAGTAACTGTAATTTCGATACAAATAATGGCAGGTAACTGTAACTTCGATACTATTTATGACAGGTAAAAGTAACTTCAATACTAATTATGACAGGTAACTGTAACTTTGCTACTAATTATGACAAGTAACTGTAATTTCGTAACAAATTATGACAGGTAACTGTAACATCGTTAATAATTATGACAAGTAACTGTAACTTCCTTACTAATTATGACAAGTAACTGTAATTTCGATACTAATTATGACAGGTAACTGTAAGTTCGTTAATAATTATGACAAGTAACTGTAACTTCCTTACTAATTATGACAAGTAACTGTAATTTCGATACAAATTATGGCAGGTCACAGTAACTTCGATACTAATTAAGACAGGTAACTGTAACATCGATACTAATTATGACAAGGAACTGTAATTTCGATACAAATTATGACAGGTAACAGTAACTTCGATACTAATTATGACAGGTAACTGTAACTTCCTTACTAATTATGACATGTAACTGTAATTTCGATACTAATTATGACAGGTAACTGTAACTTCGATATTAATAATGACAAGTAACTGTAACTTCGTTACTAATTATGAGAAGTAACTGTAATTTCGATACAAATTATGGCAGGTAACTGTAACATCGAGACTAATTATGACAGGTAACAGTTGCTTCTATACTAATTATGACAAGTAACTGTAACTTCGAAACTAATTATGACAGGTAACTGTAACATCGTTACTAATTATGACAGGTAACTGTAATTTCGATACTAATTATGACAGGTAACTGTAACTTCGATACTAATTATGACAAGTAACTGTAATTTCGATACAAATTTTGGCAGGTAACTGTAACTTCGATATTAATTATGACAAGTAACTGTAACATCGTTACTAATTATGACAAGTAACTGTAATTTCGATACAAATAATGGCAGGTAACTGTAACTTCGATACTATTTATGACAGGTAAAAGTAACTTCAATACTAATTATGACAGGTAACTGTAACTTTGCTACTAATTATGAGAAGTAAGTGTAATTTCGAAACAAATTATGACAGGTAACTGTAACTTCGTTAATAATTATGACAAGTAACTGTAACTTCCTTACTAATTATGACAAGTAACTGTAATTTCGATACTAATTATGACAGGTAACTGTAAGTTCGTTAATAATTATGACAAGTAACTGTAACTTCTTTACTAATTATGACAAGTAACTGTAATTTCGATACAAATTATGGCAGGTCACAGTAACTTCGATACTAATTAAGACAGGTAACTGTAACATCGATACTAATTATGACAAGGAACTGTAATTTCGATACAAATTATGACAGGTAACAGTAACTTCGATACTAATTATGACAGGTAACTGTAACTACCTTACTAATTATGACAAGTAACTGTAATTTCGATACTAATTATGACAGGTAACTGTAACTTCGATATTAATAACGACAAGTAACTGTAACTTCGTTACTAATTATGAGAAGTAACTGTAATTTCGATACAAATTATGGCAGGTAACTGTAACTTCGAGACTAATTATGACAGGTAACAGTAACTTCGATACTAATTATGACAAGTAACAGTTGCTTCTATACTAATTATGACAAGTAACTGTAACTTCGAAACTAATTATGACAGGTAACTGTAACATCGTTACTAATTATGACAAGTAACTGTAATTTCGATACAAATTATGGCAGGTAACTGTAACTTCGATAATAATTATGACTGGTAACTGTAACTTCGATACTAATTATGACAAGTAACTGTAACATAGATACTAATTATGACAGGTAACAGTAACTTCAATACTAATTATGACAAGTAACTCTAACTTCATTACAAATTATGACAAGTAACTGTAATTTCGATACAAATTATGGCAGGTAACTGTAACTTCGTTACTAATTATGGCAGGTAACTGTAATTTCGATACAAATTATCGCAGGTAACAGTAACTACGATACTAATTATGACAGGTAACTGTAACTCAGATACTAATTATGACAAGTAACTCTAACTTCGTTACTAATTATGACAAATAACTGTAATTTTGATAAAAAATTATGGCAGGTAATTGTAACTTCGATACTAATTATGACAGGTAACAGTAACTTCGATACTAATTATGACAGGTAACTGTAACTTCGTTACTAATTATGACAAGTAACTGTAATTTCGATACAAATTATGGCAGGTAACTGTAACCTCGATACTAATGATGACAGAAAACAGTAACTTCGATACTAATTATGGCAGGTAACAGTAAATTCGATACTAATTATGGCAGGTAACGGTAAGTTCGATACTAATTATGACAGTTACCTGTAACTTCGTTACTAATTATGACAAGTAACTGTAATTTCGATACAAATTATGGCAGGTAACAGTAACTCCGATACTAATTATGACAGGTAACAGTAGCTTCGATACTAATTATGACAAGTTACTGTAACTTCGATACTAATTATGACAGGTAACTGCAACTTCGTTACTAATTATGACAAGTAACTGTTATTTCGATACAAATTATGGCACGTAACTGTAATTTCGATACTAAATATGGCAGGTGACAGTAACTTCGATACTAATTATGACAAGTTACACTAACTTCGATACTAATTATGACAGGTAACAGAAACTTCGATACTAATTATGGCAGGTAACTGTAACTTCGATACTATTTATGACAGGTAACTGTAACTTCGTTACTAATTATGACAAGTAACTGTAATTTCGATACAAATTATGGCACGTAACTGTAATTTGGATACTAATTATGACAGGTAACTGTAACTTCGATACTAATTATGACAAGTAACTCTATCTTCATTACAAATTATGACAAGTAACTGTAATTTCGATACAAATTATGTCAGGTAACTGTAACTTCGTTACTAATTATGGCAGGTAACTGTAATTTCGATACAAATTATGGCAGGTAACAGTAACTTCGATAATAATTATGACAAGTAACTGCATCTTCGATTCTAATTATGGCAGGTAACTGTAATTTCGATAATAATTATGGCACGTAACTGTAATTTCGATAATAATTATGACAGGTAAATGTAACTTCGTTACTAATTATGGCAGGTAACTGTAATTTCGTTACTAATTATGACAAGTAACTGTTGCTTCGATACTAATTATGACAGGTACCTGTAACTCCGTTACAAATTATGACAAGTAACTGTAATTTCGATACAAATTATTGCAGGTAACTGTAACTTCGATACTATTTATGACAGGTAACAGTTACTTCGATACTAATTATGACAAGTAACAGTTACTTCGATACTAATTATGACAGGTAACTGTAACTTCGAAACTAATTATGACAGGTATACTAATTATGACAAGTAACTGTAATTTCGATACAAATTATGGCAGGTAACTGTAACTTCGATATTAATTATGACAGGTTACAGTAACCTCGATACTAATTATGACAAGTAAGTGTATCTTCGATACTAATTATGACGGGTAACTGTAACTTCGATACTAATTATGACTAGTAACTCTAACTTCGTTACTAATTAGGACAAGTAACTGTAATTTTGATAAAAAATTATGGCAGGTAACTGTAACTTCGATACTAATTATGACAGGTAACAGTAACTTCAATACTTATTATGACAGGTAACCGTAACTTCGTTACTAATTATGACAAGTAACTGTAATTTCGATACAAATTATGGCAGGTAACTGTAACATCGTTACTTATTATGAAAAGTAACTGTAATTTCGATACAAATTATGGCAGGTAACTGTAACTTCGATACAAATTATGACAGGTAACAGTAACTTCGATACTAATTATGACAGGTAACTGTAACTTCGTTACTAATTATGACAAGTAACTGTAATTTCGATACAAATTATGACAGGTAACTGTAACTTCGTTACTAATTATGACAAGTAACTGTAACTTCGATACAAATTATGGCACGTTACTGTAATTTCGGTACTAATTATGACAGGTAACTGTAACTTCGATAATAATTATGACAAGTAACTCTAACTTAATTACAAATTTTGACAAGTAACTGTAATTTCGATACAAGTTATGGCAGGTAACTGTAACTTCGTTACTAATTATGGCAGGTAACTGTAATTTCGATACAAATTATGGCAGGTAACAGTAACTTCGATAATAATTATGACAGGTAACTGTAACTTCGATACTAATTATGGCAGGTAACTGTAATTTCGATTATAATTATGGCACGTAACTGTAATTTCGATAATAATTATGACAGGTAACTGTAACTTCGTTACTAATTATGGCAGGTAACTGTAATTTCGTTACTAATTATGACAAGTAACTGTAGCTTCGATACTAATTATGACAGGTAACGGTACTTCGTTGCTAATTATGACAAGAAACTGTAATTTCGATACAAATTATGGCAGGTAACTGTAACATCGATACTAATTATGACAGGTAACAGTAACTTCGATACTAATTATGACAGAAAACAGTAACTTCGATACTTATTATGACAGGTAACAGTAACGTCGATACTAATTATGGCAGGTAACTGTAATTTCGATACAAATTATGGCACGTAATTGTAACTTCGTTACTAATTATGACAAGTAACTGTAATTTCGATACAAATTATGGCAGGTAACAGTAACTTCGATACTTATTATGACAGGTAACAGTAACTTCGATACTAATTATGACAAGTTACTGTAACTTCGATACTAATTATGACAGGTAACTGTAACTTCGTTACTAATTATGACAAGTAACTGTTATTTCGATACAAATTATGGCACGAAACTGTAATTTCGATACTAATTATGGCAGGTGACAGTAACTTCGATACTAATTATGACAAGTTACTGTAACTTCGATACTAATTATGACAGGTAACTGTAACTTCGTTACTAATTATGACAAGTAACTGTTATTTCGATACAAATTATGGCAGGTAACTGTAACTTCGATACTAATTATGACAGGTAACTGTAACTCCGATACTAATTATGACAAGTAACTCTAAATTCGTTACTAATTATGACAAGTAACTGTAATTTCGATACTAATTATGGCTGGTAACTGTAACTTCGTTACTAATTATGACATGTAACTGTAATTTCGATACAAATTATGGCAGGTAACTGTAACTTCGATATTAATTATGACAAGTAACAGGAACTTCGATACTAATTAAGACAAGTAAATGTAACTTCGAAACTAATTATGACAGGTAACTGTAACATCGATAATAATTATGACTAGTAACTGTAATTTCGATACAAATTATGGCAGGTAACTGTAACATCGATACTAATTATGACAGGTAACAGAAACTTCGATACTAATTATGACAAGTAACTGTATCTTCGATACTAATTATGACAGGTAACTGTAACTTCGATACTAATTATGACAGGTAACTCTAACTTCATTACAAATTATGACAAGTAACTGTAATTTCGATACAAATTATGGCAGGTAACTGTAACTTCGATGACAGGTAACTGTAACTTCGATACTTATTAAGACAAATAACTGTAATTTCGATACAAATTATGGCAGGTAACTGTAACTTCGATACTTATTATGACAGGTAACAGTAACGTCGATAGTAATGATGACAAGTAACAGTAACTTCCATACTAATTATGACAAGTAACTGTAATTTCGATACTAATTATGACAGGTAACTGTAATTTCGATACTAATTATGACAGGTAACTGTAACTTCGATATTAATTATGACAAGTAACTGTAACATCGTTACTAATTATGACAAGTAACTGTAATTTCGATACAAATAATGGCAGGTAACTGTAACTTCGATACTATTTATGACAGGTAAAAGTAACTTCAATACTAATTATGACAGGTAACTGTAACTTTGCCACTAATTATGACAAGTAACTGTAATTTCGAAACAAATTATGACAGGTAACTGTAACTTCGTTAATAATTATGACAAGTAACTGTAACTTCCTTACTAATTATGACAAGTAACTGTAATTTCGATACTAATTATGACAGGTAACTGTAAGTTCGTTAATAATTATGACAAGTAACTGTAACTTCCTTACTAATTATGACAAGTAACTGTAATTTCGAAACAAATTATGGCAGGTCACAGTAACTTCGATACTAATTAAGACAGGTAACTGTAACATCGATACTAATTATGACAAGGAACTGTAATTTCGATACAAATTATGACAGGTAACAGTAACTTCGATACTAATTATGACAGGTAACTGTAACTTTGCCACTAATTATGACAAGTAACTGTAATTTTGAAACAAATTATGACAGGTAACTGTAACTTCGATACTAATTAAGACAGGTAACTGTAACATCGATACTAATTATGACAAGGAACTGTAATTTCGATACTAATTATGACAGGTAACTGTAACTTCGATATTAATAATGACAAGTAACTGTAACTTCGTTACTAATTATGAGAAGTAACTGTAATTTCGATACAAATTATGGCAGGTAACTGTAACTTCGAGACTAATTATGACAGGTAACAGTAACTTCGATACTAATTATGACAAGTAACAGTTGCTTCTATACTAATTATGACAAGTAACTGTAACTTCGAAACTAATTATGACAGGTAACTGTAACATCGTTACTAATTATGACAAGTTACTGTAATTTCGATACAAATTATGGCAGGTAACTGTAACTTCGATACTAATTATGACAAGTAACTGTAACATAGATACTAATTATGACAGGCAACAGTATCTTCGATACTAATTATGACAAGTAACTCTAACTTCATTACAAATTATGACAAGTAACTGTAATTTCGATACAAATTATGGCAGGTAACTGTAACTTCGTTACTAATTATGGAAGGTAACTGTAATTTCGATACAAATTATGGCAGGTAACAGTAACTACGATACTATTTAAGACAGGTAACTGTAACTCCGATACTAATTATGACAAGTAACTCTAACTTCGTTACTAATTATGACAAATAACTGTAATTTTGTTACAAATTATGGCAGGTAACAGTAACTTCGATACTAATTATGACAGGTAACAGTAGCTTCGATACTAATTATGACAGGTAACTGTAACTTCGTTACTAATTATGACAAGTAACTGTAATTTCGATACAAATTATGGCAGGTAACTGTAACTTCGATACTAATGATGACAGAAAACAGTAACTTCGATACTAATTATGGCAGGTAACAGTAAATTCGATACTAATTATGGCAGGTAACTGTAAGTTCGATACTAATTATGACAGTTAACTTTAACTTCGTTACTAATTATGACAAGTAACTGTAATTTCGTTACAAATTACGGCAGGTAACAGTAACTTCGATACTAATTATGTCAGGTAACAGTAGCTTCGATAATAATTATGACAAGTTACTGTAACTTCGATACTAATTATGACAGGTAACTGCAACTTCGTTACTAATTATGACAAGTAACTGTTATTTCGATACAAATTATGGCACGTAACTGTAATTTCGATACTAAATATGGCAGGTGACAGTAACTTCGATACTAATTATGACAAGTTACACTAACTTCGATACTTATTATGACAGGTAACAGTAACTTCGATACTAATTATGGCAGGTTACTGTAACTTCGATACTAATTATGACAGGTAACTGTAACTTCGTTACTAATTATGACAAGTTACTGAAATTTCGATACAAATTATGGCACGTAACTGTAATTTGGATACTAATTATGACAGGTAACTGTAACTTCGATACTAATTATGACAAGTAACTCTATCTTCATTACAAATTAAGACAAGTAACTGTAATTTCGATACAAATTATGTCAGGTAACTGTAACTTCGTTACTAATTATGGCAGGTAACTGTAATTTCGATACAAATTATGGCAGGTAACAGTAACTTCGATAATAATTATGACATGTAACTGCATCTTCGATACTAATTATGGCAGGTAACTGTAATTTCGATAATAATTATGGCACGTAACTGTAATTTCGATAATAATTATGACAGGTAACTGTAACTTCGTTACTAATTATGGCAGGTAACTGTAATTTCGTTTCTAATTATGACAAGTAACTGTAGCTTCGATACTAATTATGACAGGTTAATGTAACTTCGTTACTAATTATGACAAGAAACTGTAATTTCGATACAAATTATGGCAGGTAACAGTAACTTCGATACTAATTATGACAGGTAACAGTAGCTTCGATACTAATTATGACAGAAAACAGTAACTTCGATACTTATTATGACAGGTAACAGTAACTTCGATACTAATTATGGCAGGTAACTGTAACTTCGATACTAATTATGACAGGTAACTGTAACTTCGTTACAAATTATGACAAGTAACTGTAATTTCGATACAAATTATTGCAGGTAACTGTAACTTCGATACTATTTATGACAGGTAACAGTTACTTCGATACTAATTATGACAAGTAACAGTAACTTCGATACTAATTATGACAGGTAACTGTAACTTCGAAACTAATTATGACAGGTAACTGTAACATCGTTACTAATTATGACAAGTAACTGTAATTTCGATACAAATTATGGCAGGTAACTGTAACTTCGATATAAATTATGACAGGTTAAAGTAACCTCGATACTAATTATGACAAGTAAGTGTATCTTTGATACTAATTATGACGGGTAACTGTAAC
Source organism: Meconema thalassinum (assembly GCA_946902985.2). Lineage (NCBI taxonomy): Eukaryota > Metazoa > Arthropoda > Insecta > Orthoptera > Tettigoniidae > Meconema > Meconema thalassinum. Next base: position 1,172,722,927 of record OX336388.2, on the reverse strand, counting down.
TTCGATACTAATTATGACTAGTAACTCTAACTTCGTTACTAATTAGGACAAGTAACTGTAATTTTGATAAAAAATTATGGCAGGTAACTGTAACTTCGATACTAATTATGACAGGTAACAGTAACTTCAATACTAATTATGACAGGTAACTGTAACTTCGTTACTAATTATGACAAGTAACTGTAATTTCGATACTAATTATGGCAGGTAACTGTAAAATCGTTACTAATTATGAAAAGTAACTGTAATTTCGATACAAATTATGGCAGGTAACTGTAACTTCGTAACTAATTATGACAAGTAACTGTAATTTCGATACAAATTATGGCAGGTAACAGTAAATTCGATATTAATTATGACAGGTAACTGTAACATTCGATGCTAATTATGACAAGGAACTGTAATTTCGATACAAATTATGACAGGTAACAGTAAATTCGATACTAATTATGACAGGTAACTGTAACTTCGTTACTAATTATGACAAGTAACTGTCATTTCGATACTAATTATGACAGGTAACTGTAACTTCGATATTATTTATGACAAGTAACTGTAACTTCGCTACTAATTATGATAAGTAACTGTAATTTCGATACAAATTATGGCAGGTAACTGTAACTTCGATACTAACTATGACAGGTAACTGTAACATCGTTACTAATTATGACATGTAACTGTAATTTCGATACAAATTATGGCAGGTAACTGTAACTTCGATACTAATTATGACAGGTAACAGTAAATTCGATACTAATTATGACAAGTAACAGTTACTTCGATACTAATTATGACAAGTAACTGTAACTTCGAAACAAATTATGACAGGTAACTGTAACATCGTTACTAGCTATGACAAGTAACTGTAATTTCGATACAAATTGTGGCAGGTAACTGTCTCTTCGATACTAATTATTACAGGTAACAGTAACTTCGATACTAATTATGACAAGTAACTGTAACTTCGATACTAACTATGACAGGTAACTGTAACTTCGTTACTAATTATGACAAATAACTGTAATTTCGATACAAATTATGGCAGGTAACTGTAACTTTGAGACTAATTATGACAGGTAACAGTAACTTCGATACTAATTATGACAAGTATCAGTTACTTCGATACTAATTATGACAGGTAACTGTAACTACGAAACTAATTATGACAGGTAACTGTAACATCGTTACTAATTATGACATGTAACTGTAATTTCGAAACAAATTATGGCAGGTAACTGTAACTTCGATACTAATTATGACAGGTAACAGTAACTTCGATACTAATTATGACAAGTAACAGTAACTTCGATACTTATTATGACAGGTAACAGTAACTTCGATACTAATTATGACAAGTAACTCTAACTTCATTACAAATTATGAAAAATAACTGTAATTTCGATACATATTATGGCAGGTAACTGTAACTTCGTAAATAATTATGGCAGGTAACTGTAATTTCGATACAAATTTTGGCAGGTAACTGTAACTTCGATATTAATTATGACAGGTAACTGTAACTTCGTTACTAATTATGGCAGGTAACTGTAATTTCGATACAAATTATGGCAGGTAACAGTAACTACGATACTAATTATGACAGGTAACTGTAACTCCGATACTAATTATGACAAGTAACTGTAATTTCGATACAAATTATTGCAGGTAACTGTAACTTCGATACTATTTATGACAGGTAACAGTTACTTCGATACTAATTATGACAAGTAACTGTAATTTGGATACAAATTTTGGCAGGTAACTGTAACTTCGATATTAATTATGACAAGTAACTGTAACATCGTTACTAATTATGACAAGTAACTGTAATTTCGATACAAATAATGGCAGGTAACTGTAACTTCGATACTATTTATGACAGGTAAAAGTAACTTCAATACTAATTATGACAGGTAACTGTAACTTTGCTACTAATTATGAGAAGTAACTGTAATTTCGAAACAAATTATGACAGGTAACTGTAACATCGTTAATAATTATGACAAGTAACTGTAACTTCCTTACTAATTATGACAAGTAACTGTAATTTCGATACTAATTATGACAGGTAACTGTAAGTTCGTTAATAATTATGACAAGTAACTGTAACTTCCTTACTAATTATGACAAGTAACTGTAATTTCGATACAAATTATGGCAGTCACAGTAACTTCGATACTAATTAAGACAGGTAACTGTAACATCGATACTAATTATGACAAGGAACTGTAATTTCGATACAAATTATGACAGGTAACAGTAACTTCGATACTAATTATGACAGGTAACTGTAACTTCCTTACTAATTATGACATGTAACTGTAATTTCGATACTAATTATGACAGGTAACTGTAACTTCGATATTAATAATGACAAGTAACTGTAACTTTGTTACTAATTATGAGAAGTAACTGTAATTTCGATACAAATTATGGCAGGTAACTGTAACTTCGAGACTAATTATGACAGGTAACAGTTGCTTCTATACTAATTATGACAAGTAACTGTAACTTCGAAACTAATTATGACAGGTAACTGTAACATCGTTACTAATTATGACAGGTAACTGTAATTTCGATACTAATTATGACAGGTAATTGTAACTTCGATACTAATTATGACAAGTAACTGTAATTTCGATACAAATTTTGGCAGGTAACTGTAACTTCGATATTAATTATGACAAGTAACTGTAACATCGTTACTAATTATGACAAGTAACTGTAATTTCGATACAAATAATGGCAGGTAACTGTAACTTCGATACTATTTATGACAGGTAAAAGTAACTTCAATACTAATTATGACAGGTAACTGTAACTTTGCTACTAATTATGAGAAGTAAGTGTAATTTCGAAACAAATTATGACAGGTAACTGTAACTTCGTTAATAATTATGACAAGTAACTGTAACTTCCTTACTAATTATGACAAGTAACTGTAATTTCGATACTAATTATGACAGGTAACTGTAAGTTCGTTAATAATTATGACAAGTAACTGTAACTTCCTTACTAATTATGACAAGTAACTGTAATTTCGATACAAATTATGGCAGGTCACAGTAACTTCGATACTAATTAAGACAGGTAACTGTAACATCGATACTAATTATGACAAGGAACTGTAATTTCGATACAAATTATGACAGGTAACAGTAACTTCGATACTAATTATGACAGGTAACTGTAACTACCTTACTAATTATGACAAGTAACTGTAATTTCGATACTAATTATGACAGGTAACTGTAACTTCGATATTAATAATGACAAGTAACAGTAACTTCGTTACTAATTATGAAAAGTAACTGTAATTTCGATACAAATTATGGCAGGTAACTGTAACTTCGTTACTAATTATGGCAGGTAACTGTAATTTCGATACAAATTATCGCAGGTTACAGTAACTACGATACTAATTATGACAGGTAACTGTAACTCAGATACTAATTATGACAAGTAACTCTAACTTCGTTACTAATTATGACAAATAACTGTAATTTTGATAAAAAATTATGGCAGGTAATTGTAACTTCGATACTAATTATGACAGGTAACAGTAACTTCGATACTAATTATGACAGGTAACTGTAACTTCGTTACTAATTATGACAAGTAACTGTAATTTCGATACAAATTATGGCAGGTAACTGTAACTTCGATACTAATGATGACAGAAAACAGTAACTTCGATACTAATTATGGCAGGTAACAGTAAATTCGATACTAATTATGGCAGGTAACTGTAAGTTCGATACTAATTATGACAGTTAACTGTAACTTCGTTACTAATTATGACAAGTAACTGTAATTTCGATACAAATTATGGCAGGTAACAGTAACTCCGATACTAATTATGACAGGTAACAGTAGCTTCGATACTAATTATGACAAGTTACTGTAACTTCGATACTAATTATGACAGGTAACTGCAACTTCGTTACTAATTATGACAAGTAACTGTTATTTCGATACATATTATGGCACGTAACTGTAATTTCGATACTAAATATGGCAGGTGACAGTAACTTCGATACTAATTATGACAAGTTACACTAGCTTCGATACTAATTATGACAGGTAACAGTAACTTCGATACTAATTATGGCAGGTAACTGTAACTTCGATACTAATTATGACAGGTAACTGTAACTTCGTTACTAATTATGACAAGTAACTGTAATTTCGATACAAATTATGGCACGTAACTGTAATTTGGATACTAATTATGACAGGTAACTGTAACTTCGATACTAATTATGACAAGTAACTCTATCTTCATTACAAATTATGACAAGTAACTGTAATTTCGATACAAATTATGTCAGGTAACTGTAACTTCGTTACTAATTATGGCAGGTAACTGTAATTTCGATACAAATTATGGCAGGTAACAGTAACTTCGATAATAATTATGACAAGTAACTGCATCTTCGATTCTAATTATGGCAGGTAACTGTAATTTCGATAATAATTATGGCACGTAACTGTAATTTCGATAATAATTATGACAGGTAAATGTAACTTCGTTACTAATTATGGCAGGTAACTGTAATTTCGTTACTAATTATGACAAGTAACTGTTGCTTCTATACTAATTATGACAGGTACCTGTAACTCCGTTACAAATTATGACAAGTAACTGTAATTTCGATACAAATTATTGCAGGTAACTGTAACTTCGATACTATTTATGACAGGTAACAGTTACTTCGATACTAATTATGACAAGTAACAGTTACTTCGATACTAATTATGACAGGTAACTGTAACTTCGAAACTAATTATGACAGGTATACTAATTATGACAAGTAACTGTAATTTCGATACAAATTATGGCAGGTAACTGTAACTTCGATATTAATTATGACAGGTTACAGTAACCTCGATACTAATTATGACAAGTAAGTGTATCTTCGATACTAATTATGACGGGTAACTGTAACTTCGATACTAATTATGACTAGTAACTCTAACTTCGTTACTAATTAGGACAAGTAACTGTAATTTTGATAAAAAATTATGGCAGGTAACTGTAACTACGATACTAATTATGACAGGTAACAGTAACTTCAATACTTATTATGACAGGTAACCGTAACTTCGTTACTAATTATGACAAGTAACTGTAATTTCGATACAAATTATGGCAGGTAACTGTAACATCGTTACTTATTAAGAAAAGTAACTGTAATTTCGATACAAATTATGGCAGGTAACTGTAACTTCGATACAAATTATGACAGGTAACAGTAACTTCGATACTAATTATGACAGGTAACTGTAACTTCGTTACTAATTATGACAAGTAACTGTAATTTCGATACAAATTATGACAGGTAACTGTAACTTCGTTACTAATTATGACAAGTAACTGTAACTTCGATACAAATTATGGCACGTTACTGTAATTTCGGTACTAATTATGACAGGTAACTGTAACTTCGATAATAATTATGACAAGTAACTCTAACTTAATTACAAATTTTGACAAGTAACTGTAATTTCGATACAAGTTATGGCAGGTAACTGTAACTTCGTTACTAATTATGGCAGGTAACTGTAATTTCGATACAAATTATGGCAGGTAACAGTAACTTCGATAATAATTATGACAGGTAACTGTAACTTCGATACTAATTATGGCAGGTAACTGTAATTTCGATAATAATTATGGCACGTAACTGTAATTTCGATAATAATTATGACAGGTAACTGTAACTTCGTTACTAATTATGGCAGGTAACTGTAATTTCGTTACTAATTATGACAAGTAACTGTAGCTTCGATACTAATTATGACAGGTAACGGTACTTCGTTGCTAATTATGACAAGAAACTGTAATTTCGATACAAATTATGGCAGGTAACTGTAACATCGATACTAATTATGACAGGTAACAGTAACTTCGATACTAATTATGACAGAAAACAGTAACTTCGATACTTATTATGACAGGTAACAGTAACTTCGATACTAATTATGGCAGGTAACTGTAATTTCGATACAAATTATGGCAGGTAATTGTAACTTCGTTACTAATTATGACAAGTAACTGTAATTTCGATACAAATTATGGCAGGTAACAGTAACTTCGATACTAATTATGACAGGTAACAGTAACTTCGATACTAATTATGACAAGTTACTGTAACTTCGATACTAATTATGACAGGTAACTGTAACTTCGTTACTAATTATGACAAGTAACTGTTATTTCGATACAAATTATGGCACGAAACTGTAATTTCGATACTAATTATGGCAGGTGACAGTAACTTCGATACTAATTATGACAAGTTACTGTAACTTCGATACTAATTATGACAGGTAACTGTAACTTCGTTACTAATTATGACAAGTAACTGTTATTTCGATACAAATTATGGCAGGTAACTGTAACTTCGATACTAATTATGACAGGTAACTGTAACTCCGATACTAATTATGACAAGTAACTCTAAATTCGTTACTAATTATGACAAGTAACTGTAATTTCGATACTAATTATGGCTGGTAACTGTAACTTCGTTACTAATTAGGACAAGTAACTGTAATTTTGATAAAAAATTATGGCAGGTAACTGTAACTACGATACTAATTATGACAGGTAACAGTAACTTCAATACTTATTATGACAGGTAACCGTAACTTCGTTACTAATTATGACAAGTAACTGTAATTTCGATACAAATAATGGCAGGTAACTGTAACTTCGATACTATTTATGACAGGTAAAAGTAACTTCAATACCAATTATGACAGGTAACTGTAACTTTGCCACTAATTATGACAAGTAACTGTAATTTCGAAACAAATTATGACAGGTAACTGTAACTTCGTTAATAATTATGACAAGTAACTGTAACTTCCTTACTAATTATGACAAGTAACTGTAATTTCGATACTAATTATGACAGGTAACTGTAAGTTCGTTAATAATTATGACAAGTAACTGTAACTTCCTTACTAATTATGACAAGTAACTGTAATTTCGATACAAATTATGGCAGGTCACAGTAACTTCGATACTAATTAAGACAGGTAACTGTAACATCGATACTAATTATGACAAGGAACTGTAATTTCGATACAAATTATGACAGGTAACAGTAACTTCGATACTAATTATGACAGGTAACTGTAACTTCCTTACTAATTATGACAAGTAACTGTAATTTCGATACTAATTATGACAGGTAACTGTAACTTCGATATTAATAATGACAAGTAACTGTAACTTCGTTACTAATTATGAGAAGTAACTGTAATTTCGATACAAATTATGGCAGGTAACTGTAACTTCGAGACTAATTATGACAGGTAACAGTAACTTCGATACTAATTATGACAAGTAACAGTTGCTTCTATACTAATTATGACAAGTAACTGTAACTTCGAAACTAATTATGACAGGTAACTGTAACATCGTTACTAATTATGACAAGTTACTGTAATTTCGATACAAATTATGGCAGGTAACTGTAACTTCGATACTAATTATGACAAGTAACTGTAACATAGATACCAATTATGACAGGCAACAGTAACTTCGATACTAATTATGACAAGTAACTCTAACTTCATTACAAATTATGACAAGTAACTGTAATTTCGATACAAATTATGGCAGGTAACTGTAACTTCGTTACTAATTATGGCAGGTAACTGTAATTTCGATACAAATTATGGCAGGTAACAGTAACTACGATACTAATTAAGACAGGTAACTGTAACTCCGATACTAATTATGACAAGTAACTCTAACTTCGTTACTAATTATGACAAATAACTGTAATTTTGATACAAATTATGCCAGGTAACAGTATCTTCGATACTAATTATGACAGGTAACAGTAGCTTCGATACTAATTATGACAGGTAACTGTAACTTCGTTACTAATTATGACAAGTAACTGTAATTTCGATACAAATTATGGCAGGTAACTGTAACTTCGATACTAATGATGACAGAAAACAGTAACTTCGATACTAATTATGGCAGGTAACAGTAAATTCGATACTAATTATGGCAGGTAACTGTAAGTTCGATACTAATTATGACAGTTAACTAAAACTTCGTTACTAATTATGACAAGTAACTGTAATTTCGATACAAATTATGGCAGGTAACAGTAACTTCGATACTAATTATGACAGGTAACAGTAGCTTCGATATTAATTATGACAAGTTACTGTAACTTCGATACTAATTATGACAGGTAACTGCAACTTCGTTACTAATTATGACAAGTAACTGTTATTTCGATACAAATTATGGCACGTAACTGTAATTTCGATACTAAATATGGCAGGTGACAGTAACTTCGATACTAATTATGACAAGTTACACTAACTTCGATACTAATTATGACAGGTAACAGTAACTTCGATACTAATTATGGCAGGTTACTGTAACTTCGATACTAATTATGACAGGTAACTGTAACTTCGTTACTAATTATGACAAGTAACTGAAATTTCGATACAAATTATGGCACGTAACTGTAATTTGTATACTAATTATGACAGGTAACTGTAACTTCGATACTAATTATGACAAGTAACTCTATCTTCATTACAAATTAAGACAAGTAACTGTAATTTCGATACAAATTATGTCAGGTAACTGTAATTTCGTTACTAATTATGGCAGGTAACTGTAATTTCGATACAAATTATGGCAGGTAACAGTAACTTCGATAATAATTATGACAAGTAACTGCATCTTCGATACTAATTATGGCAGGTAACTGTAATTTCGATAATAATTATGGCACGTAACTGTAATTTCGATAATAATTATGACAGGTAACTGTAACTTCGTTACTAATTATGGCAGGTAACTGTAATTTCGTTTCTAATTATGACAAGTAACTGTAGCTTCGATACTAATTATGACAGGTTACTGTAACTTCGTTACTAATTATGACAAGAAACTGTAATTTCGATACAAATTATGGCAGGTAACAGTAACTTCGATACTAATTATGACAGGTAACAGTAGCTTCGATACTAATTATGACAGAAAACAGTAACTTCGATACTTATTATGACAGGTAACAGTAACTTCGATACTAATTATGACAGGTAACTGTAACTTCGATACTAATTATGACAGGTAACTGTAACTTCGTTACAAATTATGACAAGTAACTGTAATTTCGATACAAATTATTGCAGGTAACTGTAACTTCGATACTATTTATGACAGGTAACAGTTACTTCGATACTAATTATGACAAGTAACAGTAACTTCGATACTAATTATGACAGGTAACTGTAACTTCGAAACTAATTATGACAGGTAACTGTAACATCGTTACTAATTATGACAAGTAACTGTAATTTCGATACAAATTATGGCAGGTAACTGTAACTTCGATATTAATTATGACAGGTTAATGTAACCTCGATACTAATTATGACAAGTAAGTGTATCTTCGATACTAATTATGACGGGTAACTGTAACTTCGATACTAATTATGACTAGTAACTCTAACTTCGTTACTAATTAGGACAACTAACTGTAATTTTGATAAAAAATTATGGCAGGTAACTGTAACTTCGATACTAATTATGACAGGTAACAGTAACTTCGATACTAATTATGACAAGTAACAGTTGCTTCTATACTAATTATGACAAGTAACTGTAACTTCGAAACTAATTATGACAGGTAACTGTAACATCGTTACTAATTATGACAAGTTACTGTAATTTCGATACAAATTATGGCAGGTAACTGTAACTTCGATACTATTTTTACAGGTAAAAGTAACTTCAATACTAATTATGACAGGTAACTGTAACTTCGTTACTAATTATGACAAGTAACTGTAATTTCGATACAAATAATGGCAGGTAACTGTAACTTCGATACTATTTTTACAGGTAAAAGTAACTTCAATACTAATTATGACAGGTAACTGTAACTTTGCCACTAATTATGACAAGTAACTGTAATTTCGAAACAAATTATGACAGGTAACTGTAACTTCGTTAATAATTATGACAAGTAACTGTAACTTCCTTACTAATTATGACAAGTAACTGTAATTTCGATACTAATTATGACAGGTAACTGTAAGTTCGTTAATAATTATGACAAGTAACTGTAACTTCCTTACTAATTATGACAAGTAACTGTAATTTCGATACAAATTATGGCAGGTCACAGTAACTTCGATACTAATTAAGACAGGTAACTGTAACATCGATACTAATTATGACAAGGAACTGTAATTTCGATACAAATTATGACAGGTAACAGTAACTTCGATACTAATTATGACAGGTAACTGTAACTTCCTTACTAATTATGACAAGTAACTGTAATTTCGATACTAATTATGACAGGTAACTGTAACTTCGATATTAATAATGACAAGTAACTGTAACTTCGTTACTAATTATGAGAAGTAACTGTAATTTCGATACAAATTATGGCAGGTAACTGTAACTTCGAGACTAATTATGACAGGTAACAGTAACTTCGATACTAATTATGACAAGTAACAGTTGCTTCTATACTAATTATGACAAGTAACTGTAACTTCGAAACTAATTATGACAGGTAACTGTAACATCGTTACTAATTATGACAAGTTACTGTAATTTCGATACAAATTATGGCAGGTAACTGTAACTTCGATACTAATTATGACAAGTAACTGTAACATAGATACTAATTATGACAGGCAACAGTAACTTCGATACTAATTATGACAAGTAACTCTAACTTCATTACAAATTATGACAAGTAACTGTAATTTCGATACAAATTATGGCAGGTAACTGTAACTTCGTTACTAATTATGGCAGGTAACTGTAATTTCGATACAAATTATGGCAGGTAACAGTAACTACGATACTAATTAAGACAGGTAACTGTAACTCCGATACTAATTATGACAAGTAACTCTAACTTCGTTACTAATTATGACAAATAACTGTAATTTTGATACAAATTATGCCAGGTAACAGTAACTTCGATACTAATTATGACAGGTAACAGTAGCTTCGATACTAATTATGACAGGTAACTGTAACTTCGTTACTAATTATGACAAGTAACTGTAATTTCGATACAAATTATGGCAGGTAACTGTAACTTCGATACTAATGATGACAGAAAACAGTAACTTCGATACTAATTATGGCAGGTAACAGTAAATTCGATACTAATTATGGCAGGTAACTGTAAGTTCGATACTAATTATGACAGTTAACTAAAACTTCGTTACTAATTATGACAAGTAACTGTAATTTCGATACAAATTATGGCAGGTAACAGTAACTTCGATACTAATTATGACAGGTAACAGTAGCTTCGATAATAATTATGACAAGTTACTGTAACTTCGATACTAATTATGACAGGTAACTGCAACTTCGTTACTAATTATGACAAGTAACTGTTATTTCGATACAAATTATGGCACGTAACTGTAATTTCGATACTAAATATGGCAGGTGACAGTAACTTCGATACTAATTATGACAAGTTACACTAACTTCGATACTAATTATGACAGGTAACAGTAACTTCGATACTAATTATGGCAGGTTACTGTAACTTCGATACTAATTATGACAGGTAACTGTAACTTCGTTACTAATTATGACAAGTAACTGAAATTTCGATACAAATTATGGCACGTAACTGTAATTTGTATACTAATTATGACAGGTAACTGTAACTTCGATACTAATTATGACAAGTAACTCTATCTTCATTACAAATTAAGACAAGTAACTGTAATTTCGATACAAATTATGTCAGGTAACTGTAACTTCGTTACTAATTATGGCAGGTAACTGTAATTTCGATACAAATTATGGCAGGTAACAGTAACTTCGATAATAATTATGACAAGTAACTGCATCTTCGATACTAATTATGGCAGGTAACTGTAATTTCGATAATAATTATGGCACGTAACTGTAATTTCGATAATAATTATGACAGGTAACTGTAACTTCGTTACTAATTATGGCAGGTAACTGTAATTTCGTTTCTAATTATGACAAGTAACTGTAGCTTCGATACTAATTATGACAGGTTACTGTAACTTCGTTACTAATTATGACAAGAAACTGTAATTTCGATACAAATTATGGCAGGTAACAGTAACTTCGATACTAATTATGACAGGTAACAGTAGCTTCGATACTAATTATGACAGAAAACAGTAACTTCGATACTTATTATGACAGGTAACAGTAACTTCGATACTAATTATGACAGGTAACTGTAACTTCGATACTAATTATGACAGGTAACTGTAACTTCGTTACAAATTATGACAAGTAACTGTAATTTCGATACAAATTATTGCAGGTAACTGTAACTTCGATACTATTTATGACAGGTAACAGTTACTTCGATACTAATTATGACAAGTAACAGTAACTTCGATACTAATTATGACAGGTAACTATAACTTCGAAACTAATTATGACAGGTACCTGTAACATCGTTACTAATTATGACAAGTAACTGTAATTTCGATACAAATTATGGCAGGTAACTGTAACTTCGATATTAATTATGACAGGTTAATGTAACCTCGATACTAATTATGACATGTAAGTGTATCTTCGATACTAATTATGACGGGTAACTGTAACTTCGATACTAATTATGACTAGTAACTCTAACTTCGTTACTAATTAGGACAACTAACTGTAATTTTGATAAAAAATTATGGCAGGTAACTGTAACTTCGATACTAATTATGACAGGTAACAGTAACTTCAATACTAATTATGACAGGTAACTGTAACTTCGTTACTAATTAGGACAAGTAACTGTAATTTCGATACTAATTATGGCAGGTAACTGTAAAATCGTTACTAATTATGAAAAGTAACTGTAATTTCGATACAAATTATGGCAGGTAACTGTAACTTCGTAACTAATTATGACAAGTAACTGTAATTTCGATACAAATTATGGCAGGTAACAGTAAATTCGATACTAATTATGACAGGTAACTGTAACATTCGATGCTAATTATGACAAGGAACTGTAATTTCGATACAAATTATGACAGGTAACAGTAAATTCGATACTAATTATGACAGGTAACTGTAACTTCGTTACTAATTATGACAAGTAACTGTCATTTCGATACTAATTATGACAGGTAACTGTAACTTCGATATTATTTATGACAAGTAACTGTAACTTCGCTACTAATTATGATAAGTAACTGTAATTTCGATACAAATTATGGCAGGTAACTGTAACTTCGATACTAACTATGACAGGTAACTGTAACATCGTTACTAATTATGACATGTAACTGTAATTTCGATACAAATTATGGCAGGTAACTGTAACTTCGATACTAATTATGACAGGTAACAGTAAATTCGATACTAATTATGACAAGTAACAGTTACTTCGATACTAATTATGACAAGTAACTGTAACTTCGAAACTAATTATGACAGGTAACTGTAACATCGTTACTAGCTATGACAAGTAACTGTAATTTCGATACAAATTGTGGCAGGTAACTGTCTCTTCGATACTAATTATGACAGGTAACAGTAACTTCGATACTAATTATGACAAGTAACTGTAACTTCGATACTAACTATGACAGGTAACTGTAATTTCGTTACTAATTATGACAAATAACTGTAATTTCGATACAAATTATGGCAGGTAACTGTAACTTTGAGACTAATTATGACAGGTAACAGTAACTTCGATACTAATTATGACAAGTATCAGTTACTTCGATACTAAGTATGACAGGTAACTGTAACTACGAAACTAATTATGACAGGTAACTGTAACATCGTTACTAATTATGACATGTAACTGTAATTTCGAAACAAATTATGGCAGGTAACTGTAACTTCGTTACTAATTATGGCAGGTAACTGTAATTTCGTTACTAATTATGACAAGTAACTGTAGCTTCGATACTAATTATGACAGGTAACGGTACTTCGTTGCTAATTATGACAAGAAACTGTAATTTCGATACAAATTATGGCAGGTAACTGTAACATCGATACTAATTATGACAGGTAACAGTAACTTCGATACTAATTATGACAGAAAACAGTAACTTCGATACTTATTATGACAGGTAACAGTAACTTCGATACTAATTATGGCAGGTAACTGTAATTTCGATACAAATTATGGCAGGTAATTGTAACTTCGTTACTAATTATGACAAGTAACTGTAATTTCGATACAAATTATGGCAGGTAACAGTAACTTCGATACTAATTATGACAGGTAACAGTAACTTCGATACTAATTATGACAAGTTACTGTAACTTCGATACTAATTATGACAGGTAACTGTAACTTCGTTACTAATTATGACAAGTAACTGTTATTTCGATACAAATTATGGCACGAAACTGTAATTTCGATACTAATTATGGCAGGTGACAGTAACTTCGATACTAATTATGACAAGTTACTGTAACTTCGATACTAATTATGACAGGTAACTGTAACTTCGTTACTAATTATGACAAGTAACTGTTATTTCGATACAAATTATGGCAGGTAACTGTAACTTCGATACTAATTATGACAGGTAACTGTAACTCCGATACTAATTATGACAAGTAACTCTAAATTCGTTACTAATTATGACAAGTAACTGTAATTTCGATACTAATTATGGCTGGTAACTGTAACTTCGTTACTAATTAGGACAAGTAACTGTAATTTTGATAAAAAATTATGGCAGGTAACTGTAACTACGATACTAATTATGACAGGTAACAGTAACTTCAATACTTATTATGACAGGTAACCGTAACTTCGTTACTAATTATGACAAGTAACTGTAATTTCGATACAAATAATGGCAGGTAACTGTAACTTCGATACTATTTATGACAGGTAAAAGTAACTTCAATACCAATTATGACAGGTAACTGTAACTTTGCCACTAATTATGACAAGTAACTGTAATTTCGAAACAAATTATGACAGGTAACTGTAACTTCGTTAATAATTATGACAAGTAACTGTAACTTCCTTACTAATTATGACAAGTAACTGTAATTTCGATACTAATTATGACAGGTAACTGTAAGTTCGTTAATAATTATGACAAGTAACTGTAACTTCCTTACTAATTATGACAAGTAACTGTAATTTCGATACAAATTATGGCAGGTCACAGTAACTTCGATACTAATTAAGACAGGTAACTGTAACATCGATACTAATTATGACAAGGAACTGTAATTTCGATACAAATTATGACAGGTAACAGTAACTTCGATACTAATTATGACAGGTAACTGTAACTTCCTTACTAATTATGACAAGTAACTGTAATTTCGATACTAATTATGACAGGTAACTGTAACTTCGATATTAATAATGACAAGTAACTGTAACTTCGTTACTAATTATGAGAAGTAACTGTAATTTCGATACAAATTATGGCAGGTAACTGTAACTTCGAGACTAATTATGACAGGTAACAGTAACTTCGATACTAATTATGACAAGTAACAGTTGCTTCTATACTAATTATGACAAGTAACTGTAACTTCGAAACTAATTATGACAGGTAACTGT
The DNA here is from genome assembly GCA_946902985.2 of Meconema thalassinum. NCBI lineage: Eukaryota > Metazoa > Arthropoda > Insecta > Orthoptera > Tettigoniidae > Meconema > Meconema thalassinum. The sequence goes on along the minus strand of OX336388.2, from coordinate 1,172,707,346 downwards.
AACATCGTTACTAATTATGACAAGTTACTGTAATTTCGATACAAATTATGGCAGGTAACTGTAACTTCGATACTAATTATGACAAGTAACTGTAACATAGATACTAATTATGACAGGCAACAGTAACTTCGATACTAATTATGACAAGTAACTCTAACTTCATTACAAATTATGACAAGTAACTGTAATTTCGATACAAATTATGGCAGGTAACTGTAACTTCGTTACTAATTATGGCAGGTAACTGTAATTTCGATACAAATTATGGCAGGTAACAGTAACTACGATACTAATTAAGACAGGTAACTGTAACTCCGATACTAATTATGACAAGTAACTCTAACTTCGTTACTAATTATGACAAATAACTGTAATTTTGATACAAATTATGCCAGGTAACAGTATCTTCGATACTAATTATGACAGGTAACAGTAGCTTCGATACTAATTATGACAGGTAACTGTAACTTCGTTACTAATTATGACAAGTAACTGTAATTTCGATACAAATTATGGCAGGTAACTGTAACTTCGATACTAATGATGACAGAAAACAGTAACTTCGATACTAATTATGGCAGGTAACAGTAAATTCGATACTAATTATGGCAGGTAACTGTAAGTTCGATACTAATTATGACAGTTAACTAAAACTTCGTTACTAATTATGACAAGTAACTGTAATTTCGATACAAATTATGGCAGGTAACAGTAACTTCGATACTAATTATGACAGGTAACAGTAGCTTCGATATTAATTATGACAAGTTACTGTAACTTCGATACTAATTATGACAGGTAACTGCAACTTCGTTACTAATTATGACAAGTAACTGTTATTTCGATACAAATTATGGCACGTAACTGTAATTTCGATACTAAATATGGCAGGTGACAGTAACTTCGATACTAATTATGACAAGTTACACTAACTTCGATACTAATTATGACAGGTAACAGTAACTTCGATACTAATTATGGCAGGTTACTGTAACTTCGATACTAATTATGACAGGTAACTGTAACTTCGTTACTAATTATGACAAGTAACTGAAATTTCGATACAAATTATGGCACGTAACTGTAATTTGTATACTAATTATGACAGGTAACTGTAACTTCGATACTAATTATGACAAGTAACTCTATCTTCATTACAAATTAAGACAAGTAACTGTAATTTCGATACAAATTATGTCAGGTAACTGTAATTTCGTTACTAATTATGGCAGGTAACTGTAATTTCGATACAAATTATGGCAGGTAACAGTAACTTCGATAATAATTATGACAAGTAACTGCATCTTCGATACTAATTATGGCAGGTAACTGTAATTTCGATAATAATTATGGCACGTAACTGTAATTTCGATAATAATTATGACAGGTAACTGTAACTTCGTTACTAATTATGGCAGGTAACTGTAATTTCGTTTCTAATTATGACAAGTAACTGTAGCTTCGATACTAATTATGACAGGTTACTGTAACTTCGTTACTAATTATGACAAGAAACTGTAATTTCGATACAAATTATGGCAGGTAACAGTAACTTCGATACTAATTATGACAGGTAACAGTAGCTTCGATACTAATTATGACAGAAAACAGTAACTTCGATACTTATTATGACAGGTAACAGTAACTTCGATACTAATTATGACAGGTAACTGTAACTTCGATACTAATTATGACAGGTAACTGTAACTTCGTTACAAATTATGACAAGTAACTGTAATTTCGATACAAATTATTGCAGGTAACTGTAACTTCGATACTATTTATGACAGGTAACAGTTACTTCGATACTAATTATGACAAGTAACAGTAACTTCGATACTAATTATGACAGGTAACTGTAACTTCGAAACTAATTATGACAGGTAACTGTAACATCGTTACTAATTATGACAAGTAACTGTAATTTCGATACAAATTATGGCAGGTAACTGTAACTTCGATATTAATTATGACAGGTTAATGTAACCTCGATACTAATTATGACAAGTAAGTGTATCTTCGATACTAATTATGACGGGTAACTGTAACTTCGATACTAATTATGACTAGTAACTCTAACTTCGTTACTAATTAGGACAACTAACTGTAATTTTGATAAAAAATTATGGCAGGTAACTGTAACTTCGATACTAATTATGACAGGTAACAGTAACTTCGATACTAATTATGACAAGTAACAGTTGCTTCTATACTAATTATGACAAGTAACTGTAACTTCGAAACTAATTATGACAGGTAACTGTAACATCGTTACTAATTATGACAAGTTACTGTAATTTCGATACAAATTATGGCAGGTAACTGTAACTTCGTTACTAATTAGGACAAGTAACTGTAATTTTGATAAAAAATTATGGCAGGTAACTGTAACTACGATACTAATTATGACAGGTAACAGTAACTTCAATACTTATTATGACAGGTAACCGTAACTTCGTTACTAATTATGACAAGTAACTGTAATTTCGATACAAATAATGGCAGGTAACTGTAACTTCGATACTATTTATGACAGGTAAAAGTAACTTCAATACTAATTATGACAGGTAACTGTAACTTTGCCACTAATTATGACAAGTAACTGTAATTTCGAAACAAATTATGACAGGTAACTGTAACTTCGTTAATAATTATGACAAGTAACTGTAACTTCCTTACTAATTATGACAAGTAACTGTAATTTCGATACTAATTATGACAGGTAACTGTAAGTTCGTTAATAATTATGACAAGTAACTGTAACTTCCTTACTAATTATGACAAGTAACTGTAATTTCGATACAAATTATGGCAGGTCACAGTAACTTCGATACTAATTAAGACAGGTAACTGTAACATCGATACTAATTATGACAAGGAACTGTAATTTCGATACAAATTATGACAGGTAACAGTAACTTCGATACTAATTATGACAGGTAACTGTAACTTCCTTACTAATTATGACAAGTAACTGTAATTTCGATACTAATTATGACAGGTAACTGTAACTTCGATATTAATAATGACAAGTAACTGTAACTTCGTTACTAATTATGAGAAGTAACTGTAATTTCGATACAAATTATGGCAGGTAACTGTAACTTCGAGACTAATTATGACAGGTAACAGTAACTTCGATACTAATTATGACAAGTAACAGTTGCTTCTATACTAATTATGACAAGTAACTGTAACTTCGAAACTAATTATGACAGGTAACTGTAACATCGTTACTAATTATGACAAGTTACTGTAATTTCGATACAAATTATGGCAGGTAACTGTAACTTCGATACTAATTATGACAAGTAACTGTAACATAGATACTAATTATGACAGGCAACAGTAACTTCGATACTAATTATGACAAGTAACTCTAACTTCATTACAAATTATGACAAGTAACTGTAATTTCGATACAAATTATGGCAGGTAACTGTAACTTCGTTACTAATTATGGCAGGTAACTGTAATTTCGATACAAATTATGGCAGGTAACAGTAACTACGATACTAATTAAGACAGGTAACTGTAACTCCGATACTAATTATGACAAGTAACTCTAACTTCGTTACTAATTATGACAAATAACTGTAATTTTGATACAAATTATGCCAGGTAACAGTAACTTCGATACTAATTATGACAGGTAACAGTAGCTTCGATACTAATTATGACAGGTAACTGTAACTTCGTTACTAATTATGACAAGTAACTGTAATTTCGATACAAATTATGGCAGGTAACTGTAACTTCGATACTAATGATGACAGAAAACAGTAACTTCGATACTAATTATGGCAGGTAACAGTAAATTCGATACTAATTATGGCAGGTAACTGTAAGTTCGATACTAATTATGACAGTTAACTAAAACTTCGTTACTAATTATGACAAGTAACTGTAATTTCGATACAAATTATGGCAGGTAACAGTAACTTCGATACTAATTATGACAGGTAACAGTAGCTTCGATAATAATTATGACAAGTTACTGTAACTTCGATACTAATTATGACAGGTAACTGCAACTTCGTTACTAATTATGACAAGTAACTGTTATTTCGATACAAATTATGGCACGTAACTGTAATTTCGATACTAAATATGGCAGGTGACAGTAACTTCGATACTAATTATGACAAGTTACACTAACTTCGATACTAATTATGACAGGTAACAGTAACTTCGATACTAATTATGGCAGGTTACTGTAACTTCGATACTAATTATGACAGGTAACTGTAACTTCGTTACTAATTATGACAAGTAACTGAAATTTCGATACAAATTATGGCACGTAACTGTAATTTGTATACTAATTATGACAGGTAACTGTAACTTCGATACTAATTATGACAAGTAACTCTATCTTCATTACAAATTAAGACAAGTAACTGTAATTTCGATACAAATTATGTCAGGTAACTGTAACTTCGTTACTAATTATGGCAGGTAACTGTAATTTCGATACAAATTATGGCAGGTAACAGTAACTTCGATAATAATTATGACAAGTAACTGCATCTTCGATACTAATTATGGCAGGTAACTGTAATTTCGATAATAATTATGGCACGTAACTGTAATTTCGATAATAATTATGACAGGTAACTGTAACTTCGTTACTAATTATGGCAGGTAACTGTAATTTCGTTTCTAATTATGACAAGTAACTGTAGCTTCGATACTAATTATGACAGGTTACTGTAACTTCGTTACTAATTATGACAAGAAACTGTAATTTCGATACAAATTATGGCAGGTAACAGTAACTTCGATACTAATTATGACAGGTAACAGTAGCTTCGATACTAATTATGACAGAAAACAGTAACTTCGATACTTATTATGACAGGTAACAGTAACTTCGATACTAATTATGACAGGTAACTGTAACTTCGATACTAATTATGACAGGTAACTGTAACTTCGTTACAAATTATGACAAGTAACTGTAATTTCGATACAAATTATTGCAGGTAACTGTAACTTCGATACTATTTATGACAGGTAACAGTTACTTCGATACTAATTATGACAAGTAACAGTAACTTCGATACTAATTATGACAGGTAACTGTAACTTCGAAACTAATTATGACAGGTACCTGTAACATCGTTACTAATTATGACAAGTAACTGTAATTTCGATACAAATTATGGCAGGTAACTGTAACTTCGATATTAATTATGACAGGTTAATGTAACCTCGATACTAATTATGACATGTAAGTGTATCTTCGATACTAATTATGACGGGTAACTGTAACTTCGATACTAATTATGACTAGTAACTCTAACTTCGTTACTAATTAGGACAACTAACTGTAATTTTGATAAAAAATTATGGCAGGTAACTGTAACTTCGATACTAATTATGACAGGTAACAGTAACTTCAATACTAATTATGACAGGTAACTGTAACTTCGTTACTAATTAGGACAAGTAACTGTAATTTCGATACTAATTATGGCAGGTAACTGTAAAATCGTTACTAATTATGAAAAGTAACTGTAATTTCGATACAAATTATGGCAGGTAACTGTAACTTCGTAACTAATTATGACAAGTAACTGTAATTTCGATACAAATTATGGCAGGTAACAGTAAATTCGATACTAATTATGACAGGTAACTGTAACATTCGATGCTAATTATGACAAGGAACTGTAATTTCGATACAAATTATGACAGGTAACAGTAAATTCGATACTAATTATGACAGGTAACTGTAACTTCGTTACTAATTATGACAAGTAACTGTCATTTCGATACTAATTATGACAGGTAACTGTAACTTCGATATTATTTATGACAAGTAACTGTAACTTCGCTACTAATTATGATAAGTAACTGTAATTTCGATACAAATTATGGCAGGTAACTGTAACTTCGATACTAACTATGACAGGTAACTGTAACATCGTTACTAATTATGACATGTAACTGTAATTTCGATACAAATTATGGCAGGTAACTGTAACTTCGATACTAATTATGACAGGTAACAGTAAATTCGATACTAATTATGACAAGTAACAGTTACTTCGATACTAATTATGACAAGTAACTGTAACTTCGAAACTAATTATGACAGGTAACTGTAACATCGTTACTAGCTATGACAAGTAACTGTAATTTCGATACAAATTGTGGCAGGTAACTGTCTCTTCGATACTAATTATGACAGGTAACAGTAACTTCGATACTAATTATGACAAGTAACTGTAACTTCGATACTAACTATGACAGGTAACTGTAACTTCGTTACTAATTATGACAAATAACTGTAATTTCGATACAAATTATGGCAGGTAACTGTAACTTTGAGACTAATTATGACAGGTAACAGTAACTTCGATACTAATTATGACAAGTATCAGTTACTTCGATACTAAGTATGACAGGTAACTGTAACTACGAAACTAATTATGACAGGTAACTGTAACATCGTTACTAATTATGACATGTAACTGTAATTTCGAAACAAATTATGGCAGGTAACTGTAACTTCGATACTAATTATGACAGGTAACAGTAACTTCGATACTAATTATGACAAGTAACAATAACTTCGATACTTATTATGACAGGTAACAGTAACTTCGATACTAATTATGACAAGTAACTCTAACTTCATTACAAATTATGAAAAATAACTGTAATTTCGATACATATTATGGCAGGTAACTGTAACTTCGTAAATAATTATGGCAGGTAACTGTAATTTCGATACAAATTATGGCAGGTAACTGTAACTTCGATACTAATTATGACAGGTAACTGTAACTCCGATACTAATTATGACAAGTAACTCTAAAGTCGTTACTAATTATGACAAGTAACTGTAATTTCGATACTAATTATGGCTGGTAAATGTAACTTCGTTACTAATTATGACAAGTAACTGTAATTTCGATACAAATTATGGTAGGTAACTGTAACTTCGATACTAATTATGACAAGTAACAGGAACTTCGATACTAATTATGACAAGTAACTGTAACTTCGAAATCAATTATGACAGGTAACTGTAACATCGATAATAATTATGACAAGTAACTGTAATTTCGAAACAAATTATGGCAGGTAACTGTAACTTCGATACTAATTATGACAAATAACTCTAACTTCATTACAAATTATGACAAGTAACTGTAATTTCGATACAAATTATGGCAGGTAACTGTAACTTCGATGGCAGGTAACGGTAACTTCGATACTTATTAAGACAAGTAAATGTAATTTCGATACAAATTATGGCAGGTAACTGTAACTTCGATACTTATTATGACAAGTAACTGTAACATAGATACTAATTATGACAGGTAACATTAACTTCGATACTAATTATGACAAGTAACTCTAACTTCATTACAAATTATGACAAGTAACTGTAATTTCGATACAAATTATGGCAGGTAACTGTAACTTCGTTACTAATTATGGCAGGTAACTGTAATTTCGATACAAATTATGGCAGGTAACAGTAACTACGATACTAATTATGACAGGTAACTGTAACTCCGATACTAATTATGACAAGTAACTGTAATTTCGATACAAATTATGGCAGGTAACTGTAACTTCGATACTAATGATGACAGAAAACAGTAACTTCGATACTAATTATGGCAGGTAACAGTAAATTCGATACTAATTATGGCAGGTAACTGTAAGTTCGATACTAATTATGACAGTTAACTGTAACTTCGTTACTATTTATGACAAGTAACTGTAATTTCGATACAAATTATGGCAGGTAACAGTAACTTCGATACTAATTAGGACAGGTAACAGTAGCTTCGATACTAATTATGACAAGTTACTGTAACTTCGATACCAATTATGACAGGTAACTGCAACTTCGTTACTAATTATGACAAGTAACTGTTATTTCGATACAAATTATGGCACGTAACTGTAATTTCGATACTAAATATGGCAGGTGACAGTAACTTCGATACTAATTATGACAAGTTACACTAACTTCGATACTAATTATGACAGGTAACAGTAACTTCGATACTAATTATGGCAGGTAACTGTAACTTCGATACTAATTATGACAGGTAACTGTAACTTCGTTACTAATTATGACAAGTAACTGTAATTTCGATACATATTATGGCACGTAACTGTAATTTGGATGCTAATTATGACAGGTAACTGTAACTTCGATACTAATTATGACAAGTAACTCTAACTTCATTACAAATTATGACAAGTAACTGTAATTTCGATACAAATTATGTCAGGTAACTGTAACTTCGTTACTAATTATGGCAGGTAACTGTAATTTCGATACAAATTATGGCAGGTAACAGTAACTTCGATAATAATTATGAGAAGTAACTGCATCTTCGATACTAATTATGGCAGGTAACTGTAATTTCGATAATAATTATGGCACGTAACTGTAATTTCGATAATAATTATGACAGGTAACTGTAACTTCGTTACAAATTATGGCAGGTAACTGTAATTTCGTTACTAATTATGACAAGTAACTGTAGCTTCGATACTAATTATGACAGGTAACTGTAACTTCGTTACTAATTATGACAAAAACTGTAATTTCGATACTAATTATGGCAGGTAACAGTAACTTCGATACTAATTATGACAGGTAACAGTAGCTTCGATACTAATTATGACAGAAAACAGTAACTTCGATACTTATTATGACAGGTATCAGTAACTTCGATACTAATTATGGCAGGTAACTGTATCTTCGATACTAATTATGACAGGTAACTGTAACTTCGTTACAAATTATGACAAGTTACTGTAATTTCGATACAATATATTGCTGGTAACTGTAACTTCGATACTATTTATGACAGGTAACAGTCACTTCGATACTAATTATGACAAGTAACAGTAACTTCGATACTAATTATGACAGGTAACTGTAACTTCGAAACTAATTATGACAGGTAACTGTAAAATCGTTACTAATTATGACAATTAACTGTAATTTCGATACAAATTATGGCAGGTAACTGTAACTTCGATATTAATTATGACAGGTTACAGTAACCTCGATACTAATTATGACAAGTAAGTGTATCTTCGATACTAATTATGACGGGTAACTGTAACTTCGATACTAATTATGACTAGTAACTCTAACTTCGTTACTAATTAGGACAAGTAACTGTAATTTTGATAAAAAATTATGGCAGGTAACTGTAACTTCGATACTAATTATGACAGGTAACAGTAACTTCAATACTAATTATGACAGGTAACTGTAACTTCGTTACTAATTATGACAAGTAACTGTAATTTCGATACTAATCATGGCAGGTAACTGTAAAATCGTTACTAATTATGAAAAGTAACTGTAATTTCGATAAAAATTATGGCAGGTAACTGTAACTTCGTAACTAATTATGACAAGTAACTGTAATTTCGATACAAATTATGGCAGGTAACAGTAAATTCGATACTAATTATGACAGGTAACTGTAACATTCGATGCTAATTATGACAAGGAACTGTAATTTCGATACAAATTATGACAGGTAACAGTAAATTGGAAACTAATTATGACAGGTAACTGTAACTTCGTTACTAATTATGACAAGTAACTGTCATTTCGATACTAATTATGACAGGTAACTGTAACCTCGACACTAATTATGACAATTATCTGTAATTTCGCTACTAATTATGATAAGTAACTGTAATTTCGATACAAATTATGGCAGGTAACTGTAACTTCGATACTAACTATGACAGGTAACTGTAACTTCTTTACTAATTATGACAAGTAACTGTAATTTCGATACAAATTATGGCAGGTAACTGTAACTTCGAGACTAATTATGACAGGTAACAGTAACTTCGATACTAATTATGACAAGTAACAGTTACTTCGATACTAATTATGACAAGTAACTGTAACTTCGAAGCCAATTACGACAGGTAACTGTAACATCGTTACTAATTATGACAAGTAACTGTAATTTCGATACAAATTATGGCAGGTAACTGTAACTTCGATACTAATTATGACAGGTAACAGTAAATTCGATACTAATTATGACAAGTAACAGATACTTCGATACTAATTATGACAAGTAACTGTAACTTCGAAACTAATTATGACAGGTAACTGTAACATCGTTACTAGCTATGACAAGTAACTGTAATTTCGATACAAATTGTGGCAGGTAACTGTCTCTTCGATACTAATTATGACAGGTAACAGTAACTTCGATACTAATTATGACAAGTAACTGTAACTTCGATACTTACTATGACAGGTAACTGTAACTTCGTTACTAATTATGACAAGTAACTGTAATTTCGATACAAATTATGGCAGGTAACTGTAATTTCGATACTAAATATGGCAGGTGACAGTAACTTCGATACTAATTATGACAAGTTACACTAACTTCGATACTAATTATTACAGGTAACAGTAACTTCGATACTAATTATGGCAGGTAACTGTAACTTCGATACTAATTATGACAGGTAACTGTAACTTCGTTACTAATTATGACAAGTAACTGTAATTTCGATACAAATTATGGCACGTAACTGTAATTTGGATACTAATTATGACAGGTAACTGTAACATCGATACTAATTATGACAAGTAACTCTAACTTCATTACAAATTATGACAAGTAAATGTAATTTCGATAGAAATTATGTCAGGTAACTGTAACTTCGTTACTAATTATGGCAGGTAACTGTAATTTCGATACAAATTATGGCACGTAACTGAAATTTCGATAATAATTATGACAGGTAACTGTAACTTCGTTACAAATTATGGCAGGTAACTGTAATTTCGATAATAATTATGGCACGTAACTGTAATTTCGATAATAATTATGACAGGTAACTGTAACTTCGTTACTGATAATGGCAGGTAACTGTAATTTCGTTACTAATTATGACGAGTAACTGTAGCTTCGATACTAATTATGACAGGTACCTGTAACTCCGTTACAAATTATGACAAGTAACTGTAATTTCGATACAAATTATTGCAGGTAACTGTAACTTCGATACTATTTATGACAGGTAACAGTTACTTCGATACTAATTATGACAAGTAACTGTAATTTCGATACAAATTTTGGCAGGTAACTGTAACTTCGATATTAATTATGACAAGTAACTGTAACATCGTTACTAATTATGACAAGTAACTGTAATTTCGATACAAATAATGGCAGGTAACTGTAACTTCGATACTATTTATGACAGGTAAAAGTAACTTCAATACTAATTATGACAGGTAACTGTAACTTTGCTACTAATTATGACAAGTAACTGTAATTTCGAAACAAATTATGACAGGTAACTGTAACATCGTTAATAATTATGACAAGTAACTGTAACTTCCTTACTAATTATGACAAGTAACTGTAATTTCGATACTAATTATGACAGGTAACTGTAAGTTCGTTAATAATTATGACAAGTAACTGTAACTTCCTTACTAATTATGACAAGTAACTGTAATTTCGATACAAATTATGGCAGGTCACAGTAACTTCGATACTAATTAAGACAGGTAACTGTAACATCGATACTAATTATGACAAGGAACTGTAATTTCGATACAAATTATGACAGGTAACAGTAACTTCGATACTAATTATGACAGGTAACTGTAACTTCCTTACTAATTATGACATGTAACTGTAATTTCGATACTAATTATGACAGGTAACTGTAACTTCGATATTAATAATGACAAGTAACTGTAACTTCGTTACTAATTATGAGAAGTAACTGTAATTTCGATACAAATTATGGCAGGTAACTGTAACTTCGAGACTAATTATGACAGGTAACAGTTGCTTCTATACTAATTATGACAAGTAACTGTAACTTCGAAACTAATTATGACAGGTAACTGTAACATCGTTACTAATTATGACAGGTAACTGTAATTTCGATACTAATTATGACAGGTAACTGTAACTTCGATACTAATTATGACAAGTAACTGTAATTTCGATACAAATTTTGGCAGGTAACTGTAACTTCGATATTAATTATGACAAGTAACTGTAACATCGTTACTAATTATGACAAGTAACTGTAATTTCGATACAAATAATGGCAGGTAACTGTAACTTCGATACTATTTATGACAGGTAAAAGTAACTTCAATACTAATTATGACAGGTAACTGTAACTTTGCTACTAATTATGACAAGTAAGTGTAATTTCGAAACAAATTATGACAGGTAACTGTAACTTCGTTAATAATTATGACAAGTAACTGTAACTTCCTTACTAATTATGACAAGTAACTGTAATTTCGATACTAATTATGACAGGTAACTGTAAGTTCGTTAATAATTATGACAAGTAACTGTAACTTCCTTACTAATTATGACAAGTAACTGTGATTTCGATACAAATTATGGCAGGTCACAGTAACTTCGATACTAATTAAGACAGGTAACAGTAACATCGATACTAATTATGACAAGGAACTGTAATTTCGATACAAATTATGGCAGGTAACAGTAACTTCGATACTAATTATGACAGGTAACTGTAACTACCTTACTAATTATGACAAGTAACTGTAATTTCGATACTAATTATGACAGGTTACTGTAACTTCGATATTAATAATGACAAGTAACTGTAACTTCGTTACTAATTATGAGAAGTAACTGTAATTTCGATACAAATTATGGCAGGTAACTGTAACTTCGAGACTAATTATGACAGGTAACAGTAACTTCGATACTAATTATGACAAGTAACAGTTGCTTCTATACTAATTATGACAAGTAACTGTAACTTCGAAACTAATTATGACAGGTAACTGTAACATCGTTACTAATTATGACAAGTAACTGTAATTTCGATACAAATTATGGCAGGTAACTGTAACTTCGTTACTAATTATGGCAGGTAACTGTAATTTCGATACAAATTATGACAAGTAACTCTAACTTAATTACAAATTATGACAAGTAACTGTAATTTCGATACAAATTATGGCAGGTAACTGTAACTTCGTTACTAATTATGGCAGGTAACTGTAATTTCGATACAAATTATGGCAGGTAACAGTAACTACGATACTAATTATGACAGGTAACTGTAACTCAGATACTAATTATGACAAGTAACTCTAACTTCGTTACTAATTATGACAAATAACTGTAATTTTGATAAAAAATTATGGCAGGTAATTGTAACTTCGATACTAATTATGACAGGTAACAGTAACTTCGATACTAATTATGACAGGTAACTGTAACTTCGTTACTAATTATGACAAGTAACTGTAATTTCGATACAAATTATGGCAGGTAACTGTAACTTCGATACTAATGATAACAGAAAACAGTAACTTCGATACTAATTATGGCAGGTAACAGTAACTTCGATACTAATTATGGCAGGTAACAGTAAATTCGATACTAATTTTGGCAGGTAACTGTAAGTTCGATACTAATTATGACAGTTAACTGTAATTTCGATACAAATTATGGCACGTAACTGTAATTTGGATACTAATTATGACAGGTAACTGTAACTTCGATACTAATTATGACAAGTAACTCTATCTTCATTACAAATTATGACAAGTAACTGTAATTTCTATACAAATTATGTCAGGTAACTGTAACTTCGTTACTTATTATGGCAGGTAACTGTAATTTCGATACAAATTATGGCAGGTAACAGTAACTTCGATATTAATTATGACAAGTAACTGCATCTTCGATACTAATTATGGCAGGTAACTGTAATTTCGATAATAATTATGGCACGTAACTGTAATTTCGATAATAATTATGACAGGTAAATGTAACTTCGTTACTAATTATGGCAGGTAACTGTAATTTCGTTACTAATTATGACAAGTAACTGTTGCTTCGATACTAATTATGACAGGTACCTGTAACTCCGTTACAAATTATGACAAGTAACTGTAATTTCGATACAAATTATTGCAGGTAACTGTAACTTCGATACTATTTATGACAGGTAACAGTTACTTCGATACTAATTATGACAAGTAACAGTTACTTCGATACTAATTATGACAGGTAACTGTAACTTCGAAACTAATTATGACAGGTATACTAATTATGACAAGTAACTGTAATTTCGATACAAATTATGGCAGGTAACTGTAACTTCGATATTAATTATGACAGATTACAGTAACCTCGATACTAATTATGACAAGTAAGTGTATCTTCGATACTAATTATGACGGGTAACTGTAACTTCGATACTAATTATGACTAGTAACTCTAACTTCGATACTAATTAGGACAAGTAACTGTAATTTTGATAAAAAATTATGGCAGGTAACTGTAACTTCGATACTAATTATGACAGGTAACAGTAACTTCAATACTTATTATGACAGGTAACCGTAACTTCGTTACTAATTATGACAAGTAACTGTAATTTCGATACAAATTATGGCAGGTAACTGTAACATCGTTACTAATTATGAAAAGTAACTGTAATTTCGATACAAATTATGGCAGGTAACTGTAACTTCGATACAAATTATGACAGGTAACAGTAACATCGATACTAATTATGACAGGTAACTGTAACTTCGTTACTAATTATGACAAGTAACTGTAATTTCGATACAAATAATGGCAGGTAACTGTAACTTCGATACTATTTATGACAGGTAAAAGTAACTTCAATACTAATTATGACAGGTAACTGTAACTTTGCTACTAATTATGACAAGTAACTGTAATTTCGAAACAAATTATGACAGGTAACTGTAACATCGTTAATATTTATGACAAGTAACTGTAACTTCCTTACTAATTATGACAAGTAACTGTAATTTCGATACTAATTATGGCAGGTAACTGTAACTTCGATACTAATGATGACAGAAAACAGTAACTTCGATACTAATTATGGCAGGTAACAGTAAATTCGATACTAATTATGGCAGGTAACTGTAAGTTCGATACTAATTATGACAGTTAACTAAAACTTCGTTACTAATTATGACAAGTAACTGTAATTTCGATACAAATTATGGCAGGTAACAGTAACTTCGATACTAATTATGACAGGTAACAGTAGCTTCGATAATAATTATGACAAGTTACTGTAACTTCGATACTAATTATGACAGGTAACTGCAACTTCGTTACTAATTATGACAAGTAACTGTTATTTCGATACAAATTATGGCACGTAACTGTAATTTCGATACTAAATATGGCAGGTGACAGTAACTTCGATACTAATTATGACAAGTTACACTAACTTCGATACTAATTATGACAGGTAACAGTAACTTCGATACTAATTATGGCAGGTTACTGTAACTTCGATACTAATTATGACAGGTAACTGTAACTTCGTTACTAATTATGACAAGTAACTGAAATTTCGATACAAATTATGGCACGTAACTGTAATTTGTATACTAATTATGACAGGTAACTGTAACTTCGATACTAATTATGACAAGTAACTCTATCTTCATTACAAATTAAGACAAGTAACTGTAATTTCGATACAAATTATGTCAGGTAACTGTAACTTCGTTACTAATTATGGCAGGTAACTGTAATTTCGATACAAATTATGGCAGGTAACAGTAACTTCGATAATAATTATGACAAGTAACTGCATCTTCGATACTAATTATGGCAGGTAACTGTAATTTCGATAATAATTATGGCACGTAACTGTAATTTCGATAATAATTATGACAGGTAACTGTAACTTCGTTACTAATTATGGCAGGTAACTGTAATTTCGTTTCTAATTATGACAAGTAACTGTAGCTTCGATACTAATTATGACAGGTTACTGTAACTTCGTTACTAATTATGACAAGAAACTGTAATTTCGATACAAATTATGGCAGGTAACAGTAACTTCGATACTAATTATGACAGGTAACAGTAGCTTCGATACTAATTATGACAGAAAACAGTAACTTCGATACTTATTATGACAGGTAACAGTAACTTCGATACTAATTATGACAGGTAACTGTAACTTCGATACTAATTATGACAGGTAACTGTAACTTCGTTACAAATTATGACAAGTAACTGTAATTTCGATACAAATTATTGCAGGTAACTGTAACTTCGATACTATTTATGACAGGTAACAGTTACTTCGATACTAATTATGACAAGTAACAGTAACTTCGATACTAATTATGACAGGTAACTGTAACTTCGAAACTAATTATGACAGGTACCTGTAACATCGTTACTAATTATGACAAGTAACTGT
This sequence comes from Meconema thalassinum, assembly GCA_946902985.2. Lineage (NCBI taxonomy): Eukaryota > Metazoa > Arthropoda > Insecta > Orthoptera > Tettigoniidae > Meconema > Meconema thalassinum. The sequence goes on along the minus strand of OX336388.2, from coordinate 1,172,691,086 downwards.
AATTTCGATACAAATTATGGCAGGTAACTGTAACTTCGATATTAATTATGACAGGTTAATGTAACCTCGATACTAATTATGACATGTAAGTGTATCTTCGATACTAATTATGACGGGTAACTGTAACTTCGATACTAATTATGACTAGTAACTCTAACTTCGTTACTAATTAGGACAACTAACTGTAATTTTGATAAAAAATTATGGCAGGTAACTGTAACTTCGATACTAATTATGACAGGTAACAGTAACTTCAATACTAATTATGACAGGTAACTGTAACTTCGTTACTAATTAGGACAAGTAACTGTAATTTCGATACTAATTATGGCAGGTAACTGTAAAATCGTTACTAATTATGAAAAGTAACTGTAATTTCGATACAAATTATGGCAGGTAACTGTAACTTCGTAACTAATTATGACAAGTAACTGTAATTTCGATACAAATTATGGCAGGTAACAGTAAATTCGATACTAATTATGACAGGTAACTGTAACATTCGATGCTAATTATGACAAGGAACTGTAATTTCGATACAAATTATGACAGGTAACAGTAAATTCGATACTAATTATGACAGGTAACTGTAACTTCGTTACTAATTATGACAAGTAACTGTCATTTCGATACTAATTATGACAGGTAACTGTAACTTCGATATTATTTATGACAAGTAACTGTAACTTCGCTACTAATTATGATAAGTAACTGTAATTTCGATACAAATTATGGCAGGTAACTGTAACTTCGATACTAACTATGACAGGTAACTGTAACATCGTTACTAATTATGACATGTAACTGTAATTTCGATACAAATTATGGCAGGTAACTGTAACTTCGATACTAATTATGACAGGTAACAGTAAATTCGATACTAATTATGACAAGTAACAGTTACTTCGATACTAATTATGACAAGTAACTGTAACTTCGAAACTAATTATGACAGGTAACTGTAACATCGTTACTAGCTATGACAAGTAACTGTAATTTCGATACAAATTGTGGCAGGTAACTGTCTCTTCGATACTAATTATGACAGGTAAGAGTAACTTCGATACTAATTATGACAAGTAACTGTAACTTCGATACTAACTATGACAGGTAACTGTAACTTCGTTACTAATTATGACAAATAACTGTAATTTCGATACAAATTATGGCAGGTAACTGTAACTTTGAGACTAATTATGACAGGTAACAGTAACTTCGATACTAATTATGACAAGTATCAGTTACTTCGATACTAAGTATGACAGGTAACTGTAACTACGAAACTAATTATGACAGGTAACTGTAACATCGTTACTAATTATGACATGTAACTGTAATTTCGAAACAAATTATGGCAGGTAACTGTAACTTCGATACTAATTATGACAGGTAACAGTAACTTCGATACTAATTATGACAAGTAACAGTAACTTCGATACTTATTATGACAGGTAACAGTAACTTCGATACTAATTATGACAAGTAACTCTAACTTCATTACAAATTATGAAAAATAACTGTAATTTCGATACATATTATGGCAGGTAACTGTAACTTCGTAAATAATTATGGCAGGTAACTGTAATTTCGATACAAATTATGGCAGGTAACTGTAACTTCGATACTAATTATGACAGGTAACTGTAACTCCGATACTAATTATGACAAGTAACTCTAAAGTCGTTACTAATTATGACAAGTAACTGTAATTTCGATACTAATTATGGCTGGTAAATGTAACTTCGTTACTAATTATGACAAGTAACTGTAATTTCGATACAAATTATGGTAGGTAACTGTAACTTCGATACTAATTATGACAAGTAACAGGAACTTCGATACTAATTATGACAAGTAACTGTAACTTCGAAATCAATTATGACAGGTAACTGTAACATCGATAATAATTATGACAAGTAACTGTAATTTCGAAACAAATTATGGCAGGTAACTGTAACTTCGATACTAATTATGACAAATAACTCTAACTTCATTACAAATTATGACAAGTAACTGTAATTTCGATACAAATTATGGCAGGTAACTGTAACTTCGATGGCAGGTAACGGTAACTTCGATACTTATTAAGACAAGTAAATGTAATTTCGATACAAATTATGGCAGGTAACTGTAACTTCGATACTTATTATGACAAGTAACTGTAACATAGATACTAATTATGACAGGTAACATTAACTTCGATACTAATTATGACAAGTAACTCTAACTTCATTACAAATTATGACAAGTAACTGTAATTTCGATACAAATTATGGCAGGTAACTGTAACTTCGTTACTAATTATGGCAGGTAACTGTAATTTCGATACAAATTATGGCAGGTAACAGTAACTACGATACTAATTATGACAGGTAACTGTAACTCCGATACTAATTATGACAAGTAACTGTAATTTCGATACAAATTATGGCAGGTAACTGTAACTTCGATACTAATGATGACAGAAAACAGTAACTTCGATACTAATTATGGCAGGTAACAGTAAATTCGATACTAATTATGGCAGGTAACTGTAAGTTCGATACTAATTATGACAGTTAACTGTAACTTCGTTACTATTTATGACAAGTAACTGTAATTTCGATACAAATTATGGCAGGTAACAGTAACTTCGATACTAATTAGGACAGGTAACAGTAGCTTCGATACTAATTATGACAAGTTACTGTAACTTCGATACCAATTATGACAGGTAACTGCAACTTCGTTACTAATTATGACAAGTAACTGTTATTTCGATACAAATTATGGCACGTAACTGTAATTTCGATACTAAATATGGCAGGTGACAGTAACTTCGATACTAATTATGACAAGTTACACTAACTTCGATACTAATTATGACAGGTAACAGTAACTTCGATACTAATTATGGCAGGTAACTGTAACTTCGATACTAATTATGACAGGTAACTGTAACTTCGTTACTAATTATGACAAGTAACTGTAATTTCGATACATATTATGGCACGTAACTGTAATTTGGATGCTAATTATGACAGGTAACTGTAACTTCGATACTAATTATGACAAGTAACTCTAACTTCATTACAAATTATGACAAGTAACTGTAATTTCGATACAAATTATGTCAGGTAACTGTAACTTCGTTACTAATTATGGCAGGTAACTGTAATTTCGATACAAATTATGGCAGGTAACAGTAACTTCGATAATAATTATGAGAAGTAACTGCATCTTCGATACTAATTATGGCAGGTAACTGTAATTTCGATAATAATTATGGCACGTAACTGTAATTTCGATAATAATTATGACAGGTAACTGTAACTTCGTTACAAATTATGGCAGGTAACTGTAATTTCGTTACTAATTATGACAAGTAACTGTAGCTTCGATACTAATTATGACAGGTAACTGTAACTTCGTTACTAATTATGACAAAAACTGTAATTTCGATACTAATTATGGCAGGTAACAGTAACTTCGATACTAATTATGACAGGTAACAGTAGCTTCGATACTAATTATGACAGAAAACAGTAACTTCGATACTTATTATGACAGGTATCAGTAACTTCGATACTAATTATGGCAGGTAACTGTATCTTCGATACTAATTATGACAGGTAACTGTAACTTCGTTACAAATTATGACAAGTTACTGTAATTTCGATACAATATATTGCTGGTAACTGTAACTTCGATACTATTTATGACAGGTAACAGTCACTTCGATACTAATTATGACAAGTAACAGTAACTTCGATACTAATTATGACAGGTAACTGTAACTTCGAAACTAATTATGACAGGTAACTGTAAAATCGTTACTAATTATGACAATTAACTGTAATTTCGATACAAATTATGGCAGGTAACTGTAACTTCGATATTAATTATGACAGGTTACAGTAACCTCGATACTAATTATGACAAGTAAGTGTATCTTCGATACTAATTATGACGGGTAACTGTAACTTCGATACTAATTATGACTAGTAACTCTAACTTCGTTACTAATTAGGACAAGTAACTGTAATTTTGATAAAAAATTATGGCAGGTAACTGTAACTTCGATACTAATTATGACAGGTAACAGTAACTTCAATACTAATTATGACAGGTAACTGTAACTTCGTTACTAATTATGACAAGTAACTGTAATTTCGATACTAATCATGGCAGGTAACTGTAAAATCGTTACTAATTATGAAAAGTAACTGTAATTTCGATAAAAATTATGGCAGGTAACTGTAACTTCGTAACTAATTATGACAAGTAACTGTAATTTCGATACAAATTATGGCAGGTAACAGTAAATTCGATACTAATTATGACAGGTAACTGTAACATTCGATGCTAATTATGACAAGGAACTGTAATTTCGATACAAATTATGACAGGTAACAGTAAATTGGAAACTAATTATGACAGGTAACTGTAACTTCGTTACTAATTATGACAAGTAACTGTCATTTCGATACTAATTATGACAGGTAACTGTAACCTCGACACTAATTATGACAATTATCTGTAATTTCGCTACTAATTATGATAAGTAACTGTAATTTCGATACAAATTATGGCAGGTAACTGTAACTTCGATACTAACTATGACAGGTAACTGTAACTTCTTTACTAATTATGACAAGTAACTGTAATTTCGATACAAATTATGGCAGGTAACTGTAACTTCGAGACTAATTATGACAGGTAACAGTAACTTCGATACTAATTATGACAAGTAACAGTTACTTCGATACTAATTATGACAAGTAACTGTAACTTCGAAGCCAATTACGACAGGTAACTGTAACATCGTTACTAATTATGACAAGTAACTGTAATTTCGATACAAATTATGGCAGGTAACTGTAACTTCGATACTAATTATGACAGGTAACAGTAAATTCGATACTAATTATGACAAGTAACAGATACTTCGATACTAATTATGACAAGTAACTGTAACTTCGAAACTAATTATGACAGGTAACTGTAACATCGTTACTAGCTATGACAAGTAACTGTAATTTCGATACAAATTGTGGCAGGTAACTGTCTCTTCGATACTAATTATGACAGGTAACAGTAACTTCGATACTAATTATGACAAGTAACTGTAACTTCGATACTTACTATGACAGGTAACTGTAACTTCGTTACTAATTATGACAAGTAACTGTAATTTCGATACAAATTATGGCAGGTAACTGTAATTTCGATACTAAATATGGCAGGTGACAGTAACTTCGATACTAATTATGACAAGTTACACTAACTTCGATACTAATTATTACAGGTAACAGTAACTTCGATACTAATTATGGCAGGTAACTGTAACTTCGATACTAATTATGACAGGTAACTGTAACTTCGTTACTAATTATGACAAGTAACTGTAATTTCGATACAAATTATGGCACGTAACTGTAATTTGGATACTAATTATGACAGGTAACTGTAACATCGATACTAATTATGACAAGTAACTCTAACTTCATTACAAATTATGACAAGTAAATGTAATTTCGATACAAATTATGTCAGGTAACTGTAACTTCGTTACTAATTATGGCAGGTAACTGTAATTTCGATACAAATTATGGCACGTAACTGAAATTTCGATAATAATTATGACAGGTAACTGTAACTTCGTTACAAATTATGGCAGGTAACTGTAATTTCGATAATAATTATGGCACGTAACTGTAATTTCGATAATAATTATGACAGGTAACTGTAACTTCGTTACTGATAATGGCAGGTAACTGTAATTTCGTTACTAATTATGACGAGTAACTGTAGCTTCGATACTAATTATGACAGGTACCTGTAACTCCGTTACAAATTATGACAAGTAACTGTAATTTCGATACAAATTATTGCAGGTAACTGTAACTTCGATACTATTTATGACAGGTAACAGTTACTTCGATACTAATTATGACAAGTAACTGTAATTTCGATACAAATTTTGGCAGGTAACTGTAACTTCGATATTAATTATGACAAGTAACTGTAACATCGTTACTAATTATGACAAGTAACTGTAATTTCGATACAAATAATGGCAGGTAACTGTAACTTCGATACTATTTATGACAGGTAAAAGTAACTTCAATACTAATTATGACAGGTAACTGTAACTTTGCTACTAATTATGACAAGTAACTGTAATTTCGAAACAAATTATGACAGGTAACTGTAACATCGTTAATAATTATGACAAGTAACTGTAACTTCCTTACTAATTATGACAAGTAACTGTAATTTCGATACTAATTATGACAGGTAACTGTAAGTTCGTTAATAATTATGACAAGTAACTGTAACTTCCTTACTAATTATGACAAGTAACTGTAATTTCGATACAAATTATGGCAGGTCACAGTAACTTCGATACTAATTAAGACAGGTAACTGTAACATCGATACTAATTATGACAAGGAACTGTAATTTCGATACAAATTATGACAGGTAACAGTAACTTCGATACTAATTATGACAGGTAACTGTAACTTCCTTACTAATTATGACATGTAACTGTAATTTCGATACTAATTATGACAGGTAACTGTAACTTCGATATTAATAATGACAAGTAACTGTAACTTCGTTACTAATTATGAGAAGTAACTGTAATTTCGATACAAATTATGGCAGGTAACTGTAACTTCGAGACTAATTATGACAGGTAACAGTTGCTTCTATACTAATTATGACAAGTAACTGTAACTTCGAAACTAATTATGACAGGTAAGTGTAACATCGTTACTAATTATGACAGGTAACTGTAATTTCGATACTAATTATGACAGGTAACTGTAACTTCGATACTAATTATGACAAGTAACTGTAATTTCGATACAAATTTTGGCAGGTAACTGTAACTTCGATATTAATTATGACAAGTAACTGTAACATCGTTACTAATTATGACAAGTAACTGTAATTTCGATACAAATAATGGCAGGTAACTGTAACTTCGATACTATTTATGACAGGTAAAAGTAACTTCAATACTAATTATGACAGGTAACTGTAACTTTGCTACTAATTATGACAAGTAAGTGTAATTTCGAAACAAATTATGACAGGTAACTGTAACTTCGTTAATAATTATGACAAGTAACTGTAACTTCCTTACTAATTATGACAAGTAACTGTAATTTCGATACTAATTATGACAGGTAACTGTAAGTTCGTTAATAATTATGACAAGTAACTGTAACTTCCTTACTAATTATGACAAGTAACTGTGATTTCGATACAAATTATGGCAGGTCACAGTAACTTCGATACTAATTAAGACAGGTAACAGTAACATCGATACTAATTATGACAAGGAACTGTAATTTCGATACAAATTATGGCAGGTAACAGTAACTTCGATACTAATTATGACAGGTAACTGTAACTACCTTACTAATTATGACAAGTAACTGTAATTTCGATACTAATTATGACAGGTTACTGTAACTTCGATATTAATAATGACAAGTAACTGTAACTTCGTTACTAATTATGAGAAGTAACTGTAATTTCGATACAAATTATGGCAGGTAACTGTAACTTCGAGACTAATTATGACAGGTAACAGTAACTTCGATACTAATTATGACAAGTAACAGTTGCTTCTATACTAATTATGACAAGTAACTGTAACTTCGAAACTAATTATGACAGGTAACTGTAACATCGTTACTAATTATGACAAGTAACTGTAATTTCGATACAAATTATGGCAGGTAACTGTAACTTCGTTACTAATTATGGCAGGTAACTGTAATTTCGATACAAATTATGACAAGTAACTCTAACTTAATTACAAATTATGACAAGTAACTGTAATTTCGATACAAATTATGGCAGGTAACTGTAACTTCGTTACTAATTATGGCAGGTAACTGTAATTTCGATACAAATTATGGCAGGTAACAGTAACTACGATACTAATTATGACAGGTAACTGTAACTCAGATACTAATTATGACAAGTAACTCTAACTTCGTTACTAATTATGACAAATAACTGTAATTTTGATAAAAAATTATGGCAGGTAATTGTAACTTCGATACTAATTATGACAGGTAACAGTAACTTCGATACTAATTATGACAGGTAACTGTAACTTCGTTACTAATTATGACAAGTAACTGTAATTTCGATACAAATTATGGCAGGTAACTGTAACTTCGATACTAATGATAACAGAAAACAGTAACTTCGATACTAATTATGGCAGGTAACAGTAACTTCGATACTAATTATGGCAGGTAACAGTAAATTCGATACTAATTTTGGCAGGTAACTGTAAGTTCGATACTAATTATGACAGTTAACTGTAATTTCGATACAAATTATGGCACGTAACTGTAATTTGGATACTAATTATGACAGGTAACTGTAACTTCGATACTAATTATGACAAGTAACTCTATCTTCATTACAAATTATGACAAGTAACTGTAATTTCGATACAAATTATGTCAGGTAACTGTAACTTCGTTACTTATTATGGCAGGTAACTGTAATTTCGATACAAATTATGGCAGGTAACAGTAACTTCGATATTAATTATGACAAGTAACTGCATCTTCGATACTAATTATGGCAGGTAACTGTAATTTCGATAATAATTATGGCACGTAACTGTAATTTCGATAATAATTATGACAGGTAAATGTAACTTCGTTACTAATTATGGCAGGTAACTGTAATTTCGTTACTAATTATGACAAGTAACTGTTGCTTCGATACTAATTATGACAGGTACCTGTAACTCCGTTACAAATTATGACAAGTAACTGTAATTTCGATACAAATTATTGCAGGTAACTGTAACTTCGATACTATTTATGACAGGTAACAGTTACTTCGATACTAATTATGACAAGTAACAGTTACTTCGATACTAATTATGACAGGTAACTGTAACTTCGAAACTAATTATGACAGGTATACTAATTATGACAAGTAACTGTAATTTCGATACAAATTATGGCAGGTAACTGTAACTTCGATATTAATTATGACAGATTACAGTAACCTCGATACTAATTATGACAAGTAAGTGTATCTTCGATACTAATTATGACGGGTAACTGTAACTTCGATACTAATTATGACTAGTAACTCTAACTTCGATACTAATTAGGACAAGTAACTGTAATTTTGATAAAAAATTATGGCAGGTAACTGTAACTTCGATACTAATTATGACAGGTAACAGTAACTTCAATACTTATTATGACAGGTAACCGTAACTTCGTTACTAATTATGACAAGTAACTGTAATTTCGATACAAATTATGGCAGGTAACTGTAACATCGTTACTAATTATGAAAAGTAACTGTAATTTCGATACAAATTATGGCAGGTAACTGTAACTTCGATACAAATTATGACAGGTAACAGTAACATCGATACTAATTATGACAGGTAACTGTAACTTCGTTACTAATTATGACAAGTAACTGTAATTTCGATACAAATAATGGCAGGTAACTGTAACTTCGATACTATTTATGACAGGTAAAAGTAACTTCAATACTAATTATGACAGGTAACTGTAACTTTGCTACTAATTATGACAAGTAACTGTAATTTCGAAACAAATTATGACAGGTAACTGTAACATCGTTAATATTTATGACAAGTAACTGTAACTTCCTTACTAATTATGACAAGTAACTGTAATTTCGATACTAATTATGGCAGGTAACTGTAACTTCGATACTAATGATGACAGAAAACAGTAACTTCGATACTAATTATGGCAGGTAACAGTAAATTCGATACTAATTATGGCAGGTAACTGTAAGTTCGATACTAATTATGACAGTTAACTAAAACTTCGTTACTAATTATGACAAGTAACTGTAATTTCGATACAAATTATGGCAGGTAACAGTAACTTCGATACTAATTATGACAGGTAACAGTAGCTTCGATAATAATTATGACAAGTTACTGTAACTTCGATACTAATTATGACAGGTAACTGCAACTTCGTTACTAATTATGACAAGTAACTGTTATTTCGATACAAATTATGGCACGTAACTGTAATTTCGATACTAAATATGGCAGGTGACAGTAACTTCGATACTAATTATGACAAGTTACACTAACTTCGATACTAATTATGACAGGTAACAGTAACTTCGATACTAATTATGGCAGGTTACTGTAACTTCGATACTAATTATGACAGGTAACTGTAACTTCGTTACTAATTATGACAAGTAACTGAAATTTCGATACAAATTATGGCACGTAACTGTAATTTGTATACTAATTATGACAGGTAACTGTAACTTCGATACTAATTATGACAAGTAACTCTATCTTCATTACAAATTAAGACAAGTAACTGTAATTTCGATACAAATTATGTCAGGTAACTGTAACTTCGTTACTAATTATGGCAGGTAACTGTAATTTCGATACAAATTATGGCAGGTAACAGTAACTTCGATAATAATTATGACAAGTAACTGCATCTTCGATACTAATTATGGCAGGTAACTGTAATTTCGATAATAATTATGGCACGTAACTGTAATTTCGATAATAATTATGACAGGTAACTGTAACTTCGTTACTAATTATGGCAGGTAACTGTAATTTCGTTTCTAATTATGACAAGTAACTGTAGCTTCGATACTAATTATGACAGGTTACTGTAACTTCGTTACTAATTATGACAAGAAACTGTAATTTCGATACAAATTATGGCAGGTAACAGTAACTTCGATACTAATTATGACAGGTAACAGTAGCTTCGATACTAATTATGACAGAAAACAGTAACTTCGATACTTATTATGACAGGTAACAGTAACTTCGATACTAATTATGACAGGTAACTGTAACTTCGATACTAATTATGACAGGTAACTGTAACTTCGTTACAAATTATGACAAGTAACTGTAATTTCGATACAAATTATTGCAGGTAACTGTAACTTCGATACTATTTATGACAGGTAACAGTTACTTCGATACTAATTATGACAAGTAACAGTAACTTCGATACTAATTATGACAGGTAACTGTAACTTCGAAACTAATTATGACAGGTACCTGTAACATCGTTACTAATTATGACAAGTAACTGTAATTTCGATACAAATTATGGCAGGTAACTGTAACTTCGATATTAATTATGACAGGTTAATGTAACCTCGATACTAATTATGACATGTAAGTGTATCTTCGATACTAATTATGACGGGTAACTGTAACTTCGATACTAATTATGACTAGTAACTCTAACTTCGTTACTAATTAGGACAACTAACTGTAATTTTGATAAAAAATTATGGCAGGTAACTGTAACTTCGATACTAATTATGACAGGTAACAGTAACTTCAATACTAATTATGACAGGTAACTGTAACTTCGTTACTAATTAGGACAAGTAACTGTAATTTCGATACTAATTATGGCAGGTAACTGTAAAATCGTTACTAATTATGAAAAGTAACTGTAATTTCGATACAAATTATGGCAGGTAACTGTAACTTCGTAACTAATTATGACAAGTAACTGTAATTTCGATACAAATTATGGCAGGTAACAGTAAATTCGATACTAATTATGACAGGTAACTGTAACATTCGATGCTAATTATGACAAGGAACTGTAATTTCGATACAAATTATGACAGGTAACAGTAAATTCGATACTAATTATGACAGGTAACTGTAACTTCGTTACTAATTATGACAAGTAACTGTCATTTCGATACTAATTATGACAGGTAACTGTAACTTCGATATTATTTATGACAAGTAACTGTAACTTCGCTACTAATTATGATAAGTAACTGTAATTTCGATACAAATTATGGCAGGTAACTGTAACTTCGATACTAACTATGACAGGTAACTGTAACATCGTTACTAATTATGACATGTAACTGTAATTTCGATACAAATTATGGCAGGTAACTGTAACTTCGATACTAATTATGACAGGTAACAGTAAATTCGATACTAATTATGACAAGTAACAGTTACTTCGATACTAATTATGACAAGTAACTGTAACTTCGAAACTAATTATGACAGGTAACTGTAACATCGTTACTAGCTATGACAAGTAACTGTAATTTCGATACAAATTGTGGCAGGTAACTGTCTCTTCGATACTAATTATGACAGGTAACAGTAACTTCGATACTAATTATGACAAGTAACTGTAACTTCGATACTAACTATGACAGGTAACTGTAACTTCGTTACTAATTATGACAAATAACTGTAATTTCGATACAAATTATGGCAGGTAACTGTAACTTTGAGACTAATTATGACAGGTAACAGTAACTTCGATACTAATTATGACAAGTATCAGTTACTTCGATACTAAGTATGACAGGTAACTGTAACTACGAAACTAATTATGACAGGTAACTGTAACATCGTTACTAATTATGACATGTAACTGTAATTTCGAAACAAATTATGGCAGGTAACTGTAACTTCGATACTAATTATGACAGGTAACAGTAACTTCGATACTAATTATGACAAGTAACAGTAACTTCGATACTTATTATGACAGGTAACAGTAACTTCGATACTAATTATGACAAGTAACTCTAACTTCATTACAAATTATGAAAAATAACTGTAATTTCGATACATATTATGGCAGGTAACTGTAACTTCGTAAATAATTATGGCAGGTAACTGTAATTTCGATACAAATTATGGCAGGTAACTGTAACTTCGATACTAATTATGACAGGTAACTGTAACTCCGATACTAATTATGACAAGTAACTCTAAAGTCGTTACTAATTATGACAAGTAACTGTAATTTCGATACTAATTATGGCTGGTAAATGTAACTTCGTTACTAATTATGACAAGTAACTGTAATTTCGATACAAATTATGGTAGGTAACTGTAACTTCGATACTAATTATGACAAGTAACAGGAACTTCGATACTAATTATGACAAGTAACTGTAACTTCGAAATCAATTATGACAGGTAACTGTAACATCGATAATAATTATGACAAGTAACTGTAATTTCGAAACAAATTATGGCAGGTAACTGTAACTTCGATACTAATTATGACAAATAACTCTAACTTCATTACAAATTATGACAAGTAACTGTAATTTCGATACAAATTATGGCAGGTAACTGTAACTTCGATGGCAGGTAACGGTAACTTCGATACTTATTAAGACAAGTAAATGTAATTTCGATACAAATTATGGCAGGTAACTGTAACTTCGATACTTATTATGACAAGTAACTGTAACATAGATACTAATTATGACAGGTAACATTAACTTCGATACTAATTATGACAAGTAACTCTAACTTCATTACAAATTATGACAAGTAACTGTAATTTCGATACAAATTATGGCAGGTAACTGTAACTTCGTTACTAATTATGGCAGGTAACTGTAATTTCGATACAAATTATGGCAGGTAACAGTAACTACGATACTAATTATGACAGGTAACTGTAACTCCGATACTAATTATGACAAGTAACTGTAATTTCGATACAAATTATGGCAGGTAACTGTAACTTCGATACTAATGATGACAGAAAACAGTAACTTCGATACTAATTATGGCAGGTAACAGTAAATTCGATACTAATTATGGCAGGTAACTGTAAGTTCGATACTAATTATGACAGTTAACTGTAACTTCGTTACTATTTATGACAAGTAACTGTAATTTCGATACAAATTATGGCAGGTAACAGTAACTTCGATACTAATTAGGACAGGTAACAGTAGCTTCGATACTAATTATGACAAGTTACTGTAACTTCGATACCAATTATGACAGGTAACTGCAACTTCGTTACTAATTATGACAAGTAACTGTTATTTCGATACAAATTATGGCACGTAACTGTAATTTCGATACTAAATATGGCAGGTGACAGTAACTTCGATACTAATTATGACAAGTTACACTAACTTCGATACTAATTATGACAGGTAACAGTAACTTCGATACTAATTATGGCAGGTAACTGTAACTTCGATACTAATTATGACAGGTAACTGTAACTTCGTTACTAATTATGACAAGTAACTGTAATTTCGATACATATTATGGCACGTAACTGTAATTTGGATGCTAATTATGACAGGTAACTGTAACTTCGATACTAATTATGACAAGTAACTCTAACTTCATTACAAATTATGACAAGTAACTGTAATTTCGATACAAATTATGTCAGGTAACTGTAACTTCGTTACTAATTATGGCAGGTAACTGTAATTTCGATACAAATTATGGCAGGTAACAGTAACTTCGATAATAATTATGAGAAGTAACTGCATCTTCGATACTAATTATGGCAGGTAACTGTAATTTCGATAATAATTATGGCACGTAACTGTAATTTCGATAATAATTATGACAGGTAACTGTAACTTCGTTACAAATTATGGCAGGTAACTGTAATTTCGTTACTAATTATGACAAGTAACTGTAGCTTCGATACTAATTATGACAGGTAACTGTAACTTCGTTACTAATTATGACAAAAACTGTAATTTCGATACTAATTATGGCAGGTAACAGTAACTTCGATACTAATTATGACAGGTAACAGTAGCTTCGATACTAATTATGACAGAAAACAGTAACTTCGATACTTATTATGACAGGTATCAGTAACTTCGATACTAATTATGGCAGGTAACTGTATCTTCGATACTAATTATGACAGGTAACTGTAACTTCGTTACAAATTATGACAAGTTACTGTAATTTCGATACAATATATTGCTGGTAACTGTAACTTCGATACTATTTATGACAGGTAACAGTCACTTCGATACTAATTATGACAAGTAACAGTAACTTCGATACTAATTATGACAGGTAACTGTAACTTCGAAACTAATTATGACAGGTAACTGTAAAATCGTTACTAATTATGACAATTAACTGTAATTTCGATACAAATTATGGCAGGTAACTGTAACTTCGATATTAATTATGACAGGTTACAGTAACCTCGATACTAATTATGACAAGTAAGTGTATCTTCGATACTAATTATGACGGGTAACTGTAACTTCGATACTAATTATGACTAGTAACTCTAACTTCGTTACTAATTAGGACAAGTAACTGTAATTTTGATAAAAAATTATGGCAGGTAACTGTAACTTCGATACTAATTATGACAGGTAACAGTAACTTCAATACTAATTATGACAGGTAACTGTAACTTCGTTACTAATTATGACAAGTAACTGTAATTTCGATACTAATCATGGCAGGTAACTGTAAAATCGTTACTAATTATGAAAAGTAACTGTAATTTCGATAAAAATTATGGCAGGTAACTGTAACTTCGTAACTAATTATGACAAGTAACTGTAATTTCGATACAAATTATGGCAGGTAACAGTAAATTCGATACTAATTATGACAGGTAACTGTAACATTCGATGCTAATTATGACAAGGAACTGTAATTTCGATACAAATTATGACAGGTAACAGTAAATTGGAAACTAATTATGACAGGTAACTGTAACTTCGTTACTAATTATGACAAGTAACTGTCATTTCGATACTAATTATGACAGGTAACTGTAACCTCGACACTAATTATGACAATTATCTGTAATTTCGCTACTAATTATGATAAGTAACTGTAATTTCGATACAAATTATGGCAGGTAACTGTAACTTCGATACTAACTATGACAGGTAACTGTAACTTCTTTACTAATTATGACAAGTAACTGTAATTTCGATACAAATTATGGCAGGTAACTGTAACTTCGAGACTAATTATGACAGGTAACAGTAACTTCGATACTAATTATGACAAGTAACAGTTACTTCGATACTAATTATGACAAGTAACTGTAACTTCGAAGCCAATTACGACAGGTAACTGTAACATCGTTACTAATTATGACAAGTAACTGTAATTTCGATACAAATTATGGCAGGTAACTGTAACTTCGATACTAATTATGACAGGTAACAGTAAATTCGATACTAATTATGACAAGTAACAGATACTTCGATACTAATTATGACAAGTAACTGTAACTTCGAAACTAATTATGACAGGTAACTGTAACATCGTTACTAGCTATGACAAGTAACTGTAATTTCGATACAAATTGTGGCAGGTAACTGTCTCTTCGATACTAATTATGACAGGTAACAGTAACTTCGATACTAATTATGACAAGTAACTGTAACTTCGATACTTACTATGACAGGTAACTGTAACTTCGTTACTAATTATGACAAGTAACTGTAATTTCGATACAAATTATGGCAGGTAACTGTAATTTCGATACTAAATATGGCAGGTGACAGTAACTTCGATACTAATTATGACAAGTTACACTAACTTCGATACTAATTATTACAGGTAACAGTAACTTCGATACTAATTATGGCAGGTAACTGTAACTTCGATACTAATTATGACAGGTAACTGTAACTTCGTTACTAATTATGACAAGTAACTGTAATTTCGATACAAATTATGGCACGTAACTGTAATTTGGATACTAATTATGACAGGTAACTGTAACATCGATACTAATTATGACAAGTAACTCTAACTTCATTACAAATTATGACAAGTAAATGTAATTTCGATACAAATTATGTCAGGTAACTGTAACTTCGTTACTAATTATGGCAGGTAACTGTAATTTCGATACAAATTATGGCACGTAACTGAAATTTCGATAATAATTATGACAGGTAACTGTAACTTCGTTACAAATTATGGCAGGTAACTGTAATTTCGATAATAATTATGGCACGTAACTGTAATTTCGATAATAATTATGACAGGTAACTGTAACTTCGTTACTGATAATGGCAGGTAACTGTAATTTCGTTACTAATTATGACGAGTAACTGTAGCTTCGATACTAATTATGACAGGTACCTGTAACTCCGTTACAAATTATGACAAGTAACTGTAATTTCGATACAAATTATTGCAGGTAACTGTAACTTCGATACTATTTATGACAGGTAACAGTTACTTCGATACTAATTATGACAAGTAACTGTAATTTCGATACAAATTTTGGCAGGTAACTGTAACTTCGATATTAATTATGACAAGTAACTGTAACATCGTTACTAATTATGACAAGTAACTGTAATTTCGATACAAATAATGGCAGGTAACTGTAACTTCGATACTATTTATGACAGGTAAAAGTAACTTCAATACTAATTATGACAGGTAACTGTAACTTTGCTACTAATTATGACAAGTAACTGTAATTTCGAAACAAATTATGACAGGTAACTGTAACATCGTTAATAATTATGACAAGTAACTGTAACTTCCTTACTAATTATGACAAGTAACTGTAATTTCGATACTAATTATGACAGGTAACTGTAAGTTCGTTAATAATTATGACAAGTAACTGTAACTTCCTTACTAATTATGACAAGTAACTGTAATTTCGATACAAATTATGGCAGGTCACAGTAACTTCGATACTAATTAAGACAGGTAACTGTAACATCGATACTAATTATGACAAGGAACTGTAATTTCGATACAAATTATGACAGGTAACAGTAACTTCGATACTAATTATGACAGGTAACTGTAACTTCCTTACTAATTATGACATGTAACTGTAATTTCGATACTAATTATGACAGGTAACTGTAACTTCGATATTAATAATGACAAGTAACTGTAACTTCGTTACTAATTATGAGAAGTAACTGTAATTTCGATACAAATTATGGCAGGTAACTGTAACTTCGAGACTAATTATGACAGGTAACAGTTGCTTCTATACTAATTATGACAAGTAACTGTAACTTCGAAACTAATTATGACAGGTAACTGTAACATCGTTACTAATTATGACAGGTAACTGTAATTTCGATACTAATTATGACAGGTAACTGTAACTTCGATACTAATTATGACAAGTAACTGTAATTTCGATACAAATTTTGGCAGGTAACTGTAACTTCGATATTAATTATGACAAGTAACTGTAACATCGTTACTAATTATGACAAGTAACTGTAATTTCGATACAAATAATGGCAGGTAACTGTAACTTCGATACTATTTATGACAGGTAAAAGTAACTTCAATACTAATTATGACAGGTAACTGTAACTTTGCTACTAATTATGACAAGTAAGTGTAATTTCGAAACAAATTATGACAGGTAACTGTAACTTCGTTAATAATTATGACAAGTAACTGTAACTTCCTTACTAATTATGACAAGTAACTGTAATTTCGATACTAATTATGACAGGTAACTGTAAGTTCGTTAATAATTATGACAAGTAACTGTAACTTCCTTACTAATTATGACAAGTAACTGTGATTTCGATACAAATTATGGCAGGTCACAGTAACTTCGATACTAATTAAGACAGGTAACAGTAACATCGATACTAATTATGACAAGGAACTGTAATTTCGATACAAATTATGGCAGGTAACAGTAACTTCGATACTAATTATGACAGGTAACTGTAACTACCTTACTAATTATGACAAGTAACTGTAATTTCGATACTAATTATGACAGGTTACTGTAACTTCGATATTAATAATGACAAGTAACTGTAACTTCGTTACTAATTATGAGAAGTAACTGTAATTTCGATACAAATTATGGCAGGTAACTGTAACTTCGAGACTAATTATGACAGGTAACAGTAACTTCGATACTAATTATGACAAGTAACAGTTGCTTCTATACTAATTATGACAAGTAACTGTAACTTCGAAACTAATTATGACAGGTAACTGTAACATCGTTACTAATTATGACAAGTAACTGTAATTTCGATACAAATTATGGCAGGTAACTGAAACTTCGTTACTAATTATGGCAGGTAACTGTAATTTCGATACAAATTATGACAAGTAACTCTAACTTAATTACAAATTATGACAAGTAACTGTAATTTCGATACAAATTATGGCAGGTAACTGTAACTTCCTTACTAATTATGGCAGGTAACTGTAATTTCGATACAAATTATGGCAGGTAACAGTAACTACGATACTAATTATGACAGGTAACTGTAACTCAGATACTAATTATGACAAGTAACTCTAACTTCGTTACTAATTATGACAAATAACTGTAATTTTGATAAAAAATTATGGCAGGTTATTGTAACTTCGATACTAATTATGACAGGTAACAGTAACTTCGATACTAATTATGACAGGTAACTGTAACTTCGTTACTAATTATGATAAGTAACTGTAATTTCGATACAAATTATGGCAGGTAACTGTAACTTCGATACTAATGATAACAGAAAACAGTAACTTCGATACTAATTATGGCAGGTAACAGTAACTTCGATACTAATTATGGCAGGTAACAGTAAATTCGATACTAATTTTGGCAGGTAACTGTAAGTTCGATACTAATTATGACAGTTAACTGTAATTTCGATACAAATTATGGCACGTAACTGTAATTTGGATACTAATTATGACAGGTAACTGTAACTTCGATACTAATTATGACAAGTAACTCTATCTTCATTACAAATTATGACAAGTAACTGTAATTTCGATACAAATTATGTCAGGTAACTGTAACTTCGTTACTTATTATGGCAGGTAACTGTAATTTCGATACAAATTATGGCAGGTAACAGTAACTTCGATATTAATTATGACAAGTAACTGCATCTTCGATACTAATTATGGCAGGTAACTGTAATTTCGATAATAATTATGGCACGTAACTGTAATTTCGATAATAATTATGACAGGTAAATGTAACTTCGTTACTAATTATGGCAGGTAACTGTAATTTCGTTACTAATTATGACAAGTAACTGTTGCTTCGATACTAATTATGACAGGTACCTGTAACTCCGTTACAAATTATGACAAGTAACTGTAATTTCGATACAAATTATTGCAGGTAACTGTAACTTCGATACTATTTATGACAGGTAACAGTTACTTCGATACTAATTATGACAAGTAACAGTTACTTCGATACTAATTATGACAGGTAACTGTAACTTCGAAACTAATTATGACAGGTATACTAATTATGACAAGTAACTGTAATTTCGATACAAATTATGGCAGGTAACTGTAACTTCGATATTAATTATGACAGATTACAGTAACCTCGATACTAATTATGACAAGTAAGTGTATCTTCGATACTAATTATGACGGGTAACTGTAACTTCGATACTAATTATGACTAGTAACTCTAACTTCGATACTAATTAGGACAAGTAACTGTAATTTTGATAAAAAATTATGGCAGGTAACTGTAACTTCGATACTAATTATGACAGGTAACAGTAACTTCAATACTTATTATGACAGGTAACCGTAACTTCGTTACTAATTATGACAAGTAACTGTAATTTCGATACAAATTATGGCAGGTAACTGTAACATCGTTACTAATTATGAAAAGTAACTGTAATTTCGATACAAATTATGGCAGGTAACTGTAACTTCGATACAAATTATGACAGGTAACAGTAACATCGATACTAATTATGACAGGTAACTGTAACTTCGTTACTAATTATGACAAGTAACTGTAATTTCGATACAAATTATGACAGGTAACTGTAACTTCGTTACTAATTGTGACAAGTAACTGTAATTTCGATACAAATTATGGCACGTTACTGTAATTTCGGTACTAATTATGACAGGTAACTGTAACTTCGATAATAATTATGACAAGTAACTCTAACTTAATTACAAATTATGACAAGTAACTGTAATTTCGATACAAGTTATGGCAGGTAACTGTAACTTCGTTACTAATTATGGCAGGTAACTGTAATTTCGATACAAATTATGGCAGGTAACAGTAACTTCGATAATAATTATGACAGGTAACTGTAACTTCGATACTAATTATGGCAGGTAACTGTAATTTCGATAATAATTATGGCACGTAACTGTAATTTCGATAATAATTATGACAGGTAACTGTAACTTCGTTACTAATTATGGCAGGTAACTGTAATTTCGTTACTAATTATGACAAGTAACTGTAGCTTCGATACTAATTATGACAGGTAACGGTAACTTCGTTGCTAATTATGACAAGAAACTGTAATTTCGATACAAATTATGGCAGGTAACTGTAACATCGATACTAATTATGACAGGTAACAGTAACTTCGATACTAATTATGACAGAAAACAGTAACTTCGATACTTATTATGACAGGTAACAGTAACTTCGATACTAATTATGGCAGGTAACTGTAATTTCGATACAAATTATGGCAGGTAACTGTAACTTCGTTACTAATTATGACAAGTAACTGTAATTTCGATACAAATTATGGCAGGTAACAGTAACTTCGATACTAATTATGACAGGTAACAGTAACTTCGATACTAATTATGACAAGTTACTGTAACTTCGATACTAATTATGACAGGTAACTGTAAATTCGTTACTAATTATGACAAGTAACTGTTATTTCGATACAAATTATGGCACGAAACTGTAATTTCGATACTAATTATGGCAGGTGACAGTAACTTCGATACTAATTATGACAAGTTACTGTAACTTCGATACTAATTATGACAGGTAACTGTAACTTCGTTACTAATTATGACAAGTAACTGTTATTTCGATACAAATTATGGCAGGTAACTGTAACTTCGATACTAATTATGGCAGGTAACTGTAACTCCGATACTAATTATGACAAGTAACTCTAAATTCGTTACTAATTATGACAAGTAACTGTAATTTCGATACTAATTATGGCTGGTAACTGTAACTTCGTTACTAATTATGACATGTAACTGTAATTTCGATACAAATTATGGCAGGTAACTGTAACTTCGATATTAATTATGACAAGTAACAGGAACTTCGATACTAATTAAGACAAGTAAATGTAACTTCGAAACAAATTATGACAGGTAACTGTAACATCGATAATAATTATGACTAGTAATTGTAATTTCGATACAAATTATGGCAGGTAACTGTAACTTCGATACTAATTATGACAGGTAACAGAAACTTCGATACTAATTATGACAAGTAACTGTATCTTCGATACTAATTATGACAGGTAACTGTAACTTCGATACTAATTATGACAGGTAACTCTAACTTCATTACAAATTATGACAAGTAACTGTAATTTCGATACAAATTATGGCAGGTAACTGTAACTTCGATGACAGGTAACTGTAACTTCGATACTTATTAAGACAAATACGTGTAATTTCGATACAAATTATGGCAGGTAACTGTAACTTCGATACTTATTATGACAGGTAACAGCAACTTCGATAGTAATGATGACAAGTAACAGTAACTTCCATACTAATTATGACAAGTAACTGTAATTTCGATACTAATTATGACAGGTAACTGTAATTTCGATACTAATTATGACAGGTAACTGTAACTTCGATACTAATTATGACAAGTAACTGTAATTTCGATACAAATTTTGCCAGGTAACTGTAACTTCGATATTAATTATGACAAGTAACTGTAACATCGTTACTAATTATGACAAGTAACTGTAATTTCGATACAAATAATGGCAGGTAACTGTAACTTCGATACTATTTATGACAGGTAAAAGTAACTTCAATACTAATTATGACAGGTAACTGTAACTTTGCTACCAATTATGACAAGTAACTGTAATTTCGAAACAAATTATGACAGGTAACAGTAACTTCCATACTAATTATGACAAGTAACTGTAATTTCGATACTAATTATGACAGGTAACTGTAACTTCGTTAATAATTATGACAAGTAACTGTAACTTCCTTACTAATTATGACAAGTAACTGTAATTTCGATACTAATTATGACAGGTAACTGTAAGTTCGTTAATAATTATGACAAGTAACTGTAACTTCCTTACTAATTATGACAAGTAACTGTAATTTCGATACAAATTATGGCAGGTCACAGTAACTTCGATACTAATTAAGACAGGTAACTGTAACATCGATACTAATTATGACAAGGAACTGTAATTTCGATACAAATTATGACAGGTAACAGTAACTTCGATACTAATTATGACAGGTAACTGTAACTTCCTTACTAATTATGACAAGTAACTGTAATTTCGATACTAATTATGACAGGTAACTGTAACTTCGATATTAATAATGACAAGTAACTGTAACTTCGTTACTAATTATGAGAAGTAACTGTAATTTCGATACAAATTATGGCAGGTAACTGTAACTTCGAGACTAATTATGACAGGTAACAGTAACTTCGATACTAATTATGACAAGTAACAGTTGCTTCTATACTAATTATGACAAGTAACTGTAACTTCGAAACTAATTATGACAGGTAACTGTAACATCGTTACTAATTATGACAAGTTACTGTAATTTCGATACAAATTATGGCAGGTAACTGTAACTTCGATACTAATTATGACAAGTAACTGTAACATAGATACTAATTATGACAGGCAACAGTAACTTCGATACTAATTATGACAAGTAACTCTAACTTCATTACAAATTATGACAAGTAACTGTAATTTCGATACAAATTATGGCAGGTAAATGTAACTTCGAGACTAATTATGACAGGTAACAGTAACTTCGATACTAATTATGACAAGTAACTGTAATTTCGATACAAATTATGGCAGGTAACTGTAACTTCGATATTACTTATGACAGGTTACAGTATCCTCGATACTAATTATGACAAATAAGTGTATCTTCGATACTAATTATGACGGGTAACCCTAACTTCGATACTAATTATGACTAGTAACTCTAACTTCGTTACAAATTAGGACAAGTAACTGTAATTTTGATAAAAAATTATGGCAGGTTACTGTAACTTCGATACTAATTATGACAGGTAACAGTAACTTCAATACTAATTATGACAGGTAACTGTAACTTCGTTACTAATTATGACAAGTAACTGTAATTTCGATACTAATGTTGGCAGGTAACTGTAACATCGTTACTAATTATGAAAAGTAACTGTAATTTCGATACAAATTATGGCAGGTAACTGTAAGTCGTTACTAATTATGACAAGTAACTGTAATTTCGATACAAATTATGGCAGGTAACAGTAAATTCGATACTAATTTTGACAGGTAACTGTAACTTCGTTACTAATTATGACAAGTAACAGTAATTTCGATACTAAATATGACAGGTAACTGTAACTTCGATATTATTTATGACAAGTAACTGTAACTTAGCTACTAATTATGAAAAGTAACTGTAATTTCGATACAAATTAAGACAGGTAAATGTAACTTCGATACTAACTATGACAGGTAACTGTAACTTCGTTACTAATTATGACAAGTAACTGTAATTTCTATACAAATTATGGCAGGTAAATGTATCTTCGAGACTAATTATGACAGGTAACAGTAACTTCTATACTAATTATGACAAGTAACAGTTACTTCGATACAAATTATGACAAGTAACTGTAACTTCGAAACCAATTACGACAAGTAACTGTAACATCGTTACTAATTATGACATGTAACTGTAATTTCGATACAAATTATGGCAGGTAACTGTAACTTCGATACTAATTATGACAGGTAACAGTAAATTCGATACTAATTATGACAAGTAACAGTTACCTCGATAATAATTATGAAAAGTAACTGTAACTTCGAAACTAATTATGACAGGTAACTGTAACATCGTTACTAATTATGACAAGTAACTGTAATTTCGATACAAATTGTGGCAGGTAACTGTCTCTTCGATACTAATTATGACAGGTAACAGTAACTTCGATACTTATTATGACAAGTAACTGTAACTTCGATACTAACTATGACAGGTAACTGTAACTTCTTTACTAATTATGACAAGTAACTGTAATTTTGATACAAATCATGGCAGGTAACTGTAACTTTGAGACTAATTATGACAGGTAACTGTAACTTCGATACTAATTATGAAAAGTAACAGTTACTTCGATACTAATTATGACAGGTTACTGTAACTACGAAACTAATTATGACAGGTAACTGTAACATCGTTACTAATTATGATATGTAACTGTAATTTCGATACAAATTATGGCAGGTAACTGTATTTTCGATACTAATTATGACAGGTAACAGTAACTTTGATACTAATTATGACAAGTAACTGTAACATCGATACTTATTATGACAGGTAACAGTAACTTCGATACTAATTACAACAATTAACTCTAACTTCATTACAAATTATGAAAAATAACTGTAATTTCGATACGAATTATGGCAGGTAACTGTAACTTCGTTAATAATTATGGCAGGTAACTGTAATTTCGATACAAATTATGGCAGGTAACTGTAACTTCGATACTAATTATGACAGGTAACTGTAACTCCGATACTAATTATGACAAGTAACTCTAAATTCGTTACTAATTATGACAAGTAACTGTAATTTCGATACTAATTATGGCTGGTAACTGTAACTTCGTTACTAATTATGACAAGTAACTGTAATTTCGATACAAATTATGGCATGTAACTGTAACTTCGATACTAATTATGACAAGTAACAGGAACTTCGATACTAATTATGACAAGTAACTGTAACTTCGAAACTAATTATGACAGGTAACTGTAACATCGATAATAATTATGACAAGTAACTGTATTTTCGATACAAATTATGGCAGGTTACTGTAACTTCGATACTAATTATGACAGGTAACAGAAACTTCGATACTAATTATAACATGTAACTGTATCTTCGATACTAATTATGACAGGTAACTGTAACTTCGATACTAATTATGACAAGTAACTCTAACTTCATTACAAATTATGACAAGTAACTGTAATTTCGATACAAATTATGGCAGGTAACTGTAACTTCGATGACAGTTAACTGTAACTTCGATACTTATTAAGACCAGTAACTGTAATTTCGATACAAATTATGGCAGGTAACTGTAACTTCGATACTTATTATGACAGGTAACAGTAATTTCGATAGTAATGATGACAAGTAACAGTAACTTCGATATTAATTATGACAAGTAACTGTAATTTCGATACTAATTATGACAGGTAACTGTAATTTCGATACTTATTATGAGAGGTAACTGTAACTTCGGTACTAATTATGACAGGTAACTGTAACTTCGATACTAATTATGACAAGTTACTGTAACTTCGTTACTAATTATGACAAGTAACTGTAATTTCGATACAAATTTTGGCAGGTAACTGTAACTTCGATATTAATTATGACAAGTAACTGTAACTTCGTTACTAATTAAGACATGTAACTGTAATTTCGATACAAATAATGGCAGGTAACTGTAACTTCGATACTATTTATGACAGGTAAAAGTAACTTCAATACTAATTATGACATGTAACTGTAACTTCGCTACTAATTATGACAAGTAACTGTAATTTCGAAACAAATTATGACAGGTAACTGTAACTTCGTTAATAATTATGACAAGTAACTGTAATTTCGATACAAATTATGGCAGGTCACAGTAACTTCGATACTAATTAAGACAGGTAACTGTAACTTCGATACTAATTATGACAAGGAACTGTAATTTCGATAAAAAATATGACAGGTAACAGTAACTTCGATACTAATTATGACAGGTAACTGTAACATCCTTACTAATTATGACAAGTAACTGTAATTTCGATACTAATTATGACAGGTAACTGTAACGTCGATATTAATTATGACAAGTAACTGTAACTTCGTTACTAATTATGAGAAATAACTGTAATTTCGATACTAATTATGGCAGGTAACTGTAACTTCGAGTCTAATTATGACAGGCAACATTAACTTCGATACTAATTATGACAAGTAACAGTTGCTTCGATACTAATTATGACAAGTAACTGTAACTTCGAAACTAATTATGACAGGTAACTGTAACATCGTTACGAATTATGACAAGTAACTGTAATTTCGATACAAATTATGGCAGGTAACTGTAACTTCGATACTAATTATGACTGGTAACAGTAACTTCGGTACTAATTATGACAAGTAACTGTAACTTAGATACTAATTATGACAGGTAACAGTAACTTCGATACTAATTATGACAAGTAACTCTAACTTAATTACAAATTATGACAAGTAACTGTAATTTCGATACAAATTATGGCAGGTAACTGTAACTTCGTTACTAATTATGGCAGGTAACTGTAATTTCGATACAAATTATGGCAGTTAACAGTAACTACGATACTATATATGAGAGGTAACTGTAAATTCGTTACTAATTATGACAAGTAACTGTAACTTAGAAACTAATTATGACAGGTAACTGTAACTTCGTTACTATTTATGACAAGTAACTGTAATTTCGATACAAATTATGGCAGGTAACTGTAACTTCGATACTAATGATGACAGAAAACAGTAACTTCGATTCTAATTATGGCAGGTAACAGTAACTTCGATACTAATTATGGCAGGTAACTGTAAGTTCGATACTAATTATGACAGTTAACTGTAACTTCGTTACAAATTGTGACAAGTAACTGTAATTTCGATACAAATTATGGCAGGTAACAGTAACTTCGATACTAATTATGACAGGTAACAGTAACTTCGATACTAATTATGGCAGGTAACTGTAACTTCGATACTAATTATGACAAGTAACTCTAACTTCATTACAAATTATGACAAGTAACTGTAATTTCGATACAAATTATGTCAGGTAACTGTAACTTCATTACTAATTATGGCAGGTAACTGTAATTTCGATACAAATTATGGCAGGTAACAGTAACTTCGATAATAATTATGACAAGTAACTGCATCTTCGATACTAATTATGGCAGGTAACTGTAATTTCGATAATAATTATGGCACGTAACTGTAATTTCGATATTAATTATGACAGGTAACTGTAACTTCGTTACTAATTATGGCAGGTAACTGTAATTTCGTTACTAATTATGACAAGTAACTGTAGCTTCGATACTAATTATGACAGGTAACTGTAACTTCGTTACTAATTATGACAAGAAACTGTAATTTCGATACAAATTATGGCAGGTAACAGTAACTTCGATACTAATTATGACAGGTAACAGTAGCTTCGATACTAATTATGACAGAAAACAGTAACTTCGATACTTATTATGACAGGTAACAGTAACTTCGATACTAATTATGGCAGGTAACTGTAACTTCGATACTAATTATGACAGGTAACTGTAACTTCGTTACAAATTATGACAAGTAACTGTAATTTCGATACAAATTATTGCAGGTAACTGTAACTTCCATACTATTTATGACAGTTAACAGTTACTTCGATACTAATTATGACAGGTAACAGTAACTTCGATACTAATTATGACAGGTAACTGTAACTTCGAAACTAATTATGACAGGTAACTGTAACATCGTTACTAATTATGACAAGTAACTGTAATTTCGATACAAATTATGGCAGGTAACTGTAACTTCGATAATAATTATGACAGGTTACAGTAACCTCGATACTAATTATGACAAGTAAGTGTATCTTCGATACTAATTATGACGGGTAACTGTAACTTCGATACTAATTATGACTAGTAACTCTAACTTCGTTACTAATTAGGACAAGTAACTGTAATTTTGATAAAAAATTATGGCAGGTAACTGTAACTTCGATACTAACTATGACAGGTAACTGTAACTTCGTTACTAATTATGACAAGTAACTGTAATTTCGATACAAATTATGGCAGGTAACTGTAACTTCGATACCAATTATGACAAGTAACTGTAACTTCGATACTAACTATGACAGGTAACTGTAACTTCGTTACTAATTATGAAAAGTAACTGTAATTTCGATACAAATTATGGCAGGTAACTGTAACTTCGTAACTAATTATGACAAGTAACTGTAATTTCGATACAAATTATGGCAAATAACAGTAAATTCGATACTAATTATGACAGGTAACTGTAACATTCGATGCTAATTATGACAAGGAACTGTAATTTCGATACAAATTATGACAGGTAACAGTAAATTCGATACTAATTATGACAGGTAACTGTAACTTCGTTACTAATTATGACAAGTAACTGTCATTTCGATACTAATTACGACAGGTAACTGTAACTTCGATATTATTTATGACAAGTAACTGTAACTTCGCTACTAATTATGATAAGTAACTGTAATTTCGATACAAATTATGGCAGGTAACTGTAACTTCGATACTAACTATGACAGATAACTGTAACTTCGTTACTAATTATGACAAGTAACTGTAATTTCGATACAAATTATGGCAGGTAACTGTAACTTCGATACTAATTATGACAAGTAACTGTAACTTCGATACTTACTATGACAGGTAACTGTAACTTCGTTACTAATTATGACAAATAACTGTAATTTCGATACAAATTATGGCAGGTAACTGTAAGTTTGAGACTAATTATGACAGGTATCCGTAACTTCGATACCAATTATGACAAGTATCAGTTACTTCGATACTAATTATGACAGGTAACTGTAACTACGAAACTAATTATGACAGGTAACTGTAACATCGTTACTAATTATGACATGTAACTGTAATTTCGATACAAATTATGGCAGGTAACTGTAACTTCGATACTAATTATGACAGGTAACAGTAACTTCGATACTAATTATGACAAGTAACAGTAACTTCGATACTTATTATGACAGGTAACAGTAACTTCGATAATAATTATGGCACGTAACTGTAATTTCGATAATAATTATGACAGGTAACTGTAACTTCGTTACTAATTATGGCAGGTAACTGTAATTTCGTTACTAATTATGACAAGTAACTGTAGCTTCGATACTAATTATGACAGGTAACAGTAACTTCAATACTTATTATGACAGGTAACCGTAACTTCGTTACTAATTATGACAAGTAACTGTAATTTCGATACAAATTATGGCAGGTAACTGTAACATCGTTACTAATTATGAAAAGTAACTGTAATTTCGATACAAATTGTGGCAGGTAACTGTAACTTCGATACAAATTATGACAGGTAACAGTAACTTCGATACTAATTATGACAGGTAACAGTAACTTCGTTACTAATTATGACAAGTAACTGTAATTTCGATACAAATTATGACAGGTAACTGTAACTTCGTTACTAATTATGACAAGTAACCGTAATTTCGATACAAATTATGGAACGTAACTGTAATTTCGGTACTAATTATGACAGGTAACTGTAACTTCGATAATAATTATGACAAGTAACCCTAACTTAATTACAAATTATGACAAGTAACTGTACTTTCGATACAAGTTATGGCAGGTAACTGTAACTTCGTTACTAATTAAGGCAGGTAACTGTAATTTCGATACAAATTATGGCAGGTAACAGTAACTTCGATAATAATTATGACAGGTAACTGTAACTTCGATACTAATTATGGCAGGTAACTGTAATTTCGATAATAATTTTGGCACGTAACTGTAATTTCGATAATAATTATGACAGGTAACTGTAACTTCGTTACTAATTATGGCAGGTAACTGTAATTTCGTTACTAATTATGACAAGTAACTGTAGCTTCGATACTAATTATGACAGGTAACAGTAACTTCGATACTAATTATGACAGAAAACAGTAACTTCGATACTTATTATGACAGGTAACAGTAACTTCGATACTAATTATGGCAGGTAACTGTAATTTCGATACAAATTATGGCAGGTAACTGTAACTTCGTTACTAATTATGACAAGTAACTGTAATTTCGATACAAATTATGGCAGGTAACAGTAACTTCGATACTAATTATGACAGGTAACAGTAACTTCGATACTAATTATGACAAGTTACTGTAACTTCGATACTAATTAAGACAGGTAACTGTAACTTCGTTACTAATTATGACAAGTAACTGTTATTTCGATACAAATTATGGCACGTAACTGTAATTTCGATACTAATTATGGCAGGTGACAGTAACTTCGATACTAATTATGACAAGTTACTGTAACTTCGATACTAATTATGACAGGTAACTGTAACTTCGTTACTAATTATGACAAGTAACTGTTATTTCGATACAAATTATGGCAGGTAACTGTAACTTCGATACTAATTATGACAGGTAACTGTAACTCCGATACTAATTATGACAAGTAACTCTAAATTCGTTACTAATTATGACAAGTAACTGTAACTTCGAAACTAATTATGACAGGTAACTGTAACATCGATAATAATTATGACTAGTAACTGTAATTTCGATACAAATTATGGCAGGTAACTGTAACTTCGATACTAATTATGACAGGTAACAGAAACTTCGATACTAATTATGACAAGTAACTGTATCTTCGATACTAATTACGACAGGTAACTGTAACTTCGATACTAATTATGACAAGTAACTCTAACTTCATTACAAATTATGACAAGTAACTGTAATTTCGATACAAATTATGGCAGGTAACTGTAACTTCGATGACAGGTAACTGTAACTTCGATACTTATTATGACAGGTAACAGTAACTTCGATAGTAATGATGACAAGTAACAGTAACTTCGATACTAATTATGACAAGTAACTGTAATTTCGATACTAATTATGTCAGGTAACTGTAATTTCGATACTAATTATGACAGGTAAATGTAACTTCGATACTAATTATGACAAGTAACTGTAATTTCGATACAAATTTTGGCAGGTAACTGTAACTTCGATATTAATTATGACAAGTAACTGTAACATCGTTACTAATTAAGACAAGTAACTGTAATTTCGATACAAATAATGGCAGGTAACTGTAACTTCGATACTATTTATGACAGGTAAAAGTAACTTCAATACTAATTATGACGGGTAACTGTAACTTTGCTACTAATTATGACAAGTAACTGTAATTTCGAAACAAATTATGACAGGTAACTGTAACTTCGTTAATAATTATGACAAGTAACTGTAACTTCCTTACTAATTATGACAAGTAACTGTAATTTCGATACTAATTATGACAGGTAACTGTAAGTTCGTTAATAATTATGACAAGTAACTGTAACTTCCTTACTAATTATGACAAGTAACTGTAATTTCGATACAAATTTTGGCAGGTCACAGTAACTTCGATACTAATTAAGACAGGTAACTGTAACATCGATACTAATTATGACAAGGAACTGTAATTTCGATACAAATTATGACAGGTAACAGTAACTTCGATACTAATTATGACAGGTAACTGTAACTTCCTTACTAATTATGACAAGTAACTGTAATTTCGATACTAATTATGACAGATAACTGTAACTTCGATATTAATAATGACAAGTAACTGTAACTTCGTTACTAATTATGAGAAGTAACTGTAATTTCGATACAAATTATGGCAGGTAACTGTAACTTCGAGACTAATTATGACAGGTAACAGTAACTTCGATACTAATTATGACAAGTAACAGTTGCTTCTATACTAATTATGACAAGTAACTGTAACTTCGAAACTAATTATGACAGGTAACTGTAACATCGTTACTAATTATGACAAGTAACTGTAATTTCGATACAAATTATGGCAGGTAACTGTAACTTCGATACTAATTATGACTGGTAACTGTAACTTCGATACTAATTATGACAAGTAACTGTAACATAGATACTAATTATGACATGTAACAGTAACTTCGAAACTAATTATGACAAGTAACTCTAACTTCATTACAAATTATGACAAGTAACTGTAATTTCGATACAAATTATGGCAGGTAACTGTAACTTCAATACTAATTATGGCACGTAACTGTAATTTCGATACAAATTATGGCAGGTAACAGTAACTACGATACTGATTATGACAGGTAACTGTAACTTCGTTACTAATTATGACAAGTAACTGTCATTTCGATACTGATTACGACAGGTAACTGTAACTTCGATATTATTTATGACAAGTAACTGTAACTTCGCTACTAATTATGATAAGTAACTGTAATTTCGATACAAATTATGGCAGGTAACTGTAACTTCGATACTAACTATGACAGGTAACTGTAACTTCGTTACTAATTATGACAAGTAACTGTAATTTCGATACAAATTATGGCAGGTAACTGTAACTTCGATACTAATTATGACAAGTAACTGTAACTTCGATACTAACTATGACAGGTAACTGTAACTTCGTTACTAATTATGACAAGTAACTGTAATTTCGATACAAATTATGACAGGTAACTGTAACTTCGTTACTAATTATGGCAGTTAACTGTAATTTCGTTACTAATTATGACAAGTAACTGTAGCTTCGATACTAATTATGACAGGTAACAGTAACTTCAATACTTATTATGATAGGTAACCGTAACTTCGTTACTAATTATGACAATTAACTGTAATTTCGATACAAATTATGGCAGGTAACTGTAACATCGTTACTAATTATGAAAAGTAACTGTAATTTCGATACAAATTGTGGCAGGTAACTGTAACTTCGATACAAATTATGACAGGTAACAGTAACTTCGATACTAATTATGACAGGTAACAGTAACTTCGTTAATAATTATGACAAGTAACTGTAATTTCGATACAAATTATGACAGGTAACTGTAACTTCGTTACTAATTATGACAAGTAACTGTAATTTCGATACAAATTATGGAACGTAACTGTAATTTCGGTACTAATTATGACAGGTAACTATAACTTCGATAATAATTATGACAAGTAACCCTAACTTAATTACATATTATGACAAGTAACTGTAATTTCGATACAAGTTATGGCAGGTAACTGTAACTTCGTTACTAATTAAGGCAGGTAACTGTAATTTTGATACAAATTATGGCAGGTAACAGTAACTTCGATAATAATTATGACAGGTAACTGTAACTTCGATACTAATTATGGCAGGTAACTGTAATTTCGATAATAATTATGGCACGTAACTGTAATTTCGATAATAATTATGACAGGTAACTGTAACTTCGTTACTAATTATGGAAGGTAACTGTAATTTCGTTACTAATTATGACAAGTAACTGTAGCTTCGATACTAATTATGACAGGTAACAGTAACTTCGATACTAATTATGACAGAAAACAGTAACTTCGATACTTATTATGACAGGTAACAGTAACTTCGATACTAATTATGGCAGGTAACTGTAATTTCGATATAAATTATGGCAGGTAACTGTAACTTCGTTACTAATTATGACAAGTAACTGTAATTTCTATACAAATTATGGCAGGTAACAGTAACTTCGATACTAATTATGACAGGTAACAGTAACTTCGATACTAATGATGACAAGTTACTGTAACTTCGATACTAATTATGACAGGTAACTGTAACTTCCTTACTAATTATGACAAGTAACTGTTATTTCGATACAAATTATGGCACGTAACTGTAATTTCGATACTAATTATGGCAGGTGACAGTAACTTCGATACTAATTATGACAAGTTACTGTAACTTCGATACTAATTATGACAGGTAACTGT
Organism: Meconema thalassinum; assembly: GCA_946902985.2. Taxonomy (NCBI): domain Eukaryota; kingdom Metazoa; phylum Arthropoda; class Insecta; order Orthoptera; family Tettigoniidae; genus Meconema; species Meconema thalassinum. Next base: position 1,172,656,580 of record OX336388.2, on the reverse strand, counting down.
AACTTCGTTACTAATTATGACAAGTAACTGTTATTTCGATACAAATTATGGCAGGTAACTGTAACTTCGATACTAATTATGACAGATAACTGTAACTCCGATACTAATTATGACAAGTAACTCTAAATTCGTTACTAATTATGACAAGTAACTGTAATTTCGATACTAATTATGGCTGGTAACTGTAACTTCGTTACTAATTATGACAAGTAACTGTAATTTCGATACAAATTATGGCAGGTAACTGTAACTTCGATACTAATTATGACAAGTAACAGGAACTTCGATACTAATTATGACAAGTAACTGTAACTTCGAAACTAATTATGACAGGTAACTGTAACATCGATAATAATTATGACTAGTAACTGTAATTTCGATACAAATTATGGCAGGTAACTGTAACTTCGATACTAATTATGACAGGTAACAGAAACTTCGATACTAATTATGACAAGTAACTGTATCTTCGATACTAATTATGACAGGTAACTGTAACTTCGATACTAATTATGACAAGTAACTCTAACTTCATTACAAATTATGACAAGTAACTGTAATTTCGATACAAATTATGGCAGGTAACTGTAACTTCGATGACAGGTAACTGTAACTTCGATACTTATTATGACAGGTAACAGTAACTTCGATAGTAATGATGACAAATAACAGTAACTTCGATACTAATTTTGACAAGTAACTGTAATTTCGATACTAATTATGACAGGTAACTGTAATTTCGACACTAATTATGACAGGTAACTGTAACTTCGATACTAATTATGACAAGTAACTGTAATTTCGATACAAATTTTGGCAGGTAACTGTAACTTCGATATTAATTATGACAAGTAACTGTAACATCGTTACTAATTATGACAAGTAACTGTAATTTCGATACAAATAATGGCAGGTAACTGTAACTTCGATACTATTTATGACAGGTAAAAGTAACTTCAATACTAATTATGACAGGTAACTGTAACTTTGCTACTAATTATGACAAGTAACTGTAATTTCGAAACAAATTATGACAGGTAACTGTAACTTCGTTAATAATTATAACAAGTAACTGTAACTTCCTTACTAATTATGACAAGTAACTGTAATTTCGATACTAATTATGACAGGTAACAGTAAGTTCGTTAATAATTATGACAAGTAACTGTAACTTCCTTACTAATTATGACAAGTAACTGTAATTTCGATACAAATTATGGCAGGTCACAGTAACTTCGATACTAATTAAGACAGGTAACTGTAACATCGATACTAATTATGACAAGGAACTGTAATTTCGAAACAAATTATGACAGGTAACAGTAACTTCGAAACTAATTATGACAGGTAACTGTAACTTCCTTACTAATTATGACAAGTAACAGTAATTTCGATAATAATTATGACAGGTAACTGTAACTTCGATATTAATAATGACAAGTAACTGTAACTTCGTTACTAATTATGAGAAGTAACTGTAATTTCGATACAAATTATGGCAGGTAACTGTAACTTCGAGACTAATTATGACAGGTAACAGTAACTTCGATACTAATTATGACAAGTAACAGTTGCTTCTATACTAATTATGACAAGTAACTGTAACTTCGAAACTAATTATGACAGGTTACTGTAACATCGTTACTAATTATGACAAGTAACTGTAATTTCGATACAAATTATGGCAGGTAACTGTAACTTCGATACTAATTATGACTGGTAACTGTAACTTCGATACTAATTATGACAAGTAACTGTAACATAGATACTAATTATGACATGTAACAGTAACTTCGATACTAATTATGACAAGTAACTCTAACTTCATTACAAATTACGACAAGTAACTGTAATTTCGATACAAATTATGGCAGGTAACTGTAACTTCAATACTAATTATGGCAGGTAACTGTAATTTCGATACAAATTATGGCAGGTAACAGTAACTACGATACTAATTATGACAGGTAACTGTAACTCCGATACTAATTATGACAAGTAACTCTAACTTCGTTACTAATTATGACAAATAACTGTAATTTTGATAAAAAATTATGGCAGGTAATTGTAACTTCGATACTAATTATGACAGGTAACAGAAATTCGATACTAATTATGACAGGTAACTGTAACTTCGTTACTAATTATGACAAGTAACTGTAATTTCGATACAAATTATGGCAGGTAACAGTAACTTCGATACTAATTATGACAAGTTACTGTAACTTCGATACTAATTATGACAGGTAACTGCAACTTCGTTACTAATTATGACAAGTTACTGTTATTTCGATACAAATTATGGCACGTAACAGTAATTTCGATACTAAATATGGCAGGTGACAGTAACTTCGATACTAATTATGACAAGTTACACTAACTTCGATACTAATTATGACAGGTAACAGTAACTTCGATACTAATTATGGCAGGTAACTGTAACTTCGATACTAATTATGACAGGTAACTGTAACTTCGTTACTAATTATGACAAGTAACTGTAATTTCGATACAAATTATGGCACGTAACTGTAATTTGGATACTAATTATGACAGGTAACTGTAACTTCGATACTAATTATGACAAGTAACTCTAACTTCATTACAAATTATGACAAGTAACTGTAATTTCGATACAAATTATGTCAGGTAACTGTAACTTCATTACTAATTATGGCAGGTAACTGTAATTTCGATACAAATTATGGCAGGTAACAGTAACTTCGATAATAATTATGACAAGTAACTGCATCTTCGATACTAATTATGGCAGGTAACTGTAATGTCGATAATAATTATGGCACGTAACTGTAATTTCGATAATAATTATGACAGGTAACTGTAACTTCGTTACTAATTATGGCAGGTAACTGTAATTTCGTTACTAATTATGACAAGTAACTGTAGCTTCGATACTAATTATGACAGGTAACTGTAACTTCGTTACTAATTATGACAAGAAACTGTAATTTCGATACAAATTATGGCAGGTAACAGTAACTTCGATACTAATTATGACAGGTAACAGTAGCTTCGATACTAATTATGACAGAAAACAGTAACTTCGATACTTATTATGACAGGTAACAGTAACTTCGATACTAATTATGGCAGGTAACTGTAACTTCGATACAAATTATGACAGGTAACTGTAACTTCGTTACAAATTATGACAAGTAACTGTAATTTCGATACAAATTATTGCAGGTAGCTGTAACTTCCATACTATTTATGACAGGTAACAGTTACTTCGATACTAATTATGACAAGTAACAGTAACTTCGATACTAATTATGACAGGTAACTGTAACTTCGAAACTAATTATGACAGGTAACTGTAACATCGTTACTAATTATGACAAGTAACTGTAATTTCGATACAAATTATGGCAGGTAACTGTAACTTCGATATTAATTATGACAGGTTACAGTAACCTCGATACTAATTATGACAAGTAAGTGTATCTTCGATACTAATTATGACGGGTAACTGTAACTTCGATACTAATTATGACTAGTAACTCTAACTTCGTTACTAATTATGACAAGTAACTGTAACTTCGATACTAACTATGACAGGTAACTGTAACTTCGTTACTAATTATGAAAAGTAACTGTAATTTCGATACAAATTATGGCAGGTAACTGTAACTTCGTAACTAATTATGACAAGTAACTGTAATTTCGATACAAATTATGGCAGGTATCTGTAACTTCGATACTAATTATGACAAGTAACTGTAACTTCGATACTAACTATGACAGGTAACTGTAACTTCGTTACTAATTATGAAAAGTAACTGTAATTTCGATACAAATTATGGCAGGTAACTGTAACTTCGATACTAATTATGACAAGTAACTGTAACTTCGATACTAACTATGACAGGTAACTGTAACTTCGTTACTAATTATGACAAGTAACTGTAATTTCGATACATATTATGGCAGGTAACTGTAACTTCGATACTAATTATGACAAGTAACTGTAACTTCGATACTAACTATGACAGGTAACTGTAACTTCGTTACTAATTATGAAAAGTAACTGTAATTTCGATACAAATTATGGCAGGTAACTGTAACTTCGTAACTAATTATGACAAGTAACTGTAATTTCGATACAAATTATGGCAGGTAACAGTAAATTCGATACTAATTATGACAGGTAACTGTAACATTCGATGCTAATTATGACAAGGAACTGTAATTTCGATACAAATTATGACAGGTAACAGTAAATTCGATACTAATTATGACAGGTAACTGTAACTTCGTTACTAATTATGACAAGTAACTGTCATTTCGATACTAATTACGACAGGTAACTGTAACTTCGATATTATTTATGACAAGTAACTGTAACTTCGCTACTAATTATGACAAGTAACTGTAATTTCGATACAAATTATGGCAGGTAACTGTAACTTCGATACTAATTATGACAAGTAACTGTAACTTCGATACTAACTATGACAGGTAACTGTATCTTCGTTACTAATTATGACAAATAACTGTAATTTCGATACAAATTATGGCAGGTAACTGTAAGTTTGAGACTAATTATGACAGGTAACAGTAACTTCGATACCAATTATGACAAGTATCAGTTACTTCGATACTAATTATGACAGGTAACTGTAACTACGAAACTAATTATGACAGGTAACTGTAACATCGTTACTAATTATGACATGTAACTGTAATTTCGATACAAATTATGGCAGGTAACTGTAACTTCGATACTAATTATGACAGGTAACAGTAACTTCGATACTAATTATGACAAGTAACAGTAACTTCGATACTTATTATGACAGGTAACAGTAACTTCGATACTAATTATGACAAGTTACTCTAACTTCATTACAAATTAAGAAAAATAACTGTAATTTCGATACAAATTATGGCAGGTAACTGTAACTTCGTAAATAATTATGGCAGGTAACTGTAATTTTGATACAAATTATGGCAGGTAACTGTAACTTCGATACTAATTATGACAGGTAACTGTAACTCCGATACTAATTATGACAAGTAACTCTAAATTCGTTACTAATTATGACAAGTAACTGTAATTTCGATACTAATTATGGCTGGTAAATGTAACTTCGTTACTAATTATGACAAGTAACTGTAATTTCGATACAAATTATGGCAGGTAACTGTAACTTCGATACTAATTATGACAAGTAACAGGAACTTCGATACTAATTATGACAAGTAACTGTAACTTCGAAATCAATTATGACAGGTGACTGTAACATCGATAATAATTATGACAAGTAACTGTAATTTCGAAACAAATTATGGCAGGTAACTGTAACTTCGATACTAATTATGACAAATAACTCTAACTTCATTACAAATTATGACAAGTAACTGTAATTTCGATACAAATTATGGCAGGTAACAGTAACTTCGTTACTAATTATGGCAGGTAACTGTAATTTCGATACAAATTATGGCAGGTAACAGTAACTACGATACTAATTATGACAGGTAATTGTAACTCCGATACTAATTATGACAAGTAACTGTAATTTCGATACAAATTATGGCAGGTAACTGTAACTTCGATACTAATGATGACAGAAAACAGTAACTTCGATACTAATTATGGCAGGTAACAGTAAATTCGATACTAATTATGGCAGGTAACTGTAAGTTCGATACTAATTATGACAGTTAACTGTAACTTCGTTACTAATTATGACAAGTAACTGTAATTTCGATACAAATTATGGCAGGTAACAGTAACTTCGATACTAATTATGACAGGTAACAGTAGCTTTGATACTAATTTTGACAAGTTACTGTAACTTCGATAATAATTATGACAGGTAACTGCAACTTCGTTACTAATTATGACAAGTAACTGTTATTTCGATACAAATTATGGCACGTAACTGTAATTTCGATACTGAATATGGCAGGTGACAGTAACTTCGATACTAATTATGACAAGTTACACTAACTTCGATACTAATTATGACAGGTAACAGTAACTTCGAAACTAATTATGGCAGGTAACTGTAACTTCGATACTAATTAAGACAGGTAACTGTAACTTCGTTACTAATTATGACAAGTAACTGTAATTTCGATACAAATTATGGCACGTAACTGTAATTTGGATACTAATTATGACAGGTAACTGTAACTTCGATACTAATTATGACAAGTAACTCTAACTTCATTACAAATTATGACAAGTAACTGTAATTTCGATACAAATTATGTCAGGTAACTGTAACTTCGTTACTAATTGGCAGGTAACTGTAATTTCGATACAAATTATGGCAGGTAACAGTAACTTCGATAATAATTATGACAAGTAACTGCATCTTCGATACTAATTATGGCAGGTAACTGTAATTTCGATAATAATTATGGCACGTAACTGTAATTTCGATAATAATTGTGACAGGTAACTGTAACTTAGTTACTAATTATGGCAGGTAACTGTAATTTCGTTACTAATTATGACAAGTAACTGTAGCTTCGATACTAATTATGACAGGTACCTGTAACTCCGTTACAAATTATGACAAGTAACTGTAATTTCGATACAAATTATTGCAGGTAACTGTAACTTCGATACAATTTATGACAGGTAAAAGTAACTTCAATACTAATTATGACAGGTAACTGTAACTTTGCTACTAATTATGACAAGTAACTGTAATTTCGAAACAAATTATGACAGGTAACTGTAACATCGTTAATAATTATGACAAGTAACTGTAACTTCCTTACTAATTATGACAAGTAACTGTAATTTCGAAACTAATTATGACAGGTAACTGTAAGTTCGTTAATAATTATGACAAGTAAGTGTAACTTCCTTACTAATTATGGCAAGTAACTCTAATTTCGATACAAATTATGGCAGGTCACAGTAACTTCGATACTAATTAAGACAGGTAACTGTAACATCGATACTAATTATGACAAGGAACTGTAATTTCGATACAAATTGTGACAGGTAACAGTAACTTCGATACTAATTATGACAGGTAACTGTAACTTCCTTACTAATTATGACAAGTAACTGTAATTTCGATACTAATTATGACAGGTAACTGTAACGTCGATATTAATAATGACAAGTAACTGTAACTTCGTTACTAATTATGAGAAGTAACTGTAATTTCGATACAAATTATGGCAGGTAACTGTAACTTCGAGACTAATTATGACAGGTAACAGTTGCTTCTATACTAATTATGACAAGTAACTGTAACTTCGAAACTAATTATGACAGGTAACTGTAACATCGTTACTAATTATGACAGGTAACTGTAATTTCGATACTAATTATGACAGGTAACTGTAACTTCGATACTAATTATGACAAGTAACTGTAATTTCGATACAAATTTTGGCAGGTAACTGTAACTTCGATATTAATTATGACAAGTAACTGTAACATCGTTACTAATTATGACAAGTAACTGTAATTTCGATACAAATAATGGCAGGTAACTGTAACTTCGATACTATTTATGACAGGTAAAAGTAACTTCAATACTAATTATGACAGGTAACTGTAACTTTGCTACTAATTATGACAAGTAAGTGTAATTTCGAAACAAATTATGACAGGTAACTGTAACTTCGTTAATAATTATGACAAGTAACTGTAACTTCCTTACTAATTATGACAAGTAACTGTAATTTCGATACTAATTATGACAGGTAACTGTAAGTTCGTTAATAATTATGACAAGTAACTGTAACTTCCTTACTAATTATGACAAGTAACTGTAATTTCGATACAAATTATGGCAGGTCACAGTAACTTCGATACTAATTAAGACAGGTAACTGTAACATCGATACTAATTATGACAAGGAACTGTAATTTCGATACAAATTATGACAGTTAACAGTAACTTCTATACTAATTATGACATGCAACTGTAACTTCCTTACTAATTATGACAAGTAACTGTAATTTCGATACTAATTATGACAGGTGACTGTAACTTCGAAATTAATAATGACAAGTAACTGTAACTTCGTTACTAATTATGAGAAGTAACTGTAATTTCGATACAAATTATGGCAGGTAACTCTAACTTCGAGACTAATTATGACAGGTAACAGTAACTTCGATACTAATTATGACAAGTTACTGTAACTTCGATACTAATTATGACAGGTAACTGTAACTTCGTTACTAATTATGACAAGTAACTGTTATTTCGATACAAATTATGGCAGGTAACTGTAACTTCGATACTAATTATGACAGATAACTGTAACTCCGATACTAATTATGACAAGTAACTCTAAATTCGTTACTAATTATGACAAGTAACTGTAATTTCGATACTAATTATGGCTGGTAACTGTAACTTCGTTACTAATTATGACAAGTAACTGTAATTTCGATACAAATTATGGCAGGTAACTGTAACTTCGATACTAATTATGACAAGTAACAGGAACTTCGATACTAATTATGACAAGTAACTGTAACTTCGAAACTAATTATGACAGGTAACTGTAACATCGATAATAATTATGACTAGTAACTGTAATTTCGATACAAATTATGGCAGGTAACTGTAACTTCGATACTAATTATGACAGGTAACAGAAACTTCGATACTAATTATGACAAGTAACTGTATCTTCGATACTAATTATGACAGGTAACTGTAACTTCGATACTAATTATGACAAGTAACTCTAACTTCATTACAAATTATGACAAGTAACTGTAATTTCGATACAAATTATGGCAGGTAACTGTAACTTCGATGACAGGTAACTGTAACTTCGATACTTATTATGACAGGTAACAGTAACTTCGATAGTAATGATGACAAATAACAGTAACTTCGATACTAATTTTGACAAGTAACTGTAATTTCGATACTAATTATGACAGGTAACTGTAATTTCGACACTAATTATGACAGGTAACTGTAACTTCGATACTAATTATGACAAGTAACTGTAATTTCGATACAAATTTTGGCAGGTAACTGTAACTTCGATATTAATTATGACAAGTAACTGTAACATCGTTACTAATTATGACAAGTAACTGTAATTTCGATACAAATAATGGCAGGTAACTGTAACTTCGATACTATTTATGACAGGTAAAAGTAACTTCAATACTAATTATGACAGGTAACTGTAACTTTGCTACTAATTATGACAAGTAACTGTAATTTCGAAACAAATTATGACAGGTAACTGTAACTTCGTTAATAATTATAACAAGTAACTGTAACTTCCTTACTAATTATGACAAGTAACTGTAATTTCGATACTAATTATGACAGGTAACAGTAAGTTCGTTAATAATTATGACAAGTAACTGTAACTTCCTTACTAATTATGACAAGTAACTGTAATTTCGATACAAATTATGGCAGGTCACAGTAACTTCGATACTAATTAAGACAGGTAACTGTAACATCGATACTAATTATGACAAGGAACTGTAATTTCGAAACAAATTATGACAGGTAACAGTAACTTCGAAACTAATTATGACAGGTAACTGTAACTTCCTTACTAATTATGACAAGTAACAGTAATTTCGATAATAATTATGACAGGTAACTGTAACTTCGATATTAATAATGACAAGTAACTGTAACTTCGTTACTAATTATGAGAAGTAACTGTAATTTCGATACAAATTATGGCAGGTAACTGTAATTTCGTTACTAATTATGACAAGTAACTGTAGCTTCGATACTAATTATGACAGGTACCTGTAACTCCGTTACAAATTATGACAAGTAACTGTAATTTCGATACAAATTATTGCAGGTAACTGTAACTTCGATACAATTTATGACAGGTAAAAGTAACTTCAATACTAATTATGACAGGTAACTGTAACTTTGCTACTAATTATGACAAGTAACTGTAATTTCGAAACAAATTATGACAGGTAACTGTAACATCGTTAATAATTATGACAAGTAACTGTAACTTCCTTACTAATTATGACAAGTAACTGTAATTTCGAAACTAATTATGACAGGTAACTGTAAGTTCGTTAATAATTATGACAAGTAAGTGTAACTTCCTTACTAATTATGGCAAGTAACTCTAATTTCGATACAAATTATGGCAGGTCACAGTAACTTCGATACTAATTAAGACAGGTAACTGTAACATCGATACTAATTATGACAAGGAACTGTAATTTCGATACAAATTGTGACAGGTAACAGTAACTTCGATACTAATTATGACAGGTAACTGTAACTTCCTTACTAATTATGACAAGTAACTGTAATTTCGATACTAATTATGACAGGTAACTGTAACTTCGATATTAATAATGACAAGTAACTGTAACTTCGTTACTAATTATGAGAAGTAACTGTAATTTCGATACAAATTATGGCAGGTAACTGTAACTTCGAGACTAATTATGACAGGTAACAGTTGCTTCTATACTAATTATGACAAGTAACTGTAACTTCGAAACTAATTATGACAGGTAACTGTAACATCGTTACTAATTATGACAGGTAACTGTAATTTCGATACTAATTATGACAGGTAACTGTAACTTCGATACTAATTATGACAAGTAACTGTAATTTCGATACAAATTTTGGCAGGTAACTGTAACTTCGATATTAATTATGACAAGTAACTGTAACATCGTTACTAATTATGACAAGTAACTGTAATTTCGATACAAATAATGGCAGGTAACTGTAACTTCGATACTATTTATGACAGGTAAAAGTAACTTCAATACTAATTATGACAGGTAACTGTAACTTTGCTACTAATTATGACAAGTAAGTGTAATTTCGAAACAAATTATGACAGGTAACTGTAACTTCGTTAATAATTATGACAAGTAACTGTAACTTCCTTACTAATTATGACAAGTAACTGTAATTTCGATACTAATTATGACAGGTAACTGTAAGTTCGTTAATAATTATGACAAGTAACTGTAACTTCCTTACTAATTATGACAAGGAACTGTAATTTCGATACAAATTATGACAGGTAACAGTAACTTCTATACTAATTATGACATGCAACTGTAACTTCCTTACTAATTATGACAAGTAACTGTAATTTCGATACTAATTATGACAGGTGACTGTAACTTCGAAATTAATAATGACAAGTAACTGTAACTTCGTTACTAATTATGAGAAGTAACTGTAATTTCGATACAAATTATGGCAGGTAACTCTAACTTCGAGACTAATTATGACAGGTAACAGTAACTTCGATACTAATTATGACAAGTTACTGTAACTTCGATACTAATTATGACAGGTAACTGTAACTTCGTTACTAATTATGACAAGTAACTGTTATTTCGATACAAATTATGGCAGGTAACTGTAACTTCGATACTAATTATGACAGATAACTGTAACTCCGATACTAATTATGACAAGTAACTCTAAATTCGTTACTAATTATGACAAGTAACTGTAATTTCGATACTAATTATGGCTGGTAACTGTACCTTCGTTACTAATTATGACAAGTAACTGTAATTTCGATACAAATTATGGCAGGTAACTGTAACTTCGATACTAATTATGACAAGTAACAGGAACTTCGATACTAATTATGACAAGTAACTGTAACTTCGAAACTAATTATGACAGGTAACTGTAACATCGATAATAATTATGACTAGTAACTGTAATTTCGATACAAATTATGGCAGGTAACTGTAACTTCGATACTAATTATGACAGGTAACAGAAACTTCGATACTAATTATGACAAGTAACTGTATCTTCGATACTAATTATGACAGGTAACTGTAACTTCGATACTAATTATGACAAGTAACTCTAACTTCATTACAAATTATGACAAGTAACTGTAATTTCGATACAAATTATGGCAGGTAACTGTAACTTCGATGACAGGTAACTGTAACTTCGATACTTATTATGACAGGTAACAGTAACTTCGATAGTAATGATGACAAATAACAGTAACTTCGATACTAATTTTGACAAGTAACTGTAATTTCGATACTAATTATGACAGGTAACTGTAATTTCGACACTAATTATGACAGGTAACTGTAACTTCGATACTAATTATGACAAGTAACTGTAATTTCGATACAAATTTTGGCAGGTAACTGTAACTTCGATATTAATTATGACAAGTAACTGTAACATCGTTACTAATTATGACAAGTAACTGTAATTTCGATACAAATAATGGCAGGTAACTGTAACTTCGATACTATTTATGACAGGTAAAAGTAACTTCAATACTAATTATGACAGGTAACTGTAACTTTGCTACTAATTATGACAAGTAACTGTAATTTCGAAACAAATTATGACAGGTAACTGTAACTTCGTTAATAATTATAACAAGTAACTGTAACTTCCTTACTAATTATGACAAGTAACTGTAATTTCGATACTAATTATGACAGGTAACAGTAAGTTCGTTAATAATTATGACAAGTAACTGTAACTTCCTTACTAATTATGACAAGTAACTGTAATTTCGATACAAATTATGGCAGGTCACAGTAACTTCGATACTAATTAAGACAGGTAACTGTAACATCGATACTAATTATGACAAGGAACTGTAATTTCGAAACAAATTATGACAGGTAACAGTAACTTCGAAACTAATTATGACAGGTAACTTTAACTTCCTTACTAATTATGACAAGTAACAGTAATTTCGATAATAATTATGACAGGTAACTGTAACTTCGATATTAATAATGACAAGTAACTGTAACTTCGTTACTAATTATGAGAAGTAACTGTAATTTCGATACAAATTATGGCAGGTAACTGTAACTTCGAGACTAATTATGACAGGTAACAGTAACTTCGATACTAATTATGACAAGTAACAGTTGCTTCTATACTAATTATGACAAGTAACTGTAACTTCGAAACTAATTATGACAGGTTACTGTAACATCGTTACTAATTATGACAAGTAACTGTAATTTCGATACAAATTATGGCAGGTAACTGTAACTTCGATACTAATTATGACTGGTAACTGTAACTTCGATACTAATTATGACAAGTAACTGTAACATAGATACTAATTATGACATGTAACAGTAACTTCGATACTAATTATGACAAGTAACTCTAACTTCATTACAAATTACGACAAGTAACTGTAATTTCGATACAAATTATGGCAGGTAACTGTAACTTCAATACTAATTATGGCAGGTAACTGTAATTTCGATACAAATTATGGCAGGTAACAGTAACTACGATACTAATTATGACAGGTAACTGTAACTCCGATACTAATTATGACAAGTAACTCTAACTTCGTTACTAATTATGACAAATAACTGTAATTTTGATAAAAAATTATGGCAGGTAATTGTAACTTCGATACTAATTATGACAGGTAACAGAAATTCGATACTAATTATGACAGGTAACTGTAACTTCGTTACTAATTATGACAAGTAACTGTAATTTCGATACAAATTATGGCAGGTAACAGTAACTTCGATACTAATTATGACAAGTTACTGTAACTTCGATACTAATTATGACAGGTAACTGCAACTTCGTTACTAATTATGACAAGTTACTGTTATTTCGATACAAATTATGGCACGTAACAGTAATTTCGATACTAAATATGGCAGGTGACAGTAACTTCGATACTAATTATGACAAGTTACACTAACTTCGATACTAATTATGACAGGTAACAGTAACTTCGATACTAATTATGGCAGGTAACTGTAACTTCGATACTAATTATGACAGGTAACTGTAACTTCGTTACTAATTATGACAAGTAACTGTAATTTCGATACAAATTATGGCACGTAACTGTAATTTGGATACTAATTATGACAGGTAACTGTAACTTCGATACTAATTATGACAAGTAACTCTAACTTCATTACAAATTATGACAAGTAACTGTAATTTCGATACAAATTATGTCAGGTAACTGTAACTTCATTACTAATTATGGCAGGTAACTGTAATTTCGATACAAATTATGGCAGGTAACAGTAACTTCGATAATAATTATGACAAGTAACTGCATCTTCGATACTAATTATGGCAGGTAACTGTAATGTCGATAATAATTATGGCACGTAACTGTAATTTCGATAATAATTATGACAGGTAACTGTAACTTCGATACAAATTATGGCAGGTAACTGTAATTTCGTTACTAATTATGAGAAGTAACTGTAGCTTCGATACTAATTATGACAGGTAACTGTAACTTCGTTACTAATTATGACAAGAAACTGTAATTTCGATACAAATTATGGCAGGTAACAGTAACTTCGATACTAATTATGACAGGTAACAGTAGCTTCGATACTAATTATGACAGAAAACAGTAACTTCGATACTTATTATGACAGGTAACAGTAACTTCGATACTAATTATGGCAGGTAACTGTAACTTCGATACAAATTATGACAGGTAACTGTAACTTCGTTACAAATTATGACAAGTAACTGTAATTTCGATACAAATTATTGCAGGTAGCTGTAACTTCCATACTATTTATGACAGGTAACAGTTACTTCGATACTAATTATGACAAGTAACAGTAACTTCGATACTAATTATGACAGGTAACTGTAACTTCGAAACTAATTATGACAGGTAACTGTAACATCGTTACTAATTATGACAAGTAACTGTAATTTCGATACAAATTATGGCAGGTAACTGTAACTTCGATATTAATTATGACAGGTTACAGTAACCTCGATACTAATTATGACAAGTAAGTGTATCTTCGATACTAATTATGACGGGTAACTGTAACTTCGATACTAATTATGACTAGTAACTCTAACTTCGTTACTAATTATGACAAGTAACTGTAACTTCGATACTAACTATGACAGGTAACTGTAACTTCGTTACTAATTATGAAAAGTAACTGTAATTTCGATACAAATTATGGCAGGTAACTGTAACTTCGTAACTAATTATGACAAGTAACTGTAATTTCGATACAAATTATGGCAGGTATCTGTAACTTCGATACTAATTATGACAAGTAACTGTAACTTCGATACTAACTATGACAGGTAACTGTAACTTCGTTACTAATTATGAAAAGTAACTGTAATTTCGATACAAATTATGGCAGGTAACTGTAACTTCGATACTAATTATGACAAGTAACTGTAACTTCGATACTAACTATGACAGGTAACTGTAACTTCGTTACTAATTATGACAAGTAACTGTAATTTCGATACATATTATGGCAGGTAACTGTAACTTCGATACTAATTATGACAAGTAACTGTAACTTCGATACTAACTATGACAGGTAACTGTAACTTCGTTACTAATTATGAAAAGTAACTGTAATTTCGATACAAATTATGGCAGGTAACTGTAACTTCGTAACTAATTATGACAAGTAACTGTAATTTCGATACAAATTATGGCAGGTAACAGTAAATTCGATACTAATTATGACAGGTAACTGTAACATTCGATGCTAATTATGACAAGGAACTGTAATTTCGATACAAATTATGACAGGTAACAGTAAATTCGATACTAATTATGACAGGTAACTGTAACTTCGTTACTAATTATGACAAGTAACTGTCATTTCGATACTAATTACGACAGGTAACTGTAACTTCGATATTATTTATGACAAGTAACTGTAACTTCGCTACTAATTATGACAAGTAACTGTAATTTCGATACAAATTATGGCAGGTAACTGTAACTTCGATACTAATTATGACAAGTAACTGTAACTTCGATACTAACTATGACAGGTAACTGTATCTTCGTTACTAATTATGACAAATAACTGTAATTTCGATACAAATTATGGCAGGTAACTGTAAGTTTGAGACTAATTATGACAGGTAACAGTAACTTCGATACCAATTATGACAAGTATCAGTTACTTCGATACTAATTATGACAGGTAACTGTAACTACGAAACTAATTATGACAGGTAACTGTAACATCGTTACTAATTATGACATGTAACTGTAATTTCGATACAAATTATGGCAGGTAACTGTAACTTCGATACTAATTATGACAGGTAACAGTAACTTCGATACTAATTATGACAAGTAACAGTAACTACGATACTTATTATGACAGGTAACAGTAACTTCGATACTAATTATGACAAGTTACTCTAACTTCATTACAAATTAAGAAAAATAACTGTAATTTTGATACAAATTATGGCAGGTAACTGTAACTTCGATACTAATTATGACAGGTAACTGTTACTCCGATACTAATTATGACAAGTAACTCTAAATTCGTTACTAATTATGACAAGTAACTGTAATTTCGATACTAATTATGGCTGGTAAATGTAACTTCGTTACTAATTATGACAAGTAACTGTAATTTCGATACAAATTATGGCAGGTAACTGTAACTTCGATACTAATTATGACAAGTAACAGGAACTTCGATACTAATTATGACAAGTAACTGTAACTTCGAAATCAATTATGACAGGTGACTGTAACATCGATAATAATTATGACAAGTAACTGTAATTTCGAAACAAATTATGGCAGGTAACTGTAACTTCGATACTAATTATGACAAATAACTCTAACTTCATTACAAATTATGACAAGTAACTGTAATTTCGATACAAATTATGGCAGGTAACAGTAACTTCGTTACTAATTATGGCAGGTAACTGTAATTTCGATACAAATTATGGCAGGTAACAGTAACTACGATACTAATTATGACAGGTAATTGTAACTCCGATACTATTTATGACAAGTAACTGTAATTTCGATACAAATTATGGCAGGTAACTGTAACTTCGATACTAATGATGACAGAAAACAGTAACTTCGATACTAATTATGGCAGGTAACAGTAAATTCGATACTAATTATGGCAGGTAACTGTAAGTTCGATACTAATTATGACAGTTAACTGTAACTTCGTTACTAATTATGACAAGTAACTGTAATTTCGATACAAATTATGGCAGGTAACAGTAACTTCGATACTAATTATGACAGGTAACAGTAGCTTTGATACTAATTTTGACAAGTTACTGTAACTTCGATAATAATTATGACAGGTAACTGCAACTTCGTTACTAATTATGACAAGTAACTGTTATTTCGATACAAATTATGGCACGTAACTGTAATTTCGATACTGAATATGGCAGGTGACAGTAACTTCGATACTAATTATGACAAGTTACAATAACTTCGATACTAATTATGACAGGTAACAGTAACTTCGAAACTAATTATGGCAGGTAACTGTAACTTCGATACTAATTAAGACAGGTAACTGTAACTTCGTTACTAATTATGACAAGTAACTGTAATTTCGATACAAATTATGGCACGTAACTGTAATTTGGATACTAATTATGACAGGTAACTGTAACTTCGATACTAATTATGACAAGTAACTCTAACTTCATTACAAATTATGACAAGTAACTGTAATTTCGATACAAATTATGTCAGGTAACTGTAACTTCGTTACTAATTGGCAGGTAACTGTAATTTCGATACAAATTATGGCAGGTAACAGTAACTTCGATAATAATTATGACAAGTAACTGCATCTTCGATACTAATTATGGCAGGTAACTGTAATTTCGATAATAATTATGGCACGTAACTGTAATTTCGATAATAATTGTGACAGGTAACTGTAACTTCGTTACTAATTATGGCAGGTAACTGTAATTTCGTTACTAATTATAACAAGTAACTGTAGCTTCGATACTAATTATGACAGGTACCTGTAACTCCGTTACAAATTATGACAAGTAACTGTAATTTCGATACAAATTATTGCAGGTAACTGTAACTTCGATACAATTTATGACAGGTAAAAGTAACTTCAATACTAATTATGACAGGTAACTGTAACTTTGCTACTAATTATGACAAGTAACTGTAATTTCGAAACTAATTATGACAGGTAACTGTAACATCGTTAATAATTATGACAAGTAACTGTAACTTCCTTACTAATTATGACAAGTAACTGTAATTTCGAAACTAATTATGACAGGTAACTGTAAGTTCGTTAATAATTATGACAAGTAAGTGTAACTTCCTTACTAATTATGGCAAGTAACTCTAATTTCGATACAAATTATGGCAGGTCACAGTAACTTCGATACTAATTAAGACAGGTAACTGTAACATCGATACTAATTATGACAAGGAACTGTAATTTCGATACAAATTGTGACAGGTAACAGTAACTTCGATACTAATTATGACAGGTAACTGTAACTTCCTTACTAATTATGACAAGTAACTGTAATTTCGATACTAATTATGACAGGTAACTGTAACTTCGATATTAATAATGACAAGTAACTGTAACTTCGTTACTAATTATGAGAAGTAACTGTAATTTCGATACAAATTATGGCAGGTAACTGTAACTTCGAGACTAATTATGACAGGTAACAGTTGCTTCTATACTAATTATGACAAGTAACTGTAACTTCGAAACTAATTATGACAGGTAACTGTAACATCGTTACTAATTATGACAGGTAACTGTAATTTCGATACTAATTATGACAGGTAACTGTAACTTCGATACTAATTATGGCAAGTAACTGTAATTTCGATACAAATTTTGGCAGGTAACTGTAACTTCGATATTAATTATGACAAGTAACTGTAACATCGTTACTAATTATGACAAGTAACTGTAATTTCGATACAAATAATGGCAGGTAACTGTAACTTCGATACTATTTATGACAGGTAAAAGTAACTTCAATACTAATTATGACAGGTAACTGTAACTTTGCTACTAATTATGACAAGTAAGTGTAATTTCGAAACAAATTATGACAGGTAACTGTAACTTCGTTAATAATTATGACAAGTAACTGTAACTTCCTTACTAATTATGACAAGTAACTGTAATTTCGATACTAATTATGACAGGTAACTGTAAGTTCGTTAATAATTATGACAAGTAACTGTAACTTCCTTACTAATTATGACAAGTAACTGTAATTTCGATACAAATTATGGCAGGTCACAGTAACTTCGATACTAATTAAGACAGGTAACTGTAACATCGATACTAATTATGACAAGGAACTGTAATTTCGATACAAATTATGACAGGTAACAGTAACTTCTATACTAATTATGACATGCAACTGTAACTTCCTTACTAATTATGACAAGTAACTGTAATTTCGATACTAATTATGACAGGTGACTGTAACTTCGAAATTAATAATGACAAGTAACTGTAACTTCGTTACTAATTATGAGAAGTAACTGTAATTTCGATACAAATTATGGCAGGTAACTCTAACTTCGAGACTAATTATGACAGGTAACAGTAACTTCGATACTAATTATGGCAGGTAACTGTAAGTTCGATACTAATTATGACAGTTAACTGTAACTTCGTTACTAATTATGACAAGTAACTGTAATTTCTATACAAATTATGGCAGGTAACAGTAACATCGATACTAATTATGACAGGTAACAGTAGCTTCGATACTAATTATGACAAGTTACTGTAACTTCGATACAAATTATGACAGGTAACTGCAACTTCGTTACTAATTATGACAAGTAACTGTAATTTCGATACAAATTATTGCAGGTAGCTGTAACTTCCATACTATTTATGACAGGAAACAGTTACTTCGATACTAATTATGACAAGTAACAGTAACTTCGATACTAATTATGACAGGTAACTGCAACTTCGAAACTAATTATGACAGGTAACTGTAACATCGTTACTAATTATGACAAGTAACTGTAATTTCGATACAAATTATGGCAGGTAACTGTAACTTCGATATTAATTATGACAGGTTACAGTAACCTCGATACTAATTATGACAAGTAAGTGTATCTTCGATACTAATTATGACGGGTAACTGTAACTTCGATACTAATTATGACTAGTAACTCTAACTTCGTTACTAATTATGACAAGTAACTGTAACTTCGATACTAACTATGACAGGTAACTGTAACTTCGTTACTAATTATGAAAAGTAACTGTAATTTCGATACAAATTATGGCAGGTAACTGTAACTTCGTAACTAATTATGACAAGTAACTGTAATTTCGATACAAATTATGGCAGGTATCTGTAACTTCGATACTAATTATGACAAGTAACTGTAACTTCGATACTAACTATGACAGGTAACTGTAACTTCGTTACTAATTATGAAAAGTAACTGTAATTTCGATACAAATTATGGCAGGTAACTGTAACTTCGATACTAATTATGACAAGTAACTGTAACTTCGATACTAACTATGACAGGTAACTGTAACTTCGTTACTAATTATGACAAGTAACTGTAATTTCGATACAAATTATGGCAGGTAACTGTAACTTCGATACTAATTATGACAAGTAACTGTAACTTCGATACTAACTATGACAGGTAACTGTAACTTCGTTACTAATTATGAAAAGTAACTGTAATTTCGATACAAATTATGGCAGGTAACTGTAACTTCGATACTAATTATGACAAGTAACTGTAACTTCGATACTAACTATGACAGGTAACTGTAACTTCGTTACTAATTATGACAAGTAACTGTAATTTCGATACAAATTATGGCAGGTAACTGTAACTTCGATACTAATTATGACAAGTAACTGTAACTTCGATACTAACTATGACAGGTAACTGTAACTTCGTTACTAATTATGAAAAGTAACTGTAATTTCGATACAAATTATGGCAGGTAACTGTAACTTCGTAACTAATTATGACAAGTAACTGTAATTTCGATACAAATTATGGCAGGTAACAGTAAATTCGATACTAATTATGACAGGTAACTGTAACATTCGATGCTAATTATGACAAGGAACTGTAATTTCGATACAAATTATGACAGGTAACAGTAAATTCGATACTAATTATGACAGGTAACTGTAACTTCGTTACTAATTATGACAAGTAACTGTCATTTCGATACTAATTACGACAGGTAACTGTAACTTCGATATTATTTATGACAAGTAACTGTAACTTCGCTACTAATTATGATAAGTAACTGTAATTTCGATACAAATTATGGCAGGTAACTGTAACTTCGATACTAACTATGACAAGTAACTGTAACTTCGTTACTAATTATTACAAGTAACTGTAATTTCGATACAAATTATGGCAGGTAACTGTAACTTCGATACTAATTATGACAAGTAACTGTAACTTCGATACTAACTATGACAGGTAACTGTATCTTCGTTACTAATTATGACAAATAACTGTAATTTCGATACAAATTATGGCAGGTAACTGTAAGTTTGAGACTAATTATGACAGGTAACAGTAACTTCGATACCAATTATGACAAGTATCAGTTACTTCGATACTAATTATGACAGGTAACTGTAACTACGAAACTAATTATGACAGGTAACTGTAACATCGTTACTAATTATGACATGTCACTGTAATTTCGATACAAATTATGGCAGGTAACTGTAACTTCGATACTAATTATGACAGGTAACAGTAACTTCGATACTAATTGACAAGTAACAGTAACTTCGATACTTATTATGACAGGTAACAGTAACTTCGATACTAATTATGACAAGTTACTCTAACTTCATTACAAATTAAGAAAAATAACTGTAATTTCGATACAAATTATGGCAGGTAACTGTAACTTCGTAAATAATTATGGCAGGTAACTGTAATTTCGATACAAATTATGGCAGGTAACTGTAACTTCGATACTAATTATGACAGGTAACTGTAACTCCGATACTAATTATGACAAGTAACTCTAAATTCGTTACTAATTATGACAAGTAACTGTAATTTCGATACTAATTATGGCTGGTAAATGTAACTTCGTTACTAATTATGACAAGTAACTGTAATTTCGATACAAATTATGGCAGGTAACTGTAACTTCGATACTAATTATGACAAGTAACAGGAACTTCGATACTAATTATGACAAGTAACTGTAACTTCGAAATCAATTATGACAGGTGACTGTAACATCGATAATAATTATGACAAGTAACTGTAATTTCGAAACAAATTATGGCAGGTAACTGTAACTTCGATACTAATTATGACAAATAACTCTAACTTCATTACAAATTATGACAAGTAACTGTAATTTCGATACAAATTATGGCAGGTAACAGTAACTTCGTTACTAATTATGGCAGGTAACTGTAATTTCGATACAAATTATGGCAGGTAACAGTAACTACGATACTAATTATGACAGGTAATTGTAACTCCGATACTAATTATGACAAGTAACTGTAATTTCGATACAAATTATGGCAGGTAACTGTAACTTCGATACTAATGATGACAGAAAACAGTAACTTCGATACTAATTATGGCAGGTAACAGTAAATTCGATACTAATTATGGCAGGTAACTGTAAGTTCGATACTAATTATGACAGTTAACTGTAACTTCGTTACTAATTATGACAAGTAACTGTAATTTCGATACAAATTATGACAGGTAACAGTAACTTCGATACTAATTATGACAGGTTACAGTAGCTTCGATACTAATTATGACAAGTTACTGTAACTTCGATAATAATTATGACAGGTAACTGCAACTTCGTTACTAATTATGACAAGTAACTGTTATTTCGATACAAATTATGGCACGTAACTGTAATTTCGATACTAAATATGGCAGGTGACAGTAACTTCGATACTAATTATGACAAGTTACACTAACTTCGATACTAATTATGACAGGTAACAGTAACTTCGAAACTAATTATGGCAGGTAACTGTAACTTCGATACTAATTAAGACAGGTAACTGTAACTTCGTTACTAATTATGACAAGTAACTGTAATTTCGATACAAATTATGGCACGTAACTGTAATTTGGATACTAATTATGACAGGTAACTGTAACTTCGATACTAATTATGACAAGTAACTCTAACTTCATTACAAATTATGACAAGTAACTGTAATTTCGATACAAATTATGTCAGGTAACTGTAACTTCGTTACTAATTGGCAGGTAACTGTAATTTCGATACAAATTATGGCAGGTAACAGTAACTTCGATAATAATTATGACAAGTAACTGCATCTTCGATACTAATTATGGCAGGTAACTGTAATTTCGATAATAATTATGGCACGTAACTGTAATTTCGATAATAATTGTGACAGGTAACTGTAACTTCGTTACTAATTATGGCAGGTAACTGTAATTTCGTTACTAATTATGACAAGTAACTGTAGCTTCGATACTAATTATGACAGGTACCTGTAACTCCGTTACAAATTATGACAAGTAACTGTAATTTCGATACAAATTATTGCAGGTAACTGTAACTTCGATACAATTTATGACAGGTAAAAGTAACTTCAATACTAATTATGACAGGTAACTGTAACTTTGCTACTAATTATGACAAGTAACTGTAATTTCGAAACAAATTATGACAGGTAACTGTAACATCGTTAATAATTATGACAAGTAACTGTAACTTCCTTACTAATTATGACAAGTAACTGTAATTTCGAAACTAATTATGACAGGTAACTGTAAGTTCGTTAATAATTATGACAAGTAAGTGTAACTTCCATACTAATTATGGCAAGTAACTCTAATTTCGATACAAATTATGGCAGGTCACAGTAACTTCGATACTAATTAAGACAGGTAACTGTAACATCGATACTAATTATGACAAGGAACTGTAATTTCGATACAAATTGTGACAGGTAACAGTAACTTCGATACTAATTATGACAGGTAACTGTAACTTCCTTACTAATTATGACAAGTAACTGTAATTTCGATACTAATTATGACAGGTAACTGTAACTTCGATATTAATAATGACAAGTAACTGTAACTTCGTTACTAATTATGAGAAGTAACTGTAATTTCGATACAAATTATGGCAGGTAACTGTAACTTCGAGACTAATTATGACAGGTAACAGTTGCTTCTATACTAATTATGACAAGTAACTGTAACTTCGAAACTAATTATGACAGGTAACTGTAACATCGTTACTAATTATGACAGGTAACTGTAATTTCGATACTAATTATGACAGGTAACTGTAACTTCGATACTAATTATGACAAGTAACTGTAATTTCGATACAAATTTTGGCAGGTAACTGTAACTTCGATATTAATTATGACAAGTAACTGTAACATCGTTACTAATTATGACAAGTAACTGTAATTTCGATACAAATAATGGCAGGTAACTGTAACTTCGATACTATTTATGACAGGTAAAAGTAACCTCAATACTAATTATGACAGGTAACTGTAACTTTGCTACTAATTATGACAAGTAAGTGTAATTTCGAAACAAATTATGACAGGTAACTGTAACTTCGTTAATAATTATGACAAGTAACTGTAACTTCCTTACTAATTATGACAAGTAACTGTAATTTCGATACTAATTATGACAGGTAACTGTAAGTTCGTTAATAATTATGACAAGTAACTGTAACTTCCTTACTAATTATGACAAGTAACTGTAATTTCGATACAAATTATGGCAGGTCACAGTAACTTCGATACTAATTAAGACAGGTAACTGTAACATCGATACTAATTATGACAAGGAACTGTAATTTCGATACAAATTATGACAGGTAACAGTAACTTCTATACTAATTATGACATGTAACTGTAACTTCCTTACTAATTATGACAAGTAACTGTAATTTCGATACTAATTATGACAGGTAACTGTAACTTAGAAATTAATGATGACAAGTAACTGTAACTTCGTTACTAATTATGAGAAGTAACTGTAATTTCGATACAAATTATGGCAGGTAACTCTAACTTCGAGACTAATTATGACAGGTAACAGTAACTTCGATACTAATTATGGCAGGTAACTGTAAGTTCGATACTAATTATGACAGTTAACTGTAACTTCGTTACTAATTATGACAAGTAACTGTAATTTCGATACAAATTATGGCAGGTAACAGTAACATCGATACTAATTATGACAGGTAACAGTAGCTTCGATACTAATTATGACAAGTTACTGTAACTTCGATACAAATTATGACAGGTAACTGCAACTTCGTTACTAATTATGACAAGTAACTGTTATTTCGATACAAATTATGGCACGTAACTGTAATTTCGATACTAAATATGGCAGGTGACAGTAACTTCGATACTAATTATGACAAGTTACACTAACTTCGATACTAATTATGACAGGTAACAGTAACTTCGATACTAATTATGGCAGGTAACTGTAACTTCGATACTAATTATGACAGGTAACTGTAACTTCGTTACTAATTATGACAAGTAACTGTAATTTCGATACAAATTATGGCACGTAACTGTAATTTGGATACTAATTATGACAGGTAACTGTAACTTCGATACTAATTATGACAAGTAACTCTAACTTCATTACAAATTATGACAAGTAACTGTAATTTCGATACAAATTATGTCAGGTAACTGTAACTTCGTTACTAATTATGGCAGGTAACTGTAATTTCGATACAAATTATGGCAGGTAACAGTAACTTCGATAATAATTATGACAAGTAACTGCATCTTCGATACTAATTATGGCAGGTAACTGTAATTTCGATAATAATTATGGCACGTAACTGTAATTTCGATAATAATTATGACAGGTAAATGTAACTTCGTTACTAATTATGGCAGGTAACTGTAATTTCGTTACTAATTATGACAAGTAACTGTAGCTTCGATACTAATTATGACAGGTACCTGTAACTCCGTTACAAATTTTCACAAGTAACTGTAATTTCGATACAAATTATTGCAGGTAACTGTAACTTCGATACTATTTATGACAGGTAACAGTTACTTCGATACTAATTATGACAAGTAACAGTTACTTCGATATTAATTATGACAGGTAACTGTAACTTCGAAACTAATTATGACAGGTATACTAATTATGACAAGTAACTGTAATTTCGATACAAATTATGGCAGGTAACTGTAACTTCGATATTAATTATGACAGGTTACAGTAACCTCGATACTAATTATGACAAGTAAGTGTATCTTCGATACTAATTATGACGGGTAACTGTAACTTCGATACTAATTATGACTAGTAACTCTAACTTCGTTACTAATTAGGACAAGTAACTGTAATTTTGATAAAAAATTATGGCAGGTAACTGTAACTTCGATACTAATTATGACCGGTAAAAGTAACTTCAATACTTATTATGACAGGTAACCGTAACTTCGTTACTAATTATGACAAGTAACTGTAATTTCGATACAAATTATGGCAGGTAACTGTTACATCGTTACTAATTATGAAAAGTAACTGTAATTTCGATACAAATTATGGCAGGTAACTGTAACTTCGATACAAATTATGACAGGTAACAGTAACTTCGATACAAATTATGACAGGTAACTGTAACTTCGTTACTAATTATGACAAGTAACTGTAATTTCGATACAAATTATGACAGGTAACTGTAACTTCGTTACTAATTATGACAAGTAACTGTAATTTCGATACAAATTATGGCACGTTACTGTAATTTCGGTACTAATTATGACAGGTAACTGTAACTTCGATAATAATTATGACAAGTAACTCTAACTTAATTACAAATTATGACAAGTAACTGTAATTTCGATACAAGTTATGGCAGGTAACTGTAACTTCGTTACTAATTATGGCAGGTAACTGTAATTTCGATACAAATTATGGCAGGTAACAGTAACTTCGATAATAATTATGACAGGTAACTGTAACTTCGATACTAATTATGGCAGGTAACTGTAATTTCGATAATAATTATGGCACGTAACTGTAATTTCGATAATAATTATGACAGGTAACTGTAACTTCGTTATTAATTATGGCAGGTAACTGTAATTTCGTTACTAATTATGACAAGTAACTGTAGCTTCGATACTAATTATGACAGGTAACGGAAACTTCGTTGCTAATTATGACAAGAAACTGTAATTTCGATACAAATTATGGCAGGTAACTGTAACATCGATACTAATTATGACAGGTAACAGTAACGTCGATACTAATTATGACAGAAAACAGTAACTTCGATACTTATTATGACAGGTAACAGTAACTTCGATACTAATTATGGCAGGTAACTGTAATTTCGATACAAATTATGGCAGGTAACTGTAACTTCGTTACTAATTATGACAAGTAACTGTAATTTCGATACAAATTATGGCATGTAACAGTAACTTCGATACTAATTATGACAGGTAACAGAAACTTCGATACTAATTATGACAAGTTACTGTTACTTCGATACTAATTATGACAGGTAACTGTAACTTCGTTACTAATTATGACAAGTAACTGTTATTTCGATACAAATTATGGCACGAAACTGTAATTTCGATACTAATTATGGCAGGTGACAGTAACTTCGATACTAATTATGACAAGTTACTGTAACTTCGATACTAATTATGACAGGTAACTGTAACTTCGTTACTAATTATGACAAGTAACTGTTATTTTGATACAAATTATGGCAGGTAACTGTAACTTCGATACTAATTATGACAGGTAACTGTAACTCCGATACTAATTATGACAAGTAACTCTAAATTCGTTACTAATTATGACAAGTTAACTGTAATTTCGATACAAATTATGGCACGTAACTGTAATTTGGATACTAATTATGACAGGTAACTGTAACTTCGATACTAATTATGACAAGTAACTCTAACTTCATTACAAATTATGACAAGTAACTGTAATTTCGATACAAATTATGGCAGGTAACTGTAACTTCGTTACTAATTATGACAAGTAACTGTAATTTCGATACAAATTATGGCAGGTAACAGTAACATCGATACTAATTATGACAGGTAACAGTAACTTCGATACTAATTATGACAAGTTACTGTAACTTCGATACTAATTATGACAGGTAACTGTAACTTCGTTACTAATTATGACAAGTAACTGTTATTTCGATACAAATTATGGCACGAAACTGTAATTTCGATACTAAATATGGCAGGTGACAGTAACTTCGATACTAATTATGACAAGTTACACTAACTTCGATACTAATTATGACAGGTAACAGTAACTTCGATACTAATTATGGCAGGTAACTGTAACTTCGATACTAATTATGACAGGTAACTGTAACTTCGTTACTAATTATGACAAGTAACTGTAATTTCGATACAAATTATGGCACGTAACTGTATTTTGGATACTAATTATGACAGGTAACTGTAACTTCGATACTAATTACGACAAGTAACTCTAACTTCATTACAAATTATGACAAGTAACTGTAATTTCGATACAAATTATGTCAGGTAACTGTAACTTCATTACTAATTATGGCAGGTAACTGTAATTTCGATACAAATTATGGCAGGTAACAGTAACTTCGATAATAATTATGACAAGTTACTGCATCTTCGATACTAATTATGGCAGGTAACTGTAATTTCGATAATAATTATGGCACGTAACTGTAATTTCGATAATAATTATGACAGGTAACTGTAACTTCGTTACTAATTATGGCAGGTAACTGTAATTTCGTTACTAATTATGACAAGTAACTGTAGCTTCGATACTAATTATGACAGGTAACTGTAACTTCGTTACTAATTATGACAAGAAACTGTAATTTCGATACAAATTATGGCAGGTAACTGTAACTTCGATACTAATTATGACAGGTAACTGTAACTTCGTTACAAATTATGACTAGTAACTGTAATTTCGATACAAATTATTGCAGGTAACTGTAACTTCGATACTATTTATGACAGGTAACAGTTACTTCGATATTAATTATGACAAGTAACAGTAACTTCGATACTAATTATGACAGGTAACTGTAACTTCGAAACTAATTATGACAGGTAACTGTAACATCGTTACTAATTATGACAAGTAACTGTAATTTCGATACAAATTATGGCAGGTAACTGTAACTTCGATATTAATTATGACAGGTTACAGTAACCTCGATACTAATTATGACAAGTAAGTGTATCTTACATACTAATTATGACGGGTAACTGTAACTTCGATACTAATTATGACTAGTAACTCTAACTTCGTTACTAATTAGGACAAGTAACTGTAATTTTGATACAAATTATGGCAGGTAACTGTAACTTCGATACTAATTATGACAAGTAACTGTAACTTCGATACTAACTATGACAGGTAACTGTAACTTCGTTACTAATTATGAAAAGTAACTGTAATTTCGATACAAATTATGGCAGTTAACTGTAACTTCGTAACTAATTATGACAAGTAACTGTAATTTCGATACAAATTATGGCAGGTAACAGTAAATTCGATACTAATTATGACAGGTAACTGTAACATTCGATGCTAATTATGACAAGGAACTGTAATTTCGATACAAATTATGACAGGTAACAGAAAATTCGATACTAATTATGACAGGTAACTGTAACTTCGTTACTAATTATGACATGTAACTGTCATTTCGATACTAATTACGACAGGTAACTGTAACTTCGATATTATTTATGACAAGTAACTGTAACATCGCTACTAATTATGATAAGTAACTGTAATTTCGATACAAATTATGGCAGGTAACTGTAACTTCGATACTAACTATGACAGGTAACTGTAACTTCGTTACTAATTATGACAAGTAACTGTAATTTAGATACAAATTATGGCAGGTAACTGTAACTTCGATACTAATTATGACAAGTAACTGTAACTTCGATACTAACTATGACAGGTAACTGTAACTTCGTTACTAATTATGACAAATAACTGTAATTTCGATACAAATTATGGCAGGTAACTGTAAATTTGAGACTAATTATGACAGGTAACAGTAACTTCGTTACCAATTATGACAAGTATCAGTTACTTCGATGCTAATTATGACAGGTAACTGTAACTACGAAACTAATTATGACAGGTAACTGTAACATCGTTACTAATTATGACATGTAACTGTAATTTCGATACAAATTATGGCAGGTAACTGTAACTTCGATACTAATTATGACAGGTAACAGTAACTTCGATACTAATTATGACAAGTAACAGTAACTTCGATACTTATTATGACAGGTACAGTAACTTCGATACTAATTATGACAAGTAACTCTAACTTCATTACAAATTAAGAAAAATAACTGTAATTTCGATACAAATTATGGCAGGTAACTGTAACTTCGTAAATAATTATGGCAGGTAACTGTAATTTCGATACAAATTATGGCAGGTAACTGTAACTTCGATACTAATTATGACAGGTAACTGTAACTCCGATACTAATTATGACAAGTAACTCTAAATTCGTTACTAATTATGACAAGTAACTGTAATTTCGATACTAATTATGGCTGGTAAATGTAACTTCGTTACTAATTATGACAAGTAACTGTAATTTCGATACAAATTATGGCAGGTAACTGTAACTTCGATACTAATTATGACAAGTAACAGGAACTTCGATACTAATTATGTCAAATAACTGTAACTACGAAATCAATTATGACAGGTAACTGTAACATCGATAATAATTATGACCAGTAACTGTAATTTCGAAACAAATTATGGCAGGTAACTGTAACTTCGATACTAATTATGACAAATAACTCTAACTTCATTACAAATTATGACAAGTAACTGTAATTTCGATACAAATTATGGCAGGTAACTGTAACTTCGTTACTAATTATGGCAGGTAACTGTAATTTCGATACAAATTATGGCAGGTAACAGTAACTACGATACTAATTATGACAGGTAACTGTAACTCCGATACTAATTATGACAAGTAACTGTAATTTCGATACAAATTATGGCAGGTAACTGTAACTTCGATACTAATGATGACAGAAAACAGTTACTTCGATACTAATTATGGCAGGTAACAGTAAATTCGATACTAATTATGGCAGGTAACTGTAAGTTCGATACTAATTATGACAGTTAACTGTAACTTCGTTACTAATTATGACAAGTAACTGTAATTTCGATACAAATTATGGCAGGTAACATTAACTTCGATACTAATTATGACAGGTAACAGTAGCTTCGATACTAATTATGACAAGTTACTGTGACTTCGATACTAATTATGACAGGTAACTGCAACTTCGTTACTAATTATGACAAGTAACTGTTATTTCGATACAAATTATGGCACGTAACTGTAATTTCGATACTAAATATGACAGGTGACAGTAACTTCGATACTAATTATGACAAGTTACACTAACTTCGATACTAATTATGACATGTAACAGTAACTTCGAAACTAATTATGGCAGGTAACTGTAACTTCGATACTAATTATGACAGGTAACTGTAACTTCGTTACTAATTATGACAAGTAACTGTAATTTCGATACAAATTATGGCACGTAACTGTAATTTGGATACTAATTATGACAGGTAACTGTAACTTCGATACTAATTATGACAAGTAACTCTAACTTCATTACAAATTATGACAAGTAACTGTAATTTCGATACAAATTATGTCAGGTAACTGTAACTTCGTTACTAATTATGGCAGGTAACTGTAATTTCGATACAAATTATGGCAGGTAACAGTAACTTCGATAATAATTATGACAAGTAACTGCATCTTCGATACTAATTATGGCAGGTAACTGTAATTTCGATAATAATTATGGCACGTAACTGTAATTTCTATAATAATTATGACAGGTAACTGTAACTTCGTTACTAATTATGGCAGGTAACTGTAATTTCGTTACTAATTATGACGAGTAACTGTAGCTTCGATACTAATTATGACAGGTACCTGTAACTCCGTTACAAATTATGACAAGTAACTGTAATTTCGATACAAATTATTGCAGGTAACTGTAACTTCGATACTATTTATGACAGGTAACAGTTACTTCGATACTAATTATGACAAGTAACTGTAATTTCGATACAAATTTTGGCAGGTAACTGTAACTTCGATATTAATTATGACAAGTAACTGTAACATCGTTACTAATTATGACAAGTAACTGTAATTTCGATACTAATTATGACAGGTAACTGTAAGTTCGTTAATAATTATGACAAGTAACTGTAACTTCCTTACTAATTATGACAAGTAACTGTAATTTCGATACAAATTATGGCAGGTCACAGTAACTTCGATACTAATTAAGACAGGTAACTGTAACATCGATACTAATTATGACAAGGAACTGTAATTTCGATACAAATTATGACAGGTAACAGTAACTTCTATACTAATTATGACATGTAACTGTAACTTCCTTACTAATTATGACAAGTAACTGTAATTTCGATACTAATTATGACAGGTAACTGTAACTTAGAAATTAATGATGACAAGTAACTGTAACTTCGTTACTAATTATGAGAAGTAACTGTAATTTCGATACAAATTATGGCAGGTAACTCTAACTTCGAGACTAATTATGACAGGTAACAGTAACTTCGATACTAATTATGGCAGGTAACTGTAAGTTCGATACTAATTATGACAGTTAACTGTAACTTCGTTACTAATTATGACAAGTAACTGTAATTTCGATACAAATTATGGCAGGTAACAGTAACATCGATACTAATTATGACAGGTAACAGTAGCTTCGATACTAATTATGACAAGTTACTGTAACTTCGATACAAATTATGACAGGTAACTGCAACTTCGTTACTAATTATGACAAGTAACTGTTATTTCGATACAAATTATGGCACGTAACTGTAATTTCGATACTAAATATGGCAGGTGACAGTAACTTCGATACTAATTATGACAAGTTACACTAACTTCGATACTAATTATGACAGGTAACAGTAACTTCGATACTAATTATGGCAGGTAACTGTAACTTCGATACTAATTATGACAGGTAACTGTAACTTCGTTACTAATTATGACAAGTAACTGTAATTTCGATACAAATTATGGCACGTAACTGTAATTTGGATACTAATTATGACAGGTAACTGTAACTTCGATACTAATTATGACAAGTAACTCTAACTTCATTACAAATTATGACAAGTAACTGTAATTTCGATACAAATTATGTCAGGTAACTGTAACTTCGTTACTAATTATGGCAGGTAACTGTAATTTCGATACAAATTATGGCAGGTAACAGTAACTTCGATAATAATTATGACAAGTAACTGCATCTTCGATACTAATTATGGCAGGTAACTGTAATTTCGATAATAATTATGGCACGTAACTGTAATTTCGATAATAATTATGACAGGTAAATGTAACTTCGTTACTAATTATGGCAGGTAACTGTAATTTCGTTACTAATTATGACAAGTAACTGTAGCTTCGATACTAATTATGACAGGTACCTGTAACTCCGTTACAAATTTTCACAAGTAACTGTAATTTCGATACAAATTATTGCAGGTAACTGTAACTTCGATACTATTTATGACAGGTAACAGTTACTTCGATACTAATTATGACAAGTAACAGTTACTTCGATATTAATTATGACAGGTAACTGTAACTTCGAAACTAATTATGACAGGTATACTAATTATGACAAGTAACTGTAATTTCGATACAAATTATGGCAGGTAACTGTAACTTCGATATTAATTATGACAGGTTACAGTAACCTCGATACTAATTATGACAAGTAAGTGTATCTTCGATACTAATTATGACGGGTAACTGTAACTTCGATACTAATTATGACTAGTAACTCTAACTTCGTTACTAATTAGGACAAGTAACTGTAATTTTGATAAAAAATTATGGCAGGTAACTGTAACTTCGATACTAATTATGACCGGTAAAAGTAACTTCAATACTTATTATGACAGGTAACCGTAACTTCGTTACTAATTATGACAAGTAACTGTAATTTCGATACAAATTATGGCAGGTAACTGTTACATCGTTACTAATTATGAAAAGTAACTGTAATTTCGATACAAATTATGGCAGGTAACTGTAACTTCGATACAAATTATGACAGGTAACAGTAACTTCGATACAAATTATGACAGGTAACTGTAACTTCGTTACTAATTATGACAAGTAACTGTAATTTCGATACAAATTATGACAGGTAACTGTAACTTCGTTACTAATTATGACAAGTAACTGTAATTTCGATACAAATTATGGCACGTTACTGTAATTTCGGTACTAATTATGACAGGTAACTGTAACTTCGATAATAATTATGACAAGTAACTCTAACTTAATTACAAATTATGACAAGTAACTGTAATTTCGATACAAGTTATGGCAGGTAACTGTAACTTCGTTACTAATTATGGCAGGTAACTGTAATTTCGATACAAATTATGGCAGGTAACAGTAACTTCGATAATAATTATGACAGGTAACTGTAACTTCGATACTAATTATGGCAGGTAACTGTAATTTCGATAATAATTATGGCACGTAACTGTAATTTCGATAATAATTATGACAGGTAACTGTAACTTCGTTATTAATTATGGCAGGTAACTGTAATTTCGTTACTAATTATGACAAGTAACTGTAGCTTCGATACTAATTATGACAGGTAACGGAAACTTCGTTGCTAATTATGACAAGAAACTGTAATTTCGATACAAATTATGGCAGGTAACTGTAACATCGATACTAATTATGACAGGTAACAGTAACGTCGATACTAATTATGACAGAAAACAGTAACTTCGATACTTATTATGACAGGTAACAGTAACTTCGATACTAATTATGGCAGGTAACTGTAATTTCGATACAAATTATGGCAGGTAACTGTAACTTCGTTACTAATTATGACAAGTAACTGTAATTTCGATACAAATTATGGCATGTAACAGTAACTTCGATACTAATTATGACAGGTAACAGAAACTTCGATACTAATTATGACAAGTTACTGTTACTTCGATACTAATTATGACAGGTAACTGTAACTTCGTTACTAATTATGACAAGTAACTGTTATTTCGATACAAATTATGGCACGAAACTGTAATTTCGATACTAATTATGGCAGGTGACAGTAACTTCGATACTAATTATGACAAGTTACTGTAACTTCGATACTAATTATGACAGGTAACTGTAACTTCGTTACTAATTATGACAAGTAACTGTTATTTTGATACAAATTATGGCAGGTAACTGTAACTTCGATACTAATTATGACAGGTAACTGTAACTCCGATACTAATTATGACAAGTAACTCTAAATTCGTTACTAATTATGACAAGTTAACTGTAATTTCGATACAAATTATGGCACGTAACTGTAATTTGGATACTAATTATGACAGGTAACTGTAACTTCGATACTAATTATGACAAGTAACTCTAACTTCATTACAAATTATGACAAGTAACTGTAATTTCGATACAAATTATGGCAGGTAACTGTAACTTCGTTACTAATTATGACAAGTAACTGTAATTTCGATACAAATTATGGCAGGTAACAGTAACATCGATACTAATTATGACAGGTAACAGTAACTTCGATACTAATTATGACAAGTTACTGTAACTTCGATACTAATTATGACAGGTAACTGTAACTTCGTTACTAATTATGACAAGTAACTGTTATTTCGATACAAATTATGGCACGAAACTGTAATTTCGATACTAAATATGGCAGGTGACAGTAACTTCGATACTAATTATGACAAGTTACACTAACTTCGATACTAATTATGACAGGTAACAGTAACTTCGATACTAATTATGGCAGGTAACTGTAACTTCGATACTAATTATGACAGGTAACTGTAACTTCGTTACTAATTATGACAAGTAACTGTAATTTCGATACAAATTATGGCACGTAACTGTATTTTGGATACTAATTATGACAGGTAACTGTAACTTCGATACTAATTACGACAAGTAACTCTAACTTCATTACAAATTATGACAAGTAACTGTAATTTCGATACAAATTATGTCAGGTAACTGTAACTTCATTACTAATTATGGCAGGTAACTGTAATTTCGATACAAATTATGGCAGGTAACAGTAACTTCGATAATAATTATGACAAGTTACTGCATCTTCGATACTAATTATGGCAGGTAACTGTAATTTCGATAATAATTATGGCACGTAACTGTAATTTCGATAATAATTATGACAGGTAACTGTAACTTCGTTACTAATTATGGCAGGTAACTGTAATTTCGTTACTAATTATGACAAGTAACTGTAGCTTCGATACTAATTATGACAGGTAACTGTAACTTCGTTACTAATTATGACAAGAAACTGTAATTTCGATACAAATTATGGCAGGTAACTGTAACTTCGATACTAATTATGACAGGTAACTGTAACTTCGTTACAAATTATGACTAGTAACTGTAATTTCGATACAAATTATTGCAGGTAACTGTAACTTCGATACTATTTATGACAGGTAACAGTTACTTCGATATTAATTATGACAAGTAACAGTAACTTCGATACTAATTATGACAGGTAACTGTAACTTCGAAACTAATTATGACAGGTAACTGTAACATCGTTACTAATTATGACAAGTAACTGTAATTTCGATACAAATTATGGCAGGTAACTGTAACTTCGATATTAATTATGACAGGTTACAGTAACCTCGATACTAATTATGACAAGTAAGTGTATCTTACATACTAATTATGACGGGTAACTGTAACTTCGATACTAATTATGACTAGTAACTCTAACTTCGTTACTAATTAGGACAAGTAACTGTAATTTTGATACAAATTATGGCAGGTAACTGTAACTTCGATACTAATTATGACAAGTAACTGTAACTTCGATACTAACTATGACAGGTAACTGTAAATTCGTTACTAATTATGAAAAGTAACTGTAATTTCGATACAAATTATGGCAGTTAACTGTAACTTCGTAACTAATTATGACAAGTAACTGTAATTTCGATACAAATTATGGCAGGTAACAGTAAATTCGATACTAATTATGACAGGTAACTGTAACATTCGATGCTAATTATGACAAGGAACTGTAATTTCGATACAAATTATGACAGGTAACAGAAAATTCGATACTAATTATGACAGGTAACTGTAACTTCGTTACTAATTATGACATGTAACTGTCATTTCGATACTAATTACGACAGGTAACTGTAACTTCGATATTATTTATGACAAGTAACTGTAACATCGCTACTAATTATGATAAGTAACTGTAATTTCGATACAAATTATGGCAGGTAACTGTAACTTCGATACTAACTATGACAGGTAACTGTAACTTCGTTACTAATTATGACAAGTAACTGTAATTTAGATACAAATTATGGCAGGTAACTGTAACTTCGATACTAATTATGACAAGTAACTGTAACTTCGATACTAACTATGACAGGTAACTGTAACTTCGTTACTAATTATGACAAATAACTGTAATTTCGATACAAATTATGGCAGGTAACTGTAAATTTGAGACTAATTATGACAGGTAACAGTAACTTCGTTACCAATTATGACAAGTATCAGTTACTTCGATGCTAATTATGACAGGTAACTGTAACTACGAAACTAATTATGACAGGTAACTGTAACATCGTTACTAATTATGACATGTAACTGTAATTTCGATACAAATTATGGCAGGTAACTGTAACTTCGATACTAATTATGACAGGTAACAGTAACTTCGATACTAATTATGACAAGTAACAGTAACTTCGATACTTATTATGACAGGTACAGTAACTTCGATACTAATTATGACAAGTAACTCTAACTTCATTACAAATTAAGAAAAATAACTGTAATTTCGATACAAATTATGGCAGGTAACTGTAACTTCGTAAATAATTATGGCAGGTAACTGTAATTTCGATACAAATTATGGCAGGTAACTGTAACTTCGATACTAATTATGACAGGTAACTGTAACTCCGATACTAATTATGACAAGTAACTCTAAATTCGTTACTAATTATGACAAGTAACTGTAATTTCGATACTAATTATGGCTGGTAAATGTAACTTCGTTACTAATTATGACAAGTAACTGTAATTTCGATACAAATTATGGCAGGTAACTGTAACTTCGATACTAATTATGACAAGTAACAGGAACTTCGATACTAATTATGTCAAATAACTGTAACTACGAAATCAATTATGACAGGTAACTGTAACATCGATAATAATTATGACCAGTAACTGTAATTTCGAAACAAATTATGGCAGGTAACTGTAACTTCGATACTAATTATGACAAATAACTCTAACTTCATTACAAATTATGACAAGTAACTGTAATTTCGATACAAATTATGGCAGGTAACTGTAACTTCGTTACTAATTATGGCAGGTAACTGTAATTTCGATACAAATTATGGCAGGTAACAGTAACTACGATACTAATTATGACAGGTAACTGTAACTCCGATACTAATTATGACAAGTAACTGTAATTTCGATACAAATTATGGCAGGTAACTGTAACTTCGATACTAATGATGACAGAAAACAGTTACTTCGATACTAATTATGGCAGGTAACAGTAAATTCGATACTAATTATGGCAGGTAACTGTAAGTTCGATACTAATTATGACAGTTAACTGTAACTTCGTTACTAATTATGACAAGTAACTGTAATTTCGATACAAATTATGGCAGGTAACATTAACTTCGATACTAATTATGACAGGTAACAGTAGCTTCGATACTAATTATGACAAGTTACTGTGACTTCGATACTAATTATGACAGGTAACTGCAACTTCGTTACTAATTATGACAAGTAACTGTTATTTCGATACAAATTATGGCACGTAACTGTAATTTCGATACTAAATATGACAGGTGACAGTAACTTCGATACTAATTATGACAAGTTACACTAACTTCGATACTAATTATGACATGTAACAGTAACTTCGAAACTAATTATGGCAGGTAACTGTAACTTCGATACTAATTATGACAGGTAACTGTAACTTCGTTACTAATTATGACAAGTAACTGTAATTTCGATACAAATTATGGCACGTAACTGTAATTTGGATACTAATTATGACAGGTAACTGTAACTTCGATACTAATT
Organism: Meconema thalassinum; assembly: GCA_946902985.2. Classification (NCBI taxonomy): domain Eukaryota; kingdom Metazoa; phylum Arthropoda; class Insecta; order Orthoptera; family Tettigoniidae; genus Meconema; species Meconema thalassinum. Next base: position 1,172,617,496 of record OX336388.2, on the reverse strand, counting down.
ATGACAAGTAACTCTAACTTCATTACAAATTATGACAAGTAACTGTAATTTCGATACAAATTATGTCAGGTAACTGTAACTTCGTTACTAATTATGGCAGGTAACTGTAATTTCGATACAAATTATGGCAGGTAACAGTAACTTCGATAATAATTATGACAAGTAACTGCATCTTCGATACTAATTATGGCAGGTAACTGTAATTTCGATAATAATTATGGCACGTAACTGTAATTTCTATAATAATTATGACAGGTAACTGTAACTTCGTTACTAATTATGGCAGGTAACTGTAATTTCGTTACTAATTATGACGAGTAACTGTAGCTTCGATACTAATTATGACAGGTACCTGTAACTCCGTTACAAATTATGACAAGTAACTGTAATTTCGATACAAATTATTGCAGGTAACTGTAACTTCGATACTATTTATGACAGGTAACAGTTACTTCGATACTAATTATGACAAGTAACTGTAATTTCGATACAAATTTTGGCAGGTAACTGTAACTTCGATATTAATTATGACAAGTAACTGTAACATCGTTACTAATTATGACAAGTAACTGTAATTTCGATACAAATAATGGCAGGTAACTGTAACTTCGATACTATTTATGACAGGTAAAAGTAACTTCAATACTAATTATGACAGGTAACTGTAACTTTGCTACTAATTATGACAAGTAACTGTAATTTCGAAACAAATTATGACAGGTAACTGTAACATCGTTAATAATTATGACAAGTAACTGTTACTTCCTTACTAATTATGACAAGTAACTGTAATTTCGATACTAATTATGACAGGTAACTGTAAGTTCGTTAATAATTATGACAAGTAACTGTAACTTCCTTACTAATTATGACAAGTAACTGTAATTTCGATACAAATTATGGCAGGTCACAGTAACTTCGATACTAATTAAGACAGGTAACTGTAACATCGATACTAATTATGACAAGGAACTGTAATTTCGATACAAATTATTACAGGTAACAGTAACTTCGATACTAATTATGACAGGTAACTGTAACTTCCTTACTAATTATGACAAGTAACTGTAATTTCGATACTAATTATGACAGGTAACTGTAACTTGGATATTAATAATGACAAGTAACTGTAACTTCGTTACTAATTATGAGAAGTAACTGTAATTTTGATACAAATTATGGCAGGTAACTGTAACTTCGAGACTAATTATGACTGGTAACAGTTGCTTCTATACTAATTATGACAAGTAACTGTAACTTCGAAACTAATTATGACAGGTAACTGTAACATCGATACTAATTATGACAGGTAACTGTAATTTCGATACTAATTATGACAGGTAACTGTAACTTCGATACTAATTATGACAAGTAACTGTAATTTCGATACAAATTTTGGCAGGTAACTGTAACTTCGATATTAATTATGACAAGTAACTGTAACATCGTTACTAATTATGACAAGTAACTGTAATTTCGATACAAATAATGGCAGGTAACTGTAACTTCGATACTATTTTTGACAGGTAAAAGTAACTTCAATACTAATTATGACAGGTAACTGTAACTTTGCTACTAATTATGACAAGTAAGTGTAATTTCGAAACAAATTATGACAGGTAACTGTAACTTCGTTAATAATTATGACAAGTAACTGTAACTTCCTTACTAATTATGACAAGTAACTGTAATTTCGATACTAATTATGACAGGTAACTGTAAGTTCGTTAATAATTATGACAAGTAACTGTAACTTCCTTACTAATTATGACAAGTAACTGTAATTTCGATACAAATTATGGCAGGTCACAGTAACGTCGATACTAATTAAGACAGGTAACTGTAACATCGATACTAATTATGACAAGGAACTGTAATTTCGATACAAATTATGACAGGTAACAGTAACTTCAATACTAATTATGACAGGTAACTGTAACTTCGTAACTAATTATGGCAGGTAACTGTAATTTCGATACAAATTATGGCAGGTAACAGTAACTACGATACTAATTATGACAGGTAACTGTAACTCCGATACTAATTATGACAAGTAACTGTAATTTCGATACAAATTATGGCAGGTAACTGTAACTTCGATACTAATGATGACAGAAAACAGTAACTTCGATACTAATTATGGCAGGTAACAGTAAATTCGATACTAATTATGGCAGGTAACTGTAAGTTCGATACTAATTATGACAGTTAACTCTAACTTCGTTACAAATTATGACAAGTAACTGTAATTTCAATACAAATTATGGCAGGTAACAGTAACTTCGATACTAATTATGACAGGTAACAGTAGCTTCGATACTAATTATGACAAGTTACTGTAACTTCGATACTAATTATGACAGGTAACTGCAACTTCGTTACTAATTATGACAAGTAACTGTTATTTGGATACAAATTATGGCACGTAACTGTAATTTCGATACTAAATATGGCAGGTGACAGTAACTTCGATACTAATTATGACAAGTTACACTAACTTCGATACTAATTATGACAGGTAACAGTAACTTCGAAACTAATTATGGCAGGTAACTGTAACTTCGATACTAATTATGACAGGTAACTGTAACTTCGTTACTAATTATGACAAGTAACTGTAATTTCGATACAAATTATGGCACGTAACTGTAATTTGGCTACTAATTATGACAGGTAACTGTAACTTCGATACTAATTATGACAAGTAACTCTCACTTCATTACAAATTATGACAAGTAACTGTAATTTCGATACAAATTATGTTAGGTAACTGTAACTTCGTTACTAATTATGGCAGGTAACTGTAATTTCGATACAAATTATGGCAGGTAACAGTAACTTCGATAATAATTATGACAAGTAACTGCATCTTCGATACTAATTATGGCAGGTAACTGTAATTTCGATAATAATTATGGCACGTAACTGTAATTTCGATAATAATTATGACAGGTAACTGTAACTTCGTTACTAATTATGGCAGGTAACTGTAATTTCGTTACTAATTATGACGAGTAACTGTAGCTTCGATACTAATTATGACAGGTACCTGTAACTCCGTTACAAATTATGACAAGTAACTGTAATTTCGATACAAATTATTGTAGGTAACTGTAACTTCGATACTATTTATGACAGGTAACAGTTACTTCGATACTAATTATGACAAGTAACTGTAATTTCGATACAAATTTTGGCAGGTAACTGTAACTTCGATTTTAATTATGAAAAGTAACTGTAACATCGTTACTAATTATGACATGTAACTGTAATTTCGATACAAATAATGGCAGGTAACTGTAACTTCGATACTATTTATGACAGGTAAAAGTAACTTCAATACTAATTATGACAGGTAACTGTAACTTTGCTACTAATTATGACAAGTAACTGTAATTTCGAAACAAATTATGACAGGTAACTGTAACATCGTTAATAATTATGACAAGTAACTGTAACTTCCTTACTAATTATTACAAGTAACTGTAATTTCGATACTAATTATGACAGGTAACTGTAAGTTCGTTAATAATTATGACAAGTAACTGTAACTTCCTTACTAGTTATGACAAGTAACTGTAATTTCGATACAAATTATGGCAGGTCACAGTAACTTCGATACTAATTAAGATAGGTAACTGTAACATCGATACTAATTATGACAAGGAACTGTAATTTCGATACAAATTATGACAGGTAACAGTAACTTCGATACTAATTATGACAGGTAACTGTAACTTCCTTACTAATTATGACATGTAACTGTAATTTCGATACTAATTATGACAGGTAACTGTAACTTCGATATTAATAATGACAAGTAACTGTAACTTCGTTACTAATTATGAGAAGTAACTGTAATTTCGATACAAATTATGGCAGGTAACTGTAACTTCGAGACTAATTATGACAGGTAACAGTTGCTTCTATACTAATTATGACAAGTAACTGTAACTTCGAAACTAATTATGACAGGTAACTGTAACATCGTTACTAATTATGACAGGTAACTGTAATTTCGATACTAATTATGACAGGTAACTGTAACTTCGATACTAATTATGACAAGTAACTGTAATTTCGATACAAATTTTGGCAGGTAACTGTAACTTCGATATTAATTATGACAAGTAACTGTAACATCGTTACTAATTATGACAAGTAACTGTAATTTCGATACAAATAATGGCAGGTAACTGTAACTTCGATACTATTTATGACAGGTAAAAGTAACTTCAATACTAATTATGACAGGTAACTGTAACTTTGCTACTAATTATGAGAAGTAAGTGTAATTTCGAAACAAATTATGACAGGTAACTGTAACTTCGTTAATAATTATGACAAGTAACTGTAACTTCCTTACTAATTATGACAAGTAACTGTAATTTCGATACTAATTATGACAGGTAACTGTAAGTTCGTTAATAATTATGACAAGTAACTGTAACTTCCTTACTAATTATGACAAGTAACTGTAATTTCGATACAAATTATGGCAGGTCACAGTAACTTCGATACTAATTAAGACAGGTAACTGTAACATCGATACTAATTATGACAAGGAACTGTAATTTCGATACAAATTATGACAGGTAACAGTAACTTCGATACTAATTATGACAGGTAACTGTAACTACCTTACTAATTATGACAAGTAACTGTAATTTCGATACTAATTATGACAGGTAACTGTAACTTCGATATTAATAATGACAAGTAACTGTAACTTCGTTACTAATTATGAGAAGTAACTGTAATTTCGATACAAATTATGGCAGGTAACTGTAACTTCGAGACTAATTATGACAGGTAACAGTAACTTCGATACTAATTATGACAAGTAACAGTTGCTTCTATACTAATTATGACAAGTAACTGTAACTTCGAAACTAATTATGACAGGTAACTGTAACATCGTTACTAATTATGACAAGTAACTGTAATTTCGATACAAATTATGGCAGGTAACTGTAACTTCGATAATAATTATGACTGGTAACTGTAACTTCGATACTAATTATGACAAGTAACTCTAACTTCATTACAAATTATGACAAGTAACTGTAATTTCGATACAAATTATGTCAGGTAACTGTATCTTCGTTACTAATTATGGCAGGTAAATGTAATTTCGATACAAATTATGGCAGGTAACAGTAACTTCGATAATAATTATGACAAGTAACTGCATCTTCGATACTAATTATGGCAGGTAACTGTAATTTCGATAATAATTATGGCACGTAACTGTAATTTCGATAATAATTATGACAGGTAACTGTAACTTCGTTACTAATTATGGCAGGTAACTGTAATTTCGTTACTAATTATGACGAGTAACTGTAGCTTCGATACTAATTATGACAGGTACCTGTAACTCCGTTACAAATTATGACAAGTAACTGTAATTTCGATACAAATTATTGCAGGTAACTGTAACTTCGATACTATTTATGACAGGTAACAGTTACTTCGATACTAATTATGACAAGTAACTGTAATTTCGATACAAATTTTGGCAGGTAACTGTAACTTCGATATTAATTATGACAAGTAACTGTAACATCGTTACTAATTATGACAAGTAACTGTAATTTCGATACAAATAATGGCAGGTAACTGTAACTTCGATACTATTTATGACAGGTAAAAGTAACTTCAATACTAATTATGACAGGTAACTGTAACTTTGCTACTAATTATGACAAGTAACTGTAATTTCGAAACAAATTATGACAGGTAACTGTAACATCGTTAATAATTATGACAAGTAACTGTTACTTCCTTACTAATTATGACAAGTAACTGTAATTTCGATACTAATTATGACAGGTAACTGTAAGTTCGTTAATAATTATGACAAGTAACTGTAACTTCCTTACTAATTATGACAAGCAACTGTAATTTCGATACAAATTATGGCAGGTCACAGTAACTTCGATACTAATTAAGACAGGTAACTGTAACATCGATACTAATTATGACAAGGAACTGTAATTTCGATACAAATTATGACAGGTAACAGTAACTTCGATACTAATTATGACAGGTAACTGTAACTTCCTTACTAATTATGACAAGTAACTGTAATTTCGATACTAATTATGACAGGTAACTGTAACTTGGATATTAATAATGACAAGTAACTGTAACTTCGTTACTAATTATGAGAAGTAACTGTAATTTTGATACAAATTATGGCAGGTAACTGTAACTTCGAGACTAATTATGACTGGTAACAGTTGCTTCTATACTAATTATGACAAGTAACTGTAACTTCGAAACTAATTATGACAGGTAACTGTAACATCGTTACTAATTATGACAGGTAACTGTAATTTCGATACTAATTATGACAGGTAACTGTAACTTCGATACTAATTATGACAAGTAACTGTAATTTCGATACAAATTTTGGCAGGTAACTGTAACTTCGATATTAATTATGACAAGTAACTGTAACATCGTTACTAATTATGACAAGTAACTGTAATTTCGATACAAATAATGGCAGGTAACTGTAACTTCGATACTATTTTTGACAGGTAAAAGTAACTTCAATACTAATTATGACAGGTAACTGTAACTTTGCTACTAATTATGACAAGTAAGTGTAATTTCGAAACAAATTATGACAGGTAACTGTAACTTCGTTAATAATTATGACAAGTAACTGTAACTTCCTTACTAATTATGACAAGTAACTGTAATTTCGATACTAATTATGACAGGTAAATGTAAGTTCGTTAATAATTATGACAAGTAACTGTAACTTCCTTACTAATTATGACAAGTAACTGTAATTTCGATACAAATTATGGCAGGTCACAGTAACGTCGATACTAATTAAGACAGGTAACTGTAACATCGATACTAATTATGACAAGGAACTGTAATTTCGATACAAATTATGACAGGTAACAGAAACTTCAATACTAATTATGACAGGTAACTGTAACTTCGTTACTAATTATGGCAGGTAACTGTAATTTCGATACAAATTATGGCAGGTAACAGTAACTACGATACTAATTATGACAGGTAACTGTAACTCCGATACTAATTATGACAAGTAACTGTAATTTCGATACAAATTATGGCAGGTAACTGTAACTTCGATACTAATGATGACAGAAAACAGTAACTTCGATACTAATTATGGCAGGTAACAGTAAATTCGATACTAATTATGGCAGGTAACTGTAAGTTCGATACTAATTATGAAAGTTAACTCTAACTTCGTTACTAATTATGACAAGTAACTGTAAATTCAATACAAATTATGGCAGGTAACAGTAACTTCGATACTAATTATGACAGGTAACAGTAGCTTCGATACTAATTATGACAAGTTACTGTAACTTCGATACTAATTATGACAGGTAACTGCAACTTCGTTACTAATTATGACAAGTAACTGTTATTTCGATACAAATTATGGCACGTAACTGTAATTTCGATACTAAATATGGCAGGTGACAGTAACTTCGATACTAATTATGACAAGTTACACTAACTTCGATACTAATTATGACAGGTAACAGTAACTTCGAAACTAATTATGGCAGGTAACTGTAACTTCGATACTAATTATGACAGGTAACTGTAACTTCGTTACTAATTATGACAAGTAACTGTAATTTCGATACAAATTATGGCACGTAACTGTAATTTGGATACTAATTATGACAGGTAACTGTAACTTCGATACTAATTATGACAAGTAACTCTCACTTCATTACAAATTATGACAAGTAACTGTAATTTCGATACAAATTATGTCAGGTAACTGTAACTTCGTTACTAATTATGGCAGGTAACTGTAATTTCGATACAAATTATGGCAGGTAACAGTAACTTCGATAATAATTATGACAAGTAACTGCATCTTCGATACTAATTATGGCAGGTAACTGTAATTTCGATAATAATTATGGCACGTAACTGTAATTTCGATAATAATTATGACAGGTAACTGTAACTTCGTTACTAATTATGGCAGGTAACTGTAATTTCGTTACTAATTATGACGAGTAACTGTAGCTTCGATACTAATTATGACAGGTACCTTTAACTCCGTTACAAATTATGACAAGTAACTGTAATTTCGATACAAATTATTGCAGGTAACTGTAACTTCGATACTATTTATGACAGGTAACAGTTACTTCGATACTAATTATGACAAGTAACTGTAATTTCGATACAAATTTTGGCAGGTAACTGTAACTTCGATATTAATTATGAAAAGTAACTGTAACATCGTTACTAATTATGACAAGTAACTGTAATTTCGATACAAATAATGGCAGGTAACTGTAACTTCGATACTATTTATGACAGGTAAAAGTAACTTCAATACTATTTATGACAGGTAACTGTAACTTTGCTACTAATTATGACAAGTAACTGTAATTTCGAAACAAATTATGACAGGTAACTGTAACATCGTTAATAATTATGACAAGTAACTGTAACTTCCTTACTAATTATGACAAGTAACTGTAATTTCGATACTAATTATGACAGGTAACTGTAAGTTCGTTAATAATTATGACAAGTAACTGTAACTTCCTTACTAATTATGACAAGTAACTGTAATTTCGATACAAATTATGGCAGGTCACAGTAACTTCGATACTAATTAAGATAGGTAACTGTAACATCGATACTAATTATGACAAGGAACTGTAATTTCGATACAAATTATGACAGGTAACAGTAACTTCGATACTAATTATGACAGGTAACTGTAACTTCCTTACTAATTATGACATGTAACTGTAATTTCGACACTAATTATGACAGGTAACTGTAACTTCGATATTAATAATGACAAGTAACTGTAACTTCGTTACTAATTATGAGAAGTAACTGTAATTTCGATACAAATTATGGCAGGTAACTGTAACTTCGAGACTAATTATGACAGGTAACAGTTGCTTCTATACTAATTATGACAAGTAACTGTAACTTCAAAACTAATTATGACAGGTAACTGTAACATCGTTACTAATTATGACAGGTAACTGTAATTTCGATACTAATTATGACAGGTAACTGTAACTTCGATACTAATTATGACAAGTAACTGTAATTTCGATACAAATTTTGGCAGGTAACTGTAACTTCGATATTAATTATGACAAGTAACTGTAACATCGTTACTAATTATGACAAGTAACTGTAATTTCGATACAAATAATGGCAGGTAACTGTAACTTCGATACTATTTATGACAGGTAAAAGTAACTTCAATACTAATTATGACAGGTAACTGTAACTTTGCTACTAATTATGAGAAGTAAGTGTAATTTCGAAACAAATTATGACAGGTAACTGTAACTTCGTTAATAATTATGACAAGTAACTGTAACTTCCTTACTAATTATGACAAGTAACTGTAATTTCGATACTAATTATGACAGGTAACTGTAAGTTCGTTAATAATTATGACAAGTACCTGTAACTTCCTTACTAATTATGACAAGTAACTGTAATTTCGATACAAATTATGGCAGGTCACAGTAACTTCGATACTAATTAAGACAGGTAACTGTAACATCGATACTAATTATGACAAGGAACTGTAATTTCGATACAAATTATGACAGGTAACAGTAACTTCGATACTAATTATGACAGGTAACTGTAACTACCTTACTAATTATGACAAGTAACTATAATTTCGATACTAATTATGACAGGTAACTGTAACTTCGATATTAATAATGACAAGTAACTGTAACTTCGTTACTAATTATGAGAAGTAACTGTAATTTCGATACAAATTATGGCAGGTAACTGTAACTTCGAGACTAATTATGACAGGTAACAGTAACTTCGATACTAATTATGACAAGTAACAGTTGCTTCTATACTAATTATGACAAGTAACTGTAACTTCGAAACTAATTATGACAGGTAACTGTAACATCGTTACTAATTATGACAAGTAACTGTAATTTCGATACAAATTATGGCAGGTAACTGTAACTTCGATAATAATTATGACTGGTAACTGTAACTTCGATACTAATTATGACAAGTAACTGTAACATAGATACTAATTATGACAGGTAACAGTAACTTCGATACTAATTATGACAATTAACTCTAACTTCATTACAAATTATGACAAGTAACTATAATTTCGATACAAATTATGGCAGGTAACTGTAACTTCGTTACTAATTATGGCAGGTAACTGTAATTTCGATACAAATTATGGCAGGTAACAGTAACTACGATACTAATGATGACAGAAAACAGTACCTTCGATACTAATTATGGCAGGTAACAGTAAATTCGATACTAATTATGGCAGGTAACTGTAAGTTCGATACTAATTATGACAGTTAACTGTAACTTCGTTACTAATTATGACAAGTAACTGTAATTTCGATACAAATTATGGCAGGTAACAGTAACTCCGATACTAATTATGACAGGTAACAGTAGCTTCGATACTAATTATGACAAGTTACTGTAACTTCGATACTAATTATGACAGGTAACTGCAACTTCGTTACTAATTATGACAAGTAACTGTCATTTCGATACAAATTATGGCACGTAACTGTAATTTCGATACTAAATATGGCAGGTGACAGTAACTTCGATACTAATTATGACAAGTTACACTAACTTCGATACTAATTATGACAGGTAACAGTAACTTCGATACTAATTATGGCAGGTAACTGTAACTTCGATACTAATTATGACAGGTAACTGTAACTTCGTTACTAATTATGACAAGTAACTGTAATTTCGATACAAATTATGGCACGTAACTGTAATTTGGATACTAATTATGACAGGTAACTGTAACTTCGATACTAGTTATGACAAGTAACTCTATCTTCATTACAAATTATGACAAGTAACTGTAATTTCGATACAAATTATGTCAGGTAACTGTAACTTCGTTACTAATTATGGCAGGTAACTGTAATTTCGATACAAATTATGGCAGGTAACAGTAACTTCGATAATAATTATGACAAGTAACTGCATCTTCGATACTAATTATGGCAGGTAACTGTAATTTCGATAATAATTATGGCACGTAACAGTAATTTCGATAATAATTATGACAGGTAAATGTAACTTCGTTACTAATTATGGCAGGTAACTGTAATTTCGTTACTAATTATGACAAGTAACTGTTGCTTCGATACTAATTATGACAGGTACCTGTAACTCCGTTACAAATTATGACAAGTAACTGTAATTTCGATACAAATTATTGCAGGTAACTGTAACTTCGATACTATTTATGACAGGTAACAGTTACTTCGATACTAATTATGACAAGTAACAGTTACTTCGATACTAATTATGACAGGTAACTGTAACTTCGAAACTAATTATGACAGGTATACTAATTATGACAAGTAACTGTAATTTCGATACAAATTATGGCAGGTAACTGTAACTTCGATATTAATTATGACAGGTTACAGTAACCTCGATACTAATTATGACAAGTAAGTGTATCTTCGATACTAATTATGACGGGTAACTGTAACTTCGATACTAATTATGACTAGTAACTCTAACTTCGTTACTAATTAGGACAAGTAACTGTAATTTTGATAAAAAATTATGGCAGGTAACTGTAACTTCGATACTAATTATGACAGGTAACAGTAACTTCAATACTTATTATGACAGGTAACCGTAACTTCGTTACTAATTATGACAAGTAACTGTAATTTCGATACAAATTATGGCAGGTAACTGTAACATCGTTACTAATTATGAAAAGTAACTGTAATTTCGATACAAATTATGGCAGGTAACTGTAACTTCGATACAAATTATGACAGGTAACAGTAACTTCGATACTAATTATGACAGGTAACTGTAACTTCGTTACTAATTATGACAAGTAACTGTAATTTCGATACAAATTATGACAGGTAACTGTAACTTCGTTACTAATTATGACAAGTAACTGTAATTTCGATACAAATTATGGCACGTTACTGTAATTTCGGTACTAATTATGACAGGTAACTGTAACTTCGATAATAATTATGACAAGTAACTCTAACTTAATTACAAATTATGACAAGTAACTGTAATTTCGATACAAGTTATGGCAGGTAACTGTAACTTCGTTACTAATTATGGCAGGTAACTGTAATTTCGATACAAATTATGGCAGGTAACAGTAACTTCGATAATAATTATGACAGGTAATTGTAACTTCGATACTAATTATGGCAGGTAACTGTAATTTCGAAAATAATTATGGCACGTAACTGTAATTTCGATAATAATTGTGACAGGTAACTGTAACTTCGTTACTAATTATGGCAGGTAACTGTAATTTCGTTACTAATTATGACAAGTAACTGTAGCTTCGATACTAATTATGACAGGTAACGGTAACTTCGTTGCTAATTATGACAAGAAACTGTAATTTCGATACAAATAATGGCAGGTAACTGTAACATCGATACTAATTATGACAGGTAACAGTAACTTCGATACTAATTATGACAGAAAACAGTAACTTCGATACTTATTATGACAGGTAACAGTAACTTCGATACTAATTATGGCAGGTAACTGTAATTTCGATACAAATTATGGCAGGTAATTGTAACTTCGTTACTAATTATGACAAGTAACTGTAATTTCGATACAAATTATGGCAGGTAACAGTAACTTCGATATTAATTATGACAGGTAACAGTAACTTCGATACTAATTATGACAAGTTACTGTAACTTCGATACTAATTATGACAGGTAACTGTAACTTCGTTACTAATTATGACAAGTAACTGTTATTTCGATACAAATGATGGCACTAAACTGTAATTTCGATACTAATTATGGCAGGTGACAGTAACTTCGATACTAATTATGACAAGTTACTGTAACTTCGATACTAATTATGACAGGTAACTGTAACTTCGTTACTAATTATGACAAGTAACTGTTATTTCGATACAAATTATGGCAGGTAACTGTAACATCGATACTAATTATGACAGGTAACTGTAACTCCGACACTAATTATGACAAGTAACTCTAAATTCGTTACTAATTATGACAAGTAACTGTAATTTCGATACTAATTATGGCTGGTAACTGTAACTTCGTTACTAATTATGACATGTAACTCTAATTTCGATACAAATTATGGCAGGTAACTGTAACTTCGTTACTAATTATGGCAGGTAACTGTAATTTCGATACAAATTATGGCAGGTAACAGTAACTTCGATAATAATTATGACAAGTAACTGCATCTTCGATACTAATTATGGCAGGTAACTGTAATTTCGATAATAATTATGGCACGTAACTGTAATTTCGATAATAATTATGACAGGTAACTGTAACTTCGTTACAAATTGTGGCAGGTAACTGTAATTTCGTTTCTAATTATGACAAGTAACTGTAGCTTCGACACTGATTATGACAGGTTACTGTAACTTCGTTACTAATTATGACAAGAAACTGTAATTTCGATACAAATTATGGCAAGTAACAGTAACTTCGATACTAATTATGACAGGTAACAGTAGCTTCGATACTAATTATGACAGAAAACAGTAACTTCGATACTTATTATGACAGGTAACAGTAACTTCGATACTAATTATGGCAGGTAACTGTAACTTCGATACTAATTATGACAGGTAACTGTAACTTCGTTACAAATTATGACAAGTAACTGTAATTTCGATACAAATTATTGCAGGTAACTGTAACTTCGATACTATTTATGACAGGTAACAGTTACTTCGATACTAATTATGACAAGTAACAGTAACTTCGATACTAATTATGACAGGTAACTGTAACTTCGAAACTAATTATGACAGGTAACTGTAACATCGTTACTAATTATGACAAGTAACTGTAATTTCGATACAAATTATGGCAGGTAACTGTAACTTCGATATTAATTATGACAGGTTAAAGTAACCTCGATACTAATTATGACAAGTAAGTGTATCTTCGATACTAATTATGACGGGTAACTGTAACTTCGATACTAATTATGACTAGTAACTCTAACTTCGTTACTAATTAGGACAAGTAACTGTAATTTTGATAAAAAATTATGGCAGGTAACTGTAACTTCGATACTAATTATGACAGGTAACAGTAACTTCAATACTAATTATGACAGGTAACTGTAACTTCGTTACTAATTAAGACAAGTAACTGTAATTTCGATACTAATTATGGCAGGTAACTGTAAAATCGTTACTAATTATGAAAAGTAACTGTAATTTCGATACAAATTATGGCAGGTAACTGTAACTTCGTAACTAATTATGACAAGTAACTGTAATTTCGATACAAATTATGGCAGGTAACAGTAAATTCGATACTAATTATGACAGGTAACTGTAACATTCGATGCTAATTATGACAAGGAACTGTAATTTCGATACAAATTATGACAGGTAACAGTAAATTCGATACTAATTATGACAGGTAACTGTAACTTCGTTACTAATTATGACAAGTAACTGTCATTTCGATACTAATTATGACAGGTAACTGTAACTTCGATATTATTTAAGACAAGTAACTGTAACTTCGCTACTAATTATGATAAGTAACTGTAATTTCGATACAAATTATGGCAGGTAACTGTAACTTCGATACTAACTATGACAGGTAACAGTAACTTCGTTACTAATTATGACAAGTAACTGTAATTTCGATACAAATTATGGCAGGTAACTGTAACTTCGAGACTAATTATGACAGGTAACAGTAACTTCGATACTAATTATGACAAGTAACAGTTACTTCGATACTAATTATGACAAGTAACTGTAACTTCGAAGCCAATTACGACAGGTAACTGTAACATCGTTACTAATTATGACATGAAACTGTAATTTCGATACAAATTATGGCAGGTAACTGTAACTTCGATACTAATTATGACAGGTAACAGTAAATTCGATACTAATTATGACAAGTAACAGTTACTTCGATACTAATTATGACAAGTAACTGTAACTTCGAAACTAATTATGACAGGTAACTGTAACATCGTTACTAGCTATGACAAGTAACTGTAATTTCGATACAAATTGGGGCAGGTAACTGTCTCTTCGATACTAATTATGACAGGTAACAGTAACTTCGATACTAATTATGACAAGTAACTGTAACTTCGATACTAACTATGACAGGTAACTGTAACTTCGTTACTATTTATGACAAATTATGGCAGGTAACTGTAACTTTGAGACTAATTATGACAGGTAACAGTAACTTCGATACTAATTATGACAAGTATCAGTTACTTCGATACTAATTATGAGAGGTAACTGTAACTACGAAACTAATTATGACAGGTAACTGTAACATCGTTACTAATTATGACATGTAACTGTAATTTCGAAACAAATTATGGCAGGTAACTGTAACTTCGATACTAATTATGACAGGTAACAGTAACTTCGATACTAATTATGACAAGTAACAGTAACTTCGATACTTATTATGACAGGTAACAGTAACTTCGATACTAATTATGACAAGTAACTCTAACTTCATTACTAATTATGACAAGTAACTCTAACTTCATTACAAATTATGAAAAATAACTGTAATTTCGATACATATTATGGCAGGTAACTGTAACTTCGTAAATAATTATGGCAGGTAACTGTAATTTCGATACAAATTATGGCAGGTAACTGTAACTTCGATACTAATTATGACATGTAACTGTAACTCCGATACTAATTATGACAAGTAACTCTAAATTCGTTACTAATTATGACAAGTAACTGTAATTTCGATACTAATTACGGCTGGTAAATGTAACTTCGTTACTAATTATGACAAGTAACTGTAATTTCGATACAAATTAAGGTAGGTAACTGTAACTTCGATACTAATTATGACAAGTAACAGGAACTTCGATACTAATTATGACAAGTAAATGTAACTTCGAAATCAATTATGACAGGTAACTGTAACATCGATAATAATTATGACAAGTAACTGTAATTTCGAAACAAATTATGGCAGGTAACTGTAACTTCGATACTAATTATGACAAATAACTCTAACTTCATTACAAATTATGACAAGTAACTGTAATTTCGATACAAATTATGGCAGGTAACTGTAACTTCGATGGCAGGTAACGGTAACTTCGATACTTATTAAGACAAGTAACTGTAATTTCGATACAAATTATGGCAGGTAACTGTAACTTCGATACTTATTATGACAAGTAACTGTAACATAGATACTAATTATGACAGGTAACATTAACTACGATACTAATTATGACAAGTAACTCTAACTTCATTACAAATTATGACAAGTAACTGTAATTTCGATACAAATTATGGCAGGTAACTGTAACTTCGTTACTAATTATGGCAGGTAACTGTAATTTCGATACAAATTATGGCAGGTAACAGTAACTACGATACTAATTATGACAGGTAACTGTAACTCCGATACTAATTATGACAAGTAACTGTAATTTCGATACAAATTATGGCAGGTAACTGTAACTTCGATACTAATGATGACAGAAAACAGTAACTTCGATACTAATTATGGCAGGTAACAGTAAATTCGATACTAATTATGGCAGGTAACTGTAAGTTCGATACAAATTATGACAGTTAACTGTAACTTCGTTACTAATTATGACAAGTAACTGTAATTTCGATACAAATTATGGCAGGTAACAGTAACTTCGATACTAATTAGGACAGGTAACAGTAGCTTCGATACTAATTATGACAAGTTACTGTAACTTCGATACCAATTATGACAGGTAACTGCAACTTCGTTACTAATTATGACAAGTAACTGTTATATCGATACAAATTATGGCACGTAACTGTAATTTCGATACTAAATATGGCAGGTGACAGTAACTTCGATACTAATTATGACAAGTTACACTAACTTCGATACTAATTATGACAGGTAACAGTAACTTCGATACTAATTATGGCAGGTAACTGTAACTTCGATACTAATTATGACAGGTAACTGTAACTTCGTTACTAATTATGACAAGTAACTGTAATTTCGATACAAATTATGGCACGTAACTGTAATTTGGATGCTAATTATGACAGGTAACTGTAACTTCAATACTAATTATGACAAGTAACTCTAACTTCATTACAAATTATGACAAGTAACTGTAATTTCGATACAAATTATGTCAGGTAACTGTAACTTCGTTACTAATTATGGCAGGTAACTGTAATTTCGATACAAATTATGGTAGGTAACAGTAACTTCGATAATAATTATGAGAAGTAACTGCATCTTCGATACTAATTATGGCAGGTAACTGTAATTTCGATAATAATTATGGCACGTAACTGTAATTTCGATAATAATTATGACAGGTAACTGTAACTTCGTTACAAATTATGGCAGGTAACTGTAATTTCGTTACTAATTATGACAAGTAACTGTAGCTTCGATACTAATTATGACAGGTAACTGTAACTTCGTTACTAATTATGACAAAAACTGTAATTTCGACACTAATTATGGCAGGTAACAGTAACTTCGATACTAATTATGACAGGTAACAGTAGCTTCGATACTAATTATGACAGAAAACAGTAACTTCGATACTTATTATGACAGGTAACAGTAACTTCGATACTAATTATGGCAGGTAACTGTAACTTCGATACTAATTATGACAGGTAACTGTAACTTCGTTACAAATTATGACAAGTTACCGTAATTTCGATACAATATATTGCTGGTAACTGTAACTTCGATACTATTTATGACAGGTAACAGTCACTTCGATACTAATTATGACAAGTAACAGTAACTTCGATACTAATTATGACAGGTAACTGTAACTTCGAAACTAATTATGACAGGTAACAGTAACATCGTTACTAATTATGACAATTAACTGTAATTTCGATACAAATTATGGCAGGTAACTGTAACTTCGGTATCA
Organism: Meconema thalassinum; assembly: GCA_946902985.2. Lineage (NCBI taxonomy): Eukaryota > Metazoa > Arthropoda > Insecta > Orthoptera > Tettigoniidae > Meconema > Meconema thalassinum. The sequence goes on along the minus strand of OX336388.2, from coordinate 1,172,599,529 downwards.
ATTATGACAGGTTACAGTAACCTCGATACTAATTATGACAAGTAAGTGTATCTTCGATACTAATTATGACGGGTAACTGTAACTTCGATACTAATTATGACTAGTAACTCTAACTTCGTTACTAATTAGGACAAGTAACTGTAATTTTGATAAAAAATTATGGCAGGTAACTGTAACTTCGATACTAATTATGACAGGTAACAGTACCTTCAATACTAATTATAACAGGTAACTGTAACTTCGTTACTAATTATGACAAGTAACTGTAATTTCGATACTAATCATGGCAGGTAACTGTAAAATCGTTACTAATTATGAAAAGTAACTGTAATTTCGATACAAATTATGGCAGGTAACTGTAACTTCGTAACTAATTATGACAAGTAACTGTAATTTCGATACAAATTATGGCAGGTAACAGTAAATTCGATACTAATTATGACAGGTAACTGTAACATTCGATGCTAATTATGACAAGGAACTGTAATTTCGATACAAATTATGACAGGTAACAGTAAATTGGAAACTAATTATGACAGGTAACTGTAACTTCGTTACTAATTATGACAAGTAACTGTCATTTCGATACTAATTATGACAGGTAACTGTAACCTCGACACTAATTATGACAAGTATCTGTAATTTCGCTACTAATTATGATAAGTAACTGTAATTTCGATACAAATTATGGCAGGTAACTGTAACTTCGATACTAACTATGACAGGTAACTGTAACTTCGTTACTAATTATGACAAGTAATTGTAATTTCGATACAAATTATGGCAGGTAACTGTAACTTCGAGACAAATTATGACAGGTAACAGTAACTTCGATACTAATTATGACAAGTAACAGTTACTTCGATACTAATTATGACAAGTAACTGTTTCTTCGAAGCCAATTACGACAGGTAAATGTAACATCGTTACTAATTATGACAAGTAACTGTAATTTCGATACAATTTATGGCAGGTAACTGTAACTTCGATACTAATTATGACAGGTAACAGTAAATTCGATACTAATTATAACAAGTAACAGTTACGTCGATACTAATTATGACAAGTAAATGTAACTTCGAAACTAATTATGACAGGTAACTGTAACATCGTTACTAGCTATGACAAGTAACTGTAATTTCGATACAAATTGTGGCAGGTAACTGTCTCTTCGATACTAATTATGACAGGTAACAGTAACTTCGATACTAATTATGACAAGTAACTGTAACTTCGATACTAACTATGACAGGTAACTGTAACTTCGTTACTAATTATGACAAGTAACTGTAATTTCGATACAAATTATGGCAGGTAACTGTAATTTCGATACTAACTATGGCAGGTGACAGTAACTTCGATACTAATTATGACAAGTTACACTAACTTCGATACTAATTATTACAGGTAACAGTAACTTCGATACTAATTATGGCAGGTAACTGTAACTTCGATACTAATTATGACATGTAACTGTAACTTCGTTACTAATTATGACAAGTAACTGTAATTTCGATACAAATTATGGCACGTAACTGTAATTTGGATACTAATTATGACAGGTAACTGTAACTTCGATACTAATTATGACAAGTAACTCTAACTTCATTACAAATTATGACAAGTAACTGTAATTTCGATACAAATTATGTCAGGTAACTGTAACTTCGTTACTAATTATGGCAGGTAACTGTAATTTCGATACAAATTATGGCACGTAACTGAAATTTCGATAATAATTATGACAGGTAACTGTAACTTCGTTACAAATTATGGCAGGTAACTGTAATTTCGATAATAATTATGGCACGTAACTGTAATTTCGATAATAATTATGACAGGTAACTGTAACTTCGTTACTAATTATGGCAGGTAACTGTAATTTCGTTACTAATTATGACGAGTAACTGTAGCTTCGATACTAATTGTGACAGCTACCTGTAACTCCGTTACAAATTATGACAAGTAACTGTAATTTCGATACAAATTATTGCAGGTAACTGTAACTTCGATACTATTTATGACAGGTAACAGTTACTTCGATACTAATTATGACAAGTAACTGTAATTTCGATACAAATTTTGGCAGGTAACTGTAACTTCGATATTAATTATGACAAGTAACTGTAACATCGTTACTAATTATGACAAGTAACTGTAATTTCGATACAAATAATGGCAGGTAACTGTAACTTCGATACTATTTATGACAGGTAAAAGTAACTTCAATACTAATTATGACAGGTAACTGTAACTTTGCTACTAATTATGACAAGTAACTGTAATTTCGAAACAAATTATGACAGGTAACTGTAACATCGGTAATAATTATGACAAGTAACTGTAACTTCCTTACTAATTATGACAAGTAACTGTAATTTCGATACTAATTATGACAGGTAACTGTAAGTTCGTTAATAATTATGACAAGTAACTGTAACTTCCTTACTAATTATGACAAGTAACTGTAATTTCGATACAAATTATGGCAGGTCACAGTAACTTCGATACTAATTAAGACAGGTAACTGTAACATCGATACTAATTATGACAAGGAACTGTAATTTCGATACAAATTATGACAGGTAACAGTAACTTCGATACTAATTATGACAGGTAACTGTAACTTCCTTACTAATTATGACATGTAACTGTAATTTCGATACTAATTATGACAGGTAACTGTAACTTCGATATTAATAATGACAAGTAACTGTAACTTCGTTACTAATTATGAGAAGTAACTGTAATTTCGATACAAATTATGGCAGGTAACTGTAACTTCGAGACTAATTATGACAGGTAACAGTTGCTTCTATACTAATTATGACAAGTAACTGTAACTTCGAAACTAATTATGACAGGTAACAGTAACTTCGATACTAATTATGGCAGGTAACTGTAACTTCCTTACTAATTATGACATGTAACTCTAATTTCGATACTAATTATGACAGGTAACTGTAACTTCGATATTAATAATGACAAGTAACTGTAACTTCGTTACTAATTATGAGAAGTAACTGTAATTTCGATACAAATTATGGCAGGTAACTGTAACTTCGAGACTAATTATGACAGGTAACAGTTGCTTCTATACTAATTATGACAAGTAACTGTAACTTCGAAACTAATTATGACAGGTAACTGTAACATCGTTACTAATTATGACAGGTAACTGTAATTTCGATACTAATTATGACAGGTAACTGTAACTTCGATACTAATTATGACAAGTAACTGTAATTTCGATACAAATTTTGGAAGGTAACTGTAACTTCGATATTAATTATGACAAGTAACTGTAACATCGTTACTAATTATGACAAGTAACTGTAATTTCGATACAAATAATGGCAGGTAACTGTAACTTCGATACTATTTATGACAGGTAAAAGTAACTTCAATACTAATTATGACAGGTAACTGTAACTTTGCTACTAATTATGACAAGTATGTGTAATTTCGAAACAAATTATGACAGGTAACTGTAACTTCGTTAATAATTATGACAAGTAACTGTAACTTCCTTACTAATTATGACAAGTAACTGTAATTTCGATACTAATTATGTCAGGTAACTGTAAGTTCGTTAATAATTATGACAAGTAACTGTAACTTCCTTACTAATTATGACAAGTAACTGTAATTTCGATACAAATTATGGCAGGTCACAGTAACTTCGATACTAATTAAGACAGGTAACTGTAACATCGATACTAATTATGACAAGGAACTGTAATTTCGATACAAATTATGACAGGTAACAGTAACTTCGATACTAATTATGACAGGTAACTGTAACTACCTTACTAATTATGACAAGTAACTGTAATTTCGATACTAATTATGACAGGTAACTGTAACTTCGATATTAATAATGACAAGTAACTGTAACTTCGTTACTAATTATGAGAAGTAACTGTAATTTCGATACAAATTATGGCAGGTAACTGTAACTTCGAGACTAATTATGACAGGTAACAGTAACTTCGATACTAATTATGACAAGTAACAGTTGCTTCTATACTAATTATGACAAGTAACTGTAACTTCGAAACTAATTATGACAAGTAACTGTAACTTCCTTACTAATTGGATACCTATCAGTAGAAAGGTGCTAAGTGCCATTTTTATGAACATTGAGTATTATAGTAAAAAGTGTTTAGTCAGTTTATTTGTGAGTATTTATTCTTCTAAATTGAATAACATACAGATATAGTATTCCTTACTATCCAGTGGCAGATACAGGTTCATAATATGAAAACTGTGGAATTCTGTTTGAGTGAAATGTTAGAAGTTGTGAAAGGTGCAAAGTCCACTAGTCTTTACGAATGTGCTACGTGCTAATTAAACAAAGATAACGGCTTTCCGCCACGCAAACACGTGACATACAGTTGTCCATGCATGAAACACGGAAACTCCAAGTTGATTCCACAAATTTCCAACGACTGACCTTGTGATTTGTTGATGGTCATTGCAAAGGCCAGAAGCATGGGAAATTGCAACCGTTTAAAATAGAAAGGCACGTCCGATGGAAACATTGGGATGTGCGGAATCAAAACAACTTCTCCATCGATGACGTTGTTCATTTGCTTTTCCACAGCCAGTCGTGTTCCATTGCATAGTCGAAGTTGATTGATGTTACGCAACATGATGATGAGCTTACTTTCAATTGCAAATTGTGAGGTGGTAATCCAGGCAATTCCAGCGAATTCAAAAATTCTGTGAGATGGCTGACTACCTCATCCAGGTTGATAACTAAATCAACCGATTTGAAGGAAAACAACTGTCCCGGAATGAAATTTTGAATGGACTTGTTGGGATCTTTATTTTTCTCTGCCAATATGGCTCGTTTGCTCAGCCAATTATGGTTTTTGAAGTTCTGCGCTACGTTCGGAAAAACACGCCGAATGAGCTCCTTCTTTGATTCGGTCAACTGACGTTCCAGGTTCATAGGAGCATCGCTTCGGCGCAATCGGTCATGCCCATTGTGTCGTGCTCGCTGGCGTTGTGTTTGATATTCACGAACTCATTGCATTCTGAATCTATTCGCTGTTCGTTCAATTTCAGTCGCTCTCGAACGTAAGTCAGACATGCCCATACGACTATTTTCATTATCCGTCGCTCTTTGGTCATCAGTGTGGTTTTCACGTCAAGTAGCTCGCCGCGCATTTAACTGGCTTCGACGACGTCTGTCAGCTCTTCCTCTCCTTGGCATTGCAATGGACACTGTAAAACGACACGGAATTTGAGTAATGTAATGGACACTGTAAAACGACACGGAATTATTTTCATAGTAACTCAAATCTATCGAACTTACCTTGAGAACTTGACAATATTGACATCCTTTCCGTTAGTAGTAAGTTCTCACATTAGATATGTTGGTCGAAACACATTAACGTGAAATGTAATTGGATTATACAGTATGATTCTGTTACGTTAAGTATTATTTTATTGCACGTATTGATCAAAGGGTATTGTATGGTATGTTATCTTTGCTCACAGAAGATTTTGAAGTGGATGCACTGTGTCATAATCTGTCCGTCAAGTTATTAGATTCATTATTGGCGTGGCTTTTTAATGTAAATTAATTTAAAAATACTGCCAATTTGATTTCGTTCAAACCACTTTCTAAACACTGTCTACCATAATGACAACAAATTGTAAAATTTTCACTGAAATCGGAGCAGTAGTTTTCGAGATTTTGCGAGACTAATGCACGGCAAATCCGCGTGTCCAACAGGAAACAACTATGCTATCCGTACACAGGTTCCCACCAGTACGAACTGCTAATAATTGAGTATTCTAAGTTCTTTAAACAATTCAGTCAACGATGCACATATTGGAGGGAAATGAGAACAAATGATTGGCACATTGCACCTTTCTTCTGAAAGAGCTGCAGGACTTACCACTAGTGCCATCTTGTGATGCTCTTGGATGGTCCTTCGAAACCACTGAGGAGTTAGCCCTTTTGATAAGTAAAGCTACATCGCACATAGCACCATTTTAGCAAAAAAAACGCTTTTTTCAAAAAATGGCACTTAGCACCTTTCTACAGAGAGGTATCCAATTATGACAAGTAACTGTAATTTCGATACTAATTATGACAGGTAACTGTAAGTTCGTTAATAATTATGACAAGTAACTGTAACTTCCTTACTAATTATGACAAGTAACTGTAATTTCGATACAAATTATGGCAGGTCACAGTAACTTCGAAACTAATTATGACAGGTAACTGTAACATCGTTACTAATTATGACAAGTAACTGTAATTTCGATACAAATTATGGCAGGTAACTGTAACTTCGATAATAATTATGACTGGTAACTGTAACTTCGATACTAATTATGACAAGTAACTGTAACATAGATACTAATTATGACAGGTAACAGTAACTTCGATACTAATTATGACAAGTAACTCTAACTTCATTACAAATTATGACAAGTAACTGTAATTTCGATACAAATTATGGCAGGTAACTGTAACTTCGTTACTAATTATGGCAGGTAACTGTAATTTCGATACAAATTATGGCAGGTAACAGTAACTACGATACTAATTATGACAGGTAACTGTAACTCAGATACTAATTATGACAAGTAACTCTAACTTCGTTACTAATTATGACAAATAACTGTAATTTTGATAAAAAATTATGGCAGGTAATTGTAACTTCGATACTAATTATGACAGGTAACAGTAACTTCGATACTAATTATGACAGGTAACTGTAACTTCGTTACTAATTATGACAAGTAACTGTAATTTCGATACAAATTATGGCAGGTAACTGTAACTTCGATACTAATGATGACAGAAAACAGTAACTTCGATACTAATTATGGCAGGTAACAGTAAATTCGATACTAATTATGGCAGGTAACTGTAAGTTCGATACTAATTATGACAGTTAACTGTAACTTCGTTACTAATTATGACAAGTAACTGTAATTTCGATACAAATTATGGCAGGTAACAGTTACTCCGATACTAATTATGACAGGTAACAGTAGCTTCGATACTAATTATGACAAGTTACTGTAACTTCGATACTAATTATGACAGGTAACTGCAACTTCGTTACTAATTATGACAAGTAACTGTTATTTCGATACAAATTATGGCACGTAACTGTAATTTCGATACTAAATATGGCAGGTGACAGTAACTTCGATACTAATTATGACAAGTTACACTAACTTCGATACTAATTATGACAGGTAACAGTAACTTCGATACTAATTATGGCAGGTAACTGTAACTTCGATACTAATTATGACAGGTAACTGTAACTTCGTTACTAATTATGACAAGTAACTGTAATTTCGATACAAATTATGGCACGTAGCTGTAATTTGGATACTAATTATGACAGGTAACTGTAACTTCGATACTAATTATGACAAGTAACTCTATCTTCATTAAAAAATTATGACAAGTAACTGTAATTTCGATACAAATTATGTCAGGTAACTGTAACTTCGTTACTAATTATGGCAGGTAACTGTAATTTCGACACAAATTATGGCAGGTAACAGTAACTTCGATAATAATTATGACAAGTAACTGCATCTTCGATACTAATTATGGCAGGTAACTGTAATTTCGATAATAATTATGGCACGTAACTGTAATTTCGATAATAATTATGACAGGTAGATGTAACTTCGTTACTAATTATGGCAGGTAACTGTAATTTCGTTACTAATTATGACAAGTAACTGTTGCTTCGATACTAATTATGACAGGTACCTGTAACTCCGTTACAAATTATGACAAGTAACTGTAATTTCGATACAAATTATTGTAGGTAACTGTAACTTCGATACTATTTATGACAGGTAACAGTTACTTCGATACTAATTATGACAAGTAACAGTTACTTCGATACTAATTATGACAGGTAACTGTAACTTCGAAACTAATTATGACAGGTATACTAATTATGACAAGTAACTGTAATTTCGATACAAATTATGGCAGGTAACTGTAACTTCGATATTAATTATGACAGGTTACAGTAACCTCGATACTAATTATGACAAGTAAGTGTATCTTCGATACTAATTATGACGGGTAACTGTAACTTCGATACTAATTATGACTAGTAACTCTAACTTCGTTACTAATTAGGGCAAGTAACTGTAATTTTGATAAAAAATTATGGCAGGTAACTGTAACTTCGATACTAATTATGACAGGTAACAGTAACTTCAATACTTATTATGACAGGTAACCGTAACTTCGTTACTAATTATGACAAGTAACTGTAATTTCGATACAAATTATGGCAGGTAACTGTAACATCGTTACTAATTATGAAAAGTAACTGTAATTTCGATACAAATTATGGCAGGTAACTGTAACTTCGATACAAATTATGACAGGTAACAGTAACTTCGATACTAATTATGACAGGTAACTGTAACTTCGTTACTAATTATGACAAGTAACTGTAATTTCGATACAAATTATGACAGGTAACTGTAACTTCGTTACTAATTGTGACAAGTAACTGTAATTTCGATACAAATTATGGCACGTTACTGTAATTTCGGTACTAATTATGACAGGTAACTGTAACTTCGATAATAATTATGACAAGTAACTCTAACTTAATTACAAATTATGACAAGTAACTGTAATTTCGATACAAGTTATGGCAGGTAACTGTAACTTCGTTACTAATTATGGCAGGTAACTGTAATTTCGATACAAATTATGGCAGGTAACAGTAACTTCGATAATAATTATGACAGGTAACTGTAACTTCGATACTTATTATGGCAGGTAACTGTAATTTCGATAATAATTATGGCACGTAACTGTAATTTCGATAATAATTATGACAGGTAACTGTAACTTCGTTACTAATTATGGCAGGTAACTGTAATTTCGTTACTAATTATGACAAGTAACTGTTGCTTCGATACTAATTATGACAGGTAACGGTAACTTCGTTGCTAATTATGACAAGAAACTGTAATTTCGATACAAATTATGGCAGGTAACTGTAACATCGATACTAATTATGACAGGTAACAGTAACTTCGATACTAATTATGACAGAAAACAGTAACTTCGATACTTATTATGACAGGTAACAGTAACTTCGATACTAATTATGGCAGGTAACTGTAATTTCGATACAAATTATGGCAGGTAACTGTAACTTCGTTACTAATTATGACAAGTAACTGTAATTTCGGTACAAATTATGGCAGGTAACAGTAACTTCGATACTAATTATGACAGGTAACAGTAACTTCGATACTAATTATGACAAGTTACTGTAACTTCGATACTAATTATGACAGGTAACTGTAACTTCGTTACTAATTATGACAAGTAACTGTTATTTCGATACAAATTATGGCACGAAACTGTAATTTCGATACTAATTATGGCAGGTGACAGTAACTTCGATACTAATTATGACAAGTTACTGTAACTTCGATACTAATTATGACAGGTAACTGTAACTTCGTTACTAATTATGACAAGTAACTGTTATTTCGATACAAATTATGGCAGGTAACTGTAACTTCGATACTAATTATGACAGGTAACTGTAACTCCGATACTAATTATGACAAGTAACTCTAAATTCGTTACTAATTATGACAAGTAACTGTAATTTCGATACTAATTATGGCTGGTAACTGTAACTTCGTTACTAATTATGACATGTAACTGTAATTTCGATACAAATTATGGCAGATAACTGTAACTTCGATATTAATTATGACAAGTAACAGGAACTTCGATACTAATTAAGACAAGTAAATGTAACTTCGAAACTAATTATGACAGGTAACTGTAACATCGATAATAATTATGACTAGTAACTGTAATTTCGATACAAATTATGGCAGGTAACTGTAACTTCGATACTAATTATGACAGGTAACAGAAACTTCGATACAAATTATGACAAGTAACTGTATCTTCGATACTAATTATGACAGGTAACTGTAACTTCGATACTAATTATGACAGGTAACTCTAACTTCATTACAAATTATGACATGTAACTGTAATTTCGATACAAATTATGGCAGGTAACTGTAACTTCGATGACAGGTAACTGTAACTTCGATACTTATTAAGACAAATAACTGTAATTTCGAAACAAATTATGGCAGGTAACTGTAACTTCGATACTTATTATGACAGGTAACAGTAACTTCGATAGTAATGATGACAAGTAACAGTAACTTCCATACTAATTATGACAAGTAACTGTAATTTCGATACTAATTATGACAGGTAACTGTAATTTCGATACTAATTATGACAGGTAACTGTAACTTCGATACTAATTATGACAAGTAACTGTAATTTCGATACAAATTTTGCCAGGTAACTGTAACTTCGATATTAATTATGACAAGTAACTGTAACATCGTTACTAATTATGACAAGTAACTGTAATTTCGATACAAATAATGGCAGGTAACTGTAACTTCGATACTATTTATGACAGGTAAAAGTAACTTCAATACTAATTATGACAGGTAACTGTAACTTTGCTACTAATTATGACAAGTAACTGTAATTTCGAAACGAATTATGACAGGTAACTGTAACTTCGTTAATAATTATGACAAGTAACTGTAACTTCCTTACTAATTATGACAATTAACTGTAATTTCGATACTAATTATGACAGGTAACTGTAAGTTCGTTAATAATTATGACAAGTAACTGTAACTTCCTTACTAATTATGACAAGTAACTGTAATTTCGATACAAATTATGGCAGGTCACAGTAACTTCGATACTAATTAAGACAGGTAACTGTAACATCGATACTAATTATGACAAGGAACTGTAATTTCGATACAAATTATGACAGGTAACAGTAACTTCGATACTAATTATGACAGGTAACTGTAACTTCCTTACTAATTATGACAAGTAACTGTAATTTCGATACTAATTATGACAGGTAACTGTAACTTCGATATTAATAATGACAAGTAACTGTAACTTCGTTACTAATTATGAGAAGTAACTGTAATTTCGATACAAATTATGGCAGGTAACTGTAACTTCGAGACTAATTATGACAGGTAACAGTAACTTCGATACTAATTATGACAAGTAACAGTTGCTTCTATACTAATTATGACAAGTAACTGTAACTTCGAAAATAATTATGACAGGTAACTGTAACATCGTTACTAATTATGACAAGTTACTGTAATTTCGATACAAATTATGGCAGGTAACTGTAACTTCGATACTAATTATGACAAGTAACTGTAACATAGATACTAATTATGACAGGCAACAGTAACTTCGATACTAATTATGACAAGTAACTCTAACTTCATTACAAATTATGACAAGTAACTGTAATTTCGATACAAATTATGGCAGGTAACTGTAACTTCGTTACTAATTATGGCAGGTAACTGTAATTTCGATACAAATTATGGCAGGTAACAGTAACTACGATACTAATTAAGACAGGTAACTGTAACTCCGATACTAATTATGACAAGTAACTCTAACTTCGTTAATAATTATGACAAATAACTGTAATTTTGATACAAATTATGGCAGGTAACAGTAACTTCGATACTCATTATGACAGGTAACAGTAGCTTCGATACTAATTATGACAGGTAACTGTAACTTCGTTACAAATTATGACAAGTAACTGTAATTTCGATACAAATTATGGCAGGTAACTGTAACTTCGATACTAATGATGACAGAAAACAGTAACTTCGATACTAATTATGGCAGGTAACAGTAAATTCGATACTAATTATGGCAGGTAACTGTAAGTTCGATACTAATTATGACAGTTAACTTTAACTTCGTTACTAATTATGACAAGTAACTGTAATTTCGATACAAATTATGGCAGGTAACAGTAACTTCGATACTAATTATGACAGGTAACAGTAGCTTCGATAATAATTATGACAAGTTACTGTAACTTCGATACTAATTATGACAGGTAACTGCAACTTCGTTACTAATTATGACAAGTAACTGTTATTTCGATACAAATTATGGCACGTAACTGTAATTTCGATACTAAATATGGCAGGTGACAGTAACTTCGATACTAATTATGACAAGTTACACTAACTTCGATACTAATTATGACAGGTAACAGTAACTTCGATACTAATTATGGCAGGTAACTGTAACTTCGATACTAATTATGACAGGTAACTGTAACTTCGTTACTAATTATGACAAGTAACTGAAATTTCGATACAAATTATGGCACGTAACTGTAATTTGGATACTAATTATGACAGGTAACTGTAACTTCGATACTAATTATGACAAGTAACTCTATCTTCATTACAAATTAAGACAAGTAACTGTAATTTCGATACAAATTATGTCAGGTAACTGTAACTTCGTTACTAATTATGGCAGGTAACTGTAATTTCGATACAAATTATGGCAGGTAACAGTAACTTCGATAATAATTATGACAAGTAACTGCATCTTCGATACTAATTATGGCAGGTAACTGTAATTTCGATAATAATTATGGCACGTAACTGTAATTTCGATAATAATTATGACAGGTAACTGTAACTTCGTTACTAATTATGGCAGGTAACTGTAATTTCGATACAAATTATGGCAGGTAACAGTAACTTCGATAATAATTATGACAGGTAACTGTAACTTCGATACTAATTATGGCAGGTAACTGTAATTTCGATAATAATTATGGCACGTAACTGTAATTTCGATAATAATTATGACAGGTAACTGTAACTTCGTTACTAATTATGGCAGGTAACTGTAATTTCGTTACTAATTATGACAAGTAACAGTAGCTTCGATACTAATTATGACAGGTAACGGTAACTTCGTTGCTAATTATGACAAGAAACTGTAATTTCGATACAAATTATGGCAGGTAACTGTAACATCGATACTAATTATGACAGGTAACAGTAACTTCGATAATAATTATGACAGAAAACAGTAACTTCGATACTTATTATGACAGGTAACAGTAACATCGATACTAATTATGGCAGGTAACTGTAATTTCGATACAAATTATGGCAGGTAACTGTAACTTCGTTACTAATTATGACAAGTAACTGTAATTTCGATACAAATTATGGCAGGTAACAGTAACTTCGATACTAATTATGACAGGTAACAGTAACTTCGATACTAATTATGACAAGTTACTGTAACTTCGATACTAATTATGACAGGTAACTGTAACTTCGTTACTAATTATGACAAGTAACTGTTATTTCGATACAAATTATGGCACGAAACTGTAATTTCGATACTAATTATGGCAGGTGACAGTAACTTCGATACTAATTATGACAAGTTACTGTAACTTCGATACTAATTATGACAGGTAACTGTAACTTCGTTACTAATTATGACAAGTAACTGTTATTTCGATACAAATTATGGCAGGTAACTGTAACTTCGATACTAATTATGACAGGTAACTGTAACTCCGATACTAATTATGACAAGTAACTCTAAATTCGTTACTAATTATGACAAGTAACTGTAATTTCGATACTAATTATGGCTGGTAACTGTAACTTCGTTACTAATTATGACATGTAACTGTAATTTCGATACAAATTATGGCAGGTAACTGTAACTTCGATATTAATTATGACAAGTAACAGGAACTTCGATACTAATTAAGACAAGTATATGTAACTTCGAAACTAATTATGACAGGTAACTGTAACATCGATAATAATTATGACTAGTAACTGTAATTTCGATACAAATTATGGCAGGTAACTGTAACTTCGATACTAATTATGACAGGTAACAGAAACTTCGATACTAATTATGACAAGTAACTGTATCTTCGATACTAATTATGACAGGTAACTGTAACTTCGATACTAATTATGACAGGTAACTCTAACTTCATTACAAATTATGACAAGTAACTGTAATTTCGATACAAATTATGGCAGGTAACTGTAACTTCGATGACAGGTAACTGTAACTTCGATACTTATTAAGACAAATAACTGTAATTTCGATACAAATTATGGCAGGTAACTGTAACTTCGATACTTATTATGACAGGTAACAGTAACTTCGATAGTAATGATGACAAGTAATAGTAACTTCCTTACTAATTATGACAAGTAACTGTAATTTCGATACTAATTATGACAGGTAACTGTAATTTCGATACTAATTATGACAGGTAACTGTAACTTCGATACTAATTATGACAAGTAACTGTAATTTCGATACAAATTTTGCCAGGTAACTGTAACTTCGATATTAATTATGACAAGTAACTGTAACATCGTTACTAATTATGACAAGTAACTGTAATTTCGATACAAATAATGGCAGGTAACTGTAACTTCGATACTATTTATGACAGGTAAAAGTAACTTCAATACTAATTATGACAGTAACTGTAACTTTGCTACTAATTATGACAAGTAACTGTAATTTCGAAACAAATTATGACAGGTAACTGTAACTTCGTTAATAATTATGACAAGTAACTGTAACTTCCTTACTAATTATGACAAGTAACTGTAATTTCGATACTAATTATGACAGGTAACTGTAAGTTCGTTAATAATTATGACAAGTAACTGTAACTTCCTTACTAATTATGACAAGTAACTGTAATTTCGATACAAATTATGGCAGGTCACAGTAACTTCGATACTAATTAAGACAGGTAACTGTAACATCGATACTAATTATGACAAGGAACTGTAATTTCGATACTAATTAAGACAGGTAACAGTAACTTCGATACTAATTATGACAGGTAACTGTAACTTCCTTACTAATTATGACAAGTAACTGTAATTTCGATACTAATTATGACAGGTAACTGTAACTTCGATATTAATAATGACAAGTAACTGTAACTTCGTTACTAATTATGAGAAGTAACTGTAATTTCGATACAAATTATGGCAGGTAACTGTAACTTCGAGACTAATTATGACAGGTAACAGTAACTTCGATACTAATTATGACAAGTAACAGTTGCTTCTATACTAATTATGACAAGTAACTGTAACTTCGAAACTAATTATGACAGGTAACTGTAACATCGTTACTAATTATGACAAGTTACTGTAATTTCGATACAAATTATGGCAGGTAAATGTAACTTCGATACTAATTATGACAAGTAACTGTAACATAGATACTAATTATGACAGGCAACAGTAACTTCGATACTAATTATGACAAGTAACTCTAACTTCATTACAAATTATGACAAGTAACTGTAACTTCGTTACTAATTATGGCAGGTAACTGTAATTTCGATACAAATTATGGCAGGTAACAGTAACTACGATACTAATTAAGACAGGTAACTGTAACTCCGATACTAATTATGACAAGTAACTCTAACTTCGTTACTAATTATGACAAATAACTGTAATTTTGATACAAATTATGGCAGGTAACAGTAACTACGATACTAATTATGACAGGTAACAGTAGCTTCGATACTAATTATGACAGGTAACTGTAACTTCGTTACTAATTATGACAAGTAACTGTAATTTCGATACAAATTATGGCAGGTAACTGTAACTTCGATACTAATGATGGCAGAAAACAGTAACTTCGATACTAATTATGGCAGGTAACAGTAAATTCGATACTAATTATGGCAGGTAACTGTAAGTTCGATACTAATTATGACAGTTAACTTAACTTCGTTACTAATTATGACAAGTAACTGTAATTTCGATACAAATTATGGCAGGTAACAGTAACTTCGATACTAATTATGACAGGTAACAGTAGCTTCGATAATAATTATGACAAGTTACTGTAACTTCGATACTAATTATGACAGTTAACTGCAACTTCGTTACTAATTATGACAAGTAACTGTTATTTCGATACAAATTATGGCACGTAACTGTAATTTCGATACTAAATATGGCAGGTGACAGTAACTTCGATACTAATTATGACAAGTTACACTAACTTCGATACTAATTATGACAGGTAACAGTAACTTCGATACTAATTATGGCAGGTAACTGTAACTTCGATACTAATTATGACAGGTAACTGTAACTTCGTTACTAATTATGACAAGTAACTGAAATTTCGATACAAATTATGGCACTGCACCATTATTCATAAAAGGGCTTAAGTACAGACATGGTTACAGTATTTTGGGAACCCCCCTTAACTTCCTAACTTGCCTCTGAAGTCGATCATAACAGCTGGTCTGCAGCAAGGAAAAGCCATGCTATCATGAAAGAGATCGGCAGAGCTCGTGTTTCCGACGAGAAATCCGAAGCTCATCGATAATAACCATGTTGACTGTGTCTAACACCATATCGATCGATTCACCTGAGAGTGATTAATACAAATTAATGCATATTTAGCGCTTTATGTAAGCAGATACATGTGTCTATATGTATATTTCCATGGCAGAAAGCCATTATTAAGAAAGCCATTATTAAGAAAGTATGAAGAACAGAAGATGATATGTTAACTCACTGCTGATCACGTTTCGACTGCGATATATTTCGTATCGAGTCATGCCGTGTGTGTGGTGGTGGGGGAAGCAGATGTGAGACTCAGGCGACCTCGTGCAGAGCGCAATGTGTATAGAACTTGACAGCGCAGAGGGTTGAGCTGGAAATCAGTGAAAGTAAAATCGCCAGCTAACGGGAGTTGTAAAAACGTGTGACCGTGCTGAAGTGTATTCTAGTTCGTTAAGCATTCTACGTGAAGTAGAAACGTGTTTAATAGGGCTCAGACATGGTCTCAAACATGTAATAATTTACCTCTGCGATTGTGTGTCTGCAGCAACTAACGGGCCATGCGGATGGATACTTTTATAACCACGACCGCGAGCTCAGCCGTGATGTGTCACGAAACTCTGCATATAATCCGTCGTGGAAATGCAGCCTAGATTTGATTCACTCTTCACTGTGATTATACTTTTTGAAAAGAGTACATTCTCAAGCAAGGTGTCAAGGGGAAGGGACAATATGAAGCTTATATCCACTACGATGGTAGGCTAAATTGATTTAAGAATACTGCATTAGCAGGGTACAGCGGGGACTTGTCGAAGGCAACTTTCATTTAGCATGAAGTGTGCACGCGACTCTCGTGTCGAGAGGGACCGCGTCGACCCTCGTGAACTTGTTCATACGCGCGTTCTCACATTGGAACTTGTTAGTGCCGGTTCGAGTTCACCTTCGCGTCGTGACGAGTTGATAAACTGTGTGCGGTCCTTCCGTTGGTGTTCGAATATGTATGGGAAGATATCGCCAGGATATGTTGGAACTATTTCGACCGACCGGGTGTTGTTCGAGCCTGGGAGGACTTTGGTTCGTTCTATGGAAACCCAGTTGAAGTCCAGCATATTTTCTGTTGGTCCGGAGCTGATTATGGCCAACGATATCCTTTTTTCCTCATCTAGATTCGCCAAAGGTACTGATCACTTCAACTTGTTACAGTAGTGTAGCGTGGACATTTATAAATACCACTTTGCCATATTTGATTTTGTAGTTTAAATGGTTCAGTAGAAAGTGCAGGTTCGATGTTTATTTCGAAACTGACCTTCTATGATGCCAGGATTTTGACTCATAAAAATGAGTGCATCCTTTGTGTAATTTTGATGAATAAATTAATAATTTCAGTAGTATTTTACAGTATTTAAACTAATATGCTCATTCTTATTTGTCGAGAAGCAAATGTAGGAAGAAGATTTACAGTTTTTCTTGTGTAAGAACATTTTTAGTAACGCAACTTTCTTTTGAGAACGTTGGTTGAGTTTTCATATTCTAGTGCATTGTTCTTTAAGCACTTTCGCTTGGATTATCGTATTCTTTAGAGGGGAATTTTCCTTTTCGTATTGTGATTAAGATATTAGGAAGTTTTCGGACCCAGTTATTCTAAATGTTACTTCGGGTCCTTGGACTATATTTTCTTCAGTTTTTTTTAATAACAGATTTAACTTGTGTTTTCTGAGCGTGATTTTCGAAATGGATTGCCTAATGGGTCATTAGTCGCTTAGCCTTTGTTGCTAACCTAGATCCATGCTGTAGGTCTAATCCATCGACATTTTCGCGTTCGGGAAATTCAGGGAGGATCTTATTTTGAGATTGAATTAATCTTTATAGATCACTTTACAACCTCAGTTTGTGTGGTTGGGCAGCGTTATATACAGTTTATATATATTTTTTTTTTTGGAGTTAACACTGGATTAAATTGATATCATTGCCTTTAGTGCAATAGTTTTTTCTATTAAGAGGGTATTTGAACGACATCCAAAATTGCGAGGATAATCCCAGGGACAACTTACTATAAGTCATACGTTTAAGAACTATGGATTTTGTAATGAATCAATGTAAGGCAAGTTTTTAAAGTTAGGTGGAATATTTCTGAAATCCACTGGGCTTTATTGGTAATCTGTTACGGGATCATATTTTTCGAGTTCAGGATTTTTACCATAAACAGCTGATTCGCATAATTGTGGATTTATAACAGTAAGGCTCCTATTATAGGTGCATATTGGTCTTTAGAGAGGCATATACTATGAGTAATGTCTTTGTGTTTAAGTATATTGATGCAATGCTTTGTAAAGCATATTTTTCTTGTTGAGGATTGAGCTAGGTGTGCCAATCAGGATTAGATTGATTGGGGTTTTAACCCAGAGAGGTGTTGTTTTAACCTAGTATGGTTAATAATTGGTCATTGTGAACTTTATCGCTGTTATCGTGAAAATGCCTGTGTGAAGATTAATATTTTTCCTAGCAGTATTGTTGGGAATCTTGAGTGGATATTCGGTTAAATATTTCCAGTAAAACTAATATAACAATTTTGTCATAAGATGTATGTTTAAAAAGGAAACCGATAACTATTTAAGACTGACTTTACAATTAATTTTTGCTTAGCTTAACTGTTCGGCAGAATTTCCCTAAAACAAGAATTGAAATAATATTAAACAGAAAGGAATGTCGTGACTTCAAGTCAGTAGGAAGAGAATAATTGAAATTATTCTGGAATTTTGTGTAAATTATATTCTGTAAATAGGCCATATGAATTTCTTCATTCAATAACAAGAACATATAAAGTTACTGAAGATGTCGTGTAGGATTAGTAATTATAACCAGGATATTTTTGTATAAGATGTTATTTCCGTTAAGGAACCGAAATTAATTTAATGTATTCAAGTCTTATAATATTTCTCTTTTTGTAAATGCTTACCCTATGGGATTGATCATCATTATTATTAATATGCCTTATATTTTAATCAGCTAAAAGTTAGTTGTGATAATGGATAATATATATATTTTTTTTCTGGAAGATAATCCAATATTATCAATGAGATTTTTTTTTTTGATTGGTCGTGGTATCGACGAAATTGATATTCTTCTGTCTTGTTTATTCTTACAATAAATCACTTTACTACTTGGTTTTAATTATTGCGTGATGCTTTATAGAGGTGATGGAAGGGTGTATTAAGGGGGCCATCGCTAGGTATTTTAGTGTTTACCACACCTTTGAGATTCTTTCTTCCTTTTGAAGAATTCTCGTGTTTTGAGCTAGTCTTTTCTTTTTCTGAGCCTTGGTCAGTCTTAATACATCCTGTTAGGTATTCGAGTGGCCCTATTATCCCTGTGTCTGTTGGTAGAACTTGGGGGGTCTTTAGAGCCGGGGCATTTTCAGGTTCTACGATCCAGCTGCTATCCAGGGATTCAACAGGTATTGGTAGGTAAAAGGGTACATTAGGTGGCGCCCAGCTCAGGGGCTTCGAAAAACTGGAATACCAGAGCGAATACCAGGAAGTTGAATGCCATAATTCTGCCAAAATTGAAACTGAAAGTACAAAGTGGAAATTAGTTTTATGATCATGTAACACAGATCGCGAATTGGAACACCGTGTTTCTTGTGTGACTATGAATCAAGGCGATAAAATAATGGTGAACCAATATTTTGGCACGAACTATTGGAATTCCTATGGAACAAAGCAATTACGAGGATACTCGAGCTACTTGACCCACAAGTGGTATTGCAACCATTATTAATTTTTATTTTATTTTATGTATTGGAGTGGTGCCACACGCTTTGTTAATAATTTGTTCTACTTGTTTCCGGCTGATGATCATTGCTGACATCATTAAAAATAGAAGTATTTGTAGTAAATTTAAAATTTAAGTAATGGTAGAATCATAGACCTTCACCGATATAAACCAACACGCACTTGTATATGGTCGATCCCAAATGAAATGGGGCACTTTGTGTTTAGACATAAGTTTATTTTAAGGTAACGCCAGACAATAAGAATGAGCATGTATGGTAAATGGTGGTTGTATGTAGATGTTCTCGCTGTGCTTTGTTGGTGTGGTATTCTTATTTCTTGTGAAGTGTAGTGAAGCATGTCTGAAGGTAATATGGTGACTGTTGGTGACGTTAAGAAGATGTTTGAAATTCTTCAACATAAAATGGACAATTTGAATCAGGACATTGAAAATATTAAGGTCCAAACTAGATCTGCATTAGACCATATGTCTGAAACTGTTATTCAAAATCAGGGTGCAGTTGCTGAAGGCATCAGGGGGGAAATTGATACTATGCAATCCTCCTTGAAGGCTATCAATGACAGTTCTAAAAGGGTAGAAAAGAAGGTTACCAGTGTAGAATCTAATATCGAAGATATCCAGGATGATAATAGAAAAACTCAACTAGATATCAGTACATTACGGGCTAATGTTGGCCTGGTACAGGTTGCCCAAGAAAGAATCCAAAATAGTCAAACTTCAATGCAAACTAGTCAAACATCAATCCAAACAGATCTTAACAATATGCAAACTAGTCAAACATCAATCCAAACAGATCTTAACAATATGCAAACTAGTCAAACATCAATCCAAACAGATCTTAACAATATTCAGACTAGTCAAAGGGGAATTGAGGAAACTGTAAAGGATGTAAACTCTAATGTAAGGATTATGCAATCCCAAATCAATGATTTAAGAACAGATGTGGGATTAATAGAATCCAGTCAAAATAAAATGGAGCTAGAGGTCCGAAAAATCGAATCTAGTCAAAATCAGACAGAGGTTAAGTTAATGGAGCTAGAAAAATCTAATAAAGAATTTCAAGTTGAGATTAGACTAGACTTTGAAAAGAGTGTGAAGCTCAGTAAAAAAAATTTAGAAGCACTTCAGCTGCAGTTTTCCCATGATACTAATCAGACCCAGAATAGCCTGGAACAGTTGAAATGTGAAATGGGGACACTCCGAGCTCAAGTCACTGATCATACGAAACTTCTCAGGGATGATTTTGACATCGACTTGAAAGGGATCATAAGTGATAATATTGTAACATTTCGTCAAGATATTATGAAAATTAATGAGGAATGTTTTAAAGTTGAGAAATCTAAGTTAGAATCTAAACTTGCCACTGGTCTTGCAACTAATAGCAAAGACATAATAAATGTTAGGGAAGATCTAAGCAAAAGAATGGATGGAATTCAAAACACTCAGGTTAATAACATATCCGATTTAGAGAAGCGTATTAACAATGTTGAAACTAAAGTCGACCAAAGTAAGATAGAGTTAAATGAGGTCAGGGAGAAGAAAACTTCCGAGATTAATGAAATTAGAAAGGGTCTCGAGCAAATTAATCTAGAGGGGCATATCAGTTTAGATACTCTAAAAGATCAATTGCGATCACTTTTACAGTCCGATTTTCGAGTTGTAGTTGAACAACCTGAAGTGATAGTACCTGATGGTAGGGAAAGGATGATACAGGAATCTTCCAACAACGAACCCAACGTTCGGCTCAGTCAAATGGAACATTCGAGTCCCATTCGAACAAGCAGGGAAACTTTTAGTTCTCCGAACCCCAACGTAGGCGTGGGTGATTATACTTCGAAATCATCGGAAAGGACACCGAATGTAACCATAATACGAAATTTTGATGACAAACCTAGGAAGTTTAGCAATTTGGGTGGAATGACACCAATCGAATTTGTCAGGACATTAAGAGATTACTTTTTGGAGTCACATGTGCCACGTGAGCGTGAGCTACGTATGGTGGAAAGGTTTCTCACCGATGCTCCGTTACAATGGTTCAGGGCTTTTCGTTACACATTTGACAACTTTGAGCAGTTTTCGGAAGCCTTCATACAAAGATTTTGGTCGATCGAGGTCCAACAGAATGTGAGATCAGAAGTCTATTCACGCAAGTACTCCAGTACAGGACCAACCAGCTACGCTGAATACTTTGCGTGTCAGTTAGCAAAACTCCGTTTTCTTCAGCCGCCGTTAACACAGGAAGAACTCCTTGAAGCTATCTCACGTCAATTGCCTGCGGAAGTAAGGAAATCAATTATTTCTTCCGGAGTATCGTCTTTAACGTCGTTAGATGACCTGTTACGTCGATTAGATCACATGAGTATGATGACGCAACCTACCATAGTCAAAAATGCCAGGCAGGAATCGAAAGTTGTAAACGCGGTAATGATGAACCGTACACAGCAGACGGATCGTTTCGAACAAAGAAGAGATGATAGAATAGGTCCTATTAGAAATACCCATCAGGAAGAGAGGAGATGGGAAAACCAACGTAGGGACGCCCAGGAGAGGCCTTGGCAACGTCGCTACGAGGAGAGAAATTTTTATCGAAGAGATAATGATCGAGACCGGAATGATCATCGAGAAACGCCTTATGATAGGAATTACAGATATGATCAAAATAATCGAGATAACAGATATAATAGGAATGATAGAGATACCCGAGACAATAGAGATAACAGACAAAATCAAGGGTACTCAAGATACAACAATTATCGAACGGAGGCGTCCGATAAAAAAGTGCAACAGGAGAGGCTCAAGAGAGGGCGAGATAAGTCCACGGAGGTTGGACGAAGAAAATCGAAGGAAAGAAAGGATGAAAATCTAGATAAGTCACAACCCAGTACTAGCAGAGAAGGTCGGAGTTCAGAAAGAGCTCCGGATCGAGAAAAAAAAACGCCAATTTCCGGGCGAAATTAATAACTGACGTTGCCACGCATTCCTCTGATATCACGATTTTTGAAATATTTGAAGCTACTGACGAAGACCTTCTATTTGAACCAGAAAACCAATTTACCATTCTCCCAGCATCTCCAACAAAAATTCGTGGGATATTTAAGGATAAAACTATGAAATGCAAAGTGCAGATTCTAATGAAATTCTGGATCAATGAGAGAAGTTATGAACATATTTTCATAGTCGTTAAGAATATTAATTTTGACGTCATACTAGGCATCGATTTTATTACTCAAGCTAGAGCAATCATCGACATGGACAAAGGAATAATAAGATTCAAGGAAGAAAGTATAGAGGATGTAGTGATGGAGGAAATGGATGGAAACGAAATTAATAGAGATATCCCTAGAATGGAAATCCTAGATCACGTGTTATGGCAGAAATTAGCAAGTTCTCGAGAATTTACTGTCCTGAGGATCATGCGAGCTGGGTGAAGTTCATCCCACTCATGGAAAGATGCATGAATTCCACATTCCATGAGAGCTTATCAGATATACCTATGGTTGTTCACCATAATAAGAGGCCAGAAAGAGCCTGGACAGAGATCGTGAGATTTCTACCTAAGGACAGGGAGCCTACAGTCCAAGAAAGAATTAATTCAGCTAGAGAAAGCTTGATGGATGCAGCCGAGAAGCGGCATAAACGAATCAGAAATAAAAGATATCGGCCACCGATGAGAGTAGGCGAGATGATTCTCGTCAAGAAACCGACGAAAGCAGATGTGGCTAAGAAGCAATTCACCAAGTTTTCCTATGTCTTCCACGGACCCTATAAGATTGCTAGGTCGTTCGGAAATAATTGTTATGAAGTAGTAAGCCTAAATGGAAGAGAAATGATAGGTCGTTTCAATGCAAAGAACCTGAAAAGATATGTGAAGAAGATAGACTGAGTGTTGACTGAATAATGCTACATATGCTGAGATTACCTGGAATGGTGTAAATAAAAGTTGAGGAGACTTTTATTTAAGGTATCAAAGGGAAAATGCACCATTATTCATAAAAGGGCTTAAGTACAGACATGGTTACAGTATTTTGGGAACACCCTGTAACTTCCTAACTTGCCTCTGAAGTCGATCATAACAGCTGGTCTGCAGCAAGGAAAAGCCATGCTATCATGAAAGAGATCGGCAGAGCTCGTGTTTCCGACGAGAAATCCGAAGCTCATCGATAATAACCATGTTGACTGTGTCTAACACCATATCGATCGATTCACCTGAGAGTGATTAATACAAATTAATGCATATTTAGCGCTTTATGTAAGCAGATACATGTGTCTATATGTATATTTCCATGGCAGAAAGCCATTATTAAGAAAGTATGAAGAACAGAAGATGATATGTTAACTCACTGCTGATCACGTTTCGACTGCGATATATTTCGTATCGAGTCATGCCGTGTGTGTGGTGGTGGGGGAAGCAGATGTGAGACTCAGGCGACCTCGTGCAGAGCGCAATGTGTATAGAACTTGACAGCGCAGAGGGTTGAGCTGGAAATCAGTGAAAGTAAAATCGCCAGCTAACGGGAGTTGTAAAAACGTGTGACCGTGCTGAAGTGTATTCTAGTTCGTTAAGCATTCTACGTGAAGTAGAAACGTGTTTAATAGGGCTCAGACATGGTCTTAAACATGTAATAATTTACCTCTGCGATTGTGTGTCTGCAGCAACTAACGGGCCATGCGGATGGATACTTTTATAACCACGACCGCGAGCTCAGCCGTGATGTGTCACGAAACTCTGCATATAATCCGTCGTGGAAATGCAGCCTAGATTTGATTCACTCTTCACTGTGATTATACTTTTTGAAAAGAGTACATTCTCAAGCAAGGTGTCAAGGGGAAGGGACAATATGAAGCTTATATCCACTACGATGGTAGGCTAAATTGATTTAAGAATACTGCATTAGCAGGGTACAGCGGGGACTTGTCGAAGGCAACTTTCATTTAGCATGAAGTGTGCACGCGACTCTCGTGTCAAGAGGGACCGCGTCGACCCTCGTGAACTTGTTCATACGCGCGTTCTCACATTGGAACTTGTTAGTGCCGGTTCGAGTTCACCTTCGCGTCGTGACGAGTTGATAAACTGTGTGCGGTCCTTCCGTTGGTGTTCGAATATGTATGGGAAGATATCGCCAGGATATGTTGGAACTATTTCGACCGACCGGGTGTTGTTCGAGCCTGGGAGGACTTTGGTTCGTTCTATGGAAACCCAGTTGAAGTCCAGCATATTTTCTGTTGGTCCGGAGCTGATTATGGCCAACGATATCCTTTTTTCCTCATCTAGATTCGCCAAAGGTACTGATCACTTCAACTTGTTACAGTAGTGTAGCGTGGACATTTATAAATACCACTTTGCCATATTTGATTTTGTAGTTTAAATGGTTCAGTAGAAAGTGCAGGTTCGATGTTTATTTCGAAACTGACCTTCTATGATGCCAGGATTTTGACTCATAAAAATGAGTGCATCCTTTGTGTAATTTTGATGAATAAATTAATAATTTCAGTAGTATTTTACAGTATTTAAACTAATATGCTCATTCTTATTTGTCGAGAAGCAAATGTAGGAAGAAGATTTACAGTTTTTCTTGTGTAAGAACATTTTTAGTAACGCAACTTTCTTTTGAGAACGTTGGTTGAGTTTTCATATTCTAGTGCATTGTTCTTTAAGCACTTTCGCTTGGATTATCGTATTCTTTAGAGGGGAATTTTCCTTTTCGTATTGTGATTAAGATATTAGGAAGTTTTCGGACCCAGTTATTCTAAATGTTACTTCGGGTCCTTGGACTATATTTTCTTCAGTTTTTTTTAATAACAGATTTAACTTGTGTTTTCTGAGCGTGATTTTCGAAATGGATTGCCTAATGGGTCATTAGTCGCTTAGCCTTTGTTGCTAACCTAGATCCATGCTGTAGGTCTAATCCATCGACATTTTCGCGTTCGGGAAATTCAGGGAGGATCTTATTTTGAGATTGAATTAATCTTTATAGATCACTTTACAACCTCAGTTTGTGTGGTTGGGCAGCGTTATATACAGTTTATATATATATTTTTTTTTTGGAGTTAACACTGGATTAAATTGATATCATTGCCTTTAGTGCAATAGTTTTTTCTATTAAGAGGGTATTTGAACGACATCCAAAATTGCGAGGATAATCCCAGGGACAACTTACTATAAGTCATACGTTTAAGAACTATGGATTTTGTAATGAATCAATGTAAGGCAAGTTTTTAAAGTTAGGTGGAATATTTCTGAAATCCACTGGGCTTTGTTGGTAATCTGTTACGGGATCATATTTTTCGAGTTCAGGATTTTTACCATAAACAGCTGATTCGCATAATTGTGGATTTATAACAGTAAGGCTCCTATTATAGGAGCATATTGGTCTTTAGAGAGGCATATACTATGAGTAATGTCTTTGTGTTTAAGTATATTGATGCAATGCTTTGTAAAGCATATTTTTCTTGTTGAGGATTGAGCTAGGTGTGCCAATCAGGATTAGATTGATTGGGGTTTTAACCCAGAGAGGTGTTGTTTTAACCTAGTATGGGTAATAATTGGTCATTGTGAACTTTATCGCTGTTATCGTGAAAATGCCTGTGTGAAGATTAATATTTTTCCGAGCAGTATTGTTGGGAATCTTGAGTGGATATTCGGTTAAATATTTCCAGTAAAACTAATATAACAATTTTGTCATAAGATGTATGTTTAAAAAGGAAACCGATAACTATTTAAGACTGACTTTACAATTAATTTTTGCTTAGCTTAACTGTTCGGCAGAATTTCCCTAAAACAAGAATTGAAATAATATTAAACAGAAAGGAATGTCGTGACTTCAAGTCAGTAGGAAGAGAATAATTGAAATTATTCTGGAATTTTGTGTAAATTATATTCTGTAAATAGGCCATATGAATTTCTTCATTCAATAACAAGAACATATAAAGTTACTGAAGATGTCGTGTAGGATTAGTAATTATAACCAGGATATTTTTGTATAAGATGTTATTTCCGTTAAGGAACCGAAATTAATTTAATGTATTCAAGTCTTATAATATTTCTCTTTTTGTAAATGCTTACCCTATGGGATTGATCATCATTATTATTAATATGCCTTATATTTTAATCAGCTAAAAGTTAGTTGTGATAATGGATAATATATATTTTTTTTTTCTGGAAGATAATCCAATATTATCAATGAGATTTTTTTTTTGATTGGTCGTGGTATCGACGAAATTGATATTCTTCTGTCTTGTTTATTCTTACAATAAATCACTTTACTACTTGGTTTTAATTATTGCGTGATGCTTTATAGAGGTGATGGAAGGATGTATTAAGGGGGCCATCGCTAGGTATTTTAGTGTTTACCACACCTTTGAGATTCTTTCTTCCTTTTGAAGAATTCTCGTGTTTTGAGCTAGTCTTTTCTTTTTCTGAGCCTTGGTCAGTCTTAATACATCCTGTTAGGTATTCGAGTGGCCCTATTATCCCTGTGTCTGTTGGTAGAACTTGGGGGGTCTTTAGAGCCGGGGCATTTTCAGGTTCTACGATCCAGCTGCTATCCAGGGATTCAACAGGTATTGGTAGGTAAAAGGGTAACTGTAATTTGGATACTAATTATGACAGGTAACTGTAACTTCGATACTAATTATGACAAGTAACTCTATCTTCATTACAAATTATAACAAGTAACTGTAATTTCGATACAAATTATGTCAGGTAACTGTAACTTCGATACTAATTATGACAAGTAACAGGAACTTCGATACTAATTATGACAAGTAACTGTAACTTCGAAATCAATTATGACAGGTAACTGTAACATCGATAATAATTATGACAAGTAACTGTAATTTCGAAACAAATTATGGCAGGTAACTGTAACTTCGATACTAATTATGACAAATAACTCTAACTTCATTACAAATTATGACAAGTAACTGTAATTTCGATACAAATTATGGCAGGTAACTGTAACTTCGATGGCAGGTAACTGTAACTTCGATACTTATTAAGACAAGTAACTGTAATTTCGATACAAATTATGGCAGGTAACTGTAACTTCGATACTTATTATGACAAGTAACTGTAACATAGATACTAATTATGACAGGTAACATTAACTTCGATACTAATTATGACAAGTAACTCTAACTTCATTACAAATTATGACAAGTAACTGTAATTTCGATACAAATTATGGCAGGTAACTGTAACTTCGTTACTAATTATGGCAGGTAACTGTAATTTCGATACAAATTATGGCAGGTAACAGTAACTACGATACTAATTATGACAGGTAACTGTAACTCCGATACTAATTATGACAAGTAACTGTAATTTCGATACAAATTATGGCAGGTAACTGTAACTTCGATACTAATGATGACAGAAAACAGTAACTTCGATACTAATTATGGCAGGTAACAGTAAATTCGATACTAAATATGGCAGGTAACTGTAAGTTCGATACTAATTATGACAGTTAACTGTAACTTCGTTACTAATTATGACAAGTAACTGTAATTTCGATACAAATTATGGCAGGTAACAGTAACTTCGATACTAATTAGGACAGGTAACAGTAGCTTCGATACTAATTATGACAAGTTACTGTAACTTCGATACCATTTATGACAGGTAACTGCAACTTCGTTACTAATTATGACAAGTAACTGTTATTTCGATACAAATTATGGCACGTAACTGTAATTTCGATACTAAATATGGCAGGTGACAGTAACTTCGATACTAATTATGACAAGTTACACTAACTTCGATACTAATTATGACAGGTAACAGTAACTTCGATACTAATTATGGCAGGTAACTGTAACTTCGATACTAATTATGACAGGTAACTGTAACTTCGTTACTAATTATGACAAGTAACTGTAATTTCGATACAAATTATGGCACGTAACTGTAATTTGGATGCTAATTATGACAGGTAACTGTAACTTCGATACTAATTATGACAAGTAACTCTAACTTCATTACAAATTATGACAAGTAACTGTAATTTCGATACAAATTATGTCAGGTAACTGTAACTTCGTTACTAATTATGGCAGGTAACTGTAATTTCGATACAAATTATGGCAGGTAACAGTAACTTCGATAATAATTATGAGAAGTAACTGCATCTTCGATACTAATTATGGCAGGTAACTGTAATTTCGATAATAATTATGGTACGTAACTGTAATTTCGATAATAATTATGACAGGTAACTGTAACTTCGTTACAAATTATGGCAGGTAACTGTAATTTCGTTACTAATTATGACAAGTAACTGTAGCTTCGATACTAATTATGACAGGTAACTGTAACTTCGTTACTAATTATGACAAAAACTGTAATTTCGATACTAATTATGGCAGGTAACAGTAACTTCGATACTAATTATGACAGGTAACAGTAGCTTCGATACTAATTATGACAGAAAACAGTAACTTCGATACTTATTATGACAGGTAACAGTAACTTCGATACTAATTATGGCAGGTAACTGTAACTTCGATACTAATTATGACAGGTAACTGTAACTTCGTTACAAATTATGACAAGTTACTGTAATTTCGATACAATATATTGCTGGTAACTGTAACTTCGATACTATTTATGACAGGTAACAGTTACTTCGATACTTATTATGACAAGTAACAGTAACTTCGATACTAATTATGACAGGTAACTGTAACTTCGAAACTAATTATGACAGGTAACTGTAACATCGTTACTAATTATGACAATTAACTGTAATTTCGATACAAATTATGGCAGGTAACTGTAACTTCGATATTAATTATGACAGGTTACAGTAACCTCGATACTAATTATGACAAGTAAGTGTATCTTCGATACTAATTATGACGGGTAACTGTAACTTCGATACTAATTATGACTAGTAACTCTAACTTCGTTACTAATTAGGACAAGTAACTGTAATTTTGATAAAAAATTATGGCAGGTAACTGTAACTTCGATACTAATTATGACAGGTAACAGTAACTTCAATACTAATTATGACAGGTAACTGTAAATTCGTTACTTATTATGACAAGTAACTGTAATTTCGATACTAATCATGGCAGGTAACTGTAAAATCGTTGCTAATTATGAAAAGTAACTGTAATTTCGATACAAATTATGGCAGGTAACTGTAACTTCGTAACTAATTATGACAAGTAACTGTAATTTCGATACAAATTATGGCAGGTAACAGTAAATTCGATACTAATTAGGACAGGTAACTGTAACATTCGATGCTAATTATGACAAGGAACTGTAATTTCGATACAAATTATGACAGGTAACAGTAAATTGGTAACTAATTATGACAGGTAACTGTAACTTCGTTACTAATTATGACAAGTAACTGTCATTTCGATACTAATTATGACAGGTAACTGTAACCTCGACACTAATTATGACAAGTATCTGTAATTTCGCTACTAATTATGATAAGTAACTGTAATTTCGATACAAATTATGGCAGGTAACTGTAACTTCGATACTAACTATGACAGGTAACTGTAACTTCGTTACTAATTATGACAAGTTACTGTAATTTCGATACAAATTATGGCAGGTAACTGTAACTTCGAGACTAATTATGACAGGTAACAGTAACTTCGATACTAATTATGACAAGTAACAGTTACTTCGATACTAATTATGACAAGTAACTGTAACTTCGAAGCCAATTACGACAGGTAACTGTAACATCGTTACTAATTATGACAAGTAACTGTAATTTCGATACAAATTATGGCAGGTAACTGTAACTTCGATACTAATTATGACAGGTAACAGTAAATTCGATACTAATTATGACAAGTAACAGTTACTTCGATACAAATTATGACAAGTAACTGTAACTTCGAAACTAATTATGACAGGTAACTGTAACATCGTTACTAGCTATGACAAGTAACTGTAATTTCGATACAAATTGTGGCAGGTAACTGTCTCTTCGATACTAATTATGACAGGTAACAGTAACTTCGATACTAATTATGACAAGTAACTGTAACTTCGATACTAGCTATGACAGGTAACTGTAACTTCGTTACTAATTATGACAAGTAACTGTAATTTCGATACAAATTATGGCATGTAACTGTAATTTCGAAACTAAATATGGCAGGTGACAGTAACTTCGATACTAATTATGACAAGTTACACTAACTTCGATACTAATTATTACAGGTAACAGTGACTTCGATAATAATTATGGCAGGTAACTGTAACTTCGATAATAATTATGACAGGTAACTGTAACTTCGTTAGTAATTATGACAAGTAACTGTAATTTCGATACAAATTATGGCACGTAACTGTAATTTGGATACTAATTATGACAGGTAACTGTAACTTCGATACTAATTATGACAAGTAACTCTAACTTCATTACAAATTATGACAAGTAACTGTAATTTCGATACAAATTATGTCAGGTAACTGTAACTTCGTTACTAATTATGGCAGGTAACTGTAATTTCGATACAAATTATGGCAGGTAACAGTAACTTCGATAATAATTATGAGAAGTAACTGCATCTTCGATACTAATTATGGCAGGTAACTGTAATTTCGATAATAATTTTGGCACGTAATTGAAATTTCGATAATAATTATGACAGGTCACTGTAACTTCGTTACAAATTATGGCAGGTAACTGTAATTTCGTTACTAATTATGACAAGTAACTGTAGCTTCGATACTAATTAAGACAGGTAACTGTAACTTCGTTACTAATTATGACAAGAAACTGTAATTTCGATACTAATTATGGCAGGTAACAGTAACTTCGATACTAATTATGACAGGTAACAGTAGCTTCGATACTAATTATGACAGAAAACAGTAACTTCGATACTAATTATGACGGGTAACAGTAACTTCGATACTAATTATGGCAGGTAACTGTAACTTCGATACTAATTATGACAGGTAACTGTAACTTCGTTACAAATTATGACAAGTAACTGTAATTTCGATACAATATATTGCTGGTAACTGTAACTTCGATACTATTTATGACAGGTAACAGTTACTTCGATACTAATTATGACAAGTAACAGTAACTTCGATACTAATTATGACAGGTAACTGTAACTTCGATACTTATTATGACTAGTAACTCTAACTTCGTTACTAATTAGGACGAGTAACTGTAATTTTGATAAAACATTATGGCAGGTAACTGTAACTTCGATACTAATTATGACAGGTAACAGTAACTTCAATACTAATTATGACAGGTAACTGTAACTTCGTTACTAATTATGACAAGTAACTGTCATTTCGATACTAATTATGACAGGTAACTGTAACCTCGACACTAATTATGACAAGTATCTGTAATTTCGCTACTAATTATGATAAGTAACTGTAATTTCGATACAAATTATGGCAGGTAACTGTAACTTCGATACTAACTATGACAGGTAACTGTAACTTCGTTACTAATTATGACAAGTAACTGTAATTTCGATACAAATTATGGCAGGTAACTGTAACTTCGAGACTAATTATGACAGGTAACAGTAACTTCGATACTAATTATGAAAAGTAACAGTTACTTCGATACTAATTATGACAGGTAACTGTAACTTCGAAGCCAATTACGACAGGTAACTGTAACATCGTTACTAATTATGACAAGTAACTGTAATTTCGATACAAATTATGGCAGGTAACTGTAACTTCGATACTAATTATGACAGGTAACAGTAAATTCGATACTAATTATGGCAAGTAACAGTTACTTCGATACTAATTATGACAAGTAACTGTAACTTCGAAACTAATTATGACAGGTAACTGTAACATCGTTACTAGCTATGACAAGTAACTGTAATTTCGATACAAATTGTGGCAGGTAACTGTCTCTTCGATACTAATTATGACAGGTAACAGTAACTTCGATACTAATTATGACAAGTTACTGTAACTTCGATACTAACTATGACAGGTAACTGTAACTTCGTTACTAATTATGACAAGTAACTGTAATTTCGATACAAATTATGGCAGGTAACTGTAACTTCGATGACAGGTAACTGTAACTTCGATACTTATTAAGACAGGTAACTGTAATTTCGATACAAATTATGGCAGGTAACTGTAACTTCGATACTTATTATGACAGGTAACAGAAACTTCGATATTAATGATGACAAGTAACAGTAACTTCGATACTAATTATGACAAATAACTGTAATTTCGATACTAATTATGACAGGTAACTGTAATTTCGATACTAATTATGACAGGTAACTGTAACTTCGATACTAATTATGACAGGTAACTGTAACTTCGATACTAATTATGACAAGTAACTGTAACTTCGTTACTAATTATGACAAGTAACTGTAATTTCGATACAAATAATGGCAGGTAACTGTAACTTCGATACTATTCATGAAAGGTAAAAGTAACTTCAATACTAATTATGACAGGTAACTGTAACTTCGCTACTAATTATGACAAGTAACTGTAATTTCGAAACAAATTATGACAGGTAACTGTAACTTCGTTAACAATTATGACAAGTTACTGTAATTTCGATACAAATTATGGCAGGTCACAGTAACTTCGATACTAATTAAGACAGGTAACTTTAACATCGATACTAATTATGACAAGGAACTGTAATTTCGATACAAATTATAACAGGTAACAGTAACTTCGATACTAATTATGACAGGTAACTAACTTCCTTACTACTTATGACAAGTAACTGTAATTTCGACACTAATTATGTCAGGTAACTGTAACTTCGATATTAATTATGACAAGTAACTGTAAATTCGTTACTAATAATGAGAAGTAACTGTAATTTCGATAGAAATTATGGCAGGTAACTGTAACTTCGAGACTAATTATGACAGGTAACAGTAACTTCGATACTAATTATGACAAGTAACAGTTGCTTCGATACTAATTATGACAAGTAACTGTAACTTCGAAACTAATTATGACAGGTAACTGTAACATCGTTACTAATTATGACAAGTAACTGTCATTTCGATACAAATTATGGCAGGTAACTGTAACTTCGCTACTAATTATGATAAGTAACGGTAATTTCGATACAAATTATGGCAGGTAACTGTAACTTCGATACTAACTATGACAGGTAACTATAACTTCGTTACTAATTATGACAAGTAATTGTAATTTCGATACAAATTATGGCAGGTAACTGTAACTTCGAGACTAATTATGACAGGTAACAGTAACTTCGATACTAATTATGACAAGTAACTGTAAATTCGTTACTAATAATGAGAAGTAACTGTAATTTCGATAGAAATTATGGCAGGTAACTGTAACTTCGATACTAATTATGACTGGTAACAATAACTTCGGTACTAATTATGACAAGTAACTGTAACATAGATACTAATTATGACAGGTAACAGTAACTTCGATACTAATTATGACAAGTAACTCTAACTTCATTACAAATTATGACAAGTATCTGTAATTTCGATACAAATTATGGCAGGTAACTGTAACTTCGTTACTAATTATGGCAGGTAACTGTAATTTCGATACAAATTATGGCAGGTAACAGTAACTACGATACTATATATGACAGGGAACTGTAACTCCGATACTAATCATGACAAGTAACTCTAACTTCGTTACTAATTATGACAAATAACTGTAATTTTGATAAAAAATTATGGCAGGTAATTGTAACTTCGATACTAATTATGACAGATAACAGTAACTTCGATACTAATTATGACAGGTAACTGTAACTTCGTTACTAATTATGACAAGTAGCTGTAATTTCGATACTAATTATGGCTAGTAACAGTAACTTCGTTACTAATTATGACAAGTAACTGTAATTTCGATACAAATTATGGCAGGTAACTGTAACTTCGCTACTAATTATGATAAGTAACGGTAATTTCGATACAAATTATGGCAGGTAACTGTAACTTCGATACTAACTATGACAGGTAACTATAACTTCGTTACTAATTATGACAAGTAATTGTAATTTCGATACAAATTATGGCAGGTAACTGTAACTTCGAGACTAATTATGACAGGTAACAGTAACTTCGATACTAATTATGACAAGTAACTCTAACTTCATTACAAATTATGACAAGTATCTGTAATTTCGATACTAATTATGACAAGTAACTGTAACTTCGAAGCCAAATACGACAGGTAACTGTAAAATCGTTACTAATTATGACAAGTAACTGTAATTTCGATACAAATTATGGCAGGTAACTTTAACATCGATACTAATTATGACAGGTAACAGTAAATTCGATACTAATTATGACAGGTAACAGTTACTTCGATACTAATTATGACAAGTAACTGTAACTTCGAAACTAATTATGACAGGTAACTGTAACATCGTTACTAGCTATGACAAGTAACTGTAATTTCGATACAAATTGTGGCAGGTAACTGTCTCTTCGATACCAATTATGACAGGTAACAGTAACTTCGATACTAATTATGACAAGTAACTGTAACTTCGATACTAACTATGACAGGTAACTGTAACTTCGTTACTAATTATGACAAGTAACTGTAATTTCGATACGAATTATGGCAGGTAACTGTAACTTTGAGACTAATTATGACAGGTAACAGTAACTTCGATACTAATTATGAAAAGTATCAGTTACTTCGATACTAATTATGACAGGTAACTGTAACTACGAAACTAATTATGACAGGTAACTGTAACATCGTTACTAATTATGACATGTAACTGTAATTTCGATACAAATTATGGCAGGTAACTGTAACTTCGATACTAATTATGACAGGTAACAGTAACTTCGATACTAATTATGACATGTAACAGTAACGTCGATACTTATTATGACAGGTAACAGTAACTTCGATACTAATAATGACAAGTAACTCTAACTTCATTACAAATTATGAAAAATAACTGTAATTTCGATACAAATTATGGCAGGTAACTGTAACTTCGTAAATAATTATGGCAGGTAACTGTAATTTCGATACAAAATATGGCAGGTAACTGTAACTTCGATACTTATTATGACAGGTAACTGTAACTCCGATACTAATTATGACAAGTAACTCTAAATTCGTTACTAATTATGACAAGTAACTGTAATTTCGATACTAATTATGGCTGGTAAATGTAACTTCGTTACTAATTATGACAAGTAACTGTAATTTCGATACAAATTATGGCAGGTAACTGTAACTTCGATACTATTTATGACAAGTAACAGGAACTTCGATACTAATTATGACAAGTAACTGTAACTTCGAAATCAATTATGACAGGTAACTGTAACATCGATAATAATTATGACAAGTAACTGTAATTTCGAAACAAATTATGGCAGGTAACTGTAACTTCGATACTAATTATGACAAATAACTCTAACTTCATTACAAATTATGACAAGTAACTGTAATTTCGATACAAATTATGGCAGGTAACTGTAACTTCGATGACAGGTAACTGTAACTTCGATACTTATTAAGACAAGTAACTGTAATTTCGATACAAATTATGGCAGGTAACTGTAACTTCGATGCTTATTATGACAGGTAACAGAAACTTCGATAGTAATGATGACAAGTAACAGTAACTTCGATACTAATTATGACAAATAACTGTAATTTCGATACTAATTATGACAGGTAACTGAAATTTCGATACTAATTATGACAGGTAACTGTAACTTCGATACTAATTATGACAGGTAACTGTAACATCGATACTAATTATGGCAAGTAACTGTAACTTCGTTACTAATTATGACAAGTAACTGTAATTTCGATAAAAATTTTGGCAGGTAACTGCGATATTAATTATGACAAGTAACTGTAACATCGTTACTAATTAAGACAAGTGACTGTAATTTCGATACAAATAATGGCAGGTAACTGTAACTTCGATACTATACATGCGAGGTAAAAGTAACTTCAATACTAATTATGACAGGTAACTGTAACTTCGCTACTAATTATGACAAGTAACTGTAATTTCGAAACAAATTATGACAGGTAACTGTAACTTCGTTAACAATTATGACAAGTAACTGTAATTTCGATACAAATTATGGCAGGTCACAGTAACTTCGATACTAATTATGACAGGTAACTGTAACTTCCTTACTACTTATGACAAGTAACTGTAATTTCGATACTAATTATGACAGGTAACTGTAACTTCGATATTAATTATGACAAGTAACTGTAACTTCGTTACTAATTATGAGAAGTAACTGTAATTTCGATACAAATTATGGCAGGTAACTGTAACTTCGAGACTAATTATGACAGGTAACAGTAACTTCGATACTAATTATGACAAGTAACAGTTGCTTCGATACTAATTATGACAAGGAACTGTAACTTCGAAACTAATTATGACAGGTAACTGTAACATCGTTACTAATTATGACAAGTAACTGTCATTTCGATACAAATTATGGCAGGTAACTGTAACTTCGATACTAATTATGACTGGTAACAATAACTTCGGTACTAATTACGACAAGTAACTGTAACTTAGATACTAATTATGACAGGTAACAGTAACTTCGATACTAATTATGACAAGTAACTCTAACTTCATTACAAATTATGACAAGTATCTGTAATTTCGATACAAATTATGGCAGGTAACTGTAACTTCGTTACTAATTATGGCAGGTAACTGTAATTTCGATACAAATTATGGCAGGTAACAGTAACTACGATACTATATATGACAGGTAACTGAAACTCCGATACTAAT
The DNA here is from genome assembly GCA_946902985.2 of Meconema thalassinum. Taxonomy (NCBI): domain Eukaryota; kingdom Metazoa; phylum Arthropoda; class Insecta; order Orthoptera; family Tettigoniidae; genus Meconema; species Meconema thalassinum. Next base: position 1,172,561,697 of record OX336388.2, on the reverse strand, counting down.
CATGACAAGTAACTCTAACTTCGTTACTAATTATGACAAATAACTGTAATTTTGATAAAAAATTATGGCAGGTAATTGTAACTTCGATACTAATTATGACAGATAACAGTAACTTCGATACTAATTATGACAGGTAACTGTAACTTCGTTACTAATTATGACAAGTAACTGTAACTTCGAGACTAATTATGACAGGTAACAGTAACTTCGATACTAATTATGACAAGTAACAGTTACTTCGATACTAATTATGACAAGTAACTGTAACTTCGAAGCCAATTACGACAGGTAACTGTAACATCGTTACTAATTATGACAAGTAACTGTAACTTCGAGACTAATTATGACAGGTAACAGTAACTTCGATACTAATTATGACAAGTAACATTTACTTCGATACTAATTATGACAAGTAACTGTAACTTCGAAACTAATTATGACAGGTAACTGTAACATCGTTACTAGCTATGACAAGTAACTGTAATTTCGATACAAATTGTGGCAGGTAACTGTCTCTTCGGTACTAATTATGACAGGTAACAGTAACTTCGATACTAATTATGACAAGAAACTGTAACTTCGATACTAACTATGACAGGTAACTGTAACTTCGTTACTAATTATGACAAGTAACTGTAATTTCGATACAAATAATGGCAGGTAACTGTAACTTCGATACTATTCATGAAAGGTAAAAGTAACTTCAATACTAATTATGACAGGTAACTGTAACTTCGCTACTAATTATGACAAGTAACTGTAATTTCGAAACAAATTATGACAGGTAACTGTAACATCGTAAACAATTATGACAAGTAACTGTAATTTTAATACAAATTATGGCAGGTCACAGTAACTTCGATACTAATTAAGACAGGTAACTTTAACATCGATACTAATTATGACAAGGAACTGTAATTTCGATACAAATTATAACAGGTAAAAGTAACTTCGATACTAATTATGACAGGTAGCTGTAACTTCCTTACTACTTATGACAAGTAACTGTAATTTCGACACTAATTATGACAGGTAACTGTAACTTCGATATTAATTATGACAAGTAACTGTAAATTCGTTACTAATTATGAGAAGTAACTGTAATTTCGATACAAATTATGGCAGGTAACTGTAACTTTGAGACTAATTATGACAGGTAACAGTAACTTCGATACTAATTATGACAAGTAACAGTTGCTTCGATACTAATTATGACAAGTAACTGTAACTTCGAAACTAATTATGACAGGTAACTGTAACATCGTTACTAATTATGACAAGTAACTGTCATTTCGATACAAATTATGGCAGGTAACTGTAACTTCGATACTAATTATGACTGGTAACAATAACTTCGGTACTAATTATGACAAGTAACCGTAACATAGATACTAATTATGACAGGTAACAGTAACTTCGATACTAATTATGACAAGTAACTCTAACTTCATTACAAATTATGACAAGTATCTGTAATTTCGATACAAATTATGGCAGGTAACTGTAACTTCGTTACTAATTATGGCAGGTAACTGTAATTTCGATACAAATTATGGCAGGTAACAGTAACTACGATACTATATATGACAGGGAACTGTAACTCCGATACTAATCATGACAAATAACTCTAACTTCGTTATTAATTATGACAAATAACTGTAATTTTGATAAAAAATTATGGCAGGTAATTGTAACTTCGATACTAATTATGACAGATAACAGTAACTTCGATACTAATTATGACAGGTAACTGTAACTTCGTTACTAATTATGACAAGTAACTGTAATTTCGATACTAATTATGGCTGGTAACAGTAACTTCGTTACTAATTATGACAAGTAACTGTAATTTCGATACAAATTATGGCAGGTAACTGTAACTTCGCTACTAATTATGATAAGTAACTGTAATTTCGATACAAATTATGGCAGGTAACTGTAACTTCGATACTAACTATGACAGGTAACTATAACTTCGTTACTAATTATGACAAGTAATTGTAATTTCGATACAAATTATGGCAGGTAACTGTAACTTCGAGACTAATTATGACAGGTAACAGTAACTTCGATACTAATTATGACAAGTAACTCTAACTTCATTACAAATTATGAAAAATAACTGTAATTTCGATACAAATTATGGCAGGTAACTGTAACTTCGTAATTAATTATGGCAGGTAACTGTAATTTCGATACAAAATATGGCAGGTAACTGTAACTTCGATACTTATTATGACAGGTAACTGTAACTCCGATACTTATTATGACAAGTAACTCTAAATTCGTTACTAATTATGACAAGTAACTGTAATTTCGATACTAATTATGGCTGGTAAATGTAACTTCGTTACTAATTATGACAAGTAACTGTAATTTCGATACAAATTATGGCAGGTAACTGTAACTTCGATACTAATTATGACAAGTAACAGGAACTTCGATACTAATTATGACAAGTAACTGTAACTTCGAAATCAATTGTGACAGGTAACTGTAACATCGATAATAATTATGACAAGTAACTGTAATTTCGAAACAAATTATGGCAGGTAACTATAACTTCGATACTAATTATGACAAATAACTCTAACTTCATTACAAATTATGACAAGTAACTGTAATTTCTATACAAATTATGGCAGGTAACTGTAACTTCGATGACAGGTAACTGTAACTTCGATACTTATTAAGACAAGTAACTGTAATTTCGATACAAATTATGGCAGGTAACTGTATCTTCGATACTTATTATGACAGGTAACAGAAACTTCGATAGTAATGATGACAAGTAACAGTAACTTCGATACTAATTATGACAAATAACTGTAATTTCGATACTAATTATGACAGGTAACTGAAATTTCGATACTAATTATGACAGGTAACTGTAACTTCGATACTAATTATGACAGGTAACTGTAACTTCGATACTAATTACGGCAAGTAACTGTAACTTCGTTACTAATTATGACAAGTAACTGTAATTTCGATAAAAATTTTGGCAGGTAACTGCGATATTAATTATGACAAGTAACTGTAACATCGTTACTAATTAAGACAAGTGACTGTAATTTCGATACAAATAATGGCAGGTAACTGTAACTTCGATACTATACATGCGAGGTAAAAGTAACTTCAATACTAATTATGACAGGTAACTGTAACTTCGCTACTAATTATGACAAGTAACTGTAATTTCGAAACAAATTATGACAGGTAACTGTAACTTCGTTAACAATTATGACAAGTAACTGTAATTTCGATACAAATTATGGCAGGTCACAGTAACTTCGATACTAATTAAGACAGGTAACTGTAACATCGATACTAATTATGACAAGGAACTGTAATTTCGATACAAATTATAACAGGTAACAGTAACTTCGATACTAATTATGACAGGTAACTGTAACTTCCTTACTACTTATGACAAGTAACTGTAATTTCGATACTAATTATGACAGGTAACTGTAACTTCGATATTAATTATGACAAGTAACTGTAACTTCGTTACTAATTATGAGAAGTAACTGTAATTTCGATACCAATTATGGCAGGTAACTGTAACTTCGAGACTAATTATGACAGGTAACAGTAACTTCGATACTAATTATGACAAGTAACAGTTGCTTCGATACTAATTATGACAAGTAACTGTAACTTCGAAACTAATTATGACAGGTAACTGTAACATCGTTACTAATTATGACAAGTAACTGTCATTTCGATACAAATTATGGCAGGTAACTGTAACTTCGATACTAATTATGACTGGTAACAATAACTTCGGTACTAATTACGACAATTAACTGTAACTTAGATACTAATTATGACAGGTAACAGTAACTTCGATACTAATTATGACAAGTAACTCTAACTTCATTACAAATTATGACAAGTATCTGTAATTTCGATACAAATTATGGCAGGTAACTGTAACTTCGTTACTAATTATGGCAGGTAACTGTAATTTCGATACAAATTATGGCAGGTAACAGTAACTACGATACTATATATGACAGGTAACTGAAACTCCGATACTAATCATGACAAGTAACTCTAACTTCGTTACTAATTATGACAAATAACTGTAATTTTGATAAAAAATTATGGCAGGTAATTGTAACTTCGATACTAATTATGAAAGATAACAGTAACTTCGATACTAATTATGACAGGTAACTGTAACTTCGTTACTAATTATGACAAGCAACTGTAATTTCGATACTAATTATGGCTGGTAACAGTAACTTCGTTACTAATTATGACAAGTAACTGTAATTTCGATACAAATTATGGCAGGTAACTGTAACTTCGCTACTAATTATGATAAGTAACTGTAATTTCGATACAAATTATGGCAGGTAACTGTAACTTCGATACTAACTATGACAGGTAACTATAACTTCGTTACTAATTATGACAAGTAATTGTTATTTCGATACAAATTATGGCAGGTAACTGTAACTTCGAGACTAATTATGACAGGTAACAGTAACTTCGATACTAATTATGACAAGTAACTCTAACTTCATTACAAATTATGAAAAATAACTGTAATTTCGATACAAATTATGGCAGGTAACTGTAACTTCGTAAATAATTATGGCAGGTTACTGTAATTTCGATACAAAATATGGCAGGTAACTGTAACTTCGATACTTATTATGACAGGTAACTGTAACTCCGATACTAATTATGGCAAGTAACTCTAAATTCGTTACTAATTATGACAAGTAACTGTAATTTCGATACTAATTATGGCTGGTAAATGTAACTTCGTTACTAATTATGACAAGTAACTGTAATTTCGATACAAATTATGGCAGGTAACTGTAACTTCGATACTAATTATGACAAGTAACAGGAACTTCGATACTAATTATGACAAGTAACTGTAACTTCGAAATCAATTATGACAGGTAACTGTAACATCGATAATAATTATGACAAGTAACTGTAATTTCGAAACAAATTATGGCAGGTAACTGTAACTTCGATACTAATTATGACAAATAACTCTAACTTCATTACAAATTATGACAAGTAACTGTAATTTCTATACAAATTATGGCAGGTAACTGTAACTTCGATGACAGGTAACTGTAACTTCGATACTTATTAAGACAAGTAACTGTAATTTCGATACAAATTATGGCAGGTAACTGTAACTTCGATACTTATTTTGACAGGTAACAGAAACTTCGATAGTAATGATGACAAGTAACAGTAACTTCGATACTAATTATGACAAATAACTGTAATTTCGATACTAATTATGACAGGTAACTGAAATTTCGATACTAATTATGACAGGTAACTGTAACTTCGATACTAATTATGACAGGTAACTGTAACTTCGATACTAATTATGGCAAGTAACTGTAACTTCGTTACTAATTATGACAAGTAACTGTAATTTCGATAAAAATTTTGGCAGGTAACTGCGATATTAATTATGACAAGTAACTGTAACATCGTTACTAATTAAGACAAGTGACTGTAATTTAGATACAAATAATGGCAGGTAACTGTAACTTCGATACTATACATGCGAGATAAAAGTAACTTCAATACTAATTATGACAGGTAACTGTAACTTCGCTACTAATTATGACAAGTAACTGTAATTTCGAAACAAATTATGACAGGTAACTGTAACTTCGTTAACAATTATGACAAGTAACTGTAATTTCGATACAAATTATGGCAGGTCACAGTAACTTCGATACTAATTAAGACAGGTAACTGTAACATCGATACTAATTATGACAAGGAACTGTAATTTCGATACAAATTATAACAGGTAACAGTAACTTCGATACTAATTATGACAGGTAACTGTAACTTCCTTACTACTTATGACAAGTAACTGTAATTTCGATACTAATTATGACAGGTAACTGTAACTTCGATATTAATTATGACAAGTAACTGTAACTTCGTTACTAATTATGAGAAGTAACTGTAATTTCGATACAAATTATGGCAGGTAACTGTAACTTCGAGACTAATTATGACAGGTAACAGTAACTTCGATACTAATTATGACAAGTAACAGTTGCTTCGATGCTAATTATGACAAGTAACTGTAACTTCGAAACTAATTATGACAGGTAACTGTAACATCGTTACTAATTATGACAAGTTACTGTCATTTCGATACAAATTATGGCAGGTAACTGTAACTTCGATACTAATTATGACTGGTAACAATAACTTCGGTACTAATTACGACAATTAACTGTAACTTAGATACTAATTATGACAGGTAACAGTAACTTCGATACTAATTATGACAAGTAACTGTAATTTCGATAAAAATTTTGGCAGGTAACTGCGATATTAATTATGACAAGTAACTGTAACATCGTTACTAATTAAGACAAGTGACTGTAATTTCGATACAAATAATGGCAGGTAACTGTAACTTCGATACTATACATGCGAGGAAAAAGTAACTTCAATACTAATTATGACAGGTAACTGTAACTTCGCTGCTAATTATGACAAGTAACTGTAATTTCGAAACAAATTATGACAGGTAACTGTAACTTCGTTAACAATTATGACAAGTAACTGTAATTTCGATACAAATTATGGCAGGTCACAGTAACTTCGATACTAATTAAGACAGGTAACTGTAACATCGATACTAATTATGACAAGGAACTGTAATTTCGATACAAATTATAACAGGTAACAGTAACTTCGATACTAATTATGACAGGTAACTGTAACTTCCTTACTACTTATGACAAGTAACTGTAATTTCGATACTAATTATGACAGGTAACTGTAACTTCGATATTAATTATGACAAGTAACTGTAACTTCGTTACTAATTATGAGAAGTAACTGTAATTTCGATACAAATTATGGCAGGTAACTGTAACTTCGAGACTAATTATGACAGGTAACAGTAACTTCGATACTAATTATGACAAGGAACAGTTGCTTCGATGCTAATTATGACAAGTAACTGTAACTTCGAAACGAATTATGACAGGTAACTGTAACATCGTTACTAATTATGACAAGTAACTGTCATTTCGATACAAATTATGGCAGGTAACTGTAACTTCGATACTAATTATGACTGGTAACAATAACTTCGGTACTAATTACGACAATTAACTGTAACTTAGATACTAATTATGACAGGTAACAGTAACTTCGATACTAATTATGACAAGTAACTCTAACTTCATTACAAATTATGACAAGTATCTGTAATTTCGATACAAATTATGGCAGGTAACTGTAACTTCGTTACTAATTATGGCAGGTAACTGTAATTTCGATACAAATTATGGCAGGTAACAGTAACTACGATACTATATATGACAGGTAACTGAAACTCCGATACTAATCATGACAAGTAACTCTAACTTCGTTACTAATTATGACAAATAACTGTAATTTTGATAAAAATTATGGCAGGTAATTGTAACTTCGATACTAATTATGACAGATAACAGTAACTTCGATACTAATTATGACAGGTAACTGTAACTTCGTTACTAATTATGACAAGTAACTGTAATTTCGATACTAATTATGGCTGGTAACAGTAACTTCGTTACTAATTATGATAAGTAACTGTAATTTCGATACAAATTATGGCAGGTAATTGTAACTTCGATACCAACTATGACAGGTAACTGTAACTTCGTTACTAATTATGACAAGTAACTGTAATTTCGATACAAATTATGGCAGGTAACTGTAACTTCGAGACTAATTATGACAGGTAACAGTAACTTCGATACTAATTATGACAAGTAACAGTTACTTCGATACTAATTATGACAAGTAACTGTAACATCGAAGCCAATTACGACAGGTAACTGTAACATCGTTACTAATTATGACAAGTAACTGTAATTTCGATACAAATTATGGCAGGTAACTGTAACTTCGATACTAACTATGACAGGTAACTGTAACTTCGTTACTAATTAAGACAAGTAACTGTAATTTCGATACAAATTATGGCAGGTAACTGTAACTTCGATTACAGGTAACTGTAACTTCGATACTTATTAAGACAAGTAACTGTAATTTCGATACAAATTATGGCAGGTAACTGTAACTTCGATACTTATTATGACAGGTAACAGAAACTTCGATAGTAATGATGACAAGTAACAGTAACTTCGATACTAATTATGACAGGTAACTGTAACATCGTTACTAGCTATGAAAAGTAACTGTAATTTCGATACAAATTGTGGCAGGTAACTGTCTCTTCGGTACTAATTATGACAGGTAACAGTAACTTCGATACTAATTATGACAAGTAACTGTAACTTCGATACTAACTATGACAGGTAACTGTAACTTCGTTACTAATTAAGACAAGTAACTGTAATTTCGATACAAATTATGGCAGGTAACTGTAACTTCGATTACAGGTAACTGTAACTTCTATACTTATTAAGACAAGTAACTGTAATTTCGATACAAATTATGGCAGGTAACTGTAACTTCGATACTTATTATGACAGGTAACAGAAACTTCGATAGTAATGATGACAAGTAACAGTAACTTCGATACTAATTATGACAAATAACTGTAATTTCGATACTAATTATGACAGGTAACTGTAATTTCGATACTAATTATGACAGGTAACTGTAACTTCGATACTAATTATGACAGGTAACTGTAACTTCGATACTAATTATGACAAGTAACTGTAACTTCGTTACTAATTATGACAAGTAACTGTAATTTCGATACAAATTTTGGCAGGTAACTGTAACTGCGATATTAATTATGACAAGTAACAGTAACTTCGTTACTAATTAAGACAAGTGACTGTTATTTCGATACAAATAATGGCTGGTAACTGTAACTTCGATACTATACATGAGAGGTAAAAGTAACTTCAATACTAATTATGACAGGTAACTGTAACTTCGCTACTAATTATGACAAGTAACTGTAATTTCGAAACAAATTATGACAGGTAACTGTAACTTCGTTAACAATTATGACAAGTAACTGTAATTTCGATACAAATTATGGCAGGTCACAGTAACTTCGATACTAATTAAGACAGGTAACTGTAACATCGATACTAATTATGACAAGGAACTGTAATTTCGATACAAATTATAACAGGTAACAGTAACTTCGATACTAATTATGACAGGTAACTGTAACTTCCTTACTACTTATGACAAGTAACTGTAATTTCGATACTAATTATGACAGGTAACTGTAACTTCGATATTAATTATGACAAGTAACTGTAACTTCGAAACTAATTATGACAGGTAACTGTAACATCGTTACTAATTATGACAAGTAACTGTCATTTCGATACAAATTATGGCAGGTAACTGTAACTTCGATACTAATTATGACTGGTAACAATAACTTCGGTACTAATTATGACAAGTAACTGTAACTTAGATACTAATTATGACAGGTAACAGTAACTTCGATACTAATTATGACAAGTAACTCTAACTTCATTACAAATTATGACAAGTATCTGTAATTTCGATACAAATTATGGCAGGTAACTGTAACTTCGTTACTAATTATGGCAGGTAACGGTAATTTCGATACAAATTATGGCAGGTAACAGTAACTACGATACTATATATGACAGGTAACTGTAACTCCGATACTAATCATGACAAGTAACTCTAACTTCGTTACTAATTATGACAAATAACTGTAATTTTGATAAAAAATTATGGCAGGTAATTGTAACTTCGATACTAATTATGACAGATAACAGTAACTTCGATACTAATTATGACAGGTAACTGTAACTTCGTTACTAATTATGACAAGTAACTGTAATTTCGATACTAATTCTGGCTGGTAACAGTAACTTCGTTACTAATTATGACAAGTCACTGTAATTTCGATACAAATTATGGCAGGTAACTGTAACTTCGCTACTAATTATGATAAGTAACTGTTATTTCGATACAAATTATGGCAGGTAACTGTAACTTCGATACTAACTATGACAGGTAACTGTAACTTCGTTACTAATCATGACAAGTAATTGTAATTTCGATACAAATTATGGCAGGTAACTGTAACTTCGAGACAAATTATGACAGGTAACAGTAACTTCGATACTAATTATGACAAGTAACAGTTACTTCGATACTAATTATGACAAGTAACTGTAACTTCGAAGCCAATTACGACAGGTAACTGTAACATCGTTACTAATTATGACAAGTAACGGTAATTTCGATACAAATTATGGCAGGTAACTGTAACTTCGATACTAATTATGACAGGTAACAGTAAATTCGATACTAATTATGACAAGTAACAGTTACTTCGATACTAATTATGACAAGTAACTGTAACTTCGAAACTAATTATGACAGGTAACTGTAACATCGTTACTAGCTATGACAAGTAACTGTAATTTCGATACAAATTGTGGCAGGTAACTGTCTCTTCGATACTAATTATGACAGGTAACAGTAACTTCGATACTAATTATGACAAGTAACTGTAACTTCGATACTAACTATGACAGGTAACTGTAACTTCGTTACTAATTATGACAAGTAACTGTTATTTCGATACAAATTATGGCAGGTAACTGTAACTTTGAGACTAATTATGACAGGTAACAGTAACTTCGATACTAATTATGACAAGTATCAGTTACTTCGATACTAATTATGACAGGTAACAGTAACTTCGATACTAATTATGACAGAAAACAGTAACTTCGATTCTTATTATGACAGGTAACAGTAACTTCGATACAAATTATGGCAGGTAACTGTAACTTCGATACTAATTATGACAGGTAACAGTAACTTCGATATTAATTATGACAAGTAACAGTAACTTCGATACTTATTATGACAGGTAACAGTAACTTCGATACTAATTATGACAAGTAACTCTAACTTCATTACAAATTATGAAAAATAACTGTAATTTCGATACAAATTATGGCAGGTAACTGTAACTTCGTAAATAATTATGGCAGGTAACTGTAACTCCGATACTAATTATGACAAGTAACTCTAAATTCGTTACTAATTATGACAAGTAACTGTAATTTCGATACTAATTATGGCTGGTAAATGTAACTTCGTTACTAATTATGACAAGTAACTGTAATTTCGATACAAATTATGGCAGGTAACTGTAACTTCGATACGAATTATGACAAGTAACAGGAACTTCGATACTAATTATGACAAGTAACTGTAACTTCGAAATCAATTATGACAGGTAACTGTAACATCGATAATAATTATGACAAGTAACTGTAATTTCGAAACAAATTATGGCAGGTAACTGTAACTTCGATACTAATTATGACAAATAACTCTAACTTCATTACAAATTATGACAAGTAACTGTAATTTCGATACAAATTATGGCAGGTAACTGTAACTTCGATGACAGGTAACTGTAACTTCGATACTTATTAAGACAAGTAACTGTAATTTCGATACAAATTATGGCAGGTAACTGTAACTTCGATACTTATTATGACAGGTAACAGAAACTTCGATAGTAATGATGACAAGTAAGAGTAACTTCGATACTAATTATGACAAATAACTGTAACTTCGATACTAATTATGACAGGTAACTGGAACTTCGATATTAATTATGACAAGTAACTGTAACTTCGTTACTAATTATGAGAAGTAACTGTAATTTCGATACAAATTATGGCAGGTAACTGTAACTTCGAGACTAATTATGACAGGTAACAGTAACTTCGATACTAATTATGACAAGTAACAGTTGCTTCGATACTAATTATGACAAGTAACTGTAACTTCGAAACTAATTATGACAGGTAACTGTAACCTCGTTACTAATTATGACAAGTAACTGTCATTTCGATACAAATTATGGCAGGTAACTGTAACTTCGATACTAATTATGACTGGTAACAATAACTTCGGTACTAATTACGACAAGTAACTGTAACTTAGATACTAATTATGACAGGTAACAGTAACTTCGATACTAATTATGACAAGTAACTCTAACTTCATTACAAATTATGACAAGTATCTGTAATTTCGATACAAATTATGGCAGGTAACTGTAACTTCGTTACTATTTATGGCAGGTAACTGTAATTTCGATACAAATTATGGCAGGTAACAGTAATTACGATACTATATATGACAGGTAACTGTAACTCCGATACTAATCATGACAAGTAACTCTAACTTCGTTACTAATTATGATAAATAACTGTAATTTTGATAAAAAATTATGGCAGGTAATTGTAACTTCGATACTAATTATGACAGATAACAGTAACTTCGATACTAATTATGACAGGTAACTGTAACTTCATTACTAATTATGACAAGTAACTGTAATTTCGATACTAATTATGGCTGGTAACAGTAACTTCGTTACTAATTATGACAAGTAACTGTAATTTCGATTCAAATTATGGCAGGTAACTGTAACTTCGATACTAATGATGACAAAAAACAGTAACTTCGATACTAATTATGGCAGGTAACAGTAACTTCGATACTTATTATGGCAGGTAACTGTAAGTTCGATACTAATTATGACAGTTAACTGTAACTTCGTTACTAATTGTGACAAGTTACTGTAATTTCGATACAAATTATGGCAGGTAACAGTAACTTCGATACTAATTATGACAGGTAACAGTAACTTCGATACTAATTATGACAAGTTACTGTAACTTCGATACTAATTATGACAGGTAACTGCAACTTCTTTACTAATTATGACAAGTAACTGTTATTCGATACAAATTATGGCACGTAACTGTAATTTCGATACTAATTATGGCAGGTGACAGTAACTTCGATACTAATTACGACAAGTTACAGTAACTTCGATACTAATTATGACAGAAAACAGTAACATCGATACTTATTATGTCTGGTCACAGTAACTTCGATACTTATTATGGCAGGTAACTGTAACTTCGATACTAATTATGACAGGTACCTGTAACTTCGTTACTAATTATGGCAAGTAACTGTAATTTCGATACAAATTATGGCACGTAACTGTAATTTCGATACTAATTATGACAGGTAACTGTAACTTCGATACTAATTATGACAAGTAACTCTAACTTCATTACAAATTATGACAAGTAACTGTAATTTCGATACAAATTATGGCAGGTAACTGTAACTTCGATACTGATTATGACAGGTAACTGTAACTCCGATACTAATTATGACAAGTAACTCTAACTTCGTTACTAATTATGACAAATAACTGTAATTTTGATAAAAAATTATGGCAGGTAATTGTAACTACGATACTAATTATGACAGGTAACAGTAACTTCGATACTAATTATGACAGGTAACTGTAACTTCGTTACTAATTATAACAAATAACTGTATTTTCGATACTAATTATGGCTGGTAACTGTAACTTCGTTACTAATTATGACAAGTCACTGTAATTTCGATACAAATTATGGCAGGTAACTGTAACTTCGGTACTAATGATGACAGAAAACAGTAACTTCGATACTAATTATGGCAGGTAACTGTAACTTCGATACTAATTATGGCAGGTAACTGTAAATTCGATACTAATTATGACAGTTATCTGTAACTTCGTTACTAATTATGACAAGTAACTGTAATTTCGATACAAATTATGGCAGGTAACAGTAACTTCGATACTAATTATGACAGGTAACAGTAGCTTCGATACTAATTATGACAAAATACTGTAACTTCGATACTAATTATGACAGGTAACTGCAACTTCGTTACTAATTATGACAAGTAACTGTAATTTCGATACTAATTATGGCAGGTGACAGTAACTTCGATACTAATTATGACAAGTTACACTAACTTCGATACTAATTATGACAGGTAACAGTAACTTCGATACGAATTATGGCAGGTAACTGTAACTTCGATACTAATTATGACAGGTAACTGTAACTTTGTTACTAATTATGGCAGGTAACTGTAATTTCGTTACTAATTATGACAAGTAACTGTAGCTTCGATACTAATTATGACAGGTAACTGTAACTTCTTTACTAATAATGACAAGAAACTGTAATTTCGATACAAATATGGCAGGTAACAGTAACTTCGATACTAATTATGACAGGTAACAGTAACTTCGATACTAATTATGACAGAAAACAGTAACTTCGATTCTTATTATGACAGGTAACAGGAACTTCGATACTAATTATGGCAGGTAACTGTAACTTCGATACTAATTATGACAGGTAACTGTAACTCCGTTACAAATTATGACAAGTAACTGTAATTTCGATACAAATTATTGCAGGTAACTGTAACTTCGATACTATTTATGACAGGTAACAGTTACTTCGATACTAATTATGACAAGTAACAGTAACTTCGATACTAATTATGACAGGTAACTGTAACTTCGAAACTAATTATGACAGGTAACTGTAACATCGTTACTAATTATGACAAGTAACTGTAATTTCGATACAAATTATTGCAGGTAACTGTAACTTCGATACTATTTATGACAGGTAACAGTTACTTCGATACTAATTATGACAAGTAACAGTAACTTCGATACTAATTATGACAGGTAACTGTAACTTCGAAACTAATTATGACAGGTAACTGTAACATCGTTACTAATTATGACAAGTAACTGTAATTTCGATACAAATTATGACAGGTTACAGTAACCTCGATACTAATTATGACAAGTAAGTGTATCTTCGATACTAATTATGACGGGTAACTGTAACTTCGATACTAATTATGACTAGTAACTCTAACTTCGTTACTAATTAGGACAAGTAACTGTAATTTTGATAAAAAATTATGGCAGGTAAGTGTAACTTCGATACTAATTATGACAGGTAACAGTAACTTCAATACTAATTATGACAGGTAACTGTAACTTCGTTACTAATTATGACAAGTAACTGTAATTTCGATACAAATTATGGCAGGTAACTATAAAATCGTTACTAATTATGAAAAGTAACTGTAATTTCGATACAAATTATGGCAGGTAACTGTAACTTCGTTACTAAACATGACAAGTAACTGTAATTTCGATACAAATTATGGCAGGTAACAGTAAATTCGATACTAATTATGACAGGTAACTGTAACATTCGATGCTAATTATGACAGGGAACTGTAATTTCGATACAAATTATGGCAGGTAACAGTAAATTCGGTACAAATTATGACAGGTAACTGTAACATTCGATGCTAATTATGACAAGGAACTGTAATTTCGATACAAATTATGACAGGTAACAGTAAATTCGATACTAATTATGACAGGTAACTGTAACTTCGATACTAATTATGACAAGTAACTGTAACTTCGTTACTCATTATGACAAGTAACTGTAATTTCGATACAAATTTTGGCAGGTAACTGTAACTTCGATATTAATTAAGACAAGTAACTGTAACTTCGTTACTGATTATGACAAGTAACTGTAATTTCGATACAAATAATTGCAGGTAACTGTAACTTCGATACTATTTATGACAGGTAAAAGTAACTTCAATACTAATTATGACAGGTAACTGTAACTTCGCTACTAATTATGACAAGTAACTGTAATTTCGAATCAAATTATGACAGGTAACTGTAACTTCGTTAACAATTTTGACAAGTAACTGTAATTTCGATACAATTTATGGCAGGTCACAGTAACTTCGATACTAATTAAGACAGGTAACTGTAACATCGATACTAATTATGACAAGGAACAGTAATTTCGATACAAATACAAGTAACTTCGATACTAATTATGACAGGTAACTGTAACTTCCTTACTAATTATGACAAGTAACTGTAATTTCGATACTTATTATGACAGGTAACTGTAACTTCGATATTAATTATGACAAGTAACTGTAACTTCGTTACTAATTATGAGAATTAACGGTAATTTCGATACAAATTATGGCAGGTAACTGTAACTTCGAGACTAATTATGACAGGTAACAGTAACTTCGATACTAATTATGACAAGTAACAGTTGCTTCGATACTAATTATGACAAGTAACTGGAACTTCGAAACTAATTATGACAGGTAACTGTAACATCGTTACTAATTATGACAAGTAACTGTCATTTCGATACAAATTATGGCAGGTAACTGTAACTTCGATACTAATTATGACAGGTAACAGAAACTTCGATACTAATTATGACAAGTAACTGTATCTTCGATACTAATTATGACAGGTAACTGTAACTTCGATACTAATTATGACAAACAACTCTAACTTCATTACAAATTATGACAAGTAACTGTAATTTCGATACAAATTATGGCAGGTAACTGTAACTTCGATGACAGGTAACTGTAACTTCGATACTTATTAAGACAAGTAACTGTAATTTCGATACAAATTATGGCAGGTAACTGTAACTTCGATACTTATTATGACAGGTAACAGTAACTTCGATAGTAATGATGACAAGTAACAGTAACTTCGATACTAATTATGACAAGTAACTGTAATTTCGATACTAATTATGACAGATAACTGTAATTTCGATACTAATTATGACTGGTAACTGTAACTTCGATACTAATTATGAAAGGTAACTGTAACTTCGATACTAATTATGACAAGTAACTGTAACTTCGTTACTAATTATGACAAGTAACTTTAATTTCGATACAAATTTTGGCAGGTAACTGTAACTTCGATATTAATTATGACAAGTAACTGTAACTTCGTTACTAATTAAAACAAGTAACTGTAATTTCGATACAAATAATGGCAGGTAACTGTAACTTCGATACTATTTATGACAGGTAAAAGTAACTTCAATACTAATTATGACAGGTAACTGTAACTTCGCTACTAATAAGGACAAGTAACTGTAATTTCGAAACAAATTATGACAGGTAACTGTAACTTCGTTAACAATTATGACATGTAACTGTAATTTCGATACAAATTATGGCAGGTCACAGTAACTTCGATACTAATTAAGACAGGTAACTGTAACATCGATACTAATTATGACAAGGAACTGTAATTTCGATACAAATTATGACAGGTAACAGTAACTTCGATACTAATTATGACAGGTAACTGTAACTTCCTTACTAATTATGACAAGTAACTGTAATTTCGATACTAATTATGACAGGTAACTGTAACTTCGATATTAATTATGACAAGTAACTGTAACTTCGTTACTAATTATGATAAGTAACTGTAATTTCGATACAAATTATGGCAGGTAACTGTAACTTCGAGACTAATTATGACAGGTAATAGTTACTTCGATACTAATTATGACAAGTAACTGTCATTTCGATACAAATTATGGCAGGTAACTGTAACTTCGATACTAATTATGACTGGTAACAGTAACTTCGGTACTAATTATGACAAGTAACTGTAACTTAGATACTAATTATGACAGGTAACAGTAACTTCGATACTAATTATGACAAGTAACTCTAACTTCATTACTAATTATGAGAAGTAACTGTAATTTCGATACAAATTATGGCAGGTAACTGTAACTTCGAGACTAATTATGACAGGTAACAGTAACTTCGATACTAATTATGACAAGTAACAGTTGCTTCGATACTAATTATGACAAGTAACTGTAACTTCGAAACTAATTATGACAGGTAACTGTAACACCGTTACTAATTATGACAAGTAACTGTCATTTCGATACAAATTATGGCAGGTAACTGTAACTTCGAGACTAATTATGACAGGTAACAGTAACTTCGATACTAATTATGACAAGTAACAGTTGCTTCGATACTAATTATGACAAGTAACTGTAACTTCGAAACTAATTATGACAGGTAACTGTAACACCGTTACTAATTATGACAAGTAACTGTCATTTCGATACAAATTATGGCAGGTAACTGTAACTTCGATACTAATTATGACTGGTAACAATATCTTCGGTACTAATTACGACAAGTAACTGTAACTTAGATACTAATTATGACAGGTAACAGTAAATTCGATACTAATTATGACAAGTAACTCTAACTTCATTACAAATTATGACAAGTATCTGTAATTTCGATACAAATTATGGCAGGTAACTGTAACTTCGTTACTAATTATGGCAGGTAACTGTAATTTCGATAAAAATTATGGCAGGTAACAGTAACTACGATACTATATATGACAGGTAACTGTAACTCCGATACTAATCATGACAAGTAACTCTAACTTCGTTACTAATTATGACAAATAACTGTAATTTTGATAAAAAATTATGGCAGGTAATTGTAACTTCGATACTAATTATGACAGATAACAGTAACTTCGATACTAATTATGACATGTAACTGTAACTTCGTTACTAATTACGACAAGTAACTGTAATTTCGATACTAATTATGGCTGGTAACAGTAACTTCGTTACTAATTATGACAAGTAACTGTAATTTCGATACAAATTATGGCAGGTAACTGTAACTTCGATACTAATGATGACAAAAAACAGTAACTTCGATACTAATTATGGCAGGTAACAGTAATTTCGATACTAATTATGGCAGGTAACTGTAAGTTCGATACTAATTATGACAGTTAACTGTAACTTCGTTACTAATTGTGACAAGTTACTGTAATTTCGATACAAATTATGGCAGGTAACAGTAACTTCGATACTAATTATGACAGGTAACAGTAACTTCGATACTAATTATGACAAGTTACTGTAACTTCGATACTAATTATGACAGGTAACTGCAACTTCTTTACTAATTATGACAAGTAACTGTTATTCGATACAAATTATGGCACGTAACTGTAATTTCGATACTAATTATGGCAGGTGACAGTAACTTCGATACTAATTACGACAAGTAACTCTAACTTCGTTACTAATTATGACAAATAACTGTAATTTTGATAAAAAATTATGGCAGGTAATTGTAACTTCGATACTAATTATGACAGGTAACAGTAACTTCGATACTAATTATGACAGTTAACTGTAACTTCGTTACTAATTATAACAAGTAACTGTAATTTCGATACTAATTATGGCTGGTAACTGTAACTTCGTTACTAATTATGAAAAGTAACTGTAATTTCGATACAAATTATGGCAGGTAACTGTAACTTCGATACTAATGATGACAGAAAACAGTAACTTCGATACTAATTATGGCAGGTAACAGTAACTTCGATACTAATTATGGCAGGTAACTGAAAATTCGATACTAATTATGACAGTTATCTGTAACTTCGTTACTAATTATGACAAGTAACTGTAATTTCGATACTAATTATGACAAGTTACACTAACTTCGATACTAATTATGACAGGTAACAGTAACTTCGATACTAATTATGGCAGGTAACTGTAACTTCGATACTAATTATGACAGGTAACTGTAACTTCGTTACTAATTATGACAAGTAACTGTAATTTCGATACAAATTATGGCACGTAACTGTAATTTGGATTTTAATTGTGACAGGTAACTGTAACTTCGATACTAATTATGACAAGTAACTCTAACTTCATTACAAATTATGACAAGTAACTGTAATTTCGATACAAATTATGTCAGGTAACTGTAACTTCGTTACTAATTATGGCAGAAAACTGTAATTTCGATACAAATTATGGCAGGTAACAGTAACTTCAATAATAATTAGGACAAGTAACTGCAACTTCGATACTAATTATGGCAGGTAACTGTAATTTCGATAATAATTATGGCACGTAACTCTAATTTCGATAATAATTATGACAGGTAACTGTAACTTCGTTACTAATTATGGCAGGTAACTGTAATTTCGTTACTAATTATGACAAGTAACTGTAGCTTCGATACTAATTATGACAGGTAACTGTAACTTCGTTACTAATAATGAGAAGAAACTGTAATTTCGATACAAATATGGCAGGTAACAGTAACTTCGATACTAAGTATGACAGGTAACAGTAACTTCGATACTAATTATGACAGAAAACAGTAACTTCGATACTTATTATGACAGGTAACAGTAACTTCGATACTAATTATGGCAGGTAACTGTAACTTCGATACTAATTTTGACAGGTAACTGTAACTCCGTTACTAATTATGACAAGTAACTGTAATTTCGATACAAATTATTGCAGGTAACTGTAACTTCGGTACTATTTATGACAGGTAACAGTTACTTCGATACTAATTATGACAAGTAACAGTAACTTCGATACTAATTATGACAGGTAACTGTAACTTCGAAACTAGTTATGACAGGTAACTGTAACATCGTTACTAATTATGACAAGTAACTGTAATTTCGATACAAATTATGGCAGGTAACTGTAACTTCGAAATTAATTATGATAGGTTACAGTAACCTCGATACTATTTATGACAAGTAAGTGTATCTTCGATACTAAATATGACGGGTAACTGTAACTTCGATACTAATTATGACTAGTAACTCTAACTTCGTTACTAATTAGGACAAGTAACTGTAATTTTGATAAAAAAAAATATGGCAGGTAACTGTAACTTCGATACTAATTATGACAGGTAACAGTAACTTCAATATTAATTATGACAGGTAACTGTAACTTCGTTACTAATTATGACAAGTAACTGTAATTTCGATACAAATTATGGCAGGTAACTATAAAATCGTTACTAATTATGAAAAGTAACTGTAATTTCGATACAAATAATTGCAGGTAACTGTAACTTCGATACTATTTATGACAGGTAAAAGTAACTTCAATACTAATTATGACAGGTAACTGTAACTTCGCTACTAATTATGACAAGTAACTGTAATTTCGAAACAAATGATGACAGGTAACTGTAACTTCGTTAACAATTATGACAAGTAACTGTAATTTCGATACAAATTATGGCAGGTCACAGTAACTTCGATACTAATTAAGACAGGTAACTGTAACATCGATACTAATTATGACAAGGAACTGTAATTTCGATACAAATACAAGTAACTTCGATACTAATTATGACAGGTAACTGTAACTTCCTTACTAATTATGACAAGTAACTGTAATTTCGATACTTATTATGACAGGTAACTGAAACTTCGATATTAATTATGACAAGTAACTGTAACTTCGTTACTAATTATGAGAAGTAACTGTAATTTCGATACAAATTATGGCAGGTAACTGTAACTTCGAGACTAATTATGACAGGTAACAGTAACTTCGATACTAATTATGACAAGTAACAGTTGCTTCGATACTAATTATGACAAGTAACTGTAACTTCGAAACTAATTATGACAGGTAACTGTAACATCGTTACTAATTATGACAAGTAACTGTAATTTCGATACAAATTATGGCAGGTAACTGTAACTTCGATGACAGGTAACTGTAACATCGATACTTATTAAGACAAGTAACTGTAATTTCGATACAAATTATGGCAGGTAACTGTAACTTCGATACTTATTATGACAGGTAACAGTAACTTCGATAGTAATGATGACAAGTAACAGTAACTTCGATACTAATTTGACAAGTAACTGTAATTTCGATACTAATTATGACAGGTAACTGTAATTTCGATACTAATTATGACAGGTAACTGTAACTTCGATACTAATTATGACAGATAACTGTAACTTCGATACTAATTATGACAAGTAACTGTAACTTCGTTACTAATTATGACAAGTAACAGTAATTTCGATACAAATTTTGGCAGGTAACTGTAACTTCGATATTAATTATGACAAGTAACTGTAACTTCGTTACTAATTAAAACAAGTAACTGTAATTTCGAAACAAATAATGGCAGGTAACTGTAACATCGATACTATTTATGACAGGTAAAAGTAACTTCAATACTAATTATGACAGGTAACTGTAACTTCGCTACTAATTATGACAAGTAACTGTAATTTCGAAACAAATTTTGACAGGTAACTGTAACTTCGTTAACAATTATGACAAGTAACTGTAATTTCGATACAAATTATGGCAGGTCACAGTAACTTCGATACTAATTAAGACAGGTAACTGTAACATCGATACTAATTATGACAAGGAACTGTAATTTCGATACAAATTATGACAGGTAACAGTAACTTCGATACTAATTATGACAGGTAACTGTAACTTCCTTACTAATTATGACAAGTAACTGTAATTTCGATACTAATTATGACAGGTAACTGTAAACTCGATATTAATTATGACAAGTAACTGTAACTTCGTTACTAATTATGAGAAGTAACTGTAATTTCGATACAAATTATGGCAGATAACTGTAACTTCGAGACTAATTATGACAGGTAACAGTAACTTTGATACTAATTATGACAAGTAACAGTTGCTTCGATACTAATTATGACAAGTAACTGTAACTTCGAAACTAATTATGACAGGTAACTGTAACATCGTTACTAATTATGACAAGTAACTGTCATTTCGATACAAATTATGGCAGGTAACTCTAACTTCGATACTAATTATGACTGGTAACAGTAACTTCGGTACTAATTATGACAAGTAACTGTAACTTAGAGACAAATTATGACAGGTAACAGTTACTTCGATACTAATTATGACAAGTAACTCTAACTTCATTACAAATTATGACAAGTATCTGTAATTTCGATACAAATTATGGCAGGTAACTGTAACTTCGTTATTAATTATGGCAGGTAACTGTAATTTTGATACAAATTATGGCAGGTAACAGTAACTACGATACTATATATGACAGGTAACTGTAACTCCGATACTAATTATGACAAGTAACTCTAACTTCGTTACTAATTATGACAAATAACTGTAATTTTGATAAAAAATTATGGCAGGTAATTGTAACTTCGATACTAATTATGACAGGTAACAGTAACTTCGACACTAATTATGACAGGTAACTGTAACTTCGTTACTAATTATGACAAGTAACTGTAATTTCGATTCTAATTATGGCTGGTAACTGTAACTTCGTTACTAATTATGACAAGTAACTGTAATATCGATACAAATTATGGCAGGTAACTGTAACTTCGATACTAATGATGACAGAAAACAGTAACTTCGATACTAATTATGGCAGGTAACAGTAACTTCGATACTAATTATGGCAGGTAACTGTAAGTTCGATACTAATTATGACGGTTAACTGTAACTTCGTTACTAATTGTGACAAGTAACTGTTATTTCGATACAAATTATGGCACGTAACTGTAATTTCGATACTAATTATGGCAGGTGACAGTAACTTCGATACTAATTATGACAAGTTACAGTAACTTCGAAACTAATTATGACAGAAAACAGTAACTTCGGTACTTATTATGACAGGTAACAGTAACTTCGATACTAATTATGGCAGGTAACTGTAACTTCGATACTAATTATGACAGGTACCTGTAACTTCGTTACTAATTATGACAAGTAACTGTAATTTCGATACAAATTATGGCACGTAACTGTAATTTCGATACTAATTATGACAGGTAAATGTAACTTCGATACTAATTATGACAAGTAACTCTAACTTCATTACAAATTATGACAATTAACTGTAATTTCGATACAAATTATGGCAGGTAACTGTAACTTCGATACTAATTATGACAGGTAACTGTAACTCCGATACTAAGTATGACAACTAACTCTAACTTCGTTACTAATTATGACAAATAACTGTAATTTTGATAAAAAATTATGGCAGGTAATTGTAACTTCGATACGAATTATGACAGGTAACAGTAACTTCGATACTAATTATGACAGGTAACTGTAACTTCGTTACTAATTATGACAAGTAACTGTAATTTCGATACTAATTATGGCTGGTAACTGTAACTTCATTACTAATTATGACAAGTAACTGTAATTTCGATACAAATTATGGCAGGTAACAGTAACTTCGATACTAATTATGACAAGTTACTGTAACTTCGATACTAATTATGACAGGTAACTGCAACTTCGTTACTAATTATGACAAGTAACTGTTATTTCGATACAAATTATGGCACGTAACTGTAATTTCGATACTAATTATGGCAGGTGACAGTAACTTCGATACTAATTATGACAAGTTACACTAACTTCGATACAAATTATGACAGGTAACAGTAACATCGATACTAATTATGGCAGGTAACTGTAACTTCGATACTAATTATGACAGGTAACTGTAACTTCGTTACTAATTATGACAAATAACTGTAATTTCGATACAAATTATGGCACGTAACTGTAATTTGGATACTAATTATGACAGGTAACTGTAACTTCGATACTAATTATGACAAGTAACTCTAACTTCATTACAAATTATGACAAGTAACTGTAATTTCGATACAAATTATGTCAGGTAACTGTAACTTCGTTACTAATTATGGCAGGTAACTGTAATTTCGATACAAATTATGGCAGGTAACAGTAACTTCGATAATAATTATGACAAGTAACTGCAACTTCGATACTAATTATGGCAGGTAACTGTAATTTCGATAATAATTATGGCACGTAACTGTAATTTCGATAATAATTATGACAGGTAACTGTAACTTCGTTACTAATTATGGCAGGTAACTGTAATTTCGTTACTATTTATGACAAGTAACTGTAGCTTCGATACTAATTATGACAGGTAACTGTAACTTCGTTACTAATTATGAAAAGAAAGTGTAATTTCGATACAAATTATGGCAGGTAACAGTAACTTCGATACTAATTATGACAGGTAACAGTAACTTCGATACTAATTATGACAGAAAACAGTAACTTCGATACATATTATGACAGGTAACAGTAACTTCGATACTAATTATGGCAGGTAACTGTAACTTCGATACTAATTATGACAGGTAACTGTAACTCCGGTACAAATTATGACGAGTAACTGTAATTTCGATACAAATTATTGCAGGTAACTGTAACTTCGATACTATTTATGACAGGTAGCAGTTACTTCGATACTAATTATGACAAGTAACAGTAACTTCCATACTTATTATGACAGGTAACTGTAACTTCGAAACTAATTATGACAGGTAACTGTAACATCGTTACTAATTATGACAAGTAACTGTAATTTCGATACAAATTATGGCAGGTAACTGTAACTTCGGTATTAATTATGACAGGTTACAGTAACCTCGATTCTAATTATGACAAGTAAGTGTATCTTCGATAGTAATTATGACGGGTAACTGTAACTTCGATACTAATTATGACTAGTAACTCTAACTTCGTTACTAATTAGGACAAGTAACTGTAATTTTGATAAAAAATTATGGCAGGTTACTGTAACTTCGATACTAATTATGACAGGTAACAGTAACTTCATTACTAATTATGACAGGTAACTGTAACTTCGTTACTAATTATGACAAGTTACTGTAACTCCGGTACAAATTATGACGAGTAACTGTAATTTCGATACAAATTATTGCAGGTAACTGTAACTTCGATACTATTTATGACAGGTAACAGTTACTTCGATACTAATTATGACAAGTAACAGTAACTTCGATACTAATATTGACAGGTTAAAGTAACTTCAATACTAATTATGGCAGGTAACTGTAACTTCGATACTAATTATGACAGGTAATTGTAACTCCGGTACAAATTATGACGAGTAACTGTAATTTCGATACAAATTATTGCAGGTAACTGTAACTTCGATACTATTTATGACAGGTAACAGTTACTTCGATACTAATTATGACAAGTAACAGTAACTTCGATACTAATTATGACAGGTAAAAGTAACTTCAATACTAATTATGACAGGTAACTGTAACTTCGCTACTAATTATGACAAGTAACTGTAATTTCGGAACAAATTATGACAGGTAACTGTAACTTCGTTAACAATTATGACAAGTAACTGTAATTTCGATACAAATTATGGCAGGTCACAGTAACTTCGATACTAATTATGACAGGTAACTGTAACATCGATACTAATTATGACAAGGAACTGTAATTTCGATACAAATTATGACAGGTAACAGTAACTTCGATACTAATTATGACAGGTAACTGTAACTTCCTTACTAATTATGACAAGTAACTGTAATTTCGATACTAATTATGACAGGTAACTGTAACTTCGATATTAATTATGACAAGTAACTGTAACTTCGTTACTAATTATGAGAAGTAACTGTAATTTCGATACAAATTATGGCAGGTAACTGTAACTTCGAGACTAATTATGACAGGTAACAGTAACTTCGATACTAATTATGACAAGTAACAGTTGCTTCGATACTAATTATGACAAGTAACTGTAACTTCGAAACTAATTATGACAGGTAACTGTAACATCGTTACTAATTATGACAAGTAACTGTCATTTCGATACAAATTATGGCAGGTAACTGTAACTTCGATACTAATTATGACTGGTAACAGTAACTTCGGTACTAATTATGACAAGTAACTGTAACTTAGATATTAATTATGACAGGTAACAGTAACTTCGATACTAATTATGACAAGTAACTCTAACTTCATTACAAATTATGACAAGTATCTGTAATTTCGATACAAATTATGGCAGGTAACTGTAACTTCGTTACTAATTATGGCAGGTAACTGTAATTTCGATACAAATTATGGCAGGTAACAGTAACTACGATACTATATATGACAGGTTACTGTAACTCCGATACTAATTATGACAAGTAACTCTAACTTCGTTACTAATTATGACAAATAACTGTAATTTTGATAAAAAATTATGGCAGGTAATTGTAACTTCGATACTAATTATGACAGGTAACAGTAACTTCGACACTAATTATGACAGGTAACTGTAACTTCGTTACTAATTATGACAAGTAACTGTAATTTCGATTCTAATTATGGCTGGTAACTGTAACTTCGTTACTAATTATGACAAGTAACTGTGATATCGATACAAATTATGGCAGGTAACTGTAACTTCGATACTAATGATGACAGAAAACAGTAACTTCGATACTAATTATGGCAGGTAACAGTAACTTCGATACTAATTATGGCAGGTAACTGTAAGTTCGATACTAATTATGACAGTTAACTGTAACTTCGTTACTAATTGTGATAAGTAACTGTAATTTCGATACAAATTATGGCAGGTAACAGTAACTTCGATACTAATTATGACAGGTAACAGTAACGTCGATACTAATTATGACAAGTTACTGTAACTTCGATACTAATTATGACAGGTAACTGCAACTTCTTTACTAATTATGACAAGTAACTGTTATTTCGATACAAATTATGGCACGTAACTGTAATTTCGATACTAATTATGGCAGGTGACAGTAACTTCGATACTAATTATGACAAGTTACAGTAACTTCGATACTAATTATGACAGAAAACAGTAACTTCGATACTTATTATGACAGGTAACAGTAACTTCGATACTAATTATGGCAGGTAACTGTAACTTCGATACTAATTATGACAGGTACCTGTAACTTCGTTACTAATTATGACAAGTAACTGTAATTTCGATACAAATTATGGCACGTAATTGTAATTTCGATACTAATTATGACAGGTAAATGTAACTTCGATACTAATTATGACAAGTAACTCTAACTTCATTACAAATAATGACAAATAACTGTAATTTCGATACAAATTCTGGCAGGTAACTGTAACTTCGATACTAATTATGACAGGTAACTGTAACTCCGATACTAATTATGACAACTAACTCTAACTTCGTTACTAATTATGACAAATAACTGTAATTTTGATAAAAAATTATGGCAGGTTATTGTAACATCGATACGAATTATGACAGGTAACAGTAACTTCGATACTAATTATGACAGGTAACTGTAACTTCGTTACTAATTATGACAAGTAACTGTAATTTCGATACTAATTATGGCTGGTAACTGTAACTTCGTTACTAATTATGACAAGTAACTGTAATTTCGATACAAATTATGGCAGGTAACAGTAACTTCGATACTAATTATGACAAGTTACTGTAACTTCGATACTAATTATGACAGGTAACTGCAACTTCGTTACTAATTGTGACAAGTAACTGTTATTTCGATACAAATTATGGCACGTAACTGTAATTTCGATACTAATTATGGCAGGTGACAGTAACTTCGATACTAATTATGACAAGTTACACTAACTTCGATACTAATTATGACAGGTAACAGTAACTTCGATACTAATTATGGCAGGTAACTGTAACTTCGATACTAATTATGACAGGTAACTGTAACTTCGTTACTAATTATGACAAGTAACTGTAATTTCGATACAAATTATGGCACGTAACTGTAATTTGGATACTAATTATGACAGGTAACTGTAACTTCGATACTAATTATGACAAGTAACTCTAACTTCATTACAAATTATGACAAGTAACTGTAATTTCGATACAAATTATGTCAGGTAACTGTAACTTCGTTACTAATTATGGCAGGTAACTGTAATTTCGATACAAATTATGGCAGGTAACAGTAACTTCGATAATAATTATGACAAGTAACTGCAACTTCGATACTAATTATGGCAGGTAACTGTAATTTCGATAATAATTATGGCACGTAACTGTAATTTCGATAATAATTATGACAGGTAACTGTAACTTCGTTACTAATTATGGCAGGTAACTGTAATTTCGTTACTAATTATGACAAGTAACTGTAGCTTCGATACTAATTATGACAGGTAACTGTAACTTCGTTACTAATTATGAAAAGAAAGTGTAATTTCGATACAAATTATGGCAGATAACAGTAACTTCGATACTAATTATGACAGGTAACAGTAACTTCGATACTAATTATGACAGAAAACAGTAACTTCGATACTTATTATGACAGGTAACAGTAACTTCGATACTAATTATGGCAGGTAACTGTAACTTCGATACTAAGTATGACAGGTAACTGTAACTCCGGTACAAATTATGACGAGTAACTGTAATTTCGATACAAATTATTGCAGGTAACTGTAACTTCGATACTATTTATGACAGGTAACAGTTACTTCGATACTAATTATGACAAGTAACAGTAACTTCGATATTAATTATGACAGGTAACTGTAACTTCGAAACTAATTATGACAGGTAACTGTAACATCGTTACTAATTATGACAAGTAACTGTAATTTCGATACAAATTATGGCAGGTAACTGTAACTTCGGTATTAATTATGACAGGTTACAGTAACCTCGATTCTAATTATGACAAGTAAGTGTATCTTCGATACTAATTATGACGGGTAACTGTAACTTCGATACTAATTATGACTAGTAACTCTAACTTCGTTACTAATTAGGACAAGTAACTGTAATTTTGATAAAAAATTATGGCAGGTAACTGTAACTTCGATACTAATTATGACAGGTAACAGTAACTTCATTACTAATTATGACAGGTAACTGTAACTTCGTTACTAATTATGACAAGTAACTGTAATTTCGATACTAATTATGGCAGGTAACTGTAACTTCGATACTAATTATGACAGGTAACAGTAACTTCGATACTAATTATGACAAGTAACTGTAATTTCGATACAAATTATGGCAGGTAACAGTAAATTCGATACTAATTATGACAGGTCACAGTAACATTCGATGCTAATTATGACAAGGAACTGTAATTTCGATACAAATTATGACAGGTAACAGTAAATTCGATACTAATTATGACAGGTAACTGTAACTTCGTAACTAATTATGACAAGTAACTGTAATTTCGATACTAATTATGACAGGTAACTGTAACTTCGATATTATTTATGACAAGTAACTGTAACTTTGCTACTAATTATGATAAGTAACTGTAATTTCGATACAAATTATGGCAGGTAACTGTAACTTCGATACTAACTATGACAGGTAACTGTAACTTCGTTACTAATTATGACAAGTAACTGTAATTTTGATACAAATTATGGCAGGTAACTGTAACTTCGAGACTAATTATGACAGGTAACAGTAACTTCGATACTAATTATGACAAGTAACAGTTACTTCGATACTAATTATGACAAGTAACTGTAACTTCGAAACCAATTACGACAGGTAACTGTAACATCGTTACTAATTATGACAAGTAACTGTAATTTCGATACAAATTATGGCAGGTAACTGTAACGTCGATACTAATTATGACAGGTAACAGTAAATTCGATACTAATTATGACAAGTAAGTGTAACTTCGATATTAATTATGACGGGTAACTGTAACTTCGAAACTAATTATGACAGGTAACTGTAACATCGTTACTAATTATGACAAGTAACTGTAATTTCGATACAAATTGTGACAGGTAACTGTCTCTTCGATACTTTTTATGACAGGTAACAGTAACTTCGATACTAATTATGACAAGTAACAGTAACTTCGATACTAACTATGACAGGTAACTGTAACTTCGTTACTAATTATGACAAGTAACTGTAATTTCGATACAAATTATGGCAGGTACTGTAACTCTGAGAATAATTATGACAGGTAACAGTAACTTCGATACTAATTATGACAAGTATCAGTTACTTCGATACTAATTATGACAGGTAACTGTAACTACGAAACTAATTATGATAGGTAACTGTAACATCATTACTAATTATGACATGTAACTGTAATTTCGATACAAATTATGGCAGGTAACTGTAACTTCGATACTAATTATGACAGGTAACAGTAACTTCGATACTAATTATGACAAGTAACTGTAACTTCGATACTTATTATGACAGGTAACAGTAACTTCGATACTAATTATGACAAGTAACTCTAACTTCATTACAAATTATCAAAAATAACTGTAATTTCGATACAAATTATGGCAGGTAACTGTAACTTCGTAAATAATTATGGCAGGTAACTGTAATTTCGATACAAATTATGGCAGGTAACTGTAACTTCGATACTAATTATGACAGGTAACTGTAACTCCGATACTAATTATGACAAATAACTCTAAATTCGTTACTAATTATGACAAGTAACTGTAATTTCATAAACTAATTATGGCTGGTAACTGTAACTTCGTTACTAATTATGACAACTAACTGTAATTTCGATACAAATTATGGCAGGTAACTGTAACTTCGATACTAATTATGACAAGTAACTCTAACTTCATTACAAATTATGACAAGTAACTGTAATTTCGATACAAATTATGTCAGGTAACTGTAACTTCGTTACTAATTATGGCAGGTAACTGTAATTTCGATACAAATTATGGCAGGTAACAGTAACTTCCATAATAATTATGACAAGTAACTGCAACTTCGATACTAATTATGGCAGGTAACTATAATTTCGATAATAATTATGGCACGTAACTGTAATTTCGATAATAATTATGACAGGTAACTGTAACTTCGTTACTAATTATGGCAGGTAACTGTAATTTCGTTACTAATTATGACAAGTAACTGTAGCTTCGATACTAATTATGACAGGTAACTGTAACTTCGTTACTAATTATGAAAAGAAAGTGTAATTTCGATACAAATTATGGCAGGTAACAGTAACTTTGATACTAATTATGACAGGTAACAGTAACTTCGATACTAATTATGACAGAAAACAGTAACTTCGATACTTATTATGACAGGTAACAGTAACTTCGATACTAATTATGGCAGGTAACTGTAACTTCGATACTAAGTATGACAGGTAACTGTAACTCCGGTACAAATTATGACGAGTAACTGTAATTTCGATACAAATTATTGCAGGTAACTGTAACTTCGATACTATTTATGACAGGTAACAGTTACTTCGATACTAATTATGACAAGTAACAGTAACTTCGATATTAATTATGACAGGTAACTGTAACTTCGAATCTAATTATGACAGGTAACTGTAACATCGTTACTAATTATGACAAGTAACTGTAATTTCGATACAAATTATGGCAGGTAACTGTAACTTCGGTATTAATTATGACAGGTTACAGTAACCTCGATTCTAATTATGACAAGTAAGTGTATCTTCGATACTAATTATGACGGGTAACTGTAACTTCGATACTAATTATGACTAGTAACTCTAACTTCGTTACTAATTAGGACAAGTAACTGTAATTTTGATAAAAAATTATGGCAGGTAACTGTAACTTCGATACTAATTATGACAGGTAACAGTAACTTCATTACTAATTATGACAGGTAACTGTAACTTCGTTACTAATTATGACAAGTAACTGTAATTTCGATACTAATTATGGCAGGTAACTGTAACTTCGATACTAATTATGACAGGTAACAGTAACTTCGATACTAATTATGACAAGTAACTGTAATTTCGATACAAATTATGGCAGGTAACAGTAAATTCGATACTAATTATGACAGGTAACAGTAACATTCGATGCTAATTATGACAAGGAACTGTAATTTCGATACAAATTATGACAGGTAACAGTAAATTCGATACTAATTATGACAGGTAACTGTAACTTCGTAACTAATTATGACAAGTAACTGTAATTTCGATACTAATTATGACAGGTAACTGTAACTTCGATATTATTTATGACAAGTAACTGTAACTTTGCTACTAATTATGATAAGTAACTGTAATTTCGATACAAATTATGGCAGGTAACTGTAACTTCGATACTAACTATGACAGGTAACTGTAACTTCGTTACTAATTATGACAAGTAACTGTAATTTCGATACAAATTATGGCAGGTAACTGTAACTTCGAGACTAATTATGACAGGTAACAGTAACTTCGATACTAATTATGACAAGTAACAGTTACTTCGATACTAATTATGACAAGTAACTGTAACTTCGAAACCAATTACGACAGGTAACTGTAACATCGTTACTAATTATGACAAGTAACTGTAATTTCGATACAAATTATGGCAGGTAACTGTAACGTCGATACTAATTATGACAGGTAACAGTAAATTCGATACTAATTATGACAAGTAAGTGTAACTTCGATATTAATTATGACGGGTAACTGTAACTTCGAAACTAATTATGACAGGTAACTGTAACATCGTTACTAATTATGACAAGTAACTGTAATTTCGATACAAATTGTGACAGGTAACTGTCTCTTCGATACTTTTTATAACAGGTAACAGTAACTTCGATACTAATTATGACAAGTAACAGTAACTTCGATACTAACTATGACAGGTAACTGTAACTTCGTTACTAATTATGACAAGTAACTGTAATTTCGATACAAATTATGGCAGGTAACTGTAACTCTGAGAATAATTATGACAGGTAACAGTAACTTCGATACTAATTATGACAAGTATCAGTTACTTCGATACTAATTATGACAGGTAACTGTAACTACGAAACTAATTATGATAGGTAACTGTAACATCATTACTAATTATGACATGTAACTGTAATTTCGATACAAATTATGGCAGGTAACTGTAACTTCGATACTAATTATGACAGGTAACAGTAACTTCGATACTAATTATGACAAGTAACTGTAACTTCGATACTTATTATGACAGGTAACAGTAACTTCGATACTAATTATGACAAGTAACTCTAACTTCATTACAAATTATCAAAAATAACTGTAATTTCGATACAAATTATGGCAGGTAACTGTAACTTCGTAAATAGTTATGGCAGGTAACTGTAATTTCGATACAAATTATGGCAGGTAACTGTAACTTCGATACTAATTATGACAGGTAACTGTAACTCCGATACTAATTATGACAAATAACTCTAAATTCGTTACTAATTATGACAAGTAACTGTAATTTCATAAACTAATTATGGCTGGTAACTGTAACTTCGTTACTAATTATGACAACTAACTGTAATTTCGATACAAATTATGGCAGGTAACTGTAACTTCGATACTAATTATGACAAGTAACAGGAACTTCGATACTAATTATGACAAGTAACTGTAACTTCGAAACTAATTATGACAGGTAACTGTAACATCGATAATAATTATGACAAGTAACTGTAATTTCGATACAAATTATGACAGGTAACAGTAACTTCGATACTAATTATGACAGGTAACTGTAACTTCCTTACTAATTATGACAAGTAACTGTAATTTCGATACTAATTATGACAGGTAACTGTAACTTCGATATTAATTATTACAAGTAACTGTAACTTCGTTACTAATTATGAGAAGTAACTGTAAATTCGATACAAATTATGGCAGGTAACTGTAACTTCGAGACTAATTATGACAGGTAACAGTAACTTCGATACTAATTATGACAAGTAACAGTTGCATCGATAGTAATTATGACAAGTAACTGTAACTTCGAAACGAATTATGACAGGTAACTGTAACATCGTTACTAATTATGACAAGTAACTGTCATTTCGATACAAATTATGGCAGGTAACTGTAACTTCGATACTAATTATGACTGGTAACAGTAACTTCGGTACTAGTTATGACAAGTAACTGTAACTTAGATACTAATTATGACAGGTAACAGTAACTTCGATACTAATTATGACAAGTAACTCTAACTTCATTACAAATTATGACAAGTATCTGTAATATCGATACAAATTACGGCAGGTAACTGAAACTTCGTTACTAATTATGGCAGGTAACTGTAATTTCGATACAAATTATGGCAGGTAACAGTAACTACGATACTATATATGACAGGTAACTGTAACTCCGATACTAATTATGACAAGTAACTCTAACTTCGTTACTAATTATGACAAATAACTGTAATTTTGATAAAAAATTATGGCAGGTAATTGTAACTTCGATACTAATTATGACAGGTAACAGTTACTTCCATACTAATTATGACAGGTAACTGTAACTTCGTCACTAATTATGACAAGTAACTGTAATTTCGATACTAATTATGACAAGTAACTGTAATTTCGATACAAATTATGGCAGGTAACTGTTACTTCGAGACTACTTATGACAGGTAACAGTAACTTCGATACTAATTATGACAAGTAACAGTTACTTCGATACTAATTATGACAAGTAACTGTAATTTTGATACAAATTATGGCAGGTAACTGTAACTTCGAGACTAATTATGACAGGTAACAGTAACTTCGATACTAATTATGACAAGTAACAGTTACTTCGATACTAATTATGACAAGTAACTGTAACTTCGAAACCAATTACGACAGGTAACTGTAACATCGTTACTAATTATGACAAGTAACTGTAATTTCGATACAAATTATGGCAGGTAACTGTAACTTTGAGACTAATTATGACAGGTAACAGTTACTTCGATACTAATTATGACAAGTATCAGTTACTTCGATACTAATTATGACAGGTAACTGTAACATCATTACTAATTATGACATGTAACTGTAATTTCGATACAAATTATGGCAGGTAACTGTAACTTCGATACTAATTATGACAAGTTACTGTAACTTCGATACTAATTATGACAGGTAACTGCAACTTCGTTACTAATTATGACAAGTAACTGTTATTTCGATACAAATTATGGCACGTAACTGTAATTCGATACTAATTATGGCAGGTGACAGTAACTTCGATACTAATTATGACAAGTTACACTAACTTCGATACTAATTATGACAGGTAACAGTAACTTCGATACTAATTATGGCAGGTAACTGTAACTTCGGTACTAATTATGACAGGTAACTGTAACTTCGTTACTAATTATGACAAGTAACTGTAATTTCGATACAAATTATGGCACGTAACTGTAATTTGGATACTAATTATGACAGGTAACTGTAACTTCGATACTAATTATGACAAGTAACTCTAACTTCATTACAAATTATGACAAGTAACTGTAATTTCGATATAAATTATGTCAGGTAACTGCAACTTCGTTACTAATTATGGCAGGTAACTGTAATTTCGATACAAATTATGGCAGGTAACAGTAACTTCGATAATAATTATGACAAGTAACTGCAACTTCGATACTAATTATGGCAGGTAACTGTAATTTCGATAATAATTATGGCACGTAACTGTAATTTCGATAATAATTATGACAGGTAACTGTAACTTCGTTACTAATTATGGCAGGTTACTGTAATTTCGTTACTAATTATGACAAGTAACTGTAGCTTCGATACTAATTATGACAGGTAATTGTAACTTCGTTACTAATTATGAAAAGAAAGTGTAATTTCGATACAAATTATGGCAGGTAACAGTAACTTCGATACTAATTATGACAGGTAACAGTAACTTCGATACTAATTATGACAGAAAACAGTAACTTCGATACTTATTATGACAGGTAACAGTAACTTCGATACTAATTATGGCAGGTAACTGTAACTTCGATACTAAGTATGACAGGTAACTGTAACTCCGGTACAAATTATGACGAGTAACTGTAATTTCGATACAAATTATTGCAGGTAACTGTAACTTCGATACTATTTATGACAGGTAACAGTTACTTCGATACTAATTATGACAAGTAACAGTAACTTCGATACTAATTATGACAGGTAACTGTAACTTCGAAACTAATTATGACAAGTAACTGTAACATCGTTACTAATTATGACAAGTAACTGTAATTTCGATACAAATTATGGCAGGTAACTGTAACTTCGGTATTAACTATGACAGGTTACAGTAACCTCGATTCTAATTATGACAAGTAAGTGTATCTTCGATACTAATTATGACGGGTAACTGTAACTTCGATACTAATTATGACTAGTAACTCTAACTTCGTTACTAATTAGGACAAGTAACTGTAATTTTGATAAAAAAATTATGGTAGGTAACTGTAACTTCGATACTAATTATGACAGGTAACAGTAACTTCATTACTAATTATGACAGGTAACTGTAACTTCGTTACTAATTATGACAAGTAACTGTAATTTCGATACTAATTATGGCAGGTAACTGTAAAATCGTTACTAATTATGAAAAGTAACTGTAATTTCGATACAAATCATGGCAGGTAACTGCAACTTCGATACTAATTATGACAGGTACCAGTAACTTCGAAACTAATTATGACAAGTAACTGTAATTTCGATACAAATTATGGCAGGTAACAGTAAATTCGATACTAATTATGACAGGTAACAGTAACATTCGATGCTAATTATGACAAGGAACTGTAATTTCGATACAAATTATGACAGGTAACAGTAAATTCGATACTAATTATGACAGGTAACTGTAACTTCGTAACTAATTATGACAAGTAACTGTAATTTCGATACTAATTATGACAGGTAACTGTAACTTCGATATTATTTATGACAAGTAACTGTAACTTTGCTACTAATTATGATAAGTAACTGTAATTTCGATACAAATTATGGCAGGTAACTGTAACTTCGATACTAACTATGACAGGTAACTGTAACTTCGTTACTAATTATGACAAGTAACTGTAATTTCGATACAAATTATGGCAGGTAACTGTAACTTCGAGACTAATTATGACAGGTAAAAGTAACTTCGATACTAATTATGACAAGTAACAGTTACTTCGATACTAATTATGACAAGTTACTGTAACTTCAAAACCAATTACGACAGGTAACTGTAACATCGTTACTAATTATGACAAGTAACTGTAATTTCGATACAAATTATGGCAGGTAACTGTAACGTCGATACTAATTATGACAGGTAACAGTAAATTCGATACTAATTATGACAAGTAAGTGTAACTTCGATATTAATTATGACGGGTAACTGTAACTTCGAAACTAATTATGACAGGTAACTGTAACATCGTTACTAATTATGACAAGTAACTGTAATTTCGATACAAATTGTGACAGGTAACTGTCTCTTCGATACTTTTTATGACAGGTAACAGTAACTTCGATACTAATTATGACAAGTAACAGTAACTTCGATACTAACTATGACAGGTAACTGTAACTTCGTTACTAATTATGACAAGTAACTGTAATTTCGATACAAATTATGGCAGGTAACTGTAACTTCGATATTATTTATGACAAGTAACTGTAACTTTGCTACTAATTATGATAAGTAACTGTAATTTCGATACAAATTATGGCAGGTAACTGTAACTTCGATACTAACTATGACAGGTAACTGTAACTTCGTTACTAATTATGACAAGTAACTGTAATTTCGATACAAATTATGGCAGGTAACTGTAACGTCGATACTAATTATGACAGGTAACAGTAAATTCGATACTAATTATGACAAGTAAGTGTAACTTCGATATTAATTATGACGGGTAACTGTAACTTCGAAACTAATTATGACAGGTAACAGTAACTTCGATACTAATTATGGCAAGTAACTGTAACTTCGATACTTATTATGACAGGTAACAGTAACTTCGATACTAATTATGACAAGTAACTCTAACTTCATTACAAATTATGAAAAATAACTGTAATTTCGATACAAATTATGGCAGGTAACTGTAACTTCGTAAATAATTATGGCAGGTAACTGTAATTTCGATACAAATTATGGCAGGTAACTGTAACTTCGATACTAATTATGACAGGTAACTGTAACTCCGATACTAATTATGACAAATAACTCTAAATTCGTAACTAATTATGACAAGTAACTGTAATTTCATAAACTAATTATGGCTGGTAACTGTAACTTCGTTACTAATTATGACAACTAACTGTAATTTCGATACAAATTATGGCAGGTAACTGTAACTTCGATACTAATTATGACAAGTAACAGGAACTTCGATACTAATTATGACAAGTAACTGTAACTTCGAAACTAATTATGACAGGTAACTGTAACTTCGATATTATTTATGACAAGTAACTGTAACTTTGCTACTAATTATGATAAGTAACTGTAATTTCGATACAAATTATGGCAGGTAACTGTAACTTCGATACTAACTATGACAGGTAACTGTAACTTCGTTACTAATTATGACAAGTAACTGTAATTTCGATACAAATTATGGCAGGTAACTGTAACGTCGATACTAATTATGACAGGTAACAGTAAATTCGATACTAATTATGACAAGTAAGTGTAACTTCGATATTAATTATGACGGGTAACTGTAACTTCGAAACTAATTATGACAGGTAACAGTAACTTCGATACTAATTATGGCAAGTAACTGTAACTTCGATACTTATTATGACAGGTAACAGTAACTTCGATACTAATTATGACAAGTAACTCTAACTTCATTACAAATTATGAAAAATAACTGTAATTTCGATACAAATTATGGCAGGTAACTGTAACTTCGTAAATAATTATGGCAGGTAACTGTAATTTCGATACAAATTATGGCAGGTAACTGTAACTTCGATACTAATTATGACAGGTAACTGTAACTCCGATACTAATTATGACAAATAACTCTAAATTCGTAACTAATTATGACAAGTAACTGTAATTTCATAAACTAATTATGGCTGGTAACTGTAACTTCGTTACTAATTATGACAACTAACTGTAATTTCGATACAAATTATGGCAGGTAACTGTAACTTCGATACTAATTATGACAAGTAACAGGAACTTCGATACTAATTATGACAAGTAACTGTAACTTCGAAACTAATTATGACAGGTAACTGTAACATCGATAATAATTATGACAAGTAACTGTAATTTCGATACAAATTATGACAGGTAACAGTAACTTCGATACTAATTATGACAGGTAACTGTAACTTACTTACTAATTATGACAAGTAACTGTAATTTCGATACTAATTATGACAGGTAACTGTAACTTCGGTATTAATTATTACAAGTAACTGTAACTTCGTTACTAATTATGAGAAGTAACTGTAAATTCGATACAAATTATGGCAGGTAACTGTAACTTCGAGACTAATTATGACAGGTAACAGTAACTTCGATACTAATTATGACAAGTAACAGTTGCTTCGATACTAATTATGACAAGTAACTGTAACTTCGAAACTAATTATGACAGGTAACTGTAACATCGTTACTAATTATGACAAGTAACTGTCATTTCGATACAAATTATGGCAGGTAACTGTAACTTCGATACTAATTATGACAGGTAACAGTAACTTCGATACTAATTATGACAAGTAACTCTAACTTCATTACAAATTATGACAAGTATCTGTAATTTCGATACAAATTATGGCAGGTAACTGTAACTTCGTTACTAATTATGGCAGGTAACTGTAATTTCGATATAAATTATGGCAGGTAACAGTAACTACGATACTATATATGACAGGTAACTGTAACTCCGATACTAATTATGACAAGTAACTCTAACTTCGTTACTAATTATGACAAATAACTGTAATTTTGATAAAAAATTATGGCAGGTAATTGTAACTTCGATACTAATTATGACAGGTAACAGTTACTTCGATACTAATTATGACAGGTAACTGTAACTTCGTCACTAATTATGACAAGTAACTGTAATTTCGATACTAATTATGACAAGTAACTGTAATTTCGATACAAATTATGGCAGGTAACTGTTACTTCGAGACTAATTATGACAGGTAACAGTAACTTCGATACTAATTATGACAAGTAACAGTTACTTCGATACTAATTATGACAAGTAACTGTAATTTTGATACAAATTATGGCAGGTAACTGTAACTTCGAGACTAATTCTGACAGGTAACAGTAACTTCGATACTAATTATGACAAGTAACAGTTACTTCGATACTAATTATGACAAGTAACTGTAACTTCGAAACCAATTACGACAGGTTATTGTAACATCGTTACTAATTATGACAAGTAACTGTAATTTTGATACAAATTATGGCAGGTAACTGTAACTTCGATACTAATTATGACAGGTAACTGTAACTTCGAGACTAATTCTGACAGGTAACAGTAACTTCGATACTAATTATGACAAGTAACTGTAACTTCGATACTAATTATGACAAGTAACTGTAACTTCGAAACCAATTACGACAGGTTATTGTAACATCGTTACTAATTATGACATGTAACTGTAATTTCGATACAAATTATGGCAGGTAACTGTAACTTTGATACTAATTATGACAGGTAACAGTAACTTCGATACTAATTATGACAAGTAACTGTAACTTCGATACTTATTATGACAGGTTACAGTAACTTCGATACTAATTATGACAAGTAACTCTAACTTCATTACAAATTATGAAAAATAACTGTAATTTCGATACAAATTATGGCAGGTAACTGTAACTTCGTAAATAATTATGGCAGGTAATTGTAATTTCGATACAAATTATGGCAGGTAACTGTAACTTCGATACTAAATATGACAGGTAACTGTAACACCGATACTAATTATGACAAGTAACTCTAAATTCGTTACTAATTATGACAAGTAACTGTAATTTCGATACTAATTATGGCTGGTAACTGTAACTTCTTTACTAATTATGA
Source organism: Meconema thalassinum (assembly GCA_946902985.2). Classification (NCBI taxonomy): domain Eukaryota; kingdom Metazoa; phylum Arthropoda; class Insecta; order Orthoptera; family Tettigoniidae; genus Meconema; species Meconema thalassinum. Next base: position 1,172,520,352 of record OX336388.2, on the reverse strand, counting down.
CAAGTAACTGTAATTTCGATACAAATTATGGCAGGTAACTGTAACTTCGATACTAATTACGCCAGGTAACAGTAACTTCGATACTAATTATGACAAGTAACTGTAACTTCGAAACTAATTATGACAGGTAACTGTAACTTCGATAATAATTATGACAAGTAACTGTAATTTCGATACAAATTATGGCAGGTAACTGTAACTTCGATACTAATTATGACAGGTAACAGAATCGTCGATACTAATTATGACAAGTAACTGTATCTTCGATACTAATTATGACTGGTAACTGTAACTTCGATACTAATTATGACAAATAACTCTAACTTCATTACAAATTATGACAAGTAACTGTAATTTCGATACAAATTATGGCAGGTAACTGTAACTTCGATGACCGGTAACTGTAACTTCGATACTTATTAAGACAAGTAACTGTAATTTCGATACAAATTATGGCAGGTAACTTTAACTTAGATACTTATTATGACAGGTAACAGTAACTTCGATAGTAATGATGACAATTAACAGTAACTCCGATACTAATTATGACAAGTAACTGTAATTTCGATACTAATTATGACAGGTAACTGTAATTTCGATACTAATTATGACAGGTAACTGTAACTTCGATACTAATTATGACAGGTAACTGTAACTTCGATACTAATTATGACAAGTAACTGTAACTTCGTTACTAATTATGACAAGTAACTGTAATTTCGATACAAATTTTGGCAGGTAACTGTAACTTCGATATTAATTATGACAAGTAACTGTAACTTCGTTACTAATTAAGACAAGTAACTGTAATTTCGATACAAATAATGGCAGGTAACTGTAACTTCGATACTATTTATGACAGGTAAATGTAACTTCAATACTAATTATGACAGGTAACTGTAACGTCGCTACTAATTATGACAAGTAACTGTAATTTCGAAACAAATTATGACAGGTAACTGTAACTTGGTTAACAATTATGACAAGTAACTGTAATTTCGATACAAATTATGGCAGGTCACAGTAACTTCGATACTAATTATGACAGGTAACTGTAACATCGATACTAATTATTACAAGGAACTGTAATTTCGATACAAATTATGGCAGGTCACAGTAACTTCGATACTAATTAAGACAGGTAACTGTATCATCGATACTAATTATGACAAGGAACTGTAATTTCGATACAAATTAAGACAGGTAACAGTAACTTCGATACTAATTATGACAGGTAACTGTAACTTCCTTACTTATTATGACAAGTAACTGTAATTTCGATACTAATTATGACTGGTAACTGTAACTTCGATATTAATTATTACAAGTAACTGTAACTTCGTTACTAATTATGAGAAGTAACTGTAATTTCGATACAAATTATGGCAGGTAACTGTAACTTCGAGACTAATTATGACAGGTAACAGTAACTTCGATACTAATTATGACAAGTAACAGTTGCTTCGATACTAATTATGACAAGTAACTGTAACTTCGAAACTAATTATGACAGGTAACTGTAACATCGTTACTAATTATGACAAGTAACTGTCATTTCGATACAATTTATGGCAGGTAACTGTAACTTCGATACTAATTATGACTGGTAACAGTAACTTCGGTACTAATTATGACAAGTAACTGTAACTTAGATACTAATTATGACAGGTAACAGTAACTTCGATACTAATTATGACAAGTAACTCTAACTTCATTACAAATTATGACAAGTATCTGTAATTTCGATACAAATTATGGCAGGTAACTGTAACTTCGTTACTAATTATGGCAGGTAACTGTAATTTCGATACAAATTATGGCAGGTAACAGTAACTACGATACTATATATGACAGGTAACTGTAACTCCGATACTAATTATGACAAGTAACTCTAACTTCGTTACTAATTATGACAAATAACTGTAATTTTGATAAAAAAATATGGCAGGTAATTGTAACTTCGATACTAATTATGACAGGTAACAATAACTTCGATACTAATTATGACAGGTAACTGGAACTTCGTTACTAATTATGACAAGTAACTGTAATTTCGATACTAATTATGACAAGTAACTGTAATTTCGATACAAATTATGGCAGGTAACTGTAACTTCGAGACTAATTATGACAGGTAACAGTAACTTCGATACTAATTATGACAAGTAACAGTTACTTCGATACTAATTATGACAAGTAACTGTAATTTCGATACAAATTATGGCAGGTAACTGTAACTTCGAGACTAATTATGACAGGTAACAGTAACTTCGATACTAATTATGACAGGTAACAGTTACTTCGATACTAATTATGACAAGTAACTGTAACTTCGAAACCAATTACGACAGGTAACTGTAACATCGTTACTAATTATGGCAAGTAACTGTAATTTCGATACAAATTATGGCAGGTAACTGTAACTTCGATACTAATTATGACAGGTAACAGTAAATTCGATACTAATTATGACAAGTAACAGTTACTTCGATACTAATTATGACAAGTAACTGTAACTTCGAAACTAATTATGACAGGTAACTGAACATCGATACTAATTATGACAAGTAACAGTAATTTCGATACAAATTGTGGCAGGTAACTGTCTCTTCGATACTAATTATGACAGGTAACAGTAACTTCGATACTAATTATGACAAGTAACTGTAACTTCGATACTAACTATGACAGGTAACTGTAACTTCGTTAGTAATTATGACAAGTAACTGTAATTTCGATACAAATTATGGCAGGTAACTGTAACTTCGAGACTAATTATGACAGGTAACAGTAACTTCGATACTAATTATGACAGGTAACAGTTACTTCGATACTAATTATGACAAGTAACTGTAACTTCGAAACCAATTACGACAGGTAACTGTAACATCGTTACTAATTATGACAAGTAACTGTAATTTCGATACAAATTATGGCAGGTAACTGTAACTTCGATACTAATTATGACAGGTAACAGTACCTTCGATACTAATTATGACAAGTAACTGTAACTTCGATACTTATTATGACAGGTAACAGTAACTTCGATACTAATTATGACAAGTAACTCTAACTTCATTACAAATTATGAAAAATAACTGTAATTTCGATAAAAAATATGGCAGGTAACTGTAACTTTGTAAATAATTATGGCAGGTAACTGTAATTTCGATACAAATTATGGCAGGTAACTGTAACTTCGATACTAATTATGACAGGTAACTGTAACTCCGATACTAATTATGACAAGTAACTCTAAATTCGTTACTAATTATGACAAGTAACTGTAATTTCGATACTAATTATGGCTGGTAACTGTAACTTCGTTACTAATTATGACAAGTAACTGTAATTTCGATACAAATTATGGCAGGTAACTGTAACTTCGATATTATTTATGACAAGTAACTGTAACTTCGCTACTAATTATGATAAGTAACTGTAATTTCGATACAAATTATGGCAGGTAACTGTAACTTCGATACAAACTATGACAGGTAACTGTAACTTCGTTACTAATTATGACAAGTAACTGTAATTTCGATACAAATTATGGCAGGTAACTGTAACTTCGAGACTAATTATGACAGGTAACAGTAACTTCGATACTAATTATGACAAGTAACAGTTACTTCGATACTAATTATGACAAGTAACTGTAACTTCGAAACCAATTACGACAGGTAACTGTAACATCGTTACTAATTATGACAAGTAACTGTAATTTCGATACAAATTATGGCAGGTAACTGTAACGTCGATACTAATTATGACAGGTAACAGTAAATTCGATACTAATTAGGACAAGTAACAGTTACTTCGATACTAATTATGACAAGTAACTGTAACTTCGAAACTAATTATGACAGGTAACTGTAACACCGTTACTAATTATGACAAGTAACTGTCATTTCGATACAAATTATGGCAGGTAACTGTAACTTCGATACTAATTATGACTGGTAACAATATCTTCGGTACTAATTACGACAAGTTACTGTAACTTAGATACTAATTATGACAGGTAACAGTAAATTCGATACTAATTATGACAAGTAACTCTAACTTCATTACAAATTATGACAAGTATCTGTAATTTCGATACAAATTATGGCAGGTAACTGTAACTTCGTTACTAATTATGGCAGGTAACTGTAATTTCGATACAAATTATGGCAGGTAACAGTAACTACGATACTATATATGACAGGTAACTGTAACTCCGATACTAATCATGACAAGTAACTCTAACTTCGTTACTAATTATGACAAATAACTGTAATTTTGATAAAAAATTATGGCAGGTCATTGTAACTTCGATACTAATTATGACAGATAACAGTAACTTCGATACTAATTATGACAGGTAACTGTAACTTCGTTACTAATTACGACAAGTAACTGTAATTTCGATACAAATTATGGCTGGTAACAGTAACTTCGTTACTAATTATGACAAGTAACTGTAATTTCGGTACAAATTATGGCAGGTGACTGTAACTTCGATACTAATGATGACAAAAAACAGTAACTTCGATACCAATTATGGCAGGTAACAGTAACTTCGATACTAATTATGGCAGGTAACTGTAAGTTCGATACTAATTATGACAGTTAACTGTAACTTCGTTACTAATTGTGACAAGTTACTGTAATTTCGATACAAATTATGGCAGGTAACAGTAACTTCGATACTAATTATGACAGGTAACAGTAACTTCGATACTTATTATGACAAGTTACTGTAACTTCGATACTAATTATGACAGGTAACTGCAACTTCTTTACTAATTATGACAAGTAACTGTTATTCGATACAAATTATGGCACGTAACTGTAATTTCGATACTAATTATGTGAGGTGACAGTAACTTCGATACTAATTACGACAAGTTACAGTAACTTCGATACTAATTATGACAGAAAACAGTAACTTCGATACTTATTATGACAGGTAACAGTAACTTCGATACTTATTATGGCAGGTAACTGTAACTTCGATACTAATTATGACAGGTACCTGTAACTTCGTTACTAATTATGGCAAGTAACTGTAATTTCGATACAAATTATGGCACGTAACTGTAATTTCGATACTAATTATGACAGGTAACTGTAACTTCGATACTAATTATGACAAGTAACTCTAACTTCATTACAAATTATGACAAGTAACTGTAATTTCGATACAAATTATGGCAGGTAACTGTAACTTCGATACTAATGATGACAGAAAACAGTAACTTCGATACTAATTATGGCAGGTAACAGTAACTTCGATACTAATTATGGCAGGTAACTGTAAGTTCGATACTTATTATGACAGTTAACTGTAACTTCGTTACTAATTGTGACAAGTAACTGTAATTTCGATACAAATTATGGCAGGTAACTGTATCTTCGATACTTATTATGACAGGTAACAGAAACTTCGATAGTAATGATGACAAGAAACAGTAACTTCGATACTAATTATGACAAATAACTGTAATTTCAATACTAATTATGACAGGTAACTGTAATTTCGATACTAATTATGACAGGTAACTGTAACTTCGATACTAATTATGACAGGTAACTGTAACTTCGACACTAATTATGACAAGTAACTGTAACTTCGTTACTAATTATGACAAGTAACTGTAATTTCGATACAAATTTTGGCAGGTAACTGTAACTGCGATATTAATTATGACAAGTAACTGTAACTTCGATACTAATTATGGCAGGTAACTGTAAGTTCGATACTTATTATGACAGTTAACTGTAACTTCGTTACTAATTATGAGAAGTAACTGTAATTTCGATACAAATTATGGCAGGTAACTGTAACTTCGAGACTAATTATGACAGGTAACAGTAACTTCGATACTAATTATGACAAGTAACAGTTGCTTCGATACTAATTATGACAAGTAACTGTAACTTCGAAACTAATTATGACAGGTAACTTTAACACCGTTACTAATTATGACAAGTAACTGTCATTTCGATACAAATTATGGCAGGTAACTGTAACTTCGATACTAATTATGACTGGTAACAATATCTTCGGTACTAATTACGACAAGTAACTGTAACTTAGATACTAATTATGACAGTTAACAGTAAATTCGATACTAATTATGACAAGTAACTCTAACTTCATTACAAATTATGACAAGTATCTGTAATTTCGATACAAATTATGGCAGGTAACTGTAACTTCGTTACTAATTATGGCAGGTAACTGTAATTTCGATACAAATTATGGCAGGTAACAGTAACTACGATACTATATATGACAGGTAACTGTAACTCCGATACTAATCATGACAAGTAACTCTAACTTCGTTACTAATTATGACAAATAACTGTAATTTTGATAAAAAATTATGGCAGGTAATTGTAACTTCGATACTAATTATGACAGATAACAGTAACTTCGATACTAATTATGACAGGTAACTGTAACTTCGTTACTAATTACGACAAGTAACTGTAATTTCGATACTAATTATGGCAGGTAACTGTAACTTCGATACTAATTATGACAGGTACCTGTAACTTCGTTACTAATTATGGCAAGTAACTGTAATTTCGATACAAATTATGGCACGTAACTGTAATTTCGATACTAATTATGACAGGTAACTGTAACTTCGATACTAATTATGACAAGTAACTCCAACTTCATTACAAATGATGACAAGTAACTGTAATTTCGATACAAATTATGGCAGGTAACTGTAACTTCGATACTGATTATGACAGGTAACTGTAACTCCGATACTAATTATGACAAGTAACTCTAACTTCGTTACTAATTATGACAAATAACTGTAATTTTGATAAAAAATTATGGCAGGTAATTGTAACTTCGATACTAATTATGACAGATAACAGTAACTTCGATACTAATTATGACAGGTAACTGTAACTTCGTTACTAATTATAACAAGTAACTGTTATTTCGATACTAATTATGGCTGGTAACTGTAACTTCGTTACTAATTATGACAAGTAACTGTAATTTCGATACAAATTATGGCAGGTAACTGTAACTTCGATACTAATGATGACAGAAAACAGTAACTTCGATACTAATTATGGCAGGTAACAGTAACTTCGATACTAATTATGGCAGGTAACTGTAAATTCGATACTAATTATGACAGTTATCTGTAACTTCGTTACTAATTATGACAAGTAACTGTAATTTCGATACAAATTATCGCAGGTAACAGTAACTTCGTTACTAATTATGACAGGTAACAGTAGCTTCGATACTAATTATGACAAGTTACTGTAACTTCGATACTAATTATGACAGGTAACAGCAACTTCGTTACTAATTATGACAAGTAACTGTAATTTCGATACTAATTATGGCAGGTGAGAGTAACTTCGATACTAATTATGACAAGTTACACTAACTTCGATACTAATTATGACAGGTAACAGTAACTTCGATACTAATTATGGCAGGTAACTGTAACTTCGATACTAATTATGACAGGTAACTGTAACTTCGTTACTAATTATGACAAGTAACTGTAATTTCGATACAAATTATGGCACGTAACTGTAATTTGGATTCTAATTATGACAGGTAACTGTAACTTCGATACTAATTATGACAAGTAACTCTAACTTCATTACAAATTATGACAAGTAACTGTAATTTCGATACAAATTATGTCAGGTAACTGTAACTTCGTTACTAATTATGGCAGGTAACTGTAATTTCGATACAAATTATGGCAGGTAACAGTAACTTCAATAATAATTATGACAAGTAACTGCAACTTCGATACTAATTAAGGCAGGTAACTGTAATTTCGATAATAATTATGGCACGTAACTGTAATTTCGATAATAATTATGACAGGTAACTGTAACTTCGTTACTAATTATGGCAGGTAACTGTAATTTCGTTACTAATTATGACAATTAACTATAGCTTCGATACTAATTATGACAGGTAACTGTAACTTCGTTACTAATAATGACAAGAAACTGTAATTTCGATACAAATATGGCAGGTAACAGTAACTTCGATACTAATTATGACAGGTAACAGTAACTTCGATACTAATTATGACAGAAAACAGTAACTTCGATACTTATTATGACAGGTAACAGTAACTTCGATACTAATTATGGCAGGTAACTGTAACTTCGATACTAATTATGACAGGTAATTGTAACTCCGTTACAAATTATGACAAGTAACTGTAATTTCGATACAAATTATTGCAGGTAACTGTAACTTCGGTACTATTTATGACAGGTAACAGTTACTTCGATACTAATTATGACAAGTAACAGTAACTTCGATACTAATTATGACAGGTAACTGTAACTTCGAAACTAATTATGACAGGTAACTGTAACATCGTTACTAATTATGACAAGTAACTGTAATTTCGATACAAATTATGGCAGGTAACTGTAACTTCGAAATTAATTATGACAGGTTACAGTAACCTCGATACTATTTATGACAAGTAAGTGTATCTTCGATACTAATTATGACGGGTAACTGTAACTTCGATACTAATTATGACTAGTAACTCTAACTTCGTAACTAATTAGGACAAGTAACTGTAATTTTGATAAAAAGAATTATGGCAGGTAACTGTAACTTCGATACTAATTATGACAGGTAACAGTAACTTCAATACTAATTATGACAGGTAACTGTAACTTCGTTACTAATTATGACAAGTAACTGTAATTTCGATACAAATTATGGCAGGTAACTATAAAATCGTTACTAATTATGAAAAGTAACTGTAATTTCGATACAAATTATGGCAGGTAACTGTAACTTCGTTACTAATTATGACAAGTAACTGTAATTTCGATAAAAATTATGGCAGGTAACAGTAAATTCGATACTAATTATGACAGGTAACTGTAACATTCGATGCTAATTATGACAAGGAACTGTAATTTCGATACAAATTATGGCAGGTAACAGTAAATTCGATACTAATTATGACAGGTAACTGTAACATTCGATGCTAATTATGACAAGGAACTGTAATTTCGATACAAATTATGACAGGTAACAGTAAATTCGATACTAATTATGACAGGTAACTGTAACTTCGATACTAATTATGACAAGTAACTGTAACTTCGTTACTATTTATGACAAGTAACTGTAATTTCGATACAAATTTTGGCAGGTAACTGTAACTTCGATATTAGTTATGACAAGTAACTGTAACTTCGTTACTAATTATGACAAGTAACTGTAATTTCGATACAAATAATTGCAGGTAACTGTAACTTCGATACTATTTATGACAGGTAAAAGTAACTTCAATACTAATTATGACAGGTAACTGTAACTTCGCTACTAATTATGACAAGTAACTGTAATTTCGAAACAAATTATGACAGGTAACTGTAACTTCGTTAACAATTATGACAAGTAACTGTAATTTCGATACAAATTATGGCAGGTCACAGTAACTTCGATACTAATTAAGACAGGTAACTGTAACATCGATACTAATTATGACAAGGAACTGTAATTTCGATACAAATACAAGTAACTTCGATACTAATTATGACAGGTAACTGTAACTTCCTTACTAATTATGACAAGTAACTGTAATTTCGATACTAATTATGACAGGTAACTGAAACTTCGATATTAATTATGACAAGTAACTGTAACTTCGTTACTAATTATGAGAAGTAACTGTAATTTCGATACAAATTATGGCAGGTAACTGTAACTTCGAGACTAATTATGACAGGTAACAGTAACTTCGATACTAATTATGACAAGTAACAGTTGCTTCGATACTAATTATGACAAGTAACTGTAACTTCGAAACTAATTATGACAGGTAACTGTAACATCGTTACTAATTATGACAAGTAACTGTAATTTCGATACAATTTATGGCAGGTAAATGTAACTTCGATGACAGGTAACTGTAACTTCGATACTTATTAAGACAAGTAACTGTAATTTCGATACAAATTATGGCAGGTAACTGTAACTTCGATACTTATTATGACAGGTAACAGTAACTTCGATAGTAATGATGACAAGTAACAGTAACTTCGATACTAATTATGACAAGTTACTGTAATTTCGATACTAATTATGACAGGTAACTGTAATTTCGATACTAATTATGACAGGTAACTGTAACTTCGATACTAATTATGACAGGTAACTGTAACTTCGATACTAATTATGACAAGTAACTGTAACTTCGTTACTAATTATGACAAGTAACTGTAATTTCGATACAAATTTTGGCAGGTAACTGTAACTTCGATATTAATTATGACAAGTAACTGTAACTTCGTTACTAATTAAAACAAGTAACTGTAATTTCGATACAAATAATGGCAGGTAACTGTAACATCGATACTATTTATGACAGGTAAAAGTAACTTCAATACTAATTATGACAGGTAACTGTAACTTCGCTACTAATTATGACAAGTAACTGTAATTTCGAAACAAATTATGACAGGTAACTGTAACTTCGTTAACAATTATGACAAGTAACTGTAGTTTCGATACAAATTATGGCAGGTCACAGTAACTTCGATACTAATTAAGACAGGTAACTGTAACATCGATACTAATTATGACAAGGAACTGTAATTTCGATACAAATTATGACAGGTAACAGTAACTTCGATACTAATTATGACAGGTAACTGTAACTTCCTTACTAATTATGACAAGTAACTGTAATTTCGATACTAATTATGACAGGTAACTGTAACTTCGATATTAATTATGACAAGTAACTGTAACTTCGTTACTAATTATGAGAAGTAACTGTAATTTCGATACAAATTATGGCAGGTAACTGTAACTTCGAGACTAATTATGACAGGTAACAGTAAATTCGATACTAATTATGACAAGTAACAGTTGCTTCGATACTAATTATGACAAGTAACTGTAACTTCGAAACTAATTATGACAGGTAACTGTAACATCGTTACTAATTATGACAAGTAACTGTCATTTCGATACAAATTATGGCAGGTAACTGTAACTTCGATACTAATTATGACTGGTAACAGTAACTTCGGTACTAATTATGACACGTAACTGTAACATAGATACTAATTATGACAGGTAACAGTATCTTCGATACTAATTATGACAAGTAACTCTAACTTCATTGCAAATTATGACAAGTATCTGTAATTTCGATACAAATTATGGCAGGTAACTGTAACTTCGTTACTAATTATGGCAGGTAACTGTAATTTCGATACAAATTATGGCAGGTAACAGTAACTACGATACTATATATGACAGGTAACTGTAACTCCGATACTAATTATGACAAGTAACTCTAACTTCGTTACTAATTATGACAAATAACTGTAATTTTGTTAAAAATTATGGCAGGTAATTGTAACTTCGATACTAATTATGACAGGTAACAGTAACTTCGACACTAATTATGACAGGTAACTGTAACTTCGTTACTAATTATGACAAGTAACTGTAATTTCGATTCTAATTATGGCTGGTAACTGTAACTTTGTTACTAATTATGACATGTAACTGTAATATCGATACAAATTATGGCAGGTAACTGTAACTTCGATACTAATGATGACAGAAAACAGTAACTTCGATACTAATTATGGCAGGTAACAGTAACTTCGATACTAATTATGGCAGGTAACTGTAAGTTCGATACTAATTATGACAGTTAACTGTAACTTCGTTACTAATTGTGACAAGTAACTGTAACTTCGATACTTATTAAGACAAGTAACTGTAATTTCGATACAAATTATGGCAGGTAACTGTAACTTCGATACTTATTATGACAGGTAACAGTAACTTCGTTAGTAATGATGACAAGTAACAGTAACTTCGATACTAATTATGACAAGTTACTGTAATTTCGATACTAATTATGACAGGTAACTGTAATTTCGATACTAATTATGACAGGTAACTGTAACTTCGATACTAATTATGACAGGTAACTGTAACTTCGATACTAATTATGACAAGTAACTGTAACTTCGTTACTAATTATGACAAGTAACTGTAATTTCGATACAAATTTTGGCAGGTAACTGTAACTTCGATATTAATTATGACAAGTAACTGTAACTTCGTTACTAATTAAAACAAGTAACTGTAATTTCGATACAAATAATGGCAGGTAACTGTAACATCGATACTATTTATGACAGGTAAAAGTAACTTCAATACTAATTATGACAGGTAACTGTAACTTCGCTACTAATTATGACAAGTAACTGTAATTTCGAAACAAATTATGACAGGTAACTGTAACTTCGTTAACAATTATGACAAGTAACTGTAGTTTCGATACAAATTATGGCAGGTCACAGTAACTTCGATACTAATTAAGACAGGTAACTGTAACATCGATACTAATTATGACAAGGAACTGTAATTTCGATACAAATTATGACAGATAACAGTAACTTCGAAACTAATTATGACAGGTAACTGTAACTTCCTTACTAATTATGACAAGAAACTGTAATTTCGATACTAATTATGACAGGTAACTGTAACTTCGATATAAATTATGACAAGTAACTGTAACTTCGTTACTAATTATGAGAAGTAACTGTAATTTCGATACAAATTATGGCAGGTAACTGTAACTTCGAGACTAATTATGACAGGTAACAGTAACTTCGATACTAATTATGACAAGTAACAGTTGCTTCGATACTAATTATGACAAGTAACTGTAACTTCGAAACTAATTATGACAGGTAACTGTAACATCGTTACTAATTATGACAAGTAACTGTCATTTCGATACAAATTATGGCAGGTAATTGTAACTTCGATACTAATTATGACTGGTAACAGTAACTTCGGTACTAATTATGACACGTAACTGTAACTTAGATACTAATTATGACAGGTAACAGTAACTTCGATACTAATTATGACAAGTAACTCTAACTTCATTACAAATTATGACAAGTATCTGTAATTTCGATACAAATTATGGCAGGTAACTGTAACTTCGTTACTAATTATGGCAGGTAACTGTAATTTCGATACAAATTATGGCAGGTAACAGTAACTACGATACTATATATGACAGGTAACTGTAACTCCGATACTAATTATGACAAGTAACTCTAACTTCGTTACTAATTATGACAAATAACTGTAATTTTGTTAAAAATTATGGCAGGTAATTGTAACTTCGATACTAATTATGACAGGTAACAGTAACTTCGACACTAATTATGACAGGTAACTGTAACTTCGTTACTAATTATTACAAGTAACTGTAATTTCGATTCTTATTATGGCTGGTAACTGTAACTTCGTTACTAATTATGACAAGTAACTGTAATATCGATACAAATTATGGCAGGTAACTGTAACTTCGATACTAATGATGACAGAAAACAGTAACTTCGATACTAATTATGGCAGGTAACAGTAACTTCGAAACTAATTATGGCAGGTAACTGTAAGTTCGATACTAATTATGACAGTTAACTGTAACTTCGTTACTAATTGTGACAAGTAACTGTTATTTCGATACAAATTATGGCACGTAACTGTAATTTCGATACTAATTATGGCAGGTGAAAGTAACTTCGATACTAATTATGACAAGTTACAGTAACTTCGATACTAATTATGACAGAAAACAGTAACTTCGATACTTATTATGACAGGTAACAGTAACTTCGATACTAATTATGGCAGGTAACTGTAACTTCGATACTAATTATGACAGGTACCTGTAACTTCGTTACTAATTATGACAAGTAACTGTAATTTCGATACAAATTTTGGCACGTAACTGTAATTTCGATACTAATTATGACAGGTAAATGTAACTTCGATACTAATTATGACAAGTAACTCTAACTTCATTACAAATTATGACAAATAACTGTAATTTCGATACAAATTATTGCAGGTAACTGTAACTTCGATACTATTTATGACAGGTAACAGTTACTTCGATACTAATTATGACAAGTAACAGTAACTTCGATACTAATTATGACAGGTAACTGTAACTTCGAAACTAATTATGACAGGTAACTGTAACATAGTTACTAATTATGACAAGTAACTGTAATTTCGATACAAATTATGGCAGGTAACTGTAACTTCGGTATTAATTATGACAGGTTACAGTAACCTCGATTTTAATTATGACAAGTAAGTGTATCTTCGATACTAATTATGACGGGTAACTGTAACTTCGATACTAATTATGACTAGTAACTCTAACTCCGTTACTAATTAGGACAAGTAACTGTAATTTTGATAAAAAATTATGGCAGGTAACTGTAACTTCGATACTAATTATGACAGGTAACAGTAACTTCATTACTAATTATGACAGGTAACTGTAACTTCGTTACTGATTATGACAAGTAACTGTAACTCCGGTACAAATTATGACGAGTAACTGTAATTTCGATACAAATTATTGCAGGTAACTGTAACTTCGATACTACTTATGACAGGTAACAGTCACTTCGACACTAATTATGACAAGTAACAGTAACTTCGATACTAATTATGACAGGTAAATGTAACTTCAATAATAATTATGGCAGGTAACTGTAACTTCGATACTAATTATGACAGGTAACTGTAACTCCGGTACAAATTATGACGAGTAACTGTAATTTCGATACAAATTATTGCAGGTAACTGTAACTTCGATACTATTTATGACAGGTAACAGTTACTTCGATACTAATTATGACAAGTAACAGTAACTTCGATACTAATTATGACAGGTAAAAGTAACTTCAATACTAATTATGACAGGTAACTGTAACTTCGCTACTAATTATGACAAGTAACTGTAATTTCGAAACAAATTATGACAGGTAACTGTAACTTCGTTAACAATGATGACAAGTAACTGTAATTTCGATACAAATTATGGCAGGTAACTGTAACTTCGGTATTAATTATGACAGGTTACAGTAACCTCGATTTTAATTATGACAAGTAAGTGTATCTTCGATACTAATTATGACAGGTAACTGTAACATCGATACTAATTATGACTAGTAACTCTAACTCCGTTACTAATTAGGACAAGTAACTGTAATTTTGATAAAAAATTATGGCAGGTAACTGTAACTTCGATACTAATTATGACAGGTAACAGTAACTTCATTACTAATTATGACAGGTAACTGTAACTTCGTTACTAATTATGACAAGTAACTGTAACTCCGGTACAAATTATGACGAGTAACTGTAATTTCGATACAAATTATTGCAGGTAACTGTAACTTCGATACTATTTATGACAGGTAACAGTCACTTCGATACTAATTATGACAGGTAACTGTAACATAGTTACTAATTATGACAAGTAACTGTAATTTCGATACAAATTATGGCAGGTAACTGTAACTTCGGTATTAATTATGACAGGTTACAGTAACCTCGATTTTAATTATGACAAGTAAGTGTATCTTCGATACTAATTATGACGGGTAACTGTAACTTCGATACTAATTATGACTAGTAACTCTAACTCCGTTACTAATTAGGACAAGTAACTGTAATTTTGATAAAAAATTATGGCAGGTAACTGTAACTTCGATACTAATTATGACAGGTAACAGTAACTTCATTACTAATTATGACAGGTAACTGTAACTTCGTTACTAATTATGACAAGTAACTGTAACTCCGGTACAAATTATGACGAGTAACTGTAATTTCGATACAAATTATTGCAGGTAACTGTAACTTCGATACTATTTATGACAGGTAACAGTCACTTCGATACTAATTATGACAAGTAACAGTAACTTCGATACTAATTATGACAGGTAAAAGTAACTTCAATAATAATTATGGCAGGTAACTGTAACTTCGATACTAATTATGACAGGTAACCGTAACTCCGGTACAAATTATGACGAGTAACTGTAATTTCGATACAAATTATTGCAGGTAACTGTAACTTCGATACTATTTATGACAGGTAACAGTTACTTCGATACTAATTATGACAAGTAACAGTAACTTCGATACTAATTATGACAGGTAAAAGTAACTTCAATACTAATTATGACAGGTAACTGTAACTTCGCTACTAATTATGACAAGTAACTGTAATTTCGAAACAAATTATGACAGGTAACTGTAACTTCGTTACTAATTATGACAAGTAACTGTAACTCCGGTACAAATTATGACGAGTAACTGTAATTTCGATACAAATTATTGCAGGTAACTGTAACTTCGATACTATTTATGACAGGTAACAGTCACTTCGATACTAATTATGACAAGTAACAGTAACATCGATACTAATTAAGACAGGTAACTGTAACTTCGATACTAATTATGACAAGGAACTGTAATATCGATACAAATTATGACAGGTAACAGTAACTTCGATACTAATTATGACAGGTAACTGTAACTTCGTTACTAATTATGACAAGTAACTGTAATTTCGATACTAATTATGACAGGTAACTGTAACTTCGATATTAATTATGACAAGTAACTGTAACTTCGTTACTAATTATGAGAAGTAACTGTAATTTCGATACAAATTATGGCAGGTAACTGTAACTTCGAGACTAATTATGACAGGTAACAGTAACTTCGATACTAATTATGACAAGTAACAGTTGCTTCGATACTAATTATGACAAGTAACTGTAACTTCGAAACTAATTATGACAGGTAACTGTAACATCGTTACTAATTATGACAAGTAACTGTCATTTCGATACAAATTATGGCAGGTAACTGTAACTTCGATACTAATTATGACTGGTAACAGTAACTTCGGTACTAATTATGACAAGTAACTGTAACTTAGATACTAATTATGACAGGTAACAGTAACTTCGATACTAATTATGGCAGGTAACTGTAATATCGATACAAATTATGGCAGGTAACAGTAACTACGATACTATATATGACAGGTAACTGTAACTCCGATACTAATTATGACAAGTAACTCTAACTTCATTACAAATTATGACAAGTATCTGTAATTTCGATACAAATTATGGCAGGTAACTGTAACTTCGTTACTAATTATGGCAGGTAACTGTAATTTCGATACAAATTATGGCAGGTAACAGTAACTACGATACTATATATGACAGGTAACTGTAACTCCGATACTAATTATGACAAGTAACTCTAACTTCGTTACTAATTATGACAAATAACTGTAATTTTGATAAAAAATTATGGCAGGTAATTGTAACTTCGATACTAATTATGACAGGTAACAGTAACTTCGACACTAATTATGACAGGTAACTGTAACTTCGTTACTAATTATGACAAGTAACTGTAATTTCGATTCTAATTATGGCTGGTAACTGTAACTTCGTTACTAATTATGACATGTAACAGTAATATCGATACAAATTATGGCAGGTAACTTCGATACTAATGATGACAGAAAACAGTAACTTCGATACTAATTATGGCAGGTAACAGTAACTTCGATACTAATTATGGCAGGTAACTGTAAGTTCGATACTAATTATGACAGTTAACTGTAATTTCGTTACTAATTGTGATAAGTAACTGTAATTTCGATACAAATTATGGCAGGTAACAGTAACTTCGATACTAATTATGACAGAAAACAGTAACTTCGATACTTATTATGACAGGTAACAGTAACTTCGATACTAATTATGGCAGGTAACTGTAACTTCGATACTAATTATGACAGGTACCTGTAACTTCGTTACTAATTATGACAAGTAACTGTAATTTCGATACAAATTATGGCACGTAACTGTAATTTCGATACTAATTATGACAGGTAAATGTAACTTCGATACTAATTATGACAAGTAACTCTAACTTCATTACAAATTATGACAAATAACTGTAATTTCGATACAAATTATGGCAGGTAACTGTAACTTCGGTACTAATTATGACAGGTAACTGTAACTCCGATACTAATTATGACAACTAACTCTAACTTCGTTACTAATTATGACAAGTAACTGTAATTTCGATACTAATTATGGCTGGTAACTGTAACTTCGTTACTAATTATGACAAGTAACTGTAATTTCGATACAAATTATGGCAGGTAACAGTAACTTCGATACTAATTATGACAAGTTACTGTAACTTCGATACTAATTATGACAGGTAACTGCAACTTCGTTACTAATTATGACAAGTAACTGTTATTTCGATACAAATTATGGCACGTAACTGTACTTTCGATACTAATTATGGCAGGTGACAGTAACTTCGATACTAATTATGACAAGTTACACTAACTTCGATACTAATTATGACAGGTAACAGTAACTTCGATACTAATTATGGCAGGTAACTGTAACTTCGATACTAATTATGACAGGTAACTGTAACTTCGTTACTAATTATGACAAGTAACTGTAATTTCGATAAAAATTATGGCACGTAACTGTAATTTGGATACTAATTATGACAGGTAACTGTAACTTCGATACTAATTATGACAAGTAACTCTAACTTCATTACAAATTATGAAAAGTAACTGTAATTTCGATACAAATTATGTCAGGTAACTGTAACTTCGTTACTAATTATGGCAGGTAACTGTAATTTCGATACAAATTATGGCAGGTAACAGTAACTTCGATAATAATTATGACAAGTAACTGCAACTTCGATACTAATTATGGCAGGTAACTGTAATTTCGATAATAATTATGGCACGTAACTGTAATTTCGATAATAATTATGACAGGTAACTGTAACTTCGTTACTAATTATGGCAGGTAACTGTAATTTCGTTACTAATTATGACATGTAACTGTTGCTTCGATACTAATTATGACAGGTAACTGTAACTTCGTTACTAATTATGAAAAGAAAGTGTAATTTCGATACAAATTATGGCAGGTAACAGTAACTTCGATACTAATTATGACAGGTAACAGTAACTTCGATACTTATTATGACAGAAAACAGTAACTTCGATACTTATTATGACAGGTAACAGTAACTTCGATACTAATTATGGCAGGTAACTGTAACTTCGATACTAATTATGACAGGTAACTGTAACTCCGGTACAAATTATGACGAGTAACTGTAATTTCGATACAAATTATTGCAGGTAACTGTAACTTCGATACTATTTATGACAAGTAACAGTTACTTCGATACTAATTATGACAAGTAACAGTAACTTCGATACTAATTATGACAGGTAACTGTAACTTCGAAACTAATTATGACAGGTAACTGTAACATCGTTACTAATTATGACAAGTAACTGTAATTTCGATACAAATTATGGCAGGTAACTGTAACTTCGGTATTAACTATGACAGGTTACAGTAACCTCGATTCTAATTATGACAAGTAAGTGTATCTTCGATACTAATTATGACGGGTAACTGTAACTTCGATACTAATTATGACTAGTAACTCTAACTTCGTTACTAATTAGGACAAGTAACTGTAATTTTGATAAAAAATTATGGCAGGTAACTGTAACTTCGATACTAATTATGACAGGTAACAGTAACTTCATTACTAATTATGATAGGTAACTGTAACTTCGTTACTAATTATGACAAGTAGCTGTAACTCCGGTACAAATTATGACGAGTAACTGTAATTTCGATACAAATTATTGCAGGTAACTGTAACTTCGATACTATTTATGACAGGTAACAGAAACTTCGATACTAATTATGACAAGTAACAGTTGCTTCGATACTAATTATGACAAGTAACTGTAACTTCGAAACTAATTATGACAGGTAACTGTAACATCGTTACTAATTATGACAAGTAACTGTCATTTCGATACAAATTGTGGCAGGTAACTGTAACTTCGATACTAATTATGACTGGTTACAGTAACTTCGATACTAATTATGACAAGTAACTGTAACTTAGATACTAATTATGACAGGTAACAGTAACTTCGATACTAATTATGACAAGTAACTCTAACTTCATTACAAATTATGACAAGTATCTGTAATTTCGATACAAATTATGGCAGGTAACTGTAACTTCGTTACTAATTATGGCAGGTAACTGTAATTTCGATACAAATTATGGCAGGTAACAGTAACTACGATACTATATATGACAGGTAACTGTAACTCCGATACTAATTATGACAAGTAACTCTAACTTCGTTACTAATTATGACAAATAACTGTAATTTTGATAAAAAATTATGGCAGGTAATTGTAACTTCGATACTAATTATGACAGGTAACAGTAACTTCGACACTAATTATGACAGGTAACTGTAACTTCGTTACTAATTATGACAAGTAACTGTAATTTCGATTCTAATTATGGCTGGTAACTGTAACTTCGTTACTAATTATGACAAGTAACTGTAATATCGATACAAATTATGGCAGGTAACTGTAACTTCGATACTAATGATGACAGAAAACAGTAACTTCGATACTAATTATGGCAGGTAACAGTAAGTTCGATACTAATTATGGCAGGTAACTGTAAGTTCGATACTAATTATGACAGTTAACTGTAATTTCGTTACTAATTGTGATAAGTAACTGTAATTTCGATACAAATTATGGCAGGTAACAGTAACTTCGGTACTAATTATGACAGGTAACACTAACTTCGATACTAATTATGACAAGTTACTGTAACTTCGATACTAATTATGACAGGTAACTGCAACTTGTTAACTAATTATGACAAGTAACTGTTATTTCGATACAAATTATGGCACGTAACTGTAATTTCGATACTAATTATGGCAGGTGACAGTAACTTCGATACTAATTATGACAAGTTACAGTACCTTCGATACTAATTATGACAGAAAACAGTAACTTCGATACTTATTATGACAGGTAACAGTAACTTCGATACTAATTATGGCAGGTAACTGTAACTTCGGTACTAATTATGACAGGTACCTGTAACTTCGTTACTAATTATGAAAAGTAACTGTAATTTCGATACAAATTATGGCACGTAACTGTAATTTCGATACTAATTATGACAGGTAACAGTAACTCCGATACTAATTATGACAATTAACTCTAACTTCGTTACTAATTATGACAAATAACTGTAATTTTGATAAAAAATTATGGCAGGTAATTGTAACTTCGATACGAATTATGACAGGTAACAGTAACTTCGACACTAATTATGACAGGTAACTGTAACTTCGTTACTAATTATGACAAGTAACTGTAATTTCGATACATATTATGGCTGGTAACTGTAACTTCGTTACTAATTATGACAAGTAACTGTAATTTCGATACAAATTATGGCAGGTAACAGTAACTTCGATACTTATTATGACAAGTTACTGTAACTTTGATACTAATTATGACAGGTAACTGCAACATCGTTACTAATTATGACAAGTAACTGTTATTTCGATACAAATTATGGCACGTAACTGTAATTTCGATACTAATTATGGCAGGTGACAGTAATTTCGATACTAATTATGACAAGTTACACTAACTTCGATACTAATTATGACAGGTAACAGTAACTTCGATACTAATTATGGCAGGTAACTGTAACTTCGATACTAATTATGACAGGTAACTGTAACTTCGTTACTAATTATGACAAGTAACTGTAATTTCGATACAAATTATGGCACGTAACTGTAATTTGGATACTAATTATGACAGGTAACTGTAACTTCGATACTAATTATGACAAGTAACTCTAACTTCATTACAAATTATGACAAGTAACTGTAATTTCGATACAAATTATGTCAGGTAACTGTAACTTCGTTACTAATTATGGCAGGTAACTGTAATTTCGATACAAATTATGGCAGGTAACTGTAACTTCAGTATTAATTAGGACAGGTTACAGTAACCTCGATTCTAATTATGACAAGTAAGTGTATCTTCGATACTAATTATGACGGGTAACTGTAACTTCGATACTAACTATGACTAGTAACTCTAACTTCGTTACTAATTAGGACAAGTAACTGTAATTTTGATAAAAAATTATGGCAGGAAACTGTAACTTCGATACTAATTATGACAGGTAACAGTAACTTCGATACTAATTATGACAAGTAACTCTAACCTCATTACAAATTATGACAAGTAACTGCAACTTCGATACTAATTATGGCAGGTAACTGTAATTTCGATAATAATTATGGCACGTAACTGTAATTTCGATAATAATTATGACAGGTAACTGTAACTTCGTTACTAATTATGGCAGGTAACTGTAATTTCGTTACTAATTATGACAAGTAACTGTAATTTCAATACTAATTATGGCTGGTAACTGTAACTTCGTTACTAATTATGACAAGTAACTGTAATTTCGATACAAATTATGGCACGTAACTGTAATTTGGATACTAATTATGACAGGTAACTGTAACTTCGATACTAATTATGACAAGTAACTCTAACTTCATTACAAATTATGACAAGTAACTGCAACTTCGATACTAATTATGGCAGGTAACTGTAATTTCGATAATAATTATGGCACGTAACTGTAATTTCGATAATAATTATGAGAGGTAACTGTAACTTCGTTACTAATTATGGCAGGTAACTGTAATTTCGTTACTAATTATGACAAGTAACTGTAGCTTCGATACTAATTGTGACAGGTAACTGTAACTTCGTTACTAATTATGAAAAGAAAGTGTAATTTCGATACAAATTATGGCAGGTAACAGTAACTTCGATACTAATTATGACTGGTAACAGTAACTTCGATACTAATTATGACAGAAAACAGTAACTTCGATACTTATTATGACAGGTAACAGTAACTTCGATACTAATTATGGCAGGTAACTGTAACTTCGATACTAAGTATGACAGGTAACTGTAACTCCGGTACAAATTATGACGAGTAACTGTAATTTCGATACAAATTATTGCAGGTAACTGTAACTTCGATACTATTTATGACAGGTAACAGTTACTTCGATACTAATTATGACAAGTAACAGTAACTTCGATACTAATTATGACAGGTAACTGTAACTTCGAAACTAATTATGACAGGTAACTGTAACATCGTTACTAATTATGACAAGTAACTGTAATTTCGATACAAATTATGGCAGGTAACTGTAACTTCGGTATTAATTATGACATGTTACAGTAACCTCGATTCTAATTATGACAAGTAAGTGTATCTTCGATACTAATTATGACGGGTAACTGTAACTTCGATACTAATTATGACTAGTAACTCAAACTTCGTTACTAATTAGGACAAGTAACTGTAATTTTGATAAAAAATTATGGCAGGTAACTGTAACTTCGATACTAATTATGACAGGTAACAGTAACTTCATTACTAATTATGACAGGTAACTGTAACTTCGTTACTAATTATGACAAGTAACTGTAATTTCGATACTAATTATGGCAGGTAACTGTAAAATCGTTACTAATTATGAAAAGTAACTGTAATTTCGATACAAATTATGGCAGGTAACTGTAACTTCGATACTAATTATGACAGGTAACAGTAACTTCGATACTAATTATGACAAGTAACTGTAATTTCGATACAAATTATGGCAGGTAACAGTAAATTCGATACTAATTATGACAGGTAACAGTAACATTCGATGCTAATTATGACAAGGAACTGTAATTTCGATACAAATTATGACAGGTAACAGTAAATTCGATACTAATTATGACAGGTAACTGTAACTTCGAAACCAATTACGACAGGTAACTGTAACATCGTTACTAATTATGAAAAGTAACTGTAATTTCGATACAAATTATGGCAGGTAACTGTAACTTCGATACTAATTATGACAGGTAACAGTAAATTCGATACTAATTATGACAAGTAACAGTTACTTCGATACTAATTATGACAAGTAACTGTAACTTCGAAACTAATTATGACAGGTAACTGAACATCAATACTAATTATGACAAGTAACTGTAATTTCGATACAAATTGTGGCAGGTAACTGTCTCTTCGATACTAATTATGACAGGTAACAGTAACTTCGATACTAATTTTGACAAGTAACTGTAACTTCGATACTAACTATGACAGATAACTGTAACTTCGTTACTAATTATGACAAGTAACTGTAATTTCGATACAAATTATGGCAGGTAACTGTAACTTTGAGACTAATTATGACAGGTAACAGTAACTTCGATACTAATTATGACAAGTATCAGTTATTTCGATACTAATTATGACAGGTAACTGTAACTACGAAACTAATTATGACAGGTAACTGTAACATCATTACTAATTATGACATGTAACTGTAATTTCGATACAAATTATGGCAGGTAACTGTAACTTCGATACTAATTATGACAGGTAACAGTAACTTCGATACTAATTATGACAAGTAACTGTAACTTCGATAATCATTATGACAGGTAACAGTAACTTCGATACTAATTATGACAAGTAACTCTAACTTCATTACAAATTATGAAAAATAACTGTAATTTCGATACAAAATATGGCAGGTAACTGTAACTTTGTAAATAATTATTGCAGGTAACTGTAATTTCGATACAAATTATGGCAGGTAACTGTAACTTCGATACTAATTATGACAGGTAACTGTAACTCCGATACTAATTATGACAAGTAACTCTAAATTCGTTACTAATTATGACAAGTAACTGTAATTTCGATACTAATTATGGCTGGTAACTGTAACTTCGTTACTAATTATGACAAGTAACTGTAATTTCGATACAAATTATGACAGGTAACTGTAACTTCGATATTATTTATGACAAGTAACTGTAACTTCGCTACTAATTATGATAAGTAACTGTAATTTCGATACAAATTATGGCAGGTAACTGTAACTTCGATACTAACTATGACAGGTAACTGTAACTTCGTTACTAATTATGACAAGTAACTGTAATTTCGATACAAATTATGGCAGGTAACTGTAACTTCGAGACTAATTATGACAGGTAACAGTAACATCGATACTAATTATGACAAGTAACAGTTACTTCGATACTAATTATGACAAGTAACTGTAACTTCGAAACCAATTACGACAGGTAACTGTAACATCGTTACTAATTATGACAAGTAACTGTAATTTCGATACAAATTATGGCAGGTAACTGTAACGTCGATACTAATTATGACAGGTAACAGTAAATTCGATACTAATTATGACAAGTAACAGTTACTTCGATACTAATTAAACAAGTAACTGTAACTTCGAAACTAATTATGACAGGTAACTGTAACATCGTTACTAATTATGACAAGTAACTGTAATTTCGATACAAATTGTGGCAGGTAACTGTCTCTTCGATACTTTTTATGACAGGTAACAGTAACTTCGATACTAATTATGACAAGTAACAGTAACTTCGATACTAACTATGACAGGTAACTGTAACTTCGTTACTATTTATGACAAGTAACTGTAATTTCGATACAAATTATGGCAGGTAACTGTAACTTTGAGACTAATTATGACAGGTAACATTAACTTCGATACTAATTATGACAAGTATCAGTTACTTCGATACTAATTATGACAGCTAACTGTAACTACGAAACTAATTATGACAGGTAACTGTAACATCATTACTAATTATGACATGTAACTGTAATTTCGATACAAATTATGGCAGGTAACTGTAACTTCGATACTAATTATGACAGGTAACAGTAACTTCGATACTAATTATGACAAGTAACTGTAACTTCGATACTTATTATGACAGGTAACAGTAACTTCGATACTAATTATGACAAGTAACTCTAACTTCATTACAAATTATGAAAAATAACTGTAATTTCGATACAAATTATGGCAGGTAACTGTAACTTCGTAAATAATTATGGCAGGTAACTGTAATTTCGATACAAATTATGGCAGGTAACTGTAACTTCGATACTAATTATGACAGGTAACTGTAACTCCGATACTAATTATGACAAATAACTCTAAATTCGTTACTAATTATGACAAGTAACTGTAATTTCATAAACTAATTATGGCTGGTAACTGTAACTTCGTTACTAATTATGACAACTAACTGTAACTTCGTTACTAATTATGACAAGTAACTGTAATTTCGATACTAATTATGGCAGGTAACTGTAAAATCGTTACTAATTATGAAAAGTAACTGTAATTTCGATACAAATTATGGCAGGTAACTGTAACTTCGATACTAATTATGACAGGTAACAGTAACTTCGATACTATTTATGACAAGTAACTGTAATTTCGATACAAATTATGGCAGGTGACAGTAAATTTGATACTAATTATGACAGGTAACAGTAACATTCGATGCTAATTATGACAAGGAACTGTAATTTCGATACAAATTATGACAGGTAACAGTAAATTCGATACTTATTATGACAGGTAACTGTAACTTCGTAACTAATTATGACAAGTAACGGTAATTTCGATACTAATTATGACAGGTAACTGTAACTTCGATATTATTTATGACAAGTAACTGTAACTTCGCTACTAATTATGATAAGTAACTGTAATTTCGATACAAATTATGGCAGGTAACTGTAACTTCGATAATAACTATGACAGGTAACTGTAACTTCGTTACTAATTATGACAAGTAACTGTAATTTCGATACAAATTATGGCAGGTAACTGTAACTTCGAGACTAATTATGACAGGTAACAGTAACTTCGATACTAATTATGACAAGTAACAGTTACTTCGATACTAATTATGACAAGTAACTGTAACTTCGAAACCAATTACGACAGGTAACTGTAACATCGTTACTAATTATGACAAGTAACTGTAATTTCGATACAAATTATGGCAGGTAACTGTAACTTTGAGACTAATTATGACAGGTAACAGTAACTTCGATACTAATTATGACAAGTATCAGTTATTTCGATACTAATTATGACAGGTAACTGTAACTACGAAACTAATTATGACAGGTAACTGTAACATCATTACTAATTATGACATGTAACTGTAATTTCGATACAAATTATGGCAGGTAACTGTAACTTCGATACTAATTATGACAGGTAACAGTAACTTCGATACTAATTATGACAAGTAACTGTAACTTCGATAATCATTATGACAGGTAACAGTAACTTCGATACTAATTATGACAAGTAACTCTAACTTCATTACAAATTATGAAAAATAACTGTAATTTCGATACAAAATATGGCAGGTAACTGTAACTTTGTAAATAATTATTGCAGGTAACTGTAATTTCGATACAAATTATGGCAGGTAACTGTAACTTCGATACTAATTATGACAGGTAACTGTAACTCCGATACTAATTATGACAAGTAACTCTAAATTCGTTACTAATTATGACAAGTAACTGTAATTTCGATACTAATTATGGCTGGTAACTGTAACTTCGTTACTAATTATGACAAGTAACTGTAATTTCGATACAAATTATGACAGGTAACTGTAACTTCGATATTATTTATGACAAGTAACTGTAACTTCGCTACTAATTATGATAAGTAACTGTAATTTCGATACAAATTATGGCAGGTAACTGTAACTTCGATACTAACTATGACAGGTAACTGTAACTTCGTTACTAATTATGACAAGTAACTGTAATTTCGATACAAATTATGGCAGGTAACTGTAACTTCGAGACTAATTATGACAGGTAACAGTAACATCGATACTAATTATGACAAGTAACAGTTACTTCGATACTAATTATGACAAGTAACTGTAACTTCGAAACCAATTACGACAGGTAACTGTAACATCGTTACTAATTATGACAAGTAACTGTAATTTCGATACAAATTATGGCAGGTAACTGTAACGTCGATACTAATTATGACAGGTAACAGTAAATTCGATACTAATTATGACAAGTAACAGTTACTTCGATACTAATTAAACAAGTAACTGTAACTTCGAAACTAATTATGACAGGTAACTGTAACATCGTTTCTAATTATGACAAGTAACTGTAATTTCGATACAAATTGTGGCAGGTAACTGTCTCTTCGATACTTTTTATGACAGGTAACAGTAACTTCGATACTAATTATGACAAGTAACAGTAACTTCGATACTAACTATGACAGGTAACTGTAACTTCGTTACTATTTATGACAAGTAACTGTAATTTCGATACAAATTATGGCAGGTAACTGTAACTTTGAGACTAATTATGACAGGTAACATTAACTTCGATACTAATTATGACAAGTATCAGTTACTTCGATACTAATTATGACAGGTAACTGTAACTACGAAACTAATTATGACAGGTAACTGTAACATCATTACTAATTATGACATGTAACTGTAATTTCGATACAAATTATGGCAGGTAACTGTAACTTCGATACTAATTATGACAGGTAACAGTAACTTCGATACTAATTATGACAAGTAACTGTAACTTCGATACTTATTATGACAGGTAACAGTAACTTCGATACTAATTATGACAAGTAACTCTAACTTCATTACAAATTATGAAAAATAACTGTAATTTCGATACAAATTATGGCAGGTAACTGTAACTTCGTAAATAATTATGGCAGGTAACTGTAATTTCGATACAAATTATGGCAGGTAACTGTAACTTCGATACTAATTATGACAGGTAACTGTAACTCCGATACTAATTATGACAAATAACTCTAAATTCGTTACTAATTATGACAAGTAACTGTAATTTCATAAACTAATTATGGCTGGTAACTGTAACTTCGTTACTAATTATGACAACTAACTGTAACTTCGTTACTAATTATGACAAGTAACTGTAATTTCGATACTAATTATGGCAGGTAACTGTAAAATCGTTACTAATTATGAAAAGTAACTGTAATTTCGATACAAATTATGGCAGGTAACTGTAACTTCGATACTAATTATGACAGGTAACAGTAACTTCGATACTATTTATGACAAGTAACTGTAATTTCGATACAAATTATGGCAGGTGACAGTAAATTTGATACTAATTATGACAGGTAACAGTAACATTCGATGCTAATTATGACAAGGAACTGTAATTTCGATACAAATTATGACAGGTAACAGTAAATTCGATACTTATTATGACAGGTAACTGTAACTTCGTAACTAATTATGACAAGTAACGGTAATTTCGATACTAATTATGACAGGTAACTGTAACTTCGATATTATTTATGACAAGTAACTGTAACTTCGCTACTAATTATGATAAGTAACTGTAATTTCGATACAAATTATGGCAGGTAACTGTAACTTCGATAATAACTATGACAGGTAACTGTAACTTCGTTACTAATTATGACAAGTAACTGTAATTTCGATACAAATTATGGCAGGTAACTGTAACTTCGAGACTAATTATGACAGGTAACAGTAACTTCGATACTAATTATGACAAGTAACAGTTACTTCGATACTAATTATGACAAGTAACTGTAACTTCGAAACCAATTACGACAGGTAACTGTAACATCGTTACTAATTATGACAAGTAACTGTAATTTCGATACAAATTATGGCAGGTAACTGTAACGTCGATACTAATTATGACAGGTAACAGTAAATTCGATACTAATTATGACAAGTAAGTGTAACTTCGATATTAATTATGACGGGTAACTGTAACTTCGAAACTAATTATGACAGGTAACTGTAACATCGTTACTAATTATGACAAGTAACTGTAATTTCGATACAAATTGTGGCAGGTAACTGTCTCTTCGATACTTTTTATGACAGGTAACAGTAACTTCGATACTAATTATGACAAGTAACAGTAACTTCGGTACTAACTATGACAGGTAACTGTAACTTCGATACTAATTATGACAAGTAACTCTAACTTCATTACAAATTATGACAAGTAACTGTAATTTCGATACTAATTGTGATAAGTAACTGTAATTTCGATACAAATTATGGCAGGTAACAGTAACTTCGGTACTAATTATGACAGGTAACACTAACTTCGATACTAATTATGACAAGTTACTGTAACTTCGATACTAATTATGACAGGTAACTGCAACTTGTTTACTAATTATGACAAGTAACTGTTATTTCGATACAAATTATGGCACGTAACTGTAATTTCGATACTAATTATGGCAGGTGACAGTAACTTCGATACTAATTATGACAAGTTACAGTACCTTCGATACTAATTATGACAGAAAACAGTAACTTCGATACTTATTATGACAGGTAACAGTAACTTCGATACTAATTATGGCAGGTAACTGTAACTTCGGTACTAATTATGACAGGTACCTGTAACTTCGTTACTAATTATGAAAAGTAACTGTAATTTCGATACAAATTATGGCACGTAACTGTAATTTCGATACTAATTATGACAGGTAACAGTAACTCCGATACTAATTATGACAATTAACTCTAACTTCGTTACTAATTATGACAAATAACTGTAATTTTGATAAAAAATTATGGCAGGTAATTGTAACTTCGATACGAATTATGACAGGTAACAGTAACTTCGACACTAATTATGACAGGTAACTGTAACTTCGTTACTAATTATGACAAGTAACTGTAATTTCGATACATATTATGGCTGGTAACTGTAACTTCGTTACTAATTATGACAAGTAACTGTAATTTCGATACAAATTATGGCAGGTAACAGTAACTTCGATACCTATTATGACAAGTTACTGTAACTTCGATACTAATTATGACAGGTAACTGCAACATCGTTACTAATTATGACAAGTAACTGTTATTTCGATACAAATTATGGCACGTAACTGTAATTTCGATACTAATTATGGCAGGTGACAGTAATTTCGATACTAATTATGACAAGTTACACTAACTTCGATACTAATTATGACAGGTAACAGTAACTTCGATACTAATTATGGCAGGTAACTGTAACTTCGATACTAATTATGACAGGTAACTGTAACTTCGTTACTAATTATGACAAGTAACTGTAATTTCGATACAAATTATGGCACGTAACTGTAATTTGGATACTAATTATGACAGGTAACTGTAACTTCGATACTAATTATGACAAGTAACTCTAACTTCATTACAAATTATGACAAGTAACTGTAATTTCGATACAAATTATGTCAGGTAACTGTAACTTCGTTACTAATTATGGCAGGTAACTGTAATTTCGATACAAATTATGGCAGGTAACTGTAACTTCAGTATTAATTAGGACAGGTTACAGTAACCTCGATTCTAATTATGACAAGTAAGTGTATCTTCGATACTAATTATGACGGGTAACTGTAACTTCGATACTAACTATGACTAGTAACTCTAACTTCGTTACTAATTAGGACAAGTAACTGTAATTTTGATAAAAAATTATGGCAGGAAACTGTAACTTCGATACTAATTATGACAGGTAACAGTAACTTCGATACTAATTATGACAAGTAACTCTAACCTCATTACAAATTATGACAAGTAACTGCAACTTCGATACTAATTATGGCAGGTAACTGTAATTTCGATAATAATTATGGCACGTAACTGTAATTTCGATAATAATTATGACAGGTAACTGTAACTTCGTTACTAATTATGGCAGGTAACTGTAATTTCGTTACTAATTATGACAAGTAACTGTAATTTCAATACTAATTATGGCTGGTAACTGTAACTTCGTTACTAATTATGACAAGTAACTGTAATTTCGATACAAATTATGGCACGTAACTGTAATTTGGATACTAATTATGACAGGTAACTGTAACTTCGATACTAATTATGACAAGTAACTCTAACTTCATTACAAATTATGACAAGTAACTGCAACTTCGATACTAATTATGGCAGGTAACTGTAATTTCGATAATAATTATGGCACGTAACTGTAATTTCGATAATAATTATGAGAGGTAACTGTAACTTCGTTACTAATTATGGCAGGTAACTGTAATTTCGTTACTAATTATGACAAGTAACTGTAGCTTCGATACTAATTGTGACAGGTAACTGTAACTTCGTTACTAATTATGAAAAGAAAGTGTAATTTCGATACAAATTATGGCAGGTAACAGTAACTTCGATACTAATTATGACTGGTAACAGTAACTTCGATACTAATTATGACAGAAAACAGTAACTTCGATACTTATTATGACAGGTAACAGTAACTTCGATACTAATTATGGCAGGTAACTGTAACTTCGATACTAAGTATGACAGGTAACTGTAACTCCGGTACAAATTATGACGAGTAACTGTAATTTCGATACAAATTATTGCAGGTAACTGTAACTTCGATACTATTTATGACAGGTAACAGTTACTTCGATACTAATTATGACAAGTAACAGTAACTTCGATACTAATTATGACAGGTAACTGTAACTTCGAAACTAATTATGACAGGTAACTGTAACATCGTTACTAATTATGACAAGTAACTGTAATTTCGATACAAATTGTGGCAGGTAACTGTCTCTTCGATACTTTTTATGACAGGTAACAGTAACTTCGATACTAATTATGACAAGTAACAGTAACTTCGGTACTAACTATGACAGGTAACTGTAACTTCGATACTAATTATGACAAGTAACTCTAACTTCATTACAAATTATGACAAGTAACTGTAATTTCGATACTAATTGTGATAAGTAACTGTAATTTCGATACAAATTATGGCAGGTAACAGTAACTTCGGTACTAATTATGACAGGTAACACTAACTTCGATACTAATTATGACAAGTTACTGTAACTTCGATACTAATTATGACAGGTAACTGCAACTTGTTTACTAATTATGACAAGTAACTGTTATTTCGATACAAATTATGGCACGTAACTGTAATTTCGATACTAATTATGGCAGGTGACAGTAACTTCGATACTAATTATGACAAGTTACAGTACCTTCGATACTAATTATGACAGAAAACAGTAACTTCGATACTTATTATGACAGGTAACAGTAACTTCGATACTAATTATGGCAGGTAACTGTAACTTCGGTACTAATTATGACAGGTACCTGTAACTTCGTTACTAATTATGAAAAGTAACTGTAATTTCGATACAAATTATGGCACGTAACTGTAATTTCGATACTAATTATGACAGGTAACAGTAACTCCGATACTAATTATGACAATTAACTCTAACTTCGTTACTAATTATGACAAATAACTGTAATTTTGATAAAAAATTATGGCAGGTAATTGTAACTTCGATACGAATTATGACAGGTAACAGTAACTTCGACACTAATTATGACAGGTAACTGTAACTTCGTTACTAATTATGACAAGTAACTGTAATTTCGATACATATTATGGCTGGTAACTGTAACTTCGTTACTAATTATGACAAGTAACTGTAATTTCGATACAAATTATGGCAGGTAACAGTAACTTCGATACATATTATGACAAGTTACTGTAACTTCGATACTAATTATGACAGGTAACTGCAACATCGTTACTAATTATGACAAGTAACTGTTATTTCGATACAAATTATGGCACGTAACTGTAATTTCGATACTAATTATGGCAGGTGACAGTAATTTCGATACTAATTATGACAAGTTACACTAACTTCGATACTAATTATGACAGGTAACAGTAACTTCGATACTAATTATGGCAGGTAACTGTAACTTCGATACTAATTATGACAGGTAACTGTAACTTCGTTACTAATTATGACAAGTAACTGTAATTTCGATACAAATTATGGCACGTAACTGTAATTTGGATACTAATTATGACAGGTAACTGTAACTTCGATACTAATTATGACAAGTAACTCTAACTTCATTACAAATTATGACAAGTAACTGTAATTTCGATACAAATTATGTCAGGTAACTGTAACTTCGTTACTAATTATGGCAGGTAACTGTAATTTCGATACAAATTATGGCAGGTAACTGTAACTTCAGTATTAATTAGGACAGGTTACAGTAACCTCGATTCTAATTATGACAAGTAAGTGTATCTTCGATACTAATTATGACGGGTAACTGTAACTTCGATACTAACTATGACTAGTAACTCTAACTTCGTTACTAATTAGGACAAGTAACTGTAATTTTGATAAAAAATTATGGCAGGAAACTGTAACTTCGATACTAATTATGACAGGTAACAGTAACTTCGATACTAATTATGACAAGTAACTCTAACCTCATTACAAATTATGACAAGTAACTGCAACTTCGATACTAATTATGGCAGGTAACTGTAATTTCGATAATAATTATGGCACGTAACTGTAATTTCGATAATAATTATGACAGGTAACTGTAACTTCGTTACTAATTATGGCAGGTAACTGTAATTTCGTTACTAATTATGACAAGTAACTGTAATTTCAATACTAATTATGGCTGGTAACTGTAACTTCGTTACTAATTATGACAAGTAACTGTAATTTCGATACAAATTATGGCACGTAACTGTAATTTGGATACTAATTATGACAGGTAACTGTAACTTCGATACTAATTATGACAAGTAACTCTAACTTCATTACAAATTATGACAAGTAACTGCAACTTCGATACTAATTATGGCAGGTAACTGTAATTTCGATAATAATTATGGCACGTAACTGTAATTTCGATAATAATTATGAGAGGTAACTGTAACTTCGTTACTAATTATGGCAGGTAACTGTAATTTCGTTACTAATTATGACAAGTAACTGTAGCTTCGATACTAATTGTGACAGGTAACTGTAACTTCGTTACTAATTATGAAAAGAAAGTGTAATTTCGATACAAATTATGGCAGGTAACAGTAACTTCGATACTAATTATGACTGGTAACAGTAACTTCGATACTAATTATGACAGAAAACAGTAACTTCGATACTTATTATGACAGGTAACAGTAACTTCGATACTAATTATGGCAGGTAACTGTAACTTCGATACTAAGTATGACAGGTAACTGTAACTCCGGTACAAATTATGACGAGTAACTGTAATTTCGATACAAATTATTGCAGGTAACTGTAACTTCGATACTATTTATGACAGGTAACAGTTACTTCGATACTAATTATGACAAGTAACAGTAACTTCGATACTAATTATGACAGGTAACTGTAACTTCGAAACTAATTATGACAGGTAACTGTAACATCGTTACTAATTATGACAAGTAACTGTAATTTCGATACAAATTATGGCAGGTAACTGTAACTTCGGTATTAATTATGACAGGTTACAGTAACCTCGATTCTAATTATGACAAGTAAGTGTATCTTCGATACTAATTATGACGGGTAACTGTAACTTCGATACTAATTATGACTAGTAACTC
This sequence comes from Meconema thalassinum, assembly GCA_946902985.2. Lineage (NCBI taxonomy): Eukaryota > Metazoa > Arthropoda > Insecta > Orthoptera > Tettigoniidae > Meconema > Meconema thalassinum. Next base: position 1,172,485,077 of record OX336388.2, on the reverse strand, counting down.
AAACTTCGTTACTAATTAGGACAAGTAACTGTAATTTTGATAAAAAATTATGGCAGGTAACTGTAACTTCGATACTAATTATGACAGGTAACAGTAACTTCATTACTAATTATGACAGGTAACTGTAACTTCGTTACTAATTATGACAAGTAACTGTAATTTCGATACTAATTATGGCAGGTAACTGTAAAATCGTTACTAATTATGAAAAGTAACTGTAATTTCGATAGAAATTATGGCAGGTAACTGTAACTTCGATACTAATTATGACAGGTAACAGTAACTTCGATACTAATTATGACAAGTAACTGTAATTTCGATACAAATTATGGCAGGTAACAGTAAATTCGATACTAATTATGACAGGTAACAGTAACATTCGATGCTAATTATGACAAGGAACTGTAATTTCGATACAAATTATGACAGGTAACAGTAAATTCGATACTAATTATGACAGGTAACTGTAACTTCGAAACCAATTACGACAGGTAACTGTAACATCGTTACTAATTATGAAAAGTAACTGTAATTTCGATACAAATTATGGCAGGTAACTGTAACTTCGATACTAATTATGACAGGTAACAGTAAATTCGATACTAATTATGACAAGTAACAGTTACTTCGATACTAATTATGACAAGTAACTGTAACTTCGAAACTAATTATGACAGGTAACTGAACATCGATACTAATTATGACAAGTAACTGTAATTTCGATACAAATTGTGGCAGGTAACTGTCTCTTCGATACTAATAATGACAGGTAACAGTAACTTCGATACTAATTTTGACAAGTAACTGTAACTTCGATACTAACTATGACAGATAACTGTAACTTCGTTACTAATTATGACAAGTAACTGTAATTTCGACACAAATTATGGCAGGTAACTGTAACTTTGAGACTAATTATGACAGGTAACAGTAACTTCGATACTAATTATGACAAGTATCAGTTATTTCGATACTAATTATGACAGGTAACTGTAACTACGAAACTAATTATGACAGGTAACTGTAACATCATTACTAATTATGACATGTAACTGTAATTTCGATACAAATTATGGCAGGTAACTGTAACTTCGATACTAATTATGACAGGTAACAGTAACTTCGATACTAATTATGACAAGTAACTGTAACTTCGATAATCATTATGACAGGTAACAGTAACTTCGATACTAATTATGACAAGTAACTCTAACTTCATTACAAATTATGAAAAATAACTGTAATTTCGATACAAAATATGGCAGGTAACTGTAACTTTGTAAATAATTATTGCAGGTAACTGTAATTTCGATACAAATTATGGCAGGTAACTGTAACTTCGATACTAATTATGACAGGTAACTGTAACTCCGATACTAATTATGACAAGTAACTCTAAATTCGTTACTAATTATGACAAGTAACTGTAATTTCGATACTAATTATGGCTGGTAACTGTAACTTCGTTACTAATTATGACAAGTAACTGTAATTTCGATACAAATTATGACAGGTAACTGTAACTTCGATATTATTTATGACAAGTAACTGTAACTTCGCTACTAATTATGATAAGTAACTGTAATTTCGATACAAATTATGGCAGGTAACTGTAACTTCGATACTAACTATGACAGGTAACTGTAACTTCGTTACTAATTATGACAAGTAACTGTAATTTCGATACAAATTATGGCAGGTAACTGTAACTTCGAGACTAATTATGACAGGTAACAGTAACATCGATACTAATTATGACAAGTAACAGTTACTTCGATACTAATTATGACAAGTAACTGTAACTTCGAAACCAATTACGACAGGTAACTGTAACATCGTTACTAATTATGACAAGTAACTGTAATTTCGATACAAATTATGGCAGGTAACTGTAACGTCGATACTAATTATGACAGGTAACAGTAAATTCGATACTAATTATGACAAGTAACAGTTACTTCGATACTAATTAAACAAGTAACTGTAACTTCGAAACTAATTATGACAGGTAACTGTAACATCGTTACTAATTATGACAAGTAACTGTAATTTCGATACAAATTGTGGCAGGTAACTGTCTCTTCGATACTTTTTATGACAGGTAACAGTAACTTCGATACTAATTATGACAAGTAACAGTAACTTCGATACTAACTATGACAGGTAACTGTAACTTCGTTACTAATTATGACAAGTAACTGTAATTTCGATACAAATTATGGCAGGTAACTGTAACTTTGAGACTAATTATGACAGGTAACATTAACTTCGATACTAATTATGACAAGTATCAGTTACTTCGATACTAATTATGACAGGTAACTGTAACTACGAAACTAATTATGACAGGTAACTGTAACATCATTACTAATTATGACATGTAACTGTAATTTCGATACAAATTATGGCAGGTAACTGTAACTTCGATACTAATTATGACAGGTAACAGTAACTTCGATACTAATTATGACAAGTAACTGTAACTTCGATACTTATTATGACAGGTAACAGTAACTTCGATACTAATTATGACAAGTAACTCTAACTTCATTACAAATTATGAAAAATAACTGTAATTTCGATACAAATTATGGCAGGTAACTGTAACTTCGTAAATAATTATGGCAGGTAACTGTAATTTCGATACAAATTATGGCAGGTAACTGTAACTTCGATACTAATTATGACAGGTAACTGTAACTCCGATACTAATTATGACAAATAACTCTAAATTCGTTACTAATTATGACAAGTAACTGTAATTTCATAAACTAATTATGGCTGGTAACTGTAACTTCGTTACTAATTATGACAACTAACTGTAACTTCGTTACTAATTATGACAAGTAACTGTAATTTCGATACTAATTATGGCAGGTAACTGTAAAATCGTTACTAATTATGAAAAGTAACTGTAATTTCGATACAAATTATGGCAGGTAACTGTAACTTCGATACTAATTATGACAGGTAACAGTAACTTCGATACTATATATGACAAGTAACTGTAATTTCGATACAAATTATGGCAGGTGACAGTAAATTTGATACTAATTATGACAGGTAACAGTAACATTCGATGCTAATTATGACAAGGAACTGTAATTTCGATACAAATTATGACAGGTAACAGTAAATTCGATACTTATTATGACAGGTAACTGTAACTTCGTAACTAATTATGACAAGTAACGGTAATTTCGATACTAATTATGACAGGTAACTGTAACTTCGATATTATTTATGACAAGTAACTGTAACTTCGCTACTAATTATGATAAGTAACTGTAATTTCGATACAAATTATGGCAGGTAACTGTAACTTCGATAATAACTATGACAGGTAACTTTAACTTCGTTACTAATTATGACAAGTAACTGTAATTTCGATACAAATTATGGCAGGTAACTGTAACTTCGAGACTAATTATGACAGGTAACAGTAACTTCGATACTAATTATGACAAGTAACAGTTACTTCGATACTAATTATGACAAGTAACTGTAACTTCGAAACCAATTACGACAGGTAACTGTAACATCGTTACTAATTATGACAAGTAACTGTAATTTCGATACAAATTATGGCAGGTAACTGTAACGTCGATACTAATTATGACAGGTAACAGTAAATTCGATACTAATTATGACAAGTAAGTGTAACTTCGATATTAATTATGACGGGTAACTGTAACTTCGAAACTAATTATGACAGGTAACTGTAACATCGTTACTAATTATGACAAGTAACTGTAATTTCGATACAAATTATGGCAGGTAACTGTAACTTCGATACTAATTATGACAGGTAACAGTAACTTCGATACTAATTATGACAAGTAACTGTAACTTCGATAATCATTATGACAGGTAACAGTAACTTCGATACTAATTATGACAAGTAACTCTAACTTCATTACAAATTATGAAAAATAACTGTAATTTCGATACAAAAAATGGCAGGTAACTGTAACTTTGTAAATAATTATTGCAGGTAACTGTAATTTCGATACAAATTATGGCAGGTAACTGTAACTTCGATACTAATTATGACAGGTAACTGTAACTCCGATACTAATTATGACAAGTAACTCTAAATTCGTTACTAATTATGACAAGTAACTGTAATTTCGATACTAATTATGGCTGGTAACTGTAACTTCGTTACTAATTATGACAAGTAACTGTAATTTCGATACAAATTATGACAGGTAACTGTAACTTCGATATTATTTATGACAAGTAACTGTAACTTCGCTACTAATTATGATAAGTAACTGTAATTTCGATACAAATTATGGCAGGTAACTGTAACTTCGATACTAACTATGACAGGTAACTGTAACTTCGTTACTAATTATGACAAGTAACTGTAATTTCGATACAAATTATGGCAGGTAACTGTAACTTCGAGACTAATTATGACAGGTAACAGTAACATCGATACTAATTATGACAAGTAACAGTTACTTCGATACTAATTATGACAAGTAACTGTAACTTCGAAACCAATTACGACAGGTAACTGTAACATCGTTACTAATTATGACAAGTAACTGTAATTTCGATACAAATTATGGCAGGTAACTGTAACGTCGATACTAATTATGACAGGTAACAGTAAATTCGATACTAATTATGACAAGTAACAGTTACTTCGATACTAATTAAACAAGTAACTGTAACTTCGAAACTAATTATGACAGGTAACTGTAACATCGTTACTAATTATGACAAGTAACTGTAATTTCGATACAAATTGTGGCAGGTAACTGTCTCTTCGATACTTTTTATGACAGGTAACAGTAACTTCGATACTAATTATGACAAGTAACTGTAATTTCGATACAAATTATGGCAGGTAACTGTAACTTTGAGACTAATTATGACAGGTAACATTAACTTCGATACTAATTATGACAAGTATCAGTTACTTCGATACTAATTATGACAGGTAACTGTAACTACGAAACTAATTATGACAGGTAACTGTAACATCATTACTAATTATGACATGTAACTGTAATTTCGATACAAATTATGGCAGGTAACTGTAACTTCGATACTAATTATGACAGGTAACAGTAACTTCGATACTAATTATGACAAGTAACTGTAACTTCGATACTTATTATGACAGGTAACAGTAACTTCGATACTAATTATGACAAGTAACTCTAACTTCATTACAAATTATGAAAAATAACTGTAATTTCGATACAAATTATGGCAGGTAACTGTAACTTCGTAAATAATTATGGCAGGTAACTGTAATTTCGATACAAATTATGGCAGGTAACTGTAACTTCGATACTAATTATGACAGGTAACTGTAACTCCGATACTAATTATGACAAATAACTCTAAATTCGTTACTAATTATGACAAGTAACTGTAATTTCATAAACTAATTATGGCTGGTAACTGTAACTTCGTTACTAATTATGACAACTAACTGTAACTTCGTTACTAATTATGACAAGTAACTGTAATTTCGATACTAATTATGGCAGGTAACTGTAAAATCGTTACTAATTATGAAAAGTAACTGTAATTTCGATACAAATTATGGCAGGTAACTGTAACTTCGATACTAATTATGACAGGTAACAGTAACTTCGATACTATTTATGACAAGTAACTGTAATTTCGATACAAATTATGGCAGGTGACAGTAAATTTGATACTAATTATGACAGGTAACAGTAACATTCGATGCTAATTATGACAAGGAACTGTAATTTCGGTACAAATTATGACAGGTAACAGTAAATTCGATACTTATTATGACAGGTAACTGTAACTTCGTAACTAATTATGACAAGTAACGGTAATTTCGATACTAATTATGACAGGTAACTGTAACTTCGATATTATTTATGACAAGTAACTGTAACTTCGCTACTAATTATGATAAGTAACTGTAATTTCGATACAAATTATGGCAGGTAACTGTAACTTCGATAATAACTATGACAGGTAACTGTAACTTCGTTACTAATTATGACAAGTAACTGTAATTTCGATACAAATTATGGCAGGTAACTGTAACTTCGAGACTAATTATGACAGGTAACAGTAACTTCGATACTAATTATGACAAGTAACAGTTACTTCGATACTAATTATGACAAGTAACTGTAACTTCGAAACCAATTACGACAGGTAACTGTAACATCGTTACTAATTATGACAAGTAACTGTAATTTCGATACAAATTATGGCAGGTAACTGTAACGTCGATACTAATTATGACAGGTAACAGTAAATTCGATACTAATTATGACAAGTAAGTGTAACTTCGATATTAATTATGACGGGTAACTGTAACTTCGAAACTAATTATGACAGGTAACTGTAACATCGTTACTAATTATGACAAGTAACTGTAATTTCGATACAAATTGTGGCAGGTAACTGTCTCTTCGATACTTTTTATGACAGGTAACAGTAACTTCGATACTAATTATGACAAGTAACAGTAACTTCGGTACTAACTATGACAGGTAACTGTAACTTCGTTACTAATTATGACAAGTAACTGTAATTTCGATACAAATTATGGCAGGTAACTGTAACTTTGAGACTAAATATGACAGGTAACAGTAACTTCGATGCTAATTATGACATGTATCAGTTACTTCGATACTAATTATGACAGGTAACTGTAACTACGAAACTAATTATGACAGGCAACTGTAACATCATTACTAATTATGACATGTAACTGTAATTTCGATACAAATTATGGCAGGTAACTGTAACTTCGATACTAATTATAACAGGTTACAGTAACTTCGATACTAATTATGACAAGTAAATGTAACTTCGATACTTATTATGACAGGTAACAGTAACTTCGACACTAATTATGACAAGTAACTCAAACTTCATTACAAATTATGAAAAATAACTGTAATTTCGATACAAATTATGGCGGGTAACTGTAACTTCGTAAATAATTACGGCAGGTAACTGTAATTTCGATACAAATTATGGCAGGTAACTGTAACTTCGATACTAATTATGACAGGTAACTGTAACTCCGATACTAATTATGACAAATAACTCTAAATTCGTTACTAATTATGACAAGTAACTGTAATTTCATAAACTAATTATGGCTGGTAACTGTAACTTCCTTACTAATTATGACAACTAACTGTAATTTCGATACAAATTATGGCAGGTAACTGTAACTTCGATACTAATTATGACAAGTAATAGGAACTTCGATACTAATTATGACAAGTAACTGTAACTTCGAAACTAATTATGACAGGTAACTGTAACATCGATAATAATTATGACAAGTAACTGTAATTTCGATACAAATTATAACAGGTAACAGTAACTTCGATACTAATTATGACAGGTAACTGTAACTTCCTTACTAATTATGACAAGTAACTGTAATTTCGATACTAATTATGACAGGTAACTGTAACTTCGATATTAATTATTACAAGTAACTGTAACTTCGTTAATAATTATGAGAAGTAACTGTAAATTCGATACAAATTATGGCAGGTAACTGTAACTTCGAGACTAATTATGACAGGTAACAGTAACTTCGATACTAATTATGACAAGTAACAGTTGCTTCGATACTAATTATGACAAGTAACTGTAACTTCGAAACTAATTATGACAGGTTACTGTAACATCGTTACTAATTATGACAAGTAACTGTCATTTCGATACAAATTATGGCAGGTAACTGTAACTTCGATACTAATTATGACTGGTAACAGTAACTTCGGTACTAGTTATGACAAGTAACTGTAACTTAGATACTAATTATGACAGGTAACAGTAACTTCGATACTAATTATGACAAGTAACTCTAACTTCATTACAAATTATGACAAGTATCTGTAATTTCGATACAAATTATGGCAGGTAACTGTAACTTCGTTACTAATTATGGCAGGTAACTGTAATTTCGATACAAATTATGGCAGGTAACAGTAACTACGATACTATATATGACAGGTAACTGTAACTCCGATACTAATTATGACAAGTAACTCTAACTTCGTTACTAATTATGACAAATAACTGTAATTTTGATAAAAAATTATGGCAGGTAATTGTAACTTCGATACTAATTATGACAGGTAACAGTAACTTCGATACTAATTATGACAGGTAACTGTAACTTCGTCACTTATTATGACAAGTAAATGTAATTTCGATACTAATTATGACAAGTAACTGTAATTTCGATACAAATTATGGCAGGTAACTGTTACTTCGAGACTAATTATGACAGGTAACAGTTACTTCGATACTAATTATGACAAGTAACAGTTACTTCGATATTAATTATGACAAGTAACTGTAATTATGATACAAATTATGGCAGGTAACTGTAACTTCGAGACTAATTATGACAGGTAACAGTAACTTCGATACTAATTATGACAAGTATCAGTTACTTCGATACTAATTATGACAGGTAATTGTAACTACGAAACTAATTATGACAGGTAACTGTAACATCATTACTAACTATGACATGTAACTGTAATTTCGATACAAATTATGGCAGGTAACTGTAACTTCGATACTTATTATGACAGGTAACAGTAACTTCGATAGTAATGATGACAAGTAATAGTAACTTCGATACTAATTATGACAAGTAACTGTAATTTCGATACTAATTATGACAGGTAACTGTAATTTCGATACTAATTATGACAGGTTACTGTAACTTCGATACTAATTATGACAGGTAACTGTAACTTCGATACTAATTATGACAAGTAACTGTAACTTCGTTACTAATTATGACAAGTAACTGTAATTTCGATACAAATTTTGGCAGGTAACTGTAACTTCGATATTAATTATGACAAGTAACTGTAACTTCGTTACTAATTAAGACAAGTAACTGTAATTTCGATACAAATAATGGCAGGTAACTGTAACTTCGATACTATTTATGACAGGTAAAAGTAACTTCAATACTAATTATGACAGGTAACTGTGACTTCGCTACTAATTATGACAAGTAACTGTAATTTCGAAACAAATTATGACAGGTAACTGTAACTTGGTTAACAATTATGACAAGTAACTGTAATTTCGATACAAATTATGGCAGGTTACAGTAACTTCGATACTAATTAAGACAGGTAACTGTAACATCGATACTAATTATGACAAGGAACTGTAATTTCGATACATATTATGACAGGTAACAGTAACTTCGATACTAATTATGACAGGTAACTGTAACTTCCTTACTTATTATGACAAGTAACTGTAATGTCGATACTAATTATGACAGGTAACTGTAACTTCGATATTAATTATTACAAGTAACTGTAACTTCGTTACTAATTATGAGAAGTAACTGTAATTTCGATAAAAATTATGGCAGGTAACTGTAATTTCGAGACTTATTATGACAGGTAACAGTAACTTCGATACTAATTATGACAAGTAACAGTTGCTTCGATACTAATTATGACAAGTAACTGTAACTTCGAAACTAATTATGACAGGTAACTGTAACATCGTTACTAATTATGACAAGTAACTGTCATTTCGATACAATTTATGGCAGGTAACTGTAACTTCGATACTAATTATGACTGGTAACAGTAACTTCGGTACTAATTATGACAAGTAACTGTAACTTAGATACTAATTATGACAGGTAACAGTAACTTCGATACTAATTATGAGAAGTAACTCTAACTTCATTACAAATTATGACAAGTATCTGTAATTTCGATACAAATTATGGCAGGTTACTGTAACTTCGTTACTAATTATGGCAGGTAACTGTAATTTCGATACAAATTATGGCAGGTAACAGTAACTACGATACTATATATGACAGGTAACTGTAACTCCGATACTAATTGTGACAAGTAACTCTAACTTCGTTACTAATTATGACAAATAACTGTAATTTTGATAAAAAATTATGGCAGGTAATTGTAACTTCGATACTAATTATGACAGGTAACAGTAACTTCGATACTAATTATGACAGGTAACTGTAACTTCGTTACTAATTATGACAAGTAACTGTAATTTCGATACTAATTATGACAAGTAACTGTAATTTCGATACAAATTATGGCAGGTAACTGTAACTTCGAGACTAATTATTACAGGTAACAGTAACTTCGATACTAATTATGACAAGTAACAGTTACTTCGATACTAATTATGGAAAGTAACTGTAATTTCGATACAAATTATGGCAGGTAACTGTAACTTCGAGACTAATTATGACAGGTAACAGTAACTTCGATACTAATTATGACAGGTAACAGTTACTTCGATACTAATTATGACAAGTAACTGTAACTTCGAAACGAATTACGACAGGTAACTGTAACATCGTTACTAATTATGACAAGTAACTGTAATTTCGATACAAATTATGGCAGGTAACTGTAACTTCGATACTAATTATGACAGGTAACAGTAAATTCGATACTAATTATGACAAGTAACAGTTACTTCGATACTAATTATGACAAGTAACTGTAACTTCGAAACTAATTATGACAGGTAACTGAACATCGATACTAATTATGACAAGTAACTGTAATTTCGATACAAATTGTGGCAGGTAACTGTCTCTTCGATACTAATTATGACAGGTAACAGAAACTTCGATACTAATTATGACAAGTAACTGTAACTTCGATACTAACTATGACAGGTAACTGTAACTTCGTTACTAATTAAGACAAGTAACTGTAATTTCGATACAAATTATGGCAGGTAACTGTAACTTTGAGACTAATTATGACAGGTAACTGTAACTTCGATACTAATTATGACAAGTATCAGTTACTTCGATACTAATTATGACAGGTAACTGTAACTACGAAACTAATTATGACAGGTAACTGTAACATCATTACTAATTATGACATGTAACTGTAATTTCGATACAAATTATGGCAGGTAACTGTAACTTCGATACTAATTATGACAGGTAACAGTAACTTCGATACTAATTATGACAAGTAACTGTAACTTCGATACTTATTATGACAGGTAACAGTAACTTCGATACTAATTATGACAAGTAACTCTAACTTCATTACAAATTATGAAAAATAACTGTAATTTCGATACAAAATATGGCAGGTAACTGTAACTTTGTAAATAATTATGGCAGGTAACTGTAATTTCGATACAAATTATGGCAGTTAACTGTAACTTCGATACTAATTATGACAGGTAACTGTAACTCCGATACTAAATATGACAAGTAACTCTAAATTCGTTACTAATTATGACAAGTAACTGTAATTTCGATACTATTTATGGCTGGTAACTGTAACTTCGTTACTAATTATGACAATTAACTGTAATTTCGATACAAATTATGACAGGTAACTGTAACTTCGATATTATTTATGACAAGTAACTGTAACTTCGCTACTAATTATGAAAAGTAACTGTAATTTCGATACAAATTATGGCAGGTAACTGTAACTTCGATACTAACTATGACAGGTAACTGTAACTTCGTTACTAATTATGACAAGTAACTGTAATTTCGATACAAATTATGGCAGGTAACTGTAACTTCGAGACTAATTAAGACAGGTAACAGTAACTTCGATACTAATTATGACAAGGAACAGTTACTTCGATACTAATTATGACAAGTAACTGTAACTTCGAAACCAATTACGACAGGTAACTGTAACATCGTTACTAATTATGACAAGTAACTGTAATTTCGATACAAATTATGGCAGGTAACTGTAACGTCGATACTAATTATGACAGGTAACAGTAAATTCGATACTAATTATGACAAGTAACAGTTACTTCGATACTAATTATGACAAGTAACTGTAACTTCGAAACTAATTAAGACAGGTAACTGTAACATCGTTACTAATTATGACAAGTAACTGTAATTTCGATACAAATTGTGGCAGGTAACTGTCTCTTCGATACTTTTTATGACAGGTAACAGTAACTTCGATACTAATTATGACAAGTAACAGTAACTTCGATACTAACTATGACAGGTAACTGTAACTTCGTTACTAATTATGACAAGTAATTGTAATTTCGATACAAATTATGGCAGGTAACTGTAACTTTGAGACTAATTATGACAGGTAACAGTAACTTCGAGACTAATTATGACAAGTATCAGTTACTTCGATACTCATTATGACAGGTAACTGTAACTACGAAACTAATTATGACAGGTAACTGTAACATCATTACTAATTATGACATGTAACTGTAATTTCGATACAAATTATGGCAGGTAACTGTAACTTCGATACTAATTATGACAGGTAACAGTAACTTCGATACTAATTATGACAAGTAACTGTAACTTCGATACTTATTATGACAGGTAACAGTAACTTCGATACTAATTATGACAAGTAACTCTAACTTCATTACAAATTATGAAAAATAACTGTAATTTCGATACAAATTATGGCAGGTAACTGTAACTTCGATACTAATTATGACAAGTAACAGGAACTTCGATACTAATTATGACAAGTAACTGTAACTTCGAAACTAATTATGAGAGGTAACTGTAACATCGATAATAATTATGACAAGTAACTGTAATTTCGATACAAATTATGACAGGTAACAGTAACTTCGATACTAATTATGACAGGTAACTGTAACTTCCTTACTAATTATGACAAGTAACTGTAATTTCGATACTAATTATGACAGGTAACTGTAACTTCGATATTAATTATTACAAGTAACTGTAACTTCGTTACTAATTATGAGAAGTAACTGTAAATTCGATACAAATTATGGCAGGTAACTGTAACTTCGAGACTAATTATGACAGGTAACAGTAACTTCGATACTAATTATGACAAGTAACAGTTGCTTCGATACTAATTATGACAAGTAACTGTAACTTCGAAACTAATTATGACAGGTAACTGTAACATCGTTACTAATTATGACAAGTAACTGTCATTTCGATACAAATTATGGCAGGTAGCTGTAACTTCGATACTAATTATGACTGGTAACAGTAACTTCGGTACTAGTTATGACAAGTAACTGTAACTTAGATACTAATTATGACAGGTAACAGTAACTTCGATACTAATTATGACAAGTAACTCTAACTTCATTACAAATTATGACAAGTATCTCTAATTTCGATACAAATTATGGCAGGTAACTGTAACTTCGTTACTAATTATGGCAGGTAACTGTAATTTCGATACAAATTATGGCAGGTTACAGTAACTACGATACTATATATGACAGGTAACTGTAACTCCGATACTAATTACGACAAGTAACTCTAACTTCGTTACTAATTATGACAAATAACTGTAATTTTGATTAAAAATTATGGCAGGTAATTGTAACTTTGATACTAATTATGACAGGTAACAGTAACTTCGATACTAATTATGAGAGGTAACAGTAATTTCGTCACTAATTATGACAAGTAACTGTAATTTCGATACTAATTATGACAAGTAACTGTAATTTCGATACAAATTATGGCAGGTAACTGTTACTTCGAGACTAATTATGACAGGTAACAGTAACTTCGATACTAATTATGACAAGTAACAATTACTTCGATATTAATTATGACAAGTAACTGTAATTTTGATACAAATTATGGCAGGTAACAGTAACTTCGAGACTAATTATGACAGGTAACAGTAACTTCGATACTAATTATGACAAGTAACAGTTACTTCGATACTAATTATGACAAGTAACTGTAACTTCGAAACCAATTACGACAGGTAACTGTAACATCGTTACTAATTATGACAAGTAACTGTAATTTCGATACAAATTATGGCAGGTAACTGTAACTTCGATACTAATTATGACAGGTAACAGTAACTTCGATACAAATTATGACAAGTAACTGTAACTTCGATACTTATTATGACAGGTTACAGTAACTTCGATACAAATTTGACAAGTAACTCTAACTTCATTACAAATTATGAAAAATAACTGTAATTTCGATACAAATTATGGCAGGTAACTGTAACTTCGTAAATAATTATGGCAGGTAATTGTAATTTCGATACAAATTATGGCAGGTAACTGTAACTTCGATATTAATTATGACAAGTCACTGTAACTTCGTTACTAATTAAGACAAGTAACTGTAATTTCGATACAAATCATGGCAGGTAACTGTAACTTCGATACTATTTATGACAGGTAAAAGTAACTTCAATACTAATTATGACAGGTAACTGTAACTTCGCTACTAATTATGACAAGTAACTGTAATTTCGAAACAAATTATGACAGGTAACTGTAACTTGGTTAACAATTATGACAAGTAACTGTAATTTCGATACAAATTATGGCAGGTAACTGTTACTTCGAGACTAATTATGACAGGTAACAGTAACTTCGATACTAATTATGACAAGTAACAATTACTTCGATACTAATTATGACAAGTAACTGTAATTTTGATACAAATTATGGCAGGTAACAGTAACTTCGAGACTAATTATGACAGGTAACAGTAACTTCGATACTAATTATGACAAGTAACAGTTACTTCGATACTAATTATGACAAGTAACTGTAACTTCGAAACCAATTACGACAGGTAACTGTAACATCGTTACTAATTATGACAAGTAACTGTAATTTCGATACAAATTATGTCAGGTAACTGTAACTTCGATACTAATTATGACAGGTAACAGTAACTTCGATACAAATTATGACAAGTAACTGTAACTTCGATACTTATTATGACAGGTTACAGTAACTTCGATACAAATTATGACAAGTAACTCTAACTTCATTACAAATTATGAAAAATAACTGTAATTTCGATACAAATTATGGCAGGTAACTGTAACTTCGTAAATAATTATGGCAGGTAATTGTAATTTCGATACAAATTATGGCAGGTAACTGTAACTTCGATACTTATTATGACAGGTAACTGTAACACCGATACTAATTATGACAAGTAACTCTAAATTCGTTACTAATTATGACAAGTAACTGTAATTTCGATACTAATTATGGCTGGTAACTGTAACTTCGTTACTAATTATGACAAGTAACTGTAATTTCGATACAAATTATGGCAGGTAACTGTAACTTCGATACTAATTACGCCAGGTAACAGTAACTTCGATACTAATTATGACAAGTAACGGTAACTTCGAAACTAATTATGACAGGTAACTGTAACTTCGATAATAATTATGACAAGTAACTGTAATTTCGATTCAAATTATGGCAGGTAACTGTAACTTCGATACTAATTATGACAGGTAACAGAAACGTCGATACTAATTATGACAAGTAACTGTATCTTCGATACTAATTATGACAGGTAACTGTAACTTCGATACTAATTATGACAAATAACTCTAACTTCATCACAAATTATGACAAGTAACTGTAATTTCGATACAAATTATGGCAGGTAACTGTAACTTCGATGACCGGTAACTGTAACTTCGATACTTATTAAGACAAGTAACTGTAATTTCGATACAAATTATGGCAGGTAACTGTAACTTCGATACTTATTATGACAGGAAACAGTAACTTCGATAGTAATGATGACAAGTAACAGTAACTTCGATACTAATTATGACAAGTAACTGTAATTTCGATACTAATTATGACAGGTAACTGTAATTTCGATACTAATTATGACAGGTAACTGTAACTTCGATACTAATTATGACAGGTAACTGTAACTTCGATACTAATTATGACAAGTAACTGTAACTTGGTTACTAATTATGACAAGTAACTGTAATTTCGATACAAATTTTGGCAGGTAACTGTAACTTCGATATTAATTATGACAAGTCACTGTAACTTCGTTACTAATTAAGACAAGTAACTGTAATTTCGATACAAATCATGGCAGGTAACTGTAACTTCGATACTATTTATGACAGGTAAAAGTAACTTCAATACTAATTATGACAGGTAACTGTAACTTCGCTACTAATTATGACAAGTAACTGTAATTTCGAAACAAATTATGACAGGTAACTGTAACTTGGTTAACAATTATGACAAGTAACTCTAATTTCGTTACAAATTATGGCAGGTCACAGTAACTTCGATACTAATTAAGACAGGTAACTGTAACATCGATACTAATTATGACAAGGAACTGTAATTTCGATACAAATTATGACAGGTAACAGTAACTTCGATACTAATTAAGACAGGTAACAGTAACTTCGATACTAATTATGACAAGTAACAGTTACTTCGATACTAATTATGACAAGTAACTGTAACTTCGAAACCAATTACGACAGGTAACTGTAACATCGTTACTAATTATGACAAGTAACTGTAATTTCGATACAAATTATGGCAGGTAACTGTAACGTCGATACTAATTATGACAGGTAACAGTAAATTCGATACTAATTATGACAAGTAACAGTTACTTCGATACTAATTATGACAAGTAACTGTAACTTCGAAACTAATTATGACAGGTAACTGTAACATCGTTACTAATTATGACAAGTAACTGTAATTTCGATACAAATTGTGGCAGGTAACTGTCTCTTCGATACTTTTTATGACAGGTAACAGTAACTTCGATACTAATTATGACAAGTAACAGTAACTTCGATACTAACTATGACAGGTAACTGTAACTTCGTTACTAATTATGACAAGTAACTGTAATTTCGATACAAATTATGGCAGGTAACTGTAACTTTGAGACTAATTATGACAGGTAACAGTAACTTCGAGACTAATTATGACAAGTATCAGTTACTTCGATACTAATTATGACAGGTAACTGTAACTACGAAACTAATTATGACAGGTAACTGTAACATCATTACTAATTATGACATGTAACTGTAATTTCGATACAAATTATGGCAGGTAACTGTAACTTCGATACTAATTATGACAGGTAACAGTAACTTCGATACTAATTATGACAAGTAACTGTAACTTCGATACTTATTATGACAGGTAACAGTAACTTCGATACTAATTATGACAAGTAACTCTAACTTCATTACAAATTATGAAAAATAACTGTAATTTCGATACAAAATATGGCAGGTAACTGTAACTTCGTAAATAATTATGGCAGGTAACTGTAATTTCGATACAAATTATGGCAGGTAACTGTAACTTCGATACTAATTATGACAGGTAACTGTAACTCCGATACTAATTATGACAAATAACTCTAAATTCGTTACTAATTATGACAAGTAACTGTAATTTCATAAACTAATTATGGCTGGTAACTGTAACTTCGTTACTAATTATGCCAACTAACTGTAATTTCGATACAAATTATGGCAGGTAACTGTAACTTCGATACTAATTATGACAAGTAACAGGAACTTCGATACTAATTATGACAAAGTAACTGTAACTTCGAAACTAATTATGACAGGTAACTGTAACATCGATAATAATTATGACAAGTAACTGTAATTTCGATACAAATTATGACAGGTAACAGTAACTTCGATACTAATTATGACAGGTAACTGTAACTTCCTTACTAATTATGACAAGTAACTGTAATTTCGATACTAATTATGACAGGTAACTGTAACTTCGATATTAATTATTACAAGTAACTGTAACTTCGTTACTAATTATGAGAAGTAACTGTAAATTCGATACAAATTATGGCAGGTAACTGTAACTTCGAGACTAATTATGACAGGTAACAGTAACTTCGATACTAATTATGACAAGTAACAGTTGCTTCGATACTAATTATGACAAGTAACTGTAACTTCGAAACTAATTATGACAGGTAACTGTAACATCGTTACTAATTATGACAAGTAACTGTCATTTCGATACAAATTATGGCAGGTAACTGTAACTTCGATACTAATTATGACTGGTAACAGTAACTTCGGTACTAGTTATGACAAGTAACTGTAACTTAGATACTAATTATGACAGGTAACAGTAACTTCGATACTAATTATGACAAGTAACTCTAACTTCATTACAAATTATGACAAGTATCTGTAATTTCGATACAAATTATGGCAGGTAACTGTAACTTCGTTACTAATTATGGCAGGTAACTGTAATTTCGATACAAATTATGGCAGGTTACAGTAACTACGATACTATATATGACAGGTAACTTTAACTCCGATACTAATTACGACAAGTAACTCTAACTTCGTTACTAATTATGACAAATAACTGTAATTTTGATAAAAAATTATGGCAGGTAATTGTAACTTTGATACTAATTATGACAGGTAACAGTAACTTCGATACTAATTATGAGAGGTAACAGTAATTTCGTCACTAATTATGACAAGTAACTGTAATTTCGATACTAATTATGACAAGTAACTGTAATTTCGATACAAATTATGGCAGGTAACTGTTACTTCGAGACTAATTATGACAGGTAACAGTAACTTCGATACTAATTATGACAAGTAACAATTACTTCGATACTAATTATGACAAGTAACTGTAATTTTGATACAAATTATGGCAGGTAACAGTAACTTCGAGACTAATTATGACAGGTAACAGTAACTTCGATACTAATTATGACAAGTAACAGTTACTTCGATACTAATTATGACAAGTAACTGTAACTTCGAAACCAATTACGACAGGTAACTGTAACATCGTTACTAATTATGACAAGTAACTGTAATTTCGATACAAATTATGGCAGGTAACTGTAACTTCGATACTAATTATGACAGGTAACAGTAACTTCGATACAAATTATGACAAGTAACTGTAACTTCGATACTTATTATGACAGGTTACAGTAACTTCGATACAAATTATGACAAGTAACTCTAACTTCATTACAAATTATGAAAAATAACTGTAATTTCGATACAAATTATGGCAGGTAACTGTAACTTAGTAAATAATTATGGCAGGTAATTGTAATTTCGATACAAATTATGGCAGGTAACTGTAACTTCGATACTTATTATGACAGGTAACTGTAACACCGATACTAATTATGACAAGTAACTCTAAATTCGTTACTAATTATGACAAGTAACTGTAATTTCGATACTAATTATGGCTGGTAACTGTAACTTCGTTACTAATTATGACAAGTAACTGTAATTTCGATACAAATTATGGCAGGTAACTGTAACTTCGATACTAATTACGCCAGGTAACAGTAACTTCGATACTAATTATGACAAGTAACTGTAACTTCGAAACTAATTATGACAGGTAACTGTAACTTCGATAATAATTATGACAAGTAACTGTAATTTCGATACAAATTATGGCAGGTAACTGTAACTTCGATACTAATTATGACAGGTAACAGAAACGTCGATACTAATTATGACAAGTAACTGTATCTTCGATACTAATTATGACAGGTAACTGTAACTTCGATACTAATTATGACAAATAACTCTAACTTCATCACAAATTATGACAAGTAACTGTAATTTCGATACAAATTATGGCAGGTAACTGTAACTTCGATGACCGGTAACTGTAACTTCGATACTTATTAAGACAAGTAACTGTAATTTCGATACAAATTATGGCAGGTAACTGTAACTTCGACACTTATTATGACAGGTAACAGTAACTTCGATAGTAATGATGACAAGTAACAGTAACTTCGATACTAATAATGACAAGTAACTGTAATTTCGATACTAATTATGACAGGTAACTGTAATTTCGATACTAATTATGACAGGTAACTGTAACTTCGATACTAATTATGACAGGTAACTGTAACTTCGATACTAATTATGACAAGTAACTGTAACTTGGTTACTAATTATGACAAGTAACTGTAATTTCGATACAAATTTTGGCAGGTAACTGTAACTTCGATATTAATTATGACAAGTCCCTGTAACTTCGTTACTAATTAAGACAAGTAACTGTAATTTCGATACAAATCATGGCAGGTAACTGTAACTTCGATACTATTTATGACAGGTAAAAGTAACTTCAATACTAATTATGACAGGTAACTGTAACTTCGCTACTAATTATGACAAGTAACTGTAATTTCGAAACAAATTATGACAGGTAACTGTAACTTGGTTAACAATTATGACAAGTAACTGTAATTTCGATACAAATTATGACAGGTAACTGTAACTTCGATATTAATTATTACAAGTAACTGTAACTTCGATACTAATTATGACTGGTAACAGTAACTTCGGTACTAATTATGACAAGTAACTGTAACTTCATTACAAATTATGACAAGTATCTGTAATTCCGATACAAATTATGGCAGGTAACTGCAACTTCGTTACTAATTATGGCAGGTAACTGTAATTTCGATACAAATTATGGCAGGTAACAGTAACTACGATACTATATATGACAGGTAACTGTAACTCCGATACTAATTATGACAAGTAACTCTAACTTCGTTACTAATTATGACAAATAACTGTAATTTTGATAAAAAATTATGGCAGGTAATTGTAACTTCGATACTAATTATGACAGGTAACAGTTACTTCGATACTAATTATGACAGGTAACTGTAACTTCGTTACTAATTATGACAAGTAACTGTAATTTCGATACTAATTATGACAAGTAACTGTAATTTCGATACAAATTATGGCAGGTAACTGTAACTTCGAGACTAATTATGACAGGTAACAGTAACTTCGATACTAATTATGACAAGTAACAGTTACTTCGATACTAATTATGACAAGTAACTGTAATTTCGATACAAATTGTGGCAGGTAACTGTAACTTCGAGACTAATTATGACAGGTAACAGTAACTTCGATACTAAGTATGACAGGTAACAGTTACTTCGATACTAATTATGACAAGTAACTGTAACTTCGAAACCAATTACGACAGGTAACTGTAACATCGTTACTAATTATGACAAGTAACTGTAATTTCGATACAAATTATGGCAGGTAACTGAAACTTCGATACTAATTATGACAGGTAACAGTAAATTCGATACTAATTATGACAAGTAACAGTTACTTCGATACTAATTATGACAAGTAACTGTAACTTCGAAACTAATTATGACAGGTAACTGAACATCGATACTAATTATGACAAGTAACTGTAATTTCGATACAAATTGTGGCAGGTAACTGTCTCTTCGATACTAATTATGACAGGTAACAGTAACATCGATACTAATTATGACAAGTAACTGTAACTTCGATACTAACTATGACAGGTAACTGTAACTTCGTTACTAATTATGACAAGTAACTGTAATTTCGATACAAATTATGGCAGGTAACTGTAACTTTGAGACTAATTATGACAGGTAACAGTAACTTCGATACTAATTATGACAAGTATCAGTTACTTCGATACTAATTATGACAGGTAACTGTAACTACGAAACTAATTATGACAGGTAACTGTAACATCATTACTAATTATGACATGTAACTGTAATTTCGATACAAATTATGGCAGGTAACTGTAACTTCGATACTAATTATGACAGGTAACAGTAACTTCGATACTAATTATGACAAGTAACTGTAACTTCGATACTTATTATGACAGGTAACAGTAACTTCGATACTAATTATGACAAGTAACTCTAACTTCATTACAAATTATGAAAAATAACTGTAATTTCGATACAAAATATGGCAGGTAACTGTAACTTTGTAAATAATTATGGCAGGTAACTGTAATTTCGATACAAATTATGGCAGGTAACTGTAACTTCGATACTAATTATGACAGGTAACTGTAACTCCGATACTAATTATGACAAGTAACTCTAAATTCGTTACTAATTATGACAAGTAACTGTAATTTCTATACTAATTATGGCTGGTAACTGTAACTTCGTTACTAATTATGACAAGTAACTGTAATTTCGATACAAATTATGGCAGGTAACTGTAACTTCGATACTAATTATGACAAGTAACAGGAACTTCGATACTAATTATGACAAGTAACTGTAACTTCGAAACTAATTATGACAGGTAACTGTAACATCGATAATAATTATGACAAGTAACTGTAATTTCGATACAAATTATGGCAGGTAACTGTAACTTCGATACTAATTATGACAGGTAACAGAAACGTCGATACTAATTATGACAAGTAACTGTATCTTCGATACTAATTATGACAGGTAACTGTAACTTCGATACTAATTATGACAAATAACTCTAACTTCATTACAAATTATGACAAGTAACTGTAATTTCGATACAAATTATGGCAGGTAACTGTAACTTCGATGACAGGTAACTATAACTTCGATACTTATTAAGACAATAACTGTAATTTCGATACAAATTATGGCAGGTAACTGTAACTTCGATACTTATTATGACAGGTAACAGTAACTTCGATAGTAATGATGACAAGTAACAGTAACTTCGATACTAATTATGACAAGTAACTGTAATTTCGATACTAATTATGACAGGTAACTGTAATTTCGATACTAATTATGACAGGTAACTGTAACTTCGATACTAATTATGACAGGTAACTGTAACTTCGATACTAATTATGACAAGTAACTGTAACTTCGATACTAATTATGACAAGTAACTGTAATTTCGATACAAATTTTGGCAGGTAACTGTAACTTCGATATTAATTATGACAAGTAACTGTAACTTCGTTACTAATTAAGACAAGAAACTGTAATTTCGATACAAATAATGGCAGGTAACTGTAACTTCGATACTATTAATGACAGGTAAAAGTAACTTCAATACTAATTATGACAGGTTACTGTAACTTCGCTACTAATTATGACAAGTAACTGTAATTTCGAAACAAATTATGACAGGTAACTGTAACTTCGTTAACAATTATGACAAGTAACTGTAATTTCGATACAAATTATGGCAGGTCACAGTAACTTCGATACTAATTAAGACAGGTAACTGTAACATCGATACTAATTATGACAAGGAAATGTAATTTCGATACAAATTATGACAGGTAACAGTAACTTCGATACTAATTATGACAGGTAACTGTAACTTCCTTACTAATTATGACAAGTAACTGTAATTTCGATACTAATTATGACAGGTAACTGTAACTTCGATATTAATTATTACAAGTAACTGTAACTTCGTTACTAATTATGAGAAGTAACTGTAATTTCGGTACAAATTATGGCAGGTAACTGTAACTTCGAAACTAATTATGACAGGTAACAGTAACTTCGATACTAATTATGACAAGTAACAGTTGCTTCGACACTAATTATGACAAGTAACTGTAACTTCGAAACTAATTATGACAGGTAACTGTAACATCGTTACTAATTATGACAAGTAACTGTCATTTCGATACAAATTATGGCAGGTAACTGTAACTTCGATACTAATTATGACTGGTAACAGTAACTTCGGTACTAATTATGACAAGTAACTGTAACTAAGATACTAATTATGACAGGTAACAGTAACTTCGATACTAATTATGACAAGTAACTCTAACTTCATTACACATTATGACAAGTAACTGTAATTTCGATACAAATTATGGCAGGTAACTGTAACTTCGTTACTAATTATGGCAGGTAACTGTAATTTCGATACAAATTATGGCAGGTAACAGTAACTACGATACTATATATGACAGGTAACTGTAACTCCGATACTAATTATGACAAGTAACTCTAACTTCGTTACTAATTATGACAAATAACTGTAATTTTGATAAAAAATTATGGCAGGTAATTGTAACTTCGATACTAATTATGACAGGTAACAGTAACTTCGATACTAATTATGACAGGTAACTGTAACTTCGTTACTAATTATGACAAGTAACTGTAATTTCGATACTAATTATTGCTGGTAACTGTAACTTCGTTACGAATTATGACAAGTAACTGTAATTTCGATACAAATTATGGCAGGTAACTGTAACTTCGATACTAATGATGACAGAAAACAGTAACTTCGATACTAATTATGGCAGGTAACAGTTACTTCGATACTAATTATGGCAGGTAACTGTAAGTTCGACACTAATTATGACAGTTAACTGTAACTTCGTTACTAATTGTGACAAGTAATGGTAATTTCGATACAAATTATGGCAGGCAACAGTAACTTCGATACTAATTATGACAGGTAACAGTAACTTCGATACTTATTATGACAAGTTACTGTAACTTCGATACTAATTATGACAGGTAACTGCAACTTCTTTACTAATTATGACAAGTAACTGTTATTTCGATACAAATTATGGCACGTAACTGTAATTTCGATTCTAATTATGGCAGGTGACAGTAACTTCGATACTAATTATGACAGAAAACAGTAACTTCGATACTTATTATGACAGGTAACAGTAACTTCGATACTAATTATGGCAGGTAACTGTAACTTCGATACTAATTATGACAGGTACCTGTAACTTCGTTACTAATTATGACAAGTAACTGTAATTTCGATAAAACTTATGGCACGTAACTGTAATTTCGATACTAATTATGACAGGTAACTGTAACTTCGATACTAATTATGACAAGTAACTCTAACTTAATTACAAATTATGACAAGTAACTGTAATTTCGATACAAATTATGGCAGGTAACTTCATTACTAATTATGGCAGGTAACTGTAATTTCGATACAAATTATGGCAGGTAACAGTAACTTCGATAATAATTATGACAGGTAACTGCAACTTCGATACTAATTATGGCAGGTAACTGTAATTTCGATAATAATTATGGCACGTAACTGTAATTTCGATAATAATTATGACAGGTAACTGTAACTTCGTTACTAATTATGGCAGGTAACTGTAATTTCGTTACTAATTATGACAAGTAAATGTAGCTTCGATACTAATTATGACAGGTAACTGTAACTTCGTTACTAATTATGACAAGAAACTGTAATTTCGATACAAATTATGGCAGGTAACTGTACCTTCGATACTAATTATGACAGGTAACAGTAACTTGGATACTAATTATGACAGAAAACAGTAACTTCGATACTTATTATGACAGGTAACAGTAACTTCGATACTAATTATGGCAGGTAACTGTAACTTCGATACTAATTATGACAGGTAACTGCAACTTCGATACTAATTATGACTAATAACTCTAACTTCATTAGAAATTATGACAAGTAACTGTAATTTCGAAAAAACATTATGGCAGGTAACTGTAACTTCGAGACTAATTATGACAGGTAACAGTAACTTCGATACTAATTATGACAAGTAACAGTTACTTCGATACTAATTATGACAAGTAACTGTAACTTCGGAACCAATTACGACAGGTAACTGTAACATCGTTACTAATTATGACAAGTAACTGTAATTTCGATACAAATTATGGCAGGTAACTGTAACTTCGATACTAATTATGACAGGTAACAGTAAATTCGATACTAATTATGACAAGTAACAGTTACTTCGATACTAATTATGACAAGTAACTGTAACTACGAAACTAATTATGACAGGTAACTGTAACATCATTACTAATTATGACATGTAACTGTAATTTCGATACAAATTTTGGCAGGTAACTGTAACTTCGATACTAATTATGACAGGTAACAGTAACTTCGATACTAATTATGACAAGTAACTGTAACTTCGATACTTATTATGACAGGTAACAGTAACTTCGATACTAATTATGACAAGTAACTCTAACTTCATTACAAATTATGAAAAATAACTGTAATTTCGATACAAAATATGGCAGGTAACTGTAACTTTGTAAATAATTATGGCAGGTAACTGTAATTTCGATACAAATTATGGCAGGTAACTGTAACTTCGATACTAATTATGACAGGTAACTGTAACTCCGATACTAATTATGACAAGTAACTCTAAATTCGTTACTAATTATGACAAGTAACTGTAATTTCGATACTAATTATGGCTGGTAACTGTAACATCGTTACTAATTATGACAAGTAACTGTAATTTCGATACAAATTATGGCAGGTAACTGTAACTTCGATACTAATTATGACAAGTAACAGGAACTTCGATACTAATTATGACAAGTAACTGTAACTTCGAAACTAATTATGACAGGTAACTGTAACATCGATAATAATTATGACAAGTAACTGTAATTTCGATACAAATTATGGCAGGTAACTGTAACTTCGATACTAATTATGACAGGTAACAGAAACGTCGATACTAATTATGACAAGTAACTGTATCTTCGATACTAATTATGACAGGTAACTGTAACTTCGATACTAATTATGACAAATAACTCTAACTTCATTACAAATTATGACAAGTAACTGAAATTTCGATACAAATTATGGCAGGTAACTGTAACTTCGATACTTATTAAGACAAGTAACTGTAATTTTGATACTAATTATGGCAGGTAACTGTAACTTCGATACTTATTATGACAGGTAACAGTAACTTCGATAGTAATGATGACAAGTAACAGTAACTTCGATACTAATTATGACAAGTAACTGTAATTTCGATACTAATTATGACAGGTAACTGTAATTTCGATACTAATTATGACAGGTAACTGTAACTTCGATACTAATTATGACAGGTAACTGTAACTTCGATACTAATTATGACAAGTAACTGTAACTTCGATACTAATTATGACAAGTAACTGTAATTTCGATACAAATTTTGGCAGGTAACTGTAACTTCGATATTAATTATGACAAGTAACTGTAACTTCGTTACTAATGAAGACAAGAAACTGTAATTTCGATACAAATAATGGCAGGTAACTGTAACTTCGATACTATTTATGACAGGTAAAAGTAACTTCAATACTAATTATGACAGGTTACTGTAACTTCGCTACTAATTATGACAAGTAACTGTAATTTCGAAACAAATTATGACAGGTAACTGTAACTTCGTTAACAATTATGACAAGTAACTGTAATTTCGATACAAATTATGGCAGGTCACAGTAACTTCGATACTAATTAAGACAGGTAACTGTAACATCGATACTAATTATGACAAGGAAATGTAATTTCGATACAAATTATGACAGGTAACATTAACTTCGATACTAATTATGACAGGTAACTGTAACTTCCTTACTAATTATGACAAGAAACTGTAATTTCGATACTAATTATGACAGGTAACTGTAACTTCGATATTAATTATTACAAGTAACTGTAATTTCGTTACTAATTATGAGAAGTAAATGTTATTTCGGTACAAATTATGGCAGGTAACTGTAACTTCGAAACTAATTATGACAGGTAACAGTAACTTCGATACTAATTATGACAAGTAACAGTTGCTTCGATACTAATTATGACAAGTAACTGTAACTTCGAAACTAATTATGACAGGTAACTGTAACAACGTTACTAATTATGACAAGTAACTGTCATTTCGATACAAATTATGGCAGGTAACTGTAACTTCGATACTAATTATGACCGGTAACAGTAACTACGATACTAATTATGACAAGTAACTGTCATTTCGATACAAATTATGGCAGGTAACTGTAACTTCGATTGTAATTATGACTGGCAACTGTAACTCCGATACTAATTATGACAAGTAACTCTAACTTCGTTACTAATTATGACAAATAAATGTAATTTTCTTAAAAAATTATGGCAGGTAATTGTAACTTCGATACTAATTATGACAGGTAACAGTAACTTCGATACTAATTATGACAGGTAACTGTAACTTCGTTACTAATTATGACAAGTAACTGTAATTTCGATACTAATTATGGCTGGTAACTGTAACTTCGTTACTAATTATGACAAGTAACTGTAATTTCGATACAAATTATGGCAGGTACCTGTAACTTCGATACTAATGATGACAGAAAACAGTAACTTCGATACTAATTATGGCAGGTAACAGTTTCTTCGATACTAATTATGGCAGGTAACTGTAAGTTCGATACTAATTATGACAGTTAACAGTAACTTCGTTACTAATTGTGACAAGTAACGGTAATTTCGATACAAATTATGGCAGGTAACAGTAACTTCGATACTAATTATGACAGGTAGCAGTAACTTCGATACTAATTATGACAAGTTACTGTAACTTCGATACTAATTATGACAGGTAACTGCAACTTCTTTACTAATTATGACAAGTAACTGTTATTTCGATACACATTATTGCACGTAACTGTAATTTCGATACTAATTATTGCAGGTGACAGTAACGTCGATACTAATTATGACAAGTTACAGTAACTTCGATACTAATTATGACAGAAAACAGTAACTTCGATACTTATTATGACAGGTAACAGTAACTTCGATACTAATTATGGCAGGTAACTGTAACTTCGATACTAATTATGACAGGTACCTGTAACTTCGTTACTAATTATGACAAGTAACTGTAATTTCGATAAAAATTATGGCACGTAACTGTAATTTCGATACTAATTATGACAGGTAACTGTAACTTCGATACTAATTATGACAAGTAACTCTAACTTCATTACAAATTATGACAAGTAACTGTAATTTCGATACAAATTATGGCAGGTAACTGTAACTTCATTACTAATTAAGGCAGGTAACTGTAATTTCGATACAAATTATGGCAGGTAACAGTTACTTCGATAATAATTATGACAGGTAACCGCAACTTCGATACTAATTATGGCAGGTAACTGTAATTTCGATAATAATTATGGCACGTAACTGTAATTTCGATAATAATTATGACAGGTAACTGTAACTTCGTTACTAATTATGGCAGGTAACTGTAATTTCGTTACTAATTATGAAAAGTAACTGTAGTTTCGATACTAATTATGACAGGTAACTGTAACTTCGTTACTAATTATGACAAGAAACTGTAATTTCGATACAAATTATGGCAGGTAACTGTACCTTCGATACTAATTATGACAGGTAACAGTAAATTCGATACTAATTATGACAAGTAACAGTTACTTCGATACTAATTATGACAAGTAACTGTAACTACGAAACTAATTATGACAGGTAACTGTAACATCATTACTAATTATGACATGTAACTGTAATTTCGATACAAATTATGGCAGGTAACTGTAACTTCGATACTAATTATGACAGGTAACAGTAACTTCGATACTAATTATGACAAGTAACTGTAACTTCGATACTTATTATGACAGGTAACAGTAACTTCGATACTAATTATGACAAGTAACTCTAACTTCATTACAAATTATGACAAGTAACTGTAATTTCGATACAAATTATGGCAGGTAACTGTAACTTCGTTACTAATTATGGCAGGTAACTGTAATTTCGATACAAATTATGGCAGGTAACTGTAACTACGATACTATATATGACAGGTAACTGTAACTCCGATACTAATTATGACAAGTAACTCTAACTTCGTTACTAATTATGACAAATAACTGTAATTTTGATAAAAAATTATGGCAGGTAATTGTAACTTCGATACTAATTATGACAGGTAACAGTAACTTCGATACTAATTATGACAGGTAACTGTAACTTCGTTACTAATTATGACAAGTAACTGTAATTTCGATACTAATTATGGCTGGTTACTGTAACTTCGTTACTAATTATGACAAGTAACTGTAATTTCGATACAAATTATGGCAGGTAACTGTAACTTCGATACTAATGATGACAGAAAACAGTAACTTCGATACTAATTATGGCAGGTAACAGTTACTTCGATACTAATTATGGCAGGTAACTGTAAGTTCGATACTAATTATGACAGTTAACTGTAACTTCGTTACTAATTGTGACAAGTAACTGTAATTTCGATACAAATTATGGCAGGTAACAGTAACTTCGATACTAATTATGACAGGTAACAGTAACTTCGATACTAATTATGACTAGTTACTGTAACTTCGATACTTATTATGACAGGTAACTGCAACTTCTTTACTAATTATGACAGGTAACTGTTATTTCGATACAAATTATGGCACGTAACTGTAATTTCGATACTAATTATGGCAGGTGACAGTAACTTCGATACTAATTATGACAAGTTACAGTAACTTCGATACTAATTATGACAGAAAACAGTAACTTCGATACTTATTATGACAGGTAACAGTAACTTCGATACTAATTATGGCAGGTAACTGTAACTTCGATACTAATTATGACAGGTACCTGTAACTTCGTTACTAATTATGACAAGTAACTGTAATTTCGATAAAAATTATGGCACGTAACTGTAATTTCGATACTAATTATGGCAGGTGACAGTAACTTCGATACTAATTATGACAAGTTACAGTAACTTCGATACTAATTATGACAGAAAACAGTAACTTCGATACTTATTATGACAGGTAACAGTAACTTCGATACTAATTATGGCAGGTAACGGTAACTTCGATACTAATTATGACAAGTAACTCTAACTTCATTACAAATTATGACAAGTAACTGTAATTTCGATACAAATTATGGCAGGTAACAGTAACTTCATTACTAATTATGGCAGTTAACTGTAATTTCGATACAAATTATGGCAGGTAACAGTAACTTCGATAATAATTATGACAGGTAACTGCAACTTCGATACTAATTATGGCAGGTAAATGTAATTTCGATAATAATTATGGCACGTAACTGTAATTTCGACAATAATTATGACAGGTAACTGTAACTTCGTTACTAATTATGACAAGAAACTGTAATTTCGATACAAATTATGGCAGGTAACTGTACCTTCGATACTTATTATGACAGGTAACAGTAACGTCGATACTAATTATGACAGAAAACAGTAACTTCGATACTTATTATGACAGGTAACAGTAACTTCGATACTAATTATGGCAGGTAACTGTAACTTCGATACTAATTATGACAGGTAACTGTAACTTCGGTAATAATTATGACTAATAACTCTAACTTCATTACAAATTATGACATGTAACTGTAATTTCGATACAAATTATGGCAGGTAACTGTAACTTCGAGACTAATTATGACAGGTAACAGTAACATCGATACTAATTATGACAAGTAACAGTTACTTCGATACTAATTATGACAAGTAACTGTAACTTCGAAACCAATTACGACAGGTAACTGTAACATCGTTACTAATTATGACAAGTAACTGTAATTTCGATACAAATTATGGCAGGTAACTGTAACATCGTTACTAATTATGACAAGTAACTGTAATTTCGATACTAATTATGACAAGTAACTGTAACTACGAAACTAATTATGACAGGTAACTGTAACATCATTACTAATTTAGACATGTAACTGTAATTTCGATACAAATTATGGCAGGTAACTGTAACTTCGATACTAATTATGACAGGTAACAGTAACTTCGATACTAAATATGACAAGTAACTGTAACTTCGATACTTATTATGACAGGTAACAGTAACTTCGATACTAATTATGACAAGTAACTCTAACTTCATTACAAATTATGATAAATAAGTGTAATTTCGATACAAATAGTGGCAGGTAACTGTAACTTCGTAAATAATTATGGCAGGTAACTGTAATTTCGATACAAATTATAGCAGGTAACTGTAACTTCGATACTAATTATGACAGGTAACTGTAACTTCGAAACTAATTATGACAGGTAACTGTAACATCGATACTAATTATGACAAGTAACTGTAATTTCGATACAAATTGTGGCAGGTAACTGTCTCTTCGATACTAATTATGACAGGTAACAGTAACTTCGATACTAATTATGACAAGTAACTGTAACTTCGATACTAACTATGACAGGTAACTCTAACTTCGTTACTAATTATGACAAGTAACTGTAATTTCGATACAAATTATGGCAGGTAACTGTAACTTTGAGACTAATTATGACAGGTAACAGTAACTTCGATACTAATTATGACAAGTATCAGTTACTTCGATACTAATTAAGACAGGTAACTGTAACTACGAAACTAATTATGACAGGTAACTGTAACATCATTACTAATTATGACATGTAACTGTAATTTCGATACAAATTATGGCAGGTAACTGTAACTTCGATACTAATTATGACAGGTAACAGTAACTTCGATACTAATTATGACAAGTAACTGTAACTTCGATACTTATTATGACAGGTAACAGTAACTTCGATACTAATTATGACAAGTAACTCTAACTTCATTACAAATTATGAAAAATAACTGTAATTTCGATACAAATTATGGCAGGTAACTGTAACTTTGTAAATAATTATGGCAGGTAACTGTAATTTCGATACAAATTATGGCAGGTAACTGTAACTTCGATACTAATTATGACAGGTAACTGTAACTCCGATACTAATTATGACAAGTAACTCTAAATTCGTTACTAATTATGACAAGTAACTGTAATTTCGATACTAAAAATGGCTGGTAACTGTAACTTCGTTACTAATTATGACAAGCAACTGTAATTTCGATACAAATTATGGCAGGTAGCTGTAACGTCGATACTAATTATGACAAGTAACAGGAACTTCGGTACTAATTATGACAAGTAACTGTAACTACGAAACTAATTATGACAGGTAAATGTAACATCGATAATAATTATGACAAGTAACTGTAATTTCGATACAAATTATGGCAGGTAACTGTAACTTCGATACTAATTATGACAGGTAACAGAAACGTCGATACTAATTATGACAAGTAACTGTATCTTCGATACTA
This sequence comes from Meconema thalassinum, assembly GCA_946902985.2. Lineage (NCBI taxonomy): Eukaryota > Metazoa > Arthropoda > Insecta > Orthoptera > Tettigoniidae > Meconema > Meconema thalassinum. Next base: position 1,172,452,442 of record OX336388.2, on the reverse strand, counting down.
ATTATGACAGGTAACTGTAACTTCGATACTAATTATGACAAATAACTCTAACTTCATTACAAATTATGACAAGTAACTGTACTTTCGATACAAATTATGACAGGTAACTGTAACTTCGATGACAGGTAACTGTAACTTCGATACTTATTAAGACAAGTAACTGTAATTTCGATACAAATTATGGCAGGTAACTGTAACTTCGATACTTATTATGACAGGTAACAGTAACCTGGATAGTAATGATGACAAGTAACAGTAACTTCGATACTAATTATGACAAGTAACTGTAATTTCGATACTAATTATGACAGGTAACTGTAATTTCGATACTAATTATGACAGGTAACTGTAACTTCGATACTAATTATGACAGGTAACTGTAACTTCGATACTAATTATGACAAGTAACTGTAACTTCGATACTAATTATGACAAGTAACTGTAATTTCGATACAAATTTTGGCAGGTAACTGTAACTTCGATATTAATTATGACAAGTAACTGTAACTTCGTTACTAATTAAGACAAGAAACTGTAATTTCGATACAAATAATGGCAGGTAACTGTAACTTCGATACTATTTATGACAGGTAAAAGTAACTTCAATACTAATTATGACAGGTTACTGTAACTTCGCTACTAATTATGACAAGTAACTGTAATTTCGAAACAAATTATGACAGGTAACTGTAACTTCGTTAACAATTATGACAAGTAACTGTAATTTCGATACAAATTATGGCTGGTCACAGTAACTTCGATACTAATTAAGACAGGTAACTGTAACATCGATACTAATTATGACAAGGAACTGTAATTTCGATACAAATTATGACAGGTAACAATAACTTCGATACTAATTATGACAGGTAACTGTAACTTCCTTACTAATTATGACAAGTAACTGTAATTTCGATACTAATTATGACAGGTAACTGTAACATCGATATTAATTATTACAAGTAACTGTAACTTCGTTACTAATTATGAGAAGTAACTGTAATTTCGGTACAAATTATGGCAGGTAAATGTAACTTCGAAACTAATTATGACAGGTAACAGTAACTTCGATACTAATTATGGCAAGTAACAGTTGCTTCGATACTAATTATGACAAGTAACTGTAACTTCGAAACTAATTATGACAGGTAACTGTAACATCGTTACTAATTATGACAAGTAACTGTCATTTCGATACAAATTATGGCGGGTAACTGTAACTTCGATACTAATTATGACTGGTAACAGTAACTTCGGTACTAATTATGACAAGTAACTGTAACTAAGATACTAATTATGACAGGTAACAGTAACTTCGATACTAATTATGACAAGTAACTCTAACTTCATTACAAATTATGACAAGTAACTGTAATTTCAATACAAATTATGGCAGGTAACTGTAACTTCGTTACTAATTATGGCAGGTAACTGTAATTTCGATACAAATTATGGCAGGTAACAGTAACTACGATACTATATATGACAGGTAACTGTAACTCCGATACTAATTATGACAAGTAACTCTAACTTCGTTACTAATTATGACAAATAACTGTAATTTTGATAAAAAATTATGGCAGGTAATTGTAACTTCGATACTAATTATGACAGGTAACAGTAACTTTGATACTAATTATGACAGGTAACTGTAACTTCGTTACTAATTATGACAAGTAACTGTAATTTCGATACTAATTATGGCTGGTAACTGTAACTTCGTTACTAATTATGACAAGTAACTGTAATTTCGATACAAATTATGGCAGGTAACTGTAACTTCGATACTAATGAAGACAGAAAACAGTAACTTCGATACTAATTATGGCAGGTAACAGTTACTTCGATACTAATTATGGCAGGTAACTGTAAGTTCGATACTAATTATGACAGTTAACTGTAACTTCGTTACTAATTGTGACAAGTAACGGTAATTTCGATACAAATTATGGCAGGTAACAGTAACTTCGATACTAATTATGACAGGTAACAGTAACTTCGATATTAATTATGACTAGTTACTGTAACTTCGATACTAATTATGACAGGTAACTGCAATTTCTTTACTAATTATGACAAGTAACTGTTATTTCGATACAAATTATGGCACGTAACTGTAATTTCGATACTAATTATGGCAGGTGACAGTAACTTCGATACTAATTATGACAAGTTAGAGTAACTTCGATACTAATTATGACAGAAAACAGTAACTTCGATACTTATTATGACAGGTAACAGTAACTTCGATACTAATTATGGCAGGTAACTGTAACTTCGATAATAATTATGACAGGTACCTGTAACTTCGTTACTAATTATGACAAGTAACTGTAATTTCGATAAAAATTATGGCACGTAACTGTAATTTCGATACTAATTATGACAGGTAATTGTAACTTCGATACTAATTATGACAAGTAACTCTAACTTCATTACAAATTATGACAAGTAACTGTAATTTCGATACAAAATATGGCAAGTAACTGTAACTTCATTACTAATTATGGCAGGTAACTGTAATTTCGATACAAATTATGGCAGGTAACAGTAACTTCGATAATAATTATGACAGGTAACTGCAACTTCGATACTAATTATGGCAGGTAACTGTAATTTCGATAATAATTAAGGCACGTAACTGTAATTTCGATAATAATTATGACAGGTGACTGTAACTTCGTTACTAATTATTGCAGGTAACTGTAATTTCGTTACTAATTATGACAAGTAACTGTAGCTTCGATACTAATTATGTCAGGTAACTGTAACTTCGTTACTAATTATGACAAGAAACTGTAATTTCGATACAAATTATGGCAGGTAACTGTACCTTCGATACTAATTATGACAGGTAACAGTAACTTCGATACTAATTATGACAGAAAACAGTAACTTCGATATTTATTATGACAGGTAACAGTAACTTCGATACTAATTATGGCAGGTAACTGTAACTTCGATACTAATTATGACAGGTAACTGTAACTTCGATACTAATTATGACTAATAACTCTAACTTCATTACAAATTATGACAAGTAACTGTAATTTCGATACAAATTATGGCAGGTAACTGTAACTTCGAGACTAATTATGACAGGTAACAGTAACTTCGATACTAATTATGACAAATAACAGTTACTTCGATACTAATTATGACAAGTAACTGTAACTTCGAAACCAATTACGACAGGTAACTGTAACATCGTTACTAATTATGACAAGTAACTGTAATTTCGATACAAATTATGGCAGGTAACTGTAACTTCGATACTAATTATGACAGGTAACAGTAAATTCGATACTAATTATGACAAGTAACAGTTACTTCGATACTAATTATGACAAGTAACTGTAACTACGAAATTAATTATGACAGGTAACTGTAACATCATTACTAATTATGACATGTAACTGTAATTTCGATACAAATTATGGCAGGTAACTGTAACTTCGATACTAATTATGACAGGTAACAGTAACTTCGATACTAATTATGACAAGTAACTGTAACTTCGATACTTATTATGACAAGTAACTGTAATTTCGATACAAATTGTGGCAGGTAACTGTCTCTTCGATACTAATTATGACAGGTAACAGTAACTTCGATACTAATTATGACAAGTAACTGTAACTTCGATACTAACTATGACAGGTAACTGTAACTTCGTTACTAATTATGACAAGTAACTGTAATTTCGATACAAATTATGGCAGGTAACTGTAACTTTGAGACTAATTATGACAGGTAACAGTAACTTCGATACTAATTATGACAAGTATCAGTTACTTCGATACTAATTATGACAGGTAACTGTAACTACGAAACTAATTATGACAGGTAACTGTAACATCATTACTAATTATGACATGTAACTGTAATTTCGATACAAATTATGGCAGGTAACTGTAACTTCGATACTAATTATGACAGGTAACAGTAACTGCGATACTAATTATGACAGGTAACAGTAACTTCGATACTAATTATGACAAGTAACTGTAACTTCGATACTAATTATGGCAGGTAACAGTTACTTCGATACTAATTATGGCAGGTAACTGTAAGTTCGATACTAATTATGACAGTTAACTGTAACTTCGTTACTAATTGTGAAAAGTAACTGTAATTTCGATACAAATTATGGCAGGTAACAGTAACTTCGATACTAATTATGACAGGTAACAGTAACTTCGATACTAATTATGACTAGTTACTGTAACTTCGATACTAATTATGACAGGTAACTGCAACTTCTTTACTAATTATGACAGATAACTGTTATTTCGATACAAATTATGGCACGTAACTGTAATTTCGATACTAATTATGGCAGGTGACAGTAACTTCGATACTAATTATGACAAGTTACAGTAACTTCGATACTAATTATGACAGAAAACAGTAACTTCGATACTTATTATGACAGGTAACAGTAACTTCGATACTAATTATGGCAGGTAACTGTAACTTCGATACTAATTATGACAGGTACCTGTAACTTCGTTACTAATTATGACAAGTAACTGTAATTTCGATAAAAATTATGGCACGTAACTGTAATTTCGATACTAAATATGGCAGGTGACAGTAACTTCGATACTAATTATGACAAGTAACTGTATCTACGAAACTAATTATGACAGGTAACTGTAACATCATTACTAATTATGAGATGTAACTGTAATTTCGATACAAAATTATGGCAGGTAACTGTAACTTCGATACTAATTATGACAGGTAACAGTAACTTCGATACTAATTATGACAAGTAACTGTAACTTCGATACTTATTATGACAGGTAACAGTAACTTCGATACTAATTATGACAAGTAACTCTAACTTCATTACAAATTATGAAAAATAACTGTAATTTCGATACAAATAGTGGCAGGTAACTGTAACTTCGTAAATAATTATGGCAGGTAACTGTAATTTCGATACAAATTATAGCAGGTAACTGTAACTTCGATACTAATTATGACAGGTAACTGTAACTTCGAAACTAATTATGACAGGTAACTGTAACATCGATACTAATTATGACAAGTAACTGTAATTTCGATACAAATTGTGGCAGGTAACTGTCTCTTCGATACTAATTATGACAGGTAACAGTAACTTCGATACTAATTATGACAAGTAACTGTAACTTCGATACTAACTATGACAGGTAACTCTAACTTCGTTACTAATTATGACAAGTAACTGTAATTTCGATACAAATTATGGCAGGTAACTGTAACTTTGAGACTAATTATGACAGGTAACAGTAACTTCGATACTAATTATGACAAGTATCAGTTACTTCGATACTAATTATGACAGGTAACTGTAACTACGAAACTAATTATGACAGGTAACTGTAACATCATTACTAATTATGACATGTAACTGTAATTTCGATACAAATTATGGCAGGTAACTGTAACTTCGATACTAATTATGACAGGTAACAGTAACTTCGATACTAATTATGACAAGTAACTGTAACTTCGATACTTATTATGACAGGTAACAGTAACTTCGATACTAATTATGACAAGTAACTCTAACTTCATTACAAATTATGAAAAATAACTGTAATTTCGATACAAATTATGGCAGGTAACTGTAACTTTGTAAATAATTATGGCAGGTAACTGTAATTTCGATACAAATTATGGCAGGTAACTGTAACTTCGATACTAATTATGACAGGTAACTGTAACTCCGATACTAATTATGACAAGTAACTCTAAATTCGTTACTAATTATGACAAGTAACTGTAATTTCGATACTAATTATGGCTGGTAACTGTAACTTCGTTACTAATTATGACAAGCAACTGTAATTTCGATACAAATTATGGCAGGTAACTGTAACGTCGATACTAATTATGACAAGTAACAGGAACTTCGGTACTAATTATGACAAGTAACTGTAACTACGAAACTAATTATGACAGGTAAATGTAACATCGATAATAATTATGACAAGTAACTGTAATTTCGATACAAATTATGGCAGGTAACTGTATCTTCGATACTAATTATGACAGGTAACTGTAACTTCGATACTAATTATGAAAAATAACTCTAACTTCATTACAAATTATGACAAGTAACTGTACTTTCGATACAAATTATGACAGGTAACTGTAACTTCGATGACAGGTAACTGTAACTTCGATACTTATTAAGACAAGTAACTGTAATTTCGATACAAATTATGGCAGGTAACTGTAACTTCGATACTTATTATGACAGGTAACAATAACTTGGATAGTAATGATGACAAGTAACAGTAACTTCGATAATAATTATGACAAGTAACTGTAATTTCGATACTAATTATGACAGGTAACTGTAATTTCGATACTAATTATGACAGGTAACTGTAACTTCGATACTAATTATGACAGGTAACTGTAACTTCGATACTAATTATGACAAGTAACTGTAACTTCGATACTAATTATGACAAGTAACTGTAATTTCGATACAAATTTTGGCAGGTAACTGTAACTTCGATATTAATTATGACAAGTAACTGTAACTTCGTTACTAATTAAGACAAGAAACTGTAATTTCGATACAAATAATGGCAGGTAACTGTAACTTCGATACTATTTATGACAGGTAAAAGTAACTTCAATACTAATTATGACAGGTTACTGTAACTTCGCTACTAATTATGACAAGTAACTGTAATTTCGAAACAAATTATGACAGGTAACTGTAACTTCGTTAACAATTATGACAAGTAACTGTAATTTCGATACAAATTATGGCAGGTCACAGTAACTTCGATACTAATTAAGACAGGTAACTGTAACATCGATACTAATTATGACAAGGAACTGTAATTTCGATACAAATTATGACAGGTAACAATAACTTCGATACTAATTATGACAGGTAACTGTAACTTCCTTACTAATTATGACAAGTAACTGTAATTTCGATACTAATTATGACAGGTAACTGTAACATCGATATTAATTATTACAAGTAACTGTAACTTCGTTACTAATTATGAGAAGTAACTGTAATTTCGGTACAAATTATGGCAGGTAAATGTAACTTCGAAACTAATTATGACAGGTAACAGTAACTTCGATACTAATTATGGCAAGTAACAGTTGCTTCGATACGAATTATGACAAGTAACTGTAACTTCGAAACTAATTATGACAGGTAACTGTAACATCGTTACTAATTATGACAAGTAACTGTCATTTCGATACAAATTATGGCGGGTAACTGTAACTTCGATACTAATTATGACTGGTAACAGTAACTTCGGTACTAATTATGACAAGTAACTGTAACTAAGATACTAATTATGACAGGTAACAGTAACTTCGATACTAATTATGACAAGTAACTCTAACTTCATTACAAATTATGACAAGTAACTGTAATTTCAATACAAATTATGGCAGGTAACTGTAACTTCGTTACTAATTATGGCAGGTAACTGTAATTTCGATACAAATTATGGCAGGTAACAGTAACTACGATACTATATATGACAGGTAACTGTAACTCCGATACTAATTATGACAAGTAACTCTAACTTCGTTACTAATTATGACAAATAACTGTAATTTTGATAAAAAATTATGGCAGGTAATTGTAACTTCGATACTAATTATGACAGGTAACAGTAACTTCGATACTAATTATGACAGGTAACTGTAACTTCGTTACTAATTATGACAAGTAACTGTAATTTCGATACTAATTATGGCTGGTAACTGTAACTTCGTTACTAATTATGACAAGTAACTGTAATTTCGATACAAATTATGGCAGGTAACTGTAACATCGATACTAATGAAGACAGAAAACAGTAACTTCGATACTAATTATGGCAGGTAACAGTTACTTCGATACTAATTATGGCAGGTAACTGTAAGTTCGATACTAATTATGACAGTTAACTGTAACTTCGTTACTAATTGTGACAAGTAACGGTAATTTCGATACAAATTATGGCAGGTAACAGTAACTTCGATACTAATTATGACAGGTAACAGTAACTTCGATATTAATTATGACTAGTTACTGTAACTTCGATACTAATTATGACAGGTAACTGCAATTTCTTTACTAATTATGACAAGTAACTGTTATTTCGATACAAATTATGGCACGTAACTGTAATTTCGATACTAATTATGGCAGGTGACAGTAACTTCGATACTAATTATGACAAGTTAGAGTAACTTCGATACTAATTATGACAGAAAACAGTAACTTCGATACTTATTATGACAGGTAACAGTAACTTCGATACTAATTATGGCAGGTAACTGTAACTTCGATACTAATTATGACAGGTACCTGTAACTTCGTTACTAATTATGACAAGTAACTGTAATTTCGATAAAAATTATGGCACGTAACTGTAATTTCGATACTAATTATGACAGGTAATTGTAACTTCGATACTAATTATGACAAGTAACTCTAACTTCATTACAAATTATGACAAGTAACTGTAATTTCGATACAAAATATGGCAAGTAACTGTAACTTCATTACTAATTATGGCAGGTAACTGTAATTTCGATACAAATTATGGCAGGTAACAGTAACTTCGATAATAATTATGACAGGTAACTGCAACTTCGATACTAATTATGGCAGGTAACTGTAATTTCGATAATAATTAAGGCACGTAACTGTAATTTCGATAATAATTATGACAGGTGACTGTAACTTCGTTACTAATTATGGCAGGTAACTGTAATTTCGTTACTAATTATGACAAGTAACTGTAGCTTCGATACTAATTATGTCAGGTAACTGTAACTTCGTTACTAATTATGACAAGAAACTGTAATTTCGATACAAATTATGGCAGGTAACTGTACCTTCGATACTAATTATGACAGGTAACAGTAACTTCGATACTAATTATGACAGAAAACAGTAACTTCGATACTTATTATGACAGGTAACAGTAACTTCGATACTAATTATGGCAGGTAACTGTAACTTCGATACTAATTATGACAGGTAACTGTAACTTCGATACTAATTATGACTAATAACTGTAACTTCATTACAAATTATGACAAGTAACTGTAATTTCGATACAAATTATGGCAGGTAACTGTAACTTCGAGACTAATTATGACAGGTAACAGTAACTTCGATACTAATTATGACAAATAACAGTTACTTCGATACTAATTATGACAAGTAACTGTAACTTCGAAACCAATTACGACAGGTAACTGTAACATCGTTACTAATTATGACAAGTAACTGTAATTTCGATACAAATTATGGCAGGTAACTGTAATTTCGATACTAATTATGACAGGTAACAGTAAATTCGATACTAATTATGACAAGTAACAGTTACTTCGATACTAATTATGACAAGTAACTGTAACTACGAAACTAATTATGACAGGTAACTGTAACATCATTACTAATTATGACATGTAACTGTAATTTCGATACAAATTATGGCAGGTAACTGTAACTTCGATACTAATTATGACAGGTAACAGTAACTTCGATACTAATTATGACAAGTAACTGTAACTTCGATACTTATTATGACAAGTAACTGTAATTTCGATACAAATTGTGGCAGGTAACTGTCTCTTCGATACTAATTATGACAGGTAACAGTAACTTCGATACTAATTATGACAAGTAACTGTAACTTCGATACTAACTATGACAGGTAACTGTAACTTCGTTACTAATTATGACAAGTAACTGTAATTTCGATACAAATTATGGCAGGTAACTGTAACTTTGAGACTAATTATGACAGGTAACAGTAACTTCGATACTAATTATGACAAGTATCAGTTACTTTGATACTAATTATGACAGGTAACTGTAACTACGAAACTAATTATGACAGGTAACTGTAACATCATTACTAATTATGACATGTAACTGTAATTTCGATACAAATTATGGCAGGTAACTGTAACTTCGATACTAATTATGACAGGTAACAGTAACTGCGATACTAATTATGACAGGTAACAGTAACTTCGATACTAATTATGACAAGTAACTGTAACTTCGATACTAATTATGGCAGGTAACAGTTACTTCGATACTAATTATGGCAGGTAACTGTAACTTCGAGACTAATTATGACAGGTAACAGTAACATCGATACTAATTATGACAAGTAACAGTTACTTCGATACTAATTATGACAAGTAACTGTAACTTCGAAACCAATTACGACAGGTAACTGTAACATCGTTACTAATTATGAAAAGTAACTGTAATTTCGATACAAATTATGGCAGGTAACTGTAACTTCGATACTAATTATGACAGGTAACTGTAAATTCGATACTAATTATGACAAGTAACAGTTACTTCGATACTAATTATGACAAGTAACTGTAACTACGAAACTAATTATGACAGGTAACTGTAACATCATTACTAATTATGACAAGTAACTGTAATTTCGATACAAATTGTGGCAGGTAACTGTCTCTTCGATACTAATTATGACAGGTAACAGTAACTTCGATACTAATTATGACAAGTAACTGTAACTTCGATACTAACTATGACAGGTAACTGTAACTTCGTTACTAATTATGACAAGTAACTGTAATTTCGATACAAATTATGGCAGGTAACTGTAACTTTGAGACTAATTATGACAGGTAACAGTAACTTCGATACTAATTATGACAAGTATCAGTTACTTCGATACTAATTATGACAGGTAACTGTAACTACGAAACTAATTATGACAGGTAACTGTAACATCATTACTAATTATGACATGTAACTGTAATTTCGATACAAATTATGGCAGGTAACTGTAACTTCGATACTAATTATGACAGGTAACAGTAACTTCGATACTAATTATGACAGGTAACAGTAACTTCGATACTAATTATGACAAGTAACTGTAACTTCGATACTAATTATGGCAGGTAACAGTTACTTCGATACTAATTATGGCAGGTAACTGTAAGTTCGATACTAATTATGACAGTTAACTGTAACTTCGTTACTAATTGTGACAAGTAACTGTAATTTCGATACAAATTATGGCAGGTAACAGTAACTTCGATACTAATTATGACAGGTAACAGTAACTTCGATACTAATTATGACTAGTTACTGTAACTTCGATACTAATTATGACAGGTAACTGCAACTTCTTTACTAATTATGACAGGTAACTGTTATTTCGATACAAATTATGGCACGTAATTGTAATTTCGATACTAATTATGGCAGGTGACAGTAACTTCGATACTAATTATGACAAGTTACAGTAACTTCGATACTAATTATGACAGAAAACAGTAACTTCGATACTTATTATGACAGGTAACAGTAACTTCGATACTAATTATGGCAGGTAACTGTAACTTTGATACTAATTATGACAGGTACCTGTAACTTCGTTACTAATTATGACAAGTAACTGTAATTTCGATAAAAATTATGGCACGTAACTGTAATTTCGATACTAAATATGGCAGGTGACAGTAACTTCGATACTAATTATGACAAGTTACAGTAACTTCGATACTAATTATGTCAGAAAACAGTAACTTCGATACGTATTATGACAGGTAACAGTAACTTCGATACTAATTATGGCAGGTAACGGTAACTTCGATACTAATTATGACAAGTAACTCTAACTTCATTACAAATTATGACAAGTAACTGTAATTTCGATACAAATTATGGCAGGTAACAGTAACTTCATTACTAATTATGGCAGGTAACTGTAATTTCGATACAAATTATGGCAGGTAACATTAACTTCGATAATAATTATGACAGGTAACTGCAACTTCGATATTAATTATGGCAGGTAAATGTAATTTCGATAATAATTATGGCACGTAACTGTAATTTCGACAATAATTATGACAGGTAACTGTAACTTCGTTACTAATTATGACAAGAAACTGTAATTTCGATACAAATTATGGCAGGTAACTGTACCTTCGATACTTATTATGACAGGTAACAGTAACTTCGATACTAATTATGACAGAAAACAGTAACTTCGATACTTATTATGACAGGTAACAGTAACTTCGATACTAATTATGGCAGGTAACTGTAACTTCGATACTAATTATGACAGGTAACTGTAACTTCGATACTAATTATGACTAATAACTCTAACTTCATTACAAATTATGACAAGTAACTGTAATTTCGATACAAATTATGGCAGGTAACTGTAACTTCGAGACTAATTATGACAGGTAACAGTAACATCGATACTAATTATGACAAGTAACAGTTACTTCGATACTAATTATGACAAGTAACTGTAACTTCGAAACCAATTACGACAGGTAACTGTAACATCGTTACTAATTATGACAAGTAACTGTAATTTCGATACAAATTATGGCAGGTAACTGTAACTTCGATACTAATTATGACAGGTAACTGTAAATTCGATACTAATTATGACAAGTAACAGTTACTTCGATACTAATTATGACAAGTAACTGTAACTACGAAACTAATTATGACAGGTAACTGTAACATCATTACTAATTATGACATGTAACTGTAATTTCGATACAAATTATGGCAGGTAACTGTAACTTCGATACTAATTATGACAGGTAACAGTAACTTCGATACTAATTATGACAAGTAACTGTAACTTCGATACTTATTATGACAGGTAACAGTAACTTCGATACTAATTATGACAAGTAACTCTAACTTCATTACAAATTATGAAAAATAACTGTAATTTCGATACAAATAGTGGCAGGTAACTGTAACTTCGTAAATAATTATGGCAGGTAACTGTAATTTCGATACAAATTATGGCAGGTAACTGTAACTTCGATACTAATTATGACAGGTAACTGTAACTTCGAAACTAATTATGACAGGTAACTGTAACATCGATACTAATTATGACAAGTAACTGTAATTTCGATACAAATTGTGGCAGGTAACTGTCTCTTCGATACTAATTATGACAGGTAACAGTAACTTCGATACTAATTATGACAAGTAACTGTAACTTCGATACTAACTATGACAGGTAACTGTAACTTCGTTACTAATTATGACAAGTAACTGTAATTTCGATACAAATTATGGCAGGTAACTGTAACTTTGAAACTAATTATGACAGGTAACAGTAACTTCGTTACTAATTATGACAAGTATCAGTTACTTCGATACTAATTATGACAGGTAACTGTAACTACGAAACTAATTATGACAGGTAACTGTAACATCATTACTAATTATGACATGTAACTGTAATTTCGATACAAATTATGGCAGGTAACTGTAACTTCGAAACTAATTATGACAGGTAACAGTAACTTCGATACTAATTATGACAAGTAACTGTAACTTCGATACTTATTATGACAGGTAACAGTAACTTCGATACTAATTATGACAAGTAACTCTAACTTCATTACAAATTATGAAAAATAACTGTAATTTCGATACAAATTATGGCAGGTAACTGTAACTTTGTAAATAATTATGGCAGGTAACTGTAATTTCGATACAAATTATGGCAGGTAACTGTAACTTCGATACTAATTATGACAGGTAACTGTAACTCCGATACTAATTATGACAAGTAACTCTAAATTCGTTACTAATTATGACAAGTAACTGTAATTTCGATACTAATTATGGCTGGTAACTGTAACTTCGTTACTAATTACGACAAGCAACTGTAATTTCGATACAAATTATGGCAGGTAACTGTAACGTCGATACTAATTATGACAAGTAACAGGAACTTCGGTACTAATTATGACAAGTAACTGTAACTTCGAAACTAATTATGACAGGTAAATGTAACATCGATAATAATTATGACAAGTAACTGTAATTTCGATACAAATTATGGCAGGTAACTGTAACTTCGATACTAATTATGACAGGTAACAGAAACGTCGATACTAATTATGACAAGTAACTGTATCTTCGATACTAATTATGACAGGTAACTGTAACTTCGATACTAATTATGACAAATAACTCTAACTTCATTACAAATTATGACAAGTAACTGTAATTTCGATACAAATTATGACAGGTAACTGTAACTTCGATGACAGGTAACTGTAACTTCGATACTTATTAAGACAAGTAACTGTAATTTCGATACAAATTATGGCAGGTAACTGTAACTTCGATACTTATTATGACAGGTAACAGTAACTTGGATAGTAATGATGACAAGTAACAGTAACTTCGATACTAATTATGACAAGTAACTGTAATTTCGATACTAATTATGACAGGTAACTGTAATTTCGATACTAATTATGACAGGTAACTGTAACTTCGATACTAATTATGACAGGTAACTGTAACTTCGATACTAATTATGACAAGTAACTGTAACTTCGATACTAATTATGACAAGTAACTGTAATTTCGATACAAATTTTGGCAGGTAACTGTAACTTCGATATTAATTATGACAAGTAACTGTAACTTCGTTACTAATTAAGACAAGAAACTGTAATTTCGATACAAATAATGGCAGGTAACTGTAACTTCGATACTATTTATGACAGGTAAAAGTAACTTCAATACTAATTATGACAGGTTACTGTAACTTCGCTACTAATTATGACAAGTAACTGTAATTTCGAAACAAATTATGACAGGTAACTGTAACTTCGTTAACAATTATGACAAGTAACTGTAATTTCGATACAAATTATGGCAGGTCACAGTAACTTCGATACTAATTAAGACAGGTAACTGTAACATCGATACTAATTATGACAAGGAACTGTAATTTCGATACAAATTATGACAGGTAACAGTAACTTCGATACTAATTATGACAGGTAACTGTAACTTCCTTACTAATTATGACAAGTAACTGTAATTTCGATACTAATTATGACAGGTAACTGTAACATCGATATTAATTATTACAAGTAACTGTAACTTCGTTACTAATTATGAGAAGTAACTGTAATTTCGGTACAAATTATGGCAGCTAACTGTAACTTCGAAACTAATTATGACAGGTAACAGTAACTTCGATACTAATTATTTCAAGTAACAGTTGCTTCGATACTAATTATGACAAGTAACTGTAACTTCGAAACTAATTATGACAGGTAACTGTAACATCGTTACTAATTATGACAAGTAACTGTCATTTCGATACAAATTATGGCGGGTAACTGTAACTTCGATACTAATTATGACTGGTAACAGTAACTTCGGTACTAATTATGACAAGTAACTGTAACTAAGATACTAATTATGACAGGTAACAGTAACTTCGATACTAATTATGACAAGTAACTCTAACTTCATTACAAATTATGACAAGTAACTGTAATTTCGATACAAATTATGGCAGGTAACTGTAACTTCGGTACTAATTATGGCAGGTAACTGTAATTTCGATACAAATTATGGCAGGTAACAGTAACTACGATACTATATATGACAGGTAACTGTAACTCCGATACTAATTATGACAAGTAACTCTAACTTCGTTACTAATTATGACAAATAACTGTAATTTTGATAAAAAATTATGACAGGTAATTGTAACTTCGATACTAATTATGACAGGTAACAGTAACTTCGATACTAATTATGACAGGTAACTGTAACTTCGTTACTAATTATGACAAGTAACTGTAATTTCGATACTAATTATGGCTGGTAACTGTAACTTCGTTACTAATTATGACAAGTAACTGTAATTTCGATACAAATTATGGCAGGTAACTGTAACTTCGATACTAATGAAGGCAGAAAACAGTAACTTCGATACTAATTATGGCAGGTAACAGTTACTTCGATACTAATAATGGCAGGTAACTGTAAGTTCGATACTAATTATGACAGTTAACTGTAACTTCGTTACTAATTGTGACAAGTAACGGTAATTTAGATACAAATTATGGCAGGTAACAGTAACTTCGATACTAATTATGACAGGTAACAGTAACTTCGATATTAATTATGACTAGTTACTGTAACTTCGATACTAATTATGACAGGTAACTGCAATTTCTTTACTAATTATGACAAGTAACTGTTATTTCGATACAAATTATGGCACGTAACTGTAATTTCGATACTAATTATGGCAGGTGACAGTAACTTCGATACTAATTATGACAAGTTAGAGTAACTTCGATACTAATTATGACAGAAAACAGTAACTTCGATACTTATTATGACAGGTAACAGTAACTTCGATACTAATTATGGCAGGTAACTGTAACTTCGATACTAATTATGACAGGTACCTGTAACTTCGTTACTAATTATGACAAGTAACTGTAATTTCGATAAAAATTTTGGCACGTAACTGTAATTTCGATACTAATTATGACAGGTAATTGTAACTTCGATACTAATTATGACAAGTAACTCTAACTTCATTACAAATTATGACAAGTAACTGTAATTTCGATACAAAATATGGCAAGTAACTGTAACTTCATTACTAATTATGGCAGGTAACTGTAATTTCGATACAAATTATGGCAGGTAACAGTAACTTCGATAATAATAATGACAGGTAACTGCAACTTCGATACTAATTATGGCAGGTAACTGTAATTTCGATAATAATTATGGCACGTAACTGTAATTTCGATAATAATTATGACAGGTAACTGTAACTTCGTTACTAATTATGGCAGGTAACTGTAATTTCGTTACTAATTATGACAAGTAACTGTAGCTTCGATACTAATTATGTCAGGTAACTGTAACTTCGTTACTAATTATGACAAGAAACTGTAATTTCGATACAAATTATGGCAGGTAACTGTACCTTCGATACTAATTATGACAGGTAACAGTAACTTCGATACTAATTATGACAGAAAACAGTAACTTCGATACTTATTATGACAGGTAACAGTAACTTCGATACTAATTATGGCAGGTAACTGTAACTTCGATACTAATTATGACAGGTAACTGTAACTTCGATACTAATTATGACTAATAACTCTAACTTCATTACAAATTATGACAAGTAACTGTAATTTCGATACAAATTATGGCAGGTAACTGTAACTTCGAGACTAATTATGACAGGTAACAGTAACTTCGATACTAATTATGACAAGTAACTGTAACTTCGATACTTATTATGACAGGTAACAGTAACTTCGATACTAATTATGACAAGTAACTCTAACTTCATTACAAATTATGACAAGTAACTGTAATTTCGATACAAATTATGGCAGGTAACTGTAACTTCGTTACTAATTATGGCAGGTAACTGTAATTTCGATACAAATTATGGCACGTAACAGTAACTACGATACTATATATGACAGATAACTGTAACTCCGATACTAATTATGACAAGTAACACTAACTTCGTTACTAATTATGACAAATAACTGTAATTTTGATAAAAAATTATGGCAGGTAATTGTAACTTCGATACTAATTATGACAGGTAACAGTAACTTCGATACTAATTATGACAGGTAACTGTAACTTCGTTACTAATTATGACAAGTAACTGTAATTTCGATACTAATTATGGCTGGTTACTGTAACTTCGTTACTAATTATGACAAGTAACTGTAATTTCGATACAAATTATGGCAGGTAACTGTAACTTCGATACTAATGATGACAGAAAACAGTAACTTCGATACTAATTATGGCAGGTAACAGTTACTTCGATACTAATTATGGCAGGTAACTGTAAGTTCGATACTAATTATGACAGTTAACTGTAACTTCGTTACTAATTGTGACAAGTAACGGTAATTTCGATACAAATTATGGCAGGTAACAGTAACTTCGATACTAATTATGACAGGTAACAGTAACTTCGATACTAATTATGAATAGTTACTGTAACTTCGATACTAATTATGACAGGTAACTGCAACTTCTTTACTAATTATGACAGGTAACTGTTATTTCGATACAAATTATGGCACGTAACTGTAATTTCGATACTAATTATGGCAGGTGACAGTAACTTCGATACTAATTATGACAAGTTACAGTAACTTCGATACTAATTATGACAGAAAACAGTAACTTCGATACTTATTATGACAGGTAACAGTAACTTCGATACTAATTATGGCAGGTAACTGTAACTTCGATACTAATTATGACAGGTACCTGTAACTTCGTTACTAATTATGACAAGTAACTGTAATTTCGATAAAAATTATGGCACGTAACTGTAATTTCGATACTAATTATGGCAGGTGACAGTAACTTCGATACTAATTATGACAAGTTACAGTAACTTCGATACTAATTATGACAGAAAACAGTAACTTCGATACTTATTATGACAGGTAACAGTAACTTCGATACTAATTATGGCAGGTAACGGTAACTTCGATACTAATTATGACAAGTAACTCTAACTTCATTACAAATTATGACAAGTAACTGTAATTTCGATACAAATTAGGGCAGGTAACAGTAACTTCATTACTAATTATGGCAGGTAACTGTAATTTCGATACAAATTATGGCAGGTAACAGTAACTTCGATAATAATTATGACAGGTAACTGCAACTTCGATACTAATTATGGCAGGTAACTGTAATTTCGATAATAATTATGGCACGTAACTGTAATTTCGACAATAATTATGACAGGTAACTGTAACTTCGTTACTAATTATGACAAGAAACTGTAATTTCGATACAAATTATGGCAGGTAACTGTACCTCCGATACTTATTATGACAGGTAACAGTAACTTCGATACTAATTATGACAGAAAACAGTAACTTCGATACTTATTATGACAGGTAACAGTAACTTCGATACTAATTATGGCAGGTAACTGTAACTTCGATACTAATTATGACAGGTAACTGTAACTTCGATACTAATTATGACTAATAACTCTAACTTCATTACAAATTATGACAAGTAACTGTAATTTCGATACAAATTATGGCAGGTAACTGTAACTTCGAGACTAATTATGACAGGTAACAGTAACATCGATACTAATTATGACAAGTAACAGTTACTTCGATACTAATTATGACAAGTAACTGTAATTTCGATACAAATTATGGCAGGTAACTCTAACTTCGATACTAATTATGACAGGTAACTGTAAATTCGATACTAATTATGACAAGTAACAGTTACTTCGATACTAATTATGACAAGTAACTGTAACTACGAAACTAATTATGACAGGTAACTGTAACATCATTACTAATTATGACATGTAACTGTAATTTCGATACAAATTATGGCAGGTAACTGTAACTTCGATACTAATTATGACAGGTAACAGTAACTTCGATACTAATTATGACAAGTAACTGTAACTTCGATACGTATTATGACAGGTAACAGTAACTTCGATACTAATTATGACAGGTAACTGTAACTTCGATACTAATTATGACTAATAACTCTAACTTCATTACAAATTATGACAAGTAACTGTAATTTCGATACAAATTATGACAGGTAACAGTAACTTCGATACTAATTATGGCAGGTAACTGTAACTTCGAAACCAATTACGACAGGTGACTGTGACATCGTTACTAATTATGACAAGTAACTGTAATTTCGATACAAATTATGGCAGGTAACTGTAACTTCGATACTAATTATGACAGGTAACTGTAAATTCGATACTAATTATGACAAGTAACAGTTACTTCGATACTAATTATGACAAGTAACTGTAACTACGAAACTAATTATGACAGGTAACTGTAACATCATTACTAATTATGACATGTAACTGTAATTTCGATACAAATTATGGCAGGTAACTGTAACTTCGATACTAATTATGACAGGTAACAGTAACTTCGATACTAATTATGACAAGTAACTGTAACTTCGATACTTATTATGACAGGTAACAGTAACTTCGATACTAATTATGACAAGTAACTCTAACTTCATTACAAATTATGAAAAATAACTGTAATTTCGATACAAATAGTGGCAGGTAACTGTAACTTCGTAAATAATTATGGCAGGTAACTGTAATTTCGATACAAATTATAGCAGGTAACTGTAACTTCGATACTAATTATGACAGGTAACTGTAACTTCGAAACTAATTATGACAGGTAACTGTAACATCGATACTTATTATGACAAGTAACTGTAATTTCGATACAAATTGTGGCAGGTAACTGTCTCTTCGATACTAATTATGACAGGTAACAGTAACTTCGATACTAATTATGACAAGTAACTGTAACTTCGATACTAACTATGACAGGTAACTGTAACTTCGTTACTAATTATGACAAGTAACTGTAATTTCGATACAAATTATGGCAGGTAACTGTAACTTTGAGACTAATTATGACAGGTAACAGTAACTTCGATACTAATTATGACAAGTATCAGTTACTTCGATACTAATTATGACAGGTAACTGTAACTACGAAACTAATTATGACAGGTAACTGTAACATCATTACTAATTATGACATGTAACTGTAATTTCGATACAAATTATGGCAGGTAACTGTAACTTCGATACTAATTATGACAGGTAACAGTAACTTCGATACTAATTATGACAAGTAACTGTAACTTCGATACTTATTATGACAGGTAACAGTAACTTCGATACTAATTATGACAAGTAACTCTAACTTCATTACAAATTATGAAAAATAACTGTAATTTCGATACAAATTATGGCAGGTAACTGTAACTTTGTAAATAATTATGGCAGGTAACTGTAATTTCGATACAAATTATGGCAGGTAACTGTAACTTCGATACTAATTATGACAGGTAACTGTAACTCCGATACTAATTATGACAAGTAACTCTAAATTCGTTACTAATTATGACAAGTAACTGTAATTTCGATACTAATTATGGCTGGTAACTGTAACTTCGTTACTAATTATGACAAGCAACTGTAATTTCGATACAAATTATGGCAGGTAACTGTAACGTCGATACTAATGATGACAGAAAACAGTAACTTCGATACTAATGATGACAGAAAACAGTAACTTCGATACTAATTATGGCAGGTAACAGTTACTTCGATACTAATTATGGCAGGTAACTGTAAGTTCGATACTAATTATGACAGTTAACTGTAACTTCGTTACTAATTGTGACAAGTAACGGTAATTTCGATACAAATTATGGCAGGTAACAGTAACTTCGATACTAATTATGACAGGTAACAGTAACTTCGATACTAATTATGAATAGTTACTGTAACTTCGATACTAATTATGACAGGTAACTGCAACTTCTTTACTAATTATGACAGGTAACTGTTATTTCGATACAAATTATGGCACGTAACTGTAATTTCGATACTAATTATGGCAGGTGACAGTAACTTCGATACTAATTATGACAAGTTACAGTAACTTCGATACTAATTATGACAGAAAACAGTAACTTCGATACTTATTATGACAGGTAACAGTAACTTCGATACTAATTATGGCAGGTAACTGTAACTTCGATACTAATTATGACAGGTACCTGTAACTTCGTTACTAATTATGACAAGTAACTGTAATTTCGATAAAAATTATGGCACGTAACTGTAATTTCGATACTAATTATGGCAGGTGACAGTAACTTCGATACTAATTATGACAAGTTACAGTAACTTCGATACTAATTATGACAGAAAACAGTAACTTCGATACTTATTATGACAGGTAACAGTAACTTCGATACTAATTATGGCAGGTAACGGTAACTTCGATACTAATTATGACAAGTAACTCTAACTTCATTACAAATTATGACAAGTAACTGTAATTTCGATACAAATTAGGGCAGGTAACAGTAACTTCATTACTAATTATGGCAGGTAACTGTAATTTCGATACAAATTATGGCAGGTAACAGTAACTTCGATAATAATTATGACAGGTAACTGCAACTTCGATACTAATTATGGCAGGTAACTGTAATTTCGATAATAATTATGGCACGTAACTGTAATTTCGACAATAATTATGACAGGTAACTGTAACTTCGTTACTAATTATGACAAGAAACTGTAATTTCGATACAAATTATGGCAGGTAACTGTACCTCCGATACTTATTATGACAGGTAACAGTAACTTCGATACTAATTATGACAGAAAACAGTAACTTCGATACTTATTATGACAGGTAACAGTAACTTCGATACTAATTATGGCAGGTAACTGTAACTTCGATACTAATTATGACAGGTAACTGTAACTTCGATACTAATTATGACTAATAACTCTAACTTCATTACAAATTATGACAAGTAACTGTAATTTCGATACAAATTATGGCAGGTAACTGTAACTTCGAGACTAATTATGACAGGTAACAGTAACATCGATACTAATTATGACAAGTAACAGTTACTTCGATACTAATTATGACAAGTAACTGTAATTTCGATACAAATTATGGCAGGTAACTGTAACTTCGATACTAATTATGACAGGTAACTGTAAATTCGATACTAATTATGACAAGTAACAGTTACTTCGATACTAATTATGACAAGTAACTGTAACTACGAAACTAATTATGACAGGTAACTGTAACATCATTACTAATTATGACATGTAACTGTAATTTCGATACAAATTATGGCAGGTAACTGTAACTTCGATACTAATTATGACAGGTAACAGTAACTTCGATACTAATTATGACAAGTAACTGTAACTTCGATACTTATTATGACAGGTAACAGTAACTTCGATACTAATTATGACAGGTAACTGTAACTTCGATACTAATTATGACTAATAACTCTAACTTCATTACAAATTATGACAAGTAACTGTAATTTCGATACAAATTATGACAGGTAACAGTAACTTCGATACTAATTATGGCAGGTAACTGTAACTTCGAAACCAATTACGACAGGTGACTGTGACATCGTTACTAATTATGACAAGTAACTGTAATTTCGATACAAATTATGGCAGGTAACTGTAACTTCGATACTAATTATGACAGGTAACTGTAAATTCGATACTAATTATGACAAGTAACAGTTACTTCGATACTAATTATGACAAGTAACTGTAACTACGAAACTAATTATGACAGGTAACTGTAACATCATTACTAATTATGACATGTAACGGTAATTTCGATACAAATTATGGCAGGTAACTGTAACTTCGATACTAATTATGACAGGTAACAGTAACTTCGATACTAATTATGACAAGTAACTGTAACTTCGATACTTATTATGACAGGTAACAGTAACTTCGATACTAATTATGACAAGTAACTCTAACTTCATTACAAATTATGAAAAATAACTGTAATTTCGATACAAATAGTGGCAGGTAACTGTAACTTCGTAAATAATTATGGCAGGTAACTGTAATTTCGATACAAATTATAGCAGGTAACTGTAACTTCGATACTAATTATGACAGGTAACTGTAACTTCGAAACTAATTATGACAGGTAACTGTAACATCGATACTTATTATGACAAGTAACTGTAATTTCGATACAAATTGTGGCAGGTAACTGTCTCTTCGATACTAATTATGACAGGTAACAGTAACTTCGATACTAATTATGACAAGTAACTGTAACTTCGATACTAACTATGACAGGTAACTGTAACTTCGTTACTAATTATGACAAGTAACTGTAATTTCGATACAAATTATGGCAGGTAACTGTAACTTTGAGACTAATTATGACAGGTAACAGTAACTTCGATACTAATTATGACAAGTATCAGTTACTTCGATACTAATTATGACAGGTAACTGTAACTACGAAACTAATTATGACAGGTAACTGTAACATCATTACTAATTATGACATGTAACTGTAATTTCGATACAAATTATGGCAGGTAACTGTAACTTCGATACTAATTATGACAGGTAACAGTAACTTCGATACTAATTATGACAAGTAACTGTAACTTCGATACTTATTATGACAGGTAACAGTAACTTCGATACTAATTATGACAAGTAAGCCTAACTTCATTACAAATTATGAAAAATAACTGTAATTTCGATACAAATTATGGCAGGTAACTGTAACTTTGTAAATAATTATGGCAGGTAACTGTAATTTCGATACAAATTATGGCAGGTAACTGTAACTTCGATACTAATTATGACAGGTAACTGTAACTCCGATACTAATTATGACAAGTAACTCTAAATTCGTTACTAATTATGACAAGTAACTGTAATTTCGATACTAATTATGGCTGGTAACTGTAACTTCGTTACTAATTATGACAAGCAACTGTAATTTCGATACAAATTATGGCAGGTAACTGTAACGTCGATACTAATTATGACAAGTAACAGGAACTTCGGTACTAATTATGACAAGTAACTGTAACTTCGAAACTAATTATGACAGGTAAATGTAACATCGATAATAATTATGACAAGTAACTGTAATTTCGATACAAATTATGGCAGGTAACTGTAACTTCGATACTAATTATGACAGGTAACAGAAACGTCGATACTAATTATGACAAGTAACTGTATCTTCGATACTAATTATGACAGGTAACTCTAACTTCGATACTAATTATGACAAATAACTCTAACTTCATTACAAATTATGACAAGTAACTGTAATTTCGATACAAATTATGGCAGGTAACTGTAACTTCGATGACAGGTAACTGTAACTTCGATGACAGGTAACTGCAACTTCGATACTTATTAAGACAAGTAACTGTAATTTCGATACAAATTATGGCAGGTAACTGTAACTTCGATACTTATTATGACAGGTAACAGTAACTTCGAAAGTAATGATGACAAATAACAGTAACTTCGATACTAATTATGACAAGTAACTGTAATTTCGATACTAATTATGACAGGTAACTGTAATTTCGATACTAATTATGACAGGTAACTGTAACTTCGATACTAATTATGACAGGTAACTGTATCTTCGATACTAATTATGACAAGTAACTGTAACTTCGATACTAATTATGACAAGTAACTGTAATTTCGATACAAATTTTGGCAGGTAACTGTAACTTCGATATTAATTATGACAAGTAACTGTAACTTCGTTACTAATTAAGGCAAGAAACTGTAATTTCGATACAAATAATGGCAGGTAACTGTAACTTCGATACTATTTATGACAGGTAAAAGTAACTTCAATACTAATTATGACAGGTTACTGTAACTTCGCTACTAATTATGACAAGTAACTGTAATTTCGAAACAAATTATGACAGGTAACTGTAACTTCGTTAACAATTATGACAAGTAACTGTAATTTCGATACAAATTATGGCAGGTCACAGTAACTTCGATACTAATTAAGACAGGTAACTGTAACATCGATACTAATTATGACAAGGAACTGTAATTTCGATACAAATTATGACAGGTAACAGTAACTTCGAAACTAATTATGACAGGTAACAGTAACTTCGATACTTATTATGACAAGTAACAGTTGCTTCGATAGTAATTATGACAAGTAACTGTAACTTCGAAACTAATTATGACAGGTAACTGTAACATCGTTACTAATTATGACAAGTAACTGTCATTTCGATACAAATTATGGCGGGTAACTGTAACTTCGATACTAATTATGACTGGTAACAGTAACTTCGGTACTAATTATGACAAGTAACTGTAACTAAGATACTAATTAGGACAGGTAACAGTAACTTCGATACTAATTATGACAAGTAACTCTAACTTCATTACAAATTATGACAAGTAACTGTAATTTCGATACAAATTATGGCAGGTAACTGTAACTTCGTTACTAATTATGGCAGGTAACTGTAATTTCGATACAAATTATGGCAGGTAACAGTAACTACGATACTATATATGACAGGTAACTGTAACTCCGATACTAATTATGACAAGTAACTCTAACTTCGTTACTAATTATGACAAATAACTGTAATTTTGATTAAAAAAATTATGGCAGATAATTGTAACTTCGATACTAATTATGACAGGTAACAGTAACTTCGATACTAATTATGACAAATAACTGTAATTTTGATAAAAAATTATGGCAGGTAATTGTAACTTCGATACTAATTATGACAGGTAACAGTAACTTCGATACTAATTATGACAGGTAACTGTAACTTCGTTACTAATTATGACAAGTAACTGTAATTTCGATACTAATTATGGCTGGTTACTGTAACTTCGTTACTAATTATGACATGTAACTGTAATTTCGATACAAATTATGGCAGGTAACTGTAACTTCGATACTAATGATGACAGAAAACAGTAACTTCGATACTAATTATGGCAGGTAACAGTTACTTCGATACTAATTATGGCAGGTAACTGTAAGTTCGATACTAATTATGACAGTTAACTGTAACTTCGTTACTAATTGTGACATGTAACGGTAATTTCGATACAAATTATGGCAGGTAACAGTAACTTCGATACTAATTATGACAGGTAACAGTAACTTCGATACTAATTATGACTAGTTACTGTAACTTCGATACTAATTATGACAGGTAACTGCAACTTCTTTACTAATTATGACAGGTAACTGTTATTTCGATACAAATTATGGCACGTAACTGTAATTTCGATACTAATTATGGCAGGTGACAGTAACTTCGATACTAATTATGACAAGTTACAGTAACTTCGATACTAATTATGACAGAAAACAGTAACTTCGATACTTATTATGACAGGTAACAGTAACTTCGATACTAATTATGGCAGGTAACTGTAACTTCGATACTAATTATGACAGGTACCTGTAACTTCGTTACTAATTATGACAAGTAACTGTAATTTCGATAAAAATTATGGCACGTAACTGTAATTTCGATACTAATTATGGCAGGTGACAGTAACTTCGATACTAATTATGACAAGTTACAGTAACTTCGATACTAATTATGACAGAAAACAGTAACTTCGATACTTATTATGACAGGTAACAGTAACTTCGATACTAATTATGGCAGGTAACGGTAACTTCGATACTAATTATGACAAGTAACTCTAACTTCATTACAAATTATGACAAGTAACTGTAATTTCGATACAAATTATGGCAGGTAACTGTAACTTCGAGACTAATTATGACAGGTAACAGTAACATCGATACTAATTATGACAAGTAACAGTTACTTCGATACTAATTATGACAAGTAACTGTAACTTCGAAACCAATTACGACAGGTGACTGTGACATCGTTACTAATTATGACAAGTAACTGTAATTTCGATACAAATTATGGCAGGTAACTGTAACTTCGATACTAATTATGACAGGTAACTGTAAATTCGATACTAATTATGACAAGTAACAGTTACTTCGATACTAATTATGACAAGTAACTGTAACTACGAAACTAATTGTAACTGTAACATCATTACTAATTATGACATGTAACTGTAATTTCGATACAAATTATGGCAGGTAACTGTAACTTCGATACTAATTATGACAGGTAACAGTAACTTCGATACTATTTATGACAAGTAACTGTAACTTCGATACTTATTATGACAGGTAACAGTAACTTCGATACTAATTATGACAAGTAACTCTAACTTCATTACAAATTATGAAAAATAACTGTAATTTCGATACAAATAGTGGCAGGTAACTGTAACTTCGTAAATAATTATGGCAGGTAACTGTAATTTCGATACAAATTATAGCAGGTAACTGTAACTTCGATACTAATTATGACAGGTAACTGTAACTTCGAAACTAATTATGACAGGTAACTGTAACATCGATACTTATTATGACAAGTAACTGTAATTTCGATACAAATTGTGGCAGGTAACTGTCTCTTCGATACTAATTATGACAGGTAACAGTAACTTCGATACTAATTATGACAAGTAACTGTAACTTCGATACTAACTATGACAGGTAACTGTAACTTCGTTACTAATTATGACAAGTAACTGTAATTTCGATACAAATTATGGCAGGTAACTGTAACTTTGAGACTAATTATGACAGGTAACAGTAACTTCGATACTAATTATGACAAGTAACTGTAACTTCGATACTTATTATGACAGGTAACAGTAACTTCGATACTAATTATGACAAGTAACTCTAACTTCATTACAAATTATGAAAAATAACTGTAATTTCGATACAAATTATGGCAGGTAACTGTAACTTTGTAAATAATTATTGCAGGTAACTGTAATTTCGATACAAATTATGGCAGGTAACTGTAACTTCGATACTAATTATGACAGGTAACTGTAACTCCGATACTAATTATGACAAGTAACTCTAAATTCGTTACTAATTATGACAAGTAACTGTAATTTCGATACTAATTATGGCTGGTAACTGTAACTTCGTTACTAATTATGACAAGCAACTGTAATTTCGATACAAATTATGGCAGGTAACTGTAACGTCGATACTAATTATGACAAGTAACAGGAACTTCGGTACTAATTATGACAAGTAACTGTAACTTCGAAACTAATTATGACAGGTAAATGTAACATCATTACTAATTATGACATGTAACTGTAATTTCGATACAAATTATGGCAGGTAACTGTAACTTCGATACTAATTATGACAGGTAACAGTAACTTCGATACTAATTATGACAAGTAACTGTAACTTCGATACTTATTATGACAGGTAACAGTAACTTCGATACTAATTATGACAAGTAACTCTAACTTCATTACAAATTATGAAAAATAACTGTAATTTCGATACAAATTATGGCAGGTAACTGTAACTTTGTAAATAATTATGGCAGGTAACTGTAATTTCGATACAAATTATGGCAGGTAACTGTAACTTCGATACTAATTATGACAGGTAACTGTAACTCCGATACTAATTATGACAAGTAACTCTAAATTCGTTACTAATTATGACAAGTAACTGTAATTTCGATACTAATTATGGCTGGTAACTGTAACTTCGTTACTAATTATGACAAGTAACTGTAACTTCGATACTAACTATGACAGGTAACTGTAACTTCGTTACTAATTATGACAAGTAACTGTAATTTCGATAGAAATTATGGCAGGTAACTGTAACTTTGAGACTAATTATGACAGGTAACAGTAACTTCGATACTAATTATGACAAGTATCAGTTACTTCGATACTAATTATGACAGGTAACTGTAACTACGAAACTAATTATGACAGGTAACTGTAACATCATTACTAATTATGACATGTAACTGTAATTTCGATACAAATTATGGCAGGTAACTGTAACTTCGATACTAATTATGACAGGTAACAGAAACGTCGATACTAATTATGACAAGTAACTGTATCTTCGATACTAATTATGACAGGTAACTGTAACTTCGATACTAATTATGACAGGTAACTGTATCTTCGATACTAATTATGACAAGTAACTGTAACTTCGATACTAATTATGACAAGTAACTGTAATTTCGATACAAATTTAGGCAGGTAACTGTAACTTCGATATTAATTATGACAAGTAACTGTAACTTCGTTACTAATTAAGACAAGAAACTGTAATTTCGATACAAATAATGGCAGGTAACTGTAACTTCGATACTATTTATGACAGGTAAAAGTAACTTCAATACTAATTATTACAGGTTACTGTAACTTCGCTACTAATTATGACAAGTAACAGGAACTTCGGTACTAATTATGACAAGTAACTGTAACTTCGAAACTAATTATGACAGGTAAATGTAACATCGATAATAATTATGACAAGTAACTGTAATTTCGATACAAATTATGGCAGGTAACTGTAACTTCGATACTAATTATGACAGGTAACAGAAACGTCGATACTAATTATGACAAGTAACTGTATCTTCGATACTAATTATGACAGGTAACTGTAACTTCGATACTAATTATGACAAATAACTCTAACTTCATTACAAATTATGACAAGTAACTGTAATTTCGATACAAATTATGGCAGGTAACTGTAACTTCGATGACAGGTAACTGTAACTTCGATGACAGGTAACTGCAACTTCGATACTTATTAAGACAAGTAACTGTAATTTCGATACAAATTATGGCAGGTAACTGTAACTTCGATACTTATTATGACAGGTAACAGTAACTTCGAAAGTAATGATGACAAAATAACAGTAACTTCGATACTAATTATGACAAGTAACTGTAATTTCGATACTAATTATGACAGGTAACTGTAATTTCGATACTAATTATGACAGGTAACTGTAACTTCGATACTAATTATGACAGGTAACTGTACCTTCGATACTAATTATGACAAGTAACTGTAACTTCGATACTAATTATGACAAGTAACTGTAATTTCGATACAAATTTTGGCAGGTAACTGTAACTTCGATATTAATTATGACAAGTAACTGTAACTTCGTTACTAATTAAGACAAGAAACTGTAATTTCGATACAAATAATGGCAGGTAACTGTAATTTCGATACTATTTATGACAGGTAAAAGTAACTTCAATACTAATTATGACAGGTTACTGTAACTTCGCTACTAATTATGACAAGTAACTGTAATTTCGAAACAAATTATGACAGGTAACTGTAACTTCGTTAACAATTATGACAAGTAACTGTAATTTCGATACAATTATGGCAGGTCACAGTAACTTCGATACTAATTAAGACAGGTAACTGTAACATCGATACTAATTATGACAAGGAACTGTAATTTCGATACAAATTATGACAGGTAACAGTAACTTCGAAACTAATTATGACAGGTAACAGTAACTTCGATACTTATTATGACAAGTAACAGTTGCTTCGATAGTAATTATGACAAGTAACTGTAACTTCGAAACTAATTATGACAGGTAACTGTAACATCGTTACTAATTATGACAAGTAACTGTCATTTCGATACAAATTATGGCGGGTAACTGTAACTTCGATACTAATTATGACTGGTAACAGTAACTTCGGTACTAATTATGACAAGTAACTGTAACTAAGATACTAATTAGGACAGGTAACAGTAACTTCGATACTAATTATGACAAGTAACTCTAACTTCATTACAAATTATGACAAGTAACTGTAATTTCGATACAAATTATGGCAGGTAACTGTAACTTCGTTACTAATTATGGCAGGTAACTGTAATTTCGATACAAATTATGGCAGGTAACAGTAACTACGATACTATATATGACAGGTAACTGTAACTCCGATACTAATTATGACAAGTAACTCTAACTTCGTTACTAATTATGACAAATAACTGTAATTTTGATTAAAAAAATTATGGCTGATAATTGTAACTTCGATACTAATTATGACAGGTAACAGTAACTTCGATACTAATTATGACAAATAACTGTAATTTTGATAAAAAATTATGGCAGGTAATTGTAACTTCGATACTAATTATGACAGGTAACAGTAACTTCGATACTAATTATGACAGGTAACTGTAACTTCGTTACTAATTATGACAAGTAACTGTAATTTCGATACTAATTATGGCTGGTTACTGTAACTTCGTTACTAATTATGACATGTAACTGTAATTTCGATACAAATTATGGCAGGTAACTGTAACTTCGATACTAATGATGACAGAAAACAGTAACTTCGATACTAATTATGGCAGGTAACAGTTACTTCGATACTAATTATGGCAGGTAACTGTAAGTTCGATACTAATTATGACAGTTAACTGTAACTTCGTTACTAATTGTGATAAGTAACGGTAATTTCGATACAAATTATGGCAGGTAACAGTAACTTCGATACTAATTATGACAGGTAACAGTAACTTCGATACTAATTATGACTAGTTACTGTAACTTCGATACTAATTATGACAGGTAACTGCAACTTCTTTACTAATTATGACAGGTAACTGTTATTTCGATACAAATTATGGCACGTAACTGTAATTTCGATACTAATTATGGCAGGTGACAGTAACTTCGATACTAATTATGACAAGTTACAGTAACTTCGATACTAATTATGACAGAAAACAGTAACTTCGATACTTATTATGACAGGTAACAGTAACTTCGATACTAATTATGGCAGGTAACGGTAACTTCGATACTAATTATGACAAGTAACTCTAACTTCATTACAAATTATGACAAGTAACTGTAATTTCGATACAAATTATGGCAGGTAACTGTAACTTCGAGACTAATTATGACAGGTAACAGTAACATCGATACTAATTATGACAAGTAACAGTTACTTCGATACTAATTATGACAATTAACTGTAACTTCGAAACCAATAACGACAGGTGACTGTGACATCGTTACTAATTATGACAAGTAACTGTAATTTTGATACAAATTATGGCAGGTAACTGTAACTTCGATACTAATTATGACAGGTAACTGTAAATTCGATACTAATTATGACAAGTAACAGTTACTTCGATACTAATTATGACAAGTAACTGTAACTACGAAACTAATTATGACAGGTAACTGTAACATCATTACTAATTATGACATGTAACTGTAATTTCGATACAAATTATGGCAGGTAACTGTAACTTCGATACTAATTATGACAGGTAACAGTAACTTCGATACTAATTATGACAAGTAACTGTAACTTCGATACTTATTATGACAGGTAACAGTAACTTCGATACTAATTATGACAAGTAACTCTAACTTCATTACAAATTATGAAAAATAACTGTAATTTCGATACAAATAGTGGCAGGTAACTGTAACTTCGTAAATAATTATGGCAGGTAACTGTAATTTCGATACAAATTATAGCAGGTAACTGTAACTTCGATACTAATTATGACAGGTAACTGTAACTTCGAAACTAATTATGACAGGTAACTGTAACATCGATACTTATTATGACAAGTAACTGTAATTTCGATACAAATTGTGGCAGGTAACTGTCTCTTCGATACTAATTATGACAGGTAACAGTAACTTCGATACTAATTATGACAAGTAACTGTAACTTCGATACTAACTATGACAGGTAACTGTAACTTCGTTACTAATTATGACAAGTAACTGTAATTTCGATACAAATTATGGCAGGTAACTGTAACTTTGAGACTAATTATGACAGGTAACAGTAACTTCGATACTAATTATGACAAGTATCAGTTACTTCGATACTAATTATGACAGGTAACTGTAACTACGAAACTAATTATGACAGGTAACTGTAACATCATTACTAATTATGACATGTAACTGTAATTTCGATACAAATTATGGCAGGTAACTGTAACTTCGATACTAATTATGACAGGTAACAGTAACTTCGATACTAATTATGACAAGTAACTGTAACTTCGATACTTATTATGACAGGTAACAGTAACTTCGATACTAATTATGACAAGTAACTCTAACTTCATTACAAATTATGAAAAATAACTGTAATTTCGATACAAATTATGGCAGGTAACTGTAACTTTGTAAATAATTATTGCAGGTAACTGTAATTTCGATACAAATTATGGCAGGTAACTGTAACTTCGATACTAATTATGACAGGTAACTGTAACTCCGATACTAATTATGACAAGTAACTCTAAATTCGTTACTAATTATGACAAGTAACTGTAATTTCGATACTAATTATGGCTGGTAACTGTAACTTCGTTACTAATTATGACAAGCAACTGTAATTTCGATACAAATTATGGCAGGTAACTGTAACGTCGATACTAATTATGACAAGTAACAGGAACTTCGGTACTAATTATGACAAGTAACTGTAACTTCGAAACTAATTATGACAGGTAAATGTAACATCATTACTAATTATGACATGTAACTGTAATTTCGATACAAATTATGGCAGGTAACTGTAACTTCGATACTAATTATGACAGGTAACAGTAACTTCGATACTAATTATGACAAGTAACTGTAACTTCGATACTTATTATGACAGGTAACAGTAACTTCGATACTAATTATGACAAGTAACTCTAACTTCATTACAAATTATGAAAAATAACTGTAATTTCGATACAAATTATGGCAGGTAACTGTAACTTTGTAAATAATTATGGCAGGTAACTGTAATTTCGATACAAATTATGGCAGGTAACTGTAACTTCGATACTAATTATGACAGGTAACTGTAACTCCGATACTAATTATGACAAGTAACTCTAAATTCGTTACTAATTATGACAAGTAACTGTAATTTCGATACTAATTATGGCTGGTAACTGTAACTTCGTTACTAATTATGACAAGTAACTGTAACTTCGATACTAACTATGACAGGTAACTGTAACTTCGTTACTAATTATGACAAGTAACTGTAATTTCGATACAAATTATGGCAGGTAACTGTAACTTTGAGACTAATTATGACAGGTAACAGTAACTTCGATACTAATTATGACAAGTATCAGTTACTTCGATACTAATTATGACAGGTAACTGTAACTACGAAACTAATTATGACAGGTAACTGTAACATCATTACTAATTATGACATGTAATTGTAATTTCGATACAAATTATGGCAGGTAACTGTAACTTCGATACTAATTATGACAGGTAACAGAAACGTCGATACTAATTATGACAAGTAACTGTATCTTCGATACTAATTATGACAGGTAACTGTAACTTCGATACTAATTATGACAGGTAACTGTATCTTCGATACTAATTATGACAAGTAACTGTAACTTCGATACTAATTATGACAAGTAACTGTAATTTCGATACAAATTTTGGCAGGTAACTGTAACTTCGATATTAATTATGACAAGTAACTGTAACTTCGTTACTAATTAAGACAAGAAACTGTAATTTCGATACAAATAATGGCAGGTAACTGTAACTTCGATACTATTTATGACAGGTAAAAGTAACTTCAATACTAATTATGACAGGTTACTGTAACTTCGCTACTAATTATGACAAGTAACTGTAATTTCGAAACAAATTCTGACAGGTAACTGTAACTTCGTTAACAATTATGACAAGTAACTGTAATTTCGATACAAATTATGGCAGGTCACAGTAACTTCGATACTAATTAAGACAGGTAACTGTAACATCGATACTAATTATGACAAGGAACTGTAATTTCGATACAAATTATGACAGGTAACAGTAACTTCGATACTAATTATGACAGGTAACTGTAACTTCCTTACTAATTATGACAAGTAACTGTAATTTCGATACTAATTATGACAGGTATCTGTAACTTCGATATTAATTATTACAAGTAACTGTAACTTCGTTACTAATTATGAGAAGTAACTGTAATTTCGGTACAAATTATGGCAGGTAACTGTAACTTCGAAACTAATTATGACAGGTAACAGTAACTTCGATACTTATTATGACAAGTAACAGTTGCTTCGATACTAATTATGACAAGTAACTGTAACTTCGAAACTAATTATGACAGGTAACTGTAACATCGTTACTAATTATGACAAGTAACTGTCATTTCGATACAAATTATGGCGGGTAACTGTAACTTCGATACTAATTATGACTGGTAACAGTAACTTCGGTACTAATTATGACAAGTAACTGTAACTAAGATACTAATTAGGACAGGTAACAGTAACTTCGATACTAATTATGACAAGTAACTCTAACTTCATTACAAATTATGACAAGTAACTGTAATTTCGATACAAATTATGGCAGGTAACTGTAACTTCGTTACTAATTATGGCAGGTAACTGTAATTTCGATACAAATTATGGCAGGTAACAGTAACTACGATACTATATATGA
Organism: Meconema thalassinum; assembly: GCA_946902985.2. Lineage (NCBI taxonomy): Eukaryota > Metazoa > Arthropoda > Insecta > Orthoptera > Tettigoniidae > Meconema > Meconema thalassinum. The sequence goes on along the minus strand of OX336388.2, from coordinate 1,172,416,749 downwards.
CAGGTAACTGTAACTCCGATACTAATTATGACAAGTAACTCTAACTTCGTTACTAATTATGACAAATAACTGTAATTTTGATTAAAAAAATTATGGCAGATAATTGTAACTTCGATACTAATTATGACAGGTAACAGTAACTTCGATACTAATTATGACAGGTAACTGTAACTTCGTTACTAATTATGACAAGTAACTGTAATTTCGATACTAATTATGGCTGGTAACTGTAACTTCGTTACTAATTATGACAAGTAACTGTTATTTCGATACAAATTATGGCAGGTAACTGTAACTTCGATACTAATGATGACAGAAAACAGTAACTTCGATACTAATTATGGCAGGTAACAGTTACTTCGATACTAATTATGGCAGGTAACTGTAAGTTCGATACTAATTATGACAGTTAACTGTAACTTCGTTACTAATTGTGAGAAGTAACGGTAATTTAGATACAAATTATGGCAGGTAACAGTAACTTCGATACTAATTATGACAGGTAACAGTAACTTCGATACTAATTATGACTAGTTACTGTAACTTCGATACTAATTATGACAGGGAACTGCAACTTCTTTACTAATTATGACAAGTAACTGTTATTTCGATACAAATTATGGCACGTAACTGTAATTTCGATACTAATTATGGCAGGTGACAGTAACTTCGATACTAATTATGACAAGTTACAGTAACTTCGATACTAATTATGGCAGAGAACAGTAACTTCGATACTTATTATGACAGGTAACAGTAACTTCGATACTAATTATGGCAGGTAACTGTAACTTCGATAGTAATTATGACAGGTACCTGTAACTTCGTTACTAATTATGACAAGTAACTGTAATTTCGATAAAAATTATGGCACGTAACTGTAATTTCGATACTAATTATGACAGGTAACTGTAACTTCGATACTAATTATGACAAGTAACTCTAACTTCATTACAAATTACGACAAGTAACTGTAATTTCGATACAAATTATGGCAGGTAACTGTAACTTCATTACTACTTATGGCAGGTAACTGTAATTTCCATACAAATTATGGCAGGTAACAGTAACTTCGATAATAATTATGACAGGTAACTGCAACTTCGATACTAATTATGGCAGGTAACTGTAATTTCGATAATAATTATGGCACGTAACTGTAATTTCGATAATAATTATGACAGGTAACTGAAACTTCGTTACTAATTCTGGCAGGTAACTGTAATTTCGTTACTAATTATGACAAGTAACTGTAGCTTCGATACTAATTATGACAGGTAACTGTAACTTCGTTACTAATTATGACAAGAAACTGTAATTTCGATACAAATTATGGCAGGTAACTGTACCTTCGATACTAATTATGACAGGTAACAGTAACTTCGATACTAATTATGACATAAAACAGTAACTTCGATACTTATTATGACAGGTAACAGTAACATCGATACTAATTATGGCAGGTAACTGTAACTTCGATACTAATTATGACAGGTAACTGTAACTTCGTTACTAATTATGACAAGTAACTGTAATTTCGATACAAATTATAGCAGGTAACTGTAACTTCGAGACTAATTATGACAGGTAACAGTAAATTCGATACTAATTATGACAAGTAACAGTTACTTCGATACTAATTATGACAGGTAACTGTAACTACGAAACTAATTATGACAGGTAACTGTAACATCATTACTAATTATGACATGTAACTGTAATTTCGATACAAATTATGGCAGGTAACTGTAACTTCGATACTAATTATGACAGGTAACAGTAACTTCGATACTAATTATGACAAGTAACTGTAACTTCGATACTTATTATGACAGGTAACAGTAACTTCGATACTAATTATGACAAGTAACTCTAACTTCATTACAAATTATGAAAAATAACTGTAATTACGATACAAATAGTGGCAGGTAACTGTAACTTCGTAAATAATTATGGCAGGTAACTGTAATTTCGATACAAATTATGGCAGGTAACTGTAACTTCGATACTAATTATGACAGGTAACTGTAACTCCGATACTAATTATGACAAGTAACTCTAAATTCGTTACTAATTATGACAAGTAACTGTAATTTCGATACTAATTATGGCTGGTAACTGTAACTTCGTTACTAATTATGACAAGTAACTGTAATTTTGATACAAATTATGGCAGGTAACTGTACCTTCGATACTAATTATGACAAGTAACAGGAACTTCGAAACTAATTATGACAAGTAACTGTAACTTCGAAACTAATTATGACAGGTAACTTTAACATCGATAATAATTATGACAAGTAACTGTAATTTCGATACAAATTATGGCAGGTAACTGTAACTTCGATACTAATTATGACAGGTAACAGAAACTTCGATATTAATTATGACAAGTAACTGTATCTTCGATACTAATTATGACAGGTAACTGAAACTTCGATACTAATTATGACAAAAAACTCTAACTTCATTACAAATTATGACAAGTAACTGTAATTTAGATACAAATTATGGCAGGTAACTGTAACTTCGATGACAGGTAACTGTAACTTCGATACTTATTAAGACAAGTAACTGTAATTTCGATACAAATTAAGGCAGGTAACTGTAACTTCGATACTTATTATGACAGGTAACAGTAACTTCGATAGTAATGATGACAAGTAACAGTAACTTCGATACTAATTATGACAAGTAACTGTAATTTCGATACAAATTATGACAGGTAACTGTAATTTCGATACTAATTATGACAGGTAACTGTAACTTCGATACTAATTATGACAGGTAACTGTAACTTCGATACTAATTATGACAAGTAACTGTAATTTCGATACAAATTTTGGCAGGTAACTGTAACTTCGATATTAATTATGACAAGTAACTGTAACTTCGTTACTAATTAAGACAAGAAACTGTAATTTCGATACAAATAATGGCAGGTAACTGTAACTTCGATACTATTTATGACAGGTAAAAGTAACTTCAATACTAATTATGACAGGTTACTGTAACTTCGCTACTAATTATGACAAGTAACTGTAATTTCGAAACAAATTCTGACAGGTAACTGTAACTTCGTTAACAATTATGACAAGTAACTGTAATTTCGATACAAATTATGGCAGGTCACAGTAACTTCGATACTAATTAAGACAGGTAACTGTAACATCGATACTAATTATGACAAGGAACTGTAATTTCGATACAAATTATGACAGGTAACAGTAACTTCGATACTAATTATGACAGGTAACTGTAACTTCCTTACTAATTATGACAAGTAACTGTAATTTCGATACTAATTATGACAGGTATCTGTAACTTCGATATTAATTATTACAAGTAACTGTAACTTCGTTACTAATTATGAGAAGTAACTGTAATTTCGGTACAAATTATGGCAGGTAACTGTAACTTCGAAACTAATTATGACAGGTAACAGTAACTTCGATACTTATTATGACAAGTAACAGTTGCTTCGATACTAATTATGACAAGTAACTGTAACTTCGAAACTAATTATGACAGGTAACTGTAACATCGTTACTAATTATGACAAGTAACTGTCATTTCGATACAAATTATGGCGGGTAACTGTAACTTCGATACTAATTATGACTGGTAACAGTAACTTCGGTACTAATTATGACAAGTAACTGTAACTAAGATACTAATTAGGACAGGTAACAGTAACTTCGATACTAATTATGACAAGTAACTCTAACTTCATTACAAATTATGACAAGTAACTGTAATTTCGATACAAATTATGGCAGGTAACTGTAACTTCGTTACTAATTATGGCAGGTAACTGTAATTTCGATACAAATTATGGCAGGTAACAGTAACTACGATACTATATATGACAGGTAACTGTAACTCCGATACTAATTATGACAAGTAACTCTAACTTCGTTACTAATTATGACAAATAACTGTAATTTTGATAAAAAAAATTATGGCAGATAATTGTAACTTCGATACTAATTATGACAGGTAACAGTAACTTCGATACTAATTATGACAGGTAACTGTAACTTCGTTACTAATTATGACAAGTAACTGTAATTTCGATACTAATTATGGCTGGTAACTGTAACTTCGTTACTAATTATGACAAGTAACTGTTATTTCGATACAAATTATGGCAGGTAACTGTAACTTCGATACTAATGATGACAGAAAACAGTAACTTCGATACTAATTATGGCAGGTAACAGTTACTTCGATACTAATTATGGCAGGTAACTGTAAGTTCGATACTAATTATGACAGTTAACTGTAACTTCGTTACTAATTGTGAGAAGTAACGGTAATTTAGATACAAATTATGGCAGGTAACAGTAACTTCGATACTAATTATGACAGGTAACAGTAACTTCGATACTAATTATGACTAGTTACTGTAACTTCGATACTAATTATGACAGGGAACTGCAACTTCTTTACTAATTATGACAAGTAACTGTTATTTCGATACAAATTATGGCACGTAACTGTAATTTCGATACTAATTATGGCAGGTGACAGTAACTTCGATACTAATTATGACAAGTTACAGTAACTTCGATACTAATTATGGCAGAGAACAGTAACTTCGATACTTATTATGACAGGTAACAGTAACTTCGATACTAATTATGGCAGGTAACTGTAACTTCGATAGTAATTATGACAGGTACCTGTAACTTCGTTACTAATTATGACAAGTAACTGTAATTTCGATAAAAATTATGGCACGTAACTGTAATTTCGATACTAATTATGACAGGTAACTGTAACTTCGATACTAATTATGACAAGTAACTCTAACTTCATTACAAATTACGACAAGTAACTGTAATTTCGATACAAATTATGGCAGGTAACTGTAACTTCATTACTACTTATGGCAGGTAACTGTAATTTCCATACAAATTATGGCAGGTAACAGTAACTTCGATAATAATTATGACAGGTAACTGCAACTTCGATACTAATTATGGCAGGTAACTGTAATTTCGATAATAATTATGGCACGTAACTGTAATTTCGATAATAATTATGACAGGTAACTGAAACTTCGTTACTAATTCTGGCAGGTAACTGTAATTTCGTTACTAATTATGACAAGTAACTGTAGCTTCGATACTAATTATGACAGGTAACTGTAACTTCGTTACTAATTATGACAAGAAACTGTAATTTCGATACAAATTATGGCAGGTAACTGTACCTTCGATACTAATTATGACAGGTAACAGTAACTTCGATACTAATTATGACATAAAACAGTAACTTCGATACTTATTATGACAGGTAACAGTAACATCGATACTAATTATGGCAGGTAACTGTAACTTCGATACTAATTATGACAGGTAACTGTAACTTCGTTACTAATTATGACAAGTAACTGTAATTTCGATACATATTATGGCAGGTAACTGTAACTTCGAGACTAATTATGACAGGTAACAGTAAATTCGATACTAATTATGACAAGTAACAGTTACTTCGATACTAATTATGACAGGTAACTGTAACTACGGAACTAATTATGACAGGTAACTGTAACATCATTACTAATTATGACATGTAACTGTAATTTCGATACAAATTATGGCAGGTAACTGTAACTTCGATACTAATTATGACAGGTAACAGTAACTTCGATACTAATTATGACAAGTAACTGTAACTTCGATACTTATTATGACAGGTAACAGTAACTTCGATACTAATTATGACAAGTAACTCTAACTTCATTACAAATTATGAAAAATAACTGTAATTACGATACAAATAGTGGCAGGTAACTGTAACTTCGTAAATAATTATGGCAGGTAACTGTAATTTCGATACAAATTATGGCAGGTAACTGTAACTTCGATACTAATTATGACAGGTAACTGTAACTCCGATACTAATTATGACAAGTAACTCTAAATTCGTTACTAATTATGACAAGTAACTGTAATTTCGATACTAATTATGGCTGGTAACTGTAACTTCGTTACTAATTATGACAAGTAACTGTAATTTTGATACAAATTATGGCAGGTAACTGTACCTTCGATACTAATTATGACAAGTAACAGGAACTTCGAAACTAATTATGACAAGTAACTGTAACTTCGAAACTAATTATGACAGGTAACTGTAACATCGATAATAATTATGACAAGTAACTGTAATTTCGATACAAATTATGGCAGGTAACTGTAACTTCGATACTAATTATGACAGGTAACAGAAACTTCGATATTAATTATGACAAGTAACTGTATCTTCGATACTAATTATGACAGGTAACTGAAACTTCGATACTAATTATGACAAAAAACTCTAACTTCATTACAAATTATGACAAGTAACTGTAATTTAGATACAAATTATGGCAGGTAACTGTAACTTCGATGACAGGTAACTGTAACTTCGATACTTATTAAGACAAGTAACTGTAATTTCGATACAAATTATGGCAGGTAACTGTAACTTCGATACTTATTATGACAGGTAACAGTAACTTCGATAGTAATGATGACAAGTAACAGTAACTTCGATACTAATTATGACAAGTAACTGTAATTTCGATACAAATTATGACAGGTAACTGTAATTTCGATACTAATTATGACAGGTAACTGTAACTTCGATACTAATTATGACAGGTAACTGTAACTTCGATACTAATTATGACAAGTAACTGTAACTTTGTTACTAATTATGACAAGTAACTGTAATTTCGATAGAAATTTTGGCAGGTAACTGTAACTTCGATATTAATTATGACAAGTAACTGTAACTTCGTTACTAATTAAGACAAGAAACTGTAATTTCGATACAAATAATGGCAGGTAACTGTAACTTCGATACTATTTATGACAGGTAAAAGAAACTTCAATACTAATTATGACAGGTTACTGTAAACAAGTCTTTAGTGCTTTTCAGTCGGTCAACACGAATGTACCCAAAAGAGATGGGTTATGCCCTAATCCTGAAATAAATTACATGAGATTAATAATACACTAGGATGACCAGTTTCGATCGTCAAGCGATCATCATCAGATCCATTACACTTAGGCTATAAAATCTATGTTTGAAATACAGGTGAAAATATTTACAATATGTACAATTATTTAGTTGCAGTATTGGTACTGCAACTGTCAGTGTATGCTAAATCCAGTATATATGTTAGGTGAAATGCTAAATGGTGATAGCTATCCGGAGATTGTACTTTAAGAGAGATTATATGGTTGTAAACTATGGTTAAACTATAAATTTTTAGGCTAACTACTTATCTGATTGTCTTCCGTACTACAGCTACTCGCAGTTTTCGTGTTTACTAGAACTCACTGTGCGGTCGACTGCGGTGGTTATCTTAACGACTGGTTTTTCCCTCCCTTCTCCCCCCTACCCCTACGTGCTGTGGGGAGTGATCGCGATGTGTTTATGTGAGGTGTTGCCAACCTAGATAAGATGTATGTTATTGAATGAGGTGGGTCTGCAACTATTAAAGACCGTGGATTAGCCCTCGCCACGCGTGGAGCATAACCCATTCGAACTAAGCGTTGACGGTCTTATGAGTTAACGAATGGGTTCTAATGGGTTATGCTCCACGCGTGGCGAGGGCTAATCCACGGTCTTTAATAGTTGCAGACCCACCTCATTCAATAACGTACATCTTATCTAGGCCTAGGTTGGCAACACCTCACATAAACACATCGCGATCACTCCCCACAGCACGTAGGGGTAGGGGGGAGAAGGGAGGGAAAAACCAGTCGTTAAGATAACCACCGCAGTCGACCGCACAGTGAGTTCTAGTAAACACGAAAACTGCGAGTAGCTGTAGTACGGAAGACAATCAGATAAGTAGTTAGCCTAAAATTTTATAGTTTAACCATAGTTTACAACCATATAATCTCTCTTAAAGTACAATCTCCGGATAGCTATCACCATTTAGCATTTCACCTAACATATATACTGGATTTAGCATACACTGACAGTTGCAGTACCAATACTGCAACTAAATAATTGTACATATTGTAAATATTTTCACCTGTATTTCAAACATAGATTTTATAGCCTAAGTGTAATGGATCTGATGATGATCGCTTGACGATCGAAACTGGTCATCCTAGTGTATTATTAATCTCATGTAATTTATTTCAGGATTAGGGCATAACCCATCTCTTTTGGGTACATTCGTGTTGACCGACTGAAAAGCACTAAACACTTGTTTACTAAGGCAACACTGAAAATATGGCTTCAAACACCACAAGGTTACTGTAACTTCGCTACTAATTATGACAAGTAACTGTAATTTCGAAACAAATTATGACAGGTAACTGTAACTTCGTTAACAATTATGACAAGTAACTGTAATTTCGATACGAATTATGGCAGGTCACAGTAACTTCGATACTAATTAAGACAGGTAACTGTAACATAGATACTAATTATGACAAGGAACTGTAATTTCGATACAAATTATGACAGGTAACAGTAACTTCGATACTAATTATGACAGGTAACTGTAACTTCCTTACTAATTATGACAAGTAACTGTAATTTCGACACTAATTATGACAGGTAACTGTAACTTCGATATTAATTATTACAAGTAACTGTAACTTCGTTACTAATTATGAGAAGTAACTGTAATTTCGGTACAAATTATGGCAGGTAACTGTAACTTCGAAACTAATTATGACAGGTAACAGTAACTTCGATACTAATTATGACAAGTGACAGTTGCTTCGATACTAATTATGACAAGTAACTGTAACTTCGAAACTAATTATGACAGGTAACTGTAACATCGTTACTATTTAGGACAAGTAACTGTCATTTCGATACAAATTATGGCAGGTAACTGTAACTTCGATACTAATTATGACTGGTAACAGTAACTTCGGTACTAATTATGACAAGTAACTGTAACTAAGATACTAATTATGACAGGTAACAGTAACTTCGATACTAATTATGACAAGTAACTCTAACTTCATTACAAATTATGACAAGTAACTGTAATTTCGATACAAATTATGGCAGTTAACTGTAACTTCGTTACTAATTATGGCAGGTAACTGTAACTACGATATTTATTTTTTATTATTTAGGCTATCACTCGTGATACGAGTATGATTGTCTTCCAAGTTACATTTATGTAAATCTTCGCTGTAATCCAACATTAGGCCTAATCATATTGCGTGAGTTCTTTGGTGACTGTACAGTCCGATCCGAGAACCACAGACTCTTCCACAATATTGGCACACAAGGTCTTGAGCAGCCAATGGATCTTGGGGGTTGATCATTCTGCGAATCATGCGCTCTTTCCTGGCATTTCTTTTTTCAGCCAGAAGCCTTCTTCTCTCTTGTTCGAAGTACAAGTGGCCTTGATGGACGTTGCGGCGCCACTCTGATCTGTCGGATGCGACAGCTTCCCAGTTACCTGTATCAATTTGACATTTCTTCAAGTTGGTCTTCAGAACATCTTTGTAGCGTTTTTGTTGCCCACCCTGCTTTCTCTGACCGACTTTCAGCTGGCAATATAAGATTTGTTTTGGGAGGCGGGACTCAGGCATGCGAACTACATGTCCTGTCCATCGAAGTTGGTGTTTTATAATGAGAGCCTCTATACTAATAGTGCTAGCTTCCTCTAAAACACTTGTGTTAGTGCGCCGGTCTTGCCATTTAATACCAAGAATTCTCCTAAGGCATCGTTGATGGTATTTTTCTAAAGATACGAGGTGCCTTCTGTAAGTAACCCAGGTTTCGCAGCCATAAAGCAGAGTGGGAACTACAACAGCTTGATAAACGTATAATTTTGTTAGAATGCTAATGTCGTGGTTGTCAAACACGCGAACGAGCAAACGACCAAAGGCTGCACTGGCACATTGGAGGCGGTGTTGAATCTCAGCGTCAATGTTTGCATTTGTTGATAGGTGACTACCCAAATAGGGAAAATGATCTATATTCTTTAGTTTATGTCCATCAATCATGATAGCAGGAGCAGTAGCCCTGTCATGTGATGTAGGCTGATGAAGAACCTGTGTTTTATTGGTGTTTATATCCAGACCAATGCTTCTGTATGCCTCATTGAACACATTCAGGGTGGTTTGAAGATCTTCATCTGAATTTGCTAAGATGACATTGTCATCAGCATACTGGAGATCAAGAACGGATGTAGCTGACACTTTAGTTTTTGCACGTAATCTGTTGAGATTGAATAAACCTCCATCTGTCCTGGATATAATTTCAACACCCTTTGGAATCTTTTCTTGGACCAAATTTAGTACAACACTAACATATATTGAGAAGAGTGTGGGGGCAATCACACATCCCTGTTTGACACCCGTTGTAATCTTAAATGGCTCTCCAGGGCCATTGCTGTTAAGGGCCGTGCCATTCATATCATCATGTAGTAATCGAAGAATTTGAATGAATTTTGGGGGGCAGCCAAGTGTGGCAAGAATCCTCCATAGCATTTCTCGATTGACCGAATCAAATGCTTTAACAATATCTATGAAAGCCATATATAGAGGGCGTCCTTGCTCTCGGGATTTCTCCTGCATCTGCCTAGCACAGAAGATCATATCAGTTGTGCTTCGATTAGGTCGAAAGCCACACTGAGTTTCAGGCAGTATTTCTTCGGCCAACGGCTTCAAACGGTTGGATAAGACGTTGGCCAGGATTTTACCAGCAACAGAAAGCAACGATATACCTCGATAATTACCACATTGTGCCCTATCACCTTTCTTAAAGATGGTTATTATCAAGGCATCCCTTAGGTCTTTAGGTATGGTAATGGTAGTCCATATTTTAAGTATGAGTTGGTGTATGTGATGAACTAGAGTAGTATTCCCTACTTTAAAGAGCTCAGCAGGAATCCCATCCATGCCTGATGCTTTATTGTTTTTGAGCTGATTGATGGCAGATTCAATTTCTGATAGAGGCGGAGGATCATCAAGATGGTATTTAGGAGGTCTCTGATGAAGTTGGGTGAAAATGTTATTATCAACCTGTGTGTCCCTGTTGAGTAGCTCTTCAAAATGTTCTTTCCAACGGGAATTAATGGAGTTTGTGTCTCTAAGAAGTTCCGTGCTATCTTTAGACTGCAGAGGATTCAAACCATGATAATGTGGCCCATATATAGTTCTTGTTGCTTTGAAGAAAGCATGAGTATTATTCGTTTCGGCTAGATGCTGCATTTCACGGGATTTGGAGATCCACCATTGATTTTTCAAGACCCGAGTTTTCCTTTGCACTTCAGCCTTTGCATCTTTATACAGTTGCTGTTTGGAGATAGAAGTTGGATTGGCTTGCCATGCATGGAATGCTTTCCTCTTCTTATCAATAAGATTCTGGATTTCTGCATCATTCTCATCAAACCAGTCAGCATGCCTCATCTTGACGAAACCAATCGATTCTTCACACGCTGAGAGTATAGCAGACTTGACTGTTTGCCAATGTTCCTCAACCTTTTCAGGGTAATTATCTGGTAACTTTTCATTCAGAAGTTCATGCAATTTCCTTTTAGCAGTAACGTTTTGTAAACGTTCGGTGTTCACCCTGCGCCTGATGTGCTTTCTCTGTTTTCTGTGCTTTTGGAGAATTTGTAGAGTCATTACAGATCTTATTAATCGATGATCCGTCCAGCAGTCATCAGCACATGTCAGAGCCCTTGTGAGTAGTACGTCACGCTTGTCTCTTGCTCGCACAATCACGTAATCAAGTAGGTGCCAGTGTTTTGATCTAGGATGCTGCCATGAAGTCTTAAATTTGTCCTTCTGTCGGAATAGTGTGTTTGTGATTACGAGGCTATGTTCAGAACACTTGGATAGAAGGAGTGTCCCATTAGAATTGCATTTCCCAACACCATCTTTTCCAATAACATCAGCCCATAATGCTGCGTCTCTTCCAACGCGAGCATTGAAGTCTCCTAGGAGGATGATTTTATCAGATTGCGGTATATCCTTCAAGATACTATATATGACAGGTAACTGTAACTCCGATACTAATTATTACAAGTAACTCTAACTTCGTTACTAATTATGACAAATAACTGTAATTTTGATAAAAAATTATGGCAGGTAATTGTAACTTCGATACTAATTATGACAGGTAACAGTAACTTCGATACTAATTATGACAGGTAACTGTAACTTCGTTACTAATTATGACAAGTAACTGTAATTTCGATACTAATTATGGCTGGTAACTGTAACTTCGTTACTAATTATGACAAGTAACTGTAATTTCGATACAAATTATGGCACGTAACTGTAATTTCGATACTAATTATGACAGGTAACTGTACCTTCGATACTAATTATGACAGGTAACAGTAACTTCGATACTAATTATGACAAGTAACTGTAACTTCGAAACCAATTACGACAGGTAACTGTAACATCGTTACTAATTATGACAAGTAACTGTAATTTCGATACAAATTATGGCAGGTAATTGTAACTTCGATACTAATTATGACAGGTAACAGTAAATTCGATACTAATTATGACAAGTAACAGTTACTTCGATACTAATTATGACAAGTAACTGTAACTACGAAACTAATTATTACTTCGATACTAATTATGGCAGGTAACTGTAAGTTCGATACTAATTATGACAGTTAACTGTAACTTCGTTACTAATTGTGACAAGTAACGGTAATTTCGATACAAATTATGGCAGGTAACAGTAACTTCGATACTAATTATGACAGGTAACAGTAACTTCGATACTAATTATGACAAGTTACTGTAACTTCGATACTAATTATGACAGGTAACTGCAACTTCTTTACTAATTATGACAAGTAACTGTAATTTCGATACAAATTATGGCACGTAACTGTAATTTCGATACTAATTATGACAGGTAACTGTGCCTTCGATACTAATTATGACAGGTAACAGTAACTTCGATACTAATTATGACAGAAAACAGTATCTTCGATACTTATTATGACAGGTAACAGTAACTTCGATACTAATTATGGCAGGTAACTGTAACTTCGATACTAATTATGACAGGTAACTGTAAATTCGATACTAATTATGACAAATAACTCTAACTTCATTACAAATTATGACAAGTAACTGTAATTTCGATACAAATTATGGCAGGTAACTGTAACTTCGAGACTAATTATGACAGGTAACAGTAACTTCGATACTAATTATGACAAGTAACAGTTACTTCGATACTAATTATGACAAGTACCTGTAACTTCGAAACCAATTACGACAGGTAACTGTAACATCGTTACTAATTATGACAAGTAACTGTAATTTCGATACAAATTATGGCAGGTAATTGTAACTTCGATACTAATTATGACAGGTAACAGTAAATTCGATACTAATTATGACAAGTAACAGTTACTTCGATACTAATTATGACAAGTAACTGTAACTACGAAACTAATTATGACAGGTAACTGTAACATCGTTACTAATTATGACATGTAACTGTAATTTCGATACAAATTATGGCAGGTAACTGTAACTTCGATACTAATTATGACAGGTAACAGTAACTTCGATACTAATTATGACAAGTAACTGTAACATCGATACTTATTATGACAGGTAACAGTAACTTCGATACTAATTATGACAAGTAACTCTACCTTCATTACAAATTATGAAAAATAACTGTAATTTCGATACAAATAGTGGCAGGTAACAGTAACTTCGTAAATAATTATGGCAGGTAACTGTAATTTCGATACAAATTATGGCAGGTAACTGTAACTTCGATACTAATTATGACAGGTAACTGTAACTCCGATACTAATTATGACAAGTAACTCTAAATTCGTTACTAATTATGACAAGCAACTGTAATTTCGAGACTAATTATGGCTGGTAACTGTAACTTGGTTACTAATTATGACAAGTAACTGTAATTTCGATACAAATTATGGCAGGTAACTGTACCTTCGATACTAATTATGACAAGTAACAGGAACTTCGATACTAATTATGACAAGTAACTGTAACTTCGAAACTAATTATGACAGGTAACTGTAACATCGATAATAATTATGACAAGTAACTGTAATTTCGATACAAATTATGGCAGGTAACTGTAACTTCGATACTAATTATGACAGGTAACTGTAACATCGTTACTAATTATGACAAGTAACTGTCATTTCGATACAAATTATGGCAGGTAACTGTAACTTCGATACTAATTATGACTGGTAACATTATCTTCGGTACTAATTATGACAAGTAACTGTAACTAAGATACTAATTATGACAGGTAACAGTAACTTCGATACTAATTATGACAAGTAACTCAAACTTCATTACAAATTATGACACGTAACTGTAATTTCGATAGAAATTATGGCAGGTAACTGTAACTTCGTTACTAATTATGGCAGGTAACTGTAATTTCGATACAAATTATGGCAGGTAACAGTAACTACGATACTATATATGACAGGTAACTGTAACTCCGATACTAATTATGACAAGTAACTCTAACTTCGTTACTAATTATGACAAATAACTGTAAATTTGATAAAAAATTATGGCAGGTAATTGTAACATCGATACTAATTATGACAGGTAACAGTAACTTCGATACTAATTATGACAGGTAACTGTAACTTCGTTACTAATTATGACAAGTAACGGTAATTTCGATACTAATTATGGCTGGTAACTGTAACTTCGTTACTATTTATGACAAGTAACTGTAATTTCGATACAAATTATGGCAGGTAACTGTAACTTCGATACTAATGATGACAGAAAACAGTAACTTCGATACTAATTATGGCAGGTAACAGTTACTTCGATACTAATTATGGCAGGTAACTGTAAGTTCGATACTAATTATGACAGTTAACTGTAACTTCGTTACTAATTGTGACAAGTAACGGTAATTTCGATACAAATTATGGCAGGTAACAGTAACTTCGATACTAATTATGACATGTAACAGTAACTTCGATACTAATTATGACAAGTTACTGTAACTTCGATACTAATTATGACAGGTAACTGCAACTTCTTTACTAATTATGACAAGTAACTGTTATTTCGATACAAATTATGGCACGTAACTGTAATTTCGATACTAATTATGGCAGGTGACAGTAACTTCGATACTAATTATGACAGAAAACAGTAACTTCGATACTTATTATGACAGGTAACAGTAACTTCGATACTAATTATGGCAGGTAACTGTAACTTCGATACTAATTATGACAGGTACCTGTAACTTCGTTACTAATTATGACAAGTAACTGTAATTTCGATACAAATTATGGCACGTAACTGTAATTTCGATACTAATTATGACAGGTAACTGTAACTTCGATACTAATTATGACAAGTAACTCTAACTTCATTACAAATTATGACAAGTAACTGTAATTTCGATACAAATTATGGCAGGTAACTGTAAATTCATTACTAATTATGGCAGGTAACTGTAATTTCGATACAAATTATGGCAGGTAACAGTAACTTCGATAATAATTATAACAGGTAACTGCAACTTCGATACTAATTATGGCAGGTAACTGTAATTTCGATAATAATTATGGCACGTAACTGTAATTTCGATAATAATTATGACAGGTAACTGTAACTTCGTTACTAATTATGGCAGGTAACTGTAATTTCGTTACTAATTATGACAAGTAACTGTAGCTTCGGTACTAATTATGACAGGTAACTGTAACTTCGTTACTAATTATGACAAGAAACTGTAATTTCGATAGAAATTATGGCAGGTAACTGTACCTTCGATACTAATTATGACAGGTAACAGTAACTTCGATACTAATTATGACAGAAAACAGTAACTTCGATACTTATTATGACAGGTAACAGTAACTTCGATACTAATTATGGCAGGTAACTGTAACTTCGATACTAATTATGACAGGTAACTGTAACTTCGATACTAATTATGACAAATAACTCTAACTTCATTACAAATTATGACAAGTAACTGTAATTTCGATACAAATTATGGCAGGTAACTGTAAATTCGAGACTAATTGTGACAGGTAACAGTAACTTCGATACTAATTATGACAAGTAACAGTTACTTCGATACTAATTATGACAAGTAACTGTAACTTCGAAACCAATTACGACAGGTAACTGTAACATCGTTACTAATTATGACAAGTAACTGTAATTTCGATACAAATTATGGCAGGTAACTGTAACTTCGATACTAATTATGACAGGTAACAGTAAATTCGATACTAATTATGACATGTAACAGTTACTTCGATACTAATTATGACAAGTAACTGTAACTACGAAACTAATTATGACAGGTAACTGTAACATCGTTACTAATTATGACATGTAACTGTAATTTCGATACAAATTATGGCAGGTAACTGTAACTTCGATACTAATTATGACAGGTAACAGTAACTTCGATACTAATTATGACAAGTAACTGTAACTTCGATACTTATTATGACAGGTAACAGTAACTCCGATACTAATTATGACAAGTAACTCTAACTTCATTACAAATTATGAAAAATAACTGTAATTTCGATACAAATTATGGCAGGAAACTGTAACATCGTAAATAATTATGGCAGGTAACTGTAATTTCGATTCAAATTATGGCAGGTAACTGTAACTTCGATACTAATTATGACAGGTAACTGTAACTCCGATACTAATTATGACAAGTAACTCTAAATTCGTTACTAATTATGACAAGTAACTGAAATTTCGATACTAATTATGGCTGGTAACTGTAACTTCGTTACTAATTATGACATGTAACTGTAATTTCGATACAAATTATGGCAGGTAACTGTAACTTCGATACTAAATATGACAAGTAACAGGAACTTCGATACTAATTATGACAAGTAACTGTAACTTCGAAACTAATTATGACAGGTAACTGTAACATCGATAATAATTATGACAAGTAACTGTAATTTCGATACAAATTTTGGCAGGTAACTGTAACTTTGATACTCATTATGACAGGTAACAGAAACTTCGATACTAATTATGACAAGTAACTGTATCTTCGATACTAATTATGACAGGTAACTGTAATTTCGATACAAATTATTGCAGGTAACTGTAACTTCGATACTTATTATGACAGGTAACAGTAGCATCGATAGTAATGATGACAAGTAACAGTAACTTCGATACTAATTATGACAAGTAACTGTAATTTCGATACTAATTATGACAGGTAACTGTAATTTCGATACTAATTATGACAGGTAACTGTAACCTCGATACCAATTATGACAGGTAACTGTAACTTCGATACTAATTATGACAAGTAACTTTAACTTCGTTACCAATTATGACAAGTAACTGTAATTTCGATACAAATTTTGGCAGGTAACTGAAACTTCGATATTAATTATGACAAGTAACTGTAACTTCGTTACTAATTAAGACTAGTAACTGTAATTTCGATACAAATAATGGCAGGTAACTGTAACTTCGATACTATTTATGACAGGTAAAAGTAACTTCAATACTAATTATGACAGGTAACTGTAACTTCGCTACTAATTATGACTAGTAACTGTAATTTCGAAACAAATTATGACAGGTAACTGTAACTTCGTTAACAATTATGACAAGTAACTGTAATTTCGATACAAATTATGGCAGGTCACAGTAACTTCGATACTAATTAAGACAGGTAACTGTAACATCGATACTAATTATGACAAGGTACTGAAATTTCGATACAAATTATGACAGGTAACAGTAACTTCGATACTAATTATGACAGGTAACTGTAACTTCCTTACTAATTATGACAAGTAACTGTAATTTCGATACTTATTATGACAAGGAACAGTTGCTTCGATACTAATTATGACAAGTAACTGTAACTTAGATACTAATTATGACAGGTAACAGTAACTTCGATACTAATTATGACAAGTAACTCTAACTTCATTACAAATTATGACAAGTAACTGTAATTTCGATACAAATTATGGCAGGTAACTGTAACTTCGAGACTAATTATGACAGGTAACAGTAACTTCGATACTAATTATGACAAGTAACAGTTGCTTCGATACTAATTATGACAAGTAACTGTAACTTCGAAACTAATTATGACAGGTAACTGTAACATCGTTACTAATTATGACAAGAAACTGTCATTTCGATACAAATTATGGCAGGTAACTGTAACTTCGATACTAATTATGACTGGTAACAGTAACCTCGGTACTAATTATGACAAGTAACTGTAACTTAGATACTAATTATGACAGGTAACAGTAACTTCGATACTAATTATGACAAGTAACTCTAACTTCATTACAAATTATGACAAGTAACTGTAATTTCGATACAAATTATGGCAGGTAACTGTAACTTCTAGACTAATTATGACAGGTAACAGTAACTTCGATACTAATTATGACAGAAAACAGTAACTTCGATACTTATTATGACAGGTAACAGTAACTTCGATATTAATTATGGCAGGTAAATGTAACTTCGATACTAATTATGACAGGTAACTGTAACTTCGATACTAATTATGACAAGTAACTGTAATTTCGATACTAATTATGGCTGGTAACTGTAACTTCTTTACTAATTATGACAAGTAATTGTTATTTCGATACAAATTATGGCACGGAACTGTAATTTCGATACTAATTATGGCAGGTGACAGTAACTTCGATATAATTATGACAAGTTACAGTAACTTCGATACTAATTATGACAGAAAACAGTAACTTCGATACTTATTATGACAGGTAACAGTAACTTCGATACAAATTATGGCAGGTAACTGTAACATCGATACTAATTATGACAGGTACCTGTAAATTCGTTACTAATTATGACAAGTAACTGTAATTTCGATACAAATTATGGCACGTAACTGTAATTTCGATACTAATTATGACAGGTAACTGTAACTTCGATACTAATTATGACAAGTAACTCTAACTTCATTACAAATTATGACAAGTAACTGTAATTTCGATACATATTATGGCAGGTAACTGTAACTTCATTACTAATTATGGCAGGTAACTGTAATTTCGATACAAATTATGGCAGGTAACAGTAACTTCGATAATAATTATGACAGGTAACTGCAACTTCGATACTAATTATGGCAGGTAACTGTAATTTCGATAATAATTATGGCACGTAACTGTAATTTCGATAATAATTATGACAGGTAACTGTAACTTCGTTACTAATTATGGCAGGTAACTGTAATTTCGTTACTAATTATGACAAGTAACTGTAGCTTCGATACTAATTATGACAGGTAACTGTAACTTCGTTACTAATTATGACAAGAAACTGTAATTTCGATAGAAATTATGGCAGGTAACTGTACCTTCGATACTAATTATGACAGGTAACAGTAACTTCGATACTAATTATGACAGAAAACAGTAACTTCGATACTTATTATGACAGGTAACAGTAACTTCGATACTAATTATGGCAGGTAACTGTAACTTCGATACTAATTATGACAGGTAACTGTAACTTCGATACTAATTATGACAAATAACTCTAACTTCATTACAAATTATGACAAGTAACTGTAATTTCGATACAAATTATGGCAGGTAACTGTAACTTCGAGACTAATTATGACAGGTAACAGTAACTTCGATACTAATTATGACAAGTAACAGTTACTTCGATACTAATTATGACAAGTAACTGTAACTTCGAAACCAATTACGACAGGTAACTGTAACATCGTTACTAATTATGACAAGTAACTGTAATTTCGATACAAATTATGGCAGGTAACTGTAACTTCGATACTAATTATGACAGGTAACAGTAAATTCGATACTAATTATGACAAGTAACAGTTACTTCGATACTAATTCTGACAAGTAACTGTAACTACGAAACTAATTATGACAGGTAACTGTAACATCGTTACTAATTATGACATGTAACTGTAATTTCGATACAAATTATGGCAGGTAACTGTAACTTCGATACTAATTATGACAGGTAACAGTAACTTCGATTCTAATTATGACAAGTAACTGTAACTTCGATACTTATTATGACAGGTAACAGTAACTTCGATAATAATTATGACAAGTAACTCTAACTTCATTACAAATTATGAAAAATAACTGTAATTTCGATACAAATTATGGCAGGTAACTGTAACCTCGTAAATAATTATGGAAGGTAACTGTAATTTCGATACAAATTATGGCAGGTAACTGTAACTTCGATACTAATTATGACAAGTAACTCTAAATTCGTTACTAATTATGACAAGTAACTGAAATTTCAATACTAATTATGGCTGGTAACTGTAACTTCGTTACTAATTATGACATGTAACTGTAATTTCGATACAAATTATGGCAGGTAACTGTAACTTCGATACTAATTATGACAAGTAACAGGAACTTCGATACTAATTATGACAAGTAACTGTAACTTCGAAACTAATTATGACAGGTAACTGTAACATCGATAATAATTATGACAAGTAACTGTAATTTCGATACAAATTATGGCAGGTAACTGTAACATTGATACTAATTATGACAGGTAACAGAAACTTCGATACTAATTATGACAAGTAACTGTATCTTCGATACTAATTATGACAGGTAACTGTAACTTCGATACTAATTATGACAAATAACTCTAACTTCATTACAATTTAAGACAAGTAACTGTAATTTCGATAGAAATTATGGCAGGTAACTGTAACATGGATGACAGGTAACTGTAACTTCGATACTTATTAAGACAAGTAACTGTAATTTTGATACAAATTATGGCAGGTAACTGTAACTTCGATACTTATTATGACAGGTAACAGTAGCTTCGATAGTAATGATGACAAGTAACAGTAACTTCGATACTAATTATGACAAGTAACTGTAATTTCGATACTAATTATGACAGGTAACTGTAATTTCGATACTAATTATGACAGGTAACTGTAACTTCGATACCAATTATGACAGGTAACTGTAACTTCGATACTAATTATGACAAGTAACTGTAACTTCGTTACTAATTATGACAAGTAACTGTAATTTCGATACAAATTTTGGCAGGTAACAGTAACTTCGATATTAATTATGACAAGTAACTGTAATTTCGATACAAATTATGGCACGTAACTGTAATTTCGATACTAATTATGGCAGGTGACAGTAACTTCGATACTAATTATGACAAGTTACAGTAACTTCGATACTAATTATGACAGAAAACAGTAACTTCGAAACTTATTATGACAGGTAACAGTAACTTCGATACTAATTATGGCAGGTAACTGTAACATCGATACTAATTATGACAGGTACCTGTAACTTCGTTACTAATTAAGACAAGTAACTGTAATTTCGATACAAATTATGGCACGTAACTGTAATTTCGATACTAATTATGACAGGTAACTGTAACTTCGATACTAATTATGACAAGTAACTCTAACTTCATTACAAATTATGACAAGTAACTGTAATTTCGATACAAATTATGGCACGTAACTGTAATTTCGATACTAATTATGACAGGTAACTGTAACTTCGATACTAATTATGACAAGTAACTCTAACTTCGTTACTAATTATGACAAGAAACTGTAATTTCGATAGAAATTATGGCAGGTAACTGTACCTTCGATACTAATTATGACAGGTAACAGTAACTTCGATACTAATTATGACAGAAAACAGTAACTTCGATACTTATTATGACAGGTAACAGTAACTTCGACACTAATTATGGCAGGTAACTGTAACTTCGATACTAATTATGACAGGTAACTGTAACTTCGATACTAATTATGACAAATAACTCTAACTTCATTACAAATTATGACAAGTAACTGTAATTTCGATACAAATTATGGCAGGTAACTGTAACTTCGAGACTAATTATGACAGGTAACAGTAACTTCGATACTAATTATGACAAGTAACAGTTACTTCGATACTAATTATGACAAGTAACTGTAACTTCGAAACCAATTACGACAGGTAACTTTAACATCGTTACTAATTATGACAAGTAACTGTAATTTCGATACAAATTATGGCAGGTAACTGTAACTTCGATACTAATTATGACAGGTAACAGTAAATTCGATACTAATTATGACAAGTAACAGTTACTTCGATACTAATTCTGACAAGTAACTGTAACTACGAAACTAATTATGACAGGTAACTGTAACATCGTTACTAATTATGACATGTAACTGTAATTTCGATACAAATTATGGCAGGTAACTGTAACTTCGATACTAATTATGACAGGTAACAGTAACTTCGATACTAATTATGACAAGTAACTGTAACTTCGAAACTTATTATGACAGGTAACAGTAACTTCGATACTAATTATGACAAGTAACTCTAACTTCATTACAAATTATGAAAAATAACTGTAATTTCGATACAAATTATGGCAGGTAACTGTAACTTCGTAAATAATTAGGCAAGTAACTGTAATTTCGATACAAATTATGGCAGGTAACTGTAACTTCGATACTAATTATGACAGGTAACTGTAACTCCGATACTTATTATGACAAGTAACTCTAAATTCGTTACTAATTATGACAAGTAACTGAAATTTCGATACTAATTATGGCAGGTAACTGTAACTTTGATACTAATTATGACAAGTAACATGAACTTCGATACTAATTATGACAAGTAAATGTAACTTCGAAACTAATTATGACAGGTAACTGTAACATCGATAATAATTATGGCAAGTAACTGTAATTTCGATACAAATTATGGCAGGTAACTGTAACCTTGATACTAATTATGACAGGTAACAGAAACGTCGATACTAATTATGACAAGTAACTGTATCTTCGATACTAATTATGACAGGTAACTGTAACTTCGATACTAATTATGACAAATAACTCTAACTTCACTACAATTTAAGACAAGTAACTGTAATTTCGATACTAATTATGACAGGTAACTGTAACTTCGATACCAATTATGACAGGTGACTGTAACTTCGATACTAATTATGACAAGTAACTGTAACTTCGTTACTAATTATGACAAGTAACTGTAATTTCGATACAAATTTTGGCAGGTAACTGTAACTTCGATATTAATTATGACAAGTAACTGTAACTTCGTTACTAATTAAGACAAGTAACTGTAATTTCGATACAAATAATGGCAGGTAACTGTAACTTCGATACTATTTATGACAGGTAAAAGTAACTTCAATACTAATTATGACAGGTAACTGTAACTTCGCTACTAATTATGACAAGTAACTGTAATTTCGAAACAAATTATGACAGGTAACTGTAACTTCGTTAACAATTATGACAAGTAACTGTAATTTCGATACAAATTATGGCAGGTCACAGTAACTTCGATACTAATTAAGACAGGTAACTGTAACGTCGATACTAATTATGACAAGGAACTGTAATTTCGATACAAATTATGACAGGTAACAGTAACTTCGATACTAATTATGACAGGTAACTGTAACTTCCTTACTAATTATGACAAGTTACTGTAATTTCGATACTAATTATGACAGGTAACTGTAACTTCGATATTAATTATGACAAGTAACTGTAACTTCGTTACTAATTATGAGAAGTAACTGTAATTTGCGATACAAATTATGGCAGGTAACTGTAACTTCGAGACTAATTATGACAGGTAACAGTAACTTCGATACTAATTATGACAAGTAACAGTTGCTTCGATACTAATTATGACAAGTAACTGTAACTTCGAAACTAATTATGACAGGTAACTGTAACATCGTTACTAATTATGACAAGTAACTGTCATTTCGATACAAATTATGGCAGGTAACTGTAACTTCGATACTAATTATGACTGGTAACAGTAACCTCGGTACTAATTATGACATGTAACTGTAACTTAGATACTAATTGTGACAGGTAACAGTAACTTCGATACTAATTATGACAGGTAACTGTAACTCCGATACTAATTATGACAAGTAACTCTAAATTCGTTACTAATTATGACAAGTAACTGAAATTTCGATACTAATTATGGCTGGTAACTGTAACTTCGTTACTAATTATGACATGTAACTGTAATTTCGATACAAATTATGGCAGGTAACTGTAACTTCGATACTAATTATGACAAGTAACAGGAACTTCGATACTAATTATGACAAGTAACTGTAACTTCGAAACTAATTATGACAGGTAACTGTAACATCGATAATAATTATGACAAGTAACTGTAATTTCGATACAAATTTTGGCAGGTAACTGTAACTTTGATACTCATTATGACAGGTAACAGAAACTTCGATACTAATTATGACAAGTAACTGTATCTTCGATACTAATTATGACAGGTAACTGTAACTTCGATACTAATTAGGACAAATAACTCTAACTTCATTACAATTTATTACAAGTAACTGTAATTTCGATACAAATTATGGCAGGTAACTGTAACTTCGATGACAGGTAACTGTAACTTCGATACTTATTAAGACAAGTAACTGTAATTTCGATACAAATTATGGCAGGTAACTGTAACTTCGATACTTATTATGACAGGTAACAGTAGCATCGATAGTAATGATGACAAGTAACAGTAACTTCGATACTAATTATGACAAGTAACTGTAATTTCGATACTAATTATGACAGGTAACTGTAATTTCGATACTAATTATGACAGGTAACTGTAACCTCGATACCAATTATGGCAGGTAACTGTAACTTCGATACTAATTATGACAAGTAAATGTAACCTCGTTACCAATTATGACAAGTAACTGTAATTTCGATACAAATTTTGGCAGGTAACTGAAACTTCGATATTAATTATGACAAGTAACTGTAACTTCGTTACTAATTAAGACAAGTAACTGTAATTTCGATACAAATAATGGCAGGTAACTGTAACTTCGATACTATTTATGACAGGTAAAAGTAACTTCAATACTAATTATGACAGGTAACTGTAACTTCGCTACTAATTATGACAAGTAACTGTAATTTCGAAACAAATTATGACAGGTAACTGTAACTTCGTTAACAATTATGACAAGTAACTGTAATTTCGATACAAATTATGGCAGGTCACAGTAACTTCGATACTAATTAAGACTGGTAACTGTAACATCGATACTAATTATGACAAGGAACTGTAATTTCGATACAAATTATGACAGGTAACAGTAACTTCGATACTAATTATGACAGGTAACTGTAACTTCCTTACTAATTATGACAAGTAACTGTAATTTCGATACTTATTATGACAGGTAACTGTAACTTCGATATTAATTATGACAAGTAACTGTAACTTCGTTACTAATTTCGATACAAATTATGGCAGGTAACTGTAACTTCGAGACTAATTATGACAGGTAACAGTAACTTCGATACTAATTATGACAAGTAACAGTTGCTTCGATACTAATTATGACAAGTAACTGTAACTTCGAAACTAATTATGACAGGTAACTGTAACATCGTTACTAATTATGACAAGTAACTGTCATTTCGATACAAATTATGGCAGGTAACTGTAACTTCGATACTAATTATGACTGGTAACTGTAACTCCGATACTAATTATGACAAGTAACTCTAAATTCGTTACTAATTATGACAAGTAACTGAAATTTCGATACTAATTATGGCTGGTAACTGTAATTTCATTACAAATTATGACAAGTAACTGTAATTTCGATACAAATTATGGCAGGTAACTGTAACTTCTAGACTAATTATGACAGGTAACAGTAACTTCGATACTAATTATGACAGAAAACAGTAACTTCGTTACTTATTATGACAGGTAACAGTAACTTCGATATTAATTATGGCAGGTAAATGTAACTTCGATACTAATTATGACAGGTAACTGTAACTTCGATACTAATTATGACAAATAACTCTATCTTCATTACAAATTATGACAAGTAACTGTAATTTCGATACAAATTATGACAGGTAACTGTAACTTCGTTACTAATTATGACAAGTAACTGTAATTTCGATACTAATTATGGCTGGTAACTGTAACTTCGTTACTAATTGTGACAAGTAACTGTAATTTCGATACAATTTATGGCTGGTAACAGTAACTTCGATACTAATTATGACAGGTAACAGTATCTTCGATACTAATTATGACAAGTTACTGTAACTTCGATACTAATTATGACAGGTAACTGCAACTTCTTTACTAATTATGACAAGTAACTGTTATTTCGATACAAATTATGGCACGGAACTGTAATTTCGATACTAATTATCGCAGGTGACAGTAACTTCGATACTAATTATGACAAGTTACAGTAACTTCGATACTAGTTATGACAGAAAATAGTAACTTCGATAATTATTATGACAGGTAACAGTAACTTCGATACTAATTATGGCAGGTAACTGTAACATCGATACTAATTATGACAGGTACCTGTAAATTCGTTACTAATTATGACAAGTAACTGTAATTTCGATACAAATTATGGCACGTAACTGTAATTTCGATACTAATTATGATAGGTAACTGTAACTTCGATACTAATTATGACAAGTAACTCTAACTTCATTACAAATTATGACAAGTAACTGTCATTTCGATACATATTATGGCAGGTAACTGTAACTTCATTACTAATTATGGCAGGCAACTGTAATTTCGATACAAATTATGGCAGGTAACAGTAACTCCGATAATAATTATGACAGGTAACTGTAATTTCGATACAAATTATGGCAGGTAACTGTAACTTTGATACTAATTATGACAGGTAACAGAAACTTCGATACTAATTATGACAAGTAACTGTATCTTCGATACTAATTATGACAGGTAACTGTAACTTCGATACTAATTATGACAAATAACTCTAACTTCACTACAATTTAAGACAAGTAACTGTAATTTCGATACAAATTATGGCAGGTAACTGTAACTTCGATGACAGGTAACTGTAACTTCGATACTTATTAAGGCAAGTAACTGTAATTTCGATACAAATTATGGCAGGTAACTGTAACTTCGATACTTATTATGACAGGTAACAGTAGCTTCGATAGTAATGATGACAAGTAACAGTAACTTCGATACTAATTATGACAAGTAACTGTAATTTCGATACTAATTATGACAGGTAACTGTAATTTCGATACTAATTATGACAGGTAACTGTAACTTCGATACCAATTATGACAGGTAACTGTAACTTCGACACTAATTATGACAAGTAACTGTAACTTCGTTACTAATTATGACAAGTAACTGTAATTTCGATACAAATTTTGGCAGGTAACTGTAACTTCGATATTAATTATGACAAGTAACTGTAATTTCGATACAAATTATGGCACGTAACTGTAATTTCGATACTAATTATGACAGGTAACTGTAACTTCGATACTATTTATGACAGGTAACTGCAACTTCTTTACTAATTATGACAAGTAACTGTTATTTCGATACAAATTATGCACGTAACTGTAATTTCGATACTAATTATGGCAGGTGACAGTAACTTCGATACTAATTATGACAAGTTACAGTAACTTCGATACTAATTATGATAGAAAACAGTAACTTCGATACTTATTATGACAGGTAACAGTAACTTCGAAACCAATTACGACAGGTAACTGTAACTTCGTAAATAATTATGGCAGGTAACTGTAATTTCGATACAAATTATGGCAGGTAACTGTAACTTCGATACTAATTATGACAGGTAACTGTAACTCCGATACTAATTATGACAAGTAACTCTAAATTCGTTACTAATTATGACAAGTAACTGAAATTTCGATACTAATTATGGCAGGTAACTGTAACTTTGATACTAATTATGACAAGTAACAGGAACTTCGATACTAATTATGACAAGTAAATGTAACTTCGAAACTCATTATGACAGGTAACTGTAACATCGATAATAATTATGACAAGTAACGGTAATTTCGATACAAATTATGGCAGGTAACTGTAACCTTGATACTAATTATGACAGGTAACAGAAACTTCGATACTAATTATGACAAGTAACTGTATCTTCGATACTAATTATGACAGGTAACTGTAACTTCGATACTAATTATGACAAATAACTCTAACTTCATTACAATTTAAGACAAGTAACTGTAATTTCGATACAAATTATGGCAGGTAACTGTAACTTCGATGACAGGTAACTGTAACTTCGATACTTATTAAGACAAGTAACTGTAATTTCGATACAAATTATGGCAGGTAACTGTAACTTCGATACTTATTATGACAGGTAACAGTAGCTTCGATAGTAATGATGACAAGTAACAGTAACTTCGATTCTAATTATGACAAGTAACTGTAATTTCGATACTAATTATGACAGGTAACTGTAATTTCGATACTAATTATGACAGGTAACTGTAACTTCGATACCAATTATGATAGGTAACTGTAACTTCGAAACTAATTATGACAGGTAACTGTAACATCGTTACTAATTATGACAAGTAACTGTCATTTCGATACAAATTATGGCAGGTAACTGTAACTTCGATACTAATTATGACTGGTAACTGTAACTCCGATACTAATTATGACAAGTAACTCTAAATTCGTTACTAATTATGACAAGTAACTGAAATTTCGATACTAATTATGGCTGGTAACTGTAATTTCATTACAAATTATGACAAGTAACTGTAATTTCGATACAAATTATGGCAGGTAACTGTAACTTCTAGACTAATTATGACAGGTAACAGTAACTTCGATACTAATTATGACAGAAAACAGTAACTTCGTTACTTATTATGACAGGTAACAGTAACTTCGATATTAATTATGGCAGGTAAATGTAACTTCGATACTAATTATGACAGGTAACTGTAACTTCGATACTAATTATGACAAATAACTCTATCTTCATTACAAATTATGACAAGTAACTGTAATTTCGATACAAATTATGACAGGTAACTGTAACTTCGTTACTAATTATGACAAGTAACTGTAATTTCGATACTAATTATGGCTGGTAACTGTAACTTCGTTACTAATTGTGACAAGTAACTGTAATTTCGATACAATTTATGGCTGGTAACAGTAACTTCGATACTAATTATGACAGGTAACAGTATCTTCGATACTAATTATGACAAGTTACTGTAACTTCGATACTAATTATGACAGGTAACTGCAACTTCTTTACTAATTATGACAAGTAACTGTTATTTCGATACAAATTATGGCACGGAACTGTAATTTCGATACTAATTATCGCAGGTGACAGTAACTTCGATACTAATTATGACAAGTTACAGTAACTTCGATACTAGTTATGACAGAAAATAGTAACTTCGATAATTATTATGACAGGTAACAGTAACTTCGATACTAATTATGGCAGGTAACTGTAACATCGATACTAATTATGACAGGTACCTGTAAATTCGTTACTAATTATGACAAGTAACTGTAATTTCGATACAAATTATGGCACGTAACTGTAATTTCGATACTAATTATGATAGGTAACTGTAACTTCGATACTAATTATGACAAGTAACTCTAACTTCATTACAAATTATGACAAGTAACTGTCATTTCGATACATATTATGGCAGGTAACTGTAACTTCATTACTAATTATGGCAGGCAACTGTAATTTCGATACAAATTATGGCAGGTAACAGTAACTCCGATAATAATTATGACAGGTAACTGTAATTTCGATACAAATTATGGCAGGTAACTGTAACTTTGATACTAATTATGACAGGTAACAGAAACTTCGATACTAATTATGACAAGTAACTGTATCTTCGATACTAATTATGACAGGTAACTGTAACTTCGATACTAATTATGACAAATAACTCTAACTTCACTACAATTTAAGACAAGTAACTGTAATTTCGATACAAATTATGGCAGGTAACTGTAACTTCGATGACAGGTAACTGTAACTTCGATACTTATTAAGGCAAGTAACTGTAATTTCGATACAAATTATGGCAGGTAACTGTAACTTCGATACTTATTATGACAGGTAACAGTAGCTTCGATAGTAATGATGACAAGTAACAGTAACTTCGATACTAATTATGACAAGTAACTGTAATTTCGATACTAATTATGACAGGTAACTGTAATTTCGATACTAATTATGACAGGTAACTGTAACTTCGATACCAATTATGACAGGTAACTGTAACTTCGACACTAATTATGACAAGTAACTGTAACTTCGTTACTAATTATGACAAGTAACTGTAATTTCGATACAAATTTTGGCAGGTAACTGTAACTTCGATATTAATTATGACAAGTAACTGTAATTTCGATACAAATTATGGCACGTAACTGTAATTTCGATACTAATTATGACAGGTAACTGTAACTTCGATACTATTTATGACAGGTAACTGCAACTTCTTTACTAATTATGACAAGTAACTGTTATTTCGATACAAATTATGCACGTAACTGTAATTTCGATACTAATTATGGCAGGTGACAGTAACTTCGATACTAATTATGACAAGTTACAGTAACTTCGATACTAATTATGATAGAAAACAGTAACTTCGATACTTATTATGACAGGTAACAGTAACTTCGAAACCAATTACGACAGGTAACTGTAACTTCGTAAATAATTATGGCAGGTAACTGTAATTTCGATACAAATTATGGCAGGTAACTGTAACTTCGATACTAATTATGACAGGTAACTGTAACTCCGATACTAATTATGACAAGTAACTCTAAATTCGTTACTAATTATGACAAGTAACTGAAATTTCGATACTAATTATGGCAGGTAACTGTAACTTTGATACTAATTATGACAAGTAACAGGAACTTCGATACTAATTATGACAAGTAAATGTAACTTCGAAACTCATTATGACAGGTAACTGTAACATCGATAATAATTATGACAAGTAACGGTAATTTCGATACAAATTATGGCAGGTAACTGTAACCTTGATACTAATTATGACAGGTAACAGAAACTTCGATACTAATTATGACAAGTAACTGTATCTTCGATACTAATTATGACAGGTAACTGTAACTTCGATACTAATTATGACAAATAACTCTAACTTCATTACAATTTAAGACAAGTAACTGTAATTTCGATACAAATTATGGCAGGTAACTGTAACTTCGATGACAGGTAACTGTAACTTCGATACTTATTAAGACAAGTAACTGTAATTTCGATACAAATTATGGCAGGTAACTGTAACTTCGATACTTATTATGACAGGTAACAGTAGCTTCGATAGTAATGATGACAAGTAACAGTAACTTCGATTCTAATTATGACAAGTAACTGTAATTTCGATACTAATTATGACAGGTAACTGTAATTTCGATACTAATTATGACAGGTAACTGTAACTTCGATACCAATTATGATAGGTAACTGTAACTTCGATACTATTTATGACAAGTAACTGTAACTTCGTTACTAATTATGACAAGTAACTGTAATTTCGATACAAATTTTGGCAGGTAACTGTAACTTCGATATTAATTATGACAAGTAACTGTAATTTCGATACAAATAAAGCAGGTAACTGTAACTTCGATACTATTTATGACAGGTAAAAGTAACTTCAATACTAATTATGACAGGTAACTGTAACTTCGCTACTAATTATGACAAGTAACTGTAATTTCGAAACAAATTATGACAGGTAACTGTAACTTCGTTAACAATTATGACAAGTAACTGTAATTTCGATACAAATTATGGCAGGTCACAGTAACTTGGATACTAATTAAGACAGGTAACTGTAACATCGATACTAATTATGACAAGGAACTGAAATTTCGATACAAATTATGACAGGTAACAGTAACTTCGATACTAATTATGACAGGTAACTGTAACTTCCTTACTAATTATGACAAGTTACTGTAATTTCGATACTAATTATGACAGGTAACTGTAACTTCGATATTAATTATGACAAGTAACTGTAACTTCGTTACTAATTATGAGAAGTAACTGTAATTTCGATACAAATTATGGCAGGTAACTGTAACTTCGAGACTAATTATGACAGGTAACAGTAACTTCGATACTAATTATGACAAGTAACAGTTGCTTCGATACTAATTATGACAAGTAACTGTAACTTCGAAACTAATTATGACAGGTAACTGTAACATCGTTACTAATTATGACAAGTAACTGTCATTTCGATACAAATTATGGCAGGTAACTGTAACTTCGATACTAATTATGACTGGTAACAGTAACCTCGGTACTAATTATGACAAGTAACTGTAACTTAGATACTAATTTTGACAGGTTACTAGTAACTTCGATACTAATTATGACAAGTAACTCTAACTTCATTACAAATTATGACAAGTAACTGTAATTTCGATACAAATTATGGCAGGTAACTGTAACTTCGAGACTAATTATGACAGGTAACAGTAACTTCGATACTAATTATGACAGAAAACAGTAACTTCGATATTTATTATGACAGGTAACAGTAACTTCGATACTAATTATGGCAGGTAACTGTAACTTCGATACTAATTATGACAGTTAACTGTAACTTCGATACTAATTATGACAAATAACTCTAACTTCATTACAAATTATGACAAGTAACTGTAATTTCGATACAAATTATGGCAGGTAACTGTAACTTCGAGACTAATTATGACAGGTAACAGTAACTTCGATACTAATTATGACAAGTAACAGTTACTTCGATACTAGTTATGACAAGTAACTGTAACTTCGAAACCAATTACGACAGGTAACTGTAACATCGTTACTAATTATGACAAGTAACTGTAATTTCGATACAAATTATGGCAGGTAACTGTAACTTCGATACAAATTATGACAGGTAACAGTAAATTCGATACTAATTATGACATGTAACGGTTACTTCGATACTAATTATGACAAGTAACTGTAACTACGAAACTAATTATGACAGGTAACTGTAACATCGTTACTAATTATGACATGTAACTGTAATTTCGATACAAATTATGGCAGGTAACTGTAACTTCGATACTAATTATGACAGGTAACAGTAACTTCGATACTAATTATGACAAGTAACTGTTACTTCGATACTTATTATGACAGGTAACAGTAACTTCGATACTAATTATGACAAGTAACTCTAACTTCATTACAAATTATGAAAAATAACTGTAATTTCGATACAAATTATGGCAGGTAACTGTAACTTCGTAAATAATTATGGCAGGTAACTGTAATTTCGATACAAATTATGGCAGGTAACTGTAACTTCGATACTTATTATGACAGGTAACTGTAACTCCGATACTACTTATGACAAGTAACTCTAAATTCGTTACTAATTATGACAAGTAACTGTAATTTCGATACTTATTATGACAGGTAACAGTAACTTCGATACTAATTATGACAAGTAACTCTAACTTCATTACAAATTATGAAAAATAACTGTAATTTCGATACAAATTATGGCAGGTAACTGTAACTTCGTAAATAATTATGGCAGGTAACTGTAATTTCGATACAAATTATGACAGGTAACAGTAAATTCGATACTAATTATGACATGTAACGGTTACTTCGATACTAATTATGACAAGTAACTGTAACTACGAAACTAATTATGACAGGTAACTGTAACATCGTTACTAATTATGACATGTAACTGTAATTTCGATACAAATTATGGCTGGTAACTGTAACTTCGTTACTAATTATGACAAGTAACTGTAATTTCGATACAATTGTGGCAGGTAACTGTACCTTCGATATTAATTATGACAAGTAACAGGAACTTCGATACTAATTATGACAAGTAACTGTAACTTCGAAACTAATTATGACAGGTAACTGTAACATCGATAATAATTATGACAAGTAACTGTAATTTCGATACAAATTATGGCAGTTAACTGTAACTTCGATACTAATTAAGACAGGTAACAAAACTTCGATACTAATTATGACAAGTAACTGTATCTTCGATACTAATTATGACAGGTAACTGAAACTTCGATACTAATTATGACATATAACTCTAACTTCATTACAAATTATGACAAGTAACTGTAATTTCGATACAAATTATGGCAGGTAACTGTAACTTCGATGCCGGGTAACTGTAACTTCGATACTTATTAAGACAAGTAACTGTAATTTCGATACAAATTATGGCAGGTAACTGTAACTTCGTTACTAATTATGGCAGGTAACTGTAATTTCGATGCAAATTATGGCAGGTAACAGTAACTACGATACTATATATGACAGGTAACTGTAACTCCGATACTAATTATGACAAGTAACTCTAACTTCGTTACTAATTATGACAAATAACTGTAATTTTGATAAAAAATTATGGCAGGTAATTGTAACTTCGATACTAATTATGACAGGTAACAGTAACTTCGATACTAATTATGACAGGTAACTGAAACTTCGTTAATAATTATGACAAGTAACTGTAATTTCGATACTAATTATGGCTGGTAACTGTAACTTCGTTACTAATTATGACAAGTAACTGTAATTTCGATACAAATTATGGCAGGTAACTGTAACTTCGATACTAATGATGACAGAAAACAGTAACTTCGATACTAATTATGGCACGTAACAGTAACTTCGATACTAATTTTGGCAGGTAACTCTAAGTTCGATACTAATTATGACAGTTAACTGTAACATCGTTACTAATTGTGACAAGTAACTGTAATTTCGATACAAATTATGGCAGGTAACAGTAACGTCGATACTAATTATGACAGGTAACAGTAACTTCGATACTAATTATGACAAGTTACTGTAACTTCGATACTAATTATGACAGGTAACTGCAACTTCTTTACTAATTATGACAAGTAACTATTATTTCGATACAAATTATGGCACGTAACTGTAATTTCGATACTAATTATGGCAGGTGACAGTAACTTCGATACTAATTATGACAAGTTACAGTAACATCGATACTAATTATGACAGAAAACAGTAACGTCGATACTTATTATGACAGGTAACAGTAACTTCGATACTAATTATGGCAGGTAACAGTAACTTCGATACTAATTATGACAGGTACCTGTAACTTCGTTACTAATTATGACAAGTAACTGTAATTCCGATACAAATTATGGCACGTAACTGTAATTTCGATACTAATTATGACAGTTAACTGTAACTTCGATACTAATTATGACAAGTAACTCTAACTTCATTACAAATTATGACAAGTAACTGTAATTTCGATACAAATTATGGCAGGTAACTGTAACTTCATTAATAATTATGACAGGTAACTGAAATTTCGATACAAATTATGGCAGGTAACAGTAACTTCGATAATAATTATGACAGGTAACTGCAACTTCGATACTAATTATGGCAGGTAACTGTAATTTCGATAATAATTATGACAGGTAACTGTAACTTCGTTACTAATTATGAAAAGAAACTGTAATTTCGATACAAATTATGGCAGGTAACTGTACCTTCGATACTAATTATGACAGGTAACAGTAACTTCGATACTAATTATGAAAGAAAACAGTGACTTCGATACTTATTATGACAGGTAACAGTAACTTCGATACTAATTATGGCAGGTAACTGTAACTTCGATACTAATTATGACAGGTAACTGTAACTTCGATACTAATTATGACAAATAACTCTAACTTCATTACAAATTATGACAAGTAACTGTAATTTCGATACAAATTATGGCAGGTAACTGTAACTTCGAGACTAATTATGACAGGTAACAGTAACTTCGATACTAATTATGACAAGTAACAGTTACTTCGATACTAATTATGACAAGTAACTGTAACTTCGAAACCAATTACGACAGGTAACTGTAACATCATTACTAATTATGACAAGTAACTGTAATTTCGATACAAATTATGGCAGGTAACTGTAACTTCGATACTAATTATGACAGGTAACAGTAAATTCGATACTAATTATGACAAGTAACAGTTACTTCGATACTAATTATGACAAGTAACTGTAACTACGAAACTAATTATGACAGGTAACTGTAACATCGTTACTAATTATGACATGTAACTGTAATTTCGATACAAATTATGGCAGGTAACTGTAACTTCGATACTAGTTATGACAGGTAACAGTAACTTCGATACTAATTATGACAAGTAACTGTAACTTCGATACTTATTATGACAGGTAACAGTAACTTCGATACTAATTATGACAAGTAACTCTAACTTCATTACAAATTATGAAAAATAACTGTAATTTCGATACAAATTATGGCAGGTAACTGTAACTTCGTAAATAATTATGGCAGGTAACTGTAATTTCGATACAAATTATGGCAGGTAACTGTAACTTCGATACTAATTATGACAGGTAATTGTAAATCCATACTAATTATGACAAGTAACTCTAAATTCGTTGCTAATTATGACAAGTAACTGTAATTTCGATACTAATTATGGCTGGTAACTGTAACTTCGTTACTAATTATGACATGTAACTGTAATTTCGATACAAATTATGGCAGGTAATTGTAACTTCGATACTAATTATGACAAGTAACAGGAACTTCGATACTAATTATGACAAGTAACTGTAACTTCGAAACTAATTATGACAGGTAACTGTAACATCGATAATAATTATGACAAGTAACTGTAATTTTGATACAAATTATGGCAGGTAACTGTAACTTCGATACTAATTATGACAGGTAACAGAAACTTCGATACTAATTATGACAAGTAACTGTATCTTCGATACTAATTATGACAGGTAACTGTAACTTCGATACTAATTATGACAAATAACTCTAACTTCATTACAAATTATGACAAGTAACTGTAATTTCGATACAAATTATGGCAGGTAACGGTAACTTCGATGACAGGTAACTGTAACTTCGATACTTATTAAGACAAGTAACTGTAATTTCGATACAAATTATGGCAGGTAACTGTAACTTCGATACTTATTATGACAGGTAACAGTAACTTCGATAGTAATGATGACAAGTAACAGTAACTTCGATACTAATTTTGACAAGTAACTGTAATTTCGATACTAATTATGACAGGTAACTGTAACTTCGATACTAATTATGACAGGTAACTGTAACTTCGATACTAATTATGGCAAGTAACTGTAACTTCGTTACTAATTATGACAAGTAACTGTAATTTCGATACAAATTTTGGCAGGTAACTGTAACTTCGAAATTAATTATGACAAGTAACTGTAACTTCGTTACTAATTAAGACAAGTAACTGTAATTTCGATACAAATAATGGCAGGTAACTGTAACTTCGATAATATTTATGACAGGTAAAAGTAACTTCAATACTAATTATGACAGGTAACTGTAACTTCGCTACTAATTATGTCAAGTAACTGTAATTTCGAAACAAATTATGACAGGTAACTGTAACTTCGTTAACAATTATGACAAGTAACTGTAATTTCGATACAAATTATGGCAGGTCACAGTAACTTCGATACTAATTAAGACAGGTAACTGTAACATCGATACTAATTATGACAAGGAACTGTAATTTCGATACAAATTATTACAGGTAACAGTAACTTCGATACTAATTATGACAGGTAACTGTAACTTCCTTACTAATTATGACAAGTAACTGTAATTTCGATACTAATTATGACAGGTAACTGTAACTTCGATATTAATTATGACAAGTAACTGTAACTTCGTTACTAATTATGAGAAGTAACTGTAATTTCGATACAAATTATGGCAGGTAACTGTCCCTTCGATACTAATTATGACAGGTAACAGTCACTTCGGTACTAATTATGACAAGTAACTGTAACTTCGATACTAACTATGACAGGTAACTGTAACTTCGTTACTAATTATGACAAGTAACTGTAATTTCGATACAAATTATGGCAGGTAACTGTAACTTCGAGACTAATTATGACAGGTAACAGTAACTTCGATACTAATTATGACAAGTAACAGTTGCTTCGATACTAATTATGACAAGTAACTGTAACTTCGAAACTAATTATGACAGGTAACTGTAACATCGTTACTAATTATGACAAGTAACTGTCATTTCGATACAAATTATGGCAGGTAACTGTAACTTCGATACTAATTATGACTGGTAACTGTAACTCCGATACTAATTATGACAAGTAACTCTAAATTCGTTACTAATTATGACAAGTAACTGAAATTTCGATACTAATTATGGCTGGTAACTGTAACTTCATTACAAATTATGGCAAGTAACTGTAATTTCGATACAAATTATGGCAGGTAACTGTAACTTCTAGACTAATTATGACAGGTAACAGTAACTTCGATACTAATTATGACAGAAAACAGTAACTTCGATACTTATTATGAAAGGTAACAGTAACTTCGATATTAATTATGGCAGGTAAATGTAACTTCGATACTAATTATGACAGGTAACTGTAACTTCGATACTAATTATGACAAATAACTCTATCTTCATTACAAATTATGACAAGTAACTGTAATTTCGATACAAATTATGACAGGTAACTGTAACTTCGTTACTAATTATGACAAGTAACTGTAATTTCGATACTAATTATGGCTGGTAACTGTAACTTCGTTACTAATTGTGACAAGTAACTGTAATTTCGATACAATTTATGGCTGGTAACAGTAACTTCGATACTAATTATGACAGGTAACAGTATCTTCGATACTAATTATGACAAGTTACTGTAACTTCGATACAAATTATGACAGGTAACTGCAACTTCTTTACTAATTATGACAAGTAACTGTTATTTCGATACAAATTATGGCACGGAACTGTAATTTCGCTACTAATTATCGCAGGTGACAGTAACTTCGATACTAATTATGACAAGTTACAGTAACTTCGATACTAATTATGACAGAAAATAGTAACTTCGATAATTATTATGACAGGTAACAGTAACTTCGATACTAATTATGGCAGGTAACTGTAACATCGATACTAATTATGACAGGTACCTGTAAATTCGTTACTAATTATGACAAGTAACTGTAATTTCGATACAAATTATGGCACGTAACTGTAATTTCGATACTAATTATGACAGGTAACTGTAACTTCGATACTAATTATGACAAGTAACTCTAACTTCATTACAAATTATGACAAGTAACTGTCATTTCGATACATATTATGGCAGGTAACTGTAACTTCATTACTAATTATGGCAGGCAACTGTAATTTCGATACAAATTATGGCAGGTAACAGTAACTCCGATAATAATTATGACAGGTAACTGTAATTTCGATACAAATTATGGCAGGTAACTGTAACTTTGATACTAATTATGACAGGTAACAGAAACTTCGATACTAATTATGACAAGTAACTGTATCTTCGATACTAATTATGACAGGTAACTGTAACTTCGATACTAATTATGACAAATAACTCTAACTTCACTACAATTTAAGACAAGTAACTGTAATTTCGATACAAATTATGGCAGGTAACTGTAACTTCGATGACAGGTAACTGTAACTTCGATACTTATTAAGGCAAGTAACTGTAATTTCGATACAAATTATGGCAGGTAACTGTAACTTCGATACTTATTATGACAGGTAACAGTAGCTTCGATAGTAATGATGACAAGTAACAGTAACTTCGATACTAATTATGACAAGTAACTGTAATTTCGATACTAATTATGACAGGTAACTGTAATTTCGATACTAATTATGACAGGTAACTGTAACTTCGATACCAATTATGACAGGTAACTGTAACTTCGATACTAATTATGACAAGTAACTGTAACTTCGTTACTAATTATGACAAGTAACTGTAATTTCGATACAAATTTTGGCAGGTAACTGTAACTTCGATATTAATTATGACAAGTAACTGTAATTTCGATACAAATTATGGCACGTAACTGTAATTTCGATACTAATTATGACAGGTAACTGTAACTTCGATACTAATTATGACAGGTAACTGCAACTTCTTTACTAATTATGACAAGTAACTGTTATTTCGATACAAATTATGGCACGTAACTGTAATTTCGATACTAATTATGGCAGGTGACAGTAACTTCGATACTAATTATGACAAGTTACAGTAACTTCGATACTAATTATGATAGAAAACAGTAACTTCGATACTTATTATGACAGGTAACAGTAACTTCGAAACCAATTACGACAGGTAACTGTAACTTCGTAAATAATTATGGCAGGTAACTGTAATTTCGATACAAATTATGGCAGGTAACTGTAACTTCGATACTAATTATGACAGGTAACTGTAACTCCGATACTAATTATGACAAGTAACTCTAAATTCGTTACTAATTATGACAAGTAACTGAAATTTCGATAATAATTATGGCAGGTAACTGTAACTTTGATACTAATTATGACAAGTAACAGGAACTTCGATACTAATTATGACTAGTAAATGTAACTTCGAAACTCATTATGACAGGTAACTGTAACATCGATAATAATTATGACAAGTAACGGTAATTTCGATACAAATTATGGCAGGTAACTGTAACCTTGATACTAATTATGACAGGTAACAGAAACTTCGATACTAATTATGACAAGTAACTGTATCTTCGATTTTAATTATGTCAGGTAACTGTAACTTCGATACTAATTATGACAAATAACTCTAACTTCATTACAATTTAAGACAAGTAACTGTAATTTCGATACAAATTATGGCAGGTAACTGTAACTTCGATGACAGGTAACTGTAACTTCGATACTTATTAAGACAAGTAACTGTAATTTCGATACAAATTATGGCAGGTAACTGTAACTTCGATACTTATTATGACAGGTAACAGTAGCTTCGATAGTAATGATGACAAGTAACAGTAACTTCGATACTAATTATGACAAGTAACTGTAATTTCGATACTAATTATGACAGGTAACTGTAATTTCGATACTAATTATGACAGGTAACTGTAACTTCGATACCAATTATGACAGGTAACTGTAACTTCGATACTATTTATGACAAGTAACTGTAACTTCGTTACTAATTATGACAAGTAACTGTAATTTCGATACAAATTTTGGCAGGTAACTGTAACTTCGTTATTAATTATGACAAGTAACTGTAATTTCGATACAAATAATGGCAGGTAACTGTAACTTCGATACTAATTATGACAAGTAACTGTAATTTCGAAACAAATTATGACAGGTAACTGTAACTTCGTTAACAATTATGACAAGTAACTGTAATTTCGATACAAATTATGGCAGGTCACAGTAACTTGGATACTTCTTAAGACAGGTAACTGTAACATCGATACTAATTATGACAAGGAACTGTAATTTCGATACAAATTATGACAGGTAACAGTAACTTCGATACTAATTATGACAGGTAACTGTAACTTCCTTACTAATTATGACAAGTTACTGTAATTTCGATACTAATTATGACAGGTAACTGTAACTTCGATATTAATTATGACAAGTAACTGTAACTTCGTTACTAATTATGAGAAGTAACTGTAATTTCGATACAAATTATGGCAGGTAACTGTAACTTCGAGACTAATTATGACAGGTAACAGTAACTTCGATACTAATTATGACAAGTAACAGTTTCTTCGATACTAATTATGACAAGTAACTGTAACTTCGAAACTAATTATGACAGGTAACTGTAACATCGTTACTAATTATGACAAGTAACTGTCATTTCGATACAAATTATGGCAGGTAACTGTAACTTCGATACTAATTATGACTGGTAACAGTAACCTCGGTACTAATTATGACAAGTAACTGTAACTTAGATACTAATTTTGACAGGTTACTAGTAACTTCGATACTAATTATGACAAGTAACTCTAACTTCATTACAAATTATGACAAGTAACTGTAATTTCGATACAAATTATGGCAGGTAACTGTAACTTCGAGACTAATTATGACAGGTAACAGTAACTTCGATACTAATTATGACAGAAAACAGTAACTTCGATATTTATTATGACAGGTAACAGTAACTTCGATACTAATTATGGCAGGTAACTGTAACTTCGATACTAATTATGACAGTTAACTGTAACTTCGATACTAATTATGACAAATAACTCTAACTTCATTACAAATTATGACAAGTAACTGTAATTTCGATACAAATTATGGCAGGTAACTGTAACTTCGAGACTAATTATGACAGGTAACAGTAACTTCGATACTAATTATGACAAGTAACAGTTACTTCGATACTAGTTATGACAAGTAACTGTAACTTCGAAACCAATTACGACAGGTAACTGTAACATCGTTACTAATTATGACAAGTAACTGTAATTTCGATACAAATTATGGCAGGTAACTGTAACTTCGATACAAATTATGACAGGTAACAGTAAATTCGATACTAATTATGACAAGTAACGGTTACTTCGATACTAATTATGACAAGTAACTGTAACTACGAAACTAATTATGACAGGTAACTGTAACATCGTTACTAATTATGACATGTAACTGTAATTTCGATACAAATTATGGCAGGTAACTGTAACTTCGATACTAATTATGACAGGTAACAGTAACTTCGATACTAATTATGACAAGTAACTGTTACTTCGATACTTATTATGACAGGTAACAGTAACTTCGATACTAATTATGACAAGTAACTCTAACTTCATTACAAATTATGAAAAATAACTGTAATTTCGATACAAATTATGGCAGGTAACTGTAACTTCGTAAATAATTATGGCAGGTAACTGTAATTTCGATACAAATTATGGCAGGTAACTGTAACTTCGATACTTATTATGACAGGTAACTGTAACTCCGATACTACTTATGACAAGTAACTCTAAATTCGTTACTAATTATGACAAGTAACTGTAATTTCGATACTAATTATGGCTGGTAACTGTAACTTCGTTACTAATTATGACAAGTAACTGTAATTTCGATACAATTGTGGCAGGTAACTGTACCTTCGATACTAATTATGACAAGTAACAGGAACTTCGATACTAATTATGACAAGTAACTGTAACTTCGAAACTAATTATGACAGGTAACTGTAACATCGATAATAATTATGACAAGTAACTGTAATTTCGATACAAATTATGGCAGTTAACTGTAACTTCGATACTAATTAAGACAGGTAACAAAACTTCGATACTAATTATGACAAGTAACTGTATCTTCGATACTAATTATGACAGGTAACTGAAACTTCGATACTAATTATGACATATAACTCTAACTTCATTACAAATTATGACAAGTAACTGTAATTTCGATACAAATTATTGCAGGTAACTGTAACTTCGATGACGGGTAACTGTAACTTCGATACTTATTAAGACAAGTAACTGTAATTTCGATACAAATTATGGCAGGTAACTGTAACTTCGTTACTAATTATGGCAGGTAACTGTAATTTCGATGCAAATTATGGAAGGTAACAGTAACTACGATACTATATATGACAGGTAACTGTAACTCCGATACTAATTATGACAAGTAACTCTAACTTCGTTACTAATTATTACAGAAAACAGTAACTTCGATACTAATTATGGCAGGTAACAGTAACTTCGATACTAATTATGGCAGGTAACTCTAAGTTCGATACTAATTATGACAGTTAACTGTAACATCGTTACTAATTGTGACAAGTAACTGTAATTTCGATACAAATTATGGCAGGTAACAGTAACTTCGATACTAATTATGACAGGTAACAGTAACTTCGATAATAATTATGACAAGTTACTGTAACTTCGATACTAATTATGACAGGTAACTGCAACTTCTTTACTAATTATGACAAGTAACTGTTATTTCGATACAAATTATGGCACGTAACTGTAATTTCGATACTAATTATGGCAGGTGACAGTAACTTCGATACTAATTATGACAAGTTACAGTAACATCGATACTAATTATGACAGAAAACAGTAACGTCGATACTTATTATGACAGGTAACAGTAACGACGATACTAATTATGGCAGGTAACAGTAACTTCGATACTAATTATGACAGGTACCTGTAACTTCGTTACTAATTATGACAAGTAACTGTAATTCCGATACAAATTATGGCACGTAACTGTAATTTCGATACTAATTATGACAGTTAACTGTAACTTCGATACTA
Organism: Meconema thalassinum; assembly: GCA_946902985.2. NCBI lineage: Eukaryota > Metazoa > Arthropoda > Insecta > Orthoptera > Tettigoniidae > Meconema > Meconema thalassinum. Next base: position 1,172,372,541 of record OX336388.2, on the reverse strand, counting down.
ATTATGACAAGTAACTCTAACTTCATTACAAATTATGACAAGTAACTGTAATTTCGATACAAATTATGGCAGGTAACTGTAACTTCATTAATAATTATGGCAGGTAACTGAAATTTCGATACAAATTATGGCAGGTAACAGTAACTTCGATAATAATTATGACAGGTAACTGCAACTTCGATACTAATTATGGCAGGTAACTGTAATTTCGATAATAATTATGACAGGTAACTGTAACTTCGTTACTAATTATGACAAGAAACTGTAATTTCGATACAAATTATGGCAGGTAACTGTACCTTCGATACTAATTATGACAGGTAACAGTAACTTCGATACTAATTATGAAAGAAAACAGTGACTTCGATACTTATTATGACAGGTAACAGTAACTTCGATACTAATTATGGCAGGTAACTGTAACTTCGATACTAATTATGACAGGTAACTGTAACTTCGATACTAATTATGACAAATAACTCTAACTTCATTACAAATTATGACAAGTAACTGTAATTTCGATACAAATTATGGCAGGTAACTGTAACTTCGAGACTAATTATGACAGGTAACAGTAACTTCGATACTAATTATGACAAGTAACAGTTACTTCGATACTAATTATGACAAGTAACTGTAACTTCGAAACCAATTACGACAGGTAACTGTAACATCATTACTAATTATGACAAGTAACTGTAATTTCGATACAAATTATGGCAGGTAACTGTAACTTCGATACTAATTATGACAGGTAACAGTAAATTCGATACTAATTATGACAAGTAACAGTTACTTCGATACTAATTATGACAAGTAACTGTAACTACGAAACTAATTATGACAGGTAACTGTAACATCGTTACTAATTATGACATGTAACTGTAATTTCGATACAAATTATGGCAGGTAACTGTAACTTCGATACTAATTATGACAGGTAACAGTAACTTCGATACTAATTATGACAAGTAACTGTAACTTCGATACTTATTATGACAGGTAACAGTAACTTCGATACTAATTATGACAAGTAACTCTAACTTCATTACAAATTATGAAAAATAACTGTAATTTCGATACAAATTATGGCAGGTAACTGTAACTTCGTAAATAATTATGGCAGGTAACTGTAATTTCGATACAAATTATGGCAGGTAACTGTAACTTCGATACTAATTATGACAGGTTATTGTAAATCCATACTAATTATGACAAGTAACTCTAAATTCGTTGCTAATTATGACAAGTAACTGTAATTTCGATACTAATTATGGCTGGTAACTCTAACTTCGTTACTAATTATGACATGTAACTGTAATTTCGATACAAATTATGGCAGGTAATTGTAACTTCGATACTAATTATGACAAGTAACAGGAACTTCGATACTAATTATGACAAGTAACTGTAACTTCGAAACTAATTATGACAGGTAACTGTAACATCGATAATAATTATGACATGTAACTGTAATTTTGATACAAATTATGGCAGGTAACTGTAACTTCGATACTAATTATGACAGGTAACAGAAACTTCGATACTAATTATGACAAGTAACTGTATCTTCGATACTAATTATGACAGGTAACTGTAACTTCGATACTAATTATGACAAATAACTCTAACTTCATTACAAATTATGACAAGTAACTGTAATTTCGATACAAATTATGGCAGGTAACGGTAACTTCGATGACAGGTAACTGTAACTTCGATACTTATTAAGACAAGTAACTGTAATTTCGATACAAATTATGGCAGGTAACTGTAACGTCGATACTTATTATGACAGGTAACAGTAACTTCGATAGTAATGATGACAAGTAACAGTAACTTCGATACTAATTTTGACAAGTAACTGTAATTTCGATACTAATTATGACAGGTAACTGTAACTTCGATACTAATTATGACAGGTAACTGAAACTTCGATACTAATTATGACAAGTAACTGTAACTTCGTTACTAATTATGACAAGTAACTGTAATTTCGATACAAATTTTGGCAGGTAACTGTAACTTCGATATTAATTATGACAAGTAACTGTAACTTCGTTACTAATTAAGACAAGTAACTGTAATTTCGATACAAATAATGGCAGGTAACTGTAACTTCGATAATATTTATGACAGGTAAAAGTAACTTCAATACTAATTATGACAGGTAACTGTAACTTCGCTACTAATTATGTCAAGTAACTGTAATTTCGAAACAAATTATGACAGGTAACTGTAACTTCGTTAACAATTATGACAAGTAACTGTAATTTCGATACAAATTATGGCAGGTACAGTAACTTCGATACTAATTAAGACAGGTAACTGTAACATCGATACTAATTATGACAAGGAACTGTAATTTCGATACAAATTATTACAGGTAACAGTAACTTCGATACTAATTATGACAGGTAACTGTAACTTCCTTACTAATTATGACAAGTAACTGTAATTTCGATACTAATTATGACAGGTAACTGTAACTTCGATATTAATTATGACAAGTAACTGTAACTTCGTTACTAATTATGAGAAGTAACTGTAATTTCGATACAAATTATGGCAGGTAACTGTCCCTTCGATACTAATTATGACAGGTAACAGTCACTTCGATACTAATTATGACAAGTAACTGTAACTTCGATACTAACTATGACAGGTAACTGTAACTTCGTTACTAATTATGACAAGTAACTGTAATTTCGATACAAATTATGGCAGGTAACTGTAACTTTGAGACTAATTATGACAGGTAACAGTAACTTCGATACTAATTATGACAAGTATCAGTTACTTCGATACTAATTATGACAGGTAACTGTAACTACGAAACTAATTATGACAGGTAACTGTAACATCATTACTAATTATGACATGTAACTGTAATTTCGATACAAATTATGGCAGGTAACTGTAACTTCGATACTAATTATGACAGGTAACAGTAACTTCGATACTAATTATGACAAGTAACTGTAACATCGATACTTATTATGACAGGTAACAGTAACTTCGATACTAATTATGACAAGTAACTCTAACTTCATTACAAATTATGAAAAATAACTGTAATTTCGATACAAATTATGGCAGGTAACTGTAACTTCGTAAATAATTATGGCAGGTAACTGTAATTTCGATACAAATTATGGCAGGTAACTGTAACTTCGATACTTATTATGACAGGTAACAGTAACTTCGATAGTAATGATGACAAGTAACAGTAACTTCGATACTAATTATGACAAGTAACTGTAATTTCGATACTAATTATGACAGGTAACTGAAATTTCGATACTAATTATGACAGGTAACTGTAACTTCGATACTAATTATGACAGGTAACTGTAACTTCGATACTAATTATGACAAGTAACTGTAACTTCGTTACTAATTATGACTAGTAACTGTAATTTCGATACAAATTTTGGCAGGTAACTGTAACTTCCATATTAATTATGACAAGTAACTGTAACTTCGTTACTAATTAAGACAAGAAACTGTAATTTCGATACAAATAATGGCAGGTAACTGTAACTTCGATAATATTTATGACAGGTAAAAGTAACTTCAATACTAATTATGACAGGTAACTGTAACTTCGCTACTAATTATGTCAAGTAACTGTAATTTCGATACAAATTATGGCAGGTAACTGTAACTTCGATACTTATTATGACAGGTAACAGTAACTTCGATAGTAATGATGACAAGTAACAGTAACTTCGATACTAATTATGACAAGTAACTGTAATTTCGAAACAAATTATGACAGGTAACTGTAACTTCGTTACCAATTATGACAAGTAACTGTAATTTCGATACAAATTATGGCAGGTCACAGTAACTTCGATACTAATGAAGACAGGTAACTGTAACATCGATACTAATTATGACAAGGAACTGTAATTTCGATACAAATTATGACAGGTAACAGTAACTTCGTTACTAATTATGAGAAGTAACTGTAATTTCGGTACAAATTATGGAAGGTAACTGTAACTTCGAGACTAATTATGACAGGTAACAGTAACTTCGATACTAATTATGACAAGTAACAGTTGCTTCGATACTAAATATGACAAGTAATTGTAACTTCGAAACTAATTATGACAGGTAACTGTAACATCGTTATTAATAATGACAAGTAACTGTCATTTCGATACAAATTATGGCAGGTAACTGTAACTTCGATACTAATTATGACTGGTAACAGTAACTTCGGTACTAATTATGACAAGTAACTGTAACATAGATACTAATTATGACAGGTAACAGTAACTTCGATACTAATTATGACAAGTAACTCTAACTTCATTACAAATTATGACAAGTATCTGTAATTTCGATACAAATTATGGCAGGTAACTGTAACTTCGTTACTAATTATGGCAGGTAACTGTAATTTCGATACAAATTATGGCAGGTAACAGTAACTACGATACTATATATGACAGGTAATTGTAACTCCGATACTAATAATGACAAGTAACTCAAACTTCGTTACTAATTATGACAAATAACTGTAATTTTGATAAAAAATTATGGCAGGTAATTGTAACTTCGATACTAATTATGACAGGTAACAGTAACTTCGATACTAATTATGACAGGTAACTGTAACTTCGTTACTAATTATGACAAGTAACTGTAATTTCGATACTAATTATGGCTGGTAACTGTAACTTCGTTACTAATTATGACAAGTAACTGTAATTTCGATAGAAATTATAGCAGGTAACTGTAACATCGATACTAATGATGACAGAAAACAGTAACTTCGATACTAATTATGGCAGGTAACAGTAACTTCGATACTAATTATGGCAGGTAACTGTAAGTTCGATACTAATTATGACAGTTAAATGTAACTTCGTTACTAATTGTGAAAAGTAACTGTAATTTCGATACAAATTATGGCAGGTAACAGTAACTTCGATACTAATTATGACAGGTAACAGTAACTTCGATACTAATTATGACAAGTTACTGTAACTTCGATACTAATTATGACAGGTAACTGCAACTTCTTTACTAATAATGACAAGTAACTGTTATTTCGATACAAATTATGGCACGTAACTGTAATTTCGATACTAATTATGGCAGGTGACAGTAACTTCGATACTAATTATGACAAGTTACGGTAACTTCGATACTAATTATGACAGAAAACAGTAACTTCGATACTTATTATGACAGGTAACAGTAACTTCGATACTAATTATGGCACGTAACTGTAATTTCGATACAAATTATGGCACGTAACTGTAATTTCGATACTAATTATGACAGGTACCTGTAACTTCGTTACTAATTATGACAAGTAACTGTAATTTCGATACAAATTATGGCACGTAACTGTAATTTCGATACTAATTATGACAGGTAACTGTAACTTCGATACTATTTATGACAAGTAACACTAACTTCATTACAAATTATGACAAGTAACTGTAATTTCGATACAAATTATGACAGGTAACTGTAACTTCATTACTAATTATGGCAGGTAACTGTAATTTCGATACAAATTATGGCAGGTAACAGTAACTTCGATAATAATTATGACAGGTAACTGCAACTTCGATACTAATTATGGCAGGTAACTGTAATTTCGATAATAATTATGGCAGGTAACTGTAATTTCGATAATAATTATGACAGGTAACTGTAACTTCGTTACTAATTATGGCAGGTAACTGTAATTTCGTTACTAATTATGACAAGTAACTGTAGCTTCGATACTAATTATGACAGGTAACTGTAACCTCGTTACTAATTATGACAAGAAACTGTAATTTCGATAGAAATTAAGGCAGGTAACTGTACCTTCGATACTAATTATGACAGGTAACAGTAACTTCGATACTAATTATGACAGAAAACAGTTACTTCGATACTTATTATGACAGGTAACAGTAACTTCGATACTAATTATGGCAGGTAACTGTAACTTCGATACTAATTATGACAGGTAACTGTAACTTCGGTACTAATTATGACAAATAACTCTAACTTCATTACAAATTATGACAAGTAACTGTAATTTCGATACAAATTATGGCAGGTAACTGTAACTTCGAGATTATTTATGACTGGTAACAGTAACTTCGATACTAATTATGACAAGTAACAGTTACTTCGATACTAATTATGACAAGTAACTGTAACTTCGAAACCAATTACGACAGGTAACTGTAACATCGATACTAATTATGACAAGTAACTGTAATTTCGATACAAATTATGGCAGGTAACTGTAACTTCGATACTAATTATGACAGGTAACAGTAAATTCGATACTAATTATGACAAGTAACAGTTACTTCGATACTAATTCTGACAAGTAACTGTAACTACGAAACTAATTATGACAGGTAACTGTTACATCGTTACTAATTATGACATGTAACTGTAATTTCGATACAAATTATGGCAGGTAACTGTAACTTCGATACTAATTATGACAGGTAACAGTAACTTCGATACTAATTATGACAAGTAACTGTAACTTCGATACTTATTATGACAGGTAACAGTAACTTCGATACTAATTATGACAAGTAACTCTTACTTCATTACATATTATGAAAAATAACTGAAATTTCGATTCTAATTATGGCTGGTAACTGTAACTTCGTTACCATTTATGACATGTAACTGTAATTTCGATACAAATTATGGCAGGTAACTGTAACTTCGATACTAATTATGACAAGTAACAGGAACATCGATAGTAATTATGACAAGTAACTGTAACTTCGAAAATAATTATGACAGGTAACTGTAACATCGATAATAATTATGACAAGTAACTGTAATTTCGATACAAATTATGGCAGGTAACTGTAACTTTGATACTAATTATGACAGGTAACAGAAACTTCGATACTAATTATGACAAGTAACTGTATCTTCGATACTAATTATGACAGGTAACTGTAACTTCGATACTAATTATGACAAATAACTCTAACTTCATTAAAATTTATGACAAGTAACTGTAATTTCGATACAAATTATGGCAGGTAACTGTGCTTCGATACTAATTATGACAGGTAACAGAAACGTCGATACTAATTATGACAAGTAACTGTATCTTCGATACTAATTATGACAGGTAACTGTAACATCGATACTAATTACGACAAATAACTCTAACTTCATTACAAATTATGACAAGTAACTGTAATTTCGATACAAAATATGGCAGGTAACTGTAACTTCGATGACAGGTAACTGTAACTTCGATACTTATTAAGACAAGTAACTGTAATTTCGATACAAATTATGGCAGGTAACTGTAACTTCGATACTTATTATGACAGGTAACAATAACTTCGATAGTAATGATGACAAGTAACAGTAACTTCGATACTAATTATGACAAGTAACTGTAATTTCGATACTAATTATGACAGGTAACTGTTTTTTCGATACTAATTAAGACAGGTAACTGTAACTTCGATACTAATTATGACAGGTAACTGTAACTTCGATACTAATTATGACAAGTAACTGTAACTTCGTTACTAATTATGACAAGTAACTGTAATTTCGATACAAATTTTGGCAGGTAACTGTAACTTCGATATTAATTATGACAAGTAACTCTAACTTCGTTACTAATTAAGACAAGAAACTGTAATTTCGATACAAATAATGGCAGGTAACTGTAACTTCGATACTATTTATGACAGGTAAAAGTAACTTCAGTACTAATTATGACAGGTTACTGTAACTTCGCCACTAATTATGACAAGTAACTGTAATTTCGAAACAAATTATGACAGGTAACTGTAACTTCGTTACCAATTATGACAAGTAACTGTAATTTCGATACAAATTATGGCAGGTCACAGTAACTTCGATACTAATTAAGACAGGTAACTGTAACATCGATACTTATTATGACAAGGAACTGTAATTTCGATACAAATTATGACAGGTAACAGTAACTTCGTTACTAATTATGAGAAGTAACTGTAATTTCGGTACAAATTATGGCAGGGAACTGTAACTTCGAGACTAATTATGACAGGTAACAGTAACTTCGATACTAATTATGACAAGTAACAGTTGCTTCGATACTAATTATGACAAGTAATTGTAACTTCGAAACTAATTATGACAGGTAACTGTAACATCGTTATTAATTATGACAAGTAACTGTCATTTCGATACAAATTATGGCAGGTAACTGTAACTTCGATACTAATTATGACTGGTAACAGTAACTTCGGTACTAATTATGACAAGTAACTGTAACTTAGATACTAATTATGACAGGTAACAGTAACTTCGATACTAATTATGACAAGTAACTCTAACTTCATTACAAATTATGACAAGTATCTGTAATTTCGATACAAATTATGGCAGGTAACTGTAACTTCGTTACTAATTATGGCAGGTAACTGTAATTTCGATACAAATTATGGCAGGTAACAGTAACTACGATACTATATATGACAGGTAACTGTAACTCCGATACTAATTATGACAAGTAACTCAAACTTCGTTACTAATTATGACAAATAACTGTAATTTTGATAAAAAATTATGGCAGGTAATTGTAACTTCGATACTAATTATGACAGGTAACAGTAACTTCGATACTAATTATGACAGGTAACTGTAACTTCGTTACTAATTATGACAAGTAACTGTAATTTCGATACTAATTATGGCTGGTAACTGTAACTACGTTACTAATTATGACAAGTAACTGTAATTTCGATACAAATTATGGCAGGTAACTGTAACTTCGATACTAATGATGACAGAAAACAGTAACTTCGATACTAATTATGGCAGGTAACAGTTACCTAGATACTAATTATGGCAGGTAACTGTAAGTTCGATACTAATTATGACAGTTAACTGTAACTTCGTTACTAATTGTGAAAAGTAACTGTAGTTTCGATACAAATTATGGCAGGTAACAGTAACTTCGACACTAATTATGACAGGTAACAGTAACTTCGATACTAATTATGACAAGTTACTGTAACTTCGATACTAATTATGACAGGTAACTGCAACTTCTTTACTAATAATGACAAGTAACTGTTATTTCGATACAAATTATGGCACGTAACTGTAATTTCGATACTAATTATGGCAGGTGACAGTAACTTCGATACTAATTATGACAAGTTACGGTAACTTCGATACTAATTATGACAGAAAACAGTAACTTCGATACTTATTATGACAGGTAACAGTAACTTCGATACTAATTATGGCAGGTAACTGTAACTTCGATACTAATTATGACAGGTACCTGTAACTTCGTTACTAATTATGACAAGTAACTGTAATTTCGATACAAATTATGACAGGTAACTGTAACTTCATTACTAATTATGGCAGGTAACTCTAATTTCGATACAAATTATGAAAGGTAACAGTAACTTCGATAATAATTATGACAGGTAACTGCAACTTCGATACTAATTATGGCAGGTAACTGTAATTTCGATAATAATTATGGCAGGTAACTGTAATTTCGATAATAATTATGACAGGTAACTGTAACTTCGTTACTAATTATGGCAGGTAACTGTAATTTCGTTACTAATTATGACAAGTAACTGTAGCTTCGATACTAATTATGACAGATAACTGTAACCTCGTTACTAATTATGACAAGAAACTGTAATTTCGATAGAAATTATGGCAGGTAACTAACTGTACCTTCGATACTAATTATGACAGGTAACAGTAACTTCGATACTTATTATGACAGAAAACAGTAACTTCGATACTTATTATGACAGGTAACAGTAACTTCGATACTAATTATGGCAGGTAACTGTAACTTCGATACTAATTATGACAGGTAACTGTAACTTCGATACTAATTATGACAAATAACTCTAACTTCATTACAAATTATGACAAGTAACTGTAATTTCGATACAAATTATGGCAGGTAACTGTAACTTCGAGACTAATTATGACAGGTAACAGTAACTTCGATACTAATTATGACAAGTAACAGTTACTTCGATACTTATTATGACAGGTAACAGTAACTTCGATACTTATTATGACAGAAAACAGTAACTTCGATACTTATTATGACAGGTAACAGTAACTTCGATACTAATTATGGCAGGTAACTGTAACTTCGATACTAATTATGACAGGTAACTGTAACTTCGATACTAATTATGACAAATAACTCTAACTTCATTACAAATTATGACAAGTAACTGTAATTTCGATACAAATTATGGCAGGTAACTGTAATTTCGATACAAATTATGGCAGGTAACAGTAACTTCGATAATAATTATGACAGGTAACTGCAACTTCGATACTAATTATGGCAGGTAACTGTAATTTCGATAATAATTATGGCAGGTAACTGTAATTTCGATAATAATTATGACAGGTAACTGTAACTTCGTTACTAATTATGGCAGGTAACTGTAATTTCGTTACTAATTATGGCAAGTAACTGTAGCTTCGATACTAATTATGACAGATAACTGTAACCTCGTTACTAATTATGACAAGAAACTGTAATTTCGATAGAAATTATGGCAGGTAACTGTACCTTCGATACTAATTATGACAGGTAACAGTAACTTCGATACTTATTATGACAGAAAACAGTAACTTCGATACTTATTATGACAGGTAACAGTAACTTCGATACTAATTATGGCAGGTAACTGTAACTTCGATACTAATTATGACAGGTAACTGTAACTTCGATACTAATTATGACAAATAACTCTAACTTCATTACAAATTATGACAAGTAACTGTAATTTCGATACAAATTAAGGCAGGTAACTGTAATTTCGATACAAATTATGGCAGGTAACAGTAACTTCGATAATAATTATGACAGGTAACTGCAACTTCGATACTAATTATGGCAGGTAACTGTAATTTCGATAATAATTATGGCAGGTAACTGTAATTTCGATAATAATTATGACAGGTAACTGTAACTTCGTTACTAATTATGGCAGGTAACTGTAATTTCGTTACTAATTATGACAAGTAACTGTAGCTTCGATACTAATTATGACAGGTAACTGTAACCTCGTTACTAATTATGACAAGAAACTGTAATTTCGATAGAAATTAAGGCAGGTAACTGTACCTTCGATAATAATTATGACAGGTAACAGTAACTTCGATACTAATTATGACAGAAAACAGTTACTTCGATACTTATTATGACAGGTAACAGTAACTTCGATACTAATTATGGCAGGTAACTGTAACTTCGATACTAATTATGACAGGTAACTGTAACTTCGGTACTAATTATGACAAATAACTCTAACTTCATTACAAATTATGACAAGTAACTGTAATTTCGATACAAATTATGGCAGGTAACTGTAACTTCGAGATTAATTATGACAGGTAACAGTAACTTCGATACTAATTATGACAAGTAACAGTTACTTCGATACTAATTATGACAAGTAACTGTAACTTCGAAACCAATTACGACAGGTAACTGTAACATCGATACTAATTATGACAAGTAACTGTAATTTCGATACAAATTATGGCAGGTAACTGTAACTTCGATACTAATTATGACAGGTAACAGTAAATTCGATACTAATTATGACAAGTAACAGTTACTTCGATACTAATTCTGACAAGTAACTGTAACTACGAAACTAATTATGACAGGTAACAGTTACATCGTTACTAATTATGACATGTAACTGTAATTTCGATACAAATTATGGCAGGTAACTGTAACTTCGATACTAATTATGACAGGTAACAGTAACTTCGATACTAATTATGACAAGTAACTGTAACTTCGATACTTATTATGACAGGTAACAGTAACTTCGATACTAATTATGACAAGTAACTCTTACTTCATTACATATTATGAAAAATAACTGAAATTTCGATTCTAATTATGGCTGGTAACTGTAACTTCGTTACCATTTATGACATGTAACTGTAATTTCGATACAAATTATGGCAGGTAACTGTAACTTCGATACTAATTATGACAAGTAACAGGAACATCGATAGTAATTATGACAAGTAACTGTAACTTCGAAAATAATTATGACAGGTAACTGTAACATCGATAATAATTATGACAAGTAACTGTAATTTCGATACAAATTATGGCAGGTAACTGTAACTTTGATACTAATTATGACAGGTAACAGAAACTTCGATACTAATTATGACAAGTAACTGTATCTTCGATACTAATTATGACAGGTAACTGTAACTTCGATACTAATTATGACAAATAACTCTAACTTCATTACAATTTATGACAAGTAACTGTAATTTCGATACAAATTATGGCAGGTAACTGTACTTCGATACTAATTATGACAGGTAACAGAAACGTCGATACTAATTATGACAAGTAACTGTATCTTCGATACTAATTATGACAGGTAACTGTAACATCGATACTAATTACGACAAATAACTCTAACTTCATTACAAATTATGACAAGTAACTGTAATTTCGATACAAAATATGGCAGGTAACTGTAACTTCGATGACAGGTAACTGTAACTTCGATACTTATTAAGACAAGTAACTGTAATTTCGATACAAATTATGGCAGGTAACTGTAACTTCGATACTTATTATGACAGGTAACAATAACTTCGATAGTAATGATGACAAGTAACAGTAACTTCGATACTAATTATGACAAGTAACTGTAATTTCGATACTAATTATGACAGGTAACTGTTTTTTCGATACTAATTAAGACAGGTAACTGTAACTTCGATACTAATTATGACAGGTAACTGTAACTTCGATACTAATTATGACAAGTAACTGTAACTTCGTTACTAATTATGACAAGTAACTGTAATTTCGATACAAATTTTGGCAGGTAACTGTAACTTCGATATTAATTATGACAAGTAACTCTAACTTCGTTACTAATTAAGACAAGAAACTGTAATTTCGATACAAATAATGGCAGGTAACTGTAACTTCGATACTATTTATGACAGGTAAAAGTAACTTCAGTACTAATTATGACAGGTTACTGTAACTTCGCCACTAATTATGACAAGTAACTGTAATTTCGAAACCAATTATGACAGGTAACTGTAACTTCGTTACCAATTATGACAAGTAACTGTAATTTCGATACAAATTATGGCAGGTCACAGTAACTTCGATACTAATTAAGACAGGTAACTGTAACATCGATACTTATTATGACAAGGAACTGTAATTTCGATACAAATTATGACAGGTAACAGTAACTTCGTTACTAATTATGAGAAGTAACTGTAATTTCGGTACAAATTATGGCAGGGAACTGTAACTTCGAGACTAATTATGACAGGTAACAGTAACTTCGATACTAATTATGACAAGTAACAGTTGCTTCGATACTAATTATGACAAGTAATTGTAACTTCGAAACTAATTATGACAGGTAACTGTAACATCGTTATTAATTATGACAAGTAACTGTCATTTCGATACAAATTATGGCAGGTAACTGTAACTTCGATACTAATTATGACTGGTAACAGTAACTTCGGTACTAATTATGACAAGTAACTGTAACTTAGATACTAATTATGACAGGTAACAGTAACTTCGATACTAATTATGACAAGTAACTCTAACTTCATTACAAATTATGACAAGTATCTGTAATTTCGATACAAATTATGGCAGGTAACTGTAACTTCGTTACTAATTATGGCAGGTAACTGTAATTTCGATACAAATTATGGCAGGTAACAGTAACTACGATACTATATATGACAGGTAACTGTAACTCCGATACTAATTATGACAAGTAACTCAAACTTCGTTACTAATTATGACAAATAACTGTAATTTTGATTAAAAATTATGGCAGGTAATTGTAACTTCGATACTAATTATGACAGGTAACAGTAACTTCGATACTAATTATGACAGGTAACTGTAACTTCGTTACTAATTATGACAAGTAACTGTAATTTCGATACTAATTATGGCTGGTAACTGTAACTTCGTTACTAATTATGACAAGTAACTGTAATTTCGATACAAATTATGGCAGGTAACTGTAACTTCGATACTAATGATGACAGAAAACAGTAACTTCGATACTAATTATGGCAGGTAACAGTTACTTCGATACTAATTATGGCAGGTAACTGTAAGTTCGATACTAATTATGACAGTTAACTGTAACTTCGTTACTAATTGTGAAAAGTAACTGTAGTTTCGATACAAATTATGGCAGGTAACAGTAACTTCGACACTAATTATGACAGGTAACAGTAACTTCGATACTAATTATGACAAGTTACTGTAACTTCGATACTAATTATGACAGGTAACTGCAACTTCTTTACTAATAATGACAAGTAACTGTTATTTCGATACAAATTATGGCACGTAACTGTAATTTCGATACTAATTATGGCAGGTGACAGTAACTTCGATACTAATTATGACAAGTTACGGTAACTTCGATACTAATTATGACAGAAAACAGTAACTTCGATACTTATTATGACAGGTAACAGTAACTTCGATACTAATTATGGCAGGTAACTGTAACTTCGATACTAATTATGACAGGTACCTGTAACTTCGTTACTAATTATGACAAGTAACTGTAATTTCGATACAAATTATGGCACGTAATTGTAATTTCGATACTAATTATGACAGGTAACTGTAACTTCGATACTAATTATGACAAGTAACTCTAACTTCATTACAAATTATGACAAGTAACTGTAATTTCGATACAAATTATGACAGGTAACTGTAACTTCATTACTAATTATGGCAGGTAACTCTAATTTCGATACAAATTATGAAAGGTAACAGTAACTTCGATAATAATTATGACAGGTAACTGCCACTTCGATACTAATTATGGCAGGTAACTGTAATTTCGATAATAATTATGGCAGGTAACTGTAATTTCGATAATAATTATGATAGGTAACTGTAACTTCGTTACTAATTATGGCAGGTAACTGTAATTTCGTTACTAATTATGACAAGTAACTGTAGCTTCGATACTAATTATGACAGATAACTGTAACCTCGTTACTAATTATGACAAGAAACTGTAATTTCGATAGAAATTATGGCAGGTAACTGTACCTTCGATACCAATTATGACAGGTAACAGTAACTTCGATACTTATTATGACAGAAAACAGTAACTTCGATACTTATTATGACAGGTAACAGTAACTTCGATACTAATTATGGCAGGTAACTGTAACTTCGATACTAATTATGACAGGTAACTGTAACTTCGATACTAATTATGACAAATAACTCTAACTTCATTACAAATTATGACAAGTAACTGTAATTTCGATACAAATTATGGCAGGTAACTGTAACTTCGAGACTAATTATGACAGGTAACAGTAACTTCGATACTAATTATGACAAGTAACAGTTACTTCGATACTAATTATGACAAGTAACTGTAACTTCGAAACCAATTACGACAGGTAACTGTAACATCGTTACTAATTATGACAAGTAACTGTAATTTCGATACAAATTATGGCAGGTAACTGTAACTTCGATACTAATTATGACAGGTAACAGTAACTTCGATACTAATTATGACAAGTAACTGTAACTTCGATTCCTATTATGACAGGTAACAGTAACTTCGATACTAATTATGACAAAAACTCTAACTTCATTACAAATTATGAAAAATAACTGTAATTTCGATACAAATTATGGCAGGTAACTGTAACTTCGTAAATAATTATGGCAAGTAACTGTAATTTCGATACAAATTATGGCAGGTAACTGTAACTTCGATACTAATTATGACAGGTAACTGTAACTCCGATACTAATTATGACAAGTAACTCTAAATTCGTTACTAATTATGACAAGTAACTGAAATTTCGATTCTAATTATGGCTGGTAACTGTAACTTCGTTACCAATTATGACATGTAACTGTAATTTCGATACAAATTATGGCAGGTAACTGTAACTTCGATACTAATTATGACAAGTAACAGGAACTTCGATAGTAATTATGACAAGTAACTGTAACTTCGAAACTAATTATGACAGGTAACTGTAACATCGATAATAATTATGACAAGTAACTGTAATTTCGATACAAATTATGGCAGGTAACTGTAACTTTGATACTAATTATGACAGGTAACAGAAACTTCGATACTAATTATGACAAGTAACTGTATCTTCGATACTAATTATGACAGGTAACTGTAACTTCGATACTAATTATGACAAATAACTCTAACTTCATTACAATTTATGACAAGTAACTGTAATTTCGATACAAATTATGGCAGGTAACTGTAACTTCGATGACAGGTAACTGTAACTTCGATACTTATTAAGACAAGTAACTGTAATTTCGATACAAATTATGGCAGGTAACTGTAACTTCGATACTTATTATGACAGGTAACAGTAGCTTCGATAGTAATGATGACAAGTAACAGTAACTTCGATACTAATTATGACAAGTAACTGTAATTTCGATACTAATTATGACAGGTAACAGTAATTTCGATACTAATTATGACAGGTAACTGTAACTTCGATACCAATTATGACAGGTAACTGTAACTTCGATACTAATTATGACAAGTAACTGTAACTTCTTTACTAATTATGACAAGTAACTGTAATTTCGATACAAATTTTGGCAGGTAACTGTAACTTCGATATTAATTATGACAAGTAACTGTAACTTCGTTACTAATTAAGACAAGTAACTGTAATTTCGATACAAATAATGGCAGGTAACTGTAACTTCGATACTATTTATGACAGGTAAAAGTAACTTCAATACTAATTATGACATGTAACTGTAATTTCGATACAAATTATGGCAGGTAACTGTAACTTCGATACTAATTATGACAGGTAACAGTAACTTCGATACTAATTATGACAAGTAACTGTAACTTCGATACTTATTATGACAGGTAACAGTAACTTCGATACTAATTATGACAACTAACTCTAACTTCATTACAAATTATGAAAAATAACTGTAATTTCGATACAAATAGTGGCAGGTAACTGTAACATCGTAAATAATTATGGCAGGTAACTGTAATTTCGATACAAATTATGGCAGGTAACTGTAACTTCGATACTAATTATGACAGGTAACTGTAACTCCGATACTAATTATGACAAGTAACTCTAAATTCGTTACTAATTATGACAAGTAACTGAAATTTCGATACTTATTATGAGTGGTAACTGTAACTTCGTTACTAATTATGACAAGTAACTGTAATTTCGATACAAATTATGGCAGGTAACTGCAACTTCGATACTAATTATGACAAGTAACAGGAACTTCGATACTTGTTATGACAAGTAACTGTAACTTCGAAACTAATTATGACAGGTAACTGTAACATCGATAACAATTATGACAAGTAACTGTAATTTCGATACAAATTATGGCAGGGAACTGTAACTTTGATACTAATTATGACAGGTAACAGAAACTTCGTTACTAATTATTACAAGTAACTGTATCTTCGAAAATAATTATGACAGGTAACTGTAACTTCGATACTAATTATGACAAATAACTCTAACTTCATTACAATTTATGACAAGTAACTGTAATTTCGATACAAATTATGGCAGGTAACTGTAACTTCGATGACAGGTAACTGTAACTTCGATACTTATTAAGACAAGTAACTGAAATTTCGATACAAATTATGGCAGGTAACTGTAACTTCGATACTTATTATGACAGGTAACAGTAGCTTCGATAGTAATGATGACAAGTAACAGTAACTTCGATACTAATTATGACAAGTAACTGTAATTTCGATACTAATTATGTCTGGTAACTGTAACTTCGTTACTAATTATGACAAGTAACTGTAATTTCGATACAAATTATGGCAGGTAACTGTACCTTCGATACTAATTATGACAAGTAACAGGAACTTCGATACTAATTATGACAAGTAACTGTAACTTCGAAACTAATTATGACAGGTAACTGTAACATCGATAATAATTATGACAAGTAACTGTAATTTCGATACAAATTATGGCAGGTAACTGTAACTTCGATACTAAATATGACAGGTAACAGAAACTTCGATACTAATTATGACAAGTAACTGTATCTTCGATACTAATTATGACAGGTAACTGAAACTTCGATACTAATTATGACAAATAACTCTAACTTCATTACAAATTATGACAAGTAACTGTAATTTCGATACAAATTATGGCAGGTAACTGTAACTTCGATGACAGGTAACTGTAACTTCGATACTGATTAAGACAAGTAACTGTAATTTCGATACAAATTATGGCAGGTAACTGTAACATCGTTACTAATTATGGCAGGTAACTGTAATTTCGATACAAATTATGGCAGGTAACAGTAACTACGATACTATATATGACAGGTAACTGTAACTCCGATACTAATTATGACAAGTAACTCTAACTTCGTTACTAATTATGACAAATAACTGTAATTTTGATAAAAAATTATGGCAGGTAATTGTAACTTCGATACTAATTATGACAGGTAACAGTAACTTCGATACTAATTATGACAGGTAACTGTAACTTCGTTACTAATTATGACAAGTAACTGTAATTTCGATACAAATTGTGGCAGGTAACTGTAACTTCGATACTAATGATGACAGAAAACAGTAACTTCGATACTAATTATGGCAGGTAACAGTAACTTCGATACTAATTATGGCAGGTAACTGTAAGTTCGATACTAATTATGACAGTTAACTGTAACTTCTTTACTAATTGTGACAAGTAACTGTAATTTCGATACAAATTATGGCAGGTAACAGTAACTTCGATACTAATTATGACAGGTAACAGTAACTTCGATACTAATTATGACAAGTTACTGTAACTTCGATACTAATTATGACAGGTAACTGCAACTTCTTTACTAATTATGACAAGTAACTGTTATTTCGATACAAATTATGGCACGTAACTGTAATTTCGATACTAATTATGGCAGGTGACAGTAACTTCGATACTAATTATGACAAGTTACAGTAACTTCGATACTAATTATGACAGAAAACAGTAACTTCGATACTTATTATGACAGGTAACAGTAACTTCGATACTAATTATGGCAGGTAACTGTAACTTCGATACTAATTATGACAGGTACCAGTAACTTCGTTACTAATTATGACAAGTAATTGTAATTTCGATACAAATTATGGCACGTAACTGTAATTTCGATACTAATTATGACAGGTAACTGTAACTTCGATACTAATTATGACAAGTAACTCTAACTTCATTACAAATTATGACAAGTAACTGTAATTTCGATACAAATTATGACAAGTAACTGTAACTTCATTACTAATTATGGCAGGTAACTGTAATTTCGATACAAATTATGGCAGGTAAGAGTAACTTCGATAATAATTATGACAGGTAACTGCAACTTCGATACTAATTATGGCAGGTAACTGTAATTTCGATAATAATTATGGCACGTAACTGTAATTTCGATAATAATTATGACAGGTAACTGTAACTTCGTTACTAATTATGGCAGGTAACTGTAATTTCGTTACTAATTATGACAAGTAACTGTAGCTTCGATACTAATAATGACAGGTAACTGTAACCTCGTTACTAATTATGACAAGAAACTGTAATTTCGATAGAAATTATGGCAGGTAACTGTACCTTCGATACTAATTATGACAGGTAACAGTAACTTCGATACTAATTATGACAGAAAACAGTAACTTCGATACTTATTATGACAGGTAACAGTAACTTCGATACTAATTATGGCAGGTTACTGTAACTTCGATACTAATTATGACAGGTAACTGTAACTTCGATACTAATTATGACAAATATCTCTAACTTCATTACAAATTATGACAAGTAACTGTAATCTCGATGCAAATTATGGCAGGTAACTGTAACTTCGAGACTAATTATGACAGGTAACAGTAACTTCGATACTAATTATGACAGGTAACAGTAAATTCGATACTAATTATGACAAGTAACAGTTACTTGGATACTAATTCTGACAAGTAACTGTAACTACGATACTAATTATGACAGGTAACTGTAACATCGTTACTAATTATGACATGTAACTGTAATTTCGATACAAATTATGGCAAGTAACTCTAACTTCGATACTAATTATGACAGGTTACAGTAACTTCGATACTAATTATGACAAGTAACTGTAACTTCGATACTTATTATGACAGGTAACAGTAACTTCGATACTATTTATGACAAGTAACTCTAACTTCATTACAAATTATGAAAAATAACTGTAATTTCGATACAAATTATGGCAGGTAACTGTAACTTCGTAAATAATTATGGCAGGTAACTGTAATTTCGATACAAATTATGGCAGGTAACTGTAACTTCGATACTAATTATGACAGGTAACTGTAACTCCGATACTAATTATGACAAGTAACTCTAAATTCGTTACTAATTATGACAAGTAACTGAAATTTCGATTCTAATTAAGGCTGGTAACTGTAACTTCGTTACCAATTATGACACGTAACTGTAATTTCGATACAAATTATGGCAGGTAACTGTAACTTCGATACTAATTATGACAAGTAACAGGAACTTCGATAGTAATTATGACAAGTAACTGTAACTTCGAAATTAATTATGACAGGTAACTGTAACATCGATAATAATTATGACAAGTAACTGTAATTTCGATACAAATTTTGGCAGGTAACTGTAACTTTGATACTAATTATGACAGGTAACAGAAACTTCGATACTAATTATGACGAGTAACTGTATCTTCGATACTAATTATGACAGGTAACTGTAACTTCGATACTAATTATGACAAATAACTCTAACTTCATTACAATGTATGACAAGTAACTGTAATTTCGATACAAATTATGGCAGGTAACTGTAACTTCGATGACAGGTAACTGTAACTTCGATACAAATTATGACAAGTAACTGTAATTTCGATAAAAATTATGGCAGGTAACTGTAACTTCGAGACTAATTCTGACAAGTAACAGTTACTTCGATACTAGTTATGACAAGTAACTGTAACTTCGAAACCAATTACGACAGGTAACTGTAACACCGTTACTAATTATGACAAGTAACTGTAATTTCGATACAAATATGGCAGGTAACTGTAACTTCGATACTAATTATGACAGGTAAGAGTAAATTCGATACTAATTATGACAAGTAACAGTTACTTCGATACTAATTATGACAAGTAACTGTAACTACGAAACTAATTATGACAGGTAACTGTAACATCGTTACTAATTATGACATGTAACTGTAATTTCGATACAAATTATGGCAGGTAACTGTAACTTCGATACTAATTATGACAGGTAACAGTAACTTCGATACTAATTATGACAAGTAACTGTAACTTCGATACTTATTATGACAGGTAACAGTAACTTCGATACTAATTATGACAAGTAACTCTAACTTCATTACAAATTATGAAAAATAACTGTAATTTCGATGCAAATTATGGCAGGTAACTGTAACTTCGTAAATAATTATGGCAGGTAACTGTAATTTCGATACAAATTATGGCAGGTAACTGTAACTTCTATACTAATTATGACAGGTAATTGTAACTCCGATACTAATTATGACAAGTAACTCTAAATTCGTTACTAATTATGACAAGTAACTGTAATTTCGATACTAATTATGGCTGGTAACTGTAACTTCGTTACTAATTATGACAAGTAACTGTAATTTCGATACAATTATGCCAGGTAACTGTACCTTCGATACTAATTATGACAAGTAACAGGAACTTCGATACTAATTATGACAAGTAACTGTAACTTCGAAACTAATTATGACAGGTAACTGTAACATCGATAATAATTATGAAAAGTAACTGTAATTTCGATACAAATTATGGCAGTTAACTGTAACTTCGATAGTAATTATGACAGGTAACTGAAACTTCGATACTAATTATGACAAGTAACTGTAATTTCGATACTAATTATGGCTGGTAACTGTAACTTCGTTACTAATTATGACAAGTAACTGTAATTTCGATACAAATTATGGCAGGTAACTGTAACTTCGTTACTAATTATGGCAGGTATCTGTAATTTCCATACAAATTATGGCAGGTAACAGTAACTAAGATACTATATATGACAGGTAACTGTAACTCCGATACTAATTATGACAAGTAACTCTAACTTCGTTACTAATTATGACAAATAACTGTAATTTTGATAAAAAATTATGGCATGTAATTGTAACTTCGATACTAATTATGACAGGTAACAGTAACTTCGATACTAATTATGACAGGTAACTGTAACTTCGTTACTAATTATGACAAGTAACTGTAATTTCGATACTAATTATGGCTGGTAACTGTAACTTCGTTACTAATTATGACAAGTAACTGTAATTTAGATACAAATTATGGCAGGTAACTGTAACTTCGATACTAATGATGACAGAAAACAGTAACTTCGATACTAATTATGGCAGGTAACAGTAACTTCGATACTAATTATGGCAGGTAACTGTAAGTTCGATACTAATTATGACAGTTAACTGTAACATCGTTACTAATTGTGACAAGTAACTGTAATTTCGATGCAAATTATGGCAGGTAACAGTAATTTCGATACTAATTATGACAGGTAACAGTAACTTCGATACTAATTATGACAAGTTACTGTAACTTCGATACTAATTTGACAGGTAACTGCAACTTCTTTACTAATTATGACAAGTAACTGTTATTTCGATACAAATTATGGCACGTAACTGTAATTTCGATACTAATTATGGCAGGTGACAGTAACATCGATACTAATTATGACAAGTTACAGTAACTTCGATACTAATTATGAGAGAAAACAGTAACTTCGATACTTATTATGACAGGTAACAGTAACTTCGATACTAATTCGGGCAGGTAAAGGTAACTTAGATACTAATTATGACAGGTACCTGTAACTTCGTTACTAATTATGACAAGTAACTGTAATTTCGATACAAATTATGGCACGTAACTGTAATTTCGATACTAATTATGACAGGTAACTGTAACTTCGATACTAATTATGACATGTAACTCTAACTTCATTACAAATTATGACAAGTAACTGTAATTTCGATACAAATTATGGCAGGTAACTATAACTTCATTAATAATTATGGCAGGTAACTGCAATTTCGATACAAATTATGGCAGGTAACAGTAACTTCGATGATAATTATGACAGGTAACTGCAACTTCGATACTAATTATGGCAGGTAACTGTAATTTCGATAATAATTCTGGCACGTAACTGTAATTTCGAAAATAATTATGACAGGTAACTGTAACTTCGATAATAATTATGGCAGGTAACTGTACCTTCGATACTAATTATGACAGGTAACAGTAACTTCGATACTAATTATGACAGAAAACAGTAACTTCGATAGTTATTATGACAGGTAACAGTAACTTCGATACTAATTATGGCACGTAACTGTAAATTCGATACTAATTATGACAGGTAACTGTAACTTCGATACTAATTATGACAAATAACTCTAACTTCATTACAAATTATGACAAGTAACTGTAATTTCGATACAAATTATGGCAGGTAACTGTAATTTCGATACTAATTATGACAAATAACTCTAACTTCATTACAAATTATGACAAGTAACTGTAATTTCGATACAAATTATGGCTGGTAACTGTAACTTCGATACTAATTATGACAGGTAACAGAAACTTCGATTCTAATTATGACAAGTAACTGTAACTTCGATACTTATTATGACAGGTAACAGTAACTTCGATACTAATTAGGGCAGGTAAAAGTAACTTAGATACTAATTATGACAGGTACCTGTAACTTCGTTACTAATTATGACAAGTAACTGTAATTTCGATACAAATTATGGCACGTAACTGTAATTTCGATACTAATTATGACAGGTAACTGTTACTTCGATACTAATTATGACATGTAACTCTAACTTCATTACAAATTATGACAATTAACTGTAATTTCGATACAAATTATGGCAGGTAACTGTAACTTCATTAATAATTATGGCAGGTAACTGTAATTTCGATACAAATTATGGCAGGTAACAGTAACTTCGATAATAATTATGACAGGTAACTGCAACTTCGATACTAATTATGGCAGGTAACTGTAATTTCGATAATAATTATGGACCGTAACTGTAATTTCGATAATAATTATGATAGGTAACTGTAACTTCGATAATAATTATGGCAGGTAACTGTACCTTCGATACTAATTATGACAGGTAACAGTAACTTCGATACTAATTATGACAGAAAACAGTAACTTTCTTTAGTTATTATGACAGGTAACAGTAACTTCGATACTAATTATGGCACGTAACTGTAACTTCGATACTAATTATGACAGGTAACTGTAACCTCGATACTAATTATGACAAATAACTCTAACTTCATTACAAATTATGACAAGTAACTGTAATTTCGATACAAATTATGGCAGGTAACTGTAACTTCGAGACTAATTATGACAGGTAACAGTAACTTCGATACTAATTATGACAAGTAACAGTTACTTCGATACTAATTATGACAAGTAACTGTAACTTCGAAACCAATTACGACAGGTAACTGTAACATCGTTACTAATTATGACAAGTAACTGTAATTTCGATACAAATTATGGCAGGTAACTGTAACTTCGATACTAATTATGACAGGTACCAGTAAATTCGATACTAATTATGACAAGTAACAGTTACTTCAATACTAATTATGACAAGTAACTGTAACTACGAAACTAATTATGACAGGTAACAGTAACTTCGATACTAATTATGACAAGTAACTCTAACTTCATTACAAATTATGAAAAATAACTGTAATTTCGATACAAATTATGGCAGGTAACTGTAACTTTGATACTCATTATGACAGGTAACTGTAACTCCGATACTAATTATGACAAGTAACTCTAAATTCGTTACTAATTATGACAAGTAACTGTAATTTCGATACCAATTATGGCTGGTAACTGTAACTTCGTTACTTATTATGACATGTAACTGTAATTTCGATACAAATTACGGCAGGTAACTGTAAATTCGATACTAATTATGACAAGTAACAGGAACTTCGATACTAATTATGACAAGTAACTGTAACTTCGAAACTAATTATGACAGGTAACTGTAACATCGATAATAATTACGACAAGTAACTGTAATTTCGATACAAATTATGGCAGGTAACTGTACCATCGATACTAATTATGACGGGTAACAGTAACATCGATACTAATTATGACAGAAAACAGTAACTTCGATACTTATTATGACAGGTAACAGTAACTTCGATACTAATTATGGCAGGTAACTGTAACTTCGAGACTAATTATGACAGGTAACAGTAACTTCGATACTAATTATGACAAGTAACAGTTACTTCGATACTAATTATGACAAGTAACTGTAACTTCGAAACCAATTACGACAGGTAACTGTAACATCGTTACTAATTATGACAAGTAACTGTAATTTCGATACAAATTATGGCAGGTAACTGTAACTTCGATGACAGGTAACTGTAACTTCGATACTTATTAAGACAAGTAACTGTAATTTCGATACAAATTATGGCAGGTAACTGTAACTTCGTTACTAATTATGGCAGGTATCTGTAATTTCCATACAAATTATGGCAGGTAACAGTAACTACGATACTATATATGACAGGTAACTGTAACTCCGATACTAATTATGACAAGTAACTCTAACTTCGTTACTAATTATGACAAATAACTGTAATTTTGATAAAAAATTATGGCATGTAATTGTAACTTCGATACTAATTATGACAGGTAACAGTAACTTCGATACTAATTATGACAGGTAACTGTAACTTCGTTACTGATTATGACAAGTAACTGTAATTTCGATACTAATTATGGCTTGTAACTGTAACTTCGTTACTAATTATGACAAGTAACTGTAATTTAGATACAAATTATGGCAGGTAACTGTAACTTCGATACTAATGATGACAGAAAACAGTAACTTCGATACTAATTATGGCAGGTAACAGTAACTTCGATACTAATTATGGCAGGTAACTGTAAGTTCGATACTAATTATGACAGTTAACTGTAACATCGTTACTAATTGTGACAAGTAACTGTAATTTCGATACAAATTATGGCAGGTAACAGTAATTTCGATACTAATTATGACAGGTAACAGTAACTTCGATACTAATTATGACAAGTTACTGTAACTTCGATACTAATTTGACAGGTAACTGCAACTTCTTTACTAATTATGACAAGTAACTGTTATTTCGATACAAATTATGGCACGTAACTGTAATTTCGATACTAATTATGGCAGGTGACAGTAACATCGATACTAATTATGACAAGTTACAGTAACTTCGATACTAATTATGACAGAAAACAGTAACTTCGATACTTATTATGACAGGTAACAGTAACTTCGATACTAATTAGGGCAGGTAAAAGTAACTTAGATACTAATTATGACAGGTACCTGTAACTTCGTTACTAATTATGACAAGTAACTGTAATTTCGATACAAATTATGGCACGTAACTGTAATTTCGATACTAATTATGACAGGTAACTGTAACTTCGATACTAATTATGACATGTAACTCTAACTTCATTACAAATTATGACAAGTAACTGTAATTTCGATACAAATTATGGCAGGTAACTGTAACTTCATTAATAATTATGGCAGGTAACTGCAATTTCGATACAATTTATGGCAGGTAACAGTAACTTCGATAATAATTATGACAGGTAACTGCAACTTCGATACTAATTATGGCAGGTAACTGTAATTTCGATAATAATTCTGGCACGTAACTGTAATTTCGATAATAATTATGACAGGTAACTGTAACTTCGATAATAATTATGGCAGGTAACTGTACCTTCGATACTAATTATGACAGGTAACAGTAACTTCGATACTAATTATGACAGAAAACAGTAACTTCGATAGTTATTATGACAGGTAACAGTAACTTCGATACTAATTATGGCACGTAACTGTAACTTCGATACTAATTATGACAGGTAACTGTAACTTCGATACTAATTATGACAAATAACTCTAACTTCATTACAAATTATGACAAGTAACTGTAATTTCGATACAAATTATGGCAGGTAACTGTAATTTCGATACTAATTATGACAAATAACTCTAACTTCATTACAAATTATGACAAGTAACTGTAATTTCGATACAAATTATGGCTGGTAACTGTAACTTCGATACTAATTATGACAGGTAACAGAAACTTCGATTCTAATTATGACAAGTAACTGTAACTTCGATACTTATTATGACAGGTAACAGTAACTTCGATACTAATTAGGGCAGGTAAAAGTAACTTAGATACTAATTATGACAGGTACATGTAACTTCGTTACTAATTATGACAAGTAACTGTAATTTCGATACAAATTATGGCACGTAACTGTAATTTCGATACTAATTATGACAGGTAACTGTTACTTCGATACTAATTATGACATGTAACTCTAACTTCATTACAAATTATGACATGTAACTGTAATTTCGATACAAATTATGGCAGGTAACTGTAACTTCATTAATAATTATGGCAGGTAACTGTAATTTCGATACAAATTATGGCAGGTAACAGTAACTTCGATAATAATTATGACAGGTAACTTCAACTTCGATACTAATTATGGCAGGTAACTGTAATTTCGATAATAATTAAGGACCGTAACTGTAATTTCGATAATAATTATGATAGGTAACTGTAACTTCGATAATAATTATGGCAGGTAACTGTACCTTCGATACTAATTATGACAGGTAACAGTAACTTCGATACTAATTATGACAGAAAACAGTAACTTCGATAGTTATTATGACAGGTAACAGTAACTTCGATACTAATTATGGTACGTAACTGTAACTTCGATACTAATTATGACAGGTAACTGTAACTTCGATACTAATTATGACAAATAACTCTAACTTCATTACAAATTATGACAAGTAACTGTAATTTCGATACAAATTATGGCAGGTAACTGTAACTTCGAGACTAATTATGACAGGTAACAGTAACTTCGATACTAATTATGACAAGTAACAGTTACTTCGATACTAATTATGACAAGTAACTGTAACTTCGAAACCAATTACGACAGGTAACTGTAACATCGTTACTAATTATGACAAGTAACTGTAATTTCGATACAAATTATGGCAGGTAACTGTAACTTCGATACTAATTATGACAGGTACCAGTAAATTCGATACTAATTATGACAAGTAACAGTTACCTCAATACTAATTATGACAAGTAACTGTAACTACGAAACTAATTATGACAGGTAACTGTAACATCGTTACTAATTATGACATGTAACTGTAATTTCGATACAAATTATGGCTGGTAACTGTAACTTCGATACTAATTATGACAGGTAACAGAAATTTCGATACTAATTATGACAAGTAACTGTAACTTCGATACTTATTATGACAGGTAACAGTAACTTCGATACTAATTATGACAAGTAACTCTAACTTCATTACAAATTATGAAAAATAACTGTAATTTCGATACAAATTATGGCAGGTAACTGTAACTTTGATACTCATTATGACAGGTAACTGTAACTCCGATACTAATTATGACAAGTAACTCTAAATTCGTTACTAATTATGACAAGTAACTGTAATTTCGATACTAATTATGGCTGGTAACTGTAACTTCGTTACTTATTATGACATGTAACTGTAATTTCGATACAAATTACGGCAGGTAACTGTAAATTCGATACTAATTATGACAAGTAACAGGAACTTCGATACTAATTATGACAAGTAACTGTAACTTCGAAACTAATTATGACAGGTAACTGTAACATCGATAATAATTACGACAAGTAACTGTAATTTCGATACAAATTATGGCAGGTAACTGTACCATCGATACTAATTATGACGGGTAACAGTAACTTCGATACTAATTATGACATAAAACAGTAACTTCGATACTTATTATGACAGGTAACAGTAACTTCGATACTAATTATGGCAGGTTACTGTAACTTCGATACTAATTATGACAGGTAACTGTAACTTCGATACTAATTATGACAAATAACTCTAACTTCATTACAAACTATGACAAGTAACTGTAATTTCGATACAAATTATGGCAGGTAACTGTAACTTCGAGACTAATTATGACAGGTAACAGTAACTTCGATACTAATTATGACAAGTAACAGTTACTTCGATACTAATTATGACAAGTAACTGTAACTTCGAAACCAATTACGACAGGTAACTGTAACATCGTTACTAATTATGACAAGTAACTGTAATTTCGATACAAATTATGGCAGGTATCTGTAACTTCGATACTAATTATGACAGGTAACAGTAAATTCGATACTAATTATGACAAGTAACAGTTACTTCCATACTAATTCTGACAAGTAACTGTAACTACGAAACTAATTATGACAGGTAACTGTAACATCGTTACTAATTATGACATGTAACTGTAATTTCGATACAAATTATGGCAGGTAACTGTAACTTCGATACTAATTATGACAGGTAACAGTAACTTCGATACTAATTATGACAAGTAACTGTAATTTCGATACTTATTATGACAGGTAACAGTAACTTCGATACTAATTATGACAAGTAACTCTAACTTCATTACAAATTATGAAAAATAACTGTAATTTCGATACAAATTATGGCAGGTAACTGTAACTTCGTAAATAATTATGGCAGGTAACTGTAATTTCGATACAAATTATGGCAGGTAACTGTAACTTCGATACTAATTATGACAGGTAACTGTAACTCCGATACTAATTATGACAAGTTACTCTAAATTCGTTACTAATTATGACAAGTAACCGAAATTTCGATTCTAATTATGGCTGGTAACTTTAACTTCGTTACCAATTATGACATGTAACTGTAATTTCGATACAAATTATGGCAGGTAACTGTAACTTCGATACTAATTATGACAAGTAATAGGAACTTCGATAGTAATTATGACAAGTAACTGTAACTTCGAAACTAATTATGACAGGTAACTGTAACATCGATAATAATTATGACAAGTAACTGTAATTTCGATACAAATTATGGCAGGTAACTGTAACTTTGATACTAATTATGACAGGTAACAGAAACTTCGATACTAATTATGACAAGTAACTCTATCTTCTATAATAATTATGACAGGTAACTGTAACTTCGATACTAATTATGACAAATAACTCTAACTTCATTACAATTTATGACAAGTAACTGTAATTTCAATACAAATTATGGCAGGTAACTGTAACTACGATGACAGGTAACTGTAACTTCGATACTTATTAAGACAAGTAACTGTAATTTCGATACAAATTATGGCAGGTAACTGTATCTTCCATACTTATTATGACAGGTAACAGTAGCTTCGATAGTAATGATGACAAGTAACAGTAACTTCGATACTAATTATGACAAGTAACTGTAATTTCGATACTAATTATGACAGGTAACTGTAATTTCGATACTAATTATGACAGGTAACTGTAACTTCGATACCAATTATGACAGGTAACTGTAACTTCGATACTAATTATGACAAGTAACTGTAACTTCGTTACTAATTATGACAAGTAACTGTAATTTCGATACAAATTTTGGCAGGTAACTGTAACTTCGATATTAATTATGACAAGTAACTGTAACTTCGTTACTAATTAAGACATGTAACTGTAATTTCGATACAAATAATGGCAGGTAACTGTAACTTCGATACTATTTATGACAGGTAAAAGTAACTTCAATACCAATTATGACATGTAACTGTAATTTCGATACAAATTATGGCAGGTAACTGTAACTTCGATACTAATTATGACAGGTAACAGTAACTTCGATACTAATTATGACAAGGAAATGTAACTTCGATACTTATTATGACAGGTAACAGTAACTTCGATACTAATTATGACAAGTAACTCTAACTTCATTACAAATTATGAAAAATAACTGTAATTTCGATACAAATTATGGCAGGTAACTGTAACTTCGTAAATAATTATGGCAGGTAACTGTAATTTCGATACAAATTATGGCAGGTAACTGTAACTTCGATACTAATTATGACAGGTAACTGTAACTCCGATACTAATAATGACAAGTAACTCTAAATTCGTTACTAATTATGACAAGTAACTGAAATTTCGATACTAATTATGACTGGTAACTGTAACTTCGTTACTAATTATGACATGTAACTGTAATTTCGATACAAATTATGGCAGGTAACTGTAACTTCGATACTAATTATGACAAGTAACAGGAACTTCGATACATATTATGACAAGTAACTGTAACTTCGAAACTAATTATGACAGGTAACTGTAACATCGATAATAATTATGACACGTAACTGTAATTTCGATACAAATTATGGCAGGTAACTGTAACTTTGATGCTAATTATGACAGGTAACAGAAACTTCGATACTAATTATGACAAGTAACTGTATCTTCGATACTAATTATGACAGGTAACTGTAACTTCGATACTAATTATGACAAATAACTCTAACTTCATTACAATTTATGACAAGTAACTGTAATTTCGATACAAATTATGGCAGGTAACTGTAACTTCTATGACAGGTAACTGTAACTTCGATACTTATTAAGACAAGTAACTGTAATTTCGATACAAATTATGGCAGGTAACTGTAACTTTGATACTAATTATGACAGGTAACAGAAACTTCGATACTAATTATGATAAGTAACTGTAATATCGATACTAATTATGACAGGTAACTGTAATTTCGATACTAATTATGACAGGTAACTGTAACTTCGATACCAATTATGACAGGTAACTGTAACTTCGTTACTAATTATGACAAGTAACTGTAACTTCGTTACTAATTATGACAAGTAACTGTAATTTCGATACAAATATTGGCAGGTAACTGTAACTTCGATATTAATTATGACAAGTAACTGTAACTTCGTTACTAATTATGAGAAGTAACTGTAATTTCGATACAAATTATGGCAGGTAACTGTAACTTCGAGACTAATTATGACAGGTAACAGTAACTTCGATACTAATTATGACAAGTAACAGTTGCTTCGATACTAATTATGACAAGTAACTGTAACTTCGAAACTAATTATGACAGGTAACTGTAACATCGTTACTAATTATGACAAGTGACTGTCATTTCGATACAAATTATGGCAGGTAACTGTAACTTCGATACTAATTATGTCTGGTAACAGTAACCTCGGTATTAATTATGACAAGTAACTGTTACTTAGATACTAATTATGACTGGTAACAGTAACTTCGATACTAATTATGACAAGTAACTCTAACTTCTTTACAAATTATGACAAGTAACTGTAATTTCGATACAAATTATGGCAGGTAACTGTAACTTCGAGACTAATTATGACAGGTAACAGTAACTCCGATACTAATTATGACAGAAAACAGTAACTTCGATACTTATTATGACAGGTAACAGTAACTTCGATACTAATTATGGCAGGTAACTGTAACTTCGATACTAATTATGACAGGTAACTGTAACTTCGATACTAATTATGACAAATAACTCTAACTTCATTACAAATTATGACAAGTAACTGTAATTTCGATACAAATTATGGCAGGTAACTGTAACTTCGATACTAATTATGACAAGTAATAGGAACTTCGATAGTAATTATGACAAGTAACTGTAACTTCGATACTAATTATGACAGGTAACTGTAACATCGATAATAATTATGACAAGTAACTGTAATTTCGATACAAATTATGGCAGGTAACTGTAACTTTGATA
The DNA here is from genome assembly GCA_946902985.2 of Meconema thalassinum. NCBI lineage: Eukaryota > Metazoa > Arthropoda > Insecta > Orthoptera > Tettigoniidae > Meconema > Meconema thalassinum. The sequence continues at coordinate 1,172,339,555 of OX336388.2, read as the reverse complement.
CTAATTATGACAGGTAACAGAAACTTCGATACTAATTATGACAAGTAACTCTATCTTCGATAATAATTATGACAGGTAACTGTAACTTCGATACTAATTATGACAAATAACTCTAACTTCATTACAATTTATGACAAGTAACTGAAATTTCAATACAAATTATGGCAGGTAACTGTAATTTCGATACTAATTATGACAGGTAACTGTAACTTCGATACTTATTATGACAGGTAACAGTAGCTTCGATAGTAATGATGACAAGTAACAGTAACTTCGATACTAATTATGACAAGTAACTGTAATTTCTATACTAATTATGACAGGTAACTGTAATTTCGATACTAATTATGACAGGTAACTGTAACTTCGATACCAATTATGACAGGTAACTGTAACTTCGATACTAATTATGACAAGTAACTGTAACTTCGTTACTAATTATGACAAGTAACTGTAATTTCGATACAAATTTTGGCAGGTAACTGTAACTTCGATATTAATTATGACAAGTAACTGTAACTTCGTTACTAATTAAGACATGTAACTGTAATTTCGATACAAATAATGGCAGGTAACTGTAACTTCGATACTATTTATGACAGGTAAAAGTAACTTCAATACCAATTATGACATGTAACTGTAATTTCGATACAAATTATGGCAGGTAACTGTAACTTCGATACTAATTATGACAGGTAACAGTAACTTCGATACTAATTATGACAAGGAAATGTAACTTCGATACTTATTATGACAGGTAACAGTAACTTCGATACTAATTATGACAAGTAACTCTAACTTCATTACAAATTATGAAAAATAACTGTAATTTCGATACAAATTATGGCAGGTAACTGTAACTTCGTAAATAATTATGGCAGGTAACTGTAATTTCGATACAAATTATGGCAGGTAACTGTAACTTCGATACTAATTATGACAGGTAACTGTAACTCCGATACTAATAATGACAAGTAACTCTAAATTCGTTACTAATTATGACAAGTAACTGAAATTTCGATACTAATTATGGCTGGTAACTGTAACTTCGTTACTAATTATGACATGTAACTGTAATTTCGATACAAATTATGGCAGGTAACTGTAACTTCGATACTAATTATGACAAGTAACAGGAACTTCGATACTTATTATGACAAGTAACTGTAACTTCGAAACTAATTATGACAGGTAACTGTAACATCGATAATAATTATGACAAGTAACTGTAATTTCGATACAAATTATGGCAGGTAACTGTAACTTTGATGCTAATTATGACAGGTAACAGAAACTTCGATACTAATTATGACAAGTAACTGTATCTTCGATACTAATTATGACAGGTAACTGTAACTTCGATACTAATTATGACAAATAACTCTAACTTCATTACAATTTATGACAAGTAACTGTAATTTCGATACAAATTATGGCAGGTAACTGTAAATTCGATGACAGGTAACTGTAACTTCGATACTTATTAAGACAAGTAACTGTAATTTCGATACAAATTATGGCAGGTAACTGTAACTTTGATACTAATTATGACAGGTAACAGAAACTTCGATACTAATTATGACAACTAACTGTAATATCGATACTAATTATGACAGGTAACTGTAATTTCGATACTAATTATGAAAGGTAATTGTAACTTCGATACCAATTATGACAGGTAACTGTAACTTCGTTACTAATTATGAAAAGTAACTGTAACTTCGTTACTAATTATGACAAGTAACTGTAATTTCGATACAAATATTGGCAGGTAACTGTAACTTCGATATTAATTATGACAAGTAACTGTAACTTCGTTACTAATTATGAGAAGTAACTGTAATTTCGATACAAATTATGGCAGGTAACTGTAACTTCGAGACTAATTATGACAGGTAACAGTAACTTCGATACTAATTATGACAAGTAACAGTTGCTTCGATACTAATTATGACAAGTAACTGTAACATCGTTACTAATTATGACAAGTGACTGTCATTTCGATACAAATTATGGCAGGTAACTGTAACTTCGATACTAATTATGTCTGGTAACAGTAACCTCGGTACTAATTATGACAGAAAACAGTAACTTCGATACTTATTATGACAGGTAACAGTAACATCGATACTAATTATGGCAGGTAACTGTAACTTCGATACTAATTATGACAGGTAACTGTAACTTCGATACTAATTATGACAAATAACTCTAACTTCATTACAAATTATGACAAGTAACTGTAATTTCGATACAAATTATGGCAGGTAACTGTAACTTCGAGACTAATTATGACAGGTAACAGTAACTTCGATACTAATTATGACAAGTAACAGTTACTTCGATACTAGTTATGACAAGTAACTGTAACTTCGAAACCAATTACGACAGGTAACTGTAACATCGTTACTAATTATGACAAGTAATTGTAATTTCGATACAAAATATGGCAGGTAACTGTAACTTCGATACTAATTATGACAGGTAACAGTAAATTCGATACTAATTATGACAAGTAACTCTAACTTCATTACAAATTATGACAAGTAACTGTAATTTCGATACAAATTATGGCAGGTAACTGTAACTTCGTTTCTAATTATGGCAGGTAACGGTAATTTCGATACAAATTATGGCAGGTAACAGTAACTACGATACTATATATGACAGGTAACTGTAACTCCGATACTAATTATGACAAATAACTGTAATTTTGATAAAAAATTATGGCAGGTAATTGTAACTTCGATACTAATTATGACAGGTAACAGTAACTTCGATACTTATTATGACAGGTAACAGTAACTTCGTTACTAATTATGACAAATAACTGTAATTTTGATAAAAAATTATGGCAGGTAATTGTAACTTCGATACTAATTATGACAGGTAACAGTAACTTCGATACTAATTATGACAAGTAACAGTTGCTTCGATACTAATTATGACAAGTAACTGTAACTTCGAAACTAATTATGACAGGTAACTGTAACATCGTTACTAATTATGACAAGTGACTGTCATTTCGATACAAATTATGGCAGGTAACTGTAACTTCGATACTAATTATGTCTGGTAACAGTAACCTCGGTATTAATTATGACAAGTAACTGTTACTTAGATACTAATTATGACTGGTAACAGTAACTTCGATACTAATTATGACAAGTAACTCTAACTTCTTTACAAATTATGACAAGTAACTGTAATTTCGATACAAATTATGGCAGGTAACTGTAACTTCGAGACTAATTATGACAGGTAACAGTAACTCCGATACTAATTATGACAGAAAACAGTAACTTCGATACTTATTATGACAGGTAACAGTAACTTCGATACTAATTATGGCAGGTAACTGTAACTTCGATACTAATTATGACAGGTAACTGTAACTTCGATACTAATTATGACAAATAACTCTAACTTCATTACAAATTATGACAAGTAACTGTAATTTCGATACAAATTATGGCAGGTAACTGTAACTTCGATACTAATTATGACAAGTAATAGGAACTTCGATAGTAATTATGACAAGTAACTGTAACTTCGATACTAATTATGACAGGTAACTGTAACATCGATAATAATTATGACAAGTAACTGTAATTTCGATACAAATTATGGCAGGTAACTGTAACTTTGATACTAATTATGACAGGTAACAGAAACTTCGATACTAATTATGACAAGTAACTCTATCTTCGATAATAATTATGACAGGTAACTGTAACTTCGATACTAATTATGACAAATAACTCTAACTTCATTACAATTTATGACAAGTAACTGAAATTTCAATACAAATTATGGCAGGTAACTGTAACTACGATGACAGGTAACTGTAACTTCGATACTTATTAAGACAAGTAACTGTAATTTCGATACAAATTATGGCAGGTAACTGTAACTTCGATACTTATTATGACAGGTAACAGTAGCTTCGATAGTAATGATGACAAGTAACAGTAACTTCGATACTAATTATGACAAGTAACTGTAATTTCGATACTAATTATGACAGGTAACTGTAATTTCGATACTAATTATGACAGGTAACTGTAACTTCGATACCAATTATGACAGGTAACTGTAACTTCGATACTAATTATGACAAGTAACTGTAACTTCGTTACTAATTATGACAAGTAACTGTAATTTCGATACAAATTTTGGCAGGTAACTGTAACTTCGATATTAATTATGACAAGTAACTGTAACTTCGTTACTAATTAAGACATGTAACTGTAATTTCGATACAAATAATGGCAGGTAACTGTAACTTCGATACTATTTATGACAGGTAAAAGTAACTTCAATACCAATTATGACATGTAACTGTAATTTCGATACAAATTATGGCAGGTAACTGTAACTTCGATACTAATTATGACAGGTAACAGTAACTTCGATACTAATTATGACAAGGAAATGTAACTTCGATACTTATTATGACAGGTAACAGTAACTTCGATACTAATTATGACAAGTAACTCTAACTTCATTACAAATTATGAAAAATAACTGTAATTTCGATACAAATTATGGCAGGTAACTGTAACTTCGTAAATAATTATGGCAGGTAACTGTAATTTCGATACAAATTATGGCAGGTAACTGTAACTTCGATACTAATTATGACAGGTAACTGTAACTCCGATACTAATAATGACAAGTAACTCTAAATTCGTTACTAATTATGACAAGTAACTGAAATTTCGATACTAATTATGGCTGGTAACTGTAACTTCGTTACTAATTATGACATGTAACTGTAATTTCGATACAAATTATGGCAGGTAACTGTAACTTCGATACTAATTATGACAAGTAACAGGAACTTCGAAACTAATTATGACAGGTAACTGTAACATCGATAATAATTATGACAAGTAACTGTAATTTCGATACAAATTATGGCAGGTAACTGTAACTTTGATGCTAATTATGACAGGTAACAGAAACTTCGATACTAATTATGACAAGTAACTGTATCTTCGATACTAATTATGACAGGTAACTGTAACTTCGATACTAATTATGACAAATAACTCTAACTTCATTACAATTTATGACAAGTAACTGTAATTTCGATACAAATTATGGCAGGTAACTGTAAATTCGATGACAGGTAACTGTAACTTCGATACTTATTAAGACAAGTAACTGTAATTTCGATACAAATTATGGCAGGTAACTGTAACTTTGATACTAATTATGACAGGTAACAGAAACTTCGATACTAATTATGACAACTAACTGTAATATCGATACTAATTATGACAGGTAACTGTAATTTCGATACTAATTATGAAAGGTAATTGTAACTTCGATACCAATTATGACAGGTAACTGTAACTTCGTTACTAATTATGAAAAGTAACTGTAACTTCGTTACTAATTATGACAAGTAACTGTAATTTCGATACAAATATTGGCAGGTAACTGTAACTTCGATATTAATTATGACAAGTAACTGTAACTTCGTTACTAATTATGAGAAGTAACTGTAATTTCGATACAAATTATGGCAGGTAACTGTAACTTCGAGACTAATTATGACAGGTAACAGTAACTTCGATACTAATTATGACAAGTAACAGTTGCTTCGATACTAATTATGACAAGTAACTGTAACATCGTTACTAATTATGACAAGTGACTGTCATTTCGATACAAATTATGGCAGGTAACTGTAACTTCGATACTAATTATGTCTGGTAACAGTAACCTCGGTACTAATTATGACAGAAAACAGTAACTTCGATACTTATTATGACAGGTAACAGTAACATCGATACTAATTATGGCAGGTAACTGTAACTTCGATACTAATTATGACAGGTAACTGTAACTTCGATACTAATTATGACAAATAACTCTAACTTCATTACAAATTATGACAAGTAACTGTAATTTCGATACAAATTATGGCAGGTAACTGTAACTTCGAGACTAATTATGACAGGTAACAGTAACTTCGATACTAATTATGACAAGTAACAGTTACTTCGATACTAGTTATGACAAGTAACTGTAACTTCGAAACCAATTACGACAGGTAACTGTAACATCGTTACTAATTATGACAAGTAATTGTAATTTCGATACAAAATATGGCAGGTAACTGTAACTTCGATACTAATTATGACAGGTAACAGTAAATTCGATACTAATTATGACAAGTAACTCTAACTTCATTACAAATTATGACAAGTAACTGTAATTTCGATACAAATTATGGCAGGTAACTGTAACTTCGTTTCTAATTATGGCAGGTAACGGTAATTTCGATACAAATTATGGCAGGTAACAGTAACTACGATACTATATATGACAGGTAACTGTAACTCCGATACTAATTATGACAAATAACTGTAATTTTGATAAAAAATTATGGCAGGTAATTGTAACTTCGATACTAATTATGACAGGTAACAGTAACTTCGATACTTATTATGACAGGTAACAGTAACTTCGTTACTAATTATGACAAATAACTGTAATTTTGATAAAAAATTATGGCAGGTAATTGTAACTTCGATACTAATTATGACAGGTAACAGTAACTTCGATACTTATTATGACAGGTAACTGTAACATCGTTACTAATTATGATAAGTAACTGTAATTTCGATACTATTTATGGCTGGTAACTGTAACTTCGTAACTAATTATGACAAGTAACTGTAATTTCGATACAAATTATGGCAGGTAACTGTAACTTCGATACTAATGATGACAGAAAACAGTAACTTCGATACTAATTATGGCAGGTAACAGTAACTTCGATACTAATTATGGCAGGTAACTGTAAGTTCGATACTAATTATGACAGTTAACTGTAACATCGTTACTAATTGTGACAAGTAACTGTAATTTCGATACTAATTATGACAGGTAACAGTAACTTCAATACTAATTATGACAAGTTACTGTAACTTCCATACTAATTATGACAGGTAACTGCAACTTCTTTACTAATTATGACAAGTAACTGTTATTTCGATACAAATTATGGCACGTAACTGTAATTTCGATACTAATTATGGCAGGTGACAGTAACATCGATACTAATTATGACAAGTTACAGTAACTTCGATACTAATTATGACAGAAAACAGTAACTTCGATACTTATTATGACAGGTAACAGTAACTTCGATACTAATTATGGCAGGTAACAGTAACTTAGATACTAATTATGACAGGTACCTGTAACTTCGTTACTAATTATGACAAGTAACTGTAATTTCGATACAAATTATGGCACGTAACTGTAATTTCGATACTAATTATGACAGGTAACTGTAACATCGATACTAATTATGACATGTAACTCTAACTTCATTACAAATTATGACAAGTAACTGTAATTTCGATACAAATTATGGCAGGTAACTGTAACTACATTAATAATTATGGCAGGTAACTGTAATTTCGATACAAATTATGGCAGGTAGCAGTAACTTCGATAATAATTATGACAGGTAACTGCAACTTCGATACTAATTATGGCAGGTAACTGTAATTTCGATAATAATTATGGCACGTAACTGTAATTTCGATAATAATTATGACAGGTAACTGTAACTTCGATATTAATTATGGCAGGTAACTGTACCTTCGATACCAATTATGACAGGTAACAGTAACTTCGATACTAATTATGACAGAAAACAGTAACTTCGATAGTTATTATGACAGGTAACAGTAACTTCGATACTAATTATGGCAGGTAACTGTAACTTGGATACTAATTATGACAGGTAACTGTAACTTCGATACTAATTATGACAAATAACTCTAACTTCATTACAAATTATGACAAGTAACTGTAATTTCGATACAAATTATGGCAGGTTACTGTAACTTCGAGACTAATTATGACAGGTAACAGTAACTTCGATACTAATTATGACAAGTAACAGTTACTTCGATACTAATTATGACAAGTAACTGTAACTTCGAAACCAATTACGACAGGTAACTGTAACATCGTTACTAATTATGACAAGTAACTGTAATTTCGATACAAATTATGGCAGGTAAATGTAACTTCGATACTAATTATGACAGGTACCAGTAAATTCGATACTAATTATGACAAGTAACAGTTACTTCAATACTAATTTGACAAGTAACTGTAACTACGAAACTAATTATGACAGGTAACTGTAACATCGTTACTAATTATGACATGTAACTGTAATTTCGATACAAATTATGGCAGGTAACTGTAACTTCGATACTAATTATGACAGGTAACAGTAACTTCGATACTAATTATGACAAGTAACTGTAACTTCGATACTTATTATGACAGGTAACTGTAACTTCGATACTAATTATGACAAGTAACTCTAACTTCATTACAAATTATGAAAAATAACTGTAATTTCGATACAAATTATGGCAGGTAACTGTAACTTCGTAAATAATTATGGCAGGTAACTGTAATTTCGATACAAATTATGGCAGGTAACTGTAACTTCGATACTGATTATGACAGGTAACTGTAACTCCGATACTAATTATGACAAGTAACTCTAAATTCGTTACTAATTATGACAAGTAACTGAAATTTCGATACTAATTATGGCTGGTAACTGTAACTTCGTTACTAATTATGACATGTAACTGTAATTTCGATAAAAATTATGGCAGGTAACTGTAACTTCGATACTAATTATGACAAGTAACAGAAACTTCGATACTTATTATGACAAGTAACTGTAACTTCGAAACTAATTATGACAGGTAACTGTAACATCGATAATAATTATGACAAGTAACTGTAATTTCGATACAAATTATGGCAGGTAACTGTAACTTTGATACTAATTATGACAGGTAACAGAAACTTCGATACTAATTATGACAAGTAACTGTATCTTCGATACTAATTATGACAGGTAACTGTAACTTCGATACTAATTATGACAAATAACTCTAACTACATTACAATTTATGACAAGTAACTGTAATTTCGATACAAATTATGGCAGGTAACTGTAACTTCGATGACAGGTAACTGTAACTTCGATACTTATTAAGACAAGTAACTGTAATTTCGATACAAATTATGGCAGGTAACTGTAACTTCGATACTTATTATGACAAATAACTCTAACTTCATTACAAATTATGACAAGTAACTGTAATTTCGAGACAAATTATGGCAGGTAACTGTAACTTCGAGACTAATTATGACAGGTAACAGTAACTTCGATACTAATTATGACAAGTAACAGTTACTTCGATACTAGTTATGACAAGTAACTGTAACTTCGAAACCAATTACGACAGGTAACTGTAACATCGTTACTAATTATGACAAGTAACTGTAATTTCGATACAAATATTGGCAGGTAACTGTAACTTCGATATTAATTATGACAAGTAACTGTAACTTCGTTACTAATTATGAGAAGTAACTGTAATTTCGATACAAATTATGGCAGGTAACTGTAACTTCGAGACTAATTATGACAGGTAACAGTAACTTCGATACTAATTATGACAAGTAACAGTTGCTTCGATACTAATTATGACAAGTAACTGTAACTTCGAAACTAATTATGACAGGTAACTGTAACATCGTTACTAATTATGACAAGTGACTGTCATTTCGATACAAATTATGGCAGGTAACTGTAACTTCGATACTAATTATATCTGGTAACAGTAACCTCGGTACTAATTATGACAAGTAACTGTAACTTAGATACTAATTATGACAGGTAACAGTAACTTCGATACTAATTATGACAAGTAACTCTAACTTCTTTACAAATTATGACAAGTAACTGTAATTTCGATACAAATTATGGCAGGTAACTGTAACTTCGAGACTAATTATGACAGGTAACAGTAACTTCGATACTAATTATGACAGAAAACAGTAACTTCGATACTTATTATGACAGGTAACAGTAACATCGATACTAATTATGGCAGGTAACTGTAACTTCGATACTAATTATGACAGGTAACTGTAACTTCGATACTTATTATGACAAATAACTCTAACTTCATTACAAATTATGACAAGTAACTGTAATTTCGATACAAATTATGGCAGGTAACTGTAACTTCGAGACTAATTATGACAGGTAACAGTAACTTCGATACTAATTATGACAAGTAACAGTTACTTCGATACTAGTTATGACAAGTAACTGTAACTTCGAAACCAATTACGACAGGTAACTGTAACATCGTTACTAATTACTAGATGAAACCCGTCAAAACATGACGGACAACGGAAAACAAATTTACTGAAGAAGCTTCTTATATAAGTTACATTCTTTGTACGATTACTTTTTAGCACTATTGCAACTTTAAGGGCGTCAAAAGATAGCACTCTCAGCATTGCAACATATTGCTGGTCATGACTGAAAACGTGATGAGGTCATCATCATCTTGCACAGTTTCCAGCCACTGGCCGGGTCTGTTTGGAACACAAGCCTCTCCAACGTCTTCTGTCTTCCCACCGTCTCTCAGCCTCCACCCTTGTCCAGTCTTCTCCTCTCTTCTTCACGCTTTCTTCCACCCCCTTCAGCCACCTGTCTCTCGGTCTCCCTCTTGGTCTCTTTCCTTCCCACTTCGTCTCGTGTATCCTCCTGGGTATCCTCTTCTCCTCCATTCGTTTTACATGTCCATACCATCTAAGTCTAGATTTCTCTATACCATCCTGTAATGGTTCCTCCTTCATTAATTCTCTGGTCCTCTCATTTCTTATTCTGTCCCTCTTTGTAGCTCCAATACTGCTTCTCAAGAACCTCATCTCACTGGCCTGTATTTTGCTCTTCTCCCTTCCTTTCATAACCCAGGTCTCCGAGGCATACGTCAGGATAGGGACATAGTACGATATATGATCTACTTGCTGTTCTGAGGGACATCCCTGCTCCATAACATGCTTCTCACACTCCTCCGGAATGCTTCTGCCTGTCTCCCCTGCTCATTTATTTCTCTACAGTTTCTTCCATTCTCTTGTATCAGGCTTCCCAGATACTTGAAACTCTCCACTTTCTTCAGCTGTTCCCCACCAATTGTTATTCCCGTTGCGGTCCTTTCCTTCTTCCTTGTTGTGATCACCATCTCACTCTTATTTATGCTAAATTTCATCCCATATCCTTGTATTATTCCTTCCCACACGTCCAACTGTTCCTGTACCTCCTCCTCCTTGTTTCCACAATCATCAAATCATCCGCAAACACCATTGCTTTCATCTTTCCTTCCCCAATTACTTGTGCCGCTCGGGTCATTATGTCATCCATCACCACAATGAAAAGTAACGGTGACAGTGCACTTCTTTGTTTCAGGCCGTTTCTCTGTTCCACCCAGTCCGATCTCTCTCCTCCCACTTTCACACAGCTCACGCTTCCCTTGTACATCTCTTTTATCCTCCTTATAGTCCATTTTTCTACTCCTCTATCCTCCAGGGACTTCCATAATTTGTTTCTGCATACACTGTCATATGCTTTCGCAATGTCCAGGAAGGCCATCAGTAGATCTGTTCCATACTCATAGTGCTGTTCTTGTAACTGACTTACAGCTAAAATCAAATCCACTGTGGACCTTCCTGCTCTGAAGCCATGTTGTTCTTCCCTCATCCCTCCTTCTATCCTTGTCCTAATTCTCCTTTCTAAAACTTTCTCAAACATCTTTGCACAATGACTCATCAGTGTTATTCCCCGATAGTTTCTGCATTCTGTTCTGCTACCTTTCTTGAAGATCGGGACAATTATTCCCTTTTTCCAGTTCTCTGGGGTCTTCCTTTCCTTCCATGCTGCCTTCATCACTCGGTACAACCATTTTATCCCCACCTCTCCTGCTGCTCTCACCATCTCCACACTCAACTCATCCACACCCGGTGCCTTCCCTCCTTACATCTTCCTCACTGCATCTTCCACTTCTTTCCATGTTAAGTCCTTTTCTGTTTGCAGTTCATCTACTGTACCTCTTCCCCGATTTCTTATTCCTCGCCGTGGTTTCCATTTGGGTTCAGGAGTTCTTCAAAATATTCTTTCCACATTTTCTTCAGTTCTTCCCTATTTTCTATCCCTTGTCCCCTTTTGTTCACCATTCTGACATAATCCGTAGGATCCTTCCGCCTCTTATTCTTTACCATCCCATACAGGACCTTTTTTGTACCTTCACTATCCTGCTGGTCATGACTTAAAACGTGATGAGATAAATAGCCCAATACGTTCAAGAGTTTCTCCTTGAGCTTGATTGATTGTGATAAAGTAGGCCGAGCGAATAGGACATTGTTGCCTATTAAAAGAAAATGTACTGTACCTGCAAGTGTTTTATCGGAAGGTGTTAAATCAAGTCGTAGGATTTGAGCTCTCTGCCTAATATTAAGCTGCACCTATTATATCCGAATCCAAGCAATTTCTTACATATTTCTTACAATTAATATATTACCATATATGAGTCCTTGGGAAACGTTCAGATTTCTAAGGAGCATAACTATGGCTCAAACGTTCGGAGTATGTGGAGGCGAATCACTTAATTCCAAGGAATTGAAAAATTCAATAATAGGGAAATGAAGTACAGTAGCTGGCTTTCATCTTCAGTAACCAATCTGTTAACGCTGGTGTATGTGTTTGAACTACTGGGTATAAGTTCAATGACTTTTAAATTAATATCATTACATTGTTGCAGCTTGGCAAATATTTTATATTCCAGCAGATCAATTTTACCCTCACAACAGTAAAGACCAAAGTAACCACGCATAGATTTTACGCAAGAGAAGTACAATGTAGAACAATATTTACATTTGATCGTCAAAGACCTTACAGTACACTGTACTGCATAATATCTGGAATTGTTTCTGAAATGGCCTATTTATATTGGATTTTAAATGTGGCTTCGTATTATTCGATAACACTATAGTGTCCTGCAATAACGGAGCCGCTAAATATTACATGGCAAATAATACTTCCATTGCCGAAATCAACTGCGTAGTTAGACTCAGTACTCTAAACAAATAATCATTAAACAATTGTCTTATACAATGAAGTTCAACATGACCGTCCAGAGACTTTCATACTCAAGTTGGTTGGTGAGGAGAATGCGATGAGACTGATCGCTTAAAATAAATTCCTTATAATTGTTCCTGCCAGCGAAATTTTTTGCGATAGCTTGAAAACGCAGCTCAGAATGACGTTCTTCATTTTGTTATAAACAGTACGAAACTGCTCTAACTAAGCAATTTCCATCACCTGTTATAGGTTATGACAGCACATTTTGCAGGGGAACATAGAATCACTTCGCCAACTACTGGAACGAACATAGGCCTATACTCAATACTCACTTCGGCAGTCACCCTAATGGAGGCAGTTTTTGAATTATATGTCCCGTGCATGTCAAAAATCGTATTAACTCATGGAGGCCCACCTATTCTTGTCTATCGCCCCGGAGACCCGGGTTACATTTCCTGCTCTGCCAAGAAATTGAATTCTGGTCTGAGGGCAAAAACGGGGCACATTCAGTCTCTTGAGGTATAACTAAGAAGAGGAAGGTTTAATTCCCACCTCGACAATCTTGGATGTGGTTTTCCGTGGTTTCCCACTTCCACTTAAGGCAAATACCGGGATGGTTCCTAACTTAAGGCCTTGGCCGTCTCCTTGCCATTTACCACCTTAATTACAAATACACACAGTAATGCAGCCATCACAATAACACAGGTTATGAGAGAAAATTTCACACATACACACCCAAGTACACGGGGCTGAGTGACCACGATGTCGGAGCCCTTCAAACGAATTGTGTTTGCCAAGTGTCTCTTATGGCGAAAGCAATTGTGGACACGCGCGAGTGCCTGGAAAACTACTTTTTTCTTTAATAATTTAAGAGTATATCGACGATGCATAATTATAAGTTTTAGTCTAGGACGCTAATAACTTGACCACCGAAGCATTGGGAAGAAATTGCAATATTAAGGTACATAAACAACATAGCCTACACATTCAACTGTCGGTTAATGTTCCTCAAAATTTCCCTTCTTAAATATTCCCCTCCTTTATAATTTTCCATCACGTGAAAACGTGCCATGTCTTGGGTTTTAAATATATCGATGCAATGGTGCTGCCATCTGCTGTCAGTTACTGGAACTATATGGGCGATGTACTGCCATCTGTTGTCAGTTATAGGAACTGATTGCAGATATTTAAACGGCGTACTGAGGACAACAGTTTGCTCTTTTGATCACATGCTGTAATGCAATGGTAAAACGGAAATAAAACGTATTGAGAGGGAATGTAGAAATATGTATCTTTTACAGACATAAAACCTTACTAATACTCCTTCATTAAACAATATTTCAATGGTAAAAAAATACATATATCGGCGAGGGCTGGGATCGAACCGGAGAACCTAGGAACCACAGTCTGTCGCCTTAACCAAATAGCTACTCGCGCAATCTTGATCAGTAGCAGACGCAGCCATTCATTATCTTCAAAAGCTGCTGTCTGAAGGAAATAATCCATTTCATTATCCAAATAAATCAATGTTGCACATTCGTATACGTTCATACTGTTATTATATTTTATTGCCAGAACTTGGTTAATGTATGTTATCAATTACATGGAAGCTTATTAAATAACTTACATTTTAATGGAATTCTCACCGCCATTTTGTCATGACCTCAGGCGGATTGTGCGCATGCGTGAAGGGCAAGAATTCTGCTATTTTCTATATTAATTCAAAAATATACCGAGAGGGAATGTAGAAATATGTATCTTTAACAGACATAAAACCTTACTAATACTCCTTGATTAAACAATATTTCAGTGGTAAAAAAAAAAATATATATCGGCGAGGGTTGGGATCGAACCGGTGAACCTTGTAACCACAATCTGTTGCCTTAACCACATAGCTACTCGCGCACTCTTGGTCAGCCGCAGACGCAGCCGTTCTTTATCATTAAAAGCCGCTGTCTGAAGGAAATAATCCATTTCATTATCCAAATAAATCAATGTTGCACATTCGTATACGTTCATACTGTTATTATATTTTATTGTCAGAACTTGGTTAATGTATGTTTTCAATTACATGCAAGCTTATTAAATAACTTACATTTTAATGGACTTCTTACCGCCATTTTGTCATGACCCCAGGCGGATTGTGCGCATGCGTGAGGGGCAAGAATTCTGCTATTTTCTATATTAATTCAAAAATATACCGTAATATATTTGTTTATTTTATAGACACTCTGCAAATCTAGAGGCCAAGAGCTTTCGTTAGAGTGCTCTACGAAGTAAATCGGTTCTGTCGTTCTCTCAATCTCGTGGTAACAAAAATCAACTTACTGTTTTAAATATATAGATGACAAGTAACTGTAATTTCGATACAAATATGGCAGGTAACTGTAACTTCGATACTAATTATGACAGGTAAGAGTAAATTCGATACTAATTATGACAAGTAACAGTTACTTCGATACTAATTATGACAAGTAACTGTAACTACGAAACTAATTATGACAGGTAACTGTAACATCGTTACTAATTATGACATGTAACTGTAATTTCGATACAAATTATGGCAGGTAACTGTAACTTCGATACTAATTATGACAGGTAACAGTAACTTCGATACTAATTATGACAAGTAACTGTAACTTCGATACTTATTATGACAGGTAACAGTAACTTCGATACTAATTTTGACAAGTAACTCTAACTTCATTACAAATTATGAAAAATAACTGTAATTTCGATACAAATTATGGCAGGTAACTGTAACTTCGTAAATAATTATGGCAGGTAACTGTAATTTCAATACAAATTATGGCAGGTAACTGTAACTTCTATACTAATTATGACAGGTAATTGTAACTCCGATACTAATTATGACAAGTAACTCTAAATTCGTTACTAATTATGACAAGTAACTGTAATTTCGATACTAATTATGGCTGGTAACTGTAACTTCGTTACTAATTATGACAAGTAACTGTAATTTCGATACAATTATGCCAGGTAACTGTACCTTCGATACTAATTATGACAAGTAACAGGAACTTCGATACTAATTATGACAAGTAACTGTAACTTCGAAACTAATTATGACAGGTAACTGTAACATCGATAATAATTATGACAAGTAACTGTAATTTCGATACAAATTATGGCAGATAACTGTAACTTCGATACTAATTATGACAGGTAACAAAAACTTCGATACTAATTATGACAAGTTACTGTATCTTCGATACCAATTATGACAGGTAACTGAAACTTCGATACTAATTATGACAAATAACTCTAACTTCATTACAAATTATGACAAGTAACTGTAATTTCGATAAAAATTATGGCAGGTAACTGTAACTTCGATGACAGGTAACTGTAACTTCGATACTTATTAAGAAAAGTAACTGTAATTTCGATACAAATTATGGCAGGTAACTGTAACTTCGTTACTAATTATGGCAGGTAACTGTAATTTCCATACAAATTATGGCAGGTAACAGTAACTACGATACTATATATGACAGGTAACTGTAACTCCGATACTAATTATGACAAGTAACTCTAACTTCGTTAATAATTATGACAAATAACTGTAATTTTGATAAAAAATTATGGCAGGTAATTGTAACTTCGATACTAATTATGACAGGTAACAGTAACTTCGATACTAATTATGACAGGTAACTGTAACTTCGTTACTAATTATGACAAGTAACTGTAATTTCGATACTAATTATGGCTGGTAACTGTAACTTCGTTACTAATTATGACAAGTAACTGTAATTTCGATACAAATTATGGCAGGTAACTGTAACTTCGATACTAATGATGACAGAAAACAGTAACTTCGATACTAATTATTGCAGGTAACAGTAACTTCGATACTAATTATGGCAGGTAACTGTAAGTTCGATACTAATTATGACCGTTAACTGTAACATCGTTACTAATTGTGACAAGTAACTGTAATTTCGATACAAATTATGGCAGGTAACAGTAACTTCGATACTAATTATGACAGGTAACAGTAACTTCGATACTAATTATGACAAGTTACTGAAACTTCGATACTAATTTGACAGGTAACTGCAACTTCTTTACTAATTATGACAAGTAACGGTTATTTCGATACAAATTATGGCACGTAACTGTAATTTCGATACTAATTATGGCAGGTGACAGTAACATCGATACTAATTATGACAAGTTACAGTAACTTCGATACTAATTATGACAGAAAACAGTAACTTCGATACTTATTATGACAGGTAACAGTAACTTCGATACTAATTAGGGCAGGTAAAAGTAACTTAGATACTAATTATGACAGGTACATGTAACTTCGTTACTAATTATGACAAGTAACTGTAATTTCGATACAAATTATAGCACGTAACTGTAATTTCGATACTAATTATGACAGGTAACTGTAACTTCGATACTAATTATGACATGTAACTCTAACTTCATTACAAATTATGACAAGTAACTGTAATTTCGATACAAATTATGGCAGGTAACTGTAACTTCATTAATAATTATGGCAGGTAACTGCAATTTCGATACAAATTATGGCAGGTAACAGTAACTTCGATAATAATTATGACAGGTAACTGCAACTTCGATACTAATTATGGCAGGTAACTGTAATTTCGATAATAATTATGGCACGTAACTGTAATTTCGATAATAATTATGACAGGTAACTGTAACTTCGATAATAATTATGGCAGGTAACTGTACCTTCGATACTAATTATGACAGGTAACAGTAACTTAGATACTAATTATGACAGAAAACAGTAACTTCGATAGTTATTATGACAGGTAACAGTAACTTCGATACTAATTATGGCACGTAACTGTAACTTCGATACTAATTATGACAGGTAACTGTAACTTCGATACTAATTATGACAAATAACTCTAACTTCATTACAAATTATAACAAGTAACTGTAATTTCGATACAAATTATGGCAGGTAACTGTAACTTCGAGACTAATTATGACAGGTAACAGTAACTTCGATACTAATTATGACAAGTAACAGTTACTTCGATACTAATTATGACAAGTAACTGTAACTTCGAAACCAATTACGACAGGTAACTGTAACATCGTTACTAATTATGACAAGTAACTGTAATTTCGATACAAATTATGGCAGGTAACTGTAACTTCGATACTAATTATGACAGGTACCAGTAAATTCGATACTAATTATGACAAGTAACAGTTACTTCAATACTAATTATGACAAGTAACTGTAACTACAAAACTAATTATGACAGGTAACTGTAACATCGTTACTAATTATGACATGTAACTGTAATTTCGATACAAATTATGGCTGGTAACTGTAACTTCGATACTAATTATGACAGGTAACTGAAACTTCGATACTAATTACGACAAGTAACTGTAACTTCGGTACTTATTATGACAGGTAACAGTAACTTCGATACTAATTATGACAAGTAACTCTAACTTCATTACAAATTATGAAAAATAACTGTAATTTCGATACAAATTATGGCAGGTAACTGTAACTTCGATACTCATTATGACAGGTAACTGTAACTCCGATACTAATTATGACAAGTAACTCTAAATTCGTTACTAATTATGACAAGTAACTGTAATTTCGATACTAATTATGGCTGGTAACTGTAACTTCGTTACTAATTATGACATGTAACTGTAATTTCGATACAAATTACGGCAGGTAACTGTAAATTCGATACTAATTATGACAAGTAACAGGAACTTCGATACTAATTATGACAAGTAACTGTAACTTCGAAACTAATTATGACAGGTAACTGTAACATCGATAATAATTACGACAAATAACTGTAATTTCGATACAAATTATGGCAGGTAACTGTACCTTCGATACTAATTATGACGGGTAACAGTAACTTCGATACTAATTATGACAGAAAACAGTAACTTCGATACTTATTATGACAGGTAACAGTAACTTCGATACTAATTATGGCAGGTTACTGTAACTTCGATACTAATTATGACAGGTAACTGTAACTTCGATACTAATTATGACAAATAACTCTAACTTCATTACAAATTATGACAAGTAACTGTAATTTCGATACAAATTATGGCAGGTAACTGTAACTTCGAGACTAATTATGACAGGTAACAGTAACTTCGATACTAATTATGACAAGTAACAGTTACTTCGATACTAATTATGACAAGTAACTGTAACTTCGAAACCAATTACGACAGGTAACTGTAACATCGTTACTAATTATGACAAGTAACTCTAATTTCGATACAAATTATGGCAGGTAACTGTAACTTCGATAATAATTATGACAGGTAACAGTAAATTCGATACTAATTATGACACGTAACAGTTACTTCGATACTAATTCTGACAAGTAACTGTAACTACGAAACTAATTATGACAGGTAACTGTAACATCGATAATAATTATGACAAGTAACTGTAATTTCGATACAAATTATGGCAGTTAACTGTAACTTCGATAATAATTATGACAGGTAACAGTAAATTCGATACTAATTATGACACGTAACAGTTACTTCGATACTAATTCTGACAAGTAACTGTAACTACGAAACTAATTATGACAGGTAACTGTAACATCGTTACTAATTATGACATGTAACTGTAATTTCGATACAAATTATGGCTGGTAACTGTAACTTCGATACTAATTATGACAGGTAACTGAAACTTCGATACTAATTACGACAAGTAACTGTAACTTCGGTACTTATTATGACAGGTAACAGTAACTTCGATACTAATTATGACAAGTAACTCTAACTTCATTACAAATTATGAAAAATAACTGTAATTTCGATACAAATTATGGCAGGTAACTGTAACTTCGATACTCATTATGACAGGTAACTGTAACTCCGATACTAATTATGACAAGTAACTCTAAATTCGTTACTAATTATGACAAGTAACTGTAATTTCGATACTAATTATGGCTGGTAACTGTAACTTCGTTACTAATTATGACATGTAACTGTAATTTCGATACAAATTACGGCAGGTAACTGTAAATTCGATACTAATTATGACAAGTAACAGGAACTTCGATACTAATTATGACAAGTAACTGTAACTTCGAAACTAATTATGACAGGTAACTGTAACATCGATAATAATTACGACAAATAACTGTAATTTCGATACAAATTATGGCAGGTAACTGTAACTTCGATACTTATTATGACAGGTAACAGTAACTTCGATACTAATTATGACAAGTAACTCTAACTTCATTACAAATTATGAAAAATAACTGTAATTTCGATACAAATTATGGCAGGTAACTGTAACTTCGTAAATAATTATGGCAGGTAACTGTAATTTCGATACAAATTATGGCAGGTAACTGTAACTTCGATACTAAATATGACATGTAACTGTAACTCCGATACTAATTATGACAAGTTACTCTAAATTCGTTACTAATTATGACAAGTAACTGTAATTTCTATACTAATTATGGCTGGTAACTGTAACTTCGTTACTAATTATGACAAGTAACTGTAATTTCGATACAATTATGCCAGGTAACTGTACCTTCGATACTAATTATGACAAGTAACAGGAACTTCGATACTAATTATGACAAGTAACTGTAACTTCGAAACTAATTATGACAGGTAACTGTAACATCGATAATAATTATGACAAGTAACTGTAATTTCGATACAAATTATGGCAGTTAACTGTAACTTCGATACTAATTATGACAGGTAACAAAAACTTCGATACTAATTATGACAAGTAACTGTATCTTCGATACTAATTATGACAGGTAAATGAAACTTCGATACTAATTATGACAAATAACTCTAACTTCATTACAAATTATGGCAAGTAACTGTAATTTCGATACAAATTATGGCAGGTAACTGTAACTTCGATGACAGGTAACTGTAACTTCGATACTTATTAAGACAAGTAACTGTAATTTCGATACAAATTATGGCAGGTAACTGTAACTTCGTTACTAATTATGGCAGGTAACTGTAATTTCCATACAAATTATGGCAGGTAACAGTAACTACGATACTATATATGACAGGTAACTGTAACTCCGATACAAATTATGACAAGTAACTCTAACTTCGTTACTAATTATGACAAATAACTTTAATTTTGATAAAAAATTATGGCAGGTAATTGTAACTTCGATACTAATTATGACAGGTAACAGTAACATCGATACTAATTATGACAGGTAACTGTAACTTCGTTACTAATTATGACAAGTAACTGTAATTTCGAT
This sequence comes from Meconema thalassinum, assembly GCA_946902985.2. Lineage (NCBI taxonomy): Eukaryota > Metazoa > Arthropoda > Insecta > Orthoptera > Tettigoniidae > Meconema > Meconema thalassinum. Next base: position 1,172,318,258 of record OX336388.2, on the reverse strand, counting down.
ACTAATTATGGCTGGTACTGTAACTTCGTTACTAATTATGACAAGTAACTGTAACTTCGATACAAATTATGGCAGGTAACTGTAACTTCGATACTAATGATGACAGAAAACAGTAACTTCGATACTAATTATGGCAGGTAACAGTAACTTCGATACTAATTATGGCAGGTAACTGTAAGTTCGATACTAATTGTGACCGTTAACTGTAACATCGTTACTAATTGTGACAAGTAACTGTAATTTCGATACAAATTATGGCAGGTAACAGTAACTTCGATACTAATTATGACAGGTAACAGTAACTTCGATACTAATTATGACAAGTTACTGTAACTTCGATACTAATTTGACAAGGTAACTGCAACTTCTTTACTAATTATGACAAGTAACTGTTATTTCGATACAAATTATGGCACGTAACTGTAATTTCGATACTAATTATGGCAGGTGACAGTAACATCGATACTAACTATGACAAGTTACAGTAACTTCGATACTAATTATGACAGAAAACAGTAACTTCGATACTTATTATGACAGGTAACAGTAACTTCGATACTAATTAGGGCAGGTAAAAGTAACTTAGATACTAATTATGACAGGTACCTGTAAGTTCGTTACTAATTATGACAAGTAACTGTAATTTCGATACAGATTATGGCACGTAACCTTAATTTCGATACTAATTATGACAGGTAACTGTAACTTCGATACTAATTATGACATGTAACTCTAACTTCATTACAAATTATGACAAGTAACTGTAATTTCGATACAAATTATGGCAGGTAACTGTAACTTCATTAATAATTATGGCAGGTAACTGTAATTTCGATACAAATTATGGCAGGTAACAGTAACTTCGATAATAATTATGACAGGTAACTGCAACTTCGATACTAATTATGGCAGGTAACTGTAATTTCGATAATAATTATGGCACGTAACTGTAATTTCGATAATAATTATGACAGGTAACTGTAACTTCGATAATAATTATGGCAGGTAACTGTACCTTCGATACTAATTATGACAGGTAACAGTAACTTCGATACTTATTATGACAGAAAACAGTAACTTCGATAGTTATTATGACAGGTAACAGTAACTTCGATACTAATTATGGCACGTAACTGTAACTTCGATACTAATTATGACAGATAACTGTAACTTCGATACTAATTATGACAAATAACTCTAACTTCATTACAAATTATGACAAGTAACTGTAATTTCGATACAAATTATGGCAGGTAACTGTAACTTCGAGACTAATTATGACAGGTAACAGTAACTTCGATACCAATTATGACAAGTAACAGTTACTTCGATACTAATTATGACAAGTAACTGTAACTTCGAAACCAATTACGACAGGTAACTGTAACATCGTTACTAATTATGACAAGTAACTGTAATTTCGATACAAATTATGGCAGGTAATTGTAACTTCGATACTAATTATGACAGGTACCAGTAAATTCGATACTAATTATGACAAGTAACAGTTACTTCAATACTAATTATTACAAGTAACTGTAACTACGAAACTAATTATGACAGGTAACTGTAACATCGTTACTAATTATGACATGTAACTGTAATTTCGATACAAATTATGGCTGGTAACTGTAACTTCGATACTAATTATGACAGGTAACAGAAACTTCGATACTAATTATGACAAGTAACTGTAACTTCGATATTTATTATGACAGGTAACAGTAACTTCGATACTAATTATGACAAGTAACTCTAACTTCATTACAAATTATGAAAAATAACTGTAATTTCGATACAAATTATGGCAGGTAACTGTAACTTCGATACTCATTATGACAGGTAACTGTAACTCCGATACTAATTATGACAAGTAACTCTAAATTCGTTACTAATTATGACAAGTAACTGTAATTTCGATACTAATTATGGCTGGTAACTGTAACTTCGTTACTAATTATGACATGTAACTGTAATTTCGATACAAATTACGGCAGGTAACTGTAAATTCGATACTAATTATGACAAGTAACAGGAACTTCGATACTAATTATGACAAGTAACTGTAACTTCGAAACTAATTATGACAGGTAACTGTAACATCGATAATAATTACGACAAGTAACTGTAATTTCGATACAAATAATGGCAGGTAACTGTACCTTCGATACTAATTATGACGGGTAACAGTAACTTCGATACTAATTATGACAGAAAACAGTAACTTCGATACATATTATGACAGGTAACAGTAACTTCGATACTAATTATGACAGGTAACTGTAACTTCGATACTAATTATGACAAATAACTCTAACTTCATTACAAATTATGACAAGTAACTGTAATTTCGATACAAATTATGGCAGGTAACTGTAACTTCGAGACTAATTATGACAGGTAACAGTAACTTCGATACTAATTATGACAAGTAACAGTTACTTTGATACTAATTATGACAAGTAACTGTAACTTCGAAACCAATTACGACAGGTAACTGTAACATCGTTACTAATTATGACAAGTAACTGTAATTTCGATACAAATTATGGCAGGTAACTGTAACTTCGATACTAATTATGACAGGTAACAGTAAATTCGATACTAATTATGACAAGTAACAGTTACTTCGATACTAATTCTGACAAGTAACTGTAACTACGAAACTAATTATGACAGGTAACTGTAACATCGTTACTAATTATGACATGTACCTGTAATTTCGATACAAATTATGGCAGGTAACAGTAACTTCGATACTAATTATGACAGGTAACAGTAACTTCGATACTAATTATGACAAGTAACTGTAACTTCGATACTTATTATGACAGGTAACAGTAACTTCGATACTAATTATGACAAGTAACTCCAACTTCATTACAAATTATGAAAAATAACTGTAATTTCGATACAAATTATGGCAGGTAACTGTAACTTCGTAAATAATTATGGCAGGTAACTGTAATTTCGATACAAATTATGGCAGGTAACTGTAACTTCGAAACTAATTAGGACATGTAACTGTAACTCCGATACTAATTATGACAAGTTACTCTAAATTCGTTACTAATTATGACAAGTAACTGTAATTTCGATACTAATTATGGCTGGTAACTGTAACTTCGTTACTAATTATGACAAGTAACTGTAATTTCGATACAATTATGCCAGGTAAATGTACCTTCGATACTAATTATGACAAGTAACAGGAACTTCGATACTAATTATGACAAGTAACTGTAACTTCGAAACTAATTATGACAGGTAACTGTAACATCGATAATAATTATGACAAGTAACTGTAATTTCGATACAAATTATGGCAGTTAACTGTAACTTCGATACTAATTATGACAGGTAACAAAAACTTCGATACTAATTATGACAAGTAACTGTATCTTGGATACTAATTATGACAGGTAACTGAAACTTCGATACTAATTATGACAAATAACTCTAACTTCATTACAAATTATGACAAGTAACTGTAATTTCGATACAAATTATGGCAGGTAACTGTAACTTCGATGACAGGTAACTGTAACTTCGATACTTATTAAGACAAGTAACTGTAATTTCGATACAAATTATGGCAGGTAACTGTAACTTCGTTACTAATTATGGCAGGTAACTGTAATTTCCATACAAATTATGGCAGGTAACAGTAACTACGATACTATATATGACAGGTAACTGTAACTCCGATACTAATTATGACAAGTAACTCTAACTTCGTTACTAATTATGACAAATAACTTTAATTTTGATAAAAAATTATGGCAGGTAATTGTAACTTCGATACTACTTATGACAGGTAACAGTAACATCGATACTAATTATGACAGGTAACTGTAACTTCGTTACTAATTATGACAAGTAACTGTAATTTCGATACTAGTTATGGCTGGTACTGTAACTTCGTTACTAATTATGACAAGTAACTGTAATTTCGATACAAATTATGGCAGGTAACTGTAACTTCGATACTAATGATGACAGAAAACAGTAACTTCGATACTAATTATGGCAGGTAACAGTAACTTCGATACTAATTATGGCAGGTAACTGTAAGTTCGATACTAATTATGACCGTTAACTGTAACATCGTTACTAATTGTGACAAGTAACTGTAATTTCGATACAAATTATGGCAGGTAACAGTAACTTCGATACTAATTATGACAGGTAACAGTAACTTCGATACTAATTATGACAAGTAACTGTAATTTCGATACTAGTTATGGCTGGTACTGTAACTTCTTTACTAATTATGACAAGTAACTGTTATTTCGATACAAATTATGGCACGTAACTGTAATTTCGATACTAATTATGGCAGGTGACAGTAACATCGATACTAATTATGACAAGTTACAGTAACTTCGATACTAATTATGACAGAAAACAGTAACTTCGATACTTATTATGACAGGTAACAGTAACTTCGATACTAATTAGGGCAGGTAAAAGTAACTTAGATACTAATTATGACAGGTACCTGTAACTTCGTTACTAATTATGACAAGTAACTGTAATTTCGATACAAATTATGGCACGTAACCTTAATTTCGATACAAATTATGACAGGTAACTGTAACTTCGATACTAATTATGACATGTAACTCTAACTTCATTACAAATTATGACAAGTAACTGTAATTTCGATACAAATTATGGCAGGTAACTGTAACTTCATTAATAATTATGGCAGGTAACTGTAATTTCGATACAAATTATGGCAGGTAACAGTAACTTCGATAATAATTATGACAGGTAACTGCAACTTCGATACTAATTATGGCAGGTAACTGTAATTTCGATAATAATTATGGCACGTAACTGTAATTTCGATAATAATTATGACAGGTAACTGTAACTTCGATAATAATTATGGCAGGTAACTGTACCTTCGATACTAATTATGACAGGTAACAGTTACTTCGATACTTATTATGACAGAAAACAGTAACTTCGATAGTTATTATGACAGGTAACAGTAACTTCGATACTAATTATGGCACGTAACTGTAACTTCGATACTAATTATGACAGGTAACTGTAACTTCGATACTAATTATGACAAATAACTCTAACTTCATTACAAATTATGACAAGTAACTGTAATTTCGATACAAATTATGGCAGGTAACTGTAACTTCGAGACTAATTATGACAGGTAACAGTACCTTCGATACTAATTATGACAAGTAACAGTTACTTCGATACTAATTATGACAAGTAACTGTAACTTCGAAACCAATTACGACAGGTAACTGTAACCTCGTTACTAATTATGACAAGTAACTGTAATTTCGATACAAATTATGGCAGGTAATTGTAACTTCGATACTAATTATGACAGGTACCAGTAAATTCGATACTAATTATGACAAGTAACAATTACTTCAATACTAATTATGACAAGTAACTGTAACTACGAAACTAATTATGACAGGTAACTGTAACATCGTTACTAATTATGACATGTAACTGTAATTTCGATACAAATTATGGCTGGTAACTGTAACTTCGATACCAATTATGACAGGTAACAGAAACTTCGATACTAATTATGACAAGTAACTGTAACTTCGATACTTATTATGACAGGTAACAGTAACTTCGATACTAATTATGACAAGTAACTCTAACTTCATTACAAATTATGAAAAATAACTGTAATTTCGATACAAATTATGGCAGGTAACTGTAACTTCGATACTCATTATGACAGGTAACTGTAACTCCGATACTAATTATGACAAGTAACTCTAAATTCGTTACTAATTATGACAAGTAACTGTAATTTCGATCCTAATTATGGCTGGTAACTGTAACTTCGTTACTAATTATGACATGTAACTGTAATTTCGATACAAATTACGGCAGGTAACTGTAAATTCGATACTAATTATGAAAAGTAACAGGAACTTCGATACTAATTATGACAAGTGACTGTAACTTCGAAACTAATTATGACAGGTAACTGTAACATCGATAATAATTACGACAAGTAACTGTAATTTCGATACAAATAATGGCAGGTAACTGTACCTTCGATACTAATTATGACGGGTAACAGTAACTTCGATACTAATTATGACAGAAAACAGTAACTTCGATACATATTATGACAGGTAACAGTAACTTCGATACTAATTATGGCAGGTTACTGTAACTTCGATACTAATTTTGACAGGTAACTGTAACTTCGATACTAATTATGACAAATAACTCTAACTTCATTACAAATTATGACAAGTAACTGTAATTTCGATACAAATTATGGCAGGTAACTGTAACTTCGAGACTAATTATGACAGGTAACAGTAACTTCGATACTAATTATGACAAGTAACAGTTACTTTGATACTAATTATGACAAGTAACTGTAACTTCGAAACCAATTACGACAGGTAACTGTAACATCGTTACTAATTATGACAAGTAACTGTAATTTCGATACAAATTATGGCAGGTAACTGTAACTTCGATACTAATTATGACAGGTAACAGTAAATTCGATACTAATTATGACAAGTAACAGTTACTTCGATACTAATTCTGACAAGTAACTGTAACTACGAAACTAATTATGACAGGTAACTGTAACATCGTTACTAATTATGACATGTACCTGTAATTTCGATACAAATTATGGCAGGTAACAGTAACTTCGATACTAATTATGACAGGTAACAGTAACTTCGATACTAATTACGACAAGTAACTGTAACTTCGATACTTATTATGACAGGTAACAGTAACTTCGATACTAATTATGACAAGTAACTCCAACTTCATTACAAATTATGAAAAATAACTGTAATTTCGATACAAATTATGGCAGGTAACTGTAACTTCGTAAATAATTATGGCAGGTAACTGTAATTTCGATACAAATTATGGCAGGTAACTGTAACTTCGAAACTAATTAGGACATGTAACTGTAACTCCGATACTAATTATGACAAGTTACTCTAAATTCGTTACTAATTATGACAAGTAACTGTAATTTCGATACTAATTATGGCTGGTAACTGTAACTTCGTTACTAATTATGACAAGTAACTGTAATTTCGATACAATTATGCCAGGTAAATGTACCTTCGATACTAATTATGACAAGTAACAGGAACTTCGATACTAATTATGACAAGTAACTGTAACTTCGAAACTAATTATGACAGGTAACTGTAACATCGATAATAATTATGACAAGTAACTGTAATTTCGATACAAATTATGGCAGTTGACTGTAACTTCGATACTAATTATGACAGGTAACAAAAACTTCGATACTAATTATGACAAGTAACTGTATCTTCGATACTAATTATGACAGGTAACTGAAACTTCGATACTAATTATGACAAATAACTCTAACTTCATTACAAATTATGACAAGTAACTGTAATTTCGATACAAATTATGGCAGGTAACTGTAACTTCGATGACAGGTAACTGTAACTTCGATACTTATTAAGACAAGTAACTGTAATTTCGATACAAATTATGGCAGGTAACTGTAACTTCGTTACTAATTATGGCAGGTAACTGTAATTTCCATACAAATTATGGCAGGTAACAGTAACTACGATACTATATATGACAGGTAACTGTAACTCCGATACAAATTATGACAAGTAACTCTAACTTCGTTACTAATTATGACAAATAACTGTAATTTTGATAAAAAAATTATGGCAGGTAATTGTAACTTCGATACTAATTATGACAGGTAACAGTAACTTCGATACTAATTATGACAGGTAACTGTAACTTCGTTACTAATTATGACAAGTAACTGCAATTTCGATTCTAATTATGGCTGGTAACTGTAACTTCGTTACTAATTATGACAAGTAACTGTAATTTCGATACAAATTATGGCGGGTAACTGTAACTTCGATACTAATGATGACAGAAAACAGTAACTTCGATACCAATTATGGCAGGTAACAGTAACTTCGATACTAATTATGGCAGGTAACTGTAAGTTCGATACTAATTATGACCGTTAACTGTAACATCGATACTAATTGTGACAAGTAACTGTAATTTCGATACAAATTATGGCAGGTAACAGTAACTTCGATACTAATTATGACAGGTAACAGTAACTTCGATACTAATTATGACAAGTTACTGTAACTTCGATACTAATTTGACAGGTAACTGCAACTTCTTTACTAATTATGACAAGTAACTGTTATTTCGATACAAATTATGGCACGTAACTGTAATTTCGATACTAATTATGGCAGGTGACAGTAACATCGATACTAATTATGACAAGTTACAGTAACTTCGATACTAATTATGACAGAAAACAGTAACTTCGATACTTATTATGACAGGTAACAGTAACTTCGATACTAATTAGGGCAGGTAAAAGTAACTTAGATACTAATCATGACAGGTACCTGTAACTTCGTTACTAATTAAGACAAGTAACTGTAATTTCGATACAAATTATGGCACGTAACTGTAATTTCGATACTAATTATGACAGGTAACTGTAACTTCGATACTAATTATGACATGTAACTCTAACTTCATTACAAATTATGACAAGTAACTGTAAATTCGATACAAATTATGGCAGGTAACTGTAACTTCGATAATAATTATGGCAGGTAACTGTACCTTCGATACTAATTATGACAGGTAACAGAAACTTCGATACTAATTATGACAGAAAACAGTAACTTCGATAGTTATTATGACAGGTAACAGTAACTTCGATACTAATTATGGCACGTAATTGTAACTTCGATACTAATTATGACAGGTAACTGTAACTTCGATACTAATTATGACAAATAACTCTAAATTCATTACAAATTATGACAAGTAACTGTAATTTCGATACAAATTATGGCAGGTAACTGTAACTTCGAGACTAATTATGACAGGTAACAGTAACTTCGATACTAATTATGACAAGTAACAGTTACTTCGATACTAATTATGACAAGTAACTGTAACTTCGAAACCAATTACGACAGGTAACTGTAACATCGTTACTAATTATGACAAGTAACTGTAATTTCGATACAAATTATGACAGGTAACTGTAACTTCGATACTAATTATGACAGGTATCAGTAAATTCGATACTAATTATGAAAAGTAACAGTTACTTCAATACTAATTATGACAAGTAACTGTAACTTCGAAACTAATTATGACAGGTAACTGTAACATCGTTACTAATTATGACATGTAACTGTAATTTCGATACAAATTATGGGTGGTAACTGTAACTTCGATACTAATTATGACAGGTAACAGAAACTTCGATACTAATTATGACAAGTAACTGTAACTTCGATACTTATTATGACAGGTAACAGTAACTTCGATACTAATTAGGGCAGGTAAAAGTAACTTAGATACTAATTATGACAGGTACCTGTAACTTCGTTACTAATTATGACAAGTAACTGTAATTTCGATACAAATTATGGCACGTAACTGTAATTTCGATACTAATTATGACAGGTAACTGTAACTTCGATACTAATTATGACATGTAACTCTAACTTCATTACAAATTATGACAAGTAACTGTAATTTCGATACAAATTATGGCAGGTAACTGTAACTTCATTAATAATTATGGCAGGTAACTGTAATTTCGATACAAATTATGGCAGGTAACAGTAACTTCGATAATAATTATGACAGGTAACTGCAACTTCGATACTAATTATGGCAGGTAACTGTAATTTCGATAATAATTATGGCACGTAACTGTAATTTCGATAATAATTATGACAGGTAACTGTAACTTCGATAATAATTATGGCAGGTAACTATATCTTCGATACTAATTATGACAGGTAACAGTAACTTCGATACTAATTATGACAGAAAACAGTAACTTCGATAGTTATTATGACAGGTAACAGTAACTTCGATACTAATTATGGCACGTAACTGTAACTTCGATACTAATTATGACAGGTAACTGTAACTTCGATACTAATTATGACAAATAACTCTAACTTCTTTACAAATTATGACAAGTAACTGTAATTTCGATACAAATTATGGCAGGTAACTGTAACTTCGACACTAATTATGACAGGTAACAGTAACTTCGATACTAATTATGACAAGTAACAGTTACTTCGATACTAATTATGACAAGTAACTGTAACTTCGAAACCAATTACGACAGGTAACTGTAACATCGTTACTAATTATGACAAGTAACTGTAATTTCGATACAAATTATGGCAGGTAACTGTAACTTCGATACTAATTATGACAGGTACCAGTAAATTCGATACTAATTATGACAAGTAACAGTTACTTCAATACTAATTATGACAAGTAACTGTAACTACGAAACTAATTATGACAGGTAACTGTAACATCGTTACTAATTATGACATGTAACTGTAATTTCGATACAAATTATGGCTGGTAACTGTAACTTCGATACTAATTATGACAGGTAACAGAAACTTCGATACTAATTATGACAAGTAACTGTAACTTCGATACTTATTATGACAGGTAACAGTAACTTCGATACTAATTATGACAAGTAACACTAACTTCATTACAAATGATGAAAAATAACTGATATTTCGATACAAATTATGGCAGGTAACTGTAACTTCGATACTCATTATGACAGGTAACTGTAACTCCGATACTAATTATGACAAGTAACTCTAAATTCGTTACTAATTATGACAAGTAACTGTAATTTCGATACTAATTATGGCTGGTAACTGTAACTTCGTTACTAATTATGACATGTAACTGTAATTTCGATACAAATTACGGCAGGTAACTGTAAATTCGATACTAATTATGACAAGTAACAGGAACTTCGATACTAATTATGACAAGTAACTGTAACTTCGAAACTAATTATGACAGGTAACTGTAACATCGATAATAATTACGACAAGTAACTGTAATTTCGATACAAATTATGGCAGGTAACTGTACCTTCGATACTAATTATGACGGGTAACAGTAACTTCGATACTAATTATGACAGAAAACAGTAACTTCGATACTTATTATGACAGGTAACAGTAACTTCGATACTAATTATGGCAGGTTACTGTAACTTCGATACTAATTATGACAGGTAACTGTAACTTCGATACTAATTATGACAAATTACTCTAACTTCATTACAAATTATGACAAGTAACGGTAATTTCGATACAAATTATGGCAGGTAACGGTAACTTCGAGACTAATTATGACAGGTAACAGTAACTTCGATACTAATTATGACAAGTAACAGTTACTTCGATACTAATTATGACAAGTAACTGTAACTTCGAAACCAATTACGACAGGTAACTGTAACATCGTTACTAATTATGACAAGTAACTGTAATTTCGATACAAATTATGGCAGGTAACTGTAACTTCGATACTAATTATGACAGGTAACAGTAAATTCGATACTAATTATGACAAGTAACAGTTACTTCGATACTAATTCTGACAAGTAACTGTAACTACGAAACTAATTATGACAGGTAACTGTAACATCGTTACTAATTATGACATGTACCTGTAATTTCGATACAAATTATGGCAGGTAACTGTAACTTCGATACTAATTATGACAGGTAACAGTAACTTCGATACTAATTATGACAAGTAACTGTAACTTCGATATTTATTATGACAGGTAACAGTAACTTCGATACTAATTATGACAAGTAACTCTAACTTCATTACAAATTATGAAAAATAACTGTAATTTCGATACAAATTATGGCAGGTAATTGTAACTTCGTAAATAATTATGGCAGGTAACTGTAATTTCGATACAAATTATGGCAGGTAACTGTAACTTCGATACTAATTATGACATGTAACTGTAACTCCGATATTAATTATGACAAGTTACTCTAAATTCGTTACTAATTATGACAAGTAACCGAAATTTCGATTCTAATTATGGCTGGTAACTTTAACTTCGTTACCAATTATGACATGTAACTGTAATTTCGATACAAATTATGGCAGGTAACTGTAACTTCGATACTAATTATGACAAGTAACAGGAACTTCGATAGTAATTATGACAAGTAACTGTAACTTCGAAACTAATTATGACAGGTAACTGTAACATCGATAATAATTATGACAAGTAACTGTAATTTCGATACAAATTATGGCAGGTAACTGTAACTTTGATACTAATTATGACAGGTAACAGAAACTTCGATACTAATTATGACAAGTAACTCTATCTTCGATACTAATTATGACAGGTAACTGTAACTTCGATACTAATTATGACAAATAACTCTAACTTCATTACAATTTATGACAAGTAACTGTAATTTCAATACAAATTATGGCAGGTAACTGTAACTTCGGTGACAGGTAACTGTAACTTCGATACTTATTAAGACAAGTAACTGTAATTTCGATACAAATAATGGCAGGTAACTGTAACTTCGATACTTATTATGACAGGTAACAGTAGCTTCGATAGTAATGATGACAAGTAACAGTAACTTCGATACTAATTATGACAAGTAACTGTAATTTCGATACTAATTATGACAGGTAACTGTAATTTCGATACTGATTATGACAGGTAACTGTAACTTCGATACCAATTATGACAGGTAACTGTAACTTCGATACTAATTATGACAAGTAACTGTAACTTCGTTACTAATTATGACAAGTAACTGTAATTTCGATACAAATTTTGGCAGGTAACTGTAACTTCGATATTAATTATGACAAGTAACTGTAACTTCGTTACTAATTAAGACAAGTAACTGTAATTTCGATACAAATAATGGCAGGTAACTGTAACTTCGATACTATTTATGACAGGTAAAAGTAACTTCAATACCAATTATGACATGTAACTGTAATTTCGATACAAATTATGGCAGGTAACTGTAACGTCGATACTAATTATGACAGGTAACAGTAACTTCGATACTAATTATGACAAGTAACTGTAACTTCGATACTTATTATGACAGGTAACAGTAACTTCGATACTAATTATGACAAGTAACTCTAACTTCATTACAAATTATGAAAAATAACTGTAATTTCGATACAAATTATGGCAGGTAACTGTAATTTCGATACAAATTATGGCAGGTAACTGTAACTTCGATACTAATTATGACAGGTAACTGTAACTCCGATACTAATTATGACAAGTAACTCTAAATTCGTTACTAATTATGACAAGTAACTGAAATTTCGATACTAATTATGGCTGGTAACTGTAACTTTGTTACTAATTATGACATGTAACTTTAATTTCGATACAAATTATGGCAGGTAACTGTAACTTCGATACTAATTATGACAAGTAACAGGAACTTCGATACTTATTATGACAAGTAACTGTAACTTCGAAACTAATTATGACAGGTAACTGTAACATCGATAATAATTATGACAAGTAACTGTAATTTCGATACAAATTATGGCAGGTAACTGTAACTTTGATGCTAATTATGACAGGTAACAGAAACTTCGATACTAATTATGACAAGTAACTGTATCTTCGATACTAATTATGACAGGTAACTGTAACTTCGATACTAATTAAGACAAATAACTCTAACTTCATTACAATTTATGACAAGTAACTGTAATTTCGATACAAATTATGGCAGGTAACTGTAACTTTGATACTAATTATGACAGGTAACTGTAACTTCGATACTATTTATGACAGGTAAAAGTAACTTCAATACCAATTATGACATGTAACTGTAATTTCGATACAAATTATGGCAGGTAACTGTAACGTCGATACTAATTATGACAGGTAACTGTAACTCCGATACTAATTATGACAAGTAACTGTAACTTCGATACTTATTATGACAGGTAACAGTAACTTCGATACTAATTATGACAAGTAACTCTAACTCATTACAAATTATGAAAAATAACTGTAATTTCGATACAAATTATGGCAGGTAACTGTAACTTCGTAAATAATTATGGCAGGTAACTGTAATTTCGATACAAATTATGGCAGGTAACTGTAACTCCGATACTAATTATGACAAGTAACTCTAAATTCGTTACTAATTATGACAAGTAACTGAAATTTCGATACTAATTATGGCTGGTAACTGTAACTTCGTTACTAATTATGACATGTAACTGTAATTTCGATACAAATTATGGCAGGTAACTGTAACTTCGATACTAATTATGACAAGTAACAGGAACTTCGATACTTATTATGACAAGTAACTGTAACTTCGAAACTAATTATGACAGGTAACTGTAACATCGATAATAATTATGACAAGTAACTGTAATTTCGATACAAATTATGGCAGGTAACTGTAACTTTGATGCTAATTATGACAGGTAACAGAAACTTCGATACTAATTATGACAAGTAACTGTATCTTCGATACTAATTATGACAGGTAACTGTAACTTCGATACTAATTATGACAAATAACTCTAACTTCATTACAATTTATGACAAGTAACTGTAATTTCGATACAAATTATGGCAGGTAACTGTAACTTTGATGCTAATTATGACAGGTAACAGAAACTTCGATACTAATTTTGACAAGTAACTGTAATATCGATACTAATTATGACAGGTAACTGTAATTTCGATACTAATTATGACAGGTAATTGTAACTTCGATACCAATTATGACAGGTAACTGTAACTTCGATACTAATTATGACAAGTAACTGTAACTTCGTAACTAATTATGACAAGTAACTGTAATTTCGATACAAATATTGGCAGGTAACTGTAACTTCGATATTAATTATGACAAGTAACTGTAACTTCGTTACTAATTATGAGAAGTAACTGTAATTTCGATACAAATTATGGCAGGTAACTGTAACTTCGAGACTAATTATGACAGGTAACAGTAACTTCGATACTAATTATGACAAGTAACAGTTGCTTCGATACTAATTATGACAAGTAACTGTAACTTCGAAACTAATTATGACAGGTAACTGTAACATCGTTACTAATTATGACAAGTGACTGTCATTTCGATACAAATTATGGCAGGTAACTGTAACTTCGATACTAATTATGTCTGGTAACAGTAACCTCGGTACTAATTATGACAAGTAACTGTAACTTAGATACTAATTATGACAGGTAACAGTAACTTCGATACTAATTATGACAAGTAACTCTAACTTCTTTACAAATTATGACAAGTAACTGTAATTTCGATACAAATTATGGCAGGTAACTGTAACTTCGAGACTAATTATGACAGGTAACAGTAACTTCGATACTAATTATGACAGAAAACAGTAACTTCGATACTAATTTGACAGAAAACAGTAACTTCGATACTAATTATGGCAGGTAACTGTAACTTCGATACTAATTATGACAGGTAACTGTAACTTCGATACTAATTATGACAAATAACTCTAACTTCATTACAAATTATGACAAGTAACTGTAATTTCGATACAAATTATGGCAGGTAACTGTAACTTCGAGACTAATTATGACAGGTAACAGTAACTTCGATACTAATTATGACAAGTAACAGTTACTTCGATACTAGTTATGACAAGTAACTGTAACTTCGAAACCAATTACGACAGGTAACTGTAACATCGTTACTAATTATGACAAGTAATTGTAATTTCGATACAAAATATGGCAGGTAACTGTAACTTCGATACTAATTATGACAGGTAACAGTAAATTCGATACTAATTATGACAAGTAACAGTTACTTCGATACTAATTATGACAAGTAACTGTAACTACGAAACTAATTATGACAGGTAACTGTAACATCGTTACTAATTATGACATGTAACTGTAATTTCGATACAAATTATGGCAGGTAACTGTAACTTCGATACTAATTATGACAGGTAATTGTAACTCCGATACTAATTATGACAAGTAACTCTAAATTCGTTACTAATTATGACAGGTTACTGTAATTTCGATACTAATTATGGCTGGTAACTGTAACTTCGTTACTAATTATGACAAGTAACTGTAATTTCGATACAATTATGGCAGGTAACTGTACCTTCGATACTAATTATGACAAGTAACAGGAACTTCGATACTAATTATGACAAGTAACTGTAACTTCGAAACTAATTATGACAGGTAACTGTAATTTCGATACAAATTATGGCAGTTAACTGTAACTTCGATACTAATTATGACAGGTAACAAAAACTTCGATACTAATTATGACAAGTAACTGTATCTTCGATACTAATTATGACAGGTAACTGAAACTTCGATACTAATTATGACAAATAACTCTAACTTCATTACAAATTATGACAAGTAACTGTAATTTCGATACAAATTATGGCAGGTAACTGTAACTTCGATGACAGGTAACTGTAACTTCGATACTTATTAAGACAAGTAACTGTGATTTCGATACAAATTATGGCAGGTAACTGTAACTTCGTTACTAATTATGGCAGGTAACTGTAATTTCGATACAAATTATGGCAGGTAACAGTAACTACGATACTATATATGACAGGTAAATGTAACTCCGATACTAATTATGACAAGTAACTCTAACTTCGTTACTAATTATGACAAATAACTGTAATTTTGATAAAAAATTATGGCAGGTAATTGTAACTTCGATACTAATTATGACAGGTAACAGTAACTTCGATACTAATTATGACAGGTAACTGTAACTTCGTTACTAATTATGATAAGTAACTGTAATTTCGATACTAATTATGGCTGGTAACTGTAACTTCGTAACTAATTATGACATGTTACTGTAATTTCGATACAAATTATGGCAGGTAACTGTAACTTCGATACTAATGATGACAGAAAACAGTAACTTCGATACTAATTATGGCAGGTAACAGTAACTTCGATACTAATTATGGCAGGTAACTGTAAGTTCGATACTAATTATGACAGTTAACTGTAACATCGTTACTAATTGTGACAAGTAACTGTAATTTCGATACTAATTATGACAGGTAACAGTAACTTCGATACTAATTATGACAAGTTACTGTAACTTCCATACTAATTATGACAGGTAACTGCAACTTCTTTACTAATTATGACAAGTAACTGTTATTTCGATACAAATTATGGCACGTAACTGTAATTTCGATACTAATTATGGCAGGTGACAGTAACATCGATACTAATTATGACAAGTTACAGTAACTTCGATACTTATTATGACAGAAAACAGTAACTTCGATACTTATTATGACAAGTAACAGTAACTTCGATACTAATTATGGCAGGTAACAGTAACTTAGATACTAATTATGACAGGTTCTGTAACTTCGGAACTAATTATGACAAGTAACTGTAATTTCGATACAAATTATGGCACGTAACTGTAATTTCGATACTAATTATGACAGGTAACTGTAACTTCGATACTAATTATGACATGTAACTCTAACTTCATTACAAATTATGACAAGTAACTGTAATTTCGATACAAATTATGGCAGGTAACTGTAACTACATTAATAATTATGGCAGGTAACTGTAATTTCGATACAAATTATGGCAGGTAACAGTAACTTCGATAATAATTATGACAGGTAACTGCAACTTCGATACTAATTATGGCAGGTAACTGTAATTTCGATAATAATTATGGCACGTAACTGTAATTTCGATAATAATTATGACAGGTAACTGTAACTTCGATAATAATTATGGCAGGTAACTGTACCTTCGATACTAATTATGACAGGTAACAGTAACTTCGATACTAATTATGACAAGTAACAGTTAATTCGATACTAGTTATGACAAGTAACTGTAACTTCGAAACCAATTACGACAGGTAACTGTAACATCGTTACTAATTATGACAAGTAATTGTAATTTCGATACAAAATATGGCAGGAAACTGTAACTTCGATACTAATTATGACAGGTAACAGTAAATTCGATACTAATTATGACAAGTAACAGTTACTTCAATACTAATTATGACAAGTAACTGTAACTACGAAACTAATTATGACAGGTAACTGTAACATCGTTACTAATTATGACATGTAACTGTAATTTCGATACAAATTATGGCAGGTAACTGTAACTTCGATACTAATTATGACAGGTAACAGTAACTTCGATACTAATTATGACAAGTAAATGTAACTTCGATACTTATTATGACAGGTAACAGTAACTTCGATACTAATTATGACAAGTAACTCTAACTTCATTACAAATTATGAAAAATAACTGTAATTTCGATACAAATTATGGCAGGTAACTGTAACTTCGTAAATAATTATGGCAGGTAACTGTAATTTCGATACTCATTATGACAGGTAACTGTAATTCCGATACTAATTATGACAAGTAACTCTAAATTCGTTACTAATTATGACAAGTAACTGTAATTTCGATACTAATTATGGCTGGTAACTGTAACTTCGTTACTAATTATGACATGTAACTGTAATTTCGATACAAATTGCGGCAGGTAACTGTAAATTCGATACTAATTATGACAAGTAACAGGAACTTCGATACTAATTATGACAAGTAACTGTAACTTCGAAACTAATTATGACAGGTAACTGTAACATCGATAATAATTATGACAAGTAACTGTAATTTCGATACGAATTATGGCAGGTAACTGTAACTTCGATACTAATTATGACAGGTAACAGAAACTTCGATACTAATTCTGACAAGTAACTGTATCTTCGATACTAATTATGACAGGTAACTGTAACTTCGATACTAATTATGACAAATAACTCTAACTTCATTACAAATTATGACAAGTAACTGTAATTTCGATACAAATTATGGCAGGTAACTGTAACTTCGATGACAGGTAACTGTAACTTCGATACTTATTAAGACAAGTAACTGTAATTTCGATACAAATTATGGCAGGTAACTGTAAATTCGATACTTATTATGACAGGTAACAGTAACTTCGATAGTAATGATGACAAGTAACAGTAACTTCGATACTAATTATGACAAGTAACGGTAATTTCGATACTAATTATGACAGGTAACTGTAACTTCGATACTAATTATGACAGGTAACTGTAACTTCGATACTAATTATGACAAGTAACTGTAACTTCGTTACTAATTATGACAAGTAACTGTAATTTCGATACAAATTTTGGCAGGTAACTGTAACTTCGATATTAATTATGACAAGTAACTGTAACTTCGTTAATAATTAAGACAAGTAACTGTAATTTCGATACAAATAATGGAAGGTAACTGTAACTTCGATACTATTTATGAGAGGTAAAAGTAACTTCAATACTAATTATGACAGGTAACTGTAACTTCGCTACTAATTATGTCAAGTAACTGTAATTTCGAAACAAATTATGACAGGTAACTGTAACTTCGTTAACAAATATGACAAGTAACTGTAATTTCGATACAAATTATGGCAGGTCACAGTAACTTCGATACTAAGTAAGACAGGTAACTGTAACATCGATACTAATTATGACAAGGAACTGTAATTTCGATACAAATTTTGACAGGTAACAGTAACTTCGATACTAATTATGACAGGTAACTGTAACTTCCTTACTAATTATGACAAGTAACTGTAATTTCGATACTAATTATGACAGGTAACTGTAACTTCGATATTAATTATGACAAGTTACTGTAACTTCGTTACTAATTATGAGAAGTAACTGTAATTTCGATACAAATTATGGCAGGTAACTGTAACTTCGAGACTAATTATGACAGGTAACAGTAACTTCGATACTAATTATCACAAGTAACAGTTGCTTCGATACTAATTATGACAAGTAACTGTAACTTCGAAACTAATTATGACAGGTAACTGTAACATCGTTACTAATTATGACAAGTAACTGTCATTTCGATACAAATTATGGCAGGTAACTGTAACTTCGATACTAATTATGACTGGTAACAGTAACTTCGGTACTAATTATGACAAGTAACTGTAACTTAGATACTAATTATGACAGGTAACAGTAACTTCGATACTAATTATGACAAGTAACTCTAACTTCATTACAAATTATGACAAGTATCTGTAATTTCGATACAAATTATGGCAGATAACTGTAACTTCGTTGCTAATTATGGCAGGTAACTGTAATTTCGATACAGATTATGGCAGGTATCAGTAACTACGATACTATATATGACAGGTAACTGTAACTCCGATACTAATTATGACAAGTTATTCTAACTTCGTTACTAATTATGACAAATAACTGTAATTTTGATAAAAATTATGGCAGGTAATTGTAACTTCGATACTAATTATGACAGGTAACAGTAACTTCGATACTAATTATGACAGGTAACTGTAACTTCGTTACTAATTATGACAAGTAACTGTAATTTCGATACTAATTATGGCTGGGAACTGTAACTTCGTTACTAATTATGACAAGTAACTGTAATTTCGATACAAATTATTGCAGGTAACTGTAACTTCGATACTAATGATGACATAAAACAGTAACTTCGATAGTAATTATGGCAGGTAACAGTAACTTCGATACTAATTATGGCAGGTAACTGTATGTTCGATACTAATTATGACAGTTAACTGTAACTTCGTTACTAATTGTGACAAGTAACTGTAATTTCGATACAAATTATGGCAGGTAACAGTAACTTCGATACTAATTATAACAGGTAACAGAAACTTCGATACTAATTATGACAAGTTACTGTAACTTCGATACTAATTATGACAGGTAACTGCAACTTCTTTACTAATTATGACAAGTAACTGTTATTTCGATACAAATTATGGCACGTAACTGTAATTTCGATATTAATTATGGCAGGTGACAGTAACTTCGATACTAATTATGACAAGTTACAGAAACTTCGATACTAATTATGACAGAAAACAGTAACTTCGATACTTATTATGACAGGTAACAGTAACTTCGATACTAATTATGGCAGGTAACTGTAACTTCGATACTAATTATGACAGGTACCTGTAACTTCGTTACTAATTATGACAAGTAACTGTAATTTCGATACAAATTATGGCAGGTAAATGTAACTTCGTTACTAATTATGGCAGGTAACTGTAATTTCGATACAAATTATGGCAGGTAACAGTAACTACGATACTATATATGACAGGTAACTGTAACTCCGATACTAATTATGACAAGTAACTCTAACTTCGTTACTAATTATGACAAATAACTGTAATTTTGATAAAAAATTATGTCAGGTAATTGTAACTTCGATACTAATTATGACAGGTAACAGTAACTTCGATACTAATTATGACAGGTAACTGTAACTTCGTTACTAATTATGATAAGTAACTGTAATTTCGATACTAATTATGGCTTGTAACTGTAACTTCGTAACTAATTATGACATGTAACTGTAATTTCGATACAAATTATGGCAGGTAACTGTAACTTCGATACTAATGATGACAGAAAACAGTAACTTCGATATTAATTATGGCAGGTAACAGTAACTTCGATACTAATTATGGCAGGTAACTGTAAGTTCGATACTAATTATGACAGTTAACTGTAACATCGTTACTAATTGTGACAAGTAACTGTAATTTCGATACTAATTATGACAGGTAACAGTAACTTCGATACTAATTATGACAAGTTACTGTAACTTCCATACTAATTATGACAGGTAACTGCAACTTCTTTACTAATTATGACAAGTAACTGTTATTTCGATACAAATTATGGCACGTAACTGTAATTTCGATACTAATTATGGCAGGTGACAGTAACATCGATACTAATTATGACAAGTTACAGTAACTTCGATACTTATTATGACAGAAAACAGTAACTTCGATACTTATTATGACAGGTAACAGTAACTTCGATACTAATTATGGCAGGTAACAGTAACTTAGATACTAATTATGACAGGTTCTGTAACTTCGTTACTAATTATGACAAGTAACTGTAATTTCGATACAAGTTATGGCACGTAACTGTAATTTCGATACTAATTATGACAGGTAACTGTAACTTCGATACTAATTATGACATGTAACTCTAACTTCATTACAAATTATGACAAGTAACTGTAATTTCGATACAAATTATGGCAGGTAACTGTAACTACATTAATAATTATGGCAGGTAACTGTAATTTCGATACAAATTATGGCAGGTAACAGTAACTTCGATAATAATTATGACAGGTAACTGCAACTTCGATACTAATTATGGCAGGTAACTGTAATTTCGATAATAATTATGGCACGTAACTGTAATTTCGATAATAATTATGACAGGTAACTGTAACTTCGATAATAATTATGGCAGGTAACTGTACCTTCGATACTAATTATGACAGGTAACAGTAACTTCGATACTAATTATGACAGAAAACAGTAACTTCGATAGTTATTATGACAGGTAACAGTAACTTCGATACTAATTATGGCAGGTAACTGTAACTTCGATACTAATTATGACAGGTAACTGTAACTTCGATACTAATTATGACAAATAACTCTAACTTCATTACAAATTATGACAAGTAACTGTAATTTCGATACAAATTATGGCAGGTAACTGTAACTTCGAGACTAATTATGACAGGTAACAGTAACTTCGATACTAATTATGACAAGTAACAGTTACTTCGATACTAGTTATGACAAGTAACTGTAACTTCGAAACCAATTACGACAGGTAACTGTAACATCGTTACTAATTATGACAAGTAATTGTAATTTCGATACAAAATATGGCAGGAAACTGTAACTTCGATACTAATTATGACAGGTAACAGTAAATTCGATACTAATTATGACAAGTAACAGTTACTTCGATACTAATTATGACAAGTAACTGTAACTACGAAACTAATTATGACAGGTAACTGTAACATCGTTACTAATTATGACATGTAACTGTAATTTCGATACAGATTATGGCAGGTAACTGTAACTTCGATACTAATTATGACAGGTAACAGTAACTTCGATACTAATTATGACAAGTAACTGTAACTTCGATACTTATTATGACAGGTAACAGTAACTTCGATACTAATTATGACAAGTAACTCTAACTTCATTACAAATTATGAAAAATAACTGTAATTTCTATACAAATTATGGCAGGTAACTGTAACTTCGTAAATAATTATGGCAGGTAACTGTAATTTCGATACAAATTATGGCAGGTAACTGTAACTTCGATACTAATTATGACAGGTAATTGTAACTCCGATACTAATTATGACAAGTAACTCTAAATTCGTTACTAATTATGACAAGTTACTGTAATTTCGATACTAATTATGGCTGGTAACTGTAACTTCGTTACTAATTATGACAAGTAACTGTAATTTCGATACAATTATGGCAGGTAACTGTACCTTCGATACTAATTATGACAAGTAACAGGAACTTCGATACTAATTATGACAAGTAATTGTAACTTCGGAACTAATTATGACAGTAACTGTAACATCGATAATAATTATGACAAGTAACTGTAATTTCGATACAAATTATGGCAGTTAACTGTAACTTCGATACTAATTATGACAGGTAACAAAAACTTCGATACTAATTATGACAAGTAACTGTATCTTCGATACTAATTATGACAGGTAACTGAAACTTCGATACTAATTATGACAAATAACTCTAACTTCATTACAAATTATGACAAGTAACTGTAATTTCGATACAAATTATGGCAGGTAACTGTAACTTCGATGACAGGTAACTGTAACTTCGATACTTATTAAGACAAGTAACTGTAATTTCGATACAAATTATGGCAGGTAACTGTAACTTCGTTACTAATTATGGCAGGTAACTGTAATTTCGATACAAATTATGGCAGGTAACAGTAACTACGATACTATGTATGACAGGTAACTGTAACTCCGATACTAATTATGACAAGTAACTCTAACTTCGTTACTAATTATGACAAATAACTGTAATTTTGATAAAAAATTATGGCAGGTAATTGTAACTTCGATACTAATTATGACAGGTATCAGTAACTTCGATACTAATTATGACAGGTAACTGTAACATCGTTACTAATTATGATAAGTAACAGTAATTTCGATACTAATTATGGCTGGTAACTGTAACTTCGTAACAAATTATGACAAGTAACTGTAATTTCGATACAAATTATGACAGGTAACTGTAACTTCGATACTAATGATGACAGAAAACAGTAACTTCGATACTAATTATGGCAGGTAACAGTAACTTCGATACTAATTATGGCAGGTAACTGTAAGTTCGATACTAATTATGACAGTTAACTGTAACATCGTTACTAATTGTGACAAGTAACTGTAATTTCGATACTAATTATGACAGGTAACAGTAACTTCGATACTAATTATGACAAGTTACTGTAACTTCCATACTAATTATGACAGGTAACTGCAACTTCTTTATTAATTATGACAAGTAACTGTTATTTCGATACAAATTATGGCACGTAACTGTAATTTCGATACTAATTATGGCAGGTGACAGTAACATCGATACTAATTATGACAAGTTACAGTAACTTCGATACTAATTATGACAGAAAACAGTAACTTCGATACTTATTATGACAGGTAACTGTAACTTCGATACTAATTATGGCAGGTAACAGTAACTTAGATACTAATTATGACAGGTACCTGTAACTTCGTTACTAATTATGACAAGTAACTGTAATTTCGATACAAATTATGGCACGTAACTGTAATTTCGATACTAATTATGACCGGTAACTGTAACTTCGATACTAATTATGACATGTAACTCTAACTTCATTACAAATTATGACAAGTAACTGTAATTTCGATACAAATTATGGCAGGTAACTGTAGCTACATTAATAATTATGGCAGGTAACTGTAATTTCGATACAAATTATGGCAGGTAACAGTAACTTCGATAATAATTATGACAGGTAACTGCAACTTCGATACTAATTATGGCAGGTAACTGTAATTTCGATAATAATTATGGCACGTAACTGTAATTTCGATAATAATTATGACAAATAACTCTAACTCCATTACAAATTATGACAAGTAACTGTAACTTCGATAATAATTATGGCAGGTAACTGTACCTTCGATACTAATTATGACAGGTAACAGTAACTTCGATACTAATTATGACAGAAAACAGTAACTTCTATAGTTATTATGACAGGTTACAGTAACTTCGATACTAATTATGGCAGGTAACTGTAACTTCGATACTAATTATGACAGGTAACTGTAACTTCGATACTAATTATGACAAATAACTCTAACTTCATTACAAATTATGACAAGTAACTGTAATTTCGATACAAATTTTGGCAGGTTACTGTAACTTCGAGACTAATTATGACAGGTAACAGTAACTTCGATACTAATTATGACAAGTAACAGTTACTTCGATACTAATTATGACAAGTAACTGTAACTTCGAAACCAATTACGACAGGTAACTGTAACATCGTTACTAATTATGACAAGTAACTGTAATTTCGATACAAATTATGGCAGGTAACTGTAACTTCGATACTAATTATGACAGGTACCAGTAAATTCGATACTAATTATGACAAGTAACAGTTACTTCAATACTAATTATGACAAGTAACTGTAACTACGAAACTAATTATGACAGGTAACTGTAACATCGTTACTAATTATGACATGTAACAGTAATTTCGATACAAATTATGGCAGGTAACTGTAACTTCGATACTAATTATGACAGGTAACAGTAACTTCGATACTAATTATGACAAGTAACTGTAACTTCGATACTTATTATGACAGGTAACAGTAACTTCGATACTAATTATGACAAGTAACTCTAACTTCATTACAAATTATGAAAAATAACTGTAATTTCGATACAAATTATGGCAGGTAACTGTAACTTCGTAAATAATTATGGCAGGTAACTGTTATTTCGATACTCATTATGACAGGTAACTGTAATTCCGATACTAATTATGACAAGTAACTCTAAATTCGTTACTAATTATGACAAGTAACTGTAATTTCGATACTAATTATGGCTGGTAACTGTAACTTCGTTACTAATTATGACATGTAACTGTAATTTCGATACAAATTGCGGCAGGTAACTGTAAATTCGATACTAATTATGACAAGTAACAGGAACTTCGATACTAATTATGACAAGTAACTGTAACTTCGAAACTAATTATGACAGGTAACTGTAACATCGATAATAATTATGACAAGTAACTGTAATTTCGATACGAATTATGGCAGGTAACTGTAACTTCGATACTAATTATGACAGGTAACAGAAACTTCGATACTAATTCTGACAAGTAACTGTATCTTCGATACTAATTATGACAGGTAACTGTAACTTCGATACTAATTATGACAAATAACTCTATCTTCATTACAAATTATGACAAGTAACTGTAATTTCGATACAAATTATGGCAGGTAACTGTAACTTCGATGACAGGTAACTGTAACTTCGATACTTATTAAGACAAGTAACTGTAATTTCGATACAAATTATGGCAGGTAACTGTAAATTCGATACTTATTATGACAGGTAACAGTAACTTCGATAGTAATGATGACAAGTAACAGTAACTTCGATACTAATTATGACAAGTAACGGTAATTTCGATACTAATTATGACAGGTAACTGTAACTTCGATACTAATTATGACAGGTAACTGTAACTTCGATACTAATTATGACAAGTAACTGTAACTTCGTTACTATATATGACAAGTAACTGTAATTTCGATACAAATTTTGGCAGGTAACTGTAACTTCGATATTAATTATGACAAGTAACTGTAACTTCGTTAATAATTAAGACAAGTAACTGTAATTTCGATACAAATAATGGAAGGTAACTGTAACTTCGATACTATTTATGAGAGGTAAAAGTAACTTCAATACTAATTATGACAGGTAACTGTAACTTCGCTACTAATTATGTCAAGTAACTGTAATTTCGAAACAAATTATGACAGGTAACTGTAACTTCGTTAACAAATATGACAAGTAACTGTAATTTCGATACAAATTATGGCAGGTCACAGTAACTTCGATACTAAGTAAGACAGGTAACTGTAACATCGATACTAATTATGACAAGGAACTGTAATTTCGATACAAATTTTGACAGGTAACAGTAACTTCGATACTAATTATGACAGGTAAATGTAACTTCCTTACTAATTATGACAAGTAACTGTAATTTCGATACTAATTATGACAGGTAACTGTAACTTCGATATTAATTATGACAAGTTACTGTAACTTCGTTACTAATTATGAGAAGTAACTGTAATTTCGATACAAATTATGGCAGGTAACTGTAACTTCGAGACTAATTATGACAGGTAACAGTAACTTCGATACTAATTATCACAAGTAACAGTTGCTTCGATACTAATTATGACAAGTAACTGTAACTTCGAAACTAATTATGACAGGTAACTGTAACATCGTTACTAATTATGACAAGTAACTGTCATTTCGATACAAATTATGGCAGGTAACTGTAACTTCGATACTAATTATGACTGGTAACAGTAACTTCGGTACTAATTATGACAAGTAACTGTAACTTAGATACTAATTATGACAGGTAACAGTAACTTCGATACTAATTATGACAAGTAACTCTAACTTCATTACAAATTATGACAAGTATCTGTAATTTCGATACAAATTATGGCAGGTAACTGTAACTTCGTTACTAATTATGGCAGGTAACTGTAATTTCGATACAGATTATGGCAGGTATCAGTAACTACGATACTATATATGACAGGTAACTGTAACTCCGATACTAATTATGACAAGTAATTCTAACTTCGTTACTAATTATGACAAATAACTGTAATTTTGATAAAAATTATGGCAGGTAATTGTAACTTCGATACTAATTATGACAGGTAACAGTAACTTCGATACTAATTATGACAGGTAACTGTAACTTCGTTACTAATTATGACAAGTAACTGTAATTTCGATACTAATTATGGCTGGTAACTGTAACTTCGTTACTAATTATGACAAGTAACTGTAATTTCGATACAAATTATGGCAGGTAACTGTAACTTCGATACTAATGATGACAGAAAACAGTAACTTCGATAGTAATTATGGCAGGTAACAGTAACTTCGATACTAATTATGGCAGGTAACTGTAAGTTCGATACTAATTATGACAGTTAACTGTAACTTCGTTACTAATTGTGACAAGTAACTGTAATTTCGATACAAATTATGGCAGGTAACAGTAACTTCGATACTAATTATAACAGGTAACAGAAACTTCGATACTAATTATGACAAGTTACTGTAACTTCGATACTAATTATGACAGGTAACTGCAACTTCTTTACTAATTATGACAAGTAACTGTTATTTCGATACAAATTATGGCACGTAACTGTAATTTCGATACTAATTATGGCAGGTGACAGTAACTTCGATACTAATTATGACAAGTTACAGAAACTTCGATACTAATTATGACAGAAAACAGTAACTTCGATACTTATTATGACAGGTAACAGTAACTTCGATACTAATTATGGCAGGTAACTGTAACTTCGATACTAATTATGACAGGTACCTGTAACTTCGTTACTAATTATGACAAGTAACTGTAATTTCGATACAAATTATGGCACGTAACTGTAATTTCGATACTAATTATGACAAGTAACTCTAACTTCATTACAAATTATGACAAGTAACTGTAATGTCGATACAAATTATGGCAGGTAACTGTAACTTCATTACTAATTATGGCAGGTAACTGTAATTTCGATACAAATTATGGCAGGTAACAGTTACTTCGATAATAATTATGACAGGTAACTGCAACTTCGATATTAATTATGGCAGGTAACTGTAATTTCGATAATAATTATGGCACGTAACTGTAATTTCGATAATAATTATGACAGGTAACTGTAACTTCGTTACTAATTATGGCAGGTAACTGTAATTTCGTTACTAATTATGACAAGTAACTGTAGCTTCGATACTAATTATGACAGGTAACTGTAACTTCGTTACTAATTATGACAAGAAACTGTAATTTCGATACAAATTATGGCAGGTAACTGTACCTTCGATACTAATTATGACAGGTAACAGTAACTTCGATACTAATTATGACAGAAAACAGTAACTTCGATACTTATTATGACAGGTAACAGTAACTTCGATACTAATTATGGCAGGTAACTGTAACTTCGTTACTAATTATGACAGGTAACTGTAACTTCGATACTAATTATGACAAATAACTCTAACTTCATTACAAATTATGACAAGTAACTGTAATTTCGACACAAATTATGGCAGGTAACTGTAACTTCGAGACTAATTATGACAGGTAACAGTAACTTCGATACTAATTATGACAAGTGACACTTACTTCGATACTAATTATGACAAGTAACTGTAACTTCGAAACCAATTACGACAGGTAACTGTAACATCGTTACTAATTATGACAAGTAACTGTAATTTCGATACAAATTATGGCAGGTAACTGTAACTTCGATACTAATTATGACAGGTAACAGTAAATTCGATACTAATTATGACAAGTAACAGTTACTTCGATACTAATTATGACAAGTAACTGTAACTACGAAACTAATTATGACAGGTAACTGTAACATCGTTACTAATTATGACATGTAACTGTAATTTCGATACAAATTATGGTAGGTAACTGTAACTTCGATACTAATTATGACAGGTAACAGTAACTTCGATACTAATTATGACAAGTAACTGTAACTTCGATACTTATTATGACAGGTAACAGTAACTTCGATACTAATTATGACAAGTAACTCTAACTTCATTACAAATTATGAAAAATAACTGTAATTTCGATACAAATTATGGCAGGTAACTGTAACTTCGTAAATAATTATGGCAGGTAACTGTAATTTCGATACTCATTATGACAGGTAACTGTAATTCCGATATTAATTATGACAAGTAACTCTAAATTCGTTACTAATTATGACAAGTAACTGTAATTTCGATACTAATTATGGCTGGTAACTGTAACTTCGTTACTAATTATGACATGTAACTGTAATTTCGATACAAATTGCGGCAGGTAACTCTAAATTCGATACTAATTATGACAAGTAACAGGAACTTCGATACTAATTATGACAAGTAACTGTAACTTCGAAACTAATTATGACAGGTAACTGTAACATCGATAATAATTATGACAAGTAACTGTAATTTCGATACGAATTATGGCAGGTAACTGTAACTTCGATACTAATTATGACAGGTAACAGAAACTTCGATACTAATTCTGACAAGTAACTGTATCTTCGATACTAATTACGACAGGTAACTGTAACTTCGATACTAATTATGACAAATAACTCTAACTTCATTACAAATTATGACAAGTAACTGTAATTTCGATACAAATTATGGCAGGTAACTGTAACTTCGATGACAGGTAACTGTAACTTCGATACTTATTAAGACAAGTAACTGTAATTTCGATACAAATTATGGCGGGTAACTGTAAATTCGATACTTATTATGACAGGTAACAGTAACTTCGATAGTAATGATGACAAGTAACAGTAACTTCGATACTAATTATGACAAGTAACGGTAATTTCGATACTAATTATGACAGGTAACTGTAACTTCGATACTAATTATGACAGGTAACTGTAACTTCGATACTAATTATGACAAGTAACTGTAACTTCGTTACTAATTATGACAAGTAACTGTAATTTCGATACAAATTTTGGCAGGTAACTGTAACTTCGATATTAATTATGACAAGTAACTGTAACTTCGTTAATAATTAAGACAAGTAACTGTAATTTCGATACAAATAATGGCAGGTAACTGTAACTTCGATACTATTTATGAGAGGTAAAAGTAACTTCAATACTAATTATGACAGGTAACTGTAACTTCGCTACTAATTATGTCAAGTAACTGTAATTTCGAAACAAATTATGACAGGTAACTGTAACTTCGTTAACAAATATGACAAGTAACTGTAATTTCGATATAAATTATGGCAGGTCACAGTAACTTCGATACTAAGTAAGACAGGTAACTGTAACATCGATACTAATTATGACAAGGAACTGTAATTTCGATACAAATTTTGACAGGTAACAGTAACTTCGATACTAATTATGACAGGTAACTGTAACTTCCTTACTAATTATGACAAGTAACTGTAATTTCGATACTAATTATGACAGGTAACTGTAACTTCGATATTAATTATGACAAGTTACTATAACTTCGTTACTAATTATGAGAAGTAACTGTAATTTCGATACAAATTATGGCAGGTAACTGTAACTTCGAGACTAATTATGACAGGTAACAGTAACTTCGATACTAATTATCACAAGTAACAGTTGCTTCGATACTAATTATGACAAGTAACTGTAACTTCGAAACTAATTATGACAGGTAACTGTAACATCGTTACTAATTATGACAAGTAACTGTCATTTCGATACAAATTATGGCAGGTAACTGTAACTTCGATACTAATTATGACTGGTAACAGTAACTTCGGTACTAATTATGACAGAAAACAGTAACTTCGATACTTATTATGACAGGTAACAGTAACTTCGATACTAATTATGGCAGGTAACTGTAACTTCGTTACTAATTATGACAGGTAACTGTAACTTCGATACTAATTATGACAAATAACTCTAACTTCATTACAAATTATGACAAGTAACTGTAATTTCGACACAAATTATGGCAGGTAACTGTAACTTCGAGACTAATTATGACAGGTAACAGTAACTTCGATACTAATTATGGCAGGTAACTGTATCTTCGTTACTAATTATGACAGGTAACTGTAACTTCGATACTAATTATGACAAATAACTCTAACTTCATTACAAATTATGACAAGTAACTGTAATTTCGATACAAATTATGGCAGGTAACTGTAACTTCGATACTAATTATGACAGGTAACAGTAAATTCGATACTAATTATGACAAGTAACAGTTAATTCGATACTAAATATGACAAGTAACTGTAACTACGAAACTAATTATGACAGGTAACTGTAACATCGTTACTAATTATGACATGTAACTGTAATTTCGATACAAATTATGGTAGGTAACTGTAACTTCGATACTAATTATGACAGGTAACAGTAACTTCGATACTAATTATGAAAAGTAACTGTAACTTCGATACTTATTATGACAGGTAACAGTAACTTCGATACTAATTATGACAAGTAACTCTAACTTCATTACAAATTATGAAAAATAACTGTAATTTCGATACAAATTATGGCAGGTAACTGTAACTTCGTAAATAATTATGGCAGGTAACTGTAATTTCGATACTCATTATGACAGGTAACTGTAATTCCGATACTAATTATGACAAGTAACTCTAAATTCGTTACTAATTATGACAAGTAACTGTAATTTCGATACTAATTATGGCTGGTAACTGTAACTTCGTTACTAATTATGACATGTAACTGTAATTTCGATACAAATTGCGGCAGGTTACTGTAAATTCGATACTAATTATGACAAGTAACAGGAACTTCGATACTAATTATGACAAGTAACTGTAACTTCGAAACTAATTATGACAGGTAACTGTAACATCGATAATAATTATGACAAGTAACTGTAATTTCGATACGAATTATGGCAGGTAACTGTAACTTCGATACTAATTATGACAGGTAACAGAAACTTCGATACTAATTCTGACAAGTAACTGTATCTTCGATACTAATTACGACAGGTAACTGTAACTTCGATACTAATTATGACAAATAACTCTAACTTCATTACAAATTATGACAAGTAACTGTAATTTCGATACAAATTATGGCAGGTAACTGTAACTTCGATGACAGGTAACTGTAACTTCGATACTTATTAAGACAAGTAACTGTAATTTCGATACAAATTATGGCAGGTAACTGTAAATTCGATACTTATTATGACAGGTAACAGTAACTTCGATAGTAATGATGACAAGTAACAGTAACTTCGATACTAATTATGACAAGTAACGGTAATTTCGATACTAATTATGACAGGTAACTGTAACTTCGATACTAATTATGACAGGTAACTGTAACTTCGATACTAATTATGACAAGTAACTGTAACTTCGTTACTAATTATGACAAGTAACTGTAATTTCGATACAAATTTTGGCAGGTAACTGTAACTTCGATATTAATTATGACAAGTAACTGTAACTACGTTAATAATTAAGACAAGTAACTGTAATTTCGATACAAATAATGGCAGGTAACTGTAACTTCGATACTATTTATGAGAGGTAAAAGTAACTTCAATACTAATTATGACAGGTAACTGTAACTTCGCTACTAATTATGTCAAGTAACTGTAATTTCGAAACAAATTATGACAGGTAACTGTAACTTCGTTAACAAATATGACAAGTAACTGTAATTTCGATACAAATTATGGCAGGTCACAGTAACTTCGATACTAAGTAAGACAGGTAACTGTAACATCGATACTAATTATGACAAGGAACTGTAATTTCGATACAAATTTTGAAAGGTAACAGTAACTTCGATACTAATTATGACAGGTAACTGTAACTTCCTTACTAATTATGACAAGTAACTGTAATTTCGATACTAATTATGACAGGTAACTGTAACTTCGATATTAATTATGACAAGTTACTGTAACTTCGTTACTAATTATGAGAAGTAACTGTAATTTCGATACAAATTATGGCAGGTAACTGTAACTTCGAGACTAATTATGACAGGTAACAGTAACTTCGATACTAATTATCACAAGTAACAGTTGCTTCGATACTAATTATGACAAGTAACTGTAACTTCGAAACTAATTATGACAGGTAACTGTAACATCGTTACTAATTATGACAAGTAACTGTCATTTCGATACAAATTATGGCAGGTAACTGTAACTTCGATACTAATTATGACTGGTAACAGTAACTTCGGTACTAATTATGACAAGTAACTGTAACTTAGATACTAATTATGACAGGTAACAGTAACTTCGATACTAATTATGACAAGTAACTCTAACTTCATTACAAATTATGACAAGTATCTGTAATTTCGATACTAATTATGGCTGGTAACTGTAACTTCGTTACTAATTATGACAAGTAACTGTAATTTCGATACAAATTATGGCAGGTAACTGTAACTTCGATACTAATGATGACAGAAAACAGTAACTTCGATAGTAATTATGGCAGGTAACAGTAACTTCGATACTAATTATGGCAGGTAACTGTAAGTTCGATACTAATTATGACAGTTAACTGTAACTTCGTTACTAATTGTGACAAGTAACTGTAATTTCGATACAAATTATGGCAGGTAACAGTAACTTCGATACTAAGTATAACAGGTAACAGAAACTTCGATACTAATTATGACAAGTTACTGTAACTTCGATACTAATTATGACAGGTAACTGCAACTTCTTTACTAATTATGACAAGTAACTGTTATTTCGATACAAATTATGGCACGTAACTGTAATTTCGATACTAATTATGGCAGGTGACAGTAACTTCGATACTAATTATGACAAGTTACAGAAACATCGATACTAATTATGACAGAAAACAGTAACTTCGATACTTATTATGACAGGTAACAGTAACTTCGATACTAATTATGGCAGGTAACTGTAACTTCGATACTAATTATGACAGGTACCTGTAACTTCGTTACTAATTATGACAAGTAACTGTAATTTCGATACAAATTATGGCACGTAACTGTAATTTCGATACTAATTATGACAGGTAACTGTAACTTCGATACTAATTATGACAAGTAACTCTAACTTCATTACAAATTATGACAAGTAACTGTAATGTCGATACAAATTATGGCAGGTAACTGTAACTTCCTTACTAATTATGGCAGGTAACTGTAATTTCGATACAAATTATGGCAGGTAACAGTTACTTCGATAATAATTATGACAGGTAACTGCAACTTCGATATTAATTATGGCAGGTAACTGTAATTTCGATAATAATTATGGCACGTAACTGTAATTTCGATAATAATTATGACAGGTAACTGTAACTTCGTTACTAATTATAGCAGGTAACTGTAATTTCGTTACTAATTATGACAAGTAACTGTAGCTTCGATACTAATTATGACAGGTAACTGTAACTTCGTTACTAATTATGACAAGAAACTGTAATTTCGATACAAATTATGGCAGGTAACTGTACCTTCGATACTAATTATGACAGGTAACAGTAACTTCGATACTAATTATGACAGAAAACAGTAACTTCGATACTTATTGTGACAGGTAACAGTAACTTCGATACTAATTATGACAAGTAACTGTAACTTCGATACTTATTATGACAGGTAACAGTAACTTCGATACTAATTATGACAAGTAACTCTAACTTCATTACAAATTATGAAAAATAACTGTAATTTCGATACAAATTATGGCAGGTAACTGTAACTTCGTAAATAATTATGGCAGGTAACTGTAATTTCGATACTCATTATGACAGGTAACTGTAATTCCGATACTAATTATGACAAGTAACTCTAAATTCGTTACTAATTATGACATGTAACTGTAATTTCGATACAAATTGCGGCAGGTAACTCTAAATTCGATACTAATTATGACAAGTAACAGGAACTTCGATACTAATTATGACAAGTAACTGTAACTTCGAAACTAATTATGACAGGTAACTGTAACATCGATAATAATTATGACAAGTAACTGTAATTTCGATACGAATTATGGCAGGTAACTGTAACTTCGATACTAATTATGACAGGTAACAGAAACTTCGATACTAATTCTGACAAGTAACTGTATCTTCGATACTAATTACGACAGGTAACTGTAACTTCGATACTAATTATGACAAATAACTCTAACTTCATTACAAATTATGACAAGTAACTGTAATTTCGATACAAATTATGGCAGGTAACTGTAACTTCGATGACAGGTAACTGTAACTTCGATACTTATTAAGACAAGTAACTGTAATTTCGATACAAATTATGGCGGGTAACTGTAAATTCGATACTTATTATGACAGGTAACAGTAACTTCGATAGTAATGATGACAAGTAACAGTAACTTCGATACTAATTATGACAAGTAACGGTAATTTCGATACTAAATATGACAGGTAACTGTAACTTCGATACTAATTATGACAGGTAACTGTAACTTCGATACTAATTATGACAAGTAACTGTAACTTCGTTACTAATTATGACAAGTAACTGTAATTTCGATACAAATTTTGGCAGGTAACTGTAACTTCGATATTAATTATGACAAGTAACTGTAACTTCGTTAATAATTAAGACAAGTAACTGTAATTTCGATACAAATAATGGCAGGTAACTGTAACTTCGATACTATTTATGAGAGGTAAAAGTAACTTCAATACTAATTATGACAGGTAACTGTAACTTCGCTACTAATTATGTCAAGTAACTGTAATTTCGAAACAAATTATGACAGGTAACTGTAACTTCGTTAACAAATATGACAAGTAACTGTAATTTCGATATAAATTATGGCAGGTCACAGTAACTTCGATACTAAGTAAGACAGGTAACTGTAACATCGATACTAATTATGACAAGGAACTGTAATTTCGATACAAATTTTGACAGGTAACAGTAACTTCGATACTAATTATGACAGGTAACTGTAACTTCCTTACTAATTATGACAAGTAACTGTAATTTCGATACTAATTATGACAGGTAACTGTAACTTCGATATTAATTATGACAAGTTACTGTAACTTCGTTACTAATTATGAGAAGTAACTGTAATTTCGATACAAATTATGGCAGGTAACTGTAACTTCGAGACTAATTATGACAGGTAACAGTAACTTCGATACTAATTATCACAAGTAACAGTTGCTTCGATACTAATTATGACAAGTAACTGTAACTTCGAAACTAATTATGACAGGTAACTGTAACATCGTTACTAATTATGACAAGTAACTGTCATTTCGATACAAATTATGGCAGGTAACTGTAACTTCGATACTAATTATGACTGGTAACAGTAACTTCGGTACTAATTATGACAGAAAACAGTAACTTCGATACTTATTATGACAGGTAACAGTAACTTCGATACTAATTATGGCAGGTAACTGTAACTTCGTTACTAATTATGACAGGTAACTGTAACTTCGATACTAATTATGACAAATAACTCTAACTTCATTACAAATTATGACAAGTAACTGTAATTTCGACACAAATTATGGCAGGTAACTGTAACTTCGAGACTAATTATGACAGGTAACAGTAACTTCGATACTAATTATGGCAGGTAACTGTAACTTCGTTACTAATTATGACAGGTAACTGTAACTTCGATACTAATTATGACAAATAACTCTAACTTCATTACAAATTATGACAAGTAACTGTAATTTCGATACAAATTATGGCAGGTAACTGTAACTTCGATACTAATTATGACAGGTAACAGTAAATTCGATACTAATTATGACAAGTAACAGTTAATTCGATACTAAATATGACAAGTAACTGTAACTACGAAACTAATTATGACAGGTAACTGTAACATCGTTACTAATTATGACATGTAACTGTAATTTCGATACAAATTATGGTAGGTAACTGTAACTTCGATACTAATTATGACATGTAACAGTAACTTCGATACTAATTATGAAAAGTAACTGTAACTTCGATACTTATTATGACAGGTAACAGTAACTTCGATACTAATTATGACAAGTAACTCTAACTTCATTACAAATTATGAAAAATAACTGTAATTTCGATACAAATTATGGCAGGTAACTGTAACTTCGTAAATAATTATGGCAGGTAACTGTAATTTCGATACTCATTATGACAGGTAACTGTAATTCCGATACTAATTATGACAAGTAACTCTAAATTCGTTACTAATTATGACAAGTAACTGTAATTTCGATACTAATTATGGCTGGTAACTGTAACTTCGTTACTAATTATGACATGTAACTGTAATTTCGATACAAATTGCGGCAGGTTACTGTAAATTCGATACTAATTATGACAAGTAACAGGAACTTCGATACTAATTATGACAAGTAACTGTAACTTCGAAACTAATTATGACAGGTAACTGTAACATCGATAATAATTATGACAAGTAACTGTAATTTCGATACGAATTATGGCAGGTAACTGTAACTTCGATACTAATTATGACAGGTAACAGAAACTTCGATACTAATTCTGACAAGTAACTGTATCTTCGATACTAATTACGACAGGTAACTGTAACTTCGATACTAATTATGACAAATAACTCTAACTTCATTACAAATTATGACAAGTAACTGTAATTTCGATACAAATTATGGCAGGTAACTGTAACTTCGATGACAGGTAACTGTAACTTCGATACTTATTAAGACAAGTAACTGTAATTTCGATACAAATTATGGCAGGTAACTGTAAATTCGATACTTATTATGACAGGTAACAGTAACTTCGATAGTAATGATGACAAGTAACAGTAACTTCGATACTAATTATGACAAGTAACGGTAATTTCGATACTAATTATGACAGGTAACTGTAACTTCGATACTAATTATGACAGGTAACTGTAACTTCGATACTAATTATGACAAGTAACTGTAACTTCGTTAGTAATTATGACAAGTAACTGTAATTTCGATACAAATTTTGGCAGGTAACTGTAACTTCGATATTAATTATGACAAGTAACTGTAACTTCGTTAATAATTAAGACAAGTAACTGTAATTTCGATACAAATAATGGCAGGTAACTGTAACTTCGATACTATTTATGAGAGGTAAAAGTAACTTCAATACTAATTATGACAGGTAACTGTAACTTCGCTACTAATTATGTCAAGTAACTGTAATTTCGAAACAAATTATGACAGGTAACTGTAACTTCGTTAACAAATATGACAAGTAACTGTAATTTCGATACAAATTATGGCAGGTCACAGTAACTTCGATACTAAGTAAGACAGGTAACTGTAACATCGATACTAATTATGACAAGGAACTGTAATTTCGATACAAATTTTGAAAGGTAACAGTAACTTCGATACTAATTATGACAGGTAACTGTAACTTCCTTACTAATTATGACAAGTAACTGTAATTTCGATACTAATTATGACAGGTAACTGTAACTTCGATATTAATTATGACAAGTTACTGTAACTTCGTTACTAATTATGAGAAGTAACTGTAATTTCGATACAAATTATGGCAGGTAACTGTAACTTCGAGACTAATTATGACAGGTAACAGTAACTTCGATACTAATTATCACAAGTAACAGTTGCTTCGATACTAATTATGACAAGTAACTGTAACTTCGAAACTAATTATGACAGGTAACTGTAACATCGTTACTAATTATGACAAGTAACTGTCATTTCGATACAAATTATGGCAGGTAACTGTAACTTCGATACTAATTATGACTGGTAACAGTAACTTCGGTACTAATTATGACAAGTAACTGTAACTTAGATACTAATTATGACAGGTAACAGTAACTTCGATACTAATTATGACAAGTAACTCTAACTTCATTACAAATTATGACAAGTATCTGTAATTTCGATACTAATTATGGCTGGTAACTGTAACTTCGTTACTAATTATGACAAGTAACTGTAATTTCGATACAAATTATGGCAGGTAACTGTAACTTCGATACTAATGATGACTGAAAACAGTAACTTCGATAGTAATTATGGCAGGTAACAGTAACTTCGATACTAATTATGGCAGGTAACTGTAAGTTCGATACTAATTATGACAGTTAACTGTAACTTCGTTACTAATTGTGACAAGTAACTGTAATTTCGATACAAATTATGGCAGGTAACAGTAACTTCGATACTAAGTATAACAGGTAACAGAAACTTCGATACTAATTATGACAAGTTACTGTAACTTCGATACTAATTATGACAGGTAACTGCAACTTCTTTACTAATTATGACAAGTAACTGTTATTTCGATACAAATTATGGCACGTAACTGTAATTTCGATACTAATTATGGCAGGTGACAGTAACTTCGATACTAATTATGACAAGTTACAGAAACATCGATACTAATTATGACAGAAAACAGTAACTTCGATACTTATTATGACAGGTAACAGTAACTTCGATACTAATTATGGCAGGTAACTGTAACTTCGATACTAATTATGACAGGTACCTGTAACTTCGTTACTAATTATGACAAGTAACTGTAATTTCGATACAAATTATGGCACGTAACTGTAATTTCGATACTAATTATGACAGGTAACTGTAACTTCGATACTAATTATGACAAGTAACTCTAACTTCATTACAAATTATGACAAGTAACTGTAATGTCGATACAAATTATGGCAGGTAACTGTAACTTCCTTACTAATTATGGCAGGTAACTGTAATTTCGATACAAATTATGGCAGGTAACAGTTACTTCGATAATAATTATGACAGGTAACTGCAACTTCGATATTAATTATGGCAGGTAACTGTAATTTCGATAATAATTATGGCACGTAACTGTAATTTCGATAATAATTATGACAGGTAACTGTAACTTCGTTACTAATTATAGCAGGTAACTGTAATTTCGTTACTAATTATGACAAGTAACTGTAGCTTCGATACTAATTATGACAGGTAACTGTAACTTCGTTACTAATTATGACAAGAAACTGTAATTTCGATACAAATTATGGCAGGTAACTGTACCTTCGATACTAATTATGACAGGTAACAGTAACTTCGATACTAATTATGACAGAAAACAGTAACTTCGATACTTATTGTGACAGGTAACAGTAACTTCGATACTAATTATGACAAGTAACTGTAACTTCGATACTTATTATGACAGGTAACAGTAACTTCGATACTAATTATGACAAGTAACTCTAACTTCATTACAAATTATGAAAAATAACTGTAATTTCGATACAAATTATGGCAGGTAACTGTAACTTCGTAAATAATTATGGCAGGTAACTGTAATTTCGATACTCATTATGACAGGTAACTGTAATTCCGATACTAATTATGACAAGTAACTCTAAATTCGTTACTAATTATGACAAGTAACTGTAATTTCGATACTAATTATGGCTGGTAACTGTAACTTCGTTACTAATTATGACATGTAACTGTAATTTCGATACAAATTGCGGCAGGTAACTCTAAATTCGATACTAATTATGACAAGTAACAGGAACTTCGATACTAATTATGACAAGTAACTGTAACTTCGAAACTAATTATGACAGGTAACTGTAACATCGATAATAATTATGACAAGTAACTGTAATTTCGATACGAATTATGGCAGGTAACTGTAACTTCGATACTAATTATGACAGGTAACAGAAACTTCGATACTAATTCTGACAAGTAACTGTATCTTCGATACTAATTACGACAGGTAACTGTAACTTCGATACTAATTATGACAAATAACTCTAACTTCATTACAAATTATGACAAGTAACTGTAATTTCGATACAAATTATGGCAGGTAACTGTAACTTCGATGACAGGTAACTGTAACTTCGATACTTATTAAGACAAGTAACTGTAATTTCGATACAAATTATGGCGGGTAACTGT
Organism: Meconema thalassinum; assembly: GCA_946902985.2. Classification (NCBI taxonomy): domain Eukaryota; kingdom Metazoa; phylum Arthropoda; class Insecta; order Orthoptera; family Tettigoniidae; genus Meconema; species Meconema thalassinum. The sequence continues at coordinate 1,172,276,501 of OX336388.2, read as the reverse complement.
AAATTCGATACTTATTATGACAGGTAACAGTAACTTCGATAGTAATGATGACAAGTAACAGTAACTTCGATACTAATTATGACAAGTAACGGTAATTTCGATACTAAATATGACAGGTAACTGTAACTTCGATACTAATTATGACAGGTAACTGTAACTTCGATACTAATTATGACAAGTAACTGTAACTTCGTTACTAATTATGACAAGTAACTGTAATTTCGATACAAATTTTGGCAGGTAACTGTAACTTCGATATTAATTATGACAAGTAACTGTAACTTCGTTAATAATTAAGACAAGTAACTGTAATTTCGATACAAATAATGGCAGGTAACTGTAACTTCGATACTATTTATGAGAGGTAAAAGTATCTTCAATACTAATTATGACAGGTAACTGTAACTTCGCTACTAATTATGTCAAGTAACTGTAATTTCGAAACAAATTATGACAGGTAACTGTAACTTCGTTAACAAATATGACAAGTAACTGTAATTTCGATATAAATTATGGCAGGTCACAGTAACTTCGATACTAAGTAAGACAGGTAACTGTAACATCGATACTAATTATGACAAGGAACTGTAATTTCGATACAAATTTTGACAGGTAACAGTAACTTCGATACTAATTATGACAGGTAACTGTAACTTCCTTACTAATTATGACAAGTAACTGTAATTTCGATACTAATTATGACAGGTAACTGTAACTTCGATATTAATTATGACAAGTTACTGTAACTTCGTTACTAATTATGAGAAGTAACTGTAATTTCGATACAAATTATGGCAGGTAACTGTAACTTCGAGACTAATTATGACAGGTAACAGTAACTTCGATACTAATTATCACAAGTAACAGTTGCTTCGATACTAATTATGACAAGTAACTGTAACTTCGAAACTAATTATGACAGGTAACTGTAACATCGTTACTAATTATGACAAGTAACTGTCATTTCGATACAAATTATGGCAGGTAACTGTAACTTCGATACTAATTATGACTGGTAACAGTAACTTCGGTACAAATTATGACAGAAAACAGTAACTTCGATACTTATTATGACAGGTAACAGTAACTTCGATACTAATTATGGCAGGTAACTGTAACTTCGTTACTAATTATGACAGGTAACTCTAACTTCGATACTAATTATGACAAATAACTCTAACTTCATTACAAATTATGACAAGTAACTGTAATTTCGACACAAATTATGGCAGGTAACTGTAACTTCGAGACTAATTATGACAGGTAACAGTAACTTCGATACTAATTATGGCAGGTAACTGTAACTTCGTTACTAATTATGACAGGTAACTGTAACTTCGATACTAATTATGACAAATAACTCTAACTTCATTACAAATTATGACAAGTAACTGTAATTTCGATACAAATTATGGCAGGTAACTGTAACTTCGATACTAATTATGACAGGTAACAGTAAATTCGATACTAATTATGACAAGTAACAGTTACTTCGATACTAAATATGACAAGTAACTGTAACTACGAAACTAATTATGACAGGTAACAGTAACATCGTTACTAATTATGACATGTAACTGTAATTTCGATACAAATTATGGTAGGTAACTGTAACTTCGATACTAATTATGACAGGTAACAGTAACTTCGATACTAATTATGAAAAGTAACTGTAACTTCGATACTTATTATGACAGGTAAAAGTAACTTCGATACTAATTATGACAAGTAACTCTAACTTCATTACAAATTATGAAAAATAACTGTAATTTCGATACAAATTATGGCAGGTAACTGTAACTTCGTAAATAATTATGGCAGGTAACTGTAATTTCGATACTCATTATGACAGGTAACTGTAATTCCGATACTAATTATGACAAGTAACTCTAAATTCGTTACTAATTATGACAAGTAACTGTAATTTCGATACTAATTATGGCTGGTAACTGTAACTTCGTTACTAATTATGACATGTAACTGTAATTTCGATACAAATTGCGGCAGGTAACCGTAAATTCGATGCTAATTATGACAAGTAACAGGAACTTCGATACTAATTATGACAAGTAACTGTAACTTCGAAACTAATTATGACAGGTAACTGTAACATCGATAATAATTATGACAAGTAACTGTAATTTCGATACGAATTATGGCAGGTAACTGTAACTTCGATACTAATTATGACAGGTAACAGAAACTTCGATACTAATTCTGACAAGTAACTGTATCTTCGATACTAATTACGACAGGTAACTGTAACTTCGATACTAATTATGACAAATAACTCTAACTTCATTACAAATTATGACAAGTAACTGTAATTTCGATACAAATTAGGGCAGGTAACTGTAACTTCGATGACAGGTAACTGTAACTTCGATACTTATTAAGACAAGTAACTGTAATTTCGATACAAATTATGGCAGGTAACTGTAAATTCGATACTTATTATGACAGGTAACAGTAACTTCGATAGTAATGATGACAAGTAACAGTAACTTCGATACTAATTATGACAAGTAACGGTAATTTCGATACTAATTATGACAGGTAACTGTAACTTCGATACTAATTATGACAGGTAACTGTAACTTCGATACTAATTATGACAAGTAACTGTAACTTCATTACTAATTATGACAAGTAACTGTAATTTCGATACAAATTTTGGCAGGTAACTGTAACTTCGATATTAATTATGACAAGTAACTGTAACTTCGTTAATAATTAAGACAAGTAACTGTAACTTCGATACAAATAATGGCAGGTAACTGTAACTTCGATACTATTTATGAGAGGTAAAAGTAACTTCAATACTAATTATGACAGGTAACTGTAACTTCGCTACTAATTATGTCGAGTAACTGTAATTTCGAAACAAATTATGACAGGTAACTGTAACTTCGTTAACAAATATGACAAGTAACTGTAATTTCGAAACAAATTATGGCAGGTCACAGTAACTTCGATACTAAGTAAGACAGGTAACTGTAACATCGCTACTAATTATGACAAGGAACTGTAATTTCGATACAAATTTTGACAGGTAACAGTAACTTCGATACTAATTATGACAGGTAACTGTAACTTCCTTACTAATTATAACAAGTAACTGTAATTTCGATACTAATTATGACAGGTAACTGTAACTTCGATATTAATTATGACAAGTTACTGTAACTTCGTTACTAATTATGAGAAGTAACTGTAATTTCGATACAAATTATTGCAGGTAACTGTAACTTCGAGACTAATTATGACAGGTAACAGTAACTTCGATAATAATTATCACAAGTAACAGTTGCTTCGATACTAATTATGACAAGTAACTGTAACTTCGAAACTAATTATGACAGGTAACTGTAACATCGTTACTAATTATGACAAGTAACTGTCATTTCGATACAAATTATGGCAGGTAACTGTAACTTCGATACTAATTATGACTGGTAACAGTAACTTCGGTACTAATTATGACAAGTAACTGTAAATTAGATACTAATTATGACAGGTAACAGTAACTTCGATACTAATTATGACAAGTAACTCTAACTTCATTACAAATTATGACAAGTATCTGTAATTTCGATACTAATTATGGCTGGTAACTGTAACTTCGTTACTAATTATGACAAGTAACTGTAATTTCGATACAAATTATGGCAGGTAACTGTAACTTCGATACTAGTGATGACAGAAAACAGTAACTTCGATAGTAATTATGGCAGGTAACAGTAACTTCGATACTAATTATGGCAGGTAACTGTAAGTTCGATACTAATTATGACAGTTAACTGTAACTTCGTTACTAATTGTGACAAGTAACTGTAATTTCGATACAAATTATGGCAGGTAACAGTAACTTCGATACTAAGTATAACAGGTAACAGAAACTTCGATACTAATTATGACAAGTTACTGTAACTTCGATACTAATTATGACAGGTAACTGCAACTTCTTTACTAATTATGACAAGTAACTGTTATTTCGATACAAATTATGGCACGTAACTGTAATTTCGATACTAATTATGGCAGGTGACAGTAACTTCGATACTAATTATGACAAGTTACAGAAACTTCGATACTAATTATGACAGAAAACAGTAACTTCGATACTTATTATGACAGGTAACAGTAACTTCGATACTAATTATGGCAGGTAACTGTAACTTCGATACTAATTATGACAGGTACCTGTAACTTCGTTACTAATTATGACAAGTAACTGTAATTTCGATACACATTATGGCACGTAACTGTAATTTCGATACTATTATGACAGGTAACTGTAACTTCGATACTAATTATGACAAGTAACTCTAACTTCATTACAAATTATGACAAGTAACTGTAATGTCGATACAAATTATGGCAGGTAACTGTAACTTCCTTACTAATTATGGCAGGTAACTGTAATTTCGATACAAATTATGGCAGGTAACAGTTACTTCGATAATAATTATGACAGGTAACTGCAACTTCGATATTAATTATGGCAGGTAACTGTAATTTCGATAATAATTATGGCACGTAACTGTAATTTCGATAATAATTATGACAGGTAACTGTAACTTCGTTACTAATTATAGCAGGTAACTGTAATTTCGTTACTAATTATGACAAGAAACTGTAGCTTCGATACTAATTATGACAGGTAACTGTAACTTCGTTACTAATTATGACAAGAAACTGTAATTTCGATACAAATTATGGCAGGTAACTGTACCTTCGATACTAATTATGACAGGTAACAGTAACGTCGATACTAATTATGACAGAAAACAGTAACTTCGATACTTATTATGACAGGTAACAGTAACTTCGATACTAATTATGGCAGGTAACTGTAACTTCGTTACTAATTATGACAGGTAACTGTAACTTCGATACTAATTATGACAAATAACTCTAACTTCATTACAAATTATGACAAGTAACTGTAATTTCGACACAAATTATGGCAGGTAACTGTAACTTCGAGACTAATTATGACAGGTAACAGTAACTTCGATACTAATTATGGCAGGTAAATGTAACTTCGTTACTAATTATGACAGGTAACTGTAACTTCGATACTAATTATGACAAATAACTCTAACTTCATTACAAATTATGACAAGTAACTGTAATTTCGATACAAATTATGGCAGGTAACTGTAACTTCGATACTAATTATGACAGGTAACAGTAAATTCGATACTAATTATGACAAGTAACAGTTACTTCGATACTAATTATGACAAGTAACTGTAACTACGAAACTAATTATGACAGGTAACTGTAACATCGTTACTAATTATGACATGTAACTGTAATTTCGATACAAATTATGGTAGGTAACTGTAACTTCGATACTAATTATGACAGGTAACAGTAACTTCGATACTAATTATGACAAGTAACTGTAACTTCGATACTTATTATGACAGGTAACAGTAACTTCGATACTAATTATGACAAGTAACTCTAACTTCATTACAAATTATGAAAAATAACTGTAATTTCGATACAAATTATGGCAGGTAACTGTAACTTCGTAAATAATTATGGCAGGTAACTGTAATTTCGATACTCATTATGACAGGTAACTGTAATTCCGATACTAATTATGACAAGTAACTCTAAATTCGTTACTAATTATGACAAGTAACTGTAATTTCGATACTAATTATGGCTGGTAACTGTAACTTCGTTACTAATTATGACATGTAACTGTAATTTCGATACAAATTGCGGCAGGTAACTGTAAATTCGATACTAATTATAACAAGTAACAGGAACTTCGATACTAATTATGACAAGTAACTGTAACTTCGAAACTAATTATGACAGGTAACTGTAACATCGATAATAATTATGACAAGTAACTGTAATTTCGATACGAATTATGGCAGGTAACTGTAACTTCGATACTAATTATGACAGGTAACAGAAACTTCGATACTAATTCTGACAAGTAACTGTATCTTCGATACTAATTACGACAGGTAACTGTAACTTCGATACTAATTATGACAAATAACTCTAACTTCATTACAAATTATGACAAGTAACTGTAATTTCGATACAAATTATGGCAGGTAACTGTAACTTCGATGACAGGTAACTGTAACTTCGATACTTATTAAGACAAGTAACTGTAATTTCGATACAAATTATGGCAGGTAACTGTAAATTCGATACTTATTATGACAGGTAACAGTAACTTCGATAGTAATGATGACAAGTAACAGTAACTTCGATACTAATAATGACAAGTAACGGTAATTTCGATACTAATTATGACAGGTAACTGTAACTTCGATACTAATTATGACAGGTAACTGTAACTTCGATACTAATTATGACAAGTAACTGTAACTTCGTTACTAATTATGACAAGTAACTGTAATTTCGATACAAATTTTGGCAGGTAACTGTAACTTCGATATTAATTATGACAAGTAACTGTAACTTCGTTAATAATTAAGACAAGTAACTGTAATTTCGATACAAATAATGGCAGGTAACTGTAACTTCGATACTATTTATGAGAGGTAAAAGTAACTTCAATACTAATTATGACAGGTAACTGTAACTTCGCTACTAATTATGTCAAGTAACTGTAATTTCGAAACAAATTATGACAGGTAACTGTAACTTCGTTAACAAATATGACAAGTAACTGTAATTTCGATACAAATTATGGCAGGTCACAGTAACTTCGATACTAAGTAAGACAGGTAACTGTAACATCGATACTAATTATGACAAGGAACTGTAATTTCGATACAAATTTTGACAGGTAACAGTAACTTTGATAATAATTATGACAGGTAACTGTAACTTCCTTACTAATTATGACAAGTAACTGTAATTTCGATACTAATTATGACAGGTAACTGTAACTTCGATATTAATTATGACAAGTTACTGTAACTTCGTTACTAATTATGAGAAGTAACTGTAATTTCGATACAAATTATGGCAGGTAACTGTAACTTCGAGACTAATTATGACAGGTAACAGTAACTTCGATACTAATTATCACAAGTAACAATTGCTTCGATACTAATTATGACAAGTAACTGTAACTTCGAAACTAATTATGACAGGTAACTGTAACATCGTTACTAATTATGACAAGTAACTGTCATTTCGATACAAATTATGGCAGGTAACTGTAACTTCGATACTAATTATGACTGGTAACAGTAACTTCGGTACTAATTATGACAAGTAACTGTAACTTAGATACTAATTATGACAGGTAACAGTAACTTCGATACTAATTATGACAAGTAACTCTAACTTCATTACAAATTATGACAAGTATCTGTAATTTCGATACTAATTATGGCTGGTAACTGTAACTTCGTTACAAATTATGACAAGTAACTGTAATTTCGATACAAATTATGGCAGGTAACTGTAACTTCGATACTAATGATGACAGAAAACAGTAACTTCGATAGTAATTATGGCAGGTAACCGTAACTTCGATACTAATTATGGCAGGTAACTGTAAGTTCGATACTAATTATGACAGTTAACTGTAACTTCGTTACTAATTGTGACGAGTAACTGTAATTTCGATACAAATTATGGCAGGTAACAGTAACTTCGATACTAAGTATAACAGGTAACAGAAACTTCGATACTAATTATGACAAGTTACTGTAACTTCGATACTAATTATGACAGGTAACTGCAACTTCTTTACTAATTATGACAAGTAACTGTTATTTCGATACAAATTATGGCACGTAACTGTAATTTCGATACTAATTATGGCAGGTGACAGTAACTTCGATACTAATTATGACAAGTTACAGAAACTTCGATACTAATTATGACAGAAAACAGTAACTTCGATACTTATTATGACAGGTAACAGTAACTTCGATACTAATTATGGCAGGTAACTGTAACTTCGATACTAATTATGACAGGTACCTGTAACTTCGTTACTAATTATGACAAGTAACTGTAATTTCGATACAAATTATGGCACGTAACTGTAATTTCGATACTAATTATGACAGGTAACTGTAACTTCGATACTAATTATGACAAGTAAATCTAACTTCATTAAAAATTATGACAAGTAACTGTAATGTCGATACAAATTATGGCAGGTAACTGTAACTTCATTACTAATTATGGCAGGTAACTGTAATTTCGATACAAATTATGGCAGGTAACAGTTACTTCGATAATAATTATGACAGGTAACCGCAACTTCGATATTAATTATGGCAGGTAACTGTAATTTCGATAATAATTATGGCACGTAACTGTAATTTCGGTAATAATTATGACAGCTAACTGTAACTTCGTTACTAATTATGACAGGTAACTGAAACTTCGATACTAATTATGACAAATAACTCTAACTTCATTACAAATTATGACAAGTAACTGTAATTTCGACACAAATTATGGCAGGTAACTGTAACTTCGAGACTAATTATGACAGGTAACAGTAACTTCGATACTAATTATGACAAGTAACAGTTACTTCGATACTAATTATGACAAGTAACTGTAACTTCGAAACCAATTACGACAGGTAACTGTAACATCGTTACTAACTATGACAAGTAACTGTAATTTCGATACAAATTATGGCAGGTAACTGTAACTTCGATACTAATTATGACAGGTAACAGTAAATTAAATACTAATTATGACAAGTAACAGTTACTTCGATACTAATTATGACAAGTAACTGTAACTACGAAACTAATTATGACATGTAACTGTAACATCGTTACTAATTATGACATGTAACTGTAATTTCGATACAAATTATGGTAAGTAAATGTAACTTCGATACTAATTATGACAGGTAACAGTAACTTCGATACTAATTATGACAAGTAACTGTAACTTCGATACTTATTATGACAGGTAACAGTAACTTCGATACTAATTATGACAAGTAACTCTAACTTCAATACAAATTATGAAAAATAACTGTAATTTCGATACAAATAATGGCAGGTAACGGTAACTTCGTAAATAATTATGGCAGGTAACGGTAATTTCGATACAAATTATGGCAGGTAACTGTAACTTCGATACTAATTATGACAGGTAACTGTAACTCCGATACTAATTATGACAAGTAACTCTAAATTCGTTACTAATTATGACAAGTAACTGTAATTTCGATACTAATTATGGCTGGTAACTGTAACTTCGTTACTAATTATGACAAGTAACTGTAATTTCGATACAAATTATGGCAGGTAACTGTACCTTCGATACTAATTATAACAAGTAACAGGAACTTCGATACTAATTATGACAAGTAACTGTAACTTCGAAACTAATTATGACAGGTAACTGTAACATCGATAATAATTATGACAAGTAACTGTAATTTCGATACAAATTATGGCAGGTAACTGTAACTTCGATACTAATTATGACAGCTAACAGAAACTTCGATACTAATTATGACAAGTAACTGTATCTTCGATACTAATTATGACAGGTAACTGTAACTTCGATACTAATTATGACAAATAACTCTAACTTCATTACAAATTATGACAAGTAACTGTAATTTCGATACAAATTATGGCAGGTAACTGTAACTTCGATGACAGGTAACTGTAACTTCGATACTTATTAAGACAAGTAACTGTAATTTCGATACAAATTATGGCAGGTAAATGTAACTTCGATACTTATTATGACAGGTAACAGTAACTTCGATAGTTATGATGACAAGTAACAGTAACTTCGATACTAATTATGACAAGTAACTGTAATTTCGATACTAATTATGACAGGTAACTGTAATTTCGATACTAATTATGACAGGTAACTGTAACTTCGATACTAATTATGACAGGTAACTGGAACTTCGATACTAATTATGACAAGTAACTGTAACTTCGTTACTAATTATGACAAGTAACTGTAATTTCGATACAAATTTTTGGCAGGTAACTGTAACTTCGATATTAATTATGACAAGTAACTGTATCATCGTTACTAATTAAGACAAGTAACTGTAATTTCGTTACTAATTATGACAAGTAACTGTAGCTTCGATAATAATTATGACAGGTAACAGTAACTACGTTACTAATTATGACAAGAAACTGTAATTTCGATACAAATTATGGCAGGTAACTGTACCTTCGATACTAATTATGACAAGTAACACTAACTTCGATACTAATTATGACAGAAAACAGAAACTTCGATACTTATTATGACAGGTAACAGTAACTTCGATACTAATTATGGCAGGTAACTGTAACTTCGATACTAATTATGACAGGTAACTGTAACTTCGATACTAATTATGACAAATAACTCTAACTTCATTACAGATTATGACAAGTAACTGTAATTTCGATACAAATTAAGGCAGGTAACTGTAACTTCGAGACTAATTATGACAGGTAAAAGTAACTTCGATACTAATTATGACAAGTAACAGTTACTTCGATACTAATTATGACAAGTAACTGTAACTTCCAAACCAATTACGACAGGTAACTGTAACATCGTTACTAATTATGACAAGTAACTGTAACGTCGATACTAATTATGACAGGTAACAGTAAATTCGATACTAATTATGACAAGTAACAGTTACTTCGATACTAACTATGACAAGTAACTGTAACTACGAAACTAATTATGACAGGTAACTCTAACATCGTTACTTATTATGACAGGTAACAGTAACTTCGATACTAATTATGACAAGTAACTTTATCTTCGATACTAATTATGACAGGTAACTGTAACTTCGATACTAATTATGACAAATAACTCTAACTTCATTACAAATTATGACAAGTAACTGTAATTTCGATACAAATTATGGCAGGTAACTGTAACTTTGATGACAGGTAACTGTAACTTCGATACTTATTAAGACAAGTAACTGTAATTTCGATACAAAGTATGGCAGGTAACTGTAACTTCGATACTTATTATGACAGGTAACAGTAACTTCGATAGTTATGATGACAAGTAACAGTAACTTCGATACTAATTATGACAAGTAACTGTAAGTTCGATACTAATTATGACAGGTAACTGTAATTTCGATACTAATTATGACAGGTAACTGTAACTTCGATACTAATTATGACAGGTAACTGGAACTTCGATACTAATTATGACAAGTAACTGTAACTTCGTTACTAATTATGACAAGTAACTGTAATTTCGATACAAATTTTGGCAGGTAACTGTAACTTCGATATTAATTATGACAAGTAACTGTAACTTCGTTACTAATTAAGACAAGTAACTGTAATTTCGATACAAATAATGGCAGGTAACTGTAACTTCGATACTAATTTTGACAGGTAACTGTAACTTCCTTACTAATTATGACAAGTAACTGTAATTTCGATACTAATTATGACAGGCAACTGTAACTTCGATATTAATTACGACAAGTAACTGTAACTTCGTTACTAATTATGAGAAGTAACTGTAATTTCGATACAAATTATGGCAGGTAACTGTAACTTCGAGACTAATTATGACAGGTAACAGTAACTTCGATACTAATTATGACAAGTAACAGTTGCTTCGATACTAATTGTGACAAGTAACTGTAACTTCGAAACTAATTATGACAGGTAACTGTAACATCGTTACTAATTATGACAAGTAACTGTCATTTCGATACAAATAATGGCAGGTAACTGTAACTTCGATACTAATTATGACTGGTAACAGTAACTTCGGTACTAATTATGACAAGTAACTGTAACTTAGATACTAATTATGACAGGTAACAGTAACTTCGATACTAATTATGACAAGTAACTCTAACTTCATTACAAATTATGACAAGTATCTGTAATTTCGATACAAATTATGGCAGGTAACTGTATCTTCGTTACTAATTATGGCAGGTGACTGTAATTTCGATACAAATTATGGCAGGTAACAGTAACTACGATACTATATATGACAGGTAACTGTAACTCCGATACTAATTATGACAAGTAACTCTAACTTCGTTACTAATTATGACAAATAACTGTAATTTTGATAAAAATTATGGCAGGTAATTGTAACTTCGATACTAATTATGACAGGTAACAGTAACTTCGATACTAATTATGACAGGTAACTGTAACTTCGTTACTAATTATGAAATGTAACTGTAATTTCGATACTTATTATGGCTGGTAACTGTAACTTCGTTACTAATTATGACAAGTAACTGTAATTTCGATACAAATTATGGCAGGTAACAGTAACTTCGATACTAATGATGACAGAAAACAGTAACTTCGATACTAATTATGGCAAGTAACAGTAATTTCGATACTAATTATGGCAGGTAACTGTATGTTCGATACTAATTATGACAGTTAACTGTAACTTCGTTACTAATTGTGACAAGTAACTGTAATTTCGATACAAATTATGGCAGGTAACAGTAACTTCGATACTAATTATGACAGGTAACAGTAACTTCGATACTAATTATGACAAGTTACTGTAACTTCGATACTAATTATGACAGGTAACTGCAACTTCTTTACTAATTATGACAAGTAACTGTTATTTCGATACAAATTATGGCACGTAACTGTAATTTCGATACTAATTATGGCAGGTGACAGTAACATCGATACTAATTATGACAAGTTACAGTAACTTCGATACTAATTATGACAGAAAACAGTAACTTCGATACTTATTATGACAGGTAACAGTAACTTCGATACTAATTATGGCAGGTAACTGTAACTTCGATACTAATTCTGACAGGTACCTGTAACTTCGTTACTAATTATGACAAGTAACTGTAATTTCGATACAAATTATGGCACGTAACTGTAATTTCGATACTAATTATGACTGGTAACTGTAACTTCGATTCTAATTATGACAAGTAACTCTAACTTCATTACAAATTATGACAAGTAACTGTAATTTCGATACAAATTATGGCAGGTAACTGTAACTTTGATATTAATTATGACAGGTAACTGCAACTTCGATACTAATTATGGCAGGTAACTGTAATTTCGATAATAATTATGGCACGTAACTGTAATTTCGATAATAATTATGACAGGTAACTGTAACTTCGTTACTAATAATGACAAGTAACTGTAGCTTCGATACTAATTATGACAGGTAACTGTAACTTCGTTACTAATTATGACAAGAAACTGTAATTTCGATACAAATTATGGCAGGTAACTGTACCTTCGATACTAATTATGACAGGTAACAGTAACTTCGATACTAATTATGACAGGAAACAGTAAATTCGATACTTATTATGACAGGTAACAGTAACTTCGATACTAATTATGACAGGTAACTGTAACTCCGTTACAAATTATGACAAGTAACTGTAATTTCGATACAAATTATTGCAGGTAACTGTAACTTCGATACTATTTATGACAGGTAACAGTTACTTCGATACTAATTATGACAAGTAACAGTAACTTCGATACTAATTATGACAGGTAAATGTAACTTCGAAACTAATTATGACAGGAACTGTAACATCGTTACTAATTATGACAAGTAACTGTAATTTCGATACAAATTATGGCAGGTAACTGTAACTTTGATATTAATTATGACAGGTTACAGTAACCTCGATACTAATTATGACAAGTAAGTGTATCTTCGATACTAATTATGACGGGTAACTGTAACTTCGATACTAATTATGACTAGTAACTCTAACTTCGTTACTAATTAGGACAAGTAACTGTAATTTTGATAAAAAATTATGGCAGGTAACTGTAACTTCGATACTAATTATGACAGGTAACAGTAACTTCAATACTTATTATGACAGGTAACCGTAACATCGTTACTAATTATGACAAGTAACTGTAATTTCGATACTAATTATGGCAGGTAACTGTAACATCGTTACTAATTATGAAAAGTAACTGTAATTTCGATACAAATTATGGCAGGTAACTATAACTTCGATACAAATTATGACAGGTAACAGTAACTTCGATACTAATTATGACAGGTAACAGTAACTTCGTTACTAATTATGACAAGTAACTGTAATTTCGATACAAATTATGACAGGTAACTGTAACTTCGTTACTAATTATGACAATTAACTGTAATTTTGATACAAAATATGGCACGTAACTGTAATTTCGATACTAATTATGACAGGTAACTGTAACTTCGATACTAATTATGACAAGTAACTTTAACTTCATTACAAATTATGACAAGTAACTGTAATTTCGATAAAGTTATTGCAGGTATCTGTAACTTCGTTACTAATTATGGCAGGAAACTGTAATTTCGATACAAATTATGGCAGGTAAGAGTAACTTCGATAATGATTATGACAGGTAACTGTAACTTCGATACTAATTATGGCAGGTAACTGTAATTTCGATAATAATTATGGCACGTAACTGTAATTTCGATAATAATTATGACAGGTAACTGTAACTTCGTTACTAATTATGGCAGGTAATTGTAATTTCGTTACTAATTATGACAAGTAACTGTAGCTTCGATACTAATTATGACAGGTAACGGTAACTCCGTTGCTAATTATGACAAGAAACTGTAATTTCGATACAAATTATGGCAGGTAACTGTAACATCGATACTAATTATGACAGGTAACAGTAACTTCGATACTAATTATGACAGAAAACAGTAACTTCGATACTTATTATGACAGGTAACAGTAACTTCGATACTAATTATGGCAGGTAACTGTAATTTCGATACAAATTATGGCAGGTAACTGTAACTTCGTTACTAATTATGACAAGTAACTGTAATTTCGATACAAAATATGGCAGGTAACAGTAACTTCGATACTAATTATGACAGGTAACAGTAACTTCGATACTAATTATGACAAGTTACTGTAACTTCGATAGTAATTATGACAGGTAACAGTAACTTCGATACTAATTATGACAGGTAACAGTAACTTCGTTACTAATTATGACAAGTAACTGTAATTTCGATACAAATTATGACAGGTAACTGTAACTTCGTTACTAATTATGACAATTAACTGTAATTTCGATACAAAATATGGCACGTAACTGTAATTTCGATACTAATTATGACAGGTAACTGTAACTTCGATACTAATTTTGACAAGTAACTTTAACTTCATTACAAATTATGACAAGTAACTGTTATTTCGATACAAATTATGGCACGTAACTGTAATTTCGATACTAATTATGGCAGGTGACAGTAACTTCGATACTAATTATGACAAGTTACTGTAACTTCGATACTAATTATGACAGGTAACTGTAACTTCGTTACTAATTATGACAAGTAACTGTTAATTCGATACAAATTATGGCAGGTAACTGTAACTTCGATACTAATTATGACAGGTAACTGTAACTCCGATACTAATTATGACAAGTAACTCTAAATTCCTTACTAATTATGACAAGTAACTGTAATTTCGATACTAATTATGGCTGGTAACTGCAACTTCGTTACTAATTATGACAAGTAACTGTAATTACGATACAAATTATGGCAGGTAACTGTAACTTCGATACTAATTATGACAAGTAACAGGAACTTCGATACTAATTATGACAAGTAACTGTAACTTCGAAACTAATTATGACAGGTAACTGTAACATCGATAATAATTATGACAAGTAACTGTAATTTCGATACAAATTATGGCAGGTAACTGTAACTTCGATACTAATTATGACAGGTAACAGAAACTTCGACACTAATTATGACAAGTAACTGTATCTTCGATACTAATTATGACAGGTAACTGTAACTTCGATACTAATTATGACAAGTAACTCTAACTTCATTACAAATTATGACAAGTAACTGTAATTTCGATACAAATTATGGCAGGTAACTGTAACTTCGATGACAGGTAACTGTAACTTCGGTACTTATTAAGACAAATAACTGCAATTTCGATACAAATTATGGTAGGTAACTGTAACTTCGATACTTATTATGACAGGTAACAGTAACTTCGATAGTAATGATGACAAGTAACAGTAACTTCGATACTAATTATGACAAGTAACTGTAATTTCGATACTAATTATGACAGGTAACTGTAATTTCGATACTAATTATGACAGGTAACTGTAACTTCGATACTAATTTTGACAAGTAACTGTAATTTCGATACAAATTTTGGCAGGTAACTGTAACTTCGATATTAATTATGACAAGTATCTGTAACATCGTTACTAATTATGACAAGTAACTGTAATTTCGATACAAATAATGGCAGGTAACTGTAACTTCGAAACTATTTATGACAGGTAAAAGTAACATCATTACTAATTATGACAGGTAACTGTAACTTTGCTACTAATTATGACAAGTAACTGTAATTTCGAAACAAATTATGACAGGTAACTGTAACTTTGTTAATAATTATGACAAGTACTTGTAATTTCGATACAAATTATGGCAGGTAACTGTAACTTCGATACTTATTATGACAGGTAACAGTAACTTCGATAGTTATGATGACAAGTAACAGTAACTTCGATACTAATTATGACAAGTAACTGTAATTTCGATACTAATTATGACAGGTAACTGTAATTTCGATACTAATTATGACAGGTAACTGTAACTTCGATACAAATTATGACAGGTAACTGGAACTTCGATACTAATTATGACAAGTAACTGTAACTTCGTTACTAATTATGACAAGTAACTGTAATTTCGATACAAATTTTGGCAGGTAACTGTAACTTCGATATTAATTATGACAAGTAACTGTATCATCGTTACTAATTAAGACAAGTAACTGTAATTTCGTTACTAATTTTGACAAGTAACTGTAGCTTCGATACTAATTATGACAGGTAACTGTAACTTCGTTACTAATTATGACAAGAAACTGTAATTTCGATACAAATTATGGCAGGTAACTGTACCTTCGGTACTAATTATGACAGGTAACACTAACTTCGATACTAATTATGACAGAAAACAGAAACTTCGATACTTATTATGACAGGTAACAGTAACTTCGATACTAATTATGGCAGGTAACTGTAACTTCGATACTAATTATGACAGGTAACTGTAACTTCGATACTAATTATGACAAATAACTCTAACTTCATTACAAATTATGACAAGTAACTGTAATTTCGATACAAATTATGGCAGGTAACTGTAACTTCCAAACCAATTACGACAGGTAACTGTAACATCGTTACTAATTATGACAAGTAACTGTAACTTCGATACTAATTATGACAGGTAACAGTAAATTCGATACTAATTATGGCAGGTAACTGTAACTTCGATACTAATTATGACAGGTAAAAGTAACTTCGATACTAATTATGACAAGTAACAGTAACTTCCAAACCAATTACGACAGGTAACTGTAACATCGTTACTAATTATGACAAGTAACTGTAACTTTGATACTAATTATGACTGGTAAAAGTAACTTCGATACTAATTATGACAAGTAACAGTTACTTCGATACTAATTATGACAAGTAACTGTAACTTCCAAACCAATTACGACAGGTAACTGTAACATCGTTACTAATTATGACAAGTAACTGTAACTTCGATACTAATTATGACAGGTAACAGTAAATTCGATACTAATTATGACAAGTAACAGTTACTTCGATACTAATTATGACAAGTAACTGTAACTACGAAACTAATTATGACAGGTAACTGTAACATCGTTACTAATTATGACATGTAACTGTAATCTCGATACAAATTATGGCAGGTAACTGTAACTTCGATACTAATTATGACAGGTAACAGTAACTTCGATACTAATTATGACAAGTAACTGTAACTTCGATACTTATTATGACAGGTAACAGTAACTTCGATACTAATTATGACAAGCAACACTAACTTCATTACAAATTATGAAAAATAACTGTAATTTCGATACAAATTATGGCAGGTAACTGTAACTTCGTAAATAATTATGGCAGGTAACTGTAACTTCGTAAATAATTATGGCAGGTAACTGTAATTTCGATACAAATTATGGCAGGTAACTGTAACTTCGATACTAATTATGACAGGTAACTGTAACTCCGATATTAATTATGACAAGTAACTCTAAATTCGTTACTAATTATGACAAGTAACTGTAATTTCGATACTAATTATGGCTGGTAACTGTAACTTCGTTACTAATTATGACAAGTAACTGTAATTTCGATACAAATTATGGCAGGTAACTGTAACTTCGATACTAATTATGACCAGTAACAGGAACTTCGATACTAATTATGACAAGTAACTGTAACTTCGAAACTAATTATGACAGGTAACTGTAACATCGATAATAATTATGACAAGTAACTGTAATTTCGATACAAATTATGGCAGGTAACTGTAACTTCGATACTAATTATGACAGCTAACAGAAACTTCGATACTAATTATGACAAGTAACTGTATCTTCGATACTAATTATGACAGGTAACTGTAACTTCGATACTAATTATGACAAATAACTCTAACTTCATTACAAATTATGACAAATAACTGTAATTTCGATACAAATTATGGCAGGTAACTGTAACTTCGATGACAGGTAACTGTAACTTCGATACTTATTAAGACAAGTAACTGTAATTTCGATACAAATTATGGCAGGTAACTGTAACTTCGATACTTATTATGACAGGTAACAGTAACTTCGATAGTTATGATGACAAGTAACAGTAACTTCGATACTAATTATGACAAGTAACTGTAATTTCGATACTAATTATGACAGGTAACTGTAATTTCGATACTAATTATGACAGGTAACTGTAACTTCGATACTAATTATGACAGGTAACTGGAACTTCGATACTAATTATGACAAGTAACTGTAACTTCGTTACTAATTACGACAAGTAACTGTAATTTCGATACAAATTTTGGAAGGTAACTGTAACTTCGATATTAATTATGACAAGTAACCGTAACTTCGTTACTAATTAAGACAAGTAACTGTAATTTCGATACAAATAATGGCAGGTAACTGTAACTTCGATACTAATTATGACAGGTAACTGTAACTTCCTTACTAATTATGACAAGTAACTGTAATTTCGTTACTAATTATGACAGGTAACTGTAACTTCGATACTAATTATGACAAGTAACTGTAACTTCGTTACTAATTATGACAAGTAACTGTAATTTCGATACAAATTTTGGCAGGTAACTGTAACTTCGATATTAATTATGACAAGTAACTGTAACTTCGTTAATAATTAAGACAAGTAACTGTAATTTCGATACAAATAATGGCAGGTAACTGTAACTTCGATACTATTTATGAGAGGTAAAAGTAACTTCAATACTAATTATGACAGGTAACTGTAACTTCGCTACTAATTATGTCAAGTAACTGTAATTTCGAAACAAATTATGACAGGTAACTGTAACTTCGTTAACAAATATGACAAGTAACTGTAATTTCGATACAAATTATGGCAGGTCACAGTAACTTCGATACTAAGTAAGACAGGTAACTGTAACATCGATACTAATTATGACAAGGAACTGTAATTTCGATACAAATTTTGACAGGTAACAGTAACTTTGATAATAATTATGACAGGTAACTGTAACTTCCTTACTAATTATGACAAGTAACTGTAATTTCGATACTAATTATGACAGGTAACTGTAACTTCGATATTAATTATGACAAGTTACTGTAACTTCGTTACTAATTATGAGAAGTAACTGTAATTTCGATACAAATTATGGCAGGTAACTGTAACTTCGAGACTAATTATGACAGGTAACAGTAACTTCGATACTAATTATCACAAGTAACAATTGCTTCGATACTAATTATGACAAGTAACTGTAACTTCGAAACTAATTATGACAGGTAACTGTAACATCGTTACTAATTATGACAAGTAACTGTCATTTCGATACAAATTATGGCAGGTAACTGTAACTTCGATACTAATTATGACTGGTAACAGTAACTTCGGTACTAATTATGACAAGTAACTGTAACTTAGATACTAATTATGACAGGTAACAGTAACTTCGATACTAATTATGACAAGTAACTCTAACTTCATTACAAATTATGACAAGTATCTGTAATTTCGATACTAATTATGGCTTGTAACTGTAACTTCGTTACAAATTATGACAAGTAACTGTAATTTCGATACAAATTATGGCAGGTAACTGTAACTTCGATACTAATGATGACAGAAAACAGTAACTTCGATAGTAATTATGGCAGGTAACCGTAACTTCGATACTAATTATGGCAGGTAACTGTAAGTTCGATACTAATTATGACAGTTAACTGTAACTTCGTTACTAATTGTGACGAGTAACTGTAATTTCGATACAAATTATGGCAGGTAACAGTAACTTCGATACTAAGTATAACAGGTAACAGAAACTTCGATACTAATTATGACAAGTTACTGTAACTTCGATACTAATTATGACAGGTAACTGCAACTTCTTTACTAATTATGACAAGTAACTGTTATTTCGATACAAATTATGGCACGTAACTGTAATTTCGATACTAATTATGGCAGGTGACAGTAACTTCGATACTAATTATGACAAGTTACAGAAACTTCGATACTAATTATGACAGAAAACAGTAACTTCGATACTTATTATGACAGGTAACAGTAACTTCGATACTAATTATGGCAGGTAACTGTAACTTCGATACTAATTATGACAGGTACCTGTAACTTCGTTACTAATTATGACAAGTAACTGTAATTTCAATACAAATTATGGCACGTAACTGTAATTTCGATACTAATTATGACAGGTAACTGTAACTTCGATACTAATTATGACAAGTAAATCTAACTTCATTAAAAATTATGACAAGTAACTGTAATGTCGATACAAATTATGGCAGGTAACTGTAACTTCATTACTAATTATGGCAGGTAACTGTAATTTCGATACAAATTATGGCAGGTAACAGTTACTTCGATAATAATTATGACAGGTAACTGCAACTTCGATATTAATTATGGCAGGTAACTGTAATTTCGATAATAATTATGGCACGTAACTGTAATTTCGATAATAATTATGACAGCTAACTGTAACTTCGTTACTAATTATGACAGGTAACTGAAACTTCGATACTAATTATGACAAATAACTCTAACTTCATTACAAATTATGACAAGTAACTGTAATTTCGACACAAATTATGGCAGGTAACTGTAACTTCGAGACTAATTATGACAGGTAACAGTAACTTCGATACTAATTATGACAAGTAACAGTTACTTCGATACTAATTATGACAAGTAACTGTAACTTCGAAACCAATTACGACAGGTAACTGTAACATCGTTACTAACTATGACAAGTAACTGTAATTTCGATACAAATTATGGCAGGTAACTGTAACTTCGATACTAATTATGACAGGTAACAGTAAATTAAATACTAATTATGACAAGTAACAGTTACTTCGATACTAATTATGACAAGTAACTGTAACTACGAAACTAATTATGACATGTAACTGTAACATCGTTACTAATTATGACATGTAACTGTAATTTCGATACAAATTATGGTAGGTAAATGTAACTTCGATACTAATTATGACAGGTAACAGTAACTTCGATACTAATTATGACAAGTAACTGTAACTTCGATACTTATTATGACAGGTAACAGTAACTTCGATACTAATTATGACAAGTAACTCTAACTTCAATACAAATTATGAAAAATAACTGTAATTTCGATACAAATAATGGCAGGTAACGGTAACTTCGTAAATAATTATGGCAGGTAACGGTAATTTCGATACAAATTATGGCAGGTAACTGTAACTTCGATACTAATTATGACAGGTAACTGTAACTCCGATACTAATTATGACAAGTAACTCTAAATTCGTTACTAATTATGACAAGTAACTGTAATTTCGATACTAATTATGGCTGGTAACTGTAACTTCGTTACTAATTATGACAAGTAACTGTAATTACGATACAAATTATGGCAGGTAACTGTACCTTCGATACTAATTATAACATGTAACAGGAACTTCGATACTAATTATGACAAGTAACTGTAACTTCGAAACTAATTATGACAGGTAACTGTAACATCGATAATAATTATGACAAGTAACTGTAATTTCGATACAAATTATGGCAGGTAACTGTAACTTCGATACTAATTATGACAGCTAACAGAAACTTCGATACTAATTATGACAAGTAACTGTATCTTCGATACTAATTATGACAGGTAACTGTAACTTCGATACTAATTATGACAAATAACTCTAACTTCATTACAAATTATGACAAGTAACTGTAATTTCGATACAAATTATGGCAGGTAACTGTAACTTCGATGACAGGTAACTGTAACTTCGATACTTATTAAGACAAGTAACTGTAATTTCGATACAAATTATGGCAGGTAAATGTAACTTCGATACTTATTATGACAGGTAACAGTAACTTCGATAGTTATGATGACAAGTAACAGTAACTTCGATACTAATTATGACAAGTAACTGTAATTTCGATACTAATTATGACAGGTAACTGTAATTTCGATACTAATTATGACAGGTAACTGTAACTTCGATACTAATTATGACAGGTAACTGGAACTTCGATACTAATTATGACAAGTAACTGTAACTTCGTTACTAATTATGACAAGTAACTGTAATTTCGATACAAATTTTTGGCAGGTAACTGTAACTTCGATATTAATTATGACAAGTAACTGTATCATCGTTACTAATTAAGACAAGTAACTGTAATTTCGTTACTAATTATGACAAGTAACTGTAGCTTCGATAATAATTATGACCGGTAACAGTAACTACGTTACTAATTATGACAAGAAACTGTAATTTCGATACAAATTATGGCAGGTAACTGTACCTTCGATACTAATTATGACAAGTAACACTAACTTCGATACTAATTATGACAGAAAACAGAAACTTCGATACTTATTATGAGAGGTAACAGTAACTTCGATACTAATTATGGCAGGTAACTGTAACTTCGATACTAATTATGACAGGTAACTGTAACTTCGATACTAATTATGACAAATAACTCTAACTTCATTACAGATTATGACAAGTAACTGTAATTTCGATACAAATTAAGGCAGGTAACTGTAACTTCGAGACTAATTATGACAGGTAAAAGTAACTTCGATACTAATTATGACAAGTAACAGTTACTTCGATTCTAATTATGACAAGTAACTGTAACTTCCAAACCAATTACGACAGGTAACTGTAACATCGTTACTAATTATGACAAGTAACTGTAACGTCGATACTAATTATGACAGGTAACAGTAAATTCGATAGTAATTATGACAAGTAACAGTTACTTCGATACTAACTATGACAAGTAACTGTAACTACGAAACTAATTATGACAGGTAACTCTAACATCGTTACTTATTATGACAGGTAACAGTAACTTCGATACTAATTATGACAAGTAACTTTATCTTCGATACTAATTATGACAGGTAACTGTAACTTCGATACTAATTATGACAAATAACTCTAACTTCATTACAAATTATGACAAGTAACTGTAATTTCGATACTAATTATGGCAGGTAACTGTAACTTTGATGACAGGTAACTGTAACTTCGATACTTATTAAGACAAGTAACTGTAATTTCGATACAAAGTATGGCAGGTAACTGTAACTTCGATACTTATTATGACAGGTAACAGTAACTTCGATAGTTATGATGACAAGTAACAGTAACTTCGATACTAATTATGACAAGTAACTGTAAGTTCGATACTAATTATGACAGGTAACTGTAATTTCGATACTAATTATGACAGGTAACTGTAACTTCGATACTAATTATGACAGGTAACTGGAACTTCGATACTAATTATGACAAGTAACTGTAACTTCGTTACTAATTATGACAAGTAACTGTAATTTCGATACAAATTTTGGCAGGTAACTGTAACTTCGATATTAATTATGACAAGTAACTGTAACTTCGTTACTAATTAAGACAAGTAACTTTAATTTCGATACAAATAATGGCAGGTAACTGTAACTTCGATACTAATTTTGACAGGTAACTGTAACTTCCTTACTAATTATGACAAGTAACTGTAATTTCGATACTAATTATGACAGGCAACTGTAACTTCGATATTAATTACGACAAGTAACTGTAACTTCGTTACTAATTATGAGAAGTAACTGTAATTTCGATACAAATTATGGCAGGTAACTGTAACTTCGAGACTAATTATGACAGGTAACAGTAACTTCGATACTAATTATGACAAGTAACAGTTGCTTCGATACTAATTGTGACAAGTAACTGTAACTTCGAAACTAATTATGACAGGTAACTGTAACATCGTTACTAATTATGACAAGTAACTGTCATTTCGATACAAATAATGGCAGGTAACTGTAACTTCGATACTAATTATGACTGGTAACAGTAACTTCGGTACTAATTATGACAAGTAACTGTAACATAGATACTAATTATGACAGGTAACAGTAACTTCGATACTAATTATGACAAGTAACTCTAACTTCATTACAAATTATGACAAGTATCTGTAATTTCGATACAAATTATGGCAGGTAACTGTATCTTCGTTACTAATTATGGCAGGTGACTGTAATTTCGATACAAATTATGGCAGGTAACAGTAACTACGATACTATATATGACAGGTAACTGTAACTCCGATACTAATTATGACAAGTAACTCTAACTTCGTTACTAATTATGACAAATAACTGTAATTTTGATAAAAATTATGGCAGGTAATTGTAACTTCGATACTAATTATGACAGGTAACAGTAACTTCGATACTAATTATGACAGGTAACTGTAACTTCGTTACTAATTATGAAATGTAACTGTAATTTCGATACTTATTATGGCTGGTAACTGTAACTTCGTTACTAATTATGACAAGTAACTGTAATTTCGATACAAATTATGGCAGGTAACAGTAACTTCGATACTAATGATGACAGAAAACAGTAACTTCGATACTAATTATGGCAGGTAACAGTAACTTCGATACTAATTATGGCAGGTAACTGTATGTTCGATACTAATTATGACAGTTAACTGTAACTTCGTTACTAATTGTGACAAGTAACTGTAATTTCGATACAAATTATGGCAGGTAACAGTAACTTCGATACTAATTATGACAGGTAACAGTAACTTCGATACTAATTATGACAAGTTACTGTAACTTCGATACTAATTATGACAGGTAACTGCAACTTCTTTACTAATTATGACAAGTAACTGTTATTTCGATACAAATTATGGCACGTAACTGTAATTTCGATACTAATTATGGCAGGTGACAGTAACATCGATACTAATTATGACAAGTTACAGTAACTTCGATACTAATTATGACAGAAAACAGTAACTTCGATACTTATTATGACAGGTAACAGTAACTTCGATACTAATTATGGCAGGTAACTGTAACTTCGATACTAATTCTGACAGGTACCTGTAACTTCGTTACTAATTATGACAAGTAACTGTAATTTCGATACAAATTATGGCACGTAACTGTAATTTCGATACTAATTATGACAGGTAACTGTAACTTCGATTCTAATTATGACAAGTAACTCTAACTTCATTACAAATTATGACAAGTAACTGTAATTTCGATACAAATTATGGCAGGTAACTGTAACTTTGATATTAATTATGACAGGTAACTGCAACTTCGATACTAATTATGGCAGGTAACTGTAATTTCGATAATAATTATGGCACGTAACTGTAATTTCGATAATAATTATGACAGGTAACTGTAACTTCGTTACTAATAATGACAAGTAACTGTAGCTTCGATACTAATTATGACAGGTAACTGTAACTTCGTTACTAATTATGACAAGAAACTGTAATTTCGATACAAATTATGGCAGGTAACTGTACCTTCGATACTAATTATGACAGGTAACAGTAACTTCGATACTAATTATGACAGGAAACAGTAAATTCGATACTTATTATGACAGGTAACAGTAACTTCGATACTAATTATGACAGGTAACTGTAACTCCGTTACAAATTATGACAAGTAACTGTAATTTCGATACAAATTATTGCAGGTAACTGTAACTTCGATACTATTTATGACAGGTAACAGTTACTTCGATACTAATTATGACAAGTAACAGTAACTTCGATACTAATTATGACAGGTAAATGTAACTTCGAAACTAATTATGACAGGAACTGTAACATCGTTACTAATTATGACAAGTAACTGTAATTTCGATACAAATTATGGCAGGTAACTGTAACTTTGATATTAATTATGACAGGTTACAGTAACCTCGATACTAATTATGACAAGTAAGTGTATCTTCGATACTAATTATGACGGGTAACTGTAACTTCGATACTAATTATGACTAGTAACTCTAACTTCGTTACTAATTAGGACAAGTAACTGTAATTTTGATAAAAAATTATGGCAGGTAACTGTAACTTCGATACTAATTATGACAGGTAACAGTAACTTCAATACTTATTATGACAGGTAACCGTAACATCGTTACTAATTATGACAAGTAACTGTAATTTCGATACTAATTATGGCAGGTAACTGTAACATCGTTACTAATTATGAAAAGTAACTGTAATTTCGATACAAATTATGGCAGGTAACTATAACTTCGATACAAATTATGACAGGTAACAGTAACTTCGATACTAATTATGACAGGTAACAGTAACTTCGTTACTAATTATGACAAGTAACTGTAATTTCGATACAAATTATGACAGGTAACTGTAACTTCGTTACTAATTATGACAATTAACTGTAATTTTGATACAAAATATGGCACGTAACTGTAATTTCGATACTAATTATGACAGGTAACTGTAACTTCGATACTAATTATGACAAGTAACTTTAACTTCATTACAAATTATGACAAGTAACTGTAATTTCGATAAAGTTATTGCAGGTATCTGTAACTTCGTTACTAATTATGGCAGGAAACTGTAATTTCGATACAAATTATGGCAGGTAAGAGTAACTTCGATAATGATTATGACAGGTAACTGTAACTTCGATACTAATTATGGCAGGTAACTGTAATTTCGATAATAATTATGGCACGTAACTGTAATTTCGATAATAATTATGACAGGTAACTGTAACTTCGTTACTAATTATGGCAGGTAATTGTAATTTCGTTACTAATTATGACAAGTAACTGTAGCTTCGATACTAATTATGACAGGTAACGGTAACTCCGTTGCTAATTATGACAAGAAACTGTAATTTCGATACAAATTATGGCAGGTAACTGTAACATCGATACTAATTATGACAGGTAACAGTAACTTCGATACTAATTATAACAGAAAACAGTAACTTCGATACTTATTATGACAGGTAACAGTAACTTCGATACTAATTATGGCAGGTAACTGTAATTTCGATACAAATTATGGCAGGTAACTGTAACTTCGTTACTAATTATGACAAGTAACTGTAATTTCGATACAAAATATGGCAGGTAACAGTAACTTCGATACTAATTATGACAGGTAACAGTAACTTCGATACTAATTATGACAAGTTACTGTAACTTCGATAGTAATTATGACAGGTAACAGTAACTTCGATACTAATTATGACAGGTAACAGTAACTTCGTTACTAATTATGACAAGTAACTGTAATTTCGATACAAATTATGACAGGTAACTGTAACTTCGTTACTAATTATGACAATTAACTGTAATTTCGATACAAAATATTGCACGTAACTGTAATTTCGATACTAATTATGACAGGTAACTGTAACTTCGATACTAATTTTGACAAGTAACTTTAACTTCATTACAAATTATGACAAGTAACTGTTATTTCGATACAAATTATGGCACGTAACTGTAATTTCGATACTAATTATGGCAGGTGACAGTAACTTCGATA
The DNA here is from genome assembly GCA_946902985.2 of Meconema thalassinum. NCBI lineage: Eukaryota > Metazoa > Arthropoda > Insecta > Orthoptera > Tettigoniidae > Meconema > Meconema thalassinum. Next base: position 1,172,248,509 of record OX336388.2, on the reverse strand, counting down.
CTAATTATGACAAGTTACTGTAACTTCGATACTAATTATGACAGGTAACTGTAACTTCGTTACTAATTATGACAAGTAACTGTTAATTCGATACAAATTATGGCAGGTAACTGTAACTTCGATACTAATTATGACAGGTAACTGTAACTCCGATACTAATTATGACAAGTAACTCTAAATTCCTTACTAATTATGACAAGTAACTGTAATTTCGATACTAATTATGGCTGGTAACTGCAACTTCGTTACTAATTATGACAAGTAACTGTAATTACGATACAAATTATGGCAGGTAACTGTAACTTCGATACTAATTATGACAAGTAACAGGAACTTCGATACTAATTATGACAAGTAACTGTAACTTCGAAACTAATTATGACAGGTAACTGTAACATCGATAATAATTATGACAAGTAACTGTAATTTCGATACAAATTATGGCAGGTAACTGTAACTTCGATACTAATTATGACAGGTAACAGAAACTTCGACACCAATTATGACAAGTAACTGTATCTTCGATACTAATTATGACAGGTAACTGTAACTTCGATACTAATTATGACAAGTAACTCTAACTTCATTACAAATTATGACAAGTAACTGTAATTTCGATACAAATTATGGCAGGTAACTGTAACTTCGATGACAGGTAACTGTAACTTCGGTACTTATTAAGACAAATAACTGCAATTTCGATACAAATTATGGTAGGTAACTGTAACTTCGATACTTATTATGACAGGTAACAGTAACTTCGATAGTAATGATGACAAGTAACAGTAACTTCGATACTAATTATGACAAGTAACTGTAATTTCGATACTAATTATGACAGGTAACTGTAATTTCGATACTAATTATGACAGGTAACTGTAACTTCGATACTAATTTTGACAAGTAACTGTAATTTCGATACAAATTTTGGCAGGTAACTGTAACTTCGATATTAATTATGACAAGTATCTGTAACATCGTTACTAATTATGACAAGTAACTGTAATTTCGATACAAATAATGGCAGGTAACTGTAACTTCGAAACTATTTATGACAGGTAAAAGTAACATCAATACTAATTATGACAGGTAACTGTAACTTTGCTACTAATTATGACAAGTAACTGTAATTTCGAAACAAATTATGACAGGTAACTGTAACTTTGTTAATAATTATGACAAGTACTTGTAATTTCGATACAAATTATGGCAGGTAACTGTAACTTCGATACTTATTATGACAGGTAACAGTAACTTCGATAGTTATGATGACAAGTAACAGTAACTTCGATACTAATTATGACAAGTAACTGTAATTTCGATACTAATTATGACAGGTAACTGTAATTTCGATACTAATTATGACAGGTAACTGTAACTTCGATACAAATTATGACAGGTAACTGTAATTACGATACAAATTATGGCAGGTAACTGTAACTTCGATACTAATTATGACAAGTAACAGGAACTTCGATACTAATTATGACAAGTAACTGTAACTTCGAAACTAATTATGACAGGTAACTGTAACATCGATAATAATTATGACAAGTAACTGTAATTTCGATACAAATTATGGCAGGTAACTGTAACTTCGATACTAATTATGACAGGTAACAGAAACTTCGATACTAATTATGACAAGTAACTGTATCTTCGATACTAATTATGACAGGTAACTGTAACTTCGATACTAATTATGACAAGTAACTCTAACTTCATTACAAATTATGACAAGTAACTGTAATTTCGATACAAATTATGGCAGGTAACTATAACTTCGATGACAGGTAACTGTAACTTCGATACTTATTAAGACAAATAAAAGTAATTTCGATACAAATTATGGTAGGTAACTGTAACTTCGATACTTATTATGACAGGTAACAGTAACTTCGATAGTAATGATGACAAGTAACAGTAACTTCGATACTAATTATGACAAGTAACTGTAATTTCGATACTAATTATGACAGGTAACTGTAATTTCGATACTAATTATGACAGGTAACTGTAACTTCGATACTAATTATGACAAGTAACTGTAATTTCGATACAAATTTTGGCAGGTTACTGTAACTTCGATATTAATTATGACAAGTAACTGTAACATCGTTACTAATTATGACAAGTAACTGTAATTTCGATACAAATAATGGCAGGTAACTGTAACTTCGATACTATTTATGACAGGTAAAATAACTTCAATACTAATTATGACAGGTAACTGTAACTTTGCTACTAATTATGACAAGTAACTGTAATTTCGAAACAAATTATGACAGGTAACTGTAACTTTGTTAATAATTATGACAAGTAACTGTAATTTCGATACAAATTATGGCAGGTAACTGTAACTTCGATGCTTATTATGACAGGTAACAGTAACTTCGATAGTTATGATGACAAGTAACAGTAACTTCGATACTAATTATGACAAGTAACTGTAATTTCGATACTAATTATGACAGGTAACTGTAATTTCGATACTAATTATGACAGGTAACTGTAACTTCGATACTAATTATGACAGGTAACTGGAACTTCGATACTAATTATGACAAGTAACTGTAACTTCGTTACTAATTATGACAAGTAACTGTAATTTCGATACAAATTTTGGCAGGTAACTGTAACTTCGATATTAATTATGACAAGTAACTGTATCATCGTTACTAATTAAGACAAGTAACTGTAATTTCGTTACTAATTATGACAAGTAACTGTAGCTTCGATACTAATTATGACAGGTAACTGTAACTTCGTTACTAATTATGACAAGAAACTGTAATTTCGATACAAATTATGGCAGGTAACTGTACCTTCGATACTAATTATGACAGGTAACACTAACTTCGATACTAATTATGACAGAAAACAGAAACATCGATACTTATTATGACAGGTAACAGTGACTTCGATACTAATTATGGCAGGTAACTGTAACTTCGATACTAATTATGACAAATAACTCTAACTTCATTACAAATTATGACAAGTAACTGTAATTTCGATACAAATTATGGCAGGTAACTGTAACTTTGAGACTAATTATGACAGGTAAAAGTAACTTCGATACTAATTATGACAAGTAACAGTTACTTCGATACTAATTATGACAAGTAACTGTAACTTCCAAACCAATTACGACAGGGAACTGTAACATCGTTACTAATTATGACAAGTAACTGTAACTTCGATACTAATTATGACAGGTAACAGTAAATTCGATACTAATTATGACAAGTAACAGTTACTTCGATACTAATTATGACAAGTAACTGTAACTACGAAACTAATTATGACAGGTAACTGTAACATCGTTACTAATTATAACATGTAACTGTAATCTCGATACAAATTATGGCAGGTAACTGTAACTTCGATACTAATTATGACAGGTAACAATAACTTCGATACTAATTATGACAAGTAACTGTAACTTCGATACTTATTATGACAGGTAACAGTAACTTCGATACTAATTATGACAAGTAACTCTAACTTCATTACAAATTATGAAAAGTAACTGTAATTTCGATACAAATTATGGCAGGTACCTGTAACTTCGTAAATAATTATGGCAGGTAACTGTAACTTCGTAAATAATTATGGCAGGTAACTGTAATTTCGATACAAATTATGGCAGGTAACTGTAACTTCGATACTAATTATGACAGGTAACTGTAACTCCGATATTAATTATGACAAGTAACTCTAAATTCGTTACTAATTATGACAAGTAACTGTAATTTCGATACTAATTATGGCTGGTAACTGTAACTTCGTTACTAATTATGACAAGTAACTGTAATTTCGATACAAATTATGGCAGGTAACTGTAACTTCGATACTAATTATGACAAGTAACAGGAACTTCGATACTAATTATGACAAGTAACTGTAACTTCGAAACTAATTATGACAGGTAACTGTAACATCGATAATAATTATGACAAGTAACTGTAATTTCGATACAAATTATGGCAGGTAACTGTAACTTCGATACTAATTATGACAGCTAACAGAAACTTCGATACTAATTATGACAAGTAACTGTATCTTCGATACTAATTATGACAGGTAACTGTAACTTCGATACTAATTATGACAAATAACTCTAACTTCATTACAAATTATGACAAGTAACTGTAATTTCGATACAAATTATGGCAGGTAACTGTAACTTCGATGACAGGTAACTGTAACTTCGATACTTATTAAGACAAGTAACTGTAATTTCGATACAAATTATGGCAGGTAACTGTAACTTCGATACTTATTATGACAGGTAACAGTAACTTCGATAGTTATGATGACAAGTAACAGTAACTTCGATACTAATTATGACAAGTAACTGTAATTTCGATACTAATTATGACAGGTAACTGTAATTTCGATACTAATTATGACAGGTAACTGTTACTTCGATACTAATTATGACAGGTAACTGGAACTTCGATACTAATTATGACAAGTAACTGTAACTTCGTTACTAATTATGACATGTAACTGTAATTTCGATACAAATTTTGGCAGGTAACTGTAACTTCGATATTAATTATGACAAGTAACTGTAACTTCGTTACTAATTAAGACAAGTAACTGTAATTTCGATACAAATAATGGCAGGTAACTGTAACTTCGATACTAATTATGACAGGTAACTGTAACTTCCTTACTAATTATGAAAAGTAACAGTTGCTTCGATACTAATTGTGACAAGTAACTGTAACTTCGAAACTAATTATGACAGGTAACTGTAACATCGTTACTAATTATGACAAGTAACTGTCATTTCGATACAAATAATGGCAGGTAACTGTAACTTCGATACTAATTATGACTGGTAACAGTAACTTCGGTACTGATTATGACAAGTAACTGTAACTTAGATACTAATTATGACAGGCAACAGTAACTTCGATACTAATTATGACAAGTAACTCTAACTTCATTACAAATTATGACAAGTATCTGTAATTTCGATACAAATTATGGCAGGTAACTGTAACTTCGTTACTAATTATGGCAGGTGACTGTAATTTCGATACAAATTATGGCAGGTAACAGTAACTACGATACTATATATGACAAGTAACTCTAACTTCGTTACTAATTATGACAAATAACTGTAATTTTGATAAAAATTATGGCAGGTAATTGTAACTTCGATACTTATTATGACAGGTAACAGTAACTTCGATACTAATTATGACAGGTAACTGTAACTTCGTTACTAATTATGAAAAGTAACTGTAATTTCGATACTTATTATGGCTGGTAACTGTAACTTCGTTACTAATTATGACAAGTAACTGTAATTTCGATACAAATTATGGCAGGTAACAGTAACTTCGATACTAATTATGACAGGTAACAGTAACTTCGATACTAATTATGACAAGTTACTGTAACTTCGATACTAATTATGACAGGTAACTGCAACTTCTTTACTAATTATGACAAGTAACTGTTATTTCGATACAAATTATGGCACGTAACTGTAATTTCGATACTAATTATGGCAGGTGACAGTAACATCGATACTAATTATGACAAGTTACAGTAACTTCGATACTAATTATGACAGAAAACAGTAACTTCGATACTTATTATGACAGGTAACAGTAACTTCGATACTAATTATGGCAGGTAACTGTAACTTCGATACTAATTCTGACAGGTACCTGTAACTTCGTTACTAATTATGACAAGTAACTGTAATTTCGATACAAATTATGGCACGTAACTGTAATTTCGATACTAATTATGACAGGTAACTGTAACTTCGATTCTAATTATGACAAGTAACTCTAACTTCATTACAAATTATGACAAGTAACTGTAATTTCGATACAAATTATGGCAGGTAACTGTAACTTTGATATTAATTATGACAGGTAACTGCAACTTCGATACTAATTATGGCAGGTAACTGTAATTTCGATAATAATTATGGCACGTAACTGTAATTTCGATAATAATTATGACAGGTAACTGTAACTTCGTTACTAATTATGGCAGCTAACTGTAATTTCGTTACTAATAATGACAAGTAACTGTAGCTTCGATACTAATTATGACAGGTAACTGTAACTTCGCTACTAATTATGACAAGAAACTGTAATTTCGATACAAATTATGGCAGGTAACTGTACCTTCGATACTAATTATGACAGGTAACAGTAACTTCGATACTAATTATGACAGGAAACAGTAACTTCGATACTTATTATGACAGGTAACAGTAACTTCGATACTAATTATGACAGGTAACTGTAACTCCGTTACAAATTATGACAAGTAACTGTAATTTCGATACACATTATTGCAGGTAACTGTAACTTCGATACTATTTATGACAGGTAACAGTTACTTCGATACTAATTATGACAAGTAACAGTAACTTCGATACTAATTATGACAGGTAACTGTAACTTCGAAACTAATTATGACAGGAACTGTAACATCGTTACTAATTATGACAAGTAACTGTAATTTCGATACAAATTATTGCAGGTAACTGTAACTTTGATATTAATTATGACAGGTTACAGTAACCTCGATACTAATTATGACAAGTAAGTGTATCTTCGATACTAATTATGACGGGTAACTGTAACTTCGATACTAATTATGACTAGTAACTCTAACTTCGTTACTAATTAGGACAAGTAACTGTAATTTTGATAAAAAATTATGGCAGGTAACTGTAACTTCGATACTAATTATGACAGGTAACAGTAACTTCAATACTTATTATGACAGGTAACCGTAACATCGTTACTAATTATGACAAGTAACTGTAATTTCGATACTAATTATGGCAGGTAACTGTAACATCGTTACTAATTATGAAAAGTAACTGTAATTTCGATACAAATTATGGCAGGTAACAATAACTTCGATACAAATTATGACAGGTAACAGTAACTTCGATACTAATTATGACAAGTAACAGTAACTTCGTTACTAATTATGACAAGTAACTGAATTTCGATACAAATTATGACAGGTAACTGTAACTTCGTTACTAATTATGACAATTAACTGTAATTTCGATACAAATTATGGCACGTAACTGTAATTTCGATACTAATTATGGCAGGTGACAGTAACTTCGATACTAATTATGGCAGGTAAGAGTAACTTCGATAATGATTATGACAGGTAACTGTAACTTCGATACTAATTATGGCAGGTAACTGTAATTTCGATAATAATTATGGCACGTAACTGTAATTTCGATAATAATTATGACAGGTAACTGTATCTTCGTTACTAATTATGGCAGGTAACTGTAACTTCGTTACTAATTATGACAAGTAACTGTAGCTTCGATACTAATTATGACAGGTAACGGTAACTTCGTTGCTAATTATGACAAGAAACTGTAATTTCGATACAAATTATGGCAGGTAACTGTAACTTTGATATTAATTATGACAGGTTACCGTAACCTCGATACTAATTATGACAAGTAAGTGTATCTTCGATACTAATTATGACGGGTAACTGTAACTTCGATACTAATTATGATTAGTAACTCTAACTTCGTTACTAATTAGGACAAGTAACTGTAATTTTGATAAAAAATTATGGCAGGTAACTGTAACTTCGATACTAATTATGACAGGTAACAGTAACTTCAATACTTATTATGACAGGTAACCGTAACATCGTTACTAATTATGACAAGTAACTGTAATTTCGATACTAATTATGGCAGGTAACTGTAACATCGTTACTTATTATGAAAAGTAACTCTAATTTCGATACAAATTATGGCAGGTAACTATAACTTCGATACAAATTATGACAGGTAACAGTAACTTCGATACTAATTATGACAGGTAACAGTAACTTCGTTACTAATTATGACAAGTAACTGTAATTTCGATACAAATTATGACAGGTAACTGTAACTTCGTTACTAATTATGACAATTAACTGTAATTTCGATACAAAATATGGCACGTAACTGTAATTTCGATACTAATTATGACAGGTAACTGTAACTTCGATACTAATTATGACAAGTAACTTTAACTTCATTACAAATTAAGACAAGTAACTGTAATTTCGATAAAGTTATGGCAGGTATCTGTAACTTCGTTACTAATTATGGCAGGAAACTGTAATTTCGATACAAATTATGGCAGGTAAGAGTAACTTCGATAATGATTATGACAGGTAACTGTAACTTCGATACTAATTATGGCAGGTAACTGTAATTTCGATAATAATTATGGCACGTAACTGTAATTTCGATAATAATTATGACAGGTAACTGTAACTTCGTTACTAATTATGGCAGGTAACTGTAATTTCGTTACTAATTATGACAAGTAACTGTAGCTTCGATACTAATTATGACAGGTAACGGTAACTTCGTTGCTAATTATGACAAGAAACTGTAATTTCGATACAAATTATGGCAGGTAACTGTAACATCGATACTAATTATGACAGGTAACAGTAACTTCGATACTAATTATGACAGAAAACAGTAACTTCGATACTTATTATGACCGGTAACAGTAACTTCGATACTAATTATGGCAGGTAACTGTAATTTCGATACAAATTATGGCAGGTAACTGTAACTTCGTTACTAATTATGACAAGTAACTGTAATTTCGATACAAAATATGGCAGGTAACAGTAACTTCGATACTAATTATGACAGGTAACAGTAACTTCGATACTAATTATGACAAGTTACTGTAACTTCGATAGTAATTATGACAGGTTACAGTAACTTCGATACTAATTATGACAGGTAACTGTAACTTCGTTACTAATTATGACAAGTAACTGTTAATTCGATACAAATTATGGCAGGTAACTGTAACTTCGATACTAATTATGACAGGTAACTGTAACTCCGATACTAATCATGACAAGTAACTCTAAATTCCTTATTAATTATGACAAGTAACTGTAATTTCGATACTAATTATGGCTGGTAACTGTAACTTCGTTACTAATTATGACAGGTAACTGTAATTACGATACAAATTATGGCAGGTAACTGTAACTTCGATACTAATTATGACAAGTAACAGGAACTTCGATACTAATTATGACAAGTAACTGTAACTTCGAAACTAATTATGACAGGTAACTGTAACATCGATAATAATTATGACAAGTAACTGTAATTTCGATACAAATTATGGCAGGTAACTGTAACTTCGATACTAATTATGACAGGTAACAGAAACTTCGATACTAATTATGACAAGTAACTGTATCTTCGATACTAATTATGACAGGTAACTGTAACTTCGATACTAATTATGACAAGTAACTCTAACTTCATTACAAATTATGACAAGTAACTGTAATTTCGATACAAATTATGGCAGGTAACTGTAACTTCGATGACAGGTAACTGTATCTTCGATACTTATTAAGACAAATAACTGCAATTTCGATACAAATTATGGTAGGTAACTGTAACTTCGATACTTATTATGACAGGTAACAGTAACTTCGATAGTAATGATGACAAGTAACAGTAACTTCGATACTAATTATGACAAGTAACTGTAATTTCGATACTAATTATGACAGGTAACTGTAATTTCGATACTAATTATGACAGGTAACTGTAACTTCGATAATAATTATGACAAGTAACTGTAATTTCGATACAAATTTTGGCAGGTAACTGTAACTTCGATATTAATTATGACAAGTAACTGTAACATCGTTACTAATTATGACAAGTAACTGTAATTTCGATACAAATAATGGCAGGTAACTGTAACTTCGATACTATTTATGACAGGTAAAAGTAACTTCAATACTAATTATGACAGGTAACTGTAACTTTGCTACTAATTATGACAAGTAACTGAAATTTCGAAACAAATTATGACAGGTAACTGTAACTTTGTTAATAATTATGACAAGTAACTGTAATTTCGATACAAATTATGGCAGGTAACTGTAACTTCGATACTTATTATGACAGGTAACAGTAACTTCGATAGTTATGATGACAAGTAACAGTAACTTCGATACTAATTATGACAATTAACTGTAATTTCGATACTAATTATGACAGGTAACTGTAATTTCGATACTAATTATGACAGGTAACTGTAACTTCGATACTAATTATGACAGGTAACTGGAACTTCGATACTAATTATGACAAGTAACTGTAACTTCGTTACTAATTATGACAAGTAACTGTAATTTCGATACAAATTTTGGCAGGTAACTGTAACTTCGATATTAATTATGACAAGTAACTGTATCATCGTTACTAATTAAGACAAGTAACTGTAATTTCGTTACTAATTATGACAAGTAACTGTAGCTTCGATACTAATTATGACAGGTAACTGTAACTTCGTTACTAATTATGACAAGAAACTGTAATTTCGATACAAATTATGGCAGGTAACTGTACCTTCGATACTAATTATGACAGGTAACACTAACTTCGATACTAATTATGACAGAAAACAGAAACATCGATACTTATTATGACAGGTAACAGTGACTTCGATACTAATTATGGCAGGTAACTGTAACTTCGATACTAATTATGACAGGTAACTGTAACTTCGATACTAATTATGACAAATAACTCTAACTTCATTACAAATTATGACAAGTAACTGTAATTTCGATACAAATTATGGCAGGTAACTGTAACTTCGAGACTAATTATGACAGGTAAAAGTAACGTCGATACTAATTATGACAAGTAACAGTTACTTCGATACTAATTATGACAAGTAACTGTAACTTCCAAACCAATTACGACAGATAACTGTAACATCGTTACTAATTATGACAAGTAACTGTAACTTCGATACTAATTATGACAGATAACAATATATTCGATACTAATTATGACAAGTAACAGTTACTTCGATACTAATTATGACAAGTAACTGTAACTACGAAACTAATTATGACAGGTAACTGTAACATCGTTACTAATTATGACATGTAACTGTAATCTCGATACAAATTATGGCAGGTAACTGTAACTTCGATACTAATTATGACAGGTAACAGTAACTTCGATACTAATTATGACAAGTAACTGTAACTTCGATACTTATTATGACAGGTAACAGTAACTTCGATACTAATTATGACAAGTAACTCTAACTTCATTACAAATTATGAAAAATAACTGTAATTTCGATACAAATTATGGCAGGTAACTGTAACTTCGTAAATAATTATGGCAGGTAACTGTAACTTCGTAAATAATTATGGCAGGTAACTGTAATTTCGATACAAATTATGGCAGGTACCTGTAACTTCGATACTAATTATGACAGGTAACTGTAACTCCGATATTAATTATGACAAGTAACTCTAAATTCGTTACTAATTATGACAAGTAAATGTAATTTCGATACTAATTATGGCTGGTAACTGTAACTTCGTTACTAATTATGACAAGTAACTGTAATTTCGATACAAATTATGGCAGGTAACTGTAACTTCGATACTAATTATGACAAGTAACAGGAACTTCGATACTAATTATGACAAGTAACTGTAACTTCGAAACTAATTATGACAGGTAACTGTAACATCGATAATAATTATGACAAGTAACTGTAATTTCGATACAAATTATGGCAGGTAACTGTAACTTCGATACTAATTATGACAGCTAACAGAAACTTCGATACTAATTATGACAAGTAACTGTATCTTCGATACTAATTATGGCAGGTAACTGTAACTTCGATACTAATTATGACAAATAACTCTAACTTCATTACAAATTATGACAAGTAACTGTAATTTCGATACAAATTATGGCAGGTAACTGTAACTTCGATGACAGGTAACTGTAACTTCGATACTTATTAAGACAAGTAACTGTAATTTCGATACAAATTATGGCAGGTAACTGTAACTTCGATACTTATTATGACAGGTAACAGTAACTTCGATAGTTATGATGACAAGTAACAGTAACTTCGATACTAATTATGACAAGTAACTGTAATTTCGATACTAATTATGACAGGTAACTGTAATTTCGATACTAATTATGACAGGTAACTGTAACTTCGATACTAATTATGACAGGTAACTGGAACTTCGATACTAATTATGACAAGTAACTGTAACTTCGTTACTAATTATGACAAGTAACTGTAATTTCGATACAAATTTTGGCTGGTAACTGTAACTTCGATATTAATTATGACATGTAACTGTAACTTCGTTACTAATTAAGACAAGTAACTGTAATTTCGATACAAATAATGGCAGGTAACTGTAACTTCGATACTAATTATGACAGGTAACTGTAACTTCCTTACTAATTATGACAAGTAACTGTAATTTCGATAGTAATTATGACAGGCAACTGTAACTTCGATATTAATTATGACAAGTAACTGTAACTTCGTTACTAATTATGAGAAGTAACTGTAATTTCGATACAAATTATGGCAGGTAACTGTAACTTCGAGACTAATTATGACAGGTAACAGTAACTTCGATACTAATTATGACAAGTAACAGTTGCTTCGATGCTAATTGTGACAAGTAACTGTAACTTCGAAACTAATTATGACAGGTAACTGTAACATCGTTACTAATTATGACAAGGAACTGTCATTTCGATACAAATAATGGCAGGTAACTGTAACTTCGATACTAATTATGACTGGTAACAGTAACTTCGGTACTGATTATGACAAGTAACTGTAACTTAGATACTAATTATTACAGGCAACAGTAACTTCGATACTAATTATGACAAGTAACTCTAACTTCATTACAAATTATGACAAGTATCTGTAATTTCGATACAAATTATGGCAGGTAATTGTAACTTCGATACTAATTATGACAGGTAACAGTAACTTCGATACTAATTATGACAGGTAACTGTAACTTCGTTACTAATTATGAAAAGTAACTGTAATTTCGATACTTATTATGGCTGGTAACTGTAACTTCGTTACTAATTATGACAAGTAACTGTAATTTCGATGCAAATTATGGCAGGTAACAGTAACTTCGATACTAATGATGACAGAAAACAGTAACTTCGATACTAATTATGGCAGGTAACAGTAACTTCGATACTAATTATGGCAGGTAACTGTAAGTTCGATACTAATTATGACAGTTAACTGTAACTTCGTTACTAATTGTGACAAGTAACTGTAATATCGATACAAATTATGGCAGGTAACAGTAACTTCGATACTAATTATGACAGGTAACAGTAACTTCGATACTAATTATGACAAGTTACTGTAACTTCGATACTAATTATGACAGGTAACTGCAACTTCTTTACTAATTATGACAAGTAACTGTTATTTCGATACAAATTATGGCACGTAACTGTAATTTCGATACCAATTATGGCAGGTGACAGTAACATCGATACTAATTATGACAAGTTACAGTAACTTCGATACTAATTATGACAGAAAACAGTAACTTCGATACTTATTATGACAGGTAACAGTAACTTCGATACTAATTATGGCAGGTAACTGTAACTTCGATACTAATTCTGACAGGTACCTGTAACTTCGTTACTAATTATGACAAGTAACTGTAATTTCGATACAAATTATGGCACGTAACTGTAATTTCGATACTAATTATGACAGGTAACTGTAACTTCGATTCTAATTATGACAAGTAACTCTAACTTCATTACAAATTATGACAAGTAACTGTAATTTCGATACAAATTATGGCAGGTAACTGTAACTTTGATATTAATTATGACAGGTAACTGCAACTTCGATACTAATTATGGCAGGTAACTGTAATTTCGATAATAATTATGGCACGTAACTGTAATTTCGATAATAATTATGACAGGTAACTGTAACTACGTTACTAATTATGGCAGCTAACTGTAATTTCGTTACTAATAATGACAAGTAACTGTAGCTTCGATACTAATTATGACAGGTAACTGTAACTTCGCTACTAATTATGACAAGAAAATGTAATTTCGATACATATTATGGCAGGTAACTGTACCTTCGATACTAATTATGACAGGTAACAGTAATTTCGATACTAATTATGACAGGAAACAGTAACTTCGATACTTATTATGACAGGTAACAGTAACTTCGATACTAATTATGACAGGTAACTGTAACTCCGTTACAAATTATGACAAGTAACTGTAATTTCGATACAAATTATTGCAGGTAACTGTAACTTCGATACTATTTATGACAGGTAACAGTTACTTCGATACTAATTATGACAAGTAACAGTAACTTCGATACTAATTATGACAGGTAACTGTAACTTCGAAACTAATTATGACAGGAACTGTAACATCGGTACTAATTATGACAAGTAACTGTAATTTTGATACAAATTATGGCAGGTAACTGTAACTTTGATATTAATTATGACAGGTTACAGTAACCTCGATACTAATTATGACAAGTAAGTGTATCTTCGATACTAATTATGACGGGTAACTGTAACTTCGATACTAATTATGACTAGTAACTCTAACTTCGTTACTAATTAGGACAAGTAACTGTAATTTTGATAAAAAATTATGGCAGGTAACTGTAACTTCGATACTAATTATGACAGGTAACAGTAACTTCAATACTTATTATGACAGGTAACCGTAACATCGTTACTAATTATGACAAGTAACTGTAATTTCGATACTAATTATGTCAGGTAACTGTAACATCGTTACTAATTATGAAAAGTAACTGTAATTTCGATACAAATTATGGCAGGTAACAATAACTTCGATACAAATTATGACAGGAAACAGTAACTTCGATACTAATTATGACAGGTAACAGTAACTTCGTTACTAATTATGACAAGTAACTGTAGCTTCGATACTAATTATGACAGGTAACGGTAACTTCGTTGCTAATTATGACAAGAAACTGTAATTTCGATACAAATTATGGCAGGTAACTGTAACATCGATACTAATTATGACAGGTAACAGTAACTTCGATACTAATTATGACAGAAAACAGTAACTTCGATACTTATTATGACAGGTAACAGTAACTTCGATACTAATTATGGCAGGTAACTGTAATTTCGATACAAATTATGGCAGGTAACTGTATCTTCGTTACTAATTATGACAAGTAACTGTAATTTCGATACAAAATATGGCAGGTAACAGTAACTTCGATACTAATTATGACAGGTAACAGTAACTTCGATACTAATTATGACAAGTTACTGTAACTTCGATACTTATTATGACAGGTAACTGTAACTTCGTTACTAATTATGACAAGTTACTGTCATTTCGATACAAATAATGGCAGGTAACTGTAACTTCGATACTAATTATGACTGGTAACAGTAACTTCGGTACTGATTATGACAAGTAACTGTAACTTAGATACTAATTATGACAGGCAACAGTAACTTCGATACTAATTATGACAAGTAACTCTAACTTCATTACAAATTATGACAAGTATCTATAATTTCGATACAAATTATGGCAGGTAACTGTAACTTCGTTACTAATTATGGCAGGTGACTGTAATTTCGATACAAATTATGGCAGGTAACAGTAACTACGATACTATATATGACAGGTAACTGTAACTCCGATACTAATTATGACAAGTAACTCTAACTTCGTTACTAATTCTGACAAATAACTGTAATTTTGATAAAAATTATGGCAGGTAATTGTAACTTCGATACTAATTATGACAGGTAACAGTAACTTCGATACTAATTATGACAGGTAACTGTAACTTCGTTACTAATTATGAAAAGTAACTGTAATTTCGATACTTATTATGGCTGGTAACTGTAACTTCGTTACTAATTATGACAAGTAACTGTAATTTCGATACAAATTATGGCAGGTAACAGTAACTTCGATACTAATGATGACAGAAAACAGTAACTTCGATACTAATTATGGCAGGTAACAGTAACTTCGATACTAATTATGGCAGGTAACTGTAAGTTCGATACTAATTATGACAGTTAACTGTAACTTCGTTACTAATTGTGACAAGTAACTGTAATTTCGGTACAAATTATGTCAGGTAACAGTAACTTCGATACTAATTATGACAGGTAACAGTAACTTCGATACTAATTATGACAAGTTACTGTAACTTCGATACTAATTATGACAGGTAACTGCAACTTCTTTACTAATTATGAAAAGTAACTGTTATTTCGATACAAATTATGGCACGTAACTGTAATTTCGATACTAATTATGGCAGGTGACAGTAACATCGATACTAATTATGACAAGTTACAGTAACTTCGATACTAATTATGACAGAAAACAGTAACTTCGATACTTATTATGACAGGTAACAGTAACTTCGATACTAATTATGGCAGGTAACTGTAACTTCGATACTAATTCTGACAGGTACCTGTAACGTCGTTACTAATTATGACAAGTAACTGTAATTTCGATACAAATTATGGCACGTAACTGTATATTCGATACTAATTATGACAGGTAACTGTAACTTCGATTATAATTATGACAAGTAACTCTAACTTCATTACAAATTATGACAAGTAACTGTAATTTCGATACAAATTATGGCAGGTAACTGTAACGTTGATATTAATTATGACAGGTAACTGCAACTTCGATACTAATTATGGCAGGTAACTGTAATTTCGATAATAATTATGGCACGTAACTGTAATTTCGATAATAATTATGACAGGTAACTGTAACTTCGTTACTAATTATGGCAGGTAACTGTAATTTCGTTACTAATAATGACATGTAACTGTAGCTTCGATACTAATTATGACAGGTAACTGTAACTTCGCTACTAATTATGACAAGAAACTGTAATTTCGATACAAATTATGGCAGGTAACTGTACCTTCGATACTAATTATGACAGGTAACAGTAACTTCGATACTAATTATGACAGGAAACAGTAACTTCGATACTTATTATGACAGGTAACAGTAACTTCGATACTAATTATGACAGGTAACTGTAACTCCGTTACAAATTATGACAAGTAACTGTAATTTCGATACAAATTATTGCAGGTAACTGTAACTTCGATACTATTTATGACAGGTAACAGTTACTTCGATACTAATTATGACAAGTAACAGTAACTTCGATACTAATTATGACAGGTAACTGTAACTTCGAAACTAATTATGACAGGAACTGTAACATCGTTACTAATTATGACAAGTAACTGTAATTTCGATACAAATTATGGCAGGTAACTGTAACTTTGATATTAATTATGACAGGTTACAGTAACCTCGATTCTAATTATGACAAGTAAGTGTATCTTCGATACTAATTATGACGGGTAACTGTAACTTCGATACTAATTATGACTAGTAACTCTAACTTCGTTACTAATTAGGACAAGTAACTGTAATTTTGATAAAAAATTATGGCAGGTAACTGTAACTTCGATGCTAATTATGACAGGTAACAGTAACTTCAATACTTATTATGACAGGTAACCGTAACATCGTTACTAATTATGACAAGTAACTGTAATTTCGATACTAATTATGGCAGGTAACTGTAACATCGTTACTAATTATGAAAAGTAACTGTAATTTCGATACAAATTATGGCAGGTAACAATAACTTCGATACAAATTATGACAGGTAACAGTAACTTCGATACTAATTATGACAGGTAACAGTAACTTCGTTACTAATTATGACAAGTAACTGTAATTTCGATACAAATTATGACAGGTAACTGTAACTTCGTTACTAATTATGACAATTAACTGTAATTTCGATACAAATTATGGCACGTAACTGTAATTTCGATACTAATTATGGCAGGTGACAGTAACTTCGATACTAATTATGGCAGGTAAGAGTAACTTCGATAATGATTATGACAGGTAACTGTAACTTCGATACTAATTATGGCAGGTAACTGTAATTTCGATAATAATTATGGCACGTAACTGTAATTTCGATAATAATTATGACAGGTAACTGTAACTTCGTTACTAATTATGGCAGGTAACTGTAATTTCGTTACTAATTATGACAAGTAACTGTAGCTTCGATACTAATTATGACAGGTAACGGTAACTTCGTTGCTAATTATGACAAGAAACTGTAATTTCGATACAAATTATGGCAGGTAACTGTAACATCGATACTAATTATGACAGGTAACAGTAACTTCGATACTAATTATGACAGAAAACAGTAACTTCGATACTTATTATGACAGGTAACAGTAACTTCGATACTAATTATGGCAGGTAACTGTAATTTCGATACAAATTATGGCAGGTAACTGTAACTTCGTTACTAATTATGACAAGTAACTGTAATTTCGATACAAAATATGGCAGGTAACAGTAACTTCGATACTAATTATGACAGGTTACAGTAACTTCGATACTAATTATGACAAGTTACTGTAACTTCGATACTAATTATGACAGGTAACTGTAACTTCGTTACTAATTATGACAAGTAACTGTTATTTCGATACAAATTATGGCACGTAACTGTAATTTCGATACTAATTATGGCAGGTGACAGTAACTTCGATACTAATTATGACAAGTTACTGTAACTTCGATACTAATTATGACAGGTAACTGTAACTTCGTTACTAATTATGACAAGTAACTGTTATTTCGATACAAATTATGGCAGGTAACTGTAACTTCGATACTAATTATGACAGGTAACTGTAACTCCGATACTAGTTATGACAAGTAACTCTATATTCCTTACTAAAAATGACAAGTAACTGTAATTTCGATACTAATTATGGCTGGTAACTGTAACTTCGTTACTAATTATGACAAGTAACTGTAATTACGATACAAATTATGGCAGGTAACTGTAACTTCGATACTTTTTATGACAAGTAACAGGAACTTCGATACTAATTATGACAAGTAACTGTAACTTCGAAACTAATTATGACAGGTAACTGTAACATCGATAATAATTATGACAAGTAACTGTAATTTCGATACAAATTATGGCAGGTAACTGTAACTTCGATACTAATTATGACAGGTAACAGAAACTTCGATACTAATTATGACAAGTAACTGTATCTTCGATACTAATTATGACAGGTAACTGTAACTTCGATACTAATTATGACAAGTAACTCTAACTTCATTACAAATTATGACAAGTAACTGTAATTTCGATACAAATTATGGCAGGTAACTGTAACTTCGATGACAGGTAACTGTAACTTCGATACTTATTAAGACAAATAACTGCAATTTCGATACAAATTATGGCAGGTAACTGTAACTTCGATACTTATTATGACAGGTAACAGTAACTTCGATAGTAATGATGACAAGTAACAGTAACTTCGATACTAATTATGACAAGTAACTGTTATTTCGATACTAATTATGACAGGTAACTGTAATTTCGATACTAATTATGACAGGTAACTGTATCTTCGATACTAATTATGACAAGTAACTGTAATTTCGATACAAATTTTGGCAGGTAACTGTAACTTCGATATTAATTATGACAAGTAACTGTAACATCGTTACTAATTATGACAAGTAACTGTAATTTCGATACAAATAATGGCAGGTAACTGTTACTTCGATACTATTTATGACAGGTAAAAGTAACTTCAATACTAATTATGACAAGTAACTGTAATTTCGATACTAATTATGACAGGTAACTGTAATTTCGATACTAATTATGACAGGTAACTGTATCTTCGATACTAATTATGACAGGTAACTGTAACTCCGATACTAATTATGACAAGTAACTCTACCTTCGTTACTAATTATGACAAATAACTGTAATTTTGATAAAAAAATTATGGCAGGTAATTGTAACTTCGATACTAATTATGACAGTTAACAGTAACTTCGGTACTAATTATGACAGGTAACTGTAACTTCGTTACTAATTATGACAAGTAACTGTAATTTCGATACTAATTATGGCTGGTAACTGTAACTTCGTTACTAATTATGACAAGTAACTGTAATTTCGATACAAATTAAGGCAGGTAACTGTAACTTCGATACTAATGTTGACAGAAAACAGTAACTTCGATACTAATTATGGCATGTAACAGTAACTTCGATACTAATTAGGCAGGTAACTGTAAGTTCGATACTAATTATGACAGTTAACTGTAACTTCGTTACTAATTATAACAAGTAACTGTAATTTCGATACAAATTATGGCAGGTAACAGTAACTTCGATACTAATTATGACAGGGAACAGTAACTTCGATACTAATTATGACAAGTTACTGTAATTTCGATACTAATTATGACAGGTAACTGCAACTTCGTTACTAATTATGACAAGTAACTGTTATTTCGATACAAATTATGGCACGTAACTGTAATTTCGATACAAATTATGGCAGGTGACAGTAACTTTGGTACTAATTATGACAAGTTACAGTAACTTCGATACTAATTATGACAGAAAACAGTACCTTCGATACTTATTATGACAGGTAACAGTAACTTCGATACTAATTATGGCAGGTAACTGTAACTTCGATACTAATTATGACAGGTACCTGTAACTTCGTTACTAATTATGACAAGTAACTGTAATTTCGATACAAATTATGGCACGTAACTGTAATTTCGATACTAATTATGACAGGTAACTGTAACTTCGATACTCATTATGACAAGTAACTCTAACTTCATTACAAATTATGACAAGTAACTGTAATTTCGATACAAATTATGGCAGGTAACTGTAACTTCGTTACTAATTACGGCAGGTAACTGTAATTTCGATACAAATTATGGCAGGTAACAGTAACTTCGATAATAATTATGACAGGTAACTGCAACTTCGATACTAATTATGGCAGGTAACTGTAATTTCGATAATAATTATGGCACGTGACTGTAATTTCGATAATAATTATGACAGGTAACTGTAACTTCGTTACTAATTATGGCAGGCAACTGTAATTTCGTTACTAATTATGACAAGTAACTGTAATTTCGATACAAATTATGGCAGGTAACTGTAACTTCGATACTAATTATGACAGGTAACAGTAACTTCGATACTAATAATGACAGAAAACAGTAACTTCGATACTTATTATGACAGGTAACAGTAACTTCGAGACTAATTATGGCAGGTAACTGTAACTTCGATACTAATTATGACAGGTTACCGTAACTCCGTTACAAATTATGACAAGTAACTGTAATTTCGATACAAATTATTTCAGGTAACTGTAACTTCGATACTATTTATGACAGGTAACAGTTACTTCGATAATAATTATGACAAGAAACAGTAACTTCGATACTAATTATGACAGGTAACTGTAACTTCGAAACTAATTATGACAGGTAACTGTAACATCGTTACTAATTATGACAAGTAACTGTAATTTCGATACAAATTATGGCAGGTAACTGTAACTTCGATATTAATTATGACAGGTTACAGTAACCTCGATACTAATTATGACAAGTAAGTGTATTTTCGATACTAATTATGATGGGTAACTGTAACTTCGATACTAATTATGACTAGTAACTCTAACGTCGTTACTAATTAGGACAAGTAACTGTAATTTTGATAAAAAATTATGGTAGGTAACTGTAACTTCGATACTAATTATGACAGGTAACAGTAACTTCAATACTTATTATGACAGGTAACTGTAACTTCGTTACTAATTATGATAAGTAACTGTAATTTCGATACTAATTATGGCAGGTAACTGTAACATCGTTACTAATTATGAAAAGTAACTGTAATTTCGATACAAATTATGGCAGGTAACTGTAACTTCGATACTAATTATGACAGGTAACAGTAACTTCGATACTAATTATGACAGGTAACAGTAACTTCGTTAATAATTATGACAAATAACTGTAATTTCTATACAAATTATTACAGGTATTTGTAACTTCGTTACTAATTATGACAAGTAACTGTAATTTCGATACAAATTATGGCACGTAACTGTAACTTCGATACTAATTATGACAAGTAACTCTAACTTCATTACAAATTATGACAAGTAACTGTAATTTCGATACAAATTATGGCAGGTAACTGTAACTTCGTTACTAATTATGGCAGGTAACTGTAATTTCGATACAAATTATGGCAGGTAACAGTAACTTCGATAATAATTATGACAGGTAACTGTAACTTCGATACTAATTATGGCAGGTAACTGTAATTTCGATAATAATTTTGGCAGGTAACTGTAATTTCGATAATAATTATGACAGGTAACTGTAACTTCGTTACTAATTATGGCAGGTAACTGTAATTTCGTTAATAATTTTGGCAGGTAACTGTAATTTCGATACAAATTATGGCAGGTAACTGAAACTTCGATACTAATTATGACAGGTAACAGTAACTTCGATACTAATTATGACAGAAAACAGTAACTTCGATACTTATCATGACAGGTAACAGTAACTTCGATACTAATTATGGAAGGTAACTGTAATTTCGATACAAATTATGGCAGGTAACTGTAACTTCGTTACTAATTATGACAAGTAACTGTAATTTCGATACAAATTAAGGCAGGTAACAGTAACTTCGATACTAATTATGACAGGTAACAGTAACTTCGATACTAATTATGACAAGTTACTGTAACTTCGATACTAATTATGACTAGTAACTCTAACTTCGTTACTAATTAGGACAAGTAACTGTAATTTTGATAAAAAATTATGGCAGGTAACTGTAACTTCGATGCTAATTATGACAGGTAACAGTAACTTCAATACTTATAATGACAGGTAACCGTAACATCGTTACTAATTATGACAAGTAACTGTAATTTCGATACAAATTATGGCAGGTAACAATAACTTCGATACAAATTATGACAGGTAACAGTAACTTCGATACTAATTATGACAGGTTACAGTAACTTCGTTACTAATTATGACAAGTAACTGTAATTTCGATACAAATTATGACAGGTAACTGTAACTTCGTTACTA
Organism: Meconema thalassinum; assembly: GCA_946902985.2. Classification (NCBI taxonomy): domain Eukaryota; kingdom Metazoa; phylum Arthropoda; class Insecta; order Orthoptera; family Tettigoniidae; genus Meconema; species Meconema thalassinum. The sequence continues at coordinate 1,172,225,526 of OX336388.2, read as the reverse complement.
ATTATGACAATTAACTGTAATTTCGATACAAATTATGGCACGTAACTGTAATTTCGATACTAATTATGGCAGGTGACAGTAACTTCGATACTAATTATGGCAGGTAAGAGTAACTTCGATAATGATTATGACAGGTAACTGTAACTTCGATACTAATTATGGCAGGTAACTGTAATTTCGATAATAATTATGGCACGTAACTGTAATTTCGATAATAATTATGACAGGTAACTGTAACTTCGTTACTAATTATGGCAGGTAACTGTAATTTCGTTACTAATTATGACAAGTAACTGTAGCTTCGATACTAATTATGACAGGTAACGGTAACTTCGTTGCTAATTATGACAAGAAACTGTAATTTCGATACAAATTATGGCAGGTAACTGTAACATCGATACTAATTATGACAGGTAACAGTAACTTCGATACTAATTATGACAGAAAACAGTAACTTCGATACTTATTATGACAGGTAACAGTAACTTCGATACTAATTATGGCAGGTAACTGTAATTTCGATACAAATTATGGCAGGTAACTGTAACTTCGTTACTAATTATGACAAGTAACTGTAATTTCGATACAAAATATGGCAGGTAACAGTAACTTCGATACTAATTATGACAGGTTACAGTAACTTCGATACTAATTATGACAAGTTACTGTAACTTCGATACTAATTATGACAGGTAACTGTAACTTCGTTACTAATTATGACAAGTAACTGTTATTTCGATACAAATTATGGCACGTAACTGTAATTTCGATACTAATTATGGCAGGTGACAGTAACTTCGATACTAATTATGACAAGTTACTGTAACTTCGATACTAATTATGACAGGTAACTGTAACTTCGTTACTAATTATGACAAGTAACTGTTATTTCGATACAAATTATGGCAGGTAACTGTAACTTCGATACTAATTATGACAGGTAACTGTAACTCCGATACTAGTTATGACAAGTAACTCTATATTCCTTACTAAAAATGACAAGTAACTGTAATTTCGATACTAATTATGGCTGGTAACTGTAACTTCGTTACTAATTATGACAAGTAACTGTAATTACGATACAAATTATGGCAGGTAACTGTAACTTCGATACTTTTTATGACAAGTAACAGGAACTTCGATACTAATTATGACAAGTAACTGTAACTTCGAAACTAATTATGACAGGTAACTGTAACATCGATAATAATTATGACAAGTAACTGTAATTTCGATACAAATTATGGCAGGTAACTGTAACTTCGATACTAATTATGACAGGTAACAGAAACTTCGATACTAATTATGACAAGTAACTGTATCTTCGATACTAATTATGACAGGTAACTGTAACTTCGATACTAATTATGACAAGTAACTCTAACTTCATTACAAATTATGACAAGTAACTGTAATTTCGATACAAATTATGGCAGGTAACTGTAACTTCGATGACAGGTAACTGTAACTTCGATACTTATTAAGACAAATAACTGCAATTTCGATACAAATTATGGCAGGTAACTGTAACTTCGATACTTATTATGACAGGTAACAGTAACTTCGATAGTAATGATGACAAGTAACAGTAACTTCGATACTAATTATGACAAGTAACTGTTATTTCGATACTAATTATGACAGGTAACTGTAATTTCGATACTAATTATGACAGGTAACTGTATCTTCGATACTAATTATGACAAGTAACTGTAATTTCGATACAAATTTTGGCAGGTAACTGTAACTTCGATATTAATTATGACAAGTAACTGTAACATCGTTACTAATTATGACAAGTAGCTGTAATTTCGATACAAATAATGGCAGGTAACTGTTACTTCGATACTATTTATGACAGGTAAAAGTAACTTCAATACTAATTATGACAAGTAACTGTAATTTCGATACTAATTATGACAGGTAACTGTAATTTCGATACTAATTATGACAGGTAACTGTATCTTCGATACTAATTATGACAGGTAACTGTAACTCCGATACTAATTATGACAAGTAACTCTACCTTCGTTACTAATTATGACAAATAACTGTAATTTTGATAAAAAAATTATGGCAGGTAATTGTAACTTCGATACTAATTATGACAGTTAACAGTAACTTCGGTACTAATTATGACAGGTAACTGTAACTTCGTTACTAATTATGACAAGTAACTGTAATTTCGATACTAATTATGGCTGGTAACTGTAACTTCGTTACTAATTATGACAAGTAACTGTAATTTCGATACAAATTAAGGCAGGTAACTGTAACTTCGATACTAATGTTGACAGAAAACAGTAACTTCGATACTAATTATGGCATGTAACAGTAACTTCGATACTAATTAGGCAGGTAACTGTAAGTTCGATACTAATTATGACAGTTAACTGTAACTTCGTTACTAATTATAACAAGTAACTGTAATTTCGATACAAATTATGGCAGGTAACAGTAACTTCGATACTAATTATGACAGGGAACAGTAACTTCGATACTAATTATGACAAGTTACTGTAATTTCGATACTAATTATGACAGGTAACTGCAACTTCGTTACTAATTATGACAAGTAACTGTTATTTCGATACAAATTATGGCACGTAACTGTAATTTCGATACAAATTATGGCAGGTGACAGTAACTTTGGTACTAATTATGACAAGTTACAGTAACTTCGATACTAATTATGACAGAAAACAGTACCTTCGATACTTATTATGACAGGTAACAGTAACTTCGATACTAATTATGGCAGGTAACTGTAACTTCGATACTAATTATGACAGGTACCTGTAACTTCGTTACTAATTATGACAAGTAACTGTAATTTCGATACAAATTATGGCACGTAACTGTAATTTCGATACTAATTATGACAGGTAACTGTAACTTCGATACTCATTATGACAAGTAACTCTAACTTCATTACAAATTATGACAAGTAACTGTAATTTCGATACAAATTATGGCAGGTAACTGTAACTTCGTTACTAATTACGGCAGGTAACTGTAATTTCGATACAAATTATGGCAGGTAACAGTAACTTCGATAATAATTATGACAGGTAACTGCAACTTCGATACTAATTATGGCAGGTAACTGTAATTTCGATAATAATTATGGCACGTGACTGTAATTTCGATAATAATTATGACAGGTAACTGTAACTTCGTTACTAATTATGGCAGGCAACTGTAATTTCGTTACTAATTATGACAAGTAACTGTAATTTCGATACAAATTATGGCAGGTAACTGTAACTTCGATACTAATTATGACAGGTAAGAGTAACTTCGATACTAATAATGACAGAAAACAGTAACTTCGATACTTATTATGACAGGTAACAGTAACTTCGAGACTAATTATGGCAGGTAACTGTAACTTCGATACTAATTATGACAGGTTACCGTAACTCCGTTACAAATTATGACAAGTAACTGTAATTTCGATACAAATTATTTCAGGCAACTGTAATTTCGTTACTAATTATGACAAGTAACTGTAATTTCGATACAAATTATGGCAGGTAACAGTAACTTCGATAATAATTATGACAGGTAACTGCAACTTCGATACTAATTATGGCAGGTAACTGTAATTTCGATAATAATTATGGCACGTGACTGTAATTTCGATAATAATTATGACAAGAAACAGTAACTTCGATACTAATTATGACAGGTAACTGTAACTTCGAAACTAATTATGACAGGTAACTGTAACATCGTTACTAATTATGACAAGTAACTGTAATTTCGATACAAATTATGGCAGGTAACTGTAACTTCGATATTAATTATGACAGGTTACAGTAACCTCGATACTAATTATGACAAGTAAGTGTATTTTCGATACTAATTATGACGGGTAACTGTAACTTCGATACTAATTATGACTAGTAACTCTAACGTCGTTACTAATTAGGACAAGTAACTGTAATTTTGATAAAAAATTATGGTAGGTAACTGTAACTTCGATACTAATTATGACAGGTAACAGTAACTTCAATACTTATTATGACAGGTAACTGTAACTTCGTTACTAATTATGATAAGTAACTGTAATTTCGATACTAATTATGGCAGGTAACTGTAACATCGTTACTAATTATGAAAAGTAACTGTAATTTCGATACAAATTATGGCAGGTAACTGTAACTTCGATACTAATTATGACAGGTAACAGTAACTTCGATACTAATTATGACAGGTAACAGTAACTTCGTTAATAATTATGACAAATAACTGTAATTTCTATACAAATTATTACAGGTAACTGTAACTTCGTTACTAATTATGACAAGTAACTGTAATTTCGATACAAATTATGGCACGTAACTGTAACTTCGATACTAATTATGACAAGTAACTCTAACTTCATTACAAATTATGACAAGTAACTGTAATTTCGATACAAATTATGGCAGGTAACTGTAACTTCGTTACTAATTATGGCAGGTAACTGTAATTTCGATACAAATTATGGCAGGTAACAGTAACTTCGATAATAATTATGACAGGTAACTGTATCTTCGATACTAATTATGGCAGGTAACTGTAATTTCGATAATAATTTTGGCAGGTAACTGTAATTTCGATAATAATTATGACAGGTGACTGTAACTTCGTTACTAATTATGGCAGGTAACTGTAATTTCGTTAATAATTTTGGCAGGTAACTGTAATTTCGATACAAATTATGGCAGGTAACTGAAACTTCGATACTAATTATGACAGGTAACAGTAACTTCGATACTAATTATGACAGAAAACAGTAACTTCGATACTTATCATGACAGGTAACAGTAACTTCGATACTAATTATGGAAGGTAACTGTAATTTCGATACAAATTATGGCAGGTAACTGTAACTTCGTTACTAATTATGACAAGTAACTGTAATTTCGATACAAATTAAGGCAGGTAACAGTAACTTCGATACTAATTATGACAGGTAACAGTAACTTCGATACTAATTATGACAAGTTACTGTAACTTCGATACTAATTATGACAGGTAACTGTAACTTCGTTACTAATTATGACAAGTAACTGTTATTTCGATACAAATAATGGCACGTAACTGTAATTTCGATACTAATTATGGCAGGTGACAGTAACTTCGATACTAATTATGACAAGTTACAGTAACTTCGATACTAATTATGACAGAAAACAGTAACTTCGATACTTATTATGACAAGTAACAGTAACTTCGATACTAATTATGGCAGGTAACTGTAACTTCGATACTAATTATGACAGGTAACTGTAATTTCGATACAAATTATGGCATTTAACTGTAATTTCGATACTAAATATGACAGGTAACTGTAACTTCGATACTAATTATGACAAGTAACTCTAACTTCATTTCAAATTATGACAAGTAACTGTAATTTCGATACAAATTATGGCAGGTAACTGTAACTTCGTTACTAATTATGGCAGGTAACTGTAATTTCGATACAAATTATGGCAGGTAACAGTAACTTCGATAATAATTATGACAGGTAACTGTAACTTCGATACTAATTATGGCAGGTAACTGTAATTTCGATAATAATTATGGCACGTAAGTGTAATTTCGATAATAATTATGACAGGTAACTGTAACTTCGTTACTAATTATGGCAGGTAACTGAAATTTCGTTACTAATTATGACAAGTAACTGTAGCTTCGATACTAATTATGACAGGTAACTGTAAATTCGTTACTAATTATGACAAGAAACTGTAATTTCGATACAAATTATGGCAGGTAACTGTAACTTCGATATTAATTATGACAGGTAACAGTAACTTCGATACTAATTATGACAGAAAACAGTAACTTCGATACTTATTATGACAGGTAAAGGTAACTTCGATACTAATTATGGCAGGTAACTGTAACTTCGATACAAATTATGACAGGTAACTGTAACTCCGTTACAAATTATGACAAGTAACTGTAATTTCGATACAAGTTATTGCAGGTAACTGTAACTTCGATACTATTTATGACAGGTAACAGTTACTTCGATACTAATTATGACAAGTAACAGTAACTTCGATACTAATTATGACAAGTAACTGTAACTTCGAAACGAATTATGACAGGTAACTGTAACATCGTTTCTAATTATGACAAGTAACTGTAATTTCGATACACATTATGGCAGGTAACTGTAACATCGATATTAATTATGACAGGTTACAGTAACCTCGATATTAATTATGACAAGTAAGTGTAACTTCGATACTAATTATGACGGGTAACTGTAACTTCGATACTAATTATGACAGGTAACTGTAACTTCGATACTAATTATGAGAGGTAACTGTAACTTCGTTACTAATTATGACAAGTAACAGTAACTTCGATACTAATTATGACAGGTAACAGTAACTTCGTTACTAATTATGACAAGTAACTGTAATTTCGATACAAATTATGACAGGAAACTGTAACTTCGTTACTAATTATGACAAGTAACTGTAATTTCGATACAAATTATGTCAGGTAACAGTAACTTCGATACTAATTATGACAAGTAACTGTAGTTTCGATACTAATTATGACAGGTAACAGTAACTTCGATACTAATTATGACAAGTAACTCTAACTTCATTACAAATTATGAAAAATAACTGTAATTTTGATACAAATTATGGCAGGTAACTGTAACTTCGTTAATAATTATGGCAGGTAACTGTAATTTCGATACAAATTATGGCAGGTAACTGTAACTTCGATACTTATTATGACAGGTAACTGTAACTCCGATACTAATTATGACAAGTAACTCTAAATTCGTTACTTATTATGACAGGTAACTGTAACATCGATAATAATTATGACAAGTAACCGTAATTTCGATACAAATTATGGCAGGTAACTGTAACAACAATACTAATTATGACAGGTAACTGTAACTTCGATACTAATTATGACAAGTAATTCTAACTTCATAAAAAATTATGACAAGTAACTGTAATTTCGATACAAATTATGGCAGGTAACTGTAACTTCGATACTAATTATGACAAGTAACAGTAACTTCGATACTAATTATGCCAAGTAACTGTAACTTCGAAACTAATTATGACAGGTAACTGTATCATCGATAATAATTATGACAAGTAACTGTAATTTCGATACAAATTATGGCAGGTAACTGTAACTTCGATACTAATTATGACAGGTAACAGGAACTTCGATACTAATTATGACAAGTAACTGTATCTTCGATACTAATTATGTCAGGTAACTGTAACTTCGATACTAATTATGACAAGTAACTCTAACTTCATTACAAATTATGAAAAGTAACTGTAACTTAGATACTAATTATGACAAGCAACTGTAACTTCGAAACTAATTATGACAGGTAACTGTATCATCGATAATAATTATGACAAGTAACTGTATTTTCGATACAAATTATGGCAGGTGACTGTAACTTCGATACTAATTATGACAGGTAACAGGAACTTCGATACTAATTATGACAAGTAACAGTAACTTCGATACTAATTATGACAAGTAACTGTAATTTCGATACTAATTATGGCTGGTAACTGTAACTTCGTTACTAAGTATGACAAGTAACTGTAATTTCGATACAAATTATGGCAGGTAACTGTAACTTCGATACTAATGATGACAGAAAACAGTAACTTCGATACTAATTATGGCAGGTAACAGTAACTTCGATACTAATTAGGCAGGTAACTGTAAGTTCGATACTAATTATGACAGTTAACTGTAACTTCGTTACTAATTATGACAAGTAACTGTAATTTCGAAACAAATTATGGCAGGTAACAGTAACTTCGATACTAATTATGACAGGGAACAGTAACTTCGATACTAATTATGGCAGGTAACAGTAACTTCGATACTAATTAGGCAGGTAACTGTAAGTTCGATACTAATTATGACAGTTAACTGTAACTTCGTTACTAATTATGACAAGTAACTGTAATTTCGATACAAATTATGGCACGTAACTGTAATTTCGATACTAATTATGACAGGTAACTGTAACTTCGATACTAATTATGACAAGTAACTCTAACTTCATTACAAATTATGACAAGTAACTGTAATTTCGATACAAATTATGGCAGGTAACTGTAACTTCGTTACTAATTACGGCAGGTAACTGTAATTTCGATACAAATTATGGCAGGTAACAGTAACTTCGATAATAATTATGACAGGTAACTGCAACTTCGATACTAATTATGGCAGGTAACTGTCATTTCGATAATAATTATGGCACGTGACTGTAATTTCGATAATAATTATGACAGGTAACTGTAACTTCGTTACTAATTATGGCAGGTAACTGTCATTTTGTTACTAATTATGACAAGTAACTGTAATTTCGATACAAATTATGGCAGGTAACTGTAACTTCGATACTAATTATGACAGGTAACAGTAACTTCGATACTAATTATGACAGAAAACAGTAACTTCGATACTTATTATGACAGGTAACAGTAACTTCGATACTAATTATGGCAGGTAACTGTAACTTCGATACTAATTATGACAGGTTACCGTAACTCCGTTACAAATTATGACAAGTAACTGTAATTTCGATACAAATTATTGCAGCTAACTGTAACTTTGATACTATTTATGACAGGTAACAGTTACTTCGATAATAATTATGACAAGTAAGAGTAACTTCGATACTAATTATGACAGGTAACTGTAACTTCGAAACTAATTATGACAGGTAACTGTAACATCGTTACTAATTATGACAAGTAACTGTTATTTCGATACAAATTATGGCAGGTAACTGTAACTTCGATATTAATTATGACAGGTTACAAAACCTCGATACTAATTATGACAAGTAAGTGTATCTTCGATACTAATTATGACGGGTAACTGTAACTTCGATACTAATTATGACTAGTAACTCTAACGTCGTTACTAATTAGGACAAGTAACTGTAATTTTGATAAAAAATTATGGCAGGTAACTGTAACTTCGATACTAATTATGACAGGTAACAGTAACTTCAATACTTATTATGACAGGTAACTGAAACTTCGTTACTAATTATGACAAGTAACTGTAATTTCGATACTAATTATGGCAGGTAACTGTAACATCGTTACTAATTATGAAAAGTAACTGTAATTTCGATACAAATTATGGCAGGTAACTGTAACTTCGATACTAATTATGACAGGTAACAGTAACTTCGATACTAATTATGACAGGTAACAGTAACTTCGATAATAATTATGACAAATAACTGTAATTTCTATACAAATTATTACAGGTAACTGTAACTTCGTTACTAATTATGACAAGTAACTGTAATTTCGATACAAATTATGGCACGTAACTGTAACTTCGATACTAATTATGACAAGTAACTCTAACTTCATTACAAATTATGACAAGTAACGGTAATTTCGATACAAATTATGGCAGGTAACTGTAACTTCGTTACTAATTATGGCAGGTAACTGTAATTTCGATACAAATTATGGCAGGTAACAGTAACTTCGATAATAATTATGACAGGTAACTGTAACTTCGATACTAATTATGGCAGGTAACTGTAATTTCGATAATAATTATGGCAGGTAACTGTAATTTCGATAATAATTATGACAGGTAACTGTAACTTCGTTACTAATTATGGCAGGTAACTGTAATTTCGTTACTAATTATGACAAGTAACTGTAGCTTCGATACTAATTATGACAGGTAACCGTAACTTCGTTGCTAATTATGACAGGAAACTGTAATTTCGATACAAATTATGGCAGGTAACTGAAACTTCGATACTAATTATGACAGGTAACAGTAACTTCGATACTAATTATGACAGAAAACAGTAACTTCGATACTTATTATGACAGGTAACAGTAACTTCGATACTAATTATGGAAGGTAACTGTAATTTCGATACAAATTATGGCAGGTAACTGTAACTTCGTTACTAATTATGACAAGTAACTGTAATTTCGATACAAATTAAGGCAGGTAACAGTAACTTCGATACTAATTATGACAGGTAACAGTAACTTCGATACTAATTATGACAAGTTACTGTAACTTCGATACTAATTATGACAGGTAACTGTAACTTCGTTACTAATTATGACAAGTAACTGTTATTTCGATACAAATTATGGCACGTAACTGTAATTTCGATACTAATTATGGCAGGTGACAGTAACTTCGATACTAATTATGACAAGTTACAGTAACTTCGATACTAATTATGACAGAAAACAGTAACTTCGATACTTATTATGACAAGTAACAGTAACTTCGATACTAATTATGGCAGGTAACTGTAACTTCGATACTAATTATGACAGGTAACTGTAACTTCGTTACTAATTATGACAAGTAACTGTAATTTCGATACAAATTATGGCATTTAACTGTAATTTCGATACTAAATATGACAGGTAACTGTAACTTCGATACTAATTATGACAAGTAACTCTAACTTCATTTCAAATTATGACAAGTAACTGTAATTTCGATACAAATTATGGCAGGTAACTGTAACTTCGTTACTAGTTATGGCAGGTAACTGTAATTTCGATACAAATTATGGCAGGTAACAGTAACTTCGATAATAATTATGACAGGTAACAGTAACTTCGATACTAATTATGGCAGGTAACTGTAATTTCGATAATAATTATGGCACGTAAGTGTAATTTCGATAATAATTATGACAGGTAACTTTAACTTCGTTACTAATTATGGCAGGTAACTGTAATTTCGTTACTAATTATGACAAGTAACTGTAGCTTCGATACTAATTATGACAGGTAACTGTAAATTCGCTACTAATTATGACAAGAAACTGTAATTTCGTTACAAATTATGGCAGGTAACTGTAACTTCGATATTAATTATGACAGGTAACAGTAACTTCGATACTAATTATGACAGAAAACAGTAACTTCGATACTTATTATGACAGGTAACGGTAACTTCGATACTAATTATGGCAGGTAACTGTAACTTCGATACAAATTATGACAGGTAACTGTAACTCCGTTACAAATTATGACAAGTAACTGTAATTTCGATACAAATTATTGCAGGTAACTGTAACATCGATACTATTTATGACAGATAACAGTTACTTCGATACTAATTATGACAAGTAACAGTAACTTCGATACTAATTATGACAAGTAACTGTAACTTCGAAACGAATTATGACAGGTAACTGTAACATCGTTTCTAATTATGACAAGTAACTGTAATTTCGATACAAATTATGGCAGGTAACTGTAACATCGATATTAATTATGACAGGTTACAGTAACCTCGATACTAATTATGACAAGTAAGTGTAACTTCGATACTAATTATGACGGGTAACTGTAACTTCGATACTAATTATGACAGGTAACAGTAACTTCGATACTAATTATGAGAGGTAACTGTAACTTCGTTACTAATTATGACAAGTAACTGTAATTTCGATACTAATTATGGCAGGTAACTGTAACATCGTTACTAATTATGAAAAGTAACTGTAATTTCGATACAAATTATGGCAGATAACTGTAACTTCGATACAAATTATGACAGGTAACAGTAACTTCGATACTAATTATGACAGGTTACAGTAACTTCGTTACTAATTATGACAAGTAACTGTAATTTCGATACAAATTATGACAGGAAACTGTAACTTCGTTACTAATTATGACAAGTAACTGTAATTTCGATACAAATTATGTCAGGTAACAGTAACTTCGATACTAATTATGAGAGGTAACTGTAACTTCGTTACTAATTATGACAAGTAACTGTAATTTCGATACTAATTATGGCAGGTAACTGTAACATCGTTACTAATTATGACAGGTTACAGTAACCTCGATACTAATTATGACAAGTAAGTGTAACTTCGATACTAATTATGACGGGTAACTGTAACTTCGATACTAATTATGACAGGTAACAGTAACTTCGATACTAATTATGAGAGGTAACTGTAACTTCGTTACTAATTATGACAAGTAACTGTAATTTCGATACTAATTATGGCAGGTAACTGTAACATCGTTACTAATTATGAAAAGTAACTGTAATTTCGATACAAATTATGGCAGATAACTGTAACTTCGATACAAATTATGACAGGTAACAGTAACTTCGATACTAATTATGACAGGTTACAGTAACTTCGTTACTAATTATGACAAGTAACTGTAACTTCGATACTAATTATGACAGGTAACAGTAACTTCGATACTAATTATGACAAGTAACTCTAACTTCATTACAAATTATGAAAAATAACTGTAATTTTGATACAAATTATGGCAGGTAACTGTAACTTCGTTAATAATTATGGCAGGTAACTGTAATTACGATACAAATTATGGCAGATAACTGTAACTTCGATACTTATTATGACAGGTAACTGTAACTCCGGTACCAATTATGACAAGTAACTCTAAATTCGTTACTAATTATGACAGGTAACTGTAACATCGATAATAATTATGACAAGTAACCGTAATTTCGATACAAATTATGGCAGGTAACTGTAACATCAATACTAATTATGACAGGTAACTGTAACTTCGATACTAATTATGACAAGTAACTCTAACTTCATAAAAAATTATGACAAGTAACTGTAATTTCGATACAAATTATGGCAGGTAACTGTAACTTCGATACTAATTATGACAAGTAACAGTAACTTCGATACTAATTATGACAAGTAACTGTAACTTCGAAACTAATTATGACAGGTAACTGTATCATCGATAATAATTATGACAAGTAACTGTAATTTCGATATAAATTATGGCAGGTAACTGTAACTTCGATACTAATTATGACAGGTAACAGGAACTTCGATACTAATTATGACAAGTAACTGTATCTTCGATACTAATTATGTCAGGTAACTGTAACTTCGATACTAATTATGACAAGTAACTCTAACTTCATTACAAATTATGAAAAGTAACTGTAACTTCGATACTAATTATGACAAGTAACTGTAACTTCGAAACAAATTATGACAGGTAACTGTATCATCGATAATAATTATGACAAGTAACTGTAATTTCGATACAAATTATGGCAGGTGACTGTAACTTCGATACTAATTATGACAGGTAACAGGAACTTCGATACTAATTATGACAAGTAACAGTAACTTCGATAGTAATTTTGACAAGTAACTGTAATTTCGATACTAATTATGGCTGGTAACTCTAACTTCATTACAAATTATGACAAGTAACTGTAATTTCGATACAAATTATTGCAGGTAACAGTAACTTCGATACTATTTATGACAGGTAACAGTTACTTCGATAATAATTATGACAAGTAACAGTAACTTCGATACTAATTATGACAGGTAACTGTAACTTCGAAACTAATTATGACAGGTAACTGTAACATCGTTACTAATTATGACAAGTAACTGTAATTTCGATACAAATTATGGCAGGTAACTGTAACTTCGATATTAATTATGACAGGTTACAGTAACCTCGATACTAATTATGACAAGTAAGTGTATCTTCGATACTAATTATGACGGGTAACTGTAACTTCGATACTAATTATGACTAGTAACTCTAACGTCGTTACTAATTAGGACAAGTAACTGTAATTTCTATAAAAATTATTACAGGTAACTGTAACTTCGTTACTAATTATGACAAGTAACTGTAATTTCGATACAAACTATGGCACGTAACTGTAACTTCGATACTAATTATGACAAGTAACACTAACTTCATTACAAATTATGACAAGTAACTGTAATTTCGATACAAATTATGGCAGGTAACTGTAACTTCGTTACTAATTACGGCAGGTAACTGTAATTTCGGTACAAATTATGGCAGGTAACAGTAACTTCGATAATAATTATGACAGGTAACTGTAACTTCGATACTAATTATGGCAGGTAACTGTAATTTCGATAATAATTATGGCAGGAAACTGTAATTTCGATAATAATTATGACAGGTAACTGTAACTTCGTTACTAATTATGGCAGGTAACTGTAATTTCGTTACTAATTATGACAAGTAACTGTAGCTTCGATACTAATTATGACAGGTAACTGTAACTTCGTTGCTAATTATGACAGGAAACTGTAATTTCGATACAAATTATGGCAGGTAACTGAAACTTCGATACTAATTATGACAGGTAACAGTAACTTCGATACTAATTATGACAGAAAACAGTAACTTCGATACTTATTATGACAGGTAACAGTAACTTCGATACTAATTATGGAAGGTAACTGTAATTTCGATACAAATTATGGCAGGTAACTGTAACTTCGTTACTAATTATGACAAGTAACTGTAATTTCGATACAAATTAAGGCAGGTAACAGTAACTTCGATACTAATTATGACAGGTAACAGTAACTTCGATACTAATTATGACAAGTTACTGCAACTTCGATACTAATTATGATAGGTAACTGTAACTTCGTTACTAATTATGACAAGTAACTGTTATTTCGATACAAATTATGGCACGTAACTGTATTTTCGATACTAATTATGGCAGGTGACAGTAACTTCGATACTAATTATGACAAGTTACAGTAACTTCGATACTAATTATGACAGAAAACAGTAACTTCGATACTTATTATGACAAGTAACAGTAACTTCGATACCAATTATGGCAGGTAACTGTAACTTCGATACTAATTATGACAGGTTACTGTAACTTCGTTACTAATTATGACAAGTAACTGTAATTTCGATACAAATTATGGCATTTAACTGTAATTTCGATACTAAATATGACAGGTAACTGTAACTTCGATACTAATTATGACAAGTAACTCTAACTTCATTTCAAATTATGACAAGTAACTGTAATTTCGATACAAATTATGGCAGGTAACTGTAACTTCGTTACTAATTATGGCAGGTAACTGTAATTTCGATACAAATTATGGCAGGTAACAGTAACTTCGATAATAATTATGACAGGTAACTGTAACTTCGATACTAATTATGGCAGGTAACTGTAATTTCGATAATGATTATGGCACGTAAGTGTAATTTCGATAATAATTATGACAGGTAACTGTAACTTCGTTACTAATTATGGCAGGTAACTGTAATTTCGTTACTAATTATGACAAGTTACTGTAGCTTCGATACTAATTATGACAGGTAAAGTAAATTCGTTACTAATTATGACAAGAAACTGTAATTTCGATACAAATTATGGCAAGTAACTGTAACTTCGATATTAATTATGACAGGTAACAGTAACTTCGATACTAATTATGACAGAAAACAGTAACTTCGATACTTATTATGACAGGTAACGGTAACTTCGATACTAATTATGGCACGTAACTGTAACTTCGATACAAATTATGACAGGTAACTGTAACTCCGTTACAAATTATGACAAGTAACTGTAATTTCGATACAAATTATTGCAGGTAACTGTAACTTCGATACTATTTATGACAGGTAACAGTTACTTCGATACTAATTATGACAAGTAACAGTAACTTCGATACTAATTATGACAAGTAACTGTAACTTCGAAACGAATTATGACAGGTAACTGTAACATCGT
The DNA here is from genome assembly GCA_946902985.2 of Meconema thalassinum. Classification (NCBI taxonomy): domain Eukaryota; kingdom Metazoa; phylum Arthropoda; class Insecta; order Orthoptera; family Tettigoniidae; genus Meconema; species Meconema thalassinum. Next base: position 1,172,209,917 of record OX336388.2, on the reverse strand, counting down.
TTCTAATTATGACAAGTAACTGTAATTTCGATACAAATTATGGCAGGTAACTGTAACATCGATATTAATTATGACAGGTTACAGTAACCTCGATACTAATTATGACAAGTAAGTGTAACTTCGATACTAATTATGACGGGTAACTGTAACTTCGATACTAATTATGACAGGTAACAGTAACTTCGATACTAATTATGAGAGGTAACTGTAACTTCGTTACTAATTATGACAAGTAACTGTAATTTCGATACTAATTATGGCAGGTAACTGTAACATCGTTACTAATTATGAAAAGTAACTGTAATTTCGGTACAAATTATGGCAAATAACTGTAACTTCGATACAAATTATGACAGGTAACAGTAACTTCGATACTAATTATGCCAGGTAACAGTAACTTCGTTACTAATTATGACAAGTAACTGTAATTTCGATACAAATTATGACAGGAAACTGTAACTTCGTTACTAATTATGACAAGTAACTGTCATTTCGATACAAATTATGTCAGGTAACAGTAACTTCGATACTAATTATGACAAGTAACTGTAACTTCGATACTAATTATGACAGGTAAAAGTAACTTCGATACTAATTATGACAAGTAACTCTAACTTCATTACAAATTATGAAAAATAACTGTAATTTTGATACAAATTATGGCAGGTAACTGTAACTTCTTTAATAATTATGGCAGGTAACTGTAATTTCGATACAAATTATGGCAGGTAACTGTAACTTCGATACTTATTATGACAGGTAACTGTAACTCCGATACTAATTATGACAAGTAACTCTAAATTCGTTACTAATTATGACAGGTAACTGTATCATCGATAATAATTATGACAAGTAACCGTAATTTCGATACAAATTATGGCAGGTAACTGTAACTTCAATACTAATTATGACAGGTAACTGTAACTTCGATACTAATTATGACAAGTAAATCTAACTTCATAAAAAATTATGACAAGTAAGTGTAATTTCGATACAAATTATGGCAGGTAACTGTAACTTCGATACTAATTATGACAAGTAACAGTAACTTCGATACTAATTATGACTAGTAACTGTAACTTCGAAACTAATTATGACAGGTAAGTGTATCATCGATAGTAATTATGACAAGTAACTGTCATTTCGATACAAATAATGGCAGGTAACTGTAACTTCGATACTAATTATGACAGGTAACAGGAACTTCGATACTAATTTTGACAAGTAACTGTAATTTCGATACTAATTATGGCTGGTAACTCTAACTTCATTACAAATTATGACAAGTAACTGTAATTTCGATACAAATTATTGCAGGTAACAGTAACTTCGATACTATTTATGACAGGTAACAGTTACTTCGATAATAATTATGACAAGTAACAGTAACTTCGATACTAATTATGACAGGTAACTGTAACTTCGAAACTAATTATGACAGGTAACTGTAACATCGTTACTAATTATGACAAGTAACTGTAATTTCGATACAAATTATGGCAGGTAACTGTAACTTCGATATTAATTATGACAGGTTACAGTAACCTCGATACTAATTACGACAAGTAAGTGTATCTTCGATACTAATTATGACGGGTAACTGTAACTTCGATACTAATTATGGCAGGTAACTGTAATTTCGTTACTAATTATGACAAGTAACTGTAGCTTCGATACTAATTATGACAGGTAACTGTAACTTCGTTGCTAATTATGACAGGAAACTGTAATTTCGATACAAATTATGGCAGGTAACTGAAACTTCGATACTAATTATGACAGGTAACAGTAACTTCGATACTAATTATGACAGAAAACAGTAACTTCGATACTTATTATGACAGGTAACAGTAACTTCGATACTAATTATGGAAGGTAACTGTAATTTCGATACAAATTATGGCAGGTAACTGTAACTTCGTTACTAATTATGACAAGTAACTGTAATTTCGATACAAATTAAGGCAGGTAACAGTAACTTCGATACTAATTATGACAGGTAACAGTAACTTCGATACTAATTATGACAAGTTACTGTAACTTCGATACTAATTATGATAGGTAACTGTAACTTCGTTACTAATTATGACAAGTAACTGTTATTTCGATACAAATTATGGCACGTAACTGTATTTTCGATACTAATTATGGCAGGTGATAGTAACTTCGATACTAATTATGACAAGTTACAGTAACTTCGATACTAATTATGACAGAAAACAGTAACTTCGATACTTATTATGACAAGTAACAGTAACTTCGATACCAATTATGGCAGGTAACTGTAACTTCGATACTAATTATGACAGGTTACTGTAACTTCGTTACTAATTATGACAAGTAACTGTAATTTCGATACAAATTATGGCATTTAACTGTAATTTCGATACTAAATATGACAGGTAACTGTAACTTCGATACTAATTATGACAAGTAACTCTAACTTCATTTCAAATTATGACAAGTAACTGTAATTTCGATACAAATTATGGCAGGTAACTGTAACTTCGTTACTAATTATGGCAGGTAACTGTAATTTCGATACAAATTATGGCAGGTAACAGTAACTTCGATAATAATTATGACAGGTAACTGTAACTTCGATACTAATTATGGCAGGTAACTGTAATTTCGATAATGATTATGGCACGTAAGTGTAATTTCGATAATAATTATGACAGGTAACTGTAACTTCGTTACTAATTATGGCAGGTAACTGTAATTTCGTTACTAATTATGACAATTTACTGTAGCTTCGATACTAATTATGACAGGTAAAATAAATTCGTTACTAATTATGACAAGAAACTGTAATTTCGATACAAATTATGGCAAGTAACTGTAACTTCGATATTAATTATGACAGGTAACAGTAACTTCGATACTAATTATGACAGAAAACAGTAACTTCGATACTTATTATGACAGGTAACGGTAACTTCGATACTAATTATGGCACGTAACTGTAACTTCGATACAAATTATGACAGGTAACTGTAACTCCGTTACAAATTATGACAAGTAACTGTAATTTCGATACAAATTATTGCAGGTAACTGTAACTTCGATACTATTTATGACAGGTAACAGTTACTTCGATACTAATTATGACAAGTAACAGTAACTTCGATACTAATTATGACAAGTAACTGTAACTTCGAAACGAATTATGACAGGTAACTGTAACATCGTTTCTAATTATGACAAGTAACTGTAATTTCGATACAAATTATGGCAGGTAACTGTAACATCGATATTAATTATGACAGGTTACAGTAACCTCGATACTAATTATGACAAGTAAGTGTAACTTCGATACTAATTATGACGGGTAACTGTAACTTCGATACTAATTATGACAGGTAACAGTAACTTCGATACTAATTATGAGAGGTAACTGTAACTTCGTTACTAATTATGACAAGTAACTGTAATTTCGATACTAATTATGGCAGGTAATTGTAACATCGTTACTAATTATGAAAAGTAACTGTAATTTCGGAACAAATTATGGCAAATAACTGTAACTTCGATACAAATTATGACAGGTAACAGTAACTTCGATACTAATTATGCCAGGTAACAGTAACTTCGTTACTAATTATGACAATTAACTGTAATTTCGATACAAATTATGACAGGAAACTGTAACTTCGTTACTAATTATGACAAGTAACTGTAATTTCGATACAAATTATGTCAGGTAACAGTAACTTCGATACTAATTATGACAAGTAACTGTAACTTCGATACTAATTATGACAGGTAACAGTAACTTCGATACTAATTATGACAAGTAACTCTAACTTCATTACAAATTATGAAAAATAACTGTAATTTTGATACAAATTATGGCAGGTAACTGTAACTTCTTTAATAATTATGGCAGGTAACTGTAATTTCGATACAAATTATGGCAGGTAACTGTAACTTCGATACTTATTATGACAGGTAACTGTAACTCCGATACTAATTATGACAAGTAACTCTAAATTCGTTACTAATTATGACAGGTAACTGTAACATCGATAATAATTATGACAAGTAACCGTAATTTCGATACAAATTATGGCAGGTAACTGTAACTTCAATACTAATTATGACAGGTAACTGTAACTTCGATACTAATTATGACAAGTAAATCTAACTTCATAAAAAATTATGACAAGTAAGTGTAATTTCGATACAAATTATGGCAGGTAACTGTAACTTCGATACTAATTATGACAAGTAACAGTAACTTCGATACTAATTATGACAAGAAACTGTAACTTCGAAACTAATTATGACAGGTAAGTGTATCATCGATAGTAATTATGACAAGTAACTGTAATTTCGATACAAATTATGGCAGGTAACTGTAACTTCGATACTAATTATGACAGGTAACAGGAACATCGATACTAATTATGACAAGTAACTGTATCTTCGATACTAATTATGTCAGGTAACTGTAACTTCGATACTAATTATGACAAGTAACTCTAACTTCATTACAAATTATGAAAAGGAACTGTAACTTCGATACTAATTATGACAAGTAACTGTAACTTCGAAACTAATTATGACAGGTAACTGTATCATCGATAATAATTATGACAAGTAACTGTAATTTCGAAACAAATTATTGCAGGTAACTGTAACTTCGATGACAGGTAACTGTAACTTCGATATTTATTAAGACAAGTAACTGTAATTTCGATACAAATTATGGCAGGTAACTGTAACTTCGATACTAATTATGACAGGTAACAGGAACTTCGATACTAATTATGACAAGTAACTGTATCTTCGATACTAATTATGTCAGGTAACTGTAACTTCGATACTAATTATGACAAGTAACTCTAACTTCATTACAAATTATGAAAAAGAACTGTAACTTCGATACTAATTATGACAAGTAACTGTAACTTCGAAACTAATTATGACAGGTAACTGTATCATCGATAATAATTATGACAAGTAAATGTAATTTCGATACAAATTATGGCAGGTGACTGTAACTTCGATACTAATTATGACAGGTAACAGGAACTTCGATACTAATTATGACAAGTAACATTAACTTCGATACTAATTTTGACAAGTAACTGTAATTTCGATACTAATTATGGCTGGTAACTCTAACTTCATTACAAATTATGACAAGTAACTGTAATTTCGATACAAATTATTGCAGGTAACAGTAACTTCGATACTATTTATGACAGGTAACAGTTACTTCGATAATAATTATGACAAGTAACAGTAACTTCGATACTAATTATGACAGGTAACTGTAACTTCGAAACTAATTATGACAGGTAACTGTAACATCGTTACTAATTATGACAAGTAACTGTAATTTCGATACAAATTATGGCAGGTAACTGTAACTTCGATATTAATTATGACAGGTTACAGTAACCTCGATACTAATTACGACAAGTAAGTGTATCTTCGATACTAATTATGACGGGTAACTGTAACTTCGATACTAATTATGACTAGTAACTCTAACGTCGTTACTAATTAGGACAAGTAACTGTAATTTTGATAAAAAATTATGGCAGGTAACTGTAACTTCGATACTAATTATGACAGGTAACAGTAACTTCAATACTTTTTATGACAGGTAACTGTAACTTCGTTACTAATTATGACAAGTAACTGTAATTTCGATACTAATTATGGCAGGTAACTGTAACATCGTTACTAATTATGAAAAGTAACTGTAATTTCGATACAAATTATGGCAGGTAACTGTAACTTCGATACTAATTATGACAGGTAACAGTAACTTCGATACTAATTCTGACAGGTAACAGTAACTTCGTTAATAATTATGACAAATAACTGTAATTTCTATACAAATTATTACAGGTAACTGTAACTTCGTTACTAATTATGACAAGTAACTGTAATTTCGATACAAATTATGGCACGTAACTGTAACTTCGATACTAATTATGACAAGTAACACTAACTTCATTACAAATTATGACAAGTAACTGTAATTTCGATACAAATTATGGCAGGTAACTGTAACTTCGTTACTAATTATGGCAGGTAACTGTAATTTCGATACAAATTATGGCAGGTAACAGTAACTTCGACAATAATTATGACAGGTAACTGTAACTTCGATACTAATTATGGCAGGTAACTGTAATTTCGATAATAATTATGGCAGGTAACTGTAATTTCGATAATAATTATGACAGGTAACTGTAACTTCGTTACTAATTATGGCAGGTAACTGTAATTTCGTTACTAATTATGACAAGTAACTGTAGCTTCGATACTAATTATGACAGGTAACTGTAACTTCGTTGCTAATTATGACAGGAAACTGTAATTTCGATACAAATTATGGCAGGTAACTGAAACTTCGATACTAATTATGACAGGTAACAGTAACTTCGATACTAATTATGACAGAAAACAGTAACTTGGATACTTATTATGACAGGTAACAGTAACTTCGATACTAATTATGGAAGGTAACTGTAATTTCGATACAAATTATGGCAGGTAACTGTAACTTCGTTACTAATTATGACATGTAACTGTAATTTCGATACAAATTAAGGCAGGTAACAGTAACTTCGATACTAATTATGACAGGTAACAGTAACTTCGATACTAATTATGACAAGTTACTGTAACTTCGATACTAATTATGACAGGTAACTGTAACTTCGTTACTAATTATGACAAGTAACTGTTATTTCGATACAAATTATGGCACGTAACTGTAATTTCGATACTAATTATGGCAGGTGACAGTAACTTCGATACTAATTATGACAAGTTACAGTAACTTCGATACTAATTATGACAGAAAACAGTAACTTCGATACTTATTATGACAAGTTACAGTAACTTCGATACCAATTATGGCAGGTAACTGTAACTTCGATACTAATTATGACAGGTTACTGTAACTTCGTTACTAATTATGACAAGTAACTGTAATTTCGATACAAATTATGGCATTTAACTGTAATTTCGATACTAAATATGACAGGTAACTGTAACTTCGATACTAATTATGACAAGTAACTCTAACTTCATTTCAAATTATGACAAGTAACTGTAATTTCGATACAAATTATGGCAGGTAACTGTAACTTCGTGACTAATTATGGCAGGTAACTGTAATTTCGATACAAATTATGGCAGGTAACAGTAACTTCGATAATAATTATGACAGGTAACTGTAACTTCGATACTAATTATGGCAGGTAACTGTAATTTCGATAATAATTATGGCACGTAAGTGTAATTTCGATAATAATTATGACAGGTAACTGTAACTTCGTTACTAATTATGGCAGGTAACTGTAATTTCGTTACTAATTATGACAAGTTACTGTAGCTTCGATACTAATTATGACAGGTAACTGTAAATTCGTTACTAATTATGACAAGAAACTGTAATTTCGATACAAATTATGGCAAGTAACTGTAACTTCGATATTAATTATGACAGGTAACAGTAACTTCGATACTAATTATGACAGAAAACAGTAACTTCGATACTTATTATGACAGGTAACGGTAACTTCGATACTAATTATGGCACGTAACTGTAACTTCGATACAAATTATGACAGGTAACTGTAACTCCGTTACAAATTATGACAAGTAACTGTAATTTCGATACAAATTATTGCAGGTAACTGTAACTTCGATACTATTTATGACAGGTAACAGTTACTTCGATACTAATTATGACAAGTAACAGTAACTTCGATACTAATTATGACAAGTAACTGTAACTTCGAAACGAATTATGACAGGTAACAGTAACTTCGATACTAATTATGACAAGTAACTCTAACTTCATTACAAATTATGAAAAATAACTGTAATTTTGATACAAATTATGGCAGGTAACTGTAACTTCTTTAATAATTATGGCAGGTAACTGTAATTTCGATACAAATTATGGCAGGTAACTGTAACTTCGATACTTATTATGACAGGTAACTGTAACTCCGATACTAATTATGACAAGTAACTCTAAATTCGTTACTAATTATGACAGGTAACTGTAACATCGATAATAATTATGACAAGTAACCGTAATTTCGATACAAATTATGGCAGGTAACTGTAACTTCAATACTAATTATGACAGGTAACTGTAACTTCGATACTAATTATGACAAGTAAATCTAACTTCATAAAAAATTAGGACAAGTAACTGTAATTTCGATACAAATTATGGCAGGTAACTGTAACTTCGATACTAATTATGACAAGTAACAGTAACTTCGATACTAATTATGACAAGTAACTGTAACTTCGAAACTAATTATGACAGGTAACTGTATCATCGATAATAATTATGACAAGTAACTGTAATTTCGATACAAATTATGGCAGGTAACTGTAACTTCGATACTAATTATGACAGGTAACAGGAACTTCGATACTAATTATGACAAGTAACTGTATCTTCGATACTAATTATGTCAGGTAACTGTAACTTCGATACTAATTATGACAAGTAACTCTAACTTCATTACAAATTATGAAAAGGAACTATAACTTCGATACTAATTATGACAAGTAACTGTAACTTCGAAACTAATTATGACAGGTAACTGTATCATCGATAATAATTATGACAAGTAACTGTAATTTCGATACAAATTATTGCAGGTAACTGTAACTTCGATGACAGGTAACTGTAACTTCGATATTTATTAAGACAAGTAACTGTAATTTCGATACAAATTATGGCAGGTAACTGTAACTTCGATACTTATTATGACAGGTAACAGTAATTTCGATAGTAATGATGACAAGCAACAGTAACTTCGATACTAATTATGACAAGTAACTGTCATTTCGATACAAATTATGACAGGTAACTGTAATTTCAATACTAATTATGACAGGTAACTGAAACTTCGATACTACAGTAATTATAACAGGTAACAGTATCTTCGATACTAACTATGACAAGTAACTGTAACTTCGTTACTAATTATGACAAGTAACTGTAATTTCGTTACTTATTATGACAAGTAACTGTAGCTTCGATACTAATTATGAAAGGTAACTGTAACTTCGTTACTAATTATGACAAGAAACTGTAATTTCGATACAAATTATGGCAGGTAACTGTAACTTCGATACTAATTATGACAAGTAACAGTAACTTCGATACTAATTATGACAGAAAACAGTAACTTCGATACTTATTATGACAGGTAACAGTAACTTCGATACTAATTATGGCAGATAACTGTAACTTCGATACTAATTATGACAGGTTACCGTAACTCCGTTACAAATTATGACAAGTAACTGTAATTTCGATACAAATTATTGCAGGTAACTGTAACTTCGATACTATTTATGACAGGTAACAGTTACTTCGATACTAATTATGACAAGTAACAGTAACTTCGATACTAATTATGACAGGTAACTGTAACTTCGAAACTAATTATGACAGGTAACTGTAACATCGTTACTAATTATGACAAGTAACTGTAATTTCGATACAAATTATGGCAGGTAACTGTAACTTCGATATTAATTATGACAGGTTACAGTAACCTCGATACTAATTATGACAAGTAAGTGTATCTTCGATACTAATTATGACGGGTAAATGTAACTTCGATACCAATTATGACTAGTAACTCTACCGTCGTTACTAATTAGGACAAGTAACTGTAATATTGATAAAAAATTATGGCAGGTAACTGTAACTTCTATACTAATTATGACAGGTAACAGTAACTTCAATACTTATTATGACAGGTAACTGTAACTTCGTTACTAATTATGACAAGTAACTGTAATTTCGATACTAATTATGGCAGGTAACTGTAACTACGTTACTAATTATGAAAAGTAACTGTAATTTCGATACAAATTATGGCAGGTAACTGTAACTTCGATACAAATTATGACAGGTAACAGTAACTTCGATACTAATTATGACAGGTAACAGTAACTTCGTTAATAATTATGACAAATAACTGTAATTTCGATACAAATTATGACAGGTAACTGTAACTTCGTTACTAATTATGACAAGTAACTGTAATTTCGATACAAATTATGGCACGTAACTGTAACTTCGATACTAATTAAGACAAGTAACTCTAACTTCATTACAAATTATGACAAGTAACTGTAATTTCGATACAAATTATGGCAGATAACTGTAACTTCGTTACTAATTATGGCAGGTAACTGTAATTTCGATACAAATTATGGCAGGTAACAGTAACTTCGATAATAATTAAGACAGGTAACTGTAACTTCGATACTAATAATGGCAGGTAACTGTAATTTCGATAATAATTATGGCAGGTAACTGTAATTTCGATAATAATTATGACAGGTAACTGTAACTTCGTTACTAATTATGGCAGGTAACTGTAATTTCGTTACTAATTATGACAAGTAACTGTAGCTTCGATACAAATTATGGCAGGTAACTGTAACTTCGTTACTAATTATGGCAGGTAACTGTAATTTCGATACAAATTATATCAGGTAACAGTAACTTCGATAATAATTATGACAGGTAACTGTAACTTCGATACTAATTATGGCAGGTAACTGTAATTTCGATAATAATTATGGCTCGTAAGTGTAATTTCGATAATAATTATGACAGGTCACTGTAACTTCGTTACTAATTATGGCAGGTAACTGTAATTTCGTTACTAATTATGACAAGTAACTGTAGCTTCGATACTAATTATGACAGATAACTGTAACTTCGTTACTAATTATGACAAGAAACTGTAATTTTGATACAAATTATGGCAGGTAACTCTAACTTCGATATTAATTATGACAGGTAACAGTAACTTCGATACTAATTATGACAGAAAACAGTAACTTCGATACTTATTATGACAGGTAACGGTAACTTCGATACTAATTATGGCAGGTAACTGTAACTTCGATACTAATTATGACAGGTAACTGTAACTCCGTTACAAATTATGACAAGTAACTGTAATTTCGATACAAATTATTGCAGGTAACTGTAACTTCGATACTATTTATGACAGGTAACAGTTACTTCGATACTAATTATGACAAGTAACAGTAACTTCGATACTAATTATGACAAGTAATTGTAACTTCGAAACTAATTATGACAGGTAACTGTAACATCGTTTCTAATTATGACAAGTAACTGTAATTTCGATACAAATTATGGCAGGTAACTGTAACATCGATATTAATTATGACAGGTTACAGTAGCCTCGATACTAATTATGACAAGTAAGTGTAACTTCGATACTAATTATGACGGGTAACTGTAACTTCGATACTAATTATGACAGGTAACAGTAACTTCGATACTAATTATGAGAGGTAACTGTAACTTCGTTACTAATTATGACAAGTAACTGTAATTTCGATACTAATTATGGCAGGTAACTGTAACATCGTTACTAATTATGAAAAGTAACTGTAATTTCGATACAAATTTTGGCAGATAACTGTAACTTCGATACAAATTATGACAGGTAACAGTAACTTCGATACTAATTATGACAGGTAACAGTAACTTCGTTACTAATTATGACAAGTAACTGTAATTTCGATACAAATTATGACAGGAAACTGTAACTTCGTTACTAATTATGACAAGTAACTGTAATTTCGATACAAAATATGTCAGGTAACAGTAACTTCGATACTAATTATGACAAGTAACTGTAACTTCGATACTAATTATGACAGGTAACAGTAACTTCGATACTAATTATGACAAGTAACTCTAACTTCATTACAAATTATGAAAAATAACTGTAATTTTGATACAAATTATGGCAGGTAACTGTAACTTCGTTAATAATTATGGCAGGTAACTGTAATTTCGATACAAATTATGGCAGGTAACTGTAACTTCGATACTTATTATGACAGGTAACTGTAACTCCGATACTAATTATGACAAGTAACTCTAAATTCGTTACTAATCATGACAGGTCACTGTAACATCGATAATAATTATGACAAGTAACCGTAATTTCGATACAAATTAGGGCAGGTAACTGTAACTTCAATACTAATTATGACAGGTAACTGTAACTTCGATACTAATTATGACAAGTAACTCTAACTTCATAACAAATTATGACAAGTAACTGTAATTTCGATACAAATTATGGCAGGTAACTGTAACTTCGATACTAATTATGACAAGTAACAGTAACTTCGATACTAATTATGAGAAGTAACTGTAACTTCGAAACCAATTATGACAGGTAACTGTATCATCGATAATAATTATGACAAGTAACTGTAATTTCGATACAAATTATGGCAGGTAACTGTAACTTCGATACTAATTATGACAGGTAACAGGAACTTCGATACTAATTATGACAAGTAACTGTATCTTCGATACTAATTATGTCAGGTAACTGTAACTTCGATACTAATTATGACAAGTAACTCTAACTTCATTACAAATTATGAAAGGTAACTGTAATTTCGATACAAATTATGGCAGGTAACTGTAACTTCGATACTTATTATGACAGGTAACAGTAACTTCGATAGTAATGATGACAAGCAACAGTAACTTCGATACTAATTATGACAAGTAACTGTAATTTCGATACAAATTATGACAGGTAACTGTAATTTCAATACTAATTATGACAGGTAACTGTAACTTCGATACTACAGTAATTATAACAGGTAACTGTATCTTCGATACTAATTATGACAAGTAACTGTAACTTCGTTACTAATTATGACAAGTAACTATAATTTCGATACAAATTTTGGCAGGTAACTGTAACTTCGATATTAATTATGACAAGTAACAGTAACTTCGTTACTAATTTTGACAAGTGATTGTAATTTCGATACAAATAATGGCAGGTAACTGTAACATCGATACTATTTATGACAGGTAAAAGTAACTTCAATACTAATTATGACAGGTAACTGTAACTTCGCTACTAATTATGGCAAGTAACTGTAATTTCGAAACAAATTATGACAGGTAACTGTAACTTCGTTAATAATTATGACAAGTAACTGTAATTTCGATACAAATTATAGCAGGTCACAGTAACTTCGATACTAATTATGACAGGTAACTGTAACATCGATACTCATTATGACAAGGAACTGTAATGTCGATACAAATTATGACTGGTAACAGTAACTTCAATACTAATTATGACAGGTAACTGTAACTTCCTTACTAATTATGACAAGTAACTGTAATTTCGATACTAATTATGACAGGTAACTGTAACTTCGATATTAATTATGACAAGTAACTGTAACTTCGTTATTAATATGAGAATTAACTGTAATTTCGATACAAATTATGGCAGGTAACTGTAACTTCGAAACTAATTATGACAGGTAACAGTAACTTCGATACTAATTATGACAAGTAACTGTTGCTTCGATACTAATTATAACAAGTAACTGTAACTTAGAAACTAATTATGACAGGTAACTGTAACATCGTTACTAATTATGACAAGTAACTGTAATTTCGATACAAATTATGGCAGGTAACCGTAGCTTCGATACTAATTAAGACAGGTAACAGTAACTTCGATACTAATTATGACAAGTAACTGTAACTTAGATACTTATTATGACAGGTAACAGTAACTTCGATACTAATTATGACAAGTAACTCTAACTATATTACAAATTATGGCAACTAACTGTAATTTCGATACAAATTATGGCAGGTAACAGTAACTTCGATACTAATTATGACAGGTAACTGTAACTCCGATAATAATTATGACAAGTAACTCTAACTTCGTTACTAATTATGACAAATAACTGTAATTTTGATAAAAAATTATGGCAGGTAATTGTAACTTCGATACTAATTATTACAGGTAACAGTAATTTCGATACTTATTATGACAGGTAACTGTAACTTCGTTACTAATTATGGCAAGTAACTGTAATTTCGATACTAATTATGGCTGGTAACTCTAACTTCGTTACTAATTATGACAAGTAACTGTAGTTTCGATACAAATTATGGCAGGTAACTGTAACTTCGATACTAATTATGGCAGGTAACAGTAACTTCGATACAAATTATGGCAGGTAACTGTAAGTTCGATACTAATTATGACAGTTAATTGTAACTTCGTTACTAATTATGACAAAAAACTGTAATTTCGATACAAATTATGGCAGGTAACAGTAACTTCGATACTAATTATGACAGGTAACAGTTACTTCGATACTAATTATGACAAGTTACTGTAACTTCGATACTAATTATGACAGGTAACTGTAACTTCGTTACTAATTATGACAAGTAACTGTAATTTCGATACTAATTATGGCAGGTAACTGTAACATAGTTACTAATTATGAAAAGTAACTGTAATTTCGATACAAATTATGGCAGGTAACTGTAACTTCGATACAAATTATGACAGGTAACAGTAAGTTCGATACTAATTATGACAGGTAACAGTAACTTCGTTCCTAATTATGACAAGTAACTCTAATTTCGATACAAATTATGACAGGTAACTGTATCTTCGTTACTAATTATGACAAGTAACTGTAATTTCGATACAAATTATGGCACGTAACTGTAATTTCGATAATAATTATGGCACGAAACTGTAATGTCGATAATAATTATGACAGGTAAATGTAACTTGGTTACTAATTATGGCAGGTAACTGTAATTTCGTTACTAATTATGACAGGTAACTGTAACTCCGTTACAAATTATGACAAGTAACTGTAATTTCGATACAAATTATTGCAGGTATCTGTAACTTCGATACTATTTATGACAGGTAACAGTTACTTCGATACTAATTATGACAAGTAACAGTAACTTCGATACTAATTATGACAAGTAACTGTAACTTCGAAACTAATTATAACAGGTAACTGTAACATCGTTACTAATTATGACAAGTAACTGTAATTTCGATACAAATTATGGCAGGTAACTGTAACTTCGATACTAATTATGACAGGTAACAGTAACTTCGATACTAATTATGACAGGTAACTGTAACTTCGTTACTAATTATGACAAGTAACTGTAATTTCGATACTAATTATGGCAGGTAACTGTAACATAGTTACTAATTATGAAAAGTAACTGTAATTTCGATACAAATTATGGCAGGTAACTGTAACTTCGATACAAATTATGACAGGTAACAGTATGTTCGATACTAATTATGACAGGTAACAGTAACTTCGTTACTTATTATGACAAGTAACTGTAATTTCGATACAAATTATGACAGGTAACTGTAACTTCGTTACTAATTATGACAAGTAACTGTAATTTCGATACAAATTATGGCACGTAACTGTAATTTCGATAATAATTATGGCACGAAACTGTAATTTCGATAATAATTATGACAGGTAACTGTAACTTCGTTACTAATTATGGCAGGTAACTGTAATTTCGTTACTAATTATGACAAGTAACTGTAGCTTCGATACTAATTATGACAGGTAACTGTAACTTCGTTACTAATTATGACAAGTAACTGTTTTTTCGATACAAATTATGGCACGTAACTGTAATTTCGATACTAATTATGGCAGTTGAAAGTAACTTCGATACTAATCATGCCAAGTTACAGTAACGTCGATACTAATTATGACAGAAAACAGTAACTTCGATACTTATTATGACAGCTAACAGTAACTTCGATACTAATTATGGCAGGTAACTGTAACTTCGATACTAATTATGACAGGTAACTGTAACTTCGTTACTAATTATGACAAGTAACTGTAATTTCGATACAAATTATGGCACGTAGCTGTAATTTCGATACTAATTATGACAGGTAACTGTAACTTCGATACTAATTATGACAAGTAACTCTAACTTCATTACAAATTATGACAAGTAAGTGTAATTTCGATACAAATTATGGCAGGTAACTGTAACTTTGTTACTAATTATGGCAGGTAACTGTAATTTCGATACAAATTATGGCAGGTAAAAGTAACTTCGATAATAATTATGACAGGTAACTGTAACTTCGATACTAATTATGACAGGTAACTGTAATTTCGATAATAATTATGGCACGTAACTGTAATTTCGATAATAATTATGACATGTAACTGTAACTTCGTTACTAATTATAGCAGGTAACTGTAATTTCGTTACTAATTATGACAAGTAACTGTAGCTTCGATACTAATTATGACAGGTAACTGTAACTTCGTTACTAATTATGACAAGAAACTGTATTTTCGATACACATTATGGCAGGTAACTGTAACTTCGATACTAATTATGACAGATAACAGTAACTTCGATACTAATTATGACAGAAAACAGTAACTTCGATACTTATTATGACAGGTAACAGTAACTTCGATACTAATTATGGAAGGTAACTGTAACTTCGATACTAATTATGACAGGTAACTAACTGTAACTTCGTTACTAATTATGACAAGTAACTGTAATTTCGATACAAATTATGGTACGTAACTGTAATTTCGATACTAATTATGACAGGTAACTGTAACTTCGATACTAATTATGACAAGTAACTCTAACTTCATTACAAATTATGACAAGTAACTGTAATTTCGATACAAATTATGGCAGGTAACTGTAACTTCGTTACTAATTATGACAGGTAACTGTAATTTCGATACAAATTATGGCAGGTAACAGTAACTTCGATAATAATTATGACAGGTAACTGCAACTTCAATACTAATTATAGCAGGTAACTGTAATTTCGATAATAATTATGGCGCGTAACTGTAATTTCGATAATAATTACGACAGGTAACTGTGACTTCGTTACTAATTATGGCAGGTAACTGTAATTTCGTTACAAATTATGACAAGTAACTGTAGCTTCGATACTAATTATGACAGGTAACTGTAACTTCGTTACTAATTATGACAAGAAACTGTAATTTCGATACAAATTATGGCAGGTAACTGTAACTTCGATACTAATTTTGACAGGTAACAGTATCTTCGATACTAATTATGACAGAAAACAGTAACTTCGATACTTATTATGACAGGTAACAGTTACTTCGGTACTAATTATGGCAGGTAACTGTAACTTCGATGCTAATTATGACAGGTAACAGTAACTCCGTTACAAATTATGACAAGTAACTGTAATTTCGATACAAATTATAGCAGGTAACTGTAACTTCGATACTATTTATGACAGGTATCAGTCACTTCGATACTAATTATGACAAGAAACAGTAACTTCGATACTAATTATGACAGGTAACTGTAACTTCGATACTAATTATGACAGGTAACTGTAACTTCGTTACTAATTATGACAAGTAACTGTAATTTCGATACAAATTATGGCACGTAGCTGTAATTTCGATACTAATTATGACAGGTAACTGTAACTTCGATACTAATTATGACAAGTAACTCTAACTTCATTACAAATTATGACAAGTAACAGTAACTTCGATACTAATTATGGCAGGTAACAGTAACTTCGATAATAATTATGACAGGTAACGGCAACTTCGATACTAATTATTGCAGGTAACTGTAATTTCGATAATAATTATGGCACGAAACTGTAATTTCGATAATAATTATGACAGGTAACTGTAACTTCGTTACTAATTATGGCAGGTAACTGTAATTTCGTTACTAATTATGACAAGTAACTGTAGCTTCGATACTAATTATGACAGGTAACTGTAACTTCGTTACTAATTATGACAAGTAACTGTTATTTCGATACAAATTATGGCACGTAACTGTAATTTCGATACTAATTATGGCAGGTGACAGTAACTTCTATACTAATTAAGACAAGTTACAGTAACTTCGATACTAATTATGACAGAAAACAGTAACTTCGATACTTATTATGACAGGTAACAGTAACTTCGCTACTAATTATGGCAGGCAACTGTAACTTCGATACTAATTATGACAGGTAACTGTAACTTCGTTATTCATTATAACAAGTATCTGTAATTTCGATACAAATTATGGCACGTAGCTGTAATTTCGATACTAATAATGGCAGGTAACTGTAACTTCGATACTAATTATGACAAGTTACTCTAACTTCATTACAAATTATGACAAGTAACTGTAATTTCGATACAAATTATGGCAGGTAACTGTAATTTCGATACAAATTATGGCAGGTAACAGTAACTTCGATAATAATTAGGACAGGTAACTGCAACTTCGATACTAATTATAGCAGGTAACTGTAATTTCGATAATAATTATGGCACGTAACTGTAATTTCGATAATAATTATGACAGGTAACTGTAACTTCGTTACTAATTATGGCAGGTAACTGTAATTTCGTAACTAATTATGACAAGTAACTGTAGCTTCGATACTAATTATGACAGGTAACAGTAACTTCGTTACTAATTATGACAAGAAACTGTAATTTCGATACAAATTATGGCAGATAACTGTAACTTCGATACTAATTTTGACAGGTAACAGTAACTTCGATACTAATTATGACAGAAAACGGTAACTTCGATACTTATTATGACAGGTAACAGTAACTTCGATACTAATTATGGCAGGTAACTGTAACTTCGATACTAATTATGACAGGTAACTCTAACTCCGTTACAAATTATGACAAGTAACTGTAATTTAGATACAAATTATTGCATGTAACTGTAACTTCGATACTATTTATGACAGGTAACAGTTAATTCGATACTTATTATGACAAGTAACAGTAACTTCGATACTAATTATGACAGGTAACTGTAACTTCGAAACTAATTATGACAGGTAACTGAAACATCGTTACTAATTATGACAAGTAACTGTAATTTCGATACAAATTATGGCAGGTAACTGTAACTTCGATATTAATTATGACAGGTTACAGTAACCTCGATACTAATTATGACAAGTATGTGTATCTTCGATACTAATTATGACGGGTAACTGTAACTTCGATACTAATTATGACTAGTAACTCTAACTTCGTTACTAATTAGGACAGGTAACTGTAATTTTGATAAAAAAATTATGGCAGGTAACTGTAATTTCGATACTAATTATGACAGGTAACAGTAACTTCGATACTAATTATGACAGGTAACTGTAACTTCGTTACTAATTATGACAGGTAACTGTAACTTCGTTACTAATTATGACAAGTAACTGTAATTTCGATACAAATTATGGCACGTAGCTGTAATTTCGATACTAATTATGACAGGTAACTGTAACTTCGATACTAATTATGACAAGTAACTCTAACTTCATTACAAATTATGACAAGTAACAGTAACTTCGATACTAATTATGGCAGGTAACAGTAACTTCGATAATAATTATGACAGGTAACGGCAACTTCGATACTAATTATTGCAGGTAACTGTAATTTCGATAATAATTATGGCACGAAACTGTAATTTCGATAATAATTATGACAGGTAACTGTAACTTCGTTACTAATTATGGCAGGTAACTGTAATTTCGTTACTAATTATGACAAGTAACTGTAGCTTCGATACTAATTATGACAGGTAACTGTAACTTCGTTACTAATTATGACAAGTAACTGTTAATTCGATACAAATTATGGCACGTAACTGTAATTTCGATACTAATTATGGCAGGTGACAGTAACTTCTATACTAATTAAGACAAGTTACAATAACTTCGATACTAATTATGACAGAAAACAGTAACTTCGATACTTATTATGACAGGTAACAGTAACTTCGCTACTAATTATGGCAGGCAACTGTAACTTCGATACTAATTATGACAGGTAACTGTAACTTCGTTACTCATTATGACAAGTATCTGTAATTTCGATACAAATTATGGCACGTAGCTGTAATTTCGATACTAATAATGGCAGGTAACTGTAACTTCGATACTAATTATGACAAGTTACTCTAACTTCATTACAAATTATGACAAGTAACTGTAATTTCGATACAAATTATGGCAGGTAACTGTAACTTCGTTACTAATTATGGCAGGTAACTGTCATTTCGATACAAATTATGGCAGGTAACAGTAACTTCGATAATAATTATGACAGGTAACTGTAACTTCGATACTAATTATGGCAGGTAACTGTAATTTCGATTATAATTATGGCACGTAACTGTAATTACGATAATAATTATGACATGTAACTGTAACTTCGTTACTAATTATGGCAGGTAACTGTAATTTCGTTACTAATTACGACAAGTAACTGTAGCTTCGATACTAATTATGACAGGTAACTGTAACTTCGTTACTAATTTTGACAAGAAACTGTAAATTCGATACAAATGATGGCAGGTAACTGTAACTTCGATACTAATTATGACAGATAACAGTAACTTCGATACTAATTATGACAGAAAACAGTAACTTCGATACTTATTAAGACAGGTAACAGTAACTTCGATACTAATTATGGCAGGTAACTGTAACTTCGATACTAATTATGACAGGTAACTGTAACTTCGTTACTAATTATGCCAAGTAACTGTAATTTCGATACAAATTATGGCACGTAACTGTAATTTCGATACTAATTATGACAGGTAACTGTAACTTCGATACTAATTATGACAAGTAACTCTAACTTCATTACAAATTATGACAAGTAACTGTAATTTCGATACAAATTATGGCAGGTAACTGTAATTTCGATACAAATTATGGCAGGTAACAGTAACTTCGATAATAATTATGACAGGTAACTGCAACTTCGATACTAATTATAGCAGGTAACTGTAATTTCGATAATAATTATGGCACGTAACTGTAATTTCGATAATAATTATGACAGGTAACTGTAACTTCGTTACTAATTATGGCAGGTAACTGTAATTTCGTAACTAATTATGACAAGTAACTGTAGCTTCGATACTAATTATGACAGGTAACAGTAACTTCGTTACTAATTATGACAAGAAACTGTAATTTCGATACAAATTATGGCAGATAACTGTAACTTCGATACTAATTTTGACAGGTAACAGTAACTTCGATACTAATTATGACAGAAAACAGTAACTTCGATACTTATTATGACAGGTAACACTAACTTCGATACTAATTATGGCAGGTAACTGTAACTTCGATACTAATTATGACAGGTAACTCTAACTCCGTTACAAATTATGACAAGTAACTGTAATTTAGATACAAATTATTGCATGTAACTGTAACTTCGATACTATTTATGACAGGTAACAGTTAATTCGATACTTATTATGACAAGTAACAGTAACTTCGATACTAATTATGACAGGTAACTGTAACTTCGAAACTAATTATGACAGGTAACTGAATGATCGTTACTAATTATGACAAGTAACTGTAATTTCGATACAAATTATGGCAGGTAACTGTAACTTCGATATTAATTATGACAGGTTACAGTAACCTCGATACTAATTATGACAAGTATGTGTATCTTCTATACTAATTATGACGGGTAACTGTAACTTCGATACTAATTATGACTAGTAACTCTAACTTCGTTACTAATTAGGACAGGTAACTGTAATTTTGATAAAAAAATTATGGCAGGTAACTGTAATTTCGATACTAATTATGACAGGTAACAGTAACTTCGATACAAATTATGACAGGTAACTGTAACTTCGTTACTAATTATGACAAGTAACTGTAATTTCGATACTAATTATGGCAGGTAACTGTAACTTCGATACTAATTATGACAAGTAACTGTAACTTCGAAACTAATTATGACAGGTAACTGTAACTTCGATAATAATTATGACAAGTAACTGTAATTTCGATACAAATTATGGCACGTAACTGTAATTTCGATAATAATTATGGCACGAAACTGTAATTTCGATAATAATGATGACAGGTAACTGTAACTTCGTTACTAATTATGGCAGGTAACTGTACTTTCGTTACTAATTATGACAAGTAACTGTAGCTTCGATACTAATTATGACAGGTTACTGTAACTTCGTTACTAATTATGACAAGTAACTGTTATTTCGATACAAATTATGGCACGTAACTGTAATTTCGATACTAATTATTGCAGTTGACAGTAACTTCGATACTAATTATGACAAGTTACAGTAACGTCGATACTAATTATGACAGAAAACAGTAACTTCGATACTTATTATGACAGGTAACAGTAACTTCGATACTTATTATGGCAGGTAACTGTAACTTCGATACTAATTATGACAGGTAACTGTAACTTCGTTACTAATTATGACAAGTAACTGTAATTTCGATACAAATTATGGCACGTAGTTGTAATTTCGATACTAATTATGACAGGTAACTGTAACTTCGATACTAATTATGACAAGTAACTCTAACTTCATTACAAATTATGACAAGTAAGTGTAATTTCGATACAAATTATGGCAGGTAACTGTAACTTTGTTACTAATTATGGCAGGTAACTGTAATTTCGATACAAATTATGGAAGGTAAAAGTAACTTCGATAATAATTATGACAGGTAACTGTAACTTCGATACTAATTATGGCAGGTAACTGTAATTTCGATAATAATTATGGCAGGTAACTGCAACTTCGATACTAATTATAGCAGGTAACTGTAATTTCGATAATAATTATGGCACGTAACTGTAATTTCGATAATAATTATGACAGGTAACTGTGACTTCGTTACTAATTATGGCAGGTAACTGTAATTTCGTTACTAATTATGACAAGTAACTGTAGCTTCGATACTAATTATGACAGGTAACTGTAACTTCGTTACTAATTATGACAAGAAACTGTAATTTCGATACAAATTATGGCAGGTAACTGTAACTTCGATACTAATTTTGACAGGTAACAGTATCTTCGATACTAATTATGACAGAAAACAGTAACTTCGATACCTATTATGACAGGTAACAGTTACTTCGATACTAATTATGGCAGGTAACTGTAACTTCGATGCTAATTATGACAGGTAACAGTAACTCCGTTACAAATTATGACAAGTAACTGTAATTTCGATACAAATTATTGCAGGTAACTCTAACTTCCATACTATTTATGACAGGTAACAGTTACTTCGATACTAATTATGACAAGAAACAGTAACTTCGATACTAATTATGACAGGTAACTGTAACTTCGATACTAATTATGACAGGTAACTGTAACTTCGTTACTAATTATGACAAGTAACTGTTATTTCGATACAAATTATGGCACGTAACTGTAATTTCGATACTAATTATGGCAGGTGACAGTAACTTCTATACTAATTATGACAAGTTACAGTAACTTCGATACTAATTATGACAGAAAACAGTAACTTCGATACTTATTATGACAGGTAACAGTAACTTCGCTACTAATTATGGCAGGCAACTGTAACTTCGATACTAATTATGACAGGTAACTGTAACTTCGTTACTCATTATGACAAGTATCTGTAATTTCGATACAAATTATGGCACGTAGCTGTAATTTCGATACTAATAATGGCAGGTAACTGTAACTTCGATACTAATTATGACAAGTTACTCTAACTTCATTACAAATTATGACAAGTAACTGTAATTTCGATACAAATTATGGCAGGTAACTGTAACTTCGTTACTAATTATGGCAGGTAACTGTCATTTCGATACAAATTATGGCAGGTAACAGTAACTTCGATAATAATTATGACAGGTAACTGTAACATCGATACTAATTATGGCAGGTAACTGTAATTTCGATAATAATTATGGCACGTAACTGTAATTACGATAATAATTATGACATGTAACTGTAACTTCGTTACTAATTATGGCAGGTAACTGTAATTTCGTTACTAATTATGACAAGTAACTGTAGCTTCGATACTAATTATGACAGGTAACTGTAACTTCGTTACTAATTTTGACAAGAAACTGTAATTTCGATACAAATGATGGCAGGTAACTGTAACATCGATACTAATTATGACAGATAACAGTAACTTCGATACTAATTATGACAGAAAACAGTAACTTCGATACTTATTAAGACAGGTAACAGTAACTTCGATACTAATTATGGCAGGTAACTGTAACTTCGATACTAATTATGACAGGTAACTGTAACTTCGATACTAATTATGACAAGTAACTGTAATTTCGATACAAATTATGGCACGTAACTGTAATTTCGATACTAATTATGACAGGTAACTGTAACTTCGATACTAATTATGACAAGTAACTCTAACTTCATTACAAATTATGACAAGTAACTGTAATTTCGATACAAATTATGGCAGGTAACTGTAATTTCGATACAAATTATGGCAGGTAACAGTAACTTCGATAATAATTATGACAGGTAACTGCAACTTCGATACTAATTATAGCAGGTAACTGTAATTTCGATAATAATTATGGCACGTAACTGTAATTTCGATAATAATTATGACAGGTAACTGTAACTTCGTTACTAATTATGGCAGGTAACTGTAATTTCGTAACTAATTATGACAAGTAACTGTAGCTTCGATACTAATTATGACAGGTAACAGTAACTTCGTTACTAATTATGACAAGAAACTGTAATTTCGATACAAATTATGGCAGATAACTGTAACTTCGATACTAATTTTGACAGGTAACAGTAACTTCGATACTAATTATGACAGAAAACAGTAACTTCGATACTTATTATGACAGGTAACAGTAACTTCGATACTAATTATGGCAGGTAACTGTAACTTCGATACTAATTATGACAGGTAACTCTAACTCCGTTACAAATTATGACAAGTAACTGTAATTTAGATACAAATTATTGCATGTAACTGTAACTTCGATACTATTTATGACAGGTAACAGTTAATTCGATACTTATTATGACAAGTAACAGTAACTTCGATACTAATTATGACAGGTAAGTGTAACTTCGAAACTAATTATGACAGGTAACTGAATCATCGTTACTAATTATGACAAGTAACTGTAATTTCGATACAAATTATGGCAGGTAACTGTAACTTCGATATTAATTATGACAGGTTACAGTAACCTCGATACTAATTATGACAAGTATGTGTATCTTCGATACTAATTATGACGGGTAACTGTAACTTCGATACTAATTATGACTAGTAACTCTAACTTCGTTACTAATTAGGACAGGTAACTGTAATTTTGATAAAAAAAATTATGGCAGGTAACTGTAATTTCGATACTAATTATGACAGGTAACAGTAACTTCGATACTAATTATGACAGGTAACTGTAACTTCGTTACTAATTATGACAAGTAACTGTAATTTCGATACTAATTACGGCAGGTAACTGTAACATCGTTACTAATTATGAAAAGTAACTGTAATTTCGATACAAATTATGGCAGATAACTGTAACTTCGATACAAATTATGACAGGTAACAGTAACTTCGATACTAATTATGACAGGTAACAGTAACTTCGTTACTAATTAAGACAAGTAACTGTAATTTCGATACAAATTATGACAGGAAACTGTAACTTCGTTACTAATTATGACAAGTAACTGTAATTTCGATACAAATTATGTCAGGTAACAGTAACTTCGATACTAATTATGACAAGTAACTCTAACTTCATTACAAATTATGAAAAATAACTGTAATTTAGATACAAATTTTGGCCAGTAACTGTAACTTCGTTAATAATTATGGCAGGTAACAGTAATTTCGATACAAATTATGGCAGGTAACTGTAACTTCGATAATAATTATGACAGGTAACTGTAACTCCGATACTAATTATGACAAGTAACTCTAAATTCGTTACTAATTATGACAGGTAACTGTAACATCGATAATAATTATGACAAGTAACCGTAATTTCGATACAAATTATGGCAGGTAACGGTAACTTCGATACTAATTATGACAGGTAACTGTAACTTCGATACTAATTATGACAAGTAACTCTAACTTCATTAGAAATTATGACAAGTAACTGTAATTTCGATACAAATTATGGCAGGTAACTGTAACTTCGATACTAATTATGACAAGTAACTGTAACTTCGAAACTAATTATGACAGGTAACTGTAACTTCGATAATAATTATGACAAGTAACTGTAATTTCGATACAAATTATGGCACGTAACTGTAATTTCGATAATAATTATGGCACGAAACTGTAATTTCGATAATAATGATGACAGGTAACTGTAACTTCGTTACTAATTATGGCAGGTAACTGTACTTTCGTTACTAATTATGACAAGTAACTGTAGCTTCGATACTAATTATGACAGGTAACTGTAACTTCGTTACTAATTATGACAAGTAACTGTTATTTCGATACAAATTATGGCACGTAACTGTAATTTCGATACTAATTATGGCAGTTGACAGTAACTTCGATACTAATTATGACAAGTTACAGTAACGTCGATACTAATTATGACAGAAAACAGTAACTTCGATACTTATTATGACAGGTAACAGTAACTTCGATACTTATTATGGCAGGTAACTGTAACTTCGATACTAATTATGACAGGTAACTGTAACTTCGTTACTAATTATGACAAGTAACTGTAATTTCGATACAAATTATGGCACGTAGTTGTAATTTCGATACTAATTATGACAGGTAACTGTAACTTCCATACTAATTATGACAAGTAACTCTAACTTCATTACAAATTATGACAAGTAAGTGTAATTTCGATACAAATTATGGCAGGTAACTGTAACTTTGTTACTAATTATGGCAGGTAACTGTAATTTCGATACAAATTATGGAAGGTAAAAGTAACTTCGATAATAATTATGACAGGTAACTGTAACGTCGATACTAATTATGGCAGGTAACTGTAATTTCGATAATAATTATGGCACGTAACTGTAATTTCGATAATAATTATGACATGTAACTGTAACTTCGTTACTAATTATAGCAGGCAACTGTAATTTCGTTACTAATTATGACAAGTAACTGTAGCTTCGATACTAATTATGACAGGTAACTGTAACTTCGTTACTAATTATGACAAGAAACTGTTATTTCGATACAAATTATGGCAGGTAACTGTAACTTCGATACTAATTATGACAGATAACAGTAACTTCGATACTAATTATGACAGAAAACAGTAACTTCGATACTTATTATGACAGGTAACAGTAACTTCGATACTAATTATGGCAGGTAACTGTAACTTCGATACTAATAATGACAGGTAACTAACTGTAACTTCGTTACTAATTATGACAAGTAACTGTAATTTCGATACAAATTATGGTACGTAACTGTAATTTCGATACTAATTATGACAGGTAACTGTAACTTCGATACTAATTATGACAAGTAACTCTAACGTCATTACAAATTATGACAAGTAACTGTAATTTCGATACAAATTATGGCAGGTAACTGTAACTTCGTTACTAATTATGGCAGGTAACTGTAATTTCGATACAAATTATGGCAGGTAACTGCAACTTCGATACTAATTATAGCAGGTAACTGTAATTTCGATAATAATTATGGCACGTAACTGTAATTTCGATAATAATTATGACAGGTAACTGTGACTTCGTTACTAATTATGGCAGGTAACTGTAATTTCGTTACTAATTATGACAAGTAACTGTAGCTTCGATACTAGTTATGACAGGTAACTGTAACTTCGTTACTAATTATGAAAAGAAACTGTAATTTCGATACAAATTATGGCAGGTAACTGTAACTTCGATACTAATTTTGACAGGTAACAGTATCTTCGATACTAATTATGACAGAAAACAGTAACTTCGATACTTATTATGACAGGTAACAGTTACTTCGATACTAATTATGGCAGGTAACTGTAACTTCGATGCTAATTATGACAGGTAACAGTAACTCCGTTACAAATTATGACAAGTAACTGTAATTTCGATACAAATTATTGCAGGTAACTCTAACTTCCATACTATTTATGACAGGTAACAGTTACTTCGATACTAATTATGACAAGAAACAGTAACTTCGATACTAATTATGACAGGTAACTGTAACTTCGATACTAATTATGACAGGTAACTGTAACTTCGTTACTAATTATGACAAGTTACTGTTATTTCGATACAAATTATGGCACGTAACTGTAATTTCGATACTAATTATGGCAGGTGACAGTAACTTCTATACTAATTATGACAAGTTACAGTAACTTCGATACTAATTATGACAGAAAACAGTAACTTCGATACTTATTATGACAGGTAACAGTAACTTCGCTACTAATTATGGCAGGCAACTGTAACTTCGATACTAATTATGACAGGTAACTGTAACTTCGTTACTCATTATGACAAGTATCTGTAATTTCGATACAAATTATGGCACGTAGCTGTAATTTCGATACTAATAATGGCAGGTAACTGTAACTTCGATACTAATTATGACAAGTTACTCTAACTTCATTACAAATTATGACAAGTAACTGTAATTTCGATACAAATTATGGCAGGTAACTGTAACTTCGTTACTAATTAAGGCAGGTAACTGTCATTTCGATACAAATTATGGCAGGTAACAGTAACTTCGATAATAATTATGACAGGTAACTGTAACATCGATACTAATTATGGCAGGTAACTGTAATTTCGATAATAATTATGGCACGTAACTGTAATTACGATAATAATTATGACATGTAACTGTAACTTCGTTACTAATTATGGCAGGTAACTGTAATTTCGTTACTAATTATGACAAGTAACTGTAGCTTCGATACTAATTATGACAGGTAACTGTAACTTCGTTACTAATTTTGACAAGAAACTGTAATTTCGATACAAATGATGGCAGGTAACTGTAACATCGATACTAATTATGACAGATAACAGTAACTTCGATACTAATTATGACAGAAAACAGTAACTTCGATACTTATTAAGACAGGTAACAGTAACTTCGATAATAATTATGGCAGGTAACTGTAACTTCGATACTAATTATGACAGGTAACTGTAACTTCGTTACTAATTATGACAAGTAACTGTAATTTCGATACAAATTATGGCACGTAACTGTAATTTCGATACTAATTATGACAGGTAACTGTAACTTCGATACTAATTATGACAAGTAACTCTAACTTCATTACAAATTATGACAAGTAACTGTAATTTCGATACAAATTATGGCAGGTAACTGTAATTTCGATACAAATTATGGCAGGTAACAGTATCTTCGATAATAATTATGACAGGTAACTGCAACTTCGATACTAATTATAGCAGGTAACTGTAATTTCGATAATAATTATGGCACGTAACTGTAATTTCGATAATAATTATGTCAGGTAACTGTAACTTCGTTACTAATTATGGCAGGTAACTGTAATTTCGTTACTAATTATGACAAGTAACTGTAGCTTCGATACTAATTATGACAGGTAACAGGAACTTCGTTACTAATTATGACAAGAAACTGTAATTTCGATACAAATTATGGCAGGT
This sequence comes from Meconema thalassinum, assembly GCA_946902985.2. NCBI lineage: Eukaryota > Metazoa > Arthropoda > Insecta > Orthoptera > Tettigoniidae > Meconema > Meconema thalassinum. The sequence continues at coordinate 1,172,180,504 of OX336388.2, read as the reverse complement.
AACTGTAACTTCGATACTAATTTTGACAGGTAACAGTAACTTCGATACTAATTATGACAGAAAACAGTAACTTCGATACTTATTATCACAGGTAACAGTAACTTCGATACTAATTATGGCAGGTAACTGTAACTTCGATACTAATTATGATAGGTAACTCTAACTCCGTTACAAATTATGACAAGTAACTGTAATTTAGATACAAATTATTGCATGTAACTGTAACTTCGATACTATTTATGACAGGTAACAGTTAATTCGATACTTATTATGACAAGTAACAGTAACTTCGATACTAATTATGACAGGTAACTGTAACTTCGAAACTAATTATGACAGGTAACTGAAACATCGTTACTAATTATGACAAGTAACTGTAATTTCGATACAAATTATGGCAGGTAACTGTAACTTCGATATTAATTATGACAGGTTACAGTAACCTCGATACTAATTATGACAAGTATGTGTATCTTCGATACTAATTATGACGGGTAACTGTAACTTCGATACTAATTATGACTAGTAACTCTAACTTCGTTACTAATTAGGACAAGTAACTGTAATTTTGATAAAAAAATTATGGCAGGTAACTGTAATTTCGATACTAATTATGACAGGTAACAGTAACTTCGATACAAATTATGACAGGTAACTGTAACTTCGTTACTAATTATGACAAGTAACTGTAATTTCGATACTAATTATGGCAGGTAACTGTAACATCGTTACTAATTATGAAAAGTAACTGTAATTTCGATACAAATTATGGCAGATAACTGTAACTTCGATACAAATTATGACAGGTAACAGTAACTTCGATAATAATTATGACAGGTAACAGTAACTTCGTTACTAATTAAGACAAGTAACTGTAATTTCGATACAAATTATGACAGGAAACTGTAACTTCGTTACTAATTATGACAAGTAACTGTAATTTCGATACAAATTATGTCAGGTAACAGTAACTTCGATACTAATTATGACAAGTAACTGTAACTTCGATACTAATTATGACAGGTAACAGTAACTTCGATACTAATTATGACAAGTAACTCTAACTTCATTACAAATTATGAAAAATAACTGTAATTTAGATACAAATTATGGCCAGTAACTGTAACTTCGTTAATAATTATGGCAGGTAACTGTAATTTCGATACAAATTATGGCAGGTAACTGTAACTTCGATACTAATTATGACAGGTAACTGTAACTCCGATACTAATTATGACAAGTAACTCTAAATTCGTTACTAATTATGACAGGTAACAGTAACATCGATAATAATTATGACAAGTAACCGTAATTTCGATACAAATTATGGCAGGTAACGGTAACTTCGATACTAATTATGACAGGTAACTGTAACTTCGATACTAATTATGACAAGTAACTCTAACTTCATTAGAAATTATGACAAGTAACTGTAATTTCGATACAAATTATGGCAGGTAACTGTAACTTCGGTACTAATTATGACAAGTAACTGTAACTTCGAAACTAATTATGACAGGTAACTGTAACATCGATAATAATTATGACAAGTAACTGTAATTTCGATGCAAATTATGGCACGTAACTGTAATTTCGATAATAATTATGGCACGAAACTGTAATTTCGATAATAATGATGACAGGTAACTGTAACTTCGTTACTAATTATGGCAGGTAACTGTACTTTCGTTACTAATTTTGACAAGTAACTGTAGCTTCGATACTAATTATGACAGGTAACTGTAACTTCGTTACTAATTATGACAAGTAACTGTTATTTCGATACAAATTATGGCACGTAACTGTAATTTCGATACTAATTATGGCAGTTGACAGTAACTTCGATACTAATTATGACAAGTTACAGTAACGTCGATACTAATTATGACAGAAAACAGTAACTTCGATACTTATTATGACAGGTAACAGTAACTTCGATACTAATTATGGCAGGTAACTGTAACTTCGATACTAATTATGACAGGTAACTGTAACTTCGTTACTAATTATGACAAGTAACTGTAATTTCGATACAAATTGTGGCACGTAGTTGTAATTTCGATACTAATTATGACAGGTAACTGTAACTTCGATACTAATTATGACAAGTAACTCTAACTTCATTACAAATTATGACAAGTAAGTGTAATTTCGATACAAATTATGGCAGGTAACTGTAACTTTGTTACTAATTATGGCAGGTAACTGTAATTTCGATACAAATTATGGCAGGTAAAAGTAACTTCGATAATAATTATGACAGGTAACTGTAACTTCGATACTAATTATGGCAGGTAACTGTAATTTCGATACAAATTATGGCAGGTAAAAGTAACTTCGATAATAATTATGACAGGTAACTGTAATTTCGATACAAATTATTGCAGGTAACTGTAACTTCGATACTATTTATGACAGGTAACAGTTACTTCGATACTAATTATGACAATAAACAGTAACTTCGATACTAATTATGACAGGTAACTGTAACTTCGATACTAATTATGACAGATAACTGTAACTTCGATACTAATTATTGCAGGTAACTGTAATTTCGATAATAATTATGGCACGAAACTGTAATTTCGATAATAATTATGACAGGAAACTGTAACTTCGTTACTAATTATGGCAGGTAACTGTAATTTCGTTAATAATTATGACAAGTAACTGTAGCTTCGATACTAATTATGACAGGTAACTGTAACTTCGTTACTAATTATGACAAGTAACTGTTATTTCGATACAAATTATGGCACGTAACTGTAATTTCGATACTAATTATGGCAGGTGACAGTAACTTCGATACTAATTATGACAAGTTAAAGTAATTTCGATACTAATTATGACAGAAAACAGTAACTTCGATACTTATTATGACAGGTAACAGTAACTTCGCTACTAATTATGGCAGGTAACTGTAACTTCGATGCTAATTATGACAGGTAACTGTAATTTCGATACAAATTATGGTACGTAACTGTAATTTCGATACTAATTATGACAGGTAACTGTAACTTCGATACTAATTATGACAAGTAACTCTAACTTCATTAAAAATTATGACAAGTAACTGTAATTTCGACACAAATTATGGCAGGTAACTGTAACTTCGTTACTAATTATGGCAGGTAACTGTAATTTCGATACAAATTATGGCAGGTAACTGCAACTTCGATACTAATTATAGCAGGTAACTGTAATTTCGATAATAATTATGGCACGTAACTGTAATTTCGATAATAATTATGACAGGTAACTGTGATTTCGTTACTAATTATGGCAGGTAACTGTAATTTCGTTACTAATTATGACAAGTAACTGTAGCTTCGATACTAATTATGACAGGTAACTGTAACTTCGTTACTAATTATGACAAGAAACTGTAATTTCGATACAAATTATGGCAGGTAACTGTAACTTCGATACTAATTTTGACAGGTAACAGTATCTTCGATACTAATTATGACAGAAAACAGTAACTTCGATACTTATTATGACAGGTAACAGTTACTTCGATACTAATTATGGCAGGTAACTGTAACTTCGACGCTAATTATGACAGGTAACAGTAACTCCGTTACAAATTATGACAAGTAACTGTAATTTCGATACAAATTATTGCAGGTAACTGTAACTTCGATACTATTTATGACAGGTAACAGTTACTTCGATACTAATTATGACAATAAACAGTAACTTCGATACTAATTATGACAGGTAACTGTAACTTCGATACTAATTATGACAGGTAACTGTAACTTCGTTACTAATTATGACAAGTAACTGTAATTTCAATACAAATTATGGCTCGTAGCTGTAATTTCGATACTAATTATGACAGGTAACTGTAACTTCGATACTAATTATAACAAGTAACTCTAACTTCATTACAAATTATGACAAGTAACAGTAACTTCGATACTAATTATGGCAGGTAACAGTAACTTCGATAATAATTATGACAGGTAACGGCAACTTCGATACTAATTATTGCAGGTAACTGTAATTTCGATAATAATTATGGCACGAAACTGTAATTTCGATAATAATTATGACAGGAAACTGTAACTTCGTTACTAATTATGGCAGGTAACTGTAATTTCGATAATAATTATGACAAGTAACTGTATCTTCGATACTAATTATGACAGGTAACTGTAACTTCGATACTAATTATGACAAGTAACTCTAACTTCATTACAAATTATGACAGGTAACTGTAATTTCGATACAAATTATGGCAGGTAAGTTTAACTTCGATGACAGGTAACTGTAACTTCGATACTTATTAAGACAAGTAACTGTAATTTCGATACAAATTATGGCAGTTAACTGTAACTTCGATACTTATTATGACAGGTAACAGTAACCTCGATAGTAATGATGACAAGCAACAGTAACGTCGATACTAATTATGACAAGTAACTGTAATTTCGATACTATTTATGACAGGTAACTGTAATTTCGATACAAATTATGACAGGTAACTGTAACTTCGATACTAATTATGACAGGTAACTGTAACTTCGATACTAATTATGACAAGTAACTCTAACTTCATTACAAATTATGACAAGTAAGTGTAATTTCGATACAAATTATGGCAGGTAACTGTAACTTTGTTACTAATTATGGCAGGTAACTGTAATTTCGATACAAATTATGGCAGGTAAAAGTAACTTCGATAATAATTATGACAGGTAACTGTAACTTCGATACTAATTATGGCAGGTAACTGTAACTTCGATACTAATTATGACAGGTAACTAACTGTAACTTCGTTACTAATTATGACAAGTAACTGTAATTTCGATACAAATTATGGTACGTAACTGTAATTTCGATACTAATTATGACTGGTAACTGTAACTTCGATGCTAATTATGACAAGTAACTCTAACTTCATTAAAAATTATGACAAGTAACTGTAATTTCGATACAAATTATGGCAGGTAACTGTAACTTCGTTACTAATTATGGCAGGTAACTGTAATTTCGATACAAATTATTGCAGGTAACTGTAACTTCGATACTATTTATGACAGGTAACAGTTACTTCGATACTAATTATGACAATAAACAGTAACTTCGATACTAATTATGACAGGTAACTGTAACTTCGATACTAATTATGACAGGTAACTGTAACTTCGTTACTAATTATGACAAGTAACTGTAATTTCAATACAAATTATGGCTCGTAGCTGTAATTTCGATACTAATTATGACAGGTAACTGTAACTTCGATACTAATTATAACAAGTAACTCTAACTTCATTACAAATCATGACAAGTAACAGTAACTTCGATACTAATTATGGCAGGTAACAGTAACTTCGATAATAATTATGACAGGTAACGGCAACTTCGATACTAATTATTGCAGGTAACTGTAATTTCGATAATAATTATGGCACGAAACTGTAATTTCGATAATAATTATGACAGGAAACTGTAACTTCGTTACTAATTATGGCAGGTAACTGTAATTTCGTTAATAATTATGACAAGTAACTGTAGCTTCGATACTAATTATGACAGGTAACTGTAACTTCGTTACTAATTATGACAAGTAACTGTTATTTCGATACAAATTATGGCACGTAACTGTAATTTCGATACTAATTATGGCAGGTGACAGTAACTTCGATACTAATTATGACAAGTTAAAGTAATTTCGATACTAATTATGACAGAAAACAGTAACTTCGATACTTATTATGACAGGTAACAGTAACTTCGCTACTAATTATGGCAGGTAACTGTAACTTCGATACTAATTATGACAGGTAACTGTAATTTCGATACAAATTATGGTACCTAACTGTAATTTCGATACTAATTATGACAGGTAACTGTAACTTCGATACTAATTATGACAAGTAACTCTAACTTCATTAAAAATTATGACAAGTAACTGTAATTTCGATACAAATTATGGCAGGTAACTGTAACTTCGTTACTAATTATGGCAGGTAACTGTAATTTCGATAAAAATTATGGCAGGTAACTGCAACTTCGATACAAATTATAGCAGGTAACTGTAATTTCGATAATAATTATGGCACGTAACTGTAATTTCGATAATAATTATGACAGGTAACTGTGATTTCGTTACTAATTATGGCAGGTAACTGTAATTTCGTTACTAATTATGACAAGTAACTGTAGCTTCGATACTAATTATGACAGGTAACTGTAACTTCGTTACTAATTATGACAAGAAACTGTAATTTCGATACAAATTATGGCAGGTAACTGTAACTTCGATACTAATTTTGACAGGTAACAGTATCTTCGATACTAATTATGACAGAAAACAGTAACTTCGATACATATTATGACAGGTAACAGTTACTTCGATAATAATTATGGCAGGTAACTGTAACTTCGACGCTAATTATGACAGGTAACAGTAACTCCGTTACAAATTATGACAAGTAACTGTAATTTCGATACAAATTATTGCAGGTAACTGTAACTTCGATACTATTTATGACAGGTAACAGTTACTTCGATACTAATTATGACAATAAACAGTAACTTCGATACTAATTATGACAGGTAACTGTAACTTCGATACTAATTATGACAGGTAACTGTAACTTCGTTACTAATTATGACAAGTAACTGTAATTTCAATACAAATTATGGCTCGTAGCTGTAATTTCGATACTAATTATGACAGGTAACTGTAACTTCGATACTAATTATAACAAATAACTCTAACTTCATTACAAATCATGACAAGTAACAGTAACTTCGATACTAATTATGGCAGGTAACAGTAACTTCGATAATAATTATGACAGGTAACGGCAACTTCGATACTAATTATTGCAGGTAACTGTAATTTCGATAATAATTATGGCACGAAACTGTAATTTCGATAATAATTATGACAGGAAACTGTAACTTCGTTACTAATTATGGCAGGTAACTGTAATTTCGTTAATAATTATGACAAGTAACTGTAGCTTCGATACTAATTATGACAGGTAACTGTAACTTCGTTACTAATTATGACAAGTAACTGTTATTTCGATACAAATTATGGCACGTAACTGTAATTTCGATACTAATTATGGCAGGTGACAGTAACTTCGATACTAATTATGACAAGTTAAAGTAATTTCGATACTAATTATGACAGAAAACAGTAACTTCGATACTTATTATGACAGGTAACAGTAACTTCGCTACTAATTATGGCAGGTAACTGTAACTTCGATACTAATTATGACAGGTAACTGTAACTTCGTTTCTAATTATGACAAGTATCTGTAATTTCGATACAAATTATGGCACGTAGCTGTAATTTCGATACTAATAATGGCAGGTAACTGTAACTTCGATACTAATTATGACAAGTTACTCTAACTTCATTACAAATTATGGCAAGTAACTGTAACTTAGATACTAATTATGACAGGTAACAGTAACTTCGATACCAATTATGACAAGTAACTCTAACTTCATTACGAATTATGGCAAGTAACTGTAATTTCGATACAAATTATGGCAGGTAACAGTAACTTCGATATCAATTATGACAGGTAACTCTAACTCCGATACTAATTATGACAAGTAACTCTAACTTCGTTACTAATTATGACAAATAACTGTAATTTTGATAAAAAATTATGGCAGGTAATTGTAACTTCGATACTAATTATGACAGGTAACATTAACTTCGATACTAATTATGACAGGTAACTGTAACTTCGTTACTAATTATGACAAGTAACTGTAATTTCGATACTAATTATGGCTGGTAACTGTAACTTCGTTGCTAATTATGACAAGTAACTGTAATTTCGATACAAATTATGGCAGGTAATTGTAACTTCCATACTAATGATGACAAGTAACTCTAACTTCATTACAAATTATGAAAAATAACTGTAATTTAGATACAAATTATGGCCAGTAACTGTAACTTCGTTAATAATTATGGCAGGTAACTGTAATTTCGATGCAAATTATGGCAGGTAACTGTAACTTCGATACTAATTATGACAGGTAACTGTAACTACGATACTAATTATGACAGGTAACTCTAAATTCGTTACTAATTATGACAGGTAACTGTAACATCGATAATAATTATGACAAGTAACCGTAATTTCGATACAAATTATGGCAGGTAACGGTAACTTCGATACTAATTATGACAGGTAACTGTAACTTCGATACTAATTATGACAAGTAACTCTAACTTCATTACAAATTATGACAAGTAGCTGTAATTTCGATACAAATTATGGCAGGTAACTGTAACTTCGATACTAATTATGACAAGTAACTGTAACTTCGAAACTAATTATGACAGGTAAATGTAACATCGATAATAATTATGACAAGTAACTGTAATTTCGATACAAATTATGGCAGGTAACTGTAACTTCGATACTAATTATGACAGGTAACAGTAACTTCGATAATAATTATGACAAGTAACTGTATCTTCGATACTAATTATGACAGGTAACTGTAACTTCGATACTAATTATGACAAGTAACTCTAACTTCATTACAAATTATGACAGGTAACTGTAATTTCGATACAAATTATGGCAGGTAAGTTTAACTTCGATGACAGGTAACTGTAACTTCGATACTTATTAAGACAAGTAACTGTAATTTCGATACAAATTATGGCAGGTAACTGTAACTTCGATACTTATTATGACAGGTAACAGTAACTTCGATAGTAATGATGACAAGCAACAGTAACGTCGATACTAATTATGACAAGTAACTGTAATTTCGATACTATTTATGACAGGTAACTGTAATTTCGATACTAATTATGACAGGTAACTGTAACTTCGATACTAATTATGACAGGTAACTGTATCTTCGATACTAATTATGACAAGTAACTGTACCTTCGTTACTAATTATGACAAGTAACTGTAATTTCGATACAAATTTTGGCAGGTAACTGTAACTTCGATATTAATTATGACAAGTAACTGTAACTTCGTTACTAATTATGACAAGTAACTGTAATTTCGATACAAATAATGGCAGGTAACTGTAACTTCGATACTATTTATGACAGGTAAAAGTAACTTCAATACTAATTATGACAGGTAACTGTAACTTCGCTACTAATTATGACAAGTAACTGTAATTTCGAAACAAATTATGACAGGTAACTGTAACTTCGTTAATATCTATGACAAGTAACTGTAATTTCGATACAAATTATGGCAGGTCAAAGTAACTTCGATACTAATTATGACAGGTAGCTGTAACATCGATACTAATTATGACAAGGAACTGTAATTTCGATACAAATTATGACAGGTAACAGTAACTTCGATACTAATTATGACAGGTAACTGTAACTTCCTTACTAATTATGACAAGTAACTGTAATTTCAATACTAATAATGACAGGTAACTGTAACTTCGATACTAATTATGACAAGTAACAGTTGCTTCGATACTAATTATGACAAGTAACTGTAACTTCGAAACTAATTATGACAGGTAACTGTAACATCGTTACTAATTATGACAAGTAACTGTAATTTCGATACAAATTATGGCAGGTAACTGTAACTTCGATACTAATTATGACAGGTAACAGTAACTTCGATACCAATTATGACAAGTAACTCTAACTTCATTACAAATTATGACAAGTAACTGTTATTTCGATACAAATTATGGCACGTAACTGTAATTTCGATACTAATTATGGCAGGTGACAGTAACTTCGATACTAATTATGACTTTTTACAGTAACTACGATACTAATTATGACAGAAAACAGTAACTTCGATACTTATTATGACAGGTAACAGTATCTTCGATACTAATAATGGCAGGTAACTGTAACTTCGATACTAATTATGGCAGGTAACTGTAATTTCGATAATAATTATGGCACGTAAGTGTAATTTCGATAATAATTATGACAGGTAACTGTAACTTCGTTACTAATTATGGCAGGTAACTGTAATTTCGTTACTAATTATGACAAGTAACTGTAGCTTCGATACAAATTATGGCAGGTAACTGTAACTTCGATACTAATGATGACAGAAAACAGTAACTTCGTTACTAATTATGGCAGGTAACAGTAATTTCGATACTAATTATGGTAGGTAACTGTAAGTTCGATACTAATTATGACAGTTAACTGTAACTTCGTTACTAATTGTGACAAGTAAATGTAATTTCGATACAAATTATGGCAGGTAACAGTAACTTCGATACTAATTATGACAGGTAACAGTAACTTCGATACTAATTATGACAAGTTACTGTAACTTCGATACTAATTATGACAGGTAACTGCAACTTAGTTACTAATTATGACAAGTAACTGTTATTTCGATACAAATTATGGCACGTAACTGTAATTTCGATACTAATTATGGCAGGTGACAGTAACTTCGATACTAATTATGACAAGTTACAGTAACTTCAATACTAATTATGACAGAAAACTGTAACTTCGATACTTATTATGACAGGTAACAGTAACTTCGATACTAATTATGGCAGGTAACTGTAACTTCGATACTAATTATGACAGGTACCTGTAACTTCGTTACTAATTATGACAAGTAACAGTAATTTCCATACAAATTATGGCACGTAACTGTAATTTCGATACAAATTATGGCAGGTAACTGTAACTTCATTACTAATTATGGCAGGTAACTGTAATTTCGATACAAATTATGGCAGGTAACAGTAACTTCGATAATAATTATAACAGGTAACTGCAACTTCGATACTAATTATGGCAGGTAACTGTAATTTCGATAATAATTATGGCACGTAACTGTAATTTCGATAACAATTATGACAGGTAACAGTAACTTCGTTACTAATTATGGCAGGTAACTGTAATTTCGTTACTAATTATGACAAGTAACTGTAGCTTCGATACTAATTATGACAGGTAACTGTAACTTCGTTACTAATTATGACAAGAAACTGTAATTTCGATACAAATTATGGCAGGTAACTGTAACTTCGATACTAATTATGACAGGTAACAGTAACTTCGATACTAATTGTGACAGAAAACAGTAACTTCGATACTTATTATGACAGGTAACAGTAACTTCGATACTAATTATGGCAGGTAACTGTAACTTCGATACTAATTATGACACGTAACTGTAACTCCGTTACATATTATGACAAATAACTGTAATTTCGATACAAATTATAGCAGGTAACTGTAACTTCGATACTATTTATGACAGGTAACAGTTACTTCGATACTAATTATGACAAGTAACAGTAACTTCGATACTAATTATGACAGGTAACTGTAACTTCGAAACTAATTATGACAGGTAACTGTAACATCGTTACTAATTATGAGAAGTAACTGTAATTTCGATACAAATTATGGCAGGTAACTGTAACTTCGATATTAATTATGACAGGTTACAGTAACCTCGATACTAATTATGACAAGTAAGTGTATCTTCGATACTAATTATGACGGGTAACTGTAACTTCGATGCTAATTATGACTAGTAACTCTAACTTCGTTACCAATTAGGACAAGTAACTGTAATTTTGATAAAAAATTATGGCAGGTAACTGTAATTTCGATACTAATTATGACAGGTAACAGTAACTTCAATACTTATTATGACAGGTAACCGTAACTTCGTTACTAATTATGACAAGTAACTGTAATTTCGATACTAATTATGGCAGGTAACTGTAACATCGTTACTAATTATGAAAAGTAACTGTAATTTCGATAATAATTATGACAAGTAACTCTAACTTCATTACAAATTATGACAAGTAACTGTAATTTCGATACAAATTATGGCAAGTAACTGTAACTTCGTTACTAATTATGGCAGGTAACTGTAATTTCGATACAAATTATGGCAGGTAACTGTAATTTCGATAATAATTATGGCACGTAACTGTAATTTCGATAATAATTATGACAGGTAACTGTAACTTCGTTACTAATTATGGCAGGTAACTGTAATTTCGTTACTAATTATGACAAGTAACTGTAGCTTCGATCCTAATTATGACAGGTAACGGTAACTTCGTTGCTAATTATGACAAGAAACTGTAATTTCGATACTAATAATGACAGGTAACTGTAACTTCGATATTAATTATGACAAGTAACTGTAACTTCGTTACTAATTATGACAGGTAACTGTAACATCGATAATAATTATCACAAGTAACCGTAATTTCGATACAAATTAGGGCAGGTAACGGTAACTTCCATACTAATTATGACAGGTAACTGTAACTTCGATACTAATTATGACAAGTAACTCTAACTTCATTACAAATTATGACAAGTAACTGTAATTTCGATACAAATTATGGCAGGTAACTGTAACTTCGATATTAATTATGACAAGTAACTGTAACTTCGAAACTAATTATGACAGGTAACTGTAACATCGATAATAATTATGACAAGTAACTGTAATTTCGATACAAATTATGGCAGGTAACTGTAACTTCGATACTAATTATGACAGGTAACAGTAACTTCGATACTAATTATGACAATTAACTGTATCTTCGATACTAATTATGACAGGTAACTGTAACTTCGATACTAATTATGACAAGTAACTCTAACTTCATTACAAATTATGACAAGTAACTGTAATTTCGATACAAATTATGGCAGGTAACTGTAACTTCGATGATAGGTAACTGTAACTTCGATACTTATTAAGACAAGTAACTGTAATTTCGATACAAATTATGGCAGGTAACTGTAACTTCGATACTTATTATGACAGGTAACAGTAACTTCGATAGTAATGATGACAAGCAACAGTAACTTCGATACTAATTATGACGAGTAATTGTAATTTCGATACTAATTATGACAGGTAACTGTAATTTCGATACTAATTATGACAGGTAAATGTAACTTCGATACTAATTATGACAGGTAACTGTATCTTCGATACTAATTATGACAAGTAACTGTAACTTCGTTACTAATTATGACAAGTAACTGTAATTTCGATACAAATTTTGGCAGGTAACTGTAACTTCGATATTAATTATGACAAGTAACTGTAACTTCGTTACTAATTATGACAAGTAACTGTAATTTCGATACAAATAATGGCAGGTAACTGTAACTTCGATACTATTTATGACAGGTAAAAGTAACTTCAATACTAATTATGAGAGGTAACTGTAACTTCGCTACTAATTATGACAAGTAACTGTAATTTCGAAACAAATTATGACAGGTAACTGTAAATTCGTTAATAATTATGACAAGTAACTGTAATTTCGATACAAATTATGGCAGGTCACAGTAACTTCGATACTAATTATGACAGGTAGCTGTAACATCGATACTAATTATGACAAGTAGCTGTAATTTCGATACAAATTATGGCAGGTAATTGTAACTTCGATACTAATTATGACAGGTAACAGTAACTTCGATACTAATTATGACAGTTAACTGTAACTTCGTTATTAATTATGACAAGTAACTGTAATTTCGATACTAATTATGGCTGGTAACTGTAACTTCGTTGCTATTTATGACAAGTAACTGTAATTTCGATACAAATTATGGCAGGTAACTGTAACTTCGATACTAATGATGACAGAAAACAGTAACTTCGATACTAATTATGGAAGGTAACAGTAACATCGATACTAATTATGGCAGGTAACTGTAAGTTCGATACTAATTATGACAGTTAACTGTAACTTCGTTACTAATTATGACAAGTAACTGTAATTTCGATACAAATTATGGCTGGTAACAGTAACTTTGATACTAATTATGACAGGTAACAGTAACTTCGATACTAATTATGACAAGTTACTGTTACTTCGATACTAATTATGACAGGTAACTGTAACTTCGTTACTAATTATGACAAGTAACTGTTATTTCGATACAAATTATGGCACGTAACTGTAATTTCGATACTAATTATGGCAGGTGACAGTAACTTCGATACTAATTATGACTTTTTACAGTAACTACGATACTAGTTATGACAGAAAACAGTAACTTCGATACTTATTATGACAGGTAACAGTATCTTCGATACTAATTATGGCAGGTAACTGTAACTTCGATACTAGTTATGGCAGGTAACTGTAATTTCGGTAATAATTATGGCACGTAAGTGTAATTTCGATAACAATTATGACAGGTAACAGTAACTTCGTTACTAATTATGGCAGGTAACTGTAATTTCGTTACTAATTATGACAAGTAACTGTAGCTTCGATACTAATTATGACAGGTAACTGTAACTTCGTTACTAATTATGACAAGAAACTGTAATTTCGATACAAATTATGGCAGGTAACTGTAACTTCGATACTAATTATGACAGGTAACAGTAACTTCGATACTAATTGTGACAGAAAACAGTAACTTCGATACTTATTATGACAGGTAACAGTAACTTCGATACTAATTATGGCAGGTAACTGTAACTTCGATACTAATTATGACACGTAACTGTAACTCCGTTACATATTATGACAAATAACTGTAATTTCGATACAAATTATTGCAGGTAACTGTAACTTCGATACTATTTATGACAGGTAACAGTTACTTCGATTCTAATTATGACAAGTAACAGTAACTTCGATACTAATTATGACAGGTAACTGTAACTTCGAAACTAATTATGACAGGTAACTGTAACATCGTTACTAATTATGAGAAGTAACTGTAATTTCGATACAAATTATGGCAGGTAACTGTAACTTCGATATTAATTATGACAGGTTACAGTAACCTCTATACTAATTATGACAAGTAAGTGTATCTTCGATACTAACTATGACGGGTAACTGTAACTTCGATGCTAATTATGACTAGTAACTCTAACTTCGTTACCAATTAGGACAAGTAACTGTAATTTTGATAAAAAATTATGGCAGGTAACTGTAATTTCGATACTAATTATGACAGGTAACAGTAACTTCAATACTTATTATGACAGGTAACCGTAACTTCGTTACTAATTATGACAAGTAACTGTAATTTCGATACTAATTATGGCAGGTAACTGTAACATCGTTACTAATTATGAAAAGTAACTGTAATTTCGATAATAATTATGACAAGTAACTCTAACTTCATTACAAATTATGACAAGTAACTGTAATTTCGATACAAATTATGGCAAGTAACTGTAACTTCGTTACTAATTATGGCAGGTAACTGTAATTTCGATACAAATTATGGCAGGTAACTGTAATTTCGATAATAATTATGGCACGTAACTGTAATTTCGATAATAATTATGACAGGTAACTGTAACCTCGTTACTAATTATGGCAGGTAACTGTAATTTCGTTACTAATTATGACAAGTAACTGTAGCTTCGATCCTAATTATGACAGGTAACGGTAACTTCGTTGCTAATTATGACAAGAAACTGTAATTTCGATACTAATAATGACAGGTAACTGTAACTTCGATATTAATTATGACAAGTAACTGTAACTTCGTTACTAATTATGACAGGTAACTGTAACATCGATAATAATTATGACAAGTAACCGTAATTTCGATACAAATTAGGGCAGGTAACGGTAACTTCCATACTAATTTTGACAGGTAACTGTAACTTCGATACTAATTATGACAAGTAACTCTAACTTCATTACAAATTATGACAAGTAACTGTAATTTCGATACAAATTATGGCAGGTAACTGTAACTTCGATATTAATTATGACAAGTAACTGTAACTTCGAAACTAATTATGACAGGTAACTGTAACATCGATAATAATTATGACAAGTAACTGTAATTTCGATACAAATTATGGCAGGTAACTGTAACTTCGATACTAATTATGACAGGTAACAGTAACTTCGATACTAATTATGACAATTAACTGTATCTTCGATACTAATTATGACAGGTAACTGTAACTTCGATACTAATTATGACAAGTAACTCTAACTTCATTACAAATTATGACAAGTAACTGTAATTTCGATACAAATTATGGCAGGTTACTGTAACTTCGATGATAGGTAACTGTAACTTCGATACTTATTAAGACAAGAAACTGTAATTTCGATACAAATTATGGCAGGTAACTGTAACTTCGATACTTATTATGACAGGTAACAGTAACTTCGATAGCAATGATGACAAGCAACAGTAACTTCGATACTAATTATGACGAGTAACTGTAATTTCGATACTAATTATGACAGGTAACTGTAATTTCGATACTAATTATGACAGGTAAATGTAACTTCGATACTAATTATGACAGGTAACTGTATCTTCGATACTAATTATGACAAGTAACTGTAACTTCGTTACTAATTATGACAAGTAACTGTAATTTCGATACAAATTTTGGCAGGTAACTGTAACTTCGATATTAATTATGACAAGTAACTGTAACTTCGTTACTAATTATGACAAGTAACTGTAATTTCGATACAAATAATGGCAGGTAACTGTAACTTCGATACTATTTATGACAGGTAAAAGTAACTTCAATACTAATTATGAGAGGTAACTGTAACTTCGCTACTAATTATGACAAGTAACTGTAATTTCGAAACAAATTATGACAGGTAACTGTAAATTCGTTAATAATTATGACAAGTAACTGTAATTTCGATACAAATTATGGCAGGTCACAGTAACTTCGATACTAATTATGACAGGTAGCTGTAACATCGATACTAATTATGACAAGTAACTGTAATTTCGATACTAATTATGGCTGGTAACTGTAACTTCGTTGCTAATTATGACAAGTAGCTGTAATTTCGATACAAATTATGGCAGGTAATTGTAACTTCGATACTAATTATGACAGGTAACAGTAACTTCGATACTAATTATGACAGTTAACTGTAACTTCGTTATTAATTATGAGAAGTAACTGTAATTTCGATACTAATTATGGCTGGTAACTGTAACTTCGTTGCTATTTATGACAAGTAACTGTAATTTCGATACAAATTATGGCAGGTAACTGTAACTTCGATACTAATGATGACAGAAAACAGTAACTTCGATATTAATTATGGAAGGTAACAGTAACATCGATACTAATTATGGCAGGTAACTGTAAGTTCGATACTAATTATGACAGTTAACAGTAACTTCGTTACTAATTATGACAAGTAACTGTAATTTCGATACAAATTATGGCTGGTAACAGTAACTTTGATACTAATTATGACAGGTAACAGTAACTTCGATACTAATTATGACAAGCTACTGTTACTTCGATACTAATTATGACAGGTAACTGTAACTTCGTTACTAATTATGACAAGTAACTGTTATTTCGATACAAATTATGGCACGTAACTGTAATTTCGATACTAATTATGGCAGGTGACAGTAACTTCGATACTAATTATGACTTTTTACAGTAACTACGATACTAGTTATGACAGAAAACAGTAACTTCGATACTTATTATGACAGGTAACAGTATCTTCGATACTAATTATGGCAGGTAACTGTAACTTCGATACTAGTTATGGCAGGTAACTGTAATTTCGGTAATAATTATGGCACGTAAGTGTAATTTCGATAATAATTATGACAGGTAACTGTAACTTCGTTACTAATTATGGCAGGTAACTGTAATTTCGTTACTAATTATGACAAGTAACTGTAGCTTCGATACAAATTATGACAGGTAACAGTAACTTCGATACTAATTATGACAAGTTATTGTAACTTCGATACTAATTATGACAGGTAACTGCAACTTCGTTACTAATTATGACAAGCAACAGTTATTTCGATACAAATTATGGCACGTAACTGTAATTTCGATACTAATTATGGCAGGTGACAGTAACATCGATACTAATTATGACAAGTTACAGTAACTTCAATACTAATTATGACAGAAAAGATTAACTTCGATACTTATTATGACAGGTAACAGTAACTTCGATACTAATTATGGCAGGTAACTGTAACTTCGATACTTATTATGACAGGTACCTGTAACTTCGTTACTAATTATGACAAGTAACTGTAATTTCGATACAAATTATGGCACGTAACTGTAATTTCGATACTAATTATGACAGGTAACTGCAACTTCGATACTAATTATGACAAGTAAATCTAACTTCATTACAAATTATGACAAGTAACTGTAATTTCGATACAAATTATGGCAGGTAACTGTAACATCATTACTAATTATGGCAGGTAACTGTAATTTCGATACAAATTATGGCAGGTAACAGTAACTTCGATAATAATTATGACAGGTAACTGCAACTTCGATACTAATTATGGCAGGTAACTGTAATTTCGATAATAATTATGGCACGTAACTGTAATTTCGATAACAATTATGACAGGTAACTGTAACTTCGTTACTAATTATGGCAGGTAACTGTAATTTCGTTACTGATTATGACAAGTAACTGTAGCTTCGATACTAATTATGACAGAAAACAGTAACTTCGATACTTATTATGACAGGTAACCGTAACTTCGGTACTAATTATGGCAGGTAACTGTAACTTCGATACTAATTATGACACGTAACTGTAACTCCGTTACAAATTATGACAAGTAACTGTAATTTCGATACAAATTATTGCAGGTAACTGTAACTTCGATACTATTTATGACAGGTAACAGTTACTTCGATACTAATTATGACAAGTAACAGTAACTTCGATACTTATTATGACAGGTAACTGTAACTTCGAAACTAATTATGAAAGGTAACTGTAACATCGTTACTAATTATGACAAGTAACTGTAATTTCGATACAAATTATGGCAGGTAACTGTAACTTCGATATTAATTATGACAGGTTACAGTAACCTCGATACTAATTATGACAAGTAAGTGTATCTTCGATACTAATTATGACGGGTAACTGTAACTTCGATACTAATTATGACTAGTAACTCTAACTTCGTTACTAATTAGGACAAGTAACTGTAAATTTGATAAAAAATTATGGCAGGTAACTGTAATTTCGATACTAATTATGACAGGTAACAGTAACTTCAATACTTATTATGACAGGTAACCGTAACTTCGTTACTAATTATGACAAGTAACTGTAATTTCGATACTAATTATGGCAGGTAACTGTAACATCGTTACTAATTATGAAAAGTAACTGTAATTTCGATACAAATTATGGCATGTAACTGTAACTTCGATAAAAATTATGACAGGTAACATTAACTTCGATACTGATTATGACAGGTAACAGTAACTTCGTTACTAATTATGACAAGTAACTGTAATTTCGATACAAATTATGGCACGTAACTGTAATTTCGATACTAATTATGACAGGTAACTGTAACTTCGTTACTAATTATGACAAGTAACTGTAATTTCGATACAAATTATGGCACGTAACTGTAATTTCGATACTAATTATGACAGGTAACTGTAACTTCGATACTAATTATGACAAGTAACTCTAACTTCATTACAAATTATGACAAGTAACTGTAATTTCGATACAAATTATGGCAGGTAACTGTAACTTCGTTACTAATTATGGCAGGTAACTGTAATTTCGATACAAATTATGGCAGGTAACAGCAACTTCGAAAATAATTATGACAGGTAACTGTAACTTCCATACTAATTATGGCAGGTAACTGTACATTCGATAATAATTATGGCACGTAACTGTAATTTCGATAATAATTATGACATGTAACTGTAACTTCGTTACTAATTATGGCAGGTAACTGTAATTTCGTTACTAATTATGACAAGTAACTGTAGCTTCGATACTAATTATGACAGGTAACGGTAACTTCGTTGCTAATTATGACAAGAAACTGTAATTTCGATACTAATAATGACAGGTAACTGTAACTTCGTTATTAATTATGACAGGTAACTGTATCTTCGTTAATAATTATGACAAGTAACTGTAATTTCGATACAAATTATGGCTGGTCACAGTATCTTCGATACTAATTATGACAGGTAGCTGTAACATCGATACTAATTATGACAAGGTACTGTAATTTCGATACAAATTATGACAGGTAACAGTAACTTCGATACTAATTATGACAGGTAACTGTAACTTCCTTACTAATTATGACAAGTAACTGTAATTTCGATACTAAAAATGACAGGTAACTGTAACTTCGATATTAATTATGACAAGTAACTGTAACTTCGTTACTAATTATGAGAAGTAACTGTAATTTCGATACAAATTATGGCAGGTAACTGTAACTGCGAGACTAATTATGACAGGTAACAGTAACTTCGATACTAATTATGACAAGTAACAGTTGCTTCGATATTCGATACTAATTATGACAAGTAACTGTAACTTTGATACTATTTATGACAAGTAACTCTAACTTCATTAGAAATTATGAAAAATAACAGTAATTTAGATACAAATTATGGCCAGTAACTGTAACTTCGTTAATAATTATGGCAGGTAACTTTAATTTCGATACAAATTATGGCAGGTAACTGTAACTCCGATACTAATTATGACAAGTAACTCTAAATTCGTTACTAATTATGACAGGTAACTGTAACATCGATAATAATTAGGACAAGTAACCGTAATTTCGATACAAATTATGGCAGGTAACGGTAACTTCCATACTAATTATGACAGGTAACTGTAACTTCGATACTAATTATGACAAGTAACTCTAACTTCATTACAAATTATGACAAGTAACTGTAATTTCGATACAAATTATGGCAGGTAACTGTAACTTCGATATTAATTATGACAAGTAACTGTAACTTCGAAACTAATTATGACAGGTAACTGTAACATCGATAATAATTATGACAAGTAACTGTAATTTCGATACAAATTATGGCAGGTAACTGTAACTTCGATACTAATTATGACAGGTAACAGTAACTTCGATACTAATTATGACAAGTAACTGTATCTTCGATACTAATTATGACAGGTAACGGTAACTTCGATACTAATTATGAAAAATAACTGTAATTTCGATACTAATTATGACAAGTTACAGTTGCTTCGATACTAATTATGACAAGTAACTGTAACTTCGAAACTAATTATGACAGGAAACTGTAACATCGTTACTAATTATGACAAGTAACTGTAATTTCCATACAAATTATGGCAGGTAACTGTAACTTCGATACTAATTATGACAAGTAACTGTAACTTAGATACTAATTATGACAGGTAACAGTAACTTCGATACCAATTATGACAAGTAACTCTAACTTCATTACAAATTATGGCAAGTAACTGTAATTTCTATACAAATTATGGCAGGTAACAGTAACTTCGATACTAATTATGACAGGTATCTCTAACTCTAATTATGACAAATAACTGTAATTTTGATAAAAAATTATGGCAGGTAATTGTAACTTCGATACTAATTATGACAGGTAACAGTAACTTCGATACTAATTATGACAGGTAACTGTAACTTCGTTACTAATTATGACAAGTAACTGTAATTTCGATACTAATTATGGCTGGTAACTGTAACTTCGTTGCTAGTTATGACAAGTAACTCTAATTTCGATACAAATTATGGCAGGTATCTGTAACTTCGATACTAATGATGACAGAAAACAGAAACTTCGATACTAATTATGGCAGGTAACAGTAACTTCGATACTAATTATGGCAGGTAACTGTAAGTTCGATAATAATTATGACAGTTAACTGTAACTTCGTTACTAATTATGACAAATAACTGTAATTTCGATACAAATTATGGCTGGTAACAGTAACTTTGATACTAATTATGACAGGTAACAGTAACTTCGATACTAATTATGACAAGTTACTGTTACTTCGATACTAATTATGACAGGTATCTGTAACTTCGTTACTAATTATGACAAGAAACTGTTATTTCGATACAAATTATGGCACGTAACTGTAATTTCGATACTAATTATGGCAGGTGACAGTAACTTCGATACTAATTATGACTTTTTACAGTAACTTCGATACTAATTATGACAGAAAACAGTAACTTCGATACTTATTATGACAGGTAACAGTATCTTCGATACTAATTATGGCAGGTAACTGTAACTTCGATACTAATTATGGCAGGTAACTGTAATTTCGATAATAATTATGGCGCGTAAGTGTAATTTCGATAATAATTATGACAGGTAACTGTAACTTCGTTACTAATTATGGCAGGTAACTGTAATTTCGTTACTAATTACGACAAGTAACTGTAGCTTCGATACAAATTATGGCAGGTAACTGTAACATCGATACTAATGATGACAGAAAACAGTAACTTCGATACTAATTATGGCAGGTAACAGTTACTTCGATACTAATTATGGCAGGTAACTGTAAGTTCGATACTAATTATGACAGTTAACTGTAACTTCGTTACTAATTGTGACAAGTAACTGTAATTTCGATACAAATTACGGCAGGTAACAGTAACTTCGATACTAATTATGACAAGTAACAGTAACTTCGATACTAATTATGACAAGTTACTGTAACTTCGATACTAATTATGACAGGTAACTGCAACTTCGTTACTAATTATGACAAGTAACTGTTATTTCGATACAAATTATGGCAGGTAACTGTAACTTCATTACTAATTATGGCAGGTAACTGTAATTTCGATACAAATTATGGCAGGTAACAGTAACTTCGATAATAATTATGACAGGTAACTGCAACTTCGTTACTAATTATGGCAGGTAACTGTAATTTCGATAATAATTATGGCACGTAACTGTAATTTCGATAATAATTATGACAGGTAACTGTAACTTCGTTACTAATTATGGCAGGTAACTGTAATTTCGTTACTAATTATGACAAGTAACTGCAGCATCGATACTAATTATGACAGGTAACAGTAACTTCGATACTAATTATGACAGAAAACAGTAACTTCGATGCTTATTATGACGGTAACAGTAACTTCGATACTAATTATGGCAGGTAACTCTAACTTCGATACTAATTATGACAGGTAACTGTAACTCCGTTACAAATTATGACAAGTAACTGTAATTTCGATACAAATTATTGCAGGTAACTGTAACTTCGATACTATTTATGACAGGTAACAGTTACTTCGATACAAATTATGACAAGTAACAGTAACTTCGATACTAATTATGACAGGTAACTGTAACTTCGAAACTAATTATGACAGGTAACTGTAACATCGTTACTAATTATGACAAGTAACTGTAATTTCGATACAAGTTATGGCAGGTAACTGTAACTTCGATATTAATTATGACAGGTTACAGTAACCTCGATACTAATTATGACAAGTAAGTGTATCTTCGATACTAATTATGACGGGTAACTGTAACTTCGATACTAATTATGACTAGTAACTCTAATTTCGTTACTAATTAGGACAAGTAACTGTAATTTTGATAAAAATTATGGCAGGTAACTGTAACTTCGATACTAATTATGACAGGTAACAGTAACTTCAATACTAATTATGAGAGGTAACTGTAACTTCGCTACTAATTATGACAAGTAACTGTAATTTCGAAACAAATTATGACAGGTAACTGTAAATTCGTAAATAATTATGACAAGTAACTGTAAATTCGATACAAATTATGGCAGGTCACAGTAACTTCGATACTAATTATGACAGGTAGCTGAAACATCGATACTAATTATGACAAGTAACTGTAATTTCGATACAAATTTTGGCAGGAAACTGTAACTTCGATACAAATTATGACAGGTAACAGTAACTTCGATACTAATTATGACAAGTAACTGTAACTTCGTTACTAATTATGACAAGTAACTGTAATTTCGATACAAATAATGGCAGGAAACTGTAACTTCGATACTATTTATGACAGGCAAAAGTAACTTCAATACTAATTATGAGAGGTAACTGTAACTTCGCTACTAATTATGACAAGTAACTGTAATTTCGAAACAAATTATGACAGGTAACTGTAAATTCGTTAATAATTATGACAAGTAACTGTAATTTCGATACAAATTATGGCAGGTCACAGTAACTTCGATACTAATTATGACAGGTAGCTGTAACATCGATACTAATTATGACAAGGAACTGTAATTTCGATACAAATTATGACAGGTAACAGTAACTTCGATACTAATTATGACAGGTAACTGTAACTTCCTTACTAATTATGACAAGTAACTGTAATTTCGATACTAATAATGACAGGTAACTGTAACTTCGATATTAATTATGACAAGTAATTGTAACTTCGTTACTAATTATGAGAAGTAACTGTAATTTCGATACAAATTATGGCAGTTAACTGTAACTTCGAGACTAATTATGACAGGTAACTGTAACTTCCTTACTAATTATGACAAGTAACTGTAATTTCGATACTAATAATGACAGGTAACTGTAACTTCGATATTAATTATGACAAGTAACAGTTGCTTCGATACTAATTATGACAAGTAACTGTAACTTCGAAACTAATTATGACAGGAAACTGTAACATCGTTACTAATTATGACAAGTAACTGTAATTTCCATACAAATTATGGCAGGTAACTGTAACTTCGATACTAATTATGACAATTAACAGTAACTTCGATACTAATTATGACAAGTAACTGTAACTTAGATACTAATTATGACAGGTAACAGTAACTTCGATACCAATTATGACAAGTAACTCTAACTTCATTACAAATTATGGCAAGTAACTGTAATTTCTATACAAATTATGGCAGGTACCAGTAACTTCGATACTAATTATGACAGGTAACTCTAACTCCGATACTACTTATGACAAGTAACTCTAACTTCGTTACTAATTATGACAAATAACTGTAATTTTGATTAAAAATTATGGCAGGTAATTGTAACTTCGATACTAATTATGACAGGTAACAGTAACATCGATACTAATTATGACAGGTAACTGTAACTTCGTTACTAATTATGACAAGTAACTGTAATTTCGATACTAATTATGGCTGGTAACTGTAACTTCGTTGCTAGTTATGACAAGTAACTCTAATTTCGATACAAATTATGGCAGGTAACTGTAACTTCGATACTAATGATGACAGAAAACAGTAACTTCGATACTAATTATGGCAGGTAACAGTAACTTCGATACAAATTATGGCAGGTAACTGTAAGTTCGATACTAATTATGACAGTTAACTGTAACTTCGTTACTAATTATGACAAGTAACTGTAATTTCGATACAAATTATGGCTGGTAACAGTAACTTTGATACTAATTATGACAGGTAACAGTAACTTCGATACTAATTATGACAAGTTACTGTTACTTCGATACTAATTATGACAGGTATCTGTAACTTCGTTACTAATTATGACAAGAAACTGTTATTTCGATACAAATTATGGCACGTAACTGTAATTTCGATACTAATTATGGCAGGTGACAGTAACTTCGATACTAATTATGACTTTTTACAGTAACTTCGATACTAATTATGACAGAAAACAGTAACTTCGATACTTATTATGACAGGTAACAGTATCTTCGATACTAATTATGGCAGGTAACTGTAACTTCGATACTAATTATGGCAGGTAACTGTAATTTCGATAATAATTATGGCGCGTAAGTGTAATTTCGATACTAATTATGGCAGGTAACTGTAACTTCGATACTAATTATGGCAGGTAACAGTTACTTCGATACTAATTATGGCAGGTAACTGTAAGTTCGATACTAATTATGACAGTTAACTGTAACTTCGTTACTAATTGTGACAAGTAACAGTAACTTCGATACTAATTATGACAAGTTACTGTAACTTCGATACTAATTATGACAGGTAACTGCAACTTCGTTACTAATTATGACAAGTAACTGTTATTTCGATACAAATGATGGCAGGTAACTGTAACTTCATTACTAATTATGGCAGGTAACTGTAATTTCGATACAAATTATGGCAGGTAACAGTAACTTCGATACTAATTATGACAGGTAACAGTAACTTCGTTACTAATTATGGCAGGTAACTGTAATTTCGATACAAATTATGGCAGGTAACAATAACTTCGATACTAATTATGACAGGTAACAGTAACTTCGATACTAATTATGACAAGTTACTGTAACTTCGATACTAATTATGACAGGTAACTGCTACTTCGTTACTAATTATGGCAGGTAACTGTAATTTTGATAATAATTATGGCACGTAACTGTAATTTCGATAATAATTATGACAGGTAACTGTAACTTCGTTACTAATTATGGCAGGTAACTGTAATTTCGTTACTAATTATGACAAGTAACTGTAGCTTCGATACTAATTATGACAGGTAACTGTAACTTCGTTACTAATTATGACAAGAAACTGTAATTTCGATACAAATTATGGCAGGTAACTGTAACTTCGATACTAATTATGACAGGTAACAGTAACTTCGATACTAATTATAACAGAAAACAATAACTTCGATGCTTATTATGACAGGTAACAGTAACTTCGATACTAATTATGGCAGGTAACTCTAACTTCGATACTAATTATGACAGGTAACTGTAATTTCGATACAAATTATTGCAGGTAACTGTAACTTCGATACTATTTATGACAGGTAACAGTTACTTCGATACTAATTACGACAAGTAACAGTAACTTCGATACTAATTATAACAGGTAACTGTAACTTCGAAACTAATTATGACAGGTAACTGTAACATCGTTACTAATTATGACAAGTAATTGTAATTTCGATACAAATTATGGCAGGTAACTGTAACTTCGATATTAATTTTGACAGGTTACAGTAACCTCGATACTAATTATGACAAGTAAGTGTATCTTCGATACTAATTATGACGGGTAACTGTAACTTCGATACTAATTATGACTAGTAACTCTAACTTCGTTACTAATTAGGACAAGTAACTGTAATTTTGATAAAAAATTATGGCAGGTAACTGTAACTTCGATACTAATTATGACAGGTAACAGTAACTTCAATACTTATTATGACAGGTAACCGTAACTTCGTTACTAATTATGACAAGTAACTGTAATTTCGATACTAATTATGGCAGGTAACTGTAACATCGTTACTAATTATGAAAAGTAACTGTAATTTCTATACAAATTATGGCAGGTAACTGTAACTTCGATACAAATTATGACAGGTAACAGTAACTTCGATACTAATTATGACAGGTAACAGTAACTTCGTTACTAATTATGACAAGTAACTGTAATTTTGATACAAATTATGACAGGTAACTGTAACTTCGTTACTAATTATGACAAGTAACTGTAATTTCGATACAAATTATGGCACGTAACTGTAATTTCGATTCTAATTATGGCAGGTAACTGTAACTTCGATACTAATTATGACAAGTAACTCTAACTTCATTACAAATTATGACAAGTAACTGTAATTTCGATACAAATTATGGCAGGTAACTGTAACTTCGTTACTAATTATGGCAGGTAACTGTAATTTCGATACAAATTATGGCAGGTAACAGTAACTTCGATAATAATTATGACAGGTAACTGTAACTTTGATACTAATTATGGCAGGTAACTGTAATTTCGATAATAATTATGGCACGTAACTGTAATTTCGATAATAATTATGACAGGTAACTGTAACTTCGTTACTAATTATGGCAGGTAACTGTAATTTCGTTACTAATTATGACAAGTAACTGTAGCTTCGATACTAATTATGACAGGTAACGGTAACTTCGTTGCTAATTATGAAAAGAAACTGTAATTTCGATACAAATTATGGCAGGTCACAGTAACTTCGATACTAATTATGACAGGTAGCTGTAACATCCATACTAATTATGACAAGGAACTGTAATTTCGATACAAATTATGACAGGTAACAGTAACTTCGATACTAATTAGGACAGGTAACTGTAACTTCCTTACTAATTATGACAAGTAACTGTAATTTCGATACTAAAAATGACAGGTAACTGTAACTTCGATATTAATTATGACAAGTAACTGTAACTTCGTTACTAATTATGAGAAGTAACTGTAATTTCGATACAAATTATGGCAGGTAACTGTAACTTCGAGACTAATTATGACAGGTAACAGTAACTTCGATACTAATTATGACAAGTAACAGTTGCTCCGATACTAATTATGACAAGTAACTGTAACTTCGAAACTAATTATGACAGGTAACTGTAACATCGTTACTAATTATGACAAGTAGCTGTAATT
This sequence comes from Meconema thalassinum, assembly GCA_946902985.2. Taxonomy (NCBI): domain Eukaryota; kingdom Metazoa; phylum Arthropoda; class Insecta; order Orthoptera; family Tettigoniidae; genus Meconema; species Meconema thalassinum. The sequence continues at coordinate 1,172,152,307 of OX336388.2, read as the reverse complement.
TCGATACAAATTATGGCAGGTAACAGTCACTTCGGTACTAATTATGACTGGTAACAGTAACTTCGATACTAATTATGACAAGTAACTGTAACTTAGATACTAATTATGACAGGTAACAGTAACTTCGATACTAATTATGACAAGTAAATCTAACTTCATTACAAATTATGGCAAGTAACTGTAATTTCGATACAAATTATGGCAGGTAACAGTAACTTTGATACTAATTATGACAGGTAACTCTAACTCCGATACTAATTATGACAAGTAACTCTAACTTCGTTACTAATTATGACAAATAACTGTAATTTTGATAAAAAATTATGGCAGGTAATTGTAACTTCGATACTAATTATGACAGGTAACAGTAACTTCGATACTAATTATGACAGGTAACTGTAACTTCGTTACTAATTATGACAAGAAACTGTAATTTCGATACAAATTTGGCAGGTAACTGTAACTTCGATACTAATTATGACAGGTAACAGTAACTTCGATACTAATTATGACAGAAAACAGTAACTTCGATGCTTATTATGACGGTAACAGTAACTTCGATACTAATTATGGCAGGTAACTCTAACTTCGATACTAATTATGACAGGTAACTGTAACTCCGTTACAAATTATGACAAGTAACTGTAATTTCGATACAAATTATTGCAGGTAACTGTAACTTCGATACTATTTATGACAGGTAACAGTAACTTCGATAATAAATATGACAAGTAACAGTAACTTCGATACTAATTATGACAGGTAACTGTAACTTCGAAACTAATTATGACAGGTAACTGTAACATCGTTACTAATTATGACAAGTAACTGTAATTTCGATACAAATTATGGCAGGTAACTGTAACTTCGATATTAATTATGACAGGTTACAGTAACCTCGATACTAATTATGACAAGTAAGTGTATCTTCGATACTAATTATGACGGGTAACTGTAACTTCGATACTAATTATGACTAGTAACTCTAACTTCGTTACTAATTAGGACATGTAACTGTAATTTTGATAAAAAATTATGGCAGGTAACTGCAACTTCGATACTAATTATGACAGGTAACAGTAACTTCAATACTTATTATGACAGGTAACCGGAACTTCGTTACTAATTATGACAAGTAACTGTAATTTCGATACTAATTATGGCAGGTAACTGTAACATCGTTACTAATTATGAAAATTAACTGTAATTTCGATACGAATTATGGCAGGTAACTGTAACTTCGATACAAATTATGACAGGTAACAGTAACTTCGATACTAATTATGACAGGTAACAGTAACTTCGTTACTAATTATGACAAGTAACTGTAATTTTGATACAAATTATGACAGGTAACTGTAACTTCGTTACTAATTATGACAAGTAACTGTAATTTCGATACAAATTATGGCACGTAACTGTAATTTCGATACTAATTATGGCAGGTAACTGTAACTTCGATACTAATTATGACAAGTAACTCTAACTTCATTACAAATTATGACAAGTAACTGTAATTTCGATACAAATAATGGCAGGCAACAGTAACTTCGATACTATTTATGACAGGTAAAAGTAACTTCAATACTAATTATGAGAGGTAACTGTAACTTCGCTACTAATTATGACAAGTAACTGTAATTTCGAAACAAATTATGACAGGTAACTGTAAATTCGTAAATAATTATGACAAGTAACTGTAATTTCGATACAAATTATGGCAGGTCACAGTAACTTCGATACTAATTATGACAGGTAGCTGTAACATCGATACTAATTATGACAAGGAACTGTAATTTCGATACAAATTATGACAGGTAACAGTAACTTCGATACTAATTATGACAGGTAACTGTAACTTCCTTACTAATTATGACAAGTAACTGTAATTTCGATACAAATTTTGGCAGGTAACTGTAACTTCGATACAAATTATGACAGGTAACAGTAACTTCGATACTAATTATGACAAGTAACTGTAACTTCGTTACTAATTATGACAAGTAACTGTAATTTCGATACAAATAATGGCAGGAAACTGTAACTTCGATACTATTTATGACAGGTAAAAGTAACTTCAATACTAATTATGAGAGGTAACTGTAACTTCGCTACTAATTATGTCAACTAACTGTAATTTCGAAACAAATTATGACAGGTAACTGTAAATTCGTTAATAATTATGACAAGTAACTGTAATTTCGATACAAATTATGGCAGGTCAAAGTAACTTCGATACTAATTATGACAGGTAGCTATAACATCGATACTAATTATGACAAGGAACTGTAATTTCGATACAAATTATGACAGGTAACAGTAACTTCGATACTAATTATGACAGGTAACTGTAACTTCCTTAGTAATTATGACAAGTAACTGTAATTTCGATACTAATAATGACAGGTAACTGTAACTTCGATATTAATTATGACAAGTAACTGTAACTTCGTTACTAATTATGAGAAGTAACTGTAATTTCGATACAAATTATGGCTGGTAACTGTAACTTCGAGACTAATTATGACAGGTAACTGTAACTTCCTTACTAATTATGACAAATAACTGTAATTTCGATACTAATAATGACAGGTAACTGTAACTTCGATATTAATTATGACAAGTAACAGTTGCTTCGATACTAATTATGACAAGTAACTGTAACTTCGAAACTAATTATGACAGGAAACTGTAACATCGTTACTAATTATGACAAGTAACTGTAATTTCCATACAAATTATGGCAGGTAACTGTAACTTCGATACTAATTATGACAGGTAACAGTAACTTCGATACTAATTATGACAAGTAACTGTAACTTAGATACTAATTATGACAGGTAACAGTAACTTCGATACCAATTATGACAAGTAACTCTAACTTCATTACAAATTATGGCAAGTAACTGTAATTTCTATACAAATTATGGCAGGTAACAGTAACTTCGATACTAATTATGACAGGTAACTGTAACTTCGTTGCTAATTATGACAAGTAACTCTAATTTCCATACAAATTATGGCAGGTAACTGTAACTTCGATACTAATGATGACAGAAAACAGTAACTTCGATACTAATTATGGCAGGTAACAGTAACTTCGATACTAATTATGGCAGGTAACTGTAAGTTCGATACAAATTATGACAGTTAACTGTAACTTCGTTACTAATTATGACAAGTAACTGTAATTTCGATACAAATTATGGCTGGTAACAGTAACTTTGATACTAATTATGACAGGTAACAGTAACTTCGATACTAATTATGACAAGTTACTGTTACTTCGATACTAATTATGACAGGTATCTGTAACTTCGTTACTAATTATGACAAGTAACTGTTATTTCGATACAAATTATGGCACGTAACTGTAATTTCGATACTAATTATGGCAGGTGACAGTAACTTCGATACTAATTATGACTTTTTACAGTAACTTCGATACTAATTATGACAGAAAACAGTAACTTCGATACTTATTATGACAGGTAACAGTATCTTCGATAATAATTATGGCAGGTAACTGTAACTTCGATACTAATTAGGGCAGGTAACTGTAATTTCGATAATAATTATGGCGCGTAAGTGTAATTTCGATAATAATTATGACAGGTAACTGTAACTTCGTTACTAATTATGGCAGGTAACTGTAATTTCGTTACTAATTATGACAAGTAACTGTAGCTTCGATACAAATTATGGCAGGTAACTGTAACAACGATACTAATGATGACAGAAAACAGTAACTTCGATACTAAATATGGCAGGTAACAGTTACTTCGATACTAATTATGGCAGGTAACTGTAGGTTCGATACTTATTATGACAGTTAACTGTAACTTCGTTACTAATTGTGACAAGTAACTGTAATTTCGATACAAATTATGGCAGGTAACAGTAACTTCGATACTAATTATGACAGGTAACAGTAACTTCGATACTAATTATGACAAGTTACTGTAACTCCGATAATAATTATGACAGGTAACTGCAACTTCGTTACTAATTATGACAAGTAACTGTAATTTCGATACAAATTATGGCAGGTAACAGTAACTTCGATAATAATTATGACAGGTAACTGCAACTTCGTTACTAATTATGGCAGGTAACTGTAATTTCGATAATAATTATGGCACGTAACTGTAATTTCGATAATAATTATGACAGGTAACTGTAACTTCGTTACTAATTATGGCAGGTAACTGTAATTTCGTTACTAATTATGACAAGTAACTGTAACTTCGATACTAATTATGACAGGTAACTGTAACTTCGTTACTAATTATGACAAGAAACTGTAATTTCGATACAAATTATGGCAGGTAACTGTAACTTCGATGCTAATTATGACAGGTAACAGTAACTTCGATACTAATTATGACAGAAAACAATAACTTCGATGCTTATTATGACAGGTAACAGTAACTTCGATACTAATTATGGCAGGTAACTCTAACTTCGATACTAATTATGACAGGTAACTGTAACTCCGTTACAAATTATGACAAGTAACTGTAATTTCGATACAAATTATTGCAGGTAACTGTAACTTCGATACTATTTATGACAGGTAACAGTTACTTCGATACTAATTACGACAAGTAACAGTAACTTCGATACTAATTATGACAGGTAACTGTAACTTCGAAACTAATTATGACAGGTAACTGTAACATCGTTACTAATTATGACAAGTAATTGTAATTTCGATACAAATTATGGCAGGTAACTGTAACTTCGATATTAATTTTGACAGGTTACAGTAACCTCGATACTAATTATGACAAGTAAGTGTATCTTCGATACTAATTATGACGGGTAACTGTAACTTCGATACTAATTATGACTAGTAACTCTAACTTCGTTACTAATTAGGACAAGTAACTGTAATTTTGATAAAAAATTATGGCAGGTAACTGTAACTTCGATACTAATTATGACAGGTTACAGTAACTTCAATACTTATTATGACAGGTAACCGTAACTTCGTTACTAATTATGACAAGTAACTGTAATTTCGATACTAATTATGGCAGGTAACTGTAACATCGTTACTAATTATGAAAAGTAACTGTAATTTCGATACAAATTATGGCAGGTCACAGTAACTTCGATACTAATTATGACAGGTAGCTGTAACATCGATACTAATTATGACAAGGAACTGTAATTTCGATACAAATTATGACAGGTAACAGTAACTTCGATACTAATTATGACAGGTAACTGTAACTTCCTTACTAATTATGACAAGTAACTGTAATTTCGATACAAATTTTGGCAGGTAACTGTAACTTCGATACAAATTATGACAGGTAACAGTAACTTCGATACTAATTATGACAAGTAACTGTAACTTCGTTACTAATTATGACAAGTAACTGTAATTTCGATACAAATAATGGCAGGAAACTGTAACTTCGATACTATTTATGACAGGTAAAAGTAACTTCAATACTAATTATGAGAGGTAACTGTAACTTCGCTACTAATTATGTCAACTAACTGTAATTTCGAAACAAATTATGACAGGTAACTGTAAATTCGTTAATAATTATGACAAGTAACTGTAATTTCGATACAAATTATGGCAGGTCAAAGTAACTTCGATACTAATTATGACAGGTAGCTGTAACATCGATACTAATTATGACAAGGAACTGTAATTTCGATACAAATTATGACAGGTAACAGTAACTTCGATACTAATTATGACAGGTAACTGTAACTTCCTTACTAATTATGACAAGTAACTGTAATTTCGATACTAATAATGACAGGTAACTGTAACTTCGATATTAATTATGACAAGTAACTGTAACTTCGTTACTAATTATGAGAAGTAACTGTAATTTCGATACAAATTATGGCTGGTAACTGTAACTTCGAGACTAATTATGACAGGTAACTGTAACTTCCTTACTAATTATGACAAGTAACTGTAATTTCGATACTAATAATGACAGGTAACTGTAACTTCGATATTTATTATGACAAGTAACAGTTGCTTCGATACTAATTATGACAAGTAACTGTAACTTCGAAACTAATTATGACAGGAAACTGTAACATCGTTACTAATTATGACAAGTAACTGTAATTTCCATACAAATTATGGCAGGTAACTGTAACTTCGATACTAATTATGACAGGTAACAGTAACTTCGATACTAATTATGACAAGTAACTGTAACTTAGATACTATTTATGACAGGTAACAGTAACTTCGATACCAATTATGACAAGTAACTCTAACTTCATTACAAATTATGGCAAGTAACTGTAATTTCTATACAAATTATGGCAGGTAACAGTAACTTCGATACTAATTATGACAGGTAACTGTAACTTCGTTGCTAATTATGACAAGTAACTCTAATTTCGATACAAATTATGGCAGGTAACTGTAACTTCGATACTAATGATGACAGAAAACAGTAACTTCGATACTAATTATGGCAGGTAACAGTAACTTCGATACTAATTATGGCAGGTAACTGTAAGTTCGATACAAATTATGACAGTTAACTGTAACTTCGTTACTAATTATGACAAGTAACTGTAATTTCGATACAAATTATGGCTGGTAACAGTAACTTTGATACTAATTATGACAGGTAACAGTAACTTCGATACTAATTATGACAAGTTACTGTTACTTCGATACTAATTATGACAGGTATCTGTAACTTCGTTACTAATTATGACAAGTAACTGTTATTTCGATACAAATTATGGCACGTAACTGTAATTTCGATACTAATTATGGCAGGTGACAGTAACTTCGATACTAATTATGACTTTTTACAGTAACTTCGATACTAATTATGACAGAAAACAGTAACTTCGATACTTATTATGACAGGTAACAGTATCTTCGATAATAATTATGGCAGGTAACTGTAACTTCGATACTAATTAGGGCAGGTAACTGTAATTTCGATAATAATTATGGCGCGTAATTGTAATTTCGATAATAATTATGACAGGTAACTGTAACTTCGTTACTAATTATGGCAGGTAACTGTAATTTCGTTACTAATTATGACAAGTAACTGTAGCTTCGATACAAATTATGGCAGGTAACTGTAACATCGATACTAATGATGACAGAAAACAGTAACTTCGATACTAAATATGGCAGGTAACAGTTACTTCGATACTAATTATGGCAGGTAACTGTAGGTTCGATACTTATTATGACAGTTAACTGTAACTTCGTTACTAATTGTGACAAGTAACTGTAATTTCGATACAAATTATGGCAGGTAACAGTAACTTCGATACTAATTATGACAGGTAACAGTAACTTCGATACTAATTATGACAAGTTACTGTAACTCCGATAATAATTATGACAGGTAACTGCAACTTCGTTACTAATTATGACAAGAAACTGTTATTTCGATACAAATTATGGCACGTAACTGTAATTTCGATACTAATTATGGCAGGTGACAGTAACTTCGATACTAATTATGACTTTTTACAGTAACTTCGATACTAATTATGACAGAAAACAGTAACTTCGATACTTATTATGACAGGTAACAGTATCTTCGATAATAATTATGGCAGGTAACTGTAACTTCGATACTAATTAGGGCAGGTAACTGTAATTTCGATAATAATTATGGCGCGTAACTGTAACTTCGTTACTAGTTATGACAAGTAACTGTAATTTCGATACTAATTATGGCTGGTAACTGTAACTTCGTTGCTAGTTATGACAAGTAACTCTAATTTCGATACAAATTATGGCAGGTAACTGTAACTTCGATACTAATGATGACAGAAAACAGAAACTTCGATACTAATTATGGCAGGTAACAGTAACTTCGATACTAATTATGGCAGGTAACTGTAAGTTCGATAATAATTATGACAGTTAACTGTAACTTCGTTACTAATTATGACAAATAACTGTAATTTCGATACAAATTATGGCTGGTAACAGTAACTTTGATACTAATTATGACAGGTAACAGTAACTTCGATACTAATTATGACAAGTTACTGTTACTTCGATACTAATTATGACAGGTATCTGTAACTTCGTTACTAATTATGACAAGAAACTGTTATTTCGATACAAATTATGGCACGTAACTGTAATTTCGATACTAATTATGGCAGGTGACAGTAACTTCGATACTAATTATGACTTTTTACAGTAACTTCGATACTAATTATGACAGAAAACAGTAACTTCGATACTTATTATGACAGGTAACAGTATCTTCGATACTAATTATGGCAGGTAACTGTAACTTCGATACTAATTATGGCAGGTAACTGTAATTTCGATAATAATTATGGCGCGTAAGTGTAATTTCGATAATAATTATGACAGGTAACTGTAACTTCGTTACTAATTATGGCAGGTAACTGTAATTTCGTTACTAATTATGACAAGTAACTGTAGCTTCGATACAAATTATGGCAGGTAACTGTAACATCGATACTAATGATGACAGAAAACAGTAACTTCGATACTAATTATGGCAGGTAACAGTTACTTCGATACTAATTATGGCAGGTAACTGTAAGTTCGATACTAATTATGACAGTTAACTGTAACTTCGTTACTAATTGTGACAAGTAACTGTAATTTCGATACAAATTACGGCAGGTAACAGTAACTTCGATACTAATTATGACAGGTAACAGTAACTTCGATACTAATTATGACAAGTTACTGTAACTTCGATACTAATTATGACAGGTAACTGCAACTTCGTTACTAATTATGACAAGTAACTGTTATTTCGATACAAATTATGGCAGGTAACTGTAACTTCATTACTAATTATGGCAGGTAACTGTAATTTCGATACAAATTATGGCAGGTAACAGTAACTTCGATAATAATTATGACAGGTAACTGCAACTTCGTTACTAATTATGGCAGGTAACTGTAATTTCGATAATAATTATGGCACGTAACTGTAATTTCGATAATAATTATGACAGGTAACTGTAACTTCGTTACTAATTATGGCAGGTAACTGTAATTTCGTTACTAATTATGACAAGTAACTGTAGCATCGATACTAATTATGACAGGTAACAGTAACTTCGATACTAATTATGACAGAAAACAGTAACTTCGATGCTTATTATGACGGTAACAGTAACTTCGATACTAATTATGGCAGGTAACTCTAACTTCGATACTAATTATGACAGGTAACTGTAACTCCGTTACAAATTATGACAAGTAACTGTAATTTCGATACAAATTATTGCAGGTAACTGTAACTTCGATACTATTTATGACAGGTAACAGTTACTTCGATACAAATTATGACAAGTAACAGTAACTTCGATACTAATTATGACAGGTAACTGTAACTTCGAAACTAATTATGACAGGTAACTGTAACATCGTTACTAATTATGACAAGTAACTGTAATTTCGATACAAGTTATGGCAGGTAACTGTAACTTCGATATTAATTATGACAGGTTACAGTAACCTCGATACTAATTATGACAAGTAAGTGTATCTTCGATACTAATTATGACGGGTAACTGTAACTTCGATACTAATTATGACTAGTAACTCTAACTTCGTTACTAATTAGGACAAGTAACTGTAATTTTGATAAAAATTATGGCAGGTAACTGTAACTTCGATACTAATTATGACAGGTAACAGTAACTTCAATACTAATTATGAGAGGTAACTGTAACTTCGCTACTAATTATGACAAGTAACTGTAATTTCGAAACAAATTATGACAGGTAACTGTAAATTCGTAAATAATTATGACAAGTAACTGTAAATTCGATACAAATTATGGCAGGTCACAGTAACTTCGATACTAATTATGACAGGTAGCTGAAACATCGATACTAATTATGACAAGTAACTGTAATTTCGATACAAATTTTGGCAGGAAACTGTAACTTCGATACAAATTATGACAGGTAACAGTAACTTCGATACTAATTATGACAAGTAACTGTAACTTCGTTACTAATTATGACAAGTAACTGTAATTTCGATACAAATAATGGTAGGAAACTGTAACTTCGATACTATTTATGACAGGCAAAAGTAACTTCAATACTAATTATGAGAGGTAACTGTAACTTCGCTACTAATTATGACAAGTAACTGTTATTTCGAAACAAATTATGACAGGTAACTGTAAATTCGTTAATAATTATGACAAGTAACTGTAATTTCGATACAAATTATGGCAGGTCACAGTAACTTCGATACTAATTATGACAGGTAGCTGTAACATCGATACTAATTATGACAAGGAACTGTAATTTCGATACAAATTATGACAGGTAACAGTAACTTCGATACTAATTATGACAGGTAACTGTAACTTCCTTACTAATTATGACAAGTAACTGTAATTTCGATACTAATAATGACAGGTAACTGTAACTTCGATATTAATTATGACAAGTAATTGTAACTTCGTTACTAATTATGAGAAGTAACTGTAATTTCGATACAAATTATGGCAGTTAACTGTAACTTCGAGACTAATTATGACAGGTAACTGTAACTTCCTTACTAATTATGACAAGTAACTGTAATTTCGATACTAATAATGACAGGTAACTGTAACTTCGATATTAATTATGACAAGTAACAGTTGCTTCGATACTAATTATGACAAGTAACTGTAACTTCGAAACTAATTATGACAGGAAACTGTAACATCGTTACTAATTATGACAAGTAACTGTAATTTCCATACAAATTATGGCAGGTAACTGTAACTTCGATACTAATTATGACAATTAACAGTAACTTCGATACTAATTATGACAAGTAACTGTAACTTAGATACTAATTATGACAGGTAACAGTAACTTCGATACCAATTATGACAAGTAACTCTAACTTCATTACAAATTATGGCAAGTAACTGTAATTTCTATACAAATTATGGCAGGTACCAGTAACTTCGATACTAATTATGACAGGTAACTCTAACTCCGATACTACTTATTACAAGTAACTCTAACTTCGTTACTAATTATGACAAATAACTGTAATTTTGATTAAAAATTATGGCAGGTAATTGTAACTTCGATACTAATTATGACAGGTAACAGTAACATCGATACTAATTATGACAGGTAACTGTAACTTCGTTACTAATTATGACAAGTAACTGTAATTTCGATACTAATTATGGCTGGTAACTGTAACTTCGTTGCTAGTTATGACAAGTAACTCTAATTTCGATACAAATTATGGCAGGTAACTGTAACTTCGATACTAATGATGACAGAAAACAGTAACTTCGATACTAATTATGGCAGGTAACAGTAACTTCGATACAAATTATGGCAGGTAACTGTAAGTTCGATACTAATTATGACAGTTAACTGTAACTTCGTTACTAATTATGACAAGTAACTGTAATTTCGATACAAATTATGGCTGGTAACAGTAACTTTGATACTAATTATGACAGGTAACAGTAACTTCGATACTAATTATGACAAGTTACTGTTACTTCGATACTAATTATGACAGGTATCTGTAACTTCGTTACTAATTATGACAAGAAACTGTTATTTCGATACAAATTATGGCACGTAACTGTAATTTCGATACTAATTATGGCAGGTGACAGTAACTTCGATACTAATTATGACTTTTTACAGTAACTTCGATACTAATTATGACAGAAAACAGTAACTTCGATACTTATTATGACAGGTAACAGTATCTTCGATACTAATTATGGCAGGTAACTGTAACTTCGATACTAATTATGGCAGGTAACTGTAATTTCGATAATAATTATGGCGCGTAAGTGTAATTTCGATACTAATTATGGCAGGTAACTGTAACTTCGATACTAATTATGGCAGGTAACAGTTACTTCGATACTAATTATGGCAGGTAACTGTAAGTTCGATACTAATTATGACAGTTAACTGTAACTTCGTTACTAATTGTGACAAGTAACTGTAATTTCGATACAAATTATGGCAGGTAACAGTAACTTCGATACTAATTATGACAGGTAACAGTAACTTCGATACTAATTATGACAAGTTACTGTAACTTCGATACTAATTATGACAGGTAACTGCAACTTCGTTACTAATTATGACAAGTAACTGTTATTTCGATACAAATGATGGCAGGTAACTGTAACTTCATTACTAATTATGGCAGGTAACTGTAATTTCGATACAAATTATGGCAGGTAACAGTAACTTCGATACTAATTATGACAGGTAACAGTAACTTCGTTACTAATTATGGCAGGTAACTGTAATTTCGATACAAATTATGGCAGGTAACAATAACTTCGATACTAATTATGACAGGTAACAGTAACTTCGATACTAATTATGACAAGTTACTGTAACTTCGATACTAATTATGACAGGTAACTGCTACTTCGTTACTAATTATGGCAGGTAACTGTAATTTTGATAATAATTATGGCACGTAACTGTAATTTCGATAATAATTATGACAGGTAACTGTAACTTCGTTACTAATTATGGCAGGTAACTGTAATTTCGTTACTAATTATGACAAGTAACTGTAGCTTCGATACTAATTATGACAGGTAACTGTAACTTCGTTACTAATTATGACAAGAAACTGTAATTTCGATACAAATTATGGCAGGTAACTGTAACTTCGATACTAATTATGACAGGTAACAGTAACTTCGATACTAATTATGACAGAAAACAATAACTTCGATGCTTATTATGACAGGTAACAGTAACTTCGATACTAATTATGGCAGGTAACTCTAACTTCGATACTAATTATGACAGGTAACTGTAATTTCGATACAAATTATTGCAGGTAACTGTAACTTCGATACTATTTATGACAGGTAACAGTTACTTCGATACTAATTACGACAAGTAACAGTAACTTCGATACTAATTATGACAGGTAACTGTAACTTCGAAACTAATTATGACAGGTAACTGTAACATCGTTACTAATTATGAAAAGTAATTGTAATTTCGATACAAATTATGGCAGGTAACTGTAACTTCGATATTAATTTTGACAGGTTACAGTAACCTCGATACTAATTATGACAAGTAAGTGTATCTTCGATACTAATTATGACGGGTAACTGTAACTTCGATACTAATTATGACTAGTAACTCTAACTTCGTTACTAATTAGGACAAGTAACTGTAATTTTGATAAAAAATTATGGCAGGTAACTGTAACTTCGATACTAATTATGACAGGTAACAGTAACTTCAATACTTATTATGACAGGTAACCGTAACTTCGTTACTAATTATGACAAGTAACTGTAATTTCGATACTAATTATGGCAGGTAACTGTAACATCGTTACTAATTATGAAAAGTAACTGTAATTTCGATACAAATTATGGCAGGTAACTGTAACTTCGATACAAATTATGACAGGTAACAGTAACTTCGATACTAATTATGACAGGTAACAGTAACTTCGTTACTAATTATGACAAGTAACTGTAATTTTGATACAAATTATGACAGGTAACTGTAACTTCGTTACTAATTATGACAAGTAACTGTAATTTCGATACAAATTATGGCACGTAACTGTAATTTCGATTCTAATTATGGCAGGTAACTGTAACTTCGATACTAATTATGACAAGTAACTCTAACTTCATTACAAATTATGACAAGTAACTGTAATTTCGATACAAATTATGGCAGGTAACTGTAACTTCGTTACTAATTATGGCAGGTAACTGTAATTTCGATACAAATTATGGCAGGTAACAGTAACTTCGATAATAATTATGACAGGTAACTGTAACTTTGATACTAATTATGGCAGGTAACTGTAATTTCGATAATAATTATGGCACGTAACTGTAATTTCGATAATAATTATGACAGGTAACTGTAACTTCGTTACTAATTATGGCAGGTAACTGTAATTTCGTTACTAATTATGACAAGTAACTGTAGCTTCGATACTAATTATGACAGGTAACGGTAACTTCGTTGCTAATTATGAAAAGAAACTGTAATTTCGATACAAATTATGGCAGGTCACAGTAACTTCGATACTAATTATGACAGGTAGCTGTAACATCCATACTAATTATGACAAGGAACTGTAATTTCGATACAAATTATGACAGGTAACAGTAACTTCGATACTAATTAGGACAGGTAACTGTAACTTCCTTACTAATTATGACAAGTAACTGTAATTTCGATACTAAAAATGACAGGTAACTGTAACTTCGATATTAATTATGACAACTAACTGTAACTTCGTTACTAATTATGAGAAGTAACTGTAATTTCGATACAAATTATGGCAGGTAACTGTAACTTCGAGACTAATTATGACAGGTAACAGTAACTTCGATACTAATTATGACAAGTAACAGTTGCTCCGATACTAATTATGACAAGTAACTGTAACTTCGAAACTAATTATGACAGGTAACTGTAACATCGTTACTAATTATGACAAGTAGCTGTAATTTCGATACAAATTATGGCAGGTAACAGTCACTTCGGTACTAATTATGACTGGTAACAGTAACTTCGATACTAATTATGACAAGTAACTGTAACTTAGATACTAATTATGACAGGTAACAGTAACTTCGATACTAATTATGACAAGTAAATCTAACTTCATTACAAATTATGGCAAGTAACTGTAATTTCGATACAAATTATGGCAGGTAACAGTAACTTTGATACTAATTATGACAGGTAACTCTAACTCCGATACTAATTATGACAAGTAACTCTAACTTCGTTACTAATTATGACAAATAACTGTAATTTTGATAAAAAATTATGGCAGGTAATTGTAACTTCGATACTAATTATGACAGGTAACAGTAACTTCGATACTAATTATGACAGGTAACTGTAACTTCGTTACTAATTATGACAAGAAACTGTAATTTCGATACAAATTATGGCAGGTAACTGTAACTTCGATACTAATTATGACAGGTAACAGTAACTTCGATACTAATTATGACAGAAAACAGTAACTTCGATGCTTATTATGACGGTAACAGTAACTTCGATACTAATTATGGCAGGTAACTCTAACTTCGATACTAATTATGACAGGTAACTGTAACTCCGTTACAAATTATGACAAGTAACTGTAATTTCGATACAAATTATTGCAGGTAACTGTAACTTCGATACTATTTATGACAGGTAACAGTAACTTCGATAATAAATATGACAAGTAACAGTAACTTCGATACTAATTATGACAGGTAACTGTAACTTCGAAACTAATTATGACAGGTAACTGTAACATCGTTACTAATTATGACAAGTAACTGTAATTTCGATACAAATTATGGCAGGTAACTGTAACTTCGATATTAATTATGACAGGTTACATTAACCTCGATACTAATTATGACAAGTAAGTGTATCTTCGATACTAATTATGACGGGTAACTGTAACTTCGATACTAATTATGACTAGTAACTCTAACTTCGTTACTAATTAGGACATGTAACTGTAATTTTGATAAAAAATTATGGCAGGTAACTGCAACTTCGATACTAATTATGACAGGTAACAGTAACTTCAATACTTATTATGACAGGTAACCGGAACTTCGTTACTAATTATGACAAGTAACTGTAATTTCGATACTAATTATGGCAGGTAACTGTAACATCGTTACTAATTATGAAAATTAACTGTAATTTCGATACGAATTATGGCAGGTAACTGTAACTTCGATACAAATTATGACAGGTAACAGTAACTTCGATACTAATTATGACAGGTAACAGTAACTTCGTTACTAATTATGACAAGTAACTGTAATTTTGATACAAATTATGACAGGTAACTGTAACTTCGTTACTAATTATGACAAGTAACTGTAATTTCGATACAAATTATGGCACGTAACTGTAATTTCGATACTAATTATGGCAGGTAACTGTAACTTCGATACTAATTATGACAAGTAACTCTAACTTCATTACAAATTATGACAAGTAACTGTAATTTCGATACAAATAATGGCAGGCAACAGTAACTTCGATACTATTTATGACAGGTAAAAGTAACTTCAATACTAATTATGAGAGGTAACTGTAACTTCGCTACTAATTATGACAAGTAACTGTAATTTCGAAACAAATTATGACAGGTAACTGTAAATTCGTAAATAATTATGACAAGTAACTGTAATTTCGATACAAATTATGGCAGGTCACAGTAACTTCGATACTAATTATGACAGGTAGCTGTAACATCGATACTAATTATGACAAGGAACTGTAATTTCGATACAAATTATGACAGGTAACAGTAACTTCGATACTAATTATGACAGGTAACTGTAACTTCCTTACTAATTATGACAAGTAACTGTAATTTCGATACAAATTTTGGCAGGTAACTGTAACTTCGATACAAATTATGACAGGTAACAGTAACTTCGATACTAATTATGACAAGTAACTGTAACTTCGTTACTAATTATGACAAGTAACTGTAATTTCGATACAAATAATGGCAGGAAACTGTAACTTCGATACTATTTATGACAGGTAAAAGTAACTTCAATACTAATTATGAGAGGTAACTGTAACTTCGCTACTAATTATGTCAACTAACTGTAATTTCGAAACAAATTATGACAGGTAACTGTAAATTCGTTAATAATTATGACAAGTAACTGTAATTTCGATACAAATTATGGCAGGTCAAAGTAACTTCGATACTAATTATGACAGGTAGCTGTAACATCGATACTAATTATGACAAGGAACTGTAATTTCGATACAAATTATGACAGGTAACAGTAACTTCGATACTAATTATGACAGGTAACTGTAACTTCCTTACTAATTATGACAAGTAACTGTAATTTCGATACTAATAATGACAGGTAACTGTAACTTCGATATTAATTATGACAAGTAACTGTAACTTCGTTACTAATTATGAGAAGTAACTGTAATTTCGATACAAATTATGGCTGGTAACTGTAACTTCGAGACTAATTATGACAGGTAACTGTAACTTCCTTACTAATTATGACAAGTAACTGTAATTTCGATACTAATAATGACAGGTAACTGTAACTTCGATATTAATTATGACAAGTAACAGTTGCTTCGATACTAATTATGACAAGTAACTGTAACTTCGAAACTAATTATGACAGGAAACTGTAACATCGTTACTAATTATGACAAGTAACTGTAATTTCCATACAAATTATGGCAGGTAACTGTAACTTCGATACTAATTATGACAGGTAACAGTAACTTCGATACTAATTATGACAAGTAACTGTAACTTAGATACTATTTATGACAGGTAACAGTAACTTCGATACCAATTATGACAAGTAACTCTAACTTCATTACAAATTATGGCAAGTAACTGTAATTTCTATACAAATTATGGCAGGTAACAGTAACTTCGATACTAATTATGACAGGTAACTGTAACTTCGTTGCTAATTATGACAAGTAACTCTAATTTCGATACAAATTATGGCAGGTAACTGTAACTTCGATACTAATGATGACAGAAAACAGTAACTTCGATACTAATTATGGCAGGTAACAGTAACTTCGATACTAATTATGGCAGGTAACTGTAAGTTCGATACAAATTATGACAGTTAACTGTAACTTCGTTACTAATTATGACAAGTAACTGTAATTTCGATACAAATTATGGCTGGTAACAGTAACTTTGATACTAATTATGACAGGTAACAGTAACTTCGATACTAATTATGACAAGTTACTGTTACTTCGATACTAATTATGACAGGTATCTGTAACTTCGTTACTAATTATGACAAGTAACTGTTATTTCGATACAAATTATGGCACGTAACTGTAATTTCGATACTAATTATGGCAGGTGACAGTAACTTCGATACTAATTATGACTTTTTACAGTAACTTCGATACTAATTATGACAGAAAACAGTAACTTCGATACTTATTATGACAGGTAACAGTATCTTCGATAATAATTATGGCAGGTAACTGTAACTTCGATACTAATTAGGGCAGGTAACTGTAATTTCGATAATAATTATGGCGCGTAATTGTAATTTCGATAATAATTATGACAGGTAACTGTAACTTCGTTACTAATTATGGCAGGTAACTGTAATTTCGTTACTAATTATGACAAGTAACTGTAGCTTCGATACAAATTATGGCAGGTAACTGTAACATCGATACTAATGATGACAGAAAACAGTAACTTCGATACTAAATATGGCAGGTAACAGTTACTTCGATACTAATTATGGCAGGTAACTGTAGGTTCGATACTTATTATGACAGTTAACTGTAACTTCGTTACTAATTGTGACAAGTAACTGTAATTTCGATACAAATTATGGCAGGTAACAGTAACTTCGATACTAATTATGACAGGTAACAGTAACTTCGATACTAATTATGACAAGTTACTGTAACTCCGATAATAATTATGACAGGTAACTGCAACTTCGTTACTAATTATGACAAGAAACTGTTATTTCGATACAAATTATGGCACGTAACTGTAATTTCGATACTAATTATGGCAGGTGACAGTAACTTCGATACTAATTATGACTTTTTACAGTAACTTCGATACTAATTATGACAGAAAACAGTAACTTCGATACTTATTATGACAGGTAACAGTATCTTCGATAATAATTATGGCAGGTAACTGTAACTTCGATACTAATTAGGGCAGGTAACTGTAATTTCGATAATAATTATGGCGCGTAACTGTAACTTCGTTACTAATTATGACAAGTAACTGTAATTTCGATACTAATTATGGCTGGTAACTGTAACTTCGTTGCTAGTTATGACAAGTAACTCTAATTTCGATACAAATTATGGCAGCTAACTGTAACTTCGATACTAATGATGACAGAAAACAGAAACTTCGATACTAATTATGGCAGGTAACAGTAACTTCGATACTAATTATGGCAGGTAACTGTAAGTTCGATAATAATTATGACAGTTAACTGTAACTTCGTTACTAATTATGACAAATAACTGTAATTTCGATACAAATTATGGCTGGTAACAGTAACTTTGATACTAATTATGACAGGTAACAGTAACTTCGATACTAATTATGACAAGTTACTGTTACTTCGATACTAATTATGACAGGTATCTGTAACTTCGTTACTAATTATGACAAGAAACTGTTATTTCGATACAAATTATGGCACGTAACTGTAATTTCGATACTAATTATGGCAGGTGACAGTAACTTCGATACTAATTATGACTTTTTACAGTAACTTCGATACTAATTATGACAGAAAACAGTAACTTCGATACTTATTATGACAGGTAACAGTATCTTCGATACTAATTATGGCAGGTAACTGTAACTTCGATACTAATTATGGCAGGTAACTGTAATTTCGATAATAATTATGGCGCGTAAGTGTAATTTCGATAATAATTATGACAGGTAACTGTAACTTCGTTACTAATTATGGCAGGTAACTGTAATTTCGTTACTAATTATGACAAGTAACTGTAGCTTCGATACAAATTATGGCAGGTAACTGTAACATCGATACTAATGATGACAGAAAACAGTAACTTCGATACTAATTATGGCAGGTAACAGTTACTTCGATACTAATTATGGCAGGTAACTGTAAGTTCGATACTAATTATGACAGTTAACTGTAACTTCGTTACTAATTGTGACAAGTAACTGTAATTTCGATACAAATTACGGCAGGTAACAGTAACTTCGATACTAATTATGACAGGTAACAGTAACTTCGATACTAATTATGACAAGTTACTGTAACTTCGATACTAATTATGACAGGTAACTGCAACTTCGTTACTAATTATGACAAGTAACTGTTATTTCGATACAAATTATGGCAGGTAACTGTAACTTCATTACTAATTATGGCAGGTAACTGTAATTTCGATACAAATTATGGCAGGTAACAGTAACTTCGATAATAATTATGACAGGTAACTGCAACTTCGTTACTAATTATGGCAGGTAACTGTAATTTCGATAATAATTATGGCACGTAACTGTAATTTCGATAATAATTATGACAGGTAACTGTAACTTCGTTACTAATTATGGCAGGTAACTGTAATTTCGTTACTAATTATGACAAGTAACTGTAGCATCGATACTAATTATGACAGGTAACAGTAACTTCGATACTAATTATGACAGAAAACAGTAACTTCGATGCTTATTATGACGGTAACAGTAACTTCGATACTAATTATGGCAGGTAACTCTAACTTCGATACTAATTATGACAGGTAACTGTAACTCCGTTACAAATTATGACAAGTAACTGTAATTTCGATACAAATTATTGCAGGTAACTGTAACTTCGATACTATTTATGACAGGTAACAGTTACTTCGATACAAATTATGACAAGTAACAGTAACTTCGATACTAATTATGACAGGTAACTGTAACTTCGAAACTAATTATGACAGGTAACTGTAACATCGTTACTAATTATGACAAGTAACTGTAATTTCGATACAAGTTATGGCAGGTAACTGTAACTTCGATATTAATTATGACAGGTTACAGTAACCTCGATACTAATTATGACAAGTAAGTGTATCTTCGATACTAATTATGACGGGTAACTGTAACTTCGATACTAATTATGACTAGTAACTCTAACTTCGTTACTAATTAGGACAAGTAACTGTAATTTTGATAAAAATTATGGCAGGTAACTGTAACTTCGATACTAATTATGACAGGTAACAGTAACTTCAATACTAATTATGAGAGGTAACTGTAACTTCGCTACTAATTATGACAAGTAACTGTAATTTCGAAACAAATTATGACAGGTAACTGTAAATTCGTAAATAATTATGACAAGTAACTGTAAATTCGATACAAATTATGGCAGGTCACAGTAACTTCGATACTAATTATGACAGGTAGCTGAAACATCGATACTAATTATGACAAGTAACTGTAATTTCGATACAAATTTTGGCAGGAAACTGTAACTTCGATACAAATTATGACAGGTAACAGTAACTTCGATACTAATTATGACAAGTAACTGTAACTTCGTTACTAATTATGACAAGTAACTGTAATTTCGATACAAATAATGGTAGGAAACTGTAACTTCGATACTATTTATGACAGGCAAAAGTAACTTCAATACTAATTATGAGAGGTAACTGTAACTTCGCTACTAATTATGACAAGTAACTGTTATTTCGAAACAAATTATGACAGGTAACTGTAAATTCGTTAATAATTATGACAAGTAACTGTAATTTCGATACAAATTATGGCAGGTCACAGTAACTTCGATACTAATTATGACAGGTAGCTGTAACATCGATACTAATTATGACAAGGAACTGTAATTTCGATACAAATTATGACAGGTAACAGTAACTTCGATACTAATTATGACAGGTAACTGTAACTTCCTTACTAATTATGACAAGTAACTGTAATTTCGATACTAATAATGACAGGTAACTGTAACTTCGATATTAATTATGACAAGTAATTGTAACTTCGTTACTAATTATGAGAAGTAACTGTAATTTCGATACAAATTATGGCAGTTAACTGTAACTTCGAGACTAATTATGACAGGTAACTGTAACTTCCTTACTAATTATGACAAGTAACTGTAATTTCGATACTAATAATGACAGGTAACTGTAACTTCGATATTAATTATGACAAGTAACAGTTGCTTCGATACTAATTATGACAAGTAACTGTAACTTCGAAACTAATTATGACAGGAAACTGTAACATCGTTACTAATTATGACAAGTAACTGTAATTTCCATACAAATTATGGCAGGTAACTGTAACTTCGATACTAATTATGACAATTAACAGTAACTTCGATACTAATTATGACAAGTAACTGTAACTTAGATACTAATTATGACAGGTAACAGTAACTTCGATACCAATTATGACAAGTAACTCTAACTTCATTACAAATTATGGCAAGTAACTGTAATTTCTATACAAATTATGGCAGGTACCAGTAACTTCGATACTAATTATGACAGGTAACTCTAACTCCGATACTACTTATTACAAGTAACTCTAACTTCGTTACTAATTATGACAAATAACTGTAATTTTGATTAAAAATTATGGCAGGTAATTGTAACTTCGATACTAATTATGACAGGTAACAGTAACATCGATACTAATTATGACAGGTAACTGTAACTTCGTTACTAATTATGACAAGTAACTGTAATTTCGATACTAATTATGGCTGGTAACTGTAACTTCGTTGCTAGTTATGACAAGTAACTCTAATTTCGATACAAATTATGGCAGGTAACTGTAACTTCGATACTAATGATGACAGAAAACAGTAACTTCGATACTAATTATGGCAGGTAACAGTAACTTCGATACAAATTATGGCAGGTAACTGTAAGTTCGATACTAATTATGACAGTTAACTGTAACTTCGTTACTAATTATGACAAGTAACTGTAATTTCGATACAAATTATGGCTGGTAACAGTAACTTTGATACTAATTATGACAGGTAACAGTAACTTCGATACTAATTATGACAAGTTACTGTTACTTCGATACTAATTATGACAGGTATCTGTAACTTCGTTACTAATTATGACAAGAAACTGTTATTTCGATACAAATTATGGCACGTAACTGTAATTTCGATACTAATTATGGCAGGTGACAGTAACTTCGATACCAATTATGACTTTTTACAGTAACTTCGATACTAATTATGACAGAAAACAGTAACTTCGATACTTATTATGACAGGTAACAGTATCTTCGATACTAATTATGGCAGGTAACTGTAACTTCGATACTAATTATGGCAGGTAACTGTAATTTCGATAATAATTATGGCGCGTAAGTGTAATTTCGATACTAATTATGGCAGGTAACTGTAACTTCGATACTAATTATGGCAGGTAACAGTTACTTCGATACTAATTATGGCAGGTAACTGTAAGTTCGATACTAATTATGACAGTTAACTGTAACTTCGTTACTAATTGTGACAAGTAACTATAATTTCGATACAAATTATGGCAGGTAACAGTAACTTCGATACTAATTATGACAGGTAACAGTAACTTCGATACTAATTATGACAAGTTACTGTAACTTCGATACTAATTATGACAGGTAACTGCAACTTCGTTACTAATTATGACAAGTAACTGTTATTTCGATACAAATGATGGCAGGTAACTGTAACTTCATTACTAATTATGGCAGGTAACTGTAATTTCGATACAAATTATGGCAGGTAACAGTAACTTCGATACTAATTATGACAGGTAACAGTAACTTCGTTACTAATTATGGCAGGTAACTGTAATTTCGATACAAATTATGGCAGGTAACAATAACTTCGATACTAATTATGACAGGTAACAGTAACTTCGATACTAATTATGACAAGTTACTGTAACTTCGATACTAATTATGACAGGTAACTGCTACTTCGTTACTAATTATGGCAGGTAACTGTAATTTTGATAATAATTATGGCACGTAACTGTAATTTCGATAATAATTATGACAGGTAACTGTAACTTCGTTACTAATTATGGCAGGTAACTGTAATTTCGTTACTAATTATGACAAGTAACTGTAGCTTCGATACTAATTATGACAGGTAACTGTAACTTCGTTACTAATTATGACAAGAAACTGTAATTTCGATACAAATTATGGCAGGTAACTGTAACTTCGATACTAATTATGACAGGTAACAGTAACTTCGATACTAATTATGACAGAAAACAATAACTTCGATGCTTATTATGACAGGTAACAGTAACTTCGATACTAATTATGGCAGGTAACTCTAACTTCGATACTAATTATGACAGGTAACTGTAATTTCGATACAAATTATTGCAGGTAACTGTAACTTCGATACTATTTATGACAGGTAACAGTTACTTCGATACTAATTACGACAAGTAACAGTAACTTCGATACTAATTATGACAGGTAACTGTAACTTCGAAACTAATTATGACAGGTAACTGTAACATCGTTACTAATTATGAAAAGTAATTGTAATTTCGATACAAATTATGGCAGGTAACTGTAACTTCGATATTAATTTTGACAGGTTACAGTAACCTCGATACTAATTATGACAAGTAAGTGTATCTTCGATACTAATTATGACGGGTAACTGTAACTTCGATACTAATTATGACTAGTAACTCTAACTTCGTTACTAATTAGGACAAGTAACTGTAATTTTGATAAAAAATTATGGCAGGTAACTGTAACTTCGATACTAATTATGACAGGTAACAGTAACTTCAATACTTATTATGACAGGTAACCGTAACTTCGTTACTAATTATGACAAGTAACTGTAATTTCGATACTAATTATGGCAGGTAACTGTAACATCGTTACTAATTATGAAAAGTAACTGTAATTTCGATACAAATTATGGCAGGTAACTGTAACTTCGATACAAATTATGACAGGTAACAGTAACTTCGATACTAATTATGACAGGTAACAGTAACTTCGTTACTAATTATGACAAGTAACTGTAATTTTGATACAAATTATGACAGGTAACTGTAACTTCGTTACTAATTATGACAAGTAACTGTAATTTCGATACAAATTATGGCACGTAACTGTAATTTCGATTCTAATTATGGCAGGTAACTGTAACTTCGATACTAATTATGACAAGTAACTCTAACTTCATTACAAATTATGACAAGTAACTGTAATTTCGATACAAATTATGGCAGGTAACTGTAACTTCGTTACTAATTATGGCAGGTAACTGTAATTTCGATACAAATTATGGCAGGTAACAGTAACTTCGATAATAATTATGACAGGTAACTGTAACTTTGATACTAATTATGGCAGGTAACTGTAATTTCGATAATAATTATGGCACGTAACTGTAATTTCGATAATAATTATGACAGGTAACTGTAACTTCGTTACTAATTATGGCAGGTAACTGTAATTTCGTTACTAATTATGACAAGTAACTGTAGCTTCGATACTAATTATGACAGGTAACGGTAACTTCGTTGCTAATTATGAAAAGAAACTGTAATTTCGATACAAATTATGGCAGGTCACAGTAACTTCGATACTAATTATGACAGGTAGCTGTAACATCCATACTAATTATGACAAGTAACTGTAATTTCGATACTAAAAATGACAGGTAACTGTAACTTCGATATTAATTATGACAACTAACTGTAACTTCGTTACTAATTATGAGAAGTAACTGTAATTTCGATACAAATTATGGCAGGTAACTGTAACTTCGAGACTAATTATGACAGGTAACAGTAACTTCGATACTAATTATGACAAGTAACAGTTGCTCCGATACTAATTATGACAAGTAACTGTAACTTCGAAACTAATTATGACAGGTAACTGTAACATCGTTACTAATTATGACAAGTAGCTGTAATTTCGATACAAATTATGGCAGGTAACAGTCACTTCGGTACTAATTATGACTGGTAACAGTAACTTCGATACTAATTATGACAAGTAACTGTAACTTAGATACTAATTATGACAGGTAACAGTAACTTCGATACTAATTATGACAAGTAAATCTAACTTCATTACAAATTATGGCAAGTAACTGTAATTTCGATACAAATTATGGCAGGTAACAGTAACTTTGATACTAATTATGACAGGTAACTCTAACTCCGATACTAATTATGACAAGTAACTCTAACTTCGTTACTAATTATGACAAATAACTGTAATTTTGATAAAAAATTATGGCAGGTAATTGTAACTTCGATACTAATTATGACAGGTAACAGTAACTTCGATACTAATTATGACAGGTAACTGTAACTTCGTTACTAATTATGACAAGAAACTGTAATTTCGATACAAATTATGGCAGGTAACTGTAACTTCGATACTAATTATGACAGGTAACAGTAACTTCGATACTAATTATGACAGAAAACAGTAACTTCGATGCTTATTATGACGGTAACAGTAACTTCGATACTAATTATGGCAGGTAACTCTAACTTCGATACTAATTATGACAGGTAACTGTAACTCCGTTACAAATTATGACAAGTAACTGTAATTTCGATACAAATTATTGCAGGTAACTGTAACTTCGATACTATTTATGACAGGTAACAGTAACTTCGATAATAAATATGACAAGTAACAGTAACTTCGATACT
This sequence comes from Meconema thalassinum, assembly GCA_946902985.2. Taxonomy (NCBI): domain Eukaryota; kingdom Metazoa; phylum Arthropoda; class Insecta; order Orthoptera; family Tettigoniidae; genus Meconema; species Meconema thalassinum. Next base: position 1,172,126,069 of record OX336388.2, on the reverse strand, counting down.
AATTATGACAGGTAACTGTAACTTCGAAACTAATTATGACAGGTAACTGTAACATCGTTACTAATTATGACAAGTAACTGTAATTTCGATACAAATTATGGCAGGTAACTGTAACTTCGATATTAATTATGACAGGTTACATTAACCTCGATACTAATTATGACAAGTAAGTGTATCTTCGATACTAATTATGACGGGTAACTGTAACTTCGATACTAATTATGACTAGTAACTCTAACTTCGTTACTAATTAGGACATGTAACTGTAATTTTGATAAAAAATTATGGCAGGTAACTGCAACTTCGATACTAATTATGACAGGTAACAGTAACTTCAATACTTATTATGACAGGTAACCGGAACTTCGTTACTAATTATGACAAGTAACTGTAATTTCGATACTAATTATGGCAGGTAACTGTAACATCGTTACTAATTATGAAAATTAACTGTAATTTCGATACGAATTATGGCAGGTAACTGTAACTTCGATACAAATTATGACAGGTAACAGTAACTTCGATACTAATTATGACAGGTAACAGTAACTTCGTTACTAATTATGACAAGTAACTGTAATTTTGATACAAATTATGACAGGTAACTGTAACTTCGTTACTAATTATGACAAGTAACTGTAATTTCGATACAAATTATGGCACGTAACTGTAATTTCGATACTAATTATGGCAGGTAACTGTAACTTCGATACTAATTATGACAAGTAACTCTAACTTCATTACAAATTATGACAAGTAACTGTAATTTCGATACAAATAATGGCAGGCAACAGTAACTTCGATACTATTTATGACAGGTAAAAGTAACTTCAATACTAATTATGAGAGGTAACTGTAACTTCGCTACTAATTATGACAAGTAACTGTAATTTCGAAACAAATTATGACAGGTAACTGTAAATTCGTAAATAATTATGACAAGTAACTGTAATTTCGATACAAATTATGGCAGGTCACAGTAACTTCGATACTAATTATGACAGGTAGCTGTAACATCGATACTAATTATGACAAGGAACTGTAATTTCGATACAAATTATGACAGGTAACAGTAACTTCGATACTAATTATGACAGGTAACTGTAACTTCCTTACTAATTATGACAAGTAACTGTAATTTCGATACAAATTTTGGCAGGTAACTGTAACTTCGATACAAATTATGACAGGTAACAGTAACTTCGATACTAATTATGACAAGTAACTGTAACTTCGTTACTAATTATGACAAGTAACTGTAATTTCGATACAAATAATGGCAGGAAACTGTAACTTCGATACTATTTATGACAGGTAAAAGTAACTTCAATACTAATTATGAGAGGTAACTGTAACTTCGCTACTTATTATGTCAACTAACTGTAATTTCGAAACAAATTATGACAGGTAACTGTAAATTCGTTAATAATTATGACAAGTAACTGTAATTTCGATACAAATTATGGCAGGTCAAAGTAACTTCGATACTAATTATGACAGGTAGCTGTAACATCGATACTAATTATGACAAGGAACTGTAATTTCGATACAAATTATGACAGGTAACAGTAACTTCGATACTAATTATGACAGGTAACTGTAACTTCCTTACTAATTATGACAAGTAACTGTAATTTCGATACTAATAATGACAGGTAACTGTAACTTCGATATTAATTATGACAAGTAACTGTAACTTCGTTACTAATTATGAGAAGTAACTGTAATTTCGATACAAATTATGGCTGGTAACTGTAACTTCGAGACTAATTATGACAGGTAACTGTAACTTCCTTACTAATTATGACAAGTAACTGTAATTTCGATACTAATAATGACAGGTAACTGTAACTTCGATATTAATTATGACAAGTAACAGTTGCTTCGATACTAATTATGACAAGTAACTGTAACTTCGAAACTAATTATGACAGGAAACTGTAACATCGTTACTAATTATGACAAGTAACTGTAATTTCCATACAAATTATGGCAGGTAACTGTAACTTCGATACTAATTATGACAGGTAACAGTAACTTCGATACTAATTATGACAAGTAACTGTAACTTAGATACTAATTATGACAGGTAACAGTAACTTCGATACCAATTATGACAAGTAACTCTAACTTCATTACAAATTATGGCAAGTAACTGTAATTTCTATACAAATTATGGCAGGTAACAGTAACTTCGATACTAATTATGACAGGTAACTGTAACTTCGTTGCTAATTATGACAAGTAACTCTAATTTCGATACAAATTATGGCAGGTAACTGTAACTTCGATACTAATGATGACAGAAAACAGTAAGTTCGATACTAATTATGGCAGGTAACAGTAACTTCGATACTAATTATGGCAGGTAACTGTAAGTTCGATACAAATTATGACAGTTAACTGTAACTTCGTTACTAATTATGACAAGTAACTGTAATTTCGATACAAATTATGGCTGGTAACAGTAACTTTGATACTAATTATGACAGGTAACAGTAACTTCGATACTAATTATGACAAGTTACTGTTACTTCGATACTAATTATGACAGGTATCTGTAACTTCGTTACTAATTATGACAAGTAACTGTTATTTCGATACAAATTATGGCACGTAACTGTAATTTCGATACTAATTATGGCAGGTGACAGTAACTTCGATACTAATTATGACTTTTTACAGTAACTTCGATACTAATTATGACAGAAAACAGTAACTTCGATACTTATTATGACAGGTAACAGTATCTTCGATAATAATTATGGCAGGTAACTGTAACTTCGATACTAATTAGGGCAGGTAACTGTAATTTCTATAATAATTATGGCGCGTAAGTGTAATTTCGATAATAATTATGACAGGTAACTGTAACTTCGTTACTAATTATGGCAGGTAACTGTAATTTCGTTACTAATTATGACAAGTAACTGTAGCTTCGATACAAATTATGGCAGGTAACTGTAACATCGATACTAATGATGACAGAAAACAGTAACTTCGATACTAAATATGGCAGGTAACAGTTACTTCGATACTAATTATGGCAGGTAACTGTAGGTTCGATACTTATTATGACAGTTAACTGTAACTTCGTTACTAATTGTGACAAGTAACTGTAATTTCGATACAAATTATGGCAGGTAACAGTAACTTCGATACTAATTATGACAGGTAACAGTAACTTCGATACTAATTATGACAAGTTACTGTAACTCCGATAATAATTATGACAGGTAACTGCAACTTCGTTACTAATTATGACAAGTAACTGTAATTTCGATACAAATTATGGCAGGTAACAGTAACTTCGATAATAATTATGACAGGTAACTGCAACTTCGTTACTAATTATGGCAGGTAACTGTAATTTCGATAATAATTATGGCACGTAACTGTAATTTCGATAATAATTATGACAGGTAACTGTAACTTCGTTACTAATTATGGCAGGTAACTGTAATTTCGTTACTAATTATGACAAGTAACTGTAACTTCGATACTAATTATGACAGGTAACTGTAACTTCGTTACTAATTATGACAAGAAACTGTAATTTCGATACAAATTATGGCAGGTAACTGTAACTTCGATGCTAATTATGACAGGTAACAGTAACTTCGATACTAATTATGACAGAAAACAATAACTTCGATGCTTATTATGACAGGTAACAGTAACTTCGATACTAATTATGGCAGGTAACTCTAACTTCGATACTAATTATGACAGGTAACTGTAACTCCGTTACAAATTATGACAAGTAACTGTAATTTCGATACAAATTATTGCAGGTAACTGTAACTTCGATACTATTTATGACAGGTAACAGTTACTTCGATACTAATTACGACAAGTAACAGTAACTTCGATACTAATTATGACAGGTAACTGTAACTTCGAAACTAATTATGACAGGTAACTGTAACATCGTTACTAATTATGACAAGTAATTGTAATTTCGATACAAATTATGGCAGGTAACTGTAACTTCGATATTAATTTTGACAGGTTACAGTAACCTCGATACTAATTATGACAAGTAAGTGTATCTTCGATACTAATTATGACGGGTAACTGTAACTTCGATACTAATTATGACTAGTAACTCTAACTTCGTTACTAATTAGGACAAGTAACTGTAATTTTGATAAAAAATTATGGCAGGTAACTGTAACTTCGATACTAATTATGACAGGTTACAGTAACTTCAATACTTATTATGACAGGTAACCGTAACTTCGTTACTAATTATGACAAGTAACTGTAATTTCGATACTAATTATGGCAGGTAACTGTAACATCGTTACTAATTATGAAAAGTAACTGTAATTTCGATACAAATTATGGCAGGTCACAGTAACTTCGATACTAATTATGACAGGTAGCTGTAACATCGATACTAATTATGACAAGGAACTGTAATTTCGATACAAATTATGACAGGTAACAGTAACTTCGATACTAATTATGACAGGTAACTGTAACTTCCTTACTAATTATGACAAGTAACTGTAATTTCGATACAAATTTTGGCAGGTAACTGTAACTTCGATACAAATTATGACAGGTAACAGTAACTTCGATACTAATTATGACAAGTAACTGTAACTTCGTTACTAATTATGACAAGTAACTGTAATTTCGATACAAATAATGGCAGGAAACTGTAACTTCGATACTATTTATGACAGGTAAAAGTAACTTCAATACTAATTATGAGAGGTAACTGTAACTTCGCTACTAATTATGTCAACTAACTGTAATTTCGAAACAAATTATGACAGGTAACTGTAAATTCGTTAATAATTATGACAAGTAACTGTAATTTCGATACAAATTATGGCAGGTCAAAGTAACTTCGATACTAATTATGACAGGTAGCTGTAACATCGATACTAATTATGACAAGGAACTGTAATTTCGATACAAATTATGACAGGTAACAGTAACTTCGATACTAATTATGACAGGTAACTGTAACTTCCTTACTAATTATGACAAGTAACTGTAATTTCGATACTAATAATGACAGGTAACTGTAACTTCGATATTAATTATGACAAGTAACTGTAACTTCGTTACTAATTATGAGAAGTAACTGTAATTTCGATACAAATTATGGCTGGTAACTGTAACTTCGAGACTAATTATGACAGGTAACTGTAACTTCCTTACTAATTATGACAAGTAACTGTAATTTCGATACTAATAATGACAGGTAACTGTAACTTCGATATTAATTATGACAAGTAACAGTTGCTTCGATACTAATTATGACAAGTAACTGTAACTTCGAAACTAATTATGACAGGAAACTGTAACATCGTTACTAATTATGACAAGTAACTGTAATTTCCATACAAATTATGGCAGGTAACTGTAACTTCGATACTAATTATGACAGGTAACAGTAACTTCGATACTAATTATGACAAGTAACTGTAACTTAGATACTAATTATGACAGGTAACAGTAACTTCGATACCAATTATGACAAGTAACTCTAACTTCATTACAAATTATGGCAAGTAACTGTAATTTCTATACAAATTATGGCAGGTAACAGTAACTTCGATACTAATTATGACAGGTAACTGTAACTTCGTTGCTAATTATGACAAGTAACTCTAATTTCGATACAAATTATGGCAGGTAACTGTAACTTCGATACTAATGATGACAGAAAACAGTAACTTCGATACTAATTATGGCAGGTAACAGTAACTTCGATACTAATTATGGCAGGTAACTGTAAGTTCGATACAAATTATGACAGTTAACTGTAACTTCGTTACTAATTATGACAAGTAACTGTAATTTCGATACAAATTATGGCTGGTAACAGTAACTTTGATACTAATTATGACAGGTAACAGTAACTTCGATACTAATTATGACAAGTTACTGTTACTTCGATACTAATTATGACAGGTATCTGTAACTTCGTTACTAATTATGACAAGTAACTGTTATTTCGATACAAATTATGGCACGTAACTGTAATTTCGATACTAATTATGGCAGGTGACAGTAACTTCGATACTAATTATGACTTTTTACAGTAACTTCGATACTAATTATGACAGAAAACAGTAACTTCGATACTTATTATGACAGGTAACAGTATCTTCGATAATAATTATGGCAGGTAACTGTAACTTCGATACTAATTAGGGCAGGTAACTGTAATTTCGATAATAATTATGGCGCGTAAGTGTAATTTCGATAATAATTATGACAGGTAACTGTAACTTCGTTACTAATTATGGCAGGTAACTGTAATTTCGTTACTAATTATGACAAGTAACTGTAGCTTCGATACAAATTATGGCAGGTAACTGTAACATCGATACTAATGATGACAGAAAACAGTAACTTCGATACTAAATATGGCAGGTAACAGTTACTTCGATACTAATTAAGGCAGGTAACTGTAGGTTCGATACTTATTATGACAGTTAACTGTAACTTCGTTACTAATTGTGACAAGTAACTGTAATTTCGATACAAATTATGGCAGGTAACAGTAACTTCGATACTAATTATGACAGGTAACAGTAACTTCGATACTAATTATGACAAGTTACTGTAACTCCGATAATAATTATGACAGGTAACTGCAACTTCGTTACTAATTATGACAAGTAACTGTAATTTCGATACAAATTATGGCAGGTAACAGTAACTTCGATAATAATTATGACAGGTAACTGCAACTTCGTTACTAATTATGGCAGGTAACTGTAATTTCGATAATAATTATGGCACGTAACTGTAATTTCGATAATAATTATGACAGGTAACTGTAACTTCGTTACTAATTATGGCAGGTAACTGTAATTTCGTTACTAATTATGACAAGTAACTGCAACTTCGATACTAATTATGACAGGTAACTGTAACTTCGTTACTAATTATGACAAGAAACTGTAATTTCGATACAAATTATGGCAGGTAACTGTAACTTCGATGCTAATTATGACAGGTAACAGTAACTTCGATACTAATTATGACAGAAAACAATAACTTCGATGCTTATTATGACAGGTAACAGTAACTTCGATACTAATTATGGCAGGTAACTCTAACTTCGATACTAATTATGACAGGTAACTGTAACTCCGTTACAAATTATGACAAGTAACTGTAATTTCGATACAAATTATTGCAGGTAACTGTAACTTCGATACTATTTATGACAGGTAACAGTTACTTCGATACTAATTACGACAAGTAACAGTAACTTCGATACTAATTATGACAGGTAACTGTAACTTCGAAACTAATTATGACAGGTAACTGTAACATCGTTACTAATTATGACAAGTAATTGTAATTTCGATACAAATTATGGCAGGTAACTGTAACTTCGATATTAATTTTGACAGGTTACAGTAACCTCGATACTAATTATGACAAGTAAGTGTATCTTCGATACTAATTATGACGGGTAACTGTAACTTCGATACTAATTATGACTAGTAACTCTAACTTCGTTACTAATTAGGACAAGTAACTGTAATTTTGATAAAAAATTATGGCAGGTAACTGTAACTTCGATACTAATTATGACAGGTTACAGTAACTTCAATACTTATTATGACAGGTAACCGTAACTTCGTTACTAATTATGACAAGTAACTGTAATTTCGATACTAATTATGGCAGGTAACTGTAACATCGTTACTAATTATGAAAAGTAACTGTAATTTCGATACAAATTATGGCAGGTAACTGTAACTTCGATACAAATTATGACAGGTAACAGTAACTTCGATACTAATTATGACAGGTAACAGTAACTTCGTTACTAATTATGACAAGTAACTGTAATTTTGATACAAATTATGACAGGTAACTGTAACTTCGTTACTAATTATGACAAGTAACTGTAATTTCGATACAAATTATGGCACGTAACTGTAATTTCGATTCTAATTATGTCAGGTAACTGTAACTTCGATACTAATTATGACAAGTAACTCTAACTTCATTTCAAATTATGCCATTAACTGTAATTTCGATACAAATTATGGCAGGTAACTGTAACTTCGTTACTAATTATGGCAGGTAACTGTAATTTCGATACAAATTATGGCAGGTAACAGTAACTTCGATAATAATTATGACAGGTAACTGTAACTTCGATACTAATTATGACAGGTAACAGTAACTTCTATACCAAATATGACAAGTAACTCTAACTTCATTACAAATTATGGCAAGTAACTGTAATTTCTGTACTAATTATGGCAGGTAACAGTAACATCGATACTAATTATGACAGGTAACTGTAACATCGTTACTAATTATGACAAGTAACTGTAATTTCCATACAAATTAAGGCAGGTAACTGTAACTTCGATACTAATTATGACAAGTAACTGTAACTTAGATACTAATTATGACAGGTAACAGTAACTTCGATACCAATTATGACAAGTAACTCTAACTTCATTACAAATTATGGCAAGTAACTGTAATTTCTATACAAATTATGGCAGGTAACAGTAACTTCGATACTAATTATGACAGGTAACTCTAACTCCGATACTAATTATGACAAGTAACTATAACTTCGTTACTAATTATGACAAATAACTGTAATTTTGATAAAAAATTATGGCAGGTAATTGTAACTTCGATACTAATTATGACAGGTAACAGTAACTTCGATACTAATTATGACAGGTAACTGTAACTTCGTTACTAATTATGACAAGTAACTGTAATTTCGATACTAATTATGGTTGGTAACTGTAACTTCGTTGCTAATTATGACAAGTAACTGTAATTTCGAAACAAATTATGGCAGGTAACTGTAACTTCGATACTAATGAAGACAGAAAACAGTAACTTCGATACTAATTATGGCAGGTAACAGTACTTCGATACTAATTATGGCAGGTAACTGTAAGTTCGATACTAATTATGACAGTTAACTGTAACTTCGTTACTAATTATGACAAGTAACTGTAATTTCGATACAAATTATGGCTGGTAACAGTAACTTTGATACTAATTATGACAGGTAACAGTAACTTCGATACTAATTATGACAAGTTACTGTTACTTCGATACTAATTATGACAGGTAACTGTAACTTCGTTACTTATTATGACAAGTAACTGTTATTTCGATACAAATTATGGCACGTAACTGTAATTTCGATACTAATTATGGCAGGTGACAGTAACTTCGATACTAATTATGACTTTTTACAGTAACTTCGATACTAATTATGACAGAAAACAGTAACTTCGATACTTATTATGACAGGTAACAGTATCTTCGATACTAATTATGGCAGGTAACTGTAACTTCGATACTAATTATGGCAGGTAACTGTAATTTCGATAATAATTATGGCGCGTAAGTGTAATTTCGATAATAATTATGACAGGTAACTGTAACTTCGTTACTAATTATGGCAGGTAACTGTAATTTCGTTACTAATTATGACAAGTAACTGTAGCTTCGATACAAATTATGGCAGGTAACTGTAACTTCGATACTAATGATGACAGAAAACAGTAACTTCGATACTAATTATGGCAGGTAACAGTTACTTCGATACTAATTATGGCAGGTAACTGTAAGTTCGATACTAATTATGACAGTTAACTGTAACTTCGTTACTAATTGTGACAAGTAACTGTAATTTCGATACAAATTATGGCAGGTAACAGTAACTTCGATACTAATTATGACAGGTAACAGTAACTTCGATACTAATTATGACAAGTTACTGTAACTTCGATACTAATTATGACAGGTAACTGCAACTTCGTTACTAATTATGACAAGTAACTGTTATTTCGATACAAATTATGGCAGGTAACTGTAACTTCATTACTAATTATGGCAGGTAACTGTAATTTCGATACAAATTATGGCAGGTAACAGTAACTTCGATAATAATTATGACAGGTAACTGTAACTTCGTTACTAATTATGGCAGGTAACTGTAATTTCGTTACTAATTATGACAAGTTACTGTAGCTTCGATACTAATTATGACAGGTAACTGTAACTTCGTTACTAATTATGACAAGAAACTGTAATTTCGATACAAATTATGGCAGGTAACTGTAACTTCGATACTAATTATGACAGGTAACAGTAACTTCGATACTAATTATGACAGAAAACAGTAACTTCGATGCTTATTATGACGGTAACAGTAACTTCGATACTAATTATGTCCGGTAACTCTAACTTCGATACTAATTATGACAGGTAACTGTAACTCCGTTACAAATTATGACAAGTAACTGTAATTTCGATACAAATTATTGCAGGTAACTGTAACTTCGATACTATTTATGACAGGTAACAGTTACTTCGATACTAATTATGACAAGTAACAGTAACTTCGATACTAATTATGACAGGTAACTGTAACTTCGAAACTAATTATGACAGGTAACTGTAACATCGTTACTAATTATGACAAGTAACTGTAATTTCGATACAAATTATGGCAGGTAACTGTAACTTCGATATTAATTATGACAGGTTACAGTAACCTCGATACTAATTATGACAAGTAAGTGTATCTTCGATACTAATTATGACGGGTAACTGTAACTTCGATACTAATTATGACTAGTAACTCTAACTTCGTTACTAATTAGGACAAGTAACTGTAATTTTGATAAAAAATTATGGCAGGTAACTGTAACTTCGATACTAATTATGACAGGTAACAGTAACTTCAATACTAATTATGAGAGGTAACTGTAACTTCGCTACTAATTATGACAAGTAACTGTAATTTCGAAACAAATTATGACAGGTAACTGTAAATTCGTAAATAATTATGACAAGTAACTGTAAATTCGATACAAATTATGGCAGGTCACAGTAACTTCGATACTAATTATGACAGGTAGCTGAAACATCGATACTAATTATGACAAGGAACTGTAATTTCGATACAAATTATGACAGGTAACAGTAACTTCGATACTAATTATGACAGGTAACTGTAACTTCCTTACTAATTATGACAAGTAACTGTAATTTCGATACAAATTTTGGCAGGAAACTGTAACTTCGATACAAATTATGACAGGTAACAGTAACTTCGATACTAATTATGACAAGTAACTGTAACTTCGTTACTAATTATGACAAGTAACTGTAATTTCGATACAAATAATGGCAGGAAACTGTAACTTCGATACTATTTATGACAGGTAAAAGTAACTTCAATACTAATTATGAGAGGTAACTGTAACTTCGCTACTAATTATGACAAGTAACTGTAATTTCGAAACAAATTATGACAGGTAACTGTAAATTCGTTAATAATTATGACAAGTAACTGTAATTTCGATACAAATTATGGCAGGTCACAGTAACTTCGATACTAATTATGACAGGTAGCTGTAACATCGATACTAATTATGACAAGGAACTGTAATTTCGATACAAATTATGACAGGTAACAGTAACTTCGATACTAATTATGACAGGTAACTGTAACTTCCTTACTAATTATGACAAGTAACTGTAATTTCGATACTAATAATGACAGGTAACTCTAACTTCGATATTAATTATGACAAGTAACTGTAACTTCGTTACTAATTATGAGAAGTAACTGTAATTTCGATACAAATTATGGCAGTTAACTGTAACTTCGAGACTAATTATGACAGGTAACTGTAACTTCCTTACTAATTATGACAAGTAACTGTAATTTCGATACTAATAATGACAGGTAACTGTAACTTCGATATTAATTATGACAAGTAACAGTTGCTTCGATACTAATTATGACAAGTAACTGTAACTTCGAAACTAATTATGACAGGAAACTGTAACATCGTTACTAATTATGACAACTAACTGTAATTTCCATACAAATTATGGCAGGTAACTGTAACTTCGATACTAATTATGACAGGTAACAGTAACTTCGATACTAATTATGACAAGTAACTGTAACTTAGATACTAATTATGACAGGTAACAGTAACTTCGATACCAATTATGACAAGTAACTCTAACTTCATTACAAATTATGGCAAGTAACTGTAATTTCTATACAAATTATGGCAGGTACCAGTAACTTCGATACTAATTATGACAGGTAACTCTAACTCCGATACTACTTATGACAAGTAACTCTAACTTCGTTACTAATTATGACAAATAACTGTAATTTTGATAAAAAATTATGGCAGGTAATTGTAACTTCGATACTAATTATGACAGGTAACAGTAACATCGATACTAATTATGACAGGTAACTGTAACTTCGTTACTAATTATGACAAGTAACTGTAATTTCGATACTAATTATGGCTGGTAACTGTAACTTCGTTGCTAGTTATGACAAGTAACTCTAATTTCGATACAAATTATGGCAGGTAATTGTAACTTCGATACTAATGATGACAGAAAACAGTAACTTCGATACTAATTATGGCAGGTAACAGTAACTTCGATACTAATTATGGCAGGTAACTGTAAGTTCGATACTAATTATGACAGTTAACTGTAACTTCGTTACTAATTATGACAAGTAACTGTAATTTCGATACAAATTATGGCTGGTAACAGTAACTTTGATACTAATTATGACAGGTAACAGTAACTTCGATACTAATTATGACAAGTTACTGTTACTTCGATACTAATTATGACAGGTATCTGTAACTTCGTTACTAATTATGACAAGAAACTGTTATTTCGATACAAATTATGGCACGTAACTGTAATTTCGATACTAATTATGGCAGGTGACAGTAACTTCGATACTAATTATGACTTTTTACAGTAACTTCGATACTAATTATGACAGAAAACAGTAACTTCGATACTTATTATGACAGGTAACAGTATCTTCGATACTAATTATGGCAGGTAACTGTAACTTCGATACTAATTATGGCAGGTAACTGTAATTTCGATAATATTTATGGCGCGTAAGTGTAATTTCGATAATAATTATGACAGGTAACTGTAACTTCGTTACTAATTATGGCAGGTAACTGTAATTTCGTTACTAATTATGACAAGTAACTGTAGCTTCGATACAAATTATGGCAGGTAACTGTAACATCGATACTAATGATGACAGAAAACAGTAACTTCGATACTAATTATGGCAGGTAACAGTTACTTCGATACTAATTATGGCAGGTAACTGTAAGTTCGATACTAATTATGACAGTTAACTGTAACTTCGTTACTAATTGTGACAAGTAACTGTAATTTCGATACAAATTATGGCAGGTAACAGTAACTTCGATACTAATTATGACAGGTAACAGTAACTTCGATACTAATTATGACAAGTTACTGTAACATCGATACTAATTATGACAGGTAACTGCAACTTCGTTACTAATTATGACAAGTAACTGTTATTTCGATACAAATTATGGCAGGTAACTGTAACATCATTACTAATTATGGCAGGTAACTGTAATTTCGATACAAATTATGGCAGGTAACAGTAACTTCGATAATAATTATGACAGGTAACTGCAACTTCGTTAATAATTATGGCAGGTAACTGTAATTTCGATAATAATTATGGCACGTAACTGTAATTTCGATAATAATTATGACAGGTAACTGTAACTTCGTTACTAATTATGGCAGGTAACTGTAATTTCGTTACTAATTATGACAAGTAACTGTAGCTTCGATACTAATTATGACAGGTAACTGTAACTTCGTTACTAATTATGACAAGAAACTGTAATTTCGATACAAATTATGGCAGGTAACTGTAACTTCGATACTAATTATGACAGGTAACAGTAACTTCGATACTAATTATGACAGAAAACAATAACTTCGATGCTTATTATGACAGGTAACAGTAACTTCGATACTAATTATGGCAGGTAACTCTAACTTCGATACTAATTATGACAGGTAACTGTAACTCCGTTACAAATTATGACAAGTAACTGTAATTTCGATACAAATTATTGCAGGTAACTGTAACTTCAATACTATTTATGACAGGTAACAGTTACTTCGATACTAATTACGACAAGTAACAGTAACTTCGATACTAATTCTGACAGGTAACTGTAACTTCGAAACTAATTATGACAGGTAACTGTAACATCGTTACTAATTATGACAAGTAATTGTAATTTCGATACAAATTATGGCAGGTAACTGTAACTTCGATATTAATTTTGACAGGTTACAGTAACCTCGATACTAATTATGACAAGTAAGTGTATCTTCGATACTAATTATGACGGGTAACTGTAACTTCGATACTAATTATGACTAGTAACTCTAACTTCGTTACTAATTAGGACAAGTAACTGTAATTTTGATAAAAAAATTATGGCAGGTAACTGTAACTTCGATACTAATTATGACAGGTAACAGTAACTTCAATACTTATTATGACAGGTAACCGTAACTTCGTTACTAATTATGACAAGTAACTGTAATTTCGATACTAATTATGGCAGGTAACTGTAACATCGTTACTAATTTTGAAAAGTAACTGTAATTTCGATACAAATTATGGCAGGTAACTGTAACTTCGATACAAATTATGGCAGGTAACAGTAACTTCGATACTAATTATGACAGGTAACAGTAACTTCGTTACTAATTATGACAAGTAACTGTAATTTTGATACAAATTATGACAGGTAACTGTAACTTCGTTACTAATTATGACAAGTAACTGTAATTTCGATACAAATTATGGCACGTAACTGTAATTTCGATTCTAATTATGGCAGGTAACTGTAACTTCGATACTAATTATGACAAGTAACTCTAACTTCATTACAAATTATGACAAGTAACTGTAATTTCGATACAAATTATGGCAGGTAACTGTAACTTCGTTACTAATTATGGCAGGTAACTGTAATTTCGATACAAATTATGGCAGGTAACAGTAACTTCGATAATAATTATGACAGGTAACTGTAACTTTGATACTAATTACGGCAGGTAACTGTAATTTCGATAATAATTATGGCACGTAACTGTAATTTCGATAATAATTATGACAGGTAACTGTAACTTCGTTACTAATTATGGCAGGTAACTGTAATTTCGTTACTAATTATGACAAGTAACTGTAGCTTCGATACTAATTATGACAGGTAACGGTAACTTCGTTGCTAATTATGAAAAGAAACTGTAATTTCGATACAAATTATGGCAGGTCACAGTAACTTCGATACTAATTATGACAGGTAGCTGTAACATCCATACTAATTATGACAAGGAACTGTAATTTCGATACAAATTATGACAGGTAACAGTAACTTCGATACTAATTATGACAGGTAACTGTAACTTCCTTACTAATTATGACAAGTAACTGTAATTTCGATACTAAAAATGACAGGTAACTGTAACTTCGATATTAATTATGACAAGTAACTGTAACTTCGTTACTAATTATGAGAAGTAACTGAAATTTCGATACAAATTATGGCAGGTAACTGTAACTTCGAGACTAATTATGACAGGTAACAGTAACTTCGATACTAATTATGACAAGTAACAGTTGCTCCGATATTAATTATGACAAGTAACTGTAACTTCGAAACTAATTATGACAGGTAACTGTAACATCGTTACTAATTATGACAAGTAGCTGTAATTTCGATACAAATTATGGCAGGTAACAGTCACTTCGATACTAATTATGACTGGTAACAGTAACTTCGATACTAATTATGACAAGTAACTGTAACTTAGATACTAATTATGACAGGTAACAGTAACTTCGATACTAATTATGACAAGTAAATCTAACTTCATTACAAATTATGGCAAGTAACTGTAATTTCGATACAAATTATGGCAGGTAACAGTAACTTCGATACTAATTACGACAGGTAACTCTAACTCCGATACTAATTATGACAAGTAACTCTAACTTCGTTACTAATTATGACAAATAACTGTAATTTTGATAAAAAATTATGGCAGGTAATTGTAACTTCGATACTAATTATGACAGGTAACAGTAACTTCGATACTAATTATGACAGGTAACTGTAACTTCGTTACAAATTATGACAAGTAACTGTAATTTCGATACTAATTATGGCTGGTAACTGTAACTTCGTTGCTAATTATGACAAGTAACTGTAATTTCGATACAAATTATGGCAGGTAACTGTAACTTCGATACTAATGATGACAGAAAACAGTAACTTCGATACTAATTATGGCAGGTAACAGTAACTTCGATACTAATTATGGCAGGTAACTGTAAGTTCGGTACTAATTATGACAGTTAACTGTAACTTCGTTACTAATTATGACAAGTAACTGTAATTTCGATACAAATTATGGCTGGTAACAGTAACTTTGATACTAATTATGACAGGTAACAGTAACTTCGAAACTAATTTTGACAAGTTACTGTAACTTTGATACTAATTATGACAAGTAACTCTAACTTCGTTACTTATTATGACAAGTAACTGTAGCTTCGATACAAATTATGGCAGGTAACTGTAACTTCGATACTAATGATGACAGAAAACAGTAACTTCGATACTAATTATGGCAGGTAACAGTAACTTCGATACTAAGTATGGCAGGTAACTGTAAGTTCGATACTAATTATGACAGTTAACTGTAATTTCGTTACTAATTGTGACAAGTAACTGTAATTTCGATACAAATCTTGGCAGGTAACAGTAACTTCGATACTAATTATAACAGGTAACAGTAACTTCGATACTAATTATGAAAAGTTACTGAAACTTCGATACTAATTATGACAGGTAACTGCAACTTCGTTACTAATTATGACAAGTAACTGTTATTTCGATACAAATTACGGCACGTAACTGTAATTTCGATACTAATTATGGCAGGTGACAGTAACGTCGATACTAATTATGACAAGTTACAGTAACTTCGATACTAATTATGACAGAAAACAGTAACTTCGATACTTATTATGACAGTTAACAGTAACTTCGATACTAATTATGGCAGGTAACTGTTACTTCGAGACTAATTATGACAGGTACCTGTAACTTCGTTACTAATTATGACAGGTAAAAGTAACTTCAATACTAATTATGACAGGTAACTGTAACTTCGCAACAAATTATGACAAGTAACTGTAATTTCGAAACAAAATATGACAGGTAACTGTAACTTCGTTAATAATTATGACAAGTAACTGTAATTTCGATACAAATTATGGCAGTTCACAGTAACTTCGATACTAATTTAGACAGGTAACTGGAACATCGATAATAATTATAACAAGGAACTGTAATTTCGATACAAATTATGACAGGTAACAGTAACATCGATACTAATTATGACAGGTAACTGTAACTTCCTTACTAATTATGACAAGTAACTGTAATTTCGATACTAATTATGACAGGTAACTGTAACTTCGATATTAATTATGACAAGTAACGGTAACTTCGTTACTAATTATGAGAAATAACTGTAATTTCGATACAAATTATGGCAGGTAACTGTAACTTCGAGACTAATTATGACAGGTAACAGTAACTTCGATACTAATTATGACAAGTAACAGTTGCTTCGATACTAATTATGACAAGTAACTGTAACTTCGAAACTAATTATGACAGGTAACTGTAACATCGTTACTAATTATGACAAGTAACTGTAATTTCGATACAAATTATGGCAGGTAACGGTAACTTCGATACTAATTATGACTGGTAACAGTAACTTCGATACTAATTATGACAAATAACTGTAACTTAGATACTAATTATGACAGTTAACAGTTACTTCGATACTAATTATGACAAGTAACTATAACTTCATTACAAATTATGACAAGTAACTGTAATTTCGATACAAATTATGGCAGGTAACTGTAACATCGTTACTAATTATGACAAGTAACTGTAATTTCGATACTAATTATGGCTGGTAACTGTAACTTCGTTACTAATTATGACAAGTAACTGTAATTTCGATACTAATTATGGCTGGTAACTGTAACTTCGTTGCTAATTATGAGAAGTAACTGTAATTTCGATACAAATTATGGCAGGTAACTGTAACTTCGATACTAATGATGACAGAAAACAGTAACTTCGATACTAATTATGGCAGGTAACAGTAACTTCGATATGAATTATGGCAGGTAACTGTAATTTCGATACAAATTATGGCAGGTAACAGTTACTACGATACTAATTATGACAGGTAACTGTAACTCCGATACTAATTATGACAAGTAACTCTAACTTCGTTACTAATTATGACAAATAACTGTAAATTTGATAAAAAATTATGGCAGGTAATTGTAACATCGATACTAATTATGGCAGGTAACAGTAACTTCGGTACTAATTATGACAGGTAACTGTAACTTCGTTACTAATTATGACAAGTAACTGTAATTTCGATACTAATTATGGCTGGTAACTGTAACTTCGTTACTAATTATGACAAGTAACTGTAATTTCGATACAAATTATGGCAGGTAACTGTAACTTCGATACTAATGATGACAGAAAACAGTAACTTCGATACTAATTATGGCAGGTAACAGTAACTTCGATATTAATTATGGCAGGTAACTGTAATTTCGATACTAATTATGACACTTAACTGTAACTTCGTTACTAATTATGACAAGTAACTGTAATTTCGATACAAATTATGGCAGGTAACAGTAACTTCGATACTAATTATGACAGGTAACAGTAACTTCGATACTAATTATGACAAGTTACTGTAACTTCGATACTAATTATGACAGGTAACCGCAACTTCGTTACTAATTATGACAAGTAACTGTTATTTCGAAACAAATTATGGCACGTAACTGTAATTTCGATACTAATTTTGGCAGGTGACAGTAACTTTGATACTATTTATGACAAGTTACAGTAACTTCGATACTAATTATGACAGAAAACAGTATCTTCGATTCTTATTATGACAGGTAACAGTAACTTCGATACTAATTATGGCAGGTACCTGTAACTTCGTTACTAATTATGACCAGTAACTGTAATTTCGTTACAAGTTATGGCACGTAACTGTAATTTCGATACTAATTGTGACAGGTAACTGTAACTTCGATACTAATTATGACAAGTAACTCTAACTTCATTACAAATTATGACAAGTAACTGTAATTTCGATACAAATTATGGCAGGTAACTGTAACTTCGTTACTAATTATGGCAGGTAACTGTAATTTCGATACAAATTATGGCAGGTAACAGTAACTTCGATAATAATTATGACAGGTAACTGCAACTTCGATACAAATTATGGCAGGTAACTGTAATTTCGATTATAATTATGGCACGTAACTGTAATTTCGATAATAATTATGACAGGTAACTGTAACTTCGTTACTAATTATGGCAGGTAACTGTAATTTCGTTACTAATTATGACAAGTAACTGTAGCTTCGATACTAATTATGACAGGTAACTGTAACTTCGTTTCTAATTATGACAAGAAACTGTAATTGCGATACATATTATGGCAGGTAACTGTAACTTCGATACTAATTATGACAGGTAACAGTAACTTCGATACTAATTATGACAGAAAACAGTAACTTCGATACTTATTTTGAAAGGTAACAGTAACTTCGATACTAATTATGGCAGGTAACTGTAACTTCGATACTAATTATGACAGGTAACAGGAACTTCGATACTAATTATGACAAGTAACTGTATCTTCGATTCTAATTATGACAGGTAACTGTAACTTAGATACTAATTATGACAAGTAACTCTAACTTCATTACAAATTATGACAAGTAACTGTAATATCGATACAAATTATGGCAGGTAACTGTAACTTCGATGACAGGTAACTGTAACTTCGATACTTATTAAGACACGTAACTGTAATTTCGATACAAATTATGGCAGGTAACTGTAACATCGATACTTATTATGACAGGTAACAGTAACTTCGATAGTAATGATGACAAGTAACAGTAACTTCGATACTAATTTTGACAAGTAACTGTAATTTCAATACTAATTATGACAGGAAACTGTAATTTCGATACTAATTATGACAGGTAACTGTAACTTCGATACTAATTATGACAGGTAACTGCAACTTCGATATTAATTATGACAAGTAACTGTAACTTCGTTACTAATTATGACAAGTAACTGTAATTTCGATACAAATAATGGCAGGTAACTGTAACTTCGATACTATTTATGACAGGAAAAATAACTTCAATACTAATTATGACAGGTAACTGTAACTTCGCTACTAATTATGACAAGTAGCTGTAATTTCGAAAAAAATTATGACAGGTAACTGTAACTTCGTTAATAATTATGACAAGTAACTGTAATTTCGATACAAATTATGGCAGGTCACAGTAACTTCGATACTAATTAAGACAGGTAACTGTAACATCGATACTAATTATGACAAGGAACTGTAATTTCGATACAAATTATGACAGGTAACAGTAACTTCGATACTAATTATGACAGGTAACTGTAACTTCTTTACTAATTATGACAAGTAACTGTAATTTCGATACTAATTATGACATGTAACTGTTACTTCGATATTAATTATGACAAGTAACTGTAACTTCGTTACTAATTATGAGATGTAACTGTAATTTCGATACAAATTATGGCAGGTAACTGTAACTTCGAGACTAATTATGACAGGTAACAGTAACTTCGATACTAATTATGACAAGTAACAGTTGCTTCGATACTAATTATGACAAGTAACTGTAACTTCGAAACTAATTATGACAGGTAACTGTAACATCGTTACTTATTATGACAAGTAACTGTAATTTCGATACAAATTATGGCAGGTAACTGTAACTTCGTTACTAATTATGGCAGGTAACTGTTATTTCGATACAAATTATGGCAGGTAACAGTAACTTCGACAATAATTATGACAGGTAACTGTAACTTCGATACTAATTATGGCAGGTAACTGTAATTTCGTTACTAATTATGACAAGTAACTGTTATTTCGATACAAATTATGGCAGGTAACTGTAACTTCATTACTAATTATGGCAGGTAACTGTAATTTCGATACAAATTATGGCAGGTAACAGTAACTTCGATAATAATTATGACAGGTAACTGCAACTTCGTTAATAATTATGGCAGGTAACTGTAATTTCGATAATAATTATGGCACGTAACTGTAATTTCGATAATAATTATGACAGATAACTGTAACTTCGTTACTAATTATGGCAGGTAACTGTAATTTCGTTACTAATTATGACAAGTAACTGTAGCTTCGATACTAATTATGACAGGTAACTGTAACTTCGTTACTAATTATGACAAGAAACTGTAATTTCGATACAAATTATGGCAGGTAACTGTAACTTCGATACTAATTATGACAGGTAACAGTAACTTCGATACTAATTATGACAGAAAACAATAACTTCGATGCTTATTATGACAGGTAACAGTAACTTCGATACTAATTATGGCAGGTAACTCTAACTTCGATACTAATTATGACAGGTAACTGTAACTCCGTTACAAATTATGACAAGTAACTGTAATTTCGATACAAATTATTGCAGGTAACTGTAACTTCAATACTATTTATGACAGGTAACAGTTACTTCGATACTAATTACGACAAGTAACAGTAACTTCGATACTAATTATGACAGGTAACTGTAACTTCGAAACTAATTATGACAGGTAACTGTAACATCGTTACTAATTATGACAAGTAATTGTAATTTCGATACAAATTATGGCAGGTAACTGTAACTTCGATATTAATTTTGACAGGTTACAGTAACCTCGATACTAATTATGACAAGTAAGTGTATCTTCGATACTAATTATGACGGGTAACTGTAACTTCGATACTAATTATGACTAGTAACTCTAACTTCGTTACTAATTAGGACAAGTAACTGTAATTTTGATAAAAAAATTATGGCAGGTAACTGTAACTTCGATACTAATTATGACAGGTAACAGTAACTTCAATACTTATTATGACAGGTAACCGTAACTTCGTTACTAATTATGACAAGTAACTGTAATTTCGATACTAATTATGGCAGGTAACTGTAACATCGTTACTAATTTTGAAAAGTAACTGTAATTTCGATACAAATTATGGCAGGTAACTGTAACTTCGATACAAATTATGGCAGGTAACAGTAACTTCGATACTAATTATGACAGGTAACAGTAACTTCGTTACTAATTATGACAAGTAACTGTAATTTTGATACAAATTATGACAGGTAACTGTAACTTCGTTACTAATTATGACAAGTAACTGTAATTTCGATACAAATTATGGCACGTAACTGTAATTTCGATTCTAATTATGGCAGGTAACTGTAACTTCGATACTAATTATGACAAGTAACTCTAACTTCATTACAAATTATGACAAGTAACTGTAATTTCGATACAAATTATGGCAGGTAACTGTAACTTCGTTACTAATTATGGCAGGTAACTGTAATTTCGATACAAATTATGGCAGGTAACAGTAACTTCGATAATAATTATGACAGGTAACTGTAACTTTGATACTAATTACGGCAGGTAACTGTAATTTCGATAATAATTATGGCACGTAACTGTAATTTCGATAATAATTATGACAGGTAACTGTAACTTCGTTACTAATTATGGCAGGTAACTGTTATTTCGTTACTAATTATGACAAGTAACTGTAGCTTCGATACTAATTATGACAGGTAACGGTAACTTCGTTGCTAATTATGAAAAGAAACTGTAATTTCGATACAAATTATGGCAGGTCACAGTAACTTCGATACTAATTATGACAGGTAGCTGTAACATCCATACTAATTATGACAAGGAACTGTAATTTCGATACAAATTATGACAGGTAACAGTAACTTCGATACTAATTATGACAGGTAACTGTAACTTCCTTACTAATTATGACAAGTAACTGTAATTTCGATACTAAAAATGACAGGTAACTGTAACTTCGATATTAATTATGACAAGTAACTGTAACTTCGTTACTAATTATGAGAAGTAACTGTAATTTCGATACAAATTATGGCAGGTAACTGTAACTTCGAGACTAATTATGACAGGTAACAGTAACTTCGATACTAATTATGACAAGTAACAGTTGCTCCGATATTAATTATGACAAGTAACTGTAACTTCGAAACTAATTATGACAGGTAACTGTAACATCGTTACTAATTATGACAAGTAGCTGTAATTTCGATACAAATTATGGCAGGTAACAGTCACTTCGATACTAATTATGACTGGTAACAGTAACTTCGATACTAATTATGACAAGTAACTGTAACTTAGATACTAATTATGACAGGTAACAGTAACTTCGATACTAATTATGACAAGTAAATCTAACTTCATTACAAATTATGGCAAGTAACTGTAATTTCGATACAAATTATGGCAGGTAACAGTAACTTCGATACTAATTACGACAGGTAACTCTAACTCCGATACTAATTATGACAAGTAACTCTAACTTCGTTACTAATTATGACAAATAACTGTAATTTTGATAAAAAATTATGGCAGGTAATTGTAACTTCGATACTAATTATGACAGGTAACAGTAACTTCGATACTAATTATGACAGGTAACTGTAACTTCGTTACAAATTATGACAAGTAACTGTAATTTCGATACTAATTATGGCTGGTAACTGTAACTTCGTTGCTAATTATGACAAGTAACTGTAATTTCGATACAAATTATGGCAGGTAACTGTAACTTCGATACTAATGATGACAGAAAACAGTAACTTCGATACTAATTATGGCAGGTAACAGTAACTTCGATACTAATTATGGCAGGTAACTGTAAGTTCGGTACTAATTATGACAGTTAACTGTAACTTCGTTACTAATTATGACAAGTAACTGTAATTTCGATACAAATTATGGCTGGTAACAGTAACTTTGATACTAATTATGACAGGTAACAGTAACTTCGAAACTAATTTTGACAAGTTACTGTAACTTTGATACTAATTATGACAAGTAACTCTAACTTCGTTACTTATTATGACAAGTAACTGTATCTTCGATACAAATTATGGCAGGTAACTGTAACTTCGATACTAATGATGACAGAAAACAGTAACTTCGATACTAATTATGGCAGGTAACAGTAACTTCGATACTAAGTATGGCAGGTAACTGTAAGTTCGATACTAATTATGACAGTTAACTGTAATTTCGTTACTAATTGTGACAAGTAACTGTAATTTCGATACAAATCTTGGCAGGTAACAGTAACTTCGATACTAATTATAACAGGTAACAGTAACTTCGATACTAATTATGAAAAGTTACTGAAACTTCGATACTAATTATGACAGGTAACTGCAACTTCGTTACTAATTATGACAAGTAACTGTTATTTCGATACAAATTACGGCACGTAACTGTAATTTCGATACTAATTATGGCAGGTGACAGTAACGTCGATACTAATTATGACAAGTTACAGTAACTTCGATACTAATTATGACAGAAAACAGTAACTTCGATACTTATTATGACAGTTAACAGTAACTTCGATACTAATTATGGCAGGTAACTGTTACTTCGAGACTAATTATGACAGGTACCTGTAACTTCGTTACTAATTATGACAGGTAAAAGTAACTTCAATACTAATTATGACAGGTAACTGTAACTTCGCAACAAATTATGACAAGTAACTGTAATTTCGAAACAAAATATGACAGGTAACTGTAACTTCGTTAATAATTATGACAAGTAACTGTAATTTCGATACAAATTATGGCAGTTCACAGTAACTTCGATACTAATTTAGACAGGTAACTGGAACATCGATAATAATTATGACAAGGAACTGTAATTTCGATACAAATTATGACAGGTAACAGTAACATCGATACTAATTATGACAGGTAACTGTAACTTCCTTACTAATTATGACAAGTAACTGTAATTTCGATACTAATTATGACAGGTAACTGTAACTTCGATATTAATTATGACAAGTAACGGTAACTTCGTTACTAATTATGAGAAGTAACTGTAATTTCGATACAAATTATGGCAGGTAACTGTAACTTCGAGACTAATTATGACAGGTAACAGTAACTTCGATACTAATTATGACAAGTAACAGTTGCTTCGATACTAATTATGACAAGTAACTGTAACTTCGAAACTAATTATGACAGGTAACTGTAACATCGTTACTAATTATGACAAGTAACTGTAATTTCGATACAAATTATGGCAGGTAACGGTAACTTCGATACTAATTATGACTGGTAACAGTAACTTCGATACTAATTATGACAAATAACTGTAACTTAGATACTAATTATGACAGTTAACAGTTACTTCGATACTAATTATGACAAGTAACTATAACTTCATTACAAATTATGACAAGTAACTGTAATTTCGATACAAATTATGGCAGGTAACTGTAACTTCGTTACTAATTATGACAAGTAACTGTAATTTCGATACTAATTATGGCTGGTAACTGTAACTTCGTTACTAATTATGACAAGTAACTGTAATTTCGATACTAATTATGGCTGGTAACTGTAACTTCGTTGCTAATTATGAGAAGTAACTGTAATTTCGATACAAATTATGGCAGGTAACTGTAACTTCGATACTAATGATGACAGAAAACAGTAACTTCGATACTAATTATGGCAGGTAACAGTAACTTCGATATGAATTATGGCAGGTAACTGTAATTTCGATACAAATTATGGCAGGTAACAGTTACTACGATACTAATTATGACAGGTAACTGTAACTCCGATACTAATTATGACAAGTAACTCTAACTTCGTTACTAATTATGACAAATAACTGTAAATTTGATAAAAAATTATGGCAGGTAATTGTAACTTCGATACTAATTATGGCAGGTAACAGTAACTTCGGTACTAATTATGACAGGTAACTGTAACTTCGTTACTAATTATGACAAGTAACTGTAATTTCGATACTAATTATGGCTGGTAACTGTAACTTCGTTACTAATTATGACAAGTAACTGTAATTTCGATACAAATTATGGCAGGTAACTGTAACTTCGATACTAATGATGACAGAAAACAGTAACTTCGATACTAATTATGGCAGGTAACAGTAACTTCGATATTAATTATGGCAGGTAACTGTAATTTCGATACTAATTATGACACTTAACTGTAACTTCGTTACTAATTATGACAAGTAACTGTAATTTCGATACAAATTATGGCAGGTAACAGTAACTTCGATACTAATTATGACAGGTAACAGTAACTTCGATACTAATTATGACAAGTTACTGTAACTTCGATACTAATTATGACAGGTAACCGCAACTTCGTTACTAATTATGACAAGTAACTGTTATTTCGAAACAAATTATGGCACGTAACTGTAATTTCGATACTAATTTTGGCAGGTGACAGTAACTTTGATACTATTTATGACAAGTTACAGTAACTTCGATACTAATTATGACAGAAAACAGTATCTTCGATTCTTATTATGACAGGTAACAGTAACTTCGATACTAATTATGGCAGGTACCTGTAACTTCGTTACTAATTATGACAAGTAACTGTAATTTCGTTACAAGTTATGGCACGTAACTGTAATTTCGATACTAATTGTGACAGGTAACTGTAACGTCGATACTAATTATGACAAGTAACTCTAACTTCATTACAAATTATGACAAGTAACTGTAATTTCGATACAAATTATGGCAGGTAACTGTAACTTCGTTACTAATTATGGCAGGTAACTGTAATTTCGATACAAATTATGGCAGGTAACAGTAACTTCGATAATAATTATGACAGGTAACTGCAACTTCGATACAAATTATGGCAGGTAACTGTAATTTCGATTATAATTATGGCACGTAACTGTAATTTCGATAATAATTATGACAGGTAACTGTAACTTCGTTACTAATTATGGCAGGTAACTGTAATTTCGTTACTAATTATGACAAGTAACTGTAGCTTCGATACTAATTATGACAGGTAACTGTAACTTCGTTTCTAATTATGACAAGAAACTGTAATTGCGATACATATTATGGCAGGTAACTGTAACTTCGATACTAATTATGACAGGTAACAGTAACTTCGATACTAATTATGACAGAAAACAGTAACTTCGATACTTATTATGAAAGGTAACAGTAACTTCGATACTAATTATGGCAGGTAACTGTAACTTCGATACTAATTATGACAGGTAACAGGAACTTCGATACTAATTATGACAAGTAACTGTATCTTCGATTCTAATTATGACAGGTAACTGTAACTTAGATACTAATTATGACAAGTAACTCTAACTTCATTACAAATTATGACAAGTAACTGTAATATCGATACAAATTATGGCAGGTAACTGTAACTTCGATGACAGGTAACTGTAACTTCGATACTTATTAAGACACGTAACTGTAATTTCGATACAAATTATGGCAGGTAACTGTAACATCGATACTTATTATGACAGGTAACAGTAACTTCGATAGTAATGATGACAAGTAACAGTAACTTCGATACTAATTTTGACAAGTAACTGTAATTTCGATACTAATTATGACAGGAAACTGTAATTTCGATACTAATTATGACAGGTAACTGTAACTTCGATACTAATTATGACAGGTAACTGCAACTTCGATATTAATTATGACAAGTAACTGTAACTTCGTTACTAATTATGACAAGTAACTGTAATTTCGATACAAATAATGGCAGGTAACTGTAACTTCGATACTATTTATGACAGGAAAAATAACTTCAATACTAATTATGACAGGTAACTGTAACTTCGCTACTAATTATGACAAGTAGCTGTAATTTCGAAAAAAATTATGACAGGTAACTGTAACTTCGTTAATAATTATGACAAGTAACTGTAATTTCGATACAAATTATGGCAGGTCACAGTAACTTCGATACTAATTAAGACAGGTAACTGTAACATCGATACTAATTATGACAAGGAACTGTAATTTCGATACAAATTATGACAGGTAACAGTAACTTCGATACTAATTATGACAGGTAACTGTAACTTCTTTACTAATTATGACAAGTAACTGTAATTTCGATACTAATTATGACATGTAACTGTTACTTCGATATTAATTATGACAAGTAACTGTAACTTCGTTACTAATTATGAGATGTAACTGTAATTTCGATACAAATTATGGCAGGTAACTGTAACTTCGAGACTAATTATGACAGGTAACAGTAACTTCGATACTAATTATGACAAGTAACAGTTGCTTCGATACTAATTATGACAAGTAACTGTAACTTCGAAACTAATTATGACAGGTAACTGTAACATCGTTACTTATTATGACAAGTAACTGTAATTTCGATACAAATTATGGCAGGTAACTGTAACTTCGTTACTAATTATGGCAGGTAACTGTTATTTCGATACAAATTATGGCAGGTAACAGTAACTTCGACAATAATTATGACAGGTAACTGTAACTTCGATACTAATTATGGCAGGTAACTGTAATTTCGTTACTAATTATGACAAGTAACTGTAGCTTCGATACTAATTATGACAGGTAACGGTAACTTCGTTGCTAATTATGACAAGAAACTGTAATTTCGATACAAATTATGGCAGGTAACTGTCACTTCGATACTAATTATGACAGGTAACAGTAACTTCGATACTAATTATGACAAGTAACTGTAACTTAGATACTAATTATGACAGGTAACAGTAACTTCGATACTAATTATGACAAGTAAATCTAACTTCATTACAAATTATGGCAAGTAACTGTAATTACGATACAAATTTTGGCAGGTAACAGTAACTTCGATACTAATTATGACAGGTAACAGTAACTTCGATACTAATTATGACAAGTTACTGTAACTTCGATACTAATTATGACAGGTAACCGCAACTTCGTTACTAATTATGACAAGTAACTGTTATTTCGAAACAAATTATGGCACGTAACTGTAATTTCGATACTAATTTTGGCAGGTGACAGTAACTTTGATACTATTTATGACAAGTTACAGTAACTTCGATACTAATTATGACAGAAAACAGTATCTTCGATTCTTATTATGACAGGTAACAGTAACTTCGATACTAATTATGGCAGGTACCTGTAACTTCGTTACTAATTATGACAAGTAACTGTAATTTCGTTACAAGTTATGGCACGTAACTGTAATTTCGATACTAATTGTGACAGGTAACTGTAACTTCGATACTAATTATGACAAGTAACTCTAACTTCATTACAAATTATGACAAGTAACTGTAATTTCGATACAAATTATGGCAGGTAACTGTAACTTCGTTACTAATTATGGCAGGTAACTGTAATTTCGATACAAATTATGGCAGGTAACAGTAACTTCGATAATAATTATGACAGGTAACTGCAACTTCGATACAAATTATGGCAGGTAACTGTAATTTCGATTATAATTATGGCACGTAACTGTAATTTCGATAATAATTATGACAGGTAACTGTAACTTCGTTACTAATTATGGCAGGTAACTGTAATTTCGTTACTAATTATGACAAGTAACTGTAGCTTCGATACTAATTATGACAGGTAACTGTAACTTCGTTTCTAATTATGACAAGAAACTGTAATTGCGATACATATTATGGCAGGTAACTGTAACTTCGATACTAATTATGACAGGTAACAGTAACTTCGATACTAATTATGACAGAAAACAGTAACTTCGATACTTATTATGAAAGGTAACAGTAACTTCGATACTAATTATGGCAGGTAACTGTAACTTCGATACTAATTATGAGAGGTAACAGGAACTTCGATACTAATTATGACAAGTAACTGTATCTTCGATTCTAATTATGACAGGTAACTGTAACTTAGATACTAATTATGACAAGTAACTCTAACTTCATTACAAATTATGACAAGTAACTGTAATATCGATACAAATTATGGCAGGTAACTGTAACTTCGATGACAGGTAACTGTAACTTCGATACTTATTAAGACACGTAACTGTAATTTCGATACAAATTATGGCAGGTAGCTGTAACATCGATACTTATTATGACAGGTAACAGTAACTTCGATAGTAATGATGACAAGTAACAGTAACTTCGATACTAATTTTGACAAGTAACTGTAATTTCGATACTAATTATGACAGGAAACTGTAATTTCGATACTAATTATGACAGGTAACTGTAACTTCGATACTAATTATGACAGGTAACTGCAACTTCGATATTAATTATGACAAGTAACTGTAACTTCGTTACTAATTATGACAAGTAACTGTAATTTCGATACAAATAATGGCAGGTAACTGTAACTTCGATACTATTTATGACAGGAAAAATAACTTCAATACTAATTATGACAGGTAACTGTAACTTCGCTACTAATTATGACAAGTAGCTGTAATTTCGAAAAAAATTATGACAGGTAACTGTAACTTCGTTAATAATTATGACAAGTAACTGTAATTTCGATACAAATTATGGCAGGTCACAGTAACTTCGATACTAATTAAGACAGGTAACTGTAACATCGATACTAATTATGACAAGGAACTGTAATTTCGATACAAATTATGACAGGTAACAGTAACTTCGATACTAATTATGACAGGTAACTGTAACTTCTTTACTAATTATGACAAGTAACTGTAATTTCGATACTAATTATGACATGTAACTGTTACTTCGATATTAATTATGACAAGTAACTGTAACTTCGTTACTAATTATGAGATGTAACTGTAATTTCGATACAAATTATGGCAGGTAACTGTAACGTCGAGACTAATTATGACAGGTAACAGTAACTTCGATACTAATTATGACAAGTAACAGTTGCTTCGATACTAATTATGACAAGTAACTGTAACTTCGAAACTAATTATGACAGGTAACTGTAACATCGTTACTTATTATGACAAGTAACTGTAATTTCGATACAAATTATGGCAGGTAACTGTAACTTCGTTACTAATTATGGCAGGTGACTGTTATTTCGATACAAATTATGGCAGGTAACAGTAACTTCGACAATAATTATGACAGGTAACTGTAACTTCGATACTAATTATGGCAGGTAACTGTAATTTCGTTACTAATTATGACAAGTAACTGTAGCTTCGATACTAATTATGACAGGTAACGGTAACTTCGTTGCTAATTATGACAAGAAACTGTAATTTCGATACAAATTATGGCAGGTAACTGTCACTTCGATACTAATTATGACAGGTAACAGTAACTTCGATACTAATTATGACAAGTAACTGTAACTTAGATACTAATTATGACAGGTAACAGTAACTTCGATACTAATTATGACAAGTAAATCTAACTTCATTACAAATTATGGCAAGTAACTGTAATTTCGATACAAATTATGGCAGGTAACAGTAACTTCGATACTAATTATGACAGGTAACTCTAACTCCGATACTAATTATGACAAGTAACTCTAACTACGTTACTAATTATGACAAATAACTGTAATTTTGATAAAAAATTATGGCAGGTAATTGTAACTTTGATACTACTTATGACAGGTAACAGTAACATCGATACTAATTATGACAGGTAACTGTAACTTCGTTACTAATTATGACAAGTAACTGTAATTTCGATACTAATTATGGCTGGTAACTGTAACTTCGTTGCTAATTATGACAAGTAACTGTAATTTCGATACAAATTATGGCAGGTAACTGTTACTTCGATACTAATGATGACAGAAAACAGTAACTTCGATACTAATTATGGCAGGTAACAGTAACTTCGATACTAATTATGGCAGGTAACTGTAAGTTCTGTACTAATTATGACAGTTAACTGTAACTTCGTTGCAAATTATGACAAGTAACTGTAATTTCGATACAAATTATGGCTGGTAACAGTAACTTTGATACAAATTATGACAGGTAACAGTAACTTCGATACTAATTTTGACAAGTTACTGTAACTTTGATACTAATTATGACAAGTAACTGTAACTTCGTTACTAATTATGACAAGTAACTGTTATTTCGATACAAATTATGGCACGTAACTGTAATTTAGATACTAATTATGGCAGGTGACAGTAACTTCGATACTAATTATGACTTTTTACAGTAACTTCGATACTAATTATGACAGAAAACAGTAACTTCGATACTTATTATGAGAGGTAACAGTATCTTCGATACTAATTATGGCAGGTAAGTGTAACTTCGATACTAATTACGGCAGGTAACTGTAATTTCGATAATAATTATGGCACGTAAGTGTAATTTCGATAATAATTATGACAGGTAACTGTAACTTCGTTACTAATTATGGAAGGTAACTGTAATTTCGTTACTAATTATGACAAGTAACTGTAGCTTTGATACAAATTATGGCAGGTAACTGTAACTTCGATACTAATGATGACAGAAAACAGTAACTTCGATACTAATTAGGGCAGGTAACAGTAACTTCGATACTAATTATGGCAGGTAACTGTAAGTTCTGTACTAATTATGACAGTTAACTGTAACTTCGTTGCAAATTATGACAAGTAACTGTAATTTCGATACAAATTATGGCTGGTAACAGTAACTTTGATACAAATTATGACAGGTAACAGTAACTTCGATACTAATTTTGACAAGTTACTGTAACTTTGATACTAATTATGACAAGTAACTGTAACTTCGTTACTAATTATGACAAGTAACTGTTATTTCGATACAAATTATGGCACGTAACTGTAATTTAGATACTAATTATGGCAGGTGACAGTAACTTCGAAACTAATTATGACTTTTTACAGTAACTTCGATACTAATTATGACAGAAAACAGTAACTTCGATACTTATTATGAGAGGTAACAGTATCTTCGATACTAATTATGGCAGGTAAGTGTAACTTCGATACTAATTACGGCAGGTAACTGTAATTTCGATAATAATTATGGCACGTAAGTGTAATTTCGATAATAATTATGACAGGTAACTGTAACTTCGTTACTAATTATGGAAGGTAACTGTAATTTCGTTACTAATTATGACAAGTAACTGTAGCTTCGATACAAATTATGGCAGGTAACTGTAACTTCGATACTAATGATGACAGAAAACAGTAACTTCGATACTAATTAGGGCAGGTAACAGTAACTTCGATACTAAGTATGGCAGGTAACTGTAAGTTCGATACTAATTATGACAGTTAACTGTAATTTCGTTACTAATTGTGACAAGTAACTGTAATTTCGATACAAATCTTGGCAGGTAACAGTAACTTCGATACTAATTATAACAGGTAACAGTAACTTCGATACTAATTATGAAAAGTTACTGTAACTTCGATACTAATTATGACAGGTAACTGCAACTTCGTTACTAATTATGACAAGTAACTGTTATTTCGATACAAATTATGGCACGTAACTGTAATTTCGATACTAATTATGGCAGGTGACAGTAACTTCGATACTAATTATGACAAGTTAGAGTAACTTCGATACTAATTATGACAGAAAACAGTAACTTCGATACTTATTATGACAGGTAACAGTAACTTCGATACTAATTATGGCAGGTAACTGTTACTTCGAGACTAATTATGACAGGTACCTGTAACTTCGTTACTAATTATGACAAGTAAATGTAATTTCGGTACAAATTATGGCACGTAACTGTAATTTCGATACTAATTATGACAGGTAACTGTAGCTTCGATACTAATTATGACAAGTAACTCTAACTTCATTACAAATTATGACAAGTAACTGTAATTTCGATACAAATTATGGCAGGTAACTGTAACTTCGTTACTAATTATGGCAGGTAACGGTTATTTCGATACAAATTATGGCAGGTAACAGTAACTTCGATACTAATTATGACAGGTAACTGTAACTTCGATACTAATTATGACAAGTAACTGTAACTTCGTTACTAATTATGACAAGTAACTGTAATTTCGATACAAATTTTGGCAGGTAACTGTAACTTCGATATTAATTATGACAAGTAACTGTAACTTCGTTACTAATTATGACAAGTAACTGTAATTTCGATACAAATAATGGCAGGTAACTGTAACTTCGATACTATTTATGACAGGTAAAAGTAACTTCAATACTAATTATGACAGGTAACTGTAACTTCGCAACAAATTATGACAAGTAACTGTAATTTCGAAACAAATTATGACAGGTAACTGTAACTTCGTTAATAATTATGACAAGTAACTGTAATTTCGATACAAATTATGGCAGGTCACAGTAACTTCGATACTAATTTAGACAGGTAACTGGAACATCGATAATAATTATGACAAGGAACTGTAATTTCGATACAAATTATGACAGGTAACAGTAACATCGATACTAATAATGACAGGTTACTGTAACTTCCTTACTAATTATGACAAGTAACTGTAATTTCGATACTAATTATGACAGGAAACTGTAACTTCGATATTAATTATGACAAGTAACGGTAACTTCGTTACTAATTATGAGAAGTAACTGTAATTTCGATACAAATTATGGCAGGTAACTGTAACTTCGAGACTAATTATGACAGGTAACAGTAACTTCGATACTAATTATGACAAGTAACAGTTGCTTCGATACTAATTATGACAAGTAACTGTAACTTCGAAACTAATTATGACAGGTAACTGTAACATCGTTACTAATTATGAGAAGTAACTGTAATTTCGATACAAATTATGGCAGGTAACGGTAACTTCGATACTAATTATGACTGGTAACAGTAACTTCGATACTAATTATGACAAATAACTGTAACTTAGATACTAATTATGACAGGTAACAGTTACTTCGATACTAATTATGACAAGTAACTATAACTTCATTACAAATTATGACAAGTAACTGTAATTTCGATACAAATTATGGCAGGTAACTGTAACTTCGTTACTAATTATGACAAGTAACTGTAATTTCGATACTAATTATGGCTGGTAACTGTAACTTCGTTACTAATTATGACAAGTAACTGTAAATTCGATACTAATTATGGCTGGTAACTGTAACTTCGTTACTAATTATGACAAGTAACTGTAATTTCGATACAAATTATGGCAGGTAACTGTAACTTCGATACTAATGATGACAGAAAACAGTAACATCGATACTAATTATGGCAGGTAACAGTAACTTCGATATTAATTATGGCAGGTAACTGTAATTTCGATACAAATTATGGCAGGTAACAGTTACTACGATACTAATTATGACAGGTAACTGTAACTCCGATACTAATTATGACAAGTAACTCTAACTTCGTTACTAATTATGACAAATAACTGTAAATTTGATAAAAAATTATGGCAGGTAATTGTAACTTCGATACTAATTATGGCAGGTAACAGTAACTTCGGTACTAATTATGACAGGTAACTGTAACTTCGTTACTAATTATGACAAGTAACTGTAATTTCGATACTAATTATGGCTGGTAACTGTAACTTCGTTACTAATTATGACAAGTAACTGTAATTTCGATACAAATTATGGCAGGTAACTGTAACATCGATACTAATGATGACAGAAAACAGTAACTTCGATACTAATTATGGCAGGTAACAGTAACTTCGATATTAATTATGGCAGGTAACTGTAATTTCGATACTAATTATGACACTTAACTGTAACTTCGTTACTAATTATGACAAGTAACTGTAATTTCGATACAAATTATGGCAGGTAACAGTAACTTCGATACTAATTATGACAGGTAACAGTAACTTCGATACTAATTATGACAAGTTACTGTAACTTCGATACTAATTATGACAGGTAACTGCAACTTCGTTACTAATTATGACAAGTAACTGTTATTTCGAAACAAATTATGGCAGGTGACAGTAACTTTGATACTATTTATGACAAGTTACAGTAACTTCGATACTAATTATGACAGAAAACAGTATCTTCGATTCTTATTATGACAGGTAACAGTAACTTCGATACTAATTATGGCAGGTACCTGTAACTTCGTTACTAATTATGACAAGTAACTGTAATTTCGTTACAAGTTATGGCACGTAACTGTAATTTCGATACTAATTGTGACAGGTAACTGTAACTTCGATACTAATTATGACAAGTAACTCTAACTTCATTACAAATTATGACAAGTAACTGTAATTTCAATACAAATTATGGCAGGTAACTGTAACTTCGTTACTAATTATGGCAGGTAACTGTAATTTCGACACAAATTATGGCAGGTAACAGTAACTTCGATAATAATTATGACAGGTAACTGCAACTTCGATACAAATTATGGCAGGTAACTGTAATTTCGATAATAATTATGGCACGTAACTGTAATTTCGATAATAATTATGACAGGTAACTGTAACTTCGTTACTAATTATGGCAGGTAACTGTAATTTCGTTACTAATTATGACAAGTAACTGTAACTTCGATACTAATTATGACAGGTAACTGTAACTTCGTTTCTAATTATGACAAGAAACTGTAATTGCGATACAAATTATGGCAGGTAACTGTAACTTCGATACTAATTATGACAGGTAACAGTAACTTCGATACTAATTATGACAGAAAACAATAACTTCGATACTTATTATGAAAGGTAACAGTAACTTCGATACTAATTATGGCAGGTAACAGTAACTTCGATACTAATTGTGACAGGTAACTGTAACTTCGATACTAATTATGACAAGTAACTCTAACTTCATTACAAATTATGACAAGTAACTGTAATTTCAATACAAATTATGGCAGGTAACTGTAACTTCGTTACTAATTATGGCAGGTAACTGTAATTTCGATACAAATTATGGCAGGTAACAGTAACTTCGATAATAATTATGACAGGTAACTGCAACTTCGATACAAATTATGGCAGGTAACTGTAATTTCGATAATAATTATGGCACGTAACTGTAATTTCGATAATAATTATGACAGGTAACTGTAACTTCGTTAATAATTATGACAAGTAACTGTAATTTCGAAACAAATTATGGCAGGTCACAGTAACTTCGATACTAATTAAGACAGGTAACTGTAACATCGATACTAATTATGACAAGTAACTGTAATTTCGATACTAATTATGACATGTAACTGTTACTTCGATATTAATTATGACAAGTAACTGTAACTTCGTTACTAATTATGAGATGTAACTGTAATTTCGATACAAATTATGGCAGGTAACTGTAACTTCGAGACTAATTATGACAGGTAACAGTAACTTCGATACTAATTATGACAAGTAACAGTTGCTTCGATACTAATTATGACAAGTAACTGTAACTTCGAAACTAATTATGACAGGTAACTGTAACATCGTTACTTATTATGACAAGTAACTGTAATTTCGATACAAATTATGGCAGGTAACTGTAACTTCGTTACTAATTATGGCAGGTAACTGTTATTTCGATACAAATTATGGCAGGTAACAGTAACTTCGACAATAATTATGACAGGTAACTGTAACTTCGATACTAAAAATGGCAGGTAACTGTAATTTCGTTACTAATTATGACAAGTAACTGTAGCTTCGATACTAATTATGACAGGTAACGGTAACTTCGTTGCTAATTATGACAAGAAACTGTAATTTCGATACAAATTATGGCAGGTAACTGTCACTTCGATACTAATTATGACAGGTAACAGTAACTTCGATACTAATTATGACAAGTAACTGTAACTTAGATACTAATTATGACAGGTAACAGTAACTTCGATACTAATTATGACAAGTAAATCTAACTTCATTACAAATTATGGCAAGTAACTGTAATTTCGATACAAATTATGGCAGGTAACAGTAACTTCGATACTAATTATGACAGGTAACTCTAACTCCGATACTAATTATGACAAGTAACTCTAACTTCGCTACTAATTATGACAAATAACTGTAATTTTGATAAAAAATTATGGCAGGTAATTGTAACTTTGATACTACTTATGACAGGTAACAGTAACTTCGATACTAATTATGACAGGTAACTGTAACTTCGTTTCTAATTATGACAAGTAACTGTAATTTCGATACTAATTATGGCTGGTAACTGTAACTTCGTTGCTAATTATGACAAGTAACTGTAATTTCGATACAAATTATGGCAGGTAACTGTTACTTCGATACTAATGATGACAGAAAACAGTAACTTCGATACTAATTATGGCAGGTAACAGTAACTTCGATACTAATTATGGCAGGTAACTGTAAGTTCTGTACTAATTATGACAGTTAACTGTAACTTCGTTGCTAATTATGACAAGTAACTGTAATTTCGATACAAATTATGGCTGGTAACAGTAACTTTGATACAAATTATGACAGGTAACAGTAACTTCGATACTAATTTTGACAAGTTACTGTAACTTTGATACTAATTATGACAAGTAACTGTAACTTCGTTACTAATTATGACAAGTAACTGTTATTTCGATAGAAATTATGGCACGTAACTGTAATTTAGATACTAATTATGGCAGGTGACAGTAACTTCGATACTAATTATGACTTTTTACAGTAACTTCGATACTAATTATGACAGAAAACAGTAACTTCGATACTTATTATGAGAGGTAACAGTATCTTCGATACTAATTATGGCAGGTAAGTGTAACTTCGATACTAATTACGGCAGGTAACTGTAATTTCGATAATAATTATGGCACGTAAGTGTAATTTCGATAATAATTATGACAGGTAACTGTAACTTCGTTACTAATTATGGAAGGTAACTGTAATTTCGTTACTAATTATGACAAGTAACTGTAGCTTCGATACAAATTATGGCAGGTAACTGTAACTTCGATACTAATGATGACAGAAAACAGTAACTTCGATACTAATTAGGGCAGGTAACAGTAACTTCGATACTAAGTATGGCAGGTAACTGTAAGTTCGATACTAATTATGACAGTTAACTGTAATTTCGTTACTAATTGTGACAAGTAACTGTAATTTCGATACAAATCTTGGCAGGTAACAGTAACTTCGATACTAATTATAACAGGTAACAGTAACTTCGATACTAATTATGAAAAGTTACTGTAACTTCGATACTAATTATGACAGGTAACTGCAACTTCGTTACTAATTATGACAAGTAACTGTTATTTCGATACAAATTATGGCACGTAACTGTAATTTCGATACTAATTATGGCAGGTGACAGTAACTTCGATACTAATTATGACAAGTTAGAGTAACTTCGATACTAATTATGACAGAAAACAGTAACTTCGATACTTATTATGACAGGTAACAGTAACTTCGATACTAATTATGGCAGGTAACTGTTACTTCGAGACTAATTATGACAGGTACCTGTAACTTCGTTACTAATTATGACAAGTAAATGTAATTTCGATACAAATTATGGCACGTAACTGTAATTTCGATACTAATTATGACAGGTAACTGTAGCTTCGATACTAATTATGACAAGTAACTCTAACTTCATTACAAATTATGACAAGTAACTGTAATTTCGATACAAATTATGGCAGGTAACTGTAACTTCGTTACTAATTATGGCAGGTAACGGTTATTTCGATACAAATTATGGCAGGTAACAGTAACTTCGATACTAAATATGACAGGTAACTGTAACTTCGATACTAATTATGACAAGTAACTGTAACTTCGTTACTAATTATGACAAGTAACTGTAATTTCGATACAAATTTTGGCAGGTAACTGTAACTTCGATATTAATTATGACAAGTAACTGTAACTTCGTTACTAATTATGACAAGTAACTGTAATTTCGATACAAATAATGGCAGGTAACTGTAACTTCGATACTATTTATGACAGGTAAAAGTGACTTCAATACTAATTATGACAGGTAACTGTAACTTCGCAACAAATTATGACAAGTAACTGTAATTTCGAAACAAATTATGACAGGTAACTGTAACTTCGTTAATAATTATGACAAGTAACTGTAATTTCGATACAAATTATGGCAGGTCACAGTAACTTCGATACTAATTTAGACAGGTAACTGGAACATCGATAATAATTATGACAAGGAACTGTAATTTCGATACAAATTATGACAGGTAACAGTAACATCGATACTAATAATGACAGGTTACTGTAACTTCCTTACTAATTATGACAAGTAACTGTAATTTCGATACTAATTATGACAGGTAACTGTAACTTCGATATTAATTATGACACGTAACGGTAACTTCGTTACTAATTATGAGAAGTAACTGTAATTTCGATACAAATTATGGCAGGTAACTGTAACTTCGAGACTAATTATGACAGGTAACAGTAACTTCGATACTAATTATGACAAGTAACAGTTGCTTCGATACTAATTATGACAAGTAACTGGAACTTCGAAACTAATTATGACAGGTAACTGTAACATCGTTACTAATTATGAGAAGTAACTGTAATTTCGATACAAATTATGGCAGGTAACGGTAACTTCGATACTAATTATGACTGGTAACAGTAACTTCGATACTAATTATGACAAATAACTGTAACTATGATACTAATTATGACAGGTAACAGTTACTTCGATACTAATTATGACAAGTAACTATAACTTCATTACAAATTATGACAAGTAACTGTAATTTCGATACAAATTATGGCAGGTAACTGTAACTTCGTTACTAATTATGACAAGTAACTGTAATTTCGATACTAATTATGGCTGGTAACTGTAACTTCGTTACTAATTATGACAAGTAACTGTAAATTCGATACTAATTATGGCTGGTAACTGTAACTTCGTTACTAATTATGACAAGTAACTGTAATTTCGATACAAATTATGGCAGGTAACTGTAACTTCGATACTAATGATGACAGAAAACAGTAACATCGATACTAATTATGGCAGGTAACAGTAACTTCGATATTAATTATGGCAGGTAACTGTAATTTCGATACAAATTATGGCAGGTAACAGTTACTACGATACTAATTATGACAGGTAACTGTAACTCCGATACTAATTATGACAAGTAACTCTAACTTCGTTACTAATTATGACAAATAACTGTAAATTTGATAAAAAATTATGGCAGGTAATTGTAACTTCGATACTAATTATGGCAGGTAACAGTAACTTCGGTACTAATTATGACAGGTAACTGTAACTTCGTTACTAATTATGACAAGTAACTGTAATTTCGATACTAATTATGGCTGGTAACTGTAACTTCGTTACTAATTATGACAAGTAACTGTAATTTCGATACAAATTATGGCAGGTAACTGTAACATCGATACTAATGATGACAGAAAACAGTAACTTCGATACTAATTATGGCAGGTAACAGTAACTTCGATATTAATTATGGCAGGTAACTGTAATTTCGATACTAATTATGACACTTAACTGTAACTTCGTTACTAATTATGACAAGTAACTGTAATTTCGATACAAATTATGGCAGGTAACAGTAACTTCGATACTAATTATGACAGGTAACAGTAACTTCGATACTAATTATGACAAGTTACTGTAACTTCGATACTAATTATGACAGGTAACTGCAACTTCGTTACTAATTATGACAAGTAACTGTTATTTCGAAACAAATTATGGCACGTAACTGTAATTTCGATACTAATTATGGCAGGTGACAGTACCTTTGATACTATTTATGACAAGTTACAGTAACTTCGATACTAATTATGACAGAAAACAGTATCTTCGATTCTTATTATGACAGGTAACAGTAACTTCGATACTAATTATGGCAGGTACCTGTAACTTCGTTACTAATTATGACAAGTAACTGTAATTTCGTTACAAGTTATGGCACGTAACTGTAATTTCGATACTAATTGTGACAGGTAACTGTAACTTCGATACTAATTATGACAAGTAACTCTAACTTCATTACAAATTATGACAAGTAACTGTAATTTCAATACAAATTATGGCAGGTAACTGTAACTTCGTTACTAATTATGGCAGGTAACTGTAATTTCGATACAAATTATGGCAGGTAACAGTAACTTCGATAATAATTATGACAGGTAACTGCAACTTCGATACAAATTATGGCAGGTAACTGTAATTTCGATAATAATTATGGCACGTAACTGTAATTTCGATAATAATTATGACAGGTAACTGTAACTTCGTTACTAATTATGGCAGGTAACTGTAATTTCGTTACTAATTATGACAAGTAACTGTAGCTTCGATACTAATTATGACAGGTAACTGTAACTTCGTTTCTAATTATGACAAGAAACTGTAATTGCGATACAAATTATGGCAGGTAACTGTAACTTCGATACTAATTATGACAGGTAACAGTAACTTCGATACTAATTATGACAGAAAACAATAACTTCGATACTTATTATGAAAGGTAACAGTAACTTCGATACTAATTATGGCAGGTAACTGTAACTTCGATACTAATTAGGACAGGTAACAGAAACTTCGATACTAATTATGACAAATAACTGTATCTTCGATTCTAATTATGACAGGTAACTGTAACTTAGATACTAATTATGACAAGTAACTCTAACTTCATTACAAATTATGACAAGTAACTGTAATATCGATACAAATTATGGCTGGTAACTGTAACTTCGATGACAGGTAACTGTAACTTCGATACTTATTAAGACACGTAACTGTAATTTCGATACAAATTAGGGCAGGTAACTGTAACATCGATACTTATTATGACAGGTAACAGTAACTTCGATAGTAATGATGACAAGTAACAGTAACTTCGATACTAATTTTGACAAGTAACTGTAATTTCGATACTAATTATGACAGGAAACTGTAATTTCGATACTAATTATGACAGGTAACTGTAACTTCGATACTAATTATGACAGGCAACTGTAACTTCGATATTAATTATGACAAGTAACTGTAACTTCGAAACTAATTATGACAGGTAACTGTAACATCGTTACTTATTATGACAAGTAACTGTAATTTCGATACAAATAATGGCAGGTAACTGTAACTTCGATACTATTTATGACAGGAAAAATAACTTCAATACTAATTATGACAGGTAACTGTAACTTCGCTACTAATTATGACAAGTAGCTGTAATTTCGAAAAAAATTATGACAGGTAACTGTAACTTCGTTAATAATTATGACAAGTAACTGTAATTTCGATACAAATTATGGCAGGTCACAGTAACTTCGATACTAATTAAGACAGGTAACTGTAACATCGATACTAATTATGACAAGGAACTGTAATTTCGATACAAATTATGACAGGTAACAGTAACTTCGATACTAATTATGACAGGTAACTGTAACTTCTTTACTAATTATGACAAGTAACTGTAATTTCGATACTAATTATGACATGTAACTGTTACTTCGATATTAATTATGACAAGTAACTGTAACTTCGTTACTAATTATGAGATGTAACTGTAATTTCGATACAAATTATGGCAGGTAACTGTAACTTCGAGACTAATTATGACAGGTAACAGTAACTTCGATACTAATTATGACAAGTAACAGTTGCTTCGATACTAATTATGACAAGTAACTGTAACTTCGAAACTAATTATGACAGGTAACTGTAACATCGTTACTTATTATGACAAGTAACTGTAATTTCGATACAAATTATGGCAGGTAACTGTAACTTCGTTACTAATTATGGCAGGTAACTGTTATTTCGATACAAATTATGGCAGGTAACAGTAACTTCGACAATAATTATGACAGGTAACTGTAACTTCGATACTAATTATGGCAGGTAACTGTAATTTCGATAATAATTACGGCACGTAACTGTAATTTCGATAATAATTATGACAGGTAACTGTAACTTCGTTACTAATTATGGCAGGTAACTGTAATTTCGTTACTAATTATGACAAGTAACTGTAGCTTCGATACTAATTATGACAGGTAACGGTAACTTCGTTGCTAATTATGACAAGAAACTGTAATTTCGATACTAATAATGACAGGTAACTGTAACTTCGATATTAATTATGACAGGTAACTGTAACTTCGTT
Source organism: Meconema thalassinum (assembly GCA_946902985.2). Classification (NCBI taxonomy): domain Eukaryota; kingdom Metazoa; phylum Arthropoda; class Insecta; order Orthoptera; family Tettigoniidae; genus Meconema; species Meconema thalassinum. Next base: position 1,172,082,015 of record OX336388.2, on the reverse strand, counting down.
AATAATTATGACAAGTAACTGTAATTTCGATACAAATTATGGCAGGTCACAGTAACTTCGATACTAATTATGACAGGTAGCTGTAACATCGATACTAATTATGACAAGGAACTGTAATTTCGATATAAATTATGACAGGTAACAGTAACTTCGATACTAATTATGACAGGTTACTGTAACTTCGTTACTAATTATGACAAGTAACTGTAATTTCGATACTAAAAATGACAGGTAACTGTAACTTCGATATTAATTATGACAAGTAACTGTAACTTCGTTACTAATTATGAGAAGTAACTGTAATTTCGATACTAATTATGGCAGGTAACTGTAACTTCGAGACTAATTATGACAGGTAACAGTAACTTCGATACTAATTATGACAAGTAACAGTTGCTTCGATACTAATTATGACAAGTAACTGTAGCTTCGAAACTAATTATGACAGGTAACTGTAACATCGTTACTAATTATGACATGTAACTGTAATTTCGATACAAATTATGGCAGGTAACTGTCACTTCGATACTAATTATGACAGGTAACAGTAACTTCGATACTAATTATGACAAGTAACTGTAACTTAGATACTAATTATGACAGGTAACAGTAACTTCGATACTAATTATGACAAGTAAATCTAACTTCATTACAAATTATGGCAAGTAACTGTAATTTCGATACAAATTATGGCAGGTAACAGTAACTTCGATACTAATTATGACAGGTAACTCTAACTCCGATACTAATTATGACAAGTAACTCTAACTTCGCTACTAATTATGACAAATAACTGTAATTTTGATAAAAAATTATGGCAGGTAATTGTAACTTTGATACTACTTATGACAGGTAACAGTAACTTCGATACTAATTATGACAGGTAACTGTAACTTCGTTGCTAATTATGACAAGTAACTGTAATTTCGATACAAATTATGGCAGGTAACTGTTACTTCGATACTAATGATGACAGAAAACAGTAACTTCGATACTAATTATGGCAGGTAACAGTAACTTCGATACTAATTATGGCAGGTAACTGTAAGTTCTGTACTAATTATGACAGTTAACTGTAACTTCGTTGCTAATTATGACAAGTAACTGTAATTTCGATACAAATTATGGCTGGTAACAGTAACTTTGATACAAATTATGACAGGTAACAGTAACTTCGATACTAATTTTGACAAGTTACTGTAACTTTGATACTAATTATGACAAGTAACTGTAACTTCGTTACTAATTATGACAAGTAACTGTTATTTCGATACAAATTATGGCACGTAACTGTAATTTAGATACTAATTATGGCAGGTGACAGTAACTTCGATACTAATTATGACTTTTTACAGTAACTTCGATACTAATTATGACAGAAAACAGTAACTTCGATACTTATTATGACAGGTAACAGTATCTTCGATACTAATTATGGCAGGTAACTGCAACTTCGATACTAATTATGGCAGGTAACTGTAATTTCGATAATAATTATGGCACGTAAGTGTAATTTCGATAATAATTATGACAGGTAACTGTAACTTCGTTACTAATTATGGCAGGTAACTGTTATTTCGTTACTAATTATGACAAGAAACTGTAGCTTCGATACAAATTATGGCAGGTAACTGTAACTTCGATACTAATGATGACAGAAAACAGTAACTTCGATACTAATTATGGCAGGTATCAGTAACTTCGATACTAATTATGGCAGGTAACTGTAAGTTCGATACTAATTATGACAGTTAACTGTAACGTCGTTACTAATTGTGACAAGTAACTGTAATTTCGATACAAATCTTGGCAGGTAACAGTAACTTCGATTCTAATTATAACAGGTAACAGTAACTTCGATACTAATTGTGAAAAGTTACTGTAACTTCGATATTAATTATGACAGGTAACTGCAACTTCGTTACTAATTATGACGAGTAACTGTTATTTCGATACAAATTATGGCACGTAACTGTAATTTCGATACTAATTATGGCAGGTGACAGTAACTTCGATACTAATTATGACAAGTTACAGTAACTTCGATACTAATTATGACAGAAAACAGTAACTTCGATACTTATTATGACAGGTAACAGTAACTTCGATACTAATTATGGCAGGTAACTGTAACTTCGAGACTAATTATGACAGGTACCGGTAACTTCGTTACTAATTATGACAAGTAAATGTAATTTCGATACAAATTATGGCACGTAACTGTAATTTCGATACTAATTATGACAGGTAACTGTAACTTCGATACTAATTATGACAAGTAACTCTAACTTCATTACAAATTATGACAAGTAACTGTAATTTCGATACAAATTATGGCAGGTAACTGTAACTTCATCACAAATTATGGCAGGTAACTGTAATTTCGATACAAATTATGGCAGGTAACAGTAACTTCGATAATAATTATGACAGGTAACTGCAACTTCGATACTAATTATGGCAGGTAACTGTAATTTCGATAATAATTATGGCACGTAACTGTAATTTCGATAATAATTATGACAGGTAACTGTAACTTCGTTACTAATTATGGCAGGTAACTGTAATTTCGTTACTAATTATGACAAGTAACTGTAGCTTCGATACTAATTATGACAGGTAACTGTAACTTCGTTACTAATTATGACAAGAAACTGTAATTTCGATACAAATTATGGCAAATAACTGTAACTTCGATACAAATTATGACAGGTAACAGTAACTTCGATCCTAATTATGACAGAAAACAGTAACTTCGATACTTATTATGACAGGTAACAGTAACTTCGATACTAATTATGGCAGGTAACTGTAACTTCGAAACTAATTATGACAGGTAACTGTAACTCCGTTACAAATTATGACAAGTAACTGTAATTTCGATACAAATTATTGCAGGTAACTGTAACTTCGATACTATTTATGACAGGTAACAGTTACTTCGATACTAATTATGACAAGTAACAGTAACTTCGATACAAATTATGACAGGTAACTGTTACTTCGAAACTAATTATGACAGGTAACTGTAACATCGTTACTAATTATGACAAGTAACTGTAATTTCGATACAAATTATGGCAGGTAACTGTAACTTCGATATTAATTATGACAGGTTACAGTAACCTCGATACTAATTATGACAAGTAAGTGTATCTTCGATAATAAATATGACTAGTAACTCTAACTTCGTTACTAATTATGACAAGTAACTGTAATTTCGATACAAATTATGACAGGTAACAGTAACTTCGATACTAATTATGACAGGTAACAGTAACTTCGTTACTAATTATGACAAGTAACTGTAATTTCGATACAAATTATGACAGGTAACTGTAACTTCGTTACTAATTATGACAAGTAACAGTAATTTCGATACAAATTATGGCACGTAACTGAAATTTCGATACCAATTATGACAGGTAACTGTAGCTTCGATACTAATTATGACAAGTAACTCTAACTTCATTACAAATTATGACAATTAACTGTAATTTCGATACATATTATGGCAGGTAACTGTAACTTCGTTACTAATTATGGCAGGTAACTGTTATTTCGATACAAATTATGGCAGGTAACAGTAACTTCGATAATAATTATGACAGGTAACTGTAACTTCGATACTAATTATGGCAGGTAACTGTAATTTCGATAATAATTACGGCACGTAACTGTAATTTCGATAATAATTATGACAGGTAACTGTAACTTCGTTACTAATTATGGCAGGTAACTGTAATTTCGTTACTAATTATGACAAGTAACTGTAGCTTCGATACTAATTATGACAGGTAACGGTAACTTCGTTGCTAATTATGCCAAGAAACTGTAATTTCGATACAAATTATGGCAGGTAACTGTAACTTCGATACTAATTATGACAGGTAACAGTAACTTCGATACTAATTATGACAGAAAACAGTAACTTCGATACTTATTATGACAGGTAACAGTAACTTCGATACTAATTATGGCAGGTAACTGTAATTTCGATACAAATTATGGCAGGTAACTGTAACTTCGTTACTAATTATGACAAGTAACGGTTATTTCGATACAAATTATGGCAGGTAACAGTTACTTCGATACAAATTATGACAGGTAACAGTAACTTCGATACTAATTATGACAAGTTACTGTAACTTCATTACAAATTATGACAATTAACTGTAATTTCGATACATATTATGGCAGGTAACTGTAACTTCGTTACTAATTATGGCAGGTAACTGTTATTTCGATACAAATTATGGCAGGTAACAGTAATTTCGATACAAATTATGGCACGTAACTGTAATTTCGATACCAATTATGACAGGTAACTGTAGCTTCGATACTAATTATGACAAGTAACTCTAACTTCAATACAAATTATGACAATTAACTGTAATTTCGATACATATTATGGCAGGTAACTGTATCTTCGTTACTAATTATGGCAGGTAACTGTTATTTCGATACAATATACGGCAGGTAACAGTAACTTCGATAATAATTATGACAGGTAACTGTAACTTCGATACTAATTATGGCAGGTAACTGTAACTTCGTTACTAATTATGACAAGAAACTGTAATTGCGATACAAATTATGGCAGGTAACTGTAACTTCGATACTAATTATGACAGGTAACAGTAACTTCGATACTAATTATGACAGAAAACAGTAACTTCGATTCTTATTATGACAGGTAACAGTAACTTCGATACTAATTATGGCAGGTAACTGTAATTTCGATACAAATTATGGCAGGTAACTGTAACTTCGTTACTAATTATGACAAGTAACTGTAATTTCGATACAAATTATGGCACGTAACTGTAATTTCGATACTAATTATGGCAGGTGACAGTAACTTTGATACTAATTATGACAAGTTACAGTAACTTCGATACTAATTATGACAGAAAACAGTAACTTCGATACTTATTATGACAGGTAACAGTAACTTCGATACTAATTATGGCAGTTAACTGTAACTTCGATACTAATTATGACAGGTACCTGTTACTTCGTTACTAATTATGACAAGTAACTGTAATTTCGTTACAAATTATGGCACGTAACTGTAATTTCGATACTAATTATGACAGGTAACTGTAACTTCGATACTAATTATAACAAGTAACTCTAACTTCATTACAAATTATGACAAGTAACTGTAATTTCGATACAAATTATGGCAGGTAACAGTAACTTCGATAATAATTATGACAGGTAACAGCAACTTCGATACTAATTATGGCAGGTAACTGTAATTTCGATAATAATTATGGCACGTAACTGTAATTTCGATAATAATTATGACAGGTAACTGTAACTTCGTTACTAATTATGGCAGGTAACTGTAATTTCGTTACTAATTATGACAAGTAACTGTAGCTTCGATACTAATTATGACAGGTAACTGTAACTTCGTTACTAATTATGACAAGAAACTGTAATTGCGATACAAATTATGGCAGGTAACTGTAACTTCGATACTAATTATGACAGGTAACAGTAACTTGGATACTAATTATGACAGAAAACAGTAACTTCGATACTTATTATGAAAGGTAACAGTAACTTCGATACTAATTATGGCAGGTAACTGTAACTTCGATACTAATTATGACAGGTAACAGAAACTTCGATACTAATTATGACAAGTAACTGTATCTTCGATTCTAATTATGACAGGTAACTGTAACTTAGATACTAATTATGACAAGTAACTCTAACTTCATTACAAATTATGACAAGTAACTGTAATATCGATACAAATTATGGCAGGTAACTGTAACTTCGATACTTATTAAGACACGTAACTGTAATTTCGATACAAATTAGGGCAGGTAACTGTAACTTCGATACTTATTATGACAGGTAACAGTAACTTCGATAGTAATGATGACAAGTAACAGTAACTTCGATACTAATTATGACAAGTAACTGTAATTTCGATACTAATTATGACAGGCAACTGTAATTTCGATACTAATTATGACAGGTAACTGTAACTTCGATACTAATTATGACAGGTAACTGTAACTTCGATATTAATTATGACAAGTAACTGTAACTTCGTTACTAATTATGACAAGGAACTGTAATTTCGATACAAATTATGACAGGTAACAGTAACTTCGATACTAATTATGACAGGTACCTGTAACTTCCTTACTAATTATGACAAGTAACTGTAATTTCGATACTAATTATGACAGGTAACTGTAACTTCGATATTAATTATGACAATAACGGTAACTTCGTTACAAATTATGAGAAGTAACTGTAATTTCGATACAAATTATGGCAGGTAACTGTAACATCGAGACTAATTATGACAGGTAACAGTAACTTCGATACTAATTATGACAAGTAACAGTTGCTTCGATACTAATTATGACAAGTAACTGTAATTTCGAAACTAATTATGACAGGTAACTGTAACATCGTTACTAATTAAGACAAGTAACTGTAATTTCGATACAAATTATGGCAGGTAACTGTAACTTCCATACTAATTATGACTGGTAACAGTAACTTCGATACTAATTATGACAAGTAACTGTAACTTAGATACTAATTATGACAGGTAACAATAACTTCGATACTAATTATGACAAGTAACTCTAACTTCAATACAAATTATGACAAGTAACGGTAATTTCGATACAAATTATGGCAGGTAACTGTAACTTCGTTACTAATTATGGCAGGTAACTGTAATTTCGATACAAATTATGGCAGGTAACAGTTACTACGATACTAATTATGACAGGTAACTGTAACTCCGATACTAATTATGACAAGTAACTCTAACTTCGTTACTAATTATGACAAATAACTGTAATTTTGATAAAAAATTATGGCAGGTAATTGTAACTTCGATACTAATTATGGCAGGTAACAGTAACTTCGGTACTAATTATGACAGGTAACTGTAACTTCGTTACTAATTATGACAAGTAACTGTAATTTCGATACTAATTATGGCTTGTAACAGTAACTTTGATACTAATTATGACAGGTAACAGTAACTTCGATACTAATTTTGACAAGTTACTGTAACTTTGATACTAATTATGACAAGTAACTGTAACTTCGTTACTAATTATGACAAGTAACTGTTATTTCGATACAAATTATGGCACGTAACTGTAATTTAGATACTAATTATGGCAGGTGACAGTAACTTCGATACTAATTATGACTTTTTACAGTAACTTCGATACTAATTATGACAGAAAACAGTAACTTCGATACTTATTATGACAGGTAACAGTATCTTCGATACTAATTATGGCAGGTAACTGTAACTTCGATACTAATTATGGCAGGTAACTGTAATTTCGATAATAATTATGGCTCGTAAGTGTAATTTCGATAATAATTATGACAGGTAACTGTAACTTCGTTACAAATTATGGCAGGTAACTGTAATTTCGTTACTAATTATGACAAGTAACTGTAGCTTCGATACAAATTATGGCAGGTAACTGTAACTTCGATACTAATGATGACAGAAAACAGTAACTTCGATACTAATTATGGCAGGTAACAGTAACATCGATACTAATTATGGCAGGTAACTGTAAGTTCGATACTAATTATGACAGTGAACTGTAACGTCGTTACTAATTGTGACAAGTAACTGTAATTTCGATACAAATCTTGGCAGGTAACAGTAACTTCGATACTAATTATAACAGGTAACAATAACTTCGATACTAATTATGAAAAGTTACTGTAACTTCGATACTAATTATGACAGGTAACTGCAACTTCGTTACTAATTATGACAAGTAACTGTTATTTCGATACAAATTATGGCACGTAACTGTAATTTCGATACTAATTATGACAGGTGACAGTAACTTCGATACTAATTATGACAAGTTACAGTAACTTCGATACTAATTATGACAGAAAACAGTAACTTCGATACTTATTATGACAGGTAACAGTAACTTCGATACTAATTATGGCAGGTAACTGTAACTTCGAGACTAATTATGACAGGTACCGGTAACTTCGTTACTAATTATGACAAGTAAATGTAATTTCGATACAAATTATGGCACGTAACTGTAATTTCGATACTAATTATGGCAGGTAACTGTAACTTCGATACTAATTATGACAAGTAACTCTAACTTCATTACAAATTATGACAAGTAACTGTAATTTCGATACAAATTATGGCAGGTAACTGTAACATCATAACTAATTATGGCAGGTAACTGTAATTTCGATACAAATTAAGGCAGGTAACAGTAACTTCGATAATAATTATGACAGGTAACTGCAACTTCGATACTAATTATGGCAGGTAACTGTAATTTCAATAATAATTATGGCACGTAACTGTAATTTCGATAATAATTATGACAGGTAACTGTAACTTCGTTACTAATTATGGCAGGTAACTGTAATTTCGTTACTAATTATGACAAGTAACTGTAGCTTCGATACTAATTATGACAGGCAACTGTAACTTCGTTACTAATTATGACAAGAAACTGTAATTTCGATACAAATTATGGCAGGTAACTGTAACTTCGATACAAATTATGACAGGTAACAGTAACTTCGATACTAATTATGACAGAAAACAGTAACTTCGATACTTATTATGACAGGTAACAGTACCTTCGATACTAATTATGGCAGGTAACTGTAACTTCGATACTAATTATGACAGGTAACTGTAACTCCGTTACAAATTATGACAAGTAACTGTAATTTCGATACAAATTATTGCAGGTAACTGTAACTTCGATACTATTTATGACAGGTAACAGTTACTTCGATACTAATTATGACAAGTAACAGTAACTTCGATACTAATTATGACAGGTAACTGTTACTTCGAAACTAATTATGACAGGTAACTGTAACATCGTTACTAATTATGACAAGTAACTGTAATTTCGATACAAATTATGGCAGGTAACTGTAACTTCGATATTAATTATGACAGGTTACAGTAACCTCGATACAAATTATGACAAGTAAGTGTATCTTCGATACTAATTATGACTAGTAACTCTAACTTCGTTACTAATTAGGACAAGTAACTGTAATTTTGATAAATAATTATGGCAGGTAACTGTAACTTCGATACTAATTATGACAGGTAACAGTAACTTCAATACTTATTATGACAGGTAACCGTAACTTCGTTACTAATTATGACAAGTAACTGTAATTTCGATACTAATTATGGCAGGTAACTGTTACATCGTTACTAATTATGAAAAGTAACTGTAATTTCGATACAAATTATGGCAGGTAACTGTAACTTCGATACAAATTATGACAGGTAACAGTAACTTCGATACTAATTATGACAGGTAACTGTAACTTCGTTACTAATTATGACAAGTAACAGTAATTTCGATACAAATTATGGCACGTAACTGAAATTTCGATACCAATTATGACAGGTAACTGTAGCTTCGATACTAATTATGACAAGTAACTCTAACTTCATTACAAATTATGACAATTAACTGTAATTTCGATACATATTATGGCAGGTAACTGTAACTTCGTTACTAAATATGGCAGGTAACTGTTATTTCGATACAAATTATGGCAGGTAACAGTAACATCGATAATAATTATGACAGGTAACTGTAACTTCGATACTAATTATGGCAGGTAACTGTAATTTCGATAATAATTACGGCACGTAACTGTAATTTCGATAATAATTATGACAGGTAACTGTAACTTCGTTACTAATTATGGCAGGTAACTGTAATTTCGTTACTAATTATGACAAGTAACTGTAGCTTCGATACTAATTATGACAGGTAACGGTAACTTCGTTGCTAATTATGCCAAGAAACTGTAATTTCGATACAAATTATGGCTGGTAACTGTAACTTCGATACTAATTATGACAGGTAACAGTAACTTCGATACTAATTATGACAGAAAACAGTAACTTCGATACTTATTATGACAGGTAACAGTAACTTCGATACTAATTATGGCAGGTAACTGTAATTTCGATACAAATTATGGCAGGTAACTGTAACTTCGTTACTAATTATGACAAGTAACGGTTATTTCGATACAAATTATGGCAGGTAACAGTTACTTCGATACAAATTATGACAGGTAACAGTAACTTCGATACTAATTATGACAAGTTACTGTAACTTCATTACAAATTATGACAATTAACTGTAATTTCGATACATATTATGGCAGGTAACTGTAACTTCGTTACTAATTATGGCAGGTAACTGTTATTTCGATACAAATTATGGCAGGTAACAGTAATTTCGATACAAATTATGGCACGTAACTGTAATTTCGATACCAATTATGACAGGTAACTGTAGCTTCGATACTAATTATGACAAGTAACTCTAACTTCATTACAAATTATGACAATTAACTGTAATTTCGATACATATTATGGCAGGTAACTGTATCTTCGTTACTAAATATGGCAGGTAACTGTTATTTCGATACAAATTATGGCAGGTAACAGTAACATCGATAATAATTATGACAGGTAACTGTAACTTCGATACTAATTATGGCAGGTAACTGTAATTTCGATAATAATTACGGCACGTAACTGTAATTTCGATAATAATTATGACAGGTAACTGTAACTTCGTTACTAATTATGGCAGGTAACTGTAATTTCGTTACTAATTATGACAAGTAACTGTAGCTTCGATACTAATTATGACAGGTAACGGTAACTTCGTTGCTAATTATGCCAAGAAACTGTAATTTCGATACAAATTATGGCTGGTAACTGTAACTTCGATACTAATTATGACAGGTAACAGTAACTTCGATACTAATTATGACAGAAAACAGTAACTTCGATACTTATTATGACAGGTAACAGTAACTTCGATACTAATTATGGCAGGTAACTGTAATTTCGATACAAATTATGGCAGGTAACTGTAACTTCGTTACTAATTATGACAAGTAACGGTTATTTCGATACAAATTATGGCAGGTAACAGTTACTTCGATACAAATTATGACAGGTAACAGTAACTTCGATACTAATTATGACAAGTAACTCTAACTTCATTACAAATTATGACAATTAACTGTAATTTCGATACATATTATGGCAGGTAACTGTAACTTCGTTACTAAATATGGCAGGTAACTGTTATTTCGATACAAATTATGGCAGGTAACAGTAACATCGATAATAATTATGACAGGTAACTGTAACTTCGATACTAATTATGGCAGGTAACTGTAATTTCGATAATAATTACGGCACGTAACTGTAATTTCGATAATAATTATGACAGGTAACTGTAACTTCGTTACTAATTATGGCAGGTAACTGTAATTTCGTTACTAATTATGACAAGTAACTGTAGCTTCGATACTAATTATGACAGGTAACGGTAACTTCGTTGCTAATTATGCCAAGAAACTGTAATTTCGATACAAATTATGGCTGGTAACTGTAACTTCGATACTAATTATGACAGGTAACAGTAACTTCGATACTAATTATGACAGAAAACAGTAACTTCGATACATATTATGACAGGTAACAGTAACTTCGATACTAATTATGGCAGGTAACTGTAATTTCGATACAAATTATGGCAGGTAACAGTTACTACGATACTAATTATGACAGGTAACTGTAATTTCGATAATAATTACGGCACGTAACTGTAATTTCGATACAAATTATGGCAGGTAACTGTAACATCGAGACTAATTATGACAGGTAACAGTAACTTCGATACTAATTATGACAAGTAACAGTTGCTTCGATACTAATTATGACAAGTAACTGTAATTTCGAAACTAATTATGACAGGTAACTGTAACATCGTTACTAATTAAGACAAGTAACTGTAATTTCGATACAAATTATGGCAGGTAACTGTAACTTCCATACTAATTATGACTGGTAACAGTAACTTCGATACTAATTATGACAAGTAACTGTAACTTAGATACTAATTATGACAGGTAACAATAACTTCGATACTAATTATGACAAGTAACTCTAACTTCAATACAAATTATGACAAGTAACGGTAATTTCGATACAAATTATGGCAGGTAACTGTAACTTCGTTACTAATTATGGCAGGTAACTGTAATTTCGATACAAATTATGGCAGGTAACAGTTACTACGATACTAATTATGACAGGTAACTGTAACTCCGATACTAATTATGACAAGTAACTCTAACTTCGTTACTAATTATGACAAATAACTGTAATTTTGATAAAAAATTATGGCAGGTAATTGTAACTTCGATACTAATTATGGCAGGTAACAGTAACTTCGGTACTAATTATGACAGGTAACTGTAACTTCGTTACTAATTATGACAAGTAACTGTAATTTCGATACTAATTATGGCTTGTAACAGTAACTTTGATACTAATTATGACAGGTAACAGTAACTTCGATACTAATTTTGACAAGTTACTGTAACTTTGATACTAATTATGACAAGTAACTGTAACTTCGTTACTAATTATGACAAGTAACTGTTATTTCGATACAAATTATGGCACGTAACTGTAATTTAGATACTAATTATGGCAGGTGACAGTAACTTCGATACTAATTATGACTTTTTACAGTAACTTCGATACTAATTATGACAGAAAACAGTAACTTCGATACTTATTATGACAGGTAACAGTATCTTCGATACTAATTATGGCAGGTAACTGTAACTTCGATACTAATTATGGCAGGTAACTGTAATTTCGATAATAATTATGGCTCGTAAGTGTAATTTCGATAATAATTATGACAGGTAACTGTAACTTCGTTACAAATTATGGCAGGTAACTGTAATTTCGTTACTAATTATGACAAGTAACTGTAGCTTCGATACAAATTATGGCAGGTAACTGTAACTTCGATACTAATGATGACAGAAAACAGTAACTTCGATACTAATTATGGCAGGTAACAGTAACATCGATACTAATTATGGCAGGTAACTGTAAGTTCGATACTAATTATGACAGTGAACTGTAACGTCGTTACTAATTGTGACAAGTAACTGTAATTTCGATACAAATCTTGGCAGGTAACAGTAACTTCGATACTAATTATAACAGGTAACAATAACTTCGATACTAATTATGAAAAGTTACTGTAACTTCGATACTAATTATGACAGGTAACTGCAACTTCGTTACTAATTATGACAAGTAACTGTTATTTCGATACAAATTATGGCACGTAACTGTAATTTCGATACTAATTATGACAGGTGACAGTAACTTCGATACTAATTATGACAAGTTACAGTAACTTCGATACTAATTATGACAGAAAACAGTAACTTCGATACTTATTATGACAGGTAACAGTAACTTCGATACTAATTATGGCAGGTAACTGTAACTTCGAGACTAATTATGACAGGTACCGGTAACTTCGTTACTAATTATGACAAGTAAATGTAATTTCGATACAAATTATGGCACGTAACTGTAATTTCGATACTAATTATGGCAGGTAACTGTAACTTCGATACTAATTATGACAAGTAACTCTAACTTCATTACAAATTATGACAAGTAACTGTAATTTCGATACAAATTATGGCAGGTAACTGTAACATCATAACTAATTATGGCAGGTAACTGTAATTTCGATACAAATTAAGGCAGGTAACAGTAACTTCGATAATAATTATGACAGGTAACTGCAACTTCGATACTAATTATGGCAGGTAACTGTAATTTCAATAATAATTATGGCACGTAACTGTAATTTCGATAATAATTATGACAGGTAACTGTAACTTCGTTACTAATTATGGCAGGTAACTGTAATTTCGTTACTAATTATGACAAGTAACTGTAGCTTCGATACTAATTATGACAGGCAACTGTAACTTCGTTACTAATTATGACAAGAAACTGTAATTTCGATACAAATTATGGCAGGTAACTGTAACTTCGATACAAATTATGACAGGTAACAGTAACTTCGATACTAATTATGACAGAAAACAGTAACTTCGATACTTATTATGACAGGTAACAGTACCTTCGATACTAATTATGGCAGGTAACTGTAACTTCGATACTAATTATGACAGGTAACTGTAACTCCGTTACAAATTATGACAAGTAACTGTAATTTCGATACAAATTATTGCAGGTAACTGTAACTTCGATACTATTTATGACAGGTAACAGTTACTTCGATACTAATTATGACAAGTAACAGTAACTTCGATACTAATTATGACAGGTAACTGTTACTTCGAAACTAATTATGACAGGTAACTGTAACATCGTTACTAATTATGACAAGTAACTGTAATATCGATACAAATTATGGCAGGTAACTGTAACTTCGATATTAATTATGACAGGTTACAGTAACCTCGATACAAATTATGACAAGTAAGTGTATCTTCGATACTAATTATGACTAGTAACTCTAACTTCGTTACTAATTAGGACAAGTAACTGTAATTTTGATAAATAATTATGGCAGGTAACTGTAACTTCGATACTAATTATGACAGGTAACAGTAACTTCAATACTTATTATGACAGGTAACCGTAACTTCGTTACTAATTATGACAAGTAACTGTAATTTCGATACTAATTATGGCAGGTAACTGTTACATCGTTACTAATTATGAAAAGTAACTGTAATTTCGATACAAATTATGGCAGGTAACTGTAACTTCGATACAAATTATGACAGGTAACAGTAACTTCGATACTAATTATGACAGGTAACTGTAACTTCGTTACTAATTATGACAAGTAACAGTAATTTCGATACAAATTATGGCACGTAACTGAAATTTCGATACCAATTATGACAGGTAACTGTAGCTTCGATACTAATTATGACAAGTAACTCTAACTTCATTACAAATTATGACAATTAACTGTAATTTCGATACATATTATGGCAGGTAACTGTAACTTCGTTACTAAATATGGCAGGTAACTGTTATTTCGATACAAATTATGGCAGGTAACAGTAACATCGATAATAATTATGACAGGTAACTGTAACTTCGATACTAATTATGGCAGGTAACTGTAATTTCGATAATAATTACGGCACGTAACTGTAATTTCGATAATAATTATGACAGGTAACTGTAACTTCGTTACTAATTATGGCAGGTAACTGTAATTTCGTTACTAATTATGACAAGTAACTGTAGCTTCGATACTAATTATGACAGGTAACGGTAACTTCGTTGCTAATTATGCCAAGAAACTGTAATTTCGATACAAATTATGGCTGGTAACTGTAACTTCGATACTAATTATGACAGGTAACAGTAACTTCGATACTAATTATGACAGAAAACAGTAACTTCGATACTTATTATGACAGGTAACAGTAACTTCGATACTAATTATGGCAGGTAACTGTAATTTCGATACAAATTATGGCAGGTAACTGTAACTTCGTTACTAATTATGACAAGTAACGGTTATTTCGATACAAATTATGGCAGGTAACAGTTACTTCGATACAAATTATGACAGGTAACAGTAACTTCGATACTAATTATGACAAGTTACTGTAACTTCATTACAAATTATGACAATTAACTGTAATTTCGATACATATTATGGCAGGTAACTGTAACTTCGTTACTAATTATGGCAGGTAACTGTTATTTCGATACAAATTATGGCAGGTAACAGTAATTTCGATACAAATTATGGCACGTAACTGTAATTTCGATACCAATTATGACAGGTAACTGTAGCTTCGATACTAATTATGACAAGTAACTCTAACTTCATTACAAATTATGACAATTAACTGTAATTTCGATACATATTATGGCAGGTAACTGTATCTTCGTTACTAAATATGGCAGGTAACTGTTATTTCGATACAAATTATGGCAGGTAACAGTAACATCGATAATAATTATGACAGGTAACTGTAACTTCGATACTAATTATGGCAGGTAACTGTAATTTCGATAATAATTACGGCACGTAACTGTAATTTCGATAATAATTATGACAGGTAACTGTAACTTCGTTACTAATTATGGCAGGTAACTGTAATTTCGTTACTAATTATGACAAGTAACTGTAGCTTCGATACTAATTATGACAGGTAACGGTAACTTCGTTGCTAATTATGCCAAGAAACTGTAATTTCGATACAAATTATGGCTGGTAACTGTAACTTCGATACTAATTATGACAGGTAACAGTAACTTCGATACTAATTATGACAGAAAACAGTAACTTCGATACTTATTATGACAGGTAACAGTAACTTCGATACTAATTATGGCAGGTAACTGTAATTTCGATACAAATTATGGCAGGTAACTGTAACTTCGTTACTAATTATGACAAGTAACGGTTATTTCGATACAAATTATGGCAGGTAACAGTTACTTCGATACAAATTATGACAGGTAACAGTAACTTCGATACTAATTATGACAAGTAACTCTAACTTCATTACAAATTATGACAATTAACTGTAATTTCGATACATATTATGGCAGGTAACTGTAACTTCGTTACTAAATATGGCAGGTAACTGTTATTTCGATACAAATTATGGCAGGTAACAGTAACATCGATAATAATTATGACAGGTAACTGTAACTTCGATACTAATTATGGCAGGTAACTGTAATTTCGATAATAATTACGGCACGTAACTGTAATTTCGATAATAATTATGACAGGTAACTGTAACTTCGTTACTAATTATGGCAGGTAACTGTAATTTCGTTACTAATTATGACAAGTAACTGTAGCTTCGATACTAATTATGACAGGTAACGGTAACTTCGTTGCTAATTATGCCAAGAAACTGTAATTTCGATACAAATTATGGCTGGTAACTGTAACTTCGATACTAATTATGACAGGTAACAGTAACTTCGATACTAATTATGACAGAAAACAGTAACTTCGATACATATTATGACAGGTAACAGTAACTTCGATACTAATTATGGCAGGTAACTGTAATTTCGATACAAATTATGGCAGGTAACTGTAACTTCGTTACTAATTATGACAAGTAACGGTTATTTCGATACAAATTATGGCAGGTAACAGTTACTTCGATACAAATTATGACAGGTAACAGTAACTTCGATACTAATTATGACAAGTTACTGTAACTTCATTACAAATTATGACAATTAACTGTAATTTCGATACATATTATGGCAGGTAACTGTAACTTCGTTACTAATTATGGCAGGTAACTGTTATTTCGATACAAATTATGGCAGGTAACAGTAATTTCGATACAAATTATGGCACGTAACTGTAATTTCGATACCAATTATGACAGGTAACTGTAGCTTCGATACTAATTATGACAAGTAACTCTAACTTCATTACAAATTATGACAATTAACTGTAATTTCGATACATATTATGGCAGGTAACTGTATCTTCGTTACTAAATATGGCAGGTAACTGTTATTTCGATACAAATTATGGCAGGTAACAGTAACATCGATAATAATTATGACAGGTAACTGTAACTTCGATACTAATTATGGCAGGTAACTGTAATTTCGATAATAATTACCGCACGTAACTGTAATTTCGATAATAATTATGACAGGTAACTGTAACTTCGTTACTAATTATGGCAGGTAACTGTAATTTCGTTACTAATTATGACAAGTAACTGTAGCTTCGATACTAATTATGACAGGTAACGGTAACTTCGTTGCTAATTATGCCAAGAAACTGTAATTTCGATACAAATTATGGCTGGTAACTGTAACTTCGATACTAATTATGACAGGTAACAGTAACTTCGATACTAATTATGACAGAAAACAGTAACTTCGATACTTATTATGACAGGTAACAGTAACTTCGATACTAATTATGGCAGGTAACTGTAATTTCGATACAAATTATGGCAGGTAACTGTAACTTCGTAACTAATTATGACAAGTAACAGTAATTTCGATACAAATTATGGCACGTAACTGTAATTTCGATACTAATTATGGCAGGTGACAGTAACTTTGATACTAATTATGACAAGTTACAGTAACTTCGATACTAATTATGACAGAAAACAGTAACTTCGATACTTATTATGACAGGTAACAGTAACTTCGATACTAATTATGGCAGTTAACTGTAACTTCGATACTAATTATGACAGGTACCTGTTACTTCGTTACTAATTATGACAAGTAACTGTAATTTCGTTACAAATTATGGCACGTAACTGTAATTTCGATACTAATTATGACAGGTAACTGTAACTTCGATACTATTTATAACAAGTAACTCTAACTTCATTACAAATTATGACAAGTAACTGTAATTTCGATACAAATTATGGCAGGTTACTGTAACTTCGTTACTAATTATGGCAGGTAACTGTAATTTCGATACAAATTATGGCAGGTAACAGTAACTTCGATAATAATTATGACAGGTAACAGCAACTTCGATACTAATTATGGCAGGTAACTGTAATTTCGATAATAATTATGGCACGTAACTGTAATTTCGATAATAATTATGACAGGTAACTGTAACTTCGTTACTAATTATGGCAGGTAACTGTAATTTCGTTACTAATTATGACAAGTAACTGTAGCTTCGATACTAATTATGACAGGTAACTGTAACTTCGTTACTAATTATGACAAGAAACTGTAATTGCGATACAAATTATGGCAGGTAACTGTAACTTCGATACTAATTATGACAGGTAACAGTAACTTGGATACTAATTATGACAGAAAACAGTAACTTCGATACTTATTATGAAAGGTAACAGTAACTTCGATACTAATTATGGCAGGTAACTGTAACTTCGATACTAATTATGACAGGTAACAGAAACTTCGATACTAATTATGACAAGTAACTGTATCTTCGATTCTAATTATGACAGGTAACTGTAACTTAGATACTAATTATGACAAGTAACTCTAACTTCATTACAAATTATGACAAGTAACTGTAATATCGATACAAATTATGGCAGGTAACTGTAACTTCGATGACAGGTAACTGTAACTTCGATACTTATTAAGACACGTAACTGTAATTTCGATACAAATTAGGGCAGGTAACTGTAACTTCGATACTTATTATGACAGGTAACAGTAACTTCGATAGTAATGATGACAAGTAACAGTAACTTCGATACTAATTATGACAAGTAACTGTAATTTCGATACTAATTATGACAGGCAACTGTAATTTCGATACTAATTATGACAGGTAACTGTAACTTCGATACTAATCATGACAGGTAACTGTAACTTCGATATTAATTATGACAAGTAACTGTAACTTCGTTACTAATTATGACAAGTAACTGTAATTTCGATACAAATAATGGCAGGTAACTGTAACTTCGATACTATTTATGACAGGAAAAAGTAACTTCAATACTAATTATGACAGGTAACTGTAACTTCGCTACTAATTATGACAAGTAGCTGTAATTTCGAAACAAATTATGACAGGTAACTGTAACTTCGTTAATAATTATGACAAGTAACTGTAATTTCGATACAAATTATGGCAGGTCACAGTAACTTCGATACTAATTAAGACTAGTAACTGTAATTTCGATACTAATTATGACATGTAACTGTTACTTCGATATTAATTATGACAAGTAACTGTAACTTCGTTACTAATTATGACAAGTAACTGTTATTTCGATACAAATTATGGCACGTAACTGTAATTTAGATACTAATTATGGCAGGTGACAGTAACTTCGATACTAATTATGACAATTTACAGTAACTTCGATACTAATTATGACAGAAAACAGTAACTTCGATACTTATTATGACAGGTAACAGTATCTTCGATACTAATTATGGCAGGTAACTGTAACTTCGATACTAATTATGGCAGGTAACTGTAATTTCGACAATAATTATGGCACGTAAGTGTAATTTCGATAATAATTATGACAGGTAACTGTAACATCGTTACTAATTATGGCAGGTAACTGTAATTTCGTTACTAATTATGACAAGTAACTGTAGCTTCGATACAAATTATGGCAGGTAACTGTAACTTCGATACTAATGATGACAGAAAACAGTAACTTCGATACTAATTATGGCAGGTAACAGTAACTTCGATACTAATTATGGCAGGTAACTGTAAGTTCGATACTAATTATGACAGTTAACTGTAACTTCGTTACTAATTGTGACAAGTAACTGTAATTTTGATACAAATCTTGGCAGATAACAGTAACTTCGATACTAATTATAACAGGTAACAGTAACTTCGATACTAATTATGAAAAGTTACTGTAACTTCGATACTAATTATGACAGGTAACTGCAACATCGTTACTAATTATGACAAGTAACTGTTATTTCGATACAAATTATGGCACGTAACTGTAATTTCGATACTAATTATGGCAGGTGACAGTAACTTCGATACTAATTATGACAAGTTACAGTAACTTCGATACTAATTATGACAGAAAACAGTAACTTCGATACTTATTATGACAGGTAACAGTAACTTCGATACTAATTATGGCAGGTAACTGTAACTTCGAGACTAATTATGACAGGTACCGGTAACTTCGTTACTAATTATGACAAGTAAATGTAATTTCGATACAAATTATGGCACGTAACTGTAATTTCGATACTAATTATGACAGGTAACTGTAACTTCGATACTAATTATGACAAGTAACTCTAACTTCATTACAAATTATGACAAGTAACTGTAATTTCGATACAAATTATGGCAGGTAACTGTAACTTCATTACTAATTATGGCAGGTAACTGTAATTTCGATACAAATTATGGCAGGTAACAGTAACTTCGATAATAATTATGACAGGTAACTGCAACTTCGATACTAATTATGGCAGGTAACTGTAATTTCGATAATAATTATGGCACGTAACTGTAATTTCGATAATAATTATGACAGGTAACTGTAACTTCGTTACTAATTATGGCAGGTAACTGTAATTTCGTTATTAATTATGACAAGTAACTGTAGCTTCGATACTAATTATGACAGGTAACTGTAACTTCGTTACTAATTATGACAAGAAACTGTAATTTCGATACAAATTATGGCAGGTAACTGTAACTTCGATACAAATTATGACAGGTAACAGTAACTTCGATACTAATTATGACAGAAAACAGTAACTTCGATACTTATTATGACAGGTAACAGTAACTTCGATACTAATTATGGCAGGTAACTGTAACTTCGATACTAATTATGACAGGTAACTGTAACTCCGTTACAAATTATGACAAGTAACTGTAATTTCGATACAAATTATTGCAGGTAACTGTAACTTCGATACTATTTATGACAGGTAACAGTTACTTCGATACTAATTATGACAAGTAACAGTAACTTCGATACTAATTATGACAGGTAACTGTAACTTCGAAACTAATTATGACAGGTAACTGTAACATCGTTACTAATTATGACAAGTAACTGTAATTTCGATACAAATTATGGCAGGTAACTGTAACTTCGATATTAATTATGACAGGTTACAGTAACCTCGATACTAATTATGAAAGGTAAGTGTATCTTCGATACTAATTATGACGGGTAACTGTAACTTCGATACTAATTATGACTAGTAACTCTAACTTCGTTACTAATGAGGACAAGTAACTGTAATTTTGATAAATAATTATGGCAGGTAACTGTAACTTCGATACTAATTATGACAGGTAACAGTAACTTCAATACTTATTATGACAGGTAACCGTAACTTCGTTACTAATTATGACAAGTAACTGTAATTTCGATACTAATTATGGCAGGTAACTGTTACATCGTTACTAATTATGAAAAGTAACTGTAATTTCGATACAAATTATGGCAGGTAACTGTAACTTCGATACAAATTATGACAGGTAACAGTAACTTCGATACTAATTATGACAGGTAACAGTAACTTCGTTACTAATTATGACAAGTAACTGTAATTTCGATACAAATTATGACAGGTAACTGTAACTTCGTTACTAATTATGACAAGTAACAGTAATTTCGATACAAATTATGGCACGTAACTGTAATTTCGATACCAATTATGACAGGTAACTGTAGCTTCGATACTAATTATGACAAGTAACTCTAACTTCATTACAAATTATGACAATTAACTGTAATTTCGATACATATTATGGCAGGTAACTGTAACTTCGTTACTAATTATGGCAGGTAAGTGTTATTTCGATACAAATTATGGCAGGTAACAGTAACTTCGATAATAATTATGACAGGTAACTGTAACTTCGATACTAATTATGGCAGGTAACTGTAATTTCGATAATAATTACGGCACGTAACTGTAATTTCGATAATAATTATGACAGGTAACTGTAACTTCGTTACTAATTATGGCAGGTAACTGTAATTTCGTTACTAATTATGACAAGTAACTGTAGCTTCGATACTAATTATGACAGGTAACGGTAACTTCGTTGCTAATTATGCCAAGAAACTGTAATATCGATACAAATTATGGCAGGTAACTGTAACTTCGATACTAATTATGACAGGTAACAGTAACTTCGATACTAATTATGACAGAAAACAGTAACTTCGATAATTATTATGACAGGTAACAGTAACTTCGATACTAATTATGGCAGGTAACTGTAATTTCGATACAAATTATGGCAGGTACCTGTAACTTCGTTACTAATTATGACAAGTAACTGTAATTTCGATACAAATTATGGCAGGTAACAGTTACTTCGATACTAATTATGACAGGTAACAGTAACTTCGATACTAATTATGACAAGTTACTGTAACTTCGATACTATTTATGACAGGTAACTGTAACTTCGTTACTAATTATGACTAGTAACTAATATTTCGATACAAATTATGGCACGTAACTGTAATTTCGATACTAATTACGGCAGGTGACCGTAACTTCGATACTAATTATGACAAGTAACTGTAACTTCGAAACTAATTATGACAGGTAACTGTAACATCGATAATAATTATGACAAGTAACTGTAATTTCGATACAAATTATGGCAGGTAACTGTAACTTCGATACTAATTATGACAGGTAACAGAAACTTCGATACTAATTATGACAAGTAACTGTATCTTCGATACAAATTATGACAGGTAACTGTAACTTCGATACTAATTATGACAAGTAACTCTAACTTCATTACAAATTATGACAAGTAACTGTAATTTCGATACAAATTATGGCAGGTAACTGTAACTTCGGTGACAGGTAACTGTAACTTCGATACTTATTAAGACAAGTAGCTGTAATTTCGATACAAATTATGGCAGGTAACTGTAACATCGATACTTATTATGACAGGTAACAGTAACTTCGATAGTAATGATGACAAGTAACAGTAACTTCGATACTAATTATGACAAGTAACTGTAATTTCGATACTAATTATGACAGGTAACTGTAATTTCGATACTAATTATGACAGGTAACTGTAACTTCGATACTAATTATGACAGGTAACTGTAACTTCGATACTAATTATGACAAGTAACTGTAACTTCGTTACTTATTATGACAAGTAACTGTACTTTCGATACAAATTTTGGCAGGTTACTGTAACTTCGATATTAATTACGACAAGTAACTGTAACTTCGTTACTAATTATGACAAGTAACTGTAATTTCGATACAAATTATGGCAGGTCACAGTAACTTCGATACTAATTTAGACAGGTAACTGTAACATCGATACTAATTATGACAAGGAACTGTAATTTCGATACAAATTATGACAGGTAACAGTAACTTCGATACTAATTAAGACAGGTAAATGTAACTTCCTTACTAATTATGACAAGTTACTGTAATTTCGATACTAATTATGACAGGTAACCGTAACTTCGATATTAATTATGACAAGTAACGGTAACTTCGTCACTAATTATGAGAAGTAACTGTAATTTCGATACAAATTATGGCAGGTAACTGTAACTTCGATACTATTTATGACAGGAAAAAGTAACTTCAATACTAATTATGACAGGTAACTGTAACTTCGCAACAAATTATGACAAGTAACTGTAATTTCGAAACAAATTATGACAGGTAACTGTAACTTCGTTAATAATTATGACAAGTAACTGTAATTTCGATACAAATTATGGCAGGTCACAGTAACTTCGATACTAATTTAGACAGGTAACTGTAACATCGATACTAATTATGACAAGGAACTGTAATTTCGATACAAATTATGACAGGTAACAGTAACTTCGATACTAATTATGACAGGTTACTGTAACTTCCTTACTAATTATGACAAGTAACTGTAATTTCGATACAAATTATGGCAGGTAACTGTAACTTCGTTACTAATTATGGCAGGTAACTGTAATTTCGATACAAATTATGGCAGGTAACAGTTACTACGATACTAATTATGACAGGTAACTGTAACTCCGATACTAATTATGACAAGTAACTCTAACTTCGTTACTAATTATGACAAATAACTGTAATTTTGTTAAAAAATCATGGCAGGTAATTGTAACTTCGTTACTAATTATGAGAAGTAACAGTAATTTCGATACAAATTATGGCAGGTAACTGTAACATCGAGACTAATTATGACAGGTAACAGTAACTTCGATATTAATTATGACAAGTAACAGTTGCTTCGATACTAATTATGACAAGTAACTGTAACTTCGAAACTAATTATGACAGGTAACTGTAACATCGTTACTAATTATGACAAGTAACTGTAATTTCGATACAAATTATGGCAGGTAACTGTAACTTCGATACTATTTATGACAGGAAAAAGTAACTTCAATACTAATTATGACAGGTAACGGTAACTCCGATACTAATTATGACAAGTAACTCTAACTTCGTTACTAATTATGACAAATAACTGTAATTTTGATAAAAAATTATGGCAGGTAATTGTAACTTCGATACTAATTATGGCATGTAACAGTAACTTCGGTACTAATTATGACAGGTAAATGTAACTTCGTTACTAATTATGACAAGTAACTGTAATTTCGATACTAATTATGGCTGGTAACTGTAACTTCGTTACTAATTATGACAAGTAACAGTAACTTCGATACTAATTATGACAAGTTACTGTAACTTCGATACTAATAATGACAGGTAACTGCAACTTCGTTACTAATTATGACAAGTAACCGTTATTTCGATACAAATTATGGCACGTAACTGTAATTTCGATACTAATTATGGCAGGTGACAGTAACATTGATACTAATTATGACAAGTTACAGTAACTTCGATACTAATTATGACAGAAAATAGTAACTTCGATACTTATTATGACAGGTAACAGTAACTTCGATACTAATTATGGCAGGTAACAGTAACTTCGATACTAATTATGACAGGTACCTGTAACTTCGTTACTAATTATGACAAGTAACTGTAATTTCGATACAAATTATGGCACGTAACTGTAATTTCGATACTAATTATGACAGATAACTGTAACTTCGATACTAATTATGACAAGTAACTCTATCTTCATTACAAATTATGACAAGTAACTGTAATATCGATACAAATTATGGCAGGTAACTGTAACTTCGTTACTAATTATGGCAGGTAACTGTAATTTCGATACAAATTATGGCAGGTAACAGTAACTTCGATAATAATTATGACAGGTAACTGCAACTTCGATACTAATTATGGCAGGTAACTGTAATTTCGATAATAATTATGGCAGGTAACTGTAATTTCGATAATAATTATGACAGGTAACTGTAACTTCGTTACTAATTATGGCAGGTAACTGTAATTTCGTTACTAATTATGACAAGTAACTGTATCGTCGATACTAATTATGACAGGAAACTGTATCTTCGTTACTAATTATGACAAGAAACTGTAATTTCGATACAAATTATGGCAGGAAACTGTAACATCGATACTAATTATGACAGGTAACAGTAACTTCGATACTAATTATGACAGAAAACAGTAATTTCGATACTTATTATGACAGGTAACAGTAACTTCGATACTAATTATGGCAGGTAACTGTAACTTCGATACTAATTATGACAGGTAACTGTAACTCCGTTACAAATTATGACAAGTAACTGTAATTTCGATACAAATTATTGCAGGTAACTGTAACTTCGATACTATTTATGACAGGTAACAGTTACTTCGATACTAATTATGACAAGTAACAGTAACTTCGATACTAATTATGACAGGTAACTGTAACCTCGAATCTAATTATGACAGGTAACTGTACCATCGTTACTAATTATGACAAGTAACTGTTATTTCGATACAAATTATGGCAGGTAACTGTAACTACGATGTAAATTATGACAGGTTACAGTAACCTCGATACTAATTTTGACATGTAAGTGTATCTTCGATACTAATTATGACGCGTAACTGTAACTTCGATACTAATTATGACTAGTAACTCTAACTTCGTTACTAATTAGGACAAGTAACTGTAATTTTGATAAAAAATTATGGCAGGTAACTGTAACTTCGATACTAATTATGACAGGTAACAGTAACTTCAATACTTATTATGACAGGTAACTGTAACTTCGTTACTAATTATGACAGGTAACTGTAACTTCGATATTAATTATGACAAGTAACTGTAACTTCGTTACTAATTATGACAAGTAACTGTAATTTCGATACAAATAATGGCAGGTAACTGTAACTTCGATACTATTTATGACAGGAAAAAGTAACTTCAATACTAATTATGACAGGTAACTGTAACTTCGCTACTAATTATGACAAGTAGCTGTAATTTTGAAACAAATTATGACTGGTAACTGTAACTTCGTTAATAATTATGACAAGTAACTGTAATTTCGATACAAATTATGGCACATAACTGTAATATCGATACTAATTATGACAGGTAACTGTAACTTCGATACTAATTATGACAAGTAACTCTAACTTCATTACAAATTATGACAAGTAACTGTAATTTCGATACACATTATGGCTGGTAACTGTAACTTCGTTACTAATTATGGCAGGTAACTGTAATTTCGATACAAATTATGGCAGGTGACAGTAACTTCGATAATAATTATGACAGGTAACTGTAACTTCGATACTAAATATGGCAGGTAACTGTAATTTCGATAATAATTATGGCAGGTAACTGTAACTTCGATACTAATTATGACAGGTAACAGTAACTTCGATACTAATTATGACAGAAAACAGTAACTTCGATACTTATTATGACAGGTAACAGTAACTTCGATACTAATTATGGCAGGTAACTGTAATTTCGATACAAATTATGGCAGGGAACTGTAACTTCGTTACTAATTATGAAAAGTAACTGTAATTTCGATACAAATTATGGCAGGTAACAGTAACTTCGATACTAATTATGACAGGTTACAGTAACTTCAATACTAATTATGACAAGTTACTGTAACTTCGATACTAATTATGGCAGGTAACTGTAATTTCGATACAAATTATGGCAGGTAACTGTAACTTCGATACTAATTATGACAGGTAACAGTAACTTCGATACTAATTATGACAGAAAACAGTAACTTCGATACTTATTATGACAGGTAACAGTAACTTCGATACTAATTATGGCAGGTAACTGTAATTTCGAAACAAATTATGGCAGGTAACAGTAACTTCGATACTAATGATGACAGAAAACAGTAACTTCGATACTAATTATGGCGGGTAACAGTAACTTCGATACTAATTATGGCAGGTAACTGTAAGTTCGATACTAATTATGACAGTTAACTGTAACTTCGTTACTAATTATGACAAGTAACTGTAATTTCGATACAAATTATGGCAGGTAACATTAACTTCGATACTTATTATGACAGGTAACAGTAACTTCGATACTAATTATGACAGAAAATAGTAACTTCGATACTTATTATGACAGGTAACAGTAACTTCGATACTAATTATGGCAGGTAACAGTAACTTCGATACTAATTATGGCAGGTACCTGTAACTTCGTTACTAATTATGACAAGTAACTGTAATTTCGATACTAATTATGACATGTAACTGTTACTTCGATATTAATTATGACAAGTAACTGTAACTTCGTTACTAATTATGAGAAGTAACTGAAATTTCGATACGAATTATGGCAGGTAACTGTAACTTCGAGACTAATTATGACAGGTAACAGTAACTTCGATACTAATTATGACAAGTAACAGTTGCTTCGATACTAAATATGACTAGTAACAGTAACTTCGAAACTAATTATGTCAGGTAACTGTAACATCGTTACTTATTATGACAAGTAACTGTAATTTCGATACAAATTATGCCAGGTAACTGTAACTTCGATACTAATTATGACTGGTAACAGTAACTTCGATACTAATTATGACAAGTAACTGTAACTTAGATACTAATTATGACAGGTAACAGTAACTTCGATACTAATTATGACAAGTAACTCTAACTTCATTACAAATTATGACAATGAACTGTAATTTCGATACAAATTAAGGCAGGTAACTGTTACTACGATACTAATTATGACAGGTAAATGTAACTCCTATACTAATTATGACAAGTAACTCTAACTTCGTTACTAATTATGACAAATAACTGTAATTTTAATAAAAAATTATGGCAGGTAATTGTAACTTCGATACTAATTATGACAGGTAACAGTAACATCGATACTAATTATGACAGAAAACAGTAACTTCGATACTTATTATGGCTGGTAACTGTAACTTCGTTACTAATTATGACAAGTAACTGTAATTTCGATACAAATTATGGCGGGTAACTGTAACTTCGATACTAATGATGACAGAAAACAGTAACTTCGATACTAATTATGGCGGGTAACAGTAACTTCGATACTAATTATGGCAGGTAACTGTAAGTTCGATACTAATTATGACAGTTAACTGTAACTTCGTTACTAATTATGACAAGTAACTGTAATTTCGATACAAATTATGGCAGGTAACATTAACTTCGATACTTATTATGACAGGTAACAGTAACTTCGATACTAATTATGACAGAAAATAGTAACTTCGATACTTATTATGACAGGTAACAGTAACTTCGATACTAATTATGGCAGGTAACAGTAACTTCGATACTAATTATGGCAAGTACCTGTAACTTCGTTACTAATTATGACAAGTAACTGTAATTTCGATACAAATTATGGCACGTAACTGTAATTTCGATACTAATTATGACAGATAACTGTAACTTTGATACTAATTATGACAAGTAACTCTAACTTCATTACAAATTATGACAAGTAACTGTAATTTCGATACAAATTAAGGCAGGTAACTGTTACTACGATACTAATTATGACAGGTAAATGTAACTCCTATACTAATTATGACAAGTAACTCTAACTTCGTTACTAATTATGACAAATAACTGTAATTTTAATAAAAAATTATGGCAAGTAATTGTAACTTCGATACTAATTATGACAGGTAACAGTAACTTCGATACTAATTATGACAGAAAACAGTAACTTCGATACTTATTATGGCTGGTAACTGTAACTTCGTTACTAATTATGGCAGGTAACTGTAATTTCGATACTAATTTTGACAGGTAACTGTAACTCCGTTACAAATTATGACAAGTAACTGTAATTTCGATACAAATTTTTGCAGGTAACTGTAACTTCGATACTATTTATGACAGGTAACAGTTACTTCGATACTAATTATGACAAGTAACAGTAACTTCGATACTAATTATGACAGGTAACTGTAACTTCGAAACTAATTATGACAGGTAACTGTAACATCGTTACTAATTATGACAAGTAACTGTTATTTCGATACAAATTATGGCAGGTAACTGTAACTTCGATACAAATTATGACAGGTAACAGTAACTTCGATACTAATTATGACAGGTTACAGTAACTTCGTTACTAATTATGACAAGTAACTGTAATTTTGATACAAATTATGAGAGGTAACTGTGATTTCGTTACTTATTATGACAAGTAACTGTAATTTCGATACAAATTATGGCACGTAACTGTAATTTCGATACTAATTATGACAGGTAACTGTAACTTCGATACTAATTATGACAAGTAACTCTAACTTCATTACAAATTATGACAAGTAATTGTAATTTCGATACAAATTATGGCAGGTAACTGTAACTTCGTTACTAATTATGGCAGGTAACTGTAATTTCGATACAAATTATGGCAGGTAACAGTAACTTCGATAATAATTATGACAGGTAACTGTAACTTCGATACTAAATATGGCAGGTAACTGTAATTTCGGTAATAATTATGGCACGTAACTGTAATTTCTATAATAATTATGACAGGTAACTGTAACTTCGTTACTAATTATGGCAGGTAACTGTAATTTCGTTACTAATTATGACAAGTTACTGTAGCTTCGATACTAATTATGACAGGTAACTGTAACTTCGTTGCTAATTATGACAAGAAACTGTAATTTCGATACAAACTATGACAGGTAACTGTAACTTCGATACTAATTATGACAGGTAACAGTAACTTCGATACTAATTATGACAGAAAACAGTAACTTCGATACTTATTATGACAGGTAACAGTAACTTCGATACTAATTATGGCAGGTAACTGTAATTTCGATACAAATTATGGCAGGTAACTGCAACTTCGTTACTAATTATGACAAGTAACTGTAATTTCGATACAAATTATGGCAGGTAACAGTAACTTCGATACTAATTAGGACAGGTTACAGTAACTCGATACTAATTATGACAAGTTACTGTAACTTCGATACTAATTATGACAGGTAACTGTAACTTCGTTACTAATTATGACAAGTAACTGTTATTTCGATACAAATTATGGCACGTAACTGTAATTTCGATACTAAATATGGCACGTGACAGTAACTTCGATACTAATTATGACAAGTTACAGTAACTTCGATACTAATTATGACAGAAAACAGTAACTTCGATACTTATTATGACAAGTAACAGTAACTTCGATACTAATTATGGCAGGTAACTGTAACTTCGATACTAATTATGACAGGTAACTGTAACTTCGTTACTAATTATGAAAAGTAACTGTAGTTTCGATACAAATTATGGCATTTAACTGTAATTTCGATACTAAATATGACAGGTAACTGTAACTCCGATACTAATTATGACAAGTAACTCTAACTTCGTTACTAATTATGACAAATAACTGTAATTTTGATAAAAAATTATGGCAGGTAATTGTAACTTCGTTACTAATTATGACAAGTAACTGTAATTTCGATACAAATTATGGCAGGTAACTGTAACTTCGATACTATTTATGACAGGAAAAAGTAACTTCAATACTAATTATGACAGGTAACGGTAACTCCGATACTAATTATGACAAGTAACTCTAACTTCGTTACTAATTATGACAAATAACTGTAATTTTGATAAAAAATTATGGCAGGTAATTGTAACTTCGATACTAATTATGACAGGTAACTGTAACTTCGTTACTAATTATGACAAGTAACTGTAATTTCGATACTAATTATGACTGGTAACTGTAACTTCGTTACTAATTATGACAAGTAACAGTAACTTCGATACTAATTATGACAAGTTACTGTAACTTCGATACTAATAATGACAGGTAACTGCAACTTCGTTACTAATTATGACAAGTAACCGTTATTTCGATACAAATTATGGCACGTAACTGTAATTTCGATACTAATTATGGCAGGTGACAGTAACATTGATACTAATTATGACAAGTTACAGTAACTTCGATACTAATTATGACAGAAAATAGTAACTTCGATACTTATTATGACAGGTAACAGTAACTTCGATACTAATTATGGCAGGTAACAGTAACTTCGATACTAATTATGACAGGTACCTGTAACTTCGTTACTAATTATGACAAGTAACTGTAATTTCGATACAAATTATGGCACGTAACTGTAATTTCGATACTAATTATGACAGATAACTGTAACTTCGATACTAATTATGACAAGTAACTCTATCTTCATTACAAATTATGACAAGTAACTGTAATATCGATACAAATTATGGCAGGTAACTGTAACTTCGTTACTAATTATGGCAGGTAACTGTAATTTCGATACAAATTATGGCAGGTAACAGTAACTTCGATAATAATTATGACAGGTAACTGCAACTTCGATACTAATTATGGCAGGTAACTGTAATTTCGATAATAATTATGGCACGTAACTGTAATTTCTATAATAATTATGACAGGTAACTGTAACTTCGTTACTAATTATGGCAGGTAACTGTAATTTCGTTACTAATTATGACAAGTAACTGTATCTTCGATACTAATTATGACAGGAAACTGTATCTTCGTTACTAATTATGACAAGAAACTGTAATTTCGATACAAATTATGGCAGGAAACTGTAACATCGATACTAATTATGACAGGTAACAGTAACTTCGATACTAATTATGACAGAAAACAGTAACTTCGATACTTATTATGACAGGTAACAGTAACTTCGATACTAATTATGGCAGGTACCTGTAACTTCGATACTAATTATGACAGGTAACTGTAACTCCGTTACAAATTATGACAAGTAACTGTAATTTCGATACAAATTATTGCAGGTAACTGTAACTTCGATACTATTTATGACAGGTAACAGTTACTTCGATACTAATTATGACAAGTAACAGTAACTTCGATACTAATTATGACAGGTAACTGTATTTTCGAAACTAATTATGACAGGTAACTGTAACATCGTTACTAATTATGACAAGTAACTGTTATTTCGATACAAATTATGGCAGGTAACTGTAACTACGATATTAATTATGACAGGTTACAGTAACCTCGATACTAATTATGACAAGTAAGTGTATCTTCGATACTAATTATGACGGGTAACTGTAACTTCGATACTAATTATGACTAGTCACTCTAACTTCGTTACTAATTAGGACAAGTAACTGTAATTTTGATATAAAATTATGGCAGGTAACTGTAACTTCGATACTAATTATGACAGGTAACAGTAACTTCAATACTTATTATGACAGGTAACTGTAACTTCGTTACTAATTATGACAAGTAACTGTAATTTCGATACTAATTATGGCAGGTAACTGTAACATCGTTACTAATTATGAAAAGTAACTGTAATTTTGATACAAATTATGGCAGGTAACTGTAACTTCGATACAAATTATGACAGGTAACAGTAACTTCGATACTAATTATGACAGGTAACAGTAACTTCGTTACTAATTATGACAAGTAACTTTAATTTTGATACAAATTATGACAGGTTACTGTAACTTCGTTACTAATTATGACAAGTAACTGTAATTTCGATACAAATTATGGCACGTAACTGTAATTTCGATAATAATTATGACAGGTAACTGTAACTTCGATACTAATTATGACAAGTAACTCTAACTTCATTACAAATTATGACAAGTAACTGTAATTTCGATACAAATTATGGCAGGTAACTGTAACTTCGTTACTAATTATGGCAGGTAACTGTAATTTCGATACAAATTATGGCAGGTAACAGTAACTTCGATAATAATAATGACAGGTAACTGTAACTTCGATACTAAATATGGCAGGTAACTGTAATTTCGATAATAATTATGGCACGTAACTGTAATTTCGATAATAATTATGACAGGTAACTGTAACTTCGTTACTAATTATGGCAGGTAACTGTAATTTCGTTACTAATTATGACAAGTAACTGTATCTTCGATACTAATTATGACAGGTAACTGTAACTTCGTTACTAATTATGACAAGAAACTGTAATTTCGATACAAATTATGACAGGTAACTGTAACTTCGTTACTAATTATGACAAGTAACTGTAATTTCGATAAAAATTATGGCACGTAGCTGTAATTTCGACACTAATTATGACAGGTAACTGTAACTTCGATACTAATTATGACAAGTAACTCTAACTTCATTACAAATTATGACAAGTAACTGTAATTTCGATACAAATTATGGCTGGTAACTGTAACTTCGATACAAATTATGGCAGGTAACAGTAACTTCGATAATAATTATGACAGGTAACTGTAACTTCGATACTAATTATGGCAGGTAACTGTAATTTCGATAATAATTATGGCACGTAACTGTAATTTCGATAATAATTATGACAGGTAACTGTAACTTCGTTACTAATTATGGCAGGTAACTGTAATTTCGTTACTAATTATGACAAGTAACTGTAGCTTCGATACTAATTATGAGAGGTAACTGTAACTTCGTTGCTAATTATGACAAGAAACTGTAATTTCGATACAAATTATGGCAGGTTACTGTAACTTCGATACTAATTATGACAGGTAACAGTAACTTCGATACTAATTATGACAGAAAACAGTAACTTCGATACTTATTATGACAGGTAACAGTAACTTCGATACTAATTACGGCAGGTAACTGTAATTTCGATACAAATTATGGCAGGTAACTGTAACTTCGTTACTAATTATGACAAGTAACTGTAATTTCGATACAAATTATGGCAGGTAACAGTAACTTCGATACTAATTATGACAGGTTACAGTAACTTCGATACTAATTATGACAAGTTACCGTAACTTCGATACTAATTATGACAGGTAACTGTAACTTCGTTACTAATTATGACAAGTAACTGTTATTTCGATACAAATTATGGCACGTAACTGTAATTTCGATACTAAATATAGCAGGTGACAGTAACTTCGATACTAATTATGACAAGTTACAGTAACTTCGATACTAATTATGACAGAAAACAGTAACTTCGATACTTATTATGACAAGTAATAGTAACTTCGATACTAATTATGGCAGGTAACTGTAACTTCGATACTAATTATGACAGGTAACTGTAACTTCGTTACTAATTATGACAAGTAACTGTAATTTCGATACAAATTATGGAATTTACCTGTAATTTCGATACTAAATATGACAGGTAACTGTAACTTCGATACTAATTATGACAAGTAACTCTAACTTCATTTCAAATTATGACAAGTAACTGTAATTTCGATACAAATTATGGCAGGTAACTGTAACTTCGTTACTAATTATGGCAGGTAACTGTAATTACGATACAAATTATGGCAGGTAACAGTAACATCGATAATAATTATGACAGGTAACTGTAACTTCGATACTAATTATGGCAGGTAACTGTAATTTCGATAATAATTATCGCAGGTAAGTGTAATTTCGATAATAATTATGACAGGTAACTGTAACTTCGTTACTAATTATGGCAGGTAACTGTAATTTCGATACAAATTATGGCAGGTAACAGTAACTTCGATAATAATTATGACAGGTAACTGTAACTTAGTTACTAATTATGACAAGTAACTGTAATTTCGATACAAATAATGGCAGGTAACTGTAACTTCTATACTATTTATGACAGGAAAAAGTAGCTTCAATACTAATTATGACAGGTAACTGTAACTTCGCTACTAATTATGACAAGTAACTGTAATTTCGATACAAATTATGGCAGGTCACAGTAACTTCGATACTAATTAAGACAAATAACTGTAACATCGATACTAATTATGACAAGGAACTGTAATTTCGATACAAATTATGACAGGTAACAGTAACTTCGATACTAATTATGACAGGAAACTGTAACTTCTTTTCTAATTATGACAAGTAACTGTAATTTCGATACTAATTATGACAGGTAACTGTAACTTCGATATTAATTATGACAAGTAACCGTAACTTCGTTACTAATTATGAGAAGTAACTGTAATTTCGATACAATTTATGGCAGGTAACTGTAACTTCGAGACTAATTATGACAGGTAACACTAACTTCGATACTAATTATGACAAGTAACAGTTGCTTCGATACTAATTATGACAAGTAACTGTAACTTCGAAACTAATTATGACAGGTAACTGTAACATCGTTACTTATTATGACAGGTAACTGTAATTTCGATACAAATTATGGCAGGTAACTGTAACTTCAATACTAATTATGACTGGTAACAGTAACTTCGATACTAATTATGACAAGTAACTGTAAATTAGATACTAATTATGACAGGTAACAGTAACTTCGATACTAATTATGACAAGTAACTCTAACTTCATTACAAATTATGACAAGTAACTGTAATTTAGATACAAACTATGGCAGGTAACTGTAACTTCGTTACTAATTATGGCAGGTAACTGTAATTTCGATACAAATTATGGCAGGTAACTGTTACTACGATACTAATTATGACAGGTAACTGTAACTCCGATACTAATTATGACAAGTAACTCTAACTTCGATACTAATTATGACAAATAATTGTAATTTTGATAAAAAATTATGGCAGGTAATTGTAACTTCGATACTAATTATCACAGGTAACAGTAGCTTCGGTATTAATTATGACAGGTAACTGTAACTTCGTTACTAATTATGGCAAGTAACTGTAATTTCGATACTAATTATGGCTGGTAACTGTAACTTCGTTACTAATTATGACAAGTAACTGTAATTTCGATACAAATTATGGCAGGTAACTGTAACTTCGATACTAATGATGACAGAAAACAGTAACTTCGATACTAATTATGGCGGGTAACAGTAACTTCGATACTAATTATGGCAGGTAACTGTAAGTTCGATACTAATTATGACAGTTAACTGTAACTTCGTTACTAATTATGACAAGTATCTGTAATTTCGATACAAATTATGGCAGGTAACAGTAACTTCGATACTAATTATGACAGGTAACAGTAACTTCGATACTTATTATGACAAGTTACTGTTACTTCGATACTAATTTTGACAGGTAACTGCAACTTCGTTATTAATTTTGACAAGTAACTGTAATTTCGATACAAATTATGGCAGGTAACTGTAACTTCGATACTAATGATGACAGAAAACAGTAACTTCGATACTAATTATGGCGGGTAACAGTAACTTCGATACTAATTATGGCAGGTAACTGTAAGTTCGATACTAATTATGACAGTTAACTGTAACTTCGTTACTAATTATGACAAGTATCTGTAATTTCGATACAAATTATGGCAGGTAACAGTAACTTCGATACTAATGATGACAGGTAACAGTAACTTCGATACTAATTATGACAAGTTACTGTTACTTCGATACTAATTATGACAGGTAACTGCAACTTCGATACTAATTATGACAAGTAACTGTTATTTCGATACAAATTATGGCACGTAACTGTAATTTCGATACTAATTATGGCAGGTGACAGTAACTTTGATACTAATTATGACAAGTTACAGTAACTTCGATACTATTTATGACAAGTAACTCTAACTTCATTACAAATTATAACAAGTAACTGTAATTTCGATACAAATTATGGCAGGTAACTGTAACTTCGTTACTAATTATGGCAGGTAACTGTAATTTCGATACAAATTATGGCAGGTAACAGTAACTTCGATAATAATTATGACAGGTAACTGCAACTTCGATACTAATTATGGCAGGTAACTGTAATTTCGATAATAATTATGGCACGTAACTGTAATTTCGATAATAATTATGACAGGTAACTGTAACTTCGTTACTAATTATGGCAGGTAACTGTAATTTCTTTACTAATTATGACAAGTAACTGTATCTTCGATACTAATTATGACAGGAAACTGTATCTTCGTTACTAATTATGACAAGAAACTGTAATTTCGATACAAATTATGGCAGGAAACTGTAACTTCTATACTATTTATGACAGGAAAAAGTAGCTTCAATACTAATTATGACAGGTAACTGTAACTTCGCTACTAATTATGACAAGTAACTGTAATTTCGATACAAATTATGGCAGGTCACAGTAACTTCGATACTAATTAAGACAAATAACTGTAACATCGATACTAATTATGACAAGGAACTGTAATTTCGATACAAATTATGACAGGTAACAGTAACTTCGATACTAATTATGACAGGAAACTGTAACTTCTTTTCTAATTATGACAAGTAACTGTAATTTCGATACTAATTATGACAGGTAACTGTAACTTCGATATTAATTATGACAAGTAACCGTAACTTCGTTACTAATTATGAGAAGTAACTGTAATTTCGATACAATTTATGGCAGGTAACTGTAACTTCGAGACTAATTATGACAGGTAACACTAACTTCGATACTAATTATGACAAGTAACAGTTGCTTCGATACTAATTATGACAAGTAACTGTAACTTCGAAACTAATTATGACAGGTAACTGTAACATCGTTACTTATTATGACAGGTAACTGTAATTTCGATACAAATTATGGCAGGTAACTGTAACTTCGATACTAATTATGACTGGTAACAGTAACTTCGATACTAATTATGACAAGTAACTGTAAATTATATACTAATTATGACAGGTAACAGTAACTTCGATACTAATTATGACAAGTAACTCTAACTTCATTACAAATTATGACAAGTAACTGTAATTTAGATACAAACTATGGCAGGTAACTGTAACTTCGTTACTAATTATGGCAGGTAACTGTAATTTCGATACAAATTATGGCAGGTAACTGTTACTACGATACTAATTATGACAGGTAACTGTAACTCCGATACTAATTATGACAAGTAACTCTAACTTCGATACTAATTATGACAAATAATTGTAATTTTGATAAAAAATTATGGCAGGTAATTGTAACTTCGATACTAATTATCACAGGTAACAGTAGCTTCGGTATTAATTATGACAGGTAACTGTAACTTCGTTACTAATTATGGCAAGTAACTGTAATTTCGATACTAATTATGGCTGGTAACAGTAACTTCGTTACTAATTATGACAAGTAACTGTAATTTCGATACAAATTATGGCAGGTAACTGTAACTTCGATACTAATGATGACAGAAAACAGTAACTTCGATACTAATTATGGCGGGTAACAGTAACATCGATACTAATTATGGCAGGTAACTGTAAGTTCGATACTAATTATGACAGTTAACTGTAACTTCGTTACTAATTATGACAAGTATCTGTAATTTCGATACAAATTATGGCAGGTAACAGTAACTTCGATACTAATTATGACAGGTAACAGTAACTTCGATACTTATTATGACAAGTTACTGTTACTTCGATACTAATTTTGACAGGTAACTGCAACTTCGTTACTAATTTTGACAAGTAACTGTAATTTCGATACAAATTATGGCAGGTAACTGTAACTTCGATACTAATGATGACAGAAAACAGTAACTTCGATACTAATTATGGCGGGTAACAGTAACTTCGATACTAATTATGGCAGGTAACTGTAAGTTCGATACTAATTATGACAGTTAACTGTAACTTCGTTACTAATTATGACAAGTATCTGTAATTTCGATACAAATTATGGCACGTAACTGTAATTTCGATACTAATTATGGCACGTAACTGTAATTTCGATAATAATTATGACAGGTAACTGTAACTTCGTTACTAATTATGGCAGGTAACTGTAATTTCTTTACTAATTATGACAAGTAACTGTATCTTCGATACCAATTATGACAGGAAACTGTATCTTCGTTACTAATTATGACAAGAAACTGTAATTTCGATACAAATTATGGCAGGAAACTGTAACATCGATACTAATTATGACAGGTAAGAGTAACTTCGATACTAATTATGACAGAAAACAGTAACTTCGATACTTATTATGACAGGTAACAGTAATTTCGATACTAATTATGGCAGGTACTTGTAACTTCGATACTAATTATGACAGGTAACTGTAACTCCGTTACAAATTATGACAAGTAACTGTAATTTCGATACAAATTATTGCAGGTAACTGTAACTTCGATACTATTTATGACAGGTAACAGTTACTTCGATACTAATTATGACAAGTAACAGTAACTTCGATACTAATTATGTCAGGTAACTGTATTTTCGAAACTAATTATGACAGGTAACTGTAACATCGTTACTAATTATGACAAGTAACTGTTATTTCGATACAAATTATGGCAGGTAACTGTAACTACGATATTAATTATGACAGGTTACAGTAACCTCGATACTAATTATGACAAGTAAGTGTATCTTCGATATTAATTATGACGGGTAACTGTAACTTCGATACTAATTATGACTAGTAACTCTAACTTCGTTACTAATTAGGACAAGTAACTGTAATTTTGATAAAAAATTATGGCAGGTAACTGTAACTTCGATACTAATTATGACAGGTAACAGTAACTTCAATACTTATTATGACAGGTAACTGTAACTTCGTTACTAATTATGACAAGTAACTGTAATTTCGATACTAATTATGGCAGGTAACTGTAACATCGTTACTAATAATGAAAAGTAACTGTAATTTCGATACAAATTATGGCACGTAACTGTAACTTCGATACAAATTATGACAGGTAACAGTTACTTCGATACTAATTATGACAGGTAACAGTAACTTCGTTACTAATTATGACAAGTAACTGTAATTTCGATACAAATTATGACAGGTAACTGTAACTTCGTTACTAATTATGACAAGTAACTGTAATTTCGATACAAATTATGGCACGTAACTGTAATTTCGATACTAATTATGACAGGTAACTGTAACTTCGATACTAATTATGACAAGTAACTCTAACTTCATTACAAATTATGACAAGTAACTGTAATTTCGATACAAATTATGGCAGGTAACTGTAACTTCGTTACTAATTATGGCAGGTAACTGTAATTTCGATACAAATTATGACAGGTAACAGTAACTTCGATAATAATTATGACAGGTAACTGTAACTTCGATACTAATTATGGCAGGTAACTGTAATTTCGATAATAATTATGGCACGTAACTGTAATTTCGATAATAATTATGACAGGTAACTGTAACTTCGTTACTAATTATGGCAGGTAACTGTAATTTCGTTACTAATTATGACAAGTAACTGTAGCTTCGATACTAATTATGACAGGTAACTGTAACTTCGTTGCTAATTATGACAAGAAACTGTAATTTCGATACAAATTATGGGAGGTAACTGTAACTTCGATACTAATTATGACAGGTAACAGTAACTTCGATACTAATTATGACAGAAAACAGTAACTTCGATACTTATTATGACAGGTAACAGTAATATCGATACTAATTATGGCAGGTAACTGTAATTTCGATACAAATTATGGCAGGTAACTGTAACTTCGTTACTAATTATGACAAGTAACTGTAATTTCGATACAAATTATGGCAGGTAACAGTAACTTCGATACTAATTATGACAGGTTACAGTAACTTCGATACTAATTATGACAAGTAACTGTTATTTCGATACAAATTATGGCACGTAACTGTAATTTCGATACTAAATATGGCAGGTGACAGTAACTTCGATACTAATTATGACAACTTACAGTAACTTCGATACTAATTATGGCAGGTAACTGTAATTTCGATAATAATTATGGCACGTAAGTGTAATTTCGATAATAATTATGACAGGTAACTGTAACTTCGTTACTAATTATGGCAGGTAACTGTAATTTCGTTACTAATTATGACAAGTAACTGTAGCTTCGATACTAATTATGACAGGTAACTGTAACTTCGTTACTAATTATGACATGAAACTGTAATTTCGTTACAAATTATGGCAGGTAACTGTAACTTCGATATTAATTATGACAGGTAACAGTAACTTCGATACTAATTATGACAGAAAACAGTAACTTCGATACTTATTATGACAGGTAACAGTAACTTCGATACTAATAATGGCAGGTAACTGTAACTTCGATACTAATTATGACAGGTAACTGTAACTCCGTTACAAATTATGACAAGTAACTGTATTTTCGATACAAATTATTGCAGGAAACTGTAACTTCGATACTATTTATGACAGGTAACAGTTACTTCGATACTAATTATGACAAGTAACAGTAACTGCGATACTAATTATGACAAGTAACTGTAACTTCGAAAATAATTATGACAGGTAACTGTAACATCGTTACTAATTATGACAAGTAACTGTAATATCGATACAAATTATGGCAGGTAACTGTAACATCGATATTAATTATGACAGGTTACAGTAACCTCGATACTAATTATGACAAGTAAGTGTAACTTCGATAATAATTATGACGGGTAACTGTAACTTCGATACTAATTATGACAGGTAACAGTAACTTCGGTACTAATTATGACAGGTAACTGTTACTTCGTTACTAATTATGACAAGTAACTGTAATTTCGATACTAATTATGGCAGGTAACTGTAATATCGATATTAATTATGACAGGTTACAGTAACCTCGATACTAATTATGACAAGTAAGTGTAACTTCGATACTAATTATGACGGGTAACTGTAACTTCTATACTAATTATGACAGGTAACAGTAACTTCGATACAAATTATGACAGAAAACAGTAACTTCGCTACTAATTATGGCAGGTAACAGTAACTTCGATACTAATTATGGCAGGTAACTGTAACTTCGATACTAATTATGACTGGTAACAGTAACTTCGATACTAATTATGACAAGTAACTGTAACATAGATACTAATTATGACCGGTAACAGTAACTTCGATACTAATTATGACAAGTAACTCTAACTTCATTACAAATTATGACAAGTAACTGTAATTTAGATACAAATTATGGCAGGTAACTGTAACTTCGTTACTAATTATGGCAGGTAACTGTAATTTCGATACAAATTATTGCAGGTAACTGTTACTACGATACTAATTATGACAGGTAACTGTAACTCCGATACTAATTATGACAAGTAACTCTAACTTCGTTACTAATTATGACATATAACTGTAATTTTGATAAAAAATTATGGCAGGTAATTGTAACTTCGATACTAATTATCACAGGTAAC
Organism: Meconema thalassinum; assembly: GCA_946902985.2. Classification (NCBI taxonomy): domain Eukaryota; kingdom Metazoa; phylum Arthropoda; class Insecta; order Orthoptera; family Tettigoniidae; genus Meconema; species Meconema thalassinum. The sequence continues at coordinate 1,172,039,063 of OX336388.2, read as the reverse complement.
AGTAGCTTCGGTAGTAATTATGACAGGTAACTGTAACTTCGTTACTAATTATGACAAGTAACTGTAATTTCGATACTAATTATGGCTGGTAACTGTAACTTCGTTACTAATTATGACAAGTAACTGTAATTTCGATACAAATTATGGCAGGTAACTGTAACTTCGATACTAATGATGACAGAAAACAGTAACTTCGATACTAATTATGGCGGGTAACAGTAACTTCGATACTAGTTATGTCAGGTAACTGTAGGTTCGATACTAATTATGACAGTTAACTGTAACTTCGTTACTAATTATGACAAGTAACTGTAATTTCGATACAAATTATGGCAGGTAACAGTAACTTCGATACTAATTATGACAGGTAACAGTAACTTCGATACTAATTTTGACAAGTTACTTTAACTTCGATACTAATTATGACAGGTAACTGCAACTTCGTTACTTATTATAAAAAGTAACTGTTATTTCGATACAAATTATGGCACGTAACTGTAATTTCGATACTAATTATGGCAGGTGACAGTAACTTTGATACTAATTATGACAAGTTACAGTAACTTCGATACTAATTATGACAGAAAATAGTAACTTCGATACTTATTATGACAGGTAACAGTAACTTCGATACTAATTATGGCAGGTAACAGTAACTTCGATACTAATTATGACAGGTACCTGTAACTTCGTTACTAATTATGACAAGTAACTGTAATTTCGATACAAATTATGGCACGTAACTGTAATTTCGATACTAATTATGACAGGTAACTGTAACTTCGATACTAATTATGACAAGTAACTCTAACTTCATTACAAATTATGACAAGTAACTGTAATTTCGATACAAATTATGGCAGGTAACTGTAACTTCGTTACTAATTATGGCAGGTAACTGTAATTTCGATACAAATTATGGCAGGTAACTGTAACTTCGATACTTATTATGACAGGTAACAGTAACTTCGATACTAATTATGGCAGGTAACTGTAACTTCGATACTAATTATGACAGGTAACTGTAACTTCGTTACAAATTATGACAAGTAACTGTAATTTCGATACAAATTATTGCAGGTAACTGTAACTACGATATTAATTATGACAGGTTACAGTAACCTCGATACTAATTATGACAAGTAAGTGTATCTTCGATACTAATTATGACGGGTAACTGTAACTTCGATACTAATTATGACTAGAAACTCTAACTTCGTTACTAATTAGGACAAGTAACCGTAATTTTGATAAAAAATTATGGCAGGTAACTGTAACTTCGATACTAATTATGACAGGTAACAGTAACTTCAATACTTATTATGACAGGTAACTGTAACTTCGATAATAATTATGACAGGTAACTGCAACTTCGATACTAATTATGGTAGGTAACTGTAATTTCGATAATAATTATGGCACGTAACTGTAATTTCGATAATAATTATGACAGGTAACTGTAACTTCGTTACTAATTATGGCAGGTAACTGTAATTTCGTTACTAATTATGACAAGTAACTGTATCTTCGATACTAATTATGGCAGGTAACTGTAACTTCGATACTAATTATGACAGGTAACAGTAACTTCGATACTAATTATGACAGAAAACAGTAACTTCGATACTTATTATGACAGGTAACAGTAACTTCGATACTAATTATGGCAGGTAACTGTAACTTCGATACTAATTATGAAAGGTAACTGTAACTTCGTTACAAATTATGACAAGTAACTCTAATTTCGATACAAATTATTGCAGGTAACTGTAACTACGATATTAATTATGACATGATCCAGTAACCTCGATACTAATTATGACAAGTAAGTGTATCTTCGATACTAATTATGACGGGTAACTGTAACTTCGATACTAATTATGACTAGTAACTCTAACATCGTTACTAATTAGGACAAGTAACTGTAATTTTGATAAAAAATTATGGCAGGTAACTGTAACTTCGATACTAATTATGACAGGTAACAGTAACTTCAATACTTATTATGACAGGTAACTGTAACTTCGTTACTAATTATGACAAGTAACTGTAATTTCGATACTAATTATGGCAGGTAACTGTAACATCGTTACTAATTATGAAAAGTAACTGTAATTTCGATACAAATTATGGCAGGTAACTGTAACTTCAATACAAATTATGACAGGTAACAGTAACTTCGATACTAATTATGTCAGGTAACAGTAACTTCGTTACTTATTATGACAAGTAACTGTAATTTCGATACAAATTATGACAGGTAACTGTAACTTCGTTACTAATTATGACAAGTAACTGTAATTTCGATACAAATTATGGCACGTAACTGTAATTTCGACACTAATTATGACAGGTAACTGTAACTTCATTACAATTCATGACAAGTAACAGTAATTTCGACACAAATTATGGCACGTAACTGTAATTTTGATACTAATTATGACAGGTAACTGTAACTTCGATACTAATTATGACAAGTAACTCTAACTTCATTACAAATTATGACAAGTAACTGTAATTTCGATACAAATGATGGCAGGTAACTGTAACTTCGATACAAATTATGGCAGGTAACAGTAACTTCGATAATAATTATGACAGGTAACTGTAACTTCGATACTAATTATGGCAGGTAACTGTAATTTCGATAATAATTATGGCACGTAACTGTAATTTCGATAATAATTATGACAGGTAACTGTAACTTCGTTACTAATTATGGCAGGTAACTGTAATTTCGTTACTAATTATGACAAGTAACTGTAGCTTCGATACTAATTATGACAGGTAACTGTAACTTCGTTGCTAATTATGACAAGAAACTGTAATTTCGATACAAATTATGGCAGGTAACTGTAACTTCGATACTAATTATGACAGGTAACAGTAACTTCGATACTAATTATGACAGAAAACAGTAGCTTCGATACTTATTATGACAGGTAACAGTAACTTCGATACTAATTATGGCAGGTAACTGTAATTTCGATACAAATTATGGCAGGTAACTGTAACTTGGTTACTAATTATGACAAGTAACTGTAATTTCGATACAAATTATGGCAGGTAACAGTAACTTCGATACTAATTATGACAAGTAACTGTAATTTCGATACAAATTATGGCACGAAACTGTAATTTCGATACTAAATATGGCAGGTGACAGTAACTTCGATACTAATTATGACAAGTTACAGTAACTTCGATACTAATTATGACAGAAAACAGTAACTTCGATACTTATTATGACAAGTAACAGTAACTTCGATACTAATTATGGCAGGTAACTGTAACTTCGATACTAATTATGACAGGTAACTGTAACTTCGTTACTAATTATGACAAGTAACTGTAATTTCGATACAAATTATGGCATTTACCTGTAATTTCGATACTAAATAGGACAGGTAACTGTAACTTCGATACTCATTATGACAAGTAACTCTAACTTCATTTCAAATTATGACAAGTAACTGTAATTTCGATACAAATTATGGCAGGTAACTGTAACTTCGTTACTAATTATGGCAGGTAACTGTAATTTCGATACAAATTATGGCAGGTAACAGTAACTTCGATAATAATTATGACAGGTAACTGTAACATCGATACTAATTATGGCAGGTAACTGTAATTTCGATAATAATTATCGCACGTAAGTGTAATTTCGATAATAGTTATGACAGGTAACTGTAACTTCGTTACTAATTATGGCAGGTAACTGTAATTTCGATACAAATTCTGGCAGGTAACAGTAACTTCGATAATAATTATGGCAGGTAACAGTAACTTCGAAACTAATTATGACAGGTACCTGTAACTTCGTTGCTAATTATGACAAGTAACTGTAATTTCGATACAAATTATGGCACGTAACTGTAATTTCGATACTAATTATGACAGGTAACTGTAACTTCGATACTAATTATGACAAGTAACTCTAACTTCATTACAAATTATGACAAGTAACTGTAATGTCGATACAAATTATGGCAGGTAACTGTAAATTCGTTACTAATTATGGCAGGTAACTGTAATTTCGATACAAATTATGGCAGGTAACAGTAACTTCGATAATAATTATGACAGGTAACTGCAACTTCGATACTAATTATGGCAGGTAACTGTAATTTCGATAATAATTATGGCACGTAACTGTAATTTCGATAATAATTATGACAGGTAACTGTAACTTCGTTACTAATTATGGCAGGTAACTGTAATTTCGTTACTAATTATGACAAGTAACTGTATCTTCGATACTAATTATGACAGGAAACTGTAACTTCGTTACTAATTATGACATGAAACTGTAATTTCGATACAAATTATGGCAGGTAACTGTAACTTCGATACTAATTATGACAGGTAACAGTAACTTCGATACTAATTATGACAGAAAACAGTAACTTCGATACTTATTATGACAGGTAACAGTAACTTCGATACTAATTATGGCAGGTAACTGTAACTTCGATACTAATTATGACAGGTAACTGTAACTTCGTTACAAATTATGACAAGTAACTGTAATTTCGATACAAATTATTGCAGGTAACTGTAACTACGATATTAATTATGACAGGTTAGAGTAACCTCGATACTAATTATGACAAGTAAGTGTATCTTCGATACTAATTATGACGGGTAACTGTAACTTCGATACTAATTATGACTAGTAACTCTAACTTCGTTACTAATTAGGACAAGTTACTGTAATTTTGATAAAAAATATGGCAGGTAACTGTAACTTCGATACTAATTATGACAGGTAACAGTAACTTCAATACTTATTATGACAAGTAACTGTAACTTCGTTACTAATTATGACAAGTAACTGTAATTTCGATACTAATTATGGCAGGTAACTGTAACATCGTTACTAATTATGAAAAGTAACTGTAATTTCGATACAAATTATGGCAGGTAACTGTAACTTCGCTACAAATTATGACAGGTAACAGTAACTTCGATACTAATTATGACAGGTAACAGTAACTTCGTTAATAATTATGACAAGTAACTGTAATTTCGATACACATTATGACAGGTAACTGTAACTTCGTCACTAATTTTGACAAGTAACTGTAATTTCGATACAAATTATGGCACGTAACTGTAATTTCGATACTAATTATGACAGGTAACTGTAACTTCGATATTAATTATGACAAGTAACTCTACCTTCATTACAAATTATGACAAGTAACTGTAATTTCGATACAAATTATGGCAGGTAACTGTAACTTCGTTACTAATTATGGCAGGTAACTGTAATTTCGATACAAATTATGGCAGGTAACAGTAACTTCGATAATAATTATGACAGGTAACTGTAACTTCGATACTAATTATGGCAGGTAACTGTAATTTCGATAATAATTATGGCACGTAACTGTAATTTCGATAATAATTATGACAGGTAACTGTAACTTCGTTACTAATTATGGCAGGTAACAGTAATTTCGTTACTAATTATGACAAGTAACTGTAGCTTCGATACTAATTATGACAGGTAACTGTAACTTCGTTGCTAATTATGACAAGAAACTGTAATTTCGATACAAATTATGGCAGGTAACTGTAACTTCGATACTAATTATGACAGGTAATAGTCACTTCGATACTAATTATGACAGAAAACAGTAACTTCGATACTTATTATGACAGGTAACAGTAACATCGATACTAATTATGGCAGGTAACTGTAATTTCGATACAAATTATGGCAGGTAACTGTACTTCGTTACTAATTATGACAAGTAACTGTAATTTCGATACAAATTATGGCAGGTAACAGTAACTTCGATACTAATTATGACAGGTTACAGTAACTTCGATACTAATTATGACAAGTAACTGTTATTTCGATACAAATTATGGCACGTAACTGTAATTTCGATACTAAATATGCCAGGTGACAGTAACTTCGATACTAATTATGACAAGTTACAGTAACATCGATACTAATTATGGCAGGTAACTGTAATTTCGATAATAATTATGGCACGTAAGTGTAATTTCGATAATAATTATGACAGGTAACTGTAACTTCGTTACTAATTATGGCAGGTAACTGTAATTTCGATACAAATTATGGCAGGTAACTGTAACTTCGAAACTTATTATGACAGGTAACAGTATCTTCGATACTAATTATGGCAGGTAACTGTAACTTCGATACTAATTATGACAGGTAACTTCGTTACAAATTATGACAAGTAACTGTAATTTCGATACAAATTATTTCAGGTAACTGTAACTACGATATTAATTATGACAGGTTACAGTAACCTCGATACTAATGATGACAAGTAAGTGTATCTTCGAAACTAATTATGACGGGTAACTGTAACTTCGATACTAATTATGACTAGAAACTCTAACTTCGTTACTAATTAGGACAAGTAACCGTAATTTTGATAAAAAATTATGGCAGGTAACTGTAACTTCGATACTAATTATGACAGGTAACAGTAACTTCAATACTTATTATGACAGGTAACTGTAACTTCGATATTAATTATGACAGGTAACTGTAACTCCGATACTAATTATGACAAGTAACTCTAACTTCGTTACTAATTATGACAAATAACTGTAATTTTGATAAAAAATTATGGCAGGTAATTGTAACTTCGATACTAATTATGGTAGGTAACTGTAATTTCGATAATAATTATGGCACGTAACTGTAATTTCGATAATAATTATGACAGGTAACTGTAACTTCGTTACTAATTATGGCAGGTAACTGTAATTTCGTTACTAATTATGACAAGTAACTGTATCTTCGATACTAATTATGACAGGAAACTGTAACTTCGTTACTAATTATGACAAAAAACTGTAATTTCGATACAAATTATGGCAGGTAACTGTAACTTCGATACTAATTATGAAAGGTAACTGTAACTTCGTTACAAATTATGACAAGTAACTGTAATTTCGATACAAATTATTGCAGGTAACTGTAACTACGATATTAATTATGACAGGATCCAGTAACCTCGATACTAATTATGACAAGTAAGTGTATCTTCGATACTAATTATGACGGGTAACTGTAACTTCGATACTAATTATGACTAGTAACTCTAACTTCGTTACTAATTAGGACAAGTAACTGTAATTTTGATAAAAAATTATGGCAGGTAACTGTAACTTCGATACTAATTATGACAGGTAACAGTAACTTCAATACTTATTATGACAGGTAACTGTAACTTCGTTACTAATTATGACAAGTAACTGTAATGTCGATACTAATTATGGCAGGTAACTGTAACATCGTTACTAATTATAAAAAGTAACTGTAATTTCGATACAAATTATGGCAGGTAACTGTAACTTCAATACAAATTATGACAGGTAACAGTAACTTCGATACTAATTATGACAGGTAACAGTAACTTCGTTACTTATTATGACAAGTAACTGTAATTTCGATACAAATTATGACAGGTAACTGTAACTTCGTTACTAATTATGACAAGTAACAGTAATTTCGATACAAATTATGGCACGTAACTGTAATTTCGACACTAATTATGACAGGTAACTGTAACTTCATTACAATTTATGACAAGTAACAGTAATTTCGATACAAATTATGGCACGTAACTGTAATTTCGATACTAATTATGACAGGTAACTGTAACTTCGATACTAATTATGACAAGTAACTCTAACTTCATTACAAATTATGACAAGTAACTGTAATTTCGATACAAATTATGGCAGGTAACTGTAACTTCGATACAAATTATGGCAGGTAACAGTAACTTCGATAATAATTATGACAGGTAACTGTAACTTCGATACTTATTATGGCAGGTAACTGTAATTTCGATAATAATTATGGCACGTAACTGTAATTTCGATAATAATTATGACAGGTAACTGTAACTTCGTTACTAATTATGGCAGGTAACTGTAATTTCGTTACTAATTATGACAAGTAACTGTAGCTTCGATACTAATTATGACAGGTAACTGTAACTTCGTTGCTAATTATGACAAGAAACTGTAATTTCGATACAAATTATGGCAGGTAACTGTAACTTCGATACTAATTATGACAGGTAACAGTAACTTCGATACTAATTATGACAGAAAACAGTAGCTTCGATACTTATTATGACAGGTAACAGTAACTTCGATACTAATTATGGCAGGTAACTGTAATTTCGATACAAATTATGGCAGGTAACTGTAACTTCGTTACTAATTATGACAAGTAACTGTAATTTCGATACAAATTATGGCAGGTAACAGTAACTTCGATACTAATTATGACAGGTTACAGTAACTTCGATACTAAATATGACAAGTTACTGTAACTTCGATACTAATTATGACAGGTAACTGTAACTTCGTTACTAATTATGACAAGTAACTGTTATTTCGATACAAATTATGGCACGTAACTGTAATTTCGATACTAAATATGGCAGGTGACAGTAACTTCGATACTAATTATGACAAGTTACAGTAACTTCGATACTAATTATGACAGAAAACAGTAACTACGATACTTATTATGACAAGTAACAGTAACTTCGATACTAATTATGGCAGGTAACTGTAACTTCGATACTAATTATGACAGGTAACTGTAACTTCGTTACTAATTATGACAAGTAACTGTAATTTCGATACAAATTATGGCATTTACCTGTAATTTCGATACTAAATATGACAGGTAACTGTAACTTCGATACTAATTATGACAAGTAACTCTAACTTCATTTCAAATTATGACAAGTAACTGTAATTTCGATACAAATTATGGCAGGTAACTGTAACTTCGTTACTAATTATGGCAGGTAACTGTAATTTCGATACAAATTATGGCAGGTAACAGTAACTTCGATAATAATTATGACAGGTAACTGTAACATCGATACTAATTATGGCAGGTAACTGTAATTTCGATAATAATTATCGCACGTAAGTGTAATTTCGATAATAGTTATGACAGGTAACTGTAACTTCGTTACTAATTATGGCAGGTAACTGTAATTTCGATACAAATTCTGGCAGGTAACAGTAACTTCGATAATAATTATGACAGGTAACTGTAACTTCGTTACTAATTATGACAAGTAACTGTAATTTCGATACAAATAATGGCAAGTAACTCTAACTTCGATACTATTTATGACAGGAAAAAGTAACTTCAATACTAATTATGACAGGTAACTGTAACTTCGCTACTAATTATGACAAGTAACTGTAATTTCGAAACAAATTATGACAGGTAACTGTAACTTCGTTAATAATTATGACAAGTAACTGTAACTTCGATACAAATTATGGCAGGTCACAGTAACTTCGATACTAATTAAGACAGGTAACTGTAACGTCGATACTAATTATGACAAGGAACTGTAATTTCGATACAAATTATGACAGGTAACAGTAACTTCGATACTAATTATGACAGGAAACTGTAACTTCTTTTCTAATTATGACAAGTAACTGTAATTTCGATACTAATTATGGCAGGTAACTGTAACATCGTTACTAATTATGAAAAGTAACTGTAATTTCGATACAAATTATGGCAGGTAACTGTAACTTCGCTACAAATTATGACAGGTAACAGTAACTTCGATACTAATTATGACAGGTAACAGTAACTTCGTTAATAATTATGACAAGTAACTGTAATTTCGATACACATTATGACAGGTAACTGTAACTTCGTCACTAATTTTGACAAGTAACTGTAATTTCGATACAAATTATGGCACGTAACTGTAATTTCGATACTAATTATGACAGGTAACTGTAACTTCGATATTAATTATGACAAGTAACTCTAACTTCATTACAAATTATGACAAGTAACTGTAATTTCGATACAAATTATGGCAGGTAACTGTAACTTCGTTACTAATTATGGCAGGTAACTGTAATTTCGATACAAATTATGGCAGGTAACAGTAACTTCGATAATAATTATGACAGGTAACTGTAACTTCGATACTAATTATGGCAGGTAACTGTAATTTCGATAATAATTATGGCACGTAACTGTAATTTCGATAATAATTATGACAGGTAACTGTAACTTCGTTACTAATTATGGCAGGTAACAGTAATTTCGTTACTAATTATGACAAGTAACTGTAGCTTCGATACTAATTATGACAGGTAACTGTAACTTCGTTGCTAATTATGACAAGAAACTGTAATTTCGATACAAATTATGGCAGGTAACTGTAACTTCGATACTAATTATGACAGGTAATAGTCACTTCGATACTAATTATGACAGAAAACAGTAACTTCGATACTTATTATGACAGGTAACAGTAACATCGATACTAATTATGGCAGGTAACTGTAATTTCGATACAAATTATGGCAGGTAACTGTAACTTCGTTACTAATTATGACAAGTAACTGTAATTTCGATACAAATTATGGCAGGTAACAGTAACTTCGATACTAATTATGACAGGTTACAGTAACTTCGATACTAATTATGACAAGTAACTGTTATTTCGATACAAATTATGGCACGTAACTGTAATTTCGATACTAAATATGCCAGGTGACAGTAACTTCGATACTAATTATGACAAGTTACAGTAACATCGATACTAATTATGGCAGGTAACTGTAATTTCGATAATAATTATGGCACGTAAGTGTAATTTCGATAATAATTATGACAGGTAACTGTAACTTCGTTACTAATTATGGCAGGTAACTGTAATTTCGATACAAATTATGGCAGGTAACTGTAACTTCGATACTTATTATGACAGGTAACAGTATCTTCGATACTAATTATGGCAGGTAACTGTAACTTCGATACTAATTATGACAGGTAACTTCGTTACAAATTATGACAAGTAACTGTAATTTCGATACAAATTATTGCAGGTAACTGTAACTACGATATTAATTATGACAGGTTACAGTAACCTCGATACTAATGATGACAAGTAAGTGTATCTTCGATACTAATTATGACGGGTAACTGTAACTTCGATACTAATTATGACTAGAAACTCTAACTTCGTTACTAATTAGGACAAGTAACCGTAATTTTGATAAAAAATTATGGCAGGTAACTGTAACTTCGATACTAATTATGACAGGTAACAATAACTTCAATACTTATTATGACAGGTAACTGTAACTTCGATATTAATTATGACAGGTAACTGTAACTCCGATACTAATTATGACAAGTAACTCTAACTTCGTTACTAATTATGACAAATAACTGTAATTTTGATAAAAAATTATGGCAGGTAATTGTAACTTCGATACTAATTATGGTAGGTAACTGTAATTTCGATAATAATTATGGCACGTAACTGTAATTTCGATAATAATTATGACAGGTAACTGTAACTTCGTTACTAATTATGGCAGGTAACTGTAATTTCGTTACTAATTATGACAAGTAACTGTATCTTCGATACTAATTATGACAGGAAACTGTAACTTCGTTACTAATTATGACAAAAAACTGTAATTTCGATACAAATTATGGCAGGTAACTGTAACTTCGATACTAATTATGAAAGGTAACTGTAACTTCGTTACAAATTATAACAAGTAACTGTAATTTCGATACAAATTATTGCAGGTAACTGTAACTACGATATTAATTATGACAGGATCCAGTAACCTCGATACTAATTATGACAAGTAAGTGTATCTTCGATACTAATTATGACGGGTAACTGTAACTTCGATACTAATTATGACTAGTAACTCTAACTTCGTTACTAATTAGGACAAGTAACTGTAATTTTGATAAAAAATTATGGCAGGTAACTGTAACTTCGATACTAATTATGACAGGTAACAGTAACTTCAATACTTATTATGACAGGTAACTGTAACTTCGTTACTAATTATGACAAGTAACTGTAATGTCGATACTAATTATGGCAGGTAACTGTAACATCGTTACTAATTATGAAAAGTAACTGTAATTTCGATACAAATTATGGCAGGTAACTGTAACTTCAATACAAATTATGACAGGTAACAGTAACTTCGATACTAATTATGACAGGTAACAGTAACTTCGTTACTTATTATGACAAGTAACTGTAATTTCGATACAAATTATGACAGGTAACTGTAACTTCGTTACTAATTATGACAAGTAACAGTAATTTCGATACAAATTATGGCACGTAACTGTAATTTCGACACTAATTATGACAGGTAACTGTAACTTCATTACAATTTATGACAAGTAACAGTAATTTCGATACAAATTATGGCACGTAACTGTAATTTCGATACTAATTATGACAGGTAACTGTAACTTCGATACTAATTATGACAAGTAACTCTAACTTCATTACAAATTATGACAAGTAACTGTAATTTCGATACAAATTATGGCAGGTAACTGTAACTTCGATACAAATTATGGCAGGTAACAGTAACTTCGATAATAATTATGACAGGTAACTGTAACTTCGATACTTATTATGGCAGGTAACTGTAATTTCGATAATAATTATGGCACGTAACTGTAATTTCGATAATAATTATGACAGGTAACTGTAACTTCGTTACTAATTATGGCAGGTAACTGTAATTTCGTTACTAATTATGACAAGTAACTGTAGCTTCGATACTAATTATGACAGGTAACTGTAACTTCGTTGCTAATTATGACAAGAAACTGTAATTTCGATACAAATTATGGCAGGTAACTGTAACTTCGATACTAATTATGACAGGTAACAGTAACTTCGATACTAATTATGACAGAAAACAGTAGCTTCGATACTTATTATGACAGGTAACAGTAACTTCGATACTAATTATGGCAGGTAACTGTAATTTCGATACAAATTATGGCAGGTAACTGTAACTTCGTTACTAATTATGACAAGTAACTGTAATTTCGATACAAATTATGGCAGGTAACAGTAACTTCGATACTAATTATGACAGGTTACAGTAACTTCGATACTAAATATGACAAGTTACTGTAACTTCGATACTAATTATGACAGGTAACTGTAACTTCGTTACTAATTATGACAAGTAACTGTTATTTCGATACAAATTATGGCACGTAACTGTAATTTCGATACTAAATATGGCAGGTGACAGTAACTTCGATACTAATTATGACAAGTTACAGTAACTTCGATACTAATTATGACAGAAAACAGTAACTACGATACTTATTATGACAAGTAACAGTAACTTCGATACTAATTATGGCAGGTAACTGTAACTTCGATACTAATTATGACAGGTAACTGTAACTTCGTTACTAATTATGACAAGTAACTGTAATTTCGATACAAATTATGGCATTTACCTGTAATTTCGATACTAAATATGACAGGTAACTGTAACTTCGATACTAATTATGACAAGTAACTCTAACTTCATTTCAAATTATGACAAGTAACTGTAATTTCGATACAAATTATGGCAGGTAACTGTAACTTCGTTACTAATTATGGCAGGTAACTGTAATTTCGATACAAATTATGGCAGGTAACAGTAACTTCGATAATAATTATGACAGGTAACTGTAACATCGATACTAATTATGGCAGGTAACTGTAATTTCGATAATAATTATCGCACGTAAGTGTAATTTCGATAATAGTTATGACAGGTAACTGTAACTTCGTTACTAATTATGGCAGGTAACTGTAATTTCGATACAAATTCTGGCAGGTAACAGTAACTTCGATAATAATTATGACAGGTAACTGTAACTTCGTTACTAATTATGACAAGTAACTGTAATTTCGATACAAATAATGGCAAGTAACTCTAACTTCGATACTATTTATGACAGGAAAAAGTAACTTCAATACTAATTATGACAGGTAACTGTAACTTCGCTACTAATTATGACAAGTAACTGTAATTTCGAAACAAATTATGACAGGTAACTGTAACTTCGTTAATAATTATGACAAGTAACTGTAACTTCGATACAAATTATGGCAGGTCACAGTAACTTCGATACTAATTAAGACAGGTAACTGTAACATCGATACTAATTATGACAAGGAACTGTAATTTCGATACAAATTATGACAGGTAACAGTAACTTCGATACTAATTATGACAGGAAACTGTAACTTCTTTTCTAATTATGACAAGTAACTGTAATTTCGATACTAATTATGGCAGGTAACTGTAACATCGTTACTAATTATGAAAAGTAACTGTAATTTCGATACAAATTATGGCAGGTAACTGTAACTTCGCTACAAATTATGACAGGTAACAGTAACTTCGATACTAATTATGACAGGTAACAGTAACTTCGTTAATAATTATGACAAGTAACTGTAATTTCGATACACATTATGACAGGTAACTGTAACTTCGTCACTAATTTTGACAAGTAACTGTAATTTCGATACAAATTATGGCACGTAACTGTAATTTCGATACTAATTATGACAGGTAACTGTAACTTCGATATTAATTATGACAAGTAACTCTAACTTCATTACAAATTATGACAAGTAACTGTAATTTCGATACAAATTATGGCAGGTAACTGTAACTTCGTTACTAATTATGGCAGGTAACTGTAATTTCGATACAAATTATGGCAGGTAACAGTAACTTCGATAATAATTATGACAGGTAACTGTAACTTCGATACTAATTATGGCAGGTAACTGTAATTTCGATAATAATTATGGCACGTAACTGTAATTTCGATAATAATTATGACAGGTAACTGTAACTTCGTTACTAATTATGGCAGGTAACAGTAATTTCGTTACTAATTATGACAAGTAACTGTAGCTTCGATACTAATTATGACAGGTAACTGTAACTTCGTTGCTAATTATGACAAGAAACTGTAATTTCGATACAAATTATGGCAGGTAACTGTAACTTCGATACTAATTATGACAGGTAATAGTCACTTCGATACTAATTATGACAGAAAACAGTAACTTCGATACTTATTATGACAGGTAACAGTAACATCGATACTAATTATGGCAGGTAACTGTAATTTCGATACAAATTATGGCAGGTAACTGTAACTTCGTTACTAATTATGACAAGTAACTGTAATTTCGATACAAATTATGGCAGGTAACAGTAACTTCGATACTAATTATGACAGGTTACAGTAACTTCGATACTAATTATGACAAGTAACTGTTATTTCGATACAAATTATGGCACGTAACTGTAATTTCGATACTAAATATGCCAGGTGACAGTAACTTCGATACTAATTATGACAAGTTACAGTAACATCGATACTAATTATGGCAGGTAACTGTAATTTCGATAATAATTATGGCACGTAAGTGTAATTTCGATAATAATTATGACAGGTAACTGTAACTTCGTTACTAATTATGGCAGGTAACTGTAATTTCGATACAAATTATGGCAGGTAACTGTAACTTCGATACTTATTATGACAGGTAACAGTATCTTCGATACTAATTATGGCAGGTAACTGTAACTTCGATACTAATTATGACAGGTAACTTCGTTACAAATTATGACAAGTAACTGTAATTTCGATACAAATTATTGCAGGTAACTGTAACTACGATATTAATTATGACAGGTTACAGTAACCTCGATACTAATGATGACAAGTAAGTGTATCTTCGATACTAATTATGACGGGTAACTGTAACTTCGATACTAATTATGACTAGAAACTCTAACTTCGTTACTAATTAGGACAAGTAACCGTAATTTTGATAAAAAATTATGGCAGGTAACTGTAACTTCGATACTAATTATGACAGGTAACAGTAACTTCAATACTTATTATGACAGGTAACTGTAACTTCGATATTAATTATGACAGGTAACTGTAACTCCGATACTAATTATGACAAGTAACTCTAACTTCGTTACTAATTATGACAAATAACTGTAATTTTGATAAAAAATTATGGCAGGTAATTGTAACTTCGATACTAATTATGGTAGGTAACTGTAATTTCGATAATAATTATGGCACGTAACTGTAATTTCGATAATAATTATGACAGGTAACTGTAACTTCGTTACTAATTATGGCAGGTAACTGTAATTTCGTTACTAATTATGACAAGTAACTGTATCTTCGATACTAATTATGACAGGAAACTGTAACTTCGTTACTAATTATGACAAAAAACTGTAATTTCGATACAAATTATGGCAGGTAACTGTAACTTCGATACTAATTATGAAAGGTAACTGTAACTTCGTTACAAATTATGACAAGTAACTGTAATTTCGATACAAATTATTGCAGGTAACTGTAACTACGATATTAATTATGACAGGATCCAGTAACCTCGATACTAATTATGACAAGTAAGTGTATCTTCGATACTAATTATGACGGGTAACTGTAACTTCGATACTAATTATGACTAGTAACTCTAACTTCGTTACTAATTAGGACAAGTAACTGTAATTTTGATAAAAAATTATGGCAGGTAACTGTAACTTCGATACTAATTATGACAGGTAACAGTAACTTCAATACTTATTATGACAGGTAACTGTAACTTCGTTACTAATTATGACAAGTAACTGTAATGTCGATACTAATTATGGCAGGTAACTGTAACATCGTTACTAATTATGAAAAGTAACTGTAATTTCGATACAAATTATGGCAGGTAACTGTAACTTCAATACAAATTATGACAGGTAACAGTAACTTCGATACTAATTATGACAGGTAACAGTAACTTCGTTACTTATTATGACAAGTAACTGTAATTTCGATACAAATTATGACAGGTAACTGTAACTTCGTTACTAATTATGACAAGTAACAGTAATTTCGATACAAATTATGGCACGTAACTGTAATTTCGACACTAATTATGACAGGTAACTGTAACTTCATTACAATTTATGACAAGTAACAGTAATTTCGATACAAATTATGGCACGTAACTGTAATTTCGATACTAATTATGACAGGTAACTGTAACTTCGATACTAATTATGACAAGTAACTCTAACTTCATTACAAATTATGACAAGTAACTGTAATTTCGATACAAATTATGGCAGGTAACTGTAACTTCGATACAAATTATGGCAGGTAACAGTAACTTCGATAATAATTATGACAGGTAACTGTAACTTCGATACTTATTATGGCAGGTAACTGTAATTTCGATAATAATTATGGCACGTAACTGTAATTTCGATAATAATTATGACAGGTAACTGTAACTTCGTTACTAATTATGGCAGGTAACTGTAATTTCGTTACTAATTATGACAAGTAACTGTAGCTTCGATACTAATAATGACAGGTAACTGTAACTTCGTTGCTAATTATGACAAGAAACTGTAATTTCGATACAAATTATGGCAGGTAACTGTAACTTCGATACTAATTATGACAGGTAACAGTAACTTCGATACTAATTATGACAGAAAACAGTAGCTTCGATACTTATTATGACAGGTAACAGTAACTTCGATACTAATTATGGCAGGTAACTGTAATTTCGATACAAATTATGGCAGGTAACTGTAACTTCGTTACTAATTATGACAAGTAACTGTAATTTCGATACAAATTATGGCAGGTAACAGTAACTTCGATACTAGTTATGACAGGTTACAGTAACTTCGATACTAAATATGACAAGTTACTGTAACTTCGATACTAATTATGACAGGTAACTGTAACTTCGTTACTAATTATGACAAGTAACTGTTATTTCGATACAAATTATGGCACGTAACTGTAATTTCGATACTAAATATGGCAGGTGACAGTAACTTCGATACTAATTATGACAAGTTACAGTAACTTCGATACTAATTATGACAGAAAACAGTAACTACGATACTTATTATGACAAGTAACAGTAACTTCGATACTAATTATGGCAGGTAACTGTAACTTCGATACTAATTATGACAGGTAACTGTAACTTCGTTACTAATTATGACAAGTAACTGTAATTTCGATACAAATTATGGCATTTACCTGTAATTTCGATACTAAATATGACAGGTAACTGTAACTTCGATACTAATTATGACAAGTAACTCTAACTTCATTTCAAATTATGACAAGTAACTGTAATTTCGATACAAATTATGGCAGGTAACTGTAACTTCGTTACTAATTATGGCAGGTAACTGTAATTTCGATACAAATTATGGCAGGTAACAGTAACTTCGATAATAATTATGACAGGTAACTGTAACATCGATACTAATTATGGCAGGTAACTGTAATTTCGATAATAATTATCGCACGTAAGTGTAATTTCGATAATAGTTATGACAGGTAACTGTAACTTCGTTACTAATTATGGCAGGTAACTGTAATTTCGATACAAATTCTGGCAGGTAACAGTAACTTCGATAATAATTATGACAGGTAACTGTAACTTCGTTACTAATTATGACAAGTAACTGTAATTTCGATACAAATTATTGCAGGTAACTGTAACTACGATATTAATTATGACAGGTTAGAGTAACCTCGATACTAATTATGACAAGTAAGTGTATCTTCGATACTAATTATGACGGGTAACTGTAACTTCGATACTAATTATGACTAGTAACTCTAACTTCGTTACTAATTAGGACAAGTAACTGTAATTTTGATAAAAAATATGGCAGGTAACTGTAACTTCGATACTAATTATGACAGGTAACAGTAACTTCAATACTTATTATGACAAGTAACTGTAACTTCGTTACTAATTATGACAAGTAACTGTAATTTCGATACTAATTATGGCAGGTAACTGTAACATCGTTACTAATTATGAAAAGTAACTGTAATTTCGATACAAATTATGGCAGGTAACTGTAACTTCGCTACAAATTATGACAGGTAACAGTAACTTCGATACTAATTATGACAGGTAACAGTAACTTCGTTAATAATTATGACAAGTAACTGTAATTTCGATACACATTATGACAGGTAACTGTAACTTCGTCACTAATTTTGACAAGTAACTGTAATTTCGATACAAATTATGGCACGTAACTGTAATTTCGATACTAATTATGACAGGTAACTGTAACTTCGATATTAATTATGACAAGTAACTCTAACTTCATTACAAATTATGACAAGTAACTGTAATTTCGATACAAATTATGGCAGGTAACTGTAACTTCGTTACTAATTATGGCAGGTAACTGTAATTTCGATACAAATTATGGCAGGTAACAGTAACTTCGATAATAATTATGACAGGTAACTGTAACTTCGATACTAATTATGGCAGGTAACTGTAATTTCGATAATAATTATGGCACGTAACTGTAATTTCGATAATAATTATGACAGGTAACTGTAACTTCGTTACTAATTATGGCAGGTAACAGTAATTTCGTTACTAATTATGACAAGTAACTGTAGCTTCGATACTAATTATGACAGGTAACTGTAACTTCGTTGCTAATTATGACAAGAAACTGTAATTTCGATACAAATTATGGCAGGTAACTGTAACTTCGATACTAATTATGACAGGTAATAGTCACTTCGATACTAATTATGACAGAAAACAGTAACTTCGATACTTATTATGACAGGTAACAGTAACATCGATACTAATTATGGCAGGTAACTGTAATTTCGATACAAATTATGGCAGGTAACTGTAACTTCGTTACTAATTATGACAAGTAACTGTAATTTCGATACAAATTATGGCAGGTAACAGTAACTTCGATACTAATTATGACAGGTTACAGTAACTTCGATACTAATTATGACAAGTAACTGTTATTTCGATACAAATTATGGCACGTAACTGTAATTTCGATACTAAATATGCCAGGTGACAGTAACTTCGATACTAATTATGACAAGTTACAGTAACATCGATACTAATTATGGCAGGTAACTGTAATTTCGATAATAATTATGGCACGTAAGTGTAATTTCGATAATAATTATGACAGGTAACTGTAACTTCGTTACTAATTATGGCAGGTAACTGTAATTTCGATACAAATTATGGCAGGTAACTGTAACTTCGATACTTATTATGACAGGTAACAGTATCTTCGATACTAATTATGGCAGGTAACTGTAACTTCGATACTAATTATGACAGGTAACTTCGTTACAAATTATGACAAGTAACTGTAATTTCGATACAAATTATTGCAGGTAACTGTAACTACGATATTAATTATGACAGGTTACAGTAACCTCGATACTAATGATGACAAGTAAGTGTATCTTCGATACTAATTATGACGGGTAACTGTAACTTCGATACTAATTATGACTAGAAACTCTATCTTCGTTACTAATTAGGACAAGTAACCGTAATTTTGATAAAAAATTATGGCAGGTAACTGTAACTTCGATACTAATTATGACAGGTAACAGTAACTTCAATACTTATTATGACAGGTAACTGTAACTTCGATATTAATTATGACAGGTAACTGTAACTCCGATACTAATTATGACAAGTAACTCTAACTTCGTTACTAATTATGACAAATAACTGTAATTTTGATAAAAAATTATGGCAGGTAATTGTAACTTCGATACTAATTATGGTAGGTAACTGTAATTTCGATAATAATTATGGCACGTAACTGTAATTTCGATAATAATTATGACAGGTAACTGTAACTTCGTTACTAATTATGGCAGGTAACTGTAATTTCGTTACTAATTATGACAAGTAACTGTAATTTCGATACAAATTATGGCAGGTAACTGTAACTTCGATACTAATTATGAAAGGTAACTGTAACTTCGTTACAAATTATGACAAGTAACTGTAATTTCGATACAAATTATTGCAGGTAACTGTAACTACGATATTAATTATGACAGGATCCAGTAACCTCGATACTAATTATGACAAGTAAGTGTATCTTCGATACTAATTATGACGGGTAACTGTAACTTCGATACTAATTATGACTAGTAACTCTAACTTCGTTACTAATTAGGACAAGTAACTGTAATTTTGATAAAAAATTATGGCAGGTAACTGTAACTTCGATACTAATTATGACAGGTAACAGTAACTTCAATACTTATTATGACAGGTAACTGTAACTTCGTTACTAATTATGACAAGTAACTGTAATGTCGATACTAATTATGGCAGGTAACTGTAACATCGTTACTAATTATGAAAAGTAACTGTAATTTCGATACAAATTATGGCAGGTAACTGTAACTTCAATACAAATTATGACAGGTAACAGTAACTTCGATACTAATTATGACAGGTAACAGTAACTTCGTTACTTATTATGACAAGTAACTGTAATTTCGATACAAATTATGACAGGTAACTGTAACTTCGTTACTAATTATGACAAGTAACAGTAATTTCGATACAAATTATGGCACGTAACTGTAATTTCGACACTAATTATGACAGGTAACTGTAACTTCATTACAATTTATGACAAGTAACAGTAATTTCGATACAAATTATGGCACGTAACTGTAATTTCGATACTAATTATGACAGGTAACTGTAACTTCGATACTAATTATGACAAGTAACTCTAACTTCATTACAAATTATGACAAGTAACTGTAATTTCGATACAAATTATGGCAGGTAACTGTAACTTCGATACAAATTATGGCAGGTAACAGTAACTTCGATAATAATTATGACAGGTAACTGTAACTTCGATACTTATTATGGCAGGTAACTGTAATTTCGATAATAATTATGGCACGTAACTGTAATTTCGATAATAATTATGACAGGTAACTGTAACTTCGTTACTAATTATGGCAGGTAACTGTAATTTCGTTACTAATTATGACAAGTAACTGTAGCTTCGATACTAATTATGACAGGTAACTGTAACTTCGTTGCTAATTATGACAAGAAACTGTAATTTCGATACAAATTATGGCAGGTAACTGTAACTTCGATACTAATTATGACAGGTAACAGTAACTTCGATACTAATTATGACAGAAAACAGTAGCTTCGATACTTATTATGACAGGTAACAGTAACTTCGATACTAATTATGGCAGGTAACTGTAATTTCGATACAAATTATGGCAGGTAACTGTAACTTCGTTACTAATTATGACAAGTAACTGTAATTTCGATACAAATTATGGCAGGTAACAGTAACTTCGATACTAATTATGACAGGTTACAGTAACTTCGATACTAAATATGACAAGTTACTGTAACTTCGATACTAATTATGACAGGTAACTGTAACTTCGTTACTAATTATGACAAGTAACTGTTATTTCGATACAAATTATGGCACGTAACTGTAATTTCGATACTAAATATGGCAGGTGACAGTAACTTCGATACTAATTATGACAAGTTACAGTAACTTCGATACTAATTATGACAGAAAACAGTAACTACGATACTTATTATGACAAGTAACAGTAACTTCGATACTAATTATGGCAGGTAACTGTAACTTCGATACTAATTATGACAGGTAACTGTAACTTCGTTACTAATTATGACAAGTAACTGTAATTTCGATACAAATTATGGCATTTACCTGTAATTTCGATACTAAATATGACAGGTAACTGTAACTTCGATACTAATTATGACAAGTAACTCTAACTTCATTTCAAATTATGACAAGTAACTGTAATTTCGATACAAATTATGGCAGGTAACTGTAACTTCGTTACTAATTATGGCAGGTAACTGTAATTTCGATACAAATTATGGCAGGTAACAGTAACTTCGATAATAATTATGACAGGTAACTGTAACATCGATACTAATTATGGGAGGTAACTGTAATTTCGATAATAATTATCGCACGTAAGTGTAATTTCGATAATAGTTATGACAGGTAACTGTAACTTCGTTACTAATTATGGCAGGTAACTGTAATTTCGATACAAATTCTGGCAGGTAACAGTAACTTCGATAATAATTATGACAGGTAACTGTAACTTCGTTACTAATTATGACAAGTAACTGTAATTTCGATACAAATAATGGCAAGTAACTCTAACTTCGATACTATTTATGACAGGAAAAAGTAACTTCAATACTAATTATGACAGGTAACTGTAACTTCGCTACTAATTATGACAAGTAACTGTAATTTCGAAACAAATTATGACAGGTAACTGTAACTTCGTTAATAATTATGACAAGTAACTGTAACTTCGATACAAATTATGGCAGGTCACAGTAACTTCGATACTAATTAAGACAGGTAACTGTAACATCGATACTAATTATGACAAGGAACTGTAATTTCGATACAAATTATGACAGGTAACAGTAACTTCGATACTAATTATGACAGGAAACTGTAACTTCTTTTCTAATTATGACAATTAACTGTAATTTCGATACTAATTATGACAGGTAACTGTAACTTCGATATTAATTATGACAAGTAACTGTAACATCGTTACTAATTATGAGAAGTAACTGTAATTTCGATACAATTTATGGCAGGTAACGGTAACTTCGAGACTAATTATGACAGGTAACAGTAACTTCGATACTAATTTTGACAAGTAACAGTGGCTTCGATACTAATTATGACAAGTAACTGTAACTTCGAAACTAATTATGACAGGTAACTGTAACATCGTTACTTATTATGACAAGTAACTGTAATTTCGATACAAATTATGGCAGGTAACTGTAACTTCGATACTAATTATGACTGGTAACAGTAACTTCGATACTAATTATGACAAGTAACTGTAACTTAGATACTAATTATGACAGGTAACAGTAACTTCGATACTAATTATGACAAGTAACTCTAACTTCATTACAAATTATGACAAGTAACTGTAATTTAGATACAAATTATGGCAGGTAACTGTAACTTCGTTACTAATTATGGCAGGTAACTGTAATTTCGATACAAATTATGGCAGGTAACTGTTACTACGATACTAATTATGACAGGTAACTGTAACTCCGATACTAATTATGACCAGTAACTCTAACTTCGTTACTAATTATGACAAATAACTGTAATTTTGAAAAAAAATTATGGCAGGTAATTGTAACTTCGATACTAATTATCACAGGTAACAGTAGCTTCGGTACTAATTATGACAGGTAACTGTAACTTCGTTACTAATTATGACAAGTAACTGTAATTTCGATACTAATTATGGCTGGTAACTGTAACTTCGTTACTAATTATGACAAGTAACTGTAATTTCGATACAAATTATGGCAGGTAACTGAAACTTCGATACTAATGATGACAGAAAACAGTAACTTCGATACTAAATATGGCGGGTAACAGTAACTTCGATACTAATTATGGCAGGTAACTGTAAGTTCGATACTAATTATGACAGTTAACTGTAACTTCGTTACTAATTATGACAAGTAACTGTAATTTCGATACAAATTATGGCAGGTAACAGTAACTTCGATACTAATTATGACAGGTAACAGTAACTTCGATACTAATTATGACAAGTTACTGTAACTTCGATACTAATTATGACAGGTAACTGCAACTTCGTTACTAATTATGACAAGTAACTGTTATTTCGATACAAATTATGGCACGTAACTGTAATTTTGATACTAATTATGGCAGGTGACAGTAACTTTGATACTAATTATGACAAGTTACAGTAACTTCGATACTAATTATGACAGAAAATAGTAACTTCGATACTTATTATGACAGGTAACAGTAACTTCGATACTAATTATGGCAGGTAACAGTAACTTCGAAACTAATTATGACAGGTACCTGTAACTTCGTTGCTAATTATGACAAGTAACTGTAATTTCGATACAAATTATGGCACGTAACTGTAATTTCGATACTAATTATGACAGGTAACTGTAACTTCGATACTAATTATGACAAGTAACTCTAACTTCATTACAAATTATGACAAGTAACTGTAAGTTCGATACTAATTATGACAGTTAACTGTAAATTCGTTACTAATTATGGCAGGTAACTGTAATTTCGATACAAATTATGGCAGGTAACAGTAACTTCGATAATAATTATGACAGTTAACTGCAACTTCGATACTAATTATGGCAGGTAACTGTAATTTCGATAATAATTATGGCACGTAACTGTAATTTCGATAATAATTATGACAGGTAACTGTAACTTCGTTACTAATTATGGCAGGTAACTGTAATTTCGTTACTAATTATGACAAGTAACTGTATCTTCGATACTAATTATGACAGGAAACTGTAACTTCGTTACTAATTATGACATGAAACTGTAATTTCGATACAAATTATGGCAGGTAACTGTAACTTCGATACTAATTATGACAGGTAACAGTAACTTCGATACTAATTATGACAGAAAACAGTAACTTCGATACTTATTATGACAGGTAACAGTAACTTCGATACTAATTATGGCAGGTAACTGTAACTTTGATACTAATTATGACAGGTAACTGTAACTTCGTTACAAATTATGACAAGTAACTGTAATTTCGATACAAATTATTGCGGGTAACTGTAACTACGATATTAATTATGACAGGTTAGAGTAACCTCGATACTAATTATGACAAGTAAGTGTATCTTCGATACTAATTATGACGGGTAACTGTAACTTCGATACTAATTATGACTAGTAACTCTAACTTCGTTACTAATTAGGACAAGTAACTGTAATTTTGATAAAAAAATATGGCAGGTAACTGTAACTTCGATACTAATTATGACAGGTAACAGTAACTTCAATACTTATTATGTCAAGTAACTGTAACTTCGTTACTAATTATGACAAGTAACTGTAATTTCGATACTAATTATGGCAGGTAACTGTAACATCGTTACTAATTATGAAAAGTAACTGTAATTTCGATACAAATTATGGCAGGTAACTGTAACTTCGATACAAATTATGACAGGTAACAGTAACTTCGATACTAATTATGACAGGTAACAGTAACTTCGTTACTAATTATGACAAGTAACTGTAATTTCGATACAAATTATGACAGGTAACTGTAACTTCGTCACTAATTTTGACAAGTAACTGTAATTTCGATACAAATTATGGCACGTAACTGTAATTTCGATACTAATTATGACAGGTAACTGTAACTTCGATATTAATTATGACAAGTAACTCTAACTTCATTACAAATTATGACAAGTAACTGTAATTTCGATACAAATTATGGCAGGTAACTGTAACTTCGTTACTAATTATGGCAGGTAACTGTAATTTCGATACAAATTATGGCAGGTAACAGTAACTTCGATAATAATTATGACAGGTAACTGTAACTTCGATACTAATTATGGCAGGTAACTGTAATTTCGATAATAATTATGGCACGTAACTGTAATTTCGATAATAATTATGACAGGTAACTGTAACTTCGTTACTAATTATGGCAGGTAACAGTAATTTCGTTACTAATTATGACAAGTAACTGTAGCTTCGATACTAATTATGACAGGTAACTGTAACTTCGTTGCTAATTATGACAAGAAACTGTAATTTCGATACAAATTATGGCAGGTAACTGTAACTTCGATACTAATTATGACAGGTAACAGTCACTTCGATACTAATTATGACAGAAAACAGTAACGTCGGTACTTATTATGACAGGTAACAGTAACATCGATACTAATTATGGCAGGTAACTGTAATTTCGATACAAATTATGGCAGGTAACTGTAACTTCGTTACTAATTATGACAAGTAACTGTAATTTCGATACAAATTATGGCAGGTAACAGTAACTTCGATACTAATTATGACAGGTTACAGTAACTTCGATACTAATTATGACAAGTAACTGTTATTTCGATACAAATTATGGCACGTAACTGTAATTTCGATACTAAATATGGCAGGTGACAGTAACTTCGATACTAATTATGACAAGTTACAGTAACTTCGATACTAATTATGGCAGGTAACTGTAATTTCGATAATAATTATGGCACGTAAGTGTAATTTCGATAATAATTATGACAGGTAACTGTAACTTCGTTACTAATTATGGCAGGTAACTGTAATTTCGTTACTAATTATGACAAGTAACTGTAGCTTCGATACCAATTATGACAGGTAACTGTAACATCGTTACTAATTATGACATGAAACTGTAATTTCGATACAAATTTTGGCAGGTAACTGTAATTTCGATACAAATTATGGCAGGTAACAGTAACTTCGATACTAATTATGACAGGTAACAGTAACTTCGATACTAATTATGACAAGTTACTGTAACTTCGATACTAATTATGACAGGTAACTGCAACTTCGTTACTAATTATGACAAGTAACTGTTATTTCGATACAAATTATGGCACGTAACTGTAATTTCGATACTAATTATGGCAGGTGACAGTAACTTTGATACTAATTATGACGAGTTACAGTAACTTCGATACTAATTATGACAGAAAATAGTAACTTCGATACTTATTATCACAGGTAACAGTAACTTCGATACTAATTATGGCAGGTAACAGTAACTTCGATACTAATTATGACAGGTACCTGTAACTTCGTTGCTAATTATGACAAGTAACTGTAATTTCGATACAAATTATGGCACGTAACTGTAATTTCGATAATAATTATGACAGGTAACTGTAACTTCGATACTAATTATGACAAGTAACTCTAACTTCATTACAAATTATGACAAGTAACTGTAATTTCGATACAAATTATGGCAGGTAACTGTAACTTCGTTACTAATTATGGCAGGTAACTGTAATTTCGATACAAATTATGGCAGGTAACAGTAACTTCGATAATAATTATGACAGGTAACTGCAACTTCGATACTAATTATGGCAGGTAACTGTAATTTCTATAATAATTATGGCACGTAACTGTAATTTCGATAATAATTATGACAGGTAACTGTAACTTCGTTACTAATTATGGCAGGTAACTGTAATTTCGTTACTAATTATGACAAGTAACTGTATCTTCGATACTAATTATGACAGGAAACTGTAACTTCGTTACTAATTATGACAAGAAACTGTAATTTCGATACAAATTATGGCAGGTAACTGTAACTTCGATACTAATTATGACAGGTAATAGTAACTTCGATACTAATTATGACAGAAAACAGTAACTTCGATACTTATTATGACAGGTAACAGTAACTTCGATACTAATTATGGCAGGTAACTGTAACTTCGATACTAATTATGACAGTTAACTGTAACTTCGTTACAAATTATGACAAGTAACTGTAATTTCGATACAAATTATTGCAGGTAACTGTAACTACGATATTAATTATGACAGGTTAGAGTAACCTCGATACTAATTATGACAAGTAAGTGTATCTTCGATACTAATTATGACGGGTAACTGTAACTTCGATACTAATTATGACTAGTAACTCTAACTTCGTTACTAATTAGGACAAGTAACTGTAATTTTGATAAAAAAAATATGGCAGGTAACTGTAACTTCGATACTAATTATGACAGGTAACAGTAACTTCAATACTTATTATGACAAGTAACTGTAACTTCGTTACTAATTATGACAAGTAACTGTAATTTCGATACTAATTATGGCAGGTAACTGTAACATCGTTACTAATTATGAGAAGTAACTGTAATTTCGATACAAATTATGGCAGCTAACTGTAACTTCGATACAAATTATGACAGGTAACAGTAACTTCGATACTAATTATGACAGGTAACAGTAACTTCGTTACTAATTATGACAAGTAACTGTAATTTCGATACAAATTATGACAGGTAACTGTAACTTCGTTACTAATTTTGACAAGTAACTGTAATTTCGATACAAATTATGGCACGTAACTGTAATTTCGATACTAATTATGACAGGTAACTGTAACTTCGATATTAATTATGACAAGTAACTCTAACATCATTACAAATTATGACAAGTAACTGTAATTTCGATACAAATTATGGCAGGTAACTGTAACTTCGTTACTAATTATGGCAGGTAACTGTAATTTCGATACAAATTATGGCAGGTAACAGTAACTTCGATAATAATTATGACAGGTAACTGTAACTTCGATACTAATTATGGCAGGTAACTGTAATTTCGATAATAATTATGGCACGTAACTGTAATTTCGATAATAATTATGACAGGTAACTGTTACTTCGTTACTAATTATGGCAGGTAACAGTAATTTCGTTACTAATTATGACAAGTAACTGTAGCTTCGATACTAATTATGACAGGTAACTGTAACTTCGTTGCTAATTATGACAAGAAACGGTAATTTCGATACAAATTATGGCAGGTAACTGTAACTTCGATACTAATTATGACAGGTAACAGTCACTTCGATACTAATTATGACAGAAAACAGTAACTTCGATACTTATTATGACAGGTAACAGTAACATCGATACTAATTATGGCAGGTAACTGTAATTTCGATACAAATTATGGCAGGTAACTGTAACTTCGTTACTAATTATGACAAGTAACTGTAATTTCGATACAAATTATGGCAGGTAACAGTAACTTCGATACTAATTATGACAGGTTACAGTAACTTCGATACTAATTATGACAAGTAACTGTTATTTCGATACAAATTATGGCACGTAACTGTAATTTCGATACTAAATATGGCAGGTGACAGTAACTTCGATACTAATTATGACAAGTTACAGTAACTTCGATACTAATTATGGCAGGTAACTGTAATTTCGATAATAATTATGGCACGTAAGTGTAATTTCGATAATAATTATGACAGGTAACTGTAACTTCGTTACTAATTATGGCAGGTAACTGTAATTTCGTTACTAATTATGACAAGTAACTGTAGCTTCGATACCAATTATGACAGGTAACTGTAACATCGTTACTAATTATGACATGAAACTGTAATTTCGATACAAATTATGGCAGGTAACTGTAATTTCGATACAAATTATGGCAGGTAACAGTAACTTCGATACTAATTATGACAGGTAACAGTAACTTCGATACTAATTATGACAAGTTACTGTAACTTCGATACTAATTATGACAGGTAACTGCAACTTCGTTACTAATTATGACAAGTAACTGTTATTTCGATACAAATTATGGCACGTAACTGTAATTTCAATACTAATTATGGCAGGTGACAGTAACTTTGATAATAATTATGACAAGTTACAGTAACTTCGATACTAATTATGACAGTAAATAGTAACTTCGATACTTATTATGACAGGTAACAGTAACTTCGATACTAATTATGGCAGGTAACAGTAACTTCGATACTAATTATGACAGGTACCTGTAACTTCGTTGCTAATTATGACAAGTAACTGTAATTTCGATACAAATTATGGCCCGTAACTGTAACTTCGATAATAATTATGACAGGTAACTGTAACTTCGATACTAATTATGACAAGTAACTCTAACTTCATTACAAATTATGACAAGTAACTGTAATTTCGATACAAATTATGGCAGGTAACTGTAACTTCGTTACTAATTATGGCAGGTAACTGTAATTTCGATACAAATTATGGCAGGTAACAGTATCTTCGATAATAATTATGACAGGTAACTGCAACTTCGATACTAATTATGGCAGGTAACTGTAATTTCTATAATAATTATGGCACGTAACTGTAATTTCGATAATAATTATGACAGGTAACTGTAACTTCGTTACTAATTATGGCAGGTAACTGTAATTTCGTTACTAATTATGACAAGTAACTGTATCTTCGATACTAATTATGACAGGAAACTGTAACTTCGTTACTAATTATGACAAGAAACTGTAATTTCGATACAAATTATGGCAGGTAACTGTAACTTCGATACTAATTATGACAGGTAACAGTAACTTCGATACTAATTATGACAGAAAACAGTAACTTCGATACTTATTATGACAGGTAACAGTAACTTCGATACTAATTATGGCAGGTAACTGTAACTTCGATACTAATTATGACAGGTAACTGTAACTTCGTTACAAATTATGACAAGTAACTGTAATTTCGATACAAATTATTGCAGGTAACTGTAACTACGATATTAATTATGACAGGTTAGAGTAACCTCGATACTAATTATGACAAGTAAGTGTATCTTCGATACTAATTATGACGGGTGAATGTAACTTCGATACTAATTATGACTAGTAACTCTAACTTCGTTACTAATTAGGACAAGTAACTGTAATTTTGATAAAAAAAATATGGCAGGTAACTGTAACTTCGATACTAATTATGACAGGTAACAGTAACTTCAATACTTATTATGACAAGTAACTGTAACTTCGTTACTAATTATGACAAGTAACTGTAATTTCGATACTAATTATGGCAGGTAACTGTAACATCGTTACTAATTATGAGAAGTAACTGTAATTTCGATACAAATTATGGCAGGTAACTGTAACTTCGATACAAATTATGACAGGTAACAGTAACTTCGATACTAATTATGACAGGTAACAGTAACTTCGTTACTAATTATGACAAGTAACTGTAATTTCGATACAAATTATGACAGGTAACTGTAACTTCGTTACTAATTTTGACAAGTAACTGTAATTTCGATACAAATTATGGCACGTAACTGTAATTTCGATACTAATTATGACAGGTAACTGTAACTTCGATATTAATTATGACAAGTAACTCTAACTTCATTACAAATTATGACAAGTAACTGTAATTTCGATACAAATTATGGCAGGTAACTGTAACTTCGTTACTAATTATGGCAGGTAACTGTAATTTCGATACAAATTATGGCAGGTAACAGTAACTTCGATAATAATTATGACAGGTAACTGTAACTTCGATACTAATTATGGCAGGTAACTGTAATTTCGATAATAATTATGGCACGTAACTGTAATTTCGATAATAATTATGACAGGTAACTGGAACTTCGTTACTAATTATGGCAGGTAACAGTAATTTCGTTACTAATTATGACAAGTAACTGTAGCTTCGATACTAATTATGACAGGTAACTGTAACTTCGTTGCTAATTATGACAAGAAACAGTAATTTCGATACAAATTATGGCAGGTAACTGTAACTTCGATACTAATTATGACAGGTAACAGTCACTTCGATACTAATTATGACAGAAAACAGTAACTTCGATACTTATTATGACAGGTAACAGTAACATCGATACTAATTATGGCAGGACACTGTAATTTCGATACAAATTATGGCAGGTAACTGTAACTTCGTTACTAATTATGACAAGTAACTGTAATTTCGATACAAATTATGGCAGGTAACAGTAACTTCGATACTAATTATGACAGGTTACAGTAACTTCGATACTAATTATGACAAGTAACTGTTATTTCGATACAAATTATGGCACGTAACTGTAATTTCGATACTAAATATGGCAGGTGACAGTAACTTCGATACTAATTATGACAAGTTACAGTAACTTCGATACTAATTATGGCAGGTAACTGTAATTTCGATAATAATTATGGCACGTAAGTGTAATTTCGATAATAATTATGACAGGTAACTGTAACTTCGTTACTAATTATGGCAGGTTACTGTAATTTCGTTACTAATTATGACAAGTAACTGTAGCTTCGATACCAATTATGACAGGTAACTGTAACATCGTTACTAATTATGACATGAAACTGTAATTTCGATACAAATTATGGCAGGTAACTGTAATTTCGATACAAATTATGGCAGGTAACAGTAACTTCGATACTAATTATGACAGGTAACAGTAACTTCGATACTAATTATGAAAAGTTACTGTAACTTCGATACTAATTATGACAGGTAACTGCAACTTCGTTACTAATTATGACAAGTAACTGTTATTTCGATACAAATTATGGCACGTAACTGTAATTTCGATACTAATTATGGCAGGTGACAGTAACTTTGATACTAATTATGACAAGTTACAGTAACTTCGATACTAATTATGACAGAAAATAGTAACTTCCATACTTACTATGACAGGTAACAGTAACTTCGATACTAATTATGGCAGGTAACAGTAACTTCGATACTAATTATGACAGGTAACTGTAACTTCGTTGCTAATTATGACAAGTAACTGTAATTTCGATACAAATTAAGGCACGTAACTGTAATTTCGATAATAATTATGACAGGTAACTGTAACTTCGATACTAATTATGACAAGTAACTCTAACTTCATTACAAATTATGACAAGTAACTGTAATTTCGATACAAATTATGGCAGGTAACTGTAACTTCGTTACTAATTATGGCAGGTAACTGTAATTTCGATACAAATTATGGCAGGTAACAGTAACTTCGATAATAATTATGACAGGTAACTGCAACTTCGATACTAATTATGGCAGGTAACTGTAATTTCGATAATAATTATGGCACGTAACTGTAATTTCGATAATAATTATGACAGGTAACTGTAACTTCGTTACTAATTATGGCAGGTAACTGTAATTTCGTTACTAATTATGACAAGTAACTGTATCTTCGATACTAATTATGACAGGAAACTGTAACTTCGTTACTAATTATGACAGGAAACTGTAATTTCGATACAAATTATGGCAGGTAACTGTAACTTCGATACTAATTATGACAGGTAACAGTATCTTCGATACTAATTATGACAGAAAACAGTAACTTCGAGACTTATTATGACAGGTAACAGTAACTTCGATACTAATTATGGCTGGTAACTGTAACTTCGATACTAATTATGACAGGTAACTGTAACTTCGTTACAAATTATGACAAGTAACTGTAATTTCGATACAAATTATTGCAGGTAACTGTAACTACGATATTAATTATGACAGGTTAGAGTAACCTCGATACTAATTATGACAAGTAAGTGTATCTTCGATACTAATTATGACGGGTAACTGTAACTTCGATACTAATTATGACTAGTAACTCTAACTTCGTTACTAATTAGGAAAAGTAACTGTAATTTTGATAAAAAAATATGGCAGGTAACTGTAACTTCGATACTAATTATGACAGGTAACAGTAACTTCAATACTTATTATGACAAGTAACTGTAACTTCGTTACTAATTATGACAAGTAACTGTAATTTCGATACTAATTATGGCAGGTAACTGTAACATCGTTACTAATTATGAAAAGTAACTGTAATTTCGATACAAATTATGGCAGGTAACTGTAACTTCGATACAAATTATGACAGGTAACAGTAACTTCGATACTAATTATGACAGGTAACAGTAACTTCGTTACTAATTATGACAAGTAACTGTAATTTCGATACAAATTATGACAGGTAACTGTAACTTCGTTACTAATTTTGACAAGTAACTGTAATTTCGATACAAATTATGGCACGTAACTGTAATTTCGATACTAATTATGACAGGTAACTGTAACTTCGATATTAATTATGACAAGTAACTCTAACTTCATTACAAATTATGACAAGTAACTGTAATTTCGATACAAATTATGGCAGGTAACTGTAACTTCGTTACTAATTATGGCAGGTAACTGTAATTTCGATACAAATTATGGCAGGTAACAGTAACTTCGATAATAATTATGACAGGTAACTGTAACTTCGATACTAATTATGGCAGGTAACTGTAATTTCGATAATAATTATGGCACGTAACTGTAATTTCGATAATAATTATGACAGGTAACTGTAACTTCGTTGCTAATTATGACAAGAAACTGTAATTTCGATACAAATTATGGCAGGTAACTGTAACTTCGATACTAATTATGACAGGTAACAGTAACTTCATTACTAATTATGGCAGGTAACAGTAATTTCGTTACTAATTATGACAAGTAACTGTAGCTTCGATACTAATTATGACAGGTAACTGTAACTTCGTTGCTAATTTTGACAAGAAACTGTAATTTCGATACAAATTATGGCAGGTAACTGTAACTTCGATACTAATTATGACAGGTAACAGTCACTTCGATACTAATTATGACAGAAAACAGTAACTTCGATACTTATTATGACAGGTAACAGTAACATCGATACTAATTATGACAGGTAACAGTAACTTCGTTACTAATTATGACAAGTAACTGTAATTTCCATACAAATTATGGCAGGTAACAGTAACATCGATACTAATTATGACAGGTTACAGTAACTTCGATACTAATTATGACAAGTAACTGTTATTTCGATACAAATTATGGCACGTAACTGTAATTTCGATACTAAATATGGCAGGTGACAGTAACTTCGATACTAATTATGACAAGTTACAGTAACTTCGATACAAATTATGGCACGTAACTGTAATTTCGATACTAATTATGACAGGTAACTGTATCTTCGATATTAATTATGACAAGTAACTCTAACTTCATTACAAATTATGACAAGTAACTGTAATTTCGATACAAATTATGGCAGGTAACTGTAACTTCGTTACTAATTATGGCAGGTAACTGTAATTTCGTTACTAATTATGACAAGTAACTGTAGCTTCGATACCAATTATGACAGGTAACTGTAACTTCGTTACTAATTATGACATGAAACTGTAATTTCGATACAAATTATGGCAGGTAACTGTAACTTCGATATTAATTATGACAGGTAACAGTAACTTCGATACTAATTATGACAGAAAACAGTAACTTCGATACTTATTATGACAGGTAACAGTAACTTCGATACTAATTATGGCAGGTAACTGTAACTTCGATACTAATTATGACAGGTAACTGTAACTCCGTTACAAATTATGACAAGTAACTGTAATTTCGATACAAATTATTGCAGGTAACTGTAACTTCGATACTATTTATGACAGGTAACAGTTACTTCGATACTAATTATGACAAGTAACAGTAACTGCGATACTAATTTTGTCAAGTAACTGTAACTTCGAAACTAATTATGACAGGTAACTGTAACATCGTTACTAATTAGGACAAGTAACTGTAATTTCGATACAAATTATGGCAGGTAACTGTAACATCGATATTAATTATGACAGGTTACAGTAACCTCGATACTAATTATGACAAGTAAGTGTAACTTCGATACTAATTATGACGGGTAACTGTAACTTCGATACTAATTATGACAGGTATCAGTAACTTCGTTACTAATTATGACAGGTAACTGTAACTTCGTTACTAATTATGACAAGTAACTGTAATTTCGATACTAATTATGGCAGGTAACTGTAATATTGATATTAATTATGACAGGTTACAGTAACCTCGATACTAATTATGACAAGTAAGTGTAACTTCGATACTAATTATGACGGGTAACTGTAACTTCGATACTAATTATGACAGGTAACAGTAACTTCGATACTAATTATGACAGAAAACAGTAACTTCGATACTAATTATGGCAGGTAACAGAAACTTCGATACTAATTATGAGAGGTAACTGTAAGTTCGATACTAATTATGACAGTTAACTGTAACTTCGTTACTAATTATGACAAGTAACTGTAATTTCGATACAAATTATGGCAGGTAACAGTAACTTCGATACTAATTATGAAAGGTAACAGTAACTTCGATACTAATTATGACATGTTACTGTAACTTTGACACTAATTATGACAGGTAACTGCAACTTCGTTACTAATTATGACAAGTAACTCTTATTTCGATACAAATTATGGCACGTAACTGTAATTTCGATACTAATTATGGCAGGTGACAGTAACTTTGATACTAATTATGACATGTTACAGTAACTTCGATACTAATTATGACAGAAAACAGTAACTTCGATACTTATTATGACAGGTAACAGTAACATCGATACTAATTATGGCAGGTAACTGTAACTTCGATACTAATTATGACAGGTACCTGTAACTTCGTTACTAATTATGACAAGTAACTGTAATTTCGATACAAATTATGGCACGTAACTGTAATTTCGATACTAATTATGACAGGTAACTGTAACTTCGATACTAATTATGACAAGTAACTCTAACTTCATTACAAATTATGACAAGTAACTGTAATTTCGATACAAATTTTGGCAGGTAACTGTAACTTCGTTACTAATTATGGAAGGTAACTGTAATTTCGATACAAATTATGGCAGGTAACAGTAACTTCGATAATAATTATGACAGGTAACTGCAACTTCGATACTAATTATGGCAGGTAACTGTAATTTCGATAATAAATATGGCACGTAACTGTAATTTCTATAATAATTATGACAGGTAACTGTAACTTCGTTACTAATTATGGCAGGTAACTGTAATTTCGTTACTAATTATGACATGTAACTGTATCTTCGATACTAATTATGACAGGTAACTGTAACTTCGTTACTAATTATGACATGAAACTGTAATTTCGATAAAAATTATGGCAGGTAACTGTAACTTTGATACTAATTATGACAGGTAACAGTAACTTCGATATTAATTATGACAGAAAACAGTAACTTCGATACTTATTATGACAGGTAACAGTAACTGCGATACTAATTATGGCAGGTAACTGTAACTTCGATACTAATTATGACAGGTAAATGTAACTCCGTTACAAAATATGACAAGTAACTGTAATTTCGGTACAAATTATTGCAGGTAACTGTAACTTCGATACTATTTATGACAGGTTACAGTTACTTCGATACTAATTATGACAAGTAACAGTAACTTCGATACTAATTATGACAGGTAACTGTAACTTCGAAACTAATTATGACAGGTAACTGTAAGATCGTTACTAATTATGACAAGTAACTGTAATTTCGATACAAATTATGGCAGGTAACTGTAACTTCGATATTAATTATGACAGGTTACAGTAACCTCGATACTAATTATGACATGTAAGTGTATCTTCGATACTAATTATGACGGGTAACTGTAACTTCGATACTAATTATGACTAGTAACTCTAACTTCGTTACTAATTAGGACAAGTAACTGTAATTTTGATAAAAAATTATGGCAGGTAACTGTAACTTCGATACTAATTATGACAGGTAACAGTAACTTCAATACTTATTATGACAGGTAACTGTAACTTCGTTACTAATTATGACAAGTAACTGTAATGTCGATACTAATTATGGCAGGTAACTGTAACATCGTTACTAATTATGAAAAGTAACTGTAATTTCGATACAAATTATGGCAGGTAACTGTAACTTCAATACAAATTATGACAGGTAACAGTAACTTCAATACTAATTATGACAGGTAACAGTAACTTCGTTACTAACTATGACAAGTAACTGTAATTTCGATACAAATTATGACAGGTAACTGTAACTTCGTTACTAATTATGACAAGTAACTGTAATTTCGATACAAATTATGGCACGTAACTGTAATTTCGACACTAATTATGACAGGTAACTGTAATTTCGATACTAATTATGACAAGTAACTCTAACTTCATTACAAATTATGACAAGTAACTGTAATTTCGATACAAATTATGGCAGGTAACTGTAACTTCGATACAAATTATGGCAGGTAACAGTAACTTCGATAATAATTATGACAGGTAACTGTAACTTCGATACTAATTATGGCAGGTAACTGTAATTTCGATAATAATTATGGCACGTAACTGTAATTTCGATAATAATTATGACAGGTAACTGTAACTTCGTTACTAATTATGGCAGGTAACTGTAATTTCGTTACTAATTATGACAAGTAACTGTAGCTTCGATACTAATTATGACAGGTAACTGTAACTTCGTTGCTAATTATGACAAGAAACTGTAATTTCGATACAAATTATGGCAGGTAACTGTAACTTCGATACTAATTATGACAGGTAACAGTAACTTCGATACTAATTATGACAGAAAACAGTAACTTCGATACTTATTATGACAGGTAACAGTAACTTCGATACTAATTATGGCAGGTAACTGTAATTTCGATACAAATTATGGCAGGTAAGTGTAACTTCGTTACTAATTATGACAAGTAACTGTACTTTCGATACAAATTATGGCAGGTAACAGTAACTTCGATACTAATTATGACAGGTTACAGTAACTTCGATACTAATTATGACAAGTTACTGTAACTTCGATACTAATTATGACAGGTAACTGTAACTTCGTTACTAATTATGACAAGTGACTGTTATTTCGATACAAATTATGGCACGTAACTGTAATTTCGATACTAAATATGGCAGGTGACAGTAACTTCGATACTAATTATGACAAGTTACAGTAACTTCGATACTAATTTTGACAGAAAACAGTAACTTCGATACTTATTATGACAAGTAACAGTAACTTCGATACTAATTATGGCAGGTAACTGTAACTTCGATACTATTTATGACAGGTAACTGTAACTTCGTTACTAATTATGACAAGTAACTGTAATTTCGATACAAATTATGGCATTTAACTGTAATTTCGATACTAAATATGACAGGAAACTGTAACTTCGATACTAATTATGACAAGTAACTCTAACATCATTTCAAATTATGACAAGTAACTGTAATTTCGATACAAATTATGGCAGGTAACTGTAACTTCGTTAATAATTATGGCAGGTAACTGTAATTTCGATACAAATTATGGCAGGTAACAGTAACTTCGATAATAATTATGACAGGTAACTGTAACTTCGATACTAATTATGGCAGGTAACTGTAATTTCGTTACTAATTATGACAAGTAACTGTAGCTTCGATACTAATTATGACAGATAACTGTAACTTCGTTACTAATTATGACATGAAACTGTAATTTCGGTACAAATTATGGCAGGTAACTGTAACTTCGATATTAATTATGACAGGTAACAGTAACTTCCATACTAATTATGACAGAAAACAGTAACTTCGATACTTATGATGACAGGTAACAGTAACTTCGATACTAATTATGGCAGGTAAATGTAACTTCGATACTAATTATGACAGGTAACTGTAACTCCGTTACAAATTATGACAAGTAACTGTAATTTCGATACAAATTATTGCAGGTAACTGTAACTTCGATACTATTTATGACAGGTAACAGTTACTTCAATACTAATTATGACAAGTAACAGTAACTTCGATACTAATTATGACAAGTAACTGTAACTTCGAAACCAATTATGACAGGTAACTGTAACATCGTTACTAATTATGTTAAGTAACTGTAATTTCGATACAAATTATGGCAGGTAAATGTAACATCGATATTAATTATGACAGGTTACAGTAACCTCGATACTAATTATGACAAGTAAGTGTAACTTCGATACTAATTATGACGGGTAACTGTAACTTCGATACTAATTATGACAGGTAACAGTAACTTCGTTACTAATTATGACAGGTAACTGTAACTTCGTTACTAATTATGACAAGTAAGTGTAATTTCGATACTAATTATGGCTGGTAACTGTAACATCGTTAATAATTATGAAAAGTAACTGTAATTTCGATACAAATTATGTCAGGTAACAGTAACTTCGATAATAATTATGACAAGTAACTGTAACTTCGATACTAATTATGACGGGTAACTGTAACTTCGATACTAATTATGACAGGTAACAGTAACTTCGTTACTAATTATGACAGGTAACTGTAACTTCGTTACTAATTATGACAAGTAAGTGTAATTTCGATACTAATTATGGCTGGTAACTGTAACATCGTTAATAATTATGAAAAGTAACTGTAATTTCGATACAAATTATGTCAGGTAACTGTAACTTCGTTAATAATTATGGCAGGTAACTGTAATTTCGATAAAAATTATGGCAGGTAACTGTAACTTCGATACTTATTATGGCAGGTAACTGTAACTCCGATACTAATTATGACAAGTAACTCTAAATTCGTTACTAATTATGACAGGTAACTTTAACATCGATAATAATTATGACAAGTAACCGTAATTTCGATACAAATTATGGCAGGTAACTGTAACTTCGATACTAATTATGACAGGTAACTGTAACTTCGATACTAATTATGACAAGTAACTCTAACTTCATTACAAATTATGACAAGTAACTGTAATTTCGATACAAATTATGGCAGGTAACTGTAACTTCGATAGTAATTATGACAAGTAACAGTAACTTCGATACTAATTATGACAAGTAACTGTATCTTCGATACTAATTATGGCAGGTGACTGTAACTTCGATACTTATTATGACAGATAACAGTAACTTCGATAGTAATGATGACAAGCAACAGTAACTTCGATACTAATTATGACAAGTAACTGTAATTTCGAAACAAATTATGACATGTAACTGTAATTTCGATACTAATTATGACAGGTAACTGTAACTTCGATACTAAT
Source organism: Meconema thalassinum (assembly GCA_946902985.2). Lineage (NCBI taxonomy): Eukaryota > Metazoa > Arthropoda > Insecta > Orthoptera > Tettigoniidae > Meconema > Meconema thalassinum. Next base: position 1,171,997,849 of record OX336388.2, on the reverse strand, counting down.
TATAACAGGTAACTGTATCTTCGATACTAATTATGTCAAGTAACTGTAACTTCGTTACTAATTATGACCAGTAACTGTAATTTCGATACAAATTTTGGCAGGTAATTGTAACTTCGATATTAATTATGACAAGTAACTGTAACTTCGTTACTAATTTTGACAAGTAACTGTAATTTCGATACAAATAATGGCAGGTAACTTTAACTTCGATACTATTTATGACAGGTAAAAGTAACTTCAATACTAATTATGACAGGTAACTGTAACTTCGCTACTAATTATGACAAGTAACTGTAATTTCGAAACAAATTATGACAGGTAACTGTAACTTCGTTAATAATTATGACAAGTAACTGTAATTTCGATACAAATTATGGCAGGTCACAGTAACTTCGATACTAATTATGACAGGTAACTGTAACATCGATACTCATTATGACAAGGAACTGTAATGTCGATACAAATTATGACAGGTAACAGTAACTTCGATACTAATTATGACAGGTAACTGTAACTTCCTTACTAATTATGACAAGTAACTGTAATTTCGATACTAATTATGACAGGTAACTGTAACTTCGATATTAATTATGACAAGTAACTGTTACTTCGTTACTAATTATGAGAATTAACTGTAATTTCGATACAAATTATGGCAGGTAACTGTAACATCGAGACTAATTATGACAGGTAACAGTAACTTCGATACTAATTATGACAAGTAACTGTAACATAGATACTAATTATGACAGGTAACAATAACTTCGATACTAATTATGACAAGTAACTCTAACTTCATTACAAATTATGGCAAGTAACTGTAATTTCGATACAAATTATGGCAGGTAACAGTAACTTCGGTACTAATTATGACAGGTAACAGTAACTTCGATACTAATTATGACAAGTAACAGTTGCTACGATACTAATTATAACAAGTAACTGTAACTTCGAAACTAATTATGACAGGTAACTGTAACATCGTTACTAATTAGGACAAGTAACTGTAATTTCGATACAAATTATGGCAGGTAACTGTAACATCGATATTAATTATGACAGGTTACAGTAACCTCGATACTAATTATGACAAGTAAGTGTAACTTCGATACTAATTATGACGGGTAACTGTAACTTCGATACTAATTATGACAGGTAACAGTAACTTCGTTAATAATTATGACAGGTAACTGTAACTTCGTTACTAATTATGACAAGTAACTGTAATTTCGATACTAATTATGGCAGGTAACTGTAATATCGATATTAATTATGACAGGTTACAGTAACCTCGATACTAATTATGACAAGTAAGTGTAACTTCGATACTAATTATGACGGGTAACTGTAACTTCGATACTAATTATGACAGGTAACAGTAACTTCGATACTAATTATGACAGAAAACAGTAACTTCGATACTAATTATGGCAGGTAACAGTAACTTCGATACTAATTATGGCAGGTAACTGTAAGTTCGATTCTAATTATGACAGTTAACAGTAACTTCGTTACTAATTATGACAAGTAACTGTAATTTCGATACAAATTATGGCAGGTAACAGTAACTTCGATACTAATTATGACAGGTAACAGTAACTTCGATACTAATTATGACATGTTACTGTAACTTCGATACTAATTATGACAGGTAACTGCAACTTCGTTACTAATTATGACAAGTAACTGTTATTTCGATACAAATTATGGCACGAAACTGTAATTTCGATACTAATTATGGCAGGTGACAGTAACTTTGATACTAATTATGACATGTTACAGTAACTTCGATACTAATTATGACAGAAAACAGTAACTTTGATACTTATTATGACAGGTAACAGTAACTTCGATACTAATTATGGCAGGTAACTGTATCTTCGATACTAATTATGACAGGTACCTGTAACTTCGTTACTAATTATGACAAGTAACTGTAATTTCGATACAAATTATGGCACCTAACTGTAATTTCGATACTAATTATGACAGGTAACTGTAACTTCGATACTAATTATGACAAGTAACTCTAACTTCTTTACAAATTATGACAAGTAACTGTAATTTCGATACAAATTATGGCAGGTAACTGTAACTTCGTTACTAATTATGGCAGGTAACTGTAATTTCGATACAAATTATGGCAGGTAACAGTAACTTCGATAATAATTATGACAGGTAACTGCAACTTCGATACTAATTATGGCAGGTAAATGTAATTTCGATAATAATTATGGCACGTAACTGTAATTTCTATAATAATTATGACAGGTAACTGTAACTTCGTTACTAATTATGGCAGGTAACTGTAATTTCGTTACTAATTATGACAAGTAACAGTATCTTCGATACTAATTATGACAGGTAACTGTAACTTCGTTACTAATTATGACATGAAACTGTAATTTCGATACAAATTATGGCAGGTAACTGTAACATCGATACTAATTATGACAGGTAACAGTAACTTCGATACTAATTATGACAGAAAACAGTAACTTCGATACTTATTATGACAGGTAACAGTAACTTCGATACTAATTATGGCAGGTAACTGTAACTTCGATACTAATTATGACAGGTAAATGTAACTCCGTTACAAAATATGACAAGTAACTGTAATTTCGGTACAAATTATTGCAGGTAACTGTAACTTCGATACTATTTATGACAGGTTACAGTTACTTCGATACTAATTATGACAAGTAACAGTAACTTCGATACTAATTATGACAGGTAACTGTAACTTCGAAACTAATTATGACAGTTAACTGTAAGATCGTTACTAATTATGACAAGTAACTGTAATTTCGATACAAATTATGGCAGGTAACTGTAACTTCGATATTAATTATGACAGGTTACAGTAACCTCGATACTAATTATGACAAGTAAGTGTATCTTCGATACTAATTATGACGGGTAACTGTAACTTCGATACTAATTATGACTAGTAACTCTAACTTCGTTACTAATTAGGACAAGTAACTGTAATTTTGATAAAAAATTATGGCAGGTAACTGTAACTTCGATACTAATTATGACAGGTAACAGTAACTTCAATACTTATTATGACAGGTAACTGTAACTTCGTTACTAATTATGACAAGTAACTGTAATTTCGATACTAATTATGGCAGGTAACTGTAACATCGTTACTAATTATGAAAAGTAACTGTAATTTCGATACAAATTATGGCAGGTAACTGTAACTTCAATACATATTATGACAGGTAACAGTAACTTCGATACTAATTATGACAGGTAACAGTAACTTCGTTACTAATTATGACAAGTAACTGTAATTTCGATACAAATTATGACAGGTAACTGTAACTTCGTTACTAATTATGACAAGTAACTGTAATTTCGATACAAATTATGGCACGTAACTGTAATTTCGACACTAATTATGACAGGTAACTGTAACTTCGATACTAATTATGACAAGTAACTCTAACTTCATAAAAATTATGACAAGTAACTGTAATTTCGATACAAATTATGGCAGGTAACTGTAACTTCGATACAAATTATGGCAGGTAACAGTAACTTCGATAATAATTATGACAGGTAACTGTAACTTCGATACTAATTATGGAAGGTAACTGTAATTTCGATAATAATTATGGCACGTAACTGTAATTTCGATAATAATTATGACAGGTAACTGTAACTTCGTTACTAATTATGGCAGGTAACTGTAATTTCGTTACTAATTATGACAAGTAACTGTAGCTTCGATACAAATTATGACAGGTAACTGTAACTTCGTCGCTAATTATGACAAGAAACTGTAATTTCGATACAAATTATGGCAGGTAACTGTAACTTTGATACTAATTATGACAGGTAACAGTAACTTCGATACTAATTATGACAGAAAACAGTAAGTTCGATACTTATTATGACAGGTAACAGTAACTTCGATACTAATTATGGCAGGTAACTGTAATTTCGATACAAATTATGGCAGGTAACTGTAACTTCGTTACTAATTATGACAAGTAACTGTTATTTCGATACAAATTATGGCACGTAACTGTAATTTCGATACTAAATATGGCAGGTGACAGTAACTTCGATACTAATTATGACAAGTTACAGTAACTTCGATACTAATTATGACAGAAAACAGTAACTTCGATACTTATTATGACAAGTAACAGTAACTTCGATACTAATTATGGCAGGTAACTGTAACTTCGATACTAATTATGACAGGTAACTGTAACTTCGTTACTAATTATGACAAGTAACTGTAATTTCGATACAAATTATGGCATTTAACTGTAATTTCGATACTAAATATGACAGGTAACTGTAACTTCGATACTAATTATGACAAGTAACTCTAACTTCATTTCAAATTATGACAAGTAACTGTAATTTCGATACAAATTATGGCAGGTAACTGTAACTTCGTTAATAATTATGGCAGGTAACTGTAATTTCGATACAAATTATGGCAGGTAACAGTAACATCGATAATAATTATGACAGGTAACTGTAACTTCGATACTAATTATGGCAGGTAACTGTAATTTCGATAATAATTATGGCACGTAAGTGTAATTTCGATAATAATTATGACAGGTAACTGTAACTTCGTTACTAATTATGGCAGGTAACTGTAATTTCGTTACTAATTATGACAAGTAACTGTAGCTTCGATACTAATTATGACAGGTAACTGTAACTTCGTTACTAATTATGACATGAAACAGTAATTTCGATACAAATTATGGCAGGTAAGTGTAACTTCGATATTAATTATGACAGGTAACAGTAACTTCCATACTAATTATGACGGAAAACAGTAACTTCGATACTTATTATGACAGGTAACAGTAACTTCGATAGAAATTATGGCAGGTAATTGTAACTTCGATACTAATTATGACAGGTAACTGTAACTCCGTTACAAATTATGACAAGTAACTGTAATTTCGATACAAATTATTGCAGGTAACTGTAACTTCGATACTATTTATGACAGGTAACAGTTACTTCAATACTAATTATGACAAGTAACAGTAACTTCGATACTAATTATGACAAGTAACTGTAACTTCGAAACCAATTATGACAGGTAACTGTAACATCGTTACTAAATATGACAAGTAACTGTAATTTCGATACAAATTATGGCAGGTAAATGTAACATCGATATTAATTATGACAGGTTACAGTAACCTCGATACTAATTATGACAAGTAAGTGTAACTTCGATACTAATTATGACGGGTTACTGTAACTTCGATACTAATTATGACAGGTAACAGTAACTTCGTTACTAATTATGACAGGTAACTGTAACTTCGTTACTAATTATGACAAGTAACTGTAATTTCGATACTAATTATGGCAGGTAACTGTAACATCGTTACTAATTATGAAAAGTAACCGTAATTTCGATACAAATTATGGCAGGTAACTGTAACTTCGATACTAATTATGACAGGTAACTGTAACTTCGATACTAATTATGACAAGTAACTCTAACTTCATTACAAATTATGACAAGTAACTGTAATTTCGATACAAATTATGGCAGGTAACTGTAACTTCGATACTTATTATGGCAGGTAACTGTAACTCCGATACTAATTATGACAAGTTACTCTAAATTCGTTACTAATTATGACAAGTAACTGTTATTTCGATACAAATTATGGCACGTAACTGTAATTTCGATACTAAATATGGCAGGTGACAGTAACTTCGATACTAATTATGACAAGTTACAGTAACTTCGATACTAATTATGACAGAAAACAGTAACTTCGATACTTATTATGACAAGTAACAGTAACTTCGATACTAATTATGGCAGGTAACTGTAACTTCGATACTAATTATGACAGGTAACTGTAACTTCGTTACTAATTATGACAAGTAACTGTAATTTCGATACAAATTATGGCATTTAACTGTAATTTCGATACTAAATATGACAGGTAACTGTAACTTCGATACTAATTATGACAAGTAACTCTAACTTCATTTCAAATTATGACAAGTAACTGTAATTTCGATACAAATTATGGCAGGTAACTGTAACTTCGTTAATAATTATGGCAGGTAACTGTAATTTCGATACAAATTATGGCAGGTAACAGTAACATCGATAATAATTATGACAGGTAACTGTAACTTCGATACTAATTATGGCAGGTAACTGTAATTTCGATAATAATTATGGCACGTAAGTGTAATTTCGATAATAATTATGACAGGTAACTGTAACTTCGTTACTAATTATGGCAGGTAACTGTAATTTCGTTACTAATTATGACAAGTAACTGTAGCTTCGATACTAATTATGACAGGTAACTGTAACTTCGTTACTAATTATGACATGAAACTGTAATTTCGATACAAATTATGGCAGGTAAGTGTAACTTCGATATTAATTATGACAGGTAACAGTAACTTCCATACTAATTATGACGGAAAACAGTAACTTCGATACTTATTATGACAGGTAACAGTAACTTCGATAGAAATTATGGCAGGTAATTGTAACTTCGATACTAATTATGACAGGTAACTGTAACTCCGTTACAAATTATGACAAGTAACTGTAATTTCGATACAAATTATTGCAGGTAACTGTAACTTCGATACTATTTATGACAGGTAACAGTTACTTCAATACTAATTATGACAAGTAACAGTAACATCGATACTAATTATGACAAGTAACTGTAACTTCGAAACCAATTATGACAGGTAACTGTAACATCGTTACTAAATATGACAAGTAAATGTAATTTCGATACAAATTATGGCAGGTAAATGTAACATCGATATTAATTATGACAGGTTACAGTAACCTCGATACTAATTATGACAAGTAAGTGTAACTTCGATACTAATTATGACGGGTAACTGTAACTTCGATACTAATTATGACAGGTAACAGTAACTTCGTTACTAATTATGACAGGTAACAGTAACTTCGTTACTAATTATGACAAGTAACTGTAATTTCGATACTAATTATGGCAGGTAAATGTAACATCGTTACTAATTATGAAAAGTAACCGTAATTTCGATACAAATTATGGCAGGTAACTGTAACTTCGATACTAATTATGACAGGTAACTGTAACTTCGATACTAATTATGACAAGTAACTCTAACTTCATTACAAATTATGACAAGTAACTGTAATTTCGATACAAATTATGGCAGGTAACTGTAACTTCGATACTTATTATGGCAGGTAACTGTAACTCCGATACTAATTATGACAAGTAACTCTAAATTCGTTACTAATTATGACAGGTAACTGTAACATCGATAATAATTATGACAAGTAACCGTAATTTCGATACAAATTATGGCAGGTAACTGTAACTTCGATACTAATTATGACAGGTAACTGTAACTTCGATACTAATTATGACAAGTAACTCTAACTTCATTACAAATTATGACAAGTAACTGTAATTTCGATACAAATTATGGCAGGTAACTGTAACTTCGATACTAATTATGACAAGTAACAGTAACTTCGATACTAATTATGACAAGTAACTGTATCTTCGATACTACTTATGACAGGTAACTGTAACTTCGATACTAATTATGACAAGTAACTCTAACTTCATTACAAATTATGACAAGTAACTGTAATTTCGATACAAATTATTGCAGGTAACTGTAACTTCAATGACAGGTAACTGTAACTTCGATATTTATTAAGACAAGTAACTGTAATTTCGATACAAATTATGGCAGGTGACTGTAACTTCGATACTTATTATGACAGTTAACAGTAACTTCGATAGTAATGATGACAAGCAACAGTAACTTCGATACTGATTATGACAAGTAACTGTAATTTCGATACAAATTATGACAGGTAACTGTAATTTCGATACTAATTATGACAGGCAACTGTAACTTCGATACTAATTATAACAGGTAACTGTATCTTCGATACTAATTATGTCAAGTAACTGTAACTTCGTTACTAATTATGACAAGTAACTGTAATTTCGATACTATTTATGGCAGGTAACTGTAACATCGTTACTAATTGTGAAAAGTAACTGTAATTTCGATACAAATTATGGCAGGTAATTGTAACTTCGATACTATTTATGACAGGTAAAAGTAACTTCAATACTAATTATGACAGGTAACTGTAACTTCGCTACTAATTATGACAAGTAACTGTAATTTCGAAACAAATTATGACAGGTAACTGTAACTTCGTTAATAATTATGACAAGTAACTGTAATTTCGATACAAATTATGGCAGGTCACAATAACTTCGATACTAATTATGACAGGTAACTGTAACATCGATACTCATTATGACAAGGAACTGTAATGTCGATACGAATTATGACAGGTAACAGTAACGTCGATACTAATTATGACAGGTAACTGTAACTTCCTTACTAATTAGGACAAGTAACTGTAATTTCGATACTAATTATGACAGGTAACAGTAACTTCGATATTAATTATGACAAGTAACAGTTACTTCGTTACTAATTATGAGAATTAACTGTAATTTCGATACAAATTATGGCAGGTAACTGTAACTTCGAGACTAATTATGACAGGTAACAGTAACTTCGATACTAATTATGACAAGTAACAGTTGCTTCGATACTAATTATAACAAGTAACTGTAACTTCGAAACTAATTATGACAGGTACTGTAACAACGTTACCAATTATGACAAGTAACTGTAATTTCGATACAAATTATGGCAGGTAACCGTAACTTCGATACTAATTATGACAGGTAACAGTAACATCGATAGTCATTATGACAAGGAACTGTAATGTCGATACAAATTATGACAGGTAACAGTAACTTCGATACTAATTATGACAGGTAACTGTAACTTCCTTACTAATTATGACAAGTAACTGTAATTTCGATACTAATTATGACAGGTAACGGTAACTTCGATATTAATTATGACAAGTAACTGTAACTTCGTTACTAATTATGAGAATTAACTGTAATTTCGATACAAATTATGGCAGGTAGCTGTAACTTCGAGACTAATTATGACAGGTAACAGTAACTTCGATACTAATTATGACAAGTAACAGTTGCTACGATACTAATTATAACAAGTAACTGTAACTTCGAAACTAATTATGACAGGTAACTGTAACATCGTTACTAATTATGACAAGTAACTGTAATTTCGATACAAATTATGGCAGGTAACCGTAACTTCGATACTAATTATGACAGGTAACAGTAACTTCGATACTAATTATGACAAGTAACTGTAACATAGATACTAATTATGACAGGTAACAATAACTTCGATACTAATTATGACAAGTAACTCTAACTTCATTACAAATTATGGCAAGTAACTGTAATTTCGATACAAATTATGGCAGGTAACAGTAACTTCGATACTAATTATGACAGGTAACTGTAACTCCGATACTAATTATGACAAGTAACTCTAACTTCGTTTCTAATTATGACAAATAACTGTAATTTTGATAAAAAATTATGGCAGGTAATTGTAACTTCGATACTAATTATGTCAGGTAACAGTAACTTCGATACTAATTATGACAGGTAACTGTAACTTCGTTACTTATTATGACAAGTAACTGTAATTTCGATACTAATTATGGCTGGTAACTCTAACTTCGTTACTAATTATGACAAGTAACTGTAATTTCGATACAAATTATGGCAGGTTACTGTAACTTCGATACTAATGATGACATAAAACAGTAACATCGATACTAATTATGGCAGGTAACAGTAACTTCGATAATAATTATGGCAGGTAACTGTAAGTTCGATACTAATTATGACAGTTAACTGTAACTTCGTTACTAATTATGACAAGTAAGTGTAATTTCGATACAAATTATGGCAGGTAACAGTAACATCGATACTAATTATGACAGGTAACAGTAACTTCGATACTAATTATGACAAGTTACTGTAACTTCGATACTAATTATGGCAAGTAACTCTAACTTCATTACAAATTATGACAAGTAACTGTAATTTCGATGCAAATTATGGCAGGGAACTGTAACTTCGTTACTAATTATGGCAGGTAACTGTAATTTCGATACAAATTATGGCAGGTAACAGTAACTTCGATAATAATTATGACAGGTAACTGTAACTTCGATACTAATTATGGCAGGTAACTGTAATTTCGATAATAATTATGGCACGTAACTGTTGTTTCGATAATAATTATGACAGGTAACTGTAACTTCGTTACTAATTATGGCAGGTAACTGTAATTTCGTTACTAATTATGACATGTAACTGTAGCTTCGATACTAATTATGACAGGTAACTGTACTTCGTTACCAATTATGACAAGAAACTGTAATTTCGATACATATTATGGCAGGTAACTGTAACTTCGATACTTATTATGACAGGTAACAGTAACTTCGATACTAATTATGACAGAAAACAGTAACTTCGATACTTATTATGACAGGTAACAGTAACTTCGATACTAATTATGGCAGGTAACTGTAACTTCGATACTAATTATGACAGGTAAATGTAACTCCGTTACAAATTATGACAAGTAACTGTAATTTCGATACAAATTATTGCAGGTAACTGTAACTTCGATACTATTTATGACAGGTAACAGTTACTTCGATACTAATTATGACAAGTAACAGTAACTTCGATACTAATTATGACAAGTAACTGTAACTTCGAAACTAATTATGACAGGTAACTGTAACATCGTTACTAATTATGACAAGTAACTGTAATTTCGATACAAATTATGGCAGGTAACTGTAACTTCGATATTAATTATGACAGGTTACAGTAACCTCGATACTAATTATGACAAGTAAGTGTAACTTCGATACTAATTATGACGGGTAACTGTAACTTCGATACTAATTATGACTAGTAACTCTATCTTCGTTACTAATTAGGACAAGTAACTGTAATTTTGATAAAAAATTATGGCAGGTAACTGTAACTTCGATACTAATTATGACAGGTAACAGTAACTTCGATACTAATTATGACAGGTAACGGTAACTTCGTTACTAATTATGACAAGTAACTGTAATTTCGATACTATTTATGGCAGGTAACTGTAACATCGTTACTAATTATGAAAAGTAACTGTAATTTCGATACAAATTATGGCAGGTAACTGTAACTTCGATATTAATTATGACAGGTTACAGTAACCTCGATACTAATTATGACAAGTAAGTGTAACTTCGATACTAATTATGACGGGTAACTGTAACTTCGATACTAATTATGACTAGTAACTCTATCTTCGTTACTAATTATGACAAGTAACTGTAATTTCGATACAAATTATGGCACGTAACTGTAATTTCGATAATAATTATGGCACGAAACTGTAATTTCGATAATAATTATGACAGGTAACTGTAACTTCGTTACTAATTATGGCAGGTAACTGTAATTTCGTTACTAATTATGACAAGTAACTGTAGCTTCGATACTTATTATGACAGGTAACTGTAACTTCGTTACTAATTATGACAAGTAACTGTTATTTCGATACAAATTATGGCACGTAACTGTAATTTCGATACTAATTATGGCAGTTGACAGTAACTTCGATACTAATTATGACAAGTTACAGTAACGTCGATACTAATTATGACAGAAAACAGTAACTTCTATACTTATTATGACAGGTAACAGTAGCTTCGATACTAATTATGGCAGGTAACTGTAACTTCGATACTAATTATGACAGGTAACTGTAACTTCGTTACTAATTATGACAAGTAACTGTAATTTCGCTACAAATTATGGCACGTAGCTGTAATTTCGATACTAATTATGACAGGTAACTCTAACTTCGATACTAATTATGACATGTGTACAGTACCCCAGGGGTATGCTCCCCTTGGAGACTATCCCCCCATCATCTATCTAAATATCCTAACGGGCAACCCTCGTAAAGCCAGACCAACATCCATCAACACCGCAAGGACAGTTTGCCATTCTAGAAAGCGGCTCAATCCTTGCACATTTATTACACACAGCGACACATTATTAACTGGGACAGCTATGCCGTCACAATGCTGACAGCATAGCGCCGAAGAATATAAAAAGGGGTCCTAAGGAGGTCAGGGAATCTCTCCATTACCAGTCTTACAGTGAAGCGGCCGCAGGCTATCGGCGTTATCATCAGAGGTGAATCAGACGTGTTCAGATTTCCTATATTTGTAACCTTCACCCACAGATTGTACTTTTACATTGTGACCATTATTACATTCCCTGAAAGGGACTCATAATTCGACATCACAGACCAATAAACACTTGGTCAATACGCCACACTCGCTTTACTGTTTATACGCCTCTTTACATCCCAACGCCCTTCCTTATTCCCGTCACGGTTAGACGTGACATATGGTAGTCCAACAGTGCTAGCTCAGATATCATTGTATTCCTCGCGGCGGCCCGGCTGCTAAGAGCAGCGAGCGCCACTTAGCTGACACGAGCACATTCAGTTATATAACAAGCCAGTCAGCTGGAAGACCAGCGCATTGACTTATAGACCAAACTCCATCCCCTAAGATACATCTACAGCCTTTATAGGAGCGCCCCCTAGTTCCTAACACTAAACAACACTCTACACTGGTCAGCTTACCCTGGTACGGGAAGCTACCCCCTTTTAGACATTGATTTATAAATTAACACAATAACTCTTCCTTTTAGATCCCACCACCCTCAATAAAGGGATCTAAAACACTGGTGGAGGCGGGGTACTACGCATAGTAGAACAGGACTCAACCAACGAGCCCTCGTAGTCAAAACGGTCCTAACCGCACGCAGCCAAGCAAATAGTGAATTTTTTTTTCCCAGACAGAAAGTAGTTCTTTTTTGCTTCACACTACCTACACAGGGGAAATTCTTAGCAAAACAACCCCAGCCAAAGTAATTTTTTTTCTCAACACATATATAAAGATGTATGCGCCCGCACGAAAGGCCATGCTGAGGAACATCCATTTGGAGCGGTCAGATGAAAAACTCAAGAAGCATTCAATCGACATCTCTGTAGACGCATTAGCGCAGCAATTTGCGAAAACGTCTCTCTCAGCATGTACCGCAACACAAGGGCGGGAGTCTACCATGGCCACAGGCCGAAAGACGGACAGACCACCCTCCAATACAGTGCGGGGACACACACACACACATGCCACCAATTCCCGGAACCGGCCCGGAAGCCTAACAAAACAAAGAACTGGCGAAGCCGGGGACATGTCCCTCCCACACCAATACAGGGAGGAACGGGGCTACCCACCCCGACGCCACGTCAAACAACAGACAAACAAACAACCAGGGGGGACAAGGGAAGACACAGGAGGGAAGAGCGAGCGAGAGCCTACAGACAAACACAATATCGAGATTATAGAGATCCAACTAGACCGACAGAAGGAGCACATGCTCCGATAAGGGATGAAACCCGCGAGCGTTGGCGAAACGAACGAAGGAGCGGAAGCGACAGATACGAACATAACATTTGGACATCCACGCTACAGCATCACGACAGGGCATATAGGTACACTAGGCACACGGACCTGACTAAGCACGCAATGGCTAATTCAGCGTCAGGACCACGAGGGCAAGTGCAGACGTGGACTCATACCGAGATTCACACTCGGTACACGTACAGGACCACACACAGTTGGTAGGGCCACCAGCCCAGCCGAGAGAGGACATAAGCGTAGATACGCTAACTCGGCAATTTGCGAGGATGTCCCTCTCGCCATGTACTGCCACATATGAGAAGGAGTTCGCCGTGGCCACAGTCCAGGAGACGGCCAGGTTAGGCTCCAATAGGCTACAAGCACAAAGTTACACAAACACATGTCCTTCAGCTCCGGATCGGAAGGCAATTTTGCCAAACCGAGGGGCAGAGCCTAGAACATCCCCCTCGCAACGGACGAACGAGAAGGAGTTGAAGCCAGGACTCTCAGACACACATAGCATGACAGGGAGACAACGGGACGTAACCACGTCATGGGCAGACGACATAGAACCCGTCCCACTACACATAAAGCCTACATACACCCACACAGATAGGCTAACACAATGGCAGGAGTCTGCCGGGGCTACAGGCCAGAAAGCGGCCAGGCTACCCGCCACCACACTGCCAGTGCAAACACAAGCCATTAAGCGACCTATACCGCCAGTTCAAAGGGCAAGTTTTCCAGAACGAAGGCGAACACCGGCATTAGCACCCCAGGTGCGAATGCATAAGAGGGTGTTGCATTCAGTCCCTCAGGATGCACGATAAACGCCTGCACATGGGGACCAGGCACTACCACACAGTACACGGAGATTAGGAAAAGTGTTATTACCTACCCCACAGAACAGATCAGTCGCAAATATACACACCCCCGTAAACTCTACTAGAGTAGCACAGAGCGCGAGTAGTTCCGCGAACACAGGTACACTTAGACCAACGGTCAAGCGATACGGTGAAAGCAAGCCCGGTCGTACTTTGCTACAAACTCCTCCGAAAAATAGCAAAGGGGCACCTCAGTGGATCCCAGGGGCTTACACCCTAGTGACAGGACGACGGTATCCACCTTTCCGAGCACTGACGCTCGAAAAAGGATAACGACTTTCACCAGGAATACAATATATTCCGACATCACTTGCACCAATAGCATAGTACACATAAGTTCTTTTACACGGGGGAAACAAGATAATAGACAAACAAGTACTCACTAACATAAACGGTACATTTTTTTTCATCTATATGCAGCGCAACATGGCTAAATCAGAAGGGCATAATTCAAAATTCTTGTTTTTTTTTTTTTTTTTTGGAACCCTGGCATTTTTTCTCCCAGGCCATCAATGGCTATTGGTCGGAGTTGGTTATCACCATATATTGGTTAACGTAAAGTTTCTAATAGGCTAAGCCAAATGGAAGCCCATCAGGCGAGACACGCGGCTTAAGGCCGGAAAAAGCTATTTTGAACACAGCTTAAGCAATAAAACACAGCATAAAGCTTAAGCGGGTCTTTCTAAGTAGAAATAACTAAATGTTCTATGTTCCGGCTCAACAGTTTGATAGATTCTTTTGTGACGAGCGAAAGCCGTAAGCGTGGCAAGAATTAAGAATCGCAAACTAGTTTTCAAAAATTTGGTGAGGTGTGCTTTAACCAACTGAAAAGCCCAATTGCACACCGGGGCGAGACACTGTCATTTTGGTGAGATTCAATTGCTTTGGAAGGGAGGTTCAACTCCCACAGTGCACTGGCTTTGCTCGTGACGTGGATACAAATGTATCAATTACGGCTTGCAATGGCCTTCCCAATATGTACTAGACAGTGTCGGTAGATTCCCCTGAGATGTAACCAGATTACGGTAGTACTAACGTTACCAAATAGGTAAATACTACACTCAGGTCCCAATCTTCATTTTTACACATTTTTCGTATTTACGACACAGTTTTTACAGACTACCGCCGCCCGGAAACCAGCTTTTATAAGCATAAAAGCATTGGGCAGGCGAGATACAATATAGTCTTTCTACTATTTTCTTTCAAAGTGCTCTCTTAATTCAGAGCGGGGCATAAATAATTATTTTTTTTTCCTCACGCATTCGGCCCGAGAAAGGAAGGTGGCCAAGTTAAACTGTATATATTTAATACATAGGCATACGTTACACATAACACTGCCTCTAACATGACTTTTTCTCTCCGGCACATAGTCACCAAACACGCGACTAGCGGCCCAGACACACTCGGGTATAACGCCATTTTGAACAACGGATAGGGACATACTCGAACCACGTCACAGTAACACAAAATTTGGGGACACAAATGTAGTTAGTGAGAGGTTCTTTTACAATGCGGCCAAGGCATGTGAGATTTCCGAAGTGAAATGCCATGGCCTGTGGTTTGGATTCCACGTAAAACGGAAGTCCCGTGGCTCACGATCTACAGATTAATGGTCACGTTAAACTACAAGTTTCCTTCTTTTTTACAGTGAGAGAAGCACTACTCACAATTACACAGAGAGCCAGCAGGCTCACACACACGCTTGCCGGGAATATGAGAATAAGCAAGTAACAAATGAAAGCCCACGACATCGTAATTTAACACTATCGCGTCACCGATAACACACTCTTCAATGGGCCAGACTGCTCGGTACAAACGAACCAAGCCAACTCCTAGTAAACAGGAACAATCGCATCATTCACGTCCGATCCAAGGACCCTATAACTTCCAAAATTACACTACGAGGAGAGTTCAAAAACACGCAAACTCCTCACAGTATTGAGTACTTTCGTTTGCGCATTGCAAATACACAGTACATGTGCCATAATATATGCGGCACAGAGAGGGTCACACCAAGTCTTTACAGGCAACCGGGTCCGAACCCATGATCACACACCACACTCGTACCAAAAACTAACTAGCCAACGGTATTTTTGGTACGGAAAACACTATCAAAATACATACAAGGAGCGCACAAAACATGAACAACGCAGACATAGAACACAGAGAATGACATGAGATCACGGGTTCCAATCCCAGTAAAAATTAGACACCAGGGAAAGCAATCACCCAGGTTTCCAACCACACCGAAATTGGCCCATACAGATACATGAACAGGGAATACTACATTTCCTCCCGCCAAAAACCAGGCATAAAATTTCAAATTACACCAAAAATACAAAATACATTTCCCAAACACAGGTAGGAAAATTTCGTAAGACAAAAGTCTTATAAAATAATGGCCACACAACAGCATTAGCTAATTAGGGCGGATTGCCACATTAGTCCGGCAGGAATTTAGAACAATAGCAACATGGCATACGTGCAAGAAGGCACATGGCGACAGCTGACATATATAATGTCCGAGCCATTATACATACAAACTGCTGATGGGCAGATTTCGTCACATGGCAATATTGCTGGTGACAGACACTATTCTAGTATCGGCATTGACCATGACATTACAAGCATTCAGCAATCATAACGCCAACACATTTTTAACACTGCTAAAACATTTATGACATGTAGCAATAGACAAGACGTGACAGATCGGAACTTATCTTGGGCCCATAGGAGCACGTTCGCAAAGACGTTGGCAGGCCACGGGCGCCTCCTGCCCATACACGCGATACATATTACGACTTAGCCTGTAACAGACCAACCGTCCGCGTGGTGTAGCGGAACATAGGCACACACACGCACATGCACTCAACAATTAGGAGCGAACACAGACAAGGGCTCTGAGAAAACAAGACCTCCCCTCTAATAACTTCTTTTCTCGATTGTAAGGCATAGGAATCATTACAGGCGATTAGGACATGGCCAATCGCACTACGACCACTGGCCACATTCACACTACAAATGGCAGACCAGATTAGGTCGTGAAGCTTTACTATCCCAAGGCACGGATAGAAAGCCAACATGGACCAAGGGAGGATGACAGGAGAACAGGCTACCAGCGTACCACCTTACTCCCTTCCAATAACCTTCTCACGTCCAACATAAACAACGCAGACACATGAACACGACCAAAACAGCTACACTACATTACAGAGTATACACAAGGGGTTGATAGACTTCATGCGTCTAAAGAGAAGGCTTGCTACGCCTTGGATCACGATGCTACCACCTGAGTATTAGGGGTGGGTCGGCAAACATTAAATAAGCATAATGCGCATCTCCAAATGAGAGATGAGGCCACAATTATATATATTAACCACTTTTTGTTAATTAAATACTCCCGCATGACAGGAATATATTGGTATTATGCCTCAACCTACACCTATCCTTATATGAGCGCAGATGCCTCATATACAGATACCTGCATGAGTATCCCACCCATTTACCAGGGGTATTACTATCAAACCTGCATGGAATTTTCATATCTTTGCAATCCCGGGAATTACCTCCCCAGTCCACTCATTATAGGAGCAATCCTAGTAGCATTACCGGCTCAAGGCCACCATTTATTTGAGCCCAAAGATGCACAACCCCTTCCTACCATACTTTAAGCCCACTCTACAAATAACTACCCCCAGATCCTAATAACAGGGTACCTGACATTACAGACCCTACTAACACCTCCATTAAGGTAAAAAGAGCATTATTGCTGGAGAGCTGACGTAGCAATGGTAGACCAGAAGTAGTCTATGTACTTAGAAGTTCTACAACCCCACAACACTTGGAAAATTTTACATTTTTACATAAAAATACATTATTTACACAGGTTACGCCTATATATTTTTTTCTCTCTCTCCATAAAAAGGAATCTGATACACTCTGATTGGTGATAGCGGCGTAAGCCAAAGGCCAAAGGCACCACACTGGGGGCAGAGCTGGTGTAGGCGATGATGACCCTTACCCCAGTTGGCTCAACAAATCACTGACCCGACCGAACAGACGAACCACGTAAGGTCAAAGCATTCGTGACCTGGCACGAGCAAACATCGAGATCTAGGGGTGCACATAGCTTATCCCCCTTGTCGGAGACGGTTACACCCACTATGTGCCACGGTCGTCGAAGCCAAGACCTGCAGGGAGACTTTCTGAGAATGGCGGGAGGAATAGCTCACTCAGCGCCGGACTCGAGAGCTATCCCTAGAGACGACCCATATTATGACTAGACTGTTAGTTAAATTTAAGTAAGTAGGACTTCCATGGCGGGGAGTCAGACTCCTATTCGTCAGGAGTGAAGCAGGATCCTAGGGTTCAGCAGGACCAATCCTAGATCCGACAAGTCCTTACCCCGCGAGGTGAAGGTGAAGACCACGACGTTAATCAATAATGAAGAATGAAATATGAATATATATATGGAATGTACGCGCTCATTCGGTCCTGCGCCCACGTAAATGGATGACAACGGGTCGCCAGAGATCTTAAATGAGTAGCATAGCGGGCACTCAAAGGGGTTCAGTGGGCCAACCCAGCAATGCCGACAAAGGCGAAGAGATTCTTATAATGCGAAAAGCATACTACTGCGGCCGATACAGGCGAATATTACTGCGAAAAGCAGACCACGATTGCCGACGAAGGCGAAGATAATATTATGCCATTGGACGACAATGTCCAATGCCCACATAAATGGCGACGCAGCGGGCAACCAATTGGCATTAAGAGAGGGGCATTGCGAGCACCTCATAAGGGTTACGTGGGCGGCCCAACTACGACAATGATGAACGATAACGGTAATGAGCAGGAAGGTACAGCGGGCGAAACGGTTTGCTCAGGGGCACCGTAAGCCGCCTGCGACTAGATTAGTACTAGTAATAGACGTCGACACCTAGAATTAAGGGAACGGAATCCAGCGATCCTAGAGACAACCGGTGTTTCTAGGACTCGTGCGGGTGGTGTCCTGTGGAAGTAAATTGCCTCAGGCGATCGTTCTGGTTCAAATTTAGCTGTAAGACGGTTGCATTTGACACGCAACCTAGGATTAAGCAAATTTATTAACCGCTGTCGCCAGGTAATGGCACAGCACATTTCGGCAGTAGATTAAGGCCACCCTTTCGGCTTAGAAATAGCATTTTTTTTAGACCATAATTAAAATAGATAGCGTTAAGTAACGCCGTTCGGCGCCTGATGACCCACAAACCCGGCATCAGGGTAAGTCCGACAACTCATGACAACTCATGACAACTCATGGCAACTCATGGCAACTCATGGCAACTCATGACAACTCATGACAACTCATGACAACTCATGGCAACTCATGGCAACTCATGGCAACTCATGACAACTCATGACAACTCATGACAACTCATGACAACTCATGATAACTATTGATAATTCATTATAATACAGCATAAGTCTACAATTAAGGCAATTTTTTTTAATATATATTAAGGTAAAATTTCGGCACTTGCTGACTAAAAATCCGTTACCAAGTTAAGCCCGACAACATTAGGCTAAAATAGGTTAACATAGGCTAACCTAGATTAAGTTAGACTTCAGTGGCGCTACACTTAGTTTTGCAAATTAAGCGCTACCAATGAAGGTTCTATAATATATTGTAATGTATTGTCATGTATTGCTAACAACTAATCCGTTTTCCCAAACACAGGAAACCCAGGGAGCAACGCGTCCACGGATATACACAACAGAAAAAGAGTTGCCATTAATACATTTTTTTACATATAGCAAGGAGCATGAGCATGTCTATTGTAAATATATTTCCCACACCAAATTACACATACCCTTATCTCCGTCACACAGACACACTACTCATCATCATTTTTCAGTCGCGCCAATAAGGTGACGGCGCCGCGATCAGCGACGTAAGGTGACGTGGGGCACCGAGCGACGCTGACGCAAACACACGTATGAATACGCTTCAATAATGAGCAATATACGGTAGCCAGGGGCGGTGCAGAGATTGTGAGCACCTACCCTCGCTGCCAAGGTGAATTTTTCCACCCACGGGGAAAATTTGCGACAGGTAAGGTTAACGGCATGGCCACTAACCTAGAGCCATAGGTAAGAGGTACCTACAGCTCAGCGAATAGAAAATGAAGGGAGAATGAGTCGACAGAGGAGAGCGCTACAGAAGGCCTAGATAATGAGACGAGGTACCAGGCTCATGAGCAAACCGGTCTAGTAATGAGATTATTATTTTATATTATATCATGCTTGTAAATTAAATGTAAACCCAAAGCGTACACAAATATATATTAATGCTCAAGTGTACGCCTATGCACGTAAACTTACAATATGTCACGCCATTCAACACTGTCATAATGGCAACACTGAATACACGGTTTTGTTTTTTCCTTTCTACTCTACTAACGCCCAAATTTGTCAGGGTGTTCCGTTTTATCCCAAACCAATAAATACTTTGAATATTTCCCTTAAATTATACCCTGGAACACCCATTTTTTCTATTTTCTTCTACCTTTCTTATTGCAGGGAGCACTTTTTCCCCAAAATAAAGCCAGACGGCACAATTCCTCGTCTAGCTGGGTTTTTCCTCCCTGCACAACTATGTAAAGGATAAGTATCAAAACCATGTTTTTTTTCTTTTTTGAAACTAGCAATATGCCAACAATGGCAATGTCAATTTTTTCTCAATGTCAATTTTTTCTCAATGTCAATTTTTTCTCAATGTCAATTTTTTCTCAATGTCATTTTTTTTCTCAATGTCAATTTCCATTTTTACAATGTCAATGTCAGTGTTATACATATATCTGTACATCCCATAACCCTCCCCTCTGAACACGGGCTGATCTCACACCTACACTTCACGACATCACCCATTCTATACGACGACGCCGACGACGACGAGGAAGACACCACCAGAAGTCACGAGGGGGCTTCAAGAACAACTACATCAACATCCCAACCTCAAGTTCCGTTCCCGTTCGCGGGGACGCGAACTAAATAGGGAAAGAGGCTTGTACAGTACCCCAGGGGTATGCACCCCTTGGAGACCATCCCCCCATCATCTATCTAAATATCCTAACGGGCAACCCTCGTAAAGCCAGACCAACATCCATCAACACCGCAAGGACAGCTTGCCATTCTAGAAAGCGGCTCAATCCTTGCACAATTATTACACACAGCGACACATTATTAACTGGGGCAGCTATGCCGTCACAATGCTGACAGCATAGCGCCGAAGAATATAAAAAGGGGTCCTAAGGAGGTCAGGGAATCTCTCCATTACCAGTCTTACAGTGAAGCGGCAGCAGGCTATCGGCGTTATCATCAGAGGTGAGTCAGACGTGTTCAGATTTCCTATATTTGTAACCTTCACCCACAGATTGTACTTTTACATTGTGACCATTATTACATTCCCTGAAAGGGACTCATAATTCGACATCACAGACCAATAAACACTTGGTCAATACGCCACACTCGCTTTACTGTTTATACGCCTCTTTACATCACAACGCCCTTCCTTATTCCCGTCACGGTTAGACGTGACATATGGTAGTCCAACAGTGCTAGCTCAGATATCATTGTATTACTCGCGGCGGCCCGGCTGCTAAGAGCAGCGAGCGCCACTTAGCTGACACGAGCACATTCAGTTATATAACAAGCCAGTCAGCTGGAAGACCAGCGCATTGACTTATAGACCAAACTCCATCCCCTAAGATACATCTACAGCCTTTATAGGAGGCCCCCTAGTTCCTAACACTAAACAACACTCTACACTGGTCAGCTTACCCTGGTACGGGAAGCTACCCCCTTTTAGACATTGATTTATAAATTAACACAATAACTCTTCCTTTTAGATCCCACCACCCCCAATAAAGGGATCTAAAACACAAGTAACTCTAACTTCATTACAAATTATGACAAGTAAGTGTAATTTCGATACAAATTATGGCAGGTAACTGTAACTTTGTTACTAATTATGGCAGGTAACTGTAATTTCGATACAAATTATGGCAGGTAACAGTAACTTCGATAATAATTATGTCAGGTAACTGTAACTTCGATACTAATTATGGCAGGTAACTGTAATTTCGATAATAATTATGGCACGTAACTGCAATTTCGATAATAATTATGACATGTAACTGTAACTTCGTTACTAATTATGGCAGGTAACTGTAATTTCGTTACTAATTATGACAAGTAACTGTAGCTTCGATACTAATTATGACAGGTAACTGTAACATCGTTACTAATTATGACAAGAAACTGTAATTTCGATACAAATTATGGCAGGTAACTGTAACTTCGATACTAATTATGACAGATAACAGTAACTTCGATACTAATTATGACAGAAAACAGTAACTTCGATACTTATTATGACAGGTAACAGTAACTTCGATACTAATTATGGCAGGTAACTGTAACTTCGATACTAATTATGACAGGTAACTGTAACTTCGTTACTAATTATGACAAGTAACTGTAATTTCGATACGAATTATGGTACGTAACTGTAATTTCGATACTAATTATGACAGGTAACTGTAACTTCGATACTAATTATGACAAGTAACTCTAACTTCATTACAAATTATGACAAGTAACTGTAATTTCGATACAAATTATGGCAGGTAACTGTAAATTCGTTACTAATTATGGCAGGTAACTGTAATTTCGATACAAATTATGGCAGGTAACAGTAACTTCGATAATAATTATGACAGGTAACTGCAACTTCGATACTAATTATAGCAGGTAACTGTCATTTCGATAATAATTATGGCACGTAACTGTAATTTCGATAATAATTATGACAGGTAACTGTGACTTCGTTACTAATTATGGCAGGTAACTGTAATTTCGTTACTAATTATGACAAGTAACTGTAGCTTCGATACTAATTATGACAGGTAACTGTAACTTCGTTACTAATTATGGCAAGAAACTGTAATTTCGATACAAATTATGGCAGGTAACTGTAACTTCGATACTAATTTTGACAGGTAACAGTAACTTCGATACTAATTATGACAGAAAACAGTAACTTCGATACTTATTATGACAGGTAACAGTTACTTCAATACTAATTATGGCAGGTAACTGTAACTTCGATACTAATTATGACAGGTAACTGTAACTCCGTTACAAATTATGACAAGTAACTGTAATTTCGATACAAATTATTGCAGGTAACTGTAACTTCGATACTATTTATGACAGGTAACAGTTACTTCGATACTAATTATGACAAGTAACAGTAACTTCGATACTAATTATGACAGGTAACTGTAACGTCGATACTAAGTATGACAGGTAACTGTAACTTCGTTACTAATTATGACAAGTAACTGTAATTTCGATACAAATTATGGCACGTAGCTGTAATTACGATACAAATTATGACAGGTAACTGTAACTTCGTTACTAATTATGACAAGTAACTGTAATTTCGATACAAATTATGGCACGTAACTGTAATTTCGATACTAATTATGACAGGTAACTGTAACTTCGATACTAATTATGACAAGTAACTCTAACTTCATTACAAATTATGACAAGTAACAGTGACTTCGATACTAATTATGGCAGGTAACAGTAACTTCGATAATAATTATGACAGGTAACTGCAACTTCGATACTAATTATAGCAGGTAACTGTAATTTCGATAATAATTATGGCACGTAACTGTAATTTCGATAATAATTATGACAGGTAACTGTAACTTCGTTACTAATTATGACAAGTAACTGTTATTTCGATACAAATTATGGCATGTAACTGTAATTTCGATACTAATTATGGCAGGTGACAGTTACTTCGATACTAATTATGACAAGTAACAGTAACTTCGATACTAATTATGACAGGTAACTGTAACTTCGATACTAATTATGACAGGTAAGAGTAACTTCGATACTAATTATGGCAGGTAACTGTAACTTCGATACTAATTATGACAGGTAACTGTAACTTCGATACTAATTATGACAAGTAACTCTAACTTCATTACAAATTATGACAAGTAACTGTAATTTCGATACAAATTATCGCAGGTAACTGTAACATCGATACTATTTATGACAGGTAACAGTTACTTCGATACTAATTATGACAAGTAACAGTAACTTCGATACTAATTATGACAGGTAACTGTAACTTCGATACTAATTATGACAGTTAACAGTAACTTCGATACTAATTATGACAGAAAACAGTAACTTCGATACTTATTATGACAGGTAACAGTAACTTCGATACTAATTATGGCAGGTAACTGTAACCTCGATACTAATTATGACAGGTAACTGTAACTCCGTTACAAATTACGACAAGTAACT
The DNA here is from genome assembly GCA_946902985.2 of Meconema thalassinum. Lineage (NCBI taxonomy): Eukaryota > Metazoa > Arthropoda > Insecta > Orthoptera > Tettigoniidae > Meconema > Meconema thalassinum. The sequence continues at coordinate 1,171,973,117 of OX336388.2, read as the reverse complement.
GTAATTTCGATACAAATTATTGCAGGTAACTGTAATTTCGATACTATTTATGACAGGTAACAGTTACTTCGATACTAATTATGACAAGTAACAGTAACTTCGATACTAATTATGACAGGTAACTGTAACTTCGAAACTAATTATGACAGGTAACTGTAACATCGTTACTAATTATGACAAGTAACTGTAATTTCGATACAAATTATGGCAGGTAACTGTAACTTCGATATTAATTATGACAGGTTACAGTAAACTCGATACTAATTATGACAAGTATGTGTATCTTCGATACTAATTATGACGGGTAACTGTAACTTCGATACTAATTATGACTGGTAACTCTAACTTCGTTACTAATTAGGACAAGTAACTGTAATTTGATAAAAAAAATTATGGCAGGTAACTGTAACTTCGATACTAATTATGACAGGTAACAGTATAATCGATACTAATTATGACAGGTAACTGTAAATTCGTTACTAATTATGACAAGTAACTGTAATTTCGATACTAATTATGGCAGGTAACTGTAACATCGTTACTAATTATGAAAAGTAACTGTAATTTCGATACAAATTATGGCAGATAACTGTATCTTCGATACAAATTATGACAGGTAACAGTAACTTCGATACTAATTATGACAGGTAACAGTCACTTCGTTACTAATTATGACAAGTAACTGTAATTTCCATACAAATTATGACAGGAAACTGTAACTTCGTTACTAATTATGACAAGTAACTGTAATTTCGATACAAATTATATCAGGTAACAGTAACTTCGATACTAATTATGACAAGTAACTGTAACATCGATACTAATTATGACAGGTAACAGTAACTTCGATACTAATTATGACAAGTAACTCTAACTTCATTAAAAATTATGAAAAATAACTGTAATTTAGATACAAATTATGGCAGGTAACTGTAACTTCGTTAATAATTATGGCAGGTAACTGTAATTTCGATACAAATTATGGCAGGTAACTGTAACTTCGATACTAATTATGACAGGTAACTGTAACTCCTAGCCTCCGTGGCTTAGGCGGCAGCACGCCAGCCTCTCACCGCTGGGTCCGTGGTTCAAATCCCGGTCACTCCATGTGAGATCTGTGCTGGACAGAACGGAGGCAGACAGGTTTTTCTCCGGGTACTCCGGTTTTCCCTGTCATAATTTCATTCCAGCAACACTCTCCACTATCATTTCATTTCATCTGTCATTCATTTAATCATTGCCCCAGAGGAGTGCGTTAGGCCTCGGCAGCCGGCACAGTTCATATCCTCGCCGCTAGATGGGGGCTTCATTCATTCCATTCCTGACCCGGTCGGAGACTGGAAGCAGGCTGTGGATTTTCATTTTCAACTGTAACTCCGATACTAATTATGCCAAGTAACTCTAAATTCGTTACTAATTATGACAGGTAACTGTAACATCGATAATAATTATGACAAGTAACCGTAATTTCGATACAAATTATGGCAGGTAACGGTAACTTCGATACTAATTATGACAGGTAACTGTAACTTCGATACTAATTATGACAAGTAACTCTAACTTCATTACAAATTATGACAAGTAACTGTAATTTCGATACAAATTATGGCAGGTAACTGTAACTTCGATACTAATTATGACAAGTAACTGTAACTTCGAAACTAATTATGACAGGTAACTGTAACATCGATAATAATTATGACAAGTAACTGTAATTTCGATACAAATTATGGCAGGTAACTGTACTTTCGATACTAATTATGACAGGTAACTGTATCTTCGATACTAATTATGACAATAACTGTAACTTCGTTACTAATTATGACAAGTAACTGTAATTTCGATACAAATTTTGGCAGGTGACTGTAACTTCGATATTAATTATGACAAGTAACTGTAACTTCGTTACTAATTATGACAAGTAACTGTAATTTCGATACAAATATTGGCAGGTAACTGTAACTTCGATACTCTTTATGACAGGTAAAAGTAACTTCAATTCTAATTATGACAGGTAACTGTAACTTCGCTACTAATTACGACAAGTAACTGTAATTTCGAAACAAATTATGACAGGTAACTGTAACTTCGTTAATAATTATGACAAGTAACTGTAATTTCGATACAAATTATGGCAGTTAACACTAACTGCGATACTAATTATGACAGGTAACTCTAACTCCGATAATAATTATGACAAGTAACTCAAACTTGGTTACTAATTATGACAAATAACTGTAATTTTGATAAAAAATTATGGCACGTAATTGTAACTTCGATACTAATTATGACAGGTAACAGTAACTTCGATACTAATTATGACAGGTAACTGTAACTTCGTTACTAATTATGACAAGTAACTGTAATTTCGATACTAATTATGGCTGGTAACTGTAACTTCGTTGCTAATTATGACAAGTAACTGTAATTTCGATACAAATTATGGCAGGTAACTGTAACTTCGATACTAATGATGACAGAAAACAGTAACTTCGATAATAATTATGGCAGGTAACAGTAACTTCGATACTAATTATGGCAGGTAACTGTAAGTTCGATACTAATTATGACAGTTAACTGTAACTTCGTTACTAATTATGACAAGTAACTGTAATTTCGATACAAATTATGGCTGGTAACAGTAACTTTGATACTAATTATGACGGGTAACAGTAACTTCGATACTAATTATGACAAATTACTGTAACTTCGATACTAATTATGACAGGTAACTGTAACTTCGTTACTAATTATGACAAGTAACTGTTATTTCGATACAAATTATGGCACGTAACTGTAATTTCGATACTAATTATGGCAGGTGACAGTAACTTCGATACTAATTATGACTTTTTACAGTAACTTCGATACTAATTATGACAGAAAACAGTAACTTCGATACTTATCATGACAGGTAACAGTATCTTCGATACTAATTATGGCTGGTAACTCTTACTTCGATACTAATTATGACAGGTAACTGTAACTTCGTTACTAATTATGACAAGTAACTGTAATTTCGATACAAATTATGGCACGTAACTGTAATTTCGATATTAATTATGACAGGTAACTGTAACTTCGATAATAATTATGACAAGTAACTCTAACTTCATTACAAATTATGACAAGTAACTGTAATTTCGATACAAATTATGGCAGGGAACTGTAACTTCGTTAATAATTATGGCAGGTAACTGTAATTTCGATACAAATTATGGCAGGTAACAGTAACTTCGATAATAATTATGACAGGTAATTGTAACTTCAATACTAATTATGGCAGGTAACTGTAATTTCGATAATAATTATGGCACGTAACTGTAATTTCGATAATAATTATGACAGGTAACTGTAACTTCGTTACTAATTATGACAGGTAACTGTAATTTCGTTACTAATTATGACAAGTAACTGTAGCTTCGATACTAATTATGACAGGTAACTGTTACTTCGTTACTAATTATGACAAGAAACTGTAATTTCGATACAAATTATGGCAGGTAACTGTAACTTCGATACTAATTATGACAGGTAACAGTAACTTCGATACTAATTATGACAGAAAACAGTAACTTCGATACTTATTATGACAGGTAACAGTAACTTCGATACTAATTATGGCAGGTAACTGTAACTTCGATACTAATTATGACAGGTAACTGTAACTCCGTTACAAATTATGACGAGTAACTGTAATTTCGATACAAATTATGGCAGGTAACTGTAACTTCGATGACAGGTAACTGTAACTTCGATACTTATTAAGACAAGTAACTGTAATTTCGATACAAATTATGGCAGGTAACTGTAACTTCGATACTTATTATGACAGGTAACAGTAACTTCGATAATAATGATGACAAGCAACAGTAACTTCGATACTAATTATGACAAGTAACTGTAATTTCGATACTAATTTTGACAAGTAACTGTAATTTCTATACTAATTATGACAGGTAACTGTAACTTAGATACTAATTATGACAGGTAACTGTATCTTCGATACTAATTATGACAAGTAACTGTAACTTCGTTACTAATTATGACAAGTAACTGTAATTTCGATACAAATTTTGGCAGGTAACTGTAACTTCGATATTAATTATGACAAATAACTGTAACTTCGTTACTAATTATGACAAGTAACTGTAATTTCGATACAAATAATGGCAGGTAACTGTATTTTCGATACTATTTATGACAGGTAAAAGTAACTTCAATACTAATTATGACAGGTAACTGTAATTTCGCTACTAATTACGACAAGTAACTGTAATTTCGAAACAAATTATGACAGGTAACTGTAACTTCGTTAATAATTATGACAAGAAACTGTAATTTCGATACAAATTATGGCAAGTCACAGTAACTTCGATACTAATTATGACAGGTAACTGTAACATCGATACTAATTATGACAAGGAACTGTAATTTCGATACAAATTATGACAGGTAACAGTAACTTCGATATTAATTATGACAAGTAACTGTAAATTCCTTACTAATTATGACAAGTAACTGTAATTTCGATACTATTAATGACAGGTAACTGTAACTTCGATATTAATTATGACAAGTAACTGTAACTTCGTTACTAATTATGAGAAGTAACTGTAATTTCGATACAAATTATGGCAGGTAACTGTAACTTCGAGACTAATTATGACAGGTAACAGTAACTTCGATACTAATTATGACAAGTAACAGTTGCTTCGATACTAATTATGACAAGTAACTGTAACTTCGAAACTAATTATGACAGGTAACTGTAACATCGTTACTAATTATGACAAGTAACTGTAATTTCGATACAAATTATGGCAGGTAACTGTAACTTCTATACTAATTATGACAGGTAACAGTAACTTCGATACTAATTATGACAAGTAACAGTAACTTAGATACTAATTATGACAGGTAACAGTAACATCGATACTAATTATGACAAGTAACACTAACTTCATTACAAATTATGGCAAGTAACTGTAATTTCGATACAAATTATGGCAGTTAACAGTAACTTCGATACTAATTATGACAGGTAACAGTAACTTCGATACTAATTATGACAGGTAACTGTAACTTCGTTACTAATTATGACAAGTAACTGTAATTTCGATACAAATTATGGCAGGTAACTGTAACTTCTATACTAATGATGACAGAAAACTGTAACTTCGATACTAATTATGGCAGGTAACAGTAACTTCGATACTAATTATGGCAGGTAACTGTAAGTTCGATACTAATTATGACAGTTAACTGTAACTTCGTTACTAATTATGACAAGTAACTGTAATTTCGATACAAAATATGGCTGGTAACAGTAACTTTGATAGTAATTATGACAGGTAACAGTACTTTCGATACTAATTATGACAAGTTACTGTAACTTCGATACTAATTATGACAGGTAACTGTAACTTCATTACTAATTATGACAATTAACTGTTATTTCGATACAAATTATGGCACGTAACTGTAATTTCGATACTAATTATGGCAGGTGACAGTATTTTCGATACTAATTATGACTTTTTACAGTAACTTCGATACTAATTATGACAGAAAACAGTAACATCGATACTTATTATGACAGGTAACAGTATCTTCGATACTAATTATGGCAGGTAACTGTAACTTCGATACTAATTATGACAGGTAGCTGTAACTTCGTTACTAATTATGACAAGTAACTGTAATTTCGATACAAATTATGGCACGTAACTGTAATTTCGATGCTAATTATGACAGGTAACTGTAACTTCGATAATAATTATGACAAGTAACTCTAACTTCATTACAAATTATGACAAGTAACTGTAATTTCGATACAAATTATGGCAGGGAACTGTAACTTCGTTAATAATTATGGCAGGTAACTGTAATTTCGATACAAACTATGGCAGGTAACAGTAACTTCGATAATAATTATGACAGGTAACTGTAACTTCAATACTAATTATGGCAGGTAACTGTAATTTCGATAATAATTATGGCACGTAACTGTAATTTCGATAATAATTATGACAGGTAACTGTAACTTCGTTACTAATTATGGCAGGTAACTGTAATTTCGTTACTAATTATGACAAGTAACTGTAGCTTCGATACTAATTATGACAGGTAACTGTAACATCGTTACTAATTATGACAAGAAACTGTAATTTCGATACAAATTTTGGCACGTAACTGTAACTTCGATACTAATTATGACGGGTAACAGTAACTTCGATACTAATTATGACAGAAAACAGTAACTTCGATACTTATTATGACAGGTAACAGTAACTTCGATACTAATTATGACAGGTAACAGTAACGTCGATACTAATTATGACAAGTAACTCTAACTTCATTACAAATTATGAAAAATAACTGTAATTTAGATACAAATTATGGCAGGTAACTGTAACTTCGTTAATAATTATGGCAGGTAACTGTAATGTCGATAAAAATTATGGCAGGTAACTGTAACTTCGTTACTAATTATGACAAGTAACTGTAACTCCGATACTAATTATGACAAGTAACTCTAAATTCCTTACTAATTATGACAAGTTGGTGCATTCTTGGAATGCACGGTACCTGAGATTACAAATTTGAATGCTTTTGCACGTTCTTTCCTTCCTTTTTGTCAAACACCAACAGTGATCATTTGTTTTCTCCTCTATGTTCAAATTTCTTATATTTTGTGTGAGTATGTTTCAGATATATATTCTGTGATCCACCTAGCGTCATATGACAACAAATCTCTGAAGCTCTTCAACTCTTCCTCGCGCAAGAGGAATTCCACATCCATTTGGCTACCAGATACTGTTGTCAACTCCTTGAAGACCAGCTCAGCAAGAGAAGATCAATTTTTTGTTGTAAAGTTGGTTATGCTGATATGTATACCTTTTGTTTTCCTACCCCCACTCTCTCCCCCTTCCGTGGTCTCTCCTTGCTCCGCTGAGCTTCACTCACTTCTCAGTCGGCAGTTGACTTGATCAGTCAGGGCTCACCTAGAGCCGGTCTCCTCAAACCAAGAGACACTCTCTACGTTCTACGCCATGTTGGCGCATTAAAGCATCAGTGAGGAACTTCACCTTCGCCATGCAACAAAGATAAGTACCTTCTTCAAAGTTTTAACCTCATCTTCATGGTTTTAACTTCCTCGTGTTTTAACTATCTTTTATAGGCAGTGTGAAATTACTTATTTTGGGGCAAAATCATCCTCCGCGGGATTTTCCATGTTGAGCTTTTGTTTAATCAAGCTGATCTCAGTGAAAAGCAGCATTTCTTATGCTCGCCAAATGAGAAATCTTCTCACTACGTGGGATATTATCTAATACCCACTGTCTATAACTTACAAAGCAAGTTCCTCCGCTGGATTTACTTTAACCCCACTTTACTACTAAGATTGTTCTGGAACTTTCCAGATTCGGTACTCAATCTACGAGTCCTGCCGTCATGCATTTCTCATGTACTTGGGAGAATTCTGTTTAAAACTAAATTACTACAATAGTGAATTTTCGTCCACCGCTGGAAAATTCTACGGCGCATTTGATTGTAAATTACAGCTTTTTCAAGAAATAGACTTTCACCTACATAGTGCAATCAGTTATCTCCATAATTGCAATAACTTTTTTTCTCATAAACTTCAGTGTTTCTTTAGTGAACTTTGCATCCCTCTTTACAGACTATAGTGATAATCAGTGCTTTCTCCACGTTTCTACCGCGTCGCGATCGTCCGGTTATATTAAATACGGCCATGAACATTGATCCTATATCCCTATGATCTTTCCTTAACCTTCTACTAACAACCATTATTTATAAAATTGTAACTGTCTATAAGGTGTTACTCACGAGGTACCCTTCCAACTTTGCTAGTTTAACATTAATTAAATTCTGCATAATTTCTTGTGTGATACAAGTTTTAAATTTACATTGTTCCTCCCTTCAAAAGCAAGGAAAACAATTCTCTCAACTCTTGGTGAGTTATTTTTTGGTCTCGCTAAATGAAAACTGCCTCATTTGACTGGCGAGTCTTATTCAAAGTATAAGAGGTCGAGAACCTTCCTTCTGATCAACTTTTCAGGTTCACAGTAAGTGACCTGCTCTCCTTGTATAAATTTCACAAAGTAATTCTGTATAAATATAAGAAGTTGTAGGAACTTCCTTTTTATTCTTTATGTTTTCTATTTTGTTATCTTCGAAGTTGTTATTTTCGTTAGAATGTTCTTTCAGAGGTTTCATATAGTACACTGCTTATACTCCTGTAAATGTTAAAACTTTAATTATTCCATTTTGCCTATTTATGAAATCTTACCAATATTTTAATACACGGTTAAAAAACCTTAAAAATTGTCAATTGCCTGTAGCAACTGTTTAATGTTTAAAGGTCTGCGACCTCATTTGTTAAAAAGTTCAAATGAACTATGTTTATCCAAATTATCTTGCATAATTGTTAATTTTCTCAAACTTCCTGCATTGTTAAATAAATTAAATATTTATTTTTGGATTCATCATTTCTCTGACACTACAGTTAGGCAGGATCCTGGCTTTCCTAGCTCCTCCTAGGTCTATGCCCTCGTTAATGCTTAATAAAGCTTTTACTATCTGTCTGGCCAGATCATCACCCTTCCCTATAGTACTTTCATTCGTGCTTGGGAGGAAATACACTACAGGTTCTCTCTGGCAAACTGCCCAAGCTTTAGCTGCGGCTCCCGTCAGCCTCGACCAAGCTCGTTCCTATTTTAGGTATCCGAGCACATATTTGCAGTGGCAACCACCTTTAAGTGTGTTTAACACTAAAATTATTACTTTTGTGGGACTCTCCTCCTATTCTTCTATCCTTCTTTTCCAATTCCAAAATCTACTTCCTTCTCTTCATCATCTTCCCTTGGTGGGTGGGTTATTCCCTAACCTATAATCTACCCAAAATTTGGTACCAGAAACCCGGGAGAGTCCATTTTTTATGTCCATTGTTTGTGAAGTGTCATTTGACAATACTTTGCAAATTTTTAATATCTCCTTTGGATCTTTCAGCTATATCTACATCATGCAAAGCCTGTGAACGGGAAAGAGGCCACTCCTGTCTCCTTTGGTGTGTCCCGTTCTTGCTATCCATTCGCTGCTGCAAACCTGACAGCATCTCCAAGGTTCTACAGTTTCGTGAGTTGTATTTCAATTTATTATTTTTGTCATGGCTCCTGCCGAAAAAGATGAAACTCTCATTGCTAGACGTTCTTCTTATAAAGGGCAACTCACTAGATTCCGAAATTTTATCAACAAATTAAATCCCGCCGAGTGTGATTTAGATATCTTAACACATCGCCTTAAGTTGTACGAACGGTCTTATGATTATTATGACCAAATTCAAACCGAGATTGAATCCGCTTGTCCAGAACTGCAATTGGACCGGGATGAGGTCGAACCCTTGTACTTTGAAGGAATTGCAAAGGCCCACCAATTGATCCGCAATATCTCAGAACCGGACACTAGGGTCATCAATCCGGCCCAGTTCGCTCCCGCTTCAGTTCACAAGAACAAACCGAAACCGTTACTTCCCAAGATAAGCCTACCGCACTTCTCAGGCAAGGAAGGTGAATGGTATTCTTTTTACGAACTTTACTGCTCTTTAATTCATGAAAATATCGAGATCCCAGACATACATAAATTTTACTACCTCCGCACGTCTTTGGAATCGGAGGCCTTGACTTTGGTGGAGTCATTGCCTTTAAGCGCAGACAACTACCACATCGCCTTTAATCTCCTTAAAGAGAGATATGGCAATTTACGGTTGAGTGTCGCTCGTCATATCCGCTGTCTCTTCAACTTACCTGCCGTCAAACCTAATGACGTCACATCTTTAAGAGACCTCTTAGATTCTATGCAGTTAAATGTCAGAGCGTTATACCAGCTAAAACAGCCTGTCCAAACATGGGACACCATACTCATTCACCTAGCTACATCAAGATTCGATTTTTCGACACTGAAAGCCTGGGAGATCGAACTCGCCTACAACAAGGAACATTCGTTCGAACACCTCGTTTCGTTTCTCAACAGTCGATGTCAATTCCTTACAGCACTCGCATTTCAGTGCGAAAAAGTCGAAACGAATCCTCAGTGTCAAATTTTTGAAAAAAAACTTGCTTCTTCAAAGGGACATCAGCCCCCATTTGTCGAAAACAAACAAACCCGTTCTTCTTTCAATAATCCAAGAGAAGATATCAGGCCGCTTAACAAATCGTTAAAATGCACGCTCTGTAAAAAGCTTCACACCTTGTATTTGTGCAAATCCGTTAAAGAATTGTCTGTCGAAGATCGAAGAAAGTTTGTCTTAAACAGCAAGCATTGTTTCAATTGCTTATCACCTAAGCATTCTTCTTCGAACTGTACGTCATTAAATCTTTGTTTTCATTGTAAAAAACCGCATCATTCGTTATTGCACGTTCACGATAAATCGAGGTCATCAGCACCTGCCTCTTTAAGCTCCTTGCAGAGCCGCTCCGAACAAACTAATGCTTCTTCCTGCATTTCCAACGCCGACACTTTTCATAGTGCGCAAACCCTGTTGACCACTGTGCAATTTGAAATCCAAGATAGATTTGGAAATTGGTTCAAAACCCGTGGTCTTCTCGATTCCGCTTCAACGCACAACTTTGTTTCGAAATCGTTGATTAAAAAACTAGGTCTTTCGTCATCGCCTACTTCTATCAATGTGACCGGCATTGACAATTTGAAAACTCAAGTTTTGCAGTCTTCAAAATTGAAAATCAGAGACGTTTGTCAAAGAAACACCAATCTTAATTTAAATTGTCTCATTCTTACCAGTATTGGTAAAGACACTCCAAGTCACTCCATTAATACTTCCGGTTTAAACATTCCCTCGCACTTAAGGTTAGCCGATCCTCAGTTTAATGCTCAAGGTCCCATTGATGTGCTTTTCAGTGCCAATGTTTTTTGGAATTGCATTCGCAAACAAACACGCAAGTTATCTTCAACCGTGATCGCTAGAGACACCGATTTTGGTTGGGTTATCACTGGCGAAATCAAACATACCAGTGTTCAAACCAAAGCACAATGTCATTTCGTCACAGCTGACATAAATCCCATTTCTGAAAAAGAGAACGCTCATGTTTCAAATCTCAATATTTTTGAAAACCACTTGTCGAAACGATGTCATATCGTGAACAACTGCGCTAACCCTGTAAGTTGTTTAAATGGTTTTTCTTTCTTCCCGCACAAAATGGCAACTCAAGTTCGCCTTGCTTTGTGTTATTTCGTATATCTTCTTATGTCATTTTTTATAGCAGTTAATTGCTTAAACTATTCCTCGAAAACTATCTTCCCCTTGTGTAAAACCATGGCTATCAGTCACCATCACTTTGCTGTACGCTATGTTTCACTTCTTTCGTTATGTAGAAGGATGGCCACGGCCGGCTCCTCCCCCCTTCCTCGCAATTGGAAGTCGCTCATGAAACCGCTTGAAACTCTGAATTCCATTGCATCTAGAATAACTATTCTTATGCATAACCTTCGTCTCAATGTCCCAGCTTGTCTTCTTTGCTCGGAAGAATTAAGCTTCTTTTTGTTGAAAATTGTTCGATTTCGTGATCCTCTCAATTATGCGAAATTGATTTCCTACTTTATTTCATATAGCTTTAAATTGCTTTTTCATGTCCAAGTTACGATTGACTGCATTCCGTTCAAACTGAATATCTGCTTTATGTTACAGCTGATTCACCAAATGTTGTGTGTGTACTCCGAACTGCTTGGTTTTCAAACCTGTTTGTTTACCAGTCTGAGGAATGCCCAGTTGTTGTTTATTTCCTGTACGCTTGACACAGTTCAAAACAAGTTTCTCTTATCTCAACTTTGGCTAATTGCCAAGCATTGTCTGGTGAGTCGCTACTGCGAGTACAGAAGCCGTTTACCTACTCCCCAAAATAAACTCGTTCCGCTTAAGGACTCTGTTAGCTATTTATATGTCTTATCTCGTTGTACTGTGTGTGTCAAGGCTGTACTTGTTTACGTTTCTCACTTTCACATGTTCGTATTCTATATCTGCTTTGATCCCTGTTTCAAAACTTCGTTGCGTATTTCTCACGCGCGTATGTATTGCAATTTGCTTGCATATTTTGCGATCTTAATGTTCATTGATGAACAAATTGGTTTTTTCTCGTCGTCACATTCGATGTGTTTTTGTATCCATGATTGTCATGTCCCGTTTTTTGCTGACTTAAGATTTTTCTGAGTAACCCCTTTGATACTCATTATAACTTGAGGTTATTGTTTATGGCTACTCGTTTGTTACCTATGGCGTTCTTGCTTTCTACTCGCATAGTTCCTTTGTTTATTTGGTATATTCTTGTCCTGAATAGATGTACTTGTTCCTATACGCTTTGTTTAAACTTGCCAATTCTTCTTTCTCATCGTATCGCAATCTTTACTAGTGCTTTATTTCCCTCAGCTTCCAGCTATTTCGTGATTGAAAGTGTCGATAATTCTCGCCTTGCAACTCCGCTTTCCAATGACCCTGATAACCTCCTTCCACTTTCACCTGGTCGCTTCTTTACACGCACTTCTCTCTCTGCCCATCCTCCCCTTTCCATTTCTTTCAGGGATTTTGATTTACCTATCGCTTGGCGGAAACTTGAAGCCCTCCGTAATTCTTTTTGGAAAAGGTGGAACTTGGAATATTTAACTTCCTTGCAACGGAGGCAGAAGTGGTTTCTTTCCAGTCCCGACATTAAAGTAGGGGACTTGGTCTTGGTTAGGGATATTTCAACCCCCCTAGTCTGGCCTTTTCGAAAAGTGACTAAGTGTTACCCTGGAAGAGATAGGAGAGTCAGGGTATTCAGAGTCTTGACCAATAATGGTCAGATCACAAGACCACTTTTCTTTAATTACTGTATCACTCTTAAATGTTTAATTGCTTATTTGTTCCCTGTTGGTGTCTGGCCCTCCCAGTATGGTGCATTCTTGGAATGCACGGTACCTGAGATTACAAATTTGAATGCTTTTGCACGTTCTTTCCTTCCTTTTTGTCAAACACCAACAGTGATCATTGTTTTCTCCTCTATGTTCAAATTTCTTATATTTTGTGTGAGTATGTTTCAGATATATATTCTGTGATCCACCTAGCGTCATATGACAACAAATCTCTGAAGCTCTTCAACTCTTCCTCGCGCAAGAGGAATTCCACATCCATTTGGCTACCAGATACTGTTGTCAACTCCTTGAAGACCAGCTCAGCAAGAGAATATCAATTTTTTGTTGTAAAGTTGGTTATGCTGATATGTATACCTTTTGTTTTCCTACCCCCACTCTCTCCCCCTTCCGTGGTCTCTCCTTGCTCCGCTGAGCTTCACTCACTTCTCAGTCGGCAGTTGACTTGATCAGTCAGGGCTCACCTAGAGCCGGTCTCCTCAAACCAAGAGACACTCTCTACGTTCTACGCCATGTTGGCGCATTAAAGCATCAGTGAGGAACTTCACCTTCGCCATGCAACAAAGATAAGTACCTTCTTCAAAGTTTTAACCTCATCTTCATGGTTTTAACTTCCTCGTGTTTTAACTATCTTTTATAGGCAGTGTGAAATTACTTATTTTGGGGCAAAATCATCCTCCGCGGGATTTTCCATGTTGAGCTTTTGTTTAATCAAGCTGATCTCAGTGAAAAGCAGCATTTCTTATGCTCGCCAAATGAGAAATCTTCTCACTACGTGGGATATTATCTAATACCCACTGTCGATAACTTACAAAGCAAGTTCCTCCGCTGGATTTACTTTAACCCCACTTTACTACTAAGATTGTTCTGGAACTTTCCAGATTCGGTACTCAATCTACGAGTCCTGCCGTCATGCATTTCTCATGTACTTGGGAGAATTCTGTTTAAAACTAAATTACTACAATAGTGAATTTTCGTCCACCGCTGGAAAATTCTACGGCGCATTTGATTGTAAATTACAGCTTTTTCAAGAAATAGACTTTCACCTACATAGTGCAATCAGTTATCTCCATAATTGCAATAACTTTTTTTCTCATAAACTTCAGTGTTTCTTTAGTGAACTTTGCATCCCTCTTTACAGACTATAGTGATAATCAGTGCTTTCTCCACGTTTCTACCGCGTCGCGATCGTCCGGTTATATTAAATACGGCCATGAACATTGATCCTATATCCCTATGATCTTTCCTTAACCTTCTACTAACAACCATTATTTATAAAATTGTAACTGTCTATAAGGTGTTACTCACGAGGTACCCTTCCAATTTTGCTAGTTTAACATTAATTAAATTCTGCATAATTTCTTGTGTGATACAAGTTTTAAATTTACATTGTTCCTCCCTTCAAAAGCAAGGAAAACAATTCTCTCAACTCTTGAGTGAGTTATTTTTTGGTCTCGCTAAATGAAAACTGCCTCATTTGACTGGCGAGTCTTATTCAAAGTATAAGAGGTCGAGAACCTTCCTTCTGATCAACTTTTCAGGTTCACAGTAAGTGACCTGCTCTCCTTGTATAAATTTCACAAAGTAATTCTGTATAAATATAAGAAGTTGTAGGAACTTCCTTTTTATTCTTTATGTTTTCTATTTTGTTATCTTCGAAGTTGTTATTTTCGTTAGAATGTTCTTTCAGAGGTTTCATATAGTACACTGCTTATACTCCTGTAAATGTTAAAACTTTAATTATTCCATTTTGCCTATTTATGAAATCTTACCAAGATTTTAATACACGGTTAAAAAACCTTAAAAATTGTCAATTGCCTGTAGCAACTGTTTAATGTTTAAAGGTCTGCGACCTCATTTGTTAAAAAGTTCAAATGAACTATGTTTATCCAAATTATCTTGCATAATTGTTAATTTTCTCAAACTTCCTGCATTGTTAAATAAATTAAATATTTATTTTTGGATTCATCATTTCTCTGACACTACAGTTAGGCAGGATCCTGGCTTTCCTAGCTCCTCCTAGGTTTATGCCCTCGTTAATGCTTAATAAAGCTTTTACTATCTGTCTGGCCAGATCATCACCCTTCCCTATAGTACTTTCATTCGTGCTTGGGAGGAAATACACTACAGGTTCTCTCTGGCAAACTGCCCAAGCTTTAGCTGCGGCTCCCGTCAGCCTCGACCAAGCTCGTTCCTATTTTAGGTATCCGAGCACATATTTGCAGTGGCAACCACCTTTAAGTGTGTTTAACACTAAAATTATTACTTTTGTGGGACTCTCCTCCTATTCTTCTATCCTTCTTTTCCAATTCCAAAATCTACTTCCTTCTCTTCATCATCTTCCCTTGGTGGGTGGGTTATTCCCTAACCTATAATCTACCCACAAGTAACTGTAATTTCGATACTAATTGTGGCTGGTATCTGTAACTTCGTTACTAATTATGACAAGTAACTGTAATTTCGATACAAATTATGGCAGGTAACTGTAGCTTCGATACTAATTATGACAAGTTACAGTAACTTCGATACTAATTATGACAAGCAACTGTAACTTCGAAAATAGATATGACAGGTAACTGTAACATCGATAATAATTATGACAAGTAACTGTAATTTCGATAAAAATTATGGCAGGTAACTGTAACTTCGATACTAATTATGACAGGTAACAGAAACTTCGATACTAATTATGACAAGTAACTGTATCTTCGATACTATTTATGACAGGTAACTGTAACTTCGATACTAATTATGACAAGTAACTCTAACTTCATTACAAATTATGACAAGTAACTGTTATTTCGATACAAATTATGGCAGGTAACTGTAACTTCGATGACAGGTAACTGTAACTTCGATACTTATTAAGACAAGTAACTGTAATTTCGATACAAGTTATGGCAGGCAACTGTAACTTCGATACTTATTATGACAGGTAACAGTAACTTCGATAGTAATGATGACAAGCAACAGTAACTTCGATACTAATTATGACAAGCCACTGTAATTTCGATACTTATTATGACAGGTAACTGTAATTTCGATACTAATTATGACAGGTAACTGTAACTTCGATACTAATTATGACAGGTAACTGTATCTTCGATACTAATTATGACAAGTAACTGTAACTTCGTTACTAATTATGACAAGTAACTGTAATTTCGATACAAATTTTGGCAGGTAACTGTAACTTCGGTTTTAATTATGACAAGTTACTGTAACTTCGTTACTAATTATGACAAGTAACTGTAATTTCGATACAAATTATGACAGGTAACTGTAACTTCGTTAATAATTATGACAAGTAACTGTAATTTCGATACAAATTATGGCAGGTCACAGTAACTTCGATACTAATTATGACAGGTAACTGTAACATCGATACTAATTATGACAAGGAACATTAATTTCGATACAAATTATGACAGGTAACAGTAACTTCGATACTAATTATGACAGGTAACTGTAACTTCCTTACTAATTATGACAAGTAACTGTAATTTCGATACTAATTATGACAGTTAACTGTAACTTCGATATTAATTATGACAAGTAACTGTAACTTCGTTACTAATTATGAGAAGTAACTGTAATTTCGATACAAATTATGGCAGGTAACTGTAACTTCGAGACTAATTATGACAGGTAACAGTAACTTCGATACTAATTATGACAAGTAACAGTTGCTTCGATACTAATTATGACAAGTAACTGTAACTTCGAAGCTAATTATGACAGGTAACTGTAACATCGTTACTAATTATGACAAGTAAATGTAATTTCGATACAAATTATGGCTGGTAACTGTAACTTCGATACTAATTATGACTGGTAACAGTAACTTCGATACTAGTTATGACATGTAACTGTAACTTAGATACTAATTATGACAGGTAACAGTAACTTCGATACGAATTATGACAAGTAACTCTAACTTCATTACAAATTATGGCAAGTAACTGTAATTTCGATACAAATAATGGCAGGTAACTGTAACTTCGATACTATTTATGACAGGTAAAAGTAACTTCAATACTAAATATGACAGGTAACTGTAATTTCGCTACTAATTACGACAAGTAACTGTAATTTCGAAACAAATTATGACAGGTAACTGTAACTTCGTTAATAATTATGACAAGTAACTGTAATTTCGATACAAATTATGGCAAGTCACAGTAACGTCGATACTAAATATGACAGGTAACTGTAACATCGATACTAATTATGACAAGGAACTGTAATTTCGATACAAATTATGACAGGTAACAGTAACTTCGATACTAATTATGACAAGTAACTGTAACTTCCTTACTAATTATGACAAGTAACTGTAATTTCGATACTATTAATGACAGGTAACTGTAACTTCGATATTAATTATGACAAGTAACTGTAACTTCGTTACTAATTATGAGAAGTGACTGCAATTTCGATACAAATTATGGCAGGTAACTGTAACTTCGAGACTAATTATGACAGGTAACAGTACTTCGATACTAATTATGACAAGTAACAGTTGCTTCGATACTAAATATGACAAGTAACTGTAACTTCGAAACTAATTATGACAGGTAACTGTAACATCGTTACTAATTATGACAAGTAACTGTAATTTCGATACAAATTATGGCAGGTAACTGTAACTTCTATACTAATTATGACAGGTAACAGTAACTTCGATACTAATTATGACAAGTAACTGTAACTTAGATACTAATTATGACAGGTAACAGTAACTTCGATACTAATTATGACAAGTAACACTAACTTCATTACAAATTATGGCAAGTAACTGTAATTTCGATACAAATTATGGCAGTTAACAGTAACTTCGATACTAATTATGACAGGTAACTCTAACTCCGATACTAATTATGACAAGTAACTCTAACTTCGTTACTAATTATGACAAATAACTGTAATTTTGATAAAAAATTATGGCAGGTAATTGTAACTTCGATACTAATTATGACAGGTAACAGTAACTTCGATACTAATTATGACAGGTAACTGTAACTTCGTTAATAATTATGACAAGTAACTGTAATTTCGATACTAATTATGGCTGGTAACTGTAACTTCGTTGCTAATTATGACAAGTAACTGTAATTTCGATACAAATTATGGCAAGTAACTGTAACTTCTATACTAATGATGACAGAAAACAGTAACTTCGATACTAATTATGGCAGGTAACAGTAACTTCGATACTAATTATGGCAGGTAACTGTAAGTTCGATACTAATTATGACAGTTAACTGTAACTTCGTTACTAATTATGACAAGTAACTGTAATTTCGATACAAATTATGGCTGGTAACAGTAACTTTGATAGTAATTATGACAGGTAACAGTAACTTCAATACTAATTATGACAAGTTACTGTAACTTCGATACTAATTATGACAGGTAACTGTAACTTCGTTACTAATTATGACAAGTAACTGTTATTTCGATACAAATTATGGCACGTAACTGTAATTTCGATACTAATTATGGCAGGTGACAGTAACTTCGATGCTAATTATGACTTTTTACAGTAACTTCGATACTAATTATGACAGATAACAGTAAATTCGATACTTATTATGACAGGTAACAGTATCTTCGATACTAATTATGGCAGGTAACTTAACTTCGATACTAATTATGACAGGTAGCTGTAACTTCGTTACTAATTATGACAAGTAACTGTAATTTCGATACAAATTATGGCAGGTAACTGTAACTTCGATACTAATTATGACAGGTAACAGAAACTTCGATACTAATTATGACAAGTAACTGTATCTTCGATACTATTTATGACAGGTAACTGTAACTTCGATACTAATTATGACAAGTAACTCTAACTTCATTACAAATTATGACATGTAACTGTAATTTCGATACAAATTATGGCAGGTAACTGTAACTTCGATGACAGGTAACTGTAACTTCGATACTTATTAAGACAAGTAACTGTAATTTCTATACAAGTTATGGCAGGCAACAGTAACTTCGATACTTATTATGACAGGTAACAGTAACTTCGATAGTAATGATGACAAGCAACAGTAACTTCGATACTAATTATGACAAGCCACTGTAATTTCGATACTTATTATGACAGGTAACTGTCATTTCGATACTAATTATGACAGGTAACTGTAACTTCGATACTAATTATGACAGGTAACTGTATCTTCGATACTAATTATGACAAGTAACTGTAACTTCGTTACTAATTATGACAAGTAACTGTAATTTCGATACAAATTTTGGCAGGTAACTGTAACTTCGGTTTTAATTATGACAAGTTACTGTAACTTCGTTACTAATTATGACAAGTAACTGTAATTTCGATACAAATAATGGCAGGTAACTGTAACTTCGATACTATTTATGACAGGTAAAAGTAACTTGAATACTAATTATGACAGGTAACTGTAACTTCGCTACTAATTATGACAAGTAACTGTAATTTCGAAACAAATTATGACAGGTAACTGTAACTTCGTTAATAATTATGACAAGTAACTGTAATTTCGATACAAATTATGGCAGGTCACAGTAACTTCGATACTAATTATGACAGGTAACTGTAACATCGATACTAATTATGACAAGGAACATTAATTTCGATACAAATTATGACAGGTAACAGTAACTTCGATACTAATTATGACAGGTAACTGTAACTTCCTTACTAATTATGACAAGTAACTGTAATTTCGATACTAATTATGACAGGTAACTGTAACTTCGATATTAATTATGACAAGTAACTGTAACTTCGTTACTAATTATGAGAAGTAACTGTAATTTCGATACAAATTATGGCAGGTAACTGTAACTTCGAGACTAATTATGACAGGTAACAGAAACTTCGATACTAATTATGAAAAGTAACAGTTGCTTCGATACTAATTATGACAAGTAACTGTAACTTCGAAGCTAATTATGACAGGTAACTGTAACATCGTTACTAATTATGACAAGTAACTGTAATTTCGATACAAATTATGGCTGGTAACTGTAACTTCGATACTAACTATGACAGGTAACAGTAACATCGATACTAATTATGACATGTAACTGTAACTTAGATACTAATTATGACAGGTAACAGTAACTTCGATACGAATTATGACAAGTAACTCTAACTTCATTACAAATTATGGCAAGTAACTGTAATTTCGATACAAATAATGGCAGGTAACTGTAACCTCGATACTATTTATGACAGGTAAAAGTAACTTCAATACTAATTATGACAGGTAACTGTAATTTCGCTACTAATTACGACAAGTAACTGTAATTTCGAAACAAATTATGACAGGTAACAGTAACTTCGTTAATAATTATGACAAGTAACTGTAATTTCGATACAAATTATGGCAAGTCACAGTAACTTCGATACTAAATATGACAGGTAACTGTAACATCGATACTAATTATGACAAGGAACTGTAATTTCGATACAAATTATGACAGGTAACAGTAACTTCGATACTAATTATGACAAGTAACTGTAACTTCCTTACTAATTATGACAAGTAACTGTAATTTCGATACTATTAATGACAGGTAACTGTAACTTCGATATTAATTATGACAAGTAACTGTAAATTCGTTACTAATTATGAGAAGTAACTGTAATTTCGATACAAATTATGGCAGGTAACTGTAACTTCGAGACTAATTATGACAGGTAACAGTAACTTCGATACAAATTGTGACAAGTAACAGTTGCTTCGATACTAATTATGACAAGTAACTGTAACTTCGAAACTAATTATGACAGGTAACTGTAACATCGTTACTAATTATGACAAGTAACTGTAATTTCGATACAAATTATGGCAGGTAACTGTAACTTCTATACTAATTATGACAGGTAACAGTAACTTCGATACTAATTATGACAAGTAACTGTAACTTAGATACTAATTATGACAGGTAACAGTAACTTCGATACTAATTATGACAAGTAACACTAACTTCATTAAAAATTATGGCAAGTAACTGTAATTTCGATACAAATTATGGCAGTTAACAGTAACTTCGATACTAATTATGACAGTTAACTCTAACTCCGATACTAATTATGACAAGTAACTCTAACTTCGTTACTAATTACGACAAATAACTGTAATTTTGATAAAAAATTATGGCAGGTCATTGTAACTTCGATACTAATTATGACAGGTAACAGTAACTTCGATACTAATTATGACAGGTAACTGTAACTTCGTTACTAATTATGACAAGTAACTGTAATTTCGATACTAATTATGGCTGGTAACTGTAACTTCGTTGCTAATTATGACAAGTAACTGTAATTTCGATACAAATTATGGCAAGTAACTGTAACTTCTATACTAATGATGACAGAAAACAGTAACTTCGATACTAATTATGGCAGGTAACAGTAACTTCGATACTAATTATGGCAGGTAACTGTAAGTTCGATACTAATTATGACAGTTAACTGTAACTTCGTTACTAATTATGACAAGTAACTGTAATTTCGATACAAATTATGGCTGGTAACACTAACTTTGATAGTAATTATGACAGGTAACAGTAACTTCGATACTAATTATGACAAGTTACTGTAACTTCGATACTAATTATGACAGGTAACTGTAACTTCGTTACTAATTATGACAAGTAACTGTTATTTCGATACAAATTATGGCACGTAACTGTAATTTCGATACTAATTATGGCAGGTGACAGTAACTTCGATACTAATTATGACTTTTTACAGTAACTTCGATACTAATTATGACAGAAAACAGTAACTTCGATATTTATTATGACAGGTAACAGTATCTTCGATACTAATTATGGCAGGTAACTTAACTTCGATACTAATTATGACAGGTAGCTGTAACTTCGTTACTAATTATGACAAGTAACTGTAATTTCGATACAAATTATGGCACGTAACTGTAATTTCGATACTAATTATGACAGGTAACTGTAACTTCGATAATAATTATGACAAGTAACTCTAACTTCATTACAAATTATGACAAGTAACTGTAATTTCGATACAAATTATGGCAGGGAACTGTAACTTCGTTAATAATTATGGCAGGTAACTGTAATTTCGATACAAATTATGGCAGGTAACAGTAACTTCGATAATAATTAAGACAGGTAACTGTAACTTCAATACTAATTATGGCAGGTAACTGTAATTTCGATAATAATTATGGCACGTAACTGTAATTTCGATAATAATTATGACAGGTAACTGTAACTTCGTTACTAATTATGGCAGGTAACTGTAATTTCGTTACTAATTATGACAAGTAACTGTAGCTTCGATACTAATTATGACAGGTAACTGCAACATCGTTACTAATTATGACAAGAAACTGTAATTTCGATACAAATTATGGCACGTAACTGTAACTTCGATACTAATTATGACAGAAAACAGTAACTTCGATACTTATTATGACAGGTAACAGTAACTTCGATACTAATTATGACAGGTAACAGTAACGTCGATACTAATTATGACAAGTAACTCTAACTTCATTACAAATTATGAAAAATAACTGTAATTTAGATACAAATTATGGCAGGTAACTGTAACTTCGTTAATAATTATGGCAGGTAACTGTAATGTCGATACAAATTATGGCAGGTAACTGTAACTTCGTTACTAATTATGACAAGTAACTGTAACTCCGATACTAATTATGACAAGTAACTCTAAATTCCTTACTAATTATGACAAGTAACTGTAATTTCGATACTAATTGTGGCTGGTAACTGTAACTTCGTTGCTAATTATGACAAGTAACTGTAATTTCGATACAAATTATGGCAGGTAACTGTAGCTTCGATACTAATTATGACAAGTTACAGTAACTTCGATACTAATTATGACAAGCAACTGTAACTTCGAAACTAGATATGACAGGTAAATGTAACATCGATAATAATTATGACAAGTAACTGTAATTTCGATACAAATTATGGCAGGTAACTGTAACTTCGATACTAATTATGACAGGTAACAGAAACTTCGATATTAATTATGACAAGTAACTGTAACTTCGTTACTAATTATGAGAAGTAACTGTAATTTCGATACAAATTATGGCAGGTAACTGTAACTTCGAGACTAATTATGACAGGTAACAGTAACTTCGATACTTATTATGACAAGTAACAGTTGCTTCGATACTAATTATGACAAGTAACTGTAACTTCGAAGCTAATTATGACAGGTAACTGTAACATCGTTACTAATTATGACAAGTAACTGTAATTTCGATACAAATTATGGCTGGTAACTGTAACTTCGATACTAATTATGACAGGTAACAGTAACTTCGATACTAATTATGACATGTAACTGTAACTTAGATACTAATTATGACAGGTAACAGTAACTTCGATACGAATTATGACAAGTAACTCTAACTTCATTACAAATTATGGCAAGTAACTGTAATTTCGATACAAATAATGGCAGGTAACTGTAACTTCGATACTATTTATGACAGGTAAAAGTAACTTCAATACTAATTATGACAGGTAACTGCAATTTCGCTACTAATTACGACTAGTAACTGTAATTTCGAAACAAATTATGACAGGTAACTGTAACTTCGTTAATAATTATGACAAGTAACTGTAATTTCGATACAAATTATGGCCAATCACAGTAACTTCGATACTAAATATGACAGGTAACTGTAACATCGATACTAATTATGACAAGGAACTGTAATTTCGATAAAAATTATGACAGGTAACAGTAACTTCGATACTAATTATGACAAGTAACTGTAACTTCCTTACTAATTATGACAAGTAACTGTAATTTCGATACTATTAATGACAGGTAACTGTAACTTCGATATTAATTATGACAAGTAACTGTAACTTCGTTACTAATTATGAGAAGTAACTGTAATTTCGATACAAATTATGGCAGGTAACTGTAACTTCGAGACTAATTATGACAGGTAACAGTAACTTCGATACTAATTATGACAAGTAACAGTTGCTTCGATACTAATTATGACAAGTAACTGTAACTTCGAAACTAATTATGACAGGTAACTGTAACATCGTTACTAATTATGACAAGTAACTGTAATTTCGATACAAATTATGGCAGGTAACTGTAACTTCTATACTAATTATGACAGGTAACAGTAACTTCGATACTAATTATGACAAGTAACTGTAACTTAGATACTAATTATGACAGGTAACAGTAACTTCGATACTAATTATGACAAGTAACACTAACTTCATTACAAATTATGGCAAGTAACTGTAATTTCGATACAAATTATGGCAGTTAACAGTAACTTCGATACTAATTATGACAGGTAACTCTAACTCCGATACTAATTATGACAAGTAACTCTAACTTTGTTACTAATTATGACAAATAACTGTAATTTTGATTAAAAATTATGGCAGGTAATTGTATCTTCGATACTAATTATGACAGGTACCAGTAATTTCGATACTAATTATGACAGGTAACTGTAACTTCGTTACTAATTATGACAAGTAACTGTTATTTCGATATTAATTATGGCTGGTAACTGTAACTTCGTTGCTAATTATGACAAGTAACTGTAATTTCGATACAAATTATGGCAAGTAACTGTAACTTCTATACTAATGATGACAGAAAACAGTAACTTCGATACTAATTATGGCAGGTAACAGTAACTTCGATACTAATTATGGCAGGTAACTGTAAGTTCGATACTAATTATGACAGTTAACTGTAACTTCGTTACTAATTATGACAAGTAACTGTAATTTCGATACAAATTATGGCTGGTAACAGTAACTTTGATAGTAATTATGACAGGTAACAGTAACTTCGATACTAATTATGACAAGTTACTGTAACTTCGATACTAATTATGACAGGTAACTGTAACTTCGTTATTAATTATGACAAGTAACTGTTATTTCGATACAAATTATGGCACGTAACTGTAATTTCGATACTAATTATGGCAGGTGACAGTAACTACGATACTAATTATGACTTTTTACAGTAACTTCGATACTAACTATGACAGAAAACAGTAACTTCGATACTTATTATGACAGGTAACAGTATCTTCGATACTAATTATGGCAGGTAACTTAACTTCGATACTAATTATGACAGGTAGCTGTAACTTCGTTACTAATTATGACAAGTAACTGTAATTTCGATACAAATTATGGCAGGTAACTGTAACTTCGATACTAATTATGACAGGTAACAGAAACTTCGATACTAATTATGACAAGTAATTGTATCTTCGATACTATTTATGACAGGTAACTGTAACTTCGATACTAATTATGACAAGTAACTCTAACTTCATTACAAATTATGACAAGTAACTGTAATTTCGATACAAATTATGGCAGGTAATTGTAACTTCGATGACAGGTAACTGTAACTTCGATACTTATTAAGACAAGTAACTGTAATTTCGATACAAGTTATGGCAGGCAACTGTAACTTCGATACTTATTATGACAGGTAACAGTAACTTCGATAGTAATGATGACAAGCAACAGTAACTTCGATACTTATTATGACAAGCCACTGTAATTTCGATACTTATTATGACAGGTAACTGTAATTTCGATACTAATTATGACAGGTAACTGTAACTTCGATACTAATTATGACAGGTAACTGTATCTTCGATACTAATTATGACAAGTAACTGTAACTTCGTTATAATTATGACAAGTAACTGTAATTTCGATACAAATTTTGGCAGGTAACTGTAACTTCGGTTTTAATTATGACAGGTTACTGTAACTTCGTTACTAATTATGACAAGTAACTGTAATTTCGATACAAATAATGGCAGGTAACTGTAACTTCGATACTATTTATGACAGGTAAAAGTAACTTCAATACTAATTATGACAGGTAACTGTAACTTCGCTGCTAATTATGACAAGTAACTGTAATTTCGAAACAAATTATGACAGGTAACTGTAACTTCGTTAATAATTATGACAAGTAACTGTAATTTCGATACAAATTATGGCAGGTCACAGTAACTTCGATACTAATTATGACAGGTAACTGTAACATCGATACTAATTATGACAAGGAACATTAATTTCGATACAAATTATGACAGGTAACAGTAACATCGATACTAATTATGACAGGTAACTGTAACTTCCTTACTAATTATGACAAGTAACTGTAATTTTGATACTAATTATGTCAGGTAACTGTAACTTCGATATTAATTATGACAAGTAACTGTAACTTCGTTACTAATTATGAGAAGTAACTGTAATTTCGATACAAATTATGGCAGGTAACTGTAACTTCGAGATTAATTATGACAGGTAACAGTAACTTCGATACTAATTATGACAAGTAACAGTTGCTTCGATACTAATTATGACAAGTAACTGTAACTTCGAAGCTAATTATGACAGGTAACAGTAACTTCGATACGAATTATGACAAGAAACTCTAACTTCATTACAAATTATGGCAAGTAACTGTAATTTCGATACAAATAATGGCAGGTAACTGTAACTTCGATACTATTTATGACAGGTAAAAGTAACTTCAATACTAATTATGACAGGTAACTGTAATTTCGCTACTAATTACGACAAGTAACTGTAATTTCGAAACAAATTATGACAGGTAACTGTAACTTCGTTAATAATTATGACAAGTAACTGTAATTTCGATACAAATTATGGCAAGTCACAGTAACTTCGATACTAAATATGACAGGTAACTGTAACATCGATACTAATTATGACAAGGAACTGTAATTTCGATACAAATTATGACAGGTAACAGTAACTTCGATACTAATTATGACAAGTAACTGTAGCTTCCTTACTAATTATGACAAGTAACTGTAATTTCGATACTATTAATGACAGGTAACTGTAACTTCGATATTAATTATGACAAGTAACTGTAACTTCGTTACTAATTATGAGAAGTAACTGTAATTTCGATACAAATTATGGCAGGTAACTGTAACTTCGAGACTAATTATGACATGTAACAGTAACTTCGATACTAATTATGACAAGTAACAGTTGCTTCGATACTAATTATGACAAGTAACTGTAACTTCGAAACTAATTATGACAGGTAACTGTAACATCGTTACTAATTATGACAAGTAACTGTAATTTCGATACAAATTATGGCAGGTAACTGTAACTTCTATACTAATTATGACAGGTAACAGTATTTTCGGTACTAATTATGACAAGTAACTGTAACTTAGATACTAATTATGACAGGTAACAGTAACTTCGATACTAATTATGACAAGTAACACTAACTTCATTACAAATTATGGCAAGTAACTGTAATTTCGATACAAATTATGGCAGTAAACAGTAACTTCGATACTAATTATGACAGGTAACTCTAACTCCGATACTAATTATGACAAGTAACTCTAACTTCGTTACTAATTATGACAAATAACTGTAATTTCGATACAAATTATGGCAAGTAACTGTAACTTCTATACTAATGATGACAGAAAACAGTAACTTCGATACTAATTATGGCAGGTAACAGTAACTTCGATACTAATTATGGCAGGTAACTGTAAGTTCAATACTAATTATGACAGTTAACTGTAACTTCGTTACTAATTATGACAAGTAACTGTAATTTCGATACAAATTATGGCTGGTAACAGTAACTTTGATAGTAATTATGACAGGTAACAGTAACTTCGATACTAATTATGACAAGTTACTGTAACTTCGATACTAATTATGACAGGTAACTGTAACTTCGTTACTAATTATGACAAGTAACTGTTATTTCGATACAAATTATGGCACGTAACTGTAATTTCGATACTAATTATGGCAGGTGACAGTAACTTCGATACTAATTATGACTTTTTACAGTAACTTCGATACTAATTATGACAGAAAACAGTAACTTCGATACTTATTATGACAGGTAACAGTATCTTCGATACTAATTATGGCAGGTAACTTAACTTCGATACTAATTATGACAGGTAGCTGTAACTTCGTTACTAATTATGACAAGTAACTGTAATTTCGATACAAATTATGGCACATAACTGTAATTTCGATACTAATTATGACAGGTAACTGTAACTTCGATAATAATTATGACAAGTAACTCTAACTTCATTACAAATTATGACAAGTAACTCTAATTTCGATACAAATTATGGCACGTAACTGTAATTTCGATACTAATTATGGCAGGGAACTGTAACTTCGTTAATAATTATGGCAGGTAACTGTAATTTCGATACAAATTATGGCAGGTAACAGTAACTTCGATAATAATTAAAACAGGTAACTGTAACTTCAATACTAATTATGGCAGGTAACTGTAATTTCGATAGAAATTATGGCACGTAACTGTAATTTCGATAATAATTATGACAGGTAACTGTAACTTCGTTACTAATTATGGCAGGTAACTGTAATTTCGTTACTAATTATGACAAGTAACTGTAGCTTCGATACTAATTATGACAGGTAACTGTAACATCGTTACTAATTATGACAAGAAACTGTAATTTCGATACAAATTATGGCACGTAACTGTAACTTCGATACTAATTATGACAGAAAACAGTAACTTCGATACTTATTATGACAGGTAACAGTAACTTCGATACTAATTATGACAGGTAACAGTAACGTCGATACTAATTATGACAAGTAACTCTAACTTCATTACAAATTATGAAAAATAACTGTAATTTAGATACAAATTATGGCAGGTAACTGTAACTTCGTTAATAATTATGGCAGGTAACTGTAATGTCGATACAAATTATGGCAGGTAACTGTAACTTCGTTACTAATTATGACAAGTAACTGTAACTCCGATACTAATTATGACAAGTAACTCTAAATTCCTTACTAATTATGACAAGTAACTGTAATTTCGATACTAATTGTGGCTGGTAACTGTAACTTCGTTGCTAATTATGACAAGTAACTGTAATTTCGATACAAATTATGGCAGGTAACTGTAGCTTCGATACTAATTATGACAAGTTACAGTAACTTCGATACTAATTATGACAAGCAACTGTAACTTCGAAACTAGATATGACAGGTAACTGTAACATCGATAATAATTATGACAAGTAACTGTAATTTCGATACAAATTATGGCAGGTAACTGTAACTTCGATACTAATTATGACAGGTAACAGAAACTTCGATACTAATTATGACAAGTAACTGTATCTTCGATACTAATTATGACAGGTAACTGTAACTTCGATACTAATTATGACAAGTAACTCTAACTTCATTACAAATTATGACAAGTAACTGTAATTTCGATACAAATTATGGCAGTTAACTGTAACTTTGATGACAGGTAACTGTAACTTCGATACTTATTAAGACAAGTAACTGTAATTTCGATACAAGTTATGGCAGACAACTGTAACTTCGATACTTATTTTGACAGGTAACAGTAACTTCGATAGTAATGATGACAAGCAACAGTAACTTCGATACTAATTATGACAAGCCACTGTAATTTCGATACTTATTATGACAGGTAACTGTAATTTCGATACTAATTATGACAGGTAACTGTAACTTCGATACTAATTATGACAGGTAACTGTATCTTCGATACTAATTATGACAAGTAACTGTAACTTCGTTACTAATTATGACAAGTAACTGTAATTTCGATACAAATTTTGGCAGGTAACTGTAACTTCGGTTTTAATTATGACAAGTTACTGTAACTTTGTTACTAATTATGACAAGTAACTGTAATTTCGATACAAATAATGGCAGGTAACTGTAACTTCGATACTATTTATGACAGGTAAAAGTAACTTCAATACTAATTATGACAGGTAACTGTAACTTCGCTACTAATTATGACAAGTAACTGTAATTTCGAAACAAATTATGACAGGTAACTGTAACTTCGTTAATAATTATGACAAGTAACTGTAATTTCGATACAAATTATGGCAGGTCACAGTAACTTCGATACTAATTATGACAGGTAACTGTAACATCGATACTAATTATGACAAGGAACAGTAATTTCGATACAAATTATGACAGGTAACAGTAACTTCGATACTAATTATGACAGGTAACTGTAACTTCCTTACTAATTATGACAAGTAACTGTAATTTCGATACTAATTATGACAGGTAACTGTAACTTCGATATTAATTATGACAAGTAACTGTAACTTCGTTACTAATTATGAGAAGTAACTGTAATTTCGATACAAATTATGGCAGGTAACTGTAACTTCGAGACTAATTATGACAGGTAACAGTAACTTCGATACTAATTATGACAAGTAACAGTTGCTTCGATACTTATTATGACAAGTAACTGTAACTTCGAAACTAATTATGACAGGTAACTGTAACATCGTTACTAATTATGACAAGTAACTGTAATTTCGATACAAATTATGGCTGGTAACTGTAACTTCGATACTAATTATGACAGGTAACAGTAACTTCGATACTAATTATGACATGTAACTGTAACTTAGATACTAATTATGACAGGTAACAGTAACTTCGATACGAATTATGACAAGTAACACTAACTTCATTACAAATTATGGCAAGTAACTGTAATTTCGATACAAATTATGGCAGGTAACAGTAACTTCGATACTAATTATGACAGGTAACTGTAACTCCGATACTAATTATGACAAGTAACTCTAACTTCGTTACTATTTATGACAAATAACTGTAATTTTGATAAAAAATTATGGCAGGTAATTGTAACTTCGATACTAATTATGACAGGTAACAGTAACTTCGATACTAATTATGACAGGTAACTGTAACTTCGTTACTAATTATGACAAGTAACTGTAATTTCGATGCTAATTATGGCTGGTAACTGTAACTTCGTTACTAATTATGACAAGTAACTGTAATTTCGATACAAATTATGGCAGGTAACTGTAACTTCGATACTAATGATGACAGAAAACAGTAACTTCGATACTAATTATGGCAGGTAACAGTAACTTCGATACTAATTATGGCAGGTAACTGTAAGTTCGATACTAATTATGACAGTTAACTGTAACTTCGTTACTAATTATGACAAGTAACTGTAATTTCGATACAAATTATGGCAGGTAACAGTAACATCGATACTAATTATGACAGGTAACAGTAACTTCGATACTAATTATGGCAGGTAACTGTAACTTCGATACTAATTATGACAGGTAACTGTAACTTCGTTACTAATTATGACAAGTAACTGTAATTTCGACACAAATTATGGCACGTAACTGTAATTTCGATACTAATTATGACAGGTAACTGTATCTTCGATCCTAATTATGACAAGTAACTCTAACTTCATTACAAATTATGACAAGAAACTGTAATTTCGATACAAATTATGGCAGGGAACTGTACCTTCGTTACTAATTATGGCATGTAACTGTAATTTCGATACTAATTAAGACAAGTAACAGTAACTTCGAAACTAATTATGACAGGTAAATGTAACATTGTTATTAATTATGACAAGTAACTGTAATTTCGATACAAATTATGGCAGGTAACTGTAACTTCGATATTAAATATGACAGGTTACAGTTACCTCGATACTAATTATGACAAGTTAGTGTAACTTCGATACTAATTATGACGGGTAACTGTAACTTCGATACTAATTATGACTAGTAACTCTAACTTCGTTACTAATTAGGACAAGTAACTGTAATTTTGATAAAAAATTATGGCAGGTAACTGTAACTTCGATACTAATTATGACAGGTAACAGTAACCTCGATACTAATTATGACAGGTAACTGTAACTTCGTTACTAATTATGACAAGTAACTGTAATTTCGATACTAATTATGGCAGGTAACTTTAACATCGTTACTAATTATGAAAAGTAACTGTAATTTCGATACAAATTATGGCAGGTAACTGTAACTTCGATACAAATTATGACAGGTAACAGTAACTTCGATACTAATTATGACAGGTAACAGTAACTTCGTTACTAATTATGACAAGTAACTCTAAATTCGTTACTAATTATGGCAAGTAACTGTAATTTCGATACTAATTGTGGCTGGTAACTGTAACTTCGTTACTAATTATGACAAGTAACTGTAATTTCGTTACAAATTATGGCAGGTAACTTTAGCTTCGATACTAATTATGACAAGTAACAGTAACTTCGATACTAATTATGACAAGCAACTGTAACTTCGAAACTAGATATGACAGGTAACTGTAACATCGATAATAATTATGACAATTAACTGTAATTTCGATACAAATTATAGCAGGTAACTGTAACTTCGATACTAATTATGACAGGTAACAGAAACTTCGATACTAATTATGACAAGTAACTGTATCTTCGATACTAATTATGACAGGTAACTGTAACTTCGATACTAATTATGACAAGTAACTCTAACTTCATTACAAATTATGACAAAATAACTGTAATTTCGATACAAATTATGGCAGGTAACTGTAACTTCGATGACAGGTAACTGTAACTTCGCTACTAATTATGACAAGTAACTGTAATTTCGAAACAAATTATGACAGGTAACTGTAACTTCATTAATAATTATGACAAGTAACTGTAATTTCGATACAAATTATGGCAGGTCACAGTAACTTCGATACTAATTATGACAGGTAACTGTAACATCGATACTAATTATGACAAGGAACTGTAATTTCGATACAAATTATGACAGGTAACAGTAACTTCGATACTAATTATGAC
The DNA here is from genome assembly GCA_946902985.2 of Meconema thalassinum. Lineage (NCBI taxonomy): Eukaryota > Metazoa > Arthropoda > Insecta > Orthoptera > Tettigoniidae > Meconema > Meconema thalassinum. Next base: position 1,171,940,386 of record OX336388.2, on the reverse strand, counting down.
AGGTAACTGTAACTTCCTTACTAATTATGACAAGTAACTGTAATTTCGATACTAATTATGACAGGTAACTGTAACTTCGATATTAATTATGACAAGTAACTGTAACTTCGTTACTAATTATGAGAAGTAACTGTAATTTCGATACAAATTATGGCAGGTAACTGTAATTCGAGACTAATTATGACAGGTAACAGAAACTTCGATACTAATTATGACAAGTAACTGTATCTTCGATACTAATTAAGACAGGTAACTGTAACTTCGATACTAATTATGACAAGTAACTCTAACTTCATTACAAATTATGACAAGTAACTGTAATTTCGATACAAATTATGGCAGTTAACTGTAACTTCGATGACAGGTAACTGTAACTTCGATACTTATTAAGACAAGTAACTGCAATTTCGATACAAGTTATGGCAGACAACTGTAACTTCGATACTTATTATGACAGGTAACAGTAACTTCGATAGTAATGATGACAAGCAACAGTAACTTCGATACTAATTATGACAAGCCACTGTAATTTCGATACTTATTATGACAGGTAACTGTAATTTCGATACTAATTAGGACAGGTAACTGTAACTTCGATACTAATTATGACAGGTAACTGTATCTTCGATACTAATTATGACAAGTAACTTTAACTTCGTTACTAATTATGACAAGTAACTGTAATTTCGATACAAATTTTGGCAGGTAACTGTAACTTCGGTTTTAATTATGACAAGTTACTGTAACTTCGTTACTAATTATGACAAGTAACTGTAATTTCGATACAAATAATGGCAGGTAACTGTAACTTCGATACTATTTATGACAGGTAAAAGTAACTTCAATACTAATTATGACAGGTAACTGTAACTTCGCTACTAATTTTGACAAGTAACTGTAATTTCGAAACAAATTATGACAGGTAACTGTAACTTCGTTAATAATTAAGACAAGTAACAGTAATTTCGATACAAATTATGGCAGGTCACAGTAACTTCGATACTAATTATGACAGGTAACTGTAACATCGATACTAATTATGACAAGGAACAGTAATTTCGGTACAAATTATGACAGGTAACAGTAACTTCGATACTAATTATGACAGGTAACTGTAACTTCCTTACTAATTATGACAAGTAACTGTAATTTCGATACTAATTATGACAGGTAACTGTAACTTCGATATTAATTATGACAAGTAACTGTAACTTCGTTACTAATTATGAGAAGTAACTGTAATTTCGATACAAATTATGGCAGGTAACTGTAACTTCGAGACTAATTATGACAGGTAACAGTAACTTCGATACTAATTATGACAAGTAACAGTTGCTTCGATACTAATTATGACAAGTAACTGTAACTTCGAAACTAATTATGACAGGTAACTGTAACATCGTTACTAATTATGACAAGTAACTGTAATTTCGATACAAATTATGGCTGGTAACTGTAACTTCGATACTAATTATGACAGGTAACAGTAACTTCGATACTAATTATGACATGTAACTGTAACTTAGATACTAATTATGACAGGTAACAGTAACTTCGATACGAATTATGACAAGTAACTCTAACTTCATTACAAATTATGGCAAGTAACTGTAATTTCGATACAAATTATGGCAGGTAACAGTAACTTCGATACTAATTATGACAGGTAACAGTAACTCCGACACTAATTATGACAAGTAACTCTAACTTCGTTACTATTTATGACAAATAACTGTAATTTTGATAAAAAATTATGGCAGGTAATTGTAACTTCGATACTAATTATGACAGGTAACAGTAACTTCGATACTAATTATGACAGGTAACTGTAACTTCGTTACTAATTATGACAAGTAACTGTAATTTCGATACTAACTATGGCTGGTAACTGTAACTTCGTTACTAATTATGACAGGTAACTGTAATTTCGATACAAATTATGGCAGGTAACTGTAACTTCGATACTAATGATGACAGAAAACAGTAACTTCGATACTAATTATGGCAGGTAACAGTAACTTCGATACTAATTATGGCAGGTAACTGTAAGTTCGATACTAATTATGACAGTTAACTGTAACTTCGTTACTAATTATGACAAGTAACTGTAATTTCGATACAAATTATGGCAGGTAACAGTATCTTCGATACTAATTATGACAGGTAACAGTAACTTCGATACTAATTATGGCAGGTAACTGTAACTTCGATAATAATTATGACAGGTAACTGTAACTTCGTTACTAATTATGACAAGTAACTGTAATTTCGACACAAATTATGGCACGTAACTGTAATTTCGATACTAATTATGACAGGTAACTGTAACTTCGATCCTAATTATGACAAGTAACTCTAACTTCATTACAAATTATGACAAGAAACTGTAATTTCGATACAAATTATGCCAGGGAACTGTACCTTCGTTACTAATTATGGCAGGTAACTGTAATTTCGATACAAATTATGGCAGGTAACAGTAACTTCGATACTAATTATGACAGGTAACTGTAACTTCGTTACTAATTATGACAAGTAATTGTTATTTCGATACAAATTATGGCACGTTACTGTAATTTCGATACTAATTATGGCAGGTGACAGTAACTACGATACTAATTATGACAAGTTACAGTAACTTCGATACTTATTATGACAGAAAACAGTAACTTCGATCCTTATTATGACAGGTAACAGTAACTTCGATACTAATTATGGCAGGTAACTGTAACTTCGATACTAATTATGACAGGTAACTGTAACTTCGTTACTGATTATGAGAAGTAACTGTAATTTCGATACAAATTATGGCACGTAACTGTAATTTCGATACTAATTATGACAGGTAACTGTAACTTCGATCCTAATTATGACAAGTAACTCTAACTTCATTACAAATTATGACAAGTAACTGTAATTTCGATACAAATTATGGCAGGGAACTGTAACTTCGTTACTAATTATGGCAGGTAACTGTAATTTCGATACAAATTATGGCAGGTAACAGTAACTTCGATAATAATTTTGACAGGTAACTGTAACTTCGATACTAATTATGGCAGGTAACTGTAATTTCGATAATAATTATGGCACGTAACTGTATTTTCGATAATAATTATGACAGGTAACTGTAACTTCGTTACTAATTATGGCAGGTAACTGTAATTTCGTTACTAATTATGACAAGTAACTGTAACTTCGATACTATTTATGACAGGTAACAGTTACTTAGATACTAATTATGACAAGTAACAGTAACTTCGATACTAATTAAGACAAGTAACAGTAACTTCGAAACTAATTATGACAGGTAAATGTAACATTGTTATTAATTATGACAAGTAACTGTAATTTCGATACAAATTATGGCAGGTAACTGTAACTTCGATATTAATTATGACAGGTTACAGTAACCTCGATACTAATTATGACAAGTTAGTGTAACTTCGATACTAATTATGACGGGTAACTGTAACTTCGATACTAATTAAGACTAGTAACTCTAACTTCGTTACTAATTATGACAGGTAACAGTAACTTCGATACTAATTATGACAGGTAACTGTAACTTCGTTACTAATTATGACAAGTAACTGTAATTTCGATACTAATTATGGCAGGTAACTTTAACATCGTTACTAATTATGAAAAGTAACTGTAATTTCGATACAAATTATGGCAGGTAACTGTAACTTCGATACAAATAATGACAGGTAACAGTAACTTCGATACTAATTATGACAGGTAACAGTAACTTCGTTACTAATTATGACAAGTAACTCTAAATTCGTTACTAATTATGACAAGTAACTTTAATTTCGATACTAATTGTGGCTGGTAACTGTAACTTCGTTACTAATTATGACAAGTAACTGTAATTTCGATACAAATTATGGCAGGTAACTGTAGCTTCGATACTAATTATGACAAGTAACAGTAACTTCAATACTAATTATGACAAGCAACTGTAACTTCGAAACTAGATATGACAGGTAACTGTAACATCGATAATAATTATGACAAGTAAGTGTAATTTCGATACAAATTATGGCAGGTAACTGTAACTTCGATACTAATTATGACAGGTAACAGAAACTTCGATACTAATTATGACAAGTAACTGTATCTTCGATACTAATTATGACAGGTAACTGTAACTTCGATACTAATTATGACAAGTAACTCTAACTTCATTACAAATTATGACAAAATAACTGTAATTTCGATACAAATTATGGCAGGTAACTGTAACTTCGATGACAGGTAACTGTAACTTCGCTACTAATTATGACAAGTAACTGTAATTTCGAAACAAATTATGACAGGTAACTGTAACTTCATTAATAATTATGACAAGTGACTGTAATTTCGATACAAATTATGGCAGGTCACAGTAACTTCGATACTAATTATGACAGGTAATTGTAACATCGATACTAATTATGACAAGGAACTGTAATTTCGATACAAATTATGACAGGTAACAGTAACTTCGATACTAATTATGACAAGTAACTGTAACTTCCTTACTAATTATGACAAGTAACTGTAATTTCGATACTAATTATGACAGGTAACTGTGACTTCGATATTAATTATGACAAGTAACTGTAACTTCGTTACTAATTATGAGAAGTAACTGTAATTTCGATACAAATTATGGCAGGTAACTGTAACTTCGAGACTAATTATGACAGGTAACAGTTACTTCGATACTAATTATGACAAGTAACAGTTGCTTCGATACTAATTATGACAAGTAACTGTAACTTCGAAACTAATTATGACAGGTAACTGTAACATCGTTACTAATTATGACAAGTAACTGTAATTTCGATACAAATTATGGCTGGTAACTGTAACTTCGATACTAATTATGACAGGTAACAGTAACTTCGATACTAATTATGACATGTAACTGTAACTTAGATACTAATTATGACAGGTAACAGTAACTTCGATACGAATTATGACAAGTAACTCTAACTTCATTACAAATTATGGCAAGTAACTGTAATTTCGATACAAATTATGGCAGGTAACAGTAACTTCGATACTAATTATGACAGGTAACTGTAACTCAGATACTAATTATGACAAGTAAGTCTAACTTCGTTACTAATTATGACAAATAACTGTAATTTTGATAAAAAATTATGGCAGGTAATTGTAACTTCGATACTAATTATGACAGGTAACAGTAACTTCGATACTTATTATGACAGGTAACTGTAACTTCGTTACCAATTATGACAAGTAACTGTAATTTCGATACTAATTATGGCTGGTAACTGTAACTTCGTTACTAATTATGACAAGTAACTGTAATTTCGATACAAATTATGGCAGGTAACTGTAACTTCGATACTAATGATGACAGAAAACAGTAACTTCGATACTAATTATGACAGAAAACAGTAACTTCGATACTTATTATGACAGGTAACAGTAACTTCGATACTAATTATGGCAGGTAACTGTAACTTCGATACTAATTATGACAAGCAACTGTAACTTCGAAACTAGATATGACAGGTAACTGTAACATCGATAATAATTATAACAAGTAACTGTAATTTCGATACAAATTATGGCAGGTAACTGTAACTTCGATACTAATTTAGACAGGTAACAGAAACTTCGATACTAATTATGACAAGTAACTGTATCTTCGATACTAATTATGACAGGTAACTGTAACTTCGATACTAATTATGACAAGTAACTCTAACTTCATTACAAATTATGACAAGTAACTGTAATTTTGATACAAATTATGGCAGGTAACAGTAACTTCGATGACAGGTAACTGTAACTTCGATACTTATTAAGACAAGTAACTGTAATTTCGATACAAGTTATGGCAGGTAACTGTAACTTCGATACTTATTATGACAGGTAACAGTAACTTCGATAGTAATGATGACAAGCAACAGTAACTTCGATACTAATTATGACAACTCACTGTAATTTCGATACTAATTATGACAGGTAACTGTAATTTCGATACAAATTATGACAGGGAACTGTAACTTCGATACTAATTATGACAGGTAACTGTATCTTCGATACTAATTATGACAAGTAACTGTAACTTCGTTACTAATTATGACAAGTAACTGTAATTTCGATACAAATTTTGGCAGGTAACTGTAACTTCGGTTTTAATTATGACAAGTTACTGTAACTTCGTTACTAATTATGACAAGTAACTGTAATTTCGATACAAATAATGGCAGGTAACTGTAACTTCGATACTATTTATGACAGGTAAAAGTAACTTCAATACTAATTATGACAGGTAACTGTAACTTCGCTACTAATTATGACAAGTAACTGTAATTTCGAAACAAATTATGACAGGTAACTGTAACTTCGTTAATAATTATGACAAGTAACTGTAATTTCGATAAAAATTATGGCAGGTCACAGTAACTTCGATACTAATTATGACAGGTAACTGTGACATCGATACTAATTATGACAAGGAACTGTAATTCTGATACAAATTATGACAGGTGACAGGTAACTGTAACTTCCTTACTAATTATGACAAGTAACTGTAATTTCGATACTAATAATGACAGGCAACTGTAACTTCGATATTAATTATGACAAGTAACTGTAACTTCGTTACTAAATATGAGAAGTAACTGTAATTTCGATACAAATTATGGAAGGTAACTGTAACTTCGAGACTAATTATGACAGGTAACAGTAACTTCGATACTAATTATGACAAGTAACAGTTGCTTCGATACTAATTATGACAAGTAACTGTAACTTCGAAACTATTTATGACAGGTAACTGTAACATCGTTACTAATTATGACAAGTAACTGTAATTTCGAAACAAATTATGGCTGGTAACTGTAACTTCGATACTAATTATGACAGGTAACAGTAACTTCGATACTAATTATGACATGTAACTGTAACTTAGATACTAATTATGACAGGTAACAGTAACTTCGATACGAATTATGACAAGTAACTCTAACTTCATTACAAATTATGGCAAGTAACTGTAATTTCGATACAAATTATGGCAGGTTACAGTAACTTCGACACTAATTATGACAGGTAACTGTAACTCCGATACTAATTATGACAAGTAACTCTAACTTCGTTACTAATTATGACAAATAACTGTAATTTTGATAAAAAATTATGGCAGGTAATTGCAACTTCGATACTAATTATGACAGGTAACAGTAACTTCGATACTAATTATGACAGGTAACTGTAACTACGTTACTAATTATGACAAGTAACTGTAATTTCGATACTAATTATGGCTGGTAACTGTAACTTCGTTACTAATGATGACAGAAAACAGTAACTTCGATACTAATTATGGCAGGTAAAAGTAACTTCGATACTAATTATGGCAGGTAACTGTAAGTTCGATACTAATTATGACAGTTAACTGTAACTTCGTTACTAATTATGACAAGTAACTGTAATTTCGATACAAATTGTGGCAGGTAACAGTAACTTCGATACTTATTATGACAGGTAACAGTAACTTCGATACTAATTATGACAAGTTACTGTAACTTCGATACTAATTATGACAGGTAACTGTAACTTTGTTACTAATTATGACAAGTAACTGTTATTTCGATACAAATTATGGCACGTAACTGTAATTTCGATACTAATTATGGCAGGTGACAGTAACTACGATACTAATTATGACAAGTTACAGTAACTTCGATACTAATTATGACATAAAACAGTAACTTCGATACTTATTATGACAGGTAACAGTAACTTCGATACTATTTATGGCAGGTAACTGTAACTTCGATACTAATTATGGCAGGTAACAGTAACTTCGAAACTAATTATGACAGGTAAATGTAACATCGTTACTAATTATGACAAGTAACTGTAATTTGGATACAAATTATGGCAGGTAACTGTAACTTCGATATTAATTATGACAGGTTACAGTAACCTCGATACTAATTATGACAAGTTAGTGTAACTTCGATACTAATTATGACGGGTAACTGTAACTTCGATACTAATTATGACTAGTAACTCTAACTTCGTTACTAATTAGGACAAGTAACTGTAATTTCGGTACTAATTATGGCAGGTAACTTTAACATCGTTACTAATTATGAAAAGTAACTGTAATTTCGATACAAATTATGGCAGGTAACTGTAACTTCGATACTATTTATGACAGGTAACAGTTACTTCGATACTAATTATGACAAGTAACAGTAACTTCGATACTAATTAAAACAAGTAACAGTAACTTCGAAACTTATTATGACAGGTAAATGTAACATCGTTACTAATTATGACAAGTAACTGTAATTTCGATACAAATTATGGCAGGTAGCTGTAACTTCGATATTAATTATGACAGGTTACAGTTACCTCGATACTAATTATGACAAGTTAGTGTAACTTCGGTACTAATTATGACGGGTAACTGTAACTTCGATACTAATTATGACTAGTAACTCTAACTTCGTTACTAATTAGGACAAGTAACTGTAATTTCGGTACTAATTATGGCAGGTAACTTTAACATCGTTACTAATTATGAAAAGTAACTGTAATTTCGATACAAATTATGGCAGGTAACTGTAACTTCGATACAAATTATGACAGGTAACAGTAACTTCGATACTAATTATGACAGGTAACAGTAACTTCGTTACTAATTATGACAAGTAACTGTAATTTCGATACAAATTATGACAGGTAACTGTAACTTCGTTACTAATTATGACATGTAACTGTAATTTCGATAATAAATTATGGTACGTAACTGTAATTTCGATACTAATTATGACAGGTAACTGTAACTTCGATACTAATTATGACAAGTAACTCTAACTTCATTAAAAATTATGACAAGTAACTGTAATTTCGATACAAATTATGGCAGGTAACTGTAACTTCGATATTAATTATGACAGGTTACAGTAACCTCGATACTAATTATGACAGGTAACAGTAACTTCGATACAAATTATGGCAGGTAACTGTAACTTCGTTACTAATTATGACAAGTAACTGTAATTTCGATACAAATTATGGCAGGTAACAGTAACTTCGATACTTATTATGACAGGTAACAGTAACTTCGATACTAATTATGACAAGTTACTGTAACTTCGATACTAAATATGACAGGTAACTGTAACTTCGTTACTAATTATGACAAGTAACTGTTATTTCGATACAAATTATGGCACGTAACTGTAATTTCGGTACTAATTATGGCAGGTGACAGTAACTTCGATACTAATTATGACAAGTTACAGTAACATCTATACTAATTATGACAGAAAACAGTAACTTCGATAATTATTATGACAGGTAACAGTAACTTCGATACTAATTATGACAAGTAACTGTAACTTCGAAACTAATTATGACAGGTGACTGTAACATCGTTACTAATTATGACAAGTAACTGTAATTTCGATACAAATTATGGTAGGTAACTGTAACTTCGATATTAATTATGACAGGTTACAGTAACCTCGATACTAATTAAGACAAGTAAGTGTAACTTCGATACTAATTATGACGGGTAACTGTAACTTCGATACTAATTATGACTAGTAACTCTAACTACGTTACTAATTAGGACAAGTAACTGTAATTTTGATAAAAAATTATGGCAGGTAATTGTAACTTCGATACTAATTATGACAGGTAACTGTAACTTCGATACTAATTATCACAGGTAACTGTAACTTCGTTACTAATTATGACAAGTAACTGTAATTTCGATACTAATTATGATAGGTAACTGTAACATCGTTACTAATTATGAAAAGTAACTGTAATTTCGATACAAATTATGGCAGGTAACTGTAACTTCGATACAAATTATGACAGGTAACAGTAACTTCGATACTAATTTTGACAAGTAACTCTAATTTCATTACAAATTATGAAAAATAACTGTAATTTCGATACAAATTATGGCAGGTAACTGTAACTTCGTTAATAATTATGGCAGGTAACTGTAATTTCGATACAAATTATGGCAGGTAACTGGATCTTCGATACTAACTATGACAGGTAACTGTAACTCCGATACTAATTATGACAAGTAACTCTAATTTCGTTACTAATTATGACAAGTAACTGTAATTTCGATACTAATTATGGCTGGTAACTGTAACTTCGTTACTAATTATGACAAGTAACTGTAATTTTGATACAAATTATGGCAGGTAACTGTAACTTTGATACTAATTATGACAAGTAACAGTAACTTCGATACTAATTATGACAAATAACTGTAACTTCGAAACTAATTATGACAGGTAAATGTAACATCGATAATAATTATGACAGGTAACTGTAATTTCGATACAAATAATGGCAGGTAACAGTAACTTCGATACTATTTATGACAGGTAAAAGTAACTTCAATACTAATTATGACAGGTAACTGTAACTTCGCTACTAATTATGACAAGTAACTGTAATTTCGAAACAAATTATGACAGGTAACTGTAACTTCGTTAATAATTATGACAAGTAACTGTAATTTCGATACAAATTATGGCAGGTCACAGTAACTTCGATACTAATTATGACAGGTAACTGTAACATCGATACTAATTATGACAAGGAACTGTAATTTCGATACAAATTATGACAGGTAACAGTACCTTCGATACTAATTATGACAGGTAACTGTAACTTCCTCACTAGTTATGACAAGTAACTGTAATTTCGATACTAATTATGACAGGTAACTGTAACTTCGATATGAATTATGACAAGTAACTGTAACTTCGTTACTAATTATGAGAAGTAACTGTAATTTCGATACAAATTATGGCAGGTAACTGCAACTTCGAGACTAATTATGACAGGTAACAGTAACTTCGATACTAATTATGACAAGTAACAGTTGCTTCGATAGTAATTATGACTAGTAACTGTAACCTCGAAACTAATAATGACAGGTAACTGTAACATCGTTACTAATTATGACAAGTAACTGTAATTTCGACACAAATTATGGCAGGTAACTGTAACTTCAATACTAATTGTGACAGGTAACAGTAACTTCGATACTAATTATGACAAGTAACTGTAACTTAGATACTAATTATGACAGGTAACAGTAACTTCGATACTAATTATGACAAGTAACTCTAACTTCATTACAAATTATGGCAAGTAACTGTAATTTCGATACAAATTAAGGCAGGTAACTGTAACTTCGTTACTTATTATGGCAGGTAACTGTAATTTCGATACAAAATATGGCAGGTAACAGTAACTTCTATACTAATTATGACAGGTAACTGTAACTCCGATACTAATTATGACAAGTAACTCTAACTTCGTTACTAATTATGACATATAACTGTAATTTTGATAAAAAATTATGGCAGGTAATTGTAACTTCGATACTAATTATGACAGGTAACAGTAACTTCGATACTAATTATGACAGGTAATTGTAGCTTCGTTACTAATTATGACAAGTAACTGTAATTTCGATACTAATTATGGCTGGTAACTGTAACTTCGTTACTAATTATGACAAGTAACTGTAAATTCGATACAAATTATGGCAGGTAAATGTAACTTCGATACTAATGATGACAGAAAACAGTAACTTCGATACTAATTATGGCAGGTAACAGTAACTTCGATACTAATTACGGCAGGTAACTGTAAGTTCGATACTAATTATGACAGTTAACTGTAACTTCGTTACTAATTATGAAAAGTAACTGTAATTTCGATACAAATTAAGGCAGGTAACAGTAACTTCGATACTAATTATGACAGGTAACAGTAACTTCGATACTAATTATGACAAGTTACTGTAACTTCGATACTAATTATGACAGGTAACTGTAACTTCGTTACTAATTATGACCAGTAACTGTTATTTCGATACAAATTATGGCACGTAACTGTAATTTCGATACTAATTATGGCAGGTGACAGTAACTTCGATACTAATTATGACAAGTTACAGTAACTTCGCTACTAATTATGACAGAAAACAGTAACTTCGATACTTATTATGACAGGTAACAGTAACTTCGATACTAACTATGGCAGGTAACTGTAACTTCGATACTAATTATGACAGGTAACTGTAACAACGTTACTAATTATGACAAGTAACTGTAATTTCGATACAAATTATGGCACGTAACTGTAATTTCGATACTAATTATGACAGGTAACTGTAATTTCGATACTTATTATGACAAGTAATTCTAACTTCATTACAAATTATGACAAGTAACTGTAATTTCGATACAAATTATGGCAGGGAACTGTAACTTCGTTACTAATTATGGCAGGTAACTGTAATTTCGATACAAATTGTGGCAGATAACTGTAACTTCGATACTAAATATGACAAGTAACAGTAACTTCGATACTAATTATGACAAGTAACTGTAACATCGAAACTAATTATGGCAGGTAACTGTAACATCGATAATAATTATGACAAGTAACTGTAATTTCGATACAAATTATGGCAGGTAACTGTAACTTCGATACTAATTATGACAGGTAACAGAAACTTCTTTACAAATTATGACAAGTAACTGTAATTTCGATACAAATTATGGCAGGGAACTGTAACTTCGTTACTAATTATGGCAGGTAACTGTAATTTCGATACAAATTATGGCAGGTAACTGTAACTTCGATACTAATTATGACAAGTAACAGTAACTTCGATACTAATTATGACAAGTAACTGTAACTTCGAAACTAATTATGGCAGGTAACTGTAACATCGATAATAATTATGACAAGTAACTGTAATTTCGATACAAATTATGGCAGGTAACTGTATCTTCGATAATGATTATCACAGGTAACTGTAACTTCGATACTAATTATGACAAGTAACTCTAACTTCATTACAAATTATGACAAGTAACTGTAATTTCGATACAAATTATGGCAGGTAACTGCAACTTCGATGACATGTAACTGTAACTTCGATACTTATTAAGACAAGTAACTGTAATTTCGTTACAAATTATGGCAGGTAACTGTAACTTCGATACTTATTATGACAGGTAACAGTAACTTCGATAGTAATGATGACAAGCAACAGTAACTTCGATACTAATTATGACAAGTAACTGTAATTTCGATACTAATTATGACAGGTAACTGTAATTTCGATACTTATTATGGCAGGTAACTGTAACTTCGATACTAATTATGACAGGTAACTGTAACTTCGATACTAATTATGACAAGTAACTGTTACTTCGTTACTAATTATGACAAGTAACTGTAATTTCGATACAAATTTTGGCAGGTAACTGTAACTTCGATATTAATTATGACAAGTAACTGTAACTTCGTTACTAATTATGACAAGTAACTGTAATTTCGATACAAATAATGGCAGGTAACTGTAACTTCGGTACTATTTATGACAGGTAAAAGTAACTTCAATACTAATTATGGCAGGTAACTGTTACTTCGCTACTAATTATGACAAGTAACTTTAATTTCGATACAAATTATGGCAGGTCACAGTAACTTCGATTCTAATTATGACAGGTAACTGTAACATCGATACTAGTTATGACAAGGAACTGTAATTTCGGTACAAATTTTGACAGGTAACAGTAACTTCGATACTAATTATGACAGGTAACTGTAACTTCCTTACTTATTATGACAGGTAACTGTAATTTTGATACAAAAAATGACAGGAAACTGTAACTTCGGTACTAATTATGACAGGTAACTCTAACTTCATTACAAATTATGGCAAGTAACTGTAATTTCGATACAAATTATGGCAGGTAACTGTAACTTCAAGACTAATTATGGCAGGTAACAGTAACTTCGATACTAATTATGACAAGTTACAGTTGCTTCGATACTAATTATGACAAGTAACTGTAACTTCGAAACTAATTATGACCGGTAACTGTAACATCGTTACTAATTATGACAAGTAACTGTAATTTCGATACAAATTATGGCAGGTAACTGTAACTTCGATACTAATTATGACAGGTAACAGTAACATCGATACTAATTATGACAAGTAACTGTAACTTAGATACTTATTATGACAGGTAACAGTAACTTCGATACTAATTATGACAAGTAACTCTAACTTCATTACAAATTATGGCAAGTAACTGTAATTTCGATACAAATTGTGGCAGGTAACTGTAACTTCGTTACTAATTATGGCAGGTAACTGTAATTTCGATACAAATTATGGCCGGTAACAGTAACTTCGATACTAATTATGACAGGTAACTGTAACTCCGATACTAATTATGACAAGTAACTCTAACTTCGTTACTAATTATGACAAATAACTGTAATTTTGATAAAAAAATTATGGCAGGTAATTGTAACTTCGATACTAATTATGACAGGTAACAGTAACTTCGATACTAATTATGACAGGTAACTGTAACTTCGTTACTAATTATGAGAAGTAACTGTAATTTCGATACTAATTATGGCTGGTAACTGTAACTTCGTTACTAATTATGACAAGTAACTGTAAATTCGATACAAATTATGGCAGGTAGCTGTAACTTCGATACTAATGATGACAGAAAACAGTAACTTCGATACTTATTATGGCAGGTAACAGTAACTTCGATACTAATTATGGCAGGTAACTGTAAGTTCGATACTAATTATGACAGTTAACTATAACTTCGTTACTAATTATGACAAGTAACTGTAATTTCGATACAAATTATGGCAGGTAACAGTAACTTCGATACTAATTATGACAGGTAACAGTAACTTCCATACTAATTATGACAAGTTACTGTAACTTCGATACTAATTATGACAGGTAACTGTAACTTCGTTACTAATTATGACAATTAACTGTTATTTCGATACAAATTATGGCACGTAACTGTAATTTCGATACTAATTATGGCAGGTGACAGTAACTTCGATACTAATTATGACAAGTTACAGTAACTTCGCTACTAATTATGACAGAAAACAGTAACTTCGATACTTATTATGACAGGTAACAGTAACTTCGATACTAATTATGGCAGGTAACTGTAACTTCGATACTAATTATGACAGGTAACTGTAACTTCGTTACTAATTATGACAAGTAACTGTAATTTCGATACAAATTATGGCACGTAACTGTAATTTGATACTAATTATGACAGGTAACTGTAACTTCGATACTAATTATGACAAGTAACTCTAACTTCATTACAAATTATGACAAGTAACTGTAATTTCGATACAAATTATGGCAGGGAACTGTACCTTCGTTACTAATTATGGCAGGTAACTGTAATTTCGATACAAATTATGGCAGGTAACAGTAACTTCGATAATAATTATGACAGGTAACTGTAACTTCGATACTAATTATGGCAGGTAACTGTAATTCCGATAATAATTATGGCACGTAACTGTAATTACGATAATAAGTATGACAGGTAACTGTAACTTCGTTACTAATTATGGCAGGTTACTGTAATTTCGTTACTAATTATGACAAGTAACTGTAACTTCGATACTAATTATGACAGGTAACTGTAACTTCGTTACTAATTATGACAAGAAACTGTAATTTCGATACAAATTATGGCAGGTAACTGTAACTTCGATACTAATTATGACAGGTAACAGTAACTTCGATACTAATTATGACAGAAAACAGTAACTTCGATACTTATTATGACAGGTAACAGTAACTTCGATACTAATTATGGCAGGTAACTGTAACTTCGATACTAATTATGACAGGTAACAGAAACTTCGATACTATTTATGACAAGAAACTCTAACTTCTTTACAAATTATGACAAGTAACTGTAATTTCGATACAAATTATGGCAGGGAACTGTAACTTCGTTACTAATTATGGCAGGTAACTGTAATTTCGATACAAATTATGGCAGGTAACTGTAACTTCGATACTAATTATGACAAGTAACAGTAACTTCGATACTAATTATGACAAGTAACTGTAACATCGAAACTAATTATGGCAGGTAACTGTAACATCGATAATAATTATGACAAGTAACTGTAATTTCGATACAAATTATGGCAGGTAACTGTATCTTCGATAATGATTATCACAGGTAACTGTAACTTCGATACTAATTATGACAAGTAATCTAACTTCATTACAAATTATGACACGTAACTGTAATTTCGATACAAATTATGGCAGGTAACTGCAACTTCGATGACATGTAACTGTAACTTCGATACTTATTAAGACAAGTAACTGTAATTTCGTTACAAATTATGGCAGGTAACTGTAACTTCGATACTTATTATGACAGGTAACAGTAACTTCGATAGTAATGATGACAAGCAACAGTAACTTCGATACTAATTATGACAAGTAACTGTAATTTCGATACTAATTATGACAGGTAACTGTAATTTCGATACTTATTATGGCAGGTAACTGTAACTTCGATACTAATTATGACAGGTAACTGTAACTTTGATACTAATTATGACAAGTAACTGTTACTTCGTTACTAATTATGACAAGTAACTGTAATTTCGATACAAATTTTGGCAGGTAAATGTAACTTCGATATTAATTATGACAAGTAACTGTAACTTCGTTACTAATTATGACAAGTAACTGTAATTTCGATACAAATAATGGCAGGTAACTGTAACTTCGGTACTATTTATGACAGGTAAAAGAAACTTCAATACTAATTATGGCAGGTAACTGTTACTTCACTACTAATTATGACAAGTAACTTTAATTTCGATACAAATTATGGCAGGTCACAGTAACTTCGATTCTAATTATGACAGGTAACTGTAACATCGATACTAGTTATGACAAGGAACTGTAATTTCGGTACAAATTTTGACAGGTAACAGTAACTTCGATACTAATTATGACAGGTAACTGTAACTTCCTTACTTATTATGACAGGTAACTGTAATTTTGATACAAATAATGACAGGTAACTGTAACTTCGGTACTTATTATGACAGGTAACTCTAACTTCATTACAAATTATGGCAAGTAACTGTAATTTCGATACAAATTATGGCAGGTAACTGTAACTTCAAGACTAATTATGACAGGTAACAGTAACTTCGATACTAATTATGACAAGTTACAGTTGCTTCGATACTAATTATGACAAGTAACTGTAACTTCGAAACTAATTATGACCGGTAACTGTAACATCGTTACTAATTATGACAAGTAACTGTAATTTCGATACAAATTATGGCAGGTAACTGTAACTTCGATACTAATTATGACAGGTAACAGTAACATCGATACTAATTATGACAAGTAACTGTAACTTAGATACTTATTATGACAGGTAACAGTAACTTCGATACTAATTATGACAAGTAACTCTAACTTCATTACAAATTATGGCAAGTAACTGTAATTTCGATACAAATTCTGGCAGGTAACTGTAACTTCGTTACTAATTATGGCAGGTAACTGTAATTTCGATACAAATTATGGCCGGTAACAGTAACTTCGATACTAATTATGACAGGTAACTGTAACTCCGATACTAATTATGACAAGTAACTCTAACTTCGTTACTAATTATGACAAATAACTGTAATTTTGATAAAAATTATGGCAGGTAATTGTAACTTCGATACTAATTATGACAGGTAACAGTAACTTCGATACTAATTATGACAGGTAACTATAACTTCGTTACTAATTATGACAAGTAACTGTAATTTCGATACTAATTATGGCTGGTAACTGTAACTTCGTTACTAATTATGACAAGTAACTGTACATTCGATACAAATTATGGCAGGTAGCTGTAACTTCGATACTAATGATGACAGAAAACAGTAACTTCGATACTTATTATGGCAGGTAACAGTAACTTCGATACTAATTATGGCAGGTAACTGTAAGTTCGATACTAATTATGACAGTTAACTGTAACTTCGTTACTAATTATGACAAGTAACTGTAATTTCGATACAAATTATGGCAGGTAACAGTAACTTCGATACTAATTATGACAGGTAACAGTAACTTCCATACTAATTATGACAAGTTACTGTAACTTCGATACTAATTATGACAGGTAACTGTAACTTCGTTACTAATTATGACAAGTAACTGTTATTTCGATACAAATTATGGCACGTAACTGTAATTTCGATACTAATTATGGCAGGTGACAGTAACTTCGATACTAATTATGACAAGTTACAGTAACTTCGCTACTAATTATGACAGAAAACAGTAACTTCGATACTTATTATGACAGGTAACAGTAACTTCGATACTAATTATGGCAGGTAACAGTAACTTCGATACTAATTATGACAGGTAACTGTAACTTCGTTACTAATTATGGTAAGTAACTGTAATTTCGATACAAATTATGGCACGTAACTGTAATTTGATACTAATTATGACAGGTAACTGTAACTTCGATACTAATTATGACAAGTAACTCTAACTTCATTACAAATTATGACAAGTAACTGTAATTTCGATACAAATTATGGCAGGGAACTGTACCTTCGTTACTAATTATGGCAGGTAACTGTAATTTCGATACAAATTATGGCAGGTAACAGTAACTTCGATAATAATTATGACAGGTAACTGTAACTTCGATACTAATTATGGCAGGTAACTGTAATTCCGATAATAATTATGGCACGTAACTGTAATTACGATAATAAGTATGACAGGTAACTGTAACTTCGTTACTAATTATGGCAGGTTACTGTAATTTCGTTACTAATTATGACAAGTAACTGTAACATCGATACTAATTATGACAGGTAACTGTAACTTCGTTACTAATTATGACAAGAAACTGTAATTTCGATACAAATTATGGCAGGTAACTGTAACTTCGATACTAATTATGACAGGTAACAGTAACTTCGATACTAATTATGACAGAAAACAGTAACTTCGATACTTATTATGACAGGTAACAGTAACTTCGATACTAATTATGGCAGGTAACTGTAACTTCGATACTAATTATGACAGGTAACTGTAACTCCGTTACAAATTATTGCAGGTAACTGTAACTTCGATACTATTTATGACAGGTAACAGTTACTTCGGTACTAATTATGACAAGTAACAGTAACTTCAATACTAATTATGACAAGTAACTGTAACTTCGAAACTAATTATGACAGGTAACTGTAACATCGTTACGTATTATGACTAGTAACTGTAATTTCGATACAAATTATGGCAGGTAACTGTAACTTCGATATTAATTATGACAGGTTACAGTAACCTCGATACTAATTATGACAAGTAAGTGTAACTTCGATACTAATTATGACGGGTAACTGTAACTTCGATACTAATTATGTCTAGTAACTCTAACTTCGTTACTAATTAGGACAAGTAACTGTAATTTTGATAAAAAAAATTATGGCAGGTAACTGTAACTTCGATACTAATTATGACAGGTAACAGTAACTTCGATACTATTTATGACAGGTAACAGTAACTTCGTTACTAATTATGTCAAGTAACTGTAATTTCGATACTAATTATGGCAGGTAACTGTAACATCGTTACAAATTATGAAAAATAACTGTAATTTCGATAAAAATTATGGCAGGTAACTGTAACTTCGATACAAATTATGACAGGTAACAGTAACTTCGATACTAATTATGACAGGTAACAGTAACTTCATTACTAATTATGACAAGTAACTGTAATTTCGATACAAATTATGACAGGAAACTGTAACTTCGTTACTAATTATGACAAGTAACTGTAATTGTGATACAAATTATGTCAGGTAACAGTAACATCGATACTAATTATGACAGGTAACTGTAACTTCGATACTTATTATGACAAGTAACTGTAATTTCGATACAAATTATGGCATGTAACAGTAACTTCGATACTAATTATGACAGGTAACAGTATCTTCGATACTAATTATGACAAGTAACAGTAACTTCGATACTAATTATGACAAGTAACTGGAATATCGATACAAATTTTGGCAGGTAACTGTAACTTCGTTACTAATTATGACAAGTAACTGTAATTTCGATACAAATAATGGCAGGAAACTGTAACTTCGATACTAATTATGACAGATAACTGTATCTTCGATTCTAATTATGACAGGTAACTGTAACTTCGATACTAATTTTGACAAGTAACTGTAATTTCGATACAAATTATGGCAGGTAACTGTAACTTCGATATTAATTATGACAAGTAACTGTAACATCGTTACTAATTATGACAAGTAACTGTAATTTCGATACAAATAATGGCAGGTAACTGTAACTTCGATACTAATTATGACAGGTAACAGTAACTTCGATACTAATTATGACAGGTAACTGTAAATTCGCTACTAATTATGACAAGTAACTGTAATTTCGATACAAATTATGACAGGTAACTGTAACTTCGTTACTAATTATGACAAGTAACTGTAATTTCGATACAAATTATGGTACGTAACAGTAACTTCGATACTAATTATGACAGGTAACTGTAACTTCGATACTAATTATGACAAGGAACTGTAATTTCGATACAAATTATGACAGGTAACAGTAACTTCGTTACTAATTATGGCAAGTAACTGTAATTTCGATACAAATTATGCCAGGTAACAGTAACTTCGATACTAATTATGACAGGTAACTGTAACTTCTATACTAATTATGACAGGTAACTGTAACTTCGTTACTAATTGTGACAAGTAACTGTACCTTCGATACAAATGATGGCAGGTAACTGTAACTTCGATACTAATTATGACAGGTAACAGTAACTTCGTTACTAATTATGACAGAAAACAGTTACTTCGATACTAATTATGGCAGGTACCAGTATCTTCGATACTAATTATGGCAGGCAACTGTAACTTCGATACTAATGATGACAGTTAACTGTAACTTCGTTACTAATTATGACAAGTAACTGTAATTTCGATACAAATTATGGCAGGAAACTGTAACTTCGATACTAATTATGACAGGTAACAGTAACTTCTATACTAATTATGACAAGTAACTGTAACTTCGATACTAATTATGAAAAGTAACTGTAATTTCGAAACAAATTATGGCAGGTAACTGTAACTTCGATACTAATTATGACAGGCAACAGTATCTTCAATACTAATGATGACAGAAAACAGTAACTTCGATACTAATTATGGCAGGTAACAGTAACATCGATACTAATTATGCCAGGTAACTGTAACTTCGATACTAATTATGACAGTTAACTGTAACTTCGCTACTAATTATGACAAGTAACTGTAATTTCGATACTAAAAATGGCAGGTAACTGTAACTTCGATACTTATTATAACAGGTAACTATAATTTCGATACAAATTATAACAGGAACAGTAACTTCGATACTTAATATGACAGGTAACAGTAACTTCGATACTAATTATGACAAGTAACTGTAACTTCGATAGTAATTATGACAGGTAACTGTAACTTCGATACTAATTATGACAAGTAACTCTAACTTCATTACAAATTATGACAAGTAACTGTAATTTCGATACAAATTATGGCAGGTAAATGTAACTTCGTTACTAATTATGGCAGGTAACTGTAATTTCGATACAAATTATGGCAGGTAAGAGTAACTCCGATACTAATTATGACAAGTAACTGTAATTTTGATAAAAAATTAAAGCAGGTAATTGTAACTTCGATACTAATTATGACAGGTAACAGTAACTTCGATACTAATTATGACAGGTAACTGTAACTTCGTTACTAATTATGACAAGTAAATGTAATTTCGATACTAATTATGGCTGGTAACTGTAACTTCGTTACTAATTATGACAAGTAACTGTAAATTCGATACAAATTATGGCAGGTAACTGTAACTTCGATACTAATGATGACAGAAAACAGTAACTTCGATACTATTTATGGCAGGTAACAGTAACTTCGATACTAATTATGGCAGGTAACTGTAAGTTCGATACTAATTATGACAGTTAACTGTAACTTCGTTACTAATTATGATAAGTAACTGTAATTTCGATACAAATAATGCCAGGTAACAAAAACTTCGATACTAATTATGACAGGTAACAGTAACTTCGATACTAATTATGACAAGTTACTGTAACTTAGATACTAATTATGACAGGTAACTGTAACTTCGTTACTAATTATGACAAGTAACTGTAATTTCGATACAAATTATGGTAGGTAACAGTAACTTCGATACTAATTATGACAGGTAACTGTAACTTCGATACTAATTATGACAAGGAACTGTAATTTCGATACAAATTATGACAGGTAACAGTAACTTCATTACTAATTATGGCAAGTAACTGTAATTTCGTTACAAATTATGCCAGGTAACAGTAACTTCGATACTAATTATGACAGGTAACTGTAACTTCTGTACTAATTATGACAGGTAACTGTAACTTCGTTACTAATTATGACAAGTAACTGTACCTTCGATACAAATGATGGCGGGTAACTGTAACTTCGATACTAATTATGACAGGTAACAGTAACTTCGATACTAATTATGACAGAAAACAGTAACTTCGATACTAATTATGGCAGGTAACTGTAACTTCGATATTTATGATGACAGTTAACTCTAACTTCGTTACTAATTATGACAAGTAACTGTAATTTCGATACAAATTATGGCAGGAAACTGTAACTTCGATACTAATTATGACAGGTAACAGTAACTTCGATACTAATTATGACAAGTAACTGTAACTTCGATACTAATTATGGAGGAAAACAGTAACTTCGATACTTATTAAGACAGGTAACAGTAACTTCGATACTAATTATGGCATGTAACTGTAACTTCGATACTAATTATGACAGGTAACTGTAAATCCGTTACAAATTATTGCAGGTAACTGTAACTTCGATACTATTTATGACAGGTAACAGTTACTTCGATACTAATTATGACAAGTAACAGTAACATCAATACTAATTATGACAAGTAACTGTAACTTCGAAACTAATTATGACAGGTAACTGTAACATCGTTACTTATTATGACTAGTAACTGTAATTTCGATACAAGTTATGGCAGGTAACTGTAACTTCGATATTAATTATGACAGGTTACAGTAACCTCGATACTAATTATGACCAGTAAGTGTAACTTCGATACTAATTATGACGGGTAACTGTAACTTCGATACTAATTATGTCTAGTAACTCTAACTTCGTTACTAATTAGGACAAGTAACTGTAATTTTGATAAAAAATTATGGCAGGTAACTGTAACTTCGATACTAATTATGACAGGTAACAGTAACTTCGATACTATTTATGACAGGTAACAGTAACTTCATTACTAATTATGACAAGTAACTGTAATTTCGATACAAATTATGACAGGAAACTGTAACTTCGTTACTAATTATGACAAGTAACTGTAATTGTGATACAAATTATGTCAGGTAACAGTAACATCGATACTAATTATGACAGGTAACTGTAACTTCGATACTTATTATGACAAGTAACTGTAATTTCGATACAAATTATGGCATGTAACTGTAACTTCGATACTAATTATGACAGGTAACAGTATCTTCGATAGTAATTATGACAAGTAACAGTAACTTCGATACTAATTATGACAGGTAACTGTAACTTCGATACTAATTAAGACAGGTAGCTGTAACTTCGATACTAATTATGACAGGTAACTGTAACTTCGATACAAATTATGAAAAGTAACTGTAACTTCGTTACTAATTATGACAAGTAACTGGAATATCGATACAAATTTTGGCAGGTAACTGTAACTTCGTTACTAATTATGACAAGTAACTGTAATTTCGATACAAATAATGGCAGGAAACTGTAACTTCGATACTAATTATGACAGATAACTGTATCTTCGATTCTAATTATGACAGGTAACTGTAACTTCGATACTAATTATGTCAAGTAACTGTAATTTCGGTACAAATTATGACAGGTAACTGTAACTTCGATATAAATTATGACAAGTAACTGTAACATCGTTACTAATTATGACAAGTAACTGTAATTTCGATACAAATAATGGCAGGTAACTGTAACATAGATACTAATTATGACAGGTAACAGTAACTTCGATACTAATTATGACAGGTAACTGTAACTTCGCTACTAATTATGACAAGTAACTGTAATTTCGATACAAATTATGACAGGTAACTGTAACTTCGTTACTAATTATGACAAGTAACTGTAATTTCGATACAAATTATGGTAGGTAACAGTAACTTCGATACTAATTATGACAGGTAACTGTAACTTCGATACTAATTATGACAAGGAACTGTAATTTCGATACAAATTATGACAGGTAACAGTAACTTCGTTACTAATTATGGCAAGTAACTGTAATTTCGATACAAATTATGCCATGTAACAGTAACATCGATACTAATTATGACAGGTAACTGTAACTTCTAAACTAATTATGACAGGTAACTTTAACTTCGTTACTAATTATGACAAGTAACTGTACCTTCGATACAAATGATGGCAGGTAACTGTAACTTCGATACTAATTATGACAGGTGACAGTAACTTCGATACTAATTATGACAGAAAACAGTAACTTCGATACTAATTATGGCAGGTACCAGTATCTTCGATACTAATTATGGCAGGCAAATGTAACTTCGATACTAATGATGACAGTTAACTGTAACTTCGTTACTAATTATGACAAGTAACTGTAATCTCGATACAAATTATGGCAGGAAACTGTAACTTCGATACTAATTATGACAGGTAACAGTAACTTCGATACTAATTATGACAAGTAACTGTAACTTCGATACTAATTATGACAAGTAACTGTAATTTCGAAACAAATTATGGCAGGTAACTGTAACTTCGATACTAATTATGACAGGTAACAGTATCTTCAATACTAATGATGACAGAAAACAGTAACTTCGATACTAATTATGGCAGGTAACAATAACATCGATACTAATTATGTCAGGTTACTGTAACTTCGATACTAATTATGACAGTTAACTGTAACTTCGTTACTAATTATGACAAGTAACTGTAATTTCGATACAAATAATGGCAGGTAACTGTAACTTCGATACTTATTATGACAGGTAACTATAATTTCGATACAAATTATAACAGGAACAGTAACTTCGATACTTAATATGACAGGTAACAGTAACTTCGATACTAATTATGACAAGTAACTGTAACGTCGATACTAATTATGACAGGTAACTGTAACTTCGATACTAATTATGACAAGTAACTCTAACTTCATTACAAATTATGACAAGTAACTGTAATTTCGATACAAATTATGGCAGGTAAATGTAACTTCGTTACTAATTATGGCAGGTAACTGTAATTTCGATACAAATTATGGCAGGTAAGAGTAACTCCGATACTAATTATGACAAGTAACTCTAACTTCGTTACTAATTATGACAAATAACTGTAATTTTGATAAAAAATTAAAGCAGGTAATTGTAACTTCGATACTAATTATGACAGGTAACAGTAACTTCGATACTAATTATGACAGGTAACTGTAACTTCGTTACTAATTATGACAAGTAACTGTAATTTCGATACTAATTATGGCTGGTAACTGTAACTTCGTTACTAATTATGACAAGTAACTGCAAATTCGATACAAATTATGGCAGGTAACTGTAACTTCGATACTAATGATGACAGAAAACAGTAACTTCGATACTAATTATGGCAGGTAACAGTAACTTCGATACTTATTATGGCAGGTAACTGTAAGTTCGATACTAATTATGACAGTTAACTGTAACTTCGTTACTAATTATGATAAGTAACTGTAATTTCGATACAAATTATGGCAGGTAACAAAAACTTCGATACTAATTATGACAGGTAACAGTAACTTCGATACTAATTATGACAAGTTACTGTAACTTAGATACTAATTATGACAGGTAACTGTATCTTCGTTACTAATTATGACAAGTAACTGTAATTTCGATACAAATTATGGTAGGTAACAGTAACGTCGATACTAATTATGACAGGTAACTGTAACTTCGATACTAATTATGACAAGGAACTGTAATTTCGATACAAATTATGACAGGTAACAGTAACTTCGTTACTAATTATGGCAAGTAACTGTAATTTCGATACAAATTATGCCAGGTAACAGTTACTTCGATACCTATTATGGCAGGTAACTGTAACTTCTGTACTAATTATGACAGGTAACTGTAACTTCGTTACTAATTATGACAAGTAACTGTACCTTCGATACAAATGATGGCGGGTAACTGTAACTTCGATACTAATTATGACAGGTAACAGTAACTTCGATACTAATTATGACAGAAAACAGTAACTTCGATACTAATTATGGCAGGTAACTGTAACTTCGATACTAATGATGACAGTTAACTGTAACTTCGTTACTAATTATGACAAGTAACTGTAATTTCGATACAAATTATGGCAGGAAACTGTAACTTCGATACTAATTATGACAGGTAACAGTATCTTCGATACTAATTATGACAAGTAACTGTAACTTCGATACTTATTATGACTGAAAACAGTAACTTCGATACTTATTATGACAGGTAACAGTAACTTCGATACTAATTATGGCATGTAACTGTAACTTCGATACTAATTATGACAGGTAACTGTAACTCCGTTACAAATTATTGCAGGTAACTGTAACTTCGATACTATTTATGACAGGTAACAGTTACTTCGATACTAATTATGACAAGTAACAGTAACTTCAATACTAATTATGACAAGTAACTGTAACTTCGAAACTAATTATGACAGGTAACTGTAACATCGTTACTTATTATGACTAGTAACTGTAATTTCGATACAAGTTATGGCAGGTAACTGTAACTTCGATATTAATTATGACAGGTTACAGTAACCTCGATACTAATTATGACAAGTAAGTGTAACTTCGATACTAATTATGACGGGTAACTGTAACTTCGATACTAATTATGTCTAGTAACTCTAACTTCGTTACTAATTAGGACAAGTAACTGTAATTTTGATAAAAAATTATGGCAGGTAACTGTAACTTCGATACTAATTATGACAGGTAACAGTAACTTCGATACTATTTATGACAGGTAACTGTAACTTCGTTACTAATTATGTCAAGTAACTGTAATTTCGATACTAATTATGGCAGGTAACTGTAACATCGTTACAAATTATGAAAAATAACTGTAATTTCGATACAAATTATGGCAGGTAACTGTAACTTCGATACAAATTATGACAGGTAACAGTAACTTCGATACTAATTATGACAGGTAACAGTAACTTCATTACTAATTATGACAAGTAACTGTAATTTCGATACAAATTATGACAGGAAACTGTAACTTCGTTACTAATTATGACAAGTAACTGTAATTGTGATACAAATTATGTCAGGTAACAGTAACATCGATACTAATTATGACAGGTAACTGTAACTTCGATACTTATTATGACAAGTAACTGTAATTTCGATACAAATTATGGCATGTAACTGTAACTTCGATACTAATTATGACAGGTAACAGTATCTTCGATAGTAATTATGACAAGTAACAGTAATTTCGATACTAATTATGACAGGTAACTGTAACTTCGATACTAATTATGACAGGTAGCTGTAACTTCGATACTAATTATGACAGGTAACTGTAACTTCGATACTAATTATGAAAAGTAACTGTAACTACGTTACTAATTATGACATGTAACTGGAATATCGATACAAATTTTGGCAGGTAACTGTAACTTCGTTACTAATTATGACAAGTAACTGTAATTTCGATACAAATAATGGCAGGAAACTGTAACTTCGATACTAATTATGACAGATAACTGTATCTTCGATTCTAATTATGACAGGTAACTGTAACTTCGATACTAATTATGACAAGTAACTGTAATTTCGATACAAATTATGACAGGTAACTGTAACTTCGATATTAATTATGACAAGTAACTGTAACATCGTTACTAATTATGACAAGTAACTGTAATTTCGATATAAATAATGGCAGGTAACTGTAACATCGATATTAATTATGACAGGTAACAGTAACTTCGATACTAATTATGACAGGTAACTGTAACTTCGCTACTAATTATGACAAGTAACTGTAATTTCGATACAAATTATGACAGGTAACTGTAACTTCGTTACTAATTATGACAAGTAACTGTAATTTCGATACAAATTATGGTAGGTAACAGTAACTTCGATACTAATTATGACAGGTAACTGTATCTTCGATACTAATTATGACAAGGAACTGTAATTTCGATACAAATTATGACAGGTAACAGTAACTTCGTTACTAATTATGGCAAGTAACTGAAATTTCGATACAAATTATGCCAGGTAACAGTAACTTCGATACTAATTATGACAGGTAACTGTAACTTCTATACTAATTATGACAGGTAACTTTAACTTCGTTACTAATTATGACAAGTAACTGTACCTTCGATACAAATGATGGCAGGTAACTGTAACTTCGATACTAATTATGACAGGTGACAGTAACTTCGATACTAATTATGACAGAAAACAGTAACTTCGATACTAATTATGACAGGTACCAGTATCTTCGATACTAATTATGGCAGGCAACTGTAACTTCGATACTAATGATGACAGTTAACTGTAACTTCGTTACTAATTATGACAAGTATCTGTAATTTCGATACAAATTATGGCAGGAAACTGTATCTTCGATACTAATTATGACAGGTAACAGTTACTTCGATACTAATTATGACAAGTAACTGTAACTTCGATACTAATTATGACAAGTAACTGTAATTTCGAAACAAATTATGGCAGGTAACTGTAACTTCGATACTAATTATGACAGGTAACAGTATCTTCAATACTAATGATGACAGAAAACAGTAACTTCGATACTAATTATGGCAGGTAACAGTAACATCGAGTCTAATTATGTCAGGTAACTGTAACTTCGATACTAATTATGACAGTTAACTGTAACTTCGTTACTAATTATGAAAAGTAACTGTAATTTCGATACAAAAAATGGCAGGTAACTGTAACTTCGATACTTATTATGACAGGTAACTATAATTTGGATACAAATTATAACAGGAACTGTAACTTCGATACTTAATATGACAGGTAACAGTAACTTCGATACTAATTATGACAAGTAACTGTAACTTCGATACTAATTATGACAGGTAACTGTAACTTCGATACTAATTATGACAAGTAACTCTAACTTCATTACAAATTATGACAAGTAACTGTAATTTCGATACAAATTATGGCAGGTAAATGTAACTTCGTTACTAATTATGGCAGGTAACTGTAATTTCGATACAAATTATGGCAGGTAAGAGTAACTCCGATACTAATTATGACAAGTAACTCTAACCTCGTTACTAATTATGACAAATAACTGTAATTTTGATAAAAAATTAAAGCAGGTAATTGTAACTTCGATACTAATTATGACAGGTAACAGTAACTTCGATACTAATTATGACAGGTAACTGTAACTTCGTCACTAATTATGACAAGTAACTCTAACCTCGTTACTAATTATGACAAATAACTGTAATTTTGATAAAAAATTAAAGCAGGTAATTGTAACTTCGATACTAATTATGACAGGTAACAGTAACTTCGTTACTAATTATGACAAGTAACTGTAAATTCGATACAAATTATGGCAGGTAACTGTAACTTCGATACTAATGATGACAGAAAACAGTAACTTCGATACTAATTATGGCAGGTAACAGTATCTTCGATACTAATTATGGCAGGTAACTGTAAGTTCGATACTAATTATGACAGTTAACTGTAACTTCGTTACTAATTATGATAAGTAACTGTAATTTCGATACAAATTATGGCAGGTAACAAAAACTTCGATACTAATTATGACAGGTAACAGTAACTTCGATACTAATTATGACAAGTTACTGTAACTTAGATACTAATTATGACAGGTAACTGTAACTTCGTTACTAATTATGACAAGTAACTGTAATTTCGATACAAATTATGGTAGGTAACAGTAACTTCGATACTAATTATGACAGGTAACTGTAACTTCGATACTAATTATGACAAGGAACTGTAATTTCGATGCAAATTATGACAGGTAACAGTAACTTCGTTAATAATTATGGCAAGTAACTGTAATTTCGATACAAATTATGCCAGGTAACAGTTACTTCGATACTAATTATGACAGGTAACTGTAACTTCTGTACTAATTATGACAGGTAACTGTAACTTCGTTACTAATTATGACAAGTAACTGTACCTTCGATACAAATGATGGCGGGTAACTGAAACTTCGATACTAATTATGACAGGTAACAGTAACTTCGATACTAATTATGACAGAAAACAGTAACTTCGATACTAATTATGGCAGGTAACTGTAACTTCGATACTAATGATGACAGTTAACTGTAACTTCGTTACTAATTATGACAAGTAACTGTAATTTCGATACAAATTATGGCAGGAAACTGTAACTTCGGTACTAATTATGACAGGTAACAGTAACTTCGATACTAATTATGACAAGTAACTGTAACGTTGATACTAATTATGACAAGTAACTGTAATTTCGAAACAAATTAAGGCAGGTAACTGTAACTTCGATACTAATTATGACAGGTAACAGTATCTTCGATACTAATGATGACAGAAAACAGTAACTTCGATACTAATTATGGCAGGTAACAGTAACATCGATATTAATTATGGCAGTTAACTGAAACTTCGATACTACTTATGACAGTTAACTGTAACTTCGTTACTAATTATGACAAGTAACTGTAATTTCGATACAAATAATGGCAGGTAACTGTAACTTCGATACTTATTATGACAGGTAACTATAATTTCGATACAAATTATAACAGGAACTGTAACTTCGATACTAATTATGACAGGTAAGAGTAACTTCGATACTAATTATGACAAGTAACTGTAACTTCGTTACTAATTATGACAAGAAACTGTAATATCGATACAAATTTTGGCAGGTAACTGTAAATCGATACTAATTATGACAGGTAACAGTAACTTCGATACTAATTATGACAGAAAACAGTAACTTAGATACTAATTATGAAGGGTAACTGTAACTTCGATACTAATTATGACTAGTAACTCTAACTACGTTACTAATTAGGACAAGTAACTGTAATTTTGATAAAAAATTATGGCAGGTATCTGTAACTTCGATACTAATTATGACAGGTAACAGTAACTTCGATACTAATTATGACAGGTAACTGTAACTCCGATACTAATTATGACAAGTAACTCTAAATTCGTTACTAATTATGACAAGTAACTGTAATTTCGATACTAATTATGGCTGGTTACTGTAACTTCGTTACTAATTATGACAAGTAACTGTAATTTCGATACAAATTATGGCAGGTAACTGTAACTTCGATACTAATTATGACAAGTAACAGTAACTTCGATACTAATTATGACAAGTAACTGTAACTTCGAAACTAATTTTGACAGGTAACTGTAACATCGATAATAATTCTGACAAGTAACTGTAATTTCGATACAAATTATGGCAGGTAAATGTAACTTCGATACTAATTATGACAGGTAACAGAAACTTCGATACTAATTATGACAAGTAACTGTATCTTCGATACTGATTATGACAGGTAACTGTAACTTCGTTACTAATTATGATAAGTAACTCTAACTTCATTACAAATTATGACAAGTAACTGTAATTTTGTTACAAATTATGGCAGGTAACTGTAACTTCGATACTTATTATGACAGGTAACAGTAACTTCGATACTAATCATGACAAGTAACTGTAACTTCGTTACTAATTATGACAAGTAACTGTAATTTCGATACAAATTATGGCAGGTAAATGTAACTTCGTTAATAATTATGGCAGGTAACTGTAATTTCGATACAAATTATGGCAGGTAAGAGTAACTCCGATACTAATTATGACAAGTAACTCTATCTTCGTTACTAATTATGACAAATAACTGTAATTTTGATAAAAAATTAAAGCAGGTAATTGTAACTTCGATACTAATTATGACAGGTAACAGTAACTTCGATACTAATTATGACAGGTAACTGTAACTTCGTCACTAATTATGACAAGTAACTGTAATTTCGATACTAATTATGGCTGGTAACTGTAACTTCGTTACTAATTATGACAAGTAACTGTAAATTCGATACAAATTATGGCAGGTAACTGTAACTTCGATACTAATGATGACAGAAAACAGTAACTTCGATACTAATTATGGCAGGTAACAGTAACTTCGATACTAATTATGGCAGGTAACTGTAAGTTCGATACTAATTATGACAGTTAACTGTAACTTCGTTACTAATTATGATAAGTAACTGTAATTTCGATACAAATTATGGCAGGTAACAAAAACTTCGATACTAATTATGACAGGTAACAGTAACTTCGATACTAATTATGACAAGTTACTGTATCTTAGATACTAATTATGACAGGGAACTGTAACTTCGTTAATAATTATGACAAGTAACTGTAATTTCGATACAAATTATGGTAGGTAACAGTAACTTCGATACTAATTATGACAGGTAACTGTAACTTCGATACTAATTATGACAAGGAACTGTAATTTCGATACAAATTATGACAGGTAACAGTAACTTCGTTAATAATTATGGCAAGTAACTGTAATTTCGATACAAATTATGCCAGGTAACAGTAACTTCGATACTAATTATGACAGGTTACTGTAACTTCTGTACTAATTTGACAGGTAACTGTAACTTCGTTACTAATTACGACAAGTAACTGTACCTTCGATACAAATGATGGCGGGTAACTGTAACTTCGATACTTATTATGACAGGTAACAGTAACTTCGATACTAATTATGACAGAAAACAGTAACTTCGATACTAATTATGGCAGGTAACTGTAACTTCGATACTAATGATGACAGTTAACTGTAACTTCGTTACTAATTATGACAAGTAACTGTAATTTCGATACAAATTATGGCAGGAAACTGTAACTTCGATACTAATTATGACAGGTAACAGTAACTTCGATACTAATTATGAAAAGTAACTGTAACTTCGATACTAATTATGACAAGTAACTGTAATTTCGAAACAAATTATGGCAGGTAACTGTAACTTCGATACTAATTATGACAGGTAACAGTATCTTCGATACTAATGATGACAGAAAACAGTAACTTCGATACTAATTATGGCAGGTAACAGTAACATCGATATTAATTATGGCAGGTAACTGTAACTTCGATACTACTTATGACAGTTAACTGTAACTTCGTTACTAATTATGACAAGTAACTGTAATTTCGATACAAATAATGGCAGGTAACTGTAACTTCGATACTTATTATGACAGGTAACTATAATTTCGATACAAATTATAACAGGAACTGTAACTTCGATACTAATTATGACAGGTAACAGTAACTTCGATACTAATTATGACAAGTAACTGTAACTTCGTTACTAATTATGGCAAGAAACTGTAATTTCGATACAAATTTTGGCAGGTAACTGTAAATCGATACTAATTATGACAGGTAACAGTAACTTCGATACTAATTATGACAGAAAACAGTAACTTAGATACTAATTATGAAGGGTAACTGTAACTTCGATACTAATTATGACTAGTAACTCTAACTACGTTACTAATTAGGACAAGTAACTGTAATTTTGAAAAAAAAATTATGGCAGGTATCTGTAACTTCGATACTAATTATGACAGGTAACAGTAACTTCGATACTTATTATGACAGGTAACTGTAACTTCGATACTAATTATGACAAGTAACTGTAATTTCGATACTAATTATGGCAGGTAACTGTAACATCGTTACTAATTATGAAAATTAACTGTAATATCGATACAAATTAAGGCAGGTAACTAAAACTTCGATACAAATTATGACAGGTAACAGTAACTTCGATACTAATTATGACAGGTAACAGTAACTTCGATACTAATTATGACAAGTAACACTAATTTCATTACAAATTATGAAAAATATCTGTAATTTCGATACAAATTATGGCAGGTAACTGTAACTTCGTTAATAATTATGGCAGGTAACTGTAATTTCGATACAAATTATGGCAGGTAACTGTAACTTCGATACTAATTATGACAGGTAACTGTAACTCCGATACTAATTATGACAAGTAATTCTAAATTCGTTACTAATTATGACAAGTAACTGTAATTTCGAAACTAATTATGGCTGGTAACTGTAACTTCGTTACTAATTATGACAAGTAACTGTAATTTCGATACAAATTATGGCAGGTAACTGTAACTTCGATACTAATTATGACAAGTAACAGTAACTTCGATACTAATTATGACAAGTAACTGTAACTTCGAAACTAATTTTGACAGGTAACTGTAACATCGATAATAATTACGACAAGTAACTGTAATTTCGATACAAATTATGGCAGGTAACTGTAACTTCGATACTAATTATGACAGGTAACAGAAACTTCGATACTAATTATGACAAGTAACTGTATCTTCGATACTGATTATGACAGGTAACTGTAACTTCGATACTAATTATGATAATTAACTCTAACTTCATTACAAATTATGACAAGTAACTGTAATTTTGTTACAAATTATGGCAGGTAACTGTAACTTCGATACTTATTATGACAGGTAACAGTAACTTCGATACTAATCATGACAAGTAACTGTAACTTCGTTACTAATTATGACAAGTAACTGTAATTTCGATACAAATTTTGGCAGGTAACTGTAACTTCGATACTAATTATGACAAGTAACAGTAACTTCGATACTAATTATGACAAGTAACTGTAACTTCGAAACTAATTATGGCAGGTAACTGTAACATCGATAATAATTATGACAAGTAACTGTAATTTCGATACAAATTATGGCAGGTAACTGTAACTTCGATACTAATTATGACAGGTAACAGAAGCTTCGATACTATTTATGACAAGTAACTGTATCTTCGATACTGATTATCACAGGTAACTGTAACTTCGATACTAATTATGTCAAGTAACTCTAACTTCTTTACAAATTATGACAAGTAACTGTAATTTCGATATAAATTATGGCAGGTAACTGTAACTTAGATGACAGGTAACTGTAACTTCGATACTTATTAAGACAAGTAACTGTAATTTCGTTACATATTATGGCAGGTAACTGTAACTTCGATACTTATTATGACAGGTAACAGTAACTTCGATAGTAATGATGGCAAGCAACAGTAACTTCGATACTAATAATGACAAGTAACTGTAATTTCGATACTAATTATGACAGGTAACTGTAATTTCGATACTTATTATGACAGGTAACTGTAACTTCGATACCAATTATGACAGGTAACTGTAACTTCGATACTAATTATGACAAGTAACTGTAACTTCGTTACTAATTATGACAAGTAACTGTAATTTCGATACAAATTTTGGCAGGTAAATGTAACTCGATATTAATTATGACAAGTAACTGTAACTTCGTTACTAATTACGACAAGTAACTGTAATTTCGATACAAATAATGGTAGGTAACTGTAACTTCGATACTATTTATGACAGGTAAAAGTAACTTCAATACTAATTATGACAGGTAACTGTTACTTCGCTACTAATTATGACAGGTAACTGTAACTTCCTTACTTATTATGACAAGTAACTGTAATTTCGATACTAATTATGACAGGTAACTGTAACTTCGATATTAATTATGACAAGTAACTGTAACTTCGTTACTAATTATGAGAAGTATCTGTAATTTCGATACAAATTATGGCAGGTAACTGTAACTTCAAGACTAATTATGACAGGTAACAGTAACTTCGATACTAATTATGACAAGTTACAGTTGCTTCGATACTAATTATGACAACTGTAACTTCGAAACTAATTATGACAGGTAACTGTAACATCGTTACTAATTACGACAAGTAACTGTAATTTCGAAACAAATTATGACAGGTAACTGTAACTTCGATACTAATTATGACAGGTAACAGTAACTTCGATACTAATTATGACAAGTAACTGTAACTTAGATACTAATTATGACAGGTAACAGTAACTTCGATACTAATTATGACCAGTAACTCTAACTTCATTACAATTTATGGCAAGTAACTGTAATTTGGATACAAATTATGGCAGGTAACTGTAACTTCGTTACTAATTATGGCAGGTAACTGTAATTTCGATACAAATTATGGCAGGTAACAGTAACTTCGATACTAATTATGACAGGTAAATGTAACTCCAATACTAATTATGACAAGTAACTCTAACTTCGTTACTAATTATGACAAATAACTGTAATTTTGATAAAAAATTATGGCAGGTAATTGTAACTTCGATACTAATTATGACAGGTAACTGTAACATCGTTACTAATTACGACAAGTAACTGTAATTTCGATACAAATTATGGCAGGTAACTGTAACTTCGATACTAATTATGACAGGTAACTGTAACTTCGTTACTAATTATGACAAGTAACTGTAATTTCGATACTAATTATGGCTGGTAACAGTAACTTCGTTACTAATTATGACAAGTAACTGTAAATTCGATACAAATTATGGCTGGTAACTGTAACTTCGATACTAATGATGACAGAAAACAGTAACATCGATACTAATTATGGCAGGTAACTGTAAATTCGATACTAATTATGGCAGGTAACTGTAAGTTCGATACTAATTATGACAGTTAACTGTAACTTCGTTACTAATTATGACAAGTAACTGTAATTTCGATACGAATTATGGCAGGTAACAGTAACTTCGATACTAATTATGACAGGTAACAGTAACTTCGATACTAATTATAACAAGTTACTGTAACTTCGATACTAATTATGACAGGTAACTGTAACTTCGTTACTAATTATGACAAGTAACTGTAATTTCGATACAAATTTTGGCAGGCAACTGTAACTTCGATATTAATTATGACAAGTAACTGTAACTTCGTTACTATTTATGACAAGTAACTCTAACTTCATTACAAATTATGACAAGTAACTGTAATTTCGATACAAATTATGGCAGGGAACTGTAACTTCGTTACTAATTATGGCAGGTAACAGTAATTTCGATACAAATTATGGCAGGTAACTGTAACTTCGATACTAATTATGACAAGTAACAGTAACGTCGATACTAATTATGACAAGTAACTGTAACTTCGAAACTAATTATGGCAGGTAACTGTAACATCGATAATAATTATGACAAGTAACTGTAATTTCGATACAAATTATGGCAGGTAACTGTAACTTCGATACCAATTATGACAGGTAACAGAAACTTCTATACTAATTATGACAGGTAACTGTAACTTCGTTACTAATTATGACAAGTAACTGTACCTTCGATACAAATGATGGCAGGTAACTGTAACTTCGATACTAATTATGACAGGTAACAGTAACTTCGATACTAATTATGACAGAAAACAGTAACTTCGATACTTATTATGGCAGGCAACTGTAACTTCGATACTAATGATGACAGTTAACTGTAACTTCGTTACTAATTATGACAAGTAACTGTAATTTCGATACAAATTATGGCAGGAAACTGTAACTTCGATACTAATTATGACAGGTAACAGTAACTTCGATACTAATAATGACAAGTAACTGTAATTTCGATACTAATTATGACAGGTAACTGTAATTTCGATACTTATTATGACAGGTAACTGTAACTTCGATACCAATTATGACAGGTAACTGTAACTTCGATACTAATTATGACAAGTAACTGTAACTTCGTTACTAATTATGACAAGTAACTGTAATTTCGATACAAATTTTGGCAGGTAACTGTAACTCGATATTAATTATGACAAGTAACTGTAACTTCGTTACTAATTATGACAAGTAACTGTAATTTCGATACAAATAATGGTAGGTAACTGTAACTTCGATACTATTTATGACAGCTAAAAGTAACTTCAATACTAATTATGACAGGTACCTCTTACTTCGCTACTAATTATGACAGGTAACTGTAACTTCCTTACTTATTATGACAAGTAACTGTAATTTCGATACAAATTATGACAGGTAACTGTAACTTCGATATTAATTATGACAAGTAACTGTAACTTCGTTACTAATTATGAGAAGTAACTGTAATTTCGATACAAATTATGGCAGGTAACTGTAACTTCAAGACTAATTATGACAGGTAACAGTAACTTCGATACTAATTATGACAAGTTACAGTTGCTTCGATACTAATTATGACAAGTAACTGTAACTTCGAAACTAATTATGACAGGTTACTGCAACATCGTTACTAATTACGACAAGTAACTGTAATTTCGATACAAATTATGGCAGGTAACTGTAACATCGATACTAATTATGACAGGTAACAGTAACTTCGATACTAATTATGACAAGTAACTGTAACCTAGATACTAATTATGACAGGTAACAGTAACTTCGATACTAATTATGACAAGTAACTCTAACTTCATTACAAATTATGGCAAGTAACTGTAATTTGGATACAAATTATGGCAGGTAACTGTAACTTCGTTACTAATTATGGCAGGTAACTGTAATTTCGATACAAATTATGGCAGGTAACAGTAACTTCGATATTAATTATGACAGGTAAATGTAACTCCAATACTAATTATGACAAGTAACTCTAACTTCGTTACTAATTATGACAAATAACTGTAATTTTGATAAAAAATTATGGCAGGTAATTGTAACTTCGATACTAATTATGACAGGTAACAGTAACTTCGATACTAATTATGACAGGTAACTGTAACTTCGTTACTAATTATGACAAGTAACTGTAATTTCGATACTAATTATGGCTGGTAACAGTAACTTCGTTACTAATTATGACAAGTAACTGTAAATTCGATACAAATTATGGCTGGTAACTGTAACTTCGATACTAATGATGACAGAAAACAGTAACTTCGATACTAATTATGGCAGGTAACAGTAAATTCAATACTAATTATGGCAGGTAACTGTAAGTTCGATACTAATTATGACAGTTAACTGTAACTTCGTTACTAATTATGACAAGTAACTGTAATTTCGATACAAATTATGGCAGGTAACAGTAACTTCGATACTAATTATGACAGGTAACAGTAACTTCGATACTAATTATAACAAGTTACTGTAACTTCGATACTAATTATGACAGGTAACTGTAACTTCGTTACTAATTATGACAAGTAACTGTAATTTCGATACAAATTTTGGCAGGCAACTGTAACTTCGATATTAATTATGACAAGTAACTGTAACTTCGTTACTATTTATGACAAGTAACTCTAACTTCATTACAAATTATGACAAGTAACTGTAATTTCGATACAAATTATGGCAGGGAACTGTAACTTCGTTACTAATTATGGCAGGTAACAGTAATTTCGATTCAAATTATGGCAGCTAACTGTAACTTCGATACTTATTATGACAAGTAACAGTAACTTCGATACTAATTATGACAAGTAACTGTAACTTCGAAACTAATTATGGCAGGTAACTGTAACATCGATAATAATTATGACAAGTAACTGTAATTTCGATACAAATTATGGCAGGTAACTGTAACTTCGATACTACTTATGACAGGTAACAGAAACTTCTATACTAATTATGACAGGTAACTGTAACTTCGTTATTAATTATGACAAGTAACTGTACCTTCGATACAAATGATGGCAGGTAACTGTAACTTCGATACTAATTATGACAGGTAACAGTAACTTCGATACTAATTATGACAGAAAACAGTAACTTCGATACTAATTATGGCAGGCAACTGTAACTTCGATACTAATGATGAC
This sequence comes from Meconema thalassinum, assembly GCA_946902985.2. NCBI lineage: Eukaryota > Metazoa > Arthropoda > Insecta > Orthoptera > Tettigoniidae > Meconema > Meconema thalassinum. The sequence goes on along the minus strand of OX336388.2, from coordinate 1,171,900,437 downwards.
AGTTAACTGTAACTTCGTTACTAATTATGACAAGTAACTGTAATTTCGATACAAATTATGGCAGGAAACTGTAACTTCGATACTAATTATGACAGGTAACAGTAACTTCGATACTAATTATGACAAGTAACTGTAACTTCGATACTAATTATGACAAGTAACTATAATTTCGAAACAAATTATGGCAGGTAACTGTAACTTCGATACTAATTATGACAGCTAACAGTATCTTAAATACTAATGATGAGAGAAAACAGTAACTTCGATACTAATTATGGCACGTAACAGTAACATCGATACTAATTATGTCAGGTAACTCTAACTTCGATACTAATTACGACAGTTAACTGTAACTTCGTTACTAATTATGACAAGTAACTGTAATTTCGATACAAAGATTGGCAGGTAACTGTAACTTCGATACTTATTATGACAGGTAACTATAATTTCGATACAAATTATAACAGGAACTGTAACTTCGATACTAATTATGACAGGTAACAGTAACTTCGATACTAATTATGACAAGTAACAGTAACTTCGATACTAATTATGACAGGTAACTGTAACTTCGATACTAATTATGACAAGTAACTCTAACTTCATTACAAATTATGACAAGTAACTGTAATTTCGATACAAATTATGGCAGGTAAATGTAACTTCGTTACTAATTATGGCAGGTAACTGTAATTTCGATACAAATTATGGCAGGTAAGAGTAACTCCGATACTAATTATGACAAGTAACTCTAACTTCGTTACTAATTATGACAAATAACTGTAATTTTGATAAAAAATTAAAGCAGGTAATTGTAACTTCGATACTAATTATGACAGGTAACAGTAACTTCGATACTAATTATGACAGGTAACTGTAACTTCGTTACTATTTATGACAAGTAACTGTAATTTCGATACTAATTATGGCTGGTAACTGTAACTTCGTTACTAATTATGACAAGTAACTGTAAATTCGATACAAATTATGGCAGGTAACTGTAACTTCGATACTAATGATGACAGAAAACAGTAACTTCGATACTAATTATGGCAGGTAACAGTAACTTCGATACTAATTATGGCAGGTAACTGTAAGTTCGATACTAATTATGACAGTTAACTGTAACTTCGTTACTAATTATGATAAGTAACTGTAATTTCGATACAAATTATGGCAGGTAACAAAAACTTCGATACTAATTATGACAGGTAACAGTAACTTCGATACTAATTATGACAAGTTACTGTAACTTAGATACTAATTATGACGGGTAACTGTAACTTCGTTACTAATTATGACAAGTAACTGTAATTTCGATACAAATTATGGTAGGTAACAGTAACTTCGATACTAATTATGACAGGTAACTGTAACTTCGATACTAATTATGACAAGGAACTGTAATTTCGATACAAATTATGACAGGTAACAGTAACTTCGTTACTAATTATGGCAAGTAACTGTAATTTCTATACAAATTATGCCAGGTAACAGTAACTGCGATACTAATTATGAAAAGTAACTGTAACTTCGTTACTAATTATGACAAGTGACTGGAATATCGATACAAATTTTGGCAGGTAACTGTAACTACGTTACTAATTATGACAAGTAACTGTAATTTCGATACAAATAATGGCAGGAAACTGTAACTTCGATACTAATTATGACAGGTAACTGTATCTTCGATTCTAATTATGACAGGTAACTGTAACTTCGATACTAATGATGACAGTTAACTGTAACTTCGTTACTAATTATGACAAGTAACTGTAATTTCGATACAAATTATGGCAGGAAACTGTAACGTCGATACTTATTATGACAGGTAACAGTAACTTCGATACTAATTATGACAAGTAACTGTAACTTCGATACTAATTATGACAAGTAACTGTAATTTCGAAACAAATTATGGCAGGTAACTGTAACTTCGATACTAATTATGACAGGTAACAGTATCTTCGATACTAATGATGACAGAAAACAGTAACTTCGATACTAATTATGGCAGGTAACAGTAACATCGATACTAATTATGGCAGGTAACTGTAACTTCGATACTACTTATGACAGTTAACTGTAACTTCGTTACTAATTATGACAAGTAACTGTAATTTTGTTACAAATAATGGCAGGTAACTGTAACTTCGATACTAATTATGACAGGTAACAGTAACTTCGATACTAATTATGACAGAAAACAGTAACTTCGATACTAATTATGACAGGTACCAGTATCTTCGATACTAATTATGGCAGGTAACTGTAACTTCGATACTAATTATGACAGGTAACTGTAACTCCGATACTAATTATGAAAAGTAACTGTAACTTCGTTACTAATTATGACAAGTGACTGGAATATCGATACAAATTTTGGCAGGTAACTGTAACTACGTTACTAATTATGACAAGTAACTGTAATTTCGATACAAATAATGGCAGGAAACTGTAACTTCGATACTAATTATGACAGGTAACTGTATCTTCGATTCTAATTATGACAGGTAACTGTAACTTCGATACTAATTATGACAAGTAACTGTAATTTCGAAACAAATTATGACAGGTAACTGTAACTTCGATATTAATTATGACAAGTAACTGTAACATCGTTACTAATTATGACAAGTAACTGTAATTTCGATACAAATAATGGCAGGTAACTGTAAATTCGATACTAATAATGACAGGTAACAGTAACTTCGATACTAATTATGACAGGTAACTGTAACTTCGCTACTAATTATGACAAGTAATTGTAATTTCGATACAAATTATGACAGGTAACTGTAACTTCGTTACTAATTATGACAAGTAACTGTAATTTCGATACAAATTATGGTAGGTAACAGTAACTTCGATAATAATTATGACAGGTAACTGTAACTTAGATACTAATTATGACAAGGAACTGTAATTTCGATACAAATTATGACAGGTAACAGTAACTTCGTTACTAATTATGGCATGTAACTGTAATTTCAATACAAATTATGCCAGGTACAGTATCTTCGATACTAATTATGACAGGTAACTGTAACTTCTATACTAATTATGACAGGTAACTGTAACTTCGTTACTAATTATGACAAGTAACTGTACCTTCGATACAAATGATGGCAGGTAACTGTAACTTCGATACTAATTATGACAGGTAACAGTAACTTCGATACTAATTATGACAGAAAACAGTAACTTCGATACTTATTATGACAGGTACCAGTATCTTCGATACTAATTATGGCAGGTAACTGTTACTTCGATACTAATGATGACAGTTAACTGTAACTTCGTTACTAATTATGACAATTAACTGTAATTTCGATGCAAATTATGGCAGGAAACTGTAACATCGATACTAATTATGACAGGTAACAGTAACTTCGATACTAATTATGACAAGTAACTGTAACTTAGATACTAATTATGACAGGTAAGAGTAACTTCGATACTAATTATGACAAGTAACTCTAACTTCATTACAAATTATGGCATGTAACTGTAATTTGGATACAAATTATGGCAGGTAACTGTAACTTCGTTACTAATTATGGCAGGTAACTGTAATTTCGATACAAATTATGGCAGGTAACAGTAACTTCGATACTAATTATGACAGGTAAATGTAACTCCAATACTAATTATGACAAGTAACTCTAACTTCGTTACTAATTATGAGAAATAACTGTAATTTTGATAAAAAATTATGGCAGGTAATTGTAACTTCGATACTAATTATGACAGGTAATAGTAACTTCGATACTAATTATGACAGGTAACTGTAACTTCGTTACTAATTATGACAAGTAACTGTAATTTCGATACTAATTATGGCTGGTAACAGTAACTTCGTTACTAATTATGACAAGTAACTGTAAATTCGATACAAATTATGGCTGGTAACTGTAACTTCGATACTAATGATGACAGAAAACAGTAACTTCGATACTAATTATGGCAGGTAACAGTAAATTCGATACTAATTATGGCAGGTAACTGTAAGTTCGATACTAATTATGACAGTTAACTGTAACTTCGTTACTAATTATGACAAGTAACTGTAATTTCGATACAAATTATGGCAGGTAACAGTAACTTCGATACTAATTATGACTGGTAACAGTAACTTCGATACTAATTATAACAAGTTACTGTAACTTCGATACTAATTATGACAGGTTACTGTAACTTCGTTACTAATTATGACAAGTAACTGTAATTTCGATACAAATTTTGGCAGGTAACTGTAACTTCGATATTAATTATGACAAGTAACTGTAACTTCGTTACTATTTATGACAAGTAACTCTAATTTCATTACAAATTATGACAAGTAACTGTAATTTCGATACAAATTATGGCAGGGAACTGTAACTTCGTTACTAATTATGGCAGGTAACAGTAATTTCGATACAAATTATGGCAGGTAACTGTAACTTCGATACTTATTATGACAAGTAACAGTAACTTCGATACTAATTATGACAAGTAACTGTAACTTCGAAACTAATTATGGCAGGTAACTGTAACATCGATACTAATTATGACAAGTAACTCTAACTTCATTACAAATTATGACAAGTAACTGTAATTTCGATACAAATTATGGCAGGTAAATGTAACTTCGTTACTAATTATGGCAGGTAACTGTAATTTCGATACAAATTATGGCAGGTAAGAGTAACTCCGATACTAATTATGACAAGTAACTCTAACTTCGTTACTAATTATGACAAATAACTGTAATTTTGATAAAAAATTAAAGCAGGTAATTGTAACTTCGATACTAATTATGACAGGTAACAGTAACTTCGATACTAATTATGACAGGTAACTGTAACTTCGTTACTATTTATGACAAGTAACTGTAATTTCGATACTAATTATGGCTGGTAACTGTAACTTCGTTACTAATTATGACAAGTAACTGTAAATTCGATACAAATTATGGCAGGTAACTGTAACTTCGATACTAATGATGACAGAAAACAGTAACTTCGATACTAATTATGGCAGGTAACAGTAACTTCGATACTAATTATGGCAGGTAACTGTAAGTTCGATACTAATTATGACAGTTAACTGTAACTTCGTTACTAATTATGATAAGTAACTGTAATTTCGATACAAATTATGGCAGGTAACAAAAACTTCGATACTAATTATGACAGGTAACAGTAACTTCGATACTAATTATGACAAGTTACTGTAACTTAGATACTAATTATGACGGGTAACTGTAACTTCGTTACTAATTATGACAAGTAACTGTAATTTCGATACAAATTATGGTAGGTAACAGTAACTTCGATACTAATTATGACAGGTAACTGTAACTTCGATACTAATTATGACAAGGAACTGTAATTTCGATACAAATAATGGCAGGAAACTGTAACTTCGATACTAATTATGACAGGTAACTGTATCTTCGATTCTAATTATGACAGGTAACTGTAACTTCGATACTAATGATGACAGTTAACTGTAACTTCGTTACTAATTATGACAAGTAACTGTAATTTCGATACAAATTATGGCAGGAAACTGTAACGTCGATACTTATTATGACAGGTAACAGTAACTTCGATACTAATTATGACAAGTAACTGTAACTTCGATACTAATTATGACAAGTAACTGTAATTTCGAAACAAATTATGGCAGGTAACTGTAACTTCGATACTAATTATGACAGGTAACAGTATCTTCGATAGTAATGATGACAGAAAACAGTAACTTCGATACTAATTATGGCAGGTAACAGTAACATCGATACTAATTATGGCAGGTAACTGTAACTTCGATACTACTTATGACAGTTAACTGTAACTTCGTTACTAATTATGACAAGTAACTGTAATTTTGTTACAAATAATGGCAGGTAACTGTAACTTCGATACTAATTATGACAGGTAACAGTAACTTCGATACTAATTATGACAGAAAACAGTAACTTCGATACTAATTATGACAGGTACCAGTATCTTCGATACTAATTTTGGCAGGTAACTGTAACTTCGATACTAATTATGACAGGTAACTGTAACTCCGATACTAATTATGAAAAGTAACTGTAACTTCGTTACTAATTATGACAAGTGACTGGAATATCGATACAAATTTTGGCAGGTAACTGTAACTACGTTACTAATTATGACAAGTAACTGTAATTTCGATACAAATAATGGCAGGAAACTGTAACTTCGATACTAATTATGACAGGTAACTGTATCTTCGATTCTAATTATGACAGGTAACTGTAACTTCGATACTAATTATGACAAGTAACTGTAATTTCGAAACAAATTATGACAGGTAACTGTAACTTCGATATTAATTATGACAAGTAACTGTAACATCGTTACTAATTATGACAAGTAACTGTAATTTCGATACAAATAATGGCAGGTAACTGTAAATTCGATACTAATAATGACAGGTAACAGTAACTTCGATACTAATTATGACAGGTAACTGTAACTTCGCTACTAATTATGACAAGTAATTGTAATTTCGATACAAATTATGACAGGTAACTGTAACTTCGTTACTAATTATGACAAGTAACTGTAATTTCGATACAAATTATGGTAGGTAACAGTAACTTCGATAATAATTATGACAGGTAACTGTAACTTAGATACTAATTATGACAAGGAACTGTAATTTCGATACAAATTATGACAGGTAACAGTAACTTCGTTACTAATTATGGCATGTAACTGTAATTTCAATACAAATTATGCCAGGTACAGTATCTTCGATACTAATTATGACAGGTAACTGTAACTTCTATACTAATTATGACAGGTAACTGTAACTTCGTTACTAATTATGACAAGTAACTGTACCTTCGATACAAATGATGGCAGGTAACTGTAACTTCGATACTAATTATGACAGGTAACAGTAACTTCGATACTAATTATGACAGAAAACAGTAACTTCGATACTTATTATGACAGGTACCAGTATCTTCGATACTAATTATGGCAGGTAACTGTTACTTCGATACTAATGATGACAGTTAACTGTAACTTCGTTACTAATTATGACAATTAACTGTAATTTCGATGCAAATTATGGCAGGAAACTGTAACATCGATACTAATTATGACAGGTAACAGTAACTTCGATACTAATTATGACAAGTAACTGTAACTTAGATACTAATTATGACAGGTAAGAGTAACTTCGATACTAATTATGACAAGTAACTCTAACTTCATTACAAATTATGGCATGTAACTGTAATTTGGATACAAATTATGGCAGGTAACTGTAACTTCGTTACTAATTATGGCAGGTAACTGTAATTTCGATACAAATTATGGCAGGTAACAGTAACTTCGATACTAATTATGACAGGTAAATGTAACTCCAATACTAATTATGACAAGTAACTCTAACTTCGTTACTAATTATGAGAAATAACTGTAATTTTGATAAAAAATTATGGCAGGTAATTGTAACTTCGATACTAATTATGACAGGTAATAGTAACTTCGATACTAATTATGACAGGTAACTGTAACTTCGTTACTAATTATGACAAGTAACTGTAATTTCGATACTAATTATGGCTGGTAACAGTAACTTCGTTACTAATTATGACAAGTAACTGTAAATTCGATACAAATTATGGCTGGTAACTGTAACTTCGATACTAATGATGACAGAAAACAGTAACTTCGATACTAATTATGGCAGGTAACAGTAAATTCGATACTAATTATGGCAGGTAACTGTAAGTTCGATACTAATTATGACAGTTAACTGTAACTTCGTTACTAATTATGACAAGTAACTGTAATTTCGATACAAATTATGGCAGGTAACAGTAACTTCGATACTAATTATGACAGGTAACAGTAACTTCGATACTAATTATAACAAGTTACTGTAACTTCGATACTAATTATGACAGGTTACTGTAACTTCGTTACTAATTATGACAAGTAACTGTAATTTCGATACAAATTTTGGCAGGTAACTGTAACTTCGATATTAATTATGACAAGTAACTGTAACTTCGTTACTATTTATGACAAGTAACTCTAATTTCATTACAAATTATGACAAGTAACTGTAATTTCGATACAAATTATGGCAGGGAACTGTAACTTCGTTACTAATTATGGCAGGTAACAGTAATTTCGATACAAATTATGGCAGGTAACTGTAACTTCGATACTTATTATGACAAGTAACAGTAACTTCGATACTAATTATGACAAGTAACTGTAACTTCGAAACTAATTATGGCAGGTAACTGTAACATCGATAATAATTATGACAAGTAACTGTAATTTCGATACAAATTATGGCAGGTAACTGTAACTTCGATACTACTTATGACAGGTAACAGAAACTTCTATACTAATTATGACAGGTAACTGTAACTTCGTTACTAATTATGACAAGTAACTGTACCTTCGATACAAATGATGGCAGGTAACTGTAACTTCGATACTAATTATGACAGGTAACAGTAACTTCGATACTAATTATGACAGAAAACAGTAACTTCGATACTAATTATGGCAGGCAACTGTAACTTCGATACTAATGATGACAGTTAACTGTAACTTCGTTACTAATTATGTCAAGTAACTGTAATTTCGATACAAATTATGGCAGGAAACTGTAACTTCGATACTAATTATGACAGGTAACAGTAACTTCGATACTAATTATGACAAGTAACTGTAACTTCGATACTAATTATGACAAGTAACTATAATTTCGAAACAAATTATGGCAGGTAACTGTAACTTCGATACTAATTATGACAGCTTACAGTATCTTAAATACTAATGATGAGAGAAAACAGTAACTTCGATACTAATTATGGCACGTAACAGTAACATCAATACTAATTATGTCAGGTAACTGTAACTTTGATACTAATTACGACAGTTAACTGTAACTTCGTTACTAATTATGACAAGTAACTGTAATTTCGATACAAAAATTGGCAGGTAACTGTAACTTCGGTACTTATTATGACAGGTAACTATAATTTCGATACAAATTATAACAGGAACTGTAACTTCGATACTAATTATGACAGGTAACAGTAACTTCGATACTAATTATGACAAGTAACAGTAACTTCGATACTAATTATGACAGGTAACTGTAACTTCGATACTAATTATGACAAGTAACTCTAACTTCATTACAAATTATGACAAGTAACTGTAATTTCGATACAAATTATGGCAGGTAAATGTAACTTCGTTACTAATTATGGCAGGTAACTGTAATTTCGATACAAATTATGGCTGGTAAGAGTAACTCCGATACTAATTATGACAAGTAACTCTAACTTCGTTACTAATTATGACAAATAACTGTAATTTTGATAAAAAATTAAAGCAGGTAATTGTAACTTCGATACTAATTATGACAGGTAACAGTAACTTCGATACTAATTATGACAGGTAACTGTAACTTCGTTACTATTTATGACAAGTAACTGTAATTTCGATACTAATTATGGCTGGTAACTGTAACTTCGTTACTAATTATGACAAGTAACTGTAAATTCGATACAAATTATGGCAGGTAACTGTAACTTCGATACTAATGATGACAGAAAACAGTAACTTCGATACTAATTATGGCAGGTAACAGTAACTTCGATACTAATTATGGCAGGTAACTGTAAGTTCGATACTATTTATGACAGTTAACTGTAACTTCGTTACTAATTATGATAAGTAACTGTAATTTCGATACAAATTATGGCAGGTAACAAAAACTTCGATACTAATTATGACAGGTAACAGTAACTTCGATACTAATTATGACAAGTTACTGTAACTTAGATACTAATTATGACAGGTAACTGTAACTTCGTTACTAATTATGACAAGTAACTGTAATTTCGATACAAATTATGGTAGGTAACAGTAACTTCGATACTAATTATGACAGGTAACTGTAACTTCGATACTAATTATGACAAGGAACTGTAATTTCGATACAAATTATGACAGGTAACAGTAACATCGTTACTAATTATGGCAAGTAACTGTAATTTCGATACAAATTATGCCAGGTAACAGTAACTGCGATACTAATTATGACAGGTTACTGAAACTTCTGTACTAATTATGACAGGTAACTGTAACTTCGTTACTAATTATGACAAGTAACTGTACCTTCGATACAAATGATGGCGGGTAACTGTAACTTCGATACTAATTATGACAGGTATCAGTAACTTCGATACTAATTATGACAGAAAACAGTAACTTCGATACTAATTATGACAGGTACCAGTATCTTCGATACTATTTATGGCAGGTAACTGTAACTTCGATACTAATGATGACAGTTAACTGTAACTTCGTTACTAATTATGACAAGTAACTGTAATTTCGATACAAATTATGGCAGGAAACTGTAACTTCGATAATTATTATGACAGGTAACAGTAACTTCGATACTAATTATGACAAGTAACTGTAACTTCGATACTAATTAAGACAAGTAACTGTAATTTCGAAACAAATTATGGCAGGTAACTGTAACTTCGATACTAATTATGACAGGTAACAGTATCTTCGATACTAATGATGACAGAAAACAGTAACTTCGATACTAATTATGGCAGGTAACAGTAACATCGATACTAATTATGGCAGTTAACTGTAACTTCGATACTACTTATGACAGTTAACTGTAACTTCGTTACTAATTATGACAAGTAACTGTAATTTTGTTAAAATAATGGCAGGTAACTGTAACTTCGATACTTATTATGACAGGTAACTATAATGTCGATACAAATTATAACAGGAACTGTAACATCGATACTAATTATGACAGGTAACAGTAACTTCGATACTAATTATGACAAGTAACTGTAATTTTGTTACAAATAATGGCAGGTAACTGTAACTTCGATACTAATTATGACAGGTAACAGTAACTTCGATACTAATTATGACAGAAAACAGTAACTTCGATACTAATTATGACAGGTACCAGTATCTTCGATACTAATTATGGCAGGTAACTGTAACTTCGATACTAATTATGACAGGTAACTGTAACTCCGATACTAATTATGAAAAGTAACTGTAACTTCGTTACTAATTATGACAAGTGACTGGAATATCGATACAAATTTTGGCAGGTAACTGTAACTTCGTTACTAATTATGACAAGTAACTGTAATTTCGATACAAATAATGGCAGGAAACTGTACCTTCGATACTAATTATGACAGGTAACTGTATCTTCGATTCTAATTATGACAGGTAACTGTAACTTCGATACTAATTATGACAAGTAACTGTAATTTCGATAAAATTATGACAGGTAACTGTAACTTCGATATTAATTATGGCAAGTAACTGTAACATCGTTACTAATTATGACAAGTCACTGTAATTTCGATACAAATAATGGCAGGTAAATGTAACTTCGATACTAATAATGACAGGTAACAGTAACTTCGATACTAATTATGACAGAAAACAGTAACTTCGATACTAATTATGACAGGTACCAGTATCTTCGATACTTATTATGACAAGTAACAGTAACTTCGATACTAATTATGACAAGTAACTGTAACTTCGAAACTAATTATGGCAGGTAACTGTAACATCGATAATAATTATGACAAGTAACTGTAATTTCGATACAAATTATGGCAGGTAACTGTAACTTCGATACTACTTATGACAGGTAACAGAAACTTCTATACTAATTATGACAGGTAACTGTAACTTCGTTACTAATTATGACAAGTAACTGTACCTTCGATACAAATGATGGCAGGTAACTGTAACTTCGATACTAATTATGACAGGTAACAGTAACTTCGATACTAATTATGACAGAAAACAGTAACTTCGATACTAATTATGGCAGGCAACTGTAACTTCGATACTAATGATGACAGTTAACTGTAACTTCGTTACTAATTATGACAAGTAACTGTAATTTCGATACAAATTATGGCAGGAAACTGTAACTTCGATACTAATTATGACAGGTAACAGTAACTTCGATACTAATTATGACAGAAAACAGTAACGTCGATACTAATTATGGCACGTAACAGTAACATCGATACTAATTATGTCAGGTAACTGTAACTTTGATACTAATTACGACAGTTAACTGTAACTTCGTTACTAATTATGACAAGTAACTGTAATTTCGATACAAAAATTGGCAGGTAACTGTAACTTCGATACTTATTATGACAGGTAACTATAATTTCGATACAAATTATAACAGGAACTGTAACTTCGATACTAATTATGACAGGTAACAGTAACTTCGATACTAATTATGACAAGTAACAGTAACTTCGATACTAATTATGACAGGTAACTGTAACTTCGATACTAATTATGACAAGTAACTCTAACTTCATTACAAATTATGACAAGTAACTGTAATTTCGATACAAATTATGGCAGGTAAATGTAACTTCGTTACTAATTATGGCAGGTAACTGTAATTTCGATACAAATTATGGCTGGTAAGAGTAACTCCGAAACTAATTATGACAAGTAACTCTAACTTCGTTACTAATTATGACAAATAACTGTAATTTTGATAAAAAATTAAAGCAGGTAATTGTAACTTCGATACTAATTATGACAGGTAACAGTAACTTCGATACTAATTATGACAGGTAACTGTAACTTCGTTACTATTTATGACAAGTAACTGTAATTTCGATACTAATTATGGCTGGTAACTGTAACTTCGTTACTAATTATGACAAGTAACTGTAAATTCGATACAAATTATGGCAGGTAACTGTAACATCGATACTAATGATGACAGAAAACAGTAACTTCGATACTAATTATGGCAGGTAACAGTAACTTCGATACTAATTATGGCAGGTAACTGTAAGTTCGATACTATTTATGACAGTTAACTGTAACTTCGTTACTAATTATGATAAGTAACTGTAATTTCGATACAAATTATGGCAGGTAACAAAAACTTCGATACTAATTATGACAGGTAACAGTAACTTCGATACTAATTATGACAAGTTACTGTAACTTAGATACTAATTATGACAGGTAACTGTAACTTCGTTACTAATTATGACAAGTAACTGTAATTTCGATACAAATTATGGTAGGTAACAGTAACTTCGATACTAATTATGACAGGTAACTGTAACTTCGATACTAATTATGACAAGGAACTGTAATTTCCATACAAATTATGACAGGTAACAGTAACATCGTTACTAATTATGGCAAGTAACTGTAATTTCGATACAAATTATGCCAGGTAACAGTAACTGCGATACTAATTATGACAGGTTACTGAAACTTCTGTACTAATTATGACAGGTAACTGTAACTTCGTTACTAATTATGACAAGTAACTGTACCTTCGATACAAATGATGGCGGGTAACTGTAACTTCGATACTAATTATGACAGGTAACAGTAACTTCGATACTAATTATGACAGAAAACAGTAACTTCGATACTAATTATGACAGGTACCAGTATCTTCGATACTATTTATGGCAGGTAACTGTAACTTCGATACTAATGATGACAGTTAACTGTAACTTCGTTACTAATTATGACAAGTAACTGTAATTTCGATACAAATTATGGCAGGAAACTGTAACTTCGATAATTATTATGACAGGTAACAGTAACTTCGATACTAATTATGACAAGTAACTGTAACTTCGATACTAATTAAGACAAGTAACTGTAATTTCGAAACAAATTATGGCAGGTAACTGTAACTTCGATACTAATTATGACAGGTAACAGTATCTTCGATACTAATGATGACAGAAAACAGTAACTTCGATACTAATTATGGCAGGTAACAGTAACATCGATACTAATTATGGCAGGTAACTGTAACTTCGATACTACTTATGACAGTTAACTGTAACTTCGTTACTAATTATGACAAGTAACTGTAATTTTGTTAAAATAATGGCAGGTAACTGTAACTTCGATATTTATTATGACAGGTAACTATAATTTCGATACAAATTATAACAGGAACTGTAACATCGATACTAATTATGACAGGTAACAGTAACTTCGATACTAATTATGACAAGTAACTGTAATTTTGTTACAAATAATGGCAGGTAACTGTAACTTCGATACTAATTATGACAGGTAACAGTAACTTCGATACTAATTATGACAGAAAACAGTAACTTCGATACTAATTATGACAGGTACCAGTATCTTCGATACTAATTATGGCAGGTAACTGTAACTTCGATACTAATTATGACAGGTAACTGTAACTCCGATACTAATTATGAAAAGTAACTGTAACTTCGTTACTAATTATGACAAGTGACTGGAATATCGATACAAATTTTGGCAGGTAACTGTAACTTCGTTACTAATTATGACAAGTAACTGTAATTTCGATACAAATAATGGCAGGAAACTGTACCTTCGATACTAATTATGACAGGTAACTGTATCTTCGATTCTAATTATGACAGGTAACTGTAACTTCGATACTAATTATGACAAGTAACTGTAATTTCGATACAAATTATGACAGGTAACTGTAACTTCGATATTAATTATGGCAAGTAACTGTAACATCGTTACTAATTATGACAAGTAACTGTAATTTCGATACAAATAATGGCAGGTAACTGTAACTTCGATACTAATAATGACAGGTAACAGTAACTTCGATACTAATTATGACAGGTAACTGTAACTTCGCTACTAATTATGACAAGTAATTGTAATTTCGATACAAATTATGACAGGTAACTGTAACTTCGTTACTAATTATGACAAGTAACTGTACCTTCGATACAAATGATGGCAGGTAACTGTAACTTCGATACTAATTATGACAGGTAACAGTAACTTCGATACTAATTATGACAGAAAACAGTAACTTCGATACTTATTATGACAGGTACCAGTATCTTCGATACTAATTATGGCAGGTAACTGTTACTTCGATACTAATGATGACAGTTAATTGTAACTTCGTTACTAATTATGACAAGTAACTGTAATTTCGATGCAAATTATGGCAGGAAACTGTAACATCGATACTAATTATGACAGGTAACAGTAACTTCGATACTAATTATGACAAGTAACTGTAACTTAGATACTAATTATGACAGGTAACAGTAACTTCGATACTAATTATGACAAGTAACTCTAACTTCATTACAAATTATGGCAAGTAACTGTAATTCGGATACAAATTATGGCAGGTAACTGTAACTACGATACTAATTATGACAGGTACCAGTATCTTCGATACTAATTATGGCAGGTAACTGTAACTTCGATACTAATTATGACAGGTAACTGTAACTCCGATACTAATTATGAAAAGTAACTGTAACTTCGTTACTAATTATGACAAGTGACTGGAATATCGATACAAATTTTGGCAGGTAACTGTAACTTCGTTACTAATTATGGCAGGTAACTGTAATTTCGATACAAATTATGGCAGGTAACAGTAACTTCGATACTAATTATGACAGGTAAATGTAACTCCAATACTAATTATGACAAGTAACTCTAACTTCGTTACTAATTATGAGAAATAACTGTAATTTTGATAAAAAATTATGGCAAGTAATTGTAACTTCGATACAAATTATGGCAGGTAACAGTAACTTCGATACTAATTATGACAGGTAACAGTAACTTCGATACTAATTATAACAAGTTACTGTAACTTCGATACTAATTATGACAGGTAACTGTAACTTCGTTACTAATTATGACAAGTAACTGTAATTTCGATACAAATTTTGGCAGGCAACTGTAACTTCGATATTAATTATGACAAGTAACTGTAACTTCGTTACTATTTATGACAAGTAAATCTAACTTCATTACAAATTATGACAAGTAACTGTAATTTCGATACAAATTATGGCAGGGAACTGTAACTTCGTTACTAATTATGGCAGGTAACAGTAATTTCGATACAAATTATGGCAGGTAACTGTAACTTCGATACTTATTATGACAAGTAACAGTAACTTCGATACTAATTATGACAAGTAACTGTAACTTCGAAACTAATTATGGCAGGTAACTGTAACAACGATAATAATTATGACAAGTAACTGTAATTTCGATACAAATTATGGCAGGTAACTGTAACTTCGATACTACTTATGACAGGTAACAGAAACTTCTATACTAATTATGACAGGTAACTGTAACTTCGTTACTAATTATGACAAGTAACTGTACCTTCGATACAAATGATGGCAGGTAACTGTAACTTCGATACTAATTATGACAGATAACAGTAACTTCGATACTAATTATGACAGAAAACAGTAACTTCGATACTAATTATGGCAGGCAACTGTAACTTCGATACTAATGATGACAGTTAACTGTAACTTCGTTACTAATTATGACAAGTAACTGTAATTTCGATACAAATTATGGCAGGAAACTGTAACTTCGATACTAATTATGACAGGTAACAGTAACTTCG
The DNA here is from genome assembly GCA_946902985.2 of Meconema thalassinum. NCBI lineage: Eukaryota > Metazoa > Arthropoda > Insecta > Orthoptera > Tettigoniidae > Meconema > Meconema thalassinum. The sequence continues at coordinate 1,171,883,931 of OX336388.2, read as the reverse complement.
ATACTAATTATGACAAGTAACTGTAACTTCGATACTAATTATGACAAGTAACTATAATTTCGAAACAAATTATGGCAGGTAACTGTAACTTCGATACTAATTATGACAGCTAACAGTATCTTAAATACTAATGATGAGAGAAAACAGTAACTTCGATACTAATTATGGCACGTAACAGTAACATCGATACTAATTATGACAGGTAACTGTAACTTCGATACTAATTACGACAGTTAACTGTAACTTCGTTACTAATTATGACAAGTAACTGTAATTTCGATACAAAAATTGGCAGGTAACTGTAACTTCGATACTTATTATGACAGGTAACTATAATTTCGATACAAATTATAACAGGAACTGTAACTTCGATACTAATTATGACAGGTAACAGTAACTTCGATACTAATTATGACAAGTAACAGTAACTTCGATACTAATTATGACAGGTAACTGTAACTTCGATACTAATTATGACAAGTAACTCTAACTTCATTACAAATTATGACAAGTAACTGTAATTTCGATACAAATTATGGCAGGTAAATGTAACATCGTTACTAATTATGGCAGGTAACTGTAATTTCGATACAAATTATGGCTGGTAAGAGTAACTCCGATACTAATTATGACAAGTAACTCTAACTTCGTTACTAATTATGACAAATAACTGTAATTTTGATAAAAAATTAAAGCAGGTAATTGTAACTTCGATACTAATTATGACAGGTAACAGTAACTTCGATACTAATTATGACAGGTAAATGTAACTTCGTTACTATTTATGACAAGTAACTGTAATTTCGATACTAATTATGGCTGGTAACTGTAACTTCGTTACTAATTATGACAAGTAACTGTAAATTCGATACAAATTATGGCAGGTAACTGTAACTTCGATACTAATGATGACAGAAAACAGTAACTTCGATACTAATTATGGCAGGTAACAGTAACTTCGATACTAATTATGGCAGGTAACTGTAAGTTCGATACTAATTATGACAGTTAACTGTAACTTCGTTACTAATTATGATAAGTAACTGTAATTTCGATACAAATTATGGCAGGTAACAAAAACTTCGATACTAATTATGACAGGTAACAGTAACTTCGATACTAATTATGACAAGTTACTGTAACTTAGATACTAATTATGACAGGTAACTGTAACTTCGTTACTAATTATGACAAGTAACTGTAATTTCGATACAAATTATGGTAGGTAACAGTAACTTCGATACTAATTATGACAGGTAACTGTAACTTCGATACTAATTATGACAAGGAACTGTAATTTCGATACAAATTATGACAGGTAACAGTAACTTCGTTACTAATTATGGCAAGTAACTGTAATTTCGATACAAATTATGCCAGGTAACAGTAACTGCGATACTAATTATGACAGGTTACTGAAACTTCTGTACTAATTATGACAGGTAACTGTAACTTCGTTACTAATTATGACAAGTAACTGTACCTTCGATACAAATGATGGCGGGTAACTGTAACTTCGATACTAATTATGACAGGTAACAGTAACTTCGATACTAATTATGACAGAAAACAGTAACTTCGATACTAATTATGACAGGTACCAGTATCTTCGATACTAATTATGGCAGGTAACTGTAACTTCGATACTAATGATGACAGTTAACTGTAACTTCGTTACTAATTATGGCAAGTAACTGTAATTTCGATACAAATTATGGCAGGAAACTGTAACTTCGATACTTATTATGACAGGTAACAGTAACTTCGATACTAATTATGACAAGTAACTGTAACTTCGATACTAATTATGACAAGTAACTGTAATTTCGAAACAAATTATGGCAGGTAACTGTAACTACGATACTAATTATGACAGGTAACAGTATCTTCGATACTAATGATGACAGAAAACAGTAACTTCGATACTAATTATGGCAGGTAACAGTAACATCGATACTAATTATGGCAGGTAACTGTAACTTCGATACTACTTATGACAGTTAACTGTAACTTCGTTACTAATTATGACAAGCAACTGTAATTTTGTTACAAATAATGGCAGGTAACTGTAACTTCGATAATTATTATGACAGGTAACTATAATTTCGATACAAATTATAACAGGAACTGTAACTTCGATACTAATTATGACAGGTAACAGTAACTTCGATACTAATTATGACAAGTAACTGTAACTTAGATACTAATTTTGACAGGTAACAGTAACTTCGATACTAATTATGACAAGTAACCCTAACTTCATTATAATTTATGGCAAGTAACTGTAATTTCGATACAAATTATGGCAGGTAACTGTAACTTCGTTACTAATTACGACAGGTAACTGTAACTCCGATACTAATTATGACAAGTAACTCTAACTTCGTTACTAATTATGACAAATAACTGTAATTTTGATTAAAAATTATGGCAGGTAATTGTAACTTCGATACTAATTATGACAGGTAACAGTAGTTTCGATACTAATTATGACAGGTAACTGTAACTTCGTTACTAATTATGACAAGTAACTGTAATTTCGATACTAATTATGGCTGGTAACTGTAACGTCGTTACTAATTATGACATGTAACTGTAAATTCGATACAAATTATGGCAGGTAACTGTAACTTCGATACTAATGATGACAGAAAACAGTAACTTCGATAAATATTATGGATGTTAACAGGAACTTCGATACTAATTATGGCAGGTAACTGTAAGTTCGATACTAATTATGACAGTTAACTGTAACTTCGTTACTAATTATGACAAGTAACTGTAATTTCGAAACAAATTATGGCAGGTAACAGTAACTTCGATACTAATTATGACAGGTAACAGTAACTTCGATACTAATTATGACAAGTTACTGTAACTTCGATACTAATTATGACAGGTAACTGTAACTTCGTTACTAATTATGACAAGTAACTGTTATTTCGATACAAATTGTGGCACGTAACTGTAATTTCGATACTAATTATGGCAGGTGACAGTAACTTCGATACTAATTATGACAAGTTATAGTAACTTCGCAACTAATTATGACAGAAAACAGTAACTTCGATACTTATTATGACAGGTAACAGTAACTTCGATAATAATTATGGCAGGTAACTGTAACTTCGGATCTAATTATGACAGGTAACTCTAACTTCGTTACTAATTATGACAAGTAACTGTAATTTCGATACAAATTATGGCACGTAACTGTAATTTCGATACTAATTATGACAGGTAACTGTAACTTCGATACTAATTATGACAAGTAACTCTAACTTCATTACAAATTATGACAAGTAACTGTAATTTCGATACAAATTATGGCAGGTAACTGTAACATCGTTACTAATTATGACAAGTAACTGTAATTTCGATACTAATTATGACAGAAAACAGTAACTTCGATACTTATTATGACAGGTAACAGTAACTTCGATATTAATTATGGCAGGTAACTGTAACATCGATACTAATTATGACAGTTAACTGTAACTTCGTTACTAATTATGACTTGTAACTGTAACTTCGATGCTAATTATCACAGATACCTGTAACTTCGAAACTAATTATGACAAGTAACTAAAACTTCATAACAAATTATGACAAGTAACTGTAATTTCGATACAAATTATGGCAGGTAACTGTAACTTCGATATTAATTATGGCAGGTAACTGTAACATCGATACTAATTATGACAGTTAACTGTAACTTCGTTACTAGTTATGACAAATATCTGTAATTTCGATAGGAATTATGGCAGGTAACTGTAACTTCGATACTAATTATGACAGGTAACAGTAACTTCGATACTAATTATGACCTGTAACTGCAACTTCGATACTAATTATGACAGGTAGCTGTAACTCCGTTACAAATTATGACAAGTAACTGTAATTTCGATACTAATTATGACAGGTAACAGTATCTTCGATACTAATTATGGCTGGTAACTGTAACTTCGATACTAATGATGACAGTTAACTGTAACTTCGTTACTAATTATGACAAGTAACTGAAAATTTCGATACAAATTATGGCACGTAACTGTAACTTCGATACTAATTATTACAGGTAACAGTAACTTCGATACTAATTAAGACAAGTAACTGTAACTTCGATACTAATTATGACAGGTAACTGTAACTTCGTTACTAATTATGACAAGTAACTGTAATTTCGATACAAATTATGGCAGGTAACTGTAACTTCGATACTAATTATGACAGGTAGCAGTAACTTCGATACAAATTATGACAAGTAAAAGTTACTTCGATACTAATAATGAGAAGAAAATGTAACTTCGAAACTAATTATGACAGGTAACTGTAACATCGTTACTAATTATGACAAGTAACTGTAATTTCGATGCAAATTATGGCAGGTAACTGTAACTTCGATACTAATTATGACAGGTAACAGTAACTTCGATACTAATTATGAAAAGTAACTGTAACTTCGATACTAATTATGACAAGTAACTCTAACTTCATTACAAATTATGACAAGTAACTGTAATTTCGATACAAATTATGGCAGGAAACTGTAACTTCGTTACTAATTATGGCAGGTAACTGTAATTTCGATACAAATTATGGCAGGTAACAGTAACTTCGATACTAATTAAGACAAGTAACTGCAACTTCGATACTAATTATGACAAATAACTCTAACTTCGTTACTAATTATGACAAGTAACTGTAATTTTGATTTTAAAAAATATGGCAAGTAACTGGAACTTCGATACTAATTATGTCAGGTAACAGTAACTTCGATACTAATTATGACAGGTAACTGTAACTTCTTTACAAATTATGACAAGTAATTGTAATTTCGATACTAATTATGGCTGGTAACTGTAACTTTGTTACTAATTATGACAAGTAACAGTAATTTCGATACAAATAATGGCAGGTAACTGTAACTTCGATACTAATTATGACAAGTAACTGTAATTTTGATACTAATTATGGCAGGTAACTGTAATTTCGTTACTAATTATGACAGGTAACTGTAATTTCGATACGAATTATGGCAGGTAACTGTAATTTCGATACTAATTATGACAGGTAACAGTAACTTCGATACTAATTATGACAAGTAACTATACTTTCGATACAAATGATGGCAGGTAACTGTAACTTCGATACTAATTATGACAGGTAACAGTAACTTCGAATCTAATTATGACAGAAAACAGTAACTTCGATACTAATTATGGCAGGTAACTGTTACTTCGATACTAATGATGACAGTTAACTGTAACTTCGTTACTAATTATGACAAGTAACTGTAATTCCGATACAAATTATGGCAGGTAACTGTAACTTCGATACTAATTATGACAAGGAAATGTAATTTCGATACTAATTATGACAGGTAACTGTAACTTCGATACTAATTATGACAAGTAACTCTAACTTCGTTACTAATTATTACAAGTAACTGTAATTTTGATAAAAAATTATGGCAAGTAACTGGAACTTCGATACTAATTATGACAGGTAACAGTAACTTCGATACTAATTATGACAGGTAACTGTAACTTCGTTACTAATTATAACAAGTAACTGTAATTTCGATACTAATTATGGCTGGTAACTGTAACTTCGTTACTAATTATGACAAGTAACTGTAATTTCGATACAAATTATGGCAGGCAACAGTAACTTCGATACTAATTATGACAGGTAACTGTAACTTCGATACTAATTAAACAAAGAACTGTCATTTCGATACAAATTATGACAGGTAACAGTAACTTCTTTACTAATTATGGCAAGTAACCGTAATTTCGATACAAATTATGGCAGGTAACAGCAACTTCGATACTAATTATGACAGGTAAATGTAACATCGATACTTATTATGACAAGTAACTGTAACTTCGATACTAATTATGACAAGTAACTGTACTTTCGATACAAATGATGGCAGGTAACTGTAACTTCGATACTAATTCTGACAGGTAACAGTATCTTCGATACTAATTATTACAAGGAACTGTAATTTCGATACTAATTATGACAGAAAACAGTAACTTCGATACTTATTATGACAGGTAACAGTAACTTCGTTACTAATTATGACAAGTAACTCTAATTTCGATACAAATTATGGCAGGTAACTGTAACAACGATAATAATTATGACAAGTAACTGTAATTTCGATACAAATTATGGCAGGTAACTGTAACTTCGATACTACTTATGACAGGTAACAGAAACTTCTATACTAATTATGACAGGTAACTGTAACTTCGTTACTAATTATGACAAGTAACTGTACCTTCGATACAAATGATGGCAGGTAACTGTAACTTCGATACTAATTATGACAGGTAACAGTAACTTCGATACTAATTATGACAGAAAACAGTAACTTCGATACTAATTATGGCAGGCAACTGTAACTTCGATACTAATGATGACAGTTAACTGTAACTTCGTTACTAATTATGACAAGTAACTGTAATTTCGATACAAATTATGGCAGGAAACTGTAACTTCGATACTAATTATGACAGGTAACAGTAACTTCGATACTAATTATGACAAGTAACTGTAACTTCGATACTAATTATGACAAGTAACTATAATTTCGAAACAAATTATGGCAGGTAACTGTAACTTCGATACTAATTATGACAGCTAACAGTATCTTAAATACTAATGATGAGAGAAAACAGTAACTTCGATACTAATTATGGCACGTAACAGTAACATCGATACTAATTATGACAGGTAACTGTAACTTCGATACTAATTACGACAGTTAACTGTAACTTCGTTACTAATTATGACAAGTAACTGTAATTTCGATACAAAAATTGGCAGGTAACTGTAACTTCGATACTTATTATGACAGGTAACTATAATTTCGATACAAATTATAACAGGAACTGTAACTTCGATACTAATTATGACAGGTAACAGTAACTTCGATACTAATTATGACAAGTAACAGTAACTTCGATACTAATTATGACAGGTAACTGTAACTTCGATACTAATTATGACAAGTAACTCTAACTTCATTACAAATTATGACAAGTAACTGTAATTTCGATACAAATTATGGCAGGTAAATGTAACTTCGTTACTAATTATGGCAGGTAACTGTAATTTCGATACAAATTATGGCTGGTAAGAGTAACTCCGATACTAATTATGACAAGTAACTCTAACTTCGTTACTAATTATGACAAATAACTGTAATTTTGATAAAAAATTAAAGCAGGTAATTGTAACTTCGATACTAATTATGACAGGTAACAGTAACTTCGATACTAATTATGACAGGTAAATGTAACTTCGTTACTATTTATGACAAGTAACTGTAATTTCGATACTAATTATGGCTGGTAACTGTAACTTCGTTACTAATTATGACAAGTAACTGTAAATTCGATACAAATTATGGCAGGTAACTGTAACTTCGATACTAATGATGACAGAAAACAGTAACTTCGATACTAATTATGGCAGGTAACAGTAACTTCGATACTAATTATGGCAGGTAACAGTAAGTTCGATACTAATTATGACAGTTAACTGTAACTTCGTTACTAATTATGATAAGTAACTGTAATTTCGATACAAATTATGGCAGGTAACAAAAACTTCGATACTAATTATGACAGGTAACAGTAACTTCGATACTAATTATGACAAGTTACTGTAACTTAGATACTAATTATGACAGGTAACTGTAACTTCGTTACTAATTATGACAAGTAACTGTAATTTCGATACAAATTATGGTAGGTAACAGTAACTTCGATACTAATTATGACAGGTAACTGTAACTTCGATACTAATTATGACAAGGAACTGTAATTTCGATACAAATTATGACAGGTAACAGTAACTTCAGTAGGGAGGCTGAGGGGGTTTTGAACCAAATACCGTTATTTATGCAAATGAGGGGGGCGTGGCAAGGTCAATGACCTTGAGGTAGGTCATGCTCAATGACCTTGAGGTAGGTCATTGACCCCCAAGGTCGCCGGGACCCCGGAAGGTAAACAAACCTTGGAGGGTCCAGGAACCGGTTTGAGGGGTGTGGGTGGAGGGGGAGGAGTGGGGGTGGGGAGGGGGGAGTGGGGGTGGGGAGGGGTAAGGGGTGGTGGCGAGGTTGGGGGATGAGGGGAAGGATGGAAGAGGGTCTGCACGAGACCCTCTTCGACCCAGTCTCTCTCTTGGACTGAGCGCCTTCTCTGATATTATCCTGGGCTATATAGCTTTGCTTTGATCCCGACGAGATCCGAGTGTTGCCGAAGGTTTCCGAATCTTTGTCGGTGAATGAATCGTCAGAGAATTGAACGGTCAACTGATGTGTGTGACGTCACAGCAGATTACGGGATGTGAGGTAGGTCATGAACGGGAGTGTTTTGAAATGGAAAACATTAGTGTAACTGGTGTGTGTGTGACGTCACAGCAGATTACGGGATGTGAGGTAGGTCATGAACGGGAGTGTTTTGAATGGAAAACATGAATGGCGGTGGTTGTTTGGACCCTGACGTGGTAGGTTGGTTAGGTGTGAATGGGTCTGAGAGACAAACAAGATGGGGTTGAAAGCGCTCAATGGTAAACAAACATCAATGGTATCGGGAGTAGTGAATGGAATTGAGGGAGAGAGAGAGGTGGAATGAACTGGTTGTTGAATGTGCTCAATGGTAAACAAACGTCAATGAATCTGGAGTATTATTTCCTGTAAATGGTAGGGTGGGGGTAGGATACAAATCGCATGGCATGTTGAGTCGGCCAGCTCGACATGAAATAAAAACAAGAAGGTGTACACCAGATCTGATTTATTAATCATTCTTCTTCCTCTTCATCTTCCTCTTCATCATCATCATCATCTTCTTCTTCCTCATCATCTCCTACTCTCTGGCACCCTTCCATCTCCGCCATCAATTGGGTGAAAAACTCCACCAACACTGGATCATTTCCAAAGCTATAAAAAAAAAAAAAAAAATGTATACAATAAAGAGTACAACAAAATTGTTTTATAACGCTTGTTTATCTAAATATTGGATTGTGAATTGCTGGGAGTGTGTGAGAGCAAGTACAGTTCACCTAAGTCTGCAGCAGCTTCCAGCGGACGCCTTAGGGTGAGCTACAAGTTCTGTTCATTTTTAAGTAGTTTCAAAATTTTGCTACTAGATATTAATGATACCTAGTGGTGAATGTTCGAACTTGAGTATGGGTTTCAGTGCTGGCAGTGTTCACGAACATGTGTGACTCACTTGAGTATGTAGGTGCTGTGAATTGCTGGGAGTGTGTGAGAGCATGTTCACCTAAGTCTGCAGCAGCTTCCAGCGGACGCCCTTAGGGTGAGCTACAAGTTCTGTTCAATTTTAAGTAGTTTCAAAATTTTGCTACTAGATATTAATGATACCTAGTGGTGAATGTGCCAGCGGACGCCCTTAGGGTGAGCTACAAGTTCTGTTCATTTTTAAGTAGTTTCAAAATTTTGCTACTAGATATTAATGATACCTAGTGGTGAATGTTCGAACTTGAGTATGGGTTTCAGTGCTGGCAGTGTTCACGAACATGTGTGACTCACTTGAGTATGTAGGTGCTGTGAATTGCTGGGAGTGTGTGAGAGCATGTTCACCTAAGTCTGCAGCAGCTTCCAGCGGACGCCCTTAGGGTGAGCTACAAGTTCTGTTCATTTTTAAGTAGTTTCAAAATTTTGCTACTAGATATTAATGATACCTAGTGGTGAATGTTCGAACTTGAGTATGGGTTTCAGTGCTGGCAGCGTTCACGAACATGTGTGACTCACTTGAGTGTGTAGCTGCTTCCAGCAAACACCATTAGAGTGAGCTACAAGTTCCAAGTTTTTTTGCTACCAGATAATAATGCCATCTAGTGGTAAATGTTGGAACTTGTTTGACAGAATCTAACCTGTCAATTTACCTTCACACAAGTTTAGTCTGTGGACGGATCTTTTACATGTCATAAAGTGAGAATATGTAACCACTGGCTTTACTCCCCCTCCAAAGGAAGACATACTAAAGGATTTTAACACACCTAAAAAAAATCTGACTTCCTTCCCAATCCTTTTTTTTTATTCATCGCAATAACACGGGTTATCAGACAAATTCTATTCACACCCAAGTAAACATGGGTGTAGTGCTGAAATATCCGTTAAAAGATAAGGAATATGTGGTTATGACAGATGCTTCACATATAGGCATTGCTGGAGTATTATGTCAGAAAGATGATGAGGGTAATCTGTGCATTGTACTCCCCCTCCAAAGGAAGGCATACTAAAGGATTTTAACACACCTAAAAAAAATCTGACTTCCTTCCCAATCCTTTTTTTTTATTCATCGCAATAACACGGGTTATCAGACAAATTCTACTCACACCCAAGTAAACATGGGCTACAAAGGCGGTAACTACGCTCAGTATTTCTAATCATTTTGAAGAAAAAAAACACCGCTTGCTTCCAGTATTTGATCAGATCAGGAATGGAATGAATTAAACTCCATCTAGCGGCGAGAAAGATCTGTGTTGGCTGCCAAAGCCTGTCTCACTTTTTAGAGTCAATGTTTAAATGAATGACAGATAAAAAGAGAAATGATAGTGGAGGATGTTGTCGGAAGAAAATTTTGATAGGGAAAACTGGTGTTCCCAGAGAAAAACCTGTCTGCTTTTGGTTTGCCCAGCACAGATCTAACATAAAGTGACTGGAATTAAACCACGCACCCAGCCGTGAGAGACTGGGGTGCTGCTACATAAGGCTTTAGTAAATAAATAATACTTACATTAACAGATCCAGCGACAACTCCTCCTGGTTTTCTTCTTCTGGCATCTCCATGTTGTTGTCTCCAGACATTGGAGCGAATGATATGTTGTGAAAAGGAACGTCCTCCTTATATACTGTGTGTAGTTTCTGGTGAAAGGCGGATTAATTAGATGTGTTTAAACTTGTTGTACAGGGTTATACAGTGTGGAGCTATTTCTGGTGAAAGGAAGGTCAGTAACGATTCGTGTATTAACGCAGGGTAATGCCGTATGGAGGTCATGTTTTTGTGAAAGGAACGGTAATCCAGAGACGTTTCCTGTATTCGGAGGGGTATAAATACTCGAGCAGAATTGAAATAAAGGTAGAGTTGTCCACGGGCTTACAGAGTTCACACCAGATTGTAATTTGGATCCTTGTCTATCAGGTAATATTCAACATACTTAAGTATATAACTTTAAAGTATATCCTAGTGTATATATTTGACTATGTGCTACTGGGAGACTAACTCAGCTAGATAGTTTACAAAATAAGTAATTGTACTGTACAGAAAAGAGGAGAATTGAAGCATTTGAAATGTGGTGTTACAGGAGAATGATCAAGATCAGATGGGTAGAGAGAGAGTAACAAATAAAGAGGTATTAAGACGAGTGGGAGAGGAGAGATGTTTCTGGCGTCTGCTAATGAAGAGAAGAGATACATTGGTAGGACACATATTAAGACACCAGGAATAGCAAGCTAAGTTATGGAAGGAAGGTTCGAGGACAAAAACTGTAGGGGTAGACCAAGGTTAGAATATGTTAAACAGATTGTGTCGAGTGTAGGGTGTTGGAGCTATGTAGAGATGAAACGATTAGCTCAGGACAGGGAGGCATGGAGAGTTGCATCAAACCAGTCAAAAGACTGAAGACTCAAACAACAACTGTACATTACAGTACTTGTAAATGATGAGATGGTATGTTTAAATCCACATGAAGATGTTTAGAATTTTAATAGTATAATGGCCTATTGACAAAGCTGGTTTAAAAGTCAGATGGTACGAATCAGACAAGCAATAATTACTTCATGTTTGAAACGAGCAGAATTCATAGCATGTAATAAGATTGGTTTTAACGTGACTTGCATCTTAAACCACTAGCTGCCGGGAATATATAAAATGAATGCAGCTCAATTATATATAAGTACTGTTATTATCCAATTAAATGTTGCCGATTTCACTGCATTGCTCCGCGAGATAATGAGCGTGCTCGAGGCATTCACGGAATAGATAATAATCTCTTATGTAACATGACCCCCGTGACATGGATTCACTTTTATACTTTAGTTTCAAGTCAAGTAACCTATTTAGTTAAGGACATTTAAATCATCACCTCCCAACTAATGTAGGCCCCACGCACTAGGGTGTATTGAACACATAAATTATTTAACCAACCTGCAACGGCTTCACCCGGGAACAGATATAATATACAAACAACCCGACCCGGCTTCGCCCGTGAACAGTTATGTTATACCAGAAACCCAACCCGGCTTCGCCCGCGAACAGTTATATTATACCAAAAGCATGCACCGACTTCGCACGAGAACAGATAAATTATACATGCAATCTGCCCCGGCTTTGTCCGGGAACAGATAAATTATACAGACAATCCGCCCCGACTTCGCCCGGGAACAGTTGTAAACCGGCTTCGCCCGGCGGAATAGATAATGACCTCTTATGTAACATTAGCTCTGAGCCATGGATTCACTTTTATACTTTAGTTTCAAGTCAAGTAACCTATTTAGTTAAGGACATTTAAATCATCACCTTCCAACTAATGTAGGCCCCCACGCACTAGGGTGTATTGAACACATAAATTATTTAACCAACCTGCAACGGCTTCACCCGGGAACAGATATAATATACAAACAACCCGACCCGGCTTCGCCTGTGAACAGTTATGTTATACCAGAAACCCAACCCGGCTTCGCCCGCGAACAGTTATATTATACCAAAAGCATGCACCGACTTCGCACGAGAACAGAAAGGACTATGTAGATAACAAGGTGAAACAGGTGCTCAGTATTGTGCCCACCCTAACTGTAAAGGGCTATACAGCAAATAATGCACGCCTTGTGCATGTGGCCGATCCTGAAGATGATCAAGATGTTTGTACAAAACGGTTTTTAAACTCTGAAATGGAAAAGGTGTGGGAAATTAAGGAGAACGCTCTACAGATGAAGCGAAGACGAATAGCCGAAGTTGCTGATCCTGTGCAACCTCACGACGTGACGACCAAACGATTTTTGGAACAACGGTTATCGCTTTTTATTAAATCAATACCCTCTATATTTCTGCTTCACATTGTAAACCAACAGCCGGTAAAAGATCCCAATAACCTCGCCTACATACTACGTTCGGGGTATGACAATTACCGTTTAATGTATGATGGTGCCATTCGTGTAATTGAGTATGCACCAGATTTGAAACATTTAGAGGTACGATTAAACGGTAGTGTTCAACCACTTATTGATCAACCGGTGAAAGCCGGAGACAAATTATTCTTTCACTTGAAACTCTCGTCTGAAGAAAAAGAGGCGGGGAAAACGATGAACGATTTTCCTCTCTATATAGAACTTGAATATACAGCCACCATTGAATAAATAACTACAGGTTCCCTTCCAGAGGAGCGTTAGTTGTGTTCTATACTTTGCGGTGTGAGGTTGTCTTGTTCTTTGGTCGCGATGGTGAAACAGAGATATGCGGTGAAGAAGAGGAAGAAGTTGTCCAGAAAGGGAGGCTTTAAAGCTATTCTTCATGCGGCACGTCAAGCTTCGCGCGGAGAAACAAATAGTGAGTTGGCTATTAAGAAAGCACTCCGAGCAGCACGATTGCATGCGAATCCCAAAAGTAAACTACGTTTTAGAAAACGTGCCCGAGTTATTCCTGTGCCGAAACGTGGTGGATTTTTACCTGCACTGTTTGCTGGACTAGCAGCCCTGGGTTCACTTCTTGGAGGAGCAAGTGCGGTAGCACGAACGGTGAAAGCTGTTGAGGAGGCGAAGCAACAGTTGAAGGAAAGTGAAAGGCATAATAAAACTATGGAGGCTATAGCACTGCGCGGCAAAGGTGTGAACATGAAGCTAGCACCCTACAAGAAAGGACTCGGCATTTACATGTCGCCAAAAAACGGTTAATCGATGCACTGCCACGACGAGCCATGACGCATGAGGAAGTTATAAGATATGCAAAACAGCTTAAGATCTCCCACTTTCGAGGCGTGTTTATGCGCAACCAACTACCGTCTCGACCACGGAGCCATGAAAGTGCAGTTGTCAATTTGGATGACAGTCATGGACCGGGAACGCATTATGTGGCCTACATAAAGCATGGTCGAACCGTGTGGTACTTTGACAGTTTTGGAAATCTTCCTCCTCCGACAGAGCTTGTTCGCTATTTTGGAAGCAGTGCAACAATACACTATAATGTGAAACGAGTGCAAAATTTTAACACGCAACAGTGCGGTCGTCTATGTTTGACTTTTCTATATAAGACCGAGCACGGCGGGTGACGTGGTCATTATGACAACAGAAAGTAGAACGTTTACAGTGCACGGACAAGGTGCGGAAGTAACTGTTGACTTTTATCCTCCTATTGAATTGGGACGACGACCCTACGTGCTGGGACTTGTTTCGTTTGAAGGCTATAATAGAATCTGCAACATAATTGAAGACGTCAATGATAAGTTCTACTACGATGACTATGTGTTAACTCTACCGTCTGGCAGCTACACCGTAGATGATATTCACGATCACATCTACACAACTCTCACCAAAGAATTTAGTCTAAAAGCATTTCTGGACGGGACACGCAAGTTTGAACTCATAGCCAACAACGTGACACATCGCTGCAGTATTCTTTCTTCTTTTAGGATTGATTTTAAATCTCAACCAGATTCGATTGGGTCATTGTTAGGCTATTCACCACAAGTGTTAGTACCGAACGTGATACACAAGTCTGACCAACCGGTGAAAATAATTGAAGATCATCACGTATCTGTCACGTGTAATATTATTACAGACGTCTACACCAATCAAGATCCCTCGCATTCGCTTTATGATTTTATTGTTACTTCACCTGGTGGTTATATCATCCGCGAAAACCCGTCGGTGGTGCTCTATCATCCTGTGAGTGTGACCAACATCAGGAATATTACATTAAGGCTGGTGAATAGAAACCAACGTCTCATCCGGTTAGACCCTCATACACCTGTGACCTACAAACTGTATCTGAAGCCAGCATGAAACAAGTGTATAAAGCGGCAACGCTGTCAAGAGCAGGTGTTAGTTGTGGTCAACACGTGTACAGGTTAACACGTGTCAACAAGCAGATCCTACAACAACTTGGTTACATCTTACGTCATGAATTCGATTCTAGACGTGACAAACCCTGTCGAAGTTCAGGAGGGTATTGTAAGAATTGAACACCATTCCTACCAACCGTATACTCAGGGACTAAATAATAATGATGAGATTCGAATTACTATTAACCAACAAGATATCTACACGCTTCCACATGAAAGTTACATCCAGATTGAAGGGCAACTCACCAAATTGGATGGTACCATTCCAACAACGTCAAAGTTGGCCAACAATGCTTTGGCCTTTTTGTTTTCTGAGGTTCGCTACGTGATCAACGGTATTGAAGTGGATACTACTCGAAATGTTGGCATAACAAGTGTCATGAAACTTTATCCCTCGTACGGAAGCGAAGAGAGTAAAGCTTTTTGTATGGCTGGTTGGTGTCCCAACTCAACCAACGACTGGATGATTAACGATGATGGTACATTTACTGGACATTTACCTCTAAAATTAATACTAGGCTTTGCAGAGGATCATAAGCGCATTGTTGTGAACGCAAGACAGGATCTGATTCTTGTACGAGACAGGAGTGATTATAATGCGCTAAAGGGAGCTGATACAGCGCCAATAGATACAAAAATTCTACTGCAACGAATTCTATGGAAAGTACCGCACGTTACTCTATCAGATCAGAAAAAATTGAGTCTGCTCAAGATTGTGGAGAAGGATACAGCTTTACCCATTCAATTTAGAAGCTGGGAGCTGCATGAATACCCGGTATTACCACTCTCCGATACACATACTTGGTCTATAAAAACCTCACGGTATACAGAGCGGCCACTCTACGTCCTGGTTGGATTTCAAACAGATCGCAAATATCAACAGAATAAAGATGCATCAAAATTTGACCACATCCAATTACGAAATATACGACTCTTTTTGAACGGAGTTACCTTTCCCTATGAGGGAATGGATTTAAACTTTAACAAGAACAAATATGGTAAGCTCTATGACATGTTTGTAAACTTTCAGTCTTCCTATTATCAGAAAGAGGCATGTCCGCTATTATCACCACAAGACTTCAAGTCCAAGGCGCCTCTGGTGGTGATGGACTGTTCGTATTTGGAGGAGTCGATGAAGGAAACAACAATTGATATCAGACTAGAATTTGAAACATCGACAGTTATTCCAGAAAAAACAACAGCTTATTGCCTTATTGTTCACGAGGCGCAAGTGTTTTATCAACCGCTGTCCAATATGGTGACCAGAGTATAAATAGCATGTCTTCCTCCATTGTCCTTCACAGTCATGGAAAGCTACGATGAAGTCACAACCCCCTCTGCGAGGTGGGTCTGCAAATGTGAAAGTGATTCGCCAGGCTCAGATGAAGATTCAAGGTTTACCATTTATCGCGCGCTAGTGAGTGAAGCTATAACTGCCTATCACAAGAATCATACTGTGCTTAGAATGCCGCCGCATCTGGTTCACTATTTACCAGATGGATTCATGTCTACGTTTGGTATTCATGACAGGGGCTACAACAACAAGCCCATCGCTAATCAAACAAATAATGTGGACGATGGCGTTGCCAAAGCTTCATCTTGTCATGTTGGAGAGCGGGTAGATTGTATGGACTGCAAATGCGATCGTTGCTCAACAAGTCGAGACGCTGATGCAGCATTTGAGATTTATCGCACCCTGGTGAGCTTAGCAATACGCGCCTACCATAAAGCACAATTTCTTCGTGAAATGCCGCAGCATCTGATTGCCTATTTACCAGCTGGATTTCTGACCGCGTACGGTGCACACGACATTGACCTTAATTGGGATAAGCTACCATTACACCTCCGTATGTCGGCGGATGTTGCAGCCTGCCGTCCTTGTCGTAGACACTTTATGCATCGAGGAGATTCTCACTGTGATTGGGATGGTCCAAATCCTATGATAAAAAATTGTAAGCGATGTACTGATAACTTTATGAATAAAATTGTGTAATTGATTCTTTGTGTGTATATTATTTTCCCGCTCCTACCCAATCAGTTAGTTGTTAAGAAGCAGCGGTCGTGGAAGGTCTGATATCCGTCGCCATGCCGAAAACATTGATTGTCGACGTGCAGGGTTTCAAGGTGAACGGAAACAAGTTTGTATTTAAAGAAGTAGGAATTATTGACTGCACAACCATGTGGGCACCAAGAGTAACCAGTTTTGTCTTTGAACCGCCGTTTCCATTGCATTTGCAGTCAGACGAGGACAGAAGACAAACAGAGTGGTTGCAACGCAATTTGGGACTAGTCTGGAAAGAAGGCGACATTCCTTACCAGCATCTATCACTTGTTCTGAAAGCTCACTTGTTTGGTGCTGACCTTGTATTTGTAAAGGGAAGTGAAAAAAAGGAATGGTTGCGTCAGTATGTTAATTCAACATGTCAACTTGTTGACCTTCATGATCTGGGATGTCCTGCACTGTACAACCTGTCCGTGCCTGATGAACCTCTACAAAATAAAACACTTCAAAATGTTTGGAAGCTTTTTGATTGGCTAGCTCGCAGAGCATGTCAAAACTTGCATGTCGAGTGCAAAGCGTCGTAACGTCAGCTTCAGTGTGAGACATACCAGTGATCAGTGTGGACGTGTAGTAATATGGCAGCAATTGAAGGTTTGGACTCAAACCCCACAGAGCGAGCTATTGTCAAGTTTTTTGCCTGTAAAAAGAAGCTTGACAGTTTCACAGATGAAGAATTGAACGCTTTGCCCAAGGCGTTCCTTTTTTATGTTGCTTCAAACGCGGTGAAAAATATTTGGCACAGTGTACCTAGTGAATGGAGCAGAGATCCTGGTCTGCGTGAACTACAACCATGCACTGACTTTAGTCATCACCAGCAAGTGTCTATTACTAAAATGCCATCCATTAGACAGTGTGGAACGTGTCAGCTCATCAAATTGTACCACGGCCATACAAATATACCATCCTGTAAAGACTTTGCTTCATCATTCCATGGTTGCGATGAAGACGAGGAAGAAGAGACAGCAGCGGCCGTATCGCCAGCACCAAAAAGTAAGACAACGATTGAAAAAGATATGCCGGACCTTTGCTGGTCATGGTCTAGTTAACAAGGCCATTGATGTACTTCCCATTGAACTGCATATTCCCGGCTATCAATTTTGTGGACCTGGGACTAAACTAAACCAACGTCTAGCACAAGGTAATTCTGGAATCAACAAATTGGATGCTGCGTGTAGAGATCATGACATTGCTTACAGCAACAAGAATGCAGATGTACGTCGAGTTGCAGACCACATTCTTCTAAGAAAGGCTGTGCAGCGCGTGACATCGTCTACTGCTTCCATTGGTGAAAAGATTGCAGCCTTGATCGTGGCAGGAGCTATGAAGTCAAAGCTAATGATTGGTGGTGGATTAGCGAGGAAAAGGACAAAGAAATAACCATGAATCAAATATTGTTAAGTATTTATTTGAGAGTCAGTCCACCAGATTACAGCATTCACAAAAGATGTTTTGGTTTCTTCTTGTAAAAACATACAATTGTAATAAAAAAGAATTGAAAAATTAAAGTGTGTTCTTATTTACAAGGTGTGGAAATGTCCAAAAGGCAAGCTATTTACACCATCCCACAACCGTTTATTGTCATATGTAGACAGCGATGTTTTATTTTGATTTACTGTAAATATATTATGGTTCTTTGAAAGAATGCGTGTTTGCTGGTACAAGCGAGAGGTGTTTGTGTAGAGTACACATCGATATTCCTCAACATTGAGGAATTGTGTGACGCTACGAAGAACACCCTTCGCTTTGCATTGACCTTTATTCTTTTGTGTTGAAAATGCGTACATTTTCGGCGCCAAAGCCACAAATTCCGTCATAACATCACCAGCACACTCATCCTTAAATAGACCAATGTGTTTTTTATTCATGGGAATTATGCCAAACATATTGTTAACCTCATAGTTTGAGGTATCAAAGTAACTTGGATGTTCTCTCATCACAGAGTAAATATCCGTCTTATTGGTTTGATAAATAAGACTGTCTGTATCCATATACAGTAATTTTACATCTCCAAACTTTTGTTTGGCAAACTCATAATGAAATTGATACATTACAAATTTTGAATAGTCAAGTATTACCATTCCTAAGTAAATTGGTTTGTTATACATGATTTCTGTCTTTGACAATTCAATGGTTACTAAATCAGTTTCAATAACTCGTACTGAATGGAAATTGGGCATAGCAATATATTTTCGTGCGCCATATCGACCATCCCAGTGGTTTACCAAATGAATAGTTCTTTGCTTTCTAATATTTTCCATAGATTTACCGTAGCATGCATTGTTCATTAATTTATAAAAATTTGACTCGAATGTAGTCTTGGCGTGCTGCCGATAATGAGTATTTAATTGCATGTACGGTTGTAACCATGGTTTCTGGTCAAAACAAATAATGCGGTGAATGGTTTGTAGCTTCAAACCGTGTTTCAAACATTGCATTAAATTTTCGATGTGTATGACGTAGCGATTTTTCGGATTTAACGTTGCCAGCAACTTTTTATTGTTGGAACGTGAACTGGGAGGTTGTAGTTTTTCAACACAAAATGGTAGATCAGAATGATCATTGTGTATCTCGCGGGGATATAATATGTCAACTTCTAGAACATAGCCACGTGTGTTATTGCTCAACGCGTCCTGTAAATTAAAATTTGAAACTTCATCTGAAGTCAGCCATCGAAAATTTTGATACGGAAGCGGTTTTTCCATAGCATATCCGTATAAATTGTTACAATCCAGGTAGGTGAGGTATGTTGTAGGTTGCTTTGGTTTGTATGTATCCATATATGGATTATTTGCTTTGGCATGCTTTTGCACAAGCGATACAAGCCCGCCACGTATCCCGCGTTCAAAAAAGAGCAACATGTCGATGTCAGTTAATAGTTCCAGTTCTATTTCAGTCACCTTCAACATACAGTCCCAACTGTATCCGGCAAGGGTGAAGTAATGGGCTGGATCTAGATTGTAGATTTCAAGACACAGTTTGCGAAAGTGTTCAAACACGTCTGTCAAAAGTAGTGTATCAATTTTGAGGTATAAATCAGCATACTCGCCCAAAGTTGATATCTTGAACACGTCCCATACTTTTTGGGCGTGTAAATAGTCTTCTTCAGAAATATGACTTTTTGTTAAGTCATTGTAAAATTTATCCTTTGAAGGGAGTGCAGTTTCCTGCAAACATGCCCAATTGTTTACATGATTATAGGGAAACACCCCTTTTCGAATGCATAATTCAAATTGTTCGTCACCAGTAAAGTTTTGACGTACAGAATTCAAATTGTTTGGGTGAAGCCCTTGAACCAGCGCATCCAATGATGATGCGAGGAATCTATACGAATCTAAAAATCGTATACTAATTCCATTTCGCCATTTTGTAAACGAAATAAAATTTTCATGATTTTGTGGAATTAAAGAAAACTTTTGGTTTTCAAGGTTAACAAATTCCTTAATAATTAGATGACTGTCATACCGAGACATGTTGTGCAAGAAACAAGAAATATAGCGTGCTCTTTTATAGGCCAAATTACATGCACTATGAGCCGCTCCTCTAAATTTGCCAGTGTACCGATTATGGTCCCTCACCGGCGTGTCACAAGTTGCTATTGGTTTTTGACAAATGTGGCAAGTGTTTGCTGTTGCAAAAGCCACCTCGTCTGCATCCAACATTTGAAGCGGAATTGGGTTTTCCAGGATATTGTACACCCGATCTGCCAAGGCGTCCAATTCATTTAAAAACCAAGCAGCAGCATTTGCATCGCGATAAGATTTGAAGTAAGAAAGCGAAGGGTCATATGAGCAAATCACGTTTAGAGCACAACTGAATGGCACATGTTGCTGTACTTGTTGAGTGTACGGGCGTGCTGGATCCGGGTTACATGTGTCAATGGGTGTAGTTAAACATTCAAAATCTGCATATACTGTAAATGGAAGCGGTTCTTGACGAGACACATTTTGAAATTTCATACTGGCTTTATCCTTTTCTGGGAATGTAATTTTTACAGCTGGTTGTGTAATGCAATCAATAGTATGGGCTGTCAACTTTTGATTGCTAGTAAAATATTGCAAACAGCGATCACATATATATACCCTATTTTTACTCTTTGTAACTTGTGAACGAACTAGTCTGGAAAGATCTTTGATATAACAATAATGGTTGCACAATTCCCCTTCAATGTACAATAAATTAAAATGCTTTTCTTTTTTTTCCTTTGTCACATAGAGTGGCCCAATAACTTTGTCCCCTTCAACTCCGTATACATTAATGGAGTAAAGCAGATTTTTAGATTCAAAACGAGAAATGGCGTTGAGGTCCATTGGGAATTCTATGTCTGCTAAATTTAGACTGCTCATTAATTCCATAAATTTCTGGTGATATTTGCCCATTCTGTGAACATGTTTACTTGCAGAACATAGCCCAGCAGCCAGAGACCACACAAAACAGAAAACATCATTATTATCCACATTGATAACTGCGTGACGGTTTTCCAACTGTTTAGGCAAATTAACATGAGATGACCCACTATTTATGGGATCAAAGGTGCATACATTAATTTTAAGATGATTGATAGCTTCCAGCGATTTGCCGCTTTCTAATTCTTGAAACTCGGCAAAGCGTGTTGTGAGTTTATCAACAATGTTTTTACTATACCAACTGTGTATATTATCAGTGCGGTATAATTTAGTCATGTGGGTGTGTAAATAGATCGGCTGAATAAATTCGACACCTTGTTTCAAAATAGCAAAGTCACATAATAATTCAGCGTTAACCTTTAACGCTACATGTTCTCTTAAACAGTCTTGTATTTTGTTTTGAAAAATGATGTAACTAGTGTTTAAATATTCATTGAGATTTAAAATGTTTGCATCATTATTGACTTTAGTGGAACAGATATTGTTATTGAAACAACTATCCACATCTTCCCAACTTTGTATCGGTGACGACATGATGTCCCTTAGTACTTAACAATTAAAAAAACTGAACGGTTTGCAGAGAGAGTGAACCAAAGTTTATTTTCCCTGCAAATTCCGTTTTACATAAACTAATTTTAAATTTTATTTTTTTCTTCTATGAATTCAACAAGACATCTTTTGTTTTCCAGTCCCATGTATTTTAAATAGATGGTTCCTTTGTTGAGATCGGCTACATCTTCTTCGCTGAGTTCCTTGAATCTCGACGGTAGAAATACTACAAAGTCCTCCAGTTCGCATAAAATACGGTCCCCAAATTTCGTCTTGACACGACGAACAGCAGTTACCAAATAAGTCTCGTTTACCTGCAGATCCTGTAGTCGTTTAGTCTCTGCTCCAGCATCTTTCCCTATGGAATTCGCATTTTTTATTGCCGACATTCTGAAATCGAATTTGATATCTATAATAGTGTTTTAGTATACCTAAGCCATTAGCAAATATGTATATAAACACAAAGTTATCAAAACCCTTCTACACACCCATTATCGCTAGCCACTAATTTAATTGTCAGCAGCTTGCGTTCACCATTTTCCTACTTCTCCTCATTCCATTACAAGAACACAGGTTATCAAACAAGTTATACATCCAGGTGCTACATGGTCAGGTGCTGGTCATGACTGTACTTTGATGAAACCGAGTCAGATTGTTTGTATAATTTTACTGTTCCCTGACAAAGCCGGGGCAAACTGCTTGTGTAATTTAACTGTTCCCCGGGCGAAGCCGGTTTACAACTGTTCCCGGGCGAAGCCGGGGCGGATTGTCTGTATAATTTATCTGTTCCCGGACAAAGCCGGGGCAGATTGTATGTATAATTTATCTGTTCTCGAGCGAAGTCGGTGCATGCTTTTGGTATAATATAACTGTTCGCGGGCGAAGCCGGGTTGGGTTTCTGGTATAACATAACTGTTCACAGGCGAAGCCGGGTCGGGTTGTTTGTATATTATATCTGTTCCCGGGTGAAGCCGTTGCAGGTTGGTTAAATAATTTATGTGTTCAATACACCCTAGTGCGTGGGGGCATACATTAGTTGGGAGGTGATGATTTAAATGTCCTTAACTAAATAGGTTACTTGACTTGAAACTAAAGTATAAAAGTGAATCCATGGCTCAGAGCTAATGTTACATAAGAGGTCATTATCTATTCCGCCGGGCGAAGCCGGTTTACAACTGTTCCCGGGCGAAGCCGGGGCGGATTGTCTGTATAATTTATCTGTTCCCGGACAAAGCCGGGGCAGATTGTATGTATAATTTATCTGTTCTCGAGCGAAGTCGGTGCATGCTTTTGGTATAATATAACTGTTCGCGGGCGAAGCCGGGTTGGGTTTCTGGTATAACATAACTGTTCACAGGCGAAGCCGGGTCGGGTTGTTTGTATATTATATCTGTTCCCGGGTGAAGCCGTTGCAGGTTGGTTAAATAATTTATGTGTTCAATACACCCTAGTGCGTGGGGGCCTACATTAGTTGGAAGGTGATGATTTAAATGTCCTTAACTAAATAGGTTACTTGACTTGAAACTAAAGTATAAAAGTGAATCCATGGCTCAGAGCTAATGTTACATAAGAGGTCATTATCTATTCCGCCGGGCGAAGCCGGTTTACAACTGTTCCCGGGCGAAGTCGGGGCGGATTGTCTGTATAATTTATCTGTTCCCGGACAAAGCCGGGGCAGATTGTATGTATAATTTATCTGTTCTCGTGCGAAGTCGGTGCATGCTTTTGGTATAATATAACTGTTCGCGGGCGAAGCCGGGTTGGGTTTCTGGTATAACATAACTGTTCACAGGCGAAGCCGGGTCGGGTTGTTTGTATATTATATCTGTTCCCGGGTGAAGCCGTTGCAGGTTGGTTAAATAATTTATGTGTTCAATACACCCTAGTGCGTGGGGGCCTACATTAGTTGGAAGGTGATGATTTAAATGTCCTTAACTAAATAGGTTACTTGACTTGAAACTAAAGTATAAAAGTGAATCCATGGCTCAGAGCTAATGTTACATAAGAGGTCATTATCTATTCCGCCGGGCGAAGCCGGTTTACAACTGTTCCCGGGCGAAGTCGGGGCGGATTGTCTGTATAATTTATCTGTTCCCGGACAAAGCCGGGGCAGATTGCATGTATAATTTATCTGTTCTCGTGCGAAGTCGGTGCATGCTTTTGGTATAATATAACTGTTCGCGGGCGAAGCCGGGTTGGGTTTCTGGTATAACATAACTGTTCACGGGCGAAGCCGGGTCGGGTTGTTTGTATATTATATCTGTTCCCGGGTGAAGCCGTTGCAGGTTGGTTAAATAATTTATGTGTTCAATACACCCTAGTGCGTGGGGCCTACATTAGTTGGGAGGTGATGATTTAAATGTCCTTAACTAAATAGGTTACTTGACT
The DNA here is from genome assembly GCA_946902985.2 of Meconema thalassinum. Classification (NCBI taxonomy): domain Eukaryota; kingdom Metazoa; phylum Arthropoda; class Insecta; order Orthoptera; family Tettigoniidae; genus Meconema; species Meconema thalassinum. The sequence continues at coordinate 1,171,859,430 of OX336388.2, read as the reverse complement.
TGAAACTAAAGTATAAAAGTGAATCCATGTCACGGGGGTCATGTTACATAAGAGATTATTATCTATTCCGTGAATGCCTCGAGCACGCTCATTATCTCGCGGAGCAATGCAGTGAAATCGGCAACATTTAATTGGATAATAACAGTACTTATATATAATTGAGCTGCATTCATTTTATATATTCCCGGCAGCTAGTGGTTTAAGATGCAAGTCACGTTAAAACCAATCTTATTACATGCTATGAATTCTGCTCGTTTCAAACATGAAGTAATTATTGCTTGTCTGATTCGTACCATCTGACTTTTAAACCAGCTTTGTCAATAGGCCATTATACTATTAAAATTCTAAACATCTTCATGTGGATTTAAACATACCATCTCATCATTTACAAGTACTGTAATGTACAGTTGTTGTTTGAGTCTTCAGTCTTTTGACTGGTTTGATGCAACTCTCCATGCCTCCCTGTCCTGAGCTAATCGTTTCATCTCTACATAGCTCCAACACCCTACACTCGACACAATCTGTTTAACATATTCTAACCTTGGTCTACCCCTACAGTTTTTGTCCTCGAACCTTCCTTCCATAACTTAGCTTGCTATTCCTGGTGTCTTAATATGTGTCCTACCAATGTATCTCTTCTCTTCATTAGCAGACGCCAGAAACATCTCTCCTCTCCCACTCGTCTTAATACCTCTTTATTTGTTACTCTCTCTCTACCCATCTGATCTTGATCATTCTCCTGTAACACCACATTTCAAATGCTTCAATTCTCCTCTTTTCTGTACAGTACAATTACTTATTTTGTAAACTATCTAGCTGAGTTAGTCTCCCAGTAGCACATAGTCAAATATATACACTAGGATATACTTTAAAGTTATATACTTAAGTATGTTGAATATTACCTGATAGACAAGGATCCAAATTACAATCTGGTGTGAACTCTGTAAGCCCGTGGACAACTCTACCTTTATTTCAATTCTGCTCGAGTATTTATACCCCTCCGAATACAGGAAACGTCTCTGGATTACCGTTCCTTTCACAAAAACATGACCTCCATACGGCATTACCCTGCGTTAATACACGAATCGTTACTGACCTTCCTTTCACCAGAAATAGCTCCACACTGTATAACCCTGTACAACAAGTTTAAACACATCTAATTAATCCGCCTTTCACCAGAAACTACACACAGTATATAAGGAGGACGTTCCTTTTCACAACATATCATTCGCTCCAATGTCTGGAGACAACAACATGGAGATGCCAGAAGAAGAAAACCAGGAGGAGTTGTCGCTGGATCTGTTAATGTAAGTATTATTTATTTACTAAAGCCTTATGTAGCAGCACCCCAGTCTCTCACGGCTGGGTGCGTGGTTTAATTCCAGTCACTTTATGTTAGATCTGTGCTGGGCAAACCAAAAGCAGACAGGTTTTTCTCTGGGAACACCAGTTTTCCCTATCAAAATTTTCTTCCGACAACATCCTCCACTATCATTTCTCTTTTTATCTGTCATTCATTTAAACATTGACTCTAAAAAGTGAGACAGGCTTTGGCAGCCAACACAGATCTTTCTCGCCGCTAGATGGAGTTTAATTCATTCCATTCCTGATCTGATCAAATACTGGAAGCAAGCGGTGTTTTTTTTCTTCAAAATGATTAGAAATACTGAGCGTAGTTACCGCCTTTGTAGCCCATGTTTACTTGGGTGTGAGTAGAATTTGTCTGATAACCCGTGTTATTGCGATGAATAAAAAAAAAGGATTGGGAAGGAAGTCAGATTTTTTTTAGGTGTGTTAAAATCCTTTAGTATGCCTTCCTTTGGAGGGGGAGTACAATGCACAGATTACCCTCATCATCTTTCTGACATAATACTCCAGCAATGCCTATATGTGAAGCATCTGTCATAACCACATATTCCTTATCTTTTAACGGATATTTCAGCACTACACCCATGTTTACTTGGGTGTGAATAGAATTTGTCTGATAACCCGTGTTATTGCGATGAATAAAAAAAAAGGATTGGGAAGGAAGTCAGATTTTTTTTAGGTGTGTTAAAATCCTTTAGTATGTCTTCCTTTGGAGGGGGAGTAAAGCCAGTGGTTACATATTCTCACTTTATGACATGTAAAAGATCCGTCCACAGACTAAACTTGTGTGAAGGTAAATTGACAGGTTAGATTCTGTCAAACAAGTTCCAACATTTACCACTAGATGGCATTATTATCTGGTAGCAAAAAAACTTGGAACTTGTAGCTCACTCTAATGGTGTTTGCTGGAAGCAGCTACACACTCAAGTGAGTCACACATGTTCGTGAACGCTGCCAGCACTGAAACCCATACTCAAGTTCGAACATTCACCACTAGGTATCATTAATATCTAGTAGCAAAATTTTGAAACTACTTAAAAATGAACAGAACTTGTAGCTCACCCTAAGGGCGTCCGCTGGAAGCTGCTGCAGACTTAGGTGAACATGCTCTCACACACTCCCAGCAATTCACAGCACCTACATACTCAAGTGAGTCACACATGTTCGTGAACACTGCCAGCACTGAAACCCATACTCAAGTTCGAACATTCACCACTAGGTATCATTAATATCTAGTAGCAAAATTTTGAAACTACTTAAAAATGAACAGAACTTGTAGCTCACCCTAAGGGCGTCCGCTGGCACATTCACCACTAGGTATCATTAATATCTAGTAGCAAAATTTTGAAACTACTTAAAATTGAACAGAACTTGTAGCTCACCCTAAGGGCGTCCGCTGGAAGCTGCTGCAGACTTAGGTGAACATGCTCTCACACACTCCCAGCAATTCACAGCACCTACATACTCAAGTGAGTCACACATGTTCGTGAACACTGCCAGCACTGAAACCCATACTCAAGTTCGAACATTCACCACTAGGTATCATTAATATCTAGTAGCAAAATTTTGAAACTACTTAAAAATGAACAGAACTTGTAGCTCACCCTAAGGCGTCCGCTGGAAGCTGCTGCAGACTTAGGTGAACTGTACTTGCTCTCACACACTCCCAGCAATTCACAATCCAATATTTAGATAAACAAGCGTTATAAAACAATTTTGTTGTACTCTTTATTGTATACATTTTTTTTTTTTTTTTTTTTTTTTATAGCTTTGGAAATGATCCAGTGTTGGTGGAGTTTTTCACCCAATTGATGGCGGAGATGGAAGGGTGCCAGAGAGTAGGAGATGATGAGGAAGAAGAAGATGATGATGATGATGAAGAGGAAGATGAAGAGGAAGAAGAATGATTAATAAATCAGATCTGGTGTACACCTTCTTGTTTTTATTTCATGTCGAGCTGGCCGACTCAACATGCCATGCGATTTGTATCCTACCCCCACCCTACCATTTACAGGAAATAATACTCCAGATTCATTGACGTTTGTTTACCATTGAGCACATTCAACAACCAGTTCATTCCACCTCTCTCTCTCCCTCAATTCCATTCACTACTCCCGATACCATTGATGTTTGTTTACCATTGAGCGCTTTCAACCCCATCTTGTTTGTCTCTCAGACCCATTCACACCTAACCAACCTACCACGTCAGGGTCCAAACAACCACCGCCATTCATGTTTTCCATTCAAAACACTCACGTTCATGACCTACCTCACATCCCGTAATCTGCTGTGACGTCACACACACACCAGTTACACTAATGTTTTCCATTTCAAAACACTCCCGTTCATGACCTACCTCACATTCCGTAATCTGCTGTGACGTCACACACATCAGTTGACCGTTCAATTCTCTGACGATTCATTCACCGACAAAGATTCGGAAACCTTCGGCAACACTCGGATCTCGTCGGGATCAAAGCAAAGCTATATAGCCCAGGATAATATCAGAGAAGGCGCTCAGTCCAAGAGAGAGACTGGGTCGAAGAGGGTCTCGTGCAGACCCTCTTCCATCCTTCCCCTCATCCCCCAACCTCGCCACCACCCCTTACCCCTCCCCACCCCCACTCCCCCCTCCCCACCCCCACTCCTCCCCCTCCACCCACACCCCTCAAACCGGTTCCTGGACCCTCCAAGGTTTGTTTACCTTCCGGGGTCCCGGCGACCTTGGGGGTCAATGACCTACCTCAAGGTCATTGAGCATGACCTACCTCAAGGTCATTGACCTTGCCACGCCCCCCTCATTTGCATAAATAACGGTATTTGGTTCAAAACCCCCTCAGCCTCCCTACTAACTTCGTTACTAATTATGGCAAGTAACTGTAATTTCGATACAAATTATGCCAGGTAACAGTAACTGCGATACTAATTATGACAGGTTACTGAAACTTCTGTACTAATTATGACAGGTAACTGTAACTTCGTTACTAATTATGACAAGTAACTGTACCTTCGATACAAATGATGGCGGGTAACTGTAACTTCGATACTAATTATGACAGGTAACAGTAACTTCGATACTAATTATGACAGAAAACAGTAACTTCGATACTAATTATGACAGGTACCAGTATCTTCGATACTAATTATGGCAGGTAACTGTAACTTCGATACTAATGATGACAGTTAACTGTAACTTCGTTACTAATTATGACAAGTAACTGTAATTTCGATACAAATTATGGCAGGAAACTGTAACTTCGATACTTATTATGACAGGTAACAGTAACTTCGATACTAATTATGACAAGTAACTGTAACTTCGATACTAATTATGACAAGTAACTGTAATTTCGAAACAAATTATGGCAGGTAACTGTAACTACGATACTAATTATGACAGGTAACAGTATCTTCGATACTAATGATGACAGAAAACAGTAACTTCGATACTAATTATGGCAGGTAACAGTAACATCGATACTAATTATGGCAGGTAACTGTAACTTCGATACTACTTATGACAGTTAACTGTAACTTCGTTACTAATTATGACAAGCAACTGTAATTTTGTTACAAATAATGGCAGGTAACTGTAACTTCGATAATTATTATGACAGGTAACTATAATTTCGATACAAATTATAACAGGAACTGTAACTTCGATACTAATTATGACAGGTAACAGTAACTTCGATACTAATTATGACAAGTAACTGTAACTTAGATACTAATTTTGACAGGTAACAGTAACTTCGATACTAATTATGACAAGTAACCCTAACTTCATTATAATTTATGGCAAGTAACTGTAATTTCGATACAAATTATGGCAGGTAACTGTAACTTCGTTACTAATTATGACAGGTAACTGTAACTCCGATACTAATTATGACAAGTAACTCTAACTTCGTTACTAATTATGACAAATAACTGTAATTTTGATTAAAAATTATGGCAGGTAATTGTAACTTCGATACTAATTATGACAGGTAACAGTAGTTTCGATACTAATTATGACAGGTAACTGTAACTTCGTTACTAATTATGACAAGTAACTGTAATTTCGATACTAATTATGGCTGGTAACTGTAACGTCGTTACTAATTATGACAAGTAACTGTAAATTCGATACAAATTATGGCAGGTAACTGTAACTTCGATACTAATGATGACAGAAAACAGTAACTTCGATAAATATTATGGATGTTAACAGGAACTTCGATACTAATTATGGCAGGTAACTGTAAGTTCGATACTAATTATGACAGTTAACTGTAACTTCGTTACTAATTATGACAAGTAACTGTAATTTCGAAACAAATTATGGCAGGTAACAGTAACTTCGATACTAATTATGACAGGTAACAGTAACTTCGATACTAATTATGACAAGTTACTGTAACTTCGATACTAATTATGACAGGTAACTGTAACTTCGTTACTAATTATGACAAGTAACTGTTATTTCGATACAAATTGTGGCACGTAACTGTAATTTCGATACTAATTATGGCAGGTGACAGTAACTTCGATACTAATTATGACAAGTTATAGTAACTTCGCAACTAATTATGACAGAAAACAGTAACTTCGATACTTATTATGACAGGTAACAGTAACTTCGATAATAATTATGGCAGGTAACTGTAACTTCGGATCTAATTATGACAGGTAACTCTAACTTCGTTACTAATTATGACAAGTAACTGTAATTTCGATACAAATTATGGCACGTAACTGTAATTTCGATACTAATTATGACAGGTAACTGTAACTTCGATACTAATTATGACAAGTAACTCTAACTTCATTACAAATTATGACAAGTAACTGTAATTTCGATACAAATTATGGCAGGTAACTGTAACATCGTTACTAATTATGACAAGTAACTGTAATTTCGATACTAATTATGACAGAAAACAGTAACTTCGATACTTATTATGACAGGTAACAGTAACGTCGATATTAATTATGGCAGGTAACTGTAACATCGATACTAATTATGACAGTTAACTGTAACTTCGTTACTAATTATGACTTGTAACTGTAACTTCGATGCTAATTATCACAGATACCTGTAACTTCGAAACTAATTATGACAAGTAACTAAAACTTCATAACAAATTATGACAAGTAACTGTAATTTCGATACAAATTATGGCAGGTAACTGTAACTTCGATATTAATTATGGCAGGTAACTGTAACATCGATACTAATTATGACAGTTAACTGTAACTTCGTTACTAGTTATGACAAATATCTGTAATTTCGATAGGAATTATGGCAGGTAACTGTAACTTCGATACTAATTATGACAGGTAACAGTAACTTCGATACTAATTATGACCTGTAACTGCAACTTCGATACTAATTATGACAGGTAGCTGTAACTCCGTTACAAATTATGACAAGTAACTGTAATTTCGATACTAATTATGACAGGTAACAGTATCTTCGATACTAATTATGGCTGGTAACTGTAACTTCGATACTAATGATGACAGTTAACTGTAACTTCGTTACTAATTATGACAAGTAACTGAAAATTTCGATACAAATTATGGCACGTAAATGTAACTTCGATACTAATTATTACAGGTAACAGTAACTTCGATACTAATTAAGACAAGTAACTGTAACTTCGATACTAATTATGACAGGTAACTGTAACTTCGTTACTAATTATGACAAGTAACTGTAATTTCGATACAAATTATGGCAGGTAACTGTAACTTCGATACTAATCATGACAGGTAGCAGTAACTTCGATACAAATTATGACAAGTAAAAGTTACTTCGATACTAATAATGAGAAGAAAATGTAACTTCGAAACTAATTATGACAGGTAACTGTAACATCGTTACTAATTATGACAAGTAACTGTAATTTCGATGCAAATTATGGCAGGTAACTGTAACTTCGATACTAATTATGACAGGTAACAGTAACATCGATACTAATTATGACAAGTAACTGTAACTTCGATACTAATTATGACAAGTAACTCTAACTTCATTACAAATTATGACAAGTAACTGTAATTTCGATACAAATTATGGCAGGAAACTGTAACTTCGTTACTAATTATGGCAGGTAACTGTAATTTCGATACAAATTATGGCAGGTAACAGTAACTTCGATACTAATTAAGACAAGTAACTGCAACTTCGATACTAATTATGACAAATAACTCTAACTTCGTTACTAATTATGACAAGTAACTGTAATTTTGATTTAAAAAAATATGGCAAGTAACTGGAACTTCGATACTAATTATGTCAGGTAACAGTAACATCGATACTAATTATGACAGGTAACTGTAACTTCTTTACAAATTATGACAAGTAATTGTAATTTCGATACTAATTATGGCTGGTAACTGTAACTTTGTTACTAATTATGACAAGTAACAGTAATTTCGATACAAATAATGGCAGGTAACTGTAACTTCGATACTAATTATGACAAGTAACTGTAATTTTGATACTAATTATGGCAGGTAACTGTAATTTCGTTACTTATTATGACAGGTAACTGTAATTTCGATACGAATTATGGCAGGTAACTGTAATTTCGATACTAATTATGACAGGTAACAGTAACTTCGATACTAATTATGACAAGTAACTATACTTTCGATACAAATGATGGCAGGTAACTGTAACTTCGATACTAATTATGACAGGTAACAGTAACTTCGAATCTAATTATGACAGAAAACAGTAACTTCGATACTAATTATGGCAGGTAACTGTTACTTCGATACTAATGATGACAGTTAACTGTAACTTCGTTACTAATTATGACAAGTAACTGTAATTCCGATACAAATTATGGCAGGTAACTGTAACTTCGATACTAATTATGACAAGGAAATGTAATTTCGATACTAATTATGACAGGTAACTGTAACTTCGATACTAATTATGACAAGTAACTCTAACTTCGTTACTAATTATTACAAGTAACTGTAATTTTGATAAAAAATTATGGCAAGTAACTGGAACGACGATACTAATTATGACAGGTAACAGTAACTTCGATACTAATTATGACAGGTAACTGTAACTTCGTTACTAATTATGACAAGTAACTGTAATTTCGATACTAATTATGGCTGGTAACTGTAACTTCGTTACTAATTATGACAAGTAACTGTAATTTCGATACAAATTATGGCAGGCAACAGTAACTTCGATACTAATTATGACAGGTAACTGTAACTTCGATACTAATTAAACAAAGAACTGTCATTTCGATACAAATTATGACAGGTAACAGTAACTTCTTTACTAATTATGGCAAGTAACCGTAATTTCGATACAAATTATGGCAGGTAACAGCAACTTCGATACTAATTATGACAGGTAAATGTAACATCGATACTTATTATGACAAGTAACTGTAACTTCGATACTAATTATGACAAGTAACTGTACTTTCGATACAAATGATGGCAGGTAACTGTAACTTCGATACTAATTCTGACAGGTAACAGTATCTTCGATACTAATTATTACAAGGAACTGTAATTTCGATACTAATTATGACAGAAAACAGTAACTTCGATACTTATTATGACAGGTAACAGTAACTTCGTTACTAATTATGACAAGTAACTCTAATTTCGATACAAATTATGGCAGGTAACTGTAATTTCGATACTAATTATGGCAGGTAACAGTAACTTCGAAACTAATTATGACAGGTAATTGTAACATAGTTACTAATTATGACAAGTAACTCTAATTTGGATACAAATTATGGCAGGTAACTGTAACTTCGATACTAATTATGACAGGTAACAGTAACTTCGATAATAATTATGACAAGTAACTGTAATTTCGATACTAATTATGACAGGTTACTGTAACTTCGTTACTAATTATGACAAGAAACTGTAATTTCGATACAAATTATGGCAGGTAACTGTAACGTCGTTACTAGTTATGACAAGTAATTGTAATTTCGATACTAATTATGACAGAAAACAGTAACTTCGATACTAATTATGACAGGTAACAGTAACTTCGTTACTAATTATGACAAGTAACTGTAATTTCGATACTTATTATGGCAGGTAACTGTAACTTCGATACTAATTATGACAGTTAACTGTAACTTCGTTACTAATTATGACAAGTAACTGTAATTTCGATACGAATTAAGGCAGGTAACTGTAACTTCGATACTAATTATGACAGGTAACGGTAACTTCGATACTAATTATGACAGTTAACAGTAACTTCGATAGTAATTATGACAAGTAACAGTAACTTCGATACTAATTATGACAGGTAACTGTAACTTCTATACTAATTATGACAGGTAACTGTAACTTCGATACTAATTATGACAGGTAACTGTAACTTCGATACTAATTATGACAAGTAACTGTAACTTCGTTACTAATTATGACAAGTAACTGTAATTTCGATACAAATTTTGGCAGGTAACTGTAACTTCGTTACTAATTATGACATGAAACAGTAACTTCGTTTCTAATTATGACAGGAAACTGTAACTTCGATACTAATTATGACAGGTAACTGTAACTTCGATTCTAATTATGACAGGTAACTGTAACTTCGATACTATTTATGACAAGTAACTGTAATTTCGATACAAATTATGACAGGTAACTGTAACTTCGATATTAATTATGACAAGTAACTGTAACTTCGTTACTAATTATGACATGTAACTGTAATTTCGATACAAATAATGGCAGGTAACTGTAACTTCGATACTAATTATGACAGGTAACAGTAACTTCGATACTAATTATGACAGGTAACTGTAAATTCACTACAAATTATGACAAGTAACTGACATTTCGATACAAATTATGACAGGTAACTGTAACTTAGTTACTAATTATGACAAGTAACTGTAATTTCGATACAAATTATGGCAGGTAACAGTAACTTCGATACTAATTATGACAGGTAACTGTAACTTCGATACTAATTATGACAAGGAAATGTAATTTCGATACAAATTATGGCAGGTAACAGTAACTTCGTTACTAATTATGGCAAGTAACTGCAATTTCGATACAAATTATGGCAGGTAACAGTAACTTCGATATTAATTATGACAGGTAACTGTAACTTCTATACTAATTATGAAAGGGAACTGTAACTTCGTTACTAATTATGACAAGTAATTATACTTTCGATACAAATGATGGCAGGTAACTGTAACTTCGATACTAATTATGACAGTTAACTGTACCTTCGATACTAATTATGACAGAAAACAGTAACTTCGATACTAATTATGGCAGGTAACTGTATCTTCGATACTAATGATGACAGTTAACTGTAACTTCGTTACTAATTATGACAAGTAACTGTTATTTCGATACAAATTATGGCAGGTAACTGTAACTTCGATACTAATTATGACAGGTAACAGTAACTTCGATACTAATTATGACAGGTAACAGTATCTTCGATAATAATTATGGCAGGTAACTGTAACTTCGATACTAATGATGACAGTTAACTGTAACTTCGTTACTAATTAAGACAAGTAACTGTAATTTCGATACTAATAATGGCAAGTAACTGTAACTTCGCAACTAATTATGACAGGTAACTGTAACATCGTTACTAATTATGACAAGTAACTGTAATTTCGATACAAATTATGGCAGGGAACTGTAACTTCGTTACTAATTATGGCAGGTAACAGTAATTTCGATACAAATTATGGCAGGTAACTGTAACTTCGATACTTATTATGACAAGTAACAGTAACTTCGATACTAATTATGACAAGTAACTGTAACTTCGAAACTAATTATGGCAGGTAACTGTAACATCGATAATAATTATGACAAGTAACTGTAATTTCGATACAAATTATGGCAGGTAACTGTAACTTCGATACTACTTATGACAGGTAACAGAAACTTCTATACTAATTATGACAGGTAACTGTAACTTCGTTACTAATTATGACAAGTAACTGTACCTTCGATACAAATGATGGCAGGTAACTGTAACTTCGATACTAATTATGACAGGTAACAGTAACTTCGATACTAATTATGACAGAAAACAGTAACTTCGATACTAATTATGGCAGGCAACTGTAACTTCGATACTAATGATGACAGTTAACTGTAACTTCGTTACTAATTATTACAAGTAACTGTAATTTCGATACAAATTATGGCAGGAAACTGTAACTTCGATACTAATTATGACAGGTAACAGTAACTTCGATACTAATTATGACAAGTAACTGTAACTTCGATACTAATTATGACAAGTAACTATAATTTCGAAACAAATTATGGCAGGTAACTGTAACTTCGATACTAATTATGACAGCTAACAGTATCATAAATACTAATGATGAGAGAAAACAGTAACTTCGATACTAATTATGGCACGTAACAGTAACATCGATACTAATTATGTCAGGTAACTGTAACTTCGATACTAATTACGACAGTTAACTGTAACTTCGTTACTAATTATGACAAGTAACTGTAATTTCAATACAAAAATTGGCAGGTAACTGTAACTTCGATACTTATTATGACAGGTAACTATAATTTCGATACAAATTATAACAGGAACTGTAACTTCGATACTAATTATGACAAGTAACAGTAACTTCGATACTAATTATGACAAGTAACAGTAACTTCGATACTAATTATGACAGGTAACTGTAACTTCGATACTAATTATGACAAGTAACTCTAACTTCATTACAAATTATGACAAGTAACTGTAATTTCGATACAAATTATGGCAGGTAAATGTAACTTCGTTACTAATAATGGCAGGTAACTGTAATTTCGATACAAATTATGGCTGGTAAGAGTAACTCCGATACTAATTATGACAAGTAACTCTAACTTCGTTACTAATTATGACAAATAACTGTAATTTTGATAAAAAATTAAAGCAGGTAATTGTAACTTCGATACTAATTATGACAGGTAACAGTAACTTCGATACTAATTATGACAGGTAACTGTAACTTCGTTACTATTTATGACAAGTAACTGTAATTTCGATACTAATTATGGCTGGTAACTGTAACTTCGTTACTAATTATGACAAGTAACTGTAAATTCGATACAAATTATGGCAGGTAACTGTAACTTCGATACTAATGATGACAGAAAACAGTAACTTCGATACTAATTATGGCAGGTAACAGTAACTTCGATACTAATTATGGCAGGTAACTGTAAGTTCGATACTAATTATGACAGTTAACTGTAACTTCGTTACTAATTATGATAAGTAACTGTAATTTCGATACAAATTATGGCAGGTAACAAAAACTTCGATACTAATTATGACAGGTAACAGTAACTTCGATACTAATTATGACAAGTTACTGTAACTTCGATAATAATTATGACAGTTAACTGTAACTTCGTTACTAATTATGACAAGTAACTGTAATTTCGATACGAATTAAGGCAGGTAACTGTAACTTCGATACTAATTATGACAGGTAACGGTAACTTCGATACTAATTATGACAGTTAACAGTAACTTCGATAGTAATTATGACAAGTAACAGTAACTTCGATACTAATTATGACAGGTAACTGTAACTTCTATACTAATTATGACAGGTAACTGTAACTTCGATACTTATTATGACAGGTAACTGTAACTTCGATACTAATTATGACAAGTAACTGTAACTTCGTTACTAATTATGACAAGTAACTGTAATTTCGATACAAATTTTGGCAGGTAACTGTAACTTCGTTACTAATTATGACATGAAACAGTAACTTCGTTTCTAATTATGACAGGAAACTGTAACTTCGATACTAATTATGACAGGTAACTGTAACTTCGATTCTAATTATGACAGGTAACTGTAACTTCGATACTAATTATGACAAGTAACTGTAATTTCGATACAAATTATGACAGGTAACTGTAACTTCGATATTAATTATGACAAGTAACTGTAACTTCGTTACTAATTATGACATGTAACTGTAATTTCGATACAAATAATGGCAGGTAACTGTAACTTCGATACTAATTATGACAGGTAACAGTAACTTCGATACTAATTATGACAGGTAACTGTAACTTCACTACAAATTATGACAAGTAACTGACATTTCGATACAAATTATGACAGGTAACTGTAACTTAGTTACTAATTATGACAAGTAACTGTAATTTCGATACAAATTATGGCAGGTAACAGTAACTTCGATACTAATTATGACAGGTAACTGTAACTTCGATACTAATTATGACAAGGAAATGTAATTTCGATACAAATTATGGCAGGTAACAGTAACTTCGTTACTAATTATGGCAAGTAACTGCAATTTCGATACAAATTATGGCAGGTAACAGTAACTTCGATATTAATTATGATAGGTAACTGTAACTTCTATACTAATTATGAAAGGGAACTGTAACTTCGTTACTAATTATGACAAGTAATTATACTTTCGATACAAATGATGGCAGGTAACTGTAACTTCTATACTAATTATGACAGTTAACAGTACCTTCGATACTAATTATGACAGAAAACAGTAACTTCGATACTAATTATGGCAGGTAACTGTATCTTCGATACTAATGATGACAGTTAACTGTAACTTCGTTACTAATTATGACAAGTAACTGTTATTTCGATACAAATTATGGCAGGTAACTGTACCTTCGATACTAATTATGACAGGTAACAGTAACTTCGATACTAATTATGACAGGTAACAGTATCTTCGATAATAATTATGGCAGGTAACTGTAACTTCGATACTAATGATGACAGTTAACTGTAACTTCGTTACTAATTAAGACAAGTAACTGTAATTTCGATACTAATAATGGCAAGTAACTGTAACTTCGCAACTAATTATGACAGGTAACTGTAACATCGTTACTAATTATGACAAGTAACTGTAATTTCGATACAAATTATGGCAGGGAACTGTAACTTCGTTACTAATTATGGCAGGTAACAGTAATTTCGATACAAATTATGGCAGGTAACTGTAACTTCGATACTTATTATGACAAGTAACAGTAACTTCGATACTAATTATGACAAGTAACTGTAACTTTGAAACTAATTATGGCAGGTAACTGTAACATCGATAATAATTATGACAAGTAACTGTAATTTCGATACAAATTATGTCAGGTAACTGTAACTTCGATACTACTTATGACAGGTAACAGAAACTTCTATACTAATTATGACAGGTAACTGTAACTTCGTTACTAATTATGACAAGTAACTGTACCTTCGATACAAATGATGGCAGGTAACTGTAACTTCGATACTAATTAAGACAGGTAACAGTAACTTCGATACTAATTATGACAGAAAACAGTAACTTCGATACTAATTATGGCAGGCAACTGTAACTTCGATACTAATGATGACAGTTAACTGTAACTTCGTTACTAATTATGACAAGTAACTGTAATTTCGATACAAATTATGGCAGGAAACTGTAACTTCGATACTAATTATGACAGGTAACACTAACTTCGATACTAATTATGACAAGTAACTGTAACTTCAATACTAATTATGACAAGTAACTATAATTTCGAAACAAATTATGGCAGGTAACTGTAACTTCGATACTAATTATGACAGCTAACAGTATCTTAAATACTAATGATGAGAGAAAACAGTAACTTCGATACTAATTATGGCACGTAACAGTAACATCGATACTAATTATGTCAGGTAACTGTAACTTCGATACTAATTACGACAGTTAACTGTAACTTCGTTACTAATTATGACAAGTAACTGTAATTTCGATACAAAAATTGGCAGGTAACTGTAACTTCGATACTTATTATGACAGGTAACTATAATTTCGATACAAATTATAACAGGAACTGTAACTTCGATACTAATTATGACAGGTAACAGTAACTTCGATACTAATTATGACAAGTAACAGTAACTTCGATACTAATTATGACAGGTAACTGTAACTTCGATACTAATTATGACAAGTAACTGTAATTTCGATACAAATTATGGCAGGTAAATGTAACTTCGTTACTAATTATGGCAGGTAACTGTAATTTCGATACAAATTATGGCTGGTAAGAGTAACTCCGATACTAATTATGACAAGTAACTCTAACTTCGTTACTAATTATGACAAATAACTGTAATTTTGATAAAAAATTAAAGCAGGTAATTGTAACTTCGATACTAATTATGACAGGTAACAGTAACTTCGATACTAATTATGACAGGTAACTGTAACTTCGTTACTATTTATGACAAGTAACTGTAATTTCGATACTAATTATGGCTGGTAACTGTAACTTCGTTACTAATTATGACAGGTAACTGTAAATTCGATACAAATTATGGCAGGTAACTGTAACTTCGATACTAATGATGACAGAAAACAGTAACTTCGATACTAATTATGGCAGGTAACAGTAACTTCGATACTAATTATGGCAGGTAACTGTAAGTTCGATACTAATTATGACAGTTAACTGTAACTTCGTTACTAATTATGATAAGTAACTGTAATTTCGATACAAATTATGGCAGGTAACAAAAACTTCGATACTAATTATGACAGGTAACAGTAACTTCGATACTAATTATGACAAGTTACTGTAACTTAGATACTAATTATGACAGGTAACTGTAACTTCGTTACTAATTATGACAAGTAACTGTAATTTCGATACAAATTATGGTAGGTAACAGTAACTTCGATACTAATTATGACAGGTAACTGTAACTTCGATACTAATTATGACAAGGAACTGTAATTTCGATACAAATTATGACAGGTAACAGTAACTTCGTTACTAATTATGGCAAGTAACTGTAATTTCGATACAAATTATGCCAGGTAACAGTAACTGCGATACTAATTATGACAGGTTACTGAAACTTCTGTACTAATTATGACAGGTAACTGTAACTTCGTTACTAATTATGACAAGTAACTGTACCTTCGATACAAATGATGGCGGGTAACTGTAACTTCGATACTAATTATGACAGGTAACAGTAACTTCGATACTAATTATGACAGAAAACAGTAACTTCGATACTAATTATGACAGGTACCAGTATCTTCGATACTAATTATGGCAGGTAACTGTAACTTCGATACTAATGATGACAGTTAACTGTAACTTCGTTACTAATTATGACAAGTAACTGTAATTTCGATACAAATTATGGCAGGAAACTGTAACTTCGATACTTATTATGACAGGTAACAGTAACTTCGATACTAATTAGGACAAGTAACTGTAACTTCGATACTAATTATGACAAGTAACTGTAATTTCGAAACAAATTATGGCAGGTAACTGTAACTTCGATACTAATTATGACAGGTAACAGTATCTTCGATACTAATGATGACAGAAAACAGTAACTTCGATACTAATTATGGCAGGTAACAGTAACATCGATACTAATTATGGCAGGTAACTGTAACTTCGATACTATTTATGACAGTTAACTGTAACTTCGTTACTAATTATGACAAGTAACTGTAATTTTGTTACAAATAATGGCAGGTAACTGTAACTTCGATACTTATTATGACAGGTAACTATAATTTCGATACAAATTATAACAGGAACTGTAACTTCGATACTAATTATGACAGGTAACAGTAACTTCGATACTAATTATGACAAGTAACTGTAATTTTGTTACAAATAATGGCAGGTAACTGTAACTTCGATACTAATTATGACAGGTAACAGTAACTTCGATACTAATTATGACAGAAAACAGTAACTTCGATACTAATTATGACAGGTACCAGTATCTTCGATACTAATTATGGCAGGTAACTGTAACTCCGATACTAATTATGAAAAGTAACTGTAACTTCGTTACTAATTATGACAAGTGACTGGAATATCGATACAAATTTTGGCAGGTAACTGTAACTTCGTTACTAATTATGACAAGTAACTGTAATTTCGATACAAATAATGGCAGGAAACTGTAACTTCGATATTAATTATGACAAGTAACTGTAACTTCGTTACTAATTATGACATGTAACTGTAATTTCGATACAAATAATGGCAGGTAACTGTAACTTCGATACTAATTATGACAGGTAACAGTAACTTCGATACTAATTATGACAGGTAACTGTAACTTCACTACAAATTATGACAAGTAACTGACATTTCGATACAAATTATGACAGGTAACTGTAACTTAGTTACTAATTATGACAAGTAACTGTAATTTCGATACAAATTATGGCAGGTAACAGTAACTTCGATACTAATTATGACAGGTAACTGTAACTTCGACACTAATTATGACAAGGAAATGTAATTTCGATACAAATTATGGCAGGTAACAGTAACTTCGTTACTAATTATGGCAAGTAACTGCAATTTCGATACAAATTATGGCAGGTAACAGTAACTTCGATATTAATTATGACAGGTAACTGTAACTTCTATACTAATTATGAAAGGGAACTGTAACTTCGTTACTAATTATGACAAGTAATTATACTTTCGATACAAATGATGGCAGGTAACTGTAACTTCGATACTAATTATGACAGTTAACAGTACCTTCGATACTAATTATGACAGAAAACAGTAACTTCGATACTAATTATGGCAGGTAACTGTATCTTCGATACTAATGATGACAGTTAACTGTAACTTTGTTACTAATTATGACAAGTAACTGTTATTTCGATACAAATTATGGCAGGTAACTGTAACTTCGATACTAATTATGACAGGTAACAGTAACTTCGATACTAATTATGACAGGTAACAGTATCTTCGATAATAATTATGGTAGGTAACTGTAACTTCGATACTAATGATGACAGTTAACTGTAACTTCGTTACTAATTAAGACAAGTAACTGTAATTTCGATACTAATAATGGCAAGTAACTGTAACTTCGCAACTAATTATGACAGGTAACTGTAACATCGTTACTAATTATGACAAGTAACTGTAATTTCGATACAAATTATGGCAGGGAACTGTAACTTCGTTACTAATTATGGCAGGTAAGAGTAATTTCGATACAAATTATGGCAGGTAACTGTAACTTCGATACTTATTATGACAAGTAACAGTAACTTCGATACTAATTATGACAAGTAACTGTAACTTCGAAACTACGTATGGCAGGTAACTGTAACATCGATAATAATTATGACAAGTAACTGTAATTTCGATACAAATTATGTCAGGTAACTGTAACTTCGATACTACTTAACACAGGTAACAGAAACTTCTATACTAATTATGACAGGTAACTGTAACTTCGTTACTAATTATGACAAGTAACTGTACCTTCGATACAAATGATGGCAGGTAACTGTAACTTCGATACTAATTATGACAGGTAACAGTAACTTCGATACTAATTATGACAGAAAACAGTAACTTCGATACTAATTATGGCAGGCAACTGTAACTTCGATACTAATGATGACAGTTAACTGTAACTTCGTTACTAATTATGACAAGTAACTGTAACTTCGATACTAATTATGACAAGTAACTATAATTTCCAAACAAATTATGGCAGGTAACTGTAACTTCGATACTAATTATGACAGCTAACAGTATCTTAAATACTAATGATGAGAGAAAACAGTAACTTCGATACTAATTATGGCACGTAACAGTAACATCGATACTAATTATGTCAGGTAACTGTAACTTCGTTACTAATTATGACAAGTAACTGTAATTTCGATACAAAAATTGGCAGGTAACTGTAACTTCGATACTTATTATGACAGGTAACTATAATTTCGATACAAATTATAACAGGAACTGTAACTTCGATACTAATTATGACAGGTAACAGTAACTTCGATACTAATTATGACAAGTAACAGTAACTTCGATACTAATTATGACAGGTAACTGTAACTTCGATACTAATTATGACAAGTAACTCTAACTTCATTACAAATTATGACAAGTAACTGTAATTTCGATACAAATTATGGCAGGTAAATGTAACTTCGTTACTAATTATGGCAGGTAACTGTAATTTCGATACAAATTATGGCTGGTAAGAGTAACTCCGATACTAATTATGACAAGTAACTCTAACTTCGTTACTAATTATGACAAATAACTGTAATTTTGATAAAAAATTAAAGCAGGTAATTGTAACTTCGATACTAATTATGACAGGTAACAGTAACTTCGATACTAATTATGACAGGTAACTGTAACTTCGTTACTATTTATGACAAGTAACTGTAATTTCGATACTAATTATGGCTGGTAACTGTAACTTCGTTACTAATTATGACAAGTAACTGTAAATTCGATACAAATTATGGCAGGTAACTGTAACTTCGATACTAATGATGACAGAAAACAGTAACTTCGATACTAATTATGGCAGGTAACAGTAACTTCGATACTAATTATGGCAGGTAACTGTAAGTTCGATACTAATTATGACAGTTAACTGTAACTTCGTTACTAATTATGATAAGTAACTGTAATTTCGATACAAATTATGGCAGGTAACAAAAACTTCGATACTAATTATGACAGGTAACAGTAACTTCGATACTAATTATGACAAGTTACTGTAACTTAGATACTAATTATGACAGGTAACTGTAACTTCGTTACTAATTATGACAAGTAACTGTAATTTCGATACAAATTATGGTAGGTAACAGTAACTTCGATACTAATTATGACAGGTAACTGTAACTTCGATACTAATTATGACAAGGAACTGTAATTTCGATACAAATTATGACAGGTAACAGTAACTTCGTTACTAATTATGGCAAGTAACTGTAATTTCGATACAAATTATGCCAGGTAACAGTAACTGCGATACTAATTATGACAGGTTACTGAAACTTCTGTACTAATTATGACAGGTAACTGTAACTTCGTTACTAATTATGACAAGTAACTGTACCTTCGATACAAATGATGGCGGGTAACTGTAACTTCGATACTAATTATGACAGGTAACAGTAACTTCGATACTAATTATGACAGAAAACAGTAACTTCGATACTAATTATGACAGGTACCAGTATCTTCGATACTAATTATGGCAGGTAACTGTAACTTCGATACTAATGATGACAGTTAACTGTAACTTCGTTACTAATTATGACAAGTAACTGTAATTTCGATACAAATTATGGCAGGTAACTGTAACTTCGATACTAATTATGACAGGTAACAGTATCTTCGATACTAATGATGACAGAAAACAGTAACTTCGATACTAATTATGGCAGGTAACAGTAACATCGATACTAATTATGGGAGGTAACTGTAACTTCGATACTACTTATGACAGTTAACTGTAACTTCGTTACTAATTATGACAAGTAACTGTAATTTTGTTACAAATAATGGCAGGTAACTGTAACTTCGATACTTATTATGACAGGTAACTAAAATTTCGATACAAATTATAACAGGAACTGTAACTTCGATACTAATTATGACAGGTAACAGTAACTTCGATACTAATTATGACAAGTAACTGTAATTTTGTTACAAATAATGGCAGGTAACTGTAACTTCGATACTAATTATGACAGGTAACAGTAACTTCGATACTAATAATGACAGAAAACAGTAACTTCGATACTAATTATGACAGGTACCAGTATCTTCGATACTAATTATGGCAGGTAACTGTAACTTCGATACTAATTATGACAGGTAACTGTAACTCCGATACTAATTATGAAAAGTAACTGTAACTTCGTTACTAATTATGACAAGTGACTGGAATATCGATACAAATTTTGGCAGGTAACTGTAACTTCGTTACTAATTATGACAAGTAACTGTAATTTCGATACAAATAATGGCAGGAAACTGTAACTTCGATACTAATTATGACAGGTAACTGTATCTTCGATTCTAATTATGACAGGTAACTGTAACTTCGATACTAATTATGACAAGTAACTGTAATTTCGATACAAATTATGACAGGTAACTGTAACTTCGATATTAATTATGACAAGTAACTGTAACATCGTTACTAATTATGACAAGTAACTGTAATTTCGATACAAATAATGGCAGGTAACTGTAACTTCGATACTAATAATGACAGGTAACAGTAACTTCGATACTAATTATGACAGGTAACTGTAACTTCGCTACTAATTATGACAAGTAATTGTAATTTCGATACAAATTATGACAGGTAACTGTAACTTCGTTACTAATTATGACAAGTAACTGTAATTTCGATACAAATTATGGTAGGTAACAGTAACTTCGATAATAATTATGACAGGTAACTGTAACTTAGATACTAATTATGACAAGGAACTGTAATTTCGATACAAATTATGACAGGTAACAGTAACTTCGTTACTAATTATGGCATGTAACTGTAATTTCAATACAAATTATGCCAGGTACAGTAACTTCGATACTAATTATGACAGGTAACTGTAACTTCTATACTAATTATGACAGGTAACTGTAACTTCGTTACTAATTATGACAAGTAACTGTACCTTCGATACAAATGATGGCAGGTAACTGTAACTTCGATACTAATTATGACAGGTAACAGTAACTTCGATACTAATTATGACAGAAAACAGTAAGTTCGATACTTATTATGACAGGTACCAGTATCTTCGATACTAATTATGGCAGGTAACTGTTACTTCGATACTAATGATGACAGTTAACTGTAACTTCGTTACTAATTATGACAAGTAACTGTAATTTCGATGCAAATTATGGCAGGAAACTGTAACATCGATACTAATTATGACAGGTAACAGTAACTTCGATACTAATTATGACAAGTAACTTTAACTTAGATACTAATTATGACAGGTAACAGTAACTTCGATACTAATTATGACAAGTAACTCTAACTTCATTACAAATTATGGCAAGTAACTGTAATTTGGATACAAATTATGGCAGGTAACTGTAACTTCGTTACTAATTATGGCAGGTAACTGTAATTTCGATACAAATTATGGCAGGTAACAGTAACTTCGATACTAATTATGACAGGTAAATGTAACTCCAATACTAATTATGACAAGTAACTCTAACTTCGTTACTAATTATGAGAAATAACTGTAATTTTGATAAAAAATTATGGCAGGTAATTGTAACTTCGATACTAATTATGACAGGTAACAGTAACTTCGATACTAATTATGACAGGTAACTGTAACTTCGTTACTAATTATGACAAGTAACTGTAATTTCGATACTAATTATGGCTGGTAACAGTAACTTCGTTACTAATTATGACAAGTAACTGTAAATTCGATACAAATTATGGCTGGTAACTGTAATTTCGATACTAATGATGACAGAAAACAGTAACTTCGATACTAATTATGGCAGGTAACAGTAAATTCTATACTAATTATGGCAGGTAACTGTAAGTTCGATACTAATTATGACAGTTAACTGTAACTTCGTTACTAATTATGACAAGTAACTGTAATTTCGATACAAATTATGGCAGGTAACAGTAACTTCGATACTAATTATGACAGGTAACAGTAACTTCGATACTAATTATAACAAGTTACTGTAACTTCGATACTAATTATGACAGGTAACTGTAACTTCGTTACTAATTATGACAAGTAACTGTAATTTCGATACAAATTTTGGCAGGCAACTGTAACTTCGATATTAATTATGACAAGTAACTGTAACTTCGTTACTATTTATGACAAGTAACTCTAACTTCATTACAAATTATGACAAGTAACTGTAATTTCGATACAAATTATGGCAGGGAACTGTAACTTCGTTACTAATTACGGCAGGTAACAGTAATTTCGATACAAATTATGGCAGGTAACTGTAACTTCGATACTTATTATGACAAGTAACAGTAACTTCGATACTAATTATGACAAGTAACTGTAACTTCGAAACTAATTATGGCAGGTAACTGTAACATCGATAATAATTATGACAAGTAACTGTAATTTCGATACAAATTATGGCAGGTAACTGTAACTTCGATACTACTTATGACAGGTAACAGAAACTTCTATACTAATTATGACAGGTAACTGTAACTTCGTTACTAATTATGACAAGTAACTGTACCTTCGATACAAATGATGGCAGGTAACTGTAACTTCGATACTAATTATGACAGGTAACAGTAACTTCGATACTAATTATGACAGAAAACAGTAACTTCGATGCTAATTATGGCAGGAAACTGTAACTTCGATACTAATGATGACAGTTAACTGTAACTTCGTTACTAATTATGACAAGTAACTGTAATTTCGATACAAATTATGGCAGGAAACTGTAACTTCGATACTAATTATGACAGGTAACAGTAACTTCGATACTAATTATGACAAGTAACTGTAACTTCGATACTAATTATGACAAGTAACTATAATTTCGAAACAAATTATGGCAGGTAACTGTAACTTCGATACTAATAATGACAGCTAACAGTATCTTAAATACTAATGATGAGAGGAAACAGTAACTTCAATACTAATTATGGCACGTAACAGTAACATCGATACTAATTATGTCAGGTAACTGTAACTTCGATACTAATTACGACAGTTAACTGTAACTTCGTTACTAATTATGAAAAGTAACTGTAATTTCGATACAAAAATTGGCAGGTAACTGTAACTTCGATACTTATTATGACAGGTAACTATAATTTCGATACAAATTATAACAGGAACTGTAACTTCGATACTAATTATGACAGGTAACAGTAACTTCGATACTAATTATGACAAGTAACAGTAACTTCGATACTAATTATGACAGGTAACTGTAACTTCGATACTAATTATGACAAGTAACTCTAACTTCATTACAAATTATGACAAGTAACTGTAATTTCGATACAAATTATGGCAGGTAAATGTAACTTCGTTACTAATTATGGCAGGTAACTGTAATTTCGATACAAATTATGGCTGGTAAGAGTAACTCCGATACTAATTATGACAAGTAACTCTAACTTCGTTACTAATTATGACAAATAACTGTAATTTTGATAAAAAATTAAAGCAGGTAATTGTAACTTCGATACTAATTATGACAGGTAACAGTAACTTCGATACTAATTATGACAGGTAACTGTAACTTCGTTACTATTTATAACAAGTAACTGTAATTTCGATACTAATTATGGCTGGTAACTGTAACTTCGTTACTAATTATGACAAGTAACTGTAAATTCGATACAAATTATGGCAGGTAACTGTAACTTCGATACTAATGATGACAGAAAACAGTAACTTCGATACTAATTATGGCAGGTAACAGTAACTTCGATACTAATTATGGCAGGTAACTGTAAGTTCGATACTAATTATGACAGTTAACTGTAACTTCGTTACTAATTATGATAAGTAACTGTAATTTCGATACAAATTATGGCAGGTCACAAAAACTTCGATACTAATTATGACAGG
The DNA here is from genome assembly GCA_946902985.2 of Meconema thalassinum. NCBI lineage: Eukaryota > Metazoa > Arthropoda > Insecta > Orthoptera > Tettigoniidae > Meconema > Meconema thalassinum. The sequence goes on along the minus strand of OX336388.2, from coordinate 1,171,834,602 downwards.
TAACAGTAACTTCGATACTAATTATGACAAGTTACTGTAACTTAGATACTAATTATGACAGGTAACTGTAACTTCGTTACTAATTATGACAAGTAACTGTAATTTCGATACAAATTATGGTAGGTAACAGTAACTTCGATACTAATTATGACAGGTAATTGTAACTTCGATACTAATTATGACAAGGAACTGTAATTTCGATACAAATTATGACAGGTAACAGTAACTTCGTTACTAACTATGGCAAGTAACTGTAATTTCGATACAAATTATGCCAGGTAACAGTAACTGCGATACTAATTATGACAGGTTACTGAAACTTCTGTACTAATTATGACAGGTAACTGTAACTTCGTTACTAATTATGACAAGTAACTGTACCTTCGATACAAATGATGGCGGGTAACTGTAACTTCGATACTAATTATGACAGGTAACAGTAACTTCGATACTAATTATGACAGAAAACAGTAACTTCGATACTAATTATGACAGGTACCAGTATCTTCGATACTAATTATGGCAGGTAACTGTAAATTCGATACTTATGATGACAGTTAACTGTAACTTCGTTACTAATTATGACAAGTAACTGTAATTTCGATACAAATTATGGCAGGAAACTGTAACTTCGATACTTATTATGACAGGTAACAGTAACTTCGATACTAATTATGACAAGTAACTGTAACTTCGATACTAATTATAACAAGTAACTGTAATTTCGAAACAAATTATGGCAGGTAACTGTAACTTCGATACTAATTATGACAGGTAACAGTATCTTCGATACTAATGATGACAGAAAACAGTAACTTCGATACTAATTATGGCAGGTAACAGTAACATCGATACTAATTATGGCAGGTAACTGTAACTTCGATACTACTTATGACAGTTAACTGTAACATCGTTACTAATTATGACAAGTAACTGTAATTTTGTTACAAATAATGGCAGGTAACTGTAACTTCGATACTTATTATGACAGGTAACTATAATTTCGATACAAATTATAACAGGAACTGTAACTTCGATACTAATTATGGCAGGTAACAGTAACTTCGATACTAATTATGACAAGTAACTGTAATTTTGTTACAAATAATGGCAGGTAATTGTAACTTCGATACTAATTATGACAGGTAACAGTAACTTCGATACTAATTATGACAGAAAACAGTAACTTCGATACTAATTATGACAGGTACCAGTATCTTCGATACTAATTATGGCAGGTAACTGTAACTTCGATACTAATTATGACAGGTAACTGTAACTCCGATACTAATTATGAAAAGTAACTGTAACTTCGTTACTAATTATGACAAGTGACTGGAATATCGATACAAATTTTGGCAGGTAACTGTAACTTCGTTACTAATTATGACAAGTTACTGTAATTTCGATACAAATAATGGCAGGAAACTGTAACTTCGATACTAATTATGACAGGTAACTGTATCTTCGATTCTAATTATGACAGGTAACTGTAACTTCGATACTAATTATGACAAGTAACTGTAATTTCGATACAAATTATGACAGGTAACTGTAACTTCGATATTAATTATGACAAGTAACTGTAACATCGTTACTAATTATGACAAGTAACTGTAATTTCGATACAAATAATGGCAGGTAACTGTAACTTCGATACTAATAATGACAGGTAACAGTAACTTCGATACTAATTATGACAGGTAACTGTAACTTCGCTACTAATTATGACAAGTAATTGTAATTTCGATACAAATTATGACAGGTAACTGTAACTTCGTTACTAATTATGACAAGTAACTGTAATTTCGATACAAATTATGGTAGGTAACAGTAACTTCGATAATAATTATGACAGGTAACTGTAACTTAGATACTAATTATGACAAGGAACTGTAATTTCGATACAAATTATGACAGGTAACAGTAACTTCGTTACTAATTATGGCATGTAACTGTAATTTCAATACAAATTATGCCAGGTACAGTAACTTCGATACTAATTATGACAGGTAACTGTAACTTCTATACTAATTATGACAGGTAACTGTAACTTCGTTACTAATTATGACAGAAAACAGTAACTTCGATACTTATTATGACAGGTACCAGTATCTTCGATACTAATTATGGCAGGTAACTGTTACTTCGATACTAATGATGACAGTTAACTGTAACTTCGTTACTAATTATGACAAGTAACTGTAATTTCGATGCAAATTATGGCAGGAAACTGTAACATCGATACTAATTATGACAGGTAACAGTAACTTCGATACTAATTATGACAAGTAACTGTAACTTAGATACTAATTATGACAGGTAACAGTAACTTCGATACTAATTATGACAAGTAACTCTAACTTCATTACAAATTATGGCAAGTAACTGTAATTTGGATACAAATTATGGCAGGTAACTGTAACTTCGTTACTAATTATGGCAGGTAACTGTAATTTCGATACAAATTATGGCAGGTAACAGTAACTTCGATACTAATTATGACAGGTAAATGTAACTCCAATACTAATTATGACAAGTAACTCTAACTTCGTTACTAATTATGAGAAATAACTGTAATTTTGATAAAAAATTATGGCAGGTAATTGTAACTTCGATACTAATTATGACAGGTAACAGTAACTTCGATACTAATTATGACAGGTAACTGTAACTTCGTTACTAATTATGACAAGTAACTGTAATTTCGATACTAATTATGGCTGGTAACAGTAACTTCGTTACTAATTATGACAAGTAACTGTAAATTCGATACAAATTATGGCTGGTAACTGTAACTTCGATACTAATGATGACAGAAAACAGTAACTTCGATACTAATTATGGCAGGTAACAGTAAATTCGATACTAATTATGGCAGGTAACTGTAAGTTCGATACTAATTATGACAGTTAACTGTAACTTCGTTACTAATTATGACAAGTAACTGTAATTTCGATACAAATTATGGCAGGTAACAGTAACTTCGATACTAATTATGACAGGTAACAGTAACTTCGATACTAATTATAACAAGTTACTGTAACTTCGATACTAATTATGACAGGTAACTGTAACTTCGTTACTAATTATGACAAGTAACTGTAATTTCGATACAAATTTTGGCAGGCAACTGTAACTTCGATATTAATTATGACAAGTAACTGTAACTTCGTTACTATTTATGACAAGTAACTCTAACTTCATTACAAATTATGACAAGTAACTGTAATTTCGATACAAATTATGGCAGGGAACTGTAACTTCGTTACTAATTATGGCAGGTAACAGTAATTTCGATACAAATTATGGCAGGTAACTGTAACTTCGATACTTATTATGACAAGTAACAGTAACTTCGATACTAATTATGACAAGTACCTGTAACTTCGAAACTAATTATGGCAGGTAACTGTAACATCGATAATAATTATGACAAGTAACTGTAATTTCGATACAAATTATGGCAGGTAACTGTAACTTCGATACTACTTATGACAGGTAACAGAAACTTCTATACTAATTATGACAGGTAACTGTAACTTCGTTACTAATTATGACAAGTAACTGTACCTTCGATACAAATGATGGCAGGTAACTGTAACTTCGATACTAATTATGACAGGTAACAGTAACTTCGATACTAATTATGACAGGTAACTGTAACTTCGTTACTATTTATGACAAGTAACTGTAATTTCGATACTAATTATGGCTGGTAACTGTAACTTCGTTACTAATTATGACAAGTAAATGTAAATTCGATACAAATTATGGCAGGTAACTGTAACTTCGATACTAATGATGACAGAAAACAGTAACTTCGGTACTAATTATGGCAGGTAACAGTAACTTCGATACTAATTATGGCAGGTAACTGTAAGTTCGATACTAATTATGACAGTTAACTGTAACTTCGTTACTAATTATGATAAGTAACTCTAATTTCGATACAAATTATGGCAGGTAACAAAAACTTCGATACTAATTATGACAGGTAACAGTAACTTCGATACTAATTATGACAAGTTACTGTAACTTAGATACTAATTATGACAGGTAACTGTAACTTCGTTACTAATTATGACAAGTAACTGTAATTTCGATACAAATTATGGTAGGTAACAGTAACTTCGATACTAATTATGACAGGTAACTGTAACTTCGATACTAATTATGACAAGGAACTGTAATTTCGATACAAATTATGACAGGTAACAGTAACTTCGTTACTAATTATGGCAAGTAACTGTAATTTCGATACAAATTATGCCAGGTAACAGTAACTGCGATACTAATTATGACAGGTTACTGAAACTTCTGTACTAATTATGACAGGTAACTGTAACTTCGTTACTAATTATGACAAGTAACTGTACCTTCGATACAAATGATGGCGGGTAACTGTAACTTCGATACTAATTATGACAGGTAACAGTAACTTCGATACTAATTATGACAGAAAACAGTAACTTCGATACTAATTATGACAGGTACCAGTATCTTCGATACTAATTATGGCAGGTAACTGTAACTTCGATACTAATGATGACAGTTAACTGTAACTTCGTTACTAATTATGACAAGTAACTGTAATTTCGATACAAATTATGGCAGGAAACTGTAACTTCGATACTTATTATGACAGGTAACAGTAACTTCGATACTAATTATGACAAGTAACTGTAACTTCGATACTAATTATGACAAGTAACTGTAATTTCGAAACAAATTATGGCAGGTAACTGTAACTTCGATACTAATTATGACAGGTAACAGTATCTTCGATACTAATGATGACAGAAAACAGTAACTTCGATACTAATTATGGCAGGTAACAGTAACATCGATACTAATTATGGCAGGTAAATGTAACTTCGATACTACTTATGACAGTTAACTGTAACTTCGTTACTAATTATGACAAGCAACTGTAATTTTGTTACAAATAATGGCAGGTAACTGTAACTTCGATAATTATTATGACAGGTAACTATAATTTCGATACAAATTATAACAGGAACTGTAACTTCGATACTAATTATGACAGGTAACAGTAACTTCGATACTAATTATGACAAGTAACTGTAACTTAGATACTAATTTTGACAGGTAACAGTAACTTCGATACTAATTATGACAAGTAACTCTAACTTCATTATAATTTATGGCAAGTAACTGTAATTTCGATACAAATTATGGCAGGTAACTGTAACTTCGTTACTAATTATGACAGGTAACTGTAACTCCGATACTAATTATGACAAGTAACTCTAACTTCGTTACTAATTATGACAAATAACTGTAATTTTGATTAAAAATTATGGCGGGTAATTGTAACTTCGATACTAATTATGACAGGTAACAGTAGTTTCGATACTAATTATGACAGGTAACTGTAACTTCGTTACTAATTATGACAAGTAACTGTAATTTCGATACTAATTATAGCTGGTAACTGTAACTTCGTTACTAATTATGACAAGTAACTGTAAATTCGATACAAATTATGGCAGGTAACTGTAACTTCGATACTAATGATGACAGAAAACAGTAACTTCGATAAATATTATGGATGTTAACAGGAACTTCGATACTAATTATGGCAGGTAACTGTGAGTTCGATACTAATTATGACAGTTAACTGTAACTTCGTTACTAATTATGACAAGTAACTGTAATTTCGAAACAAATTATGGCAGGTAACAGTAACTTCGATACTAATTATGACAGGTAACAGTAACTTCGATACTAATTATGACAAGTTACTGTAACTTCGATACTAATTATGACAGGTAACTGTAACTTCGTTACTAATTATGACAAGTAACTGTTATTTCGATACAAATTGTGGCACGTAACTGTAATTTCGATTCTAATTATGGCAGGTGACAGTAACTTCGATACTAATTATGACAAGTTATAGTAACTTCGCAACTAATTATGACAGAAAACAGTAACTTCGATACTTATTATGACAGGTAACAGTAACTTCGATAATAATTATGGCAGGTAACTGTAACTTCGGATCTAATTATGACAGGTAACTGTAACTTCGTTACTAATTATGACAAGTAACTGTAATTTCGATACAAATTATGGCACGTAACTGTAATTTCGATACTAATTATGACAGGTAACTGTAACTTCGATACTAATTATGACAAGTAACTCTAACTTCATTACAAATTATGACAAGTAACTGTAATTTCGATACAAATTATGGCAGGTAACTGTAACATCGTTACTAATTATGACAAGTAACTGTAATTTCGATACTAATTATGACAGAAAATAGTAACTTCGATATTTATTATGACAGGTAACAGTAACTTCGATATTAATTATGGCAGGTAACTGTAACATCGATACTAATTATGACAGTTAACTGTAACTTCGTTACTAATTATGACTTGTAACTGTAACTTCGATGCTAATTATCACAGATACCTGTAACTTCGAAACTAATTATGACAAGTAACTAAAACTTCATAACAAATTATGACAAGTAACTGTAATTTCGATACAAATTATGGCAGGTAACTGTAACTTCGATATTAATTATGGCAGGTAACTGTAACATCGATATTAATTATGACAGTTAACTGTAACTTCGTTACTAGTTATGACAAATAACTGTAATTTCGATAGGAATTATGGCAGGTAACTGTAACTTCGATACTAATTATGACAGGTAACAGAAACTTCGATACTAATTATGACCTGTAACTGCAACTTCGATACTAATTATGACAGGTAGCTGTAACTCCGTTACAAATTATGACAAGTAACTGTAATTTCGATACTAATTATGACAGGTAACAGTATCTTCGATACTAATTATGGCTGGTAACTGTAACTTCGATACTAATGATGACAGTTAACTGTAACTTCGTTACTAATTATGACAAGTAACTGAAAATTTCGATACAAATTATGGCACGTAACTGTAACTTCGATACTAATTATTACAGGTAACAGTAACTTCGATACTAATTAAGACAAGTAACTGTAACTTCGATACTAATTATGACAGGTAACTGTAACTTCGTTACTAATTACGACAAGTAACTGTAATTTCGATACAAATTATGGCAGGTAACTGTAACTTCGATACTAATTATGACAGGTAGCAGTAACTTCGATACAAATTATGACAAGTAAAAGTTACTTCGATACTAATAATGAGAAGAAAATGTAACTTCGAAACTAATTATGACAGGTAACTGTAACATCGTTACTAATTATGACAAGTAACTGTAATTTCGATGCAAATTATGGCAGGTAACTGTAACTTCGATACTAATTATGACAGGTAACAGTAACTTCGATACTAATTATGACAAGTAACTGTAACTTCGATACTAATTATGACCGGTAACTGTAACTTCGATACTAATTATGACAAGTAACTCTAACTTCATTACAAATTATGACAAGTAACTGTAATTTCGATACAAATTATGGCAGGAAACTGTAACTTCGTTACTAATTATGGCAGGTAACTGTAATTTCGATACAAATTATGGCAGGTAACAGTAACTTCGATACTAATTAAGACAAGTAACTGCAACTTCGATACTAATTATGACAAATAACTCTAACTTCGTTACTAATTATGACAAGTAACTGTAATTTTGATTTAAAAAAATATGGCAAGTAACTGGAACTTCGATACTAATTATGTCAGGTAACAGTAACTTCGATACTAATTATGACAGGTAACTGTAACTTCTTTACAAATTATGACAAGTAATTGTAATTTCGATACTAATTATGGCTGGTAACTGTAACTTCGTTACTAATTATGACAAGTAACAGTAATTTCGATACAAATAATGGCAGGTAACTGTAACTTCGATACTAATTATGACAAGTAAATGTAATTTTGATACTAATTATGGCAGGTAACTGTAACTTGGATACTAATTATGACAGTTAACTGTAACTTCGTTACTAATTATGACAGGTAACTCTAATTTCGATACGAATTATGGCAGGTAACTGTAATTTCGATACTAATTATGACAGGTAACAGTAACTTCGATACTAATTATGACAAGTAACTATACTTTCGATACAAATGATGGCAGGTAACTGTAACTTCGATACTAATTATGACAGGTAACAGTAACTTCGAATCTAATTATGACAGAAAACAGTAACTTCGATACTAATTATGGCAGGTAACTGTTACATCGATACTAATGATGACAGTTAACTGTAACATCGTTACTAATTATGACAAGTAACTGTAATTCCGATAAAAATTATGGCAGGTAACTGTAACTTCGATACTAATTATGACAAGGAAATGTAATTTCGATACTAATTATGACCGGTAACTGTAACTTCGATACTAATTATGACAAGTAACTCTAACTTCGTTACTAATTATTACAAGTAACTGTAATTTTGATAAAAAATTATGGCAAGTAACTGGAACTTCGATACTAATTATGACAGGTAACAGTAACTTCGATACTAATTATGACAAGTAACTGTAACTTCGTTACTAATTATGACAAGTAACTGTAATTTCGATACTAATTATGGCTGGTAACTGTAACTTCGTTACTAATTATGACAAGTAACTGTAATTTCGATACAAATTATGGCAGGCAACAGTAACTTCGATACTAATTATGACAGGTAACTGAAACTTCGATACTAATTAAACAAAGAACTGTCATTTCGATACAAATTATGACAGGTAACAGTAACTTCGTTACTAATTATTGCAAGTAACCGTAATTTCGATACAAATTATGGCAGGTAACAGCAACTTCGATACTAATTATGACAGGTAAATGTAACATCGATACTTATTATGACAAGTAACTGTAACTTCGATACTAATTATGACAAGTAACTGTACTTTCGATACAAATGATGGCAGGTAACTGTAACTTCGATACTAATTCTGACAGGTAACAGTATCTTCGATACTAATTATTACAAGGAACTGTAATTTCGATACTAATTATGAGAGAAAACAGTAACTTCGATACTTATTATGACAGGTAACAGTAACTTCGTTACTAATTATGACAAGTAACTCTAATTTCGATACAAATTATGGCAGGTAACTGAAATTTCGATACTAATTATGGCAGGTAACAGTAACTTCGAAACTAATTATGACAGGTAATTGTAACATAGTTACTAATTATGACAAGTAACTCTAATTTGGATACAAATTATGGCAGGTAACTGTAACTTCGATACTAATTATGACAGGTAACAGTAACTTCGATAATAATTATGACAAGTAACTGTAATTTCGATACTAATTATGACAGGTTACTGTAACTTCGTTACTAATTATGACAAGAAACTGTAATTTCGATACAAATTATGGCAGGTAACTGTAACGTCGTTACTAGTTATGACAAGTAATTGTAATTTCGATACTAATTATGACAGAAAACAGTAACTTCGATACTAATTATGACAGGTAACAGTAACTTCGTTACTAATTATGACAAGTAACTGTAATTTCGATACTAATTATGGCAGGTAACTGTAACTTCGATATTAATTATGACAGTTAACTGTAACTTCGTTACTAATTATGACAAGTAACTGTAATTTCGATACGAATTAAGGCAGGTAACTGTAACTTCGATACTAATTATGACAGGTAACGGTAACTTCGATACTAATTATGACAGTTAACAGTAACTTCGATAGTAATTATGACAAGTAACAGTAACTTCGATACTAATTATGACAGGTAACTGTAACTTCTATACTAATTATGACAGGTAACTGTAACTTCGATACTAATTATGACAGGTAACTGTAACTTCGATACTAATTATGACAAGTTACTGTAACTTCGTTACTAATTATGACAAGTAACTGTAATTTCGATACAAATTTTGGCAGGTAACTGTAACTTCGTTACTAATTATGACATGAAACAGTAACTTCGTTTCTAATTATGACAGGAAACTGTAACTTCGATACTAATTATGACAGGTAACTGTAACTTCGATTCTAATTATGACAGGTAACTGTAACTTCGATACTAATTATGACATGTAACTGTAATTTCGATACAAATAATGGCAGGTAACTGTAACTTCGATATTAATTATGACAAGTAACTGTAACTTCGTTACTAATTATGACATGTAACTGTAATTTCGATACAAATAATGGCAGGTAACTGTAACTTCGATACTAATTATGACAGGTAACAGTAACTTCGATACTAATTATGACAGGTAACTGTAACTTCACTACAAATTATGACAAGTAACTGACATTTCGATACAAATTATGACAGGTAACTGTAACTTAGTTACTAATTATGACAAGTAACTGTAACTTCGATACAAATTATGGCTGGTAACAGTAACTTCGATACTAATTATGACAGGTAACTGTAACTTCGATACTAATTATGACAAGGAAATGTAATTTCGATACAAATTATGGCAGGTAACAGTAACTTCGTTACTAATTATGGCAAGTAACTGCAATTTCGATACAAATTATGGCAGGTAACAGTAACTTCGATACTAATTATGACAGGTAACTGTAACTTCTATACTAATTATGAAAGGGAACTGTAACTTCGTTACTAATTATGACAAGTAATTATACTTTCGATACAAATGATGGCAGGTAACTGTAACTTCGATACTAATTATGACAGTTAACAGTACCTTCGATACTAATTATGACAGAAAACAGTAACTTCGATACTAATTATGGCAGGTAACTGTATCTTCGATACTAATGATGACAGTTAACTGTAACTTCGTTACTAATTATGACAAGTAACTGTTATTTCGATACAAATTATGGCAGGTAACTGTAACTTCGATACTAATTATGACAGGTAACAGTAACTTCGATACTAATTATGACAGGTAACAGTATCTTCGATAATAATTATGGCAGGTAACTGTAACTTCGATACTAATGATGACAGTTAACTGTAACTTCGTTACTAATTAAGACAAGTAACTGTAATTTCGATACTAATAATGGCAAGTAACTGTAACTTCGCAACTAATTATGACAGGTAACTGTAACATCGTTACTAATTATGACAAGTAACTGTAATTTCGATACAAATTATGGCAGGTAACTGTAACTTCGATACTAATTATGACAGGTAACAGTAACTTCGATACTTATTATGACAAGTAACTGTAACTTCGATACTAATTATGACCGGTAACTGTAACTTCGATACGAATTATGACAAGTAACTCTAAGTTCATTACAAATTGTGACAAGTTACTGTAATTTCGATACATATTATGGCAGGTAACTGTAACTTCGTTACTAATTATGGCAGGTAACTGTAATTTCGATACAAATTATGGCAGGTAACAGTAACTTCGATACTAATTATGACAGGTAACTGTAACTTCGATACTAATTATGACAAGTAACTCTAACTTCGTTACTAATTCTGACAAGTAACTGTAATTTTGATAAAAAATTATGGCAAGTAACTGGAACTTCGATACTAATCATGACAGGTAACAGTAACTTCGATACTAAATATGACAGGTAACTGTAACTTCGTTACTAATTATGACAAGTAACTGTAATTTCGATACTAATTATGGCTGGTAACTGTAACTTCGTTACTAATTATGACAAGTTACAGTAATTTCGATACAAATTATGGCAGGTAACTGTAACTTCGATACTAATTATGACAGGTAACAGTATCTTCGATACTAATTATTACAAGGAACTGTAATTTCGATACTAATTATGACAGAAAACAGTAACTTCGATACTTATTATGACAGGTAACAGTAACTTCGTTACTAATTATGACAAGTAACTCTAATTTCGATACAAATTATGGCAGGTAACTGTAATTTCGATACTAATTATGGCAGGTAACAGTAACTTCGAAACTAATTATGACAGGTAATTGTAACATAGTTACTAATTATGACAAGTAACTCTAATTTGGATACAAATTATGGCAGGTAACTGTAACTTCGATACTAATTATGACAGGTAACAGTAACTTCGATAATAATTATGACAAGTAACTGTAATTTCGATACTAATTATGACAGGAAACTGTAACTTCGTTACTAATTATGACAAGAAACTGTAATTTCGATACAAATTATGGCAGGTAACTGTAACATCGTTACTAGTTATGACAAGTAATTGTAATTTCGATACTAATTATGACAGAAAACAGTAACTTCGGTACTAATTATGACAGGTAACAGTAACTTCGTTACTAATTATGACAAGTAACTGTAATTTCGATACTAATTATGGCAGGTAACTGTAACTTCGATACAAATTATGACAGTTAACTGTAACTTCGTTACTAATTATGACAAGTAACTGTAATTTCGATACGAATTAAGGCAGGTAACTGTAACTTCGATACTAATTATGACAGGTAACGGTAACTTCGATACTAATTATGACAGTTAACAGTAACTTCGATAGTAATTATGACAAGTAACAGTAACTTCGATACTAATTATGACAGGTAACTGTAACTTCTATACTAATTATGACAGGTAACTGTAACTTCGATACTAATTATGACAGGTAACTGTAACTTCGATACTAATGACAAGTAACTGTAACTTCGTTACTAATTATGACAAGTAACTGCAATTTCGATACAAATTTTGGCAGGTAACTGTAACTTCGTTACTAATTATGACATGAAACAGTAACTTCGTTTCTAATTATGACAGGAAACTGTAACTTCGATACTAATTATGACAGGTAACTGTAACTTCGATTCTAATTATGACAGGTAACTGTAACTTCGATACTAATTATGACAAGTAACTGTACTTTCGATACAAATTATGACAGGTAACTGTAACTTCGATATTAATTATGACAAGTAACTGTAATTTCGTTACTAATTATGACATGTAACTGTAATTTCGATACAAATAATGGCAGGTAACTGTAACTTCGATACTAATTATGACAGGTAACAGTAACTTCGATACTAATTATGACAGGTAACTGTAACTTCACTACAAATTATGACAAGTAACTGACATTTCGATACAAATTATGACAGGTAACTGTAACTTAGTTACTAATTATGACAAGTAACTGTAATTTCGATACAAATTATGGCAGGTAACAGTAACTTCGATACTAATTATGACAGGTAACTGTAACTTCGATACTAATTATGACAAGGAAATGTAATTTCGATACAAATTATGGCAGGTAACAGTAACTTCGTTACTAATTATGGCAAGTAACTGCAATTTCGATACAAATTATGGCAGGTAACAGTAACTTCGATACTAATTATGACAGGTAACTGTAACTTGTATACTAATTATGAAAGGGAACTGTAACTTCGTTACTAATTATGACAAGTAACTATACTTTCGATACAAATGATGGCAGGTAACTGTAACTTCGATACTAATTATGACAGGTAACTGTAACTCCGATACTAATTATGAAAAGTAACTGTAACTTCGTTACTAATTATGACAAGTGACTGGAATATCGATACAAATTTTGGCAGGTAACTGTAACTTCGTTACTAATTATGACAAGTAACTGTAATTTCGATACAAATAATGGCAGGAAACTGTAACTTCGATACTAATTATGACAGGTAACTGTAACTTCGATACTAATTATGACAAGTAACTGTAATTTCGATACAAATTATGACAGGTAACTGTAACTTCGATATTAATTATGACAAGTAACTGTAACATCGTTACTAATTATGACAAGTAACTGTAATTTCGATACAAATAATGGCAGGTAACTGTAACTTCGATACTAATTATGACAGGTAACAGTAACTTCGATACTAATTATGACAGGTAACTGTAACTTCGCTACTAATTATGACAAGTAATTGTAATTTCGATACAAATTATGACAGGTAACTGTAACTTCGTTACTAATTATGACAAGTAACTGTAATTTCGATACAAATTATGATAGGTAACAGTAACTTCGATAATAATTATGACAGGTAACTGTAACTTAGATACTTATTATGACAAGGAACTGTAATTTCGATACAAATTATGACAGGTAACAGTAACTTCGTTACTAATTATGGCATGTAACTGTAATTTCAATACAAATTATGCCAGGTACAGTAACTTCGATACTAATTATGACAGGTAACTGTAACTTCTATACTAATTATGACAGGTAACTGTAACTTCGTTACTAATTATGACAAGTAACTGTACCTTCGATACAAATGATGGCAGGTAACTGTAACTTCGATACTAAATATGACAGGTAACAGTAACTTCGATACTAATTATGACAGAAAACAGTAACTTCGATACTTATTATGACAGGTACCATTATCTTCGATACTAATTATGGCAGGTAACTGTTACTTCGATACTAATGATGACAGTTAACTGTAACTTCGTTACTAATTATGACAAGTAACTGTAATTTCGATGCAAATTATGGCAGGAAACTGTAACATCGATACTAATTATGACAGGTAACAGTAACTTCGATACTAATTATGACAAGTAACTGTAACTTAGATACTAATTATGACAGGTAACAGTAACTTCGATACTAATTATGACAAGTAACTCTAACTTCATTACAAATTATGGCAAGTAACTGTAATTTGGATACAAATTATGGCAGGTAACTGTAACTTCGTTACTAATTATGGCAGGTAACTGTAATTTCGATACAAATTATGGAAGGTAACAGTAACTTCGATACTAATTATGACAGGTAAATGTAACTCCAATAATAATTATGACAAGTAACTCTAAATTCGTTACTAATTATGACAAATAACTGTAATTTTGATAAAAAATTATGGCAGGTAATTGTAACTTCGATACTAATTATGACAGGTAACAGTAACTTCGATACTAATTATGACAGGTAACTGTAACTTCGTTACTAATTATGACAAGTAACTGTAATTTCGATACTAATTATGGCTGGTAACAGTAACTTCGTTACTAATTATGACAAGTAACTGTAAATTCGATACAAATTATGGCTGGTAACTGTAACTTCGATACTAATGATGACAGAAAACAGTAACTTCGATACTAATTATGGCAGGTAACAGTAAATTCGATACTAATTATGGCAGGTAACTGTAAGTTCGATACTAATTATGACAGTTAACTGTAACTTCGTTACTAATTATGACAAGTAACTGTAATTTCGATACAAATTATGGCAGGTAACAGTAACTTCGATACTAATTATGACAGGTAACAGTAACTTCGATACTAATTATAACAAGTTACTGTAACTTCGATACTAATTATGACAGGTAACTGTAACTTCGTTACTAATTATGACAAGTAACTGTAATTTCGATACAAATTTTGGCAGGCAACTGTAACTTCGATATTAATTATGACAAGTAACTGTAACTTCGTTACTATTTATGACAAGTGACTCTAACTTCATTACAAATAATGACAAGTAACTGTAATTTCGATACAAATTATGGCAGGGAACTGTAACTTCGTTACTAATTATGGCAGGTAACAGTAATTTCGATACAAATTATGGCAGGTAACTGTAACTTCGATACTTATTATGACAAGTAACAGTAACTTCGATACTAATTATGACAAGTAACTGTAACTTCGAAACTAATTATGGCAGGTAACTGTAACATCGATAATAATTATGACAAGTAACTGTAATTTCGATACAAATTATGGCAGGTAACTGTAACTTCGATACTACTTATGACAGGTAACAGAAACTTCTATACTAATTATGACAGGTAACTGTAACTTCGTTACTAATTATGACAAGTAACTGTACCTTCGATACAAATAATGGCAGGTAACTGTAACTTCGATACTAATTATGACAGGTAACAGTAACTTCGATACTAATTATGACAGAAAACAGTAACTTCGATACTAATTATGGCAGGCAACTGTAACTTCGATACTAATGATGACAGTTAACTGTAACTTCGTTACTAATTATGACAAGTAACTGTAATTTCGATACAAATTATGGCAGGAAACTGTAACTTCGATACTAATTATGACAGGTAACAGTAACTTCGATACTAATTATGACAAGTAACAGTAACTTCGATACTAATTATGACAAGTAACTATAATTTCGAAACAAATTATGGCAGGTAACTGTAACTTCGATACTAATTATGACAGCTAACAGTATCTTAAATACTAATGATGAGAGAAAACAGTAACTTCGATACTAATTATGGCACGTAACAGTAACATCGATACTAATTATGTCAGGTAACTGTAACTTCGATACTAATTACGACAGTTAACTGTAACTTCGTTACTAATTATGACAAGTAACTGTAATTTCGATACAAAAATTGGCAGGTAACTGTAACTTCGATACTTATTATGACAGGTAACTATAATTTCGATACAAATTATAACAGGAACTGTAACTTCGATACTAATTATGACAGGTAACAGTAACTTCGATACTAATTATGACAAGTAACAGTAACTTCGATACTAATTATGACAGGTAACTGTAACTTCGATACTAATTATGACAAGTAACTCTAACTTCATTACAAATTATGACAAGTAACTGTAATTTCGATACAAATTATGGCAGGTAAATGTAACTTCGTTACTAATTATGGCAGGTAACTGTAATTTCGATACAAATTATGGCTGGTAAGAGTAACTCCGATACTAATTATGACAAGTAACTCTAACTTCGTTACTAATTATGACAAATAACTGTAATTTTGATAAAAAATTAAAGCAGGTAATTGTAACGTCGATACTAATTATGACAGGTAACAGTAACTTCGATACTAATTATGACAGGTAACTGTAACTTCGTTACAATTTATGACAAGTAACTGTAATTTCGATACTAATTATGGCTGGTAACTGTAACTTCGTTACTAATTATGACAAGTAACTGTAAATTCGATACAAATTATGGCAGGTAACTGTAACTTCGATACTAATGATGACAGAAAACAGTAACTTCGATACTAATTATGGCAGGTAACAGTAACTTCGATACTAATTATGGCAGGTAACTGTAAGTTCGATACTAATTATGACAGTTAACTGTAACTTCGTTACTAATTATGATAAGTAACTGTAATTTCGATACAAATTATGGCAGGTAACAAAAACTTCGATACTAATTATGACAGGTAACAGTAACTTCGATACTAATTATGACAAGTTACTGTAACATAGATACTAATTATGACAGGTAACTGTAACTTCGTTACTAATTATGGCAAGTAACTGTAATTTCGATACAAATTATGCCAGGTAACAGTAACTGCGATACTAATTATGACAGGTTACTGAAACTTCTGTACTAATTATGACAGGTAACTGTAACTTCGTTACTAATTATGACAAGTAACTGTACCTTCGATACAAATGATGGCGGGTAACTGTAACTTCGATACTAATTATGACAGGTAACAGTAACTTCGATACTAATTATGACAGAAAACAGTAACTTCGATACTAATTATGACAGGTACCAGTATCTTCGATACTAATTATGGCAGGTAACTGTAACTTCGATACTAATGATGACAGTTAACTGTAACTTCGTTACTAATTATGACAAGTAACTGTAATTTCGATACAAATTATGGCAGGAAACTGTAACTTCGATACTTATTATGACAGGTAACAGTAACTTCGATACTAATTATGACAAGTAACTGTAACTTCGATACTAATTATGACAAGTAACTGTAATTTCGAAACAAATTATGGCAGGTAACTGTAACTTCGATACTAATTATGACAGGTAACAGTATCTTCGATACTAATGATGACAGAAAACAGTAACTTCGATACTAATTATGGCAGGTAACAGTAACATCGATACTAATTATGGCAGGTAACTGTAACTTCGATACTACTTATGACAGTTAACTGTAACTTCGTTACTAATTATGACAAGCAACTGTAATTTTGTTACAAATAATGGCAGGTAACAGTAACTTCGATACTTATTATGACAGGTAACTATAATTTCGATACAAATTATAACAGGAACTGTAACTTCGATACTAATTATGACAGGTAACAGTAACTTCGATACTAATTATGACAAGTAACTGTAACTTAGATACTAATTTTGACAGGTAACAGTAACTTCGATACTAATTATGACAAGTAACTCTAACTTCATTATAATTTATGGCAAGTAACTGTAATTTCGATACAAATTATAGCAGGTAACTGTAACTTCGTTACTAATTAAGACAGGTAACTGTAACTCCGATACTAATTATGACAAGTAACTCTAACTTTGTTACTAATTATGACAAATAACTGTAATTTTGATTAAAAATTATGGCAGGTAATTGTAACTTCGATACTAATTATGACAGGTAACAGTAGTTTCGATACTAATTATGACAGGTAACTGTAACTTCGTTACTAATTATGACAAGTAACTGTAATTTCGATACTAATTATGGCTGGTAACTGTAACTTCGTTACTAATTATGACAAGTAACTGTAAATTCGATACAAATTATGGCAGGTAACTGTAACTTCGATACTAATGATGACAGAAAACAGTAACTTCGATAAATATTATGGATGTTAACAGGAACTTCGATACTAATTATGGCAGGTAACTGTAAGTTCGATACTAATTATGACAGTTAACTGTAACTTCGTTACTAATTATGACAAGTAACTGTAATTTCGAAACAAATTATGGCAGGTAACAGTAACTTCGATACTAATTATGACAGGTAACAGTAACTTCGATACTAATTATGACAAGTTACTGTAACTTTGATACTAATTATGACAGGTAACTGTAACTTCGTTACTAATTATGACAAGTAACTGTTATTTCGATACAAATTGTGGCACGTAACTGTAATTTCGATACTAATTATGGCAGGTGACAGTAACTTCGATACTAATTATGACAAGTTATAGTAACTTCGCAACTAATTATGACAGAAAACAGTAACTTCGATACTTATTATGACAGGTAAGAGTAACTTCGATAATAATTATGGCAGGTAACTGTAACTTCGGATCTAATTATGACAGGTAACTGTAACTTCGTTACTAATTATGACAAGTAACTGTAATTTCGATACAAATTATGGCACGTAACTGTAATTTCGATACTAATTATGACAGGTAACTGTAACTTCGATACTAATTATGACAAGTAACTCTAACTTCATTACAAATTATGACAAGTAACTGTAATTTCGATACAAATTATGGCAGGTAACTGTAACATCGTTACTAATTATGACAAGTAACTGTAATTTCGATACTAATTATGACAGAAAACAGTAACTTCGATACTTATTATGACAGGTAACAGTAACTTCGATATTAATTATGGCAGGTAACTGTAACATCGATACTAATTATGACAGTTAACTGTAACTTCGTTACTAATTATGACTTGTAACTGTAACTTCGATGCTAATTATCACAGATACCTGTAACTTCGAAACTAATTATGACAAGTAACTAAAACTTCATAACAAATTATGACAAGTAAATGTAATTTCGATACAAATTATGGCAGGTAACTGTAACTTCGATATTAATTATGGCAGGTAACTGTAACATCGATACTAATTATGACAGTTAACTGTAACTTCGTTACTAGTTATGACAAGTAACTGTAATTTCGATAGGAATTATGGCAGGAAACTGTAACTTCGATACTAATTATGACAGGTAACAGTAACTTCGATACTAATTATGACCTGTAACTGCAACTTCGATACTAATTATGACAGGTAGCTGTAACTCCGTTACAAATTATGACAAGTAACTGTAATTTCGATACTAATTATGACAGGTAACAGTATCTTCGATACTAATTATGGCTGGTAACTGTAACTTCGATACTAATGATGACAGTTAACTGTAACTTCGTTACTAATTATGACAAGTAACTGAAAATTTCGATACAAATTATGGCACGTAACTGTAACTTCGATACTAATTATTACAGGTAACAGTAACTTCGATACTAATTAAGACAAGTAACTGTAACTTCGATACTAATTATGACAGGTAACTGTAACTTCGTTACTAATTATGACAAGTAACTGTAATTTCGATACAAATTATGGCAGGTAACTGTAACTTCGATACTAATTATGACAGGTAGCAGTAACTTCGATACAAATTATGACAAGTAAAAGTTACTTCGATACTAATAATGAGAAGAAAATGTAACTTCGAAACTAATTATGACAGGTAACTGTAACATCGTTACTAATTATGACAAGTAACTGTAATTTCGATGCTAATTATGGCAGGTAACTGTAACTTCGATACTAATTATGACAGGTAACAGTAACTTCGATACTAATTATGACAAGTAACTGTAACTTCGATACTAATTATGACCGGTAACTGTAACTTCGATACTAATTATGACAAGTAACTCTAACTTCATTACAAATTATGACAAGTAACTGTAATTTCGATACAAATTATGGCAGGAAACTGTAACTTCGTTACTAATTATGGCAGGTAACTGTAATTTCGATACAAATTATGGCAGGTAACAGTAACTTCGATACTAATTAAGACAAGTAACTGCAACTTCGATAATAATTATGACAAATAACTCTAACTTCGTTACTAATTATGACAAGTAACTGTAATTTTGATTAAAAAATTATGGCAAGTAACTGGAACTTCGATACTAATTATGTCAGGTAACAGTAACTTCGATACTAATTATGACAGGTAACTGTAACTTCTTTACAAATTATGACAAGTAATTGTAATTTCGATACTAATTATGGCTGGTAACTGTAACTTCGTTACTAATTATGACAAGTAACAGTAATTTCGATACAAATAATGGCAGGTAACTGTAACTTCGATACTAATTATGACAAGTAACTGTAATTTTGATACTAATTATGGCAGGTAACTGTAACTTGGATACTAATTATGACAGTTAACTGTAACTTCGTTACTAATTATGACAGGTAACTGTAATTTCGATACGAATTATGGCAGGTAACTGTAATTTCGATACTAATTATGACAGGTAACAGTAACTTCGATACTAATTATGACAAGTAACTATACTTTCGATACAAATGATGGCAGGTAACTGTAACTTCGATACTAATTATGACAGGTAACAGTAACTTCGATACTAATTATGACAGAAAACAGTAACTTCGATACTAATTATGGCAGGTAACTGTTACTTCGATACTAATGATGACAGTTAACTGTAACTTCGTTACTAATTATGACAAGTAACTGTAATTCCGATACAAATTATGGCAGGTAACTGTAACTTCGATACTAATTATGACAAGGAAATGTAATTTCGATACTAATTATGACAGGTAACTGTAACTTCGATACTAATTATGACAAGTAACTCTAACTTCGTTACTAATTATTACAAGTAACTGTAATTTTGATACAAAATTATGGCAAGTAACTGGAACTTCGTTACTAATTATGACAAGTAACTGTAATTTCGATACAAATTATGGCAGGCAACAGTAACTTCGATACTTTATGACAGGTAACTGTAACTTCGATACTAATTATGGCAGGTAACTGTTACTTCGATACTAATGATGACAGTTAACTGTAACTTCGTTACTAATTATGACAGGTAACAGTAACTTCGATACTAATTATGACAGGTAACTGTAACTTCGTTACTAATTATGACAAGTAACTGTAATTTCGATACTAATTATGGCTGGTAACTGTAACTTCGTTACTAATTATGACAAGTAACTGTAATTTCGATACAAATTATGGCAGGCAACAGTAACTTCGATACTAATTATGACAAGTAACTATACTTTCGATACAAATGATGGCAGGTAACTGTAACTTCGATACTAATTATGACAGGTAACAGTAACTTCGATACTAATTATGACAGAAAACAGTAACTTCGATACTAATTATGGCAGGTAACTGTTACTTCGATACTAATGATGACAGTTAACTGTAACTTCGTTACTAATTATGACAGGTAACAGTAACTTCGATACTAATTATGACAGGTAACTGTAACTTCGTTACTAATTATGACAAGTAACTGTAATTTCGATACTAATTATGGCTGGTAACTGTAACTTCGTTACTAATTATGACAAGTAACTGTAATTTCGATACAAATTATGGCAGGCAACAGTAACTTCGATACTAATTATGACAGGTAACTGTAACTTCGATACTAATTAAACAAAGAACTGTCATTTCGATACAAATTATGACAGGTAACAGTAACTTCGTTACTAATTATGGCAAGTAACCGTAATTTCGATACAAATTATGGCAGGTAACAGCAACTTCGATACTAATTATGACAGGTAAATGTAACATCGATACTTATTATGACAAGTAACTGTAACTTCGATACTAATTATGACAAGTAACTGTACTTTCGATACAAATGATGGCAGGTAACTGTAACTTCGATACTAATTCTGACAGGTAACAGTATCTTCGATACTAATTATTACAAGGAACTGTAATTTCGATACTAATTATGACAGAAAACAGTAACTTCGATACTTATTATGACAGGTAACAGTAACTTCGTTACTAATTATGACAAGTAACTCTAATTTCGATACAAATTATGGCAGGTAACTGTAATTTCGATACTAATTATGGCAGGTAACAGTAACTTCGAAACTAATTATGACAGGTAATTGTAACATAGTTACTAATTATGACAAGTAACTCTAATTTGGATACAAATTATGGCAGGTAACTGTAACTTCGATACTAATTATGACAGGTAACAGTAACTTCGATAATAATTATGACAAGTAACTGTAATTTCGATACTAATTATGACAGGTAACTGTAACTTCGTTACTAATTATGACAAGAAACTGTAATTTCGATACAAATTATGGCAGGTAACTGTAACATCGTTACTAGTTATGACAAGTAATTGCAATTTCGATACTAATTATGACAGAAAACAGTAACTTCGATACTAATTATGACAGGTAACAGTAACTTCGTTACTAATTATGACAAGTAACTGTAATTTCGATACTAATTATGGCAGGTAACTGTAACTTCGATACTAATTATGACAGTTAACTGTAACTTCGTTACTAATTATGACAAGTAACTGTAATTTCGATACGAATTAAGGCAGGTAACTGTAACTTCGATACTAATTATGACGGGTAACGGTAACTTCGATACTAATTATGACAGTTAACAGTAACTTCGATAGTAATTATGACAAGTAACAGTAACTTCGATACTAATTATGACAGGTAACTGTAACTTCTATACTAATTATGACAGGTAACTGTAACTTCGATACTAATTATGACAGGTAACTGTAACCTCGATACTAATTATGACAAGTAACTGTAACTTCGTTACTAATTATGACAAGTAACTGTAATTTCGATACAAATTTTGGCAGGTAACTGTAACTTCGTTACTAATTATGACATGAAACAGTAACTTCGTTTCTAATTATTACAGGAAACTGTAACTTCGATACTAATTATGACAGGTAACTGTAACTTTGATTCTAATTATGACAGGTAACTGTAACTTCGATACTAATTATGACAAGTAACTGTAATTTCGATACAAATTATGACAACTGTAACTTCGATATTAATTATGACAAGTAACTGTAACTTCGTTACTAATTATGACATGTAACTGTAATTTCGATACAAATAATGGCAGGTAACTGTAACTTCGATACTAATTATGACAGGTAACAGTAACTTCGATAATAATTATGACAGGTAACTGTAACTTCACTACAAATTATGACAAGTAACTGTAATTTCGATACAAATTATGGCAGGTAACAGTAACTTCGATACTAATTATGACAGGTAACTGTAACTTCGATACTAATTATGACAAGGAAATGTAATTTCGATACAAATTATGGCAGGTAACAGTAACTTCGTTACTAATTATGGCAAGTAACTGCAATTTCGATACAAATTATGGCAGGTAACAGTAACTTCGATACTAATTATGACAGGTAACTGTAACTTCTATACTAACTATGAAAGGGAACTGTAACTTCGTTACTAATTATGACAAGTAATTATACTTTCGATACAAATGATGGCAGGTAACTGTAACTTCGATACTAATTATGACAGTTAACAGTACCTTCGATACTAATTATGACAGAAAACAGTAACTTCGATACTAATTATGGCAGGTAACTGTATCTTCGATACTAATGATGACAGTTAACTGTAACTTCGTTACTAATTATGACAAGTAACTGTAATTTCGATACAAATTATGGCAGGTAACTGTAACTTCGATACTAATTATGACAGGTAACAGTAACTTCGATACTAATTATGACAGGTAACAGTATCTTCGATAATAATTATGGCAGGTAACTGTAACTTCGATACTAATGATGACAGTTAACTGTAACTTCGTTACTAATTAAGACAAGTAACTGTAATTTCGATACTAATAATGGCAAGTAACTGTAACTTCGCAACTAATTATGACAGGTAACTGTAACATCGTTACTAATTATGACAAGTAACTGTAATTTCGATACAAATTATGGCAGGTAACAGTAACTTCGATACTAATTATGACAAGTAACTCTAACTTCGTTACTAATTCTGACAAGTAACTGTAATTTTGATAAAAAATTATGGCAAGTAACTGGAACTTCGATACTAATTATGACAGGTAACAGTAACTTCGATACTTATTATGACAAGTAACTGTAACTTCGATACTAATTATGACCGGTAACTGTAACTTCGATACGAATTATGACAAGTAACTCTAAGTTCATTACAAATTGTGACAAGTTACTGTAATTTCGATACATATTATGGAAGGTAACTGTAACTTCGTTACTAATTATGGCAGGTAACTGTAATTTCGATACAAATTATGGCAGGTAACAGTAACTTCGATACTAATTATGACAAGTAACTCTAACTTCGTTACTAATTCTGACAAGTAACTGTAATTTTGATAAAAAATTATGGCAAGTAACTGGAACTTCGATACTAATTATGACAGGTAACAGTAACTTCGATACTTATTATGACAAGTAACTGTAACTTCGATACTAATTATGACCGGTAACTGTAACTTCGATACGAATTATGACAAGTAACTCTAAGTTCATTACAAATTGTGACAAGTTACTGTAATTTCGATACATATTATGGCAGGTAACTGTAACTTCGATACTAATTATGACAAGTAACTCTAACTTCGTTACTAATTCTGACAAGTAACTGTAATTTTGATAAAAAATTATGGCAAGTAACTGGAACTTCGATACTAATTATGACAGGTAACAGTAACTTCGATACTAAATATGACAGGTAACTGTAACTTCGTTACTAATTATGACAAGTAACTGTAATTTCGATACTAATTATGGCTGGTAACTGTAACTTCGTTACTAATTATGACAAGTTACAGTAATTTCGATACAAATTATGGCAGGTAACTGTAACTTCGATACTAATTATGACAGGTAACAGTATCTTCGATACTAATTATTACAAGGAACTGAAATTTCGATACTAATTATGACAGAAAACAGTAACTTCGATACTTATTATGACAGGTAACAGTAACTTCGTTACTAATTATGACAAGTTACTCTAATTTCGATACAAATTATGGCAGGTAACTGTAATTTCGATACTAATTATGGCAGGTAACAGTAACTTCGAAACTAATTATGACAGGTAATTGTAACATAGTTACTAATTATGACAAGTAACTCTAATTTGGATACAAATTATGGCAGGTAACTGTAACTTCGATACTAATTATGACAGGTAACAGTAACTTCGATAATAATTATGACAAGTAACTGTAATTTCGATACTAATTATGACAGGAAACTGTAACTTCGTTACTAATTATGACAAGAAACTGTAATTTCGATACAAATTATGGCAGGTAACTGTAACATCGTTACTAATTATGACAAGTAACTGTAATTTCGATACTAATTATGACATAAAACAGTAACTTCGATACTTATTATGACAGGTAACAGTAACTTTGATACTAATTATGGCAGATAACTGTAACATCGATACTAATTATGACAGTTAACTGTAACTTCGTTACTAGTTATGACAAGTAACTGTAATTTCGATAGGAATTATGGCAGGTAACTGTAACTTCGATACTAATTATGACAGGTAGCAGTAACTTCGATACTAATTATGACCTGTAACTGTAACTTCGATACTAATTATTACAGGTAGCTATAACTCCGTTACAAATTAAGACAAGTAACTGAAATTTCGATACTCATTATGACAGGTAACAGTATCTTCGATACTAATTATGGCTGGTAACTGTAACTTCGATACTAATGATGACAGTTAACTGTAACTTCGTTACTAATTATGACAAGAAACTGAAAATTTCGATACAAATTATGGCAAGTAACTGTAACTTCGATACTAATTATTACAGGTAACAGTAACTTCGATACTAATTATGACAAGTAACTGTAACTTCGATACTAATTATGACAGGTAACTGTAACTTCGTTACTAATTATGACAAGTAACTGTAATGTCGATACAAATTATGGCAGGTAACTGTAACTTCGATACTAATTATGACAGGTAGCAGTAACTTCGATACTAATTATGACAAGTAAAAGTTACTTCGATACTAATAATGAGAAGTAAATGTAACTTCGAAACTAATTATGACAGGTAACTGTAACATCGTTACTAATTATGACAAGTAACTGTAATTTCGATGCAAATTATGGCAGGTAACT
The DNA here is from genome assembly GCA_946902985.2 of Meconema thalassinum. Lineage (NCBI taxonomy): Eukaryota > Metazoa > Arthropoda > Insecta > Orthoptera > Tettigoniidae > Meconema > Meconema thalassinum. Next base: position 1,171,807,842 of record OX336388.2, on the reverse strand, counting down.
GTAACTTCGATACTAATTATGACAGGTAACAGTAACTTCGATACTAATTATGACAAGTAACTGTAACTTCGATACTTATTATGACCGGTAACTGTAACTTCGATACTAATTATGACAAGTAACTCTAACTTCATTACAAATTATGACAAGTAACTGTAATTTCGATACATATTATTGCAGGAAACTGTAACTTCGTTACTAATTTTGGCAGGTAACTGTAATTTCGATACAAATTATGGCAGGTAACAGTAACTTCGATACTAATTATGACAGGTAACTGCAACTTCGATACTAATTATGCCAAGTAACTCTAACTTCGTTACTAATTATGACAAGTAACTGTAATTTTGATAAATAATTATGGCAAATAACTGGAACTTCGATACTAATTATGTCAGGTAACAGTAACTTCGATACTAATTATGACAGGTAACTGTAACTTCGTTACTAATTATGACAAGTAATTGTAATTTCGATACTAATTATGGCTGGTAACTGTAACTTCGTTACTAATTATGACAAGTAACAGTAATTTCGATACAAATTATGGCAGGTAACTGTAACTTAGATACTAATTATGACAAGTAACTGTAATTTTGATACTAATTATGGCAGGTAACTGTAACTTCGATACTAATTATAACAGTTAACTGTAACTTCGTTACTAATTATGACAAGTAACTGTAATTTCGATACGAATTATGGCAGGTAACTGTAATTTCGATACTAATTATGACAGGTAACAGTAACTTCGATACTAATTATGACAGGCAACGGTAACTTCGATACTAATTATGACAGGTAACAGTAACTTCGATAGTAATTATGACAAATAACAGTAATTTCGATACTAATTATGACAGGTAACTGTAACTTCGATATTATTATGACAGGTAACTGTAACTTCGATACTAATTATGACAGGTAACTGTAACTTCGATACAAATTATGACAAGTAACTGTAACATCGTTACTAATTATGACAAGTAACTGTAATTTCGATACAAATTTTGGCAGGTAACTGTAACTTCGTTACTAATTATGACATGAAACAGTAACTTCGTTTCTAATTATGACAGGAAACTGTAACTTCGATACTAATTATGACAGGTAACTGTAACTTCGATTCTAATTATGACAGGTTACTGTAACATCGATACTAATTATGACAAGTAACTGTAATTTCGATAGAAATTATGACAGGTAACTGTAACTTCGATATTATTTATGACAAGTAACTGTAACTTCGTTACTAATTGTGACAAGTAACAGTAATTTCGATACAAATATTGGCAGGTAACTGTAACTTCGATACTAATTCTGACAGGTAACAGTAACTTCGATACTAATTATGACAGGTAACTGTAACTTCGCTACAAATTATGACAAGTAACTGATATTTCGATACAAATTATGACAGGTAACTGTAACTTCGTTACTAATTATGACAAGTAACTGTAATTTCGATACAAATTACGGCAGGTAACAGTAACTTCGATACTAATTATGACAGGTAACTGTAACTTCTATACTAATTATGACAGGTAACTGTAACTTCGTTACTAATTATGACAAGTAACTATACTTTCGATACAAATGATGGCAGGTAACTGTAACTTCGATACTAATTATGACAGGTAACAGTAACTTTGATACTAATTATGACAGAAAACAGTAACTTCGATACTAATTATGGCAGGTAACTGTAACTTCGATACTAATGATGACAGTTAACTGTAACTTCGATACTAATTATGACAAGGAAATGTAATTTCGATACAAATTATGACAGGTAACAGTAACTTCGTTACTAATTATGGCAAGTAACTGCAATTTCGATACATATTATGGCAGGTAACAGTAACTTCGATACTAATTATGACAGGTAACTGTAGCTTCTATACTAATTATGACAGGTAACTGTAACTTCGTTACTAATTATGACAAGTAACTATACTTTCGATACAAATGATGGCAGGTAACTGTAACTTCGATACTAATTATGACAGGTAACAGTAACTTCGATACTAATTATGACAGAAAACAGTAACATCGATACTAATTATGGCAGGTAACTGTAACTTCGATACTAATGATGACAGTTAACTGTAACTTCGTTACTAATTATGACAAGTAACTGTAATTCCGATACAAATTAAGGCAGGTAACTGTAACTTCGATACTAATTATGACAGGTAACAGTAACTTCGATACTAATTATGACAAGTAAAAGTTACTTCGATACTAATAATGACAAGTAACTGTAACTTCGCAACTAATTATGACAGGTAACTGTAACATCGTTACTAATTATGACAAGTAACTGTAATTTCGATACAAATTATGGCAGGTAACTGTAACTTCGATACTAATTATGACAGGTAACAGTTACTTCGATACTAATTATGACAGGTAACTGTAACTTCGTTACTAATTATGACAAGTAACTGTAATTTCGATACTAATTATGGCTGGTAACTGTAACTTCGTTACTAATTATGACAAGTAACAGTAATTTCGATACAAATTATGGCAGGTAACAGTAACTTCGATACTAATTATGACAGGTAACAGTATCTTCGATACTAATGATGACAGAATACAGTAACTTCGATACTAATTATGACAGGTGACAGTAACTTCGATACTAATTATGACAAGTTACTGTAATTTCGATACAAATTATGGCAGGTAACTGTAACTTCGATATTAATTACGACAGGTAACTGTAACTTCGTTACTAATTATGACAAGTAACTCTAATTTCGATACAAATTATGGCAGGTAACTGTAACTTCGAAACTAATTATGACAAGTAACTCAAACTTCATAACAAATTATGACAAGTAACTGTAATTTCGATACAAATTATGGCAGGTAACTGTAACTTCGTTACTAATTATGACAAGTAACTGTAATTTCGATACAAATTATGGCAGGTAACTGTAACTTCGATACTAATTATGACAGGTAACAGTAACTTCGATACTAATTATGACAGGTAACAGTATCTTCGATACTAATTATGGCAGGTAACTGTAACTTCGATACTAATGATGACAGTTAACTGTAACTTCGTTACTAATTAAGACAAGTAACTGTAATTTCGATACAAATTATGGCTGGTAACTGTAACTTCCATACTAATTATGACAGGTAACAGTAACTTCGATACTAATTATGACAGGTAACAGTATCTTCGATACTAATTATGACCGGTAACTGTAACTTCGATACGAATTATGACAAGTAACTCTAAGTTCATTACAAATTATGACAAGTAACTGTAATTTCGATACATATTATGGCAGGTAACTGTAACTTCGTTACTATGATGATGATGATGATAATTGTTGTTTTAAGGGGCCTAACATCTAGGTTATCGGCCCCAACTTCGTTACTAATTATGGCAGGTAACTGTAATTTCGATACTAATTATGGCAGGTAACAGTAACTTCGATACTAATTATGACAGGTAACTGTAACTTCGATACTAATTATGACCGGTAACTGTAACTTCGACACGAATTATGACAAGTAACTCTAAGTTCATTACAAATTATGACAAGTAACTGTAATTTCGATACATATTATGGCAGGTAACTGTAACTTCGTTACTAATTATGGCAGGTAACTGTAATTTCGATACAAATTATGGCAGGTAACAGTAACTTCGATACTAATTATGACAGGTAACTGTAACTTCGATACTAATTATGACAAGTAACTCTATCTTCGTTACTAACTATTACAAGTAACTGTAATTTTGATAAAAAATTATGGCAAGTAACTGGAACTTCGATACTAATTATGACAGGTAACAGTAACTTCGATACTAATTATGACAGGTAACTGTAACTTCGTTACTAATTATGACAAGTAACTGTAATTTCGATACTAATTAAGGCTGGTAACTGTAACTTCGTTACTAATTATGACAAGTAACAGTAATTTCGATACAAATTATGGCAGGTAACTGTAACTTCGATACTAATTATGACAGGTAACAGTATCTTCGATACTAATGATGACAGAATACAGTAACTTCGATACTAATTATGGCAGGTAACAGTAAATTCGATACTAATTATGGCAGGTAACTGTAACTTCGATACTAATTATGACAGTTAACTGTAACTTCGTTACTAATTATGACAAGTAACTGTAATTTCGATACAAATTACGGCAGGTAACAGTAACTTCGATACTAATTATGACGGGTAACAGTAACTTCGATACTAATTTTGACAAGTTACTGTAACTTCGATATTAATTACGACAGGTAACTGTAACTTCGTTACTAATTAAGACAAGTAATTCTAATTTCGATACAAATTATGGCAGGTAACTGTAACTTCGATACTAATTATGACAGGTAACAGTAACTTCGATACTAATTATGACTTGTAACTGTAACTTCGATGCTAATTATCACAGATACCTGTAACTTCGAAAATAATTATGACAAGTAACTAAAACTTCATAACAAATTATGACAAGTAACTGTAATTTCGATACAAATTATGGCAGGTAACTGTAACTTCGTTACTAATTATGGAAGGTAACTGTAATTTCGATACAAATTATGGCAGGTAACAGTCACTTCGATACTAATTATGACAGGCAACTGTAACTTCGATACTAATTATGACAGGTAACTGTACCTTCGTTTCTAATTATGACAAGAAACTGTAATTTCGATACAAATTATGGCAGGTAACTGTAACATCGTTACTAATTATGACAAGTAACTGTAATTTCGATACTAATTATGACAGAAAACAGTAACTTCGATACTTATTATGACAGGTAACAGTAACTTCGATATTAATTATGGCAGGTAACTGTAACATCGATACTAATTATGACAGTTAACTGTAACTTCGTTACTAGTTATGACAAGTAACTGTAATTTCGATAGGAATTATTGCAGGTAACTGTAACTTCGATACTAATTATGACAGGTAACAGTAACTTCGATACTAATTATGACCTGTAACTGCAACTTCGATACTAATTATGACAGGTAGCTGTAACTCCGTTACAAATTATGACAAGTAACTGTAATTTCGATACTAATTATGACAGGTAACAGTATCTTCGATACTAATTATGGCTGGTAACTGTAACTTCGATACTAATGATGACAGTTAACTGTAACTTCGTTACTAATTATGACAAGTAACTGAAAATTTCGATACAAATTATGGCACGTAACTGTAACTTCGATACTAATTATTACAGGTAACAGTAACTTCGTTACTAATTATGACAAGTAACTGTAATTTCGATACAAATTATGGCAGGTAACTGTAACTTCGATACTAATTATGACAGGTAGCAGTAACTTCGATACAAATTATGACAAGTAAAAGTTACTTCGATACTAATAATGAGAAGAAAATGTAACTTCGAAACTAATTATGACAGGTAACTGTAACATCGTTACTAATTATGACAAGTAACTGTAATTTCGATGCAAATTATGGCAGGTAACTGTAACTTCGATACTAATTATGACAGGTAACAGTAACTTCGATACTAATTATGACAAGTAACTGTAACTTCGATACTAATTATGACCGGTAACTGTAACTTCGATACTAATTATGACAAGTAACTCTAACTTCATTACAAATTATGACAAGTAACTGTAATTTCGATACAAATTATGGCAGGAAACTGTAACTTCGTTACTAATTATGGCAGGTAACTGTAATTTCGATACAAATTATGGCAGGTAACAGTAACTTCGATACTAATTAAGACAAGTAACTGCAACTTCGATACTAATTATGACAAATAACTCTAACTTCGTTACTAATTATGACAAGTAACTGTAATTTTGATAAAAAAAATATGGCAAGTAACTGGAACTTCGATTCTAATTATGTCAGGTAACAGTAACTTCGATACTAATTATGACAGGTAACTGTAACTTCTTTACAAATTATGACAAGTAATTGTAATTTCGATACAAATTATGGCTGGTAACTGTAACTTCGTTACTAATTATGACAAGTAACAGTAATTTCGATACAAATAATGGCAGGTAACTGTAACTTCGATACTAATTATGACAAGTAACTGTAATTTTGATACTAATTATGGCAGGTAACTGTAACTTGGATACTAATTATGACAGTTAACTGTAATTTCGTTACTAATTATGACAGGTAACTGTAATTTCGATACGAATTATGGCAGGTAACTGTAATTTCGATACTAATTATGACAGGTAACAGTAACTTCGATACTAATTATGACAAGTAACTATACTTTCGATACAAATGATGGCAGGTAACTGTAACTTCGATACTAATTATGACAGGTAACAGTAACTTCGATACTAATTATGACAGAAAACAGTAACTTCGATACTAATTATGGCAGGTAACTGTTACTTCGATAATAATGATGACAGTTAACTGTAACTTCGTTACTAATTATGACAAGTAACTGTAATTCCGATACAAATTATTGCAGGTAACTGTAACTTCGATACTAATTATGACAAGGAAATGTAATTTCGATACTAATTATGACAGGTAACTGTATTTTCGATACTAATTATGACAAGTAACTCTAACTTCGTTACTAATTATTACAAGTAACTGTAATTTTGATAAATAATTATGGCAAGTAACTGGAACTTCGATACTAATTATGACAGGTAACAGTAACTTCGATACTAATTATGACAGGTAACTGTAACTTCGTTACTAATTATGACAAGTAACTGTAATTTCGATACTAATTATGGCTGGTAACTGTAACTTCGTTACTAATTATGACAAGTAACAGTAATTTCGATACAAATTATGGCAGGTAACTGTAACTTCGATACTAATTATGACAGGTAACAGTATCTTCGATACTAATGATGACAGAATACAGTAACTTCGATACTAATTATGGCAGGTAACAGTAACTTCGATACTAATTATGGCAGGTAACTGTAACTTCGATACTAATTATGACAGTTAACTGTAACTTCGTTACTAATTATGACAAGTAACTGTAATTTCGATACAAATTACGGCAGGTAACAGTAACTTCGATACTAATTATGACAGGTAACAGTAACTTCGATACTAATTTTGACAAGTTACTGTAACTTCGATATTAATTACGACAGGTAACTGTAACTTCGTTACTAATTATGACAAGTAACTCTAATTTCGATACAAATTATGGCAGGTAACTGTAACTTCGATACTAATTATGACAGGTAACAGTAACTTCGATACTAATTATGACAGAAAACAGTAACTTCGATACTAATTATGGCAGGTAACTGTAACTTCGATACTAATGATGACAGTTAACTGTAACTTCGATACTAATTATGACAAGGAAATGTAATTTCGATACAAATTATGACAGGTAACAGTAACTTCGTTACTAATTATGGCAAGTAACTGCAATTTCGATACATATTATGGCAGGTAACAGTAACTTCGATACTAATTATGACAGGTAACTGTAGCTTCTATACTAATTATGACAGGTAACTGTAACTTCGTTACTAATTATGACAAGTAACTATACTTTCGATACAAATGATGGCAGGTAACTGTAACTTCGATACTAATTATGACAGGTAACAGTAACTTCGATACTAATTATGACAGAAAACAGTAACATCGATACTAATTATGGCAGGTAATTGTAACTTCGATACTAATGATGACAGTTAACTGTAACTTCGTTACTAATTATGACAAGTAACTGTAATTCCGATACAAATTAAGGCAGGTAACTGTAACTTCGATACTAATTATGACAGGTAACTGTAACTTCGTTACTAATTATGACAAGTAACTATACTTTCGATACAAATGATGGCAGGTAACTGTAACTTCGATACAAATGATGGCAGGTAACTGTAACTTCGATACTAATTATGACAGGTAACAGTAACATCGATACTAATTATGACAGGTAACAGTATCTTCGATACTAATTATGGCAGGTATCTGTAACTTCGATACTAATTATGACAGGTAACAGAAACGTCGATACTAATTATGACAAGTAACTGTAACTTCGATACTAATTATGACAGGTAACTGTAACTTCGTTACTAATTATGACAAGTAACTCTAATTTCGATACAAATTATGGCAGGTAACTGTAACTTCGAAACTAATTATGACAAGTAACTCAAACTTCATAACAAATTATGACAAGTAACTGTAATTTCGATACAAATTATGGCAGGTAACTGTAACTTCGTTACTAATTATGACAAGTAACTGTAATTTCGATACAAATTATGGCAGGTAACTGTAACTTCGATACTAATTATGACAGGTAACAGTAACTTCGATACTAATTATGACAGGTAACAGTATCTTCGATACTAATTATGGCAGGTAACTGTAACTTCGATACTAATGATGACAGTTAACTGTAACTTCGTTACTAATTAAGACAAGTAACTGTAATTTCGATACAAATTATGGCTGGTAACTGTAACTTCCATACTAATTATGACAGGTAACAGTAACTTCGATACTAATTATGACAGGTAACAGTATCTTCGATACTAATTATAACCGGTAACTGTAACTTCGATACGAATTATGACAAGTAACTCTAAGTTCATTACAAATTATGACAAGTAACTGTAATTTCGATACATATTATGGCAGGTAACTGTAACTTCGTTACTATGATGATGATGATGATAATTGTTGTTTTAAGGGGCCTAACATCTAGGTTATCGGCCCCAACTTCGTTACTAATTATGGCAGGTAACTGTAATTTCGATACTAATTATGGCAGGTAACAGTAACTTCGACACTAATTATGACAGGTAACTGTAACTTCGATACTAATTATGACCGGTAACTGTAACTTCGATACGAATTATGACAAGTAACTCTAAGTTCATTACAAATTATGACAAGTAACTGTAATTTCGATACATATTATGGCAGGTAACTGTAACTTCGTTACTAATTATGGCAGGTAACTGTAATTTCGATACAAATTATGGCAGGTAACAGTAACTTCGATACTAATTATGACAGGTAACTGTAACTTCGATACTAATTATGACAAGTAACTCTAACTTCGTTACTAATTATTACAAGTAACTGTAATTTTGATAAAAAATGATGGCAAGTAACTGGAACTTCGATACTAATTATGACAGGTAACAGTAACTTCGATACTAATTATGACAGGTAACTGTAACTTCGTTACTAATTATGACAAGTAACTGTAATTTCGATACTAATTATGGCTGGTAACTGTAACTTCGTTACTAATTATGACAAGTAACAGTAATTTCGATACAAATTATGGCAGGTAACTGTAACTTCGATACTAATTATGACAGGTAACAGTATCTTCGATACTAATGATGACAGAATACAGTAACTTCGATACTAATTATGGCAGGTAACAGTAAATTCGATACTAATTATGGCAGGTAACTGTAACTTCGATACTAATTATGACAGTTAACTGTACCTTCGTTACTAATTATGACAAGTAACTGTAATTTCGATACAAATTACGGCAGGTAACAGTAACTTCGATACTAATTATGACAGGTAACAGTAACTTCGATACTAATTTTGACAAGTTACTGTAACTTCGATATTAATTACGACAGGTAACTGTAACTTCGTTACTAATTAAGACAAGTAATTCTAATTTCGATACAAATTATGGCAGGTAACTGTAACTTCGATACTAATTATGACAGGTAACAGTAACTTCGATACTAATTATGACTTGTAACTGTAACTTCGATGCTAATTATCACAGATACCTGTAACTTCGAAACTAATTATGACAAGTAACTAAAACTTCATAACAAATTATGACAAGTAACTGTAATTTCGATACAAATTATGGCAAGTAACTGTAACTTCGTTACTAATTATGGAAGGTAACTGTAATTTCGATACAAATTATGGCAGGTAACAGTCACTTCGATACTAATTATGACAGGCAACTGTAACTTCGATACTAATTATGACAGGTAACTGTACCTTCGTTTCTAATTATGACAAGAAACTGTAATTTCGATACAAATTATGGCAGGTAACTGTAACATCGTTACTAATTATGACAAGTAACTGTAATTTCGATACTAATTATGACAGAAAACAGTAACTTCGATACTTATTATGACAGGTAACAGTAACTTCGATATTAATTATGGCAGGTAACTGTAACATCGATACTAATTATGACAGTTAACTGTAACTTCGTTACTAGTTATGACAAGTAACTGTAATTTCGATAGGAATTATTGCAGGTAACTGTAACTTCGATACTAATTATGACAGGTAACAGTAACTTCGATACTAATTATGACCTGTAACTGCAACTTCGATACTAATTATGACAGGTAGCTGTAACTCCGTTACAAATTATGACAAGTAACTGTAATTTCGATACTAATTATGACAGGTAACAGTATCTTCGATACTAATTATGGCTGGTAACTGTAACTTCGATACTAATGATGACAGTTAACTGTAACTTCGTTACTAATTATGACAAGTAACTGAAAATTTCGATACAAATTATGGCACGTAACTGTAACTTCGATACTAATTATTACAGGTAACAGTAACTTCGTTACTAATTATGACAAGTAACTGTAATTTCGATACAAATTATGGCAGGTAACTGTAACTTCGATACTAATTATGACAGGTAGCAGTAACTTCGATACAAATTATGGCAAGTAAAAGTTACTTCGATACTAATAATGAGAAGAAAATGTAACTTCGAAACTAATTATGACAGGTAACTGTAACATCGTTACTAATTATGACAAGTAACTGTAATTTCGATGCAAATTATGGCAGGTAACTGTAACTTCGATACTAATTATGACAGGTAACAGTAACTTCGATACTAATTATGACAAGTAACTGTAACTTCGATACTAATTATGACCGGTAACTGTAACTTCGATACTAATTATGACAAGTAACTCTAACTTCATTACAAATTATGACAAGTAACTGTAATTTCGATAAAATTATGGCAGGAAACTGTAACTTCGTTACTAATTATGGCAGGTAACTGTAATTTCGATACAAATTATGGCAGGTAACAGTAACTTCGATACTAATTAAGACAAGTAACTGCAACTTCGATACTAATTATGACAAATAACTCTAACTTCGTTACTAATTATGACAAGTAACTGTAATTTTGATTAAAAAAAATATGGCAAGTAACTGGAACTTCGATACTAATTATGTCAGGTAACAGTAACTTCGATACTAATTATGACAGGTAACTGTAACTTCTTTACAAATTATGACAAGTAATTGTAATTTCGATACAAATTATGGCTGGTAACTGTAACTTCGTTACTAATTATGACAAGTAACAGTAATTTCGATACAAATAATGGCAGGTAACTGTAACTTCGATACTAATTATGACAAGTAACTGTAATTTTGATACTAATTATGGCAGGTAACTGTAACTTGGATACTAATTATGACAGTTAACTGTAATTTCGTTACTAATTATGACAGGTAACTGTAATTTCGATACGAATTATGGCAGGTAACTGTAATTTCGATACTAATTATGACAGGTAACAGTAACTTCGATACTAATTATGACAAGTAACTATACTTTCGATACAAATGATGGCAGGTAACTGTAACTTCGATACTAATTATGACAGGTAACAGTAACTTCGATACTAATTATGACAGAAAACAGTAACTTCGATACTAATTATGGCAGGTAACTGTTACTTCGATAATAATGATGACAGTTAACTGTAACTTCGTTACTAATTATGACAAGTAACTGTAATTCCGATACAAATTATTGCAGGTAACTGTAACTTCGATACTAATTATGACAAGGAAATGTAATTTCGATACTAATTATGACAGGTAACTGTAACTTCGATACTAATTATGACAAGTAACTCTAACTTCGTTACTAATTATTACAAGTAACTGTAATTTTGATAAAAAATTATGGCAAGTAACTGGAACTTCGATACTAATTATGACAGGTAACAGTAACTTCGATACTAATTATGACAGGTAACTGTAACTTCGTTACTAATTATGACAAGTAACTGTAATTTCGATACTAATTATGGCTGGTAACTGTAACTTCGTTACTAATTATGACAAGTAACAGTAATTTCGATAAAAATTATGGCAGGTAACTGTAACTTCGATACTAATTATGACAGGTAACAGTATCTTCGATACTAATGATGACAGAATACAGTAACTTCGATACTAATTATGGCAGGTAACAGTAACTTCGATACTAATTATGGCAAGTAACTGTAACTTCGATACTAATTATGACAGTTAACTGTAACTTCGTTACTAATTATGACAAGTAACTGTAATTTCGATACAAATTACGGCAGGTAACAGTAACTTCGATACTAATTATGACAGGTAACAGTAACTTCGATACTAATTTTGACAAGTTACGGTAACTTCGATATTAATTACGACAGGTAACTGTAACTTCGTTACTAATTATGACAAGTAACTCTAATTTCGATACAAATTATGGCAGGTAACTGTAACTTCGATACTAATTATGACAGGTAACAGTAACTTCGATACTAATTATGACAGAAAACAGTAACTTCGATACTAATTATGGCAGGTAACTGTAACTTCGATACTAATGATGACAGTTAACTGTAACTTCGATACTAATTATGACAAGGAAATGTAATTTCGATACAAATTATGACAGGTAACAGTAACTTCGTTACTAATTATGGCAAGTAACTGCAATTTCGATACATAATATGGCAGGTAACAGTAACTTCGATACTAATTATGACAGGTAACTGTAGCTTCTATACTAATTATGACAGGTAACTGTAACTTCGTTACTAATTATGACAAGTAACTATACTTTCGATACAAATGATGGCAGGTAACTGTAACTTCGATACTAATTATGACAGGTAACAGTAACTTCGATACTAATTATGACAGAAAACAGTAACATCGATACTAATTATGGCAGGTAACTGTAACTTCGATACTAATGATGACAGTTAACTGTAACTTCGTTACTAATTATGACAAGTAACTGTAATTCCGATACAAATTAAGGCAGGTAACTGTAACTTCGATACTAATTATGACAGGTAACTGTAACTTCGTTACTAATTATGACAAGTAACTATACTTTCGATACAAATGATGGCAGGTAACTGTAACTTCGATACAAATGATGGCAGGTAACTGTAACTTCGATACTAATTATGACAGGTAACAGTAACATCGATACTAATTATGACAGGTAACAGTATCTTCGATACTAATTATGGCAGGTATCTGTAACTTCGATACTAATTATGACAGGTAACAGAAACGTCGATACTAATTATGACAAGTAACTGTAACTTCGATACTAATTATGACAGGTAACTGTAACTTCGTTACTAATTATGACAAGTAAATGTAATTTCGATACAAATTATGGCAGGTAACTGTAACTTCGATACTAATTATGACAGGTAACAGTAACTTCGATACTAATTATGACAAGTAAAAGTTACTTCGATACTAATAATGACAAGTAACTGTAACTTCGCAACTAATTATGACAGGTAACTGTAACATCGTTACTAATTATGACAAGTAACTGTAATTTCGATACAAATTATGGCAGGTAACTGTAACTTCGATACTAATTATGACAGGTAACAGTTACTTCGATACTAATTATGACAGGTAACTGTAACTTCGTTACTAATTATGACAAGTAACTGTAATTTCGATACTAATTATGGCTGGTAACTGTAACTTCGTTACTAATTATGACAAGTAACAGTAATTTCGATACAAATTATGGCAGGTAACAGTAACTTCGATACTAATTATGACAGGTAACAGTATCTTCGATACTAATGATGACAGAATACAGTAACTTCGATACTAATTATGACAGGTAACAGTAACTTCGATACTAATTATGACAAGTTACTGTAACTTCGATATTAATTACGACAGGTAACTGTAACTTCGTTACTAATTATGACAAGTAACTCTAATTTCGATACAAATTATGGCAGGTAACTGTAACTTCGAAACTAATTATGACAAGTAACTCAAACTTCATAACAAATTATGACAAGTAACTGTAATTTCGATACAAATTATGGCAGGTAACTGTAACTTCGTTACTAATTATGACAAGTAACTGTAATTTCGATACAAATTATGGCAGGTAACTGTAACTTCGCTACTAATTATGACAGGTAACAGTAACTTCGATACTAATTATGACAGGTAACAGTATCTTCGATACTAATTATGGCAGGTAACTGTAACTTCGATACTAATGATGACAGTTAACTGTAACTTCGTTACTAATTAAGACAAGTAACTGTAATTTCGATACAAATTATGGCTGGTAACTGTAACTTCCATACTAATTATGACAGGTAACAGTAACTTCGATACTAATTATGACAGGTAACAGTATCTTCGATACTAATTATGACCGGTAACTGTAACTTCGATACGAATTATGACAAGTAACTCTAAGTTCATTACAAATTATGACAAGTAACTGTAATCTCGATACATATTATGGCAGGTAACTGTAACTTCGTTACTATGATGATGATGATGATAATTGTTGTTTTAAGGGGCCTAACATCTAGGTTATCGGCCCCAACTTCGTTACTAATTATGGCAGGTAACTGTAATTTCGATACTAATTATGGCAGGTAACAGTAACTTCGATACTAATTATGACAGGTAACTGTAACTTCGATACTAATTATGACCGGTAACTGTAACTTCGATACGAATTATGACAAGTAACTCTAAGTTCATTACAAATTATGACAAGTAACTGTAATTTCGATACATATTATGGCAGGTAACTGTAACTTCGTTACTAATTATGGCAGGTAACTGTAATTTCGATACAAATTATGGCAGGTAACAGTAACTTCGATACTAATTATGACAGGTAACTGTAACTTCGATACTAATTATGACAAGTAACTCTAACTTCGTTACTAATTATTACAAGTAACTGTAATTTTGATAAAAAATTATGGCAAGTAACTGGAACTTCGATACTAATTATGACAGGTAACAGTAACTTCGATACTAATTATGACAGGTAACTGTAACTTCGTTACTAATTATGACAAGTAACTGTAATTTCGATACTAATTATGGCTGGTAACTGTAACTTCGTTACTAATTATGACAAGTAACAGTAATTTCGATACAAATTATGGCAGGTAACTGTAACTTCGATACTAATTATGACAGGTAACAGTATCTTCGATACTAATGATGACAGAATACAGTAACGTCGATACTAATTATGGCAGGTAACAGTAACTTCGATACTAATTATGGCAGGTAACTGTAACTTCGATACTAATTATGACAGTTAACTGTAACTTCGTTACTAATTATGACAAGTAACTGTAATTTCGATACAAATTACGGCAGGTAACAGTAACTTCGATACTAATTATGACAGGTAACAGTAACTTCGATACTAATTTTGACAAGTTACTGTAACTTCGATATTAATTACGACAGGTAACTGTAACTTCGTTACTAATTAAGACAAGTAACTCTAATTTCGATACAAATTATGGCAGGTAACTG
The DNA here is from genome assembly GCA_946902985.2 of Meconema thalassinum. Taxonomy (NCBI): domain Eukaryota; kingdom Metazoa; phylum Arthropoda; class Insecta; order Orthoptera; family Tettigoniidae; genus Meconema; species Meconema thalassinum. The sequence continues at coordinate 1,171,792,210 of OX336388.2, read as the reverse complement.
TAACTTCGATACTAATTATGACAGGTAACAGTAACTTCGATACTAATTATGACTTGTAACTGTAACTTCGATGCTAATTATCACACATACCTGTAACTTCGAAACTAATTATGACAAGTAACTAAAACTTCATAACAAATTATGACAAGTAACTGTAATTTCGATACAAATTATGGCAGGTAACTGTAACTTCGTTACTAATTATGGAAGGTAACTGTAATTTCGATACAAATTATGGCAGGTAACAGTCACTTCGATACTAATTATGACAGGCAACTGTAACTTCGATACCAATTATGACAGGTAACTGTACCTTCGTTTCTAATTATGACAAGAAACTGTAATTTCGATACAAATTATGGCAGGTAACTGTAACATCGTTACTAATTATGACAAGTAACTGTAATTTCGATACTAATTATGACAGAAAACAGTAACTTCGATACTTATTATGACAGGTAACAGTAACTTCGATATTAATTATGGCAGGTAACTGTAACATCGATACTAATTATGACAGTTAACTGTAACTTCGTTACTAGTTATGACAAGTAACTGTAATTTCGATAGGAATTATTGCAGGTAACTGTAACTTCGATACTAATTATGACAGGTAACAGTAACTTCGATACTAATTATGACCTGTAACTGCAACTTCGATACTAATTATGACTGGTAGCTGTAACTCCGTTACAAATTATGACAAGTAACTGTAATTTCGATACTAATTATGACAGGTAACAGTATCTTCGATACTAATTATGGCTGGTAACTGTAACTTCGATACTAATGATGACAGTTAACTGTAACTTCGTTACTAATTATGACAAGTAACTGAAAATTTCGATACAAATTATGGCACGTAACTGTAACTTCGATACTAATTATTACAGGTAACAGTAACTTCGTTACTAATTATGACAAGTAACTGTAATTTCGATACAAATTATGGCAGGTAACTGTAACTTCGATACTAATTATGACAGGTAGCAGTAACTTCGATACAAATTATGACAAGTAAAAGTTACTTCGATACTAATAATGAGAAGAAAATGTAACTTCGAAACTAATTATGACAGGTAACTGTAACATCGTTACTAATTATGACAAGTAACTGTAATTTCGATGCAAATTATGGCAGGTAACTGTAACTTCGATACTATTTATGACAGGTAACAGTAACTTCGATACTAATTATGACAAGTAACTGTAACTTCGATACTAATTATGACCGGTAACTGTAACTTCGATACTAATTATGACAAGTAACTCTAACTTCATTACAAATTATGACAAGTAACTGTAATTTCGATACAAATTATGGCAGGAAACTGTAACTTCGTTACTAATTATGGCAGGTAACTGTAATTTCGATACAAATTATGGCAGGTAACAGTAACTTCTATACTAATTAAGACAAGTAACTGCAACTTCGATACTAATTATGACAAATAACTCTAACTTCGTTACTAATTATGACAAGTAACTGTAATTTTGATAAAAAAAATATGGCAAGTAACTGGAACTTCGATACTAATTATGTCAGGTAACAGTAACTTCGATACTAATTATGACAGGTAACTGTAACTTCTTTACAAATTATGACAAGTAATTGTAATTTCGATACAAATTATGGCTGGTAACTGTAACTTCGTTACTAATTATGACAAGTAACAGTAATTTCGATACAAATAATGGCAGGTAACTGTAACTTCGATACTAATTATGACAAGTAACTGTAATTTTGATACTAATTATGGCAGGTAACTGTAACTTGGATACTAATTATGACAGTTAACTGTAATTTCATTACTAATTATGTAAGGTAACTGTAATTTCGATACGAATTATGGCAGGTAACTGTAATTTCGATACTAATTATGACAGGTAACAGTAACTTCGATACTAATTATGACAAGTAACTATACTTTCGAAACAAATGATGGCAGGTAACTGTAACTTCGATACTAATTATGACAGGTAACAGTAACTTCGATACTAATTATGACAGAAAACAGTAACTTCGATACTAATTATGGCAGGTAACTGTTACTTCGATAATAATGATGCCAGTTAACTGTAACTTCGTTACTAATTATGACAAGTAACTGTAATTCCGATACAAATTATTGCAGGTAACTGTAACTTCGATACTAATTATGACAAGGAAATGTAATTTCGATACTAATTATGACAGGTAACTGTAACTTCGATACTAATTATGACAAGTAACTCTAACTTCGTTACTAATTATTACAAGTAACTGTAATTTTGATAAAAAATTTAGGCAAGTAACTGGAACTTCGATACTAATTATGACAGGTAACAGTAACTTCGATACTAATTATGACAGGTAACTGTAACTTCGTTACTAATTATGACAAGTAACTGTAATTTCGATACTAATTATAGCTGGTAACTGTAACTTCGTTACTAATTATGACAAGTAACAGTAATTTCGATACAAATTATGGCAGGTAACTGTAACTTCGATACTAATTATGACAGGTAACAGTATCTTCGATACTAATGATGACAGAATACAGTAACTTCGATACTAATTATGGCAGGTAACAGTAACTTCGATACTAATTATGGCAGGTAACTGTAACTTCGATACTAATTATGACAGTTAACTGTAACTTCGTTACTAATTATGACAAGTAACTGTAATTTCGATACAAATTACGGCAGGTAACAGTAACTTCGATACTAATTATGACAGGTAACAGTAACTTCGATACTAATTTTGACAAGTTACTGTAACTTCGATATTAATTACGACAGGTAACTGTAAATTCGTTACTAATTATGACAAGTAACTCTAATTTCGATACAAATTATGGCAGGTAACTGTAACTTCGATACTAATTATGACAGGTAACAGTAACTTCGATACTAATTATGACTTGTAACTGTAACTTCGATGCTAATTATCACAGATACCTGTAACTTCGAAACTAATTATGACAAGTAACTAAAACTTCATAACAAATTATGACAAGTAACTGTAATTTCGATACAAATTATGGCAGGTAACTGTAACTTCGTTACTAATTATGGAAGGTAACTGTAATTTCGATACAAATTATGGCAGGTAACTGTAACATCGTTACTAATTATGACAAGAAACTGTAATTTCGATACTAATTATGACCTGTAACTGTAACTTCGATACTAATTATGACAGGTAGCTGTAACTCCGTTACAAATTATGACAAGTAACTGAAATTTCGATACTAATTATGACAGGTAACAGTATCTTCGATACTAATTATGGCTGGTAACTGTAACTTCGATACTAATGATGACAGTTAACTGTAACTTCGTTACTAATTATGACAAGTAACTGAAAATTTCGATACAAATTATGGCACGTAACTGTAACTTCGATACTAATTATTACAGGTAACAGTAACTTCGATACTAATTAAGACAAGTAACTGTAACTTCGATACTAATTATGACAGGTAACTGTAACTTCGTTACTATTTATGACAAGTAACTGTAATTTCGATACAAATTATGGCAGGTAACTGTAACTTCGATACTAATTATGACAGGTAGCAGTAACTTCGATACAGATTATGACAAGTAAAAGTTACTTCGATACTAATAATGAGAAGAAAATGTAACTTCGAAACTAATTATGACAGGTAACTGTAACATCGTTACTAATTATGACAAGTAACTGTAATTTCGATACAAATTATGGCAGGTAACTGTAAATTCGATACTAATTATGACAGGTAACAGTAACTTCGATACTAATTATGACAAGTAACTGTAACTTCGATACTAATTATGACCGGTAACTGTAACTTCGATACTAATTATGACAAGTAACTCTAACTTCATTACAAATTATGACAAGTAACTGTGATTTCGATACAAATTATGGCAGGAAACTGTAACTTCGTTACTAATTATGGCAGGTAACTGTAATTTCGATACAAATTATGGCAGGTAACAGTAACTTCGATACTAATTAAGACAAGTAACTGCAACTTCGATACTAATTATGACAAATAACTCTAACTTCGTTACTAATTATGACAAGTAACTGTAATTTTAATAAAAAAATTATGGCAAGTAACTGGAACTTCGATACTAATTATGTCAGGTAACAGTAACTTCGATACTAATTATGACAGGTAACTGTAACTTCTTTACTAATTATGACAAGTAATTTTTATTTCGATACTAATTATGGCTGGTAACTGTAACTTCGTTACTAATTATGACAAGTAACAGTAATTTCGATACAAATAATGGCAGGTAACTGTAACTTCGATACTAATTATGACAAGTAACTGTAATTTTGATACTAATTATGGCAGGTAACTGTAACTTGGATACTAATTATGACAGTTAACTGTAACTTCGTTACTAATTATGACAGGTAACTGTAATTTCGATACGAATTATGGCAGGTAACTGTAATTTCGATACTAATTATGACAGGTAACAGTAACTTCGATACTAATTATGACAAGTAACTATACTTTCGATACAAATGATGGCAGGTAACTGTAACTTCGATACTAATTATGACAGGTAACAGTAACTTCGATACTAATTATGACAGAAAACAGTAACTTCGATACTAATTATGGCAGGTAACTGTTACTTCGATACTAATGATGACAGTTAACTGTAACTTCGTTACTAATTAAGACATGTATCTGTAATTTCGATACAAATTATGGCAGGTAACTGTAGCTTCGATACTAATTATGGCAGGTAACAGTAACTTCGATACTAATTATGACAAGTAACTGTAACTTCGATACTAATTATGACAGGTAACTGTAACTTCGTTACTAATTATGACTAGTAAATGTAATTTCGATACAAATTATGGCAGGTAACTGTAACTTCGATACTAATTATGACAGGTAACAGTAACTTCGATACTAATTATGACAAGTAAAAGTTACTTCGATACTAATAATGACAAGTAACTGTAACTTCGAACTAATTATGACAGGTAACTGTAACATCGTTACTAATTATGACAAGTAAATGTAATTTCGATACAAATTATGGCAGGTAACTGTAACTTCGATACTAATTATGACAGGTAACAGTAACTTCGATACTAATTATGACAGGTAACTGTAACTTCGTTACTAATTATGACAAGTAACTGAAATTTCGATACTAATTATGGCTGGTAACTGTAACTTCGTTACTAATTATGACAAGTAACAGTAATTTCGATACAAATTATGGCAGGTGACAGTAACTTCGATACTAATTATGACAGGTAACAGTATCTTCGATACTAATGATGACAGAATACAGTAACTTCGATACTAATTATGGCAGGTAACACTAACTTCGATACTAATTATGACAGGTAACAGTAACTTCGATACTAATTATGACAAGTTACTGTAACTTCGATATTAATTACGACAGGTAACTGTAACTTCGTTACTAATTATGACAAGTAACTCTAATTTCGATACAAATTGTGGCAGGTAACTGTAACTTCGATACTAATTATGACAGGTAACAGTAACTTCGATACTAATTATGACTAGTAACTGTAACTTCGATGCTAATTATCACAGATACCTGTAACTTCGAAACTAATTATGACAAGTAACTAAAACTTCATAACAAATTATGACAAGTAACTGTAATTTCGATACAAATTATGGCAGGTAACTGTAACTTCGTTACTAATTATGGAAGGTAACTGTAATTTCGATACAAATTATGGCAGGTAACAGTAACTTCGATACTAATTATGACAGGCAACTGTAACTTCGATACTAATGATGACAGGTAACTGTAACTTCGTTACTAATTATGACAAGTAACAGTAATTTCGATACAAATTATGGCAGGTAACAGTAACTTCGATACTAATTATGACAGATATCAGTAACTTCGATACTAATTATGACAAGTTACTGTAACTTCGATATTAATTACGACAGGTAACTGTAACTTCGTTACTAATTATGACAAGTAACTCTAATTTCGATACAAATTATGGCAGGTAACTGTAACTTCGATACTAATTATGACAGGTAACAGTAACTTCGATACTTATTATGACTAGTAACTGTAACTTCGATGCTAATTATCACAGATACCTGTAACTTCGAAACTAATTATGACAAGTAACTAAAACTTCATAACAAATTATGACAAGTAACTGTAATTTCGATAAAAATTATGGCAGGTAACTGTAACTTCGTAACTAATTATGGAAGGTAACTGTAATTTCGATACAAATTATGGCAGGTAACAGTAACTTCGATACTAATTATGACAGGCAACTGTAACTTCGATACTAATTATGACAGGTTACTGTAACTTCGTTGCTAATTATGACAAGAAACTTTAATTTCTATACAAATTATGGCAGGTAACTGTAACATCGTTACTAATTATGACAAGTAACTGTAATTTCGATACTAATTATGACAGAAAACAGTAACTTCGATACTTATTATGACAGGTAACAGTAACTTCGATACTAATTACGGCAGGTAACTGTAACTTCGATACTAATTATGACAGTTAACTGTAACTTCGTTACTAGTTATGACAAGTAACTGTAATTTCGATAGGAATTATGGCAGTTAACTGTAACTTCGATACTAATTATGACAGGTAACAGTAACTTCGATACTAATTATGACCTGTAACTGTAACTTCGATACTAATTATGACAGGTAGCTGTAACTCCGTTACAAATTATGACAAGTAACTGTAATTTCGATACTAATTATGACAGGTAACAGTATCTTCGTTACTAATTATGGCTGGTAACTGTAACTTCGATACTAATGATGACAGTTAACTGTAACTTCGTTACTAATTATGACAAGTAACTGAAAATTTCGATACAAATTATGGCAGGTAACTGTAACTTCGATACTAATTATTACAGGTAACAGTAACTTCGATACTAATTATGACAAGTAACTGTAACTTCGATACTAATTATGACAGGTAACTGTAACTTCGTTACTAATTATGACAAGTAACTGTAATTTCGATACAAATTATGGCAGGTAACTGTAACTTCGATACTAATTATGACAGGTAGCAGTAACTTCGATACTAATTATGACAAGTAAAAGTTACTTCGATACTAATAATGAGAAGAAAATGTAACTTCGAAACTAATTATGACGGGTAACTGTAACATCGTTACTAATTATGACAAGTAACTGTAATTTCGATGCAAATTATGGCAGGTAACTGTAACTTCGATACTAATTATGACAGGTAACAGTAACTTCGATACTAATTATGACAAGTAACTGTAACTTCGATACTAATGATGACCGGTAACTGTAACTTCGATACTAATTATGACAAGTAACTCTAACTTCATTACAAATTATGACAAGTAACTGTAATTTCGATGCAAATTATGGCAGGTAACTGTAACTTCGATACTAATTATGACAGGTAACAGTAACTTCGATACTAATTATGACAAGTAACTGTAACTTCGATACTAATTATGACAAGTAACTCTAACTTCATTACAAATTATGACAAGTAACTGTAATTTCGATACAAATTATGGCAGGAAACTGTAACTTCGTTACTAATTATGGCAGGTAACTGTAATTTCGATACAAATTATGGCAGGTAACAGTAACTTCGATACTAATTATGACAGGTAACTGCAACTTCGATACTAATTATGACAAATAACTCTAACTTCGTTACTAATTATGACAAGTAACTGTAATTTTGATAAAAAAATTATGGCAAGTAACTGGAACTTCGATACTAATTATGTCAGGTAACAGTAACTTCGATACTAATTATGACAGGTAACTGTAACTTCGTTACTAATTATGACAAGTAATTGTAATTTCGATACTAATTGTGGCTGGTAACTGTAACTTCGTTACTAATTATGACAAGTAACAGTAATTTCGATACAAATTATGGCAGGTAACTGTAACTTCGATACTAATTATGACAAGTAACTGTAATTTTGATACTAATTATGGCAGGTAACTGTAACTTCGATACTAATTATGACAGTTAACTGTAACTTCGTTACTAATTATGACAAGTAACTGTAAATTCGATACGAATTATGGCAGGTAACTGTAATTTCGATACTAATTATGACAGGTAACAGTAACTTCGATACTAATTATGACAAGTAACTATACTTTCGATACAAATGATGGCAGGTAACTGTAACTTCGATACTTATTATGACAGGTAACAGTAACTTCGATACTAATTATGACAGAAAACAGTAACTTCGATACTAATTATGGCAGGTAACTGTAACTTCGATACTAATGATGACAGTTAACTGTAACTTCGATACTAATTATGACAAGGAAATGTAATTTCGATACAAATTATGACAGGTAACAGTAACTTCGTTACTAATTATGGCAAGTAACTGCAATTTCGATACATATTATGGCAGGTAACAGTAACTTCGATACTAATTATGACAGGTAACTGTAGCTTCTATACTAATTATGACAGGTAACTGTAACTTCGTTACTAATTATGACAAGTAACTATACTTTCGATACAAATGATGGCAGGTAACTGTAACTTCGATACTAATTATGACAGGTAACAGTAACTTCGATACTAATTATGACAGAAAACAGTAACTTCGATACTAATTATGGCAGGTAACTGTAACTTCGATACTAATGATGACAGTTATCTGTAACTTCGTTAGTAATTATGACAAGTAACTGTAATTCCGATACAAATTATGGCAGGTAACTGTAACTTCGATACTAATTATGACAGGTAACAGTAACATCGATACTAATTATGACTGGTAACAGTATCATCGATACTAATTATGGCAGGTAACTGTAACTTCGATACTAATGATGACAGTTAACTGTAACTTCGTTACTAATTATGACAGGTAACAGTAACTTCGATACTAATTATGACAAGTAACTGTAACTTCGATACTAATTATGACAGGTAACTGTAACTTCGTTACTAATTATGACAAGTAAATGTAATTTCGATACAAATTATGGCAGGTAACTGTAACTTCGATACTAATTATGACAGGTAACAGTAATTTCGATACTAATTATGACAAGTAAAAGTTACTTTGATACTAATAATGACAAATAACTGTAACTTCGCAACTAATTATGACAGGTAACTGTAACATCGTTACTAATTATGACAAGTAAATGTAATTTCGATACAAATTATGGCAGGTAACTGTAACTTCGATACTAATTATGACAGGTAACAGTAACTTCGATACTAATTATGACAGGTAACTGTAACTTCGTTACTAATTATGACAAGTAACTGTAATTTCGATACTAATTATGGCTGGTAACTGTAACTTCGTTACTAATTATGACAAGTAACAGTAATTTCGATACAAATTAAGGCAGGTAACAGAACTTCGATACTAATTATGACAGGTAACAGTATCTTCGATACTAATGATGACAGAATACAGTAACTTTGATACTAATTATGGCAGGTAACAGTAACTTCGATACTTATTATGGCAAGTAACAGTAACTTCGATACTAATTATGCCAGTTAACTGTAACTTCGTTACTAATTATGACAAGTAACTGTAATTTCGATACAAATTATGGCAGGTAACAGTAACTTCGATACTAATTATGACAGGTAACGGTAACTTCGAAACTAATTATGACAAGTAACTCAAACTTCATAACAAATTATGACAAGTAACTGTAATTTCGATACAAATTATGGCAGGTAACTGTAACTTCGTTACTAATTATGGCAGGTTACTGTAATTTCGATACAAATTATGGCAGGTAACAGTAACTTCGATACTAATTATGACAGGCAACTGTAACTTCGATACTAATTATGACAGGTAACTGTAACTTCGTTACTAATTATGACAAGAAACTGTAATTTCGATACAAATTATGGCAGGTAACTGTAACATCGTTACTAATTATGACAAGTAACTGTAATTTCGATACTAATTATGACAAAAAACAGTAACTTCGATACTTATTATGACAGGTAACAGTAACTTCGATACTAATTATGGCAGGTAACTGTAACATCGATACTAATTATGACAGTTAACTGTTACTTCGTTACTAGTTATGACAAGTAACTGTAATTTCGATACGAATTATGGCAGGTAACTGTAACTTCGATAATAATTATGAAAGGTAACAGTAACTTCGATACTAATTATGACCTGTAACGGTAACTTCGATACTAATTATGACAGGTAGCTGTAACTCCGTTACAAATTATGACAAGTAACTGTAATTTCGATACTAATTATGACAGGTAACAGTATCTTCGATATTAATTATGGCTGGTAACTGTAACTTCGATACTAATGATGACAGTTTACTGTAACTTCGTTACTAATTAAAACAAGTAACTGAAAATTTCGATACAAATTATTGCAGGTAACTGTAACTTCGATACTAATTAGTACAGGTAACAGTAACTTGGATACTAATTATGACAAGTAACTGTAACTTCGATACTAATTAAGACAGGTAACTGTAACTTCGTTACTAATTATGACAAGTAACTGTAATTTCGATATAAATTATGGCAGGTAACTGTAACTTCGATACTAATTATGACAGGTAGCAGTAACTTCGATACTAATTAAGACAAGTAAAAGTTACTTCGATACTAATAATGAGAAGTAAATGTAACTTCGAAACTAATTATGACAGGTAACTGTAACATCGTTACTAATTATGACAAGTAACTGTAATTTCGATGCAAATTATGGCAGGTAACTGTAACTTCAATACTAATTATGACAGGTCACAGTAACTTCGATACTAATTATGACAAGTAACTGTAACATCGATACTAATTATGACCGGTAACTGTAACTTCGATACTAATTATGACAAGTAAATCTAACTTCATTACAAATTATGACCAGTAACTGTAATTTCGATACAAATTATGGCAGGAAACTGTAACTTCGTTACTAATTATGGCAGGTAACTGTAATTTCGATACTAATTATGGCAGGAAACTGTAACTTCGTTACTAATTATGGCAGGTAACTGTAATTTCGATACAAATTATGGCAGGTAACAGTAACATCGATACTAATTATGACAGGTAACTGCAACTTCGATACTAATTATGACAAATAACTCTAACTTCGTTACTAATTATGACAAGTAACTGTAATTTTGATAAAAAAATTATGGCAAGTAACTGGAACTTCGATACTAATTATGTCAGGTAACAGTAACTTCGATACTAATTATGACAGGTAACTGTAACTTCGTTACTAATTATGACAAGTAATTGTAATTTCGATACTAATTGTGGCTGGTAACTGTAACTTCGTTACTAATTATGACAAGTAACAGTAATTTCGATACAAATTATGGCAGGTAACTGTAACTTCGATACTAATTATGACAAGTAACTGTAATTTTGATACTAATTATGGCAGGTAACTGTAACTTCGATACTAATTATGACAGTTAACTGTAACTTCGTTACTAATTATGACAAGTAACTGTAAATTCGATACGAATTATGGAAGGTAACTGTAATTTCGATACTAATTATGACAGGTAACAGTAACTTCGATACTAATTATGACAAGTAACTATACTTTCGATACAAATGATGGCAGGTAACTGTAACTTCGATACTTATTATGACAGGTAACAGTAACTTCGATACTAATTATGACAGAAAACAGTAACTTCGATACTAATTATGGCAGGTAACTGTAACTTCGATACTAATGATGACAGTTAACTGTAACTTCGATACTAATTATGACAAGGAAATTTAATTTCGATACAAATTATGACAGGTAACAGTAACTTCGTTACTAATTATGGCAAGTAACTGCAATTTCGATACATATTATGGCAGGTAACAGTAACTTCGATACTAATTATGACAGGTAACTGTAGCTTCTATACTAATTATGACAGGTAACTGTAACTTCGTTACTAATTATGACAAGTAACTATACTTTCGATACAAATGATGGCAGGTAACTGTAACTTCGATACTAATTATGACAGGTAACAGTAACTTCGATACTAATTATGACAGAAAACAGTAACTTCGATACTAATTATGGCAGGTAACTGTAACTTCGATACTAATGATGACAGTTATCTGTAACTTCGTTAGTAATTATGACAAGTAACTGTAATTCCGATACAAATTATGGCAGGTAACTGTAACTTCGATACTAATTATGACAGGTAACAGTAACATCGATACTAATTATGACTGGTAACAGTATCTTCGATACTAATTGTGGCAGGTAACTGTAACTTCGATACTAATGATGACAGTTAACTGTAACTTCGTTACTAATTAAGACAAGTAACTGTAATTTCGATACAAATTATGGCAGGTAACTGTAACTTCGATACTAATTATGACAGGTAACAGTAACTTCGATACTAATTATGACAAGTAACTGTAACTTCGATACTAATTATGACAGGTAACTGTAACTTCGTTACTATTTATGACAAGTAAATGTAATTTCGATACAAATTATGGCAGGTAACTGTAACTTCGATACTAATTATGACAGGTAACAGTAATTTCGATACTAATTATGACAAGTAAAAGTTACTTTGATACTAATAATGACAAATAACTGTAACTTCGCAACTAATTATGACAGGTAACTGTAACTTCGTTACTAATTATGACAAGTAAATGTAATTTCGATACAAATTATGGCAGGTAACTGTAACTTCGATACTAATTATGACAGGTAACAGTAACTTCGATACTAATTATGACAGGTAACTGTAACTTCGTTACTAATTATGACAAGTAACTGTAATTTCGATACTAATTATGGCTGGTAACTGTAACTTCGTTACTAATTATGACAAGTAACAGTAATTTCGATACAAATTATGGCAGGTAACAGAACTTCGATACTAATTATGACAGGTAACAGTATCTTCGATACTAATGATGACAGAATACAGTAACTTTGATACTAATTATGGCAGGTAACAGTAACTTCGATACTTATTATGGCAAGTAACTGTAACTTCGATACTAATTATGCCAGTTAACTGTAACTTCGTTACTAATTATGACAAGTTACTGAAATTTCGATACAAATTATGGCAGGTAACAGTAACTTCGATACTAATTATGACAGGTAACGGTAACTTCGAAACTAATTATGACAAGTAACTCAAACTTCATAACAAATTATGACAAGTAACTGTAATTTCGATACAAATTATGGCAGGTAACTGTAACTTCGTTACTAATTATGGCAGGTAACTGTAATTTCGATACAAATTATGGCAGGTAACAGTAACTTCGATACTAATTATGACAGGCAACTGTAACTTCGATACTAATTATGACAGGTAACTGTAACTTCGTTACTAATTATGACAAGAAACTGTAATTTCGATACAAATTATGGCAGGTAACTGTAACATCGTTACTAATTATGACAAGTAACTGTAATTTCGATACTAATTATGACAAAAACAGTAACTTCGATACTTATTATGACAGGTAACAGTAACTTCGATACTAATTATGGCAGGTAACTGTAACTTCGATAATAATTATGAAAGGTAACAGTAACTTCGATACTAATTATGACATGTAACTGTAACTTCGATACTAATTATGACAGGTAGCTGTAACTCCGTTACAAATTATGACAAGTAACTGTAATTTCGATACTAATTATGACAGGTAACAGTATCTTCGATATTAATTATGGCTGGTAACTGTAACTTCGATACTAATGATGACAGTTTACTGTAACTTCGTTACTAATTAAGACAAGTAACTGAAAATTTCGATACAAATTATTGCAGGTAACTGTAACTTCGATACTAATTATTATAGGTAACAGTAACTTGGATACTAATTATGACAAGTAACTTTAACTTCGATACTAATTATGACAGGTAACTGTAACTTCGTTACTAATTATGACAAGTAACTGTAATTTCGATATAAATTATGGCAGGTAACTGTAACTTCGATACTAATTATGACAGGTAGCAGTAACTTCGATACTAATTAAGACAAGTAAAAGTTACTTCGATACTAATAATGAGAAGTAAATGTAACTTCGAAACTAATTATGACAGGTAACTGTAACATCGTTACTAATTATGACAAGTAACTGTAATTTCGATGCCAATTATGGCAGGTAACTGTAACTTCAATACTAATTATGACAGGTCACAGTAACTTCGATACTAATTATGACAAGTAACTGTAACTTCGATACTAATTATGACCGGTAACTGTAACATCGATACTAATTATGACAAGTAAATCTAACTTCATTACAAATTATGACCAGTAACTGTAATTTCGATACAAATTATGGCAGGAAACTGTAACTTCGTTACTAATTATGGCAGGTAACTGTAATTTCGATACTAATTATGACAAGTAACTGTAATTTTGATACTAATTATGGCAGGTAACTGTAACTTCGATACTAATTATGAGAGTTAACTGTAACTTCGTTACTATTTATAACAAGTAACTGTTAATTCGATACGAATTATGGCAGGTAACTGTAATTTCGATACTAATTATGACAGGTAACAGTAACTTCGATACTAATTATGACAAGTAACTATACTTTCGATACAAATGATGGCAGGTAACTGTAACTTCGATACTAATTATGACTGGTAACAGTAACTTCGATACTAATTATGACAGAAAACAGTAACTTCGATACTAATTATGGCAGGTAACTGTAACTTCGATACTAATGATGACAGTTAACTGTAACTTCGATACTAATTATGAGAAGGAAATGTAATTTCGATACAAATTATGACAGGTAACAGTAACTTCGTTACTAATTATGGCAAGTAACTGCAATTTCGATACATATTATGGCAGGTAACAGTAACTTCGATACAAATTATGACAGGTAACAGTATCTTCGATACTAATTATGGCTGGTAACTGTAACTTCGATACTAATGATGACAGTTAACTGTAACTTCGTTACTAATTATGACAAGTAACTGAAAATTTCGATACAAATTATGGCAGGTAACTGTAACTTCGATACTAATTATTACAGGTAACAGTAACTTCGATACTAATTATGACAAGTAACTGTAACTTCGATACTAATTATGACAGGTAACTGTAACTTCGTTACTAATTATGACAAGTAAATGTAATTTCGATACAAATTATGGCAGGTAACTGTAACTTCGATACTAATTATGACAGGTAGCAGTAACTTCGATACTAATTATGACAAGTAAAAGTTACTTCGATACTAGTAATGAGAAGTAAATGTAACTTCGAAACTAATTATGACAGGTAACTGTAACATCGTTACTAATTATGACAAGTAACTGTAATTTCGATGCAAATTATGGCAGGTAATTGTAACTTCGATACTAATTATGACAGGTAACAGTAACTTCGATACTAATTATGACAAGTAACTGTAACTTCGATACTAATTATGACAGGTAACTGTAACTTCGTTACTAATTATGACAAGTAAATGTAATTTCGATACAAATTATGGCAGGTAACTGTAACTTCGATACTAATTATGACAGGTAACAGTAATTTCGATACTAATAATGACAAGTAAAAGTTACTTTGATACTAATAATGACAAATTACTGTAACTTCGCAACTAATTATGACAGGTAACTGTAACATCGTTACTAATTATGACAAGTAAATGTAATTTCGATGAAAAAAATTATGGCAGGTAACTGTAACTTCGATACTAATTATGACAGGTAACAGTAACTTCGATACTAATTATGACAGGTAACTGTAACTTGGTTACTAATTATGACAAGTAACTGTAATTTCGATACTAATTATGGCTGGTAACTGTAACTTCGTTACTAATTATGACAAGTAACAGTAATTTCGATACAAATTATGGCAGGTAACAGAACTTCGATACTAATTATGACAGGTAACAGTATCTTCGATACTAATGATGACAGAATACAGTAACTTTGATACTAATTATGGCAGGTAACAGTAACTTCGATACTTATTATGGCAAGTAACTGTAACTTCGATACTAATTATGACAGTTAACTGTAACTTCGTTACTAATTATGACAAGTAACTGTAATTTCGATACAAATTATGGCAGGTAACAGTAACTTCGATACTAATTATGACAGGTAACGGTAACTTCGATACTAATTATGACAAGTTACTGTAACTTCGATATTAATTACGACAGGTAACTGTAACTTCGTTACTAATTATGACAAGTAACTCTAATTTCGATACAAATTATGGCAGGTAACTGTAACTTCGATACTAATTATGACAGGTAACAGTAACTTCGATACTAATTATGACAAGTAACTGTAACTTCGATGCTAATTATCACAGATACATGTAACTTCGAAACTAATTATGACAAGTAACTCAAACATCATAACAAATTATGACAAGTAACTGTAATTTCGATACAAATTATGGCAGGTAACTGTAACTTCGTTACTAATTATGGCAGGTAACTGTAATTTCGATACAAATTATGGCAGGTAACAGTAACTTCGATACTAATTATGACAGGCAACTGTAACTTCGATACTAATTATGACAGGTAACTGTAACTTCGTTACTAATTATGACAAGAAACTGTAATTTCGATACAAATTATGGCAGGTAACTGTAACATCGTTACTAATTATGACAAGTAACTGTAATTTCGATACTAATTATGACAAAAAACAGTAACTTCGATACTTATTATGACAGGTAACAGTAACTTCGATACTAATTATGGCAGGTAACTGTAACATCGATACTAATTATGACAGTTAACTGATACTTCGTTACTAGTTATGACAAGTAACTGTAATTTCGATACGAATTATGGCAGGTAACTGTAACTTCGATAATAATTATGAAAGGTAACAGTAACTTCGATACTAATTATGACCTGTAACTGTAACTTCGATACTAATTATGACAGGTAGCTGTAACTCCGTTACAAATTATGACAAGTAACTGTAATTTCGATACTAATTATGACAGATAACAGTATCTTCGATATTAATTATGGCTGGTAACTGTAACTTCGATACTAATGATGACAGTTAACTGTAACTTCGTTACTAATTAAGACAAGTAACTGAAAATTTCGATACAAATTATTGCAGGTAACTGTAACTTCGATACTAATTATTACAGGTTACAGTAACTTCGATACTAATTATGACAAGTAACTGTAACTTCGATACTAATTATGACAGGTAACTGTAACTTCGTTACTAATTATGACAAGTAACTGTAATTTCGATATAAATTATGGCAGGTAACTGTAACTTCGATACTAATTATGACAGGTAGCAGTAACTTCGATACTAATTAAGACAAGTAAAAGTTACTTCGATACTAATAATGAGAAGTAAATGTAACTTCGGAACTAATTATGACAGGTAACTGTAACATCGTTACTAATTATGACAAGTAACTGTAATTTCGATGCAAATTATGGCAGGTAACTGTAACTTCAATACTAATTATGACAGGTCACAGTAACTTCGATACTAATTATGACAAGTAACTGTAACTTCGATACTAATTATGACCGGTAACTGTAACTTCGATACTAATTATGACAAGTAACTCTAACTTCATTACAAATTATGACCAGTAACTGTAATTTCGATACAAATTATGGCAGGAAACTGTAACTTCGTTAGTAATTATGGCAGGTAACTGTAATTTCGATACTAATTATGACAAGTAACTGTAATTTTGATACTAATTATGGCAGGTAACTGTAACTTCGATACTAATTATGAGAGTTAACTGTAACTTCGTTACTAATTATGACAAGTAACTGTAATTTCGATACGAATTATGGCAGGTAACCGTAATTTCGATACTAATTATGACAGGTAACAGTAACTTCGATACTAATTATGACAGGCAACGGTAACTTCGATACTAATTATGACAGGTAACAGTAACTTCGATAGTAATTATGACAAGTAACAGTAATTTCGATACTAATTATGACAGGTAACTGTAACTTCGATACTTATTATGACAGGTAACTGTAACATCGATACTAATTATGACAGGTAACTGTAACTTCGATACAAATTATGACAAGTAACTGTAACTTCGTTACTAATTATGACAAGTAACTGTAATTTCGATACAAATTTTGGCAGGTAACTGTCACATCGTTACTAATTATGACATGAAACAGTAACTTCGTTTCTAATTATGACAGGAAACTGTAACTTCGATACTAATTATGACAGGTAACTGTTACTTCGATTCTAATTATGATAGGTTACTGTAACATCGATACTAATTATGACAAGTAACTGTAATTTCGATACAAATTATGACAGGTAACTGTAACTTCGATATTTATTAAGACAAGTAACTGTAACTTCGTTACTAATTATGACAAGTAACTGTAATTTCGATACAAATAATGGCAGGTAACTGTAACTTCGATACTAATTCTGACAGGTAACAGTAACTTTGATACTAATTATGACAGGTAACTGTAACTTCGCTACAAATTATGACAAGTAACTGATATTTCGATACAAATTATGACAGGTAACTGTAACTTCGTTACTAATTATGACAAGTAACTGTAATTTCGATACAAATTATGGCAGGTAACAGTAACTTCGATACTAATTATGACAGGTAACTGTAACTTCTATACTAATTATGACAGGTAACTGTAACTTCGTTAATAATTATGACAAGTAACTATACTTTCGATACAAATGATGGCAGGTAACTGTAACTTCGATACTAATTATGACAGGTAACAGTAACTTCGATACTAATTATGACAGAAGACAGTAACTTCGATACTAATTATGGCAGGTAACTGTAACTTCGATACTAATGATGACAGTTAACTGTAACTTCGATACTAATTATGACAAGGAAAAGTAATTTCGATACAAATTATGACAGGTAACAGTAACTTCGTTACTAATTATGGCAAGTAACTGCAATTTCGATTCATATTATGGCAGGTAACAGTAACTTCGATACTAATTATGACAGGCAACTGTAACTTCTATACTAATTATGACAGGTAACTGTAACTTCGTTACTAATTATGACAAGTAACTATACTTTCGATACAAATGATGGCAGGTAACTGTAACTTCGATACTAATTATGACAGGTAACAGTAACTTCGATACTAATTATGACAGAAAACAGTAACTTCGATACTAATTATGGCAGGTAACTGTAACTTCGATACTATTGATGACAGTTAATTGTAACTTCGTTACTAATTATGACAAGTAACTGTAATTCCGATACTAATTATGACAGGTAACAGTATCTGCGACACTAATTATGGCTGGTAACTGTAACTTCGTTAGGAATTATGGCAGGTAACTGTAACTTCGATACTAATTATGACAGGTAACAGTAACTTCGATACTAATTATGACCCTTGACTGTAACTTCGATACTAATTATGACAGGTAGCTGTAACTCCGTTACAAATTATGACAAGTAACTGTAATTTCGATACTAATTATGACAGGTAACAGTATCTTCGATACTAATTATGGCTGGTAACTGTAACTTCGATACTAATGATGACAGTTAACTGTAACTTCGTTACTAATTATGACAAGTAACTGAAAATTTCGATACAAATTATGGCAGGTAACTGTAACTTCGATACTAATTATTACAGGTAACAGTAACTTCGATACTAATTATGACAAGTAACTGTAACTTCGATACTAATTATGACAGGTAACTGTAACTTCGTTACTAATTATGACAAGTAAATGTAATTTCGATACAAATTATGGCAGGTAACTGTAACTTCGATACTAATTATGACAGGTAGCAGTAACTTCGATACTAATTATGACAAGTAAAAGTTACTTCGATACTAGTAATGAGAAGTAAATGTAACTTCGAAACTAATTATGACAGGTAACTGTAACATCGTTACTAATTATGACAAGTAACTGTAATTTCGATGCAAATTATGGCAGGTAATTGTAACTTCGATACTAATTATGACAGGTAACAGTAACTTCGATACTAATTATGACAAGTAACTGTAACTTCGATACTAATTATGACAGGTAACTGTAACTTCGTTACTAATTATGACAAGTAAATGTAATTTCGATACAAATTATGGCAGGTAACTGTAACTTCGATACTAATTATGACAGGTAACAGTAATTTCGATACTAATAATGACAAGTAAAAGTTACTTTGATACTAATAATGACAAATTACTGTAACTTCGCAACTAATTATGACAGGTAACTGTAACATCGTTACTAATTATGACAAGTAAATGTAATTTCGATGAAAAAAATTATGGCAGGTAACTGTAACTTCGATACTAATTATGACAGGTAACAGTAACTTCGATACTAATTATGACAGGTAACTGTAACTTCGTTACTAATTATGACAAGTAACTGTAATTTCGATACTAATTATGGCTGGTAACTGTAACTTCGTTACTAATTATGACAAGTAACAGTAATTTCGATACAAATTATGGCAGGTAACAGAACTTCGATACTAATTATGACAGGTAACAGTATCTTCGATACTAATGATGACAGAATACAGTAACTTTGATACTAATTATGGCAGGTAACAGTAACTTCGATACTTATTATGGCAAGTAACTGTAACTTCGATACTAATTATGACAGTTAACTGTAACTTCGTTACTAATTATGACAAGTAACTGTAATTTCGATACAAATTATGGCAGGTAACAGTAACTTCGATACTAATTATGACAGGTAACGGTAACTTCGATACTAATTATGACAAGTTACTGTAACTTCGATATTAATTACGACAGGTAACTGTAACTTCGTTACTAATTATGACAAGTAACTCTAATTTCGATACAAATTATGGCAGGTAACTGTAACTTCGATACTAATTATGACAGGTAACAGTAACTTCGATACTAATTATGACAAGTAACTGTAACTTCGATGCTAATTATCACAGATACATGTAACTTCGAAACTAATTATGACAAGTAACTCAAACATCATAACAAATTATGACAAGTAACTGTAATTTCGATACAAATTATGGCAGGTAACTGTAACTTCGTTACTAATTATGGCAGGTAACTGTAATTTCGATACAAATTATGGCAGGTAACAGTAACTTCGATACTAATTATGACAGGCAACTGTAACTTCGATACTAATTATGACAGGTAACTGTAACTTCGTTACTAATTATGACAAGAAACTGTAATTTCGATACAAATTATGGCAGGTAACTGTAACATCGTTACTAATTATGACAAGTAACTGTAATTTCGATACTAATTATGACAAAAAACAGTAACTTCGATACTTATTATGACAGGTAACAGTAACTTCGATACTAATTATGGCAGGTAACTGTAACATCGATACTAATTATGACAGTTAACTGATACTTCGTTACTAGTTATGACAAGTAACTGTAATTTCGATACGAATTATGGCAGGTAACTGTAACTTCGATAATAATTATGAAAGGTAACAGTAACTTCGATACTAATTATGACCTGTAACTGTAACTTCGATACTAATTATGACAGGTAGCTGTAACTCCGTTACAAATTATGACAAGTAACTGTAATTTCGATACTAATTATGACAGATAACAGTATCTTCGATATTAATTATGGCTGGTAACTGTAACTTCGATACTAATGATGACAGTTAACTGTAACTTCGTTACTAATTAAGACAAGTAACTGAAAATTTCGATACAAATTATTGCAGGTAACTGTAACTTCGATACTAATTATTACAGGTTACAGTAACTTCGATACTAATTATGACAAGTAACTGTAACTTCGATACTAATTATGACAGGTAACTGTAACTTCGTTACTAATTATGACAAGTAACTGTAATTTCGATATAAATTATGGCAGGTAACTGTAACTTCGATACTAATTATGACAGGTAGCAGTAACTTCGATACTAATTAAGACAAGTAAAAGTTACTTCGATACTAATAATGAGAAGTAAATGTAACTTCGGAACTAATTATGACAGGTAACTGTAACATCGTTACTAATTATGACAAGTAACTGTAATTTCGATGCAAATTATGGCAGGTAACTGTAACTTCAATACTAATTATGACAGGTCACAGTAACTTCGATACTAATTATGACAAGTAACTGTAACTTCGATACTAATTATGACCGGTAACTGTAACTTCGATACTAATTATGACAAGTAACTCTAACTTCATTACAAATTATGACCAGTAACTGTAATTTCGATACAAATTATGGCAGGAAACTGTAACTTCGTTAGTAATTATGGCAGGTAACTGTAATTTCGATACTAATTATGACAAGTAACTGTAATTTTGATACTAATTATGGCAGGTAACTGTAACTTCGATACTAATTATGAGAGTTAACTGTAACTTCGTTACTAATTATGACAAGTAACTGTAATTTCGATACGAATTATGGCAGGTAACCGTAATTTCGATACTAATTATGACAGGTAACAGTAACTTCGATACTAATTATGACAGGCAACGGTAACTTCGATACTAATTATGACAGGTAACAGTAACTTCGATAGTAATTATGACAAGTAACAGTAATTTCGATACTAATTATGACAGGTAACTGTAACTTCGATACTTATTATGACAGGTAACTGTAACATCGATACTAATTATGACAGGTAACTGTAACTTCGATACAAATTATGACAAGTAACTGTAACTTCGTTACTAATTATGACAAGTAACTGTAATTTCGATACAAATTTTGGCAGGTAACTGTCACATCGTTACTAATTATGACATGAAACAGTAACTTCGTTTCTAATTATGACAGGAAACTGTAACTTCGATACTAATTATGACAGGTAACTGTTACTTCGATTCTAATTATGATAGGTTACTGTAACATCGATACTAATTATGACAAGTAACTGTAATTTCGATACAAATTATGACAGGTAACTGTAACTTCGATATTTATTAAGACAAGTAACTGTAACTTCGTTACTAATTATGACAAGTAACTGTAATTTCGATACAAATAATGGCAGGTAACTGTAACTTCGATACTAATTCTGACAGGTAACAGTAACTTTGATACTAATTATGACAGGTAACTGTAACTTCGCTACAAATTATGACAAGTAACTGATATTTCGATACAAATTATGACAGGTAACTGTAACTTCGTTACTAATTATGACAAGTAACTGTAATTTCGATACAAATTATGGCAGGTAACAGTAACTTCGATACTAATTATGACAGGTAACTGTAACTTCTATACTAATTATGACAGGTAACTGTAACTTCGTTAATAATTATGACAAGTAACTATACTTTCGATACAAATGATGGCAGGTAACTGTAACTTCGATACTAATTATGACAGGTAACAGTAACTTCGATACTAATTATGACAGAAGACAGTAACTTCGATACTAATTATGGCAGGTAACTGTAACTTCGATACTAATGATGACAGTTAACTGTAACTTCGATACTAATTATGACAAGGAAATGTAATTTCGATACAAATTATGACAGGTAACAGTAACTTCGTTACTAATTATGGCAAGTAACTGCAATTTCGATTCATATTATGGCAGGTAACAGTAACTTCGATACTAATTATGACAGGCAACTGTAACTTCTATACTAATTATGACAGGTAACTGTAACTTCGTTACTAATTACGACAAGTAACTATACTTTCGATACAAATGATGGCAGGTAACTGTAACTTCGATACTAATTATGACAGGTAACAGTAACTTCGATACTAATTATGACAGAAAACAGTAACTTCGATACTAATTATGGCAGGTAACTGTAACTTCGATACTATTGATGACAGTTAATTGTAACTTCGTTACTAATTATGACAAGTAACTGTAATTCCGATACTAATTATGACAGGTAACAGTATCTGCGACACTAATTATGGCTGGTAACTGTAACTTCGTTAGGAATTATGGCAGGTAACTGTAACTTCGATACTAATTATGACAGGTAACAGTAACTTCGATACTAATTATGACCCTTGACTGTAACTTCGATACTAATTATGACAGGTAGCTGTAACTCCGTTACAAATTATGACAAGTAACTGTAATTTCGATACTAATTATGACAGGTAACAGTATCTTCGATACTAATTATGGCTGGTAACTGTAACTTCGATACTAATGATGACAGTTAACTGTAACTTCGCTACTAATTATGACAAGTAACTGAAAATTTCGATACAAATTATGGCAGGTAACTGTAACTTCGATACTAATTATTACAGGTAACAGTAACTTCGATACTAATTATGACAAGTAACTGTAACTTCGATACTAATTATGACAGGTAACTGTAACTTCGTTACTAATTATGACAAGTAAATGTAATTTCGATACAAATTATGGCAGGTAACTGTAACTTCGATACTAATTATGACAGGTAGCAGTAACTTCGATACTAATTATGACAAGTAAAAGTTACTTCGATACTAGTAATGAGAAGTAAATGTAACTTCGAAACTAATTATGACAGGTAACTGTAACATCGTTACTAATTATGACAAGTAACTGTAATTTCGATGCAAATTATGGCAGGTAATTGTAACTTCGATACTAATTATGACAGGTAACAGTAACTTCGATACTAATTATGACAAGTAACTGTAACTTCGATACTAATTATGACCGGTAACTGTAACTTCGATACTAATTATGACAAGTAACTCTAACTTCATTACAAATTATGACAAGTAACTGTAATTTCGATACAAATTATGGCAGGAAACTGTAACTTCGTTACTAATTATGGCAGGTAAGTGTAATTTCGATAAAAATTATTGCAGGTAACAGTAACTTCGATACTAATTATGACAGGTAACTGCAACTTCGATACTAATTATGACAAGTAACTCTAACTTCGTTACTAATTATGACAAGTAACTGTAATTTTGATAAAAAAATTATGGCAAGTAACTGGAACTTCGATACTAATTATGTCAGGTAACAGTAACTTCGATACTAATTATGACAGGTAACTGTAACTTCGTTACTAATTATGACAAGTAATTGTAATTTCGATACTAATTATGGCTGGTAACTGTAACTTCGTTACTAATTATGACAAGTAAAAGTAATTTCGATACAAATTATGGCAGGTAACTGTAACTTCGATACTAATTATTACAAGTAACTGTAATTTTGATACTAATTATGGCAGGTAACTGTAACTTCGATACTAACTATGACAGTTAACTGTAACTTCGTTACTAATTATGACATGTAACTGTAATTTCGATAGGAATTATGGCAGGTAACTGTAATTTCGATACTAATTATGACAGGTAACAGTAACTTCGATACTAATTATGACAGGCAACGGTAACTTCGATACTAATTATGACAGGTACAGTAACTTCGATAGTAATTATGACAAGTAACAGTAATTTCGATACTAATTATGACAGGAAACTGTAACTTCGATACTTATTATGACAGGTAACTGTAACTTCGATACTAATTATGACAGGTAACTGTAACTTCGATACAAATTATGACAAGTAACTGTAACTTCGTTAATAATTATGACAATTAACTGTAATTTCGATACAAATTTTGGCAGGTAATTGTAACTTCGTTACTAATTATGACATGAAACAGTAACTTCGTTTCTAATTATGACAGGAAACTGTAACTTCGATACTAATTATGACAGGTAACTGTAACTTCGATTCTAATTATGACAGGTTACTGTAACATCGATACTAATTATGACAAGTAACTGTAATTTCGATACAAATTATGAGAGGTAACTGTAAATTCGATATTAATTATGACAAGTAACTGTAACTTCGTTACTAATTGTGACAAGTAACTGTAATTTCGATACAAATAATGGCAGGTAACTGTAACTTCGATACTAATTCTGACAGGTAACAGTAACTTCGATACTAATTATGAAAGGTAACTGTAACTTCGCTACAAATTATGACAAGTAACTGATATTTCGATACAAATTATGACAGGTAACTGTAACTTCGTTACTAATTATAACAAGTAACTGTAATTTCGATACAAATTATGGCAGGTAACAGTAAATTCGATACTAATTATGACAGGTAACTGTAACTTCTATTCTAATTATGACAGGTAACTGTAACTTCGTTACTAATTATGACAAGTAACTATACTTTCGATACAAATGATGGCAGGTAACTGTAACTTCGATACTAATTATGACAAGTTACTGTAACTTCGATATTAATTACGACAGGTAACTGTAACTTCGTTACTAATTATGACAAGTAACTCTAATTTCGATACAAATTATGGCAGGTAACTGTAACTTCGATACTAATTATGACAGGTAACAGTAACTTCGATACTAATTATGACTAGTAACTGTAACTTCGATGCTAATTATCACAGATACCTGTTACTTCGAAACTAATTATGACAAGTAACTAAAACTTCATAACAAATTATGACAAGTAACTGTAATTTCGATAAAAATTATGGCAGGTAACTGTAACTTCGTTACTAATTATGGAAGGTAACTGTAATTTCGATACAAATTATGGCAGGTAACAGTAACTTCGATACTAATTATGACAGGCAACTGTAACTTCGATACTAATTATGACAGGTAACTGTATCTTCGTTGCTAATTATGACAAGAAACTGTAATTTCGATACAAATTATGGCAGGTAACTGTAACATCGTTACTAATGATGACAAGTAACTGTAATTTCCATACTAATTATGACAGAAAACAGTAACTTCGATACTTATTATGACAGGTAACAGTAACTTCGATACTAATTATGGCAGGTAACTGTAACAACGATACTAATTATGACAGTTAACTGTAACTTCGTTACTAGTTATGACAAGTAACTGTAATTTCGATAGGAAATATGGCAGGTAACTGTAACTTCGATACTAATTATGACAGGTAACAGTAACTTCGATACTAATTATGACCTGTAACTGTAACATCGATACTAATTATGACAGGTAACAGTATCTTCGATACTAATTATGGCTGGTAACTGTAACTTCGATACTAATGATGACAGTTAACTGTAACTTCGTAACTAATTATGACAAGTAACTGAAAATTTCGATACAAATTATGGCAGGTAACTGTAACTTCGTTACTAATTATGATAAGTAACTGTAATTTCGATACAAATTATGGCAGGTAACTGTAACTTCGGTACTAATTATGACAGGTAGCAGTAACTTCGATACTAATTATGACAAGTAAAAGTTACTTCGATACTAATAATGAGAAGAAAATGTAACTTCGAAACTAATTATGACAGGTAACTGTAACATCGTTACTAATTATGACAAGTAACTGTAATTTCGATGTAAATTTTGGCAGGTAACTGTAACTTCGATACTAATTATGACAGGTAACAGTAACTTCGATACTAATTATGACAAGTAACTGTAACTTCGATACTAATTATGACCGGTAACTGTAACTTCGTTACTAATTATGATAAGTAACTGTAATTTCGATACAAATTATGGCAGGTAACTGTAACTTCGGTACTAATTATGACAGGTAGCAGTAACTTCGATACTAATTATGACAAGTAAAAGTTACTTCGATACTAATAATGAGAAGAAAATGTAACTTCGAAACTAATTATGACAGGTAACTGTAACATCGTTACTAATTATGACAAGTAACTGTAATTTCGATGCAAATTTTGGCAGGTAACTGTAACTTCGATACTAATTATGACAGGTAACAGTAACTTCGATACTAATTATGACAAGTAACTGTAACTTCGATACTAATTATGACCGGTAACTGCAACTTCGATACTAATTATGACAAGTAACTCTAACTTCATTACAAATTATGACAAGTAACTGTAATTTCGATACAAATTATGGCAGGAAACTGTAACTTCGTTACTAATTATGGCAGGTAACTGTAATTTCGATACAAATTATGGCAGGTAACAGTAACTTCGATACTAATTATGACAGGTAACTGCAACTTCGATACTAATTATGACAAATAACTCTAACTTCGTTACTAATTATGACAAGTAACTGTAATTTTGATAAAAAAATTATGGCAAGTAACTGGAACTTCGATACTAATTATGTCAGGTAACAGTAACTTCGATACTAATTATGACAGGTAACTGTAACTTCGTTACTAATTATGACAAGTAATTGTAATTTCGATACTAATTATGGCTGGTAACTGTAACTTCGTTACTAATTATGACAAGTAACAGTAATTTCGATACAAATTATGGCAGGTAACTGTAGCTTCGATACTAATTATGACAAGTAACTATAATTTTGATACTAATTATGGCAGGTAACTGTAACTTCGATACTAATTATGACAGTTAACTGTAACTTCGTTACTAATTATGACAAGTAACTGTAAATTCGATACGAATTATGGCAGGTAACTGTAATTTCGATACTAATTATGACAGGTAACAGTAACTTCGATACAAATTATGACAAGTAACTATAATTTCGATACAAATGATGGCAGGTAACTGTAACTTCGATACTAATTATGACAGGTAACAGTAACTTCGATACTAGTTATGACAGAAAACAGTAACTTCGATATTAATTATGGCAGGTAACTGTAACTTCGATACTAATGATGACAGTTAACTGTAACTTCGATACTAATTATGACAAGGAAATGTAATTTCGATACAAATTATGACAGGTTACAGTAACTTCGTTACTAATTATGGCAAGTAACTGCAATTTCGATACATATTATGGCAGGTAACAGTAACTTCGATACTAATTATGACAGTTAACTGTAACTTCGTTACAAATTATGACAAGTAACTATACTTTCGATACAAATGATGGCAGGTAACTGTAACTTCGATACTAATTATGACAGGTAACAGTAACTTCGATACTAATTATGACAGAAAACAGTAACTTCGATACTAATTATGGCAGGTAACTGTAACTTCGATACTAATGATGACAGTTAACTGTAACTTCGTTACTAATTATGACAAGTAACTGTAATTCCGATACAAATTATGGCAGGTAACTGTAACTTCGATACTAATTATGACAGGTAACAGTAACATCGATACTAATTATGACAGGTAACAGTATCTTCGATACTAATTATGGCAGGTAACTGTAACTTCGATACTAATGATGACATTTAACTGTAACTTCGTTACTAATTAAGACAAGTAACTGTAATTTCGATACAAATTATGGCAGGTAACTGTAACTTCGATACTAATTATGACAGGTAACAGTAACTTCGATACTAATTATGACAAGTAACTGTAACTTCGATACTAATTATGACAGGTAACTGTAACTTCGTTACTAATTATGACAAGTAAATGTAATTTCGATACAAATTATGGCAGGTAACTGTAACTTCGATACTAATTATGACAGGTAACAGTAACTTCGATACTAATTATGACAAGTAAAAGTTACTTCGATACTAATAATGACAAATAACTGTAACTTCGCAACTAATTATGACAGGTAACTGTAACATCGTTACTAATTATGACAAGTAAATGTAATTTCGATACAAATTATGGCAGGTAACTTTAACTTCGATACTAATTATGACAGGTAACGGTAACTTCGATACTAATTATGACAGGTAACTGTAACTTCGTTACTAATTATGACAAGTAACTGTAATTTCGATACTAATTATGGCTGGTAACTGTAACTTCGTTACTAATTATGACAAGTAACAGTAATTTCGATACAAATTATGGCAGGTAACAGTAACTTCGATACTAATTATGACAGTTAACAGTATCTTCGATACTAATGATGACAGAATACAGTAACTTCGATACTAATTATGGCAGGTAACAGTAACTTCGATACTTATTATGGCAAGTAACTGTAAATTCGATACTAATTATGACAGTTAACTGTAACTTCGTTACTAATTATGACAAGTAACGGTAATTTCGATACAAATTATGGCAGGTAACAGTAACTTCGATACTAATTATGACAGGTAACGGTAACTTCGATACTAATTATGACAAGTTACTGTAACTTCGATATTAATTACGACAGGTAACTGTAACTTCGTTACTAATTATGACAAGTAACTCTAATTTCGATGCAAATTATGGCAGGTAACTGTAACTTCGATACTAATTATGACAGGTAACAGTAACGTCGATACTAATTATGACAAGTAACTGTAACTTCGATACTAATTATGACCGGTAACTGCAACTTCGATACTAATTATGACAAGTAACTCTAACTTCATTACAAATTATGACAAGTAACTGCAATTTCGATACAAATTATGGCAGGAAACTGTAACTTCGTTACTAATTATGGCAGGTAACTGTAATTTCGATACAAATTATGGCAGGTAACAGTAACTTCGATACTAATTATGACAGGTAACTGCAACTTCGATACTAATTATGACAAATAACTCTAACTTCGTTACTAATTATGACAAGTAACTGTAATTTTGATTAAAAAAATTATGGCAAGTAACTGGAACTTCGATACTAATTATGTCAGGTAACAGTAACTTCGATACTAATTATGACAGGTAACTGTAACTTCGTTACTAATTATGACAAGTAATTGTAATTTCGATACTAATTAAGGCTGGTAACTGTAACTTCGTTACTAATTATGACAAGTAACAGTAATTTCGATACAAATTATGGCAGGTAACTGTAGCTTCGATACTAATTATGACAAGTAACTATAATTTTGATACTAATTATGGCAGTTAACTGTAACTTCGATACTAATTATGACAGTTAACTGTAACTTCGTTACTAATTATGACAAATAACTGTAAATTCGATACGAATTATGGCAGGTAACTGTAATTTCGATACTAATTATGACAGGTAACAGTAACTTCGATACAAATTATGACAAGTATCTATACTTTCGATACAAATGATGGCAGGTAACTGTAACTTCGATACTAATTATGACAGGTAACAGTAACTTCGATACTAGTTATGACAGAAAACAGTAACTTCGATATTAATTATGGCAGGTAACTGTAACTTCGATACTAATGATGACAGTTAACTGTAACTTCGATACTAATTATGACAAGGAAATGTAATTTCGATACAAATTATGACAGGTTACAGTAACTTCGTTACTAATTATGGCAAGTAACTGCAATTTCGATACATATTATGGCAGGTAACAGTAACTTCGATACTAATTATGACAGTTAACTGTAACTTCGTTACTAATTATGACAAGTAACAATACTTTCGATACAAATGATGGCAGGTAACTGTAACTTCGATACTAATGATGACATTTAACTGTAACTTCGTTACTAATTAAGACAAGTTACTGTAATTTCGATACAAATTATGGCAGGTAACTGTAACTTCGATACTAATTATGACAGGTAACAGTAACTTCGATACTAATTATGACAAGTAACTGTAACTTCGATACTAATTATGACAGGTAACTGTAACTTCGTTACTAATTATGACAAGTAAATGTAATTTCGATACAAATTATGGCAGGTAACTGTAACTTCGATACTAATTATGACAGGTAACAGTAACTTCGATACTAATTATGACAAGTAAAAGTTACTTCGATACTAATAATGACAAATAACTGTAACTTCGCAACTAATTATGACAGGTAACTGTAACATCGTTACTAATTATGACAAGTAAATGTAATTTCGATACAAATTATGGCAGGTAACTGTAACTTCGATACTAATTATGACAGGTAACGGTAACTTCGATACTAATTATGACAGGTAACTGTAACTTCGTTACTAATTATGACAAGTAACTGTAATTTCGATACTAATTATGGCTGGTAACTGTAACTTCGTTACTAATTATGACAAGTAACAGTAATTTCGATACAAATTATGGCAGGTAACAGTAACTTCGATACTAATTATGACAGTTAACAGTATCTTCGATACTAATGATGACAGAATACAGTAACTTCGATACTAATTATGGCAGGTAACAGTAACTTCGATACTTATTATGGCAAGTAACTGTAACTTCGATACTAATTATGACAGTTAACTGTAACTTCGTTACTAATTATGACAAGTAACTGTAATTTCGATACAAATTATGGCAGGTAACAGTAACTTCGATACTAATTATGACAGGTAACGGTAACTTCGATACTAATTATGACAAGTTACTGTAACTTCGATATTAATTACGACAGGTAACTGTAACTTCGTTACTAATTATGACAAGTAACTCTAATTTCGATACAAATTATGGCAGGTAACTGTAACTTCGATACTAATTATGACAGGTAACAGTTACTTCGATACTAATTATGACAAGTAACTGTAACTTCGATGCTAATTATCACAGATACATGTAACTTCGAAACTAATTATGACAAGTAACTCAAACTTCATAACAAATTATGACAAGTAACTGTAATTTCGATACAAATTATGGCAGGTAACTGTAACTTCGTTACTAATTATGGCAGGTAACTGTAATTTCGATACAAATTATGGCAGGTAACAGTAACTTCGATACTAATTATGACAGGCAACTGTAACTTCGATACTAATTATGACAGGTAACTGTAACTTCGTTACTAATTATGACAAGAAACTGTAATTTCGATACAAATTATGTCAGGTAACTGTAACATCGTTACTAATTATGACAAGTAACTGTAATTTCGATACTAATTATGACAAAAAACAGTAACTACGATACTTATTATGACAGGTAACAGTAACTTCGATACTAATTATGGCAGGTAACTGTAACATCGATACTAATTATGACAGTTAACTGTAACTTCGCTACAAATTATGATAAGTAACTGATATTTCGATACAAATTATGACAGGTAACTGTAGCTTCTATACTAATTATGACAGGTAACTGTAACTTCGTTAATAATTATGACAAGTAACTATACTTTCGATACAAATGATGGCAGGTAACTGTAACTTCGATACTAATTATGACAGGTAACAGTTACTTCGATACTAATTATGACAGAAGACAGTAACTTCGATACCAATTATGGCAGGTAACTGTAACTTCGATACTAATGATGACAGTTAACTGTAACTTCGATACTAATTATGACAAGGAAATGTAATTTCGATACAAATTATGACAGGTAACAGTAACTTCGTTACTAATTATGGCATGTAACTGCAATTTCGATTCATATTATGGCAGGTAACAGTAACTTCGATACTAATTATGACAGGCAACTGTAACTTCTATACTAATTATGACAGGTAACTGTAACTTCGTTACTGATTATGACAAGTAACTATAATTTCGATACAAATGATGGCAGGTAACTGTAACTTCGATACTAATTATGACAGGTAACAGTAACTACGATACTAATTATGACAGGTAACAGTAACTTCGATACTAATTATGACAGGTAACTGTAACTTCGTTACTAATTATGACAAGTAACTGTAATTTCGATACTAATTATGGCTGGTAACTGTAACTTCGTTACTAATTATGACAAGTAACAGTAATTTCGATACAAATTATGGCAGGTAACAGTATCTTCGATACTAATTATGACAGGTAACAGTATCTTCGATACTAATGATGACAGAATACAGTAACTTCGATACTAATTATGGCAGGTAACAGTAACTTCGATACTTATTATGGCAAGTAACTGTAACTTCGATACTAATTATGACAGTTAACTGTAACTTCGTTACTAATTATGACATGTAACTGTAATTTCGATACAAATTATGGCAGGTAACAGTAACTTCGATACTAATTATGACAGGTAACGGTAACTTCGATACTAATTATGACAAGTTACTGTAACTTCGATATTAATTACGACAGGTAACTGTAACTTCGTTACTAATTATGACAAGTAACTCTAATTACGATACAAATTATGGCAGGTAACTGTAACTTCGATACTAATTATGACAGGTAACAGTAACTTCGATACTTATTATGACAAGTAACTGTAACTTCGATGCTAATTATCACAGATACATGTAACTTCGAAACTAATTATGACAAGTAACTCAAACTTCATAACAAATTATGACAAGTAACTGTAATTTCGATACAAATTATGGCAGGTAACTGTAACTTCGTTACTAATTATGGCAGGTAACTGTAATTTCGATACAAATTATTGCAGGTAACTGTAACATCGTTACTAATTATGACAAGTAACTGTAATTTCGATACTAATTATGACAAAAACAGTAACTTCGATACTTATTATGACAGGTAACAGTAACTTCGATACTAATTATGGCAGGTAACTGTAACATCGATACTAATTATGACAGTTAACTGTTACTTCGTTACTAATTATGATAAGTAACTGAAAATTTCGATACAAATTATGGCAGGTAACTGTAACTTCGATACTAATTATTACAGGTAACAGTAACTTCGATACTAATTATGACAGGTAGCTGTAACTCCGTTACAAATTATTACAAGTAACTGTAATTTCCATACTAATTATGACAGGTAACAGTATCTTCGATACTAATTATGGCTGGTAACTGTAACTTCGATACT
Source organism: Meconema thalassinum (assembly GCA_946902985.2). Lineage (NCBI taxonomy): Eukaryota > Metazoa > Arthropoda > Insecta > Orthoptera > Tettigoniidae > Meconema > Meconema thalassinum. The sequence continues at coordinate 1,171,757,606 of OX336388.2, read as the reverse complement.
AATGATGACAGTTAACTGTAACTTCGTTACTAATTATGATAAGTAACTGAAAATTTCGATACAAATTATGGCAGGTAACTGTAACTTCGATACTAATTATTACAGGTAACAGTAACTTCGATACTAATTATGACAAGTAACTGTAACTTCGATACTAATTATGACAGGTAACTGTAACGTCGTTACTAATTATGACAAGTAACTGTAATTTCGATACAAATTATGGCAGGTAACTGTAACTTCGATACTAATTATGACAGGTAGCAGTAACTTCGATACTATTTAAGACAAGTAAAAGTTACTTCGATACTAATAATGAGAAGTAAATGTAACTTCGAAACTAATTATGACAGGTAACTGTAACATCGTTACTAATTATGACAAGTAACTGTAATTTCGATGCAAATTATGGCAGGTAACTGTAACTTCAATACTAATTATAACAGGTAACAGTAACTTCGATACTAATTATGACAAGTAACTGTAACTTCGATACTAATTATGACCGGTAACTGTAACTTCGATACTAATTATGACAAGTAACTCTAACTTCATTACAAATTATGACCAGTAACTGTAATTTCGATACAAATTATGGCAGGAAACTGTAACTTCGTTACTAATTATGGCAGGTAACTGTAATTTCGATAAAAATTATGGCAGGTAACAGTAACTTCGATACTAATTATGACAGGTAACTGCAACATCGATACTAATTATGACAAATAACTCTAACTTCGTTACTAATTATGACAAGTAACTGTAATTTTGATTAAAAAAATTATGGCAAGTAACTGGAACTTCGATACTAATTATGTCAGGTAACAGTAACTTCGATACTAATTATGACAGGTAACTGTAACTTCGTTACTAATTATGACAAGTAATTGTAATTTCGATACTAATTATGGCTGGTAACTGTAACTTCGTTACTAATTATGACAAGTAACAGTAATTTCGATACAAATTATGGCAGGTAACTGTAGCTTCGATACTAATTATGACAAGTAACTATTATTTTGATACTAATTATGGCAGTTAACTGTAACTTCGATACTAATTATGACAGTTAACTGTAACTTCGTTACTAATTATGACAAGTAACTGTAAATTCGATACGAATTAAGGCAGGTAACTGTAATTTCGATACTAATTATGACAGGTAACAGTAACTTCGATACAAATTATGACAAGTAACTATACTTTCGATACAAATGATGGCAGGTAACTGTAACTTCGATACTAATTATGACAGGTAACAGTAACTTCGATACTAGTTATGACAGAAAACAGTAACTTCGATATTAATTATGGCAGGTAACTGTAACTTCGATACTAATGATGACAGTTAACTGTAACTTCGATACTAATTATGACAAGGAAATGTAATTTCGATACAAATTATGACAGGTTACAGTAACTTCGTTACTAATTATGGCAAGTAACTGCAATTTCGATACATATTATGGCAGGTAACAGTAACTTCGATACTAATTATGACAGTTAACTGTAACTTCGTTACTAATTATGACAAGTAACAATACTTTCGATACAAATGATGGCAGGTAACTGTAACTTCGATACTAATGATGACATTTAACTGTAACTTCGTTACTAATTAAGACAAGTAACTGTAATTTCGATACAAATTATGGCAGGTAACTGTAACTTCGATACTAATTATGACAGGTAACAGTAACTTCGATACTAATTATGACAAGTAACTGTAACTTCGATACTAATTATGACAGGTAACTGTAACTACGTTACTAATTATGACAAGTAAATGTAATTTCGATACAAATTATGGCAGGTAACTGTAACTTCGATACTAATTATGACAGGTAACAGTAACTTCGATACTAATTATGAAAAGTAAAAGTTACTTCGATACTAATAATGACAAATAACTGTAACTTCGCAACTAATTATGACAGGTAACTGTAACATCGTTACTAATTATGACAAGTAAATGTATTTTCGATACAAATTATGGCAGGTAACTGTAACTTCGATACTAATTATGACAGGTAACGGTAACTTCGATACTAATTATGACAGGTAACTGTAACTTCGTTACTAATTATGACAAGTAACTGTAATTTCGATACTAATTATGGCTGGTAACTGTAACTTCGTTACTAATTATGACAAGTAACAGTAATTTCGATACAAATTATGGCAGGTAACAGTAACTTCGATACTAATTATGACAGTTAACAGTATCTTCGATACTAATGATGACAGAATACAGTAACTTCGATACTAATTATGGCAGGTAACAGTAACTTCGATACTTATTATGGCAAGTAACTGTAACTTCGATACTAATTATGACAGTTAACTGTAACTTCGTTACTAATTATGACAAGTAACTGTAATTTCGATACAAATTATGGCAGGTAACAGTAACTTCGATACTAATTATGACAGGTAACGGTAACTTCGATACTAATTATGACAAGTTACTGAAACTTCGATATTAATTACGACAGGTAACTGTAACTTCGTTACTAATTATGACAAGTAACTCTAATTTCGATACAAATTATGGCAGGTAACTGTAACTTCGATACTAATTATGACAGGTAACAGTAACTTCGATACTAATTATGACAAGTAACTGTAACTTCGATGCTAATTATCACAGATACATGTAACTTCGAAACTAATTATGACAATTAACTCAAACTTCATAACAAATTATGACAAGTAACTGTAATTTCGATACAAATTATGGCAGGTAACTGTAACTTCGTTACTAATTATGGCAGGTAACTGTAATTTCGATACAAATTATGGCAGGTAACAGTAACTTCGATACTAATTATGACAGGCAACTGTAACTTCGATACTAATTACGACAGGTAACTGTAACTTCGTTACTAATTATGACAAGAAATTGTAATTTCGATACAAATTATGGCAGGTAACTGTAACATCGTTACTAATTATGACAAGTAACTGTAATTTCGATACTAATTATGACAAAAAACAGTAACTACGATACTTATTATGACAGGTAACAGTAACTTCGATACTAATTATGGCAGGTAACTGTAACATCGATACTAATTATGACAGTTAACTGTTACTTCGTTACTAGTTATGACAAGTAACTGTAATTTCGATATGAATTATGGCAGGTAACTGTAACTTCGATACTAATGATGACAGGTAACAGTAACTTCGATACTAATTATGACAGGTAACTGTAACTTCGCTACAAATTATGACAAGTAACTGATATTTCGATACAAATTATGACAGGTAACTGTAACTTCGTTACTAATTATGACAAGTAACTGTAATTTCGATACAAATTATGGCAGGTAACAGTAACTTCGATACTAATTATGACAGGTAACTGTAACTTCTATACTAATTATGACAGGTAACTGTAACTTCGTTAATAATTATGACAAGTAACTATACTTTCGATACAAATGATGGCAGGTAACTGTAACTTCGATACTAATTATGACAGGTAACAGTTACTTCGATACTAATTATGACAGAAGACAGTAACTTCGATACCAATTATGGCAGGTAACTGTAACTTCGATACTAATGATGACAGTTAACTGTAACTTCGATACTAATTATGACAAGGAAATGTAATTTCGATACAAATTATGACAGGTAACAGTAACTTCGTTACTAATTATGGCAAGTAACTGCAATTTCGATTCATATTATGGCAGGTAACAGTAACTTCGATACTAATTATGACAGGCAACTGTAACTTCTATACTAATTATGACAGGTAACTGTAACTTCGTTACTGATTATGACAAGTAACTATACTTTCGATACAAATGATGGCAGGTAACTGTAACTTCGATACTAATTATGACAGGTAACAGTAACTACGATACTAATTATGACAGGTAACAATAACTTCGATACTAATTATGACAGGTAACTGTAACTTCGTTACTAATTATGACAAGTAACTGTAATTTCGATACTAATTATGGCTGGTAACTGTAACTTCGTTACTAATTATGACAAGTAACAGTAATTTCGATACAAATTATGGCAGGTAACAGTATCGTCGATACTAATTATGACAGGTAACAGTATCTTCGATACTAATGATGACAGAATACAGTAACTTCGATACTAATTATGGCAGGTAACAGTAACTTCGATACTTATTATGGCAAGTAACTGTAACTTCGATACTAATTATGACAGTTAACTGTAACTTCGTTACTAATTATGACAAGTAACTGTAATTTCGATACAAATTATGGCAGGTAACAGTAACTTCGATACTAATTATGACAGGTAACGGTAACTTCGATACTAATTATGACAAGTTACTGTAACTTCGATATTAATTACGACAGGTAACTGTAACTTCGTTACTAATTATGACAAGTAACTCTAATTACGATACAAATTATGGCAGGTAACTGTAACTTCGATACTAATTATGACAGGTAACAGTAACTTCGATACTAATTATGACAAGTAACTGTAACTTCGATGCTAATTATCACAGATACATGTAACTTCGAAACTAATTATGACAAGTAACTCAAACTTCATAACAAATTATGACAAGTAACTGTAATTTCGATACAAATTATGGCAGGTAACTGTAACTTCGTTACTAATTATGGCAGGTAACTGTAATTTCGATACAAATTATTGCAGGTAACTGTAACATCGTTACTAATTAAGACAAGTAACTGTAATTTCGATACTAATTATGACAAAAAACAGTAACTTCGATACTTATTATGACAGGTAACAGTAACTTCGATACTAATTATGGCAGGTAACTGTAACATCGATACTAATTATGACAGTTAACTGTTACTTCGTTACTAATTATGATAAGTAACTGAAAATTTCGATACAAATTATGGCAGGTAACTGTAACTTCGATACTAATTATTACAGGTAACAGTAACTTCGATACTAATTATGACAGGTAGCTGTAACTCCGTTACAAATTATTACAAGTAACTGTAATTTCGATACTAATTATGACAGGTAACAGTATCTTCGATACTAATTATGGCTGGTAACTGTAACTTCGATACTAATGATGACAGTTAACTGTAACTTCGTTACTAATTATGATAAGTAACTGAAAATTTCGATACAAATTATGGCAGGTAACTGTAACTTCGATACTAATTATTACAGGTAACAGTAACTTCGATACTAATTATGACAAGTAACTGTAACTTCGATACTAATTATGACAGGTAACTGTAACGTCGTTACTAATTATGACAAGTAACTGTAATTTCGATACAAATTATGGCAGGTAACTGTAACTTCGATACTAATTATGACAGGTAGCAGTAACTTCGATACTATTTAAGACAAGTAAAAGTTACTTCGATACTAATAATGAGAAGTAAATGTAACTTCGAAACTAATTATGACAGGTAACTGTAACATCGTTACTAATTATCACAAGTAACTGTAATTTCGATGCAAATTATGGCAGGTAACTGTAACTTCAATACTAATTATGACAGGTAACAGTAACTTCGATACTAATTATGACAAGGAACTGTAACTTCGATACTAATTATGACCGGTAACTGTAACTTCGATACTAATTATGACAAGTAACTCTAACTTCATTACAAATTATGACCAGTAACTGTAATTTCGATACAAATTATGGCAGGAAACTGTAACTTCGTTACTAATTATGGCAGGTAACTGTAATTTCGATACAAATTATGGCAGGTAACAGTAATTTCGATACTAATTATGACAGGTAACTGCAACTTCGATACTAGTTATGACAAGTAACTCTAACTTCTTTACTAATTATGACAAGTAACTGTAATTTTGATTTTAAAAATTATGGCAAGTAACTGGAACTTCGATACTAATTATGTCAGGTAACAATAACTTCGATAATAATTATGACAGGTAACTGTAACTTCGTTACTAATTATGACAAGTAACAGTAATTTCGATACAAATTATGGCAGGTAACTGTAACTTCGATACTAATTATGACAAGTAACTGTAATTTTGATACTAATTATGGCAGGTAACTGTAACTTCGATACTAATTATGAGAGTTAACTGTAACTTCGTTACTAATTATGACAAGTAACTGTAATTTCGATACGAATTATGGCAGGTAACCGTAATTTCGATACTAATTATGACAGGTAACAGTAACTTCGATACTAATTATGACAGGCAACGGTAACTTCGATACTAATTATGACAGGTAACAGTAACTTCGATAGTAATTATGACAAGTAACAGTAATTTCGATACTCATTATGACAGGTAACTGTAACTTCGATACTTATTATGACAGGTAACTGTAACTTCGATACTAATTATGACAGGTAACTGTAACTTCGATAAAAATTATGACAAGTAACTGTAACTTCGTTACTAATTATGACAAGTAACTGTAATTTCGATACAAATTTTGGCAGGTAACTGTCACTTCGTTACTAATTATGACATTGAACAGTAACTTCGTTTCTAATTATGACAGGAAACTGTAACTTCGATACTAATTATGACAGTTAACTGTAACTTCGATTCTAATTATGACAGGTTACTGTAACATCGATACTAATTATGACAAGTAACTGTAATTTCGATACAAATAATGGCAGGTAACTGTAACTTCGATACTAATTCTGACAGGTAACAGTAACTTCGATACTAATTATGACAGGTAACTGTAACTTCGCTACAAATTATGACCAGTAACTGATATTTCGATACAAATTATGACAGGTAACTGTAACTTCGTTACTAATTATGACAAGTAACTGTAATTTCGATACAAATTATGGCAGGTAACAGTAACTTCGATACTAATTATGACAGGTAACTCTAACTTCTATATTAATTATGCCAGGTAACTGTAACTTCGTTAATAATTATGACAAGTAACTATACTTTCGATACAAATGATGGCAGGTAACTGTAACTTCGATACTAATTATGACAGGTAACAGTAACTTCGATACTAATAATGACAGAAGACAGTAACTTCGATACCAATTATGGCAGGTAACTGTATCTTCGATACTAATGATGACAGTTAACTGTAACTTCGATACTAATTATGACAAGGAAATGTAATTTCGATACAAATTATGGCAGGTAACAGTAACTTCGTTACTAATTATGGCAAGTAACTGGAATTTCGATTCATATTATGGCAGGTAACAGTAACTTCGATACTAATTATGACAGGCAACTGGAACTTCTATACTAATTATGACAGGTAACTGTAACTTCGTTACTAATTATGACAAGTAACTATACTTTCGATACAAATGATGGCAGGTAACTGTAATTTCGATACTAATTATGACAGGTAACAGTAACTTCGATACTAATTATGACAGAAAACAGTAACTTCGATACTAATTATGGCAGGTAACTGTAACTTCGATACTATTGATGACAGTTAATTGTAACTTCGTTACTAATTATGACAAGTTACTGTAATTCCGATACTAATTATGACAGGTAACAGTATCTTCGACACTAATTATGGCTGGTAACTGTAACTTCGATAGGAATTATGGCAGGTAACTGTAACTTCGATACTAATTATGACAGGTAACAGTAACTTCGATACTAATTATGACCTGTAACTGTAACGTCGATACTAATATTATGACAGGTAGCTGTAACTCCGTTACAAATTATGACAAGTAACTGTAATATCGATACTAATTATGACAGGTAACAGTATCTTCGATACTAATTATGGCTGGTAACTGTAACTTCGATACTAATGATGACAGTTAACTGTAACTTCGTTACTAATTATGACAAGTAACTGAAAATTTCGATACAAATTATGGCAGGTTACTGTAACTTCGATACTAATTATTACAGGTAACAGTAACTTCGATACTAATTATGACAAGTAACTGTAACTTCGATACTAATTATGACAGGTAACTGTAACTTCGTTACTAATTATGACAAGTAACTGTAATTTCGATACAAATTATGGCAGGTAACTGTAACTTCGATACTAATTATGACAGGTAGCAGTTACTTCGATACTAATTATGACAAGTAAAAGTTACTTCGATACTAATAAAGAGAAGTAAAGGTAACTTCGAAACTAATTATGACAGGTAACTGTAACATCGTTACTAATTATGACAAGTAACTGTAATTTCGATGCAAATTATGGCAGGTAACTGTAACTTCGATACTAATTATGACAGGTAACAGTAACTTCGATACTAATTATGACAGGTAACTGTAACTTCGATACTAATTATGACCGGTAACTGTAATTTAGATACAAATTATGGCAGGAAACTGTAACTTCGTTACTAATTATGGCAGGTAACTGTAATTTCGATAAAAATTATGGCAGGTAACAGTAACTTCGATACTAATTATGACAGGTAACTGCAACTTCGATACTAATTATGACAAGTAACTCTAACTTCGTTACTAATTATGACAAGTAACTGTAATTTTGATAAAAAAATTATGGCAAGTAACTGGAACTTCGATACTAATTATGTCAGGTAACAGTAACTTCGATACTAATTATGACAGGTAACTGTAACTTCGTTACTAATTATGACAAGTTATTGTAATTTTGATACTAATTATGGCTGGTAACTGTAACTTCGTTACTAATTATGACAAGTAACAGTAATTTCGATACAAATTATGGCAGGAAACTGTAACTTCGATACTAATTATGACAAGTAACTGTAATTTTGATACTAATTATGGCAGGTAACTGTAACTTCGATACTAATTATGACAGTTAACTGTAACTTCGTTACTAATTATGACAAGTAACTGTAATTTCAATACGAATTATGGCAGGTAACTGTAATTTCGATACTAATTATGACAGGTAACAGTAACTTCGATTCTAATTATGACAGGCAACGGTAACTTCGATACTTATTATGACAGGTAACAGTAACTTCGATAGTAATTATGACAAGTAACAGTAATTTCGATACTAATTATGACAGGTAACTGTAACTTCGATACTTATTATGACAGGTAACTGTAACTTTAATACTAATTATGACAGGTAACTGTAACTTCGATACAAATTATGACAAGTAACTGTAACTTCGTTACTAATTATGACAAGTAACTATACTTTCGATACAAATGATGGCAGGTAACTGTAACTTCGATACTAATGATGACAATTAACTGTAACTTCGATACTAATTATGACAGGTAACTGTAACTTCGTTACTAATTATGGCAAGTAACTGCAATTTCGATACATATTATGGCAGGTAACAGTAACTTCGATACTAAGTATGACAGGTAACTGTAGCTTCTATACTAATTATGACAGGTAACTGTAACTTCGTTACTAATTATGACAAGTAACTATACTTTCGATACAAATGATGGCAGGTAACTGTAACTTCGATACTAATTATGACAGGTAACAGTAACTTCGATACTAATTATGACAGAAAACAGTAACTTCGATACTAATTATGGCAGGTAAATGTAACTTCGATACTAATGATGACAGTTAACTGTAACTTCGTTACTAATTATGACAAGTAACTGTAATTCCGATACAAATTATGGCAGGTAACTGTAACTTCGATACTAATTATGACAGGTAACAGTAACATCGATACTAATTATGACAGGTAACAGTATCTTCGATACTAATAATGGCAGGTAACAGTAACTTCGATACTAATGATGACAGTTAACTGTAACTTCGTTACTAATTAAGACAAGTAACTGTAATTTCGATACAAATTATGGCAGGTAACTGTAACATCGTTACTAATTATGAAAAGTAACTGTAATTTCGATACTAATTATGACAAAAAACAGTAACTTCGATACTTATTATGACAGGTAACAGTAACATCGATACTAATTATGGCAGGTAACTGTAACATTGATACTAATTATGACAGTTAACTGTAACTTCGTTACTAGTTATGACAAGTAACTGTAATTTCGATACGAATTATGGCAAGTAACTGTAACTTCGATACTTATTATGACAGGTAACAGTAACTTCGATACTAATTATGACCTGTAACTGTAACTTCGATACTAATTATGACAGGTAGCTGTAACTCCGTTACAAATTATGACAAGTAACTGCAATTTCGATACAAATTATGACAGGTAACAGTATCTTCGATACTAATTATGGCTGGTAACTGTAACTTCGATACTAATGATGACAGTTAACTGTAACTTCGTTACTAATTATGACAAGTAACTGAAAATTTCGATACAAATTATGGCAGGTAACTGTAACTTCGATACTAATTATTACAGGTAACAGTAACTTCGATACTAATTATGACAAGTAACTGTAACTTCGATACTAATTATGACAGGTAACTGCAACTTCGTTACTAATTATGATAAGTAACTGTAATTTCGATACAAATTATGGCAGGTAACTGTAACTTCGATACTTATTATGACAGGTAGAAGTAACTTCGATACTAATTATGACAAGTAAAAGTTACTTCGACACTATTAATGAGAAGTAAATGTAACTTCGAAACTAATTATGACAGGTAACTGTAACATCGTTACTAATTATGACAAGTAACTGTAATTTCGATGCAAATTATGGCAGGTAACTGTAACTCCGATACTAATTATGACAGGTAACAGTAACTTCGATACTAATTATGACAAGTAACTGTAACTTCGATACTAATTATGACAGGTAACTGTAACTTCGTTAATAATTATGACAAGTAACTATACTTTCGATACAAATGATGGCAGGTAACTGTAACTTCGATACTAATTATGACAGGTAACAGTAACTTCGATACTAATTATGACAGAAGACAGTAACTTCGATACCAATTATGGCAGGTAACTGTAACTTCGATACTAATGATGACAGTTAACTGTAACTTCGATACTAATTATGACAAGGAAATGTAATTTCGATACAAATTATGCCAGGTAACAGTAACTTCGTTACTAATTATGGCAAGTAACTGCAATTTCGATTCATATTATGGCAGGTAACAGTAACTTGGATACTAATTATGACAGGCAACTGTAACTTCTATACTAATTATGACAGAAAACAGTAACTTCGATACTAATTATGGCAGGTAACTGTAACTTCGATACTATTGATGACAGTTAATTGTAACTTCGTTACTAATTATGACAAGTAACTGTAATTCCGATACTAATTATGACAGGTAACAGTATCTTCGACACTAATTATGGCTGGTAACTGTAACTTCGATAGGAATTATGGCAGGTAACTGTAACTTCGATACTAATTATGACAGGTAACAGTAACTTCGATACTAATTATGACCTGTAACTGTAACTTCGATACTAATTATGACAGGTAGCTGTAACTCCGTTACAAATTATGACAAGTAACTGTAATTTCGATACTAATTATGACAGGTAACAGTATCTTCGATACTAATTATGGCTGGTAACTGTAACTTCGATACTAATGATGACAGTTAACTGTAACTTCGTTACTAATTATGACAAGTAACTGAAAATTTCGATACAAATTATGGCAGGTAACTGTAACTTCGATACTAATTATTACAGGTAACAGTAACTTCGATACTAATTATGACAAGTAACTGTAACTTCGATACTAATTATGACAGGTAACTGTAACTTCGTTACTAATTATGACAAGTAACTGTAATTTCGATACAAATTATGGCAGGTAACTGTAACTTCGATACTAATTATGACAGGTAGCAGTAACTTCGATACTAATTATGACAAGTAAAAGTTACTTCGATACTAATAATGAGAAGTAAATGTAACTTCGAAACTAATTATGACAGGTAACTGTAACATCGTTACTAATTATGACAAGTAACTGTAATTTCGATGCAAATTATGGCAGGTAACTGTAACTTCGATACTAATTATGACAGGTAACAGTAACTTCGATACTAATTATGACAAGAAACTGTAACTTCGATACTAATTATGACCGGTAACTGTAACTTCGATACTAATTATGACAAGTAACTCTAACTTCATTACAAATTATGACAAGTAACTGTAATTTCGATACAAATTATGGCAGGAAACTGTAACTTCGTTACTAATTATGGCTGGTAACTGTAATTTCGATAAAAATTATGGCAGGTAACAGTAACTTCGATACTAATTATGACAGGTAACTGCAACTTCGATACTAATTATGACAAGTAACTCTAACTTCGTTACTAATTATGACAAGTAACTGTAATTTTGATAAAAAAATTATGGCAAGTAACTGGAACTTCGATACTAATTATGTCAGGTAACAGTAACTTCGATACTAATTATGACAGGTAACTGTAACTTCGTTACTAATTATGACAAGTTATTGTAATTTCGATGCTAATTATGGCTGGTAACTGTAACTTCGTTACTAATTATGACAAGTAACAGTAATTTCGATACAAATTATGGCAGGTAACTGTAGCTTCGATACTAATTATGACAAGTAACTGTAATTTTGATACTAATTATGGCAGGTAACTGTAACTTCGATAATAATTATGACAGTTAACTGTAACTTCGTTACTAATTATGACAAGTAACTGTAATTTCGAGACGAATTATGGCAGGTAACTGTAATTTCTATACTAATTATGACAGGTAACAGTAACTTCGATACTAATTATGACAGGCAACGGTAACTTCGATACTAATTATGACAGGTAACAGTAACTTCGATAGTAATTATGACAAGTAACAGTAATTTCGATACTAATTATGACAGGTAACTGTAACTTCGATACTTATTATGACAGGTAACTGTAACTTCGATACTAATTATGACAAGTAACTGTAACTTCGATACAAATTATGACAAGTAACTGTAACTTCGTTACTAATTATGACAAGTAACTGTAATTTCGATACAAATTTTGGCAGGTAACTGTAACTTCGTTACTAATTATGACATGAAACAGTAACTTCGTTTCTAATTATGACAGGAAACTGTAACTTCGATACTAATTATGACAGGTAACTGTAACTTCGATTCTAATTATGACAGGTTACTGTAACATCGATACTAATTATGACAAGTAACTGTAATTTCGATACAAATTATGACAGGTAACTGTAACTTCGATATTAATTATGACAAGTAACTGTAACTTCGTTACTAATTATGACAAGTAACTGTAATTTCGATACAAATAATGGCAGGTAACTGTAACTTCGATACTAATTCTGACAGGTAACAGTAACATCGATACTAATTATGACAGGTAACTGTAACTTCGCTACAAATTATGACAAGTAACTGATATTTCGATACAAATTATGACAGGTAACTGTAACTTCGTTACTAATTATAACAAGTAACTGTAATTTCGATACAAATTATGGCAGGTAACAGTAACTTCGATACTTATTATGACAGGTAACTGTAACTTCTATACTAATTATGACAGGTAACTGTAACTTCGTTACTAATTATGACAAGTAACTATACTTTCGACACAAATGATGGCAGGTAACTGTAACTTCGATACTAATATGACAGTTAACTGTAACTTCGATACTAATTATGACAGGTAACTGTAACTTCGTTACTAATTATGGCAAGTAACTGCAATTTCGATACATATTATGGCAGGTAACAGTAACTTCGATACTAATTATGACAGGTAACTGTAGCTTCTATACTAATTATGACAGGTAACTGTAACTTCGTTACTAATTTTGACAAGTAACTATACTTTCGATACAAATGATGGCAGGTAACTGTAACTTCGATACTAATTATGACAGGTAACAGTAACTTCGATACTAATTATGACAGAAAACAGTAACTTCGATACTAATTATGGCAGGTAACTGTAACTTCGATACTAATGATGACAGTTAACTGTAACTTCGTTACTAATTATGACAAGTAACTGTAATTCCGATACAAATTATGGCAGGTAACTGTAACTTCGATACTAATTATGACAGGTAACAATAACATCGATACTAATTATGACAGGTAACAGTATCTTCGATACTAATAATGGCAGGTAACAGTAACTTCGATACTAATGATGACAGTTAACTGTAACTTCGTTACTAATTAAGAGAAGTAACTGTAATTTCGATACAAATTATGGCAGGTAACTGTAACTTCGATACTAATTATGACAGGTAACAGTAACTTCGATACTAATTATGACAAGTAACTGTAACTTCGATACTAATTATGACAGGTAGCTGTAACTTCGTTACTAATTATGACAAGTAACTCTAATTTCGATACAAATTATGGCAGGTAACTGTAACTTCGGTACTAATTATGACAGGTAACAGTACCTTCGATACTAATTATGACAAGTAACTGTAACTCCGATGCTTATTATCACAGATACATGTAACTTCGTAACTAATTATGACATGTAACTCAAACTTCATAACAAATTATGACAAGTAACTGTAATTTCGATACAAATTATGGCAGGTAACTGTAACGTCGTTACTAATTATGGCAGGTAACTGTAATTTCGATACAAATTATGGCAGGTAACAGTAACTTCGATAATAATTATGACAGGCAACTGAAACTTCGATACTAATTATGACAGGTAACTGTAACTTCGTTACTAATTATGACAAGAAACTGTAATTTCGATACAAATTATGGCAGGTAACTGTAACATCGTTACTAATTAGGACAAGTAACTGTAATTTCGATGCAAATTATGGCAGGTAACTGTAACTTCGATACTAATTATGACAGGTAACAGTAACTTCGATACTAATTATGACAAGTAACTGTAACTTCGATACTAATTATGACAGGTAACTGTAACTTCGTTAATAATTATGACAAGTAACTATACTTTCGATACAAATGATGGCAGGTAACTGTAACTTCGATACTAATTATGACAGGTAACAGTAACTTCGATACTAATTATGACAGAAGACAGTAACTTCGATACCAATTATGGCAGGTAACTGTAACTTCGATACTAATGATGACAGTTAACTGTAACTTCGATACTAATTATGACAAGGAGATGTAATTTCGATACAAATTATGACAGGTAACAGTAACTTCGTTACTAATTATGGCAAGTAACTGCAATATCGATTCATATTATGGCAGGTAACTGTAACTTCGATACTATTGATGACAGTTAATTGTAACTTCGTTACTAATTATGACAAGTAACTGTAATTCCGATACTAATTATGACAGGTAACAGTATCTTCGACACTAATTATGGCTGGTAACTGTAACTTCGATAGGAATTATGGAAGGTAACTGTAACTTCGACACTAATTATGACAGGTAACAGTAACTTCGATACTAATTATGACCTGTAACTGTAACTTCGATACTAATTATGACAGGTAGCTGTAACTCCGTTACAAATTATGACAAGTAACTGTAATTTCGATACTAATTATGACAGGTAACAATATCTTCGATACTAATTATGGCTGGTAACTGTAACTTCGATACTAATGATGACAGTTAACTGTAACTTCGTTACTAATTATGACAAGTAACTGAAAATTTCGATACAAATTATGGCAGGTAACTGTAACTTCGATACTAATTATTACAGGTAACAGTAACTTCGATACTAATTATGACAAGTAACTGTAACTTCGATACTAATTATGACAGGTAACTGTAACTTCGTTACTAATTATGACAAGTAACTGTAATTTCGATACAAATTATGGCAGGTAACTGTAACTTCGATACTAATTATGACAGGTAGCAGTAACTTCGATACTAATTATGACAAGTAAAAGTTACTTCGATACTAATAATGAGAAGTAAATGTAACTTCGAAACTAATTATGACAGGTAACTGTAACATCGTTACTAATTATGACAAGTAACTGTAATTTCGATGCAAATTATGGCAGGTAACTGTAACTTCGATACTAATTATGACAGGTAACAGTAACTTCGATACTAATTATGACAAGTAACTGTAACTTCGATACTAATTATGACCGGTAACTGTAACTTCGATACTAATTATGACAAGTAACTCTAACTTCATTACAAATTATGACAAGTAACTGTAATTTCGATACAAATTATGGCAGGAAACTGTAACTTCGTTACTAATTATGGCTGGTAACTGTAATTTCGATAAAAATTATGGCAGGTAACAGTAACTTCGATACTAATTATAACAGGTAACTGCAACTTCGATACTAATTATGACAAGTAACTCTAACTTCGTTACTAATTATGACAAGTAACTGTAATTTTGATAAAAAAAATTATGGCTAGTAACTGGAACTTCGATACTAATTATGTCAGGTAACAGTAACTTCGATACTAATTATGACAGGTAACTGTAACTTCGTTACTAATTATGACAAGTTATTGTAATTTCGATACTAATTATGGCTGGTAACTGTAACTTCGTTACTAATTATGACAAGTAACAGTAATTTCGATACAAATTATGGCGGGTAACTGTAACTTCGATACTAATTATGACAAGTAACTGTAATTTTGATACTAATTATGTCAGGTAACTGTAACTTCGATAATAATTATGACAGTTAACTGTAACTTCGTTACTAATTATGACAAGTAACTGTAATTTCGATACGAATTATGGCAGGTAACTGTAATTTCTATACTAATTATGACAGGTAACAGTAACTTCGATACTAATTATAACAGGAAACGGTATCTTCGATACTTATTATGACAGGTAACTGTAACTTCGATACTAATTATGACAGGTAACTGTAACTTCGATACAAATTATGACAAGTAACTGTAACTTCGTTACTAATTATGACAAGTAACTGTAATTTCGATACAAATTTTGGCAGGTAACTGTAACTTCGTTACTAATTATGACATGAAACAGTAACTTCGTTTCTAATTATGACAGGAAACTGTAACTTCGATACTAATTATGACAGGTAACTGTAACATCGATTCTAATTATGACAGGTTACTGTAACATCGATACTAATTATGACAAGTAACTGTAATTTCGATACAAATTATGACAGGTAACTGTAACTTCGATATTAATTATGACAAGTAACTGTAACTTCGTTACTAATTATGACAAGTAACTGTAATTTCGATACAAATAATGGCAGGTAACTGTAACTTCGTTACTAATTATAACAAGTAACTGTAATTTCGATACAAATTATGGCAGGTAACAGTAACTTCGATACTTATTATGACAGGTAACTGTAACTTCTATACTAATTATGACAGGTAACTGTAACTTCGTTACTAATTATGACAAGTAACTATACTTTCGATACAAATGATGGCAGGTAACTGTAACTTCGATACTAATTATGACAAGTAACTGATATTTCGATACAAATTATGACAGGTAACTGTAACTTCGTTACTAATTATAACAAGTAACTGTAATTTCGATACAAATTATGGCAGGTAACAGTAACTTCGATACTTATTATGACAGGTAACTGTAACTTCTATACTAATTATGACAGGTAACTGTAACTTCGTTACTAATTATGACAAGTAACTATACTTTCGATACAAATGATGGCAGGTAACTGTAACTTCGATACTAATGATGACAGTTAACTGTAACTTCGATACTAATTATGACAGGTAACTGTAACTTCGTTACTAATTATGGCAAGTAACTGCAATTTCGATACATATTATGGCAGGTAACAGTAACTTCGATACTAATTATGACAGGTAACTGTAGCTTCTATACTAATTATGACAGGTAACTGTTACTTCGTTACTAATTATGACAAGTAACTATACTTTCGATACAAATGATGGCAGGTAACTGTAACTTCGATACTAATTATGACAGGTAACAGTAACTTCGATACTAATTATGACAGAAAACAGTAACTTCGATACTAATTATGGCAGGTAACTGTAACTTCGATACTAATGATGACAGTTAACTGTAACTTCGTTACTAATTATGACAAGTAACTGTAATTCCGATACAAATTATGGCAGGTAACTGTAACTTCGATACTAATTATGACAGGTAACAGTAACATCGATACTAATTATGACAGGTAACAGTATCTTCGATACTAATTATGGCAGGTAACAGTAACTTCGATACTAATGATGACAGTTAACTGTAACTTCGTTACTAATTAATACAAGTAACTGTCATTTCGATACAAATTATGGCAGGTAACTGTAACTTCGATAATAATTATGACAAGTAACTGTAACTTCGATACTAATTATGACAGGTAACTGTAACTTCGTTACTAATTATGACAAGTAACTGTAACTTCGATGCTAATTATCACAGATACATGTAACTTCGAAACTAATTATGACAAGTAACTCAAACTTCATGACAAATTATGACAAGTAACTGTAATTTCGATACAAATTATGGCAGGTAACTGTAACTTCGTTACTAATTATGGCAGGTAACTGTAATTTCGATACAAATTATGGCAGGTAACAGTAACTTCGATACTAATTATGACAGGCAACTGTAACTTCGATACTAATTATGACAGGTAACTGTAACTTCGTTACTAATTATGACAAGAAACTGTAATTTCGATACAAATTATGGCAGGTAACTGTAACTTCGATACTAATTATGACAGGTAACAGTAAGATCGATACTAATTATGACAGGTAACAGTAACTTCGATACTAATTATGACAAGTAACTGTAACTTCGATACTAATTATGACAGGTAACTGTAACTTCGTTAATAATTATGACAAGTAACTATACTTTCGATACAAATGATGGCAGGTAACTGTAACTTCGATACTAATTATGACAGGTAACAGTAACTTCGATACTAATTATGACAGAAGACAGTAACTTCGATACCAATTATGGCAGGTAACTGTAACTTCGATACTAATGATGACAGTTAACTGTAACTTCGATACTAATTATGACAAGGAGATGTAATTTCGATACAAATTATGACAGGTAACAGTAACTTCGTTACTAATTATGGCAAGTAACTGCCATATCGATTCATATTATGGCAGGTAACTGTAACTTCGATACTATTGATGACAGTTAATTGTAACTTCGTTACTAATTATGACAAGTAACTGTAATTCCGATACTAATTATGACAGGTAACAGTATCTTCGACACTAATTATGGCTGGTAACTGTAACTTCGATAGGAATTATGGAAGGTAACTGTAACTTCGACACTAATTATGACAGGTAACAGTAACTTCGATACTAATTATGACCTGTAACTGTAACTTCGATACTAATTATGACAGGTAGCTGTAACTCCGTTACAAATTATGACAAGTAACTGTAATTTCGATACTAATTATGACAGGTAACAATATCTTCGATACTAATTATGGCTGGTAACTGTAACTTCGATACTAATGATGACAGTTAACTGTAACTTCGTTACTAATTATGACAAGTAACTGAAAATTTCGATACAAATTATGGCAGGTAACTGTAACTTCGATACTAATTATTACAGGTAACAGTAACTTCGATACTAATTATGACAAGTAACTGTAACTTCGATACTAATTATGACAGGTAACTGTAACTTCGTTACTAATTATGACAAGTAACTGTAATTTCGATACAAATTATGGCAGGTAACTGTAACTTCGATACTAATTATGACAGGTAGCAGTAACTTCGATACTAATTATGACAAGTAAAAGTTACTTCGATACTAATAATGAGAAGTAAATGTAACTTCGAAACTAATTATGACAGGTAACTGTAACATCGTTACTAATTATGACAAGTAACTGTAATTTCGATGCAAATTATGGCAGGTAACTGTAACTTCGATACTAATTATGACAGGTAACAGTAACTTCGATACTAATTATGACAAGTAACTGTAACTTCGATACTAATTATGACCGGTAACTGTAACTTCGATACTAATTATGACAAGTAACTCTAACTTCATTACAAATTATGACAAGTAACTGTAATTTCGATACAAATTATGGCAGGAAACTGTAACTTCGTTACTAATTATGGCTGGTAACTGTAATTTCGATAAAAATTATGGCAGGTAACAGTAACTTCGATACTAATTATAACAGGTAACTGCAACTTCGATACTAATTATGACAAGTAACTCTAACTTCGTTACTAATTATGACAAGTAACTGTAATTTTGATTAAAAAATTATGGCTAGTAACTGGAACTTCGATACTAATTATGTCAGGTAACAGTAACTTCGATACTAATTATGACAGGTAACTGTAACTTCGTTACTAATTATGACAAGTTATTGTAATTTCGATACTAATTATGGCTGGTAACTGTAACTTCGTTACTAATTATGACAAGTAACAGTAATTTCGATACAAATTATGGCAGGTAACTGTAACTTCGATACTAATTATGACAAGTAACTGTAATTTTGATACTAATTATGTCAGGTAACTGTAACTTCGATAATAATTATGACAGTTAACTGTAACTTCGTTACTAATTATGACAAGTAACTGTAATTTCGATACGAATTATGGCAGGTAACTGTAATTTCTATACTAATTATGACAGGTAACAGTAACTTCGATACTAATTATAACAGGCAACGGTATCTTCGATACTTATTATGACAGGTAACTGTAACTTCGATACTAATTATGACAGGTAACTGTAACTTCGATACAAATTATGACAAGTAACTGTAACTTCGTTACTAATTATGACAAGTAACTGTAATTTCGATACAAATTTTGGCAGGTAACTGTAACTTCGTTACTAATTATGACATGAAACAGTAACTTCGTTTCTAATTATGACAGGAAACTGTAACTTCGATACTAATTATGACAGGTAACTGTAACATCGATTCTAATTATGACAGGTTACTGTAACATCGATACTAATTATGACAAGTAACTGTAATTTCGATACAAATTATGACAGGTAACTGTAACTTCGATATTAATTATGACATGAAACAGTAACTTCGTTTCTAATTATGACAGGAAACTGTAACTTCGATACTAATTATGACAGCTAACTGTAACATCGATTCTAATTATGACAAGTAACTGTAACTTCGTTACTAATTATGACAAGTAACTGTAATTTCGATACAAATAATGGCAGGTAACTGTAACTTCGATACTAATTCTGACAGGTAAAAGTAACTTCGATACTAATTATGACAGGTAACTGTAACTTCGCTACAAATTATGACAAGTAACTGATATTTCGATACAAATTATGACAGGTAACTGTAACTTCGTTACTAATTATAACAAGTAACTGTAATTTCGATACAAATTATGGCAGGTAACAGTAACTTCGATACTTATTATGACAGGTAACTGTAACTTCTATACTAATTATGACAGGTAACTGTAACTTCGTTACTAATTATGACAAGTAACTATACTTTCGATACAAATGATGGCAGGTAACTGTAACTTCGATACTAATGATGACAGTTAACTGTAACTTCGATACTAATTATGACAGGTAACTGTAACTTCGTTACTAATTATGGCAAGTAACTGCAATTTCGATACATATTATGGCAGGTAACAGTAACTTCGATACTAATTATGACAGGTAACTGTAGCTTCTATACTAATTATGACAGGTAACTGTAACTTCGTTACTAATTATGACAAGTAACTATACTTTCGATACAAATGATGGCAGGTAACTGTAACTTCGATACTAATTATGACAGGTAACAGTAACTTCGATACTAATTATGACAGAAAACAGTAACTTCGATACTAATTATGGCAGGTAACTGTAACTTCGATACTAATGATGACAGTTAACTGTAACTTCGTTACTAATTA
Source organism: Meconema thalassinum (assembly GCA_946902985.2). Taxonomy (NCBI): domain Eukaryota; kingdom Metazoa; phylum Arthropoda; class Insecta; order Orthoptera; family Tettigoniidae; genus Meconema; species Meconema thalassinum. Next base: position 1,171,735,846 of record OX336388.2, on the reverse strand, counting down.
TGACAAGTAACTGTAATTCCGATACAAATTATGGCAGGTAACTGTAACTTCGATACTAATTATGACAGGTAACAGTAACATCGATACTAATTATGACAGGTAACAGTATCTTCGATACTAATTATGGCAGGTAACAGTAACTTCGATACTAATGATGACAGTTAACTGTAACTTCGTTACTAATTAATACAAGTAACTGTCATTTCGATACAAATTATGGCAGGTAACTGTAACTTCGATAATAATTATGACAAGTAACTGTAACTTCGATACTAATTATGACAGGTAACTGTAACTTCGTTACTAATTATGACAAGTAACTGTAACTTCGATGCTAATTATCACAGATTCATGTAACTTCGAAACTAATTATGACAAGTAACTCAAACTTCATGACAAATTATGACAAGTAACTGTAATTTCGATACAAATTATGGCAGGTAACTGTAACTTCGTTACTAATTATGGCAGGTAACTGTAATTTCGATACAAATTATGGCAGGTAACAGTAACTTCGATACTAATTATGACAGGCAACTGTAACTTCGATACTAATTATGACAGGTAACTGTAACTTCGTTACTAATTATGACAAGAAACTGTAATTTCGATACAAATTATGGCAGGTAACTGTAACTTCGATACTAATTATGACAGGTAACAGTAAGATCGATACTAATTATGACAGGTAACAGTAACTTCGATACTAATTATGACAAGTAACTGTAACTTCGATAATAATTATGACAGGTAGCTGTAACTTCGTTACTAATTATGACAAGTAACTCTAATTTCGATACAAATTATGGCAGGTAACTGTAACTTCGGTACTAATTATGACAGGTAACAGTAACTTCGATACTAATTATGACAAGTAACTGTAACTTCGATGCTAATTATCACAGATACATGTAACTTCGAAACTAATTATGACAAGTAACTCAAACTTCATAACAAATTATGACAAGTAACTGTAATTTCGATACAAATTATGGCAGGTAACTGTAACTTCGTTACTAATTATGGCAGGTAACTGTAATTTCGATACAAATTATGGCAGGTAACAGTAACTTCGATACTAATTATGACAGGCAACTGTAACTTCGATACTAATTATGACAGGTAACTGTAACTTCGTTACTAGATATGACAAGAAACTGTAATTTCGATACAAATTATGGCAGGTAACTGTAACATCGTTACCAATTATGACAAGTAACTGTAATTTCGATACTAATTATGACAAAAAACAGTAACTTCGGTACTTATTATGACAGGTAACAGTAACTTCGATACTAATTATGGCAGGTAACTGTAACATCGATACTAATTATGACAGTTAACTGTAACTTCGTTACTAGTTATGACAAGTAACTGTAATTTCGATACGAATTATGGCAGGTAACTGTAACTTCGATACTTATAATGACAGGTAACAGTAACTTCGATACTAATTATAACCTGTAACTGTAACTTCGATACTAATTATGACAGGTAGCTGTAACTCCGTTACAAATTATGACAAGTAACTGTAATTTCGATACAAATTATGACAGGTAACAGTATCTTCGATACTAATTATGGCTGGTAACTGTAACTTCGATACTAATGATGACAGTTAACTGTAACTTCGTTACTAATTATGACAAGTAACTGAAAATTTCGATACAAATTATGGCAGGTAACTGTAACTTCGATACTAATTATTACAGGTAACAGTAACTTCGATACTAATTATGACAAGTAACTGTAACTTCGATACTAATTATGACAGGTAACTGTAACTTCGTTACTAATTATGATAAGTAACTGTAATTTCGATACAAATTATGGCAGGTAACTGTAACTTCGATACTTATTATGACAGGTAGAAGTAACTTCGATACTAATTATGACAAGTAAAAGTTACTTCGATACTATTAATGAGAAGTAAATGTAACTTCGAAACTAATTATGACAGGTAACTGTAACATCGTTACTAATTATGACAAGTAACTGTAATTTCGATGCAAATTATGGCAGGTAACTGTAACTTCGATACTAATTATGACAGGTAACAGTAACTTCGATACTAATTATGACAAGTAACTGTAACTTCGATACTAATTATGACAGGTAACTGTAACTTCGTTAATAATTATGACAAGTAACTATACTTTCGATACAAATGATGGCAGGTAACTGTAACTTCGATACTAATTATGACAGGTAACAGTAACTTCGATACTAATTATGACAGAAGACAGTAACTTCGATACCAATTATGGCAGGTAACTGTAACTTCGATAGTAATGATGACAGTTAACTGTAATTTCGATACAAATTATGACAAGGAAATGTAATTTCGATACAAATTATGACAGGTAACAGTAACTTCGTTACTAATTATGGCAAGTAACTGCAATATCGATTCATATTATGGCAGGTAACAGTAACTTGGATACTAATTATGACAGGCAACTGTAACTTCTATACTAATTATGAGAGAAAACAGTAACTTCGATACTAATTATGGCAGGTAACTGTAACTTCGATACTATTGATGACAGTTAATTGTAACTTCGTTACTAATTATGACAAGTAACTGTAATTCCGATACTAATTATGACAGGTAACAGTATCTTCGACACTAATTATGGCTGGTAACTGTAACTTCGATAGGAATTATGGCAGGTAACTGTAACTTCGATACTAATTATGACAGGTAACAGTAACTTCGATACTAATTATGACCTGTAACTGTAACTTCGATACTAATTATGACAGGTAGCTGTAACTCCGTTACAAATTATGACAAGTAACTGTAATTTCGATACTAATTATGACAGGTAACAGTATCTTCGATACTAATTATGGCTGGTAACTGTAACTTCGATACTAATGATGACAGTTAACTGTAACTTCGTTACTAATTATGACAAGTAACTGAAAATTTCGATACAAATTATGGCAGGTACCTGTAACTTCGATACTAATTATTACAGGTAACAGTAACTTCGATACTAATTATGACAAGTAACTGTAACTTCGATACTAATTATGACAGGTAACTGTAACTTCGTTACTAATTATGACAAGTAACTGTAATTTCGATACAAATTATGGCAGGTAACTGTAACTTCGATACTAATTATGACAGGTAGCAGTAACTTCGATACTAATTATGTCAAGTAAAAGTTACTTCGATACTAATAATGAGAAGTAAATGTAACTTCGAAACTAATTATGACAGGTAACTGTAACATCGTTACTAATTATGACAAGTAACTGTAATTTCGATGCAAATTATGGCAGGTAACTGTAACTTCGATACTAATTATGACAGGTAACAGTAACTTCGATACTAATTATGACAAGTAACTGTAACTTCGATACTAATTATGACCGGTAACTGTAACTTCGATACTAATTATGACAAGTAACTCTAACTTCATTACAAATTATGACAAGTAACTGTAATTTCGATACAAATTATGGCAGGAAACTGTAACTTCGTTACTAATTATGGCTGGTAACTGTAATTTCGATAAAAATTATGGCAGGTAACAGTAACTTCGATACTAATTATGACAGGTAACTGCAACTTCGATACTAATTATGACAAGTAACTCTAACTTCGTTACTAATTATGACAAGTAACTGTAATTTTGATAAAAAAAATATGGCAAGTAACTGGAACTTCGATACTAATTATGTCAGGTAACAGTAACTTCGATACTAATTATGACAGGTACCTGTAACTTCGTTACTAATTATGACAAGTTATTGTAATTTCGATACTAATTATGGCTGGTAACTGTAACTTCGTTACTAATTATGACAAGTAACAGTAATTTCGATACAAATTATGGCAGGTAACTGTATCTTCGATACTAATTATGACAAGTAACTGTAATTTTGATACTAATTATGGCAGGTAACTGCAACTTCGATAATAATTATGACAGTTAACTGTAACTTCGTTACTAATTATGACAAGTAACTGTAATTTCGATACGAATTATGGCAGGTAACTGTAATTTCTATACTAATTATGACAGTTAACAGTAACTTCGATACTAATTATGACAGGCAACGGTAACTTCGAAACTTATTATGACAGGTAACTGTAACTTCGATACTAATTATGACAGGTAACCGTAACTTCGATACAAATTATGACAAGTAACTGTAACTTCGTTACTAATTATGACAAGTAACTGTAATTTCGATACAAATTTTGGCAGGTAACTGTAACTTCGATACTAATTATTACAGGTAACAGTAACTTCGATACTAATTATGACAAGTAACTGTTACTTCGATACTAATTATGACAGGTAACTGTAACTTCGTTACTAATTATGACAAGTAACTGTAATTTCGATAAAAATTATGGCAGGTAACAGTAACTTCGATACTAATTATAACAGGTAACTGCAACTTCGATACTAATTATGACAAGTAACTCTAACTTCGTTACTAATTATGACAAGTAACTGTAATTTTGATTAAAAAATTATGGCTAGTAACTGGAACTTCGATACTAATTATGTCAGGTAACAGTAACTTCGATACTAATTATGACAGGTAACTGTAACTTCGTTACTAATTATGACAAGTTATTGTAATTTCGATACTAATTATGGCTGGTAACTGTAACTTCGTTACTAATTATGACAAGTAACAGTAATTTCGATACAAATTATGGCAGGTAACTGTAACTTCGATACTAATTATGACAAGTAACTGTAATTTTGATACTAATTATGTCAGGTAACTGTAACTTCGATAATAATTATGACAGTTAACTGTAACTTCGTTACTAATTATGACAAGTAACTGTAATTTCGATACGAATTATGGCAGGTAACTGTAATTTCTATACTAATTATGACAGGTAACAGTAACTTCGATACTAATTATAACAGGCAACGGTATCTTCGATACTTATTATGACAGGTAACTGTAACTTCGATACTAATTATGACAGGTAACTGTAACTTCGATACAAATTATGACAAGTAACTGTAACTTCGTTACTAATTATGACAAGTAACTGTAATTTCGATACAAATTTTGGCAGGTAACTGTAACTTCGTTACTAATTATGACATGAAACAGTAACTTCGTTTCTAATTATGACAGGAAACTGTAACTTCGATACTAATTATGACAGGTAACTGTAACATCGATTCTAATTATGACAGGTTACTGTAACATCGATACTAATTATGACAAGTAACTGTAATTTCGATACAAATTATGACAGGTAACTGTAACTTCGATATTAATTATGACAAGTAACTGTAACTTCGTTACTAATTATGACAAGTAACTGTAATTTCGATACAAATAATGGCAGGTAACTGTAACTTCGATACTAATTCTGACAGGTAAAAGTAACTTCGATACTAATTATGACAGGTAACTGTAACTTCGCTACAAATTATGACAAGTAACTGATATTTCGATACAAATTATGACAGGTAACTGTAACTTCGTTACTAATTATAACAAGTAACTGTAATTTCGATACAAATTATGGCAGGTAACAGTAACTTCGATACTTATTATGACAGGTAACTGTAACTTCTATACTAATTATGACAGGTAACTGTAACTTCGTTACTAATTATGACAAGTAACTATACTTTCGATACAAATGATGGCAGGTAACTGTAACTTCGATACTAATGATGACAGTTAACTGTAACTTCGATACTAATTATGACAGGTAACTGTAACTTCGTTACTAATTATGGCAAGTAACTGCAATTTCGATACATATTATGGCAGTTAACAGTAACTTCGATACTAATTATGACAGGTAACTGTAGCTTCTATACTAATTATGACAGGTAACTGTAACTTCGTTACTAATTATGACAAGTAACTATACTTTCGATACAAATGATGGCAGGTAACTGTAACTTCGATACTAATTATGACAGGTAACAGTAACTTCGATACTAATTATGACAGAAAACAGTAACTTCGATACTAATTATGGCAGGTAACTGTAACTTCGATACTAATGATGACAGTTAACTGTAACTTCGTTACTAATTATGACAAGTAACTGTAATTCCGATACAAATTATGGCAGGTAACTGTAACTTCGATACTAATTATGACAGGTAACAGTAACATCGATACTAATTATGACAGGTAACAGTATCTTCGATACTAATTATGGCAGGTAACAGTAACTTCGATACTAATGATGACAGTTAACTGTAACTTCGTTACTAATTAATACAAGTAACTGTCATTTCGATACAAATTATGGCAGGTAACTGTAACTTCGATAATAATTATGACAAGTAACTGTAACTTCGATACTAATTATGACAGGTAACTGTAACTTCGTTACTAATTATGACAAGTAACTGTAACTTCGATGCTAATTATCACAGATTCATGTAACTTCGAAACTAATTATGACAAGTAACTCAAACTTCATGACAAATTATGACAAGTAACTGTAATTTCGATACAAATTATGGCAGGTAACTGTAACTTCGTTACTAATTATGGCAGGTAACTGTAATTTCGATACAAATTATGGCAGGTAACAGTAACTTCGATACTAATTATGACAGGCAACTGTAACTTCGATACTAATTATGACAGGTAACTGTAACTTCGTTACTAATTATGACAAGAAACTGTAATTTCGATACAAATTATGGCAGGTAACTGTAACTTCGATACTAATTATGACAGGTAACAGTAAGATCGATACTAATTATGACAGGTAACAGTAACTTCGATACTAATTATGACAAGTAACTGTAACTTCGATAATAATTATGACAGGTAGCTGTAACTTCGTTACTAATTATGACAAGTAACTCTAATTTCGATACAAATTATGGCAGGTAACTGTAACTTCGGTACTAATTATGACAGGTAACAGTAACTTCGATACTAATTATGACAAGTAACTGTAACTTCGATGCTAATTATCACAGATACATGTAACTTCGAAACTAATTGTGACAAGTAACTCAAACTTCATAACAAATTATGACAAGTAACTGTAATTTCGATACAAATTATGGCAGGTAACTGTAACTTCGTTACTAATTATGGCAGGTAACTGTAATTTCGATACAAATTATGGCAGGTAACAGTAACTTCGATACTAATTATGACAGGCAACTGTAACTTCGATACTAATTATGACAGGTAACTGTAACTTCGTTACTAGATATGACAAGAAACTGTAATTTCGATACAAATTATGGCAGGTAACTGTAACATCGTTACCAATTATGACAAGTAACTGTAATTTCGATAATAATTATGACAAAAAACAGTAACTTCGGTACTTATTATGACAGGTAACAGTAACTTCGATACTAATTATGGCAGGTAACTGTAACATCGATACTAATTATGACAGTTAACTGTAACTTCGTTACTAGTTATGACAAGTAACTGTAATTTCGATAAGAATTATGGCAGGTAACTGTAACTTCGATACTTATAATGACAGGTAACAGTAACTTCGATACTAATTATAACCTGTAACTGTAACTTCGATACTAATTATGACAGGTAGCTGTAACTCCGTTACAAATTATGACAAGTAACTGTAATTTCGATACAAATTATGACAGGTAACAGTATCTTCGATACTAATTATGGCTGGTAACTGTAACTTCGATACTAATGATGACAGTTAACTGTAACTTCGTTACTAATTATGACAAGTAACTGAAAATTTCGATACAAATTATGGCAGGTAACTGTAACTTCGATACTAATTATTACAGGTAACAGTAACTTCGATACTAATTATGACAAGTAACTGTAACTTCGATACTAATTATGACAGGTAACTGTAACTTCGTTACTAATTATGATAAGTAACTGTAATTTCGATACAAATTATGGCAGGTAACTGTAACTTCGATACTTATTATGACAGGTAGAAGTAACTTCGATACTAATTATGACAAGTAAAAGTTACTTCGATACTATTAATGAGAAGTAAATGTAACTTCGAAACTAATTATGACAGGTAACTGTAACATCGTTACTAATTATGACAAGTAACTGTAATTTCGATGCAAATTATGGCAGGTAACTGTAACTTCGATACTAATTATGACAGGTAACAGTAACTTCGATACTAATTATGACAAGTAACTGTAACTTCGATACTAATTATGACAGGTAACTGTAACTTCGTTAATAATTATGACAAGTAACTATACTTTCGATACAAATGATGGCAGGTAACTGTAACTTCGATACTAATTATGACAGGTAACAGTAACTTCGATACTAATTATGACAGAAGACAGTAACTTCGATACCAATTATGGCAGGTAACTGTAACTTCGATAGTAATGATGACAGTTAACTGTAATTTCGATACAAATTATGACAAGGAAATGTAATTTCGATACAAATTATGACAGGTAACAGTAACTTCGTTACTAATTATGGCAAGTAACTGCAATATCGATTCATATTATGGCAGGTAACAGTAACTTGGATACTAATTATGACAGGCAACTGTAACTTCTATACTAATTATGAGAGAAAACAGTAACTTCGATACTAATTATGGCAGGTAACTGTAACTTCGATACTATTGATGACAGTTAATTGTAACTTCGTTACTAATTATGACAAGTAACTGTAATTCCGATACTAATTATGACAGGTAACAGTATCTTCGACACTAATTATGGCTGGTAACTGTAACTTCGATAGGAATTATGGCAGGTAACTGTAACTTCGATACTAATTATGACAGGTAACAGTAACTTCGATACTAATTATGACCTGTAACTGTAACTTCGATACTAATTATGACAGGTAGCTGTAACTCCGTTACAAATTATGACAAGTAACTGTAATTTCGATACTAATTATGACAGGTAACAGTATCTTCGATACTAATTATGGCTGGTAACTGTAACTTCGATACTAATGATGACAGTTAACTGTAACTTCGTTACTAATTATGACAAGTAACTGAAAATTTCGATACAAATTATGGCAGGTACCTGTAACTTCGATACTAATTATTACAGGTAACAGTAACTTCGATACTAATTATGACAAGTAACTGTAACTTCGATACTAATTATGACAGGTAACTGTAACTTCGTTACTAATTATGACAAGTAACTGTAATTTCGATACAAATTATGGCAGGTAACTGTAACTTCGATACTAATTATGACAGGTAGCAGTAACTTCGATACTAATTATGTCAAGTAAAAGTTACTTCGATACTAATAATGAGAAGTAAATGTAACTTCGAAACTAATTATGACAGGTAACTGTAACATCGTTACTAATTATGACAAGTAACTGTAATTTCGATGCAAATTATGGCAGGTAACTGTAACTTCGATACTAATTATGACAGGTAACAGTAACTTCGATACTAATTATGACAAGTAACTGTAACTTCGATACTAATTATGACCGGTAACTGTAACTTCGATACTAATTATGACAAGTAACTCTAACTTCATTACAAATTATGACAAGTAACTGTAATTTCGATACAAATTATGGCAGGAAACTGTAACTTCGTTACTAATTATGGCTGGTAACTGTAATTTCGATAAAAATTATGGCAGGTAACAGTAACTTCGATACTAATTATGACAGGTAACTGCAACTTCGATACTAATTATGACAAGTAACTCTAACTTCGTTACTAATTATGACAAGTAACTGTAATTTTGATAAAAAAAATATGGCAAGTAACTGGAACTTCGATACTAATTATGTCAGGTAACAGTAACTTCGATACTAATTATGACAGGTACCTGTAACTTCGTTACTAATTATGACAAGTTATTGTAATTTCGATACTAATTATGGCTGGTAACTGTAACTTCGTTACTAATTATGACAAGTAACAGTAATTTCGATACAAATTATGGCAGGTAACTGTATCTTCGATACTAATTATGACAAGTAACTGTAATTTTGATACTAATTATGGCAGGTAACTGCAACTTCGATAATAATTATGACAGTTAACTGTAACTTCGTTACTAATTATGACAAGTAACTGTAATTTCGATACGAATTATGGCAGGTAACTGTAATTTCTATACTAATTATGACAGTTAACAGTAACTTCGATACTAATTATGACAGGCAACGGTAACTTCGAAACTTATTATGACAGGTAACTGTAACTTCGATACTAATTATGACAGGTAACCGTAACTTCGATACAAATTATGACAAGTAACTGTAACTTCGTTACTAATTATGACAAGTAACTGTAATTTCGATACAAATTTTGGAAGGTAACTGTAACTTCGTTACTAATTATGACATGAAACAGTAACTTCGTTTCTAATTATGACAGGAAACTGTAACTTCGATACAAATTATGACAGGTAACTGTAACTTCGATTCTAATTATGACAGGTTACTGTAACATCGATACTAATTATGACAAGTAACTGTAATTTCGATACAAATTATGACAGGTAACTGTAACTTCGATATTAATTATGAAAAGTAACTGTAACTTCGTTACTAATTATGACAAGTAACTGTAATTTCGATACAAATAATGGCAGGTAACTGTAACTTCGATACTAATTCTGACAGGTAACAGTAACTTCGATGCTAATTATGACAGGTAACTGTAACTTCGCTACAAATTATGACAAGTAACTGATATTTCGATACAAATTATGACAGGTAACTGTAACTTCGTTACTAATTATAACAAGTAACTGTAATTTCGATACAAATTATGGCAGGTAACAGTAACTTCGATACTAATTATGACAGGTAACTGTAACTTCGTTACTAATTATGACAAGTAACTATACTTTCGATACAAATGATGGCAGGTAACTGTAACTTCGATACTAATTATGACAGGAAACTATAACTTCGTTACTAATTATGGCTGGTAACTGTAACTTCGATAGGAATTATGGCAGGTAACTGTAACTTCGATACTAATTATGACAGATAACAGTAACTTCGATACTAATTATGACCTGTAACTGTAACTTCGATACTAATTATGACAGGTAGCTGTAACTCCGTTACAAATTATGACAAGTAACTGTAATTTCGATACTAATTATGACAGGTAACCGTATCTTCGATACTAATTATGGCTGGTAACTGTAACTTCGATACTAATGATGACAGTTAACTGTAAATTCGTTACTAATTATGACAAGTAACTGAAAATTTCGATACAAATTATGGCAGGTAACTGTAACTTCGATACTAATTATTACAGGTAACAGTAACTTCGATACTAATTATGACAAGTAACTGTTACTTCGATACTAATTATGACAGGTAACTGTAACTTCGTTACTAATTATGACAAGTAACTGTAATTTCGATACAAATTATGACAGGTAACTGTAACTTCGATACTAATTATGACAGGTAGCAGTAACTTCGATACTAATTATGACAAGTAAAAGTTACTTCGATACTAATAATGAGAAGTAAATGTAACTTCGAAACTAATTATGACAGGTAACTGTAACATCGTTACTAATTATGACAAGTAACTGTAATTTCGATGCAAATTATGGCAGGTAACTGTAACTTCGATACTAATTATGACAGGTAACAGTAACTTCGATACTAGTTATGACAATTAACTGTAACTTCGATACTAATTATGACCGGTAACTGTAACTTCGATACTAATTATGACAAGTAACTCTAACTTCATTACAAATTATGACAAGTAACTCTAATTTCGATACAAATTATGGCAGGAAACTGTAACTTCGTTACTAATTATGGCTGGTAACTGTAATTTCGATAAAAATTATGGCAGGTAACAGTAACTTCGATACTAATTATGACAGGTAACTGCAACTTCGATACTAATTATGACAAGTAACTCTAACTTCGTTACTAATTATGACAAGTAACTGTAATTTTGATAAAAAAATTATGGCAAGTAACTGGAACTTCGATACTAATTATGTCAGGTAACAGTAACTTCGATACTAATTATGACAGGTACCTGTAACTTCGTTACTAATTATGACAAGTTATTGTAATTTCGATACTAATTATGGCTGGTAACTGTAACTTCGTTACTAATTATGACAAGTAACAGTAATTTCGATACAAATTATGGCAGGTAACTGTATCTTCGATACTAATTATGACAAGTAACTGTAATTTTGATACTAATTATGGCAGGTAACTGTAACTTCGATAATAATTATGACAGTTAACTGTAACTTCGTTACTAATTATGACAAGTAACTGTAATTTCGATACGAATTATGGCAGGTAACTGTAATTTCTATACTAATTATGACAGGTAACAGTAACTTCGATACTAATTATGACAGGCAACGGTAACTTCGATACTTATTATGACAGGTAACTGTAACTTCGATACTAATTATGACAGGTAACTGTAACTTCGATACAAATTATGACAAGTAACTGTAACTTCGTTACTAATTATGACAAGTAACTGTAATTTCGATACAAATTTTGGCAGGTAACTGTAACTTCGTTACTAATTATGACATGAAACAGTAACTTCGTTTCTAATTATGACAGGAAACTGTAACTTCGATACAAATTAAGACAGGTAACTGTAACTTCGATTCTAATTATGACAGGTTACTGTAACATCGATACTAATTATGACAAGTAACTGTAATTTCGATACAAATTATGACAGGTAACTGTAACTTCGATATTAATTATGACAAGTAACTGTAACTTCGTTACTAATTATGACAAGTAACTGTAATTTCGATACAAATAATGGCAGGTAACTGTAACTTCGATACTAATTCTGACAGGTAACAGTAACTTCGATACTAATTATGACAGGTAACTGTAACTTCGCTACAAATTATGACAAGTAACTGATATTTCGATACAAATTATGACAGGTAACTGTAACTTCGTTACTAATTATAACAAGTAACTGTAATTTCGATACAAATTATGACAAGTAACTGTAACTTCGTTACTAATTATGACAAGTAACTGTAATTTCGATACAAATTTTGGCAGGTAACTGTAACTTCGTTACTAATTATGACATGAAACAGTAACTTCGTTTCTAATTATGACAGGAAACTGTAACTTCGATACAAATTATGACAGGTAACTGTAACTTCGATTCTAATTATGACAGGTTACTGTAACATCGATACTAATTATGACAAGTAACTGTAATTTCGATACAAATTATGACAGGTAACTGTAACTTCGATATTAATTATGAAAAGTAACTGTAACTTCGTTACTAATTATGACAAGTAACTGTAATTTCGATACAAATAATGGCAGGTAACTGTAACTTCGATACTAATTCTGACAGGTAACAGTAACTTCGATGCTAATTATGACAGGTAACTGTAACTTCGCTACAAATTATGACAAGTAACTGATATTTCGATACAAATTATGACAGGTAACTGTAACTTCGTTACTAATTATAACAAGTAACTGTAATTTCGATACAAATTATGGCAGGTAACAGTAACTTCGATACTAATTACGACAGGTAACTGTAACTTCGTTACTAATTATGACAAGTAACTATACTTTCGATACAAATGATGGCAGGTAACTGTAACTTCGATACTAATGATGACAGTTAACTGTAACTTCGATACTAATTATGACAGGTAACTGTAACTTCGTTACTAATTATGGCAAGTAACTGCAATTTCGATACATATTATGGCAGGTAACAGTAACTTCGATACTAATTATGACAGGTAACTGTAGCTTCTATACTAATTATGACAGGTAACTGTAACTTCGTTACTAATTATGACAAGTAACTATACTTTCGATACAAATTATGACAGGTAACAGTATCTTCGATACTAATTATGGCTGGTAACTGTAACTTCGATACTAATGATGACAGTTAACTGTAACTTCGTTACTAATTATGACAAGTAACTGAAAATTTCGATACAAATTATGGCAGGTAACTGTAACTTCGATACTAATTATTACAGGTAACAGTAACTTCGATACTAATTATGACAAGTAACTGTAACTTCGATACTAATTATGACAGGTAACTGTAACTTCGTTACTAATTATGATAAGTAACTGTAATTTCGATACAAATTATGGCAGGTAACTGTAACTTCGATACTTATTATGACAGGTAGAAGTAACTTCGATACTAATTATGACAAGTAAAAGTTACTTCGATACTATTAATGAGAAGTAAATGTAACTTCGAAACTAATTATGACAGGTAACTGTAACATCGTTACTAATTATGACAAGTAACTGTAATTTCGATGCAAATTATGGCAGGTAACTGTAACTTCGATACTAATTATGACAGGTAACAGTAACTTCGATACTAATTATGACAAGTAACTGTAACTTCGATACAAATTATGACAAGGAAATGTAATTTCGATACAAATTATGACAGGTAACTGTAACTTCGATACTAATTATGACAGGTAGCAGTAACTTCGATACTAATTATGGCAAGTAACTATACTTTCGATACAAATGATGGCAGGTAACTGTAACTTCGATACTAATTATGACAGGTAACAGTAACTTCGATACTAATTATGACAGAAGACAGTAACTTCGATACCAATTATGGCAGGTAACTGTAACTTCGATACTAATGATGACAGTTAACTGTAACTTCGATACAAATTATGACAAGGAAATGTAATTTCGATACAAATTATGACAGGTAACAGTAACTTCGTTACTAATTATGGCAAGTAACTGCAATATCGATTCATATTATGGCAGGTAACAGTAACTTGGATACTAATTATGACAGGCAACTGTAACTTCTATACTAATTATGACAGAAAACAGTAACTTCGATACTAATTATGGCAGGTAACTGTAACTTCGATACTATTGATGACAGTTAATTGTAACTTCGTTACTAATTATGACAAGTAACTGTAATTCCGATACTAATTATGACAGGTAACAGTATCTTCGACACTAATTATGGCTGGTAACTGTAACTTCGATAGGAATTATGGCAGGTAACTGTAACTTCGATACTAATTATGACAGGTAACAGTAACTTCGATACTAATTATGACCTGTAACTGTAACTTCGATACTAATTATGACAGGTAGCTGTAACTCCGTTACAAATTATGACAAGTAACTGTAATTTCGATACTAATTATGACAGGTAACCGTATCTTCGATACTAATTATGGCTGGTAACTGTAACTTCGATACTAATGATGACAGTTAACTGTAAATTCGTTACTAATTATGACAAGTAACTGAAAATTTCGATACAAATTATGGCAGGTAACTGTAACTTCGATACTAATTATTACAGGTAACAGTAACTTCGATACTAATTATGACAAGTAACTGTTACTTCGATACTAATTATGACAGGTAACTGTAACTTCGTTACTAATTATGACAAGTAACTGTAATTTCGATACAAATTATGACAGGTAACTGTAACTTCGATACTAATTATGACAGGTAGCAGTAACTTCGATACTAATTATGACAAGTAAAAGTTACTTCGATACTAATAATGAGAAGTAAATGTAACTTCGAAACTAATTATGACAGGTAACTGTAACATCGTTACTAATTATGACAAGTAACTGTAATTTCGATGCAAATTATGGCAGGTAACTGTAACTTCGATACTAATTATGACAGGTAACAGTAACTTCGATACTAGTTATGACAATTAACTGTAACTTCGATACTAATTATGACCGGTAACTGTAACTTCGATACTAATTATGACAAGTAACTCTAACTTCATTACAAATTATGACAAGTAACTGTAATTTCGATACAAATTATGGCAGGAAACTGTAACTTCGTTACTAATTATGGCTGGTAACTGTAATTTCGATAAAAATTATGGCAGGTAACAGTAACTTCGATACTAATTATGACAGGTAACTGCAACTTCGATACTAATTATGACAAGTAACTCTAACTTCGTTACTAATTATGACAAGTAACTGTAATTTTGATAAAAAAATTATGGCAAGTAACTGGAACTTCGATACTAATTATGTCAGGTAACAGTAACTTCGATACTAATTATGACAGGTACCTGTAACTTCGTTACTAATTATGACAAGTTATTGTAATTTCGATACTAATTATGGCTGGTAACTGTAACTTCGTTACTAATTATGACAAGTAACAGTAATTTCGATACAAATTATGGCAGGTAACTGTATCTTCGATACTAATTATGACAAGTAACTGTAATTTTGATACTAATTATGGCAGGTAACTGTAACTTCGATAATAATTATGACAGTTAACTGTAACTTCGTTACTAATTATGACAAGTAACTGTAATTTCGATACGAATTATGGCAGGTAACTGTAATTTCTATACTAATTATGACAGGTAACAGTAACTTCGATACTAATTATGACAGGCAACGGTAACTTCGATACTTATTATGACAGGTAACTGTAACTTCGATACTAATTATGACAGGTAACTGTAACTTCGATACAAATTATGACAAGTAACTGTAACTTCGTTACTAATTATGACAAGTAACTGTAATTTCGATACAAATTTTGGCAGGTAACTGTAACTTCGTTACTAATTATGACATGAAACAGTAACTTCGTTTCTAATTATGACAGGAAACTGTAACTTCGATACAAATTATGACAGGTAACTGTAACTTCGATTCTAATTATGACAGGTTACTGTAACATCGATACTAATTATGACAAGTAACTGTAATTTCGATACAAATTATGACAGGTAACTGTAACTTCGATATTAATTATGACAAGTAACTGTAACTTCGTTACTAATTATGACAAGTAACTGTAATTTCGATACAAATAATGGCAGGTAACTGTAACTTCGATACTAATTCTGACAGGTAACAGTAACTTCGATACTAATTATGACAGGTAACTGTAACTTCGCTACAAATTATGACAAGTAACTGATATTTCGATACAAATTATGACAGGTAACTGTAACTTCGTTACTAATTATAACAAGTAACTGTAATTTCGATACAAATTATGGCAGGTAACAGTAACTTCGATACTTATTATGGCAGGTAACTGTAACTTCTATACTAATTATGACAGGTAACTGTAACTTCGTTACTAATTATGACAAGTAACTATACTTTCGATACAAATGATGGCAGGTAACTGTAACTTCGATACTAATGATGACAGTTAACTGTAACTTCGATACTAATTATGACAGGTAACTGTAACTTCGTTACTAATTATGGCAAGTAACAGCAATTTCGATACATATTATGGCAGGTAAGAGTAACTTCGATACTAATTATGACAGGTAACTGTAACTTCTATACTAATTATGACAGGTAACTGTAACTTCGTTACTAATTATGACAAGTAACTATACTTTCGATACAAATGATGGCAGGTAACTGTAACTTCGATACTAATTATGACAGGTAACAGTAACGTCGATACTAATTATGACAGAAAACAGTAACTTCGATACTAATTATGGCAGGTAACTGTAACTTCGATACTAATGATGACAGTTAACTGTAACTTCGTTACTAATTGTGACAAGTAACTGTAATTCCGATACAAATTATGGCAGGTAACTGTAACTTCGATACTAATTATGACAGGTAACAGTAACATCGATACTAATTATGACAGGTAACAGTATCTTCGATACTAATTATGGCAGGTAACAGTAACTTCGATACTAATGATGACAGTTAACTGTAACTTCGTTACTAATTAAGACAAGTAACTGTAATTTCGATACAAATTATGGCAGGTAACTGTAACTTCGATACTAATTATGACAGGTAACAGTAACTTCGATTATAATTATGACAAGTAACTGTAACTTCGATACTAATTATGACAGGTAACTGTAACTTCGTTACTAATTATGACAAGTAACTGTAACTTCGATGCTAATTATCACAGATACATGTAACTTCGAAATTAATTATGACAAGTAACTGTAATTTCGATACAAATTATGGCAGGTAACTGTAACTTCGTTACTAATTATGGCAGGTAACTGTAATTTCGATACAAATTATGGCAGGTAACAGTAACTTCGATACTAATTATGACAGGCAACTGTAACTTCGATACTAATTATGACAGGTAACTGTAACTTCGTTACTAATTATGACAAGAAACTGTAATTTCGATACAAATTATGGCAGGTTACTGTAACATCGTTACTAATTATGACAAGTAACTGTAATTTCGATACTAATTATGACAAAAACAGTAACTTCGATACTTATTATGACAGGTAACAGTAACTTCGATACTAATTATGGCAGGTAACTGTAACATCGATACTAATTATGACAGTTAACTGTAACTTCGTTACTAGTTATGACAAGTAACTGTAATTTCGATACGAATTATGGCAGGTAACTGTAACTTCGATACTAATTATGACAGGTAACAGTAACTTCGATACTAATTATGACCTGTAATTGTAACTTCGATACTAATTATGACAGGTAGCTGTAACTCCGTTACAAATTATGACAAGTAACTGTAATTTCGATACTAATTATGACAGGTAACAGTATCTTCGATACTATTTATGGCTGGTAACTGTAACTTCGATACTAATGATGACAGTTAACTGTAACTTCGTTACTAATTATGACAAGTAACTGAAAATTTCGGTACAAATTATGGCAGAAAACTGTAACTTCGATACTAATTATTACAGGTAACAGTAACTTCGATACTAATTATGACAAGTAACTGTAACTTCGATACTAATTATGACAGGTAACTGTAACTTCGTTACTAATTATGATAAGTAACTCTAATTTCGATACAAATTATGGCAGGTAACTGTAACTTCGATACTAATTATGACAGGTAGCAGTAACTTCGATACTAATTATGACAAGTAAAAGTTACTTCGATACTAATAATGAGAAGTAAATGTAACTTCGAAACTAATTATGACAGGTAACTGTAACATCGTTACTAATTATGACAAGTAACTGTAATTTCGATGCAAATTATGGCAGGTAACTGTAACGTCGATACTAATTATGACAGGTAACAGTAACTTCGATACTAATTATGACAAATAACTGTAACTTCGATACTAATTATGACCGGTAACTGTAACTTCGATACAAATTATGACAGGTAACTGTAACTTCGTTAATAATTATGACAAGTAACTATACTTTCGATACAAATGATGGCAGGTAACTGTAACTTCGATACTAATTATGACAAGTAACTGTAACTTCGATACTAATTATGACAAGTAACTGTAACTTCGATACTAATTATGACATGTAACTGTAACTTCGTTAATAATTATGACAAGTAACTATACTTTCGATACAAATGATGGCAGGTAACTGTAACTTCGATACTAATTATGACAGGTAACAGTAACTTCGATACTAATTATGACAGAAGACAGTAACTTCGATACCAATTATGGCAGGTAACTGTAACTTCGATACTAATGATGACAGTTAACTGTAACTTCGATACAAATTATGACAAGGAAATGTAATTTCGATACAAATTATGACAGGTAACAGTAACTTCGTTACTAATTATGGCAAGTAACTGCAATATCGATTCATATTATGGCAGGTAACAGTAACTTGGATACTAATTATGACAGGCAACTGTAACTTCTATACTAATTATGACAGAAAACAGTAACTTCGATACTAATTATGGCAGGTAACTGTAACTTCGATACTATTGATGACAGTTAATTGTAACTTCGTTACTAATTATGACAAGTAACTGTAATTCCGATACTAATTATGACAGGTAACAGTATCTTCGACACTAATTATGGCTGGTAACTGTAACTTCGATAGGAATTATGGCAGGTAACTGTAACTTCGATACTAATTATGACAGGTAACAGTAACTTCGATACTAATTATGACCTGTAACTGTAACTTCGATACTAATTATGACAGGTAGTTGTAACTCCGTTACAAATTATGACAAGTAACTGTAATTTCGATACTAATTATGACAGGTAACCGTATCTTCGATACTAATTATGGCTGGTAACTGTAACTACGATACTAATGATGACAGTTAACTGTAACTTCGTTACTAATTATGACAAGTAACTGAAAATTTCGATACAAATTATGGCAGGTAACTGTAACTTCGATACTAATTATTACAGGTAACAGTAACTTCGATACTAATTATGACAAGTAACTGTTACTTCGATACTAATTATGACAGGTAACTGTAACTTCGTTACTAATTATGACAAGTAACTGTAATTTCGATACAAATTATGGCAGGTAACTGTAACTTCGATACTAATTATGACAGGTAGCAGTAACTTCGATACTAATTATGACAAGTAAAAGTTACTTCGATACTAATAATGAGAAGTAAATGTAACTTCGAAACTAATTATGACAGGTAACTGTAACATCGTTACTAATTATGACAAGTAACTGTAATTTCGATGCAAATTATGGCTGGTAACTGTAACTTCGATACTAATTATGACAGGTAACAGTAACTTCGATACTAGTTATGACAATTAACTGTAACTTCGATACTAATTATGACCGGTAACTGTAACTTCGATACTAATTATGACAAGTAACTCTAACTTCATTACAAATTATGACAAGTAACTGTAATTTCGATACAAATTATGGCAGGAAACTGTAACTTCGTTACTAATTATGGCTGGTAACTGTAATTTCGATAAAAATTATGGCAGGTAACAGTAACTTCGATACTAATTATGACAGGTAACTGCAACTTCGATACTAATTATGACAAGTAACTCTAACTTCGTTACTAATTATGACAAGTAACTGTAATTTTGATAAAAAAATTATGGCAAGTAACTGGAACTTCGATACTAATTATGTCAGGTAACAGTAACTTCGATACTAATTATGACAGGTACCTGTAACTTCGTTACTAATTATGACAAGTTATTGTAATTTCGATACTAATTATGGCTGGTAACTGTAACTTCGTTACTAATTATGACAAGTAACAGTAATTTCGATACAAATTATGGCAGGTAACTGTATCTTCGATACTAATTATGACAAGTAACTGTAATTTTGATACTAATTATGGCAGGTAACTGTAACTTCGATAATAATTATGACAGTTAACTGTAACTTCGTTACTAATTATGACAAGTAACTGTAATTTCGATACGAATTATGGCAGGTAACTGTAATTTCTATACTAATTATGACAGGTAACAGTAACTTCGATACTAATTATGACAGGCAACGGTAACTTCGATACTTATTATGACAGGTAACTGTAACTTCGATACTAATTATGACAGGTAACTGTAACTTCGATACAAATTATGACAAGTAACTGTAACTTCGTTACTAATTATGACAAGTAACTGTAATTTCGATACAAATTTTGGCAGGTAACTGTAACTTCGTTACTAATTATGACATGAAACAGTAACTTCGTTTCTAATTATGACAGGAAACTGTAACTTCGATACAAATTATGACAGGTAACTGTAACTTCGATTCTAATTATGACAGGTTACTGTAACATCGATACTAATTATGACAAGTAACTGTAATTTCGATACAAATTATGACAGCTAACTGTAACTTCGATATTAATTATGACAAGTAACTGTAACTTCGTTACTAATTATGACAAGTAACTGTAATTTCGATACAAATAATGGCAGGTAACTGTAACTTCGATACTAATTCTGACAGGTAACAGTAACTTCGATACTAATTATGACAGGTAACTGTAACTTCGCTACAAATTATGACAAGTAACTGATATTTCGATACAAATTATGACAGGTAACTGTAACTTCGTTACTAATTATAACAAGTAACTGTAATTTCGATACAAATTATGGCAGGTAACAGTAACTTCGATACTTATTATGACAGGTAACTGTAACTTCTATACTAATTATGACAGGTAACTGTAACTTCGTTACTAATTATGACAAGTAACTATACTTTCGATACAAATGATGGCAGGTAACTGTAACTTCGATACTAATGATGACAGTTAACTGTAACTTCGATACTAATTATGACAGGTAACTGTAACTTCGTTACTAATTATGGCAAGTAACAGCAATTTCGATACATATTATGGCAGGTAACAGTAACTTCGATACTAATTATGACAGGTAACTGTAGCTTCTATACTAATTATGACAGGTAACTGTAACTTCGTTACTAATTATGACAAGTAACTATACTTTCGATACAAATGATGGCAGGTAACTGTAACTTCGATACTAATTATGACAGGTAACAGTAACGTCGATACTAATTATGACAGAAAACAGTAACTTCGATACTAATTATGGCAGGTAACTGTAACTTCGATACTAATGATGACAGTTAACTGTAACTTCGTTACTAATTGTGACAAGTAACTGTAATTCCGATACAAATTATGGCAGGTAACTGTAACTTCGATACTAATTATGACAGGTAACAGTAACATCGATACTAATTATGACAGGTAACAGTATCTTCGATACTAATTATGGCAGGTAACAGTAACTTCGATACTAATGATGACAGTTAACTGTAACTTCGTTACTAATTAAGACAAGTAACTGTAATTTCGATACAAATTATGGCAGGTAACTGTAACTTCGATACTAATTATGACAGGTAACAGTAACTTCGATTATAATTATGACAAGTAACTGTAACTTCGATACTAATTATGACAGGTAACTGTAACTTCGTTACTAATTATGACAAGTAACTGTAACTTCGATGCTAATTATCACAGATACATGTAACTTCGAAATTAATTATGACAAGTAACTGTAATTTCGATACAAATTATGGCAGGTAACTGTAACTTCGTTACTAATTATGGCAGGTAACTGTAATTTCGATACAAATTATGGCAGGTAACAGTAACTTCGATACTAATTATGACAGGCAACTGTAACTTCGATACTAATTATGACAGGTAACTGTAACTTCGTTACTAATTATGAAAAGAAACTGTAATTTCGATACAAATTATGGCAGGTTACTGTAACATCGTTACTAATTATGACAAGTAACTGTAATTTCGATACTAATTATGACAAAAACAGTAACTTCGATACTTATTATGACAGGTAATAGTAACTTCGATACTAATTATGGCAGGTAACTGTAACATCGATACTAATTATGACAGGTAGCTGTAACTCCGTTACAAATTATGACAAGTAACTGTAATTTCGATACTAATTATGACAGGTAACAGTATCTTCGATACTATTTATGGCTGGTAACTGTAACTTCGATACTAATGATGACAGTTAACTGTAACTTCGTTACTAATTATGACAAGTAACTGAAAATTTCGGTACAAATTATGGCAGGTAACTGTAACTTCGATACTAATTATTACAGGTAACAGTAACTTCGATACTAATTATGACAAGTAACTGTAACTTCGATACTAATTATGACAGGTAACTGTAACTTCGTTACTAATTATGATAAGTAACTCTAATTTCGATACAAATTATGGCAGGTAACTGTAACTTCGATACTAATTATGACAGGTAGCAGTAACTTCGATACTAATTATGACAAGTAAAAGTTACTTCGATACTAATAATGAGAAGTAAATGTAACTTCGAAACTAATTATGACAGGTAACTGTAACATCGTTACTAATTATGACAAGTAACTGTAATTTCGATGCAAATTATGGCAGGTAACTGTAACTTCGATACTAATTATGACAGGTAACAGTAACTTCGATACTAATTATGACAAGTAACTGTAACTTCGATACTAATTATGACCGGTAACTGTAACTTCGATACAAATTATGACAAGTAACTCTAACTTCATTACAAATTATGACCAGTAACTGTAATTTCGATACAAATTATGGCAGGAAACTGTAACTTCGTTACTAATTATGGCAGGTAACTGTAATTTAGATACAAATTATGGCAGGTAACAGTAACTTCGACACAAATTATGACAGGTAACTGCAACTTCGATACTAATTATGACAAGTAACTCTAACTTCGTTACTAATTATGACAAGTAACTGTAATTTTGATTTAAAAAAATATGGCAAGTAACTGGAACTTCGATACTAATTATGTCAGGTAACAGTAACTTCGATACTAATTATGACAGGTAACTGTAACTTCGTTACTAATTATGACAAGTAATTGTAATTTCGATACTAATTATGGCTGGTAACTGTAACTTCGTTACTAATTATGACAAGTAACAGTAATTTCGATACAAATTATGACAGGTAACTGTAACTTCGTTACTAATTATAACAAGTAACTGTAATTTCGATACAAATTATGGCAGGTAACAGTAACTTCGATACTTATTATTGCAGGTAACTGTAACTTCTATACTAATTATGGCAGGTAACAGTAACTTCGATACTTATTATTGCAGGTAACTGTAACTTCTATACTAATTATGACAGGTAACTGTAACTTCGTTACTAATTATGAGAAGTAACTATACTTTCGATACAAATGATGGCAGGTAACTGTAACTTCGATACTAATGATGACAGTTAACTGTAACTTCGATACTAATTATGACAGGTAACTGTAACTTCGTTACTAATTATGGCAAGTAACTGCAATTTCGATACATATTATGGAAGGTAACAGTAACTTCGATACTAATTATGACAGGTAACTGTAGCTTCTATACTAATTATGACAGGTAACTGTAACTTCGTTACTAATTATGACAAGTAACTATACTTTCGATACAAATGATGGCAGGTAACTGTAACTTCGATACTAATTATGACAGGTAACAGTAACTTCGATACTAATTATGACAGAAAACAGTAACTTCGATACTAATTATGGCAGGTAACTGTAACTTCGATACTAATGATGACAGTTAACTGTAACTTCGTTACTAATTATGACAAGTAACTGTAATTCCGATACAAATTATGGCAGGTAACTTTAACTTCGATACTAATTATGACAGGTAACAGTAACATCGATACTAATTATGACAGGTAACAGTATCTTCGATACTAATTATGGCAGGTAACAGTAACTTCGATACTAATGATGACAGTTAACTGTAACTTCGTTACTAATTAAGACAAGTAACTGTAATTTCGATACAAATTATGGCAGGTAACTGTAACTTCGATACTAATTATGACAGGTAACAGTAACATCGATAATAATTATGACAAGTAACTGTAACTTCGATACTAATTATGACAGGTAACTGTAACTTCGTTACTAATTATGACATGTAACTGTAACTTCGATGCTAATTATCACAGATACATGTAACTTCGAAACTAATTATGACAAGTAACTCAAACTTCATGACAAATTATGACAAGTAACTGTAATTTCGATACAAATTATGGCAGGTAACTGTAACTTCGTTACTAATTATGGCAGGTAACTGTAATTTCGATACAAATTATGGCAGGTAACAGTAACTTCGATACTAATTATGACAGGCAACTGTAACTTCGATACTAATTATGACAGGTAACTGTAACTTCGTTACTAATTATGACAAGAAACTGTAATTTCGATACAAATTATGGCAGGTAACTGTAACTTCGATACTAATTATGACAGGTAACAGTAACATCGATACTAATTCTGACAGGTAACAGTATCTTCGATACTAATAATGGCAGGTAACAGTAACTTCGATACTAATGATGACAGTTAACTGTAACTTCGTTACTAATTAAGAGAAGGAACTGTAATTTCGATACAAATTATGGCAGTTAACTGTAACTTCGATACTAATTATGACAGGTAACAGTAACTTCGATACTAATTATGACCTGTAACTGTAACTTCGATACTAATTATGACAGGTAGCTGTAACTCCGTTACAAATTATGACAAGTAACTGTAATTTCGATACTAATTATGACAGGTAACAGTATCTTCGATACTAATTATGGCTGGTAACTGTAACTTCGATACTAATGATGACAGTTAACTGTAACTTCGTTACTAATTATGACAAGTAACTGAAAATTTCGATACAAATTATGGCAGGTAACTGTAACTTCGATACTAATTATTACAGGTAACAGTAACTTCGATACTAATTATGACAAGTAACTGTAACTTCGATACTAATTATGACAGGTAACTGTAACTTCGTTACTAATTATGACAAGTAACTGTAATTTCGATACAAATTATGGCAGGTAACTGTAACTTCGATACTAATTATGACAGGTAGCAGTAACTTCGATACTAATTATGACAAGTAAAAGTTACTTCGATACTAATAATGAGAAGTAAATGTAACTTCGAAACTAATTATGACAGGTAACTGTAACATCGTTACTAATTATGACAAGTAGCTGTAATTTCGATGCAAATTATGGCAGGTAACTGTAACTTCGATACTAATTATGACAGGTAACAGTAACTTCGATACTAATTATGACAAGTAACTGTAACTTCGATACTAATTATGACCGGTAACTGTAACTTCGATACTAATTATGACAAGTAACTCTAAATTCATTACAAATTATGACAAGTAACTGTAATTCCGATACAAATTATGGCAGGAAACTGTAACTTCGTTACTAATTATGGCTGGTAACTGTAATTTCGATAAAAATTATGGCAGGTAACAGTAACTTCGATACTAATTATAACAGGTAACTGCAACTTCGATACTAATTATGACAAGTAACTCTAACTTCGTTACTAATTATGACAAGTAACTGTAATTTTGATAAAAAAATTATGGCAAGTAACTGGAAGTTCGATACTAATTATGTCAGGTAACAGTAAATTCGATATTAATTATGACAGGTAACTGTAACTTCGTTACTAATTATGACAAGTTATTGTAATTTCGATACTAATTATGGCTGGTAACTGTAACTTCGTTACTAATTATGACAAGTAACAGTAATTTCGATACAAATTATGGCAGGTAACTGTAACTTCGATACTAATTATGACAAGTAACTGTAATTTTGATACTAATTATGGCAGGTAACTGTAACTTCGATAATAATTATGACAGTTAACTGTAACTTCGTTACTAATTATGACAGGTAACTGTAATTTCGATACGAATTATGGCAGGTAACTGTAATTTCTATACTAATTATGACAGGTAACAGTAACTTCGATACTAATTATGACAGGCAACGGTATCTTCGATACTTATTATGACAGGTAACTGTAACTTCGATACTAATTATGACAGGTAACTGTAACTTCGATACAAATTATGACAAGTAACTGTAACTTCGTTACTAATTATGACAAGTAACTGTAATTTCGATACAAATTTTGGCAGGTAACTGTAACTTCGTTACTAATTATGACATGAAACAGTAACTTCGTTTCTAATTATGACAGGAAACTGTAACTTCGATACTAATTAAGACAGGTAACTGTAACTTCGATACTAATTATGACAGGTTACTGTAACATCGATACTAATTATGGCTGGTAACTGTAATTTCGATAAAAATTATGGCAGGTAACAGTAACTTCGATACTAATTATGACAGGTAACTGCAACTTCGATACTAATTATGACAAGTAACTCTAACTTCGTTACTAATTATGACAAGTAACTGTAATTTTGATAAAAAAATTATGGCAAGTAACTGGAACTTCGATACTAATTATGTCAGGTAACAGTAACTACGATACTAATTATGACAGGTACCTGTAACTTCGTTACTAATTATGACAAGTTATTGTAATTTCGATACTAATTATGGCTGGTAACTGTAACTTCGTTACTAATTATGACAAGTAACAGTAATTTCGATACAAATTATGGCAGGTAACTGTAACTTCGATACTAATTATGACAAGTAACTGTAATTTTGATACTAATTATGGCAGGTAACTGTAACTTCAATAATAATTATGACAGTTAACTGTAACTTCGTTACTAATTATGACAAGTAACTGTAATTTCGATACGAATTATGGCAGGTAACTGTAATTTCTATACTAATTATGACAGGTAACAGTAACTTCGATACTAATTATGACAGGCAACGGTAACTTCGATACTTATTATGACAGGTAACTGTAACTTCGATACTAATTGTGACAGGTAACTGTAACTTCGATACAAATTATGGCAAGTAACTGTAACTTCGTTACTAATTATGACAAGTAACTGTAATTTCGATACAAATTTTGGCAGGCAACTGTAACTTCGTTACTAATTATGACATGAAACAGTAACTTCGTTTCTAATTATGACAGGAAACTGTAACTTCGATACTAATTATGACAGGTAACTGTAACATCGATTCTAATTATGACAGGTTACTGTAACATCGATACTAATTATGACAAGTAACTGTAATTTCGATTCAAATTATGACAGGTAACTGTAACTTCGATATTAATTATGGCAAGTAACTGTAACTTCGTTACTAATTATGACAAGTAACTGTAATTTCGATACAAATAATGGCAGGTAACTGTAACTTCGATACTAATTCTGACAGGTAACAGTAACTTCGATACTAATTATGACAGGTAACTGTAACTTCGCTACAAATTATGACAAGTAACTGATATTTCGATACAAATTATGACAGGTAACTGTAACTTCTTTACTAATTATAACAAGTAACTGTAATTTCGATACAAATTATGGCAGGTAACAGTAACTTCGATACTTATTATGACAGGTAACTGTAACTTCTATACTAATTATGACAGGTAACTGTAACTTCGTTACTAATTATGACAAGTAACTATACTTTCGATACAAATGATGGCAGGTAACTGTAACTTCGATACTAATGATGACAGTTAACTGTAACTTCGATACTAATTATGACAGGTAACTGTAACTTCGTTACTAATTATGGCAAGTAACTGCAATTTCGATACATATTATGGCAGGTAACAGTAACTTCGATACTAATTATGACAGGTAACTGTAGCTTCTATACTAATTATGACAGGTAACTGTAACTTCGTTACTAATTATGACAAGTAACTATACTTTCGATACAAATGATGGCAGGTAACTGTAACTTCGATACTAATTATGACAGGTAACAGTAACTTCGATACTAATTATGACAGAAAACAGTAACTTCGATACTAATTATGGCAGGTAACTGTAACTTCGATACTAATGATGACAGTTAACTGTAACTTCGTTACTAATTATGACAAGTAACTGTAATTCCGATACAAATTATGGCAGGTAACTGTAACTTCGATACTAATTATGACAGGTAACAGTAACATCGATACTAATTATGACTGGTAACAGTATCTTCGATACTAATTATGGCAGGTAACAGTAACTTCGATACTAATGATGACAGTTAACTGTAACTTCGTTACTAATTAAGACAAGTAACTGTAATTTCGATACAAATTATGGCAGGAAACTGTAACTTCGATACTAATTATGACAGGTAACAGTAACTTCGATAATAATTATGACAAGTAACTGTAACTTCGATACTAATTATGACAGGTAACTGTAACTTCGTTACTAATTATGACAAGTAACTGTAACTTCGATGCTAATTATCACAGATACATGTAACTTCGAAATTAATTATGACAAGTAACTCAAACTTCATGACAAATTATGACAAGTAACTGTAATTTCGATACAAATTATGGCAGGTAACAGTAACTTCGATACTAATTATGACAGGCAACTGTAACTTCGATACTAATTATGACAGGTAACTGTAACTTCGTTACTAATTATGACAAGAAACTGTAATTTCGATACAAATTATGGCAGGTTACTGTAACATCGTTACTAATTATGACAAGTAACTGTAATTTCGATACTAATTATGACAAAAAACAGTAACTTCGATACTTATTATGACAGGTAACAGTAACTTCGATACTAATTATGGCAGGTAACTGTAACATCGATACTAATTATGACAGTTAACTGTAACTTCGTTACTAGTTATGACAAGTAACTGTAATTTCGATACGAATTATGGCAGGTAACTGTAACTTCGATACTAATTATGACAGGTAACAGTAACTTCGATACTAATTATGACCTGTAATTGTAACTTCGATACTAATTATGACAGGTAGCTGTAACTCCGTTACAAATTATGACAAGTAACTGTAATTTCGATACTAATTATGACAGGTAACAGTATCTTCGATACTATTTATGGCTGGTAACTGTAACTTCGATACTAATGATGACAGTTAACTGTAACTTCGTTACTAATTATGACAAGTAACTGAAAATTTCGGTACAAATTATGGCAGGTAACTGTAACTTCGATACTAATTATTACAGGTAACAGTAACTTCGATACTAATTATGACAAGTAACTGTAACTTCGATACTAATTATGACAGGTAACTGTAACTTCGTTACTAATTATGATAAGTAACTCTAATTTCGATACAAATTATGGCAGGTAACTGTAACTTCGATACTAATTATGACAAGTAACTCTAACTTCATTACAAATTATGACCAGTAACTGTAATTTCGATACAAATTATGGCAGGAAACTGTAACTTCGTTACTAATTATGGCAGGTAACTGTAATTTAGATACAAATTATGGCAGGTAACAGTAACTTCGACACTAATTATGACAGGTAACTGCAACTTCGATACTAATTATGACAAGTAACTCTAACTTCGTTACTAATTATGACAAGTAACTGTAATTTTGATTAAAAAAATATGGCAAGTAACTGGAACTTCGATACTAATTATGTCAGGTAACAGTAACTTCGATACTAATTATGACAGGTAACCGTAACTTCGTTACTAATTATGACAAGTAATTGTAATTTCGATACTAATTATGGCTGGTAACTGTAACTTCGTTACTAATTATGACAAGTAACAGTAATTTCGATACAAATTATGGCAGGTAACTGTAACTTCGATACTTATTATGACAAGTAACTGTAATTTTTATACTAATTATGGCAGGTAACTGTAACTTCGATACTAATTATGACATGAAACAGTAACTTCATTTCTAATTATGACAGAAAACTGTAACTTCGATACTAATTATGACAGGTAACTGTAACTTCGATTCTAATTATGACAGGTAACAGTAACTTCGATACTAATTATGACAGGTAACTGTAACTTCGCTACAAATTATGACAAGTAACTGATATTTCGATACAAATTATGACAGGTAACTGTAACTTCGTTACTAATTATAACAAGTAACTGTAATTTCGATACAAATTATGGCAGGTAACAGTAACTTCGATACTTATTATGACAGGTAACTGTAACTTCTATATTAATTATGACAGGTAACTGTAACTTCGTTACTAATTATGACAAGTAACTATACTTTCGATACAAATGATGGCAGGTAACTGTAACTTCGATACTAATGATGACAGTTAACTGTAACTTCGATACTAATTATGACAGGTAACTGTAACTTCGTTACTAATTATGGCAAGTAACTGCAATTTCGATACATATTATGGCAGGTAACAGTAACTTCGATACTAATTATGACAGGTAACTGTAGCTTCTATACTAATTATGACAGGTAACTGTAACTTCGTTACTAATTATGACAAGTAACTATACTTTCGATACAAATGATGGCAGGTATCTGTAACTTCGATACTAATTATGACAGGTAACAGTAACTTCGATACTAATTATAACAGAAAACAGTAACTTCGATACTAATTATGGCAGGTAACTGTAACTTCGATACTAATGATGACAGTTAACTGTAACTTCGTTACTAATTATGACATGTAACTGTAATTCCGATACAAATTATGGCAGGTAACTGTAACTTTGATACTAATTATGACAGGTAACAGTAACATCGATACTAATTATGACAGGTAACAGTATCTTCGATACTAATTATGGCAGGTAACAGTAACTTCGATACTAATGATGACAGTTAACTGTAACTTCGTTACTAATTAAGACAAGTAACTGTAATTTCGATACAAATTATGGCAGGTAACTGTAACTTCGATACTAATTATGACAGGTAACAGTAACTTCGATAATAATTATGACAAGTAACTGTAACTTCGATACTAATTATGACAGGTAACTGTAACTTCGTTACTAATTATGACATGTAACTGTAACTTCGATGCTAATTATCACAGATACATGTAACTTCGAAACTAATTATGACAAGTAACTCAAACTTCATGACAAATTATGACAAGTAACTGTAATTTCGATACAAATTATGGCAGGTAACTGTAACTTCGTTACTAATTATGGCAGGTAACTGTAATTTCGATACAAATTATGTCAGGTAACAGTAACTTCGATACTAATTATGACAGGCAACTGTAACTTCGATACTAATTATGACAGGTAACTGTAACTTCGTTACTAATTATGACAAGAAACTGTAATTTCGATACAAATTATGGCAGGTAACTGTAACTTCGATACTAATTATGACAGGTAACAGTAACATCGATACTAATTATGACAGGTAACAGTATCTTCGATACTAATAATGGCAGGTAACAGTAACTTCGATACTAATGATGACAGTTAACTGTAACTTCGTTACTAATTAAGAGAAGTAACTGTAATTTCGATACAAATTATGGCAGGTAACTGTAACTTCGATACTAATTATGACAGGTAACAGTAACTTCGATACTAATTATGACAAGTAACTGTAACTTCGATACTAATTATGACAGGTAGCTGTAACTTCGTTACTAATTATGACAAGTAACTCTAATTTCGATACAAATTATGGCTGGTAACTGTAACTTCGATACTAATTATGACAGGTAACAGTAACTTCGATACTAATTATGACAAGTAACTGTAACTTCGATGCTAATTATCACAGATACATGTAACTTCGAAACTAATTATGACAAGTAACTCAAACTTCATAACAAATTATGACAAGTAACTGTAATTTCGATACAAATTATGGCAGGTAACTGTAACTTCGTTACTAATTATGGCAGGTAACTGTAATTTCGATACAAATTATGGCAGGTAACAGTAACTTCGATACTAATTATGACAGGCAACTGTAACTTCGATACTAATTATGACAGGTAACTGTAACTTCGTTACTAATTATGACAAGAAACTGTAATTTCGATACAAATTATGGCAGGTAACTGTAACATCGTTACTAATTATGACAAGTAACTGTAATTTCGATACTAATTATGACAAAAAACAGTAACTTCGATACTTATTATGACAGGTAACAGTAACTTCGATACTAATTATGGCAGGTAACTGTAACATCGATACTAATTATGACAGTTAACTGTAACTTCGTTACTAGTTATGACAAGTAACTGTAATTTCGATACGAATTATGGCAGGTAACTGTAACTTCAATACTTATTATGACAGGTAACAGTAACTTCGATACTAATTATGACCTGTAACTGTAACATTCGATACTAATTATGACAGGTAGCTGTAACTCCGTTACAAATTATGACAAGTAACTGTAATTTCGATACAAATTATGACAGGTAACAGTATCTTCGATACTAATTATGGCTGGTAACTGTAACTTCGATACTTATGATGACAGTTAACTGTAACTTCGTTACTAATTATGACAAGTAACTGAAAATTTCGATACAAATTATGGCAGGTAACTGTAACTTCGATACTAATTATTACAGGTAACAGTAACTTCGATACTAATTATGACAAGTAACTGTAACTTCGATACTAATTATGACAGGTAACTGTAACTTCGTTACTAATTATGATAAGTAACTGTAATTTCGATACAAATTATGGCAGGTAACTGTAACTTCGATACTTATTATGACAGGTAGAAGTAACTTCGATACTAATTATGACAAGTAAAAGTTACTTCGATACTATTAATGAGAAGTAAATGTAACTTCGAAACTAATTATGACAGGTAACTGTAACATCGTTACTAATTATGACAAGTAACTGTAATTTCGATGCAAATTATGGCAGGTAACTGTAACTTCGATACTAATTATGACAGGTAACAGTAACTTCGATACTAATTATGACAAGTAACTGTAACTTCGATACTAATTATGACAGGTAACTGTAACTTCGTTAATAATTATGACAAGTAACTATACTTTCGATACAAATGATGGCAGGTAACTGTAACTTCGATACTAATTATGACAGGTAACAGTAACTTCGATACTAATTATGACAGAAGACAGTAACTTCGATACCAATTATGGCAGGTAACTGTAACTTCGATACTAATGATGACAGTTAACTGTAACTTCGATACTAATTATGACAAGGAAATGTAATTTCGATACAAATTATGACAGGTAACAGTAACTTCGTTACTAATTATGACAAGTAACTGTAATTCCGATACTAATTATGACAGGTAACAGTATCTTCGACACTAATTATGGCTGGTAACTGTAACTTCGATAGGAAGTATGGCAGGTAACTGTAACTTCGATACTAATTATGACAGGTAACAGTAACTTCGATACTAATTATGACCTGTAACTGTAACTTCGATACTAATTATGACAGGTAGCTGTAACTCCGTTAAAAATTATGACAAGTAACTGTAATTTCGATACTAATTATGACAGGTAACAGTATCTTCGATACTAATTATGGCTGGTAACTGTAACTTCGATACTAATGATGACAGTTAACTGTAACTTCGTTACTAATTATGACAAGTAACTGAAAATTTCGATACAAATTATGGCAGGTAACTGTAACTTCGATACTAATTATTACAGGTAACAGTAACTTCGATACTAATTATGACAAGTAACTGTAACTTCGATACTAATTATGACAGGTAACTGTAACTTCGTTACTAATTATGACAAGTAACTGTAATTTCGATACAAATTATGGCAGGTAAATGTAACTTCGATACTAATTATGACAGGTAGCAGTAACTTCGATATTAATTATGACAAGTAAAAGTTACTTCGATACTAATAATGAGAAGTAAATGTAACTTCGAAACTAATTATGACAGGTAACTGTAACATCGTTACTAATTATGACAAGTAACTGTAATTTCGATGCAAATTATGGCAGGTAACTGTAAATTCGATACTAATTATGACAGGTAACAGTAACTTCGATACTAATTATGACAAGTAACTGTAACTTCGATATTAATTATGACCGGTAACTGTAACTTCGATACTAATTATGACAAGTAACTCTAACTTCATTACAAATTATGACAAGTAACTGTAATTTCGATACAAATTATGGCAGGAAACTGTAACTTCGTTACTAATTATGGCTGGTAACTGTAATTTCGATAAAAATTATGGCAGGTAACAGTAACTTCGATACTAATTATGACAGGTAACTGCAACTTCGATACTAATTATGACAAGTAACTCTAACTTCGTTACTAATTATGACAAGTAACTGTAATTTTGATAAAAAAATTATGGCAAGTAACTGGAACTTCGATACTAATTATGTCAGGTAACAGTAACTTCGATACTAATTATGACAGGTAACTGTAACTTCGTTACTAATTATGACAAGTTATTGTAATTTCGATACTAATTATGGCTGGTAACTGTAACTTCGTTACTAATTATGACAAGTAACAGTAATTTCGATACAAATTATGGCAGGTAACTGTAACTTCGATACTAATTATGACAAGTAACTGTAATTTTGATACTAATTATGGCAGGTAACTGTAACTTCGATAATAATTATGACAGTTAACTGTAACTTCGTTACTAATTATGACAAGTAACTGTAATTTCGATACGAATTATGGCAGGTAACTGTAATTTCTATACTAATTATGACAGGTAACAGTAACTTCGATACTAATTATGACAGGCAACGGTAACTTCGATACTTATTATGACAGGTAACTGTAACTTCGATACTAATTATGACAGGTAACTGTAACTTCGATACAAATTATGACAAGTAACTGTAACTTCGTTACTAATTACGACAAGTAACTGTAATTTCGATACAAATTTTGGCAGGTAACTGTAACTTCGTTACTAATTATGACATGAAACAGTAACTACGTTTCTAATTATGACAGGAAACTGTAACTTCG
Source organism: Meconema thalassinum (assembly GCA_946902985.2). Taxonomy (NCBI): domain Eukaryota; kingdom Metazoa; phylum Arthropoda; class Insecta; order Orthoptera; family Tettigoniidae; genus Meconema; species Meconema thalassinum. The sequence continues at coordinate 1,171,699,829 of OX336388.2, read as the reverse complement.
ATACTAATTATGACAGGTAACTGTAACTTCGATTCTAATTATGACAGGTTACTGTAACATCGATACTAATTATGACAATTAACTGTAATTTCGATACAAATTATGACAGGTAACTGTAACTTCGATACTAATTCTGACAGGTAACGGTAACTTCGATACTAATTATGACAGGTAACTGTAACTTCGCTACAAATTATGACAAGTAACTGATATTTCGATACAAATTATGACAGGTAACTGTAACTTCGTTACCAATTATAACAAGTAACTGTAATTTCGATACAAATTATGGCAGGTAACAGTAACTTCGATACTTATTATGACAGGTAACTGTAACTTCTATACTAATTATGACAGGTAACTGTAACTTCGTTACTAACTATGACAAGTAACTATACTTTCGATACAAATGATGGCAGGTAACTGTAACTTCGATACTAATGATGACAGTTAACTGTAACTTCGATACTAATTATGACAGGTAACTGTAACTTCGTTACTAATTATGGAAAGTAACTGCAATTTCGATACATATTATGGCAGGTAACAGTAACTTCGATACTAATTATGACAGGTAACTGTAGCTTCTATACTAATTATGACAGGTAACTGTAACTTCGTTACTAATTATGACAAGTAACTATACTTTCGATACAAATGATGGCAGGTATCTGTAACTTCGATACTAATTATGACAGGTAACAGTAACTTCGATACTAATTATGACAGGTAACAGTAACTTCGATACTAATTATGACCTGTAATTGTAACTTCGATACTAATTATGACAGGTAGCTGTAACTCCGTTACAAATTATGACAAGTAACTGTAATTTCGATACTAATTATGACAGGTAACAGTATCTTCGATACTATTTATGGCTGGTAACTGTAACTTCGATACTAATGATGACAGTTAACTGTAACTTCGTTACTAATTATGACAAGTAACTGAAAATTTCGGTACAAATTATGGCAGGTAACTGTAACTTCGATACTAATTATTACAGGTAACAGTAACTTCGATACTAATTATGACAAGTAACTGTAACTTCGATACTAATTATGACAGGTAACTGTAACTTCGTTACTAATTATGATAAGTAACTCTAATTTCGATACAAATTATGGCAGGTAACTGTAACTTCGATACTAATTATGACAAGTAACTCTAACTTCATTACAAATTATGACCAGTAACTGTAATTTCGATACAAATTATGGCAGGAAACTGTAACTTCGTTACTAATTATGGTAGGTAACTGTAATTTAGATACAAATTATGGCAGGTAACAGTAACTTCGACACTAATTATGACAGGTAACTGCAACTTCGATACTAATTATGACAAGTAACTCTAACTTCGTTACTAATTATGACAAGTAACTGTAATTTTGATTAAAAAAATATGGCAAGTAACTGGAACTTCGATACTAATTATGTCAGGTAACAGTAACTTCGATACTAATTATGACAGGTAACCGTAACTTCGTTACTAATTATGACAAGTAATTGTAATTTCGATACTAATTATGGCTGGTAACTGTAACTTCGTTACTAATTATGACAAGTAACAGTAATTTCGATACAAATTATGGCAGGTAACTGTAACTTCGATACTTATTATGACAAGTAACTGTAATTTTTATACTAATTATGGCAGGTAACTGTAACTTCGATACTAATTATGACATGAAACAGTAACTTCATTTCTAATTATGACAGAAAACTGTAACTTCGATACTAATTATGACAGGTAACTGTAACTTCGATTCTAATTATGACAGGTAACAGTAACTTCGATACTAATTATGACAGGTAACTGTAACTTCGCTACAAATTATGACAAGTAACTGATATTTCGATACAAATTATGACAGGTAACTGTAACTTCGTTACTAATTATAACAAGTAACTGTAATTTCGATACAAATTATGGCAGGTAACAGTAACTTCGATACTTATTATGACAGGTAACTGTAACTTCTATATTAATTATGACAGGTAACTGTAACTTCGTTACTAATTATGACAAGTAACTATACTTTCGATACAAATGATGGCAGGTAACTGTAACTTCGATACTAATGATGACAGTTAACTGTAACTTCGATACTAATTATGACAGGTAACTGTAACTTCGTTACTAATTATGGCAAGTAACTGCAATTTCGATACATATTATGGCAGGTAACAGTAACTTCGATACTAATTATGACAGGTAACTGTAGCTTCTATACTAATTATGACAGGTAACTGTAACTTCGTTACTAATTATGACAAGTAACTATACTTTCGATACAAATGATGGCAGGTATCTGTAACTTCGATACTAATTATGACAGGTAACAGTAACTTCGATACTAATTATAACAGAAAACAGTAACTTCGATACTAATTATGGCAGGTAACTGTAACTTCGATACTAATGATGACAGTTAACTGTAACTTCGTTACTAATTATGACATGTAACTGTAATTCCGATACAAATTATGGCAGGTAACTGTAACTTTGATACTAATTATGACAGGTAACAGTAACATCGATACTAATTATGACAGGTAACAGTATCTTCGATACTAATTATGGCAGGTAACAGTAACTTCGATACTAATGATGACAGTTAACTGTAACTTCGTTACTAATTAAGACAAGTAACTGTAATTTCGATACAAATTATGGCAGGTAACTGTAACTTCGATACTAATTATGACAGGTAACAGTAACTTCGATAATAATTATGACAAGTAACTGTAACTTCGATACTAATTATGACAGGTAACTGTAACTTCGTTACTAATTATGACATGTAACTGTAACTTCGATGCTAATTATCACAGATACATGTAACTTCGAAACTAATTAGGACAAGTAACTCAAACTTCATGACAAATTATGACAAGTAACTGTAATTTCGATACAAATTATGGCAGGTAACTGTAACTTCGTTACTAATTATGGCAGGTAACTGTAATTTCGATACAAATTATGGCAGGTAACAGTAACTTCGATACTAATTATGACAGGCAACTGTAACTTCGATACTAATTATGACAGGTAACTGTAACTTCGTTACTAATTATGACAAGAAACTGTAATTTCGATACAAATTATGGCAGGTAACTGTAACTTCGATACTAATTATGACAGGTAACAGTAACATCGATACTAATTATGACAGGTAACAGTATCTTCGATACTAATAATGGCAGGTAACAGTAACTTCGATACTAATGATGACAGTTAACTGTAACTTCGTTACTAATTAAGAGAAGTAACTGTAATTTCGATACAAATTATGGCAGGTAACTGTAACTTCGATACTAATTATGACAGGTAACAGTAACTTCGATACTAATTATGACAAGTAACTGTAACTTCGATACTAATTATGACAGGTAGCTGTAACTTCGTTACTAATTATGACAAGTAACTCTAATTTCGATACAAATTATGGCTGGTAACTGTAACTTCGATACTAATTATGACAGGTAACAGTAACTTCGATACTAATTATGACAAGTAACTGTAACTTCGATGCTAATTATCACAGATACATGTAACTTCGAAACTAATTATGACAAGTAACTCAAACTTCATAACAAATTATGACAAGTAACTGTAATTTCGATACAAATTATGGCAGGTAACTGTAACTTCGTTACTAATTATGGCAGGTAACTGTAATTTCGATACAAATTATGGCAGGTAACAGTAACTTCGATACTAATTATGACAGACAACTGTAGCTTCGATACTAATTATGACAGGTAACTGTAACTTCGTTACTAATTATGACAAGAAACTGTAATTTCGATACAAATTATGGCAGGTAACTGTAACATCGTTACTAATTATGACAAGTAACTGTAATTTCGATACTAATTATGACAAAAAACAGTAACTTCGATACTTATTATGACAGGTAACAGTAACTTCGATACTAATTATGGCAGGTAACTGTAACATCGATACTAATTATGACAGTTAACTGTAACTTCGTTACTAGTTATGACAAGTAACTGTAATTTCGATACGAATTATGGCAGGTAACTGTAACTTCAATACTTATTATGACAGGTAACAGTAACTTCGATACTAATTATGACCTGTAACTGTAACTTCGATACTAATTATGACAGGTAGCTGTAACTCCGTTACAAATTATGACAAGTAACTGTAATTTCGATACAAATTATGACAGGTAACAGTATCTTCGATACTAATTATGGCTGGTAACTGTAACTTCGATACTTATGATGACAGTTAACTGTAACTTCGTTACTAATTATGACAAGTAACTGAAAATTTCGATACAAATTATGGCAGGTAACTGTAACTTCGATACTAATTATTACAGGTAACAGTAACTTCGATACTAATTATGACAAGTAACTGTAACTTCGATACTAATTATGACAGGTAACTGTAACTTCGTTACTAATTATGATAAGTAACTGTAATTTCGATACAAATTATGGCAGGTAACTGTAACTTCGATACTTATTATGACAGGTAGAAGTAACTTCGATACTAATTATGACAAGTAAAAGTTACTTCGATACTATTAATGAGAAGTAAATGTAACTTCGAAACTAATTATGACAGGTAACTGTAACATCGTTACTAATTATGACAAGTAACTGTAATTTCGATGCAAATTATGGCAGGTAACTGTAACTTCGATACTAATTATGACAGGTAACAGTAACTTCGATACTAATTATGACAAGTAACTGTAACTTCGATACTAATTATGACAGGTAACTGTAACTTCGTTAATAATTATGACAAGTAACTATACTTTCGATACAAATGATGGCAGGTAACTGTAACTTCGATACTAATTATGACAGGTAACAGTAACTTCGATACTAATTATGACAGAAGACAGTAACTTCGATACCAATTATGGCAGGTAACTGTAACTTCGATACTAATGATGACAGTTAACTGTAACTTCGATACTAATTATGACAAGGAAATGTAATTTCGATACAAATTATGACAGGTAACAGTAACTTCGTTACTAATTATGACAAGTAACTGTAATTCCGATACTAATTATGACAGGTAACAGTATCTTCGACACTAATTATGGCTGGTAACTGTAACTTCGATAGGAATTATGGCAGGTAACTGTAACTTCGATACTAATTATGACAGGTAACAGTAACTTCGATACTAATTATGACCTGTAACTGTAACTTCGATACTAATTATGACAGGTAGCTGTAACTCCGTTAAAAATTATGACAAGTAACTGTAATTTCGATACTAATTATGACAGGTAACAGTATCTTCGATACTAATTATGGCTGGTAACTGTAACTTCGATACTAATGATGACAGTTAACTGTAACTTCGTTACTAATTATGACAAGTAACTGAAAATTTCGATACAAATTATGGCAGGTAACTGTAACTTCGATACTAATTATTACAGGTAACAGTAACTTCGATACTAATTATGACAAGTAACTGTAACTTCGATACTAATTATGACAGGTAACTGTAACTTCGTTACTAATTATGACAAGTAACTGTAATTTCGATACAAATTATGGCAGGTAAATGTAACTTCGATACTAATTATGACAGGTAGCAGTAACTTCGATATTAATTATGACAAGTAAAAGTTACTTCGATACTAATAATGAGAAGTAAATGTAACTTCGAAACTAATTATGACAGGTAACTGTAACATCGTTACTAATTATGACAAGTAACTGTAATTTCGATGCAAATTATGGCAGGTAACTGTAAATTCGATACTAATTATGACAGGTAACAGTAACTTCGATACTAATTATGACAAGTAACTGTAACTTCGATATTAATTATGACCGGTAACTGTAACTTCGATACTAATTATGACAAGTAACTCTAACTTCATTACAAATTATGACAAGTAACTGTAATTTCGATACAAATTATGGCAGGAAACTGTAACTTCGTTACTAATTATGGCTGGTAACTGTAATTTCGATAAAAATTATGGCAGGTAACAGTAACTTCGATACTAATTATGACAGGTAACTGCAACTTCGATACTAATTATGACAAGTAACTCTAACTTCGTTACTAATTATGACAAGTAACTGTAATTTTGATAAAAAAATTATGGCAAGTAACTGGAACTTCGATACTAATTATGTCAGGTAACAGTAACTTCGATACTAATTATGACAGGTAACTGTAACTTCGTTACTAATTATGACAAGTTATTGTAATTTCGATACTAATTATGGCTGGTAACTGTAACTTCGTTACTAATTATGACAAGTAACAGTAATTTCGATACAAATTATGGCAGGTAACTGTAACTTCGATACTAATTATGACAAGTAACTGTAATTTTGATACTAATTATGGCAGGTAACTGTAACTTCGATAATAATTATGACAGTTAACTGTAACTTCGTTACTAATTATGACAAGTAACTGTAATTTCGATACGAATTATGGCAGGTAACTGTAATTTCTATACTAATTATGACAGGTAACAGTAACTTCGATACTAATTATGACAGGCAACGGTAACTTCGATACTTATTATGACAGGTAACTGTAACTTCGATACTAATTATGACAGGTAACTGTAACTTCGATACAAATTATGACAAGTAACTGTAACTTCGTTACTAATTATGACAAGTAACTGTAATTTCGATACAAATTTTGGCAGGTAACTGTAACTTCGTTACTAATTATGACATGAAACAGTAACTACGTTTCTAATTATGACAGGAAACTGTAACTTCGATACTAATTATGACAGGTAACTGTAACTTCGATTCTAATTATGACAGGTTACTGTAACATCGATACTAATTATGACAATTAACTGTAATTTCGATACAAATTATGACAGGTAACTGTAACTTCGATACTAATTCTGACAGGTAACGGTAACTTCGATACTAATTATGACAGGTAACTGTAACTTCGCTACAAATTATGACAAGTAACTGATATTTCGATACAAAGTATGACAGGTAACTGTAACTTCGTTACCAATTATAACAAGTAACTGTAATTTCGATACAAATTATGGCAGGTAACAGTAACTTCGATACTTATTATGACAGGTAACTGTAACTTCTATACTAATTATGACAGGTAATTGTAACTTCGTTACTAATTATGACAAGTAACTATACTTTCGATACAAATGATGGCAGGTAACTGTAACTTCGATACTAATGATGACAGTTAACTGTAACTTCGATACTAATTATGACAGGTAACTGTAACTTCGTTACTAATTATGGAAAGTAACTGCAATTTCGATACATATTATGGCAGGTAACAGTAACTTCGATACTAATTATGACAGGTAACTGTAGCTTCTATACTAATTATGACAGGTAACTGTAACTTCGTTACTAATTATGACAAGTAACTATACTTTCGATACAAATGATGGCAGGTAACTGTAACTTCGATACTAATTATGACAGGTAACAGTAACTTCGATACTAATTATGACAGAAAACAGTAACTTCGATACTAATTATGGCAGGTAACTGTAACTTCGATACTAATGATGACAGTTAACTGTAACTTCGTTACTAATTATGACAAGTAACTGTAATTCCGATACAAATTATGGCAGGTAACTGTAACTTCGATACTAATTATGACAGGTAACAGTAACATCGATACTAATTATGACAGGTAACAGTATCTTCGATACTAATTATGGCAGGTAACAGTAACTTCGATACTAATGATGACAGTTAACTGTAACTTCGTTACTAATTAATACAAGTAACTGTAATTTCGATACAAATTATGGCAGGTAACTGTAACTTCGATACTAATTATGACAGGTAACAGTAACTTCGATAATAATTATGACAAGTAACTGTAACTTCGATACTAATTATGACAGGTAACTGTAACTTCGTTACTAATTATGACAAGTAACTGTAACTTCGATGCTAATTATCACAGATACATGTAACTTCGAAATTAATTATGACAAGTAACTCAAACTTCATGACAAATTATGACAAGTAACTGTAATTTCGATACAAATTATGGCAGGTAACTGTAACTTCGTTACTAATTATGGCAGGTAACTGTAATTTCGATACAAATTATGGCAGGTAACAGTAACTTCGATACTAATTATGACAGGCAACTGTACTTCGATACTAATTATGACAGGTAACTGTAACATCGTTACTAATTATGACAAGAAACTGTAATTTCGATACAAATTATGGCAGGTTACTGTAACATCGTTACTAATTATGACAAGTAACTGTAATTTCGATACTAATTATGACAAAAAACAGTAACTTCGATACTTATTATGACAGGTAACAGTAACTTCGATACTAATCATGGCAGGTAACTGTAACATCGATACTAATTATGACAGTTAACTGTAACTTCGTTACTAGTTATGACAAGTAACTGTAATTTCGATACGAATTGTGGCAGGTAACTGTAACTTCGATACTAATTATGACAGGTAACAGTAACTTCGATACTAATTATGACCTGTAACTGTTACTTCGATACTAGTTATGACAGGTAGCTGTAACTCCGTTACAAATTATGACAAGTAACTGTAATTTCGATACTAATTATGACAGGTAACAGTATCTTCGATACTATTTATGGCTGGTAACTGTAACATCGATACTAATGATGACAGTTAACTGTAACTTCGTTACTAATTATGACAAGTAACTGAAAATTTCGGTACAAATTATGGCAGGTAACTGTAACTTCGATACTAATTATTACAGGTAACAGTAACTTCGATACTAATTATGACAAGTAACTGTAACTTCGATACTAATTATGACAGGTAACTGTAACTTCGTTACTAATTATGATAAGTAACTCTAATTTCGATACAAATTATGGCAGGTAACTGTAACTTCGATACTAATTATGACAGGTAGCAGTAACTTCGATACTAATTATGACAAGTAAAAGTTACTTCGATACTAATAATGAGAAGTAAATGTAACTTCGAAACTAATTATGACAGGTAACTGTAACATCGTTACTAATTATGACAAGTAACTGTAATTTCGATGCAAATTATGGCAGGTAACTGTAACTTCGATACTAATTATGACAGGTAACAGTAACTTCGATACTAATTATGACAAGTAACTGTAACTTCGATACTAATTATGACCGGTAACTGTAACTTCGATACAAATTATGACAAGTAACTCTAACTTCATTACAAATTATGACCAGTATCTGTAATTTCGATACAAATTATGGCAGGAAACTGTAACTTCGTTACTAATTATGGCAGGTAACTGTAATTTAGATACAAATTATGGCAGGTAACAGTAACTTCGACACTAATTATGACAGGTAACTGCAACTTCGATACTAATTATGACAAGTAACTCTAACTTCGTTACTAATTATGACTAGTAACTGTAATTTTGATTTAAAAAAATATGGCAAGTAACTGGAACTTCGATACTAATTATGTCAGGTAACAGTAACTTCGATACTAATTATGACAGGTAACTGTAACTTCGTTACTAATTATGACAAGTAACAGTAATTTCGATACAAATTATGGCAGGTAACTGTAACTTCGATACTAATTATGACAAGTAACTGTAATTTTGATACTAATTATGGCAGGTAACTGTAACTTCGATACTAATTATGACATGAAACAGTAACTTCGTTTCTAATTATGACAGAAAACTGTAACTTCGATACTAATTATGACAGGTAACTGTAACTTCGATTCTAATTATGACAGGTTACTGTAACATCGATACTAATTATGACAAGTAACTGTAATTTCGATACAAATTATGACAGGTAACTGTAACTTCGATATTAATTATGACAAGTAACTGTAACTTCGTTACTAATTATGACAAGTACTGTAATTTTGATATAAAAAAATATGGCAAGTAACTGGAACTTCGATACTAATTATGTCAGGTAACAGTAACTTCGATACTAATTATGACAGGTAACTGTAACTTCGTTACTAATTATGACAAGTAATTGTAATTTCGATACTAATTATGACAGTTAACTGTAACTTCGTTACTAATTATGACAAGTAACTGTAATTTCGATACGAATTATGACAGGTAACCGTAATTTCGATACTAATTATGACAGGTAACAGTAACTTCGATACTAATTATGACAGGCAACGGTAACTTCGATACTAATTATGACAGGTAACAGTAACTTCGATAGGAATTATGACAAGTAACAGTAATTTCGATACTAATTATGACAGGTAACTGTAACTTCGATACTTATTATGACAGGTAACTGTAACGTCGATACTAATTATGACAGGTAACTGTAACTTCGATACAAATTATGACAAGTAACTGTAACTTCGTTACTAATTATGACAAGTAACTGTAATTTCGATACAAATTTTGGCAGGTAACTGTAACTTCGTTACTAATTATGACATGAAACAGTAACTTCGTTTCTAATTATGACAGGAAACTGTAACTTCGATACTAATTATGACAGGTAACTGTAACTTCGATTCTAATTATGACAGGTTACTGTAACATCGATACTCATTATGACAAGTAACTGTAATTTCGATACAAATTATGACAGGTAACTGTAACTTCGATATTAATTATGACAAGTAACTGTAACTTCGTTACTAATTATGACAAGTAACTGTAATATCGATACAAATAATGGCAGGTAACTGTAACTTCGATACTAATTCTGACAGGTAACAGTAACTTCGATACTAATTATGACAGGTAACTGTAACTTCGCTACAAATTATGACAAGTAACTGATATTTCGATACAAATTATGACAGGTAACAGTAACTTCGATACTAATTATGACAGGTAACTGTAACTTCTATACTAATTATGACAGGTAACTGTAACTTCGTTACTAATTATGACAAGTAACTATACTTTCGATACAAATGATGGCAGTTAACTGTAACTTCGATACTAATTATGACAGGTAACAGTACCTTCGATACTAATTATGACAGAAAACAGTAACTTCGATACTAATTATGGCAGGTAACTGTAACTTCGATACTAATGATGACAGTTAACTGTAACTTCGTTACTAATTATGACAAGTAACTGATATTTCGATACAAATTATGACAGGTAACAGTAACTTCGATACTAATTATGACAGGTAACTGTAACTTCTATACTAATTATGACAGGTAACTGCAACTTCGTTACTAATTATGACAAGTAACTATACTTTCGATACAAATGATGGCAGTTAACTGTAACTTCGATACTAATTATGGCAGGTAACTGTAACTTCGATACTAATGATGACAGTTAACTGTAACTTCGTTACTAATTATGACAAGTAACTGATATTTCGATACAAATTATGACAGGTAACAGTAACTTCGATACTAATTATGACCGGTAACTGTAACTTCGATACAAATTACGACAAGTAACTCTAACTTCATTACAAATTATGACCAGTATCTGTAATTTCGATACAAATTATGGCAGGAAACTGTAACTTCGTTACTAATTATGGCAGGTAACTGTAATTTAGATACAAATTATGGCAGGTAACAGTAACTTCGACACTAATTATGACAGGTAACTGCAACTTCGATACTAATTATGACAAGTAACTCTAACTTCGTTACTAATTATGACTAGTAACTGTAATTTTGATTTAAAAAAATATGGCAAGTAACTGGAACTTCGATACTAATTATGTCAGGTAACAGTAACTTCGATACTAATTATGACAGGTAACTGTAACTTCGTTACTAATTATGACAAGTAACAGTAATTTCGATACAAATTATGGCAGGTAACTGTAACTTCGATACTAATTATGACAAGTAACTGTAATTTTGATACTAATTATGGCAGGTAACTGTAACTTCGATACTAATTATGACATGAAACAGTAACTTCGTTTCTAATTATGACAGAAAACTGTAACTTCGATACTAATTATGACAGGTAACTGTAACTTCGATTCTAATTATGACAGGTTACTGTAACATCGATACTAATTATGACAAGTAACTGTAATTTCGATACAAATTATGACAGGTAACTGTAACTTCGATATTAATTATGACAAGTAACTGTAACTTCGTTACTAATTATGACAAGTACTGTAATTTTGATAAAAAAAAATATGGCAAGTAACTGGAACTTCGATACTAATTATGTCAGGTAACAGTAACTTCGATACTAATTATGACAGGTAACTGTAACTTCGTTACTAATTATGACAAGTAATTGTAATTTCGATACTAATTATGACAGTTAACTGTAACTTCGTTACTAATTATGACAAGTAACTGTAATTTCGATACGAATTATGACAGGTAACCGTAATTTCGATACTAATTATGACAGGTAACAGTAACTTCGATACTAATTATGACAGGCAACGGTAACTTCGATACTAATTATGACAGGTAACAGTAACTTCGATAGGAATTATGACAAGTAACAGTAATTTCGATACTAATTATGACAGGTAACTGTAACTTCGATACTTATTATGACAGGTAACTGTAACGTCGATACTAATTATGACAGGTAACTGTAACTTCGATACAAATTATGACAAGTAACTGTAACTTCGTTACTAATTATGACAAGTAACTGTAATTTCGATACAAATTTTGGCAGGTAACTGTAACTTCGTTACTAATTATGACATGAAACAGTAACTTCGTTTCTAATTATGACAGGAAACTGTAACTTCGATACTAATTATGACAGGTAACTGTAACTTCGATTCTAATTATGACAGGTTACTGTAACATCGATACTCATTATGACAAGTAACTGTAATTTCGATACAAATTATGACAGGTAACTGTAACTTCGATATTAATTATGACAAGTAACTGTAACTTCGTTACTAATTATGACAAGTAACTGTAATATCGATACAAATAATGGCAGGTAACTGTAACTTCGATACTAATTCTGACAGGTAACAGTAACTTCGATACTAATTATGACAGGTAACTGTAACTTCGCTACAAATTATGACAAGTAACTGATATTTCGATACAAATTATGACAGGTAACAGTAACTTCGATACTAATTATGACAGGTAACTGTAACTTCTATACTAATTATGACAGGTAACTGTAACTTCGTTACTAATTATGACAAGTAACTATACTTTCGATACAAATGATGGCAGTTAACTGTAACTTCGATACTAATTATGACAGGTAACAGTACCTTCGATACTAATTATGACAGAAAACAGTAACTTCGATACTAATTATGGCAGGTAACTGTAACTTCGATACTAATGATGACAGTTAACTGTAACTTCGTTACTAATTATGACAAGTAACTGATATTTCGATACAAATTATGACAGGTAACAGTAACTTCGATACTAATTATGACAGGTAACTGTAACTTCTATACTAATTATGACAGGTAACTGCAACTTCGTTACTAATTATGACAAGTAACTATACTTTCGATACAAATGATGGCAGTTAACTGTAACTTCGATACTAATTATGACAGGTAACAGTACCTTCGATACTAATTATGACAGAAAACAGTAACTTCGATACTAATTATGGCAGGTAACTGTAACTTCGATACTAATGATGACAGTTAACTGTAACTTCGTTACTAATTAAGACAAGCAACTGTAATTTCGATACAAATTATGGCAGGTAACTGTTACTTCGATACAAATTATGGCAGGTAACAGTAACTTCGATACTAATTATGACAGGTAACAGTAACTTCGATACTTATTATGACAAGTAACTGTAACTTCGATGCTAATTATCACAGATACATGTAACTTCGAAACTAATTATGACAAGTAACTCAAACTTCATAACAAATTATGACAAGTAACTGTAATTTCGATACAAATTATGGCAGGTAACTGTAAATTCGTTACTAATTATGGCAGGTAACTGTAATTTCGATACAAATTATGGCAGGTAACAGTAACTTCGATACTAATTATGACAGGCAACTGTAACTTCGATACTAATTATGACAGGTAACTGTAACTTCGTTACTAATTATGACAAGAAACTGTAATTTCGATACAAATTATGGCAGGTAACTGTAACATCGTTATTAATTATGACAAGTAACTGTAATTTCGATACTAATTATGACAAAAAACAGTAACTTCGATACTTATTATGACAGTTAACAGTAACTTCGATACTAATTATGGCAGGTAACTGTAACATCGATACTAATTATGACAGTTAACTGTAACTACGTTACTAGTTATGACAAGTAACTGTAATTTCGATACGAATTATGGCAGGTAACTGTAACTTCGATACTAATTATGACAGGTAACAGTAACTTCGATACTAATTATGACCTGTAACTGTAACTTCGATACTAATTATGACAGGTAGCTGTATCTCCGTTACAAATTATGACAAGTAACTGTAATTTCGGTACTAATTATGACAGGTAACAGTATCTTCGATACTAATTATGGCTGGTAACTGTAACTTCGATACTAATGATGACAGTTAACTGTAACTTCGTTACTAATTATGACAAGTAACTGAAAATTTCGATACAACTTATGGCAGGAAACTGTAACTTCGTTACTAACTATGGCAGGTAACTGTAATTTAGATACAAATTATGGCAGGTAACAGTAACTTCGACACTAATTATGACAGGTAACTGCAACTTCGATACTAATTATGACAAGTAACTCTAACTTCGTTACTAATTATGACAAGTAGCTGTAATTTTGATAAAAAAAATTATGGCAAGTAACTGGAACTTCGATACTAATTAAGTCCGGTAACAGTAACTTCGATACTAATTATGACAGGTAACTGTAACTTCGTTACTAATTATGACAAGTAATTGTAATTTCGATACTAATTATGGCTGGTAACTGTAACTTCGTTACTAATTTGACAAGTAACAGTAATTTCGATACAAATTATGGCAGGTAACTGTAACTTCGATACTAAATATGACAAGTAACTGTAATTTTGATACTAATTTTGGCAGGTAACTGTAACTTCGATACTAATTATGACAGTTAACTGTAACTTCGTTACTTATTATGACAAGTAACTGTAATTTCGATACGAATTATGGCAGGTAACCGTAAATTCGATACTAATTATGACAGGTAACAGTAACTTCGATACTAATTATGACAGGCAACGGTAACTTCGATACTAATTATGACAGGTAACAGTAACTTCGATAGTAATTATGACAAGTAACAGTAATTTCGATACTAATTATGACAGGTAACTGTAACATCGATACTTATTATGACAGGTAACTGTAACTTCGATACTAATTATGACAGGTAACTGTAACTTCGATACAAATTATGACAAGTAACTGTAACTTCGTTACTAATTATGACAAGTAACTGTAATTTCGATACAAAGTTTGGCAGGTAACTGTAACTTCGTTACTAATTATGACATGAAACCGTAACTTCGTTTCTAATTATGACAGGAAACTGTAACTTCGATACTAATTATGACAGGTAACTGTAACTTCGATTCTAAATATGACAGGTTACTGTAACATCGATACTAATTATGACAAGTAACTGTAATTTCGATACAAATTATGACAGGTAACTGTAACTTCGATATATAATTATGACAAGTAACTGTAACTTCGTTACTAATTATGACAAGTAACTGTAATTTCGATACAAATAATGGCAGGTAACTGTAACTTCGATACTAATTCTGACAGGTAACAGTTACTTCGATACTAATTATGACAGCTAACTGTAACTTCGCTACAAATTATGACAAGTAACTGATATTTCGATACAAATTATGACAGTAACTGTAACTTCGTTACTAATTATGACAAGTAACTGTAATTTCGATACAAATTATGGCAGGTAACAGTAACTTCGATACTAATTATGACAGGTAACTGTAACTTCTATACTAATTATGACAGGTAACTGTAACTTCGTTACTAATTATGACAAGTAACTATACTTTCGATACAAATGATGGCAGGTAACTGTAACTTCGATACTAATTATGACAGGTAACAGTAACTTCGATACAAATTATGACAGAAAACAGTATCTTCGATACTAATTATGGCAGGTAACTGTAACTTCGATACTAATGATGACAGTTAACTGTAACTTCGATACAAATTATGACAAGTAACTGTAACTTCGTTACTAATTATGACAAGTAACTGTAATTTCGATACAAATTTTGGCAGGTAACTGTAACTTCGTTACTAATTATGACATGAAACAGTAACTTCGTTTCTAATTATGATAGGAAACTGTAACATCGATACTAATTATGACAGGTAACTGTAACTTCGATTCTAAATATGACAGGTTACTGTAACATCGATACTAATTATGACAAGCAACTGTAATTTCGATACAAATTATGACAGGTAACTGTAACTTCGATATATAATTATGACAAGTAACTGTAACTTCGTTACTAATTATGACAAGTAACTGTAATTTCGATACAAATAATGGCAGGTAACTGTAACTTCGATACTAATTCTGACAGGTAACAGTAACTTCGATACTAATTATGACAGGTAACTGTAACTTCGCTACAAATTATGACAAGTAACTGATATTTCGATACAAATTATGACAGGTAACTGTAACTTCGTTACTAATTATGACAAGTTACTGTAATTTCGATACAAATTATGGCAGGTAACAGTAACTTCGATACTAATTATGACAGGTAACTGTAACTTCTATACTAATTATGACAGGTAACTGTAACTTCGTTACTAATTATGACAAGTAACTATACTTTCGATACAAATGATGGCAGGTAACTGTAACTTCGATACTAATTATGACAGGTAACAGTAACTTCGATACTAATTATGACAGAAAACAGTATCTTCGATACTAATTATGGCAGGTAACTGTAACTTCGATACTAATGATGACAGTTAACTGTAACTTCGATACTAATTATGACAAGGAAATGTAATTTCGATACAAATTATGACAGGTAACAGTAACTTCGTTACTAATTATGGCAAGTAACTGCAATTTCGATTCATATTATGGCAGGTAACAGTAACTTCGATACTAATTATGACAGAAAACAGTAACTTCGATACTAATTATGGCAGGTAACTGTAACATCGATACTATTGATGACAGTTAATTGTAACTTCGTTACTAATTATGACAAGTAACTGTAATTCCGATACTAATTATGACAGGTAACAGTATCTCCGACACTAATTATGGCTGGTAACTGTAACTTCGATAGGAATTATGGCAGGTAACTGTAACTTCGATACTAATTATGACAGGTAACAGTAACTTCGATACTAATTATGATCTGTAACTGAAATTTCGATACTAATTATGACAGGTAGCTGTAACTCCGATACAAATTATGACAAGTAACTGTAACTTCGTTACTAATTATGACAAGTAACTGAAAATTTCGATACAAATTATGGCAGGTAACTGTAACTTCGATACTTATTATTACAGGTAACAGTAACTTCGATACTAATTATGACAAGTAACTGTAACTTCGATACTAATTATGACAGGTAACTGTAACTTCGTTACTAATTTTGACAAGTAACTGTAATTTCGATACAAATTATGGCAGGTAACGGTAACTTCGATACTAATTATGACAGGTAGCAGTAACTTCGATACTAATTATGACAAGTAAAAGTTACTTCGATACTAATAATGAGAAGTAAATGTAACTTCGAAACTAATTATGACAAGTAACTCTAACTTCATTACAAATTATGACAAGTAACTGTAATTTCGATACAAATTATGGCAGGAAACTGTAACTTCGTTACTAATTATGACAAGTAACTGTAATTTCGATGCAAATTATGGCAGGCAACTGTAACTTCGATACTAATTATGACAGGTAACAGTAACTTCGATACTAATTATGACAAGTAACTATAACTTCGATACTAATTATGACCGGTAACTGTAACTTCGATACAAATTATGGCAGGTAACAGTAACTTCGATACTAATTATGACAGGTAACTGCATCTTCGATACTAATTATGACAAGTAACTCTAACTTCGTTACTAATTATGACAAGTAACTGTAATTTTGATAAAAAAATTATGGCAAGTAACTGGAACTTCGATACTAATTATGTCAGGTAACAGTAACTACGATACTAATTATGACAGGTAACTGTAACTTCCTTACTAATAATGACAAGTAATTGTAATTTCGATACTAATTATGGCTGGTAACTGTAACTTCGTTACTAATTATGACAAGTAACAGTAATTTCGATACAAATTATGGCAGGTAACTGTAACTTCGATACTAATTATGACAAGTAACTGTAATTTTGATACTAATTATGGCAGGTAACTGTAACTTCGATACTAATTATGACAGTTAACTGTAACTTCGTTACTAATTATGACAAGTAACTGTAATTTCGATACGAATTATGGCAGGTAACTGTAATTTCGATACTAATTATGACAGGTAACAGTAACTTCGATACTAATTATGACAGGCAACGGTAACATCGATACTAATTATGACAGGTAACAGTAACTTCGATAGTAATTATGACAAGTAACAGTAATTTCGATACTAATTATGACAGTTAACTGTAACTTCGTTACTAATTATGACAAGTAACTGTAATTTCGATACGAATTATGGCAGGTAACTGTAATTTCGATACTAATTATGACAGGTAACAGTAACTTCGATACTAATTATGACAGGCAACGGTAACATCGATACTAATTATGACAGGTAACAGTAACTTCGATAGTAATTATGACAAGTAACAGTAATTTCGATACTAATTATGACAGGTAACTGTAACTTCGATACTTATTATGACAGGTAACTGTAACTTCGATACTAATTATGACAGGTAACTGTAACTTCGATACAAATTATGACAAGTAACTGTAACTTCGTTACTAATTATGACAAGTAACTGTAATTTCGATACAAATAATGGCAGGTAACTGTAACTTCGATACTAATTCTGACAGGTAACAGTAACTTCGATACTAATTATGACAGGTAACTGTAACTTCGCTACAAATTATGACAAGTAACTGATATTTCGATACAAATTATGACAGTTAACTGTAACTTCGTTACTAATTATGACAAGTAACTGTAATTTCGATACAAATTATGGCAGGTAACAGTAACTTCGATACTAATTATGACAGGTAACTGTAACTTCTATATTAATTATGACAGGTAACTGTAACTTCGTTAGTAATTATGACAAGTAACTATACTTTCGATACAAATGATGGCAGGTAACTGTAACTTCGATACTAATTATGACAGGTAACAGTAACTTCGATTCTAATTATGACAGAAAACAGTAACTTCGATACTAATTATGGCAGGTAACTGTAACTTCGATACTAATGATGACAGTTAACTGTAACTTCGATACTAATTATGACAAGGAAATGTAATTTCGATACAAATTATGACAGGTAACAGTAACTTCGTTACTAATTATGGCAGGTAACTGCAATTTCGATACATATTATGGCAGGTAACAGTAACATCGATACTAATTATGACAGGTAACTTTAGCTTCTATACTATTTATGACAGGTAACTGTAACTTCGTTACTAATTATGACAAGTAACTATACTTTCGATACAAATGATGGCAGGTAAATGTAACTTCGATACTAATTATGACAGGTAACAGTAACTTCGATACTAATTATGACAGAAAACAGTAACTTCGATACTAATTATGGCAGGTAACTGTAACTTCGATACTAATGATGACAGTTAACTGTAACTACGTTACTAATTATGACAAGTAACTGTAATTCCGATACAAATTATGGCAGGTAACTGTAACTTCGATACTAATTATGACAGGTAACAGTAACATCGATACTAATTATGACAGGTAACAGTATCTTCGATACTAATTATGGCAGGTAACTGTAACTTCGATACTAATGATGACAGTTAACTGTAACTTCGTTACTAATTAAGACAAGTAACTGTAATTTCGATACAAATTATGGCAGGTAACTGTAACTTTGATACTAATTATGACAGGTAACAGTAACTTCGATACTAATTATGACAAGTAACTGTAACTTCGATACTAATTATGACAGGTAACTGTAACTTCGTTACTAATTATGACAAGTAAATGTAATTTCAATACAAATTATGGCAGGTAACGGTAACTTCGATACTAATTACGACAGGTAACAGTAACTTCGATACTAATTATGACAAGTAAAAGTTACTACGATACTAATAATGACAAGTAACTGTTACTTCGCAACTAATTATGACAGGTAACTAACATCGTTACTAATTATGACAAGTAAATGTAATTTCGATACAAATTATGGCAGGTAACTGTAACTTCGATACTAATTATGACAGATAACAGTAACTTCGATACTAATTATGACAGGTAACTGTAACTTCGTTACTAATTATTACAAGTAACTGTAATTTCGATACTAATTATGGCTGGTAACTGTAACTTAGTTACTAATTATGACAAGTAACTTTAATTTCGATACAAATTATGGCAGGTAACAGTAACTTCGATACAAATTATGACAGGTAACAGTATCTTCGATACTAATGATGACAGAATACAGTAACTTCGATACTAATTATGGCAGGTAACAGTAACTTTGATACTTATTATGGCAAGTAACTGTAACTTCGATACTAATTATGACAGGTAAATGTAACTTCGTTACTAATTATGACAAGAAACTGTAATTTCGATACAAATTATGGCAGGTAACTGTAACATCGTTACTAATTATGACAAGTAACTGTAATTTCGATACTAATTATGACAAAAAACAGTAACTTCGATACTTATTATGACAGGTAACAGTAACTTCGATACTAATTATGGCAGGTAACTCTAACATCGATACTAATTATGACAGTTAACTGTAACGTCGTTACTAGTTATGACAAGTAACTGTAATTTCGATACGAATTATGGCAGGTAACTGTAACTTCGATACTAATTATGACAAGTAACAGTAACTTCGATACTAATTATGACCTGTAACTGTAACTTCGATACTAATTATGACAGGTAGCTGTAACTCCGTTACAAATTATGACAAGTAACTGTAATTTCGATACTAATTATGACAGGTAACAGTATCTTCGATACTAATTATGGCTGGTAACTGTAACTTCGATACTAATGATGACAGTTAACTGTAACTTCGATACTAATTATGACAAGTAACTGAAAATTTCGATACAAATTATGGCAGGTAACTGTAACTTCGATACTAATTATTACAGGTAACAGTAACTTCGATACTAATTATGACAAGTAACTGTAACTTCGATACTAGTTATGACAGGTAACTGTAACTTCGTTACTAATTATGACAAGTAAATGTAATTTCGATACAAATTATGGCAGGTAACTGTAACTTCGATACTAATTATGACAGGTAGCAGTAACTTCGATACTAATTATGACAAGTAAAAGTTACTTCGATACTAATAATGAGAAGTAAATGTAACTTCGAAACTAATTATGACAGGTAACTGTAACATCGTTACTAATTATGACAAGTAACTGTAATTTCGATGCAAATTATGGCAGGTAACTGTAACTTCGATACTAATTATGACAGGTAACAGTAACTTCGATACTAATTATGACAAGTAACTGTAACTTCGATACTAATTATGACCGGTAACTGTAACTTCGATACTAATTATGACAAGTAACTCTAACTTCATTACAAATTATGACCAGTAACTGTAATTTCGATACAAATTATGGCAGGAAACTGTAACTTCGTTACTAATTATGGCAGGTAACTGTAATTTCGATACAAATTATGGCAGGTAACAGTAACTTCGATACTAATTATGACAGGAAACTGCAACTTCGATACTAATTATGACAAGTAACTCTAACTTCGTTACTAATTATGACAAGTAACTGTAATTTTGAATAAAAAAATTATGGCAAGTAACTGGAACTTCGATACTAATTATGTCAGGTAACAGTAACATCGATACTAATTATGACAGGTAACTGTAACTTCGTTACTAATTATGACAAGTAATTGTAATTTCGATACTAATTATGGCTGGTAACTGTAACTTCGTTACTAATTATGACAAGTAACAGTAATTTCGATACAAATTGTGGCAGGTAACTGTAACTTCGATACTAAATATGACAAGTAACTGTAATTTTGATACTAATTATGGCAGGTAACTGTAACTTCGATACTTATTATGACAGGTAACTGTAACTTCGATACTAATTATGACAGGTAACTGTAATTTCGATACTAATTATGACAGGGAACAGTAACTTCGATACTAATTATGACAGGCAACGGTAACTTCGATACTAATTATGACAGGTAACAGTAACTTCGATAGTAATTAAGACAAGTAACAGTAATTTCGATACTAATTATGACAGGTAACTGTAACTTCGATACTTATTATGACAGCTAACTGTAACTTCGATACTAATTATGACAGGTAACTGTAACTTCGATACAAATTATGACAAGTAACTGTAACCTCGTTACTAATAATGACAAGTAACTGTAATTTCGATACAAATTTTGGCAGGTAACTGTAACTTCGTTACTAATTATGACATGAAACAGTAACTTCGTTTCTAATTATGACAGGAAACTGTAACTTCGATACTAATTATGACAGGTAACTGTAACTTCGATTCTAATTATGACAGGTTACTGTAAAATCGATACTAATTATGACAAGTAACTGTAACTTCGTTACTAATTATGACAAGTAACTGTAATTTCGATACAAATAATGGCAGGTAACTGTAACTTCGATACTAATTCTGACAGGTAACAGTAACTTCGATACTAATTATGACAGGTAACTGTAACTTCGCTACAAATTATGACAAGTAACTGATATTTCGATACAAATTATGACAGGTAACTGTAACTTCGATATTAATTATGACAAGTAACTGTAACTTCGTTACTAATTATGACAAGTAACTGTAATTTCGATACAAATAATGGCAGGTAACTGTAACTTCGATACTAATTCTGACAGGTAACAGTAACTTCGATACTAATTATGACAGGTAACTGTAACTTCGCTACAAATTATGACAAGTAACTGATATTTCGATACAAATTATGACAGGTAACTGTAACTTCGATACTAATTATGACAGGTAACAGTAACATCGATACTAATTATGACAGGTAACAGTATCTTCGATACTAATTATGGCAGGTAACAGTAACTTCGATACTAATTATGACAGGTAACTGTAACTTCGATTCTAATTATGACAGGTTACTGTAACATCGATACTAATTATGACATGAGACAGTAACATCGTTTCTAATTATGACAGGAAACTGTAACTTCGATACTAATTATGACAGGTAACTGTAACTTCGATTCTAATTATGACAGGTTACTGTAACATCGATACTAATTATGACAAGTAACTGTAATTTCGATACAAATTATGACAGGTAACTGTAACTTCGATATTAATTATGACAAGTAACTGTAACTTCGTTACTAATTATGACAAGTAACTGTAATTTCGATACAAATAATGGCAGGTAACTGTAACTTCGATACTAATTCTGACAGGTAAAAGTAACTTCGATACTAATTATGACAGGTAACTGTAACTTCGCTACAAATTATGACAAGTAAGTGATATTTCGATACAAATTATGACAGGTAACTGTAACTTCGTTACTAATTATGACAAGTAACTGTAATTTCGATACAAATTATGGCAGGTAACAGTAACTTCGATACTAATTATGACAGGTAACTGTAACTTCTATATTAATTATGACAGGTAACTGTAACTTCGTTAGTAATTATGACAAGTAACTATACTTTCGATACAAATGATGGCAGGTAACTGTAACTTCGATACTAATTATGACAGGTAACAGTAACTTCGATTCTAATTATGACAGAAAACAGTAACTTCGATACTAATTATGGCAGGTAACTGTAACTTCGATACTAATGATGACAGTTAACTGTAACTTCGATACTAATTATGACAAGGAAATGTAATTTCGATACAAATTATGACAGGTAACAGTAACTTCGTTACTAATTATGGCAAGTAACTGCAATTTCGATTCATATTATGGCAGGTAACAGTAACATCGATACTAATTATGACAGGTAACTGTAGCTTCTATACTATTTATGACAGGTAACTGTAACTTCGTTACTAATTATGACAAGTAACTATACTTTCGATACAAATGATGGCAGGTAAATGTAACTTCGATACTAATTATGACAGGTAACAGTAACTTCGATACTAATTATGACAGAAAACAGTAACTTCGATACTAATTATGGCAGGTAACTGTAACTTCGATACTAATGATGACAGTTAACTGTAACTACGTTACTAATTATGACAAGTAACTGTAATTCCGATACAAATTATGGCAGGTAACTGTAACTTCGATACTAATTATGACAGGTAACAGTAACATCGATACTAATTATGACAGGTAACAGTATCTTCGATACTAATTATGGCAGGTAACTGTAACTTCGATACTAATGATGACAGTTAACTGTAACTTCGTTACTAATTAAGACAAGTAACTGTAATTTCGATACAAATTATGGCAGGTAACTGTAACTTCGATACTAATTATGACAGGTAACAGTAACTTCGATACTAATTATGACAAGTAACTGTAACTTCGATACTAATTATGACAGGTAACTGTAACTTCGTTACTAATTATGACAAGTAAATGTAATTTCAATACAAATTATGGCAGGTAACGGTAACTTCGATACTAATTACGACAGGTAACAGTAACTTCGATACTAATTATGACAAGTAAAAGTTACTTCGATACTAATAATGACAAGTAACTGTTACTTCGCAACTAATTATGACAGGTAACTAACATCGTTACTAATTATGACAAGTAAATGTAATTTCGATACAAATTATGGCAGGTAACTGTAACTTCGATACTAATTATGACAGGTAACAGTAACTTCGATACTAATTATGACAGGTAACTGTAACTTCGTTACTAATTATTACAAGTAACTGTAATTTCGATACTAATTATGGCTGGTAACTGTAACTTAGTTACTAATTATGACAAGTAACTTTAATTTCGATACAAATTATGGCAGGTAACAGTAACATCGATACAAATTATGACAGGTAACAGTATCTTCGATATTAATGATGACAGAATACAGTAACTTCGATACTAATTATGGCAGGTAACAGTAACTTTGATACTTATTATGGCAAGTAACTGTAACTTCGATACTAATTATGACAGTTAACTGTAACTTCGTTACTAATTATGACAAGTAACTGTAATTTCGATACAAATTATGGCAGGTAACAGTAACTTCGATACTAATTATGACAGGTAACAGTAACTTCGATACAAATTATGACAAGTTACTGTAACTTCGATATTAATTACGACAGGTAACTGTAACTTCGTTACTAATTATGACAAGTAACTCTAATTTCGATTCAAATTATGGCAGGTAACTGTAACTTCGATACTAATTATGACAGGTAACAGTAACTTCGATACTAATTATGACAAGTAACTGTAACTTCGATGCTAATTATCACAGATAAATGTAACTTCGAAACTAATTATGACATGTAACTCAAACTTCATAACAAATTATGACAAGTAACTGTAATTTCGATACAAATTATGGCAGGTAACTGTAACTTCGTTACTAATTATGGCAGGTAACTGTAATTTCGATACAAATTATGGCAGGTAACAGTAACTTCGATACTAATTATGACAGCCAACTGTAACTTCGATACTAATTATGACAGGTAAATGTAACTTCGTTACTAATTATGACAAGAAACTGTAATTTCGATACAAATTATGGCAGGCAACTGTAACATCGTTACTAATTATGACAAGTAACTGTAATTTCGATACTAATTATGACAAAAAACAGTAACTTCGATACTTATTATGACAGGTAACAGTAACTTCGATACTAATTATGGCAGGTAACTCTAACATCGATACTAATTATGACAGTTAACTGTAACGTCGTTACTAGTTATGACAAGTAACTGTAATTTCGATACGAATTATGGCAGGTAACTGTAACTTCGATACTAATTATGACAGGTAACTGTAACTTCGATACTTATTATGACCTGTAACTGTAACTTCGATACTAATTATGACAGGTAGCTGTAACTCCGTTACAAATTATGACAAGTAACTGTAATTTCGATACTAATTATGACAGGTAACAGTATCTTCGATACTAATTATGGCTGGTAACTGTAACTTCGATACTTATGATGACTTTTAACTGTAACTTCGATACTAATTATGACAAGTAACTGAAAATTTCGATACAAATTATGGCAGGTAACTGTAACTTCGATACTAATTATTACAGGTAACAGTAACTTCGATACTAATTATGACAAGTAACTGTAACTTCGATACTAATTATGACAGGTAACTGTAACTTCGTTACTAATTATGACAAGTAAATGTAATTTCGATACAAATTATGGCAGGTAACTGTAACTTCGATACTAATTATGACAGGTAGCAGTAACTTCGATACTAATTATGACAAGTAAAAGTTACTTCGATACTAATAATGAGAAGTAAATGTAACTTCGAAACTAATTATGACAGGTAACTGTAACATCGTTACTAATTATGACAAGTAACTGTAATTTCGATGCAAATTATGGCAGGTAACTGTAACTTCGATACTAATTATGACAGGTAACAGTAACTTCGATACTAATTATGACAAGTAACTGTAACTTCGATACTAATTATGACCGGTAACTGTAACTTCGATACTAATTATGACAAGTAACTCTAACTTCATTACAAATTATGACCAGTAACTGTAATTTCGATACAAATTATGGCAGGAAACTGTAACTTCGTTACTAATTATGGCAGGTAACTGTAATTTCGATACAAATTATGGCAGGTAACAGTAACTTCGATACTAATTATGACAGGTAACTGCAACTTCGATACTAATTATGACAAGTAACTCTAACTTCGTTACTAATTATGACAAGTAACTGTAATTTTGATTAAAAAAATTATGGCAAGAAACTGGAACTTCGATACTAATTATGTCAGGTAACAGTAACATCGATACTAATTATGACAGGTAACTGAAACTTCGTTACTAATTATGACAAGTAATTGTAATTTCGATACTAATTATGGCTGGTAACTGTAACTTCGTTACTAATTATGACAAGTAACAGTAATTTCGATACAAATTGTGGCAGGTAACTGTAACTTCGATACTAATTATGACAAGTAACTGTAATTTTGATACTAATTATGGCAGGTAACTGTAACTTCGATACTAATTATGACAGTTAACTGTAACTTCGTTACTAATTATGACAAGTAATTATAATTTCGATACGAATTATGGCAGGTAACCGTAATTTCGATACTAATTATGACAGGGAACAGTAACTTCGATACTAATTATGACAGGCAACGGTAACTTCGATACTAATTATGACAGGTAACAGTAACTTCGATAGTAATTAAGACAAGTAACAGTAATTTCGATACTAATTATGACAGGTAACTGTAACTTCGATACTTATTATGACAGGTAACTGTAACTTCGATACTAATTATGACAGGTAACTGTAATTTCGATACAAATTATGACAAGTAACTGTAACCTCGTTACTAATAATGACAAGTAACTGTAATTTCGATACAAATTTTGGCAGGTAACTGTAACTTCGTTACTAATTATGACATGAAACAGTAACTTCGTTTCTAATTATGACAGGAAACTGTAACTTCGATACTAATTATGACAGGTAACTGTAACTTCGATTCTAATTATGACAGGTTACTGTAACATCTATACTAATTATGACAAGTAACTGTAACTTCGTTACTAATTATGACAAGTAACTGTAATTTCGATACAAATAATGGCAGGTAACTGTAACTTCGATACTAATTCTGACAGGTAACAGTAACTTCGATACTAATTATGACAGGTAACTGTAACTTCGCTACAAATTATGACAAGTAACTGATATTTCGATACAAATTATGACAGGTTACTGTAACTTCGATATTAATTATGACAAGTAACTGTAACTTCGTTACTAATTATGACAAGTAACTGTAATTTCGATACAAATAATGGCAGGTAACTGTAACTTCGACACTAATTCTGACAGGTAACAGTAACTTCGATACTAATTATGACAGGTAACTGTAACTTCGCTACAAATTATGACAAGTAACTGATATTTCGATACAAATTATGACAGGTAACTGTAACTTCGATACTAATTATGACAGGTAACAGTAACATCGATACTAATTATGACAGGTAACAGTATCTTCGATACTAATTATGGCAGGTAACAGTAACTTCGATACTAATGATGACAGTTAACTGTAACTTCGTTACTAATTAAGACAAGTAACTGTAATTTCGATACAAATTATGGCAGGTAACTGTAACTTCGATACTAATTATGACAGGTAACAGTAACTTCGATACTAATTATGACATGTAACTGTAACTTCGATACAAATTATGACAGGTAACTGTAACTTCGTTACTAATTATGACAAGTAACTCTAATTTCGATACAAATTATGGCAGGTAACAGTAACTTCGATACTAATTATGACAGGTAACAGTAACTTCGATACTAATTATGACAAGTAACTGTAACTTCGATGCTAATTATCACAGATACATGTAACTTCGAAACTAATTATGACAAGTAACTCAAACTTCATAACAAATTATGACAAGTAACTGTAATTTCGATACAAATTATGGCAGGTAACTGTAAATTCGTTACTAATTATGGCAGGTAACTGTAATTTCGATACAAATTATGGCAGGTAACAGTAACTTCGATACTAATTATGACAGGCAACTGTAACTTCGATACTAATTATGACAGGTAACTGTAACTTCGTTACTAATTATGACAAGAAACTGTAATTTCGATACAAATTATGGCAGGTAACTGTAACATCGTTATTAATTATGACAAGTAACTGTAATTTCGATACTAATTATGACAAAAAACAGTAACTTCGATACTTATTATGACAGTTAACAGTAACTTCGATACTAATTATGGCAGGTAACTGTAACATCGATACTAATTATGACAGTTAACTGTAACTTCTTTACTAGTTATGACAAGTAATTGTAATTTCGATACGAATTATGGCAGGTAACTGTAACTTCGATACTAATTATGACAGGTAACAGAAACTTCGATACTAATTATGACCTGTAACTGTAACTTCGATACTAATTATGACAGGTAGCTGTAACTCCGTTACAAATTATGACAAGTAACTGTAATTTCGGTACTAATTATGACAGGTAACAGTATCTTCGATACTAATTATGGCTGGTAACTGTAACTTCGATACTAATGATGACAGTTAACTGTAACTTCGTTACTAATTATGACAAATAACTGAAAATTTCGATACAAATTATGGCAGGTAACTGTAACTTCGATACTAATTATTACAGGTAACAGTAACTTCGATACTAATTATGACAAGTAACTGTAACTTCGATACTAATTATGACAGGTAACTGTAACTTCGTTACTAATTATGATAAGTAACTGTAATTTCGATACAAATTATGGCAGGTAACTGTAACTTCGATACTAATTATGACAGGTAGCAGTAACTTCGATACTAATTATGACAAGTAAAAGTTACTTCGATACTAATAATGAGAAGTAAATGTAACTTCGAAACTAATTATGACAGGTAACTGTAACATCGTTACTAATTATGACAAGTAACTGTAATTTCGACGCAAATTATGGCAGGTAACTGTAACTTCGGTACTAATTATGACAGGTAACAGTAACTTCGATACTAATTATGACAAGTAACTGTAACTTCGATACTAATTATGACCGGTAACTGTAACTTCGATACTAATTATGACAAGTAACTCTAACTTCATTACAAATTATGACCAGTAACTGTAATTTCGATACAAATTATGGCAGGAAACTGTAACTTCGTTACTAATTATGGCAGGTAACTGTAATTTAGATACAAATTATGGCAGGTAACAGTAACTTCGACACTAATTATGACAGGTAACTGCAACTTCGATACTAATTATGACAAGTAACTCTAACTTCGTTACTAATTATGACAAGTAACTGTAATTTTGATTAAAAAAATTATGGCAAGTAACTGGAACTTCGATACTAATTATGTCAGGTAACAGTAACTTCGATACTAATTATGACAGGTAACTGTAACTTCGTTACTAATTATGACAAGTAATTGTAATTTCGATACTAATTATGGCTGGTAACTGTAACTTCGTTACTAATTATGACAAGTAACAGTAATTTCGATACAAATTATGGCAGGTAACTGTAACTTCGATACTAAATATGACAAGTAACTGTAATTTTGATACTAATTTTGGCAGGTAACTGTAACTTCGATACTAATTATGACAGTTAACTGTAACTTCGTTACTTATTATGACAAGTAACTGCAATTTCGATACATATTATGGCAGGTAACAGTAACTTCGATACTAATTATGACAGGTAACTGTAGCTACTATACTATTTATGACAGGTAACTGTAACTTCGTTACTAATTATGACAAGTAACTATACTTTCGATACAAATGATGGCAGGTAAATGTAACTTCGATACTAATTATGACAGGTAACAGTAACTTCGATACTAATTATGACAGAAAACAGTAACTTCGATACTAATTATGGCAGGTAACTGTAACTTCGATACTAATGATGACAGTTAACTGTAACTACGTTACTAATTATGACAAGTAACTGTAATTCCGATACAAATTATGGCAGGTAACTGTAACATCGATACTAATTATGACAGGTAACAGTAACATCGATACTACTTATGACAGGTAACAGTATCTTCGATACTAATTATGGCAGGTAACTGTAACTTCGATACTAATGATGACAGTTAACTGTAACTTCGTTACTAATTAAGACAAGTAACTGTAATTTCGATACAAATTATGGCAGGTAACTGTAACATCGATACTAATTATGACAGGTAACAGTAACTTCGATACTAATTATGACAAGTAACTGTAACTTCGATACTAATTATGACAGGTAACTGTAACTTCGTTACTAATTATGACAAGTAAATGTAATTTCGATACAAATTATGGCAGGTAACGGTAACTTCGATACTAATTACGACAGGTAACAGTAACTTCGATACTAATTATGACAAGTAAAAGTTACTTCGATACTAATAATGACAAGTAACTGTTACTTCGCAACTAATTATGACAGGTAACTGTAACATCGTTACTAATTATGACAAGTAAATGTAATTTCGATACAAATTATGGCAGGTAACTGTAACTTCGATACTAATTATGACAGGTAACAGTAACTTCGATACTAATTATGACAGGTAACTGTAACTTCGTTACTAATTATTACAAGTAACTGTAATTTCGATACTAATTATGGCTGGTAACTGTAACTTAGTTACTAATTATGACAAGTAACTTTAATTTCGATACAAATTATGGCAGGTAACAGTAACTTCGATACAAATTATGACAGGTAACAGTATCTTCGATACTAATGATGACAGAATACAGTAACTTCGATACTAATTATGGCAGGTAACAGTAACTTTGATACTTATTATGGCAAGTAACTGTAACTTCGATACTAATTATGACAGTTAACTGTAACTTCGTTACTAATTATGACAAGTAACTGTAATTTCGATACAAATTATGGCAAGTAACAATAACTTCGATACTAATTATGACAGGTAACAGTAACTTCGATACAAATTATGACAAGTTACTGTAACTTCGATATTAATTACGACAGGTAACTGTAACTTCGTTACTAATTATGACAAGTAACTCTAATTTCGATTCAAATTATGGCAGGTAACTGTAACTTCGACACTAATTATGACAGGTAACAGTAACTTCGATACTAATTATGACAAGTAACTGTAACTTCGATGGTAATTATCACAGATACATGTAACTTCGAAACTAATTATGACAAGTAACTCAAACTTCATAACAAATTATGACAAGTAACTGTAATTTCGATACAAATTATGGCAGGTAACTGTAACTTCGTTACTAATTATGGCAGGTAACTGTAATTTCGATACAAATTATGGCAGGTAACAGTAACTTCGATACTAATTATGACAGCCAACTGTAACTTCGATACTAATTATGACAGGTAACTGTAACTTCGTTACTAATTATGACAAGAAACTGTAATTTCGATACAAATTATGGCAGGTAACTATAACATCGTTACTAATTATGACAAGTAACTGTAATTTCGATACTAATTATGACAAAAAACAGTAACTTCGATACTTATTATGACAGGTAACAGTAACTTCGATACTAATTATGGCAGGTAACTGTAACATCGATACTAATTATGACAGTTAACTGTAACTTCGTTACTAGTTATGACAAGTAACTGTAATTTCGATACGAATTATGGCAGGTAACTGTAACTTCGATACTAATTATGACAGGTAACTGTAACTTCGATACTAATTATGACCTGTAACTCTAACTTCGATACTAATTATGACAGGTAGCTGTAACTCCGTTACAAATTATGACAAGTAACTGTAATTTCGATACTAATTATGACAGGTAACAGTATCTTCGATACTAATTATGGCTGGTAACTGTAACTTCGATACTAATGATGACAGTTAACTGTAACTTCGATACTAATTATGACAAGTAACTGAAAATTTCGATACAAATTATGGCAGGTAACTGTAACTTCGATACTAATTATTACAGGTAACAGTAACTTCGATACTAATTATGACAAGTAACTGTAACTTCGATACTAATTATGACAGGTAACTGTAACTTCGTTACTAATTATGACATGTAAATGTAATTTCGATACAAATTATGGCAGGTAACTGTAACTTCGATACTAATTATGACAGGTAGCAGTAACTTCGATACTAATTATGACAAGTAAAAGTTACTTCGATACTAATAATGAGAAGTAAATGTAACTTCGAAACTAATTATGACAGGTTACTGTAACATCGTTACTAATTATGACAAGTAACTGTAATTTCGATGCAAATTATGGCAGGTAACTGTAACTTCGATACTAATTATGACAGGTAACAGTAACTTCGATACTAATTATGACAAGTAACTGTAACTTCGATACTAATTATGACCGGTAACTGTAACTTCGATACTAATTATGACAAGTAACTCTAACTTCATTACAAATTATGACCAGTAACTGTAATTTCGATACAAATTATGGCAGGAAACTGTAACTTCGTTACTAATTATGGCAGGTAACTGTAATTTCGATACAAATTATGGCAGGTAACAGTAACTTCGATACTAATTATGACAGGTAACTGCAACTTCGATACTAATTATGACAAGTAACTCTAACTTCGTTACTAATTATGACAAGTAACTGTAATTTTGATTAAAAAAATTATGGCAAGTAACTGGAACTTCGATACTAATTATGTCAGGTAACAGTAACATCGATACTAATTATGACAGGTAACTGTAACTTCGTTACTAATTATGACAAGTAATTGTAATTTCGATACTAATTATGGCTGGTAACTGTAACTTCGTTACTAATTATGACAAGTAACAGTAATTTCGATACAAATTTTGGAAGGTAACTGTAACTTCGATACTAATTATGACAAGTAACTGTAATTTTGATACTAATTATGGCAGGTAACTGTAACTTCGATACTAATTATGACAGTTAACTGTAACTTCGTTACTAATTATGACAAGTAATTGTAATTTCGATACGAATTTTGGCAGGTAACCGTAATTTCGATACTAATTATGACATGGAACAGTAACTTCGATACTAATTATGACAGGCAACGGTAACTTCGATACTAATTATGACAGGTAACAGTAACTTCGATAGTAATTAAGACAAGTAACAGTAATTTCGATACTAATTATGACAGGTAACTGTAACTTCGATACTTATTATGACAGGTAACTGTAACTTCGATACTAATTATGACAGGTAACTGTAACTTCGATACAAATTATGACAAGTAACTGTAACCTCGTTACTAATAATGACAAGTAACTGTAATTTCGATACAAATTTTGGCAGGTAACTGTAACTTCGTTACTAATTATGACATGAAACAGTAACTTCGTTTCTAATTATGACAGGAAACTGTAACTTCGATACTAATTATGACAGGTAACTGTAACTTCGATTCTAATTATGACAGGTTACTGTAACATCGATACTAATTATGACAAGTAACTGTAATTTCGATACAAATTATGGCAGGTAACAGTAACTTCGATACTAATTATGACAGGTAACTGTAACTTCTATACTAATTATGACAGGTAACTGTAACTTCGTTACTAATTATGACAAGTAACTATACTTTCGATACAAATGATGGCAGGTAACTGTAACTTCGATACTAATTATGACAGGTAACAGTAACTTCGATACTAATTATGACAGGTAACTGTAACTTCGATACAAATTATGACAAGTAACTGTAACTTCGTTACTAATTATGACAAGTAACTGTAATTTCGATACAAATTTTGGCAGGTAACTGTAACTTCGTTACTAATTATGACATGAAACAGTAACTTCGTTTCTAATTATGACAGGAAACTGTAACTTCGATACTAATTATGACAGGTAACTGTAACTTCGATTCTAAATATGACAGGTTACTGTATCATCGATACTAATTATGACAAGTAACTGTAATTTCGATACAAATTATGACAGGTAACTGTAACTTCGATATATAATTATGACAAGTAACTGTAACTTCGTTACTAATTATGACAAGTAACTGTAATTTCGATACAAATAATGGCAGGTAACTGTAACTTCGATACTAATTCTGACAGGTAACAGTAACTTCGATACTAATTATGACAGGTAACTGTAACTTCGCTACAAATTATGACAAGTAACTGATATTTCGATACAAATTATGACAGGTAACTGTAACTTCGTTACTAATTATGACAAGTAACTGTAATTTCGATACAAATTATGGCAGGTAACAGTAACTTCGATACTAATTATGACAGGTAACTGTAACTTCTATACTAATTATGACAGGTAACTGTAACTTCGTTACTAATTATGACAAGTAACTATACTTTCGATACAAATGATGGCAGGTAACTGTAACTTCGATACTAATTATGACAGGTAACAGTAACTTCGATACTAATTATGACAGAAAACAGTATCTTCGATACTAATTATGGCAGGTAACTGTAACTTCGATACTAATGATGACAGTTAACTGTAACTTCGATACTAATTATGACAAGGAAATGTAATTTCGATACAAATTATGACAGGTAACAGTAACTTCGTTACTAATTATGGCAAGTAACTGCAATTACGATTCATATTATGGCAGGTAACAGTAACTTCGATACTAATTATGACAGAAAACAGTAACATCGATACTAATTATGGCAGGTAACTGTAACTTCAATACTATTGATGACAGTTAATTGTAACTTCGTTACTAATTATGACAAGTAACTGTAATTCCGATACTAATTATGACAGGTAACAGTATCTTCGACACTAATTATGGCTGGTAACTGTAACTTCGATAGGAATTATGGCAGGTAACTGTAACTTCGATACTAATTATGACAGGTAACAGTAACTTCGATACTAATTATGATCTGTAACTGAAACTTCGATACTAATTATGACAGGTAGCTGTAACTCCGATACAAATTATGACAAGTAACTGTAATTTCGATACTAATTATGACAGGTAACAGTATCATCGATACTAATTATGGCTGGTAACTGTAACTTCGATACTAATGATGACAGTTAACTGTAACTTCGTTACTAATTATGACAAGTAACTGAAAATTTCGATACAAATTATGGCAGGTAACTGTAACTTCGATACTTATTATTACAGGTAACAGTAACTTCGATACTAATTATGACAAGTAACTGTAACTTCGATACTAATTATGACAGGTCACTGTAACTTCGTTACTAATTTTGACAAGTAACTGTAATTTCGATACAAATTATGGCAGGTAACTGTAACTTCGATACTAATTATGACAGGTAGCAGTAACTTCGATACTAATTAAGACAAGTAAAAGTTACTTCGATACTAATAATGAGAAGTAAATGTAACTTCGAAACTTATTATGACAGGTAACTGTAATATCGTTACTAATTATGACAAGTAACTGTAATTTCGATGCAAATTATGGCAGGTAACTGTAACTTCGTTACTAATTATGACATGAAACAGTAACTTCGTTTCTAATTATGACAGGAAACTGTAACTTCGATACTAATTATGACAGGTAACTGTAACTTCGATTCTAAATATGACAGGTTACTGTAACATCGATACTAATTATGACAAGTAACTGTAATTTCGATACAAATTATGACAGGTAACTGTAACTTCGATATATAATTATGACAAGTAACTGTAACTTCGTTACTAATTATGACAAGTAACTGTAATTTCGATACAAATAATGGCAGGTAACTGTAACTTCGATACTAATTCTGACAGGTAACAGTAACTTCGATACTAATTATGACAGGTAACTGTAACTTCGCTACAAATTATGACAAGTAACTGATATTTCGATACAAATTATGACAGGTAACAGTAACTTCGTTACTAATTATGGCAAGTAACTGTAATTTCGATACAAATTATGGCTGGTAACAGCAACTTCCATACTAATTATGACAGGTAAATGTAACATCGATACTTATTATGACAAGTAATTGTATCTTCGATACTTATTATGACAAGTAACTGTACTTTCGATACAAATGATGGCAGGTAACTGTAACTTCGATACTAATTATGACAGGTAACAGTAACTTCGATACTAATTATTACAAGGAACTGTAATTTCGATACTAATTATGACAGAAAACAGTAACTTCGATACTTATTATGACAGGTAACAGTAACTTCGTTACTAATTATGACAAGTAACTCTAATTTCGATACAAATTATGGCTGGTAACTGTAATTTCGATACTAATTATGGCAGGTAACAGTAACATCGATACTAATTATGACAAGTAACAGTAACTTCGATACTAATTATGACAAGTAACTGTAACTTCAAAACTAATTATGAGAGGTAATTGTAACATAGTTACTAATTATGACAAGTAACTGTAATTTGGATACAAATTATGGCAGGTAACTGTAACATCGTTACTAATTATGACAAGTAAATGTAATTTCGATACAAATTATGGCAGGTTACTGTAACTTCGATACTAATTATGACAGGTAACAGTAACTTCGATACTAATTATGACAGGTAACTGTAACTTCGTTACTAATTATGACAAGTAACTGTAATTTCGATACTAATTATGGCTGGTAACTGTAACTTCGTTACTAATTATGACAAGTAACTTTAATTTCGATACAAATTATGGCAGGTAACAGTAACTTCGATACTAATTATGACAGGTAACAGTATCTTCGATACTAATGATGACAGAATACAGTAACTTCGATACTAATTATGGCAGGTAACAGTAACTTCGATACTTATTATGGCAAGTAACTGTAACTTCGATACTAATTATGACAGTTAACTGTAACTTCGTTACTAATTATGACAAGTAACTGTAATTTCGATACAAATTATGGCAGGTAACAGTATCTTCGGTCCAATTATGACAGGTAACAGTTACTTCGATACTAATTATGACAAGTTACTGTACCTTCGATATTAATTACGACAGGTAACTGTAACTTCGTTACTAATTATGACAAGTAACTCAAATTTCGATTCAAATTATGGCAGGTAACTGTAACTTCGATACTAATTATGACAGGTAACAGTAACTTCGATACTAATTATGACAAGTAACTGTAACTTCGATGCTAATTATCACAGATACATGTAACTTCGGAACTAATTATGACAAGAAGCTCAAACTTCATAACAAATTATGACAAGTAACTGTAATTTCGATACAAATTATGGCAGGTAACTGTAACTTCGTTACTAATTATGGCAGGTAACTGCAACTTCGATACTAATTATGACAAGTAACTGTAATTTCGATACAAATTATGGCAGGTAACTGTAACGTCGATACTAATTATGACAGGTAGCAGTAACTTCGATACTAATTATGACAAGTAAAAGTTACTTCGATACAATAATGAGAAGTAAATGTAACTTCGAAACTAATTATGACAAGTAACTGTAACATCGTTGCAAATTATGACAAGTAACTGTAATTTCGATGCAAATTATGGCAGGTAACTGTAATTTCGATACAAATTATGGCAGGTAACTGCAACATCGATACTAATTATGACAAGTAACTGTAATTTCGATACAAATTATGGCAGGTAACTGTAACTTCGATACTAATTATTACAGGTAACAGTAACTTCGATACTAATTATGACAAGTAACTGTAACTTCGATACTAATTATGACAGGTAACTGTAACTTCGTTACTAATTATGACAAGTAACTGTAATTTCGATACAAATTATGGCAGGTAACTGTAACTTCGATACTAATTATGACAGGTAGCAGTAACTTCGATACTAATTATGACAAGTAAAAGTTACTTCGATACTAATAATGAGAAGTAAATGTAACTTCGAAACTAATTATGACAGGTAACAGTAACTTCGATACTAATTACGACAAGTAACTGTAACTTCGATACTAATTATGACCGGTAACTGTAACTTCGATACTAATTATGACAAGTAACTCTAACTTCATTACAAATTATGACAAGTAACTGTAATTTCGATACAAATTATGGCAGGAAACTGTAACTTCGTTACTAATTATGGCAGGTAACTGTAATTTCGATACAAATTATGGCAGGTAACAGTAACTTCGATACTAATTATGACAGGTAACTGCAACTTCGATACTAATTATGACAAGTAACTCTAACTTCGTTACTAATTATGACAAGTAACTGTAATTTTGATAAAAAAATTATGGCAAGTAACTAGAACTTCGATACTAATTATGTCAGGTAACAGTAACTTCGATACTAATTATGACAGGTAACTGTAACTTCGTTACTAATTATGACAAGTAATTGTAATTTCGATACTAATTATGGCTGGTAACTGTAACTTCGTTACTAATTATGATAAGTAACAGTAATATCGTTACAAATTATGGCAGGTAACTGTAACTTCGATACTAATTATGACAAGTAACTGTAATTTTGATACTAATTATGGCAGGTAACTGTAACTTCGATACTAATTATGACAGTTAACTGTAACTTCGTTACTAATTATGACAAGTAACTGTAATTTCGATACGATTTATGGCAGTAACTGTAATTTCGATACTAATTATGACAGGTAACAGTAACTTCGATACTAATTATGACAGGCAACGGTAACTTCGATACTAATTATGACAGGTAACAGTAACTTCGATAGTAATTATGACAAGTAACAGTAATTTCGATACTAATTATGACAGGTTACTGTAACTTCGATACTTATTATGACAGGTAACTGTAACTTCGATACTAATTATGACAGGTAACTGTAACTTCGATACAAATTATGACAAGTAACTGTAACTTCGTTACTAATTATGACAAGTAACTGTAATTTCGATACAAATTTTGGCAGGTAACTGTAACTTCGTTACTAATTATGACATGAAACAGTAACTTCGTTTCTAATTATGACAGGAAACTGTACCTTTGATACTAATTATGACAGGTAACTGTAACTTCGATTCTAATTATGACAGGTTACTGTAACATCGATACTAATTATGACAAGTAACTGTAATTTCGATACAAATTATGACAGGTAACAGTAACTTCGATAGTAATTATGACAAGTAACAGTAATTTCGATACTATTTATGACAGGTTACTGTAACTTCGATACATATTATGACAGGTAACTGTAACTTCGATACTAATTATGACAGGTAACAGTAACTTCGATACTAATTATGACAGAAAACAGTAACTTCGATACTAATTATGGCAGGTAACTGTAACTTCGATACTAATGATGACAGTTAACTGTAACTTCGATACTAATTATGACAAGGAAATGTAATTTCGATACAAATTATGACAGGTAACAGTAACATCGATACTAATTATGACAGGCAACTGTAACTTCTATACTAATTATGACAGGTAACTGTAACATCGTTACTAATTATCACAAGTAACTATACTTTCGATACAAATGATGGCAGGTAACTGTAACATCGATACTAATTATGACAGGAAACAGTAACTTCGATACTAATTATGACAGAAAACAGTAACTTCGATACTAATTATGGCAGGTAACTGTAACTTCGATACTATTGATGACAGTTAATTGTAACTTCGTTACTAATTATGACAAGTAACTGTAATTCCGATACTAATTATGACAGGTAACAGTATCTTCGACACTAATTATGTCTGGTAACTGAAACTTCGATAGGAATTATGGCAGGTAACTGTAACTTCGATACTAATTATGACAGGTAACAGTAACTTCGATACTAATTATGACCTGTAACTGTAACTTCGATACTAATTATGACAGGTAGTTGTAAATCCGTTACAAATTATGACAAGTAACTGTAATTTCGATACTAATTATGACAGGTAACAGTATCTTCGAAACTAATTATGGCTGGTAACTGTAACTTCGATACTAATGATGACAGTTAACTGTTACTTCGTTACTAATTATGACAAGTAACTGTAAATTTCGATACAAATTATGGCAGGTTACTGTAACTTCGATACTAATTATTACAGGTAACAGTAACTTTGATACTAATTATGACAAGTAACTGTAACTTCGATACTAATTATGACAGTTAACTGTAACTTCGAAACTAATTATGACAGGTAACTGTAACATCGTTACTAATTATGACAAGTAACTGTAATTTCGATGCAAATTA
Source organism: Meconema thalassinum (assembly GCA_946902985.2). Classification (NCBI taxonomy): domain Eukaryota; kingdom Metazoa; phylum Arthropoda; class Insecta; order Orthoptera; family Tettigoniidae; genus Meconema; species Meconema thalassinum. The sequence continues at coordinate 1,171,658,736 of OX336388.2, read as the reverse complement.
TGGCAGGTAACTGTAACTTCGATACTAATTATGACAGGTAACAGTAACTTCGATACTAATTATGACAAGTAACTGTAACTTCGATACTAATTATGACCGGTAACTGTAACTTCGATACTAATTATGACAAGTAACTCTAACTTCATTACAAATTATGACAAGTAACTGTAATTTCGATACAAATTATGGCAGGAAACTGTAACTTCGTTACTAATTATGGCAGGTAACTGTAATTTCGATACAAATTATGGCAGGTAACAGTAACTTCGTTACTAATTATGACAGGTAACTGCAACTTCGATACTAATTATGACAAGTAACTCTATCTTCGTTACTAATTATGACAAGTAACTGTAATTTTGATAAAAAAAATTATGGCAAGTAACTGGAACTTCGATACTAATTATGTCAGGTAACAGTAACTTCGATACTAATTATGACAGGTAACTGTAACTTCGTTACTAATTATGCTAAGTAATTGTAATTTCGATACTAATTATGGCTGGTAACTGTAACTTCGTTACTAATTATGACAAGTGACAATAATTTCGATACATATTATGGCAGGTAACTGTAACTTCGATACTAATTATGACAAGTAACTGTAATTTTGATACTAATTATGGCAGGTAACTGTAACTTCGATACTAATTATGACAGTTAACTGTAACTTCGTTACTAATTATGACAAGTAACTGTAATTTCGATACAAATTTTGGCAGGTAACTGTAACTTCGTTACTAATTAAGACATGAAACAGTAACTTCGTTTCTAATTATGACAGGAAACTGTAACTTCGATACTAATTATGACAGGTAACTGTAACGTCGATTCTAATTATGACAGGTTACTGTAACATCGATACTAATTATGATAAGTAACTGTAATTTCGATACAAATTATGACAGGTAACTGTAACTTCGATATTAATTATGACAAGTAACTCTAACTTCGTTACTAATTATGACAAGTAACTGTAATTTTGATAAAAAAATTATGGCAAGTAACTGGAACTTCGATACTAATTATGTCAGGTAACAGTAACTTCGATACTAATTATGACAAGTAACTGTAACTTCGTTACTAATTATGACAAGTAACTGTAATTTCGATACAAATTTTGGCAGGTAACTGTAACTTCGTTACTAATTAAGACATGAAACAGTAACTTCGTTTCTAATTATGACAGGAAACTGTAACTTCGATACTAATTATGACAGGTAACTGTAACGTCGATTCTAATTATGACAGGTTACTGTAACATCGATACTAATTATGATAAGTAACTGTAATTTCGATACAAATTATGACAGGTAACTGTAACTTCGATATTAATTATGACAAGTAACTGTAACTTCGTTACTAATTATGACAAGTAACTGTAATTTCGATACAAATAATGGCAGGTAACTGTAACTTCGATACTAATTCTGACAGGTAACAGTAACATCGATACTAATTATGACAAGTAACTGTAACTTCGATACTAATTATGACAGGTAACTGTAACTTCGGCACTAATTAGGACAGGTAACTGCAACTTCGATACTTATTATGACAGGTAACAGTAACTTCGATACTAATTATGACAAGAAACTGTAATTTCGATACAAATTATGGCAGGCAACAGTAACTTCGATACTAATTATGACAGGTAACTGTAACTTCGATACTAATTAAACAAAGAACTGTAATTTCGATACAAATTATGACAGGTAACAGTAACTTCGTTACTAATTATGGCAAGTAACTGTAATTTCGATACAAATTATGGCTGGTAACAGCAACTTCCATACTAATTATGACAGGTAAATGTAACATCGATACTTATTATGACAAGTAATTGTATCTTCGATACTTATTATGACAAGTAACTGTACTTTCGATACAAATGATGGCAGGTAACTGTAACTTCGATACTAATTATGACAGGTAACAGTAACTTCGATACTAATTATTACAAGGAACTGTAATTTCGATACTAATTATGACAGAAAACAGTAACTTCGATACTTATTATGACAGGTAACAGTAACTTCGTTACTAATTATGACAAGTAACTCTAATTTCGATACAAATTATGGCAGGTAACTGTAATTTCGATACTAATTATGGCAGGTAACAGTAACATCGATACTAATTATGACAAGTAACAGTTACTTCGATACTAATTATGACAAGTAACTGTAACTTCGAAACTAATTATGAGAGGTAATGGTAACATAGTTACTAATTATTACAAGTAACTGTAATTTGGATACAAATTATGGCAGGTAACTGTAACTTCGATACTAATTATGACAGGTAACAGTAACTTCGACACTAATTATGACAAGTAACTGTAATTTTGATACTAATTATGACAGGTAACTGTAACTTCGTTACTAATTATGACAAGAAACTGTAATTTCGATACAAATTATGTCAGGTAACTGTAACATCGTTACTAGTTATGACAAGTAACTGTAATTTCGATACTAATTATGACAGAAAACAGTAACTTCGATACTTAATATGACAGGTAACAGTAACTTCGTTACTAATTATGACAAGTTACTGTAATTTCGATACTAATTATGGCAGGTAACTGTAACTTCGATACTAATTATGACAATTAACTATAACTTCGTTACTAATTATGACAAGTAACTGTAATTTCGATACGAATTATGGCAGGTAACTGTAATTTCGATACTAATTATGACAGGTAACATTAACTTCGATACTAATTATGACAGGTAACGGTAACTTCGATACTAATTATGACAGGTAACAGTAACTTCGATAGTAATTATGACAAGTAACAGTAACTTCGATACTAAATATGACAGGTAACTGTACCTTCGATACTAATTATGACAGGTAACTGTAACTTCGATACTAGTTATGACAGGTAACTGTAACGTCGATACTAATTATGACATGTAACTGTAACTTCGTTACTAATTATGACAAGTAACTGTAATTTCGATAAAAATTTTGGCAGGTAACTGTAACTTCGTTACTAATTATGACATGAAACAGTAACTTCGTTTCTAATTATGACAGGAAACTGTAACTTTGATACTAATTATGACAGGTAACTGTAACTTCGACTCTAATTATGACAGGTAACTGTAACTTCGATACTAATTATGACAAGTAACTGTAATTTCGATACAAATTATGACAGGTAACTGTAACGTCGATATTAATTATGACAAGTAACTGTAACTTCGTTACTAATTATGACAAGTAACTGTAATTTCGATACAAATAATGGCAGGTAACTGTAACTTCGATACTAATTATGACAGGTAACAGTAACTTCGATACTAATTATGACAGGTAACTGTAACTTCGCTACAAATTTTGACAAGTAACTGATATTTCGATACAAATTATGACAGGTAACTGTAACTTCGTTACTAATTATGACAAGTAACTGTAATTTCGATACAAATTATTGCAGGTTACAGTAACTTCGATACTAATTATGACAGGTAACTGTAACTTCGATACTAATTATGACAAGGAAATTTAATTTCGATACAAATTATGACAGGTAACAGTAACTTCGTTACTAATTATGGCAAGTAACTGCAATTTCGATAAAAAATTATGGCAGGTAACAGTAACTTCGATACCAATTATGACAGGTAACTGTAACTTCTATACTAATTATGACAGGTAACTGTAACTTCGTAACTAATTATGACAAGTAACTATATTTTCGATACAAATGATTGCAGGTAACATTAACTTCGATACTAATTATGACAGGTAACAGTAACTTCGATACTAATTATGACAGAAAACAGTAACTTCGATAATAATTATGGCAGGTAACTGTAACTTCGATACTAATGATGACAGTTAACTGTAACTTCGTTACTAATTATGACAAGTAACTGTAATTTCGATACAAATTATGGCAGGTAACAGTAACTTCGTTAATCATTATGACAGGTAACTGTAATTTCGATACAAATTATGGCAGGTAACAGTAACTTCGATACTAATTATGACAGGTAACAGTAACTTCGATACTAATTATGACAAGTTACTGTACCTTCGATATTAATTACGACAGGTAACTGTAACTTCTTTACTAATTATGACAAGTAACTGTAATTTCGATACAAATTATGGTTGGTAACTGTAACTTCGTTACTAATTATGACAAGTAACAGTAATTTCGTTACAAATGATGGCAGGTAACTGTAACTTCGATACTAATTATGACAGGTAACAGTAACTTCGATACTAATTATGACAGAAAACAGTAACTTCGATGCTAATTATGGCAGGTAACTGTAACTTCGATACTAATGATGACAGTTAACTGTAACTTCATTACTAATTATGACAAGTAACTCTAATTTCGATACAAATTATGGCAGGTAACTGTAACTTCGATACCAATTAGGACAGGTAACAGTAACTTCGATACTAATTATGACAGGTAACTGTATCTTCGTTACTAATTATGACAAGTAAATATAATTTCGATACTAATTATGGCAGGCAACTGTAACATCGTTACTAATTATGACAAGCAACTGTAATTTCGATACTAATTACGACTAGTAACTGTAACTTCGTTACTAATTATGACAAGTAGCTGTAATTTCGATACAAATTTTGGCAGGTAACTGTAACTTCGTTATTAATTATGACAAGAAACAGTAACTTCGTTTCTAATTATGTCAGGAAACTGTAACTTCGATACTAATTATGACAGGTAACTGTTACCTCAATTCTAATTATGACAGGTAACTGTAACTTCGTTACTAATTATGGCAAGTAACTGTAACTTCGATACAAATTTTGGCAGGTAACTGTAACTTCGATACTAATTATGACAAGAAACAGTAACTTCGTTTGTAATTATGACAGGAAACTGTAACTTCGATACAAATTATGACAGGTAACTGTAACTTCGGCACTAATTAGGACAGGTAACTGCAACTTCGATACTAATTATGACAGGTAACAGTAACTTCGATACTAATTATGACAAGAAACTGTAATTTCGATACAAATTATGGTAGGCAACAGTAACTTCGATACTAATTATGACAGGTAACTGTAACATCGATACTAATTAAACAAAGAACTGTAATTTCGATACAAATTATGACAGGTAACAGTAACTTCGTTACTAATTATGGCAAGTAACTGTAATTTCGATACAAATTATGGCTGGTAACAGCAACTTCCATACTAATTATGACAGGTAAATGTAACATCGATACTTATTATGACAAGTAATTGTATCTTCGATACTTATTATGACAAGTAACTGTACTTTCGATACAAATGATGGCAGGTAACTGTAACTTCGATACTAATTATGACAGGTAACAATAACTTCGATACTAATTATTACAAGGAACTGTAATTTCGATACTAATTATGACAGAAAACAGTAACTTCGATACTTATTATGACAGGTAACAGTAACTTCGTTACTAATTATGACAAGTAACTCTAATTTCGATACAAATTATGGCAGGTAACTGTAATTTCGATACTAATTATGGCAGGTAACAGTAACATCGATACTAATTATGACAAGTAACAGTAACTTCGATACTAATTATGACAAGTAACTGTAATTTCGATACAAATTATGGCAGGTAACAGTAACTTCGTTACTCATTATGACAGGTTACTGTAATTTCGATACAAATTATGGCAGGTAACAGTAACTTCGATACTAATTATGACAGGTAACAGTAACTTCGATACTAATTATGACAAGTTACTGTACCTTCGATATTAATTTCGACAGGTAACTGTAACTTCTTTACTAATTATGACAAGTAACTGTAATTTCGATACAAATTATGGTTGGTAACTGTAACTTCGTTACTAATTATGACAAGTAACAGTAATTTCGTTACAAATGATGGCAGGTAACTGTAACTTCGATACTAATTATGACAGGTAACAGTAACTTCGATACTAATTATGACAGAAAACAGTAACTTCGATGCTAATTATGGCAGGTAACTGTAACTTCGATACTAATGATGACAGTTAACTGTAACTTCATTACTAATTATGACAAGTAACTCTAATTTCGATACAAATTATGGCAGGTAACTGTAACTTCGATACTAATTAGGACAGGTAACAGTAACTTCGATACTAATTATGACAGGTAACTGTATCTTCGTTACTAATTATGACAAGTAAATATAATTTCGATACTAATTATGGCAGGCAACTGTAACATCGTTACTAATTATGACAAGCAACTGTAATTTCGATACAAATTATGGCAGGTAACTGTAACTTCGATACTAATTATGACAGGTAACAGTAACTTCGATACTAATTATGACAGGTAACAGTAACTTCGTTACTAATTATGACAAGTAACTGTAATTTCGATGCAAATTATGATAGGTAACTGTAACTTCTTTACTAATTATGACAAGTAACTGTAATTTCGATACAAATTATGGCAGGTAACAGTAACTTCGATACTAATTATGACAGGTAACTGTAACTTCGATACTAATTATGACAAGTAACTCTAACTTCGTTACTAATTATGACAAGTAACTGTAATTTTGATTAAAAAATAACTGGAACTTCGATACTAATTATGACAGGTAACAGTAACTTCGATACTAATTATGACAGGTAACTGTAACTTCGTTACTAATTTTGACAAGTAACTGTAATTTCGATACTAATTATGGCTGGTAACTGTAACTTCGTTACTAATTATGACAAGTAACAGTAATTTCGATACAAATTATGGCAGGTAACTGTAACTTCGATACTAATTATGACAGGTAAGAGTATCTTCGATACTAATGATGACAGAATACAGTAACTTCGATACTAATGATGGCAGGTAACAGTTACTTCGATACTAATTATGGCAGGTAACTGTACCTTCGATACTAATTATGACAGTTAACTGTAACTTCGTTACTCATTATGACAGGTAACTGTAATTTCGATACAAATTATGGCAGGTAACAGTAACTTCGTTACTCATTATGACAGGTAACTGTAATTTCGATACAAATTATGGAAGGTAACAGTAACTTCGATACTAATTATGACAGGTAACAGTAACGTCGATACTAATTATGACAAGTTACTGTACCTTCGATATTAATTACGACAGGTAACTGTAACTTCGTTACTAATTATGACAAGTAACTGTAATTTCGATACTAATTATGGTTGGTAACTGTAACTTCGTTACTAATTATGACAAGTAACAGTAATTTCGTTACAAATGATGGCAGGTAACTGTAACTTCGATACTAATTATGACAGGTAACAGTAACTTCGATACTAATTATGACAGAAAACAGTAACTTCGATGCTAATTATGGCAGGTAACTGTAACTTCGATACTAATGATGACAGTTAACTGTAACTTCATTACTAATTATGACAAGTAACTGTAATTTCGATACAAATTATGGCAGGTAACTGTAACTTCGATACTAATTATGACAGGTAACAGTAACTTCGATACTAATTATGACAGGTAACTGTATCTTCGTTACTAATTATGACAAGTAAATATAATTTCGATACTAATTATGGCAGGCAACTGTAACATCGTTACTAATTATGACAAGTAACTGTAATTTCGATACAAATTATGGCAGGTAACTGTAACTTCGATACTAATTATGACAGGTAACAGTAACTTCGATACTAATTATGACAGGTAACAGTAACTTCGTTACTAATTATGACAAGTAACTGTAATTTCGATACAAATTTTGACAGGTAACTGTAACTTCTTTACTAATTATGACAAGTAACTGTAATTTCGATACAAATTATTTCAGGTAACAGTAACTTCGATACTAATTATGACAGGTAAATGTAACATCGATACTTATTATGACAAGTAACAGTAACTTCGATACTAATTATGGCAGGTAACTGTAACTTCGATACTTATTATTACAGGTAACATTAACTTCGATAGTAATTATGACAAGTAACAGTAACTTCGATACTAATTATTACAGGTAACAGTAACTTCGATGGTTATTTTGACAGGTAAATGTAACATCGATACTTATTATGACAGGTAACAGTAACTTCGATACTAATTAAGGCAAGTAACTGTAACTTCGATACTAATTATTACAGGTAACAGTAACTTCGATAGTTATTATGACAAGTAATATTAACTTCGATACTAATTATGACAGGTAACTGTAACTTCGATACTAATTATGACAGGTAACTGTAACTTCGAAACTAATTATGACAGGTAAGTGTAACTTCGATACTAATAACGACTAGTAACTGTAACTTCGTTACTAATTATGACAAGTAACTGTAATTTCGATACAAATTTTGGCAGGTAACTGTAACTTCGTTATTAATTATGACAAGAAACTGTAACTTCGTTTCTAATTATGTCAGGAAACTGTAACTTCGATACTAATTATGACAGGTAACTGTTACCTCAATTCTAATTATGACAGGTAACTGTAACTTCGTTACTAATTATGGCAAGTAACTGTAACTTCGATACAAATTTTGGCAGGTAACTGTAACTTCGATACTAATTATGACAAGAAACAGTAAGTTCGTTTGTAATTATGACAGGAAACTGTAACTTCGATACAAATTATGACAGGTAACTGTAACTTCGGCACTAATTAGGACAGGTAACTGCAACTTCGATATTAATTATGACAGGTAACAGTAACTTCGATACTAATTATGACAAGAAACTGTAATTTCGATACAAATTATGGCAGGCAACAGTAACTTCGATACTAATTATGACAGGTAACTGTAACTTCTATACTAATTAAACAAAGAACTGTAATTTCGATACAAATTATGACAGGTAACAGTAACTTCGTTACTAATTATGGCAAGTAACTGTAATTTCGATACAAATTATGGCTGGTAACAGCAACATCCATACTAATTATGACAGGTAAATGTAACATCGATACTTATTATGACAAGTAATTGTATCTTCGATACTTATTATGACAAGTAACTGTACTTTCGATACAAATGATGGCAGGTAACTGTAACTTCGATACTAATTATGACAATTAACTATAACTTCGTTACTAATGATGACAAGTAACTGTAATTTCGATACGAATTATGGCAGGTAACTGTAATTTCGATACTAATTATGACAGGTAACAGTAACTTCGATACTTATTATGACAGGTAACAGTAACTTCGTTACTAATTATGACAAGTAACTCTAATTTCGATACAAATTATGGCAGGTAACTGTAATTTCGATACTAATTATGGCAGGTAACAGTAACATCGATACTAATTATGACAAGTAACAGTAACTTCGATACTAATTATGACAAGTAACTGTAACTTCAAAACTAATTATGAGAGGTAATTGTAACATAGTTACTAATTATGACAAGTAACTGTAATTTGGATACAAATTATGGCAGGTAACTGTAACTTCGATACTAATTATGACAGGTAACAGTAACTTCGACACTAATTATGACAAGTAACTGTAATTTTGATACTAATTATGACAGGTAACTGTAACTTCGTTACTAATTATGACATGAAACTGTAATTTCGATACAAATTATGGCAGGTAACTGTAACATCGTTACTAGTTATGACAAGTAACTGTATTTTCGATACTAATTATGACAGAAAACAGTAACTTCGATACTTAATATGACAGGTAACAGTAACTTCGTTACTAATTATGACAAGTAACTGTAATTTCGATACTAATTATGGCAGGTAACTGTAACTTCGATACTAATTATGACAATTAACTATAACTTCGTTACTAATGATGACAAGTAACTGTAATTTCGATACGAATTATGGCAGGTAACTGTAATTTCGATACTAATTATGACAGGTAACAGTAACTTCGATACTAATTATGACAGGTAACAGTAACTTCAATAGTAATTATGACAAGTAACAGTAACTTCGATACTAAATATGACAGGTAACTGTACCTTCGATACTAATTATGACAGGTAACTGTAACTTCGATACTAGTTATGACAGGTAACTGTAACTTCGATACTAATTACGACAAGTAACTGTAACTTCGTTACTAATTATGACAAGTAACTGTAATGTCGATACAAATTTTGGCAGGTAACTGTAACTTCGTTACTAATTATGACATGAAACAGTAACTTCGTTTCTAATTATGACAGGAAACTGTAACTTTGATACTAATTATGACAGGTAACTGTAACTTCGACCCTAATTATGACAGGTAACTGTAACTTCGATACTAATTATGACAAGTAACTGTAATTTCGATACAAATTATGACAGGTAATTGTAACTTCGATATTAATTATGACAAGTAACTGTAACTTCGATACTAATTATGACAAGAAACTGTAATTTCGATACAAATTATGGCAGGCAACAGTAATTTCGATACTAATTATGGCAGGTAACTGTAACTTCGATACTAATTATGACAATTAACTATAACTTCGTTACTAATTATGACAAGTAACTGTAATTTCGATACAAATTATGGCAGGTAACTGTAACTTCGATACTAATTATGACAGGTAACAGTAACTTCGATACTAATTATGACAGGTAACTGTAACTTCGCTACAAATTTTGACAAGTAACTGATATTTCGATACAAATTATGACAGGTAACTGTAACTTCGTTACTAATTATGACAAGTAACTGTAATTTCGATACAAATTATTGCAGGTAACAGTAACTTCGATACTAATTATGACAGGTAACTGTAACTTCGATACTAATTATGACAAGGAAATTTAATTTCGATACAAATTATGACAGGTAACAGTAACTTCGTTACTAATTATGGAAAGTAACTGCAATTTCGATAAAAAATTATGGCAGGTAACAGTAACATCGATACCAATTATGACAGGTAACTGTAACTTCTATACTAATTATGACAGGTAACTGTAACTTCGTAACTAATTATGACAAGTAACTATACTTTCGATGCAAATGATTGCAGGTAACATTAACTTCGATACTAATTATGACAGGTAACAGTAACTTCGATACTAATTATGACAGAAAACAGTAACTTCGATAATAATTATGGCAGGTAACTGTAACTTCGATACTAATGATGACAGTCAACTGTAACTTCGTTACTAATTATGACAAGTAACTGTAATTTCGATACAAATTATGGCAGGTAACTGTAACTTCAATACTAATTATGACAGGTAACAGTAACTTCGATACTAATTATGACAGGTAACAGTATCTTCGATACTAATTATGGCAGGTAACTGTAACTTCGGTACTAATGATGACAGTTAACTGTAACTTCGTTACTAATTATGACAAGTAACTGTAATTTCGATACAAATTATGGCAGGTAACTGTAACTTCGATACTAATTATGACAGGTAACAGTAACTTCGATGCTAATTATGACAAGTAACTGGAACTTCGATACTAATTATGACAGGTAACTGTAACTTCGTTACTTATTATGACAAGTAAATGTAATTTCGATACAAATTATGGCAGGTAACTGTAACTTCGATACTAATTATGACAGGTAACAGTAACTTCGATACTAATTATGACAAGTAAAAGTTACTTCGATACTAATAATGACAGGTAACTGTAACTTCGCAACTAATTATGACAGGAAACTGTAACATCGTTACTAATTATGACAACTGACTGTAATTTCGATACAAATTATGGCAGGTAACTGTAACTTCGATACTAATTTTGACAGGTAACAGTAACTTCGATACTAATTATGACAAGTAACTGTAACTTCGATACTAATTATGACCGGTAACTGTAACTTCGATACGAATTATGACAAGTAACTCAAACTTCATTACAAATTATGAGAAGTAATTGTAATTTCGATACATATTAAGGCAGGTAACTGTAACTTAGTTACTAATTATGGCAGGTAACTGTAATTTCGATACAAATTATGGCAGGTAACAGTAACTTCGATACTAATTATGACAGGTAACTGTAACTTCGATACTAATTATGACAAGTAACTCTAACTTCGTTACTAATTATGACAAGTAACTGTAATTTTGACAAAAAATTATGGCAAGTAACTGGAACTTCGATACTAATTATGACAGGTAACAGTAACTTCGATATTAATTATGACAGGTAACTGTAACTTCGTTACTAATTATGACAAGTAACTGTAATTTCGATACTAATTATGGCTGGTAACTGTAACTTCGTTACTAATTATGACAAGTAACAGTAATTTCGATACAAATTATGGCAGGTAACTGTAACGTCGATACTAATTATGACAGGTAACAGTATCTTCGATACTAATGATGACAGAATACAGTAACTTCGATACTAATTATTGCAGGTAACCTTAACTTCGATACTAATTATGGCAGGTAACTGTAACTTCGATACTAATTATGACAGTTAACTGTAACTTCGTTACTAATAATGAAAAGTAACTGTAATTTCGATACAAATTATGGCAGGTTACAGTAACTTCGATACTTATTATGACAGGTAACAGTATCTTCGATACTTATTATGACAAGTTACTGTAACTACGATATTAATTACGACAGGTAACTGTAACTTCGTTACTAATTATGACAAGTAACACTAATTTCGATACAAATTATGGCAGGTAACTGTAACTTCGATACTAATTATGACAGGTAACAGTAACTTCGATACTAATTATGACAAGTAACTGTAACTTCAATGCTAATTATCACAGATACCTGTAACTTCGAAACTAATTATGACAAGTAACTCAAACTTCATAACAAATTATGACAAGTAACTGTAATTTCGATACGAATTATGGCAGGTAACTGTAATTTCGATACTAATTATGACAGGTAACAGTAACTTCGATACTAATTATGACAGGTAACGGTAACTTCGATACTAATTATGACAGGTAACAGTAACTTCGATAGTAAATATGACAAGTAACAGTAACTTCGATACTAAATATGACAGGTAACTGTACCTTCGATACTAATTATGACAGGTAACTGTAACTTCGATACTAGTTATGACAGGTAACTGTAACTTCGATACTAATTATGACAAGTAACTGTAACTTCGTTACTAATTATGACAAGTAACTGTAATTTCGATACAAATTTTGGCAGGTAACTGTAACTTCGTTACTAATTATGACATGAAACAGTAACTTCGTTTCTAATTATGACAGGAAACTGTAACTTTGATACTAATTATGACAGGTAACTGTAACTTCGACTCTAATTATGACAGGTAACTGTAACTTCGATACTAATTATGACAAGTAACTGTAATTTCGATACAAATTATGACAGGTAATTGTAACTTCGATATTAATTATGACAAGTAACTGTAACTTCGTTACTAATTATGACAAGTAACTGTAATTTCGATACAAATAATGGCAGGTAACTGTAACTTCGATACTAATTATGACAGGTAACAGTAAATTCGATACTAATTATGACAGGTAACTGTAACTTCGCTACAAATTTTGACAAGTAACTGATATTTCGATACAAATTATGACAGGTAACTGTAACTTCGTTACTAATTATGACAAGTAACTGTAATTTCGATACAAATTATTGCAGGTAACAGTAACTTCGATACTAATTATGACAGGTAACTGTAACTTCGATACTAATTATGACAAGGAAATTTAATTTCGATACAAATTATGACAGGTAACAGTAACTTCGTTACTAATTATGGCAAGTAACTGCAATTTCGATAAAAAATTATGGCAGGTAACAGTAACTTCGATACCAATTATGACAGGTAACTGTAACTTCTATACTAATTATGACAGGTAACTGTAACTTCGTAACTAATTATGACAAGTAACTATACTTTCGATGCAAATGATTGCAGGTAACATTAACTTCGATACTAATTATGACAGGTAACAGTAACTTCGATACTAATTATGACAGAAAACAGTAACTTCGATAATAATTATGGCAGGTAACTGTAACTTCGATACTAATGATGACAGTTAACTGTAACTTCGTTACTAATTATGACAAGTAACTGTAATTTCGATACAAATTATGGCAGGTAACTGTAACTTCAATACTAATTATGACAGGTAACAGTAACTTCGATACTAATTATGACAGGTAACAGTATCTTCGATACTAATTATGGCAGGTAACTGTAACTTCGGTACTAATGATGACAGTTAACTGTAACTTCGTTACTAATTATGACAAGTAACTGTAATTTCGATACAAATTATGGCAGGTAACTGTAACTTCGATACTAATTATGACAGGTAACAGTAACTTCGATGCTAATTATGACAAGTAACTGGAACTTCGATACTAATTATGACAGGTAACTGTAACTTCGTTACTTATTATGACAAGTAAATGTAATTTCGATACAAATTATGGCAGGTAACTGTAACTTCGATACTAATTATGACAGGTAACAGTAACTTCGATACTAATTATGACAAGTAAAAGTTACTTCGATACTAATAATGACAGGTAACTGTAACTTCGCAACTAATTATGACAGGAAACTGTAACATCGTTACTAATTATGACAACTGACTGTAATTTCGATACAAATTATGGCAGGTAACTGTAACTTCGATACTAATTTTGACAGGTAACAGTAAATTCGATACTAATTATGACAAGTAACTGTAACTTCGATACTAATTATGACCGGTAACTGTAACTTCGATACGAATTATGACAAGTAACTCTAACTTCATTACAAATTATGAGAAGTAACTGTAATTTCGATACATATTAAGGCAGGTAACTGTAACTTAGTTACTAATTATGGCAGGTAACTGTAATTTCGATACAAATTATGGCAGGTAACAGTAACTTCGATACTAATTATGACAGGTAACTGTAACTTCGATACTAATTATGACAAGTAACTCTAACTTCGTTACTAATTATGACAAGTAACTGTAATTTTGACAAAAAATTATGGCAAGTAACTGGAACTTCGATACTAATTATGACAGGTAACAGTAACTTCGATATTAATTATGACAGGTAACTGTAACTTCGTTACTAATTATGACAAGTAACTGTAATTTCGTTACTAATTATGGCTGGTAACTGTAACTTCGTTACTAATTATGACAAGTAGCAGTAATTTCGATACAAATTATGGCAGGTAACTGTAACGTCGATACTAATAATGACAGGTAACAGTATCTTCGATATAATGATGACAGAATACAGTAACTTCGATACTAATTATTGCAGGTAACCTTAACTTCGATACTAATTATGGCAGGTAACTGTAACTTCGATACTAATTATGACAGTTAACTGTAACTTCGTTACTAATAATGAAAAGTAACTGTAATTTCGATACAAATTATGGCAGGTAACAGTAACTTCGATACTTATTATGACAGGTAACAGTAACTTCGATACTTATTATGACAAGTTACTGTAACTACGATATTAATTACGACAGGTAACTGTAACTTCGTTACTAATTATGACAAGTAACACTAATTTCGATACAAATTATGGCAGGTAACTGTAACTTCGATACTAATTATGACAGGTAACAGTAACTTCGATACTAATTATGACAAGTAACTGTAACTTCAATGCTAATTATCACAGATACCTGTAACTTCGAAACTAATTATGACAAGTAACTCAAACTTCATAACAAATTATGACAAGTAACTGTAATTTCGATACGAATTATGGCAGGTAACTGTAATTTCGATACTAATTATGACAGGTAACAGTAACTTCGATACTAATTATGACAGGTAACGGTAACTTCGATACTAATTATGACAGGTAACAGTAACTTCGATAGTAAATATGACAAGTAACAGTAACTTCGATACTAAATATGACAGGTAACTGTACCTTCGATACTAATTATGACAGGTAACTGTAACTTCGATACTAGTTATGACAGGTAACTGTAACTTCGATACTAATTATGACAAGTAACTGTAACTTCGTTACTAATTATGACAAGTAACTGTAATTTCGATACAAATTTTGGCAGGTAACTGTAACTTCGTTACTAATTATGACATGAAACAGTAACTTCGTTTCTAATTATGACAGGAAACTGTAACTTTGATACTAATTATGACAGGTAACTGTAACTTCGATTCTAATTATGACAGGTAACTGTAACTTCGATACTAATTATGACAAGTAACTGTAATTTGGATACAAATTATGACAGGTAACAGTAACTTCGATATTAATTATGACAAGTAACTGTAACTTCGTTGCTAATTATGACAAGTAACTGTAATTTCGATACAAATAATGGCAGGTAACTGTAACTTCGATACTAATTATGACAGGTAACAGTAACTTCGATACTAATTATGACAGGTAACTGTAACTTCGCTACAAATTATGACAAGCAACTGATATTTCGATACAAATTATGACAGGTAACTGTAACTTCGTTACTAATTATGACAAGTAACTGTAATTTCGATACAAATTATGGCAGGTAACAGTAACTTCGATACTAATTATGACAGGTAACTGTAACTTCGATACTAATTATGACAAGGAAATATAATTTCGATACAAATTATGGCAGGTAACAGTAACTTCGTTACTAATTATGGCAAGTAACTGCAATTTCGATACAAATTATGGCAGGTAACAGTAACTTCGATACTAATTATGACAGGTAACTGTAACTTCTATACTAATTATGACAGGTCACTGTAACTTCGTAACTAATTATGACAAGTAACTATACTTTCGATACAAATGATGGCAGGTAACTTTAACTTCGATACTAATTATGACAGGTAACAGTAACTTCGATACTAATTATGACAGAAAACAGTAACTTCGATACTAATTATGGCAGGTAACTGTAACTTCGATACTAATGATGACAGTTAACTGTAACTTCATTACTAATTATGACAAGTAACTGTAATTTCGATACAAATTATGGCAGGTAACTGTAACTTCAATACTAATTATGACAGGTAACAGTAACTTCGATACTAATTATGACAGGTAACAGTATCTTCGATACTAATTAAGGCAGGTAACTGTAACTTCGGTACTAATGATGACAGTTAACTGTAACAACGTTACTAATTATGACAAGTAACTGTAATTTCGATACAAATTATGGCAGTTAACTGTAACTTCGATACTAATTATGGCAGGGAACAGTAACTTCGATACTAATTATGACAAGTAACTGTAACTTCGATACGAATTATGACAGGTAACTGTAACTTCGTTACTAATTATGACAAGTAAATGTAATTTCGATACAAATTATGGCAGGTAACTGTAACTTCGATACTAATTATGACAGGTAACAGTAATTTCGATACTAATTATGACAAGTAAAAGTTACTTCGATACTAATAATGACAAGTAACTGTAACTTCGCAACTAATTATGACAGGTAACTGTAACATCGTTACTAATTATGACAAGTGACTGTAATTTCGATACAAATTATGGCAGGTAACTGTAACTTCGATACTAATTTTGACAGGTAACAGTAACTTCGATACTAATTATGACAAGTAACTCTAACTTCATTACAAATTATGAGAAGTAACTGTAATTTCGATACATATTATGGCAGGTAACTGTAACTTAGTTACTAATTATGGCAGGTAATTGTAATTTCGATACAAATTATGGCAGGTAACAGTAACTTCGATACTAATTATGACAGGTAACTGTAACTTCCATACTAATTAAGACAAGTAACTCTAACTTCGTCACTAATTATGACAAGTAACTGTAATTTTGATTAAAAATTATGGCAAGTAACTGGAACTTCGATACTAATTATGACAGGTAACAGTAACTTCGATACTAATTATGACAGGTAACTGTAACTTCGTTACTAATTATGACAAGTAACTGTAATTTCGATACTAATTTTGGCTGGTAACTGTAACTTCGTTACTAATTATGACAAGTAACAGTAATTTCGATACAAATTATGGCAGGTAACTGTAACTTCGATACTGATTATGACAGGTAACAGTATCTTCGATACTAATGATGACAGAATACAGTAACTTCGATACTAATTATGGCAGGTAACAGTATCTTCGATACTAATTATGGCGGGTAACTGTAACTTCGATACTAATTATGACAGTTAACTGTAACATCGTTACTAATTATGACAAGTAACTGTAATTTCGATACAAATTATGGCAGGTAACAGTAACATCGATACTAATTATGACAGGTAACAGTAACTTCGATACTAATTATGACAAGTTACTGTAACTTCGATATTAATTACGACAGGTAACTGTAACTTCGTTACTTATTATGACAAGTAACTCTAATTTCGATACAAATTATGGCAGGTAACTGTAACTTCGATACTAATTATGACAGGTAACAGTAACATCGATACTAATTAAGACAAGTAACTGTAACTTCGATGCTAATTATCACAGATACCTCTAACTCCGAAACTAATTATGACAAGTAACTCAAACTTCATAACAAATTATGACAAGTAACTGTAATTTCGATACAAATTATGGCAGGTAACTGTAACTTCGTTACTAATTATGGCAGGTAACTGTAATTTCGATACAAATTATGGCAGGTAACAGTAACTTCGATACTAATTATGACAGGCAACTGTAACTTCGATACTTATTATGACAGGTAACTGTAACTTCGTTACTAATTATGACAAGTAACTGTAATTTCGATACTAATTATGACCGAAAACAGTAACTTCGATACTTATTATTACAGGTAACAATAACTTCGATACTAATTATGGCAGGTAACTGTAACTTCGATATTAATTATGACATTTAACTGTAACTTCGTTACTAGTTATGACAAGTAACTGTAATTTCGATACAAATTATGGCAGGTAACTGTAACATCGTTACTAATTATGACATGTAACTGTAATTTCGATACTAATTATGACAGAAAACAGTAACTTCGATACTTATTATGACAGGTAACAGTAACTTCGATACTAATTATGGCAGGTAACTGTAACTTCGATATTAATTATGACAGTTAACTGTAACTTCGTTACTAGTTATGACAAGTAACTGTAATTTCGATACGAATTATGGCAGGTAACTGTAACTTCGATACTAATTATGACAGGTAACAGTAACTTCGATACTAATTATGACCTGTAACTGTAACTTCGATACTAATTATGACAGGTAACTGTAACTCCGTTACAAATTATGACAAGTAACTGTAATTTCGATACTAATTATCACAGGTAACAGTAACTTCGATACTAATTATTACAAGTAACAGTAACTTCGGTACTAATTATGACAAGTAACTGTAACTTCTATATTATTATGACAGGTAACTGTAACTTCGTTACTAATTATGACAAGTAACTGTACTTTCGATACAAATGATGGCAGGTATCTGTAACTTCGATACTAATTATGACAGGTAACAGTAACTTCGATACTAATTATGACAGAAAACAATAACTTCGATACTAATTATGGCAGGTAACTGTAACTTCGATACTAATGATGACAGTTAACTGTAACTTCGTTACTAATTATGACAAGTAACTGTAATTTCGATACAAATTATGGCAGGTAACTGTAACTTTGATACTAATTATGACAGGTAACAGTAACTTCGATACTAATTAGGACAAGTAACTGTAACTTCGATACTAATTATGACAGGTGACTGTAACTTCGTTACTAATTATGACAAGTAACTGTAATTTCGATACAATTTATGGCAGGTAACTATTACTTCGAAACTAATTATGACAGGTAGCAGTAACTTCAATACTAATTATGACAAGTAAAAGTTACTTCGATACTAATAATGACAAGTAAATGTAACTTCGAAACTAATTATGACAGGTAATTGTAACATCGTTACTAATTATGACAAGTAACTGTAATTTCGAAACAAATTATAGCAGGTAACTGTAACTTCGATACTAATTATGACAGGTAACAGTAACTTCTATACTAATTATGACAAGTAACTGTAACTTCGATACTAATTATGACCGGTAACTGTAACTTCGATACTAATTATGACAAGTAACTGTAATTTTGATAAAAAAAATTATGGCAAGGAACTGGAACTTCGTTACTAATTATGACAAGTAACAGTAATTTCGATACAAATTATGGCAGGTAACTGTAACTTCGATACTAATTATGACAGGTAACAGTATCTTCGATACTAATGGTGACAGAATACAGTAACTTCGATACTAATTATGGCAGGTAACAGTTACTTCGATACTAATTATGACAGGTAACTGTAACTTCGTTACTAATTATGACAAGAAACTGTAATTTCGATACAAATTATGGCAGGAAACGGTAACTTCGTTACTAATTATGGCAGGTAACTGTAATTTCGATACAAATTATGGCAGGTAACAGTAACTTCGATACTAATTATGACAGGTAACTGTAACTTCGATACAAATTATGACAAGTAACTCTAACTTCGTTACTAATTATGACAAGTAACTGTAATTTTGATAAAAAAAATTATGGCAAGGAACTGGAACTTCGTTACTAATTATGACAAGTAACAGTAATTTCGATACAAATTATGGCAGGTAACTGTTACTTCGATACTAATTATGACAGGTAACAGTATCTTCGATACTAATGGTGACAGAATACAGTAACTTCGATACTAATTATGGCAGGTAACAGTTACTTCGATACTAATTATGACAGGTAACTGTAACTTCGTTACTAATTATGACAAGAAACTGTAATTTCGATACAAATTATGGCAGGTAACTGTAACTTCGATACTAATTCTGAAAGGTAACAGTAACTTCGATACTAATTATGACACGTAAAAGTTACTTCGATACTAATAATGACAAGTAACTGTAACTTCGCAATTAATTATGACAGGTAACTGTAACATCGTTACTAATTATGACAAGTAACTCTAATTTCGATACAAATTATGGCAGGTAACTGTAACTTCGATACTAATTCTGAAAGGTAACAGTAACTTCGATACTAATTATGACAAGTAACTGTAACTTCGATACTAATTATGACCGGTAACTGTAACTTCGATACGAATTATGACAAGTAACTCTAACTTCATTACAAATTATGAGAAGTAACTGTAATTTCGATACATATTATGGCAGGTAACTGTAACTTCGTTACTAATTATGGCAGGTAACTGTAATTTCGATACAAATTAAGGCAGGTAACAGTAACTTCGATACTAATTATGACAGGTAACTGTAACTTCGATATTAATTATGACAAGTAACTCTAACTTCGTTACTAATTATGACAAGTAACTGTAATTTTGATAAAAATTATGGCAAGTAACTGGAACTTCGATACTAATTATGACAGGTAACAGTAACTTCGATACTAATTATGACAGGTAACTGTAACTTCGTTAATAATTATGACAAGTAACTGTAATTTCGATACTAATTATGGCTGGTAACTGTAACTTCGTTACTAATTATGACAAGTAACAGTAATTTCGATACAAATTATGGCAGGTAACTGTAACATCGATACTAATTATGACAGGTAACAGTATCTTCGATACTAATGATGACAGAATACAGTAACTCCGATACTAATTATGGCAGGTAACAGTAACTTCGATACTAATTATGGCAGGTAACTGTAACTTCGATACTAATTATGACAGTTAACTGTAACTTCGTTACTAATTATGACAAGTAATTGTAATTTCGATACAAATTATGGCAGGTAACAGTAACTTCGATACTAATTATGACAGGTAACAGTAACATCGATACTAATTATGACAAGTAACTGTACCTTCGATGCTAATTATCACAGATACCTCTAACTTCGAAACTAATTATGACAAGTAACTCAAACATCATAACAAATTATGACAAGTAACTGTAATTTCGATACAAATTATGGCAGGTAACTGTAACTTCGTTACTAATAATGGCAGGTAACTGTAATTTCGATACAAATTATGGCATGTAACAGTAACTTCGATACTAATTATGACAGGCAACTGTAACTTCGATACTTATTATGACAGGTAACTGTAACTTCGTTCCTAATTATGACAAGTAACTGTAATTTCGATACTAATTATGACCGAAAACAGTAACTTCGATACTTATTATGACAGGTAACAGTAACTTCGATACTAATTATGGCAGGTAACTGTAACTTCGATATTAATTATGACATTTAACTGTAACTTCGTTACTAGTTATGACAAGTAACTGTAATTTCGATACAAATTATGGCAGGTTACTGTAACATCGTTACTAATTGTGACAAGTAACTGTAATTTCGATACTAATTATGACAGAAAACAGTAACTTCGATACTTATAATGACAGGTAACAGTAACTTCGATACTAATTATGGCAGGTAACTGTAACTTCGATATTAATTATGACAGTTAACTGTAACTTCGTTACTAGTTATGACAAGTAACTGTAATTTCGATACGAATTATGGCAGGTAACTGTAACTTCGATACTAATTATGACAGGTAACAGTAACTTCGATACTAATTATGACCTGTAACTGTAACTTCGATACTAATTATGACAGGTAACTGTAACTCCGTTACAAATTATGACAAGTAACTGTAATTTCGATACTAATTATGACAGGTAATAGTAACTTCGATACTAATTATTACAAGTAACAGTAACTTCGGTACTAATTATGACAAGTAACTGTAACTTCTATATTATTATGACAGGTAACTGTAACTTCGTTACTAATTATGACAAGTAACTGTACTTTCGATACAAATGATGGCAGGTAACTGTAACTTCGATACTAATTATGACAGGTAACAGTAACGTCGATACTAATTATGACAGAAAACAATAACTTCGATACTAATTATGGCAGGTAACTGTAACTTCGATACTAATGATGACAGTTAACTGTAACTTCGTTACTAATTATGACAAGTAACAGTAATTTCGATACAAATTATGGCAGGTAACTGTAACTTTGATACTAATTATGACAGGTAACAGTAACTTCGATACTAATTAGGACAAGTAACTGTAACTTCGATACTAATTATGACAGGTGACTGTAACTTCGTTACTAATTATGACAAGTAACTGTAATTTCGATACAATTTATGGCAGGTAACTATTACTTCGAAACTAATTATGACAGGTAGCAGTAACTTCAATACTAATTATGACAAGTAAAAGTTACTTCGATACTAATAATGACAAGTAAATGTAACTTCGAAACTAATTATGACAGGTAATTGTAACATCGTTACTAATTATGACAAGTAACTGTAATTTCGAAACAAATTATGGCAGGTAACTGTAACTTCGATACTAATTATGACAGGTAACAGTAACTTCTATACTAATTATGACAAGTAACGGTAACTTCGTTACTAATTATGACCGGTAACTGTAACTTCGATACTAATTATGACAAGTAACTCTAACTTCATTACAAATTATGACAAGTAACTGTAATTTCGATACAAATTATGGCAGGAAACGGTAACTTCGTTACTAATTATGGCAGGTAACTGTAATTTCGATACAAATTATGGCAGGTAACAGTAACTTCGATACTAATTATGACAGGTAACTGTAACTTCGATACAAATTATGACAAGTAACTCTAACTTCGTTACTAATTATGACAAGTAACTGTAATTTTGTTAAAAAAAATTATGGCAAGGAACTGGAACTTCGTTACTAATTATGACAAGTAACAGTAATTTCGATACAAATTATGGCAGGTAACTGTAACTTCGATACTAATTATGACAGGTAACAGTATCTTCGATACTAATGGTGACAGAATACAGTACTTCGATACTAATTATGGCAGGTAACAGTTACTTCGATACTAATTATGACAGGTAACTGTAACTTCGTTACTAATTATGACAAGAAACTGTAATTTCGATACAAATTATGGCAGGTAACTGTAACTTCGATACTAATTCTGAAAGGTAACAGTAACTTCGATACTAATTATGACACGTAAAAGTTACTTCGATACTAATAATGACAAGTAACTGTAACTTCGCAACTAATTATGACAGGTAACTGTAACATCGTTACTAATTATGACAAGTAACTCTAATTTCGATACAAATTATGGCAGGTAACTGTAACTTCGATACTAATTCTGAAAGGTAACAGTAACTTCGATACTAATTATGACAAGTAACTGTAACTTCGATACTAATTATGACCGGTAACTGTAACTTCGATACGAATTATGACAAGTAACTCTAACTTCATTACAAATTATGAGAAGTAACTGGAACTTCGATACTAATTATGACAGGTAACAGTAACTTCGATACTAATTATGACAGGTAACTGTAACTTCGTTAATAATTATGACAAGTAACTGTAATTTCGATACTAATTATGGCTGGTAACTGTAACTTCGTTACTAATTATGACAAGTAACAGTAATTTCGATACAAATTATGGCAGGTAACTGTAACATCGATACTAATTATGACAGGTAACAGTATCTTCGATACTAATGATGACAGAATACAGTAACTCCGATACTAATTATGGCAGGTAACAGTAACTTCGATACTAATTATGGCAGGTAACTGTAACTTCGATACTAATTATGACAGTTAACTGTAACTTCGTTACTAATTATGACAAGTAATTGTAATTTCGATACAAATTATGGCAGGTAACAGTAACTTCGATACTAATTATGACAGGTAACAGTAACATCGATACTAATTATGACAAGTAACTGTACCTTCGATGCTAATTATCACAGATACCTCTAACTTCGAAACTAATTATGACAAGTAACTCAAACATCATAACAAATTATGACAAGTAACTGTAATTTCGATACAAATTATGGCAGGTAACTGTAACTTCGTTACTAATAATGGCAGGTAACTGTAATTTCGATACAAATTATGGCATGTAACAGTAACTTCGATACTAATTATGACAGGCAACTGTAA
Organism: Meconema thalassinum; assembly: GCA_946902985.2. Classification (NCBI taxonomy): domain Eukaryota; kingdom Metazoa; phylum Arthropoda; class Insecta; order Orthoptera; family Tettigoniidae; genus Meconema; species Meconema thalassinum. The sequence goes on along the minus strand of OX336388.2, from coordinate 1,171,633,791 downwards.
CTTCGATACTTATTATGACAGGTAACTGTAACTTCGTTCCTAATTATGACAAGTAACTGTAATTTCGATACTAATTATGACCGAAAACAGTAACTTCGATACTTATTATGACAGGTAACAGTAACTTCGATACTAATTATGGCAGGTAACTGTAACTTCGATATTAATTATGACATTTAACTGTAACTTCGTTACTAGTTATGACAAGTAACTGTAATTTCGATACAAATTATGGCAGGTTACTGTAACATCGTTACTAATTGTGACAAGTAACTGTAATTTCGATACTAATTATGACAGAAAACAGTAACTTCGATACTTATAATGACAGGTAACAGTAACTTCGATACTAATTATGGCAGGTAACTGTAACTTCGATATTAATTATGACAGTTAACTGTAACTTCGTTACTAGTTATGACAAGTAACTGTAATTTCGATACGAATTATGGCAGGTAACTGTAACTTCGATACTAATTATGACAGGTAACAGTAACTTCGATACTAATTATGACCTGTAACTGTAACATCGATACTAATTATGACAGGTAACTGTAACTCCGTTACAAATTATGACAAGTAACTGTAATTTCGATACTAATTATGACAGGTAATAGTAACTTCGATACTAATTATTACAAGTAACAGTAACTTCGGTACTAATTATGACAAGTAACTGTAACTTCTATATTATTATGACAGGTAACTGTAACTTCGTTACTAATTATGACAAGTAACTGTACTTTCGATACAAATGATGGCAGGTAACTGTAACTTCGATACTAATTATGACAGGTAACAGTAACGTCGATACTAATTATGACAGAAAACAATAACTTCGATACTAATTATGGCAGGTAACTGTAACTTCGATACTAATGATGACAGTTAACTGTAACTTCGTTACTAATTATGACAAGTAACAGTAATTTCGATACAAATTATGGCAGGTAACTGTAACTTTGATACTAATTATGACAGGTAACAGTAACTTCGATACTAATTAGGACAAGTAACTGTAACTTCGATACTAATTATGACAGGTGACTGTAACTTCGTTACTAATTATGACAAGTAACTGTAATTTCGATACAATTTATGGCAGGTAACTATTACTTCGAAACTAATTATGACAGGTAGCAGTAACTTCAATACTAATTATGACAAGTAAAAGTTACTTCGATACTAATAATGACAAGTAAATGTAACTTCGAAACTAATTATGACAGGTAATTGTAACATCGTTACTAATTATGACAAGTAACTGTAATTTCGAAACAAATTATGGCAGGTAACTGTAACTTCGATACTAATTATGACAGGTAACAGTAACTTCTATACTAATTATGACAAGTAACGGTAACTTCGTTACTAATTATGACCGGTAACTGTAACTTCGATACTAATTATGACAAGTAACTCTAACTTCATTACAAATTATGACAAGTAACTGTAATTTCGATACAAATTATGGCAGGAAACGGTAACTTCGTTACTAATTATGGCAGGTAACTGTAATTTCGATACAAATTATGGCAGGTAACAGTAACTTCGATACTAATTATGACAGGTAACTGTAACTTCGATACAAATTATGACAAGTAACTCTAACTTCGTTACTAATTATGACAAGTAACTGTAATTTTGTTAAAAAAAATTATGGCAAGGAACTGGAACTTCGTTACTAATTATGACAAGTAACAGTAATTTCGATACAAATTATGGCAGGTAACTGTAACTTCGATACTAATTATGACAGGTAACAGTATCTTCGATACTAATGGTGACAGAATACAGTACTTCGATACTAATTATGGCAGGTAACAGTTACTTCGATACTAATTATGACAGGTAACTGTAACTTCGTTACTAATTATGACAAGAAACTGTAATTTCGATACAAATTATGGCAGGTAACTGTAACTTCGATACTAATTCTGAAAGGTAACAGTAACTTCGATACTAATTATGACACGTAAAAGTTACTTCGATACTAATAATGACAAGTAACTGTAACTTCGCAACTAATTATGACAGGTAACTGTAACATCGTTACTAATTATGACAAGTAACTCTAATTTCGATACAAATTTTGGCAGGTAACTGTAACTTCGATACTAATTCTGAAAGGTAACAGTAACTTCGATACTAATTATGACAAGTAACTGTAACTTCGATACTAATTATGACCGGTAACTGTAACTTCGATACGAATTATGACAAGTAACTCTAACTTCATTACAAATTATGAGAAGTAACTGTAATTTCGATACATATTATGGCAGGTAACTGTAACTTCGTTACTAATTATGGCAGGTAACTGTAATTTCGATACAAATTAAGGCAGGTAACAGTAACTTCGATACTAATTATGACAGGTAACTGTAACTTCGATACTAATTATGACAAGTGACTCTAACTTCGTTACTAATTATGACAAGTAACTGTAATTTTGACAAAAATTATGGCAAGTAACTGGAACTTCGATACTAATTATGACAGGTAACAGTAACTTCGATACTAATTATGACAGGTAACTGTAACTTCGTTAATAATTATGACAAGTAACTGTAATTTCGATACTAATTATGGCTGGTAACTGTAACTTCGTTACTAATTAAGACAAGTAACAGTAATTTCGATACAAATTATGGCAGGTAACTGTAACATCGATACTAATTATGACAGGTAACAGTATCTTCGATACTAATGATGACAGAATACAGTAACTCCGATACTAATTATGGCAGGTAACAGTAACTTCGATACTAATTATGGCAGGTAACTGTAACTTCGATACTAATTATGACAGTTAACTGTAACTTCGTTACTAATTATGACAAGTAATTGTAATTTCGATACAAATTATGGCAGGTAACAGTAACTTCGATACTAATTATGACAGGTAACAGTAACATCGATACTAATTATGACAAGTAACTGTACCTTCGATGCTAATTATCACAGATACCTCTAACTTCGAAACTAATTATGACAAGTAACTCAAACTTCATAACAAATTATGACAAGTAACTGTAATTTCGATACAAATTATGGCAGGTAACTGTAACTTCGTTACTAATTATGGCAGGTAACTGTAATTTCGATACAAATTATGGCAGGTAACAGTAACTTCGATACTAATTATGACATGCATCTGTAACTTCGATACTTATTATGACAGGTAACTGTAACTTCGTTCCTAATTATGACAAGTAACTGTAATTTCGATACTAATTATGACCGAAAACAGTAACTTCGATACTTATTATTACAGGTAACAGTAACATCGATACTAATTATGGCAGGTAACTGTAACTTCGATATTAATTATGACATTTTACTGTAACTTCGTTACTAGTTATGACAAGTAACTGTAATTTCGATAAAATTATGGCAGGTAACTGTAACATCGTTACTAATTATGACAAGTAACTGTAATTTCGATACTAATTATGACAGAAAACAGTAACTTCGATACTTATTATGACAGGTAACAGTAACTTCGATACTAATTATGGCACGTAACAGTAACTTCGATATTAATTATGACAGTTAACTGTAACTTCGTTACTACTTATGACAAGTAACTGTAATTTCGATACGAATTATGGCAGGTAACTGTAACTTCGATACTAATTATGACAGGTAACAGTAACTTCGATACTAATTATGACCTGTAACTGTAACTTCGATACTAATTATGACAGGTAACTGTAACTCCGTTACAAATTATGACAAGTAACTGTAATTTCGATACTAATTATGACAGGTAACAGTAACTTCGATACTAATTATTACAAGTAACAGTAACTTCGGTACTAATTATGACAAGTAACTGTAACTTCTATATTATTATGACAGGTAACTGTAACTTAGTTACTAATTATGACAAGTAACTGTACTTTCGATACAAATGATGGCAGGTAACTGTAACTTCGATACTAATTATGACAGGTAACCGTAACGTCGATACTAATTATGACAGAAAACAATAACTTCGATACTAATTATGGCAGGTAACTGTAACTTCGATACTAATGATGACAGTTAACTGTAACTTCGTTACTAGTTATGACAAGTAACTGTAATTTCGATACAAATTATGGCAGGTAACTGTAACTTCGATACTAATGATGACAGTTAACTGTAACTTCGTTACTAATTATGACAAGTAACTGAAAATTTCGATAAAAATTATGGCAGGTAACTGTTACTTCGATACTAATTATGACAGGTAACAGTAACTTCGATACTAATTATGACAGGTAACAGTATCTTCGATACTAATTATGGCAGGAAACTGTAACTTCGATACTAATGATGACAGTTAACTGTAACTTCGTTACTAATTATGACAAGTAACTGAAAATTTCGATACAAATTATGGCAGGTAACTGTAACTTTGATACTAATTATGACAGGTAACAGTAACTTCGATACTAATTATGACAAGTAACTGTAACTTCGATACTAATTATGACAGGTGACTGTAACTTCGTTACTAATTATGACAAGTAACTGTAATTTCGACACAATTTATGGCAGGTAACTGTTACTTCGATACTAATTATGACAGGTAGCAGTAACTTCAATACTAATTATGACAAGTAAAATTTACTTCGATACTAATAATGACAAGTAAATGTAACTTCGAAACAAATTATGGCAGGTAACTGTAACTTCGATACTAATTATGACAGGTAACAGTAACTTCTATACTAATTATGACAAGTAACTGTAACTTCGATACTAATTATGACCGGTAACTGTAACTTCGATACTAATTATGACAAGTAACTCTAACTTCATTACAAATTATGACAAGTAACTGTAATTTCGATACAAATTATGGCAGGAAACTGTAACTTCGTTACTAATTATGGCAGGTAACTGTAATTTCGATACAAATTATGGCAGGTAACAGTAACTTCGATACTAATTATGACAGGTAACTGTAACTTCGACACAAATTATGACAAGTAACTCTAACTTCGTTACTAATTATGACAAGTAACTGTAATTTTGATTAAAAAAATTATGGCAAGGAACTGGAACTTCGTTACTAATTATGACAAGTAACAGTAATTTCGATACAAATTATGGCAGGTAACTCTAACTTCGATACTAATTATGACAGGTAACAGTATCATCGATACTAATGGTGACAGAATACAGTAACTTCGATACTAATTATGGCAGGTAACAGTTACTTCGATACTAATTATGGCAGGTAACTGTAACTTCGTTACTAATTATGACAAGTAACTGTAATTTCGATACAAATTATGGCAGGTAACAGTAACTTCGATACTAATTATGACAGGTAACTGTAACTTCGTTACTAATTATGACAAGTAACTGTACTTTCGATACAAATGATGGCAGGTAACTGTAACTTCGATACTAATTATGACAGGTAACAGTAACTTCGATACTAATTATGACAGAAAACAATAACTTCGATACTAATTATGGCAGGTAACTGTAACTTCGATACTAATGATGACACTTAACTGTATCTTCGTTACTAATTATGACAAGTAACTGTAATTTCGATACAAATTATGGCAGGTAATTGTAACTTCGATACTAATTATGACAGGTAACAGTAACTTCGATACTAATTATGACAAGTAACTGTAACTTCGATACTAATTATGACCGGTAACTGTAACTTCGATACTAATTATGACAAGTAACTCTAACTTCATTACAAATTATGACAAGTAACTGTAATTTCGATACAAATTATGGCAGGAAACAGTAACTTCGTTACTAATTATGGCAGGTAACTGTAATTTCGATACAAATTATGGCAGGTAACAGTAACTTCGATACTAATTATGACAGGTAAATGTAACTTCGATACTAATTATGACAAGTAACTCTAACTTTGTTACTAATTATGACAAGTAACTGTAATTTTGTTTAAAATTATGGCAAGTAACTGGAACTTCGATACTAATTATGACAGGTAACAGTAACTTCGATACTAATTATGACAGGTAACTGTAACTTCGTTACTAATTATGACAAGTAACTGTAATTTCGATACTAATTATGGCTGGTAACTGTAACTTCGTTACTAATTATGACAAGTAACATTAATTTCGATACAAATTATGGCAGGTAACTGTAACTTCGATACTAATTATGACAGGTAACAGTATCTTCGATACTAATGATGACAGAATACAGTAACTTCGATACTAATTATGGCAGGTAACAGTAACTTCGATACTAATTATGGCAGGAAACTGTAACTTCGATACTAATTATGACAGTTAACTGTAACTTCGTTACTCATTATGACAAGTAACTGTAATTTCGATACAAATTATGGCAGGTAACAGTAACTTCGATACTAATTATGACAGGTAACAGTAACTTCGATACTAATTATGACAAGTTACTGTACCTTCGATATTAATTACGACAGGTAACTGTTACTTCGTTACTAATTATGACAAGTAACTCTAATTTCGATACAAATTATGGCAGGTAACTGTAACTTCGATACTAATTATGACAGGTAACAGTAACTTCGATACTAAATATGACAAGTAACTGTAACTTCGATGCTAATTATGACAGATAACTGTAACTTCCATACTAATTATGACAAGTAACTCTAACTTCATAACAAATCATGACAAGTAACTGTAATTTCGATACAAATTATGGCAGGTAACTGTAACTTCTTTACTAATCATGGCAGGTAACTGTAATTTCGATACAAATTATGGCAGGTAACTGTAACTTCGATACTAATTATGACAGGTAACAGTATCTTCGATACTAATGATGACAGAATACAGTATCTTCGATACTAATTATGGCAGGTAACAGTAACTTCGATACTAATTATGGCAGGTAACTGTAACTTCGATACTAATTATGACAGTTAACTGTAACTTCGTTACTAGTTAGACAAGTAACTGTAATTTCGATACAAATTATGGCAGGTAACTGTAACTTCGATACTAATTATGACAGGTAACAGTATCTTCGATACTTATGATGACAGAATACAGTAACTTCGATACTAATTATGGCAGGTAACAGTAACTTCGATACTAATTATGGCAGGAAACTGTAACTTCGATACTAATTATGACAGGTAACTGTACCTTCGTTACAAATTATGACAAGTAACTGTAATTTCGATACAAATTATGGCAGGTAACTGTAACATCGATACTAATTATGACAGGTAACAGTATCTTCGATACTAATGATGACAGAATACAGTATCTTCGATACTAATTATGGCAGGTAACAGTAACTTCGATACTAATTATGGCAGGAAACTGTAACTTTGATACTAATTATGACAGGTAACTGTAACTTCGTTACTAGTTATGACAAGTAACTGTAATTTCGATACAAATTATGGCAGGTAACTGTAACTTCGATACTAATTATGACAGGTAACTGTAACTTCGTTACTAATTATGACAAGAAACTGTAATTTCGTTACAAATTATGGCTGGTAACTGTAACATCGTTACTAATTATGACAGGTAACTGTAATTTCGATACTAATTATGACAGAAAACAGTAACTTCGATATTTATTATGACAGGTAACAGTAACTTCGATACTAATTATGGCAGGTAACTGTAACTTCGATACTAATTATGACAGTTAACTGTAACTTCGTTACTAGTTATGACAAGTAACTGTAATTTCGATACAAATTATGGCAGGTAACTGTAACTTCGATACTAATTATGACAGGTAACAGTATCTTCGATACTTATGATGACAGAATACAGTAACTTCGATACTAATTATGGCAGGTAACAGTAACTTCGATACTAATTATGGCAGGAAACTGTAACTTCGATACTAATTATGACAGGTAACTGTACCTTCGTTACAAATTATGACAAGTAACTGTAATTTCGATACAAATTATGGCAGGTAACTGTAACATCGATACTAATTATGACAGGTAACAGTATCTTCGATACTAATGATGACAGAATACAGTATCTTCGATACTAATTATGGCAGGTAACAGTAACTTCGATACTAATTATGGCAGGAAACTGTAACTTTGATACTAATTATGACAGGTAACTGTAACTTCGTTACTAATTATGACAAGTAACTGTAATTTCGATACAATTTATGGCAGGTAACTGTAACTTCGATACTAATTATGACAGGTAGCAGTAACTTCGATACTAATTATGACAAGTAAAAGTTACTTCGATACTAATAATGACAAGTAAATGTAACTTCGAAACTAATTATGACAGGTAACTGTAACTTCGTTATTAATTATGACAATTAACTGTACTTTCGATACAAATGATGGCAGGTAACTGTAACTTCGATACTAATTATGACAGGTAACAGTAACTTCGATACTAATTATGACAGAAAACAATAACTTTGATACTTATTATGGCAGGTAACTGTATCTTCGATACTAATGATGACAGTTAACTGTAACCTCGTTACTAATTATGACAAGTAACTGTAATTTCGATACAAATTATGGCAGGTAACTGTAACTTCGATACTAATTATGACAGGTAACAGTAACTTCGATACTAATTATGACAGGTAGCAGTATCTTCGATACTAATTTTGGCAGGTAAATGTAACTTCGATACTAATGATGACAGTTAACTGTAACTTCGTTACTAATTATGACAAGTAACTGAAAATTTCGATACAAATTATGGCAGGTAACTGTAACATCGATACTAATTATGACAGGTAACAATAACTTCGTTACTAATTATGACAAGTAACTGTAACTTCGATACTAATTATGACAGGTAACTGTAACTTCGTTACTAATTACGACAAGTAACTCTAATTTCGATATAAATTATGGCAGGTAACTGTAACTTCGATACTAATTATGACAGGTAGCAGTAACTTCGATACTAATTATGACAAGTAAAAGTTACTTCGATACTAATAATGACAATTAAATGTAACTTCGAAACTAATTATGACAGGTAACTGTAACATCGTTACTAATTATGACAAGTAACTGTAATTTCGATACAAATTATGGCAGGTAATTGTAACTTCGATACTAATTATGACAGGTAACAGTAACTTCGATACTAATTATGACAAGTAACTGTAACTTCGATACTAATTATGACCGGTAACTGTAACTTTGATACTAATTATGACAAGTAACTCTAACTTCGTTACTAATTATGACAAGTAACTGTAATTTTGATTAAAAAATTATGGCAAGTAACTGGAACTTCGATACTAATTATGACAGGTAACAGTAACTTTGATACTAATTATGACAGGTAACTGTAACTTCGTTACTAATTATGACAAGTAACTGTAATTTCGATACTAATTATGGCTGGTAACTGTAACTTCGTTACTAATTATGGCAGGAAACTGTAACTTCGATACTAATTATGACAATTAACTGTAACTTCGTTACTCATTATGACAAGTAACTGTAATTTCGATACAAATTATGGCAGGTAACAGTAACTTCGATACTAATTATGACAGGTAACAGTAACTTCGATACTAACTATGACAAGTTACTGTACCTTCGGTATTAATTACGACAGGTAACTGTAACTTCGTAACTAATTATGACAAGTAACTCTAATTTCGATACAAATTATGGCAGGTAACTGTAACATCGATACTAATTATGACAGGTAACAGTAACTTCGATACTAATTATGACAAGTAACTGTAACTTCGATGCTAATTATGACAGATAACTGTAACTTCGATACTAATTATGACAAGTAACTCTAACTTCATAACAAATTATGACAAGTAACTGTAATTTCGATACAAATTATGGCAGGTAACTGTAACTTCTTTACTAATTTTGGCAGGTAACTGTAATTTCGATACAAATTATGGCAGGTAACAGTAACTTCGACACTAATTATGACAGGCAACTGTAACTTCGATACTAATTATGACAGTAACTGTAATTTCGTTACTAATTATGACAAGAAACTGTAATTTCGTTACAAATTATGGCAGGTAACTGTAACATCGTTACTAATTATGACAAGTAACTGTAATTTCGATACTAATTATGACAGAAAACAGTAACTTCGATATTTATTATGACAGGTAACAGTAACTTCGATACTAATTATGACCTGTAACTGTAACTTCGATACTTATTATGACAGGTAACTGTAACTCCGTTACAAATTATGACAAGTTACTGTAATTTGGATACTATTTATGACAGGTAACAATAACTTCGATACTAATTATGACAAGTAACAGTAACTTCGATACTAATTATGACAAGTAACTGTAACTTCTATAATAATTATGACAGGTAACTGTACATCGTTACTAATTATGACAAGTAACTCTAATTTCGATACAAATTATGGCAGGTAACTGTAACTTCGATACTAATTATGACAGGTAACAGTAACTTCGATGCTAATTATGACAGGTAACTGTATCTTCGTTACTAATTATGACAAGTAAATGTAATTTCGATACTAATTATGGCAGGCAACTGTAACATCGTTACTAATTATGACAAGTAACTCTAATTTCGATACAAATTATGGCAGGTAACTGTAACTTCGATACTAATTTTGGCAGGTAAGAGTAACTTCGATACTAATTATGACAAGTTACTGTAACTTCGATATTAATTACGACAGGTAACTGTAACTTCGTTACTTATTATGACAAGTAACACTAATTTCGATACAAATTATGGCAGGTAACAGTAACTTCGATACTAATTATGACAGGTAACAGTAACTTCGATACTAATTATGACAAGTAACTGTACCTTCGATGCTAATTATCACAGATACCTGTAACTTCGAAACTAATTATGACAAGTAACTCAAACTTCATAAAAAATTATGACAAGTAACTGTAATTTCGATACAAATTATGGCAGGTAACTGTAACTTCGTTACTAATTATGGCAGGTAACTGTAATTTCGATACAAATTATGGCAGGTAACAGGAACTTCGATACTAATTATGACAGGCAACTGTAACTTCGATACTAATTATGACAGGTAACTGTAACTTCGTTACTAATTATGACAAGTAACTGTAATTTCGATACTAATTATTTCAGAAAACAGTAACTTCGATACTTATTATGACAGGTAACAGTAACTTCGATACTAATTATGGCAGGTAACTTTTACTTCGGTATTAATTATGACAGTTAACTGTAACTTCGTTACTAGTTATGACAAGTAACTGTAATTTCGATACAAATTATGGCAGGTAACTGTAACATCGTTACTAATTATGACAAGTATCTGTAATTTCGATACTAATTATGACAGAAAACAGTAACTTCGATACTTATTATGACAGGTAACAGTAACTTCGATACTAATTATGGCAGGTAACTGTAACTTCGATATTAATTATGACAGTTAACTGTAACTTCGTTACTAGTTATGACAAGTAACTGTAATTTCGATTCGAATTATGGCAGGTAACTGTAACTTCGATACTAATTATGACAGGTAACAGTAACTTCGTTACTAATTATGACCTGTAACTTTAACTTCGATACTAATTATGACAGGTAACTGTAACTCCGTTACAATTTATGACAAGTAACTGTAATTTCGATACTAATTATGACAGGTAACAGTAACTTCGATACTAATTATTACAAGTTACTGTAACTTCGGTACTAATTATGACAAGTAACTGTAACTTCTATACTAATTATGACAGGTAACTGTAACTTCGTTACTAATTATGACAAGTAACTGTAATTTCGATACTAATTATGGCTGGTAACTGTAACTTCGTTACTAATTATGACAAGTAACATTAATTTCGATACAAATTATGGCAGGTAACTGTAACTTCGATACTAATTATGACAGGTAACAGTAACTTCGATATAAATTATGACAAGTAACTGTAACTTCGATGCTAATTATGACAGATAACTGTAACTTCGATACTAATTATGACAAGTAACTCTAACTTCATAACAAATTATGGTAAGTAACTGTAATTTCGATACAAATTATGGCAGGTAACTGTAACTTCGTTACTAATTATGGCAGGTAACTGTAATTTCGATACAAATTATGGCAGGTAACAGTAATTTCGATACAAATTATGACAGGCAACTGTAACTTCGATACTAATTATGACAGGTAACTGAAACTTCGTTACTAATTATGACAAGAAACTGTAATTTCGTTACAAATTATGGCTGGTAACTGTAACATCGTTACTAATTATGACAGGTAACTGTAATTTCGATACTAATTATGACAGAAAAGAGTAACTTCGATATTTATAATGACAGGTAACAGTAACTCCGATACTAATTATGGCAGGTAACTGTAACTTCGATACTAATTATGACACTTAACTGTAAATTCGTTACTTGTTATGACAAGTAACTGTAATTTCGATACAAATTATGGCAGGTAACTGTAACTTCGATACTAATTATGACAGGTAACAGTATCTTCGATACTTATGATGACAGAATACAGTAACTTCGATACTAATTATGGCAGGTAACAGTAACTTCGATACTAATTATGGCAGGAAACTGTAACTTCGATACTAATTATGACAGGTAACTGTACCTTCCTTACTAATTATGACAAGTAACTGTAATTTCGATACAAATTATGGCAGGTAACTGTAACTTCGATACTAATTATGACAGGTAACAGTAACTTCGATACTAATTATGACAGGTAACAGTATCTTCGATACTAATTTTGGCAGGTAAATGTAACTTCGATACTAATGATGACAGTTAACTGTAACTTCGTTACTAATTATGACAAGTAACTGAAAATTTCGATACAAATTATGGCAGGTAACTGTAACTTCGATACTAATTATGACAGGTAACAGTAACTTCGTTACTAATTATGACAAGTAACTGTAACTTCGATACTAATTATGACAGGTAACTGTAACTTCGTTACTAATTACGACAAGTAACTGTAATTTCGATACAAAATATGGCAGGTAACTGTAACTTCGATACTAATTATGACAGGTAGCAGTAACTTCGATACTAATTATGACAAGTAAAAGTTACTTCGATACTAATAATGACAAGTTAATGTAACTTCGAAACTAATTATGACAGGTAACTGTAACATCGTTACTAATTATGACAAGTAACTGTAATTTCGATACAAATTATGGCAGGTAATTGTAACTTCGATACTAATTATGACAGGTAACAGTAACTTCGATACTAATTATGACAAGTAACTGTAACTTCGATACTAATTATGACCGGTAACTGTAACTTTGATACTAATTATGACAAGTAACTCTAACTTCATTACAAATTATGACAAGTAACTGTAATTTCGATACAAATTATGGCAGGAAACTGTAACTTCGTTACTAATAATGGCAGGTAACTGTAATTTCGATACAAATTATGGCAGGTAACAGTAACTTCGATACTAATTATGACAGGAAAATGTAACTTCGATACTAATTATGACAAGTAACTCTAACTTCGTTACTAATTATGACAAGTAACTGTAATTTTGATTAAAAAATTATGGCAAGTAACTGGAACTTCGATACTAATTATGACAGGTAACAGTAACTTTGATACTAATTATGACAGGTAACTGTAACTTCGTTACTAATTATGACAAGTTACTGTAATTTCGATACTAATTATGGCTGGTAACTGTAACTTCGTTACTAATTATGACAAGTAACAGTATCTTCGATACTAATGATGACAGAATACAGTAACTTCGATACTAATTAAGGCAGGTAACAGTAACTTCGATACTAATTATGGCAGGGAACTGTAACTTCGATACTAATTATGACAATTAACTGTAACTTCGTTACTCATTATGACAAGTAACTGTAATTTCGATACAAATTATGGCAGGTAACAGTAACTTCGATACTAATTATGACAGGTAACAGTAACTTCGATACATATTATGACAAGTTACTGTACCTTCGGTATTAATTACGACAGGTAACTGTAACTTCGTTACTAATTATGACAAGTAACTCTAATTTCGATACAAATTATGGCAGGTAACTGTAACATCGATACTAATTATGACAGGTAACAGTAACTTCGATACTAATTATGACAAGTAACTGTAACTTCGATGCTAATTATGACAGATAACTGTAACTTCGATACTAATTATGACAAGTAACTCTAACTTCATAACAAATTATGACAAGTAACTGTAATTTCGATACAAATTATGGCAGGTAACTGTAACTTCTTTACTAATTTTGGCAGGTAACTGTAATTTCGATACAAATTATGGCAGGTAAAAGTAACTTCGATACTAATTATGACAGGCAACTGTAACTTCGCTACTAATTATGACAGGTAACTGTAATTTCGTTACTAATTATGACAAGAAACTGTAATTTCGTTACAAATTATGGCAGGTAACTGTAACATCGTTACTAATTATGACAAGTAACTGTAATTTCGAAACTAATTATGACAGAAAACAGTAACTTCGATATTTATTATGACAGGTAACAGTAACTTCGATACTAATTATGGCAGGTAACTGTAACTTCGATACTAATTATGACAGTTAACTGTAACTTCGTTACTAGTTATGAAAAGTAACTGTAATTACGATACGAATCATGGCAGGTAACTGTAACTTCGATACTAATTATGACAGGTAACAGTAACTTCGATACTAATTATGACCTGTAACTGTAACTTCGATACTAATTATGACAGGTAACTGTAACTCCGTTACAAATTATGACAAGTTACTGTAATTTGGATACTATTTATGACAGGTAACAATAACTTCGATACTAATTATGACAAGTAACAGTAACTTCGATACTAATTATGACAAGTAACTGTAACTTCTATACTAATTATGACAGGTAACTCTAACTTCGTTACTAATTATGACAAGTAACTGTAATTTCGATACAAATTATGGCAGGTAACTGTAACTTCGATACTAATTATGACAGGTAACAGTAACATCGATACTAATTATGACAAGTAACTGTAACTTCGATACTAATTATGACCGGTAACTGTAACTTCGATACTAATTATGACAAGTAACTCTAACTTCATTACAAATTATGACAAGTAACTGTAATTTCGATACAAATTATGGCAGGAACCTGTAACTTCGTTACCAATTATGGCAGGTAACTGTAATTTCGAAACAAATTATTGCAGGTAACAGTAACTTCGATACTAATTATGACAGGTAACTGTAACTTCGATACTAATTATGACAAGTAACTCTAACTTCATTACAAATTATGACAAGTAACTGTAATTTCGATACAAATAATGGCAGGAAACTGTAACTTCGTTACTAATTATGGCAGGTAACTGTAATTTCGATACAAATTATGGCAGGTAACAGTAACTTCGATACTAATTATGACAGGAAAATGTAACTTCGATACTAATTATGAATAGTAACTCTAACTTCGTTACTAATTATGACAAGTAACTGTAATTTTGATTAAAAAATTATGGCAAGTAACTGGAACTTCGATACTAATTATGACAGGTAACAGTAACTTTGATACTAATTATGACAGGTAACTGTAACTTCGTTACTAATTATGACAAGTAACTGTAATTTCGATACTAATTATGGCTGGTAACTGTAACTTCGTTACTAATTATGACAAGTAACAGTATCTTCGATACTAATGATGACAGAATACAGTAACTTCGATACTAATTATGGCAGGTAACAGTAACTTCGATACTAATTATGGCAGGAAACTGTAACTTCGATACTAATTATGACAATTAACTGTAACTTCGTTACTCATTATGACAAGTAACTGTAATTTCGATACAAATTATGACAGGTAACAGTAACTTCGATACTAATTATGACAGGTAACAGTAACTTCGATACTTATTATGTCATGTTACTGTACCTTCGGTATTAATTACGACAGGTAACTGTAACTTCGTTACTAATTATGACAAGTAACTCTAATTTCGATACAAATTATGGCAGGTAACTGTAACATCGATACTAATTATGACAGGTAACAGTAACTTCGATACTAATTATGACAAGTAACTGTAACTTCGATGCTAATTATGACAGATAACTGTAACTTCGATACTAATTATGACAAGTAACTCTAACTTCATAACAAATTATGAAAAGTAACTGTAACTCCGATTCAAATTATGGCAGGTAACTGTAACTTCTTTACTAATTTTGGCAGGTAACTGTAATTTCGATACAAATTATGGCAGGTAACAGTAACTTCGATACTAATTATGACAGGCAATTGTAACTTCGATACTAATTATGACAGGTAACTGTAATTTCGTTACTAATTATGACAAGAAACTGTAATTTCGTTACAAATTATGGCAGCTTACTGTAACATCGTTACTAATTATGACAAGTAACTGTAATTTCGAAACTAATTATGACAGAAAAGAGTAACTTCGATATTTATTATGACAGGTAACAGTAACTTCGATACTAATTATGGCAGGTAACTGTAACTTCGATACTAATTATGACAGTTAACTGTAACTTCGTTACTAGTTATGAAAAGTAACTGTAATTACGATACGAATCATGGCAGGTAACTGTAACTTCGATACTAATTATGACAGGTAACAGTAACTTCGATACTAATTATGACCTGTAACTGTAACTTCGATACTAATTATGACAGGTAACTGTAACTCCGTTACAAATTATGACAAGTTACTGTAATTTGGATACTATTTATGACAGGTAACAATAACTTCGATGCTAATTATGACAAGTAACAGTCACTTCGATACTAATTATGACAAGTAACTGTAACTTCTATACTAATTATGACAGGTAACTCTAACTTCGTTACTAATTATGACAAGTAACTGTAATTTCGATACAAATTATGGCAGATAACTGTAACTTCGATACTAATTATGACAGGTAACAGTAACATCGATACTAATTATGACAAGTAACTGTAACTTCGATACTAATTATGACCGGTAACTGTAACTTCGATACTAATTATGACAAGTAACTCTAACTTCATTACAAATTATGACAAGTAACTGTAATTTCGATACAAATTATGGCGGGAACCTGTAACTTCGTTACTAATTATGGCAGGTAACTGTAATTTCGAAACAAATTATTGCAGGTAACAGTAACTTCGATACTAATTATGACAGGTAACTGTAACTTCGATACTAATTATGACAAGTAACTCTAACTTCGTTACTAATTATGACATGTAACTGTAATTTTGATAAAAAAATTATGGCAAGTAACTGGATCTTCGATACTAATTATGACAGGTAACAGTAACTTCGATACTAATTATGACAGGTAACTGTAACTTCGTTACTAATTATGACAAGTAACTGTAATTTCGATACTAATTATGAATGGTAACTGTAACTTCGTTACTAATTATGACAAGTAACAGTAATTTCGATGCAAATTATGGCAGGTAACTGTAACTTCGATACTAATTATGACAGGTAACAGTATCTTCGATACTAATGATGACAGAATACAGTAACTTCGATACTAATTATCGCAGGTAATAGTAACTTCGATACTAATTATGGCAGGTAACTGTAACTTCGATACTAATTATGACAGTTAACTGTAACTTCGTTACTCATTATGGCAAGTAACTGTAATTTCGATACAAATTATGGCAGGTAACATAACTTCGATACTAATTATGACAGGTAACTTTAACTTCGTTACTAATTATGACAAGTAACTGTACTTTCGATACAAATGATGGCAGGTAACTGTAACTTTGATACTAATTATGACAGGTAACAGTAACTTCGATACTAATTATGACAGAAAACAATAACTTTGATACTAATTATGGCAGGTAACTGTAACTTCGATACTAATGATGACAGTTAACTGTAACTTCGTTACTAATTATGACAAGTAACTGTAATTTCGATACAAATTATGGCAGGTAACTGTTATTTCGATACTAATTATGACAGGTAACAGTAACTTCGATACTAATTATGACAGGTAACAGTATCTTCGATACTAATTTTGGCAGGTAAATGTAACTTCGATACTAATGATGACAGTTAACTGTAACTTCGTTACTAATTATGACAAGTAACTGAAAATTTCGATACAAATTATGGCAGGTAACTGTAACTTCGTTACTAATTATGGCAGGTAACTGTAATTTCGATACAAATTATGGCAGGTAACAGTAACTTCGATACTAATTATGACAGGCAACTGTAACTTCGATACTTATTATGACAGGTAACTGTATCTTCGTTACTAATTATGACAAGTAACTGTAATTTCGATACTAATTATGACCGAAAACAGTAACTTCGATACTTATTATGACAGGTAACAGTAACTTCGATACTAATTATGGCAGGTAACTGTAACTTCGATATTAATTATTACATTTAACTGTAACTTCGTTACTAATTATGACAGGTAACAGTATCTTCGATACTAATGATGAAAGAATACAGTAACTTCGATACTAATTATGGCAGGTAACAGTAACTTCGATACTAATTATGGCAGGAAACTGTAACTTTGATACTAATTATGACAGTTAACTGTAACTTCGTTACTCATTATGACAAGTAACTGTATTTTCGATACAAATTATGTCAGGTAACAGTAACTTCGATACTAATTATGACAGGTAACAGTAACTTCGATACTAATTATGACAGGTTACTGTACCTTCGATATTAATTACGACAGGTAACTGTAACTTCGTTACTAATTATGACAAGTAACTCTAATTTCGATACAAATTATGGCAGGTAACTGTAACTTCGATACTAATTATGACAGGTAACAGTAACTTCGATACTAATTATGACAAGTAACTGTAAGTTCGATGCTAATTATGACAGATAACTGTAACTTCGATACTAATTATCACAAGTAACTCTAACTTCATAACAATTTATGACAAGTAACTGTAATTTCGATACAAATTATGGCAGGTAACTGTAACTTCTTTACTAATTATTGCAGGTAACTGTAATTTCGATACACATTATGGCTGGTAACAGTAACTTCGATACTAATTATGACAGGTAACTTTAATTTCGTTACTAATTATGACAAGAAACTGTAATTTCGTTACAAATTATGGCAGGTAACTGTAACATCGTTACTAATTATGACAAGTAACTGTAATTTCGATACTAATTATGACAGAAAACAGTAACTTCGATATTTATTATGACAGGTAACAGTAAATTCGATACTAATTATGGCAGGTAACTGTAACTTCGGTACTAATTATGACAGTTAACTGTAACTTCGTTACTAGTTATGAAAAATAACTGTAATTACGATATGAATCATGGCAGGTAACTGTAACTTCGATACTAATTATGACAGGTAACAGTAACTTCGTTACTAATTATGACAAGTAACTGTAATTTCGATACAAATTATGGCAGGTAACTGTAACTTCGATACTAATTATGACAGGTAGCAGTAACTTCGATACTAATTATGACAAGTAAAAGTTACTTCGATACTAATAATGACAAGTAAATGTAACTTCGAAACTAATTATGACAGGTAACTGTAACATCGTTACTAATTATGACAAATAACTGTAATTTCGATACAAATTATGGCAGGTAATTGTAACTTCGATACTAATTATGACAGGTAACAGTAACTTCGATACTAATTATGACAAGTAACTGTAACTTCGATACTAATTATGACCGGTAACTGTAACTTGGATACTAATTATGACAAGTAACTCTAACTTCATTACAAATTATGACAAGTAACTGTAATTTCGATACAAATTATGGCAGGAAACTGTAACTTCGTTACTAATTATGGCAGGTAACTGTAATTTCGATACAAATTATGGCAGGTAACAGTAACTTCGATACTAATTATGACAGGTAAATGAAACTTCGATACTAATTATGACAAGTAACTCTAACTTCGTTACTAATTATGACAAGTAACTGTAATTTTGATTAAAAAATTATGGCAAGTAACAGGAACTTCGATACTAATTATGACAGGTAACAGTAACTTCGATACTAATTATGACAGGTAACTGTAACTTCGTTACTAATTATGACAAGTAACTGTAATTTCGATACTAATTATGGCTGGTAACTGTAACTTCGTTACTAATTATGACAAGTAACAGTAATTTCGATACAAATTATGGCAGGTAACTGTAACTTCGATACTAATTATGACAGGTAACAGTATCTTCGATACTAATGATGACAGAATACAGTAACTTCGATACTAATTATGGCAGGTAACAGTAACTTCGATACTAATTATGGCAGGAAACTGTAACTTCGATACTAATTATGACAGTTAACTGTAACTTCGTTACTCATTATGACAAGTAACTGTAATTTCGATACAAATTATGGCAGGTAACAGTTACTTCGATACTAATTATGACAGGTAACAGTAACTTCGATACTAATTATGACAAGTTACTGTACCTTCGATATTAATTACGACAGGTAACAGTAACTTCGTTACTAATTATGACAAGTAACTCTAATTTCGATACAAATTATGGCAGGTAACTGTAACTTCGATACTAATTATGACAGGTAACAGTAACTTCGATACTAATTATGACAAGTAACTGTAACTTCGATGCTAATTATGACAGAAAACTGTAACTTCGATACTAATTATGACAAGTAACTCTAACTTCATAACAAGTAACTGTAATTTCGATACAAATTATGGCAGGTAACTGTAACTTCGTTACTAATTATGGCAGGTAACTGTAATTTCGATACAAATTATGGCAGGTAACAGTAACTTCGATACAAATTATGACAGGCAACTGTAACTTCGATACTAATTATGACAGGTAACTGTAACTTCGTTACTAATTATGACAAGAAACTGTAATTTCGTTACAAATTATGGCAGGTAACTGTAATATCGTTACTAATTATGACAGGTAACTGTAATTTCTATACTAATTATGACAGAAAACAGTAACTTCGATATTTATTATGACAGGTAACAGTAACTTCGATACTAATTATGGCAGGTAACTGTAACTTCGATACTAATTATGACAGGTGACTGTACCATCGTTACTAATTATGACAATTAACTCTAATTTCGATACAAATTATGGCAGGTAACTGTAACATCGATACTAATTATGACAGGTAACAGTATCTTCGATACTAATGATGACAGAATACAGTAACTTCGATACTAATTATCGCAGGTAACTGTAACTTCGATACTAATTATGACAGAATACAGTAACTTCGATACTAATTATGGCAGGTAACATTAACTTCGATACTAATTATGGCAGGAAACTGTAACTTCGATACTAATTATGACAGGTAACTGTAACTTCGTTACTAATTATGACAAGTAACTGTAATTTCGATACAATTTATGGCAGGTAACTGTAACTTCGATACTAATTATGACAGGTAGCAGTAACTTCGATACTAATTATGACAAGTAAAAGTTACTTCGATACTAATAATGACAAGTAGATGTAACGTCGGAACTAATTATGACAGGTAACTGTAACATCGTTACTAATTATGACAAGTAACTGTAATTTCGATACAAATTATGGCAGGTAACTGTAACTTCGATACTAATTATGACAGGTAACAGTAACTTCGATACAAATTATGACAGGCAACTGTAACTTCGATACTAATTATGACAGGTAACTGTAACTTCGATACTAATTTTGACAAGTAACTCTAACTTTATTACAAATTATGACAAGTAACTGTAATTTCGATACAAATTATGGCACGAAACTGTAACTTCGTTACTAATTATGGCAGGTAACTGTAATTTCGAAACAAATTATTGCAGGTAACAGTAACTTCGATACTAATTATGACAGGTAACTGTAACTTCGATACTAATTATGACAAGTAACTCTAACTTCGTTACTAATTATGACAAGTAACTGTAATTTTGATAAAAAAATTATGGCAAGTAACTGGAACTTCGATACTAATTATGACAGGTAACAGTAACTTCGATACTAATTATGACAGGTAACTGTAACTTCGTTACTAATTATGACAAGTAACTGTAATTTCGATACTAATTATGAATGGTAACTGTAACTTCGTTAATAATTACGACAAGTAACAGTAATTTCGTTGCAAATTATGGCAGGTAACTGTAACTTCGATACTAATTATGACAGGTAACAGTATCTTCGATACTAATGATGACAGAATACAGTAACTTCGATACTAATTATCGCAGGTAACTGTAACTTCGATACTAATTATGACAGGTAACAGTAACTTCGATACTAATTATGACAGAAAACAATAACTTCGATACTAATTATGGCAGGTAACTGTAACTTCGATACTAATGATGACAGTTAACTGTATCTTCGTTACTAATTATGACAAGTAACTGTAATTTCGATACAAATTATGGCAGGTAACTGTAACTTCGATACTAATTATGACAGTTAGCAGTAACTTCGATACTAATTATGACAAGTAAAAGTTACTTCGATACTAATAATGACAAGTAAATGTAACTTCGAAACTTATTATGACAGGTAACTGTAACATCGTTACTAATTATGACAAGTAACTGTAATTTCGATACAAATTATGGCAGGTAATTGTAATTTCGATACTAATTATGACAGGTAACAGTAACTTCGATACTAATTATGACAAGTAACTGTAACTTCGATAATAATTATGACCGGTAACTGTAACTTCGATACTAATTATGACAAGTAACTCTAACTTCATTACAAATTATGACAAGTAACTGTAATTTCGATACAAATTATGGCAGGAAACAGTAACTTCGTTACAAATTATGGCAGGTAACTGTAATTTCGATACAAATTATGGCAGGTAACAGTAACTTCGATACTAATTATGACAGGTAAATGTAACTTCGATACTAATTATGACAAGTAACTCTAACTTTGTTGCTAATTATGACAAGTAACTGTAATTTTGATTAAAAAATTATGGCAAGTAACTGGAACTTCGATACTAATTATGACAGGTAAAAGTAACTTCGATACTAATTATGACAGGTAACTGTAACTTCGTTACTAATTATGACAAGTAACTGAAAATTTCGATACTAATTATGGCTGGTAACTGTAACTTCGTTACTCATTATGACAAGTAACATTAATTTCGATACAAATTATGGCAGGTAACTGTAACTTCGATACTAATTATGACAGGTAACAGTAACTTCGATACTAATTATGACAAGTAACTGTAACTTCGATGCTAATTATGACAGAAAACTGTAACTTCGATACTAATTATGACAAGTAACTCTAACTTCATAACAAGTAACTGTAATTTCGATACAAATTATGGCAGGTAACTGTAACTTCGTTACTAATTATGGCAGGTAACTGTAATTTCGATACAAATTATGGCAGGTAACAGTAACTTCGATACAAATTATGACAGGCAACTGTAACTTCGATACTAATTATGACAGGTAACTGTAACTTCGTTACTAATTATGACAAGAAACTGTAATTTCGTTACAAATTATGGCAGGTAACTGTAACATCGTTACTAATTATGACAGGTAACTGTAATTTCTATACTAATTATGACAGAAAACAGTAACTTCGATATTTATTATGACAGGTAACAGTAACTTCGATACTAATTATGGCAGGTAACTGTAACTTCGATACTAATTATGACAGGTGACTGTACCATCGTTACTAATTATGACAATTAACTCTAATTTCGATACAAATTATGGCAGGTAACTGTAACATCGATACTAATTATGACAGGTAACAGTATCTTCGATACTAATGATGACAGAATACAGTAACTTCGATACTAATTATCGCAGGTAACTGTAACTTCGATACTAATTATGACAGAATACAGTAACTTCGATACTAATTATGGCAGGTAACATTAACTTCGATACTAATTATGGCAGGAAACTGTAACTTCGATACTAATTATGACAGGTAACTGTAACTTCGTTACTAATTATGACAAGTAACTGTAATTTCGATACAATTTATGGCAGGTAACTGTAACTTCGATACTAATTATGACAGGTAGCAGTAACTTCGATAGTAATTATGACAAGTAAAAGTTACTTCGATACTAATAATGACAAGTAGATGTAACGTCGGAACTAATTATGACAGGTAACTGTAACATCGTTACTAATTATGACAAGTAACTGTAATTTCGATACAAATTATGGCAGGTAACTGTAACTTCGATACTAATTATGACAGGTAACAGTAACTTCGATACAAATTATGACAGGCAACTGTAACTTCGATACTAATTATGACAGGTAACTGTAACTTCGATACTAATTTTGACAAGTAACTCTAACTTTATTACAAATTATGACAAGTAACTGTAATTTCGATACAAATTATGGCACGAAACTGTAACTTCGTTACTAATTATGGCAGGTAACTGTAATTTCGAAACAAATTATTGCAGGTAACAGTAACTTCGATACTAATTATGACAGGTAACTGTAACTTCGATACTAATTATGACAAGTAACTCTAACTTCGTTACTAATTATGACAAGTAACTGTAATTTTGATAAAAAAATTATGGCAAGTAACTGGAACTTCGATACTAATTATGACAGGTAACAGTAACTTCGATACTAATTATGACAGGTAACTGTAACTTCGTTACTAATTATGACAAGTAACTGTAATTTCGATACTAATTATGAATGGTAACTGTAACTTCGTTAATAATTACGACAAGTAACAGTAATTTCGTTGCAAATTATGGCAGGTAACTGTAACTTCGATACTAATTATGACAGGTAACAGTATCTTCGATACTAATGATGACAGAATACAGTAACTTCGATACTAATTATCGCAGGTAACTGTAACTTCGATACTAATTATGACAGGTAACAGTAACTTCGATACTAATTATGACAGAAAACAATAACTTCGATACTAATTATGGCAGGTAACTGTAACTTCGATACTAATGATGACAGTTAACTGTATCTTCGTTACTAATTATGACAAGTAACTGTAATTTCGATACAAATTATGGCAGGTAACTGTAACTTCGATACTAATTATGACAGTTAGCAGTAACTTCGATACTAATTATGACAAGTAAAAGTTACTTCGATACTAATAATGACAAGTAAATGTAACTTCGAAACTTATTATGACAGGTAACTGTAACATCGTTACTAATTATGACAAGTAACTGTAATTTCGATACAAATTATGGCAGGTAATTGTAATTTCGATACTAATTATGACAGGTAACAGTAACTTCGATACTAATTATGACAAGTAACTGTAACTTCGATAATAATTATGACCGGTAACTGTAACTTCGATACTAATTATGACAAGTAACTCTAACTTCATTACAAATTATGACAAGTAACTGTAATTTCGATACAAATTATGGCAGGAAACAGTAACTTCGTTACAAATTATGGCAGGTAACTGTAATTTCGATACAAATTATGGCAGGTAACAGTAACTTCGATACTAATTATGACAGGTAAATGTAACTTCGATACTAATTATGACAAGTAACTCTAACTTTGTTGCTAATTATGACAAGTAACTGTAATTTTGATTAAAAAATTATGGCAAGTAACTGGAACTTCGATACTAATTATGACAGGTAAAAGTAACTTCGATACTAATTATGACAGGTAACTGTAACTTCGTTACTAATTATGACAAGTAACTGAAAATTTCGATACTAATTATGGCTGGTAACTGTAACTTCGTTACTCATTATGACAAGTAACATTAATTTCGATACAAATTATGGCAGGTAACTGTAACTTCGATACTAATTATGACAGGTAACAGTATCTTCGATACTAATGATGACAGAATACAGTAACTTCGATACTAATTATGGCAGGTAACAGTAACTTCGATACTAATTATGGCAGGAAACTGTAACTTCGATACTAATTACGACAGTTAACTGTAACTTGGTTACTCATTATGACAAGTAACTGTAATTTCGATACAAATTATGGCAGGTAACAGTAACTTCGATACTAATTATGACAGGTAACAGTAACTTCGATACTAATTATGACAAGTTACTGTACCTTCGATATTAATTACGACAGGTAACTGTTACTTCGTTACTAATTATGACAAGTAACTCTAATTTCGATACAAATTATGGCAGGTAACTGTAACTTCGATACTAATTATGACAGGTAACAGTAACTTCGATACTAATTATGACAAGTAACTGTAACTTCGATGCTAATTATGACAGATAACTGTAACTTCGATACTAATTATGACAAGTAACTCTAACTTCATAACAAATTATGACAAGTAACTGTAATTTCGATGCAAATTATGGCAGGTAACTGTAACTTCGTTACTAATTATGGCAGGTAACTGTAATTTCGATACAAATTATGGCAGGTAACAGTAACTTCGATACAAATTATGACAGGCAACTGTAACTTCGATACTAATTATGACAGGTAACTGTAACTTCGTTACTAATTATGACAAGAAACTGTAATTTCGTTACAAATTATGGCTGGTAACTGTAACATCGTTACTAATTATGACAGGTAACTGTAATTTCGATACTAATTATGACAGAAAACAGTAACTTCGATATTTATTATGACAGGTAACAGTAACTTCGATACTAATTATGGCAGGTAACTGTAACGTCGATACTAATTATGACAGTTAACTGTAACTTCGTTACTAGTTATGACAAGCAACTGTAATTTCGATACAAATTATGGCAGGTAACTGTAACTTCGATACTAATTATGACAGGTAACAGTATCTTCGATACTTATGATGACAGAAAACAGTAACTTCGATACTAATTATGGCAGGTAACAGTAACTTCGATACTAATTATGGCAGGAAACTGTAACTTCGATACTAATTATGACAGGTAACTGTACCTTCGTTACTAATTATGACAAGTAACTGTAATTTCGATACAAATTATGGCAGGTAACTGTAACTTCGATACTAATTATGACAGGTAACAGTATCTTCGATACTAATGATGACAGAATACAGTATCTTCGATACTAATTATGGCAGGTAACAGTAACTTCGATACTAATTATGGCAGGAAACTGTAACTTCGATACTAATTATGACAGGTAACTCTAACTTCATTACAAATTATGAGAAGTAACTGTAATTTCGATACATATTATGGCAGGTAACTGTAACTTCGTTACTAATTATGGCAGGTAACTGTAATTTCGATACAAATTCTGGCAGGTTACAGTAACTTCGATACTAATTATGACAGGTAACTGTAACTTCGATACTAATTATGACAAGTAACTCTAACTTCGTTACTAATTATCACAAGTAACTGTAATTTCGATACAAATTATGGCAGGTAACTGTTACGTCGATACTAATTATGACAGGTAACAGTAACTTCGATGCTAATTATGACAGGTAACTGTAACTTCGTTACTAGTTATGACAAGCAACTGTAATTTCGATACAAATTATGGCAGGTAACTGTAACTTCGATACTAATTATGACAGGTAACAGTATCTTCGATACTTATGATGACAGAAAACAGTAACTTCGATACTAATTATGGCAGGTAACAGTAACTTCGATACTAATTATGGCAGGAAACTGTAACTTCGATACTAATTATGACAGGTAACTGTACCTTCGTTACTAATTATGACAAGTAACTGTAATTTCGATACAAATTATGGCAGGTAACTGTAACTTCGATACTAATTTTGACAGGTAAGAGTAACTTCGATACTAATTATGACAAGTTACTGTAACTTCGATATTAATTACGACAGGTAACTGTAACTTCGTTACTTATTATGACAAGTAACACTAATTTCGATACAAATTATGGCAGGTAACAGTAACTTCGATACTAATTATGACAAGTAACTCTAACTTCGTTACTCATTATGACAAGTAACTGTAATTTCGATACAAATTATGGCAGGTAACAGTAACTTCGATACTAATTATGACAGGTAACTGTAACTTCGTTACTAATTATGACAAGTAACTGTACTTTCGATACAAATGATGGCAGGTAACTGTAACTTCGATACTAATTATGACAGGTAACAGTAACTCCGATACTAATTATGACAGAAAACAATAACTTCGATACTAATTATGGCAGGTAACTGTAACTTCGATACTAATGATGACAGTTAACTGTAACTTCGTTACTAATTATGACAAGTAACTGTAATTTCGATACAAATTATGGCAGGTAACTGTAACTTCGATACTAATTATGACAGGTAGCAGTAACTTCGATACTAATTATGACAAGTAAAAGTTACTTCGATACTAATAATGACAAGTAAATGTAACTTCGAAACTAATTATGACAAGGTAACTGTAACATCGTTACTAATTATGACAAGTAACTGTAATTTCGATACAAATTATGGCAGGTAATTGTAACTTCGATACTAATTATGACTGGTAACAGTAACGTCGATACTAATTATGACAAGTAACTGTAACTTCGATACTAATTATGACCGGTAACTGTAACTTCGATACTAATTATGACAAGTAACTCCAACTTCATTACAAATTATGACAAGTAACTGTAATTTCGATACAAATTATGGCAGGTAACAGTAACTTCGATACTAATTATGACAGGTAAATGTAACTTCGATACTAATTATGACAAGTAACTCTAACTTCGTTACTAATTATGACAAGTAACTGTAATTTTGATTAAAAAATTATGGCAAGTAACTGGAACTTCGATACTAATTTATGACAGGTAACAGTAACTTCGATAATAATTATGACAGGTAACTGTAACTTCGTTACTAATTATGACAAGTAACTGTAATTTCGATACTAATTATGGCTGGCAACTGTAACATCGTTACTAATTATGACAAGTAACAGTAATTTCGATACAAATTATGGCAGGTAACCGTAACTTCGATACTAATTATGACAGGTAACAGTATCTTCGATACTAATGATGACAGAATACAGTAACTTCGATACTAATTATGGCAGGTAACAGTAACTTCGATACTAATTATGGCAGGAAACTGTAACTTCGATACTAATTATGACAGGTAACTGTAACTTCGTTAATAATTATGACAAGTAACTGTAATTTCGATACAATTTATGGCAGGTAACTGTAACTTCGATACTAATTATGACAGGTAGCAGTAACTTCGATACTAATTATGACAAGTAAAAGTTACTTCGATACTAATAATGACAAGTAAATGTAACTTCGAAACTAATTATGACAGGTAACTGTAACATCGTTACTAATTATGACAAGTAACTGTAATTTCGATACAAATTATGGCAGGTAACTGTAACTTCGATACTTATTATGACAGGTAACAGTAACATCGATACTAATTATGACAAGTAACTATAACTTCGATACTAATTATGACCGGCAACTGTAACTTCGATACTAATTATGACAGGTAACTGTAACTTCGTTACTAATTATGACAAGAAACTGTAATTTCGTTACAAATTATGGCATGTAACTGTAACATCGTTACTAATTATGACAGGTAACTGTAATTTCGATACTAATTATGACAGAAAACAGTAACTTCGATATTTATTATGAGAGGTAACAGTAACTTCGATACTAATTATGGCAGGTAACTGTAACTTCGATACTAATTATGACAGTTAACTGTAACTTCGTTACTAGTTATGACAAGTAACTGTAATTTCGATACAAATTATGGCAGGTAACTGTAACTTCGATACTAATTATGACAGGTAACAGTATCTTCGATACTTATGATGACAGAATACAGTAACTTCGATACTAATTATGGCAGGTAACAGTAACTTCGATACTAATTATGGCAGGAAACTGGAACTTCGATACTAATTATGACAGGTAACTGTACCTTCGTTACTAATTATAAAAAGTAACTGTAATTTCGATACAAATTATGGCAGGTAACTGTAACTTCGATACTAATTATGACAGGTAACAGTATCTTCGATACTAATGATGACAGAATACAGTAACTTCGATACTAATTATGGCAGGTAACAGTAACTTCGATACTAATTATGGCAGGAAACTGTAACTTCGATACTAATTATGACAGGTAACTGTAACTTCGTTAGTAATTATGACAAGTAACTGTAATTTCGATACAATTTATGGCAGGTAACTGTAACTTCGATACTAATTATGACAGGTAGCAGTAACTTCGATACTAATTATGACAAGTAAAAGTTACTTCGATACTAATAATGACAAGTAAATGTAACTTCGAAATTAATTATGACAAGTAACTCTAACTTCATTACAAATTATGACAAGTAACTGTAATTTCGATACAAATTATGGCAGGAAACTGTAACTTCGTTACTAATTATGGCAGGTAACTGTAATTTCGATACAAATTATTGCAGGTAACAGTAACTTCGATACTAATTATGACAGGTAACTGTAACTTCGATACTAATTATGACAAGTAACTCTAACTTCGTTACTAATTATCACAAGTAACTGTAATTTTGATAAAAAAATTATGGCAAGTAACTGGAACTTCGATACTAATTATGACAGGTAACAGTAACTTCGATACTAATTATGACAGGTAACTGTAACTTCGTTACTAATTATGACAAGTAACTGTAATTTCGATACTAATTATGAAGGGTAACTGTTACTTCGTTACTAATTATGACAAGTAACAGTAATTTCTATGCAAATTATGGCAGGTAACTGTAACTTCGATACTAATTATGACAGGTAACAGTATCTTCGATACTAATGATGACAGAATACAGTAACTTCGATACTAATTATCGCAGGTAATAGTAACTTCGATACTAATTATGGCAGGTAACTGTCACGTCGATACTAATTATGACAGTTAACTGTAACTGCGTTACTCATTATGGCAAGTAACTGTAATTTCGATACAAATTATGGCAGGTAACAGTAACTTCGATACTAATTATGACAGGTAACTTTAACTTCGTTACTAATTATGACAAGTAACTGTACTTTCGATACAAATGATGGCAGGTAACTGTAACTTTGATACTAATTATGACAGGTAACAGTAACTTCGATACTAATTATGACAGAAAACAATAACTTTGATACTAATTATGGCAGGTAACTGTAACTTCGATACTAATGATGACAGTTAACTGTAACTTCGTTACTAATTATGACAAGTAACTGTAATTTCGATACAAATTATGGCAGGTAGTTGTTACTTCGATACTAATTATGACAGGTAACAGTAACTTCCATACTAATTATGACAGGTAACAGTATCTTCGATACTAATTTTGGCAGGTAAATGTAACTTCGAAACTAATGATGACAGTTAACTGTAACTTCGTTACTAATTATGACAAGTAACTGAAAATTTCGATACAAATTATGGCAGGTAACTGTAACTTCGATACTAATTATGACAGGTAACAGTAACTTCGTAACTAATTATGACAAGTAACTGTAACATCGATACTAATTATGACAGGTAACTGTAACTTCGTTACTAATTATGACAAGTAACTGTAATTTCGATACAAATTATGGCAGGTAACTGTAACTTCGATACTAATTATGACAGGTAGCAGTAACTTCGATACTAATTATGACAAGTAAAAGTTACTTCGATACTAATAATGACAAGTAAATGTAACTTCGAAACTAATTATGACAGGTAACTGTAACATCGTTACTAATTATGACAAGTAACTGTAATTTCGATACAAATTATGGCAGGTAATTGTAACTTCGATACTAATTATGACAGGTAACAGTAACTTCGATACTAATTAGACAAGTAACTGTAACTTCGATACTAATTATGACCGGTAACTGTAACTTCGATACTAATTATGACAAGTAACACTAACTTCATTACAAATTAAGACAAGTAACTGTAATTTCGATACAAATTATGGCAGGAAACTGTAACTTCGTTACTAATTATGGCAGGTAACTGTAATTTCGATACAAGTTATGGCAGGTAACAGTAACTTCGATACTAATTATGACAGGTAAATGTAACTTCGATACTAATTATGACAAGTAACTCTAACTTCGTTACTAATTCTGACAAGTAACTGTAATTTTGATTAAAAAATTATGGTAAGTAACTGGAACTTCGATACTAATTATGGCAGGTAACTTTGATACTAATTATGACAGGTAACTGTAACTTCGTTACTAATTATGACAAGTAACTGTAATTTCGATACTAATTATGGCTGGTAACTGTAACTTCGTTACTAATTATGACAAGTAACAGTAATTTCGATACAAATTATGGCAGGTAACTGTAACTTCGATACTAATTATGACAGGTAACAGTATCTTCGATACTAATGATGACAGAATACAGTAACTTCGATACTAATTATGGCAGGTAACAGTAACTTCGATACTAATTATGGCAGGAAACTGTAACTTCGATACTAATTATGACAGTTAACTGTAACTTCGTTACTCATTATGACAAGTAACTGTATTTTCGATACAAATTATGTCAGGTAACAGTAACTTCGATACTAATTATGACAGGTAAAAGTAACTTCGATACTAATTATGACAAGTTACTGTACCTTCGATATTAATTACGACAGGTAACTCTAACTTCATAACAAATTATGACAAGTAACTGTAATTTCGATACAAATTATGGCAGGTAACTGTAACTTCTTTACTAATTATGACAGGTAACAGTAACTTCGATACTAATTATGACAAGTAACTGTAAGTTCGATGCTAATTATGACAGATAACTGTAACTTCGATACTAATTATGACAAGTAACTCTAACTTCATAACAAATTATGACAAGTAACTGTAATTTCGATACAAATTATGGCAGGTAACTGTAACTTCTTTACTAATTATGGCAGGTAACTGTAATTTCGATACACATTATGGCTGGTAACAGTAACTTCGATACTAATTATGACAGGTAACTGTAATTTCGTTACTAATTATGACAAGAAACTGTAATTTCGTTACAAATTATGGCAGGTAACTGTAACATCGTTTCTAATTATGACAAGTAACTGTAATATCGATACTAATTATGACAGAAAACAGTAACTTCGATATTTATTATGACAGGTAACAGTAAATTCGATACTAATTATGGCAGGTAACTGTAACTTCGGTATTAATTACTACAGTTAACTGTAACTTCGTTACTAGTTATGAAAAATAACTGTAATTACGATACGAATCATGGCAGGTAACTGTAACTTCGATACTAATTATGACAGGTAACAGTAACTTCGTTACTAATTATGACAAGTAACTGTAATTTCGATACAAATTATGGCAGGTAACTGTAACTTCGATACTAATTATGACAGGTAGCAGTAACTTCGATACTAATTATGACAAGTAAAAGTTACTTCGATACTAATAATGACAAGTAAATGTAACTTCGAAACTAATTATGACAGGTAACTGTAACATCGTTACTAATTATGACAAATAACTGTAATTTCGATACAAATTATGGCAGGTATTTGTAACTTCGATACTAATTATGACAGGTAACAGTAACTTCGATACTAATTATGACAAGTAACTGTAACTTCGATACTAATTATGACCGGTAACTGTAACTTCGATACTAATTATGACAAGTAACTCTAACTTCATTACAAATTATGACAAGTAACTGTAATTTCGATACAAATTATGGCAGGAAACTGTAACTTCGTTACTTATTATGGCAGGTAACTGTAATTTCGATACAAATTATGGCAGGTAACAGTAACTTCGATACTAATTATTACAGGTAAATGTTACTTCGATACTAATTATGACAAGTAACTCTAACTTCGTTACTAATTATGACAAGTAACTGTAATTTTGATAAAAAAATTATGGCAAGTAACAGGAACTTCGACACTAATTATGACAGGTAACAGTAACTTCGATACTAATTATGACAGGTAACTGTAACTTCGTTACTAATTATGACAAGTAACTGTAATTTCGATACTAATTATGGCTGGTAACTGTAACTTCGTTACTAATTACGACAAGTAACAGTAATTTCGATACAAATTATGGCAGGTAACTGTAACTTCGATACTAATTATGACAGGTAACAGTATCTTCGATACTAATGATGACAGAATACAGTAACTTCGATACTAATTATGGCAGGTAACAGTAACTTCGATACTAATTATGGCAGGAAACTGTAACTTCGATACTAATTATGACAGTTAACTGTAACTTCGTTACTCATTATGACAAGTAACTGTAATTTCGATACAAATTATGGCAGGTAACAGTAACTTCGATACTAATTATGACAGGTAACAGTAACTTCGATACTAATTATGACAAGTTACTGTACCTTCGATGTTAATTACGACAGGTAACTGTAACTTCGTTACTAATTATGACAAGTAACTCTAATTTCGATACAAATTATGGCAGGTAACTGTAACTTCGATACTAATTATGACAGGTAACAGTAACTTCGATACTAATTATGACAAGTAACTGTAACTTCGATGCTAATTATGACAGAAAACTGTAACTTCGATACTAATTATGACAAGTAACTCTAACTTCATAACAAGTAACTGTAATTTCGATACAAATTATGGCAGGTAACTGTAACTTCGTTACTAATTATGGCAGGTTACTGTAATTTCGATACAAATTATGGCAGGTAACAGTAACTTCGATACAAATTATGACAGGCAACTGTAACTTCGATACTAATTATGACAGGTAACTGTAACTTCGTTACTAATTATGACAAGAAACTGTAATTTCGTTACAAATTATGGCAGGTAACTGTAACATCGTTACTAATTATGACAGGTAACTGTAATTTCGATACTAATTATGACAGAAAACAGTAACTTCGATATTTATTATTACAGGTAACAGTAACTTCGATACTAATTATGGCAGGTAACTGTAACTTCGATACTAATTATGACAGTTAACTGTAACTTCGTTACTAGTTATGACAAGTAACTGTAATTTCGATACAAATTATGGCAGGTAACTGTAACTTCGATACTAATTATGACAGGTAACAGTATCTTCGATACTTATGATGACAGAATACAGTAACTTCGATACTAATTATGGCAGGTAACAGTAACTTCGATACTAATTATGGCAGGAAACTGTAACTTCGATACTAATTATGACAGGTGACTGTACCTTCGTTACTATTTATGGCAAGTAACTGTAATTTCGATACAAATTATGGCAGGTAACTGTAACTTCGATACTAATTATGACAGGTAACAGTATCTTCGATACTAATGATGACAGAATACAGTAACTTCGATACTAATTATGGCAGGTAACATTAACTTCGATACTAATTATGGCAGGAAACTGTAACTTCGATACTAATTATGACAGGTAACTGTAACTTCGTTACTAATTATGACAAGTAACTGTAATTTCGATACAATTTATGGCAGGTAACTGTAACTTCGATACTAATTATGACAGGTAGCGTTAACTTCGATACTAATTATGACAAGTAAAAGTTACTTCGATACTAATAATGACAAGTAAATGTAACTTCGAAACTAATTATGACAGGTAACTGTAACATCGTTACTAATTATGACAAGTAACTGTAATTTCGATACAAATTATGGCAGGTAACTGTAACTTCGTTACTAATTATGGCAGGTAACTGTAATTTCGAAACAAATTATTGCAGGTAACAGTAACTTCGATACTAATTATGACAGGTAACTGTAACTTCGATACTAATTATGACAAGTAACTCTAACTTCGTTACTAATTATGACAAGTAACTGTAATTTCGATACTAATTATGAATGGTAACTGTAACTTCGTTACTAATTATGACAAGTAACAGTAATTTCGATGCAAATTATGGCAGGTAACTGTAACTTCGATACTAATTATGACAGGTAACAGTATCTTCGATACTAATGATGACAGAATACAGTAACTTCGATACTAATTATCGCAGGTAATAGTAACTTCGATACTAATTATGGCAGGTAACTGTAACTTCGATACTAATTATGACAGTTAACTGTAACTTCGTTACTCATTATGGCAAGTAACTGTAATTTCGACACAAATTATGGCAGGTAACAGTAACTTCGATACTAATTATGACAGGTAACTTTAACTTCGTTACTAATTATGACAAGTAACTGTACTTTCGATACAAATGATGGCAGGTAACTGTAACTTTGATACTAATTATGACAGGTAACAGTAACTTCGATACTAATTATGACAGAAAACAATAACTTTGATACTAATTATGGCAGGTAACTGTAACTTCGATACTTATGATGACAGTTAACTGTAACTTCGTTACTAATTATGACAAGTAACTGTAATTTCGATACAAATTATGGCAGGTAACTGTAACTTCGATACTAATTATGACAGGTAACAATATCTTCGATACTAATGATGACAGAATACAGTAACTTCGATACTAATTATGGCAGGTAACAGTAACTTCGATAATAATTATGGCAGGAAACTGTAACATCGATACTAATTATGACAGTTAACTGTAATTTCGATACAAATTATGGCAGGTAACAGTAACTTCGATACTAATTATGACAGGTAAATGTAACTTCGATACTAATTATGACAAGTAACTCTAACTTCGTTACTAATTATGACAAGTAACTGTAATTTTGATTAAAAAATTATGGTAAGTAACTGGAACTTCGATACTAATTATGACAGGTAACGGTAACTTTGATACTAATTATGACAGGTAACTGTAAGTTCGTTACTAATTATGACAAGTAACTGTAATTTCGATACAAATTATGGCAGGTAACAGTAACTTCGATACTAATTATGACAGGTAAATGTAACTTCGATACTAATTATGACAAGTAACTCTAACTTCGTTACTAATTATGACAAGTAACTGTAATTTTGATTAAAAAATTATGGCAAGTAACTGGAACTTCGATACTAATTATGACAGGTAACAGTAACTTCGATACTAATTATGACAGGTAACTGTAACTTCGTTACTAATTATGACAAGTAACTGTAATTTCGATACTAATTATGGCTGGTAACTGTAACTTCGTTACTAATTATGACAAGTAACACTAACTTCATTACAAATTAAGACAAGTAACTGTAATTTCGATACAAATTATGGCAGGAAACTGTAACTTCGTTACTAATTATGGCAGGTAACTGTAATTTCGATACAAATTACGGCAGGTAACAGTAACTTCGATACTAATTATGACAGGTAAATGTAACTTCGATACTAATTATGACAAGTAACTCTAACTTCGTTACTAATTATGATAAGTAACTGTAATTTTGATTAAAAAATTATGGTAAGTAACAGGAACTTCGATACTAATTATGACAGGTAACGGTAACTTTGATACTAATTATGACAGGTAACTGTAACTTCGTTACTAAGTATGACAAGTAACTGTAATTTCGATACTAATTATGGCTGGTAACTGTAACTTCGTTACTAATTATGACAAGTAACAGTAATTTCGATACAAATTATGGCAGGTAACTGTAACTTCGATACTAATTATGACAGGTAACAGTATCTTCGATACTAATGATGACAGAATACAGTAACTTCGATACTAATTATGGCAGGTAACAGTAACTTCGATAATAATTATGGCAGGAAACTGTAACTTCGATACTAATTATGACAGTTAACTGTAACTTCGTTACTCATTATGACAAGTAACTGTATTTTCGATACAAATTATGGCTGGTAACAGTAACTTCGATACTAATTATGACAGGTAACAGTAACTTCGATACTAATTATGACAAGTTACTGTACCTTCGATATTAATTACGACAGGTAACTGTAACTTCGTTACTAATTATGACAAGTAACTCTAATTTCGATACAAATTATGGCAGGTAACTGTAACTTCGATACTAATTATGACAGGTAACAGTAACTTTGATACTAATTATGACAAGTAACTGTAAGTTCGATGCTAATTATGACAGATAACTGTAACTTCGATACTAATTATGACAAGTAACTCTAACTTCATAACAAATTATGACAAGTAACTGTAATTTCGATACAAATTATGACAGGTAACATTAACTTCTTTACTAATTATGGCAGGTAACTGTAATTTCGATACAAATTATGGCTGGTAACAGTAACATCGATACTAATTATGACAGGTAACTGTAATTTCGTTACTAATTATGGCAGGTAACTGTATCATCGTTACTAATTATGACAAGTAACTGTAATTTCGATACTAATTATGACAGAAAACAGTAACTTCGATATTTATTATGACAGGTAACAGTAACTTCGCTACTAATTATGGCAGGTAACTGTAACTTCGGTACTAATTATGACAGTTAACTGTAACTTCGTTACTAGTTATGAAAAATAACTGTAATTACGATACGAATCATTGCAGGTAACTGTGACTTCGATACTAATTATGACAGGTAACAGTAACTTCGTTACTAATTATGACAAGTAACTGTAATTTCGATACAAATTATGGCAGGTAACTGTAACTTCGATACTAATTATGACAGGTAGCAGTAACTTCGATACTAATTATGACAAGTAAAAGTTACTTCGATACTAATAATGACAAGTAAATGAAACTTCGAAACTAATTATGACAGGTAACTGTAACATCGTTACTAATTATGACAAATAACTATAACTTCGATACAAATTATGGCAGGTAATTGTAACTTCGATACTACAAGAGTTTAGTGCTTTTCAGTCGGTCAACACGAATGTACCCAAAAGAGATGGGTTATGCCCTAATCCTGAAATAAATTACATGAGATTAATAAAACACTAGGATGACCAGTTTCGATCGTCAAGCGATCATCATCAGATCCAATACACTTAGGCTATAAAATCTATGTTTGAAATACAGGTGAAAATATTTACAATATGTACAATTATTTAGTTGCAGTATTGGTACTGCAACTGTCAGTGTATGCTAAATGCAGTATATATGTTAGGTGAAATGCTAAATGGTGATGGCTATCCGGAGATTGTACTTTAGAGAGATTATATGGTTGTAAACTATGGTTAAACTATAAAATTTTAGGCTAACTACTTATCTGATTGTCTTCCGTACTACAGCTATTCGCAGTTTCCGTGTTCACTTGAACTCGCTGTGCGGTCGACTGCGGTGGTTATCTTAACGACTGGTTTTTCCCTGCCTTCCCCCCCTGTCCCTACGTGCTGTGGGGAGTGATCGCGATGTGTTTATGTGAGGTGTTGCCAACCTAGATAAGATGTATGTTATTGAATGAGGTGGATCTACAACTATTAAAGACCGTGGATTAGTTCTCGCCACGCGTGGAGCATAACCCATTCGAACTAAGCGTTGACGGTCTTATGAGGACGTCCCGGCACCTTTAATACTGCCTCTAATATGGGCCTTGGTTTATTTCAGAAGAAAAGTACATCGTACACCTGATCCAGATAACATTTACCTATTAAAAACCCCCTAATTTCCCCCCCTTTTTTATCTAGCTTGGCTGTGTCGCTAAATTGTGTTTTGTTTCCGACAGGGTGTGTTTTTTAGTAGCGTGAAGAGGGGTGAGCTCTCCATGAACGTGTGTTCATTTAGATTGTTGGGATTGTTTCGTTTGGCTAGGTGTATCTCGATTGCTTCCTTTATGTCAAGAGCTCTGCCTTTCGATTCGTGATGGATTATTTTAAGGTCCGACTCTATGTTGGTAAAGCTATGCCCTGCGTCACACATATGTTCGCACACGGCTGAATGTGTTCCGTATCTTATCGCATTCCTATGTTCATTATAACGTGTGTCTACTCGCCTTCCACTCTGCCCGATGTAATTAGCTTGACAATCGGTGTCTTGGCACGTTATAGAATATACCCCTGACCTTGAATACGGGTCACGTTTATTTAGATTACTATTTAGGAGGTGCCTAGCGGTTGTGTTTTTCGTCGTGAAAGCTATCTTTATGCCTTGCTTTTTGAATAGGTTAGTGATTTTATATGTATTCGCATTCACATAGTTGAAACGCGCAAATTTTTTCTCATTACTGTCCGGTTTGGGAATCGTTTTATCTTTATTTTTATGTTTGGCTATAATTTGATTTATTTTGCTTGGCGAGAAGTTGTTTTCCTTTGCTATTTGCATAATAGTTCTTATTTCCTTATTATAGTTGTCTTTTGACATGGGTATGTTTAAAGCCCTGTGCACCATTGAATTGAAACCCGCTAGTTTGTGCGTACTGGGGTGATTAGACTGATTGTCGATTGCATGCGAGGTTTGTGTTGCTTTCCGGAATATGGAATATGAAAGGTCGTTGTCTTTACGTTCAATAGTTATATCGAGATAATTTATTTTCCGGTCTATTTCGGATTCCTTAGTGAATTTGATAGAATGGTGAAGGCTATTAATGGATTGGAGAATTGTTTCTTCGCTTGTTAGTTCAGTATCGTAGATGCAAATTACATCATCTACGTATCTTTTCCATATTACTATTCCCTTTGTTGAAGTCTTTTCTAAGAACGCATTTTCTAGTGCATTGATGAAGATGTCAGCGATTAACCCACTTAGTGGCGATCCCATTGCTAGGCCTTCTCTCTGTGTGTATATTTTATTGTCGAATTGAAACACGTTTTGGGTGAGAACGACCCTCAGTAATCTCACAATCTCTTCAATTTCTTTTACCGAATTGTTGGATTTTAAGTTGTTTTCGATAGTGTTGATTGCTTCAATAATCGGAATATTGGTGTACATGTTAGTTACGTCGAAGGATACTAGCCTGAAGCTAGGTTTCATTTGTAGGGTGTTCAATGCTGTTACTAGTTCTGTTGTGTTCTTTACCGAGTTGTTTTTGTCGTTGGAAAGACGGCTTTTTAAGATTTTTAGTAACTCTTTGCTGATTTTGTAATTAGGGGCATTCCTACAATTGACTATTGGTCTCATTGGGCATTCCTTTTTGTGTATTTTTGGTTGTCCCCTCAATGACGGTATTTTCGGGTTCATGTTTATTAGTTTTGATTTTTCAGCTTTGGTCAGTATGTATTCTGTTTCTTTTAGCGCACTTTTTATTTGTTTTTGGA
The DNA here is from genome assembly GCA_946902985.2 of Meconema thalassinum. NCBI lineage: Eukaryota > Metazoa > Arthropoda > Insecta > Orthoptera > Tettigoniidae > Meconema > Meconema thalassinum. The sequence goes on along the minus strand of OX336388.2, from coordinate 1,171,592,673 downwards.
ATTTGTTGGTGGGGTCTTTTGTTAATTCCTTGATTTCGTTGTTGTTTAGGAATTCGACTGTTTTTTCAATGTATTCTGTTTTGTTCAAAATTACTGTAGTGTTTCCCTTATCTGCTTTTGTGATGATTAAGTCATGTTCTTTTATTTTTTGTTTCAACGACTTTATTTCTTTGATTTGTTTGTTGTTTTGAATGTTATTGCTATCGCCCTCTCGTTTGAGGATTTTTTTGGCTTCGTTGGTGGCGAGATTTTTGGTTAATTCCCTGTCTTCTGCTGGGAGCTTGTGACTGGCTATCTCAATATCTGTGATTAACTGTTTTATATTGTGGTTCGTGTGTGCGTCTGTGCAGTTGTATTTCAAACCTTTGTCTAACATATTCATTTCACCTTGAGAAAAGGTTACGTTCGTTCTGTTGTTTACTCTGCTGTGGAAATTGAATTCATTGTTATTCGTGTGTTGTTCGTTAGATTGATGGTTCTGTGTTTCTCCTAGTTTTCTTAATTTATTTTCTAGCGTTTCATGCTTCCTCGTTGCTCTGATTTTGATGGTGTCATGTAGGTGTTCGGTGAAGCTGTCCCATTGGGCTGCGTGCCAGAAATTACTTAGTTGCAATTGAATGTCGTATAATTGTTGGTTAATTTTTTGCTTTCTTATGTATGCAAATCTTAATTCGTTTTTTATCCAAAGCGCTTTGGCTTGTTTAGTTGAAATGATCGAGGCTGGTGTGTTCGGTACGGTTTTAATTGGTACGTATTTAGGGGTGAGGTTTAGTTCTATACATTTTTTGTTGAACCAAATTGACTTGTCTAAATTCATGAGTTTAAGCCTGAGTGATTTGAATTTCTTGGCTTCACGATTTGCCTGACTAGCCGTGAACATTGTGGTGTTTGAAGCCATATTTTCAGTGTTGCCTTAGTAAACAAGAGTTTAGTGCTTTTCAGTCGGTCAACACGAATGTACCCAAAAGAGATGGGTTATGCCCTAATCCTGAAATAAATTACATGAGATTAATAAAACACTAGGATGACCAGTTTCGATCGTCAAGCGATCATCATCAGATCCAATACACTTAGGCTATAAAATCTATGTTTGAAATACAGGTGAAAATATTTACAATATGTACAATTATTTAGTTGCAGTATTGGTACTGCAACTGTCAGTGTATGCTAAATGCAGTATATATGTTAGGTGAAATGCTAAATGGTGATGGCTATCCGGAGATTGTACTTTAGAGAGATTATATGGTTGTAAACTATGGTTAAACTATAAAATTTTAGGCTAACTACTTATCTGATTGTCTTCCGTACTACAGCTATTCGCAGTTTCCGTGTTCACTTGAACTCGCTGTGCGGTCGACTGCGGTGGTTATCTTAACGACTGGTTTTTCCCTGCCTTCCCCCCCTGTCCCTACGTGCTGTGGGGAGTGATCGCGATGTGTTTATGTGAGGTGTTGCCAACCTAGATAAGATGTATGTTATTGAATGAGGTGGATCTACAACTATTAAAGACCGTGGATTAGTCCTCGCCACGCGTGGAGCATAACCCATTCGAACTAAGCGTTGACGGTCTTATGAGGACGTCCCGGCACCTTTAATACTGCCTCTAATATGGGCCTTGGTTTATTGCAGAAGAAAAGTACATCGTACACCTGATCCAGATAACATTTACCTATTAAAAACCCCCTAATTTCCCCCCCTTTTTTATCTAGCTTGGCTGTGTCGCTAAATTGTGTTTTGTTTCCGACAGGGTGTGTTTTTTAGTAGCGTGAAGAGGGGTGAGCTCTCCATGAACGTGTGTTCATTTAGATTGTTGGGATTGTTTCGTTTGGCTAGGTGTATCTCGATTGCTTCCTTTATGTCAAGAGCTCTGCCTTTCGATTCGTGATGGATTATTTTAAGGTCCGACTCTATGTTGGTAAAGCTATGCCCTGCGTCACACATATGTTCGCACACGGCTGAATGTGTTCCGTATCTTATCGCATTCCTATGTTCATTATAACGTGTGTCTACTCGCCTTCCACTCTGCCCGATGTAATTAGCTTGACAATCGGTGTCTTGGCACGTTATAGAATATGCCCCTGACCTTGAATACGGGTCACGTTTATTTAGATTACTATTTAGGAGGTGCCTAGCGGTTGTGTTTTTCGTCGTGAAAGCTATCTTTATGCCTTGCTTTTTGAATAGGTTAGTGATTTTATATGTATTCGCATTCACATAGTTGAAACGCGCGTGTTTTATTAATCTCATGTAATTTATTTCAGGATTAGGGCATAACCCATCTCTTTTGGGTACATTCGTGTTGACCGACTGAAAAGCACTAAACTCTTGTTTACTAAGGCAACACTGAAAATATGGCTTCAAACACCACAATGTTCACGGCTAGTCAGGCAAATCGTGAAGCCAAGAAATTCAAATCACTCAGGCTTAAACTCATGAATTTAGACAAGTCAATTTGGTTCAACAAAAAATGTATAGAACTAAACCTCACCCCTAAATACGTACCAATTAAAACCGTACCGAACACACCAGCCTCGATCATTTCAACTAAACAAGCCAAAGCGCTTTGGATAAAAAACGAATTAAGATTTGCATACATAAGAAAGCAAAAAATTAACCAACAATTATACGACATTCAATTGCAACTAAGTAATTTCTGGCACGCAGCCCAATGGGACAGCTTCACCGAACACCTACATGACACCATCAAAATCAGAGCAACGAGGAAGCATGAAACGCTAGAAAATAAATTAAGAAAACTAGGAGAAACACAGAACCATCAATCTAACGAACAACACACGAATAACAATGAATTCAATTTCCACAGCAGAGTAAACAACAGAACGAACATAACCTTTTCTCAAGGTGAAATGAATATGTTAGACAAAGGTTTGAAATACAACTGCACAGACGCACACACGAACCACAATATAAAACAGTTAATCACAGATATTGAGATAGCCAGTCACAAGCTCCCAGCAGAAGACAGGGAATTAACCAAAAATCTCGCCACCAACGAAGCCAAAAAAATCCTCAAACGAGAGGGCGATAGCAATAACATTCAAAACAACAAACAAATCAAAGAAATAAAGTCGTTGAAACAAAAAATAAAAGAACATGACTTAATCATCACAAAAGCAGATAAGGGAAACACTACAGTAATTTTGAACAAAACAGAATACATTGAAAAAACAGTCGAATTCCTAAACAACAACGAAATCAAGGAATTAACAAAAGACCCCACCAACAAATTCCAAAAACAAATAAAAAGTGCGCTAAAAGAAACAGAATACATACTGACCAAAGCTGAAAAATCAAAACTAATAAACATGAACCCGAAAATACCGTCATTGAGGGGACAACCAAAAATACACAAAAAGGAATGCCCAATGAGACCAATAGTCAATTGTAGGAATGCCCCTAATTACAAAATCAGCAAAGAGTTACTAAAAATCTTAAAAAGCCGTCTTTCCAACGACAAAAACAACTCGGTAAAGAACACAACAGAACTAGTAACAGCATTGAACACCCTACAAATGAAACCTAGCTTCAGGCTAGTATCCTTCGACGTAACTAACATGTACACCAATATTCCGATTATTGAAGCAATCAACACTATCGAAAACAACTTAAAATCCAACAATTCGGTAAAAGAAATTGAAGAGATTGTGAGATTACTGAGGGTCGTTCTCACCCAAAACGTGTTTCAATTCGACAATAAAATATACACACAGAGAGAAGGCCTAGCAATGGGATCGCCACTAAGTGGGTTAATCGCTGACATCTTCATCAATGCACTAGAAAATGCGTTCTTAGAAAAGACTTCAACAAAGGGAATAGTAATATGGAAAAGATACGTAGATGATGTAATTTGCATCTACGATACTGAACTAACAAGCGAAGAAACAATTCTCCAATCCATTAATAGCCTTCACCATTCTATCAAATTCACTAAGGAATCCGAAATAGACCGGAAAATAAATTATCTCGATATAACTATTGAACGTAAAGACAACGACCTTTCATATTCCATATTCCGGAAAGCAACACAAACCTCGCATGCAATCGACAATCAGTCTAATCACCCCAGTACGCACAAACTAGCGGGTTTCAATTCAATGGTGCACAGGGCTTTAAACATACCCATGTCAAAAGACAACTATAATAAGGAAATAAGAACTATTATGCAAATAGCAAAGGAAAACAACTTCTCGCCAAGCAAAATAAATCAAATTATAGCCAAACATAAAAATAAAGATAAAACGATTCCCAAACCGGACAGTAATGAGAAAAAATTTGCGCGTTTCAACTATGTGAATGCGAATACATATAAAATCACTAACCTATTCAAAAAGCAAGGCATAAAGATAGCTTTCACGACGAAAAACACAACCGCTAGGCACCTCCTAAATAGTAATCTAAATAAACGTGACCCGTATTCAAGGTCAGGGGTATATTCTATAACGTGCCAAGACACCGATTGTCAAGCTAATTACATCGGGCAGAGTGGAAGGCGAGTAGACACACGTTATAATGAACATAGGAATGCGATAAGATACGGAACACATTCAGCCGTGTGCGAACATATGTGTGACGCAGGGCATAGCTTTACCAACATAGAGTCGGACCTTAAAATAATCCATCACGAATCGAAAGGCAGAGCTCTTGACATAAAGGAAGCAATCGAGATACACCTAGCCAAACGAAACAATCCCAACAATCTAAATGAACACACGTTCATGGAGAGCTCACCCCTCTTCACGCTACTAAAAAACACACCCTGTCGGAAACAAAACACAATTTAGCGACACAGCCAAGCTAGATAAAAAAGGGGGGGAAATTAGGGGGTTTTTAATAGGTAAATGTTATCTGGATCAGGTGTACGATGTACTTTTCTTCTGCAATAAACCAAGGCCCATATTAGAGGCAGTATTAAAGGTGCCGGGACGTCCTCATAAGACCGTCAACGCTTAGTTCGAATGGGTTATGCTCCACGCGTGGCGAGAACTAATCCACGGTCTTTAATAGTTGTAGATCCACCTCATTCAATAACATACATCTTATCTAGGTTGGCAACACCTCACATAAACACATCGCGATCACTCCCCACAGCACGTAGGGACAGGGGGGGAAGGCAGGGAAAAACCAGTCGTTAAGATAACCACCGCAGTCGACCGCACAGCGAGTTCAAGTGAACACGGAAACTGCGAATAGCTGTAGTACGGAAGACAATCAGATAAGTAGTTAGCCTAAAATTTTATAGTTTAACCATAGTTTACAACCATATAATCTCTCTAAAGTACAATCTCCGGATAGCCATCACCATTTAGCATTTCACCTAACATATATACTGCATTTAGCATACACTGACAGTTGCAGTACCAATACTGCAACTAAATAATTGTACATATTGTAAATATTTTCACCTGTATTTCAAACATAGATTTTATAGCCTAAGTGTATTGGATCTGATGATGATCGCTTGACGATCGAAACTGGTCATCCTAGTGTTTTATTAATCTCATGTAATTTATTTCAGGATTAGGGCATAACCCATCTCTTTTGGGTACATTCGTGTTGACCGACTGAAAAGCACTAAACTCTTGTTTACTAAGGCAACACTGAAAATATGGCTTCAAACACCACAAACTTCGATACTAATTATGACAGGTAACAGTAACTTCGATACTAATTATGACAAGTAACTGTAACTTCGATATTAATTATGACCGGTAACTGTAACTTCGATACTAATTATGACAAGTAACTCTAACTTCATTACAAATTATGACAAGTAACTGTAATTTCGATACAAATTATGGCAGGAAACTGTAACTTCGTTACTAATTATGGCAGGTAACTGTAATTTCGATACAAATTATGGCAGGTAACAGTAACTTCGATACTAATTATGACAGGTAATTGTAACTTCGATACTAATTATGACAAGTAACTCTAACTTCGTTACTAATTATGACAAGTAACTGTAATTTTGATTAAAAAATTATGGCAAGTAACTGGAACTTCGATACTAATTATGACAGGTAACAGTAACTTCGATACTAATTATGACAGGTAACTGTAACTTCGTTACTAATTATGACAAGTAACTGTAATTTCGATACTAATTATGGCTGGTAACTGTAACTTCGTTACTAATTATGACAAGTAACAGTAATTCCGATACAAATTATGGCAGGTAACTGTAACTTCGATACTAATTATGACAGGTAACAGTATCTTCGATACTAATGATGAAAGAATACAGTAACTTCGATACTAATTATGGCAGGTAACAGTAACTTCGATACTAATTATGGCAGGAAACTGTAACTTCGATACTAATTATGACAGTTAACTGTAACTTCGTTACTCATTATGACAAGTAACTGTAATATCGATACAAATTATGGCAGGTAACAGTAACTTCGATACTAATTATGACAGGTAACAGTAACTTCGTAACTAATTATGACAAGTTACTGTACCTTCGATATTAATTACGACAGGTAACTGTAACTTCGTTACTAATTATGACAAGTAACTCAAATTTCGATACAAATTATGGTAGGTAACTGTAACTTCGATACTAATTATGACAGGTAACAGTACCTTCGATACTAATTATGACAAGTAACTGTAACTTCGATGCTAATTATGACAGATAACTGTAACTTCGATACTAATTATGACAAGTAACTCTAACTTCATAACAAATTATGACAAGTAACTGTAATTTCGATACAAATTATGGCAGGTAACTGTGACTTCGTTACTAATTATGGCAGGTAACTGTAATTTCGATACAAATTATGGCAGGTAACAGTAACTTCGTTACAAATTACGACAGGCAACTGTAACTTCGATACTAATTATGACAGGTAACTGTAACTTAGTTACTAATTATGACAAGAAACTGTAATTTCGTTACAAATTATGGCAGGTAACTGTAACATCGTTACTAATTATGACAGGTAACTGTAATTTCGATACTAATTATGACAGAAAACAGTAACTTCGATATTTATTATGACAGGTAACAGTAACTTCGATACTAATTATGGCAGGTAACTGTAACTTCGATACTAATTATGACAGTTTACTGTAACTTCGTTACTAGTTATGACAAGTAACTGTAATTTCGATACAAATTATGGCAGGTAACTGTAACTTCGATACTAATTATGACAGGTAACAGTATCTTCGATACTTATGATGACAGAATACAGTAACTTCGATACTAATTATGGCAGGTAACAGTAACTTCGATACTAATTATGGCAGGAAACTGTAACTTTGATACTAATTATGACAGGTAACTGTACCTTCGTTACTAATTATGACAAGTAACTGTAATTTCGATACAAATTATGGCAGGTAACTGTAACTTCGATACTAATTATGATAGGTAACAGTATCTTCGATACTAATGAAGACAGAATACAGTAACTTCGATACTAATTATGGCAGGTAACATTAACTTCGATACTAATTATGGCAGGAAACTGTAACTTCGATACTAATTATGACAAGTAACTGTGATTTCGATACAATTTATGGCAGGTAACTGTAACTTCGATACTAATTATGACAGGTAGCAGTAACTTCGATACTAATTATGACAAGTAAAAGTTACTTCGATACTAATAATGACAAGTAAATGTAACATCGAAACTAATTATGACAGGTAACTGTAACATCGTTACTAAATATGACAAGTAACTGTAATTTCGATACAAATTATGGCAGGTAACTGTAACTTCGATACTAATTATGACAGGTAACAGTAACATCGATACTAATTATGACATGTAACTGTAACTTCGATACTAATTATGACCGGTAACTGTAACTTCGATACTAATTATGACAAGTAACTCTAACTTCATTACAAATTATGACAAGTAACTGTAATTTCGATACAAATTATGGCAGGAAACTGTAACTTCGTTACTAATTATGGCAGGTAACTGTAATTTCGAAACAAATTATTGCAGGTAACAGTAACTTCGATACTAATTATGACAGGTAACTGTAACTTCGATACTAATTATGACAAGTAACTCTAACTTCGTTACTAATTATGACAAGTAACTGTAATTTTGATAAAAAAAATTATGGCAAGTAACTGGAACTTCGATACTAATTATGACAGGTAACAGTAACTTCGATACTAATTATGACAGGTAACTGTAACTTCGATACTAATTATGACAGTTAACTGTAACTTCGTTACTAGTTATGACAAGTAACTGTAATTTCGATACAAATTATGGCAGGTAACTGTAACTTCGATACTAATTATGACAGGTAACAGTATCTTCGATACTTATGATGACAGAATACAGTAACTTCGATACTAATTATGGCAGGTAACAGTAACTTCGATACTAATTATGGCAGGAAACTGTAACTTCGATACTAATTTTGACAGGTAACTGTACCTTCGTAACTAATTATGACAAGTAACTGTAATTTCGATACAAATTATGGCAGGTAACTGTAACTTCGATACTAATTATGACAGGTAACAGTATCTTCGATACTAATGATGACAGAATACAGTAACTTCGATACTAATTATGGCAGGTAACATTAACTTCGATACTAATAATGGCAGGAAACTGTAACTTCGATACTAATTATGACAGGTAACTGTAACTTCGTTACTAATTATGAGAAGTAACTGTAATTTCGATACAATTTATGGCAGGTAATTGTAACTTCGATACTAATTATGACAGGTAGCAGTAACTTCGATACTAATTATGACAAGTAAAAGTTACTTCGATACTAATAATGACAAGTAAATGTAACTTCGAAACTAATTATGACAGGTAACTGTAACATCGTTACTAATTATGACAAGTAACTGTAATTTCGATACAAATTATGGCAGGTAACTGTAACTTCGATACTAATTATGACCGGTAACTGTAACTTCGATACTAATTATGACAAGTAACTCTAACTTCATTACAAATTATGACAAGTAACTCTAATTTCGATACAAATTATGGCAGGAAACTGTAACTTCGTTACTAATTATGGCAGGTAACTGTAATTTCGAAACAAATTATTGCAGGTAACAGTAACTTCGATACTAATTATGACAGGTAACTGTTACTTCGATACTAATTATGACAAGTAACTCTAACTTCGTTACTAATTATGACAAGTAACTGTAATTTTGATAAAAAAATTATGGCAAGTAACTGGAACTTCGATACTAATTATGACAGGTAACAGTAATTTCGATACTAATTATGAATGGTAACTGTAACTTCGTTACTAATTATGAAAAGTAACAGTAATTTCGATGCAAATTATGGCAGGTAACTGTAACTTCGATACTAATTATGACAGGTAACAGTATCTTCGATACTAATGATGACAGAATACAGTAACTTCGATACTAATTATCGCAGGTAATAGTAACTTCGATACTAATTATGGCAGGTAACTGTAACTTCGATACTAATTATGACAGTTAACTGTAACTTCGTTACTCATTATGGCAAGTAACTGTAATTTCGATACAAATTATGGCAGGTAACAGTAACTTCGATACTAATTATGACAGGTAACTTTAACTTCGTTACTAATAATGACAAGTAACTGTACTTTCGATACAAATGATGGCAGGTAACTGTAACTTTGATACTAATTATGACAGGTAACAGTAACTTCGATACTAATTATGACTGAAAACAATAACTTTGATACTAATTATGGCAGGTAACTGTAACTTCGATACTAATGATGACAGTTAACTGTAACTTCGTTACTAATTATGACAAGTAACTGTAATTTCGATACAAATTATGGCAGGTAACTGTTACTTCGATACTAATTATGACAGGTAACAGTAACTTCGATACTAATTATGACAGGTAACAATATCTTCGATACTAATTTTGGCAGGTAAATGTAACTTCGATACTAATGATGACAGTTAACTGTAACTTCGTTACTAATTATGACAAGTAACTGAAAATTTCGATACAAATTTTGGCAGGTAACTGTAACTTCGATACTAATTATGACAGGTAACAGTAACTTCGTAACTAATTATGACAAGTTACTGTAACTTCGATACTAATTATGACAGGTAACTGTAACTTCGTTACTAATTATGACAAGTAACTGTAATTTCGATACTAATTATGACAGAAAACAGTAACTTCGATATTTATTATGACAGGTAACAGTAACTTCGATACTAATAATGACAGGTAACAGTAACTTCGATACTAATTATGGCAGGTAATTGTAACTTCGATACTAATTATGACAGGTAACAGTAACTTCGATACTAATTAGACAAGTAACTGTAACTTCGATACTAATTACGACCGGTAACTGTAACTTCGATACTAATTATGACAAGTAACACTAACTTCATTACAAAGTAAGACAAGTAACTGTAATTTCGATACAAATTATGGCAGGAAACTGTAACTTCGTTTCTAATTATGGCAGGTAACTGTAATTTCGATACAAATTATGGCAGGTAACAGTAACTTCGATACTAATTATGACAGGTAAATGTAACTTCGATACTAATTATGATAAGTAACTCTAACTTCGTTACTAATTATGACAAGTAACTGTAATTTTGATTAAAAAATTATGGTAAGTAACTGGAACTTCGATACTAATTATGACAGGTAACGGTCACTTTGATACTAATTATGACAGGTAACTGTAACTTCGTTACTAATTATGACAAGTAACTGTAATTTCGATACTAATTATGGCTGGTAACTGTAACTTCGTTACTAATTATGACAAGTAACAGTAATTTCGATACAAATTATTGCAGGTAAATGTAACTTCGATACTAATTATGACAGGTAACAGTATCTTCGATACTAATGATGACAGAATACAGTAACTTCGATACTAATTATGGCAGGTAACAGTAACTTCGATACTAATTATGGCAGGAAACTGTAACTTCGATACTAATTATGACAGTTAACTGTAACTTCGTTACTCATTATGACAAGTAACTGTAAGTTCGATGCTAATTATGACAGATAACTGTAATTTCGTTACAAATTATGGCAGGTAACTGTATCATCGTTACTAATTATGACAAGTAACTGTAATTTCGATACTAATTATGACAGAAAACAGTAACTTCGATATTTATTATGACAGGTAACAGTAACATCGATACTAATAATGACAGGTAACAGTAACTTCGATACTAATTATGGCAGGTAACTGTAACTTCGATACTAATTATGACAGGTAACAGTAACTTCGTTACTAATTATGACAAGTAACTGTAATTTCGATACAAATTATGGCAGGTAACTGTAACTTCGATACTAATTATGACAGGTAGCAGTAACTTCGATACTAATTATGACAAGTAAAAGTTACTTCGATACTAATAATGACAAGTAAATGTAACTTCGAAACTAATTATGACAGGTAACTGTAACATCGTTACTAATTATGACAAATAACTGTAATTTCGATACAAATTATGGCAGGTAATTGTAACTTCGATACTAATTATGACAGGTAACAGTAACTTCGATACTAATTATGACAAGTAACTGTAACTTCGATACTAATTATGACCGGTAACTGTAACTTCGATACTAATTATGACAAGTAACTCTAACTTCATTACAAATTATGACAAGTAACTGTAATTTCGATACAAATTATGGCATGAAACTGTAACTTCGTTACTAATTATGGCAGGTAACTGTAATTTCGATACAAATTATGGCAGGTAACAGTAACTTCGATACTAATTATGACAGGTAAATGTAACTTCGATACTAATTATGACAAGTAACTCTAACTTCGTTACTAATTATGACAAGTAACTGTAATTTTGATTAAAAAATTATGGCAAGTAACTGGAACTTCGATACTAATTATGACAGGTAACAGTAACTTCGATACTAATTATGACAGGTAACTGTAACTTCGTTACTAATTATGACAAGTAACTGTAATTTCGATAATAATTATGGCTGGTAACTGTAACTTCGTTACTAATTATGACAAGTAACAGTAATTTCGATACAAATTATGGCAGGTAACTGTAACTTCGATACTAATTATGACAGGTAACAGAATCTTCGATACTAATGATGACAGAATACAGTAACTTCGATACTAATTATGGCAGGTACAGTAACTTCGATACTAATTATGGCAGGAAACTGTAACTTCGATACTAATTATGACAGTTAACTGTAACTTCGTTACTCATTATGACAAGTAACTGTAATTTCGATACAAATTATGGCAGGTAACAGTAACTTCGATACTAATTATGACAGACAACAGTAACTTCGATACTTATTATGACAAGTTACTGTACCTTCGATATTAATTACGACAGGTAACTGTAACTTCGTTACTAATTATGACAAGTAACTCTAATTTCGATACAAATTATGGCAGGTAACTGTAACTTCGATACTAATTATGACAGGTAACAGTAACTTCGATACTAATTATGACAAGTAACTGTAACTTCGATGCTAATTATGACAGATAACTGTAACTTCGATACTAATTATGACAAGTAACTCTAACTTCATAACAAATTATGACAAGTAACTGTAATTTCGATACAAATTATGGCAGGTAACTGTAATTTCGTTACTAATTATGGCAGGTAACTGTAATTTCGATACAAATTATGGCAGGTAACAGTAACTTCGATACAAATTATGACAGGCAACTGTAACTTCGATACTAATTATGACAGTTAACTGTAATTTCGTTACTAATTATGACAAGAAACTGTAATTTCGTTACAAATTATGGCAGGTAACTGTAACATCGTTACTAATTATGACAGGTAACTGTAATTTCGATACTAATTATGACAGAAAACAGTAACTTCGATATTTATTATGACAGGTAACAGTAACTTCGATACTAATTATGGCAGGTAACTGTAACTTCGATACTAATTATGACAGTTAACTGTAACTTCGTTACTAGTTATGACAAGTAACTGTAATTTCGATACAAATTATGGCAGGTAACTGTAACATCGATACTAATTATGACAGGTAACAGTATCTTCGATATTTATGATGACAGAATACAGTAACTCCGATACTAATTATGGCAGGTAACAGTAACTTCGATACTAATTATGGCAGGAAACTGTAACTTCGATACTAATTATGACAGGTAACTGTACCTTCGTTACTAATTATGACAAGTAACTGTAATTTCGATACAAATTATGGCAGGTAACTGTAACTTCGATACTAATTATGACAGGTAACAGTATCTTCGATACTTATGATGACAGAATACAGTAACTTCGATACTAATTATGGCAGGTAACAGTAACTTCGATACTAATTATGGCAGGAAACTGTAACTTCGATACTAATTATGACAGGTAACTGTAACTTCGTTACTAATTAGGACAGGTAACTGTAATTTGATACAATTTATGGCAGGTAACTGTAACTTCGATACTAATTATGACAGGTAGCAGTAACTTCGATACTAATTATGAGAAGTAAAAGTTACTTCGATACTAATAATGACAAGTAAATGTAACTTCGAAACTAATTATGACAGGTAACTGTAACATCGTTACTAATTATGACAAGTAACTGTAATTTCGATACAAATTATGGCAGGTAACTGTAACTTCGATACTAATTATGACAGGTAACAGTAACATCGATACTAATTATGACAAGTAACTGTAACTTCGATACTAATTATGACCGGTAACTGTAACTTCGATACTAATTATGACAAGTAACTCTAACTTCATTACAAATTATGACAAGTAACTGTAATTTCGATACAAATTATGGCAGGAAACTGTAACTTCGTTACTAATTATGGCAGGTAACTGTAATTTCGAAACAAATTATTGCAGGTAACAGTAACTTCGATACTAATTATGACAGGTAACTGTAACTTCGATACTAATTATGACAAGTAACTCTAACTTCGTTACTAATTATGACAAGTAACTGTAATTTTGATTAAAAAATTATGGCAAGTAACTGGAACTTCGATACTAATTATGACAGGTAACAGTAACTTCGATATTAATTATGACAGGTAACTGTAACTTCGTTACTAATTATGACAAGTAACTGAAATTTCGATACTAATTATGAATGGTAACTGTAACTTCGTTACTAATTATGACAAGTAACAGTAATTTCGATACAAATTATGGCAGGTAACTGTAACTTCGATACTAATTATGACAGGTAACAGTATCTTCGATACTAATGATGACAGAATACAGTAACTTCGATACTAATTATCGCAGGTAATAGTAACTTCGATACTAATTATGGCAGGTAACTGTAACTTCGATACTAATTATGACAGTTAACTGTAACTTCGTTACTCATTATGACAAGTAACTGTAATTTCGAAACAAATTATGGCAGGTAACAGTAACTTCGATACTAATTATGACAGGTAACTTTAACTTCGTTACTAATTATGACAAGTAACTGTACTTTCGATACAAATGATGGCAGGTAACTGTAACTTCGATACTAATTATGAAAGGTAACAGTAACTTCGATACTAATTATGACAAATAACTGTAATTTCGATACAAATTATGGCAGGTAATTGTAACTTCGATACTAATTATGACAGGTAACAGTAATTTCGATACTAATTATGACAGAAAACAGTAACTTCGATATTTATTATGACAGGTAACAGTAACTTCGATACTAATAATGACAGGTAACAGTAACTTCGATACTAATTATGGAAGGTAACTGTAACTTCGATACTAATTATGACAGGTAACAGTAACTTCGTTACTAATTATGACAAGTAACTGTAATTTCGATACAAATTATGGCAGGTAACTGTAACTTCGATACTAATTATGACAGGTAGCAGTAACTTCGATACTAATTATGACAAGTAAAAGTTACTTCGATACTAATAATGACAAGTAAATGTAACTTCGAAACTAATTATGACAGGTAACTGTAACATCGTTACTAATTATGACAAATAACTGTAATTTCGATACAAATTATGGCAGGTAATTGTAACTTCGATACTAATTATGACAGGTAACAGTAACTTCGATACTAATTATGACATGTAACTGTAACTTCGATACTAATTATGACCGGTAACTGTAACTTCGATACTAATTATGACAAGTAACTCTAACTTCATTACAAATTATGACAAGTAACTGTAATTTCGATACAAATTATGGCATGAAACTGTAACTTCGTTACTAATTATGGCAGGTAACTGTAATTTCGATACAAATTATGGCAGGTAACAGTAACTTCGATACTAATTATGACAGGTAAATGTAACTTCGATACTAATTATGACAAGTAACTCTAACTTCGTTACTAATTATGACAAGTAACTGTAATTTTGATTAAAAAATTATGGCAAGTAACTGGAACTTCGATACTAATTATGACAGGTAACAGTAACTTCGATACTAATTATGACAGGTAACTGTAACTTCGTTACTAATTATGATAAGTAACTGTAATTTCGATAATAATTATGGCTGGTAACTGTAACTTCGTTACTAATTATGACAAGTAACAGTAATTTCGATACAAATTATGGCAGGTAACTGTAACTTCGATACTAATTATGACAGGTAACAGAATCTTCGATACTAATGATGACAGAATACAGTAACTTCGATACTAATTATGGCAGGTAACAGTAACTTCGATACTAATTATGGCAGGAAACTGTAACTTCGATACTAATTATGACAGTTAACTGTAACTTCGTTACTCATTATGACAAGTAACTGTAATTTCGATACAAATTATGGCAGGTAACAGTAACTTCGATACTAATTATGACAGACAACAGTAACTTCGATACTTATTATGACAAGTTACTGTACCTTCGATATTAATTACGACAGGTAACTGTAACTTCGTTACTAATTATGACAAGTAACTTTAATTTCGATACAAATTATGGCAGGTAACTGTAACTTCGATACTAATTATGACAGGTAACAGTAACTTCGATACTAATTATGACAAGTAACTGTAACTTCGATGCTAATTATGACAGATAACTGTAACTTCGATACTAATTATGACAAGTAACTCTAACTTCATAACAAATTATGACAAGTAACTGTAATTTCGATACAAATTTTGGCAGGTAACTGTAATTTCGTTACTAATTATGGCAGGTAACTGTAATTTCGATACAAATTATGGCAGGTAACAGTAACTTCGATACAAATTATGACAGGCAACTGTAACTTCGATACTAATTATGACAGTTAACTGTAATTTCGTTACTAATTATGACAAGAAACTGTAATTTCGTTACAAATTATGGCAGGTAACTGTAACATCGTTACTAATTATGACAGGTAACTGTAATTTCGATACTAATTATGACAGAAAACAGTAACTTCGATATTTATTATGACAGGTAACAGTAACTTCGATACTAATTATGGCAGGTAACTGTAACTTCGATACTAATTATGACAGTTAACTGTAACTTCGTTACTAGTTATGACAAGTAACTGTAATTTCGATACAAATTATGGCAGGTAACTGTAACATCGATACTAATTATGACAGGTAACAGTATCTTCGATACTTATGATGACAGAATACAGTAACTTCGATACTAATTATGGCAGGTAACAGTAACTTCGATACTAATTATGGCAGGAAACTGTTACTTCGATACTAATTATGACAGGTAACTGTACCTTCGTTACTAATTATGACAAGTAACTGTAATTTCGATACAAATTATGGCAGGTAACTGTAACTTCGATACTAATTATGACAGGTAACAGTATCTTCGATACTTATGATGACAGAATACAGTAACTTCGATACTAATTATGGCAGGTAACAGTAACTTCGATACTAATTATGGCAGGAAACTGTAACTTCGATACTAATTATGACAGGTAACTGTAACTTCGTTACTAATTATGACAGGTAACTGTAATTTCGATACAATTTATGGCAGGTAACTGTAACTTCGATACTAATTATGACAGGTAGCAGTAACTTCGATACTAATTATGAGAAGTAAAAGTTACTTCGATACTAATAATGACAAGTAAATGTAACTTCGAAACTAATTATGACAGGTAACTGTAACATCGTTACTAATTATGACAAGTAACTGTAATTTCGATACAAATTATGGCAGGTAACTGTAACTTCGATACTAATTATGACAGGTAACAGTAACATCGATACTAATTATGACAAGTAACTGTAACTTCGATACTAATTATGACCGGTAACTGTAACTTCGATACTAATTATGACAAGTAACTCTAACTTCATTACAAATTATGACAAGTAACTGTAATTTCGATACAAATTATGGCAGGAAACTGTAACTTCGTTACTTATTATGGCAGGTAACTGTAATTTCGAAACAAATTATTGCAGGTAACAGTAACTTCGATACTAATTATGACAGGTAACTGTAACTTCGATACTAATTATGACAAGTAACTCTAACTTCGTTACTAATTATGACAAGTAACTGTAATTTTGATTAAAAAATTATGGCAAGTAACTGGAACTTCGATACTAATTATGACAGGTAACAGTAACTTCGATATTAATTATGACAGGTAACTGTAACTTCGTTACTAATTATGACAAGTAACTGAAATTTCGATACTAATTATGAATGGTAACTGTTACTTCGTTACTAATTATGACAAGTAACAGTAATTTCGATACAAATTATGGCAGGTAACTGTAACTTCGATACTAATTATGACAGGTAACAGTATCTTCGATACTAATGATGACAGAATACAGTAACTTCGATACTAATTATCGCAGGTAATAGTAACTTCGATACTAATTATGGCAGGTAACTGTAACTTCGATAATAATTATGACAGTTAACTGTAACTTCGTTACTCATTATGACAAGTAACTGTAATTTCGAAACAAATTATGGCAGGTAACAGTAACTTCGATACTAATTATGACAGGTAACTTTAACTTCGTTACTAATTATGACAAGTAACTGTACTTTCGATACAAATGATGGCAGGTAACTGTAACTTCGATACTAATTATGACAGGTAACAGTAACTTCGATACTAATTATGACAGAAAACGATAACTTTGATACTAATTATGGCAGGTAACTGTAACTTCAATACTAATGATGACAGTTAACTGTAACTTCGTTACTAATTATGACAAGTAACTGTAATTTCGATACAAATTATGGCAGGTAACTGTAACTTCGATACTAATTATGACAGGTAACAGTAACTTCGATACTAATTATGACAGGTAACAGTATCTTCGATACTAATTTTGGCAGGTAAATGTAACTTCGATACTAATGATGACAGTTAACTGTAACTTCGTTACTAATTATGACAAGTAACTGAAAATTTCGATACAAATTATGGCAGGTAACTGTAACTTCGATACTAATTATGACAGGTAACAATAACTTCGTTACTAATTATGACAAGTAACTGTAACTTCGATACTAATTATGACAGGTAACTGTAACTTCGTTACTAATTATGACAAGTAACTGTAATTTCGATACAAATTATGGCAGGTAACTGTAACTTCGATACTAATTATGACAGGTAGCAGTAACTTCGATAGTAATTATGACAAGTAAAAGTTACTTCGATACTAATAATGACAAGTAAATGTAACTTCGAAACTAATTATGACAGGTAACTGTAACATCGTTACTAATTATGACAAGTAACTGTAATTTCGATACAAATTATGGCAGGTAATTGTAACTTCGATACTAATTATGACAGGTAACAGTAACTTCGATACTAATTAGACAAGTAACTGTAACTTCGATACTAATTATGACCCGTAACTGTAACTTCGATACTAATTATGACAAGTAACTCTAACTTCATTACAAATTATGACAAGTAACTGTAATTTCGATACAAATTATGCCAGGAAACTGTAACTTCGTTACTAATTATGGCAGGTAACTGTAATTTCGATACAAATTATGGCAGGTAACAGTAACTTCGATACTAATTATGACAGGTAAATGTAACTTCGATACTAATTATGACAAGTAACTCTAACTTCGTTACTAATTATGACAAGTAACTGTAATTTTGATTAAAAAATTATGGCAAGTAACTGGAACTTCGATATTAATTATGACAGGTAACAGTAACTTTGATACTAATTATGACAGGTAACTGTAACTTCGTTACTAATTCTGACAAGTAACTGTAATTTCGATACTAATAATGGCTGGTAACTGTAACTTCGTTACTAATTATGACTAGTAACAGTAATTTCGATACAAATTATGGCAGGAAACTGTAACTTCGATACTAATTGTGACAGGTAACAGTATCTTCGATACTAATGATGACAGAATACAGTAACTTCGATACTAATTATGGCAGGTAACAGTAACTTCGATACTAATTATGGCAGGAAACTGTAACTTCGATACTAATTATGACAGTTAACTGTAACTTCGTTACTCATTATGACAAGTAACTGTATTTTCGATACAAATTATGGCAGGTAACAGTAACTTCGATACTAATTATGACAGGTAACAGTAACTTCGATACTAATTATGACAAGTTACTGTACCTTCGATATTAATTACGACAGGTAAATGTAACTTCGTTACTAATTATGACAAGTAACTCTAATTTCGATACAAATTATGGCAGGTAACTGTAACTTCGATACTAATTATGACAGGTAACAGTAACTTCGATACTTATTATGACAAGTAACTGTAACTTCGATGCTAATTATGACAGATAACTGTAACTTCGATACTAATTATGACAAGTAACTCTAACTTCATAACAAATTATGACAAGTAACTGTAATTTCGATACAAATTATGGCAGGTAACTGTAACTTCTTTACTAATTATGGCAGGTAACTGTAATTTCGATACAAATTATGGCTGGTAACAGTAACTTCGATATTAATTATGACAGGCAACTGTAACTTCGATACTAATTATGACAGGTAACTGTAATTTCGTTACTAATTATGACAAGAAACTGTAATTTCGTTACAAATTATGGCAAGTAACTGTAACATCGTTACTAATTATGACAAGTAACTGTAATTTCGATACTAATTATGACAGAAAACAGTAACTTCGATATTTATAATGACAGGTAACAGTAACTTCGATACTAATTATGGCAGGTAACTGTAACTTCGGTACTAATTATGACAGTTAACTGTAACTTCGTTACTAGTTATGAAAAATAACTGTAATTACGATACGTATCATGGCAGGTAACTGTAACTTCGATACTAATTATGACTGGTAACAGTAACTTCGATACTAATTATGACCTGTAACTGTAACTTCGACACTAATTATGACAGGTAACTGTAACTCCGTTACAAATTATGACAAGTAACTGTAATTTCGATACTATTTATGACAGGTAACAATAACTTCGATACTAATTATGACAAGTAACTGTAACTTCTATACTAATTATGACAGGTAACTGTAACTTCGTTACTAATTATGACAAGTAACTGTAATTTCGGTACAAATTATGGCAGGTAACAGTAACTTCGATACTAATTATGACAGGTAAAATAACTTCGATACAAATTATGACAAGTAACTGTAACTTCGGTACTAATTATGACAGGTAACAGTAACTTCGTTACTAATTATGACAAGTAACTGTAATTTCGATACAAATTATGGCAGGTAACTGTAACTTCGATACTAAATATGACAGGTAGCAGTAACTTCGATACTAATTATGACAAGTAAAAGTTACTTCGATACTAATAATGACAAGTAACTGTAACTTCGAAACTAATTATGACAGGTAACTGTAACATCGTTACTAATTATGACAAGTAACTGTAATTTCGGCACAAAACATGGCAGGTAACTGTAACTTCGATACTAATTATGACAGGTAACAGTAACTTCAATACAAATTATGACAAGTAACTGTAATTTCGATACAAATTATGGCGGGTAATTGTAACTTCGTTACTAATTATGACAAGTAACTGTAATTTCGAGACTAATTATGGCTGGTAACTGTAACTTCGATACAAATTATGGCAGGTAACTGTAACTTCGTTACTAATTATGGCAGGTAACTGTAATTTCGATACAAATTATGGCAGGTAACAGTAACTTCGATACTAATTATGACAGGTAACTGTAACTTCGATACTAATTATGACAAGTAACTCTAACTTCGTTACTTATTATGACAAGTAACTGTAATTTTGATAGAAAATTATGGCAAATAACTGGAACTTCGATACTAATTATGACAAGTAACTCTAACTTCGTTACTAATTATGACAAGTAACAGTAATTTCGATACAAATTATGGCAGGTAACTGTAACTTCGATACTAATTATGACAGGTAACTGTATCTTCGTTTCTAATTATGACAGGAAACTGTAACTTCGATACTAATTATGACAGGTAACTGTAACTTCGATTCTAATTAGGACAGGTAACTGTAACGTCGATACAAATTATGACAAGTAACTGTACATTCGTTACAAATGATGGCAGGTAACTGTAACTTAGATACTAATTATGACAGGTATTAGTAACTTCGATACTAATTATGACAAGTAACTGTAATTTCGATACAAATTATGGCAGGTAACTGTAACTTCGATACTAATTATGGCAGGTAACTGTAATTTCGATACAAATTATGGCAGGTAACAGTAACTTCAATACTAATTATGAGAAGGAACTGTAATTTGGATACAAATTATGACAGGTAACAGTAACTTCGTTACTAATTATGGCATGTAACTGTAATTTCGATACAAATTATGGCAGGTAACAGTTACTTCGATACTAATTATGACAGGTAACTGTATCTTCTATACTAATTATGACAGGTAACTGTAACTTCGTTACTAATTATGACAAGTAACTGTACTTTCGATACAAATGATGGCAGGTAACTGTAACTTCGATAGTAATTATGACAAGGAACTGTAATTTCGATACAAATTATGACAGGTAACAGTAACTTCGTTACTAATTATGGCATGTAACTGTAATTTCGATACAAATTATGGCAGGTAACAGTAACTTCGATACTAATTATGACAGGTAACTGTAACTTCTATACTAATTATGACAGGTAACTGTAACTTCGATACTAATTATGACAAGTAACTCTAACTTCGTTACTAATTATGACAAGTAACTGTAATTTTGATAAATAAAATATGGCAGGTAACTGTAACTTCGTTACTAATTATGACAGTTAACAGTAACTTCGATACTAATTATGACAGGTAACTGTAACTTCGTTACTAATTATGACAAGTAACTGTAGTTTCGATACTAATTATGGCTGGTAACTGTAACTTCGTTTCTAATTATGACAAGTAACTGTAATTTCGATACAAATTATGGCAGGTAACTGTAACTTCGATACTAATTATGACAGGTAACAGTATCTTCGATACTAATGATGACAGAAAACAGTAACTTCGATACTAATTATGGCAGGTAACAGTAACTTCGATACTAATTATGGCAGGTAACTGTAACTTCGATACTAATTATGACAGTTAACTGTAACTTAGTTACTAATTATGAAAAGTAACTGTAATTTCGATACAAATTATGGCAGGTAACAGTAACTTCGATATTAATTATGACAGATAACAGTAACTTCGAAACTAATTATGACAAGTTACTGTAACTTCGATGCTAATTATGACAGGTAACTGTAACTTCGTTACTAATTATGACAAGTAACTGTAATTTCAATACAAATTATGGCAGGTAACTGTAATTTCGATACTAATTATGGCAGGTAACAGTAACTTCGATACTAATTATGACAAGTAACAGTAACTTCGATTCTAATTATGACAAGTAACTGTAATTTCGATACAAATTATGCCAGGAAACTGTAACTTCGTTACTAATTATGGCAGGTAACTGTAATTTCGATACAAAATATGGCAGGTAACAGTAACATCGATACTAATTATGACAGGTAAATGTAACTTCGATACTAATTATGACAAGTAACTCTAACTTCGTTACTAATTATGACAAGTAACTGTAATTTTGCTTAAAAAATTATGGCAAGTAACTGGAACTTCGATACTAATTATGACAGGTAACAGTAACTTTGATACTAATTATGACAGGTAACTGTAACATCGTTACTAATTATGACAAGTAGCTGTAATTTCGATACTAATTATGGCTGGTAACTGTAACTTCGTTACTAATTATGACTAGTAACAGTAATTTCGATACAAATTATGGCAGGAAACTGTAACTTCGATACTAATTATGACAGGTAACAGTATCTTCGATACTAATGATGACAGAATACAGTAACTTCGATACTAATTATGGCAGGTAACAGTAACTTCGATACTAATTATGGCAGGAAACTGTAACTTCGATACTAATTATGACAGTTAACTGTAACTTCGTTACTCATTATGACAAGTAACTGTATTTTCGATACAAATTATGGCAGGTAACAGAAACTTCGATTTTAATTATGACAGGTAACAGTAACTTCGATACTAATTATGACAAGTTACTGTACCTTCGATATTAATTACGACAGGTAAATGTAACTTCGTTACTAATTATGACAAGTAACTCTAATTTCGATACAAATTATGGCAGGTAACTGTAACTTCGATACTAATTATGACAGGTAACAGTAACTTCGATACTTATTATGACAAGTAACTGTAACTTCGATGCTAATTATGACAGATAACTGTAACTTCGATACTAATTATGACAAGTAACTCTAACTTCATAACAAATTATGACAAGTAACTGTAATTTCGATACAAATTATGGCAGGTAACTGTAACTTCTTTACTAGTTATGGCAGGTAACTGTAATTTCGATACAAATTATGGCTGGTAACAGTAACTTCGATATTAATTATGACAGGCAACTGTAACTTCGATACTAATTATGACAGGTAACTGTAATTTCGTTACTAATTATGACAAGAAACTGTAATTTCGTTACAAATTATGGCAGGTAACTGTAACATCGTTACTAATTATGACAAGTAACTTTAATTTCGATACTAATTATGACAGAAAACAGTAACTTCGATATTTATAATGACAGGTAACAGTAACTTCGATACTAATTATGGCAGGTAACTGTAACATCGGTACTAATTATGACAGTTAACTGTAACTTCGTTACTAGTTATGAAAAGTAACTGTAATTACGATACGAATCATGGCAGGTAACTGTAACTTCGATACTAATTATGACAGGTAACAGTAACTTCGATGCTAATTATGACCTGTAACTGTAACTTCGATACTAATTATGACAGGTAACTGTAACTCCGTTACAAATTATGACAAGTAACTGTAATTTCGATAGTATTTATGACAGGTAACAATAACTTCGATACTAATTATGACAAGTAACAGTAACTTCGATACTAATTATGACAAGTAACTGTAACTTCTATACTAATTATGACAGGTAACTGTAACTTCGTTACTAATTATGACAAGTAACTGTAATTTCGGTACAAATTATGGCAGGTAACTGTAACTTCGATACTAATTATGACAGGTAAAAGTAACTTCGATACAAATTATGACAAGTAACTGTAACTTCGATACTAATTATGACAGGTAACAGTAACTTCGTTACTAATTATGACAAGTAACTGTAATTTCGATACAAATTATGGCAGGTAACTGTAACTTCGATACTAAATATGACAGGTAGCAGTAACTTCGATACTAATTATGACAAGTAAAAGTTACTTCGATACTAATAATGACAAGTAACTGTAACTTCGAAACTAATTATGACAGGCAACTGTAACATCGTTACTAATTGTGGTGTTTGAAGCCATATTTTCAGTGTTGCCTTAGTAAACAAGAGTTTAGTGCTTTTCAGTCGGTCAACACGAATGTACCCAAAAGAGATGGGTTATGCCCTAATCCTGAAATAAATTATTTAATCTCATGTAATTTATTTCAGGATTAGGGCATAACCCATCTCTTTTGGGTACATTCGTGTTGACCGACTGAAAAGCACTAAAATCGTTACTAATTATGACAAGTAACTGTAATTTCGGCACAAAACATGGCAGGTAACTGTAACTTCGATACTAATTATGACAGGTAACAGTAACTTCAATACAAATTATGACAAGTGACTGTAATTTCGATACAAATTATGGCAGGTAATTGTAACTTCGTTACTAATTATGACAAGTAACTGTAATTTCGAGACTAATTATGGCTGGTAACTGTAACTTCGATACAAATTATGGCAGGTAACTGTAACTTCGTTACTAATTATGGCAGGTAACTGTAATTTCGATACAAATTATGGCAGGTAACAGTAACTTCGATACTAATTATGACAGGAAACTGTAACTTCGATACTAATTATGACAAGTAACTCTAATTTCGTTACTTATTATGACAAGTAACTGTAATTTTGATAGAAAATTATGGCAAATAACTGGAACTTCGATACTAATTATGACAAGTAACTCTAACTTCGTTACTAATTATGACAAGTAACAGTAATTTCGATACAAATTATGGCAGGTACTGTAACTTCGATACTAATTATGACAGGTAACTGTATCTTCGTTTCTAATTATGACAGGAAACTGTAACTTCGATACTAATTATGACAGGTAACTGTAACTTCGATTCTAATTAGGACAGGTAACTGTAACTACGATACCAATTATGACAAGTAACTGTACATTCGTTACAAATGATGGCAGGTAACTGTAACTTAGATACTAATTATGACAGGTAATAGTAACTTCGATACTAATTATGACAAGTAACTGTAATTTCGATACAAATTATGGCAGGTAACTGTAACTTCGATACTAATTATGGCAGGTAACTGTAATTTCGATACAAATTATGGCAGGTAACAGTAACTTCAATACTAATTATGAGAAGGAACTGTAATTTGGATACAAATTATGACAGGTAACAGTAACTTCGTTACTAATTATGGCATGTAACTGTAATTTCGATACAAATTATGGCAGGTAACAGTTACTTCGATACTAATTATGACAGGTAACTGTATCTTCTATACTAATTATGACAGGTAACTGTAACTTCGTTACTAATTATGACAAGTAACTGTACTTTCGATACAAATGATGGCAGGTAACTGTAACTTCGATACTAATTATGACAAGGAACTGTAATTTCGATACAAATTATGACAGGTAACAGTAACTTCGTTACTAATTATGGCATGTAACTGTAATTTCGATACAAATTATGGCAGGTAACAGTAACTTCGATACTAATTATGACAGGTAACTGTATCTTCTATACTAATTATGACAGGTAACTGTAACTTCGATACTAATTATGACAAGTAACTCTAACTTCGTTACTAATTATGACAAGTAACTGTAATTTTGATAAAAAAATATGGCAGGTAACTGTAACTTCGTTACTAATTATGACAGGTAACAGTAACTTCGATACTAATTATGACAGGTAACTGTAACTTCGTTACTAATTATGACAAGTAACTGTAGTTTCGATACTAATTATGGCTGGTAACTGTAACTTCGTTACAAATTATGACAAGTAACTGTAATTTCGATACAAATTATGGCAGGTAACTGTAACTTCGATACTAATTATGACAGGTAACAGTATCTTCGATACTAATGATGACAGAAAACAGTAACTTCGATACTAATTATGGCAGGTAACAGTAACTTCGATACTAATTATGGCAGGTAACTGTAACTTCGATACTAATTATGACAGTTAACTGTAACTTAGTTACTAATTATGAAAAGTAACTGTAATTTCGATACAAATTAAGGCAGGTAACAGTAACTTCGATATTAATTATGACAGATAACAGTAACTTCGAAACTAATTATGACAAGTTACTGTAACTTCGATGCTAATTATGACAGGTAACTGTAACTTCGTTACTAATTATGACAAGTAACTGTAATTTCAATACAAATTATGGCAGGTAACTGTAATTTCGATACTAAATATGGCAGGTAACAGTAACTTCGAAACTAATTATGACAAGTAAAAGTAACTTCGATTCTAATTATGACAAGTAACTGTAACTTCGAATCTAATTATGACAGGTAATTGTAACATCGTTACTAATTATGACAAGTAACTGTAATTTGGATACAAATTATGGCAGGTAACTGTAACTTCGATACTAATTATGACAGGTAACAGTAACTTCGATACTAATTATGGCAAGTAACTGTAACTTCGATACTAATAATGACAAGAAACTGTAAATTCGATACAAATTATGGCAGGTAACAGTAACTTCGATACTAATTATGACAGAAAACAGTAACTTCGATACTTATTGTGACAGGTAACACTAACTTCGATACTAATTATGGCAGGTAACTGTAACTTCGATACTAATTATGACAGTTAACTGTAACATCGTTACTAATTATGAAAAATAACTGTAATTTCGATACGAACTATGGCAGGTAACTGTAACTTCGATACTAATTAAGACAAGTAACAGTAACTTCGATAATAATTATGACAAGTAACAGTAACTTCGATACTAATTATGACAAGTAACTGTAACTTCCAAACTAATTATGACAGGTAACTGTAACATTGTTACTAATTATGATAAGTAACTGTAATTTCGATACAAATAATGGCAAGTAACAGTAACTTCGATACTAATTATGACAGGTAACTGTAACTTCGATACTAATTATTACAAGGAACTGTAATTTCGATACAAATTATGACAGGTAACAGTAACTTCGATACTAATTATGACAGGTAACTGTAACTTCGTTACTAATTATGACAAGTAAATGTAAATTCGATACTAATTATGGCAGGCAACCGTAACATCGTTACTAATTATGACAAGTAACTGTCATTTCGATACAAATTATGGCAGGTAACTGTAACTTCGATACTAATTATGACAGGCAACTGTATCTTCGATACTAATTATGACAGGTAACTGTATTTCGTTACTAATTATGACAAGAAAGTGTAATTTCGTTACAAATTATGGCAGGTAACTGTAACATCGTTACTAATTATGACAAGTAACTGTAATTTCGATACTAATTATGACAGAAAACAGTAACTTCGATATTTATTATGACAGGTAACAGTAACTTCGATACTAATTATGACAGGTAACTGTAACTTCGATACTAATTATGACGGTTAACTGTAACTTCGTTACTAGTTATGACAAGTAACTGTAATTTCGATACAAATTATGGCAGGTAACTGTAACTTCGATACTAATTATGACAGGTAAGAGTATCTTCGATACTTATGATGACAGAATACAGTAACTTCGATACTAATTATGGCAGGTAACAGTAACTTCGATACTAATTATGGCAGGAAACTGTAACTTCGATACTAATTATGACAGGTAACTGTACCTTCGTTACTAATTATGACAAGTAACTGTAATTTCGATACAAATTATGGCAGGTAACTGTAACTTCGATACTAATTATGACAGGTAACTGTATCTTCGATACTAATGATGACAGAATACAGTACCTTCGATACTAATTATGGCAGGTAACATTAACTTCGATACTAATTATGGCAGGAAACTGTAACTTCGATACTAATTATGACAGGTAACTGTAACTTCGATTCTAATTAGGACAGGTAACTGTAACTACGATACCAATTATGACAAGTAACTGTACATTCGTTACAAATGATGGCAGGTAACTGTAACTTAGATACTAATTATGACAGGTAATAGTAACTTCGATACTAATTATGACAAGTAACTGTAATTTCGATACAAATTATGGCAGGTAACTGTAACTTCGATACTAATTATGGCAGGTAACTGTAATTTCGATACAAATTATGGCAGGTAACAGTAACTTCAATACTAATTATGAGAAGGAACTGTAATTTGGATACAAATTATGACAGGTAACAGTAACTTCGTTACTAATTATGGCATGTAACTGTAATTTCGATACAAATTATGGCAGGTAACAGTTACTTCGATACTAATTATGACAGGTAACTGTATCTTCTATACTAATTATGACAGGTAACTGTAACTTCGTTACTAATTATGACAAGTAACTGTACTTTCGATACAAATGATGGCAGGTAACTGTAACTTCGATACTAATTATGACAAGGAACTGTAATTTCGATACAAATTATGACAGGTAACAGTAACTTCGTTACTAATTATGGCATGTAACTGTAATTTCGATACAAATTATGGCAGGTAACAGTAACTTCGATACTAATTATGACAGGTAACTGTATCTTCTATACTAATTATGACAGGTAACTGTAACTTCGATACTAATTATGACAAGTAACTCTAACTTCGTTACTAATTATGACAAGTAACTGTAATTTTGATAAAAAAATATGGCAGGTAACTGTAACTTCGTTACTAATTATGACAGGTAACAGTAACTTCGATACTAATTATGACAGGTAACTGTAACTTCGTTACTAATTATGACAAGTAACTGTAGTTTCGATACTAATTATGGCTGGTAACTGTAACTTCGTTACAAATTATGACAAGTAACTGTAATTTCGATACAAATTATGGCAGGTAACTGTAACTTCGATACTAATTATGACAGGTAACAGTATCTTCGATACTAATGATGACAGAAAACAGTAACTTCGATACTAATTATGGCAGGTAACAGTAACTTCGATACTAATTATGGCAGGTAACTGTAACTTCGATACTAATTATGACAGTTAACTGTAACTTAGTTACTAATTATGAAAAGTAACTGTAATTTCGATACAAATTAAGGCAGGTAACAGTAACTTCGATATTAATTATGACAGATAACAGTAACTTCGAAACTAATTATGACAAGTTACTGTAACTTCGATGCTAATTATGACAGGTAACTGTAACTTCGTTACTAATTATGACAAGTAACTGTAATTTCAATACAAATTATGGCAGGTAACTGTAATTTCGATACTAAATATGGCAGGTAACAGTAACTTCGAAACTAATTATGACAAGTAAAAGTAACTTCGATTCTAATTATGACAAGTAACTGTAACTTCGAATCTAATTATGACAGGTAATTGTAACATCGTTACTAATTATGACAAGTAACTGTAATTTGGATACAAATTATGGCAGGTAACTGTAACTTCGATACTAATTATGACAGGTAACAGTAACTTCGATACTAATTATGGCAAGTAACTGTAACTTCGATACTAATAATGACAAGAAACTGTAAATTCGATACAAATTATGGCAGGTAACAGTAACTTCGATACTAATTATGACAGAAAACAGTAACTTCGATACTTATTGTGACAGGTAACACTAACTTCGATACTAATTATGGCAGGTAACTGTAACTTCGATACTAATTATGACAGTTAACTGTAACATCGTTACTAATTATGAAAAATAACTGTAATTTCGATACGAACTATGGCAGGTAACTGTAACTTCGATACTAATTAAGACAAGTAACAGTAACTTCGATAATAATTATGACAAGTAACAGTAACTTCGATACTAATTATGACAAGTAACTGTAACTTCCAAACTAATTATGACAGGTAACTGTAACATTGTTACTAATTATGATAAGTAACTGTAATTTCGATACAAATAATGGCAAGTAACAGTAACTTCGATACTAATTATGACAGGTAACTGTAACTTCGATACTAATTATTACAAGGAACTGTAATTTCGATACAAATTATGACAGGTAACAGTAACTTCGATACTAATTATGACAGGTAACTGTAACTTCGTTACTAATTATGACAAGTAAATGTAAATTCGATACTAATTATGGCAGGCAACCGTAACATCGTTACTAATTATGACAAGTAACTGTCATTTCGATACAAATTATGGCAGGTAACTGTAACTTCGATACTAATTATGACAGGCAACTGTATCTTCGATACTAATTATGACAGGTAACTGTATTTCGTTACTAATTATGACAAGAAAGTGTAATTTCGTTACAAATTATGGCAGGTAACTGTAACATCGTTACTAATTATGACAAGTAACTGTAATTTCGATACTAATTATGACAGAAAACAGTAACTTCGATATTTATTATGACAGGTAACAGTAACTTCGATACTAATTATGACAGGTAACTGTAACTTCGATACTAATTATGACGGTTAACTGTAACTTCGTTACTAGTTATGACAAGTAACTGTAATTTCGATACAAATTATGGCAGGTAACTGTAACTTCGATACTAATTATGACAGGTAAGAGTATCTTCGATACTTATGATGACAGAATACAGTAACTTCGATACTAATTATGGCAGGTAACAGTAACTTCGATACTAATTATGGCAGGAAACTGTAACTTCGATACTAATTATGACAGGTAACTGTACCTTCGTTACTAATTATGACAAGTAACTGTAATTTCGATACAAATTATGGCAGGTAACTGTAACTTCGATACTAATTATGACAGGTAACTGTATCTTCGATACTAATGATGACAGAATACAGTACCTTCGATACTAATTATGGCAGGTAACATTAACTTCGATACTAATTATGGCAGGAAACTGTAACTTCGATACTAATTATGACAGGTAACTGTAACTTCGTTACTAATTATGACAAGTAACTGTAATTTCGATACAATTTATGGCAGGTAACTGTAACTTCGATACTAATTATGACAGGTAGCAGTAACTTCGATACTAATTATGACAAGTAAAAGTTACTTCGATACTAATAATGACAAGTAAATGTAACTTCGAAACTAATTATGACAGGTAACTGTAACATCGTTACAAATTATGACAAGTAACTGTAATTTCGATACAAATTATGGCAGGTAACTGTAACTTCGATACTAATTATGACAGGTAACAGTAACATCGATACTAATTATGACAAGTAACTGTAACTTCGATACTAATTATGACCGGTAACTGTAACTTCGATACTAATTATGACAAGTAACTCTAACTTCATTACAAATTATGACAAGTAACTGTAATTTCGATACAAATTATGGCAGGAAACTGTAACTTCGTTACTAATTATGGCAGGTAACTGTAATTTCGAAACAAATTATTGCAGGTAACAGTAACTTCGATACAAATTATGACAGGTAACTGTAACTTCGATACTAATTATGACAAGTAACTCTAACGTCGTTACAAATTATGACAAGTAACTGTAATTTTGATAAAAAATTATGGCAAGTAACTGAAACTTCGATACTAATTATGACAGGTAACAGTAACTTCGATACTAATTATGACAGGTAACTGTAACTTCGTTACTAATTACGACAAGTAACTGTAATTTCGATACTAATTATGAATGGTAACTGTAACTTCGTTACTAATTATGACAAGTAACAGTAATTTCGATACAAATTATGGCAGGTAACTGTAACTTCGATACTAATTATGACAGGTAACAGTATCTTCGATACTAATGATGACAGAATACAGTAACTTCGATACTAATTATCGCAGGTAATAGTAACTTCGATACTAATTATGGCAGGTCACTGTAACTTCGATACTAATTATGACAGTTAACTGTAACTTCGTTACTCATTATGACAAGTAACTGTAATTTCGATACAAATTATGGCAGGTAACAGTAACTTCGATACTAATTATGACAGGTAACTTTAACTTCGTTACTAATTATGACAAGTAACTGTACTTTCGATACAAATGATGGCAGGTAACTGTAACTTCGATACTAATTATGACAGGTAACAGTAACTTCGATACTAATTATGACAGAAAACAATAACTTTGATACTAATTATGGCAGGTAACTGTAACTTCGATACTAATGATGACAGTTAACTGTAACTTCGTTACTAATTATGACAAGTAACTGTAATTTCGATACAAATTATGGCAGGTAACTGTAACTTCGATACTAATTATGACAGGTAACAGTAACTTCGATACTAATTATGACAGGTAACAGTATCTTCGATACTAATTTTGGCAGGTAAATGTAACTTCGATACTAATGATGACAGTTAACTGTAACTTCGTTACTAATTATGACAAGTAACAGAAAATTTCGATACAAATTATGGCAGGTAACTGTAACTTCGATACTAATTATGACAGGTAACAGTAACTTCGTTACTAATTATGACAAGTAACTGTAACTTCGATACTAATTATGACAGGTAACTGTAACTTCGTTACTAATTATGACAAGTAACTGTAATTTCGATACAAATTATGGCAGGTAACTGTAACTTCGATACTAATTATGACAGGTAGCAGTAACTTCGATACTAATTATGACAAGTAAAAGTTACTTCGATACTAACAATGACAAGTAAATGTAACTTCCAAACTAATTATGACAGGTAACTTTAACATCGTTACTAATTATGACAAGTAACTGTAATTTCGATACAAATTATGGCAGGTAATTGTAACTTCGATACTAATTATGACAGGTAACAGTAACTTCGATACTAATTAGACAAGTAACTGTAACTTCGATACTAATTATGACCCGTAACTGTAACTTCGATACTAATTATGACAAGTAACTCTAACTTAATTACAAATTATGACAAATAACTGTAATTTCGATACAAATTATGGCAGGAAACTGTAACTTCGTTACTAATTATGGCAGGTAACAGTAATTTCGATACAAATTATGGCAGGTAACAGTAACTTCGATACTAATTATGACAGGTAAAAGTAACTTCGATACTAATTATGACAAGTAACTCTAACTTCGTTACTAATTATGACAAGTAACTGTAATTTTGATTAAAAAATTATGGCAAGTAACTGGAACTTCGATACTAATTGTGACAAGTAACAGTAACTTTGATACTAATTATGACAGGTAACTGTAACTTCGTTACTAATTATGACAAGTAACTGTAATTTCGATACTAATTATGGCTGGTAACTGTAACTTCGTTACTAATTATGACAAGTAACAGTAATTTCGATACAAATTATGGCAGGTAACTGTAACTTCGATACTAATTATGACAGGTAACAGTATCTTCGATACTAATGATGACAGAATACAGTAACTTCGATACTAATTATGGCAGGTTACAGTAACTTCGATACTAATTATGGCAGGAAACTGTAACTTCGATACTAATTATGACAGTTAACTGTAACTTCGTTACTCATTATGTCAAGTAACTGTATTTTCGATACAAATTATGGCAGGTAACAGTAACTTCGATACTAATTATGACAGGTAACAGTAACTTCGATACTAATTATGACAAGTTACTGTACCTTCGATATTAATTACGACAGGTTACTGTAACTTCGTTACTAATTATGACAAGTAACTCTAATTTCGATACTAATTATGGCAGTTAACTGTAACTTCGATACTAATTATGACAGGTAACAGTAACTTCGATACTTATTATGACAAGTAACTGTAACTTCGATGCTAATTATGACAGATAACTGTAACTTCGATACTAATTATGACAAGTAACTCTAACTTCATAACAAATTATGACAAGTAACTGTAATTTCGATACAAATTATGGCAGGTAACTGTAACTTCTTTACTAATTATGGCAGGTAACTGTAATTTCGATACAAATTATGGCTGGTAACAGTAACTTCGATACTAATTATGACAGGCAACTGTAACTTCGATACTAATTATGACAGGTAACTGTAATTTCGTTACTAATTATGACAAGAAACTGTAATTTCGTTACAAATTATGGCAGGTAACTGTAACATCGTTACTAATTATGACAAGTAACTGTAATTTCGATACTAATTATGACAGAAAACAGTAACTTCGATATTTATTATGACAGGTAACAGTAACTTCGATACTAATTATGGCAGGTAACTGTAACTTCGGTACTAATTATGACAGTTAACTGTAACTTCGTTACTAGTAATGAAAAGTAACTGTAATTACGATACGAATCATGGCAGGTAACTGTAACTTCGATACTAATTATGACAGGTAACAGTTACTTCGATACTAATTATGACCTGTAACTGTAACTTCGATACTAATTATGACAGGTAACTGTAACTCCGTTACAAATTATGACAAGTAACTGTAATTTCGATACTATTTATGACAGGTAACAATAACTTCGATACTAATTATGACAAGTAACAGTAACTTCGATACTAATTATGACAAGTAACTGTAACTTATATACTAATTATGACAGGTAACTGTAACTTCGTTACTCTTTATGACAAGTAACTGTAATTTCGATACAAATTATGGCAGGTAACTGTAACTTCGATACTAATTATGACAAGTAAAAGTAACTTCGATACAAATTATGACAAGTAACTGTAACTTCGATACTAATTATGACAGGTAACTGTAACTTCGTTACTAATTATGACAAGTAACTTTAATTTCGATACAAATTATGGCAGGTAACTGTAACTTCGATACTAAATATGACAGGTAGCAGTAACTTCGTTAATAATTATGACAAGTAAAAGTTACTTCGATACTAATAATGACAAGTAACTGTAACTTCGAAACTAATTATGACAGGTAACTGTAACATCGTTACTAATTATGACTCGTAACTGTAATTTCGGCACAAAATATGGCAGGTAACTGTAACTTCGATACTAATTATGACAGGTAACAATAACTTCAATACCATTTTTGACAAGTAACTGTAATTTCGATACAAATTATGGCAGGTAATTGTAACTTCGTTACTAATTATGACAAGTAACTGTAATTTCGATACAAATTATGGCTGGTAACTGTAACTTCGATACTAATTATGACAGGTAACAGTATCTTCGATACTAATGATGACAGAAAACAGTAACTTCGATATTAATTATGGCAGGTAACAGTAACTTCGATACTAATTATGGCAGGTAACTGTAACTTCGATACTAATTATGACAGTTAACTGTAACTTAGTTACTAATTATGAAAAGTAACTGTAATTTCGATACAAATTATGGCAGGTAACAGTAACTTCGATATTAATTATGACAGATAACAGTAACTTCGATACTAATTATGACAAGTTACTGTAACCTCGACGCTAATTATGACAGGTAACTGTAACTTCGTTACTAATTATGACAAGTAACTGTAATTTCAATACAAATTATGGCAGGTAACTGTAATTTCGATACTAATTATGGCAGGTAACAGTAACTTCGATACTAATTATGACATGTAACAGTAACTTCGATTCTAATTATGACAAGTAACTGTAACTTCGAATCTAATTATGACAGGTAATTGTAACATCGTTACTAATTATGACAAGTAACTGTAATTTGGATACAAATTATGGCAGGTAACTGTAACTTCGATACTAATTATGACAGGTAACAGTTACTTCGATACTAATTATGTCATGTAACTGTAACTTCGATACTAATTATGACAAGAAACTGTAAATTCGATACAAATTATGGCAGGTAACAGTAACTTCGATACTAATTATGACAGAAAACAGTAACTTCGATAATTATTGTGACAGGTAACACTAACTTCGATACTAATTATGGCAGGTAACTGTAACTTCGATACTAATTATGACAGTTAACTGTAACATCGTTACTAATTATGAAAAATAACTGTAATTTCGATACGAATTATGGCAGGTAACTGTAACTTCGATACTAATTACGACAAGTAACAGTAACTTCGATAATAATTATGACAAGTAACAGTAACTTCGATACTAATTATGACAAGTAACTGTAACTTCGAAACTAATTATGACAGGTAACTGTAACATTGTTACTAATTATGATAAGTAACTGTAATTTCGAAACAAATAATGGCAAGTAACAGTAACTTCGATACTAATTATGACAGGTAACTGTAACTTCGATACTAATTATGACAAGGAACTGTAATTTCGATACAAATTATGACAGGTAACAGTAACTTCGATACTAATTATGACAGGTAACTGTAACTTCGTTACTAATTATGACAAGTAAATGTAAATTCGATACTAATTATGGCAGGCAACTGTAACATCGTTACTAATTATGACATGTAACTGTCATTTCGATACAAATTATGGCAGGTAACTGTAACTTCGATACTAATTATGACAGGCAACTGTAACTTCGATACTAATTATGACAGGTAACTGTAACTTCGTTACTAATTATGACAAGAAACTGTAATTTCTTTACAAATTATGGCAGGTAACTGTAACATCGTTACTAATTATGACAAGTAACTGTAATTTCGATACTAATTATGACAGAAAACAGTAACTTCGATATTTATTATGACAGGTAACAGTAATTTCGATACTAATTATGGCAGGTAACTGTAACTTCGATACTAATTATGACGGTTAACTGTAACTTCGTTACTAGTTATGACAAGTAACTGTAATTTCGATACAAATTATGGCAGGTAACTGTAACTTCGATACTAATTATGACAGGTAACAGTATCTTCGATACTTATGATGACAGAATACAGTAACTTCGATACTAATTATGGCAGGTAACAGTAACTTCGATACTAATTATGGCAGGAAACTGTAACTTCGATATTAATTATGACAGGTAACAGTAACTTCGTTACTAATTATGACAAGTAACTGTAATTTCGATACAAATTATGGCAGGTAACTGTAACTTCGATACTAGTTATGACAGGTAACTGTATCTTCGATACTAATGATGACAGAATACAGTAACTTCGATACTAATTATGGCAGGTAACATTAACTTCGATACTAATTATGGCAGGAAACTGTAACTTCGATACTAATTATGACAGGTAACTGTAACTTCGTTACTAATTATGACAAGTAACTGTAATTTCGATACAATTTATGGCAGGTAACTGTAACTTCGATACTAATTATGACAGGTAGCAGTAACTTCGATACTAATTATGACAAGTAAAAGTTACTTCGATACTAATAATGACAAGTAAATGTAACTTCGAAACTAATTATGACAGGTACCTGTAACATCGTTACTAATTATGAAAAGTAACTGTAATTTCGATACAAATTATGGCAGGTAACTGTAACTTCGATACTAATTATGACAGGTATCAGTAACATCGATACTAATTATGACAAGTAACTGTAACTTCGATACTAATTATTACCGGTAACTGTAACTTCGATACTAATTATGACAAGTAACTCTAACTTCATTACAAATTATGACAAGTAACTGTAATTTCGATACAAATTATGGCAGGAAACTGTAACTTCGTTACTAATTATGGCAGGTAACTGTAATTTCGAAACAAATTATTGCAGGTAACAGTAACTTCGATACTAATTATGGCAGGTAACTGAAACTTCGATACTAATTATGACAAGTTACTCTAACTTCGTTACTAATTATGACAAGTAACTGTAATTTTGATAAAAAAATTATGGCAAGTAACTGGAACTTCGATACTAATTATGACAGGTAATAGTAATTTCGATACTAATTATGACAGGTAACTGTAACTTCGTTACTAATTATGACAAGTAACTGTAATTTCGATACTAATTATGAATGGTAATTGTAACTTCGTTACTAATTATCGCAGGTAATACTAACTTCGATACTAATTATGGCAGGTAACTGAAACTTCGATACTAATTATGACAGTTAACTGTAACTTCGTTACTCATTATGACAAGTAACTGTAATTTCGATACAAATTATGGCAGGTAACAGTAACTTCGATACTAATTATGACAGGTAACTTTAACTTCGTTACTAATTATGACAAGTAACTGTACTTTCGATACAAATGATGGCAGGTAACTGTAACTTCGATACTAATTATGACAGGTAACAGTAACTTCGATACTAATTATGACAGAAAACAATAAATTTGTTACTAATTATGGCAGGTAACTGTAACTTCGATACTAATGATGACAGTTAACTGTAACTTCGTTACTAATTATGAAAAGTAACTGTAATTTCGATACAAATTATGGCAGGTAACTGTAACTTCGATACTAATTATGACAGGTAACAGTAACTTCGATACTAATTATGACAGGTAACAGTATCATCGATACTAATTTTGGCAGGTAAATGTAACTTCGATACTAATGATGACAGTTAACTGTAACTTCGTTACTAATTATGACAAGTAACTGAAAATTTCGATACAAATTATGGCAGGTAACTGTAACTTCGATACTAATTATGACAGGTAACAGTAACTTCGTGACTAATTATGACAAGTAACTGTAACTTCGATACTAATTATGACAGGTAACTGTAACTTCGTTACTAATTATGACAAGTAGCTGTAATTTCGATACAAATTATGGCAGGTAACTGTAACTTCGATACTAATTATGACAGGTAGCAGTAACTTCGATACTAATTATGACAAGTAAAAGTTACTTCGATACTAATAATGACAAGTAAATGTAACTTCGAAACTAATTATGACAGGTAACTGTAACATCGTTACTAATTATAACAAGTAACTGTAATTTCGATACAAATTATGGCAGGTAATTGTAACTTCGATACTAATTATGACAGGTAACAGTAACTTCGATACTAATTAGACAAGTAACTGTAACTTCGATACTAATTATGACCCGTAACTGTAACTTCGATACTAATTATGACAAGTAACTCTAACTTCATTACAAATTATGACAAGTAACTGTAATTTCGATACAAATTATGGCAGGAAACTGTAACTTCGTTACTAATTATGGCAGGTAACTGTAATTTCGATACAAATTATGGCAGGTAACAGTAACTTCGATACTAATTATGACAGGTAAATGTAACTTCGATACTAATTATGACAAGTAACTCTAACTTCGTTACTAATTATGACAAGTAACTGTAATTTTGATTAAAAAATTATGGCAAGTAACTGGAACTTCGATACTAATTATGACAGGTAACTGTAACTTCGTTACTAATTATGACAAGTAACTGTAATTTCGATATTAATTATGGCTGGTAACTGTAACTTCGTTACTAATTATGACAAGTAACAGTAATTTCGTTACAAATTATGGCAGGTAACTGTAACTTCGATACTAATTATGACAGGTAACAGTATCTTCGATACTAATGATGACAGAATACAGTAACTTCGATACTAATTATGGCAGGTAACAGTAACTTCGATACTAATTATGGCAGGAAACTGTTACTTCGATACTAATTATGACAGTTAACTGTAACTTCGTTACTCATTATGACAAGTAACTGTATTTTCGATACAAATTATGGCAGGTAACAGTAACTTCGATACTAATTATGACAGGTAACAGTAACTTCGATACTAATTATGACAAGTTACTGTACCTTCGATACTAATTACGACAGGTAACTGTAACTTCGTTACTAATTATGCCAAGTAACTCTAATTTCGATACAAATTATGGCAGGTAACTGTAACTTCGATACTTATTATGACAGGTAACAGTAACTTCGATACTTATTATGACAAGTAACTGTAACTCCGATGCTAATTATGACAGATAACTGTAACTTCGATACTAATTATGACAAGTAACTCTAACTTCATAACAAATTATGACAAGTAACTGTTATTTCGATACAAATTATGGCAGGTAACTTTAACTTCTTTACTAATTATGGCAGGTAACTGTAATTTCGATACAAATTATGGCTGATAACAGTAACTTCGATACTAATTATGACAGGCAACTGTAACTTCGATACTAATTATGACAGGTAACTGTAATTTCGTTACTAATTATGACAAGAAACTGTAATTTCGTTACAAATTATGGCAGGTAACTGTAACATCGTTACTAATTATGACAAGTAACTGTAATTTCGATACTATTTATGACAGAAAACAGTAACTTCGATATTTATTATGACAGGTAACAGTAACTTCGATACTAATTATGGCAGGTAACTGTAACTTCGGTACTAATTATGACAGTTAACTGTAACTTCGTTACTAGTTATGAAAAGTAACTGTAATTACGATACGAATCATGGCAGGTAACTGTAACTTCGATACTAATTATGACAGGTAACAGTAACTTCGATACAAATTATGACCTGTAACTGTAACTTCGATACTAATTATGACAGGTAACTGTAACTCCGTTACAAATTATGACAAGTAACTGTAATTTCGATACTATTTATGACAGGTAACAATAACTTCGATACTAATTATGACAAGTAACAGTAACATCGATACTAATTATGATAAGTAACTGTAACTTCTATACTTATTATGACAGGTAACTGTAACTTCGTTACTAATTATGACAAGTAACTGTAATTTCGATACAAATTATGGCAGGTAACTGTAACTTCGATACTAATTATGACAGGTAAAAGTAACTTCGATACAAATTACGACAAGTAACTGTAACTTCGATACTAATTATGACAGGTAACTGTAACTTCGTCACTAATTATGACAAGTAACTGTAATTTCGATACAAATTATGGCAGGTAACTGTAACTTCGATACTAAATATGACAGGTAGCAGTAACTTCGATACTAATTATGACAAGTAAAAGTTACTTCGATACTAATAATGACAAGTAACTGTAACTTCGAAACTAATTATGACAGGTAACTGTAACATCGTTACTAATTATGACAAGTAACTGTAATTTCGGCACAAAATGTGGCAGGTAACTGTAACTTCGATACTAATTATGACAGGTAACAGTAACTTCAATACAAATTTTGACAAGTAACTGTAATTTCGATACAAATTATGGCAGGTAATTGTAACTTCGTTACAAATTATGACAAGTAACTGTTATTTCGATACTAATTATGACTGGTAACTGTAACTTCGATACAAATTATGGCAGGTAACTGTAACTTCGTTACTAATTATGGCAGGTAACTGTAATTTCGATACAAATTATGGCAGGTAACAGTAACTTCGATACTAATTATGACAGGTAACTGTAACATCGATACTAATTATGACAAGTAACTCTAACTTCGTTACTTATTATGACAAGTAACTGTAATTTTGATAGAAAATTATGGCAAATAACTGGAACTTCGATACTAATTATGACAGGTAACAATAACTTCGTTCCTAATTATGACGAGTAACTGTAATTTCGATACTATTTATGGCAGGTAACTGTAACTTCGTTACTAATTATGACAAGTAACAGTAATTTCGATACAAATTATGGCAGGTAAGTGTAACTTCGATACTAATTATGACAGGTAACTGTATCTTCGTTTCTACTTATGACAGGAAACTGTAACTTCGATACTAATTATGACAGGTAACTGTAACTTCGATTCTAATTAGGACAGGTAACTGTAACTTCCATACTAATTATGACAGGTAACTGTAACTTCGATACTAATTATGACAAGTAAATGTAAATTCGATACTAATTATGGCAGGCAACTGTAACATCGTTACTAATTATGACAAGTAACTGTCATTTCGATACAAATTATGGCAGGTAACTGTAACTTCGATACTAATTATGACAGGCAACTGTAACTTCGATACTAATTATGACAGGTAACTGTAACTTCGTTACTAATTATGACAAGAAACTGTAATTTCTTTACAAATTATGGCAGGTAACTATAACATCGTTACTAATTATGACAAGTAACTGTAATTTCGATACTAATTATGACAGAAAACAGTAACTTCGATATTTATTATGACAGGTAACAGTAACTTCGATACTAATTATGGCAGGTAACTGTAACTTCGATACTAATTATGACGGTTAACTGTAACTTCGTTACTAGTTATGACAAGTAACTGTAATTTCGATACAAATTATGGCAGGTAACTGTAACTTCGATACTAGTTATGACAGGTAACTGTATCTTCGATACTAATGATGACAGAATACAGTAACTTCGATACTAATTATGGCAGGTAACATTAACTTCGATACTAATTATGGCAGGAAACTGTAACTTCGATACTAATTATGACAGCTAACTGTTACTTCGTTACTAATTATGACAAGTAACTGTAATTTCGATACAATTTATGGCAGGTAACTGTAACTTCGATACTAATTATGACAGGTAGCAGTAACTTCGATACTAATTATGACAAGTAAAAGTTACTTCGATACTAATAATGACAAGTAAATGTAACTTCGAAACTAATTATGACAGGTAACTGTAACATCGTTACTAATTATGACAAGTAACTGTAATTTCGATACAAATTATGGCAGGTAACTGTAACTTCGATACTAATTATGACAGGTATCAGTAACATCGATACTAATTATGACAAGTAACTGTAACTTCGATACTAATTATTATCGGTAACTGTAACTTCGATACTAATTATGACAAGTAACTCTAACTTCATTACAAATTATGACAAGTAACTGTAATTTCGATACAAATTATGGCAGGAAACTGTAACTTCGTTACTAATTATGGCAGGTAACTGTAATTTCGAAACAAATTATTGCAGGTAACAGTAACTTCGATACTAATTATGGCAGGTAACTGAAACTTCGATACTAATTATGACAAGTAACTCTAACTTCGTTACTAATTATGACAAGTAACTGTAATTTTGATAAAAAAATTATGGCAAGTAACTGGAACTTCGATACTAATTATGACAGGTAATAGTAATTTCGATACTAATTATGACAGGTAACTGTAACTTCGTTACTAATTATGACAAGTAACTGTAATTTCGATACTAATTATGAATGGTAATTGTAACTTCGTTACTAATTATGACAAGTAACAGTAATTTCGATACAAATTATGGCAGGTAACTGTAACTTCGATACTAATTATGACAGGTAACAGTATCTTCGATACTAATTATGACAGGTAACAGTATCTTCGATACTAATTTTGGCAGGTAAATGTAACTTCGATACTAATGATGACAGTTAACTGTAACTTCGTTACTAATTATGACAAGTAACTGAAAATTTCGATACAAATTATGGCAGGTAACTGTAACTTCAATACTAATTATGACAGGTAACAGTAACTTCGTGACTAATTATGACAAGTAACTGTAACTTCGATACTAATTATGACAGGTAACTGTAACTTCGTTACTAATTATGACAAGTAGCTGTAATTTCGATACAAATTATGGCAGGTAACT
Source organism: Meconema thalassinum (assembly GCA_946902985.2). Taxonomy (NCBI): domain Eukaryota; kingdom Metazoa; phylum Arthropoda; class Insecta; order Orthoptera; family Tettigoniidae; genus Meconema; species Meconema thalassinum. The sequence continues at coordinate 1,171,548,557 of OX336388.2, read as the reverse complement.
GTAACTTCGATACTAATTATGACAGGTAGCAGTAACTTCGATACTAATTATGACAGGTAACAGTATCTTCGATACTAATATTGGCAGGTAAATGTAACTTCGATACTAATGATGACAGTTAACTGTAACTTCGTTACTAATTATGACAAGTAACTGAAAATTTCGATACAAATTATGGCAGGTAACTGTAACTTCGATACTAATTATGACAGGTAACAGTAACTTCGTGACTAATTATGACAAGTAACTGTAACTTCGATACTAATTATGACAGGTAACTGTAACTTCGTTACTAATTATGACAAGTAGCTGTAATTTCGATACAAATTATGGCAGGTAACTGTAACTTCGATACTAATTATGACAGGTAGCAGTAACTTCGATACTAATTATGACAAGTAAAAGTTACTTCGATACTAATAATGACAAGTAAATGTAACTTCGAAACTAATTATGACAGGTAACTGTAACATCGTTACTAATTATGACAAGTAACTGTAATTTCGATACAAATTATGGCAGGTAATTGTAACTTCGATACTAATTATGACAGGTAACAGTAACTTCGATACTAATTAGACAAGTAACTGTAACTTCGATACTAATTATGACCCGTAACTGTAACTTCGATACTAATTATGACAAGTAACTCTAACTTCATTACAAATTATGACAAGTAACTGTAATTTCGATACAAATTATGGCAGGAAACTGTAACTTCGTTACTAATTATGGCAGGTAATTGTAATTTCGATACAAAATATGGCAGGTAACAGTAACTTCAATACTAATTATGACAGGTAAATGTAACTTCGATACTAATTATGACAAGTAACTCTAACTTCGTTACTAATTATGACAAGTAACTGTAATTTTGATTAAAAAATTATGGCAAGTAACTGGAACTTCGATACTAATTATGACAGGTAACAGTAACTTTGATACTAATTATGACAGGTAACTGTAACTTCGTTACTAATTATGACAAGTAACTGTAATTTCGATATTAATTATGGCTGGTAACTGTAACTTCGTTACTAATTATGACAAGTAACAGTAATTTCGTTACAAATTATGGCAGGTAACTGTAACTTCGATACTAATTATGACAGGTAACAGTATCTTCGATACTAATGATGACAGAATACAGTAACTTCGATACTAATTAGGCAGGTAACAGTAACTTCGATACTAATTATGGCAGGAAACTGTTACTTCGATACTAATTATGACAGTTAACTGTAACTTCGTTACTCATTATGACAAGTAACTGTATTTTCGATACAAATTATGGCAGGTAACAGTAACTTCGATACTAATTATGACAGGTAACAGTAACTTCGATACTAATTATGACAAGTTACAGTACCTTCGATACAAATTACGACAGGTAACTGTAACTTCGTTACTAATTATGCCAAGTAACTCTAATTTCGATACAAATTATGGCAGGTAACTGTAACTTCGATACTAATTATGACAGGTAACAGTAACTTCGATACTTATTATGACAAGTAACTGTAACTTCGATGCTAATTATGACAGATAACTGTAACTTCGATACTAATTATGACAAGTAACTCTAACTTCATAACAAATTATGACAAGTAAATGTTATTTCGATACAAATTATGGCAGGTAACTTTAACTTCTTTACTAATTATGGCAGGTAACTGTAATTTCGATACAAATTATGGCTGGTAACAGTAACTTCGATACTAATTATGACAGGCAACTGTAACTTCGATACTAATTATGACAGGTAACTGTAATTTCGTTACTAATTATGACAAGAAACTGTAATTTCGTTACAAATTATGGCAGGTAACTGTAACATCGTTACTAATTATGACAAGTAACTGTAATTTCGATACTAATTATGACAGAAAACAGTAACTTCGATATTTATTATGACAGGTAACAGTAACTTCGATACTAATTATGGCAGGTAACTGTAACTTCGGTACTAATTATGACAGTTAACTGTAACTTCGTTACTAGTTATGAAAAGTAACTGTAATTACGATACGAATCATGGCAGGTAACTGTAACTTCGATACTAATTATGACAGGTAACAGTAACTTCGATACAAATTATGACCTGTAACTGTAACTTCGATACTAATTATGACAGGTAACTGTAACTCCGTTACAAATTATGACAAGTAACTGTAATTTCGATACTATTTATGACAGGTAACAATAACTTCGATACTAATTATGACAAGTAACAGTAACATCGATACTAATTATGACAAGTAACTGTAACTTCTATACTAATTATGACAGGTAACTGTAACTTCGTTACTAATTATGACAAGTAACTGTAATTTCGATACAAATTATGGCAGGTAACTGTAACTTCGATACTAATTATGACAGGTAAAAGTAACTTCGATACAAATTACGACAAGTAACTGTAACTTCGATACTAATTATGACAGGTAACTGTAACTTCGTCACTAATTATGACAAGTAACTGTAATTTCGATACAAATTATGGCAGGTAACTGTAACTTCGATACTAAATATGACAGGTAGCAGTAACTTCGATTCTAATTATGACAAGTAAAAGTTACTTCGATACTAATAATGACAAGTAACTGTAACTTCGAAACTAATTATGACAGGTAACTGTAACATCGTTACTAATTATGACAAGTAACTGTAATTTCGGCACAAAATATGGCAGGTAACTGTAACTTCGATACTAATTATGACAGGTAACAGTAACTTCAATACAAATTTTGACAAGTAACTGTAATTTCGATACAAATTATGGCAGGTAATTGTAACTTCGTTACAAATTATGACAAGTAACTGTTATTTCGATACTAATTATGACTGGTAACTGTAACTTCGATACAAATTATGGCAGGTAACTGTAACTTCGTTACTAATTATGGCAGGTAACTGTAATTTCGATACAAATTATGGCAGGTAACAGTAACTTCGATACTAATTATGACAGGTAACTGTAACTTCGATACTAATTATGACAAGTAACTCTAACTTCGTTACTTATTATGACAAGTAACTGTAATTTTGATAGAAAATTATGGCAAATAACTGGAACTTCGATACTAATTATGACAGGTAACAATAACTTCGTTCCTAATTATGACGAGTAACTGTAATTTCGATACTATTTATGGCAGGTAACTGTAACTTCGTTACTAATTATGACAAGTAACAGTAATTTCGATACAAATTATGGCAGGTAAGTGTTACTTCGATACTAATTATGACAGGTAACTGTATCTTCGTTTCTACTTATGACAGGAAACTGTAACTTCGATACTAATTATGACAGGTAACTGTAACTTCGATTCTAGTTAGGACAGGTAACTGTAACTTCGATAACAATTATGACAAGTAACTGTTCATTCGTTACAAATGATGGCAGGTAACTGTAACTTAGATACTAATTATGACAGGTAACAGTAACTTCGATGCTAATTATGACAAGTAACTGTAATTTCGATACAAATTATGGCAGGTAACTGTAACTTCGATACTAATTATGGCAAGTAACTGTAATTTCGATACAAATTATGGCAGGTAACAGTAACTTCAATACTAATTATGAGAAGGAACTGTAATTTGGATACAAATTATGACAGGTAACAGTAACTTCGTTACTAATTATGGCATGTAACTGTAATTTCGATACAAATTATGGCAGGTAACAGTTACTTCGATACTAATTATGACAGGTAACTGTAACTTCTATACTAATTATGACAGGTAACTGTAACTTCGTTACTAATTATGACAAGTAACTGTACTTTCGATACAAATGATGGCAGGTAACTGTAACTTCGATACTAATTATGACAAGGTACCGGAATTTCGATACAAATTATGACAGGTAACAGAAACTTCGTTACTAATTATGGCATGTAACTGTAATTTCGATACAAATTATGGCAGGTAACAGTAACTTCGATACTAATTATGACAGGTAACTGTAACTTCTATACTAATTATGACAGGTAACTGTAACTTCGATACTAATTATGACAAGTAACTCTAACTTCGTTACTAATTATGACAAGTAACTGTAATTTTGATAAAAAAATATGGCAGGTAACTGTAACTTCGATACTAATTATGACAGGTAACAGTAACTTCGATACTAATTATGACAGGTAACTGTAACTTCTATACGAATTATGGCAGGTAACTGTAACTTCCATACTAATTACGACAAGTAACAGTAACTTCGATAATAATTATGACAAGTAACAGTAACTTCGATACTAATTATGACAAGTAACTGTAACTTCGAAACTAATTATGACAGGTAACTGTAACATTGTTACTAATTATGATAAGTAACTGTAATTTCGATACAAATAATGGCAGGTAACAGTAACTTCGATACTAATTATGACAGGTAACTGTAACTTCGATACTAATTATGACAAGGAACTGTAATTTCGATACAAATTATGACAGGTAACAGTTACTTCGATACTAATTATGACAGGTAACTGTAACTTCGTTACTAATTATGTCAAGTAAATGTAAATTCGATACTAATTATGGCAGGTAACTGTAACATCATTACTAATTATGACAAGTAACTGTCATTTCGATACAAATTATGGCAGGTAACTGTAACTTCGATACTAATTATGACAGGTAACAGTAACTTCGATACTAATTATGACAGGTAATAGTAACTTCGTTACTAATTATGACAAGTAACTGTAATTTCAATACAAATTATGACAGGTAACTGTAACTTCTTTACTAATTACGACAAGTAACTGTAATTTCGATACAAATTATGTCAGGTAACAGTAACTTCGATACTAATTATGACAGGTAAATGTAACATCGATACGTATTATGACAAGTAACTGTAATTTCGATACAAATTTTGGCAGGTAACTGTAACTTCGTTACTAATTATGACAAGAAACAGTAACTTCGTTTCTAATTATGACAGGAAACTGTAACTTCAATACTAATTATGACAGGTTACTGTAACTTCGATTCCAATTAGGACAGGTAACTGTAACTTCGATACCAATTATGACAAGTAACTGTACTTTCGATACAAATGATGGCAGGTAAATGTAACTTAGATACTAATTATGACAGGTAACAGTAACTTCGATACTAATTATGACAAGTAACTATAATTTCGATACAAATTATGGCAGGTAACTGTTACTTCGATACTAATTATGGCAGGTAACTCTAATTTCGATACAAATTATGGCAGGTAACAGTAACTTCGATACTAATTATGACAAGGAACTGTAATTTCGATACAAATTATGACAGGTAACAGTATTTTCGTTACTAATTATGGCATATAACTGTAATTTCGATACATATCATTGCAGGTAACAGTTACTTCGATACTAATTATGACAGGTAACTGTATCTTCTATACTAATTATGACAGGTAACTGTAACTTCGTTACTAATTTTGACAAGTAACTGTACTTTCAATACAAATGATGGCAGGTAACTGTAACGTCGATACTAATTATGACAAGGAACTGTAATTTCGATACAAATTATGACAGGTAACAGTAACTTCGTTACTAATTATGGCATGTAACTGTAATTTCGATACAAATTATGGCAGGTAACAGTTACTTCGATACTAATTATGACAGGTAACTGTAACTTCTATACTAATTATGGCAGGTAACTGTAACTTCGTTACTAATTATGACAAGTAACTGTACTTTCGGTACAAATGATGGCAGGTAACTGTAACTTCGATACTAATTATGATAGGGAACAGTAACTTCGATACTAATTATGGCAAAAAACAGTAACTTCCATACTAATTATGACAGGTAACAGTATCTTCGATACTAATAATGGCAGGTAACTGTAACTTCGATACTAATTATGGCAGGTAACTGTTACTTCGATAAAAATTATGACAAGTAACTGTAACTTCGTTACTAATTATGACAGGTAACTGTAACATCGATACTAATTATGACAGGTAACAGTAACTTTGATACTAATTATGACAAGGAACTGTAATTTCGATACAAATGATGGCAGGTAACTGTACTTTCGATACAAATGATGGCAGGTAATTGTAACTTCGATACTAATTATGACAGGTAACTGTACTTTCGATACAAATGATGGCAGGTAACAGTAACTTCGATAATTAAATACAAGTTTTTCGGGCTTGTAGGCCGTGGTCCAGACAGGATATCTCCCGAAGTTTCACCGGAAACTGCGTCCGGCATTATCAAGGGTTCCGCTTCTTTCCTTGTTCAGCAGTGGATGGCAAAAAAAAGTAACTTCGATACTAATTATGGCAGGTAACAGTAACTTCGATACTAATTATGGCAGGTAACTGTAACGTCGTTACTAATTATGACAAGTAACTGTTCTTTCGATACAAATGATGGCAGGTAACTGTAACTTCGATACTAATTATGACGGGTAACAGTAACTTCGATACTAATTATGGCAAAAAACAGTAACTTCGATACTAATTATGGCAGGTAACAGTAACTTCGATACTAATTATGGCAGGTAACTGTAACTTCGATACTAATCATGACAGGTAACAGTAACTTCGATACTAATTTTGACAAGTAACTGTAACTTCGATACTAATTATGACAGGTAACTGTAACATCGTTACTAATTATGACAAGTAACTGTAATTTCGATACAAATTATGGCAGGTAACTGTAACTTCCATACTAATTACGACAAGTAACAGTAACTTCGATAATAATTATGACAAGTAACAGTAACTTCGATACTAATTATGACAAGTAACTGTAACTTCGAAACTAATTATGACAGGTAACTGTAACATTGTTACTAATTATGATAAGTAACTGTAATTTCGATACAAATAATGGCAGGTAACAGTAACTTCGATACTAATTATGACAGGTAACTGTAACTTCGATACTAATTATGACAAGGAACTGTAATTTCGATACAAATTATGACAGGTAACAGTTACTTCGATACTAATTATGACAGGTAACTGTAACTTCGTTACTAATTATGTCAAGTAAATGTAAATTCGATACTAATTATGGCAGGTAACTGTAACATCATTACTAATTATGACAAGTAACTGTCATTTCGATACAAATTATGGCAGGTAACTGTAACTTCGATACTAATTATGACAGGTAACAGTAACTTCGATACTAATTATGACAGGTAATAGTAACTTCGTTACTAATTATGACAAGTAACTGTAATTTCAATACAAATTATGACAGGTAACTGTAACTTCTTTACTAATTACGACAAGTAACTGTAATTTCGATACAAATTATGTCAGGTAACAGTAACTTCGATACTAATTATGACAGGTAAATGTAACATCGATACGTATTATGACAAGTAACTGTAATTTCGATACAAATTTTGGCAGGTAACTGTAACTTCGTTACTAATTATGACAAGAAACAGTAACTTCGTTTCTAATTATGACAGGAAACTGTAACTTCAATACTAATTATGACAGGTTACTGTAACTTCGATTCCAATTAGGACAGGTAACTGTAACTTCGATACCAATTATGACAAGTAACTGTACTTTCGATACAAATGATGGCAGGTAAATGTAACTTAGATACTAATTATGACAGGTAACAGTAACTTCGATACTAATTATGACAAGTAACTATAATTTCGATACAAATTATGGCAGGTAACTGTTACTTCGATACTAATTATGGCAGGTAACTCTAATTTCGATACAAATTATGGCAGGTAACAGTAACTTCGATACTAATTATGACAAGGAACTGTAATTTCGATACAAATTATGACAGGTAACAGTATTTTCGTTACTAATTATGGCATATAACTGTAATTTCGATACATATTATTGCAGGTAACAGTTACTTCGATACTAATTATGACAGGTAACTGTATCTTCTATACTAATTATGACAGGTAACTGTAACTTCGTTACTAATTTTGACAAGTAACTGTACTTTCAATACAAATGATGGCAGGTAACTGTAACGTCGATACTAATTATGACAAGGAACTGTAATTTCGATACAAATTATGACAGGTAACAGTAACTTCGTTACTAATTATGGCATGTAACTGTAATTTCGATACAAATTATGGCAGGTAACAGTTACTTCGATACTAATTATGACAGGTAACTGTAACTTCTATACTAATTATGGCAGGTAACTGTAACTTCGTTACTAATTATGACAAGTAACTGTACTTTCGGTACAAATGATGGCAGGTAACTGTAACTTCGATACTAATTATGATAGGGAACAGTAACTTCGATACTAATTATGGCAAAAAACAGTAACTTCCATACTAATTATGACAGGTAACAGTATCTTCGATACTAATAATGGCAGGTAACTGTAACTTCGATACTAATTATGGCAGGTAACTGTTACTTCGATACAAATTATGACAAGTAACTGTAACTTCGTTACTAATTATGACAGGTAACTGTAACTTCGATACTAATTATGACAGGTAACAGTAACTTTGATACTAATTATGACAAGGAACTGTAATTTCGATACAAATGATGGCAGGTAACTGTACTTTCGATACAAATGATGGCAGGTAATTGTAACTTCGATACTAATTATGACAGGTAACTGTACTTTCGATACAAATGATGGCAGGTAACAGTAACTTCGATAATTAAATACAAGTTTTTCGGGCTTGTAGGCCGTGGTCCAGACAGGATATCTCCCGAAGTTTCACCGGAAACTGCGTCCGGCATTATCAAGGGTTCCGCTTCTTTCCTTGTTCAGCAGTGGATGGCAAAAAACAGTAACTTCGATACTAATTATGGCAGGTAACAGTAACTTCGATACTAATTATGGCAGGTAACTGTAACGTCGTTACTAATTATGACAAGTAACTGTTCTTTCGATACAAATGATGGCAGGTAACTGTAACTTCGATACTAATTATGACGGGTAACAGTAACTTCGATACTAATTATGGCAAAAAACAGTAACTTCGATACTAATTATGGCAGGTAACAGTAACTTCGATACTAATTATGGCAGGTAACTGTAACTTCGATACTAATCATGACAGGTAACAGTAACTTCGATACTAATTTTGACAAGTAACTGTAACTTCGATACTAATTATGACAGGTAACTGTAACTTCGTTACTAATTATGACAAGTAACTGTAATTTCGATACAAATTATGGCAGGTAACTGTAACTGCGATACTAATTATGACAGGTAACAGTAACTTCGATAATAATTATGACAAGTAACAGTTACTTCGATACAAATTATGACAAGTAACTGTAACTTCGAAACTAATTATGACAGGTAACTGTAACATCGTTACTAATTATGACAAGTAACTGTAATTTCGATACAAATTATGGCAGGTAACTGTAACTTCGATACTAATTATGACAGGTAACAGTAACTTCGATACTAATTATGACAAATAACTGTAACATCGTTACTAATTATGACAAGTAACAGTAACTTCGATACTAATTATGACATGTAACAGTAACTTCGATACTAATTATGACAGGTAATTGTAACATCGTTACTAATGATGACAAGTAACTGTAATTTCGGTACAAATTATGACAACTAACTGTAACTTCGGTACTAATTATGACAGGTAACTGTAACTTCGATACGAATTATGACAAGTAACTGTAATTTTGATAAAAAAAAATATGGCAGGTAACTGTAAATTCGATAATTATTATGACAGGTAACAGTAACTTCGATACTAATTATGACAGGTAACTGTAACTTCGTTACTAATTATGACATGTAACTGTAATTTCGATACTAATTAAGGTTGGTAACTGTAACTTCGTTACTAATTATGACAAGTAACTGTAAATTCGATACAAATTATGGCAGGTAACTGTAACTTCGATACTAATTATGACAGGTAACAGTATCTTCGATACTTATGATGACAGAAAACAGTAACTTCGATACTAATTATGGCAGGTAACAGTAACTTCGATACTATTTATGGCAGGTAACTGTAACTTCGATACTAATTATGACAGTTAACTGTAACTTCGTTACCAATTATGAAAAGTAACTGTAATTTCGATACAAATTATGGCAGGTAACAGTAACTTCGATATTAATTATGACAGGTAACAGTAACTTCGATACTAATTATGTCAAGTTACTGTAACTTCGATAGTAATTATGACAGGTAACTGTAACTTCGTTACTAATTATGTCAAGTAACTGTAATTTCGATACAAATTATGGCAGGTAACTGTAATTTCGATACTTATTATGGCAGGTAACAGTAACTTCGATACTAATTATGACAAGTAACAGTAACTTCGATATTTTATGACAAGTAACTGTAACTTCGAAACTAATTATGACAGGTAACTGTAACATTGTTACTAATTATGATAAGTAACTGTAATTTCGATACAAATAATGGCAGGTAACAGTAACTTCGATACTAATTATGACAGGTAACTGTAACTTCGATACTAATTATGACAAGGAACTGTAATTTCGATACAAATTATGACAGGTAACAGTAACTTCGATACTAATTATGACAGGTAACTGTAACTTCGTTACTAATCATGACAAGTAAATGTAAATTCGATACTAATTATGGCAGGCAACTGTAACATCGTTACTAATTATGACAATTAACTGTAATTTCGATACAAATTATGGCAGGTAACTGTAACTTCGATACTAATTATGACAGGTAACAGTAACTTCGATACTAATTATGACAGGTAATAGTAACTTCGTTACTAATTATGACAAGTAACTGTAATTTCGATACAAATTATGACAGGTAACTGTAACTTCTTTACTAATTACGACAAGTAACTGTAATTTCGATACTAATTATGGCTGGTAATTGTAACTTCGTTACTAATTATGACAAGTAACTGTAATTTCAATACAAATTATGGCAGGTAACTGTAACTTCGATACTAATTATGACAGGTAACAGTAACATCGATACTAATTATGACAAGTAACTGTAACTTCGATACTAATTATGACCGGTAACTGTAATTTCGATACTAATTATGACAAGTAACTCTAACTTCATTACAAATTATGACAAGTAAATGTAATTTCGATACAAATTATGGCAGGAAACTGTAACTTCGTTACTAATTATGGCAGGTAACTGTAATTTCGATACTAATTATGGCTGGTAACTGTAACTTCGTTACTAATTATGACAAGTAACTGTAAATTCGATACTAATTATGGCAGGCAACTGTAACATCGTTACTAATTATGACAATTAACTGTAATTTCGATACAAATTATGGCAGGTAACAGTAACTTCGATACTAATTATGACAGGTAACTGTAACTTCGATACTAATTATGACAAGTAACTCTAACTTCGTTACTAATTATGACAAGTAACTGTAATTTTGATAAAAAAATTATGGCAAGTAACTGGAACTTCGATACTAATTATGACAGGTAACAGTAACTTCGATACTAATTATGACAGGTAACTGTAACTTCGATACTAATTATGACAGTTAACTGTAACTTCGTTACTAGTTATGACAAGTAACTGTAATTTCGATACAAATTATGGCAGGTAACTGTAACTTCGATACTAATTATGACAGGTAACAGTATCTTCGATACTAATGATGACAGAATTCAGTAACTTCGATACTAATTATGGCAGGTAACATTAACTTCGATACTAATAATGGCAGGAAACTGTAACTTCGATACTAATTATGACAGGTAACTGTAACTTCGTTACAAATTATGAGAAGTAACTGTAATTTCGATACAATTTATGGCAGGTAACTGTAACTTCGATACTAATTATGACAGGTAGCAGTAACTTCGATACTAATTATGACAAGTAAAAGTTACTTCGATACTAATATTGAGAAGTAAATGTAACTTCGAAACTAATTATGACAGGTAACTGTAACATCGTTACTAATTATGACAAGTAACTGTAATTTCGATACAAATTATGGCAGGTAACTGTAACTTCGATACTAATTATGACAGGTAACAGTAACATCGATACTAATTATGACAAGTAACTGTAACTTCGATACTAATTATGACCGGTAACTGTAACTTCGATACTAATTATGACAAGTAACTCTAACTTCATTACAAATTATGACAAGTAACTCTAATTTCGATACAAATTATGGCAGGAAACTGTAACTTCGTTACTAATTATGGCAGGTAACTGTAATTTCGAAACAAATTATTGCAGGTAACAGTAACTTCGATACTAATTATGACAGGTAACTGTTACTTCGATACTAATTATGACAAGTAACTCTAACTTCGTTACTAATTATGACAAGTAACTGTAATTTTGATAAAAAAAATTATGGCAAGTAACTGGAACTTCTATACTAATTATGACAGGTAACAGTAACTTCGATACTAATTATGACAGGTAACTGTATCTTCGTTACTAATTATGACAAGTAACTGTAATTTCGATACTAATTATGAATGGTAACTGTAACTTCGTTACTAATTATGAAAAGTAACTCTAACTTCATTACAAATTATGACAAGTAACTCTAATTTCGATGCAAATTATGGCAGGTAACTGTAACTTCGATACTAATTATGACAGGTAACAGTATCTTTGATACTAATGATGACAGAATACAGTAACTTCGATACTAATTATCGCAGGTAATAGTAACTTCGATACTAATTATGGCAGGTAACTGTAACTTCGATACTAATTATGACAGTTAACTGTAACTTCGTTACTCATTATGGCAAGTAACTGTAATTTCGATACAAATTATGGCAGGTAACAGTAACTTCGATACTAATTATGACAGGTAACTTTAACTTCGTTACTAATAATGACAAGTAACTGTACTTTCGATACAAATGATGGCAGGTAACTGTAACTTTGATACTAATTATGACAGGTAACAGTAACTTCGATACTAATTATGACAGAAAACAATAACTTTGATACTAATTATGGCAGGTAACTGTAACTTCGATACTAATGATGACAGTTAACTGTAACTTCGTTACTAATTATGACAAGTAACTGTAATTTCGATACAAATTAAGGCAGGTAACTGTTACTTCGATACTAATTATGACAGGTAACAGTAACTTCGATACTAATTATGACAGGTAACAGTATCTTCGATACTAATTTTGGCAGGTAAATGTAACTTCGATACTAATGATGACAGTTAACTGTAACTTCGTTACTAATTATGACAAGTAACTGAAAATTTCGATACAAATTATGGCAGGTAACTGTAACTTCGATACTAATTATGACAGGTAACAGTAACTTCGTAACTAATTATGACAAGTTACTGTAACTTCGATACTAATTATGACAGGTAACTGTAACTTCGTTACTAATTATGACAAGTAACTGTAATATCGATACAAATTATGGCAGGTAACTGTAACTTCGATACTAATCATGACAGGTAGCAGTAACTTCGATAATAATTATGACAAGTAAAAGTTACTTCGATACTAATAATGACAAGTAAATGTAACTTCGAAACTAATTATGACAGGTAACTGTAACATCGTTACTAATTATGACAAGTAACTGTAATTTCGATACAAATTATGGCAGGTAATTGTAACTTCGATACTAATTATGACAGGTAACAGTAACTTCGATACTAATTAGACAAGTAACTGTAACTTCGATACTAATTATGACCGGTAACTGTAACTTCGATACTAATTATGACAAGTAACACTAACTTCATTACAAATTAAGACAAGTAACTGTAATTTCGATACAAATTATGGCAGGAAACTGTAACTTCGTTACTAATTATGGCAGGTAACTTTAATTTCGATACAAATTATGGCAGGTAACAGTAACTTCGATACTAATTATGACAGGTAAATTTAACTTCGATACTAATTATGACAAGTAACTCTAACTTCGTTACTAATTATGACAAGTAACTGTAATTTTGATTAAAAAATTATGGTAAGTAACTGGAACTTCGATACTAATTATGACAGGTAACGGTAACTTTGATACTAATTATGACAGGTAACTGTAACTTCGTTACTAATTATGACAAGTAACTGTAATTTCGATACTAATTATGGCTTGTAACTGTAACTTCGTTACTAATTATGACAAGTAACAGTAATTTCGATACAAATTATGGCAGGTAACTGTAACTTCGATACTAATTATGACAGGTAACAGTATCTTCGATACTAATGATGACAGAATACAGTAACTTCGATACTAATTATGGCAGGTAACAGTAACTTCGATACTAATTATGGCAGGAAACTGTAACTTCGATACTAATTATGACAGTTAACTGTAACTTCGTTACTCATTATGACAAGTAACTGTATTTTCGATACAAATTATGGCAGGTAACAGTAACTTCGATACTAATTATGACAGGTAACAGTAACTTCGATACTAATTATGACAAGTTACTGTACCTTCGATATTAATTACGACAGGTAACTGTAACTTCGTTACTAATTGTGACAAGTAACTCTAATTTCGATACAAATTATGGCAGGTAACTGTAACTTCGATACTAATTATGACAGATAACAGTAACTTCGATACTAATTATGACAAGTAACTGTAAGTTCGATGCTAATTATGACAGATAACTGTAACTTCGGTACTAATTATGACAAGTAACTCTAACTTCATAACAAATTATGACAAGTAACTGTAATTTCGATACAAATTATGGCTGGTAACTGTAACTTCTTTACTAATTATGGCAGGTAACTGTAATTTCGATACAAATTATGGCTGGTAACAGTAACTTCGATACTAATTATGACAGGTAACTGTAATTTCGTTACTAATTATGACAAGAAACTGTAATTTCGTTACAAATTATGGCAGGTAACTGTAACATCGTTACTAATTATGACAAGTAACTGTAATTTCGATACTAATTATGACAGAAAACAGTAACTTCGATATTTATTATGACAGGTAACAATAACTTCGATACTAATTATGGCAGGTAACTGTAACTTCGGTACTAATTATGACAGTTAACTGTAACTTCGTTACGAGTTATGAAAAATAACTGTAATTACGATACGAATCATGGCAGGTAACTGTAACTTCGATACTAATTATGACAGGTAACAGTAACTTCGTTACTAATTATGATAAGTAACTGTAATTTCGATACAAATTATGGCAGGTAACTGTAACTTCGATACTAATTATGACAGGTAGCAGTAACTTCGATACTAATTATGACAAGTAAAAGTTACTTCGATACTAATAATGACAAGTAAATGTAACTTCGAAACTAATTATGACAGGTAACTGTAACATCGTTACTAATTATGACAAATAACTGTAATTTCGATACAAATTATGGCAGGTAATTGTAACTTCGATACTAATTATGACAGGTAACAGTAACTTCGATACTAATTATGACAAGTAACTGTAACTTCGATACTAATTATGACCGGTAACTGTAACTTCGATACTAATTATGACAAGTAACTCTAACTTCATTACAAATTATGACAAGTAACTGTAATTTCGATACAAATTATGGCAGGAAACTGTAACTTCGTTACTAATTATGGCAGGTAACTGTAATTTCGATACAAATTATGGCAGGTAACAGTAACTTCGATACTAATTATGACAGGTAAATGTAACTTCGATACTAATTATGACAAGTAACTCTAACTTCGTTACTAATTATGACAAGTAACTGTAATTTTGATTAAAAAATTATGGCAAGTAACTGGAACTTCGATACTAATTATGACAGGTAACAGTAACTTCGATACTAATTATGACAGGTAACTGTAACTTCGTTACTAATTATGACAAGTAACTGTAATTTCGATAATAATTATGGCTGGTAACTGTAACTTCGTTACTAATTATGACAAGTAACAGTAATTTCGATACAAATTATGGCAGGTAACTGTAACTTCGATACTAATTATGACAGGTAACAGAATCTTCGATACTAATGATGACAGAATACAGTAACTTCGATACTAATTATGGCAGGTAACAGTAACTTCGATACTAATTAAGGCAGGAAACTGTAACTTCGATACTAATTATGACAGTTAACTGTAACTTCGTTACTCATTATGACAAGTAACTGTAATTTCGATACAAATTATGGCAGGTAACAGTAACTTCGATACTAATTATGACAGGTAAATGTAACATCGATACGTATTATGACAAGTAACTGTAATTTCGATACAAATTTTGGCAGGTAACTGTAACTTCGTTACTAATTATGACAAGAAACAGTAACTTCGTTTCTAATTATGACAGGAAACTGTAACTTCAATACTAATTATGACAGGTTACTGTAACTTCGATTCCAATTAGGACAGGTAACTGTAACTTCGATACCAATTATGACAAGTAACTGTACTTTCGATACAAATGATGGCAGGTAAATGTAACTTAGATACTAATTATGACAGGTAACAGTAACTTCGATACTAATTATGACAAGTAACTATAATTTCGATACAAATTATGGCAGGTAACTGTTACTTCGATACTAATTATGGCAGGTAACTCTAATTTCGATACAAATTATGGCAGGTAACTGTAACTTCGTTACTAATTTTGACAAGTAACTGTACTTTCAATACAAATGATGGCAGGTAACTGTAACGTCGATACTAATTATGACAAGGAACTGTAATTTCGATACAAATTATGACAGGTAACAGTAACTTCGTTACTAATTATGGCATGTAACTGTAATTTCGATACAAATTATGGCAGGTAACAGTTACTTCGATACTAATTATGACAGGTAACTGTAACTTCTATACTAATTATGGCAGGTAACTGTAACTTCGTTACTAATTATGACAAGTAACTGTACTTTCGGTACAAATGATGGCAGGTAACTGTAACTTTGATACTAATTATGATAGGGAACAGTAACTTCGATACTAATTATGGCAAAAAACAGTAACTTCCATACTAATTATGACAGGTAACAGTATCTTCGATACTAATAATGGCAGGTAACTGTAACTTCGATACTAATTATGGCAGGTAACTGTTACTTCGATACAAATTATGACAAGTAACTGTAACTTCGTTACTAATTATGACAGGTAACTGTAACTTCGATACTAATTATGACAGGTAACAGTAACTTTGATACTAATTATGACAAGGAACTGTAATTTCGATACAAATGATGGCAGGTAACTGTACTTTCGATACAAATGATGGCAGGTAATTGTAACTTCGATACTAATTATGACAGGTAACTGTACTTTCGATACAAATGATGGCAGGTAACAGTAACTTCGATAATTAAATACAAGTTTTTCGGGCTTGTAGGCCGTGGTCCAGACAGGATATCTCCCGAAGTTTCACCGGAAACTGCGTCCGGCATTATCAAGGGTTCCGCTTCTTTCCTTGTTCAGCAGTGGATGGCAAAAAACAGTAACTTCGATACTAATTATGGCAGGTAACAGTAACTTCGATACTAATTATGGCAGGTAATTGTAACGTCGTTACTAATTATGACAAGTAACTGTTCTTTCGATACAAATGATGGCAGGTAACTGTAACTTCGATACTAATTATGACGGGTAACAGTAACTTCGATACTAATTATGGCAAAAAACAGTAACTTCGATACTAATTATGGCAGGTAACAGTAACTTCGATACTAATTATGGCAGGTAACTGTAACTTCGATACTAATCATGACAGGTAACAGTAACTTCGATACTAATTTTGACAAGTAACTGTAACTTCGATACTAATTATGACAGGTAACTGTAACTTCGTTACTAATTATGACAAGTAACTGTAATTTCGATACAAATTATGGCAGGTAACTGTAACTGCGATACTAATTATGACAGGTAACAGTAACTTCGATAATAATTATGACAAGTAACAGTTACTTCGATACAAATTTAGACAAGTAACTGTAACTTCGAAACTAATTATGACAGGTAACTGTAACATCGTTACTAATTATGACAAGTAACTGTAATTTCGATACAAATTATGGCAGGTAACTGTAACTTCGATACTAATTATGACAGGTAACAGTAACTTCGATACTAATTATGACAAATAACTGTAACATCGTTACTAATTATGACAAGTAACAGTAACTTCGATACTAATTATGACATGTAACAGTAACTTCGATACTAATTATGACAGGTAACTGTAACATCGTTACTAATGATGACAAGTAACTGTAATTTCGGTACAAATTATGACAACTAACTGTAACTTCGGTACTAATTATGACAGGTAACTGTAACTTCGATACGAATTATGACAAGTAACTGTAATTTTGATTTTAAAAAATATGGCAGATAACTGTAAATTCGATAATTATTATGACAGGTAACAGTAACTTCGATACTAATTATGACAGGTAACTGTAACTTCTTTACTAATTATGACATGTAACTGTAATTTCGATACTAATTAAGGTTGGTAACTGTAACTTCGTTACTAATTATGACAAGTAACTGTAAATTCGATACAAATTATGGCAGGTAACTGTAACTTCGATACTAATTATGACAGGTAACAGTATCTTCGATACTTATGATGACAGAAAACAGTAACTTCGATACTAATTATGGCAGGTAACAGTAACTTCGATACTATTTATGGCAGGTAACTGTAACTTCGATACTAATTATGACAGTTAACTGTAACTTCGTTACCAATTATGAAAAGTAACTGTTATTTCGATACAAATTATGGCAGGTAACAGTAACTTCGATATTAATTATGACAGGTAACAGTAACTTCGATACTAATTATGTCAAGTTACTGTAACTTCGATAGTAATTATGACAGGTAACTGTAACTTCGTTACTAATTATGTCAAGTAACTGTAATTTCGATACAAATTATGGCAGGTAACTGTAATTTCGATACTTATTATGGCAGGTAACAGTAACTTCGATACTAATTATGACAAGTAACAGTAACTTCGATATTTTATGACAAGTAACTGTAACTTCGAAACTAATTATGACAGGTAACTGTAACATTGTTACTAATTATGATAAGTAACTGTAATTTCGATACAAATAATGGCAGGTAACAGTAACTTCGATACTAATTATGACAGGTAACTGTAACTTCGATACTAATTATGACAAGGAACTGTAATTTCGATACAAATTATGACAGGTAACAGTAACTTCGATACTAATTATGACAGGTAACTGTAACTTCGTTACTAATTATGACAAGTAAATGTAAATTCGATACTAATTATGGCAGGCAACTGTAACATCGTTACTAATTATGACAATTAACTGTAATTTCGATACAAATTATGGCAGGTAACTGTAACTTCGATACTAATTATGACAGGTAACAGTTACTTCGATACTAATTATGACAGGTAATAGTAACTTCGTTACTAATTATGACAAGTAACTGTAATTTCGATACAAATTATGACAGGTAACTGTAACTTCTTTACTAATTACGACAAGTAACTGTAATTTCGATACTAATTATGGCTGGTAACTGTAACTTCGTTACTAATTATGACAAGTAACTGTAATTTCGATACAAATTATGGCAGGTAACTGTAACTTCGATACTAATTATGACAGGTAACAGTAACATCGATACTAATTATGACAAGTAACTGTAACTTCGATACTAATTATGACCGGTAACTGTAACTTCGATACTAATTATGACAAATAACTCTAACTTCATTACAAATTATGACAAGTAACTGTAATTTCGATACAAATTATGGCAGGAAACTGTAACTTCGTTACTAATTATGGCAGGTAACTGTAATTTCGAAACAAATTATTGCAGGTAACAGTAACTTCGATACTAATTATGACAGGTAACTGTAACTTCGATACTAATTATGACAAGTAACTCTAACTTCGTTACTAATTATGACAAGTAACTGTAATTTTGATAAAAAAAATTATGGCAAGTAACTGGAACTTCGATACTAATTATGACAGGTAACAGTAACTTCGATACTAATTATGACAGGTAACTGTAACTTCGATACTAATTATGACAGTTAACTGTAACTTCGTTACTAGTTATGACAAGTAACTGTAATTTCGATACAAATTATGGCAGGTAACTGTAACTTCGATACTAATTATGACAGGTAACAATATCTTCGATACTAATGATGACAGAATACAGTAACTTCGATACTAATTATGGCAGGTAACATTAACTTCGATACTAATAATGGCAGGAAACTGTAACTTCGATACTAATTATGACAGGTAACTGTAACTTCGTTACTAATTATGAGAAGTAACTGTAATTTCGATACAATTTATGGCAGGTAACTGTAACTTCGATACTAATTATGACAGGTAGCAGTAACTTCGATACTAATTATGACAAGTAAAAGTTACTTCGATACTAATAATGAGAAGTAAATGTAACTTCGAAACTAATTATGACAGGTAACTGTAACATCGTTACTAATTATGACAAGTAACTGTAATTTCGATACAAATTATGGCAGGTAACTGTAACTTCGATACTAATTATGACAGGTAACAGTAACATCGATACTTATTATGACAAGTAACTGTAACTTCGATACTAATTATGACCGGTAACTGTAACTTCGATACTAATTATGACAAGTAACTCTAACTTCATTACAAATTATGACAAGTAACTCTAATTTCGATACAAATTATGGCAGGAAACTGTAACTTCGTTACTAATTATGGCAGGTAACTGTAATTTCGAAACAAATTATTGCAGGTAACAGTAACTTCGATACTAATTATGACAGGTAACTGTTACTTCGATACTAATTATGACAAGTAACTCTAACTTCGTTACTAATTATGACAAGTAAATGTAATTTTGATAAAAAAAATTATGGCAAGTAACTGGAACTTCGATACTAATTATGACAGGTAACAGTAACTTCGATACTAATTATGACAGGTAACTGTAACTTCGTTACTAATTATGACAAGTAACTGTAATTTCGATACTAATTATGAATGGTAACTGTAACTTCGTTACTAATTATGAAAAGTAACAGTAATTTCGATGCAAATTATGGCAGGTAACTGTAACTACGATACTAATTATGACAGGTAACAGTATCTTCGATACTTATGATGACAGAATACAGTAACTTTGATACTAATTATCGCAGGTAATAGTAACTTCGATACTAATTATGGCAGGTAACTGTAACTTCGATACTAATTATGACAGTTAACTGTAACTTCGTTACTCATTATGGCAAGTAACTGTAATTTCGATACAAATTATGGCAGGTAACAGTAACTTCGATACTAATTATGACAGGTAACTTTAACTTCGTTACTAATAATGACAAGTAACTGTACTTTCGATACAAATGATGGCAGGTAACTGTAACTTTGATACTAATTATGACAGGTAACAGTAACTTCGATACTAATTATGACAGAAAACAATAACTTTGATACTAATTATGGCAGGTAACTGTAACTTCGATACTAATGATGACAGTTAACTGTAACTTCGTTACTAATTATGACAAGTAACTGTAATTTCGATACAAATTATGGCAGGTAACTGTTACTTCGATACTAATTATGACAGGTAACAGTAACTTCGATACTAATTATGACAGGTAACAGTATCTTCGATACTAATTTTCGCAGGTAAATGTAACTTCGATACTAATGATGACAGTTAACTGTAACTTCGTTACTAATTATGACAAGTAACTGAAAATTTCGATACAAATTATGGCAGGTAACTGTAACTTCGATACTAATTATGACAGGTAACAGTAACTTCGTAACTAATTATGACAAGTTACTGTAACTTCGATACTAATTATGACAGGTAACTGTAACTTCGTTACTAATTATGACAAGTAACTGTAATATCGATACAAATTATGGCAGGTAACTGTAACTTCGATACTAATCATGACAGGTAGCAGTAACTTCGATAATAATTATGACAAGTAAAAGTTACTTCGATACTAATAATGACAAGTAAATGTAACTTCGAAACTAATTATGACAGGTAACTGTAACATCGTTACTAATTATGACAAGTAACTGTAATTTCGATACAAATTATGGCAGGTAATTGTAACTTCGATACTAATTATGACAGGTAACAGTAACTTCGATACTAATTAGACAAGTAACTGTAACTTCGATACTAATTATGACCGGTAACTGTAACTTCGATACTAATTATGACAAGTAACACTAACTTCATTACAAATTAAGACAAGTAACTGTAATTTCGATACAAATTATGGCAGGAAACTGTAACTTCGTTACTAATTATAGCAGGTAACTGTAATTTCGATACAAATTATGGCAGGTAACAGTAAGTTCGATACTAATTATGACAGGTAAATGTAACTTCGATACTAATTATGACAAGTAACTCTATCTTCGTTACTAATTATGACAAGTAACTGTAATTTTGATTAAAAAATTATGGTAAGTAACTGGAACTTCGATACTAATTATGACAGGTAACGGTAACTTTGATACTAATTATGACAGGTAACTGTAACTTCGTTACTAATTATGACAAGTAACTGTAATTTCGATACTAATTATGGCTGGTAACTGTAACTTCGTTACTAATTATGACAAGTAACAGTAATTTCGATACAAATTATGGCAGGTAACTGTAACTTCGATACTAATTATGACAGGTAACAGTATCTTCGATACTAATGATGACAGAATACAGTAACTTCGATACTAATTATGGCAGGTAACAGTAACTTCGATACTAATTATGGCAGGAAACTGTAACTTCGATACTAATTATGACAGTTAACTGTAACTTCGTTACTCATTATGACAAGTAACTGTATTTTCGATACAAATTATGGCAGGTAACAGTAACTTCGATACTAATTATGACAGGTAACAGTAACTTCGATACTAATTATGACAAGTTACTGTACCTTCGATATTAATTACGACAAGTAACTGTAACTTCGTTACTAATTGTGACAAGTAACTCTAATTTCGATACAAATTATGGCAGGTAACTGTAACTTCGATACTAATTATGACAGATAACAGTAACTTCGATACTAATTATGACAAGTAACTGTAAGTTCGATGCTAATTATGACAGATAACTGTAACTTCGGTACTAATTATGACAAGTAACTCTAACTTCATAACAAATTATGACAAGTAACTGTAATTTCGATACAAATTATGGCAGGTAACTGTAACTTCTTTACTAATTATGGCAGGTAACTAAAATTTCGATACAAATTATGGCTGGTAACAGTAACTTCGATACTAATTATGACAGGTAACTGTAATTTCGTTACTAATTATGACAAGAAACTGTAATTTCGTTACAAATTATGGCAGGTAACTGTAACATCGTTACTAATTATGACAAGTAACTGTAATTTCGATACTAATTATGACAGAAAACAGTAACTTCGATATTTATTATGACAGGTAACAGTAACTTCGATACTAATTATGACAGGTAACTGTAACTTCGGTACTAATTATGACAGTTAACTGTAACTTCGTTACGAGTTATGAAAAATAACTGTAATTACGATACGAATCATGGCAGGTAACTGTAACTTCGATACTAATTATGACAGGTAACAGTAACTTCGTTACTAATTATGACAAGTAACTGTAATTTCGATACAAATTATGGCAGGTAACTGTAACTTCGATACTAATTATGACAGGTAGCAGTAACTTCGATACTAATTATGACAAGTAAAAGTTACTTCGATACTAATAATGACAAGTAAATGTAACTTCGAAACTAATTATGACAGGTAACTGTAACATCGTTACTAATTATGACAAATAACTGTAATTTCGATACAAATTATGGCAGGTAATTGTAACTTCGATACTAATTATGACAAGTAACAGTAACTTCGATACTAATTATGACAAGTAAATGTAACTTCGATACTAATTATGACCGGTAACTGTAACTTCGATACTAATTATGACAAGTAACTCTAACTTCATTACAAATTATGACAAGTAACTGTAATTTCGATACAAATTATGGCAGGAAACTGTAACTTCGTTACTAATTATGGCAGGTAACTGTAATTTCGATACAAATTATGGCAGGTAACAGTAACTTCGATACTAATTATGACAGGTAAATGTAACTTCGATACTAATTATGACAAGTAACTCTAACTTCGTTACTAATTATGACAAGTAACTGTAATTTTGATTAAAAAATTATGGCAAGTAACTGGAACTTCGATACTAATTATGACAGGTAACAGTAACTTCGATACTAATTATGACAGGTAACTGTAACTTCGTTACTAATTATGACAAGTAACTGTAATTTCGATAATAATTATGGCTGGTAACTGTAACTTCGTTACTAATTATGACAAGTAACAGTAATTTCGATACAAATTATGGCAGGTAACTATAACTTCGATACTAATTATGACAGGTAACAGAATCTTCGATACTAATGATGACAGAATACAGTAACTTCGATGCTAATTATGGCAGGTAACAGTAACTTCGATACTAATTATGGCAGGAAACTGTAACTTCGATACTAATTATGACAGTTAACTGTAACTTCGTTACTCATTATGACAAGTAACTGTAATTTCGATACAAATTATGGCAGGTAACAGTAACTTCGATACTAATTATGACAGACAACAGTAACTTCGATACTAATTATGACAAGTTACTGTACCTTCGATATTAATTACGACAGGTAACTGTAACTTCGTTACTAATTATGACAAGTAACTCTAATTTCGATACAAATTATGGCAGGTAACTGTAACTTCGATACTAATTATGACAGGTAACAGTAACTTCGATACTAATTATGACAAGTAACTGTAACTTCGATGCTAATTATGACAGATAACTGTAACTTCGATACTAATTATGACAAGTAACTCTAACTTCATAACAAATTATTACAAGTAACTGTAATTTCGATACAAATTATGGCAGGTAACTGTAATTTCGTTACTAATTATGGCAGGTAACTGTAATTTCGATACAAATTATGGCAGGTAACAGTAACTTCGATACAAATTATGACAGGCAACTGTAACTTCGATACTAATTATGACAGGTAACTGTAACTTCGTTACTAATTATGACAAGAAACTGTAATTTCGTTACAAATTATGGCAGGTAACTGTAACATCGTTACTAATTATGACAGGTAACTGTAATTTCGATACTAATTATGACAGAAAACAGTAACTTCGATATTTATTATGACAGGTAACAGTAACTTCGATACTAATTATGGCAGGTAACTGTAACTTCGATACTAATTATGACAGTTAACTGTAACTTCGTTACTAGTTATGACAAGTAACTGTAATTTCGATACAAATTATGGCAGGTAACTGTAACTTCGATACTAATTATGACAGGTAACAGTATCTTCGATACTTATGATGACAGAATACAGTAACTTCGATACTAATTATGGCAGGTAACAGTAACTTCGATACTAATTATGGCAGGAAACTGTAACTTCGATACTAATTATGACAGGTAACTGTACCTTCGTTACTAATTATGACAAGTAACTGTAATTTCGATACAAATTATGGCAGGTAACTGTAACTTCGATACTAATTATGACAGGTAACAGTATCTTCGATACTAATGATGACAGAATACAGTAACTTCGATACTAATTATGGCAGGTAACATTAACTTCGATACTAATTATGGCAGGAAACTGTAACTTCGATACTAATTATGACAGGTAACTGTAACTTCGTTACTAATTATGACAGGTAACTGTAATTTCGATACAATTTATGGCAGGTAACTGTAACTTCGATACTAATTATGACAAGTAACTGTAATTTCGATACAAATTATGGCAGGAAACTGTAACTTCGTTACTAATTATGGCAGGTAACTGTAATTTCGAAACAAATTATTGCAGGTAACAGTAACTTCGATACTAATTATGACAGGTAACTGTAACTTCGATACTAATTATGACAAGTAACTCTAACTTCGTTACTAATTATGACAAGTAACTGGAATTTTGATTAAAAAATTATGGCAAGTAACTGGAACTTCGATACTAATTATGACAGGTAACAGTAACTTCGATACTAATTATGACAGGTAACTGTAACTTCGTTACTAATTATGACAAGTAACTGAAATTTCGATACTAATTATGAATGGTAACTGTAACTTCGTTACTAATTATGACAAGTAACAGTAATTTCGATACAAATTATGGCAGGTAACTGTAACTTCGATACTAATTATGACAGGTAACAGTATCTTCGATTCTAATGATGACAGAATACAGTAACTTCGATACTAATTATCGCAGGTAATAGTAACTTCGATACTAATTATGGCAGGTAACTGTAACTTCGATACTAATTATGACAGTTAACTGTAACTTCGTTACTCATTATGACAAGTAACTGTAATTTCGAAACAAATTATGGCAGGTAACAGTAACTTCGATACTAATTATGACAGGTAACTTTAACTTCGTTACTAATTATGACAAGTAACTGTACTTTCGATACAAATGATGGCAGGTAACTGTAACTTCGATACTAATTATGACAGGTAACAGTAACTTCGATACTAATTATGACAGAAAACAATAACTTTGATACTAATTATGGCAGGTAACTGTAACTTCGATACTAATGATGACAGTTAACTGTAACTTCGATACAAATTATGGCAGGTAACTGTAACTTCGATACAAATTATGGCAGGTAACTGTAACTTCGATACTAATTATGACAGGTAACAGTAACTTCGATACTAATTATGACAGGTAACAGTATCTTCGATACTAATTTTGGCAGGTAAATGTAACTTCGATACTAATGATGACAGTTAACTGTAACTTCGTTACTAATTATGACAAGTAACTGAAAATTTCGATACAAATTATGGCAGGTAACTGTAACTTCGATACCAATTATGACAGGTAACAATAACTTCGTTACTAATTATGACAAGTAACTGTAACTTCGATACTAATTATGACAGGAAACTGTAACTTCGTTACTAATTATGACAAGTAACTGTAATTTCGATACAAATTATGGCAGGTTACTGTAACTTCGATACTAATTATGACAGGTAGCAGTAACTTCGATACTAATTATGACACGTAAAAGTTACTTCGATACTAATAATGACAAGTAAATGTAACTTCGAAACTAATTATGACAGGTAACTGTAACATCGTTACTAATTATGACAAGTAACTGTAATTTCGATACAAATTATGGCAGGTAATTGTAACTTCGATACTAATTATGACAGGTAACAGTAACTTCGATACTAATTAGACAAGTAACTGTAACTTCGATACTAATTATGACCCGTAACTGTAACTTCGATACTAATTATGACAAGTAACTCTAACTTCATTACAAATTATGACAAGTAACTGTAATTTCGATACAAATTATGCCAGGAAACTGTAACTTCGTTACTAGTTATGGCAGGTAACTGTAATTTCGATACAAATTATGGCAGGTAACAGTAACTTCGATACTAATTATGACAGGTAAATGTAACTTCGATACTAATTATGACAAGTAACTCTAACTTCGTTACTAATTATGACAAGTAACTGTAATTTTGATTAAAAAATTATGGCAAGTAACTGGAACTTCGATACTAATTATGACAGCTAACAGTAACTTTGATACTAATTATGACAGGTAACTGTAACTTCGTTACTAATTATGCCAAGTAACTGTAATTTCGATACTAATTATGGTTGGTAACTGTAACTTCGTTACTAATTATGACTAGTAACAGTAATTTCGATACAAATTATGGCAGGAAACTGTAACTTCGATACTAATTATGACAGGTAACAGTATCTTCGATACTAATGATGACAGAATACAGTAACTTCGATACTAATTATGGCAGGTAACAGTAACTTCGATACTAATTATGGCAGGAAACTGTAACTTCGATACTAATTATGACAGTTAACTGTAACTTCGTTACTCATTATGACAAGTAAATGTATTTTCGATACAAATTATGGCAGGTAACAGTAACTTCGATACTAATTATGACAGGTAACAGTAACTTCGATACTAATTATGACAAGTTACTGTACCTTCGATATTAATTACGACAGGTAAATGTAACTTCGTTACTAATTATGACAAGTAACTCTAATTTCGATACAAATTATGGCAGGTAACTGTAACTTCGATACTAATTATGACAGGTAACAGTAACTTCGATACTTATTATGACAAGTAACTGTAACTTCGATGCTAATTATGACAGATAACTGTAACTTCGATACTAATTATGACAAGTAACTCTAACTTCATAACAAATTATGACAAGTAACTGTAATTTCGATACAAATTATGGCAGGTAACTGGACCTTCTTTACTAATTATGGCAGGTAACTGTAATTTCGATACAAATTATGGCTGGTAACAGTAACTTCGATATTAATTATGACAGGCAACTGTAACTTCGATACTAATTATGACAGGTAACTGTAATTTCGTTACTAATTATGACAAGAAACTGTAATTTCGTTACAAATTATGGCAGGTAACTGTAACATCGTTATTAATTATGACAAGTAACTGTAATTTCGATACTAATTATGACAGAAAACAGTAACTTCGATATTTATAATGACAGGTAACAGTAACTTCGATACTAATTATGGCAGGTAACTGTAACTTCGGTACTAATTATGACAGTTAACTGTAACTTCGTTACTAGTTATGAAAAGTAACTGTAATTACGATACGAATCATGGCAGGTAACTGTAACTTCGATACTAATTATGACAGGTAACAGTAACTTCGATACTAATTATGACCTGTAACTGTAACTTCGATACTAATTATGACAGGTAACTGTAACTCCGTTACAAATTATGACAAGTAACTGTAATTTCGATATTATTTATGACAGGTAACAATAACTTCGATACTAATTATGACAAGTAACAGTAACTTCGATACTAATTATGACAAGTAACTGTAACTTCTATACTAATTATGACAGGTAACTGTAACTTCGTTACCAATTATGACAAGTAACTGTAATTTCGGTACAAATTATGGCAGGTAACTGTAACTTCGATACTAATTATGACTGGTAAAAGTAACTTCGATACAAATTATGACAAGTAACTGTAACTTCGATACTAATTATGACAGGTAACAGTAACTTCGTTACTAATTATGACAAGTAACTGTAATTTCGATACAAATTATGGCAGGTAACTGTAACTTCGATACTAAATATGACAGGTAGCAGTAACTTCGATACTAATTATGACAAGTAAAAGTTACTTCGATACTAATAATGACAAGTAACTGTAACTTCGAAACTAATTATGACAGGTAACTGTAACATCGTTACTAATTATGACAAGTAACTGTAATTTCGGCACAAAACATGGCAGGTAACTGTAACTTCGATACTAATTATGACAGGTAACAGTAACTTCAATACAAATTATGACAAGTAACTGTAATTTCGATACAAATTATGGCAGGTAATTGTAACTTCGTTACTAATTATGACAAGTAACTGTAATTTCGAGACTAATTATGGCTGGTAACTGTAACTTCGATACAAATTATGGCAGGTAACTGTAACTTCGTTACTAATTATGGCAGGTAACTGTAATTTCGATACAAATTATGGCAGGTAACGGTATCTTCGATACTAATTATGACAGGTAACTGTAACTTCGATACTAATTATGACAAGTAACTCTAACTTCGTTACTTATTATGACAAGTAACTGTAATTTTGATAGAAAATTATGGCAAATAACTGGAACTTCGATACTAATTATGACAAGTAACTCTAACTTCGTTACTAATTATGACAAGTAACAGTAATTTCGATACAAATTATGGCAGGTAACTGTAACTTCGATACTAATTATGACAGGTAACTGTATCTTCGTTTCTAATTATGACAGGAAACTGTAACTTCGATACTAATTATGACAGGTAACTGTAACTTCGATTCTAATTAGGACAGGTAACTGTAACTTCGATACCAATTATGACAAGTAACTGTACATTCGTTACAAATGATGGCAGGTAACTGTAACTTAGATACTAATTATGACAGGTAATAGTAACTTCGATACTAATTATGACAAGTAACTGTAATTTCGATACAAATTATGGCAGGTAACTGTAACTTCGATACTAATTATGGCAGGTAACTGTAAAATCGATACAAATTATGGCAGGTAACAGCAACTTCAATACTAATTATGAGAAGGAACTGTAATTTGGATACAAATTATGACAGGTAACAGTAACTTCGTTACTAATTATGGCATGTAACTGTAATTTCGATACAAATTATGGCAGGTAACAGTTACTTCGATACTAATTATGACAGGTAACTGTATCTTCTATACTAATTATGACAGGTAACTGTAACTTCGTTACTAATTATGACAAGTAACTGTACTTTCGATACAAATGATGGCAGGTAACTGTAACTTCGATACTAATTATGACAAGGAACTGTAATTTCGATACAAATTATGACAGGTAACAGTAACTTCGTTACTAATTATGGCATGTAACTGTAATTTCGATACAAATTATGGCAGGTAACAGTAACTTCGATACTAATTATGACAGGTAACTGTAACTTCTATACTAATTATGACAGGTAACTGTAACTTCGATACTAATTATGACAAGTAACTCTAACTTCGTTACTAATTATGACAAGTAACTGTAATTTTGATAAAAAAAATATGGCAGGTAACTGTAACTTTGTTACTAATTATGACAGGTAACAGTAACTTCGATACTAATTATGACAGGTTACTGTAACTTCGTTACTAATTATGACAAGTAACTGTAGTTTCGATACTAATTATGGCTGGTAACTGTAACTTCGTTACTAATTATGACAAGTAACTGTAATTTCGATACAAATTATGGCAGGTAACTGTAACTTCGATACTAATTATGGCAGGTAACTGTAAAATCGATACAAATTATGGCAGGTAACAGCAACTTCAATACTAATTATGAGAAGGAACTGTAATTTGGATACAAATTATGACAGGTAACAGTAACTTCGTTACTAATTATGGCATGTAACTGTAATTTCGATACAAATTATGGCAGGTAACAGTTACTTCGATACTAATTATGACAGGTAACTGTATCTTCTATACTAATTATGACAGGTAACTGTAACTTCGTTACTAATTATGACAAGTAACTGTACTTTCGATACAAATGATGGCAGGTAACTGTAACTTCGATACTAATTATGACAAGGAACTGTAATTTCGATACAAATTATGACAGGTAACAGTAACTTCGTTACTAATTATGGCATGTAACTGTAATTTCGATACAAATTATGGCAGGTAACAGTAACTTCGATACTAATTATGACAGGTAACTGTACCTTCGTTACTAATTATGACAAGTAACTGTAATTTCGATACAAATTATGGCAGGTAACTGTAACTTCGATACTAATTATGACAGGTAACAGTATCTTCGATACTAATGATGACAGAATACAGTAACTTCGATACTAATTATGGCAGGTAACATTAACTTCGATACTAATTATGGCAGGAAACTGTAACTTCGATACTAATTATGACAGGTAACTGTAACTTCGTTACTAATTATGACAGGTAACTGTAATTTCGATACAATTTATGGCAGGTAACTGTAACTTCGATACTAATTATGACAAGTAACTGTAATTTCGATACAAATTATGGCAGGAAACTGTAACTTCGTTACTAATTATGGCAGGTAACTGTAATTTCGAAACAAATTATTGCAGGTAACAGTAACTTCGATACTAATTATGACAGGTAACTGTAACTTCGATACTAATTATGACAAGTAACTCTAACTTCGTTACTAATTATGACAAGTAACTGGAATTTTGATTAAAAAATTATGGCAAGTAACTGGAACTTCGATACTAATTATGACAGGTAACAGTAACTTCGATACTAATTATGACAGGTAACTGTAACTTCGTTACTAATTATGACAAGTAACTGAAATTTCGATACTAATTATGAATGGTAACTGTAACTTCGTTACTAATTATGACAAGTAACAGTAATTTCGATACAAATTATGGCAGGTAACTGTAACTTCGATACTAATTATGACAGGTAACAGTATCTTCGATTCTAATGATGACAGAATACAGTAACTTCGATACTAATTATCGCAGGTAATAGTAACTTCGATACTAATTATGGCAGGTAACTGTAACTTCGATACTAATTATGACAGTTAACTGTAACTTCGTTACTCATTATGACAAGTAACTGTAATTTCGAAACAAATTATGGCAGGTAACAGTAACTTCGATACTAATTATGACAGGTAACTTTAACTTCGTTACTAATTATGACAAGTAACTGTACTTTCGATACAAATGATGGCAGGTAACTGTAACTTCGATACTAATTATGACAGGTAACAGTAACTTCGATACTAATTATGACAGAAAACAATAACTTTGATACTAATTATGGCAGGTAACTGTAACTTCGATACTAATGATGACAGTTAACTGTAACTTCGATACAAATTATGGCAGGTAACTGTAACTTCGATACAAATTATGGCAGGTAACTGTAACTTCGATACTAATTATGACAGGTAACAGTAACTTCGATACTAATTATGACAGGTAACAGTATCTTCGATACTAATTTTGTCAGGTAAATGTAACTTCGATACTAATGATGACAGTTAACTGTAACTTCGTTACTAATTATGACAAGTAACTGAAAATTTCGATACAAATTATGGCAGGTAACTGTAACTTCGATACCAATTATGACAGGTAACAATAACTTCGTTACTAATTATGACAAGTAACTGTAACTTCGATACTAATTATGACAGGAAACTGTAACTTCGTTACTAATTATGACAAGTAACTGTAATTTCGATACAAATTATGGCAGGTTACTGTAACTTCGATACTAATTATGACAGGTAGCAGTAACTTCGATACTAATTATGACACGTAAAAGTTACTTCGATACTAATAATGACAAGTAAATGTAACTTCGAAACTAATTATGACAGGTAACTGTAACATCGTTACTAATTATGACAAGTAACTGTAATTTCGATACAAATTATGGCAGGTAATTGTAACTTCGATACTAATTATGACAGGTAACAGTAACTTCGATACTAATTAGACAAGTAACTGTAACTTCGATACTAATTATGACCCGTAACTGTAACTTCGATACTAATTATGACAAGTAACTCTAACTTCATTACAAATTATGACAAGTAACTGTAATTTCGATACAAATTATGCCAGGAAACTGTAACTTCGTTACTAGTTATGGCAGGTAACTGTAATTTCGATACAAATTATGGCAGGTAACAGTAACTTCGATACTAATTATGACAGGTAAATGTAACTTCGATACTAATTATGACAAGTAACTCTAACTTCGTTACTAATTATGACAAGTAACTGTAATTTTGATTAAAAAATTATGGCAAGTAACTGGAACTTCGATACTAATTATGACAGCTAACAGTAACTTTGATACTAATTATGACAGGTAACTGTAACTTCGTTACTAATTATGCCAAGTAACTGTAATTTCGATACTAATTATGGTTGGTAACTGTAACTTCGTTACTAATTATGACTAGTAACAGTAATTTCGATACAAATTATGGCAGGAAACTGTAACTTCGATACTAATTATGACAGGTAACAGTATCTTCGATACTAATGATGACAGAATACAGTAACTTCGATACTAATTATGGCAGGTAACAGTAACTTCGATACTAATTATGGCAGGAAACTGTAACTTCGATACTAATTATGACAGTTAACTGTAACTTCGTTACTCATTATGACAAGTAAATGTATTTTCGATACAAATTATGGCAGGTAACAGTAACTTCGATACTAATTATGACAGGTAACAGTAACTTCGATACTAATTATGACAAGTTACTGTACCTTCGATATTAATTACGACAGGTAAATGTAACTTCGTTACTAATTATGACAAGTAACTCTAATTTCGATACAAATTATGGCAGGTAACTGTAACTTCGATACTAATTATGACAGGTAACAGTAACTTCGATACTTATTATGACAAGTAACTGTAACTTCGATGCTAATTATGACAGATAACTGTAACTTCGATACTAATTATGACAAGTAACTCTAACTTCATAACAAATTATGACAAGTAACTGTAATTTCGATACAAATTATGGCAGGTAACTGGACCTTCTTTACTAATTATGGCAGGTAACTGTAATTTCGATACAAATTATGGCTGGTAACAGTAACTTCGATATTAATTATGACAGGCAACTGTAACTTCGATACTAATTATGACAGGTAACTGTAATTTCGTTACTAATTATGACAAGAAACTGTAATTTCGTTACAAATTATGGCAGGTAACTGTAACATCGTTATTAATTATGACAAGTAACTGTAATTTCGATACTAATTATGACAGAAAACAGTAACTTCGATATTTATAATGACAGGTAACAGTAACTTCGATACTAATTATGGCAGGTAACTGTAACTTCGGTACTAATTATGACAGTTAACTGTAACTTCGTTACTAGTTATGAAAAGTAACTGTAATTACGATACGAATCATGGCAGGTAACTGTAACTTCGATACTAATTATGACAGGTAACAGTAACTTCGATACTAATTATGACCTGTAACTGTAACTTCGATACTAATTATGACAGGTAACTGTAACTCCGTTACAAATTATGACAAGTAACTGTAATTTCGATATTATTTATGACAGGTAACAATAACTTCGATACTAATTATGACAAGTAACAGTAACTTCGATACTAATTATGACAAGTAACTGTAACTTCTATACTAATTATGACAGGTAACTGTAACTTCGTTACCAATTATGACAAGTAACTGTAATTTCGGTACAAATTATGGCAGGTAACTGTAACTTCGATACTAATTATGACTGGTAAAAGTAACTTCGATACAAATTATGACAAGTAACTGTAACTTCGATACTAATTATGACAGGTAACAGTAACTTCGTTACTAATTATGACAAGTAACTGTAATTTCGATACAAATTATGGCAGGTAACTGTAACTTCGATACTAAATATGACAGGTAGCAGTAACTTCGATACTAATTATGACAAGTAAAAGTTACTTCGATACTAATAATGACAAGTAACTGTAACTTCGAAACTAATTATGACAGGTAACTGTAACATCGTTACTAATTATGACAAGTAACTGTAATTTCGGCACAAAACATGGCAGGTAACTGTAACTTCGATACTAATTATGACAGGTAACAGTAACTTCAATACAAATTATGACAAGTAACTGTAATTTCGATACAAATTATGGCAGGTAATTGTAACTTCGTTACTAATTATGACAAGTAACTGTAATTTCGAGACTAATTATGGCTGGTAACTGTAACTTCGATACAAATTATGGCAGGTAACTGTAACTTCGTTACTAATTATGGCAGGTAACTGTAATTTCGATACAAATTATGGCAGGTAACGGTATCTTCGATACTAATTATGACAGGTAACTGTAACTTCGATACTAATTATGACAAGTAACTCTAACTTCGTTACTTATTATGACAAGTAACTGTAATTTTGATAGAAAATTATGGCAAATAACTGGAACTTCGATACTAATTATGACAAGTAACTCTAACTTCGTTACTAATTATGACAAGTAACAGTAATTTCGATACAAATTATGGCAGGTAACTGTAACTTCGATACTAATTATGACAGGTAACTGTATCTTCGTTTCTAATTATGACAGGAAACTGTAACTTCGATACTAATTATGACAGGTAACTGTAACTTCGATTCTAATTAGGACAGGTAACTGTAACTTCGATACCAATTATGACAAGTAACTGTACATTCGTTACAAATGATGGCAGGTAACTGTAACTTAGATACTAATTATGACAGGTAATAGTAACTTCGATACTAATTATGACAAGTAACTGTAATTTCGATACAAATTATGGCAGGTAACTGTAACTTCGATACTAATTATGGCAGGTAACTGTAAAATCGATACAAATTATGGCAGGTAACAGCAACTTCAATACTAATTATGAGAAGGAACTGTAATTTGGATACAAATTATGACAGGTAACAGTAACTTCGTTACTAATTATGGCATGTAACTGTAATTTCGATACAAATTATGGCAGGTAACAGTTACTTCGATACTAATTATGACAGGTAACTGTATCTTCTATACTAATTATGACAGGTAACTGTAACTTCGTTACTAATTATGACAAGTAACTGTACTTTCGATACAAATGATGGCAGGTAACTGTAACTTCGATACTAATTATGACAAGGAACTGTAATTTCGATACAAATTATGACAGGTAACAGTAACTTCGTTACTAATTATGGCATGTAACTGTAATTTCGATACAAATTATGGCAGGTAACAGTAACTTCGATACTAATTATGACAGGTAACTGTAACTTCTATACTAATTATGACAGGTAACTGTAACTTCGATACTAATTATGACAAGTAACTCTAACTTCGTTACTAATTATGACAAGTAACTGTAATTTTGATAAAAAAAATATGGCAGGTAACTGTAACTTTGTTACTAATTATGACAGGTAACAGTAACTTCGATACTAATTATGACAGGTTACTGTAACTTCGTTACTAATTATGACAAGTAACTGTAGTTTCGATACTAATTATGGCTGGTAACTGTAACTTCGTTACTAATTATGACAAGTAACTGTAATTTCGATACAAATTATGGCAGGTAACAGTAACTTCGATACTAATTATGACAGGTAACAGTATCTTCGATACTAATGATGACAGAAAACAGTAACTTCGATACTAATTATGGCAGGTAACAGTAACTTCGATACTAATTATGGCAGGTTACTGTAACTTCGATACTAATTATGACAGTTAACTGTAACTTAGTTACTAATTATGAAAAGTAACTGTAATTTCGATACAAATTATGGCAGGTAACAGTTACTTCGATATTAATTATGACAGATAACAGTAACTTCGAAACTAATTATGACAAGTTACTGTAACTTCGATGCTAATTATGACAGGTAACTGTAACTTCGTTACTAATTATGACAAGTAACTGTAATTTCAATACAAATTATGGCAGGTAACTGTAATTTCGATACTAATTATGGCAGGTAACAGTAACTTCGATACTAATTATGACAAGTAACAGTAACTTCGATTCTAATTATGACAAGTAACTGTAACTTCGAATCTAATTATGACAGGTAATTGTAACATCGTTACTAATTATGACAAGTAACTGTAATTTGGATACAAATTATGGCAGGTAACTGTAACTTCGATACTAATTATGACAGGTAACAGTAACTTCGATACTAATTATGGCAAGTAACTGTAACTTCGATACTAATTATGACAAGAAACTGTAAATTCGATACAAATTATGGAAGGTAACAGTAACTTCGATACTAATTATGACAGAAAACAGTAACTTCGATACTTATTGTGACAGGTAACACTAACTTCGATACTAATTATGGCAGGTAACTGTAACTTCGATACTAATTATGACAGTTAACTGTAACATCGTTACTAATTATGAAAAATAACTGTAATTTCGATACGAATTATGACAGGTAACTGTAACTTCGATACTAATTACGACAAGTAACAGTAACTTCGATAATAATTATGACAAGTAACAGGAACTTCGATACTAATTATGACAAGTAACTGTAACTTCCAAACTAATTATGACAGGTAACTGTAACATTGTTACTAATTATGATAAGTAACTGTAATTTCGATACAAATAATGGCAAGTAACAGTAACTTCGATACTAATTATGACAGGTAACTGTAACTTCGATACTAATTATGACAAGGAACTGTAATTTCGATACAAATTATGACAGGTAACAGTAACTTCGATACTAATTATGACAGGTAACTGTAACTTCGTTACTAATTATGACAAGTAAATGTAAATTCGATACTAATTATGGCAGGCAACCGTAACATCGTTACTAATTATGACAAGTAACTGTCATTTCGATACAAATTATGGCAGGTAACTGTAACTTCGATACTAATTATGACAGGCAACTGTAACTTCGATACTAATTATGACAGGTAACTGTAACTTCGTTACTAATTATGACAAGAAAGTGTAATTTCGTTACAAATTATGGCAGGTAACTGTAACATCGTTACTAATTATGACAAGTAACTGTAATTTCGATACTAATTATGACAGAAAACAGTAACTTCGATATTTATTATGACAGGTAACAGTAACTTCGATACTTATTATGGCAGGTAACTGTAACTTCGATACTAATTATGACGGTTAACTGTAACTTCGTTACTAGTTATGACAAGTAACTGTAATTTCGATACAAATTATGGCAGGTAACTGTAACTTCGATACTAATTATGACAGGTAACAGTATCTTCGATACTTATGATGACAGAATACAGTAACTTCGATACTAATTATGGCAGGTAACAGTAACTTCGATACTAATTATGGCAGGAAACTGTAACTTCGATACTAATTATGACAGGTAACTGTACCTTCGTTACTAATTATGACAAGTAACTGTAATTTCGATACAAATTATGGCAGGTAACTGTAACTTCGATACTAATTATGACAGGTAACTGTATCTTCGATACTAATGATGACAGAATACAGTAACTTCGATACTAATTATGGCAGGTAACATTAACTTCGATACTAATTATGGCAGGAAACTGTAACTTCGATACTAATTATGACAGGTAACTGTATCTTCGTTTCTACTTATGACAGGAAACTGTAACTTCGATACTAATTATGACAGGTAACTGTAACTTCGATTCTAATTAGGACAGGTAACTGTAACTTCGATACCAATTATGACAAGTAACTGTATATTCGTTACAAATGATGGCAGGTAACTGTAACTTAGATACTAATTATGACAGGTAACAGTAACTTCGATGCTAATTATGACAAGTAACTGTAATTTCGATACAAATTATGGCAGGTAACTGTAACTTCGATACTAATTATGGCAGGTAACTGTAATTTCGATACAAATTATGGCAGGTAACAATAACTTCAATACTAATTATGAGAAGGAACTGTAATTTGGATACAAATTATGACAGGTAACAGTAACTTCGTTACTAATTATGGCATGTAACTGTAATTTCGATACAAATTATGGCAGGTAACAGTTACTTCGATACTAATTATGACAGGTAACTGTAACTTCTATACTAATTATGACAGGTAACTGTAACTTCGTTACTAATTATGACAAGTAACTGTACTTTCGATACAAATGATGGCAGGTAACTGTAACTTCGATACTAATTATGACAAGGTACTGTAATTTCGATACAAATTATGACAGGTAACAGAAACTTCGTTACTAATTATGGCATGTAACTGTAATTTCGATACACATTATGGCAGGTAACAGTAACTTCGATACTAATTATGACAGGTAACTGTAACTTCTATACTAATTATGACAGGTAACTGTAACTTCGATACTAATTATGACAAGTAACTCTAACTTCGTTACTAATTATGACAAGTAACTGTAATTTTGATAAAAAAATATGGCAGGTAACTGTAACTTCGTTACTAATTATGACAGGTAACAGTAACTTCGATACTAATTATGACAGGTAACTGTAACTTCGTTACTAATTATGACAAGTAACTGTAATTTCGATACTAATTATGGCTGGTAACTGTAACTTCGTTACTAATTATGACAAGTAACTGTAATTTCGATACAAATTATGGCAGGTAACTGTAACTTCGATACTAATTATGACAGGTAACAGTATCTTCGATACTAATGATGACAGAAAACAGTAACTTCGATACTAATTATGGCAGGTAACAGTAACTTCGATACTAATTATGGCAGGTAACTGTAACTTCGATACTAATTATGACAGTTAACTGTAACTTAGTTACTAATTATGAAAAGTAACTGTAATTTCGATACAAATTATGGCAGGTAACAGTAACTTCGATATTAATTATGACAGATAACAGTAACTTCGATACTAATTATGACAAGTTACTGAAATTTCGATGCTAATTATGACAGGAAACTGTAACTTCGTTACTAATTATGACAAGTAACTGTAATTTCAATACAAATTATGGCAGGTAACTGTAATTTCGATACTAATTATGGCAGGTAACAGTAACTTCGATACTAATTATGACAAGTAACAGTTACTTCGATTCTAATTATGACAAGTAACTGTAACTTCGAATCTAATTATGACAGGTAATTGTAACATCGTTACTAATTATGACAAGTAACTGTAATTTGGATACAAATTATGGCAGGTAACTGTAACGTCGATACTAATTATGACAGGTAACAGTAACTTCGATACTAATTATGGCAAGTAACTGTAACTTCGATACTAATTATGACAAGAAACTGTAAATTCGATACAAATTATGGCAGGTAACAGTAACTTCGATACTAATTATGACAGAAAACAGTGACTTCGATACTTATTGTGACAGGTAACACTAACTTCGTTACTAATTATGGCAGGTAACTGTAACTTCGATACTAATTATGACAAGTAACTGTAACTTCGAAACTAATTATGACAGGTAACTGTAACATTGTTACTAATTATGATAAGTAACTGTAATTTCGATACAAATAATGGCAGGTAACAGTAACTTCGATACTAATTATGACAGGTAACTGTAACTTCGATACTAATTATGACAAGGAACTGAAATTTCGATACAAATTATGACAGGTAACAGTTACTTCGATACTAATTATGACAGGTAACTGTAACTTCGTTACTAATTATGTCAAGTAAATGTAAATTCGATACTAATTATGGCAGGCAACTGTAACATCGTTACTAATTATGACAAGTAACTGTCATTTCGATACAAATTATGGCAGGTAACTGTAACTTCGATACTAATTATGACAGGTAACAGTAACTTCGATACTAATTATGACAGGTAATAGTAACTTCGTTACTAATTATGACAAGTAACTGTAATTTCGATACAAATTATGACAGGTAACTGTAACTTCTTTACTAATTACGACAAGTAACTGTAATTTCGATACAAATTATGTCAGGTAACAGTAACTTCGATACTAATTATGACAGGTAAATGTAACATCGATACGTATTATGACAAGTAACTGTAATTTCGATACAAATTTTGGCAGGTAACTGTAACTTCGTTACTAATTATGACAAGAAACAGTAACTTCGTTTCTAATTATGACAGGAAACTGTAACTTCAATACTAATTATGACAGGTTACTGTAACTTCGATTCCAATTAGGACAGGTAACTGTAACTTCGATACCAATTATGACAAGTAACTGTACTTTCGATACAAATGATGGCAGGTAAATGTAACTTAGATACTAATTATGACAGGTAACAGTAACTTCGATACAAATTATGGCAGGTAACTGTAACTTCGATACTAATTATGACAGGTAACTGTATCTTCGTTTCTAATTATGACAGGAAACTGTAACTTCGATACTAATTATGACAGGTAACTGTAACTTCGATTCTAATTAGGACAGGTAACTGTAACTTCGATACCAATTATGACAAGTAACTGTACATTCGTTACAAATGATGGCAGGTAACTGTAACTTAGATACTAATTATGACAGGTAATAGTAACTTCGATACTAATTATGACAAGTAACTGTAATTTCGATACAAATTATGGCAGGTAACTGTAACTTCGATACTAATTATGGCAGGTAACTGTAAAATCGATACAAATTATGGCAGGTAACAGCAACTTCAATACTAATTATGAGAAGGAACTGTAATTTGGATACAAATTATGACAGGTAACAGTAACTTCGTTACTAATTATGGCATGTAACTGTAATTTCGATACAAATTATGGCAGGTAACAGTTACTTCGATACTAATTATGACAGGTAACTGTATCTTCTATACTAATTATGACAGGTAACTGTAACTTCGTTACTAATTATGACAAGTAACTGTACTTTCGATACAAATGATGGCAGGTAACTGTAACTTCGATACTAATTATGACAAGGAACTGTAATTTCGATACAAATTATGACAGGTAACAGTAACTTCGTTACTAATTATGGCATGTAACTGTAATTTCGATACAAATTATGGCAGGTAACAGTAACTTCGATACTAATTATGACAGGTAACTGTAACTTCTATACTAATTATGACAGGTAACTGTAACTTCGATACTAATTATGACAAGTAACTCTAACTTCGTTACTAATTATGACAAGTAACTGTAATTTTGATAAAAAAAATATGGCAGGTAACTGTAACTTTGTTACTAATTATGACAGGTACAGTAACTTCGATACTAATTATGACAGGTTACTGTAACTTCGTTACTAATTATGACAAGTAACTGTAGTTTCGATACTAATTATGGCTGGTAACTGTAACTTCGTTACTAATTATGACAAGTAACTGTAATTTCGATACAAATTATGGCAGGTAACAGTAACTTCGATACTAATTATGACAGGTAACAGTATCTTCGATACTAATGATGACAGAAAACAGTAACTTCGATACTAATTATGGCAGGTAACAGTAACTTCGATACTAATTATGGCAGGTTACTGTAACTTCGATACTAATTATGACAGTTAACTGTAACTTAGTTACTAATTATGAAAAGTAACTGTAATTTCGATACAAATTATGGCAGGTAACAGTTACTTCGATATTAATTATGACAGATAACAGTAACTTCGAAACTAATTATGACAAGTTACTGTAACTTCGATGCTAATTATGACAGGTAACTGTAACTTCGTTACTAATTATGACAAGTAACTGTAATTTCAATACAAATTATGGCAGGTAACTGTAATTTCGATACTAATTATGGCAGGTAACAGTAACTTCGATACTAATTATGACAAGTAACAGTAACTTCGATTCTAATTATGACAAGTAACTGTAACTTCGAATCTAATTATGACAGGTAATTGTAACATCGTTACTAATTATGACAAGTAACTGTAATTTGGATACAAATTATGGCAGGTAACTGTAACTTCGATACTAATTATGACAGGTAACAGTAACTTCGATACTAATTATGGCAAGTAACTGTAACTTCGATACTAATTATGACAAGAAACTGTAAATTCGATACAAATTATGGAAGGTAACAGTAACTTCGATACTAATTATGACAGAAAACAGTAACTTCGATACTTATTGTGACAGGTAACACTAACTTCGATACTAATTATGGCAGGTAACTGTAACTTCGATACTAATTATGACAGTTAACTGTAACATCGTTACTAATTATGAAAAATAACTGTAATTTCGATACGAATTATGACAGGTAACTGTAACTTCGATACTAATTACGACAAGTAACAGTAACTTCGATAATAATTATGACAAGTAACAGGAACTTCGATACTAATTATGACAAGTAACTGTAACTTCCAAACTAATTATGACAGGTAACTGTAACATTGTTACTAATTATGATAAGTAACTGTAATTTCGATACAAATAATGGCAAGTAACAGTAACTTCGATACTAATTATGACAGGTAACTGTAACTTCGATACTAATTATGACAAGGAACTGTAATTTCGATACAAATTATGACAGGTAACAGTAACTTCGATACTAATTATGACAGGTAACTGTAACTTCGTTACTAATTATGACAAGTAAATGTAAATTCGATACTAATTATGGCAGGCAACCGTAACATCGTTACTAATTATGACAAGTAACTGTCATTTCGATACAAATTATGGCAGGTAACTGTAACTTCGATACTAATTATGACAGGCAACTGTAACTTCGATACTAATTATGACAGGTAACTGTAACTTCGTTACTAATTATGACAAGAAAGTGTAATTTCGTTACAAATTATGGCAGGTAACTGTAACATCGTTACTAATTATGACAAGTAACTGTAATTTCGATACTAATTATGACAGAAAACAGTAACTTCGATATTTATTATGACAGGTAACAGTAACTTCGATACTTATTATGGCAGGTAACTGTAACTTCGATACTAATTATGACGGTTAACTGTAACTTCGTTACTAGTTATGACAAGTAACTGTAATTTCGATACAAATTATGGCAGGTAACTGTAACTTCGATACTAATTATGACAGGTAACAGTATCTTCGATACTTATGATGACAGAATACAGTAACTTCGATACTAATTATGGCAGGTAACAGTAACTTCGATACTAATTATGGCAGGAAACTGTAACTTCGATACTAATTATGACAGGTAACTGTACCTTCGTTACTAATTATGACAAGTAACTGTAATTTCGATACAAATTATGGCAGGTAACTGTAACTTCGATACTAATTATGACAGGTAACTGTATCTTCGATACTAATGATGACAGAATACAGTAACTTCGATA
This sequence comes from Meconema thalassinum, assembly GCA_946902985.2. Taxonomy (NCBI): domain Eukaryota; kingdom Metazoa; phylum Arthropoda; class Insecta; order Orthoptera; family Tettigoniidae; genus Meconema; species Meconema thalassinum. The sequence continues at coordinate 1,171,503,988 of OX336388.2, read as the reverse complement.
CTAATTATGGCAGGTAACATTAACTTCGATACTAATTATGGCAGGAAACTGTAACTTCGATACTAATTATGACAGGTAACTGTATCTTCGTTTCTACTTATGACAGGAAACTGTAACTTCGATACTAATTATGACAGGTAACTGTAACTTCGATTCTAATTAGGACAGGTAACTGTAACTTCGATACCAATTATGACAAGTAACTGTATATTCGTTACAAATGATGGCAGGTAACTGTAACTTAGATACTAATTATGACAGGTAACAGTAACTTCGATGCTAATTATGACAAGTAACTGTAATTTCGATACAAATTATGGCAGGTAACTGTAACTTCGATACTAATTATGGCAGGTAACTGTAATTTCGATACAAATTATGGCAGGTAACAATAACTTCAATACTAATTATGAGAAGGAACTGTAATTTGGATACAAATTATGACAGGTAACAGTAACTTCGTTACTAATTATGGCATGTAACTGTAATTTCGATACAAATTATGGCAGGTAACAGTTACTTCGATACTAATTATGACAGGTAACTGTAACTTCTATACTAATTATGACAGGTAACTGTAACTTCGTTACTAATTATGACAAGTAACTGTACTTTCGATACAAATGATGGCAGGTAACTGTAACTTCGATACTAATTATGACAAGGTACTGTAATTTCGATACAAATTATGACAGGTAACAGAAACTTCGTTACTAATTATGGCATGTAACTGTAATTTCGATACACATTATGGCAGGTAACAGTAACTTCGATACTAATTATGACAGGTAACTGTAACTTCTATACTAATTATGACAGGTAACTGTAACTTCGATACTAATTATGACAAGTAACTCTAACTTCGTTACTAATTATGACAAGTAACTGTAATTTTGATAAAAAAATATGGCAGGTAACTGTAACTTCGTTACTAATTATGACAGGTAACAGTAACTTCGATACTAATTATGACAGGTAACTGTAACTTCGTTACTAATTATGACAAGTAACTGTAATTTCGATACTAATTATGGCTGGTAACTGTAACTTCGTTACTAATTATGACAAGTAACTGTAATTTCGATACAAATTATGGCAGGTAACTGTAACTTCGATACTAATTATGACAGGTAACAGTATCTTCGATACTAATGATGACAGAAAACAGTAACTTCGATACTAATTATGGCAGGTAACAGTAACTTCGATACTAATTATGGCAGGTAACTGTAACTTCGATACTAATTATGACAGTTAACTGTAACTTAGTTACTAATTATGAAAAGTAACTGTAATTTCGATACAAATTATGGCAGGTAACAGTAACTTCGATATTAATTATGACAGATAACAGTAACTTCGATACTAATTATGACAAGTTACTGAAATTTCGATGCTAATTATGACAGGAAACTGTAACTTCGTTACTAATTATGACAAGTAACTGTAATTTCAATACAAATTATGGCAGGTAACTGTAATTTCGATACTAATTATGGCAGGTAACAGTAACTTCGATACTAATTATGACAAGTAACAGTTACTTCGATTCTAATTATGACAAGTAACTGTAACTTCGAATCTAATTATGACAGGTAATTGTAACATCGTTACTAATTATGACAAGTAACTGTAATTTGGATACAAATTATGGCAGGTAACTGTAACGTCGATACTAATTATGACAGGTAACAGTAACTTCGATACTAATTATGGCAAGTAACTGTAACTTCGATACTAATTATGACAAGAAACTGTAAATTCGATACAAATTATGGCAGGTAACAGTAACTTCGATACTAATTATGACAGAAAACAGTGACTTCGATACTTATTGTGACAGGTAACACTAACTTCGTTACTAATTATGGCAGGTAACTGTAACTTCGATACTAATTATGACAAGTAACTGTAACTTCGAAACTAATTATGACAGGTAACTGTAACATTGTTACTAATTATGATAAGTAACTGTAATTTCGATACAAATAATGGCAGGTAACAGTAACTTCGATACTAATTATGACAGGTAACTGTAACTTCGATACTAATTATGACAAGGAACTGAAATTTCGATACAAATTATGACAGGTAACAGTTACTTCGATACTAATTATGACAGGTAACTGTAACTTCGTTACTAATTATGTCAAGTAAATGTAAATTCGATACTAATTATGGCAGGCAACTGTAACATCGTTACTAATTATGACAAGTAACTGTCATTTCGATACAAATTATGGCAGGTAACTGTAACTTCGATACTAATTATGACAGGTAACAGTAACTTCGATACTAATTATGACAGGTAATAGTAACTTCGTTACTAATTATGACAAGTAACTGTAATTTCGATACAAATTATGACAGGTAACTGTAACTTCTTTACTAATTACGACAAGTAACTGTAATTTCGATACAAATTATGTCAGGTAACAGTAACTTCGATACTAATTATGACAGGTAAATGTAACATCGATACGTATTATGACAAGTAACTGTAATTTCGATACAAATTTTGGCAGGTAACTGTAACTTCGTTACTAATTATGACAAGAAACAGTAACTTCGTTTCTAATTATGACAGGAAACTGTAACTTCAATACTAATTATGACAGGTTACTGTAACTTCGATTCCAATTAGGACAGGTAACTGTAACTTCGATACCAATTATGACAAGTAACTGTACTTTCGATACAAATGATGGCAGGTAAATGTAACTTAGATACTAATTATGACAGGTAACAGTAACTTCGATACTAATTATGACAAGTTACTATAATTTCGATACAAATTATGGCAGGTAACTGTTACTTCGATACTAACTATGGCAGGTAACTCTAATTTCGATACAAATTATGGCAGGTAACAGTAACTTCGATACTAATTATGACAAGGAACTGTAATTTCGATACAAATTATGACAGGTAACAGTACTTTCGTTACTAATTATGGCATATAACTGTAATTTCGATACAAATTATTGCAGGTAACAGTTACTTCGATACTAATTATGACAGGTAACTGTATCTTCTATACTAATTATGACAGGTAACTGTAACTTCGTTACTAATTTTGATAAGTAACTGTACTTTCAATACAAATGATGGCAGGTAACTGTAACGTCGATACTATTTATGACAAGGAACTGTAATTTCGATACAAATTATGACAGATAACAGTAACTTCGTTACTAATTATGGCATGTAACTGTAATTTCGATACAAATTATGGCAGGTAACAGTTACTTCGATACTAATTATGACAGGTAACTGTAACTTCTATACTAATTATGGCAGGTAACTGTAACTTCGTTACTAATTATGACAAGTAACTGTACTTTCGGTACAAATGATGGCAGGTAACTGTAACTTCGATACTAATTATGATAGGGAACAGTAACTTCGATACTAATTATGGCAAAAAACAGTAACTTCCATACTAATTATGACAGGTAACAGTATCTTCGATACTAATAATGGCAGGTAACTGTAACTTCGATACTAATTACGGCAGGTAACTGTTACTTCGATACAAATTATGACAAGTAACTGTAACTTCGTTACTAATTATGACAGGTAACTGTAACTTCGATACTAATTATGACAGGTAACAGTAACTTTGATACTAATTATGACAAGGAACTGTAATTTCGATACAAATGCTGGCAGGTAACTGTACTTTCGATACAAATGATGGCAGGTAATTGTAACTTCGATACTAATTATGACAGGTAACTGTACTTTCGATACAAATGATGGCAGGTAACAGTAACTTCGATAATTAAATACAAGTTTTTCGGGCTTGTAGGCCGTGGTCCAGACAGGATATCTCCCGAAGTTTCAGCGGAAACTGCGTCCGGCATTATCAAGGGTTCCGCTTCTTTCCTTGGTCAGCAGTGGATGGCAAAAAACAGTAACTTCGATACTAATTATGGCAGGTAACAGTAACTTCGATACTAATTATGGCAGGTAACTGTAACATCGTTACTAATTATGACAAGTAACTGTTCTTTCGATACAAATGATGGCAGGTAACTGTAACTTCGATACTAATTATGACGGGTAACAGTAACTTCGATACTAATTATGGCAAAAAACAGTAACTTCGATACTAATTATGGCAGGTAACAGTAACATCGATACTAATTATGGCAGGTAACTGTAACTTCGATACTAATCATGACAGGTAACAGTAACTTCGATACTAATTTTGACAAGTAACTGTAACTTCGATACTAATTATGACAGGTAACTGTAACTTCGTTACTAATTATGACAAGTAACTGTAATTTCGATACAAATTATGGCAGGTAACTGTAACTGCGATACTAATTATGACAGGTAACAGTAACTTCGATAATAATTATGACAAGTAACAGTTACTTCGATACAAATTATGACAAGTAACTGTAACTTCGAAACTAATTATGACAGGTAACTGTAACATCGTTACTAATTATGACAAGTAACTGAAATTTCGATACAAATTATGGCAGGTAACTGTAACTTCGATACTAATTATGACAGGTAACAGTAAATTCGATACTAATTATGACAAATAACTGTAACATCGTTACTAATTATGACAAGTAACAGTAACTTCGATACTAATTATGACATGTAACAGTAACTTCGATACTAATTATGACAGGTAACTGTAACATCGTTACTAATGATGACAAGTAACTGTAATTTCGGTACAAATTATGACAACTATCTGTAACTTCGGTACTAATTATGACAGGCAACAGTAACTTCGATACGAATTATGACAAGTAACTGTAATTTTGATAAAAAAATATGGCAGGTAACTGTAAATTCGATAATTATTATGACAGGTAATAGTAACTTCGATACTAATTATGACAGGTAACTGTAACTTCGTTACTAATTATGACATGTAACTGTAATTTCGATACTAATTAAGGTTGGTAACTGTAACTTCGTTACTAATTATGACAAGTAACTGTAAATTCGATACAAATTATGGCAGGTAACTGTAACATCGATACTAATTATGACAGGTAACAGTATCTTCGATACTTATGATGACAGAAAACAGTAACTTCGATACTAATTATGGCAGGTAACAGTAACTTCGATACTATTTATGGCAGGTAACTGTAACTTCGATACTAATTATGACAGTTAACTGTAACTTCGTTACCAATTATGAAAAGTAACTGTAATTTCGATACAAATTATGGCAGGTAACAGTAACTTCGATATTAATTATGACAGGTAACAGTAACTTCGATACTAATTATGTCAAGTTACTGTAACTTCGATAGTAATTATGACAGGTAATTGTAACATCGTTACTAATTATGACAAGTAACTGTAATTTGGATACAAATTATGGCAGGTAACTGTAACTTCGATACTAATTATGACAGGTAACAGTAACTTCGATACTAATTATGGCAAGTAACTGTAACTTCGATACTAATTATGACAAGAAACTGTAAATTCGATACAAATTATGGAAGGTAACAGTAACTTCGATACTAATTATGACAGAAAACAGTAACTTCGATACTTATTGTGACAGGTAACACTAACTTCGATACTAATTATGGCAGGTAACTGTAACTTCGATACTAATTATGACAGTTAACTGTAACATCGTTACTAATTATGAAAAATAACTGTAATTTCGATACGAATTATGGCAGGTAACTGTAACTTCGATACTAATTACGACAAGTAACAGTAACTTCGATAATAATTATGACAAGTAACAGTAACTTCGATACTAATTATGACAAGTAACTGTAACTTCCAAACTAATTATGACAGGTAACTGTAACATTGTTACTAATTATGATAAGTAACTGTAATTTCGATACAAATAATGGCAAGTAACAGTAACTTCGATACTAATTATGACAGGTAACTGTAACTTCGATACTAATTATGACAAGGAACTGTAATTTCGATACAAATTATGACAGGTAACAGTAACTTCGATACTAATTATGACAGGTAAGTGTAACTTCGTTACTAATTATGACAAGTAAATGTAAATTCGATACTAATTATGGCAGGCAACCGTAACATCGTTACTAATTATGACAAGTAACTGTCATTTCGATACAAATTATGGCAGGTAACTGTAACTTCGATACTAATTATGACAGGCAACTGTAACTTCGATACTAATTATGACAGGTAACTGTAACTTCGTTACTAATTATGACAAGAAAGTGTAATTTCGTTACAAATTATGGCAGGTAACTGTAACATCGTTACTAATTATGACAAGTAACTGTAATTTCGATACTAATTATGACAGAAAACAGTAACTTCGATATTTATTATGACAGGTAACAGTAACTTCGATACTAATTATGGCAGGTAACTGTAACTTCGATACTAATTATGACGGTTAACTGTAACTTCGTTACTAGTTATGACAAATAACTGTAATTTCGATACAAATTATGGCAGGTAACTGTAACTTCGATACTAATTATGACAGGTAACAGTATCTTCGATACTTATGATGACAGAATACAGTAACTTCGATACTAATTATGGCAGGTAACAGTAACTTCGATACTAATTATGGCAGGAAACTGTAACTTCGATACTAATTATGACAGGTAACTGTACCTTCGTTACTAATTATGACAAGTAACTGTAATTTCGATACAAATTATGGCAGGTAACTGTAACTTCGATACTAATTATGACAGGTAACTGTATCTTCGATACTAATGATGACAGAATACAGTAACTTCGATACTAATTATGGCAGGTAACATTAACTTCGATACTAATTATGGCAGGAAACTGTAACTTCGATACTAATTATGACAGGTAACTGTATCTTCGTTTCTACTTATGACAGGAAACTGTAACTTCGATACTAATTATGACAGGTAACTGTAACTTCGATTCTAATTAGGACAGGTAACTGTAACTTCGATACCAATTATGACAAGTAACTGTACATTCGTTACAAATGATGGCAGGTAACTGTAACTTAGATACTAATTATGACAGGTAACAGTAACTTCGATGCTAATTATGACAAGTAACTGTAATTTCGATACAAATTATGGCAGGTAACTGTAACTTCGATACTAATTATGGCAGGTAACTGTAATTTCGATACAAATTATGGCAGGTAACAATAACTTCAATACTAATTATGAGAAGGAACTGTAATTTGGATACAAATTATGACAGGTAACAGTAACTTCGTTACTAATTATGGCATGTAACTGTAATTTCGATACAAATTATGGCAGGTAACAGTTACTTCGATACTAATTATGACAGGTAACTGTAACTTCTATACTAATTATGACAGGTAACTGTAACTTCGTTACTAATTATGACAAGTAACTGTACTTTCGATACAAATGATGGCAGGTAACTGTAACTTCGATACTAATTATGACAAGGTACTGTAATTTCGATACAAATTATGACAGGTAACAGAAACTTCGTTACTAATTATGGCATGTAACTGTAATTTCGATACACATTATGGCAGGTAACAGTAACTTCGATACTAATTATGACAGGTAACTGTAACTTCTATACTAATTATGACAGGTAACTGTAACTTCGATACTAATTATGACAAGTAACTCTAACTTCGTTACTAATTATGACAAGTAACTGTAATTTTGATAAAAAAATATGGCAGGTAACTGTAACTTCGTTACTAATTATGACAGGTAACAGTAACTTCGATACTAATTATGACAGGTAACTGTAACTTCGTTACTAATTATGACAAGTAACTGTAATTTCGATACTAATTATGGCTGGTAACTGTAACTTCGTTACTAATTATGACAAGTAACTGTAATTTCGATACAAATTATGGCAGGTAACTGTAACTTCGATACTAATTATGACAGGTAACAGTATCTTCGATACTAATGATGACAGAAAACAGTAACTTCGATACTAATTATGGCAGGTAACAGTAACTTCGATACTAATTATGGCAGGTAACTGTAACTTCGATACTAATTATGACAGTTAACTGTAACTTAGTTACTAATTATGAAAAGTAACTGTAATTTCGATACAAATTATGGCAGGTAACAGTAACTTCGATATTAATTATGACAGATAACAGTAACTTCGATACTAATTATGACAAGTTACTGAAACTTCGATGCTAATTATGACAGGAAACTGTAACTTCGTTACTAATTATGACAAGTAACTGTAATTTCAATACAAATTATGGCAGGTAACTGTAATTTCGATACTAATTATGGCAGGTAACAGTAACTTCGATACTAATTATGACAAGTAACAGTTACTTCGATTCTAATTATGACAAGTAACTGTAACTTCGAATCTAATTATGACAGGTAATTGTAACATCGTTACTAATTATGACAAGTAACTGTAATTTGGATACAAATTATGGCAGGTAACTGTAACGTCGATACTAATTATGACAGGTAACAGTAACTTCGATACTAATTATGGCAAGTAACTGTAACTTCGATACTAATTATGACAAGAAAGTGTAAATTCGATACAAATTATGGCAGGTAACAGTAACTTCGATACTAATTATGACAGAAAACAGTGACTTCGATACTTATTGTGACAGGTAACACTAACTTCGTTACTAATTATGGCAGGTAACTGTAACTTCGATACTAATTATGACAAGTAACTGTAACTTCGAAACTAATTATGACAGGTAACTGTAACATTGTTACTAATTATGATAAGTAACTGTAATTTCGATACAAATAATGGCAGGTAACAGTAACTTCGATACTAATTATGACAGGTAACTGTAATTTCGATACTAATTATGACAAGGAACTGTAATTTCGATACAAATTATGACAGGTAACAGTTACTTCGATACTAATTATGACAGGTAACTGTAACTTCGTTACTAATTATGTCAAGTAAATGTAAATTCGATACTAATTATGACAGGTAACTGTAACTTCTTTACTAATTACGACAAGTAACTGTAATTTCGATACAAATTATGTCAGGTAACAGTAACTTCGATACTAATTATGACAGGTAAATGTAACATCGATACGTATTATGACAAGTAACTGTCATTTCGATACAAATTATGGCAGATAACTGTAACTTCGATACTAATTATGACAGGTAACAGTAACTTCGATACTAATTATGACAGGTAATAGTAACTTCGTAACTAATTATGACAAGTAACTGTAATTTCGATACAAATTATGACAGGTAACTGTAACTTCTTTACTAATTACGACAAGTAACTGTAATTTCGATACAAATTATGTCAGGTAACAGTAACTTCGATACTAATTATGACAGGTAAATGTAACATCGATACGTATTATGACAAGTAACTGTAATTTCGATACAAATTTTGGCAGGTAACTGTAACTTCGTTACTAATTATGACAAGAAACAGTAACTTCGTTTCTAATTATGACAGGAAACTGTAACTTCAATACTAATTATGACAGGTTACTGTAACTTCGATTGCAATTAGGACAGGTAACTGTAACTTCGATACCAATTATGACAAGTAACTGTACTTTCGATACAAATGATGGCAGGTAAATGTAACTTAGATACTAATTATGACAGGTAACAGTAACTTCGATACTAATTATGACAAGTTACTATAATTTCGATACAAATTATGGCAGGTAACTGTTACTTCGATACTAATTATGGCAGGTAACTCTAATTTCGATACAAATTATGGCAGGTAACAGTAACTTCGATACTAATTATGACAAGGAACTGTAATTTCGATACAAATTATGACAGGTAACAGTATTTTCGTTACTAATTATGGCATATAACTGTAATTTCGATACAAATTATTGCAGGTAACAGTTACTTCGATACTAATTATGACAGGTAACTGTATCTTCTATACTAATTATGACAGGTAACTGTAACTTCGTTACTAATTTTGATAAGTAACTGTACTTTCAATACAAATGATGGCAGGTAACTGTAACGTCGATACTAATTATGACAAGGAACTGTAATTTCGATACAAATTATGACAGATAACAGTAACTTCGTTACTAATTATGGCATGTAACTGTAATTTCGATACAAATTATGGCAGGTAACAGTTACTTCGATACTAATTATGACAGGTAACTGTAACTTCTATACTAATTATGGCAGGTAACTGTAACTTCGTTACTAATTATGACAAGTAACTGTACTTTCGGTACAAATGATGGCAGGTAACTGTAACTTCGATACTAATTATGATAGGGAACAGTAACTTCGATACTAATTATGGCAAAAAACAGTAACTTCCATACTAATTATGACAGGTAACAGTATCTTCGATACTAATAATGGCAGGTAACTGTAACTTCGATACTAATTATGGCAGGTAACTGTTACTTCGATACAAATTATGACAAGTAACTGTAACTTCGTTACTAATTATGACAGGTAACTGTAACTTCGATACTAATTATGACAGGTAACAGTAACTTTGATACTAATTATGACAAGGAACTGTAATTTCGATACAAATGATGGCAGGTAACTGTACTTTCGATACAAATGATGGCAGGTAATTGTTACTTCGATACTAATTATGACAGGTAACTGTACTTTCGATACAAATGATGGCAGGTAACAGTAACTTCGATAATTAAATACAAGTTTTTCGGGCTTGTAGGCCGTGGTCCAGACAGGATATCTCCCGAAGTTTCAGCGGAAACTGCGTCCGGCATTATCAAGGGTTCCGCTTCTTTCCTTGGTCAGCAGTGGATGGCAAAAAACAGTAACTTCGATACTAATTATGGCAGGTAACAGTAACTTCGATACTAATTATGGCAGGTAACTGTAACTTCGTTACTAATTATGACAAGTAACTGTTCTTTCGATACAAATGATGGCAGGTAACTGTAACTTCGATACTAATTATGACGGGTAACAGTAACTTCGATACTAATTATGGCAAAAAACAGTAACTTCGATACTAATTATGGCAGGTAACAGTAACTTCGATACTAATTATGGCAGGTAACTGTAACTTCGATACTAATCATGACAGGTAACAGTAACTTCGATACTAATTTTGACAAGTAACTGTAACTTCGATACTAATTATGACAGGTAACTGTAACTTCGTTACTAATTATGACAAGTAACTGTAATTTCGATACAAATTATGGCAGGTAACTGTAACTGAGATACTAATTATGACAGGTAACAGTAACTTCGATAATAATTATGACAAGTAACAGTTACTTCGATACAAATTATGACAAGTAACTGTAACTTCGAAACTAATTATGACAGGTAACTGTAACATCGTTACTAATTATGACAAGTAACTGAAATTTCGATACAAATTATGGCAGGTAACTGTAACTTCGATACTAATTATGACAGGTAACAGTAAATTCGATACTAATTATGACAAATAACTGTAACATCGTTACTAATTATGACAAGTAACAGTAACTTCGATACTAATTATGACATGTAACAGTAACTTCGATACTAATTATGACAGGTAACTGTAACATCGTTACTAATGATGACAAGTAACTGTAATTTCGGTACAAATTATGACAACTAACTGTAACTTCGGTACTAATTATGACAGGTAACTGTAACTTCGATACGAATTATGACAAGTAACTGTAATTTTTATAAAAAAAATATGGCAGGTAACTGTAAATTCGATAATTATTATGACAGGTAATAGTAACTTCGATACTAATTATGACAGGTAACTGTAACTTCGTTACTAATTATGACATGTAACTGTAATTTCGATACTAATTAAGGTTGGTAACTGTAACTTCGTTACTAATTATGACAAGTAACTGTAAATTCGATACAAATTATGGCAGGTAACTGTAACATCGATACTAATTATGACAGGTAACAGTATCTTCGATACTTATGATGACAGAAAACAGTAACTTCGATACTAATTATGGCAGGTAACAGTAACTTCGATACTATTTATGGCAGGTAACTGTAACTTCGATACTAATTATGACAGTTAACTGTAACTTCGTTACCAATTATGAAAAGTAACTGTAATTTCGATACAAATTATGGCAGGTAACAGTAACTTCGATATTAATTATGACAGGTAACAGTAACTTCGATACTAATTATGTCAAGTTACTGTAACTTCGATAGTAATTATGACAGGTAACTGTAACTTCGTTACTAATTATGTCAAGTAACTGTAATTTCGATACAAATTATGGCAGGTAACTGTAATTTCGATACTTATTATGGCAGGTAACAGTAACTTCGATACTAATTATGACAAGTAACAGTAACTTCGATATTTTATGACAAGTAACTGTAACTTCGAAACTAATTATGACAGGTAACTGTAACATTGTTACTAATTATGATAAGTAAATGTAATTTCGATACAAATAATGGCAGGTAACAGTAACTTTGATACTAATTATGACAGGTAACAGTAACTTCGATACTAATTATGACAGTTAACTGTAACTTCGTTACCAATTATGAAAAGTAACTGTAATTTCGATACAAATTATGGCAGGTAACAGTAACTTCGATATTAATTATGACAGGTAACAGTAACTTCGATACTAATTATGTCAAGTTACTGTAACTTCGATAGTAATTATGACAGGTAACTGTAACTTCGTTACTAATTATGTCAAGTAACTGTAACTTCGATACTAATTATGACAAGGAACTGTAATTTCGATACAAATTATGACAGGTAACAGTAACTTCGATACTAATTATGACAGGTAACTGTAACTTCGTTACTAATTATTACAAGTAAATGTAAATTCGATACTAATTATGGCAGGCAACTGTAACATCGTTACTAATTATGACAATTAACTGTAATTTCGATACAAATTATGGCAGGTAACTGTAACTTCGATACTAATTATGACAGGTAACAGTAACTTCGATACTAATTATGACAGGTAATAGTAACTTCGTTACTAATTATGACAAGTAACTGTAATTTCGATACAAATTATGACAGGTAACTGTAACTTCTTTACTAATTACGACAAGTAACTGTAATTTCGATACAAATTATGTCAGGTAACAGTAACTTCGATACTAATTATGACAGGTAAATGTAACATCGATACGTATTATGACAAGTAACTGTAATTTCGATACAAATTTTGGCAGGTAACTGTAACTTCGTTACTAATTATGACATGAAACTGTAACTTCGTTTCTAATTATGACAGGAAACTGTAACTTCGATACTTATTATGACAGGTAACTGTAACTTCGATTCAAATTATGACAGGTAACTGTAACTTCGTTACTAATTATGACAAGTTACTGTAATTTCGATACAAATTTTGGCAGGTAACGGTAACTTCGTTACTAATTATGACAAGAAACAGTAACTTCGTTTCTAATTATGACAGGAAACTGTAACTTCAATACTAATTATGACAGGTTACTGTAACTTCGATTCTAATTAGGACAGGTAACTGTAACTTCGATACCAATTATGACAAGTAACTGTACTTTCGATACAAATGATGGCAGGTAACTGTAACTTAGATACTAATTATGACAGGTAACAGTAACTTCGATACTAATTATGACAAGTAACTGTAATTTCGATACAAATTATGTCAGGTAACTGTAACTTCGATACTAATTATGGCAGGTAACTGTAATTTCGATACAAATTATGGCAGGTAACAGTAACTTCGATACTAATTATGACAAGGAACTGTAATTTCGATACAAATTATGACAGGTAACAGTATCTTCGTTACTAATTATGGCATGTAACTGTAATTTCGATACAAATTATTGCAGGTAACAGTTACATCGATACTAATTATGACAGGTAACTGTAACTTCTATACTAATTATGACAGGTAACTGTAACTTCGTTACTAATTATGACAAGTAACTGTACTTTCGATACAAATGATGGCAGGTAACTGTAACATCGATACTAATTATGACAAGGAACTGTAATTTCGATACTAATTATGACAGGTAACAGTAACTTCGTTCGTACAGGGTGGCGCAGAGAAACGGGAAATTTTGAAATAATCATAATTAACCAATTAATTTAAAAACAAAATTTTTTAATGCTGAAAATGTGTAAGGCAAGAGTGGAAATTACAATACTCGTTTAGTTAAAAATCACATCATTTAAGTGCTGTCCATTATTTCTAACACATTCATTCAATCGGTTTTGAAGACTTATCATTGTCCACTGGGATGTTGGCGACGTGTTCTTCAATCTGAGTCTTGGCCTAGTCTGGTACACAACGCTCTTTAGATGTCCCCATAGAAAGAAGTCGCATACTGAAAGGTCTGGAGACCGTGGAGGCCAAGCGATGTTAGCGTTCCTTGCAATTATGCGCTCTCCAAACAAACGTCTCAATGCAACCATTGACAGCCTGGCAGTGTGTGGGGTGGCTCCATCTTGTTGAAACCAGGTTTGCTGAATGTCAATATCTGAGTTACACTTGCAGTTTTGTGAACAGCTACTGACTAAAATCAATGAAGACGCAAACTTCATTGAAAATGTTTGGATGTCTGATGAGGCCCACTTTCATTTAAATGGACATGTCAATAAGCAGAACATGCGTTACTGGGCTCACAGAAATCCCGCTGAACTTCATCAACGTCCGTTACACAGCCCCAAAGTTACTGTATGGTGTGCAGTATCTTGTCGTGGGGTGATTGGACCTTACTTTTTTGAAGATGAAAATGGTTCCACTGTAACTGTCACATCTCAACGTTACATTCAAATGCTGGATACATGTTTTGCTCCACGGCTTCATGCTTTTCCAGATATTGACATTCAGCAAACCTGGTTTCAACAAGATGGAGCCACCCCACACACTGCCAGGCTGTCAATGGTTGCATTGAGACGTTTGTTTGGAGAGCGCATAATTGCAAGGAACGCTAACATCGCTTGGTCTCCACGGTCTCCAGACCTTTCAGTATGCGACTTCTTTCTATGGGGACATCTAAAGAGCGTTGTGTACCAGACTAGGCCAAGACTCAGATTGAAGAACACGTCGCCAACATCCCAGTGGACAATGATAAGTCTTCAAAACCGATTGAATGAATGTGTTAGAAATAATGGACAGCACTTAAATGATGTGATTTTTAACTTAACGAGTATTGTAATTTCCACTCTTGCCTTACACATTTTCAGCATTAAAAATTTTGTTTTCAATTAATTGGTTAATTATGATTATTTCAAAATTTCCCGTTTCTCTGCGCCACCCTGTAATTATGGCATGTAACTGTAATTTCGATACAAATTATGGCAGGTAACAGTTACTTCGATACTAATTATGACAGGTAACTGTAACTTCTATACTAATTATGGCAGGTAACTGTAACTTCGTTACTAATTATGACAAGTAACTGTACTTTCGGTACAAATGATGGCAGGTAACTGTAACTTCGATACTAATTATGATAGGTAACAGTAACTTCGATACTAATTATGTCAAAAAACAGTAACTTCGATACTAATTATGACAGGTAACGGTATCTTCGATACTAATAATGGCAGGTAACTGTAACTTCGATACTAATTATGGCAGGTAACTGTTACTTCGATACAAATTATGACAAGTAACTGTAACTTCGTTACTAATTATGACAGGTAAATGTACCTTCGATACTAATTATGACAGATAACAGTAACTTCGATACTAATTATGACAAGGGACTGTAATTTCGATAAAATGATGGCAGGTAACTGTACTTTCGATACAAATGATGGCAGGTAACAGTAACTTCGATAATTAAATACAAGTTTTTCGGGCTTGTAGGCCGTGGTCCAGACAGGATATCTCCCGAAGTTTCACCGGAAACTGCGTCCGGCATTATCAAGGGTTCCGCTTCTTTCCTTGGTCAGCAGTGGATGGCAAAAAACAGTAACTTAGATACTAATTATGGCAGGTAACAGTAGCTTCGATACTAATTATGGCAGGTAACTGTAACTTCGTTACTAATTATGACAAGTAACTGTACTTTCGATACAAATGATGGCAGGTAACTGTAACTTCGATACTAATTATGACAGGTAACAGTAACGTCGATACTAATTATGGCAAAAAACAGTAACTTCGATACTAATTATGGCAGGTAACAGGAACTTCGATACTAATTTTGACAAGTAACTGTAACTTCGATACTAATTATGACAGGTAACTGTAACTTCGTTACTAATTATGACAAGTAACTGTAATTTCGATACAAATTTTGGCAGGTAACTGTAACTGCGATACTTATTATGACAGGTAACAGTAACTTCGATAATAATTATGACAAGTAACAGTTACTTCGGTACAAATTATGACAAGTAACTGCAACTTCGAAACTAATTATGACAGGTAACTGTAACATCGTTACTAATTATGACAAGTAACTGTAATTTCGATACAAATTATGGCAGGTAACTGTCACTTCGATACTAATTATGACAGGTAACAGTAACTTCGATACTAATTATGACAAATAACTGTAACATCGTTACTAATTATGACAAGTAACAGTAACATCGCTACTAATTATGACATGTAACAGTAACTTCGATACTAATTATGACATGTAACTGTAACATCGTTACTAATTACGACAAGTAACTGTAATTTCGGAACAAATTATGACATGTAACTGTAATTTCGATACTAATTAAGGTTGGTAACTGTAATTTCGTTACTAATTATGACAAGTAACTGTAATTTCGATACAAATTATGGCAGGTAACTGTAACTTCGATACTAATTATGACAGGTAACAGTATCTTCGATACTAATGATGACAGAAAACAGTAACTTCGATACTAATTATGGCAGGTAATAGTAACTTCGATACTATTTATGGCAGGTAACTGTAACTTCGATACTAATTATGACAGTTAACTGTAACTTCGTTACTAATTATGAAAAGTAACTGTAATTTCGATACAAATTATGGCAGGTAACAGTAACTTCGATATTAATTATGACAGGTAACAGTAACTTCGATACTAATTATGACAAGTTACTGTAACTTCGATAGTAATTATGACAGGTAACTGTAACTTCGTTACTAATTATGTCAAGTAACTGTAATTTCGGTACAAATTATGGCAGGTAACTGTAATTTCAATACTAATTATGGCAGGTAACAGTAACTTCGATACTAATTATGACAAGTAACAGTAACTTCGATACTAATTATGACAAGTAACTGTAACTTCGAAACTAATTATGACAGGTAGTTGTAACATCGTTACTAATTAGGACAAGTAACTGTAATTTGGATACAAATTATGGCAGGTAACTGTAACTTCGATACTAATTTTGACAGGTAACAGTAACTTCGATACTAATTATGACAGGTAACTGTAACTTCGATACTAATTATGACAGGTAACTGTAACTTCGATACTAATTATGACAAGTAACTCTAACTTCATTACAAATTATGACAAGTAACTGTAATTTCGATACAAATTATGGCAGGTAACTGTATCTTCGTTACTATTTATGGCAGGTAACTGTAATTTCGATACAAATTATGGCAGGTAACAGTAACTTCGATACTAATTATGACAGGCAACTGTAACTTCGATACTAATTATGACAGGTAACTGTAACTTCGTTACTAATTATGACAAGAAACTGCAATTTCGATACAAATTATGTCAGGTAACTGTAAGTTCAACACTAATTATGACAGGTAACAGTAACTTCGATACTAATTATGACAGAAAACAGTAACTTCGATACTTATTATGACAGGTAACAGTAACTTCAATACTAATTATGGCAGGTAACTGTAACTACGATACTAATAATAACAGTTAACTGTAACTTCGTTGCTAATTATGACAAGTAACTGTAATTTCGATACGAATTATGGCAGGTTACTGTAACTTCGATACTAATTATGACAGGTAACAGTAACTTCGATACTAATTATGACCTGTAACTGTAACTTCGATACTAATTATGACAGGTAACTGTAACTCCGTTACAAATTATGACAAGTAACTGTAATTTCGATACAAATTATGGCAGGTAACTGTAACTTCGATACCAATTATGACAGGTAACAGTAACTTCGATACTAATTATGACAAGTAACAGTAACTTCGATACTAATGATGACAAGTAACTGTAACTTCGATACTAATTATGACCTGTAAATGTAACTACGATACTAATTATGACAAGTAACAGTAACTTCGATACTAATTATGACCTGTAACTGTAATTTCGATACAAATTATGGCAGGTAACTGTAACTTCGATACTAATTACGACAGGTTACAGTAACCTCGATACTAATTATGACAAGTAAGTGTAACTTCGATACTAATTATGACGGGTAACTGAAACGTCGATAATAATTATGACAGGTAACTGTAACTTCGATACTAATTATGACAGGTAACAGTAACTTCGATACTAATTATGACCTGTAACTGTAACTACGATACTAATTATGACAAGTAACAGTAACTTCGATACTAATTATGACCTGTAACTGTAATTTCGATCCAAATTATGGCAGGTAACTGTAACTTCGATACTAATTACGACAGGTTACAGTAACCTCGATACTAATTATGACAAGTAAGTGTAACTTCGATACTAATTATGACGGGTAACTGAAACGTCGATAATAATTATGACAGTAACTCTAACTTCGTTACTAATTAGGACAAGTAACTGTAATTTAGATTAAAAATTATGGCAGGTAACTGTAACTTCGATACTAATTATGACAGGTAACTATAATTTCGATTCTAATTATGGCAGGTAACTGTACTTTCGATACAAATGATGGCAGGTAACTGTAACGTCGATACTAATTATGACAAGGAACTGAAATTTCGATACAAATTATGACAGGTAACAGTATCTTCGATACTAATTATGGCATGTAACTGTAATTTCGATACAAATTATGGCAGGTAACAGTTACTTCGTTACTAATTATGACAGGTAACTGTAACTTCTATACTAATCATGACAGGTAACTGTAACTTCGTTACTAATTATGACAAGTAACTGTACTTTCGATACAAATGATGGCAGGTAACTGTAACGTCGATACTAATTATGACAAGGAACTGTAATTTCGATACAAATTATGACAGGTAACAGTAACTTCGTTACTAATTATGGCATGTAACTGTAATTTCGATACAAATTATGGCAGGTAACAGTTACTTCGATACTAATTATGATAGGTAAAAGTAACTTCGATACTAATTATGGCAAAAAACAGTAACTTCGATACTAATGATGTCAGTTAACTGTAACTTCGTTATTAATTATGACAAGTAACTGTAATTTCGATACTAATTATGGCAGGTAACTGTAACTTCGTTACTAATTATGACAAGTAACTGTAATTTCGATACAAATTATGGCAGGTAACTGTAACTTCAATACTAATTATGACAGGTAACTGTAACTTCGATTCTAATTAGGACAGGTAACAGTAACTTCGATACCAATTATGACAAGTAACTGTAACTTCGATACTAATTATGACAGGTAACTGTAACTTCGATACTAATTATGACAAGTAACTCTAACTTCATTACAAATTATGACAAGTAACTGTAATTTCGATACAAATGATGGCAGGTAACAGTAACTTCGATAATTAAATACAAGTTTTTCGGGCTTGTAGGCCGTGGTCCAGACAGGATATCTCCCGAAGTTTCACCGGAAACTGCGTCCGGCATTATCAAGGGTTCCGCTTCTTTCCTTGGTCAGCAGTGGATGGCAAAAAACAGTAACTTAGATACTAATTATGGCAGGTAACAGTAGCTTCGATACTAATTATGGCAGGTAACTGTAACTTCGTTACTAATTATGACAAGTAACTGTACTTTCGATACAAATGATGGCAGGTAACTGTAACTTCGATACTAATTATGACAGGTAACAGTAACGTCGATACTAATTATGGCAAAAAACAGTAACTTCGATACTAATTATGGCAGGTAACAGTAACTTCGATACTAATTTTGACAAGTAACTGTAACTTCGATACTAATTATGACAGGTAACTGTAACTTCGTTACTAATTATGACAAGTAACTGTAATTTCGATACAAATTTTGGCAGGTAACTGTAACTGCGATACTTATTATGACAGGTAACAGTAACTTCGATAATAATTATGACAAGTAACAGTTACTTCGGTACAAATTATGACAAGTAACTGCAACTTCGAAACTAATTATGACAGGTAACTGTAACATCGTTATTAATTATGACAAGTAACTGTAATTTCGATACAAATTATGGCAGGTAACTGTCACTTCGATACTAATTATGACAGGTAACAGTAACTTCGATACTAATTATGACAAATAACTGTAACATCGTTACTAATTATGACAAGTAACAGTAACATCGCTACTAATTATGACATGTAACAGTAACTTCGATACTAATTATGACATGTAACTGTAACATCGTTACTAATTACGACAAGTAACTGTAATTTCGGAACAAATTATGACATGTAACTGTAATTTCGATACTAATTAAGGTTGGTAACTGTAATTTCGTTACTAATTATGACAAGTAACTGTAATTTCGATACAAATTATGGCAGGTAACTGTAACTTCGATACTAATTATGACAGGTAACAGTATCTTCGATACTAATGATGACAGAAAACAGTAACTTCGATACTAATTATGGCAGGTAATAGTAACTTCGATACTATTTATGGCAGGTAACTGTAACTTCGATACTAATTATGACAGTTAACTGTAACTTCGTTACTAATTATGAAAAGTAACTGTAATTTCGATACAAATTATGGCAGGTAACAGTAACTTCGATATTAATTATGACAGGTAACAGTAACTTCGATACTAATTATGACAAGTTACTGTAACTTCGATAGTAATTATGACAGGTAACTGTAACTTCGTTACTAATTATGTCAAGTAACTGTAATTTCGATACAAATTATGGCAGGTAACTGTAATTTCAATACTAATTATGGCAGGTAACAGTAACTTCGATACTAATTATGACAAGTAACAGTAACTTCGATACTAATTATGACAAGTAACTGTAACTTCGAAACTAATTATGACAGGTAGTTGTAACATCGTTACTAATTAGGACAAGTAACTGTAATTTGGATACAAATTATGGCAGGTAACTGTAACTTCGATACTAATTTTGACAGGTAACAGTAACTTCGATACTAATTATGACAGGTAACTGTAACTTCGATACTAATTATGACAGGTAACTGTAACTTCGATACTAATTATGACAAGTAACTCTAACTTCATTACAAATTATGACAAGTAACTGTAATTTCGATACAAATTATGGCAGGTAACTGTATCTTCGTTACTATTTATGGCAGGTAACTGTAATTTCGATACAAATTATGGCAGGTAACAGTAACTTCGATACTAATTATGACAGGCAACTGTAACTTCGATACTAATTATCACAGGTAACTGTAACTTCGTTACTAATTATGACAAGAAACTGCAATTTCGATACAAATTATGTCAGGTAACTGTAAGTTCAACACTAATTATGACAGGTAACAGTAACTTCGATACTAATTATGACAGAAAACAGTAACTTCGATACTTATTATGACAAGTAACAGTAACTTCAATACTAATTATGGCAGGTAACTGTAACTACGATACTAATAATAACAGTTAACTGTAACTTCGTTACTAATTATGACAAGTAACTGTACTTTCGATACAAATGATGGCAGGTAACTGTAACGTCGATACTAATTATGACAAGGAACTGTAATTTCGATACAAATTATGACAGGTAACAGTAACTTCGTTACTAATTATGGCATGTAACTGTAATTTCGATACAAATTATGGCAGGTAACAGTTACTTCGATACTAATTATGATAGGTAAAAGTAACTTCGATACTAATTATGGCAAAAAACAGTAACTTCGATACTAATGATGTCAGTTAACTGTAACTTCGTTATTAATTATGACAAGTAACTGTAATTTCGATACTAATTATGGCAGGTAACTGTAACTTCGTTACTAATTATGACAAGTAACTGTAATTTCGATACAAATTATGGCAGGTAACTGTAACTTCAATACTAATTATGACAGGTAACTGTAACTTCGATTCTAATTAGGACAGGTAACAGTAACTTCGATACCAATTATGACAAGTAACTGTAACTTCGATACTAATTATGACAGGTAACTGTAACTTCGATACTAATTATGACAAGTAACTCTAACTTCATTACAAATTATGACAAGTAACTGTAATTTCGATACAAATGATGGCAGGTAACAGTAACTTCGATAATTAAATACAAGTTTTTCGGGCTTGTAGGCCGTGGTCCAGACAGGATATCTCCCGAAGTTTCACCGGAAACTGCGTCCGGCATTATCAAGGGTTCCGCTTCTTTCCTTGGTCAGCAGTGGATGGCAAAAAACAGTAACTTAGATACTAATTATGGCAGGTAACAGTAGCTTCGATACTAATTATGGCAGGTAACTGTAACTTCGTTACTAATTATGACAAGTAACTGTACTTTCGATACAAATGATGGCAGGTAACTGTAACTTCGATACTAATTATGACAGGTAACAGTAACGTCGATACTAATTATGGCAAAAAACAGTAACTTCGATACTAATTATGGCAGGTAACAGTAACTTCGATACTAATTTTGACAAGTAACTGTAACTTCGATACTAATTATGACAGGTAACTGTAACTTCGTTACTAATTATGACAAGTAACTGTAATTTCGATACAAATTTTGGCAGGTAACTGTAACTGCGATACTTATTATGACAGGTAACAGTAACTTCGATAATAATTATGACAAGTAACAGTTACTTCGGTACAAATTATGACAAGTAACTGCAACTTCGAAACTAATTATGACAGGTAACTGTAACATCGTTATTAATTATGACAAGTAACTGTAATTTCGATACAAATTATGGCAGGTAACTGTCACTTCGATACTAATTATGACAGGTAACAGTAACTTCGATACTAATTATGACAAATAACTGTAACATCGTTACTAATTATGACAAGTAACAGTAACATCGCTACTAATTATGACATGTAACAGTAACTTCGATACTAATTATGACATGTAACTGTAACATCGTTACTAATTACGACAAGTAACTGTAATTTCGGAACAAATTATGACATGTAACTGTAATTTCGATACTAATTAAGGTTGGTAACTGTAATTTCGTTACTAATTATGACAAGTAACTGTAATTTCGATACAAATTATGGCAGGTAACTGTAACTTCGATACTAATTATGACAGGTAACAGTATCTTCGATACTAATGATGACAGAAAACAGTAACTTCGATACTAATTATGGCAGGTAATAGTAACTTCGATACTATTTATGGCAGGTAACTGTAACTTCGATACTAATTATGACAGTTAACTGTAACTTCGTTACTAATTATGAAAAGTAACTGTAATTTCGATACAAATTATGGCAGGTAACAGTAACTTCGATATTAATTATGACAGGTAACAGTAACTTCGATACTAATTATGACAAGTTACTGTAACTTCGATAGTAATTATGACAGGTAACTGTAACTTCGTTACTAATTATGTCAAGTAACTGTAATTTCGATACAAATTATGGCAGGTAACTGTAATTTCAATACTAATTATGGCAGGTAACAGTAACTTCGATACTAATTATGACAAGTAACAGTAACTTCGATACTAATTATGACAAGTAACTGTAACTTCGAAACTAATTATGACAGGTAGTTGTAACATCGTTACTAATTAGGACAAGTAACTGTAATTTGGATACAAATTATGGCAGGTAACTGTAACTTCGATACTAATTTTGACAGGTAACAGTAACTTCGATACTAATTATGACAGGTAACTGTAACTTCGATACTAATTATGACAGGTAACTGTAACTTCGATACTAATTATGACAAGTAACTCTAACTTCATTACAAATTATGACAAGTAACTGTAATTTCGATACAAATTATGGCAGGTAACTGTATCTTCGTTACTATTTATGGCAGGTAACTGTAATTTCGATACAAATTATGGCAGGTAACAGTAACTTCGATACTAATTATGACAGGCAACTGTAACTTCGATACTAATTATCACAGGTAACTGTAACTTCGTTACTAATTATGACAAGAAACTGCAATTTCGATACAAATTATGTCAGGTAACTGTAAGTTCAACACTAATTATGACAGGTAACAGTAACTTCGATACTAATTATGACAGAAAACAGTAACTTCGATACTTATTATGACAAGTAACAGTAACTTCAATACTAATTATGGCAGGTAACTGTAACTACGATACTAATAATAACAGTTAACTGTAACTTCGTTGCTAATTATGACAAGTAACTGTAATTTCGATACGAATTATGGCAGGTTACTGTAACTTCGATACTAATTATGACAGGTAACAGTAACTTCGATACTAATTATGACCTGTAACTGTAACTTCGATACTAATTATGACAGGTAACTGTAACTCCGTTACAAATTATGACAAGTAACTGTAATTTCGATACAAATTATGGCAGGTAACTGTAACTTCGATACCAATTATGACAGGTAACAGTAACTTCGATACTAATTATGACAAGTAACAGTAACTTCGATACTAATGATGACAAGTAACTGTAACTTCGATACTAATTATGACCTGTAACTGTAACTACGATACTAATTATGACAAGTAACAGTAACTTCGATACTAATTATGACCTGTAACTGTAATTTCGATACAAATTATGGCAGGTAACTGTAACTTCGATACTAATTACGACAGGTTACAGTAACCTCGATACTAATTATGACAAGTAAGTGTAACTTCGATACTAATTATGACGGGTAACTGAAACGTCGATAATAATTATGACAGGTAACTGTAACTTCGATACTAATTATGACAGGTAACAGTAACTTCGATACTAATTATGACCTGTAACTGTAACTACGATACTAATTATGACAAGTAACAGTAACTTCGATACTAATTATGACCTGTAACTGTAATTTCGATCCAAATTATGGCAGGTAACTGTAACTTCGATACTAATTACGACAGGTTACAGTAACCTCGATACTAATTATGACAAGTAAGTGTAACTTCGATACTAATTATGACGGGTAACTGAAACGTCGATAATAATTATGACAGTAACTCTAACTTCGTTACTAATTAGGACAAGTAACTGTAATTTAGATTAAAAATTATGGCAGGTAACTGTAACTTCGATACTAATTATGACAGGTAACTATAATTTCGATTCTAATTATGGCAGGTAACTGTACTTTCGATACAAATGATGGCAGGTAACTGTAACGTCGATACTAATTATGACAAGGAACTGAAATTTCGATACAAATTATGACAGGTAACAGTATCTTCGTTACTAATTATGGCATGTAACTGTAATTTCGATACAAATTATGGCAGGTAACAGTTACTTCGTTACTAATTATGACAGGTAACTGTAACTTCTATACTAATCATGACAGGTAACTGTAACTTCGTTACTAATTATGACAAGTAACTGTACTTTCGATACAAATGATGGCAGGTAACTGTAACGTCGATACTAATTATGACAAGGAACTGTAATTTCGATACAAATTATGACAGGTAACAGTAACTTCGTTACTAATTATGGCATGTAACTGTAATTTCGATACAAATTATGGCAGGTAACAGTTACTTCGATACTAATTATGATAGGTAAAAGTAACTTCGATACTAATTATGGCAAAAAACAGTAACTTCGATACTAATGATGTCAGTTAACTGTAACTTCGTTATTAATTATGACAAGTAACTGTAATTTCGATACTAATTATGGCAGGTAACTGTAACTTCGTTACTAATTATGACAAGTAACTGTAATTTCGATACAAATTATGGCAGGTAACTGTAACTTCAATACTAATTATGACAGGTAACTGTAACTTCGATTCTAATTAGGACAGGTAACAGTAACTTCGATACCAATTATGACAAGTAACTGTAACTTCGATACTAATTATGACAGGTAACTGTAACTTCGATACTAATTATGACAAGTAACTCTAACTTCATTACAAATTATGACAAGTAACTGTAATTTCGATACAAATTATGGCAGGTAACTGTATCTTCATTACTATTTATGGCAGGTAACTGTAATTTCGATACAAATTATGGCAGGTATCTGTAACTTCGATACTAATTATGACAGGTAACAGTAACTTCGATACTAATTATGACAAGTAACTGTAACTTCGAGACTAATTATGACGGGTAACTGCAACTTCGTTTTAACTATGACAAGTAACTGTAATTTCGATACAAATTATGGCAGGTAACTGTAACTCGATACTAATTATGACAGGTAACAGTAACTTCGAAACTTATTATAACAAGTAACTGTAATTTCGATACAAATTATGGCAGGTAACTGTAACTTCGATACTAATTATGACAGGTAGCAGTAACTTCGATACTAATTATGACAAGTAACTGTAACATCGATACTAATTATGACAGGTAACTGTAACTTCGATACTAATTATGACAAGTAACTCTAACTTCATTACAAATTATGACAAGTAACTGTAATTTCGACACAAATTATGGCAGGTAACTGTAACTTCGTTACTTATTATGGCAGGTAACTGTAATTTCGATACAAATAACGGCAGGTAACAGTAACTTCGATACTAATTATGACAGGTAACTGTAACTTCGATACTAATTATGACAAGTAACTCTAACTTCGTTACTAATTATGACAAGTAACTTTAATTTTGATTTAAAAAAAGTATGGCAGGTAACTGTAACTTCGATACTAATTATGACAGGTAACAGTAACTTCGATACTAATTATGACAGGTAACTGTAACTTCGTTACTAATTATGACAAGTAACTGTAATTTCGATACTAATTATGGCAGTTAACTGTAACTTCGTTACTAATTATGACAAGTAACTGTAATTTCGATACAAATTATGGCAGGTAACTGTAACTTCGATACTAATTATGACAGGTAACAGTATCTTTGATACTAATGATGACAGAAAACAGTAACTTCGATACTAATTATGGCAGGTAACAGTAACTTCGATACTAATTATGGCAGGTAACTGTAACTTCGATACTAATTATGACAGTTAACTGTAACTTCATTACTAATTATGAAAATTAACTGTAATTTCGATACAAATTATGGCAGGTAACAGTAACTTCGATATTAATTATGACAGGTAACAGTAACTTCGATACTAATTATGACAAGTTACTGTAACTTCGATGCTAATTATGACAGGTAACTGTAACTTCGTTACTAATTATGACAAGTAACTGTAATTTCAATACAAATTATTGCAGGTAACTGTAATTTCGATACTAATTATGGCAGGTAACAGTAACTTCGATACTAATTATGACATGTAACAGTAACTTCGATACTAATTATGACAAGTAACTGTAACTTCGAATCTAATTATGACAGGTAATTGTAACATCGTTACTAATTATGACAAGTAACTGTAATTTCGATACAAATTATGGCAGGTAACTGTAACTTCGATACTAATTATGACAGGTAACAGTAACTTCGATACTAATTATGACAAGTAACTGTAACATCGATACTAATTATGACAAGAAACTGTAAATTCGATACAAATTATGGCAGGTAACTGTAAGTTCAACGCTAATTATGACAGGTAACAGTAACTTCGATACTAATTATGACAGAAAACAGTAACTTCGATACTTATTATGACAGGTAACACTAACATCGATACTAATTATGGCAGGTAACAGTAACTTCGATACTAATTATGACAGTTAACTGTAACATCGTTACTAATTATGAAAAGTAACTGTAATTTCGATACGAATTATGGCAGGTAACTGTAACTTCGATACTAATTATGACAAGTAACAGTAACTTCGATAATAATTATGACAAGTAACAGTAACTTCGATACTAATTATGACAAGTAACTCTAACTTCGAAACTAATTATGACAGGTAACTGTAACATTGTTACTAATTATGATAAGTAACTGTAATTTCGATACAAATAATGGCAGGTAACAGTAACTTCGATACTAATTATGACAGGTAACTGTAACTTCGATACTAATTATGACAAGGAACTGTAATTTCGATCCAAATTATGACAGGTAACAGTAACGTCGATACTACTTATGACAGGTAACTGTAACTTCGTTACTAATTATGACAAGTAAACGTAAATTCGATACTAATTACGGCAGGCAACTGTAACATCGTTACTAATTATGACAAGTAACTGTAATTTCGATACAAATTATGGCAGTTAACTGTAACTTCGATACTAATTATGACAGATAACAGTTACTTCGATACTAATTATGACAGGTAATAGTAACTTCGTTACTAATTATGACAAGTAACTGTAATTTCGATACAAATTATGACAGGTAACTGTAACTTCCTTAATAATTACGACAAGTAACAGTAATTTCGATACAAATTATGTCAGGTAACAGTAACTTCGATACTAATTATGACAGGTAAATGTAACATCGATACGTATTATGACAAGTAACAGTAATTTCGATACAAATTTAGGCAGGTAACTGTAACTTCGTTACTAATTATGACATGAAACAGTAACTTCGTTTCTAATTATGACAGGAAATTGTAACTTCGATACTTATTATGACAGGTAACTGTAACTTCGATTCAAATTATGACAGGTAACTGTATCTTCGTTACTAATTATGACAAGTTACTGTAATTTCGATACAAATTTTGGCAGGTAACTGTAACTTCGTTACTAATTATGACAAGAAACAGTAACTTCGTTTCTAATTATGTTAGGAAACTGTAACTTCAATACTAATTATGACAGGTAACTGTAACTTCGATTCTAATTAGGACAGGTAACAGTAACTTCGATACCAATTATGACAAGTAACTGTACTTTCGATACAAATGATGGCAGGTCACTGTAACTTAGATACTAATTATGACAGGTAACAGTAACTTCGATACTAATTATGACAGGTAACTGTAACTTCGTTACTAATTATGACAAGTAACTGTACTTTCGATACAAATGATGGCAGTTAACTGTAACGTCGATACTAATTATGACAAGGAACTGTAATTTCGATACAAATTATGACAGGTAACAGTAACTTCGTTACTAATTATGGCATGTAACTGTAATTTTGATACTAATTATGGCAGGTAGCAGTTACTTCGATACTAATTATGACAGGTAACTGTAACTTCTATACTAATTATGGCAGGTAACTGTAACTTCGTTACTAATTATGACAAGTAACTGTACTTTCGGTACAAATGATGGCAGGTAACTGTAACTTCGATACTAATTATGATAGGTAACAGTAACTTCGGTACTAATTATGGTAAAACAGTAACTTCCATACTAATTATGACAGGTAACAGTATCTTCGATACTAATAATGGCAGGTAACTGTAACTTCGATACTAATTATGGCAGGTAACTGTTACTTCGATACAAATTATGACAAGTAACTGTAACTTCGTTACTAATTATGACAGGTAACTGTAACTTCGTTACTAATTATGACAAGTAACTGTAATTTCGATACAAATTATGGCAGGTAACTGTAACTGCGATACTAATTATGACAGGTAACAGTAACTTCGATAATAATTATGACAAGTAACAGTTACTTCGATACTAATTATGACAAGTTACTGTAACGTCGAAACTAATTATGACAGGTAACTGTAATATCGTTACTAATTATGACAAGTAACTGTATTTTCGATACAAATTATGGCAGGTAACTGTAACTTCGATATTAATTATGACAGTTAATAGTAACTTCGATACTAATTATGACAAATAACTGTAACATCGTAACTAATAATGACAAGTAACAGTAACTTCGATACTAATTATGACAAGTAACAGTAACTTCGATACTAATTATGACAGGTAACTGTAACATCGTTACTAATTATGACAAGTAACTGTAATTTCGGTACAAATTATGACAAGTAACTGTAACTTCGATACTAATTATGACAGGTAACTGTAACTTCGATACTAATTATGACAAGTAACTCTAACTTCTTTACAAATTATGACAAGTAACTGTAATTTCCATACAAATTATGGCAGGTAACTGTAACATCGTTACTAATTAAGGCAGGTAACTGTAATTTCGATACAAATTATGGCAGGTAATTGTAACTTCGATACTAGTTATGACAGGTAACTGTAACTTCGATACTAATTATGATAAGTAACTCTAACTTAGTTACTAATTATGACAAGTAACTGTAATTTTGATTAAAAAATTATGGCAGGTAACTGTAACTTCGATACTTATTATGACAGTTAACAGTAACTTCGATACTAATTATGACAGGTAACTGTAACTTCGTTACTAATTATGACAAGTAACTGTATTTTCGATACTAATTATGGTTGGTAACTGTATCTTCGTTACTAATTATGACAAGTAACTGTAATTTCGATACAAATTATGGCAGGTAACTGTAACTTCGATACTAATTATGACAAGTAACTGTAACTTCGATACTAATTATGACAAGGAACTGTAATTTCGATACAAATTATGACAGGTAACAGTAACGTCGATACTACTTATGACAGGTAACTGTAACTTCGTTACTAATTATGACAAGTAAACGTAAATTCGATACTAATTATGGCAGGCAACTGTAACATCGTTACTAATTTTGACAAGTAACTGTAATTTCGATACAAATTATGGCAGTTAACTGTAACTTCGATACTAATTATGACAGATAACAGTTATTTCGATACTAATTATGACAGGTAATAGTAACTTCGTTACTAATTATGACAAGTAACTGTAATTTCGATACAAATTATGACAGGTAACTGTAACTTCTTTACTAATTACGACAAGTAACAGTAATTTCGATACAAATTATGTCAGGTAACAGTAACTTCGATACTAATTATGACAGGTAAATGTAACATCGATACGTATTATGACAAGTAACTGTAATTTCGATACAAATTCAGGCAGGTAACTGTAACTTCGTTACTAATTATGACATGAAACAGTAACTTCGTTTCTAATTATGACAGGAAATTGTAACTTCGATACTTATTATGACAGGTAACTGTAACTTCGATTCAAATTATGACAGGTAACTCTATCTTCGTTACTAATTATGACAAGTTACTGTAATTTCGATACAAATTTTGGCAGGTAACTGTAACTTCGTTACTAATTATGACAAGAAACAGTAACTTCGTTTCTAATTATGTCAGGAAACTGTAACTTCAATACTAATTATGACAGGTAACTGTAACTTCGATTCTAATTAGGACAGGTAACAGTAACTTCGATACCAATTATGACAAGTAACTGTACTTTCGATACAAATGATGGCAGGTCACTGTAACTTAGATACTAATTATGACAGGTAACAGTAACTTCGATACTAATTACGACAAGTAACTGTAATTTCGATACAAATTACGGCAGGTAACTGTAACTTCGATACTAATTATGGCAGGTAACTGTAATTTCGATACAAATTATGGCAGGTAACAGTAACTTCGATACTAATTATGACAAGGAACTGTAATTTCGATACAAATTATGACAGGTTACAGTATCTTCGTTACTAATTATTGCATGTAACTGTAATTTCGATACAAATTATGGCAGGTAACAGTTACTTCGATACTAATTATGACAGGTAACTGTAACTTCTATACTAATTATGACAGGTAACTGTAACTTCGTTACTAATTATGACAAGTAACTGTACTTTCGATACAAATGATGGCAGGTAACTGTAACGTCGATACTAATTATGACAAGGAACTGTAATTTCGATACAAATTATGACAGGTAACAGTAACTTCGTTACTAATTATGGCATGTAACTGTAATTTAGATACAAATTATGGCAGGTAGCAGTTACTTCGATACTAATTATGACAGGTAACTGTAACTTCTATACTAATTATGGCAGGTAACTGTAACTTCGTTACTAATTATGACAAATAACTGTACTTTCGGTACAAATGATGGCAGGTAACTGTAACTTCGATACTAATTATGATAGGTAACAGTAACTTCGGTACTAATTATGGTAAAACAGTAACTTCGATACTAATTATGACAGGTAACAGTATCTTCGATACTAATAATGGCAGGTAACTGTAACTTCGATACTAATTATGGCAGGTAACTGTTACTTCGATACTAATTATGACAAGTTACTGTAACTTCGAAACTAATTATGACAGGTAACTGTAATATCGTTACTAATTATGACAAGTAACTGTATTTTCGATACAAATTATGGCAGGTAACTATAACTTCGATACTAATTATGACAGTTAATAGTAACTTCGATACTAATTATGACAAATAACTGTAACATCGTTACTAATAATGACAAGTAACAGTAACTTCGATACTAATTATAACAAGTAACAGTAACTTCGATACTAATTATGACAGGTAACTGTAACATCGTTACTAATTATGACAAGTAACTGTAATTTCGGTACAAATTATGACAAGTAACTGTAACTTCGATACTAATTATGAGAGGTAACTGTAACTTCGATAATAATTATGACAAGTAACTCTAACTTCTTTACAAATTATGACAAGTAACTGTAATTTCGATACAAATTATGGCAGGTAACTGTAACATCGTTACTTATTAAGGCAGGTAACTGTAATTTCGATACAAATTATGGCAGGTAATTGTAACTTCGATACTAGTTATGACAGGTAACTGTAACTTCGATACTAATTATGATAAGTAACTCTAACTTCGTTACTAATTATGACAAGTAACTGTAATTTTGATTAAAAAATTATGGCAGGTAACTGTAACTTCGATACTTATTATGACAGTTAACAGTAACTTCGATACTAATTATGACAGGTAACTGTAACTTCGTTACTAATTACGACAAGTAACTGTATTTTCGATACTAATTATGGTTGGTAACTGTATCTTCGTTACTAATTATGACAAGTAACTGTAATTTCGATACAAATTATGGCAGGTAACTGTAACTTCGATACTAATTATGACAGGTAACAGTATCTTCGATACTAATGATGACAGAAAACAGTAACTTCGATACTAATTATGGCAGGTAACAGTAACTTCGATACTATTTATGGCAGGTAACTGTAACTTCGATACTAATTATGACAGTTAACTGTAACTTCGTTACTAATTATGAAAATAACTGTAATTTCGATACAAATTATGGCAGGTAACAGTAACTTCGATATTAATTATGACAGGTAATAGTAACTTCGATGCTAATTATGACAAGTTACTGTAACTTCGATAGTAATTATGACAGGTAACTGTAACTTCGTTACTAATTATGTCAAGTAACTGTAATTTCGATACCAATTATGGCAGGTAACTGTAATTTCGATACTTATTATGGCAGGTAACAGTAACTTCGATACTAATTATGACAAGTAACAATAACTTCGATACTAATTATGACAAGTAACTGTAACTTCGAAACTAATTATGACAGGTAATTGTAACATCGTTACTAATTAGGACTAGTAACTGTAATTTCGATACAAATTATGGCAGGTAACTGTATCTTCGTTACTATTTATGGCAGGTAACTGTATTTTCGATACAAATTATGGCAGGTAACAGTAACTTCGATACTAATTATGACAGGCAACTGTAACTTCGATACTAATTATGACAGGTAACTGTAACTTCGTTACTAATTATGACAAGAAACTGTAATTTCGATACAAATTATGGCAGGTAACTGTAAGTTCAACACTTATTATGACAGGTAACAGTAACTTCGATACTAATTATGACAGAAAACTGTAACTTCGATACTTATTATGACAGGTAACAGTAACTTCGATACTAATTATGGCAGGTAACTGTAACTACGATACTAATTATGACAGTTAACTGTAACTTCGTTCCTAATTATGACAAGTAACTGTAATTTCGATACGAATTATGGCAGCTAACTGTAACTTCGATACTAATTATGACAGGTTACAGTAACTTCGATACTAATTATGACCTGTAACTGTAACTTCGATACTAATTATGTCAGGTAACTGTAACTCCGTTACAAATTATGACAAGTAACTGTAATTTCGATACAAATTATGGCAGGTAACTGTAACTTCGATACTAATTATGACAGGTAACAGTAACTTCGATACTAATTATGACAAGTAACAGTAACTTCGATACTAATAATGACAAGAAACTGTAACTTCGAAACTAATTATGACAGGTATCTGTAACTTCGATACTAACTATGACAGGTAACAGTAACTTCGATACTAATTATGACCTGTAACTGTAACTACGATACTAATTATGACAAGTAACAGTAACTGCGATACTAATTATGACCTGTAACTGTAATTTCGATACAAATTATGGCAAGTAACTGTAACTTCGATACTAATTACGAAAGGTTACAGTAACCTCGATACTAATTATGACAAGTAAGTGTAACTTCGATACTATTTATGACGGGTAACTGAAACGTCGATACTAATTATGACTAGTAACTCTAACTTCGTTACTAATTAGGACAAGTAACTGTAATTTTAATTACAAATTATGGCAGGAAACTGTAACTTCGATACTAATTATGACAGGTAACAGTAACTTCGATACTAATTATGAAAAGTAACTATAATTTCGATTCTAATTATGGCAGGTAACTGTACTTTCGATACAAATGATGGCAGGTAACGGTCACGTCGATACTAATTATGACAAGGAACTGTAATTTCGATACAAATTATGACCGCTAACAGTATCTTCGTTACTAATTATGGCATGTTACTGTAATTTCGATACAAATTATGGCAGGTAACAGTTACTTCGATACTAATTATGACAGGTAACTGTAACTTCTATACTAATTATGACAGGTAACTGTAACTTCGTTACTAATTATGACAAGTAACTGTACTTCCGATACAAATGATGGCAGGTAACTGTAACGTCGATACTAATTATGACAAGGAACTGTAATTTCGATACAAATTATGACAGGTAACAGTAACATCGTTACTAATTATGGCATGTAACTGTAATTTCGATACAAATTATGGCAGGTAACAGTTACTTCGATACTAATTATGACAGGTAACTGTTATTTCTATACTAATTATGGCAGGTAACTCTAACTTCGTTACTAATTATGACAAGTAACTGAACTTTCGATACAAATGATGGCATGTAACTGTAACTTCGATACTAATTATGATAGGTAACAGTTACTTCGATACTAATTATGGCAAAAAACAGTAACTTCGATACTAATGATGACAGTTAACTGTAACTTCGTTACTAATTATGACTAGTAACTGTAATTTCGATACAAATTATGGCAAGTAACTTTAACTTCGATACTAATTATGACAGGAAACAGTAACTTCGATACTAATTATGACAAGTAACTGTAACTTCCATACTAATTATGACAGGTAACTGTAACTTCGTTACTAATTATGACAAGTAACTGTAATTTCGATACAAATTATGGCAGGTAACTGTAACTGCGATACTAATTATGACAGGTAACAGTAACTTCGATAATAATTATGACAAGTAACAGTTACTTCGATACTAATTATGACAAGTTACTGTACTTTCGGTGCAAATGATGGCAGGTAACTGTAACTTCGATACTAATTATGATAGGTAACAGTATCTTCGATACTAATTATGGCAAAAAACAGTATCTTCGATACTAATTATGACAGGTAACAGTATCTTCGATACTAATAATGGCAGGTAACTGTAACTTCGATACTAATTATGGCAGGTAACTGTTACTTCGATACAAATTATGACAAGTAACTGTAACTTCGTTACTAATTATGACAGGTAACTGTAACTTCGTTACTAATTATGACAAGTAACTGTAATTTCGGTACAAATTATGACAAGTAACTGTAACTTCGATACTAATTATGACAGGTAACTGTAACTTCGATACTAATTATGACAAGTAACTCTAACTTCTTTACAAATTATGACAAGTAACTGTAATTTCGATACAAATTATGGCAGGTAACTGTAACTTCGTTACTAATTATGGCAGGTAACTGTAATTTCGATACAAATTATGGCAGGTAACAGTAACTTCGATACTAGTTATGACAGGTAACTGTAACTTCGATACTAATTATGATAAGTAACTCTAACTTCGTTACTAATTATGTCAAGTAACTGTAATTTTGATTAAAAAATTATGGCAGGTAACTGTAACTTTGATACTTATTATGACAGGTAACAGTAACGTCGATACTAATTATGACAGGTCACTGTAACTTCGTTACTAATTATGACAAGTAACTGTAATTTCGATACTTATTATGGTTGGTAACTGTAACTTCGTTACTAATTATGACAAGTAACTGTAATTTCGATACAAATTATGGCAGGTAACTGTAACTTCGATACTAATTATGACAGGTAACAGTATCTTCGATACTAATGATGACAGAAAACAGTAACTTCGATACTAATTATGGCAGGTAACAGTAACTTCGATACTATTTATGGCAGGTAACTGTAACTTCGATACTAATTATGACAGTTAACTGTAACGTCGTTACTAATTATGAAAAGTAACTGTAATTTCGATACAAATTATGGCAGGTAAATGTAACTTCGATATTAATTATGACAGGTAATAGTAACTTCGATACTAATTATGACAAGTTACTGTAACTTCGATAGTAATTATGACAGGTGACTGTAACTTCGTTACTAATTATGTCAAGTAACTGTAATTTCGATACCAATTATGGCAGGTAACTGTAATTTCGATACTAAATATGGCAGGTAACAGTAACTTCGATACTAATTTTGACAAGATACAGTAACTTCGATACTACTTATGACAAGTAACTGTAACTTCGAAACTAATTATGACAGGCAATTGTAACATCGTTACTAATTAGGACAAGTAACTGTAATTTGGATACAAATTATGGCAGGTAACTGTAACTTCGATACTAATTATGACAGGTAACAGTAACTTCGATACTAATTATGACAAGTAACTGTAACTTCGATACTAATTATGACAGGTAACTGTAACTACGATACTAATTATGACAAGTTACTCAAACTTCATTACAAATTATGACAAGTAACTGTAATTTCGATACAAATTATGGCAGGTAACTGTATCTTCGTTACTATTTATGGCAGGTAACTGTAATTTCATGGCAGGTAACAGTAACTTCGATACTAATTATGACAGGCAACTGTAACTTCGATACTAATTATGACAGGTAACTGTAACTTCGTTACTAATTATGACAAGAAACTGTAATTTCGATACAAATTATGGCAGGTAACTGTAAGTTCAACACTTATTATGACAGGTAACAGTAACTTCGATACTAATTATGACAGAAAACAGTAACTTCGATACTTATTATGACAGGTAACAGTAACTTCGATACTAATTATGGCAGGTAACTGTAACTACGATACTAATTATGACAGTTAACTGTAACTTCGTTCCTAATTATGACAAGTAACTGTAATTTCGATACGAATTATGGCAGGTAACTGTAACTTCGATACTAATTATGACAGGTAACAGTAACTTCGATACTAATTATGACCTGTAACTGTAACTTCGATACTAATTATGACAGGTAACTGTAACTCCGTTACAAATTATGACAAGTAACTGTAATTTCGATACAAATTATGGCAGGTAACTGTAACTTCGATACTAATTATGACAGGTAACAGTAACTTCGATACTAATTATGACAAGTAACAGTAACTTCGATACTAATAATGACAAGAAACTGTAACTTCCAAACTAATTATGACAGGTATCTGTAACTTCGATACTAATTATGACAGGTAACAGTAACTTCGATACTAATTATGACCTGTAACTGTAACTACGATACTAATTATGACAAGTAACAGTAACTTCGATACTAATTATGACCTGTAACTGTAATTTCGATACAAATTATGGCAAGAAACTGTAACTTCGATACTGATTTCGACAGGTTACAGTAACCTCGATACTAATTATGACAAGTAAGTGTAACTTCGATACTAATTATGACGGGTAACTGAAACGTCGATACTAATTATGACTAGTAACTCTAACTTCGTTACTAATTAGGACAAGTAACTGTAATTTTGATTAAAAATTATGGCTGGAAACTGTAACTTCGATACTAATTATGACAGGTAACAGTAACTTCGATACTAATTATGACAAGTAACTATAATTTCGATTCTAATTATGGCAGGTAACTGTACTTTCGATACAAATGATGGCAGGTAACTGTAACGTCGATACTAATTATGACAAGGAACTGTATTTTCGATACAAATTATGACAGGTAACAGTATCTTCGTTACTAATTATGGCATGTAACTGTAATTTCGATACAAATTATGGCAGGTAACTGTTACTTCGATACTAATTATGACAGGTAACTGTAACTTTTATACTAATTATGACAGGTAACAGTAACTTCGTTACTAATTATGACAAGTAACTGTACTTTCGATACAAATGATGGCAGGTAACTGTAACGTCGATAATAATTATGACAAGGAACTGTAATTTCGAAACAAATTATGACAGGTAACAGTAACTTCGTTACTAATTATGGCATGTAACTGTAATATCGATACAAATTATGGCAGGTAACAGTTACTTCGATACTAATTAAGACAGGTAACTGTAACTTCTATACTAATTATGGCAGGTAACTGTAACTTCGTTACTAATTATGACAAGTAACTGTACTTTCGATACAAATGATGGCAGGTAACTGTAACTTCGATACTAATTATGATACTGTAACAGTTACTTCGATACTAATTATGGCAAAAAACAGTAACTTCGATACTAATGATGACAGTTAACTGTAACTTCGTTACTAATTATGACTAGTAACTGTAATTTCGATACAAATTATGGCAGGTAACGGTAACTTCGATACTAATTATGACAGGTAACAGTAACTTCGGTACTAATTATGACAAGTAACTGTAACTTCGATACTAATTATGACAGGTAACTGTAACTTCGTTTTAATTATGACAAGTAAGTGTACTTTCGATACAAATTATGGCAGGTAACTGTAACTCGATACTAATTATGACAGGTAACAGTAACTTCGATACTAATTATGACAAGTAACTGTAATTTCGATACAAATTAAGGCAGGTAACTGTACCTTCGATACTAATTATGACAGGGAACAGAAACTTCGATACTAAATATGAGAAGTAACTGTAACTTCGATACTAATTATGACAGGTAACTGTAACTTCGATACTAATTATGACATGTAACTCTAACTTCATTACAAATTATGACAAGTAACTGTAATTTCGACACAAATTATGGCAGGTAACTGTAACTTCGTTACTAATTATGGCAGGTAACTGTAATTTCGATACAAATAATGGCAGGTAACAGTAACATCGATACTAATTATGACAGGTAACTGTAACTTCGATACTAATTATGACAAGTAACTCTAACTTCGTTACTAATTATGACAAGTAACTGTAATTATGATTTAAAAAATTATGGCAGGTAACTGTAACTTCGATATTAATTATGACAGGTAACAGTAACTTCGATACTAATTATGACATGTAACTGTAACTTCGTTACTAATTATGACAAGTAACTGTAATTTCGATACTTATTACGGCAGGTAACTGTAGCTTCGTTACTAATTATGACAAGTAACTGTAATTTCGATACAAATTATGGCAGGTAACTGTAACTTCGATACTAATTATAACAGGTAACAGTATCTTTGATACTAATGATGACAGGAAACAGTAACTTCGATACTAATTATGGCAGGTAACAGTAACTTCGATATTAATTATGGCAGGTAACTGTAACTTCGATACTAATTATGACAGTTAACTGTAACTTCGTTACTAATTATGAAAAGTAACTGTAATTTCGATACAAATTATGGCAGGTAACAGTAACTTCCATATTAATTATGACAGGTAACAGTAACTTCGATACTAATTATGACAAGTTACTGTAACTTCGATGCTAATTATGACAGGTAACTGTAACTTCGTTACTAATTATGACAAGTAACTGTAATTTCAATACAAATTATGGCAGGTAACTGTAATTTCGATACTAATTATGGCAGGTAACAGTAACTTCGATACTAATTATGACAAGTAACAGTAACTTCGATACTAATTATGACAAGTAACTGTAACTTCGAATCTAATTATGACAGGTAATTTTAACATCGTTACAAATTATGACAAGTAACTGTAATTTCGATACAAATTTTGGCAGGTAACTGTAACTTCGTTACTAATTATGACAAGAAACAGTAACTTCGTTTCTAATTATGACAGGAAACTGTAACTTCAATACTAATTATGACAGGTAACTGTAACATCGATTCTAATTAGGACAGGTAACTGTAACTTCGATACCAATTATGACAAGTAACTGTACTTTCGATACAAATGATGGCAGGTAACTGTAACTTAGATACTAATTATGACAAGTAACTGTAACTTCGATACTAATTATGACAAGAAACTGTAAATTCGATACAAATTGTGGCAGGTAACTGTAAGTTCAACACTAATTATGACAGGTAACAGTAACTTCGATACTAATTATGACAGAAAACAGTAACTTCGATACTTATTATGACAGTTAACACTAACTTCGATACTTATTATGGCAGGTAACTGTAACTTCGATACTAATTATGACAGTTAACTGTAACATCGTTACTAATTATGAAAAGTAACTCTAATTTCGATACGAATTATGGCAGGTAACTGTAACTTCGATACTAATTATGACAAGTAACAGTAACTTCGATAATAATTATGACAAGTAACAGTAACTTCGATACAAATTATGACAAGTAACTGTAACTTCGAAACTAATTATGACAGGTAACTGTAACATTGTTACTAATTATGATAAGTAACTGTAATTTCGATACAAATAATGGCAGGTAACAGTAACTTCGATACTAATTATGACAGGTAACTGTAACTTCGTTACTAATTATGACAAGTAAATGTAAATTCGATACTAATTATGGCAGGCAACTGTAACAACGTTACTAATTATGACAAGTAACTATAATTTCGATACAAATTATGGCAGGTAACTGTAACTTCGATACTAATTATGACAGGTAACAGTAACTTCGATACTAATTATGACAGGTAATAGTAACTTCGTTACTAATTATGACAAGTAACTGTAATTTCGATACAAATTATGACAGGTAACTGTAACCTCTTTACTAATTACGACAAGTAACTGTAATTTCGATACAAATTATGTCAGGTAACAGTAACTTCGATACTAATTATGACAGGTAAATGTAACATCGATACGTATTATGACAAGTAACTGTAATTTCGATACAAATTTTGGCAGGTAACTGTAACTTCGATACTAATTATGACATGAAACAGTAACTTCGTTTCTAATTATGACAGGAAACTGTAACTTCGATACTTATTATGACAAGTAACTGTAATTTCGATACAAACTTTGGCAGGTAACTGTAACTTCGTTACTAATTATGACAAGAAACAGAAACTTCGTTTCTAATTATGACAGGAAACTGTAACTTCAATACTAATTATGACAGGTAACTGTAACATCGATTCAAATTAGGACAGGTAACTGTAACTTCGATACCAATTATGACAAGTAACTGTACATTCGATACAAATGATGGCAGGTAACTGTAACTTAGATACTAATTATGACAGATAACAGTAACTTCGATACTAATTATGACAAGGAACTGTAATTTCGATACAAATTATGACAGGTAGCAGTATCTTCGTTACAAATTATGGCATGTAACTGTAATTTCTATACAAATTATGGCAGGTAACAGTTACTTCGATACTAATTATGACAGGTAACTGTAACTTCTATACTAATTATGACAGGTAACTGTAAATTCATTACTAATTATGACAAGTAGCTGTACTTTCGATACAAATGATGGCAGGTAACTGTAACGTCGATACTAATTATGACAAGGAACTGTTATTTCGATACAAATTATGACAGGTAAAAGTAACTTCGTTACTAATTATGGCATGTAACTGTAATTTCGATACAAATTATGGCAGGTAACAGTTACTACGATACTAATTATGACAGGTAACTGTAACTTCTATACTAATTATGGCAGGTAACTGTAACTTCGTTTCTAATTATGAGAAGTAACTGTACTTTCGGTACAAATGATGGCAGGTAACTGTAACTTCGATACTAATTAAGATAGGTAACAGTAACTTCGATACTAATTATGGCAAAAAACAGTAACTTCGATACTAATCATGACAGGTAACAGTATCATCGATACTCATAATGGCAGGTAACTGTAACTTCGATACTAATTATGGCAGGTAACTGTTACTTCGATTCAAATTATGACAAGTAACTGTAACTTCGTTACTAATTATGACAGGTAACTGTAACTTCGATACTAATTATGACAGGTAACAGTAACTTCGATACTAATTATGACAAGGAACTGTAATTTCGATACAAATGATGGCAGGTAACTGTACTTTCGATACAAATGATGGCAGGTGACAGTAACTTCGATAATTAAATACAAGATTTTCGGGCTTGTAGGCCGTGGTCCAAACAGGATATCTACCGAAGTTTCACCGGAAAATGCGTCCGGCATTATCAAGGGTTCCGCTTCATTCCTTGGTCAGCAGTGGATGGCAAAAAACAGTAACTTCGATACTAATTAATGCAGGTAACAGTAACTTCGATACTAATTATGGTAGGTAACTGTAACTTCGTTACTAATTATGACAAGTAACTGTAATTTCGATACAAATTATGGCAGGTAACTGTAACTGCGATACTAATTATGACAGGTAACAGTAACTTCGATACTAATTATGACAAGTAACAGTTACTTCGGTACTAATTATGACAAGTAACTGTAACTTCGAAACTAATTGTGACAGGTAACTGTAACATCGTTACTAATTATGACAACTAACTGTAATTTCGATACAAATTATGGCAGGTAACTGTAACTTCGATACTAATTATGACAGGTAACAGTAACTTCGATACTAATTATGACACGTAACTGTAACATCGTTACTAATTATGACAAGTAACAGTAACTTCGACACTAATTATGACAAGTAACAGTAACTTCGATACTAATTATGACAGCTAACTGTAACATCGTTACTAATTATGACAAGTAACTGTAATTTCGGTACAAATTATGATAAGTAACTGTAACTTCGATACTAATTATGACAGGTAATTATAACTTCGATACTAATTATGACAAGTAACTCTAACTTCTTTACAAATTATGACAAGTAACTGTAATTTCGATACAAATTATGGCAGGTAACTGTAACTTCGTTACTAATTATGGCAGGTAACTGTAATTTCGATACAAATTATGGCAGGTTACAGTAACTTCGATACTAGTTATGACAGGTAACTGTAACTTCGATACTAATTATGACAAGTAACTCTAACTTCGTTACTAATTATGACAAGTAACTGTAATTTTGATTTTAAAAAATTATGGCAGGTAACTGTGACTTCGATATTTATTATGACAGGTAACAGTAACTTCGATACTAATTATGACAGGTAACTGTAACTTCGTTACTAATTATGACAAGTAACTGTAATTGCGATACTAATTATGGTTGGTAACTGTAACTTCGTTACTAATTATGACAAGTAACTGTAATTTCGATACAAATTATGGCAGGTAACTGTAACTTCGATACTAATTATGACAGGTAACAGTATCTTCGATACTAATGATGACAGAAAACAGTATCTTCGATAATAATTATGGCAGGTAACAGTATCTTCGATACTATTTATGGCAGGTAACTGTAACTTCGATACTAATTATGACAAGTAACAGTAACTTCGATACTAATTATGACAAGTAACTGTAACTTCGAAACTAATTATGACAGGTAATTGTAACATCGTTACTAATTAGGACAAGTAACTGTAATTTGGTTACAAATTATGGCAGTGAACTGTAACTTCGATACTAATTATGACAGGTAACAGTAACTTCGATACTAATTATGACAAGTAACTGTAACTTCGATACTAATTATGACAGGTAACTGTAACTTCGGTACTAATTATGACAAGAAACTCTAATTTCGATACAAATTATGGCAGGTAACTGTAAGTTCAACACTAATTATGACAGGTAACAGTAACTTCGATACTAATTATGACAGAAAACAGTAACTTCGATACTTATTATGACAGGTAACAGTAACTTCGATACTAATTATGGCAGGTAACTGTAACTACGATACTAATTATGACAGTTAACTGTAACTTCGTTGCTAATTATGACAAGTAACTGTAATTTCGATACGAATTATGGCAGGTAACTCTAACTTCGATACTAATTATGACAGGTAACAGTAACTTCGATACTAATTATGACCTGTAACTGTAACTTCGATACTAATTATGACAGGTAACTGTAACTCCGTTACAAATTATGACAAGTAACTGTAATTTCGATACAAATTATGGCAGGTAACTGTAACTTCGATACTAATTATGACAGGTAACAGTAACTTCGATACTAATTACGACAAGTAACAGTAACTTCGATTCTAATAATGACAAGTAACTGTAACTTCGAAACTAATTATGACAAGTAACTGTAACTTCGATACTTATTGTGACAGGTAACAGTAACTTCCAAACTAATTATGACCTGTAACTGTAACTACGTTACTGATTATGACAAGTAACAGTAACTTCGATACTAATTATGACCAGTAACTGTAATTTCGATACAAATTATGGCAGGTAACAGTTACTTCGATACTAATTATGACATA
The DNA here is from genome assembly GCA_946902985.2 of Meconema thalassinum. Classification (NCBI taxonomy): domain Eukaryota; kingdom Metazoa; phylum Arthropoda; class Insecta; order Orthoptera; family Tettigoniidae; genus Meconema; species Meconema thalassinum. Next base: position 1,171,458,995 of record OX336388.2, on the reverse strand, counting down.
TAACTGTAACTTCTATACTAATTATGACAGGTAACTGTAACTTCGTTACTAATTATGACAAGTAACTGTACTTTCGATACAAATGATGGCAGGTAACTGTAACGTCGATACTAATTATGACAAGGAACTGTAATTTCGATACAAATTATGACAGGTAACAGTAACTTCGTTACTAATTATGGCATGTAACTGTAATTTCGATACAAATTATGGCAGCTAACAGTTACTTCGATACTAATTATGACAGGTAACTGTAACTTCTATACTAATTATGGCAGGTAACTGTAACTTCGTTACTAATTATGACAAGTAACTGTACTTTCGATACAAATGATGGCAGGTAACTGTAACTTCGATACTAATTATGATAGGTAACAGTAACTTCGATACTAATTATGGCAAAAAACAGTAACTTCGATACTAATTATGACAGGTAACAGTATCTTCGATACTAATTATGGCAGGTAACTGTAACTTCGATACTAATTATGGCAGGTAACTGTTACTTCGATACCAATTATGACAAGTAACTGTAAATTCGTTACTAAATATTACAGGTAACTGTAACTTCGATACTAATTATGACAGGTAACAGTAACTTCGATACTAATTATGACAAGGAACTGTAATTTCGATACAAATGAAGGCATGTAACTGTACCTTCGATACAAATGATGGCAGGTAACTGTAACTTCGATACTAATTATGACAGGTAACTGTACTTTCGATACAAATGATGGCAGGTAACAGTAACTTCGATAATTAAATACAAGTTTTTCTGGCTTGTAGGCCGTGGTCCAGACAGGATATCTCCCGAAGTTTCACCGGAAACTGCGTCCGGCATTATCAAGGGTTCAGCTTCTTTCCTTGGTCAGCAGTGGATGGCAAAAAACAGTAACTTCGATACTAATTATGGCAGGTAACAGTAACTTCGATACTAATTATGGCAGGTAACTGTAACTTCGTTACTAATTATGACAAGTAACTATACTTTTGATAAAATTATGGCAGGTAAATGTAACTTCGATACTAATTATGACAGGTAACAGTTACTTCGATACTAATTATGGCAGGTAACTGTAACTTTGATACTAATTATGACAGTTAACTGTAACTTCGTTACTAATTATGAAAAGTAACTGTAATTTCGATACAATTTATGGCAGGTAACAGTATCTTCGATACTAATTTTGACAAGTTACTGTAACTTCGATAGTAATTATGACAGGTAACTGTAACTTCGTTACTAATTATGACAAGTAACTGTAATTTCGATACAAATTATGGCAGGTAACTATAACTGCGATACTAATTATGGCAGGTAATTGTAACTTCGATACTAATTATGACAAGTAACAGTTACTTCGATACTAATTATGACAAGTAACTGTAACTTCGAAACTAATTATGACAGGTAACTTTATCATCGTTACTAATTATGACAAGTAACTGTAATTTCGACACAAATTATGGCAGGTAACTGTAACATCGATACTAATTATGACAGGTAACAGTAACTTCGATACTAATTATGACAAGTAACTGTAAAATCGTTACTAATTATGACAAGTAACAGTAACAGCGATACTAATTATGACAAGTAACAGTAACTTCGATACTAATTATGACAGGTAACTGTAACATCGTTACTAATTATGACAAGTAACTGTAATTTCGATACAAATTATGACAAGTAACTGTAGCTTCGATACTAATTATGACAGGTAACTGTAACTTCGATACTAATTATGACAAGTAACTCTAACTTCTTTACAAATTATGAAGGTAACTGTAATTTCGATACAAATTATGGCAGGTAACTGTAACTTCGTTACTAATTATGGCAGGTAACTGTAATTTCGATACAAATTATGGCAGGTAACAGTAACTTCGATACTAGTTATGACAGGTAACTGTAACTTCGATACTAATTATGACAAGTAACTCTAACTTCGTTACTAATTATGACAAATAACTGTAATTTTGGAAGCCTCCGTGGCTTAGGCGGCAGCACGCTGGCCTCTCACCGCTGGGTCCGTGGTTCAAATCCCGGTCACTCCATGTGAGATCTGTGCTGGAAAAAACGGAGGCAGACAGGTTTTTCTCCGGGTACTCCGGTTTTCCCTGTCAACATTTCATTCCAGCAACACTCTCCACTATCATTTCATTTCATCCGTCATTCATTTAATCATTGCCCCAGAGGAGTGCGTCAGGCCTCGGCAGCCGGCACAGTTCATATCCTCGCCGCTAGGTAGGGGCTTCATTCATTCCATTCCTGACCCGGTCGGAGACTGGAAGCAGGCTGTGGATTTTCATTTTCAACTGTAATTTTGATAAAAAAAATTATGGCAGGTAACTGTAACTTCGATACTTATTATGACAGGTAACAGTAACTTCGATACTAATTATGACAGGTAACTGTAACTTCGTTACTAATTATGACAAGTAACTGTAATTTCGATACTAATGATGGTTGGTAACTGTAACTTCGTTACTAATTATGACAAGTAACTGTAACTTCGATACCAATTATGACAGGTAACTGTAACTTCGATACTAATTATGACAAGTAACTCTAACTTCATTACAAATTATGACAAGTAACTGTAATTTCGATACAAATTATGGCAGGTAACTGTAACTTCGTTACTATTTATAGCAGGTAACTGTAATTTCGATACAAATTAAGGCAGGTAACAGTAACTTCGATACTTATTATGACAGGCAACTGTAACTTCGACACTAATTATGACAGGTAACTGTAACTTCGTTACTAATTATGACAAGAAACTGTAATTTCGATACAAATTATGGCAGTTAACTGTAAGTTCAACACTAATTATGACAGGTAACAGTAACTTCGATACGAATTATGACAGAAAACAGTAACTTCGATACATATTATGACAGGTAACAGTAACTTCGATACTAATTATGGCAGGTAACTGTAACTACGATACTAATTATGACAGTTAACTCTAACTTCGTTGCTAATTATGACAAGTAACTGTAATTTCGATACGAATTATGGCAGGTAACTGTAACTTCGATACTAATTATGACAGGTAACAGTAACTTCGATACTAATTATCACCTGTAACTGTAACTTCGTTACTAATTATGACAGGTAACTGTAACTCCGTTACAAATTATGACAAGTAACTGTAATTTCGGTACAAATTATGGCAGGTAACTGTAACTTCGATACTAATTAAGACAGGTAACAGTAACTTCGATACTAATTATGACAAGTAACAGTAACTTCGATACTAATAATGACAAGTAACTGTAACTTCGAAACTAATAATAACAGGTAACTGTATCTTCGATACTAATTATGACAGGTAACAGTAACTTCGGTACTAATTATGACCTGTAACTGTAACTACGATACTAATTATGACAAGTAACAGTAACTTCGATACTAATTATGACCTCTAACTGTAATTTCGATACAAATTATGGCAGGTAACTGTAACTTCGATACTAATTACGACAGGTTACAGTAACCTCGATACTAATTATGACAAGTAAGTGTAACTTCGATACCAATTATGACGGGTAACTGAAACTTCGATACTAATTATGACTAGTAACTCTAACTTCGTTACTAATTGTGACAAGTAACTGTAATTTTGATTAAAAATTATGGCAGGTAACTGTAACTTCGATACTAATTATGACAGGTAACAGTAACTTCGATATTAATTATGACAAGTAACTATAGTTTCGATTCTAATTATGGCAGGAAACTGTAACTTCGTTACTAATTTTGACAAGTAACTGTAATTTCGATTCTAATTATGGCAGGTAACTGTAACATCGTTACTAATTATGACAAGTAACTGTAATTTTGATAAAAAATTATGTCAGGTAACTGTAACTTCGATACTAATTATGACAGGTAACAGTAACTTCGATACTAATTATGACAATTAACTGTAATTTTGATTCTAATTATGGCAGGTAACTGTAACTTCGTTACTAATTATGACAGGAAACAGTAACTTCGATACTAATTATGACAGGTAACAGTAACTTCGTTACTAATTATGACAAGTAACTGTAATTTCGATACAACTTATGACAGGTAACTGTAACTTGTTACTAATTATGACAAGTAACTGTAATTTCGATACAAATTATGTCAGGTAACTGTAACTTCGATATTAATTATGACAGGTAACAGTAACTTCGATAGTAATTATGACAAGTAACAGTAACTTCGATATTTATTATGACAGGTATCAGTAACTTCGATACTAATTATGACAGGTAACTGTAACTTCGATACTAATTATGACAGATAACTGGACCTTCGATACTAATTATGACAAGTAACTGTAACTTCGCTACTAATTATGACAAGTAACTGTAATTTCGATACAAATTATGGCAGGGAACAGTTACTTCGATACTAAATATGACAGGTAACTGTAACTTCTATACTAATTATGACAGGTAACTGTAACTTCGTTACTTATTATGACAATTAACTGTACTTTCGAAACAAATGATGGCAGGTAACTGTAACTTCGATACTAATAATGACAAGGAACTGTAATTTCGATACAAATTATGACAGGTAACAGTAACTTCGATACTAATTATGACAGACAACTGTAACTTCAATACTTATTATGACAAGTAACTGTAATTTCGATACAAATTATGGCAGGTAACTGTAACTTCGATACTAATTATGACAGGTAACAGTAACTTAGATAGTAATTATGACAAGTAACAGTAACTTCGATACTAATTATGGCAGGTAACTGTAACTTCGATACTAATTATGACAGGTTACAGTTACCTCGATACTAATTATGACAAGTAAGTGTAATTTCGATACTAATTATGACGGGTAACTGAAACTTCGATACTAATTATGACAGGTAACCGTAATTTCGATACAAATTATGGCAGGTAACAGTAACTTTGATACTAATTATGACAGGTTATTGTAACTTCGATACTAATTATGACAGGTAACAGTAACTTCGATAGTAATTATGACAAGTAACAGTAACTTCGATACTAATTATGACAGGTAACTGTAACTTCGATACTAATTATGACAGGTAACTGTAACTTCGATTCTAATTATGACAGGTAACTGTAACTTCGATACTAATTATGGCAAAAAACAGTAACTTCGTTACTAATTATGACAAGTAACTGTAACTTCGATACTAATTATGGCAAAAAACAGTAACCTCGATACTAATTATGACAAGTAACTGTAACTTCGATACTAATTATGACAGGTAACTGTAACTTCGTTACTAATTATGACAAGTAACTGTAATTTTGATACAAATTATGGCAGGTAACTGTAACTGCGATACTAATTATGACAGGTTACAGTAACTTCGATACTAATTATGACAAGTAACAGTTACTTCGATACTAATTATGACAAGTAACTGTAACTTCGAAACTAATTATGACAGGTAACTGTAACATCGTTACTAATTATGACAAGTTACTGTAATTTCGATACAAATTATGGCAGGTAACTGTAACTTCGATATTAATTATGACAGGTAACATATACTTCGATACTAATTATGACAAGTAACTGTAACATCGTTACTAATTATGACAAGTAACAGTAACATCGATACTAATTATGACAAGTAACAGTTATTTCAATACTAATTATGAGATGTAACAATAACTTCGATACTAATTATGACAGGTAATTGTAACATCGTTACTAATTATGACAAGTAACTGTAATTTCGATACAAATTATGACAAGTAACTGTAACTTCGATACTAATTATGACAGGTAACTGTAACATCGATACTAATTATGACAAGTAACTCTAACTTCATTGCAAATTATGACAAGTAACTGTAATTTCGATACAAATTATGGCAGGTTACTGTAACTTCGTTACTAATTATGGCAGGTAACTGTAATTTCGATACAAATTATGGCAGGTAACAGTAACTTCTATACTAGTTATGACAGGTAACTGTAACTTCGATACTAATTATGACAAGTAACTCTAACTTCGTTACTTATTATGACAAGTAACTGTAATTTTGATAAAAAAATATGGCAGGTAACTGTAACTTCGATACTTAGTATGACAGGTAACAGTAACTTCGATACTAATTATGACAGGTAACTGTAACTTCGTTACTAATTATGACAAGTAACTGTAATATCGATTATAATTATGGTTGGTAACTGTAACTTCGTTACTAATTATGACAAGTAACTGTAATTTCGATACAAATTATGGCAGGTAACTGTAACTTCGATACTAATTATGACAGGTAACAGTATCTTCGATACTAATGATGACAGAAAACAGTAACTTCGATACTAATTATGGAAGGTAACAGTAACTTCGATAGTAATTATGGCAGGCAACTGTAACTTCGATACTAATTATGACAGTTAACTGTAACTTCGTTAATAATTATGAAAAGTAACTGTAAATTCGATACAAATTATGGCAGGTAACAGTAACTTCGATATTAATTATGACAGGTAACAGTAACATCGATACTAATTATGACAAGTTACTGTAATTTCGATACTAATTATGGCAGGTAACAGTAACTTCGATACTAATTATGACAAGTAACAGTAACTTCGATACTAATTATGACAAAAAACTGTAACTTCGATACTAATTATGACAGGTAATGGTAACATCGTTACCAATTATGACAAGTAACTGTAATTTGGATACAAATTATGGCAGGTAACTGTAACTTCGATACTAATTATGACAGGTAACAGTAACTTCGATACTAATTATGACAAGTAACTGTAACATCGATACTAATTATGACAGGTAACTGTAACTTCGATACTAATTATGACAAGTAACTCTAACTTCATTACAAATTATGACAAGTAACTGTAATTTCGATACAAATTATGGCAGGTAACTGTAACTTCGCTACTATTAATGGCAGGTTACTGTAATTTCGATAAAAATTATGGCAGGTAACAGTAACTTCGATACTAATTATGACAGGCAACTGTAACTTCGATACTAATTATGACAGGTAACTGTAACATTGTTACAAATTATGACAAGTAACTGTAATTTCGATACAAATTATGGCAGGTAACTGTAACTTCGATACTAATTATGACAGGTTACAGTTACCTCGATACTAATTATGACAAGTAAGTGTAACTTCGATACTAATTATGACGGGTAACTGAAACTTCGATACTAATTATGACTAGTAACTCTAACTTCGTCACTAATTAGGACAAGTAACTGTAATTTTGATAAAAAATTATGGCAGGTAACTGTAACTTCGATACTAATTCTGACAGGTAACAGTAACTTGGATACTAATTATGACAAGTAACTCTAATTTCGATTCTAATTATGGCAGGTAACTGTAACTCCGTTATTAATTTTGACAAGTAACTGTAATTTCGATACTAATTATGACAGGTAACAGTAACTTCGTTACTAATTATGACAAGTAACTGTAATTTCGATACAAATTATGACAGGTAACTGTAACTTCGTTACAAATTATGACAAGTAACTGTAATTTCGATACAAATTATGTCAGGTAACAGTAACTTCGATACTAATTATGACAGGTAACTGTAACTTCAATACTTATTATGACAAGTAACTGCAATTTCGATACAAATTATGGCAGGTAACTGTAACTTCGATACTTATTATGACAGGTAACAGTAACTTAGATAGTAATTATGACAAGTAACAGTAACTTCGATACTAATTATGACAGGTAACTGTAACTTCGATACTAATTATGACAGGTAACTGTAACTTCGATACTAATTATGACAGGTAACTGTAACTTCCATACTAATTATGACAAGTAACTGTAACTTCGTTACTAATTATGACAAGTAACTGTAATTTCGATACAAATTTTGGCAGGTAACTGTAACTTCGTTACTAATTATGACAAGAAACAGGAACTTCGTTTCTAATTATGACAGGAAATTGTAACTTCGATACTAATTATGACAGGTAACTGTAACTTCGATACTAATTATGACAAGTAACTCTAACTTCATTGCAAATTATGACAAGTAACTGTAATTTCGATACAAATTATGGCAGGTTACTGTAACATCGTTACTAATTATGGCAGGTAACTGTAATTTCGATACAAATTATGGCAGGTAACAGTAACTTCTATACTAGTTATGACAGGTAACTGTAACTTCGATACTAATTATGACAAGTAACTCTAACTTCGTTACTTATTATGACAAGTAATTGTAATTTTGATTAAAAAAAATATGGCAGGTAACTGTAACTTCGATACTTAGTATGACAGGTAACAGTAACTTCGATACTAATTAAGACAGGTAACTGTAACTTCTATACTAATTATGACAGGTAACTGTAACTTCGATACTAATTATGACAGGTAACTGTAACTTCCATACTAATTATGACAAGTAACTGTAACTTCGTTACTAATTATGACAAGTAACTGTAATTTCGATACAAATTTTGGCAGGTAACTGTAACTTCGTTACTAATTATGACAAGAAACAGGAACTTCGTTTCTAATTATGACAGGAAATTGTAACTTCGATACTAATTATGACAGGTAACTGTAACTTCGATACTAATTATGACAAGTAACTCTAACTTCATTGCAAATTATGACAAGTAACTGTACTTTCGATACAAATGATGGCAGGTAACTGTAACGTCGATACTAATTATGACAAGGAACTGTAATTTCGATACAAATTATGACAGGTAACAGTAACTTCGTTACTAATTATGGCATGTAACTGTAATTTCGATACAAATTATGGCAGCTAACAGTTACTTCGATACTAATTATGACAGGTAACTGTAACTTCTATACTAATTATGGCAGGTAACTGTAACTTCGTTACTAATTATGACAAGTAACTGTACTTTCGATACAAATGATGGCAGGTAACTGTAACTTCGATACTAATTATGATAGGTAACAGTAACTTCGATACTAATTATGGCAAAAAACAGTAACTTCGATACTAATTATGACAGGTAACAGTATCTTCGATACTAATTATGGCAGGTAACTGTAACTTCGATACTAATTATGGCAGGTAACTGTTACTTCGATACCAATTATGACAAGTAACTGTAAATTCGTTACTAAATATTACAGGTAACTGTAACTTCGATACTAATTATGACAGGTAACAGTAACTTCGATACTAATTATGACAAGGAACTGTAATTTCCATACAAATGAAGGCATGTAACTGTACCTTCGATACAAATGATGGCAGGTAACTGTAACTTCGATACTAATTATGACAGGTAACTGTACTTTCGATACAAATGATGGCAGGTAACAGTAACTTCGATAATTAAATACAAGTTTTTCTGGCTTGTAGGCCGTGGTCCAGACAGGATATCTCCCGAAGTTTCACCGGAAACTGCGTCCGGCATTATCAAGGGTTCAGCTTCTTTCCTTGGTCAGCAGTGGATGGCAAAAAACAGTAACTTCGATACTAATTATGGCAGGTAACAGTAACTTCGATACTAATTATGGCAGGTAACTGTAACTTCGTTACTAATTATGACAAGTAACTATACTTTTGATAAAATTATGGCAGGTAAATGTAACTTCGATACTAATTATGACAGGTAACAGTTACTTCGATACTAATTATGGCAGGTAACTGTAACTTTGATACTAATTATGACAGTTAACTGTAACTTCGTTACTAATTATGAAAAGTAACTGTAATTTCGATACAATTTATGGCAGGTAACAGTATCTTCGATACTAATTTTGACAAGTTACTGTAACTTCGATAGTAATTATGACAGGTAACTGTAACTTCGTTACTAATTATGACAAGTATCTGTAATTTCGATACAAATTATGGCAGGTAACTATAACTGCGATACTAATTATGGCAGGTAATTGTAACTTCGATACTAATTATGACAAGTAACAGTTACTTCGATACTAATTATGACAAGTAACTGTAACTTCGAAACTAATTATGACAGGTAACTTTATCATCGTTACTAATTATGACAAGTAACTGTAATTTCGACACAAATTATGGCAGGTAACTGTAACATCGATACTAATTATGACAGGTAACAGTAACTTCGATACTAATTATGACAAGTAACTGTAAAATCGTTACTAATTATGACAAGTAACAGCGATACTAATTATGACAAGTAACAGTAACTTCGATACTAATTATGACAGGTAACTGTAACATCGTTACTAATTATGACAAGTAACTGTAATTTCGATACAAATTATGACAAGTAACTGTAGCTTCGATACTAATTATGACAGGTAACTGTAACTTCGATACTAATTATGACAAGTAACTCTAACTTCTTTACAAATTATGAAGGTAACTGTAATTTCGATACAAATTATGGCAGGTAACTGTAACTTCGTTACTAATTATGGCAGGTAACTGTAATTTCGATACAAATTATGGCAGGTAACAGTAACTTCGATACTAGTTATGACAGGTAACTGTAACTTCGATACTAATTATGACAAGTAACTCTAACTTCGTTACTAATTATGACAAATAACTGTAATTTTGGAAGCCTCCGTGGCTTAGGCGGCAGCACGCTGGCCTCTCACCGCTGGGTCCGTGGTTCAAATCCCGGTCACTCCATGTGAGATCTGTGCTGGACAAAACGGAGGCAGACAGGTTTTTCTCCGGGTACTCCGGTTTTCCCTGTCAACATTTCATTCCAGCAACACTCTCCACTATCATTTCATTTCATCCGTCATTCATTTAATCATTGCCCCAGAGGAGTGCGTCAGGCCTCGGCAGCCGGCACAGTTCATATCCTCGCCGCTAGGTAGGGGCTTCATTCATTCCATTCCTGACCCGGTCGGAGACTGGAAGCAGGCTGTGGATTTTCATTTTCAACTGTAATTTTGATTAAAAAAAATATGGCAGGTAACTGTAACTTCGATACTTATTATGACAGGTAACAGTAACTTCGATACTAATTATGACAGGTAACTGTAACTTCGTTACTAATTATGACAAGTAACTGTAATTTCGATACTAATGATGGTTGGTAACTGTAACTTCGTTACTAATTATGACAAGTAACTGTAACTTCGATACTAATTATGACAGGTAACTGTAACTTCGATACTAATTATGACAAGTAACTCTAACTTCATTACAAATTATGACAAGTAACTGTAATTTCGATACAAATTATGGCAGGTAACTGTAACTTCGTTACTATTTATAGCAGGTAACTGTAATTTCGTTACAAATTAAGGCAGGTAACAGTAACTTCGATACTTATTATGACAGGCAACTGTAACTTCGACACTAATTGTGACAGGTAACTGTAACTTCGTTACTAATTATGACAAGAAACTGTAATTTCGATACAAATTATGGCAGTTAACTGTAAGTTCAACACTAATTATGACAGGTAACAGTAACTTCGATACGAATTATGACAGAAAACAGTAACTTCGATACATATTATGACAGGTAACAGTAACTTCGATACTAATTATGGCAGGTAACTGTAACTACGATACTAATTATGACAGTTAACTCTAACTTCGTTGCTAATTATGACAAGTAACTGTAATTTCGATACGAATTATGGCAGGTAACTGTAACTTCGATACTAATTATGACAGGTAACAGTAACTTCGATACTAATTATCACCTGTAACTGTAACTTCGTTACTAATTATGACAGGTAACTGTAACTCCGTTACAAATTATGACAAGTAACTGTAATTTCGGTACAAATTATGGCAGGTAACTGTAACTTCGATACTAATTAAGACAGGTAACAGTAACTTCGATACTAATTATGACAAGTAACAGTAACTTCGATACTAATAATGACAAGTAACTGTAACTTCGAAACTAATAATAACAGGTAACTGTATCTTCGATACTAATTATGACAGGTAACAGTAACTTCGGTACTAATTATGACCTGTAACTGTAACTACGATACTAATTATGACAAGTAACAGTAACTTCGATACTAATTATGACCTCTAACTGTAATTTCGATACAAATTATGGCAGGTAACTGTAACTTCGATACTAATTACGACAGGTTACAGTAACCTCGATACTAATTATGACAAGTAAGTGTAACTTCGATACCAATTATGACGGGTAACTGAAACTTCGATACTAATTATGACTAGTAACTCTAACTTCGTTACTAATTGTGACAAGTAACTGTAATTTTGATTAAAAATTATGGCAGGTAACTGTAACTTCGATACTAATTATGACAGGTAACAGTAACTTCGATATTAATTATGACAAGTAACTATAGTTTCGATTCTAATTATGGCAGGAAACTGTAACTTCGTTACTAATTTTGACAAGTAACTGTAATTTCGATTCTAATTATGGCAGGTAACTGTAACATCGTTACTAATTATGACAAGTAACTGTAATTTTGATAAAAAATTATGTCAGGTAACTGTAACTTCGATACTAATTATGACAGGTAACAGTAACTTCGATACTAATTATGACAATTAACTGTAATTTTGATTCTAATTATGGCAGGTAACTGTAACTTCGTTACTAATTATGACAGGAAACAGTAACTTCGATACTAATTATGACAGGTAACAGTAACTTCGTTACTAATTATGACAAGTAACTGTAATTTCGATACAACTTATGACAGGTAACTGTAACTTGTTACTAATTATGACAAGTAACTGTAATTTCGATACAAATTATGTCAGGTAACTGTAACTTCGATATTAATTATGACAGGTAACAGTAACTTCGATAGTAATTATGACAAGTAACAGTAACTTCGATATTTATTATGACAGGTATCAGTAACTTCGATACTAATTATGACAGGTAACTGTAAATTCGATACTAATTATGACAGATAACTGGACCTTCGATACTAATTATGACAAGTAACTGTAACTTCGCTACTAATTATGACAAGTAACTGTAATTTCGATACAAATTATGGCAGGGAACAGTTACTTCGATACTAAATATGACAGGTAACTGTAACTTCTATACTAATTATGACAGGTAACTGTAACTTCGTTACTTATTATGACAATTAACTGTACTTTCGAAACAAATGATGGCAGGTAACTGTAACTTCGATACTAATAATGACAAGGAACTGTAATTTCGATACAAATTATGACAGGTAACAGTAACTTCGATACTAATTATGACAGACAACTGTAACTTCAATACTTATTATGACAAGTAACTGTAATTTCGATACAAATTATGGCAGGTAACTGTAACTTCGATACTAATTATGACAGGTAACAGTAACTTAGATAGTAATTATGACAAGTAACAGTAACTTCGATACTAATTATGGCAGGTAACTGTAACTTCGATACTAATTATGACAGGTTACAGTTACCTCGATACTAATTATGACAAGTAAGTGTAATTTCGATACTAATTATGACGGGTAACTGAAACTTCGATACTAATTATGACAGGTAACCGTAATTTCGATACAAATTATGGCAGGTAACAGTAACTTTGATACTAATTATGACAGGTTATTGTAACTTCGATACTAATTATGACAGGTAACAGTAACTTCGATAGTAATTATGACAAGTAACAGTAACTTCGATACTAATTATGACAGGTAACTGTAACTTCGATACTAATTATGACAGGTAACTGTAACTTCGATTCTAATTATGACAGGTAACTGTAACTTCGATACTAATTATGGCAAAAAACAGTAACTTCGTTACTAATTATGACAAGTAACTGTAACTTCGATACTAATTATGGCAAAAAACAGTAACCTCGATACTAATTATGACAAGTAACTGTAACTTCGATACTAATTATGACAGGTAACTGTAACTTCGTTACTAATTATGACAAGTAACTGTAATTTTGATACAAATTATGGCAGGTAACTGTAACTGCGATACTAATTATGACAGGTAACAGTAACTTCGATACTAATTATGACAAGTAACAGTTACTTCGATACTAATTATGACAAGTAACTGTAACTTCGAAACTAATTATGACAGGTAACTGTAACATCGTTACTAATTATGACAAGTTACTGTAATTTCGATACAAATTATGGCAGGTAACTGTAACTTCGATATTAATTATGACAGGTAACATATACTTCGATACTAATTATGACAAGTAACTGTAACATCGTTACTAATTATGACAAGTAACAGTAACATCGATACTAATTATGACAAGTAACAGTTATTTCAATACTAATTATGACATGTAACAATAACTTCGATACTAATTATGACAGGTAATTGTAACATCGTTACTAATTATGACAAGTAACTGTAATTTCGATACAAATTATGACAAGTAACTGTAACTTCGATACTAATTATGACAGGTAACTGTAACATCGATACTAATTATGACAAGTAACTCTAACTTCATTGCAAATTATGACAAGTAACTGTAATTTCGATACAAATTATGGCAGGTTACTGTAACTTCGTTACTAATTATGGCAGGTAACTGTAATTTCGATACAAATTATGGCAGGTAACAGTAACTTCTATACTAGTTATGACAGGTAACTGTAACTTCGATACTAATTATGACAAGTAACTCTAACTTCGTTACTTATTATGACAAGTAACTGTAATTTTGATAAAAAAATATGGCAGGTAACTGTAACTTCGATACTTAGTATGACAGGTAACAGTAACATCGATACTAATTATGACAGGTAACTGTAACTTCGTTACTAATTATGACAAGTAACTGTAATATCGATTATAATTATGGTTGGTAACTGTAACTTCGTTACTAATTATGACAAGTAACTGTAATTTCGATACAAATTATGGCAGGTAACTGTAACTTCGATACTAATTATGACAGGTAACAGTATCTTCGATACTAATGATGACAGAAAACAGTAACTTCGATAATAATTATGGAAGGTAACAGTAACTTCGATAGTAATTATGGCAGGCAACTGTAACTTCGATACTAATTATGACAGTTAACTGTAACTTCGTTAATAATTATGAAAAGTAACTGTAAATTCGATACAAATTATGGCAGGTAACAGTAACTTCGATATTAATTATGACAGGTAACAGTAACATCGATACTAATTATGACAAGTTACTGTAATTTCGATACTAATTATGGCAGGTAACAGTAACTTCGATACTAATTATGACAAGTAACAGTAACTTCGATAATAATTATGACAAAAAACTGTAACTTCGATACTAATTATGACAGGTAATGGTAACATCGTTACCAATTATGACAAGTAACTGTAATTTGGATACAAATTATGGCAGGTAACTGTAACTTCGATACTAATTATGACAGGTAACAGTAACTTCGATACTAATTATGACAAGTAACTGTAACATCGATACTAATTATGACAGGTAACTGTAACTTCGATACTAATTATGACAAGTAACTCTAACTTCATTACAAATTATGAAAAGTAACTGTAATTTCGATACAAATTATGGCAGGTAACTGTAACTTCGTTACTATTAATGGCAGGTAACTGTAATTTCGATACAAATTATGGCAGGTAACAGTAACTTCGATACTAATTATGACAGGCAACTGTAACTTCGATACTAATTTTGACAGGTAACTGTAACATTGTTACAAATTATGACAAGTAACTGTAATTTCGATACAAATTATGGCAGGTAACTGTAACTTCGATACTAATTATGACAGGTTACAGTTACCTCGATACTAATTATGACAAGTAAGTGTAACTTCGATACTAATTATGACGGGTAACTGAAACTTCGATACTAATTATGACTAGTAACTCTAACTTCGTCACTAATTAGGACAAGTAACTGTAATTTTGATAAAAAATTATGGCAGGTAACTGTAACTTCGATACTAATTCTGACAGGTAACAGTAACTTGGATACTAATTATGACAAGTAACTCTAATTTCGATTCTAATTATGGCAGGTAACTGTAACTCCGTTATTAATTTTGACAAGTAACTGTAATTTCGATACTAATTATGACAGGTAACAGTAACTTCGTTACTAATTATGACAAGTAACTGTAATTTCGATACAAATTATGACAGGTAACTGTAACTTCGTTACAAATTATGACAAGTAACTGTAATTTCGATACAAATTATGTCAGGTAACAGTAACTTCGATACTAATTATGACAGGTAACTGTAACTTCAATACTTATTATGACAAGTAACTGCAATTTCGATACAAATTATGGCAGGTAACTGTAACTTCGATACTTATTATGACAGGTAACAGTAACTTAGATAGTAATTATGACAAGTAACAGTAACTTCGATACTAATTATGACAGGTAACTGTAACTTCGATACTAATTATGACAGGTAACTGTAACTTCGATACTAATTATGACAGGTAACTGTAACTTCCATACTAATTATGACAAGTAACTGTAACTTCGTTACTAATTATGACAAGTAACTGTAATTTCGATACAAATTTTGGCAGGTAACTGTAACTTCGTTACTAATTATGACAAGAAACAGGAACTTCGTTTCTAATTATGACAGGAAATTGTAACTTCGATACTAATTATGACAGGTAACTGTAACTTCGATACTAATTATGACAAGTAACTCTAACTTCATTGCAAATTATGACAAGTAACTGTAATTTCGATACAAATTATGGCAGGTTACTGTAACATCGTTACTAATTATGGCAGGTAACTGTAATTTCGATACAAATTATGGCAGGTAACAGTAACTTCTATACTAGTTATGACAGGTAACTGTAACTTCGATACTAATTATGACAAGTAACTCTAACTTCGTTACTTATTATGACAAGTAATTGTAATTTTGATTTAAAAAAATATGGCAGGTAACTGTAACTTCGATACTTAGTATGACAGGTAACAGTAACTTCGATACTAATTATGACAGGTAACTGTAACTTCGTTACTAATTATGACAAGTAACTGTAATATCGATTATAATTATGGTTGGTAACTGTAACTTCGTTACTAATTATGACAAGTAACTGTAATTTCGATACAAATTATGGCAGGTAACTGTAACTTCGATACTAATTATGACAGGTAACAGTATCTTCGATACTAATGATGACAGAAAACAGTAACTTCGATACTAATTATGGAAGGTAACAGTAACTTCGATAGTAATTATGGCAGGCAACTGTAACTTCGATACTAATTATGACAGTTAACTGTAACTTCGTTAATAATTATGAAAAGTAACTGTAAATTCGATACAAATTATGGCAGGTAACAGTAACTTCGATATTAATTATGACAGGTAACAGTAACATCGATACTAATTAACAGCTTTATCGAATCATATTGGTGATGTGGCTTTATTGATGGCTATTGCTTGGATATTAAATTTTGGAAGATGAAATTATATTTATTATTTGGATGTAATGAAGAATTCTAGAATTATATATATTATTACTACATTAGTAGTTTTGGCGGCTATAACAAAGAGAGCTCAAATTCCTTTTTCTTCTTGGCTACCAGCGGCAATAGCAGCCCCGACTCCTGTTTCAGCTTTAGTTCATTCTTCAACTTTGGTAACTGCAGGAATTTATCTATTAATTCGATTTAAAAATTTTTACATTGATTTTAATCAATCTCTACTGTATTTTACTGTATTTTCGATACTAATTATGGCAGGTAACAGTAACTTCGATACTAATTATGACAAGTAACAGTAACTTCGATACTAATTATGACAAAAAACTGTAACTTCGATACTAATTATGACAGGTAATGGTAACATCGTTACTAATTATGACAAGTAACTGTAATTTGGATACAAATTATGGCAGGTAACTGTAACTTCGATACTAATTATGACAGGTAACAGTAACTTCGATATTAATTATGACAATTAACTGTAACATCGATACTAATTATGACAGGTAACTGTAACTTCGATACTAATTATGACATGTAACTCTAACTTCATTACAAATTATGACAAGTAACTGTAATTTCGATACAAATTATGGCAGGTAACTGTAACTTCGTTACTATTAATGGCAGGTAACTGTAATTTCGATACAAATTATGGCAGGTAACAGTAACTTCGATACTAATTATGACAGGCAACTGTAACTTCGATACTAATTATGACAGGTAACTGTAACATTGTTACAAATTATGACAAGTAACTGTAATTTCGATACAAATTATGGCAGGTAACTGTAACTTCGATACTAATTATGACAGGTTACAGTTACCTCGATACTAATTATGACAAGTAAGTGTAACTTCGATACTAATTATGACGGGTAACTGAAACTTCGATACTAATTATGACTAGTAACTCTAACTTCGTTACTAATTAGGACAAGTAACTGTAATTTTGATAAAAAATTATGGCAGGTAACTGTAACTTCGATACTAATTCTGACAGGTAACAGTAACTTGGATACTAATTATGACAAGTAACTCTAATTTCGATTCTAATTATGGCAGGTAACTGTAACTCCGTTATTAATTTGGACAAGTAACTGTAATTTCGATACTAATTATGACAGGTAACAGTAACTTCGTTACTAATTATGACAAGTAACTGTAATATCGATACAAATTATGACAGGTAACTGTAACTTCGTTACAAATTATGACAAGTAACTCTAATTTCGATACAAATTATGTCAGGTAACAGTAACTTCGATACTAATTATGACAGGTAACTGTAACTTCAATACTTATTATGACAAGTAACTGCAATTTCGATACAAATTATGGCAGGAAACTGTAACATCGATACTAATTATGACAGGTAACAGTAACTTAGATAGTAATTATGACAAGTAACAGTAACTTCGATACTAATTATGACAGGTAACTGTAACATCGATACTAATTATGACAGGTAACTGTAACTTCGATACTAATTATGACAGGTAACTGTAACTTCGTTACTAATTATGACAAGTAACTGTAATTTCGATACAAATTTTGGCAGGTAACTGTAACTTCGTTACTAATTATGACAAGAAACAGGAACTTCGTTTCTAATTATGACAGGAAATTGTAACTTCGATACTAAATATGACAGGTAATTGTTACTTTGATTCTAATTATGACAGGTAACTGTAACTTCGATACTAATTATGACAGGTAACTGTAACTTCGCTACTAATTATGACAGGTAACTGTAACTTCGTTACTAATTATGACAAGTAACCGTAATTTCGATACAAATTATGGCAGGTAACAGTAACTTCGATACTAATTATGACAGGTAATTGTAACTTCGATACTAATTATGACAGGTAACAGTAACTTCGATAGTAATTATGACAAGTAACAGTAACTTCGATACTAATTATGACAGGTAACTGTAACTTCGATACTAATTATCACATGTAACTGTAACTTCGATTCTAATTATGACAGGTAACTGTAACTTCGATACTAATTATGGCAAAAAACAGTAACTTCGATACTAATTATGACAGGTAACTGTAACATCGATACTAATTATGACAAGTAACTCTAACATCATTACAAATTATGAAAAGTAAATGAAATTTCGATACAAATTATGGCAGGTAACAGTAACTTCGTTACTATTTAAGGCAGGTAACTGTAATTTCGATACAAATTATGTCAGGTAACAGTAACTTCGATACTAATTATGACAGGTAACTGTAACTTCAATACTTATTATGACAAGTAACTGTAATTTCGATACAAATTATGGCAGGTAACTGTAACATTGTTACAAATTATGACAAGTAACTGTAATTTCGATACAAATTATGGCAGGTACAGTAACTTCGATACTAATTATGACAGGTTACAGTTACCTCGATACTAATTATGACAAGTAAGTGTAACTTCGATACTAATTATGACTAGTAACTCTAACTTCGTTACTAATTAGGACAAGTAACTGTAATTTTGATAAAAAATTATGGCAGGTAACTGTAACATCGATACTAATTATGACAGGTAACTGTAACTTGGATACTAATTATGACAAGTAACTCTAATTTGGATTCTAATTATGGCAGGTAACTGTAACTCCGATATTAATTTTGACAAGTAACTGTAATATCGATACTAATTATGACAGGTAACAGTAACTTCGTTACTAATTATGACAAGTGACTCTAATTTCGATACAAATTATGACAGGTAACTGTAACTTCGTTACTAATTATGACAAGTAACTGTAATTTCGATACAAATTATGTCAGGTAACAGTAACTTCGATACTAATTATGACAGGCAACTGTAACTTCAATACTTATTATGACAAGTAACTGTAATTTCGATACAAATTATGGCAGGTAACTGTAACTTCGATACTAATTATGACAGGTAACTGTAACTTCGATAATAATTATGACAGGTAACTGTAACTTCCATACTAATTATGACAAGTAACTGTAACTTCGTTACTAATTATGACAAGTAACTGTAATTTCGATACAAATTTTGGCAGGTAACTGTAACTTCGTTACCAATTATGACAAGAAACAGGAACTTCGTTTCTAATTATGACAGGAAACTGTAACTTCGATACTAAATATGACAGGTAACTGTAACTTCGATACTAATTATGACAGGTAACTGTAACTTCGCTACTAATTATGACAGGTAACTGTAACTTCGTTACTAATTATGACAAGTAACTGTAATTTCGATACAATTTATGGCAGGTAACAGTAACTTCGATACTAATTATGACAGGTTATTGTAACTTCGATACTAATTATGACAGGTAACAGTAACTTCGATAGTAATTATGACAAGTAACAGTAACTTCGATACTAATTATGACAGGTAACTGTAACTTCGATACTAATTATGACAGGTAACTGTAACTTCGATTCTAATTATGAGAGGTAACTGTAACTTCGATACTAATTATGGCAAAAACAGTAATTTCGATACAAATTATGGCAGGTAACTGTAACTTCGTTACTATTTATACCAGGTAACTGTAATTTCGATACAAATTATGGCAGGTAACAATAACTTCGATACTTATTATGACAGGCAACTGTAACTTCGATACTAATTATGACAGGTAACTGTAACTTCGTTACTAATTATGACAAGAAACTGTAATTTCGATACAAATTATGGCAGATAACTATAAGTTCAACACTAATTATGACAGGTAACAGTAACTTCGATACTAATTATGACAGAAAACAGTAACTTCGATACTTATTATGACAGGTAACAGTAACTTCGATACTAATTATGGCAGGTAACTGTAACTACGATACTAATTATGACAGTTAACTCTAACTTCGTTGCTAATTATGACAAGTAACTGTAATTTCAATACGAATTATGGCAGGTAACTGTAACTTCGATACTAATTATGACAGGTAACAGTAACTTCGATACTAATTATGACAAGTAACTATAATTTCGATTCTAATTATGGCAGGTAACTGTAACTTCGTTACTAATTTTGACGAGTAACTGTAATTTCGATTCTAATTATGGCAGGTAACTGTAACATCGTTACTAATTATGACAAGTAACTGTAATTTTGATAAAAAATTATGGCAGGTAACTGTAACTTCGATACTAATTATGACAGGTAACAGTAACTTCGATACTAATTGTGACAAGTAACTGTAATTTCGATTCTAATTATGGCAGGTAACTGTAACATCGTTACTAATTATGACAGGTAACAGTAACTTCGATACTAATTATGACAGTTAACAATAACTTCGTTACTAATTATGACAAGTAACTGTAATTTCGATACAAATTATGACAGGTAACTGTAACTTCGTTACTAATTATGACAGGTAACAGTAACTTCGATAGTAATTATGACAAGTAACAGTAACTTCGATACTTATTATGACAGGTATCAGTAACTTCGATACTAATTATGACAGGTAACTGTAACTTCGATACTAATTATGACAGGTAACTGTAACTTCGATACTAATTAAGACAAGTAACTGTAACTTCGTTACTAATTATGACAAGTAACTGTAATTTCGATACAAATTATGGCAGGGAACAGTTACATCGATACTAATTATGACAGGTAACTGTAACTTCGATACTAATTATGACAGGTAACAGTAACTTCGATACTAATTATGACAATTAACTGTAATTTCGATTCTAATTATGGCAGGTAACTGTAACTTCATTACTAATTATGACAGGAAACAGTAACTTCGATACTAATTATGACAGGTAACAGTAACATCGTTACTAATTATGACAAGTAACTGTAATTTCGACACAACTTATGACAGGTAACTGTAACTTGTTACTAATTATGACAAGTAACTGTAATTTCGATACAAATTATGTCAGATAACTGTAACTTCGATACTAAATATGACAGGTAACAGTAACTTCGATAATAATTATGACAAGTAACAGTAACTTCGATATTTATTATGACAGGTATCAGTAACTTCGATACTAATTATGACAGGTAACTGTAACTTCGATACTAATTATGACAGGTAACTGTAACTTCGATACTAATAATGACAAGGAACTGTAATTTCGATACAAATTATGACAGGTATTAGTAACTTCGTTACTAATTATGGCACGTAACTGTAATTTCGATACAAATTATGGCAGGTAACAGTTACTTCGATACTAATTATGACAGGTAACTGTAATTTCTAAACCAATTATGACAGGTAACTGTAACTTCGTTACTAATTATGACAAGGAACTGTACTTTCGATACAAATGAGTGCAGGTAACTGTAACTTCGATACTAATTATGACAAGTAACAGTAACTTCGATACTAATTATAGCAAAAAACAGTAACTTCGATACTAATTATGAGAGGTAAGAGTATCTTCGATACTAATTATGACAGGTTACTGTAACTTCGATACTAATTATGGCAGGTAACTGTAACTTCGATACAAATTATGACAAGTAACTGTAACTTCGTTACTAATTATGACAGGTAACTGTATCTTCGATACTAATTATGACAGGTAACAGTAACTTCGATACTAATTATGACAAGGAACTGTAATTTCGATACTGATGATGGCAGGTAACTGTACTTTCGATACAAATGATGGCAGGTAACTGCAACATCGATACTAATTATGACAGGAAACTGTACTTTCGATACAAATGATGGCAGGTACAGTAACTTCGATACTAATTATGGCAAAAAACAGTAACTTCGATACTAATTATGGCAGGTAACTGTAACTTCGTTACTAATTATGACAAGTAACTGTACTTTGGATACAAATGATGGCAGGTAACTGTAACTTCGATACTAATTATGACAGGTAACAGTAACTTCGATACTAATTATGGCAAAAAACAGTAACTTCGATACTAATTATGGCAAAAAACTGTTATTTCGATACTAATTATGGCAGGTAACTGTAACTTCGATTCTAATTATGACAGGTAACAGTAACTTCGATACTAATTATGACAAGTAACTGTAACTTCGATACTAATTATGACAGGTAACTGTAACTTCGTTACTAATTATGACAAGTAACTGTAATTTTGATACAAATTATGGCAGGTAACTGTAACTGCGATACTAATTATGACAGGTAACAGTAACTTCGATACTAATTATGACAAGTAACAGTTACTTCGATACTAATTATGACAAGTAACTGTAACTTCGAAACTAATTATGACAGGTAACTGTAACATCGTTACTAATTATGACAAGTTACTGTAATTTCGATACAAATTATGGCAGGTAACTGTAACTTCGATAATAATTATGACAGGTAACATATACTTCGATACTAATTATGACAAGTAACTGTAACATTGTTACTAATTATGACAAGTAACAGTAACATCGATACTAATTATGACAAGTAACAGTTATTTCAATACTAATTATGACATGTAACAATAACTTCGATACTAATTATGACAGGTAATTGTAACATCGTTACTAATTATGACAAGTAACTGTAATTTCGATACAAATTATGACAAGTAACTGTAACTTCGATACTAATTATGACAGGTAACTGTAACATCGATACTAATTATGACAAGTTACTCTAACTTCATTGCAAATTATGACAAGTAACTGTAATTTCGATACAAATTATGGCAGGGTACTGTAACTTCGTTACTTATTATGGCAGGTAACTGTAATTTCGATACAAATTATGGCAGGTAACAGTAACTTCTATACTAGTTATGACAGGTAACTGTAACTTCGTTACTAATTATGACAAGTAACTGTAATATCGATTATAATTATGGTTGGTAACTGTAACTTCGTTACTAATTATGACAAGTAACTGTAATTTCGATACAAATTATGGCAGGTAACTGTAACTTCGATACTAATTATGACAGGTAACAGTAACTTCGATACTAATTATGACAGGTAACTGTAACTTCGATACTAATTATGACAGGTAACTGTAACTTCGATTCTAATTATGACAGGTAACTGTAACTTCGATACTAATTATGGCAAAAAACAGTAACTTCGATACTAATTATGACAAGTAACTCTAACTTCGTTACTTATTATGACAAGTAACTGTAATTTTGATTTAAAAAAATATGGCAGGTAACTGTAACTTCGATACTTATTATGACAGGTAACAGTAACTTCGATACTAATTATGACAGGTAACTGTAACTTCGTTACTAATTATGACAAGTAACTGTAATATCGATTATAATTATGGTTGGTAACTGTAACTTCGTTACTAATTATGACAAGTAACTGTAATTTCGATACAAATTATGGCAGGTAACTGTAACTTCGATACTAATTATGACAGGTAACAGTATCTTCGATACTAATGATGACAGAAAACAGTAACTTCGATACTAATTATGGCAGGTAACAGTAACTTCGATACTAATTATGGCAGGCAACTGTAACTTCGATACTAATTATGACACTTGACTGTAACTTCGTTAATAATTATGAAAAGTAACTGTAAATTCGATACAAATTATGGCAGGTAACAGTAACTTCGATATTAATTATGACAGGTAACAGTAACATCGATACTAATTATGACAAGTTACTGTAATTTCGATACTAATTATGGCAGGTAACAGTAACTTCGATACTAATTATGACAAGTAACAGTAACTTCGATACTAATTATGACAAAAAACTGTAACTTCGATACTAACTATGACAGGTAATGGTAACATCGTTACAAATTATGACAAGTAACTGTAATTTTGATACAAATTATGGCAGGTAACTGTAACTGCGATACTAATTATGACAGGTAACAGTAACTTCGATACTAATTATGACAAGTAACAGTTACTTCGATACTAATTATGACAAGTAACTGTAACTTCGATACTAATTATGACAGGTAACTGTAACTTCGATACTAATTATGACAAGTAACTCTAACTGCATTACAAATTATGACAAGTAACTGTAATTCCGATACAAATTATGGCAGGTAACAGTAACTTCGTTACTATTAATGGCAGGTAACTGTAATTTCGATACAAATTATGGCAGGTAACAGTAACTTCGATACTAATTATGACTGGCAACTGTAACTTCGATACTAATTATGACAGGTAACTGTTACATTGTTACAAATTATGACAAGTAACTGTAATTTCGATACAAATTATGGCAGGTAACTGTAACTTCGATACTAATTATGACAGGTTACAGTTACCTCGATACTAATTATGACAAGTAAGTGTAACTTCGATACTAATTATGACGGGTAACTGAAACTTCGATACTAATTATGACTAGTAACTCTAACTTCGTTACTAATTAGGACAAGTAACTGTAATTTTGATAAAAAATTATGGCAGGTAACTGTAACTTCAGTACTAATTCTGACAGGTAACAGTAACTTGGATACTAATTATGACAAGTAACTCTAATTTCGATTCAAATTATGGCAGGTAACTGTAACTCCGTTATTAATTTTGACAAGTAACTGTAATTTCGATACTAATTATGACAGGTAACAGTAACTTCGTTACTAATAATGACAAGTAACTGTAATTTCGATACAAATTATGACAGGTAACTGTAACTTCGTTACAAATTATGACAAGTAACTGTAATTTCGATACAAATTATGTCAGGTAACAGTAACTTCGATACTAATTATGACAGGTAACTGTAACTTCAATACTTATTATGACAATAACTGCAATTTATATACAAATTATGGCAGGTAACTGTAACTTCGATACTAATTATGACAGGTAACAGTAACATAGATAGTAATTATGACAAGTAACAGTAACTTCGATACTAATTATGACAGGTAACTGTAACTTCGATACTAATTATGACAGGTAACTGTAACTTCGATACTAATTATGACAGGTAACTGTAACTTCCATACTAATTATGACAAGTAACTGTAACTTCGTTACTAATTATGACAAGTAACTGTAATTTTGATACAAATTTTGGCAGGTAACTGTAACTTCGTTACTAATTATGACAAGAAACAGGAACTTCGTTTCTAATTATGACAGGAAATTGTAACTTCGATACTAAATATGACAGGTAATTGTAACTTTGATTCTAATTATGACAGGTAACTGTAACTTCGATACTAATTATGACAGGTAACTGTAACTTCGCTACTAATTATGACAGGTAACTGAAACTTCGTTACTAATTATGACAAGTAACCGTAATTTCGATACAAATTATGGCAGGTAACAGTAACTTCGATACTAATTATGACAGGTAATTGTAACTTCGATACTAATTATGACAGGTACCAGTAACTTCGATAGTAATTATGACAAGTAACAGTAACTTCGATACTAATTATGACAGGTAACTGTAACTTCGATACTAATTATGACAGGTAACTGTAACTTCGATTCTAATTATGACAGGTAACTGTAACTTCGATACTAATTATGGCAAAAAACAGTAACTTCGATACTAATTATGACAGGTAACTGTAACATCGATACTAATTATGACAAGTAACTCTAACATCATTACAAATTATGAAAAGTAACTGAAATTTCGATACAAATTATGGCAGGTAACAGTAACTTCGTTACTATTTATGGCAGGTAACTGTAATTTCGATACAAATTATGTCAGGTAACAGTAACTTCGATACTAATTATGACAGGTAACTGTAACTTCAATACTTATTATGACAAGTAACTGTAATTTCGATACAAATTATGGCAGGTAACTGTAACATTGTTACAAATTATGACAAGTAACTGTAATTTCGATACAAATTATGGCAGGTAACTGTAACTTCGATACTAATTATGACAGGTTACAGTTACCTCGATACTAATTATGACAAGTAAGTGTAACTTCGATACTAATTATGACGGGTAACTGAAACTTCGATACTAATTATGACTAGTAACTCTAACTTCGTTACTAATTAGGACAAGTAACTGTAATTTTGATAAAAAATTATGGCAGGTAACTGTAACTTCGATACTATTTATGACAGGTAACAGTAACTTGGATACTAATTATGACAGGTAACTGTAACTTCGATACTAATTATGACAGGTAACTGTAACTTCCATACTAATTATGACAAGTAACTGTAACTTCGTTACTAATTATGACAAGTAACTGTAATTTCGATACAAAATTTGGCAGGTAACTGTAACTTCGTTACTAATTATGACAAGAAACAGGAACTTCGTTTCTAATTATGATAGGAAATTGTAACTTCGATACTAAATATGACAGGTAATTGTAACTTTGATTCTAATTATGACAGGTAACTGTAACTTCGATACTAATTATGACAGGTAACTGTAACTTCGCTACTAATTATGACAGGTAACTGTAACTTCGTTACTAATTATGACAAGTAACCGTAATTTCTATACAAATTATGGCAGGTAACAGTAACTTCGATACTAATTATGACAGGTAATTGTAACTTCGAAACTAATTATGACAGGTAACAGTAACTTCAATAGTAATTATGACAAGTAACAGTAACTTCGATACTAATTATGACAGGTAACTGTAACTTCGATACCAATTATGACAGGTAACTGTAACTTCGATTCTAATTATGACAGGTAACTGTAACTTCGATACTAATTATGGCAAAAAACAGTAACTTCGATACTAATTATGACAGGTAACTTTAACATCGATACTAATTATGAAAAGTAACTCTAACATCATTACAAATTATGAAAAGTAACTGAAATTTCGATACAAATTATGGCAGGTAACAGTAACTTCGTTACTATTTATGGCAGGTAACTGTAATTTCGATACAAATTATGTCAGGTAACAGTAACTTCGATACTAATTATGACAGGTAACTGTAACTTCAATACTTATTATGACAAGTAACTGTAATTACGATACAAATTATGGCAGGTAACTGTAACATTGTGACAAATTATGACAAGTAACTGTAATTTCGATACAAATTATGGCAGGTAACTGTAACTTCGATACTAATTATGACAGGTTACAGTTACCTCGATACTAATTATGACAAGTAAGTGTAACTTCGATACTAATTATGACGGGTAACTGAAACTTCGATACTAATTATGACTAGTAACTCTAACTTCGTTACTAATTAGGACAAGTAACTGTAATTTTGATAAAAAATTATGGCAGGTAACTGTAACTTCGATACTATTTATGACAGGTAACAGTAACTTGGATACTAATTATGACAAGTAACTCTAATTTGGATTCTAATTATGGCAGGTAACTGTAACTCCGTTATTAATTTTGACAAGTAACTGTAATTTCGATACTAATTATGACAGGTAACAGTAACTTCGTTACTAATTATGACAAGTAACTGTTATTTCGATACAAATCATGACAGGTAACTGTAACTTCGTTACTAATTATGACAAGTAACTGTAATTTCGATACAAATTATGTCAGGTAACAGTAACTTCGATACTAATTATGACAGGCAACTGTAACTTCAATACTTATTATGACAAGTAACTGTAATTTCGATACAAATTATGGCAGGTAACTGTAACTTCGATACTAATTATGACAGGTAACAGTAACTTAGATAGTAATTATGACATGTAACAGTAACTTCGATACTAATTATGACAGGTAACTGTAACTTCGATACTAATTATGACAGGTAACTGTAACTTCGATAATAATTATGACAGGTAACTGTAACTTCCATACTAATTATGACAAGTAACTGTAACTTCGTTACTAATTATGACAAGTAACTGTAATTTCGATACAAATTTTGGCAGGTAACTGTAACTTCGTTACTAATTATGACAAGAAACAGGAACTTCGTTTCTAATTATGACAGGAAACTGTAACTTCGATACTAAATATGACAGGTAATTGTAACTTCGATTCTAATTATGACAGGTAACTGTAACTTCGATACTAATTATGACAGGTAACTGTAACTTCGCTACTAATTATGACAGGTAACTGTAACTTCGTTACTAATTATGACAAGTAACTGTAATTTCGATACAAATTATGGCAGGTAACAGTAACTTCGATACTAATTATGACAGGTAATTGTAACTTCGATACTAATTATGACAGGTAACAGTAACTTCGATAGTAATTATGACAAGTAACAGTAACTTCGTTACTAATTATGACAGGTAACTGTAACTTCGATACTAATTATGGCAAAAAACAGTAACTTCGATACTAATTATGACAGGTAACTGTAACTTCGATACTAATTATGACAAGTAACTCTAACTTCATTACAAATTATGACAAGTAACTGTAATTTCGATACAAATTATGGCAGGTAACTGTAACTTCGTTACTATTTATGGCAGGTAACTGTAATTTCGATACAAATTATGGCAGGTAACAATAACTTCGATACTTATTATGACAGGCAACTGTAACTTCGATACTAATTATGACAGGTAACTGTAACTTCGTTAGTAATTATGACAAGAAACTGTAATTTCGATACAAATTATGGCAGATAACTATAAGTTCAACACTAATTATGACATGTAACAGTAACTTCGATACTTATTATGACAGGTAACAGTAACTTCGATACTAATTATGGCAGGTAACTGTAACTACGATACTAATTATGACAGTTAACTCTAACTTCGTTGCTAATTATGACAAGTTTCTGTAATTTCGATACGAATTATGGCAGGTAACTGTAACTTCGATACTAATTATGACAGGTAACAGTAACATCGATACTAATTATGACCTGTAACTGTAACTTCGATACTAATTATGACAGGTAACTGTAACTCCGTTACAAATTATGACAAGTAACTGTAATTTCGATACAAATTATGGCAGGTAACTGTAACTTCGTTACTAATTAAGACAGGTAACAGTAACTTCGATACTAATTATGACAAGTAACAGTAACTTCGATACTAATAATGACAAGTAACTGTAACTTCGAAACTAATTATGACAGGTAACTGTAACTTCGATACTAATTATGACAGGTAACAGTAACTTCGATACTAATTATGACCTGTAACTGTAACTACGATACTAATTATGACAAGTAACAGTAACTTCGATACTAATTATGACCTGTAACTGTAATTTCGATACAAATTATGGCAGGTAACTGTAACTTCGATACTAATTACGACAGGTTAAAGTAACCTCGATACTAATTATGACAAGTAAGTGTAACATCGATACTAATTATGACGGGTAACTGAAACATCGATACTAATTATGACTAGTAACTCTAACGTCGTTACTAATTAGGACAAGTAACTGTAATTTTGATTAAAAATTATGGCAGGTAACTGTAACTTCGATACTAATTATGACAGGTAACAGTAACTTCGATACTAATTATGACAAGTAACTATAATTTCGATTCTAATTATGGCAGGTAACTGTAACTTCGTTACTAATTTTGACAACGAACTGTAATTTCGATTCTAATTATGGCAGGTAACTGTAACATCGTTACTAATTATGACAAGTAACTGTAATTTTGATAAAAAATTATGGCAGGTAACTGTAACTTCGATACTAATTATGACAGGTAACAGTAACTTCGATATTAATTGTGACAAGTAACTGTAATTTCGATTCTAATTATGGCAGGTAACTGTAACTTCGTTACTAATTATGACAGGTAACAGTAACTTCGATACTAATTATGACAGTTAACAGTAACTTCGTTACTAATTATGACAAGTAACTGTAATTTCGATACAAATTATGACAGGTAACTGTAACTTCGTTACTAATTATGACAGGTAACAGTAACTTCGATAGTAATTATGACAAGTAACAGTAACTTCGATACTTATTATGACAGGTATCAGTAACTTCGATACTAATTATGACAGGTAACTGTAACTTCGATACTAATTATGACAGGTAACTGTAACTTCGATACTAATTATGACAAGTAACTGTAACTTCGTTACTAATTATGACAAGTAACTGTAATTTCGATACAAATTATGGCAGGGAACAGTTACTTCGATACTAATTATGACAGGTAACTGTAACTTCTATACTAATTATGACATTTAACTGTAACTTCGTTACTAATTATGACAAGTAACTGTACTTTCGAAACAAATGATGGCAGGTAACTGTAACTTCGATACTAATTATGACAAGGAACTGTAATTTCGATACAAATTATGACAGGTAACAGTAACTTCGTTACTAATTATGGCATGTAACTGTAATTTCGATACAAATTATGGCAGGTAACAGTTACTTCGATACTAATTATGACAGGTAACATATACTTCGATACTAATTATGACAAGTAACTGTAACATCGTTACTAATTATGACCAGTAACAGTAACATCGATACTAATTATGACAAGTAACAGTTACTTCAATACTAATTATGACATGTAACAATAACTTCGATACTAATTATGACAGGTAATTGTAACATCGTTACTAATTATGACAAGTAACTGTAATTTCGATACAAATTATGACAAGTAACTGTAACTTCGATACTAATTATGACAGGTAACTGTAACTTCGATACAAATTATGACAAGTAACTCTAACTTCATTGCAAATTATGACAAGTAACTGTAATTTCGATACAAATTATGGCAGGTTACTGTAACTTCGTTACTAATTATGGCAGGTAACTGTAATTTCGATACAAATTATGGCAGGTAACAGTAACTTCTATACTAGTTATGACAGGTAACTGTAACTTCGATACTAATTATGACAAGTAACTCTAACTTGGTTACTTATTATGACAAGTAACTGTAATTTTGATTTAAAAAAATATGGCAGGTAACTGTAACTTCGATACTTATTATGACAGGTAACAGTAACTTCGATACTAATTATGACAGGTAACTGTAACTTCGTTACTAATTATGACAAGTAACTGTAATATCGATTATAATTATGGTTGGTAACTGTAACTTCGTTACTAATTATGACAAGTAACTGTAATTTCGATACAAATTATGGCAGGTAACTGTAACTTAGATACTAATTATGACAGGTAACAGTATCTTCGATACTAATGATGACAGAAAACAGTAACTTCGAAACTAATTGTGGCAGGTAACAGTAACTTCGATACTAATTATGGCAGGCAACTGTAACTTCGATACTAATTATGACAGTTAACTGTAACTTCGTTAATAATTATGAAAAGTAACTGTAAATTCGATACAAATTATGGCAGGTAACAGTAACTTCGATATTAATTATGACAGGTAACAGTAACATCGATACTAATTATGACAAGTTACTGTAATTTCGATACTAATTATGGCAGGTAACAGTAACTTCGATACTAATTATGACAAGTAACAGTAACTTCGATACTAATTATGACAAGTAACTGTAACTTCGATACTAATTATGACAGTTAATGGTAACAACGTTACTAATTATGACAAGTAACTGTAATTTGGATACAAATTATGGCAGGTAACTGTAACTTCCATACTAATTATGACAGGTAACAGTAACTTCGATACTAATTATGACAAGTAACTGTAACTTCGATACTAATTATGACAGGTAACTGTAACTTCGATACTAATTATGACAAGTAACTCTAACTTCATTACAAATTATGACAAGTAACTGTAATTTCGATACAAATTATGGCAGGTAACAGTAACTTCGTTACTATTAATGGCAGGTAACTGTAATTTCGATACAAATTATGGCAGGTAACAGTAACTTCGATACTAATTATGACAGGCAACTGTAACTTCGATACTAATTATGACAGGTAACTGTAACATTGTTACAAATTATGACAAGTAACTGTAATTTCGATACAAATTATGGCAGGTAACTGTAACTTCGATACTAATTATGACAGGTTACAGTTACCTCGATACTAATTATGACAAGTAAGTGTAACTTCGATACTAATTATGACGGGTAACTGAAACTTCGATACTAATTATGACTAGTAACTCTAACTTCGTTACTAATTAGGACAAGTAACTGTAATTTTGATAAAAAATTATGGCAGGTAACTGTAACTTTGATATTAATTATGACAGGTAACAGTAACTTGGATACTAATTATGACAAGTAACTCTAATTTCGATTCTAATTATGGCAGGTAACTGTATCTCCGTTATTAATTTTGACAAGTAACTGTAATTTCGATACTAATTATGACAGGTAACAGTAACTTCGTTACTAATTATGACAAGTAACTGTAATTTCGATACAAATTATGACAGGTAACTGTAACTTCGTTACAAATTATGACAAGTAAATGTAATTTCGATACAAATTATGTCAGGTAACAGTAACTTCGATACTAATTATGACAGGTAACTGTAACTTCAA
This sequence comes from Meconema thalassinum, assembly GCA_946902985.2. Lineage (NCBI taxonomy): Eukaryota > Metazoa > Arthropoda > Insecta > Orthoptera > Tettigoniidae > Meconema > Meconema thalassinum. The sequence continues at coordinate 1,171,425,237 of OX336388.2, read as the reverse complement.
TACTTATTATGACAAGTAACTGTAATTTCGATACAAATTATGGCAGGTAACTGTAACTTCGATACTAATTATGACAGGTAACTGTAACTTCGATAATAATTATGACAGGTAACTGTAACTTCGATACTAATTATGACAGGTAACTGTAACTTCCATACTAATTATGACAAGTAACTGTAACTTCGTTACTAATTATGACAAGTAACTGTAATTTCGATACAAATTTTGGCAGGTAACTGTAACTTCGTTACTAATTATGACAAGAAACAGGAACTTCGTTTCTAATTATGACAGGAAATTGTAACTTCGATACTAAATATGACAGGTAATTGTAACTTCGATTCTAATTATGACAGGTAACTGTAACTTCGATACTAATTATGACAGGTAACTGTAACTTCGCTACTGATTATGACAGGTAACTGTAACTTCGTTACTAATTATGACAAGTAACTGTAATTTCGATACAAATTATGGCAGGTAACAGTAACTTCGATACTAATTATGACAGGTAATTGTAACTTCGATACTAATTATGACAGGTAACCGTAACTTCGATAGTAAATATGACAAGTAACAGTAACTTCGATACTAATTATGACAGGTAACTGTAACTTCGATACTAATTATGACAGGTAAATGTTACTTCGATACTAATTATGACAAGTAACTCTAACTTCATTACAAATTATGACAAGTAACTGTAATTTCGATACAAATTATGGCAGGTAACTGTAACTTCGTTACTATTTATGGCAGGTAACTGTAATTTCGATACAAATTATGGCAGGTAACAATAACTGCGATACTTATTATGACAGGCAACTGTAACTTCGATACTAATTATGACAGGTAACTGTAACTTCGTTACTAATTATGACAAGAAACTGTAATTTCGATACAAATTATGGCAGATAACTATAAGTTCAACACTAATTATGACAGGTAACAGTAACTTCGATACTAATTATGACAGAAAACAGTAACTTCGATACTTATTATGACAGGTAACAGTAACTTCGATACTAATTATGGCAGGTAACTGTAACTACGATACTAATTATGACAGTTAACTCTAACTTCGTTGCTAATTATGACAAGTAACTGTAATTTCGATACGAATTATGGCAGGTAACTGTAACTTCGATACTAATTATGACAGGTAACAGTAACATCGATACTAATTATGACCTGTAACTGTAACTTCGATACTAATTATGACAGGTAACTGTAACTCCGTTACAAATTATGACAAGTAACTGTAATTTCGATACAAATTATGGCAGGTAACTGTAACTTCGTTACTAATTAAGACAGGTAACAGTAACTTCGATACTAATTATGACAAGTAACAGTCACTTCGATACTAATAATGACAAGTAACTGTAACTTCGAAACTAACTATGACAGGTAACTGTAACTTCGATACTAATTATGACAGGTAACAGTAACTTCGATACTAATTATGACCTGTAACTGTAACTACGATACTAATTATGACAAGTAACAGTAACTTCGATACTAATTATGACCTGTAACTGTAATTTCGATACAAATTATGGCAGGTAACTGTAACTTCGAAACTAATTACGACAGGTTAAAGTAACCTCGATACTAATTATGACAAGTAAGTGTAACTTCGATACTAATTATGACGGGTAACTGAAACATCGATACTAATTATGACTAGTAACTCTAACGTCGTTACTAATTAGGACAAGTAACTTTAATTTTGATAAAAAATTATGGCAGGTAGCTGTAACTTCGATACTAATTATGACAGGTAACAGTAACTTCGATACTAATTATGACAAGTAACTATAATTTCGATTCTAATTATGGCAGGTAACTGTAACTTCGTTACTAATTTTGACAAGTAACTGTAATTTTGATAAAAAATTATGGCAGGTAACTGTAACTTAGATACTAATTATGACAGGTAACAGTAACTTCGATATTAATTGTGACAAGTAACTGTAATTTCGATTCTAATTATGGCAGGTAACTGTAACTTCGTTACTAATTATGACAGGTAACAGTAACTTCGATACTAATTATGACAGTTAACAGTAACTTCGTTACTAATTATGACAAGTAACTGTAATTTCGATACAAATTATGACAGGTAACTGTAACTTCGTTACTAATTATGACAGGTAACAGTAACTTCGATAGTAATTATGACAAGTAACAGTAACTTCGATACTTATTATGACAGGTATCAGTAACTTCGATACTAATTATGACAGGTAACTGTATCTTCGATACTAATTATGACAGGTAACTGTAACTTCGATACTAATTATGACAAGTAACTGTAACTACGTTACTAATTATGACAAGTAACTGTAATTTCGATACAAATTATGGCAGGAAACAGTTACTTCGATACTAATTATGACAGGTAACTGTAACTTCTATACTAATTATGACAGGTAACTGTAACTTCGTTACTAATTATGACAAGTAACTGTACTTTCGAAACAAATGATGGCAGGTAACTGTAACTTCGATACTAATTATGACAAGTAACTCTAACTTCGTTACTTATTATGACAAGTAACTGTAATTTTGATTTAAAAAAATATGGCAGGTAACTGTAACTTCGATACTTATTATGACAGGTAACAGTAACTTCGATACTAATTATGACAGGTAACTGTAACTTCGTTACTAATTATGACAAGTAACTGTAATATCGATTATAATTATGGTTGGTAACTGTAACTTCGTTACTAATTATGACAAGTAACAGTAATTTCGATACAAATTATGGCAGGTAACTGTAACTTCGATACTAATTATGACAGGTAACAGTATCTTCGATACTAATGATGACAGAAAACAGTAACTTCGATACTAATTATGGCAGGTAACAGTAACCTCGATACTAATTATGGCAGGCAACTGTAACTTCGATACTAATTATGACAGGTAACAGTATCTTCGATACTAATGATGACAGGAAACAGTAACATCGATACTAATTATGACAAGTTACTGTAATTTCGATACTAATTATGGCAGGTAACAGTAACTTCGATACTAATTATGACAAGTAACAGTAACTTCGATACTAATTATGACAAGTAACTGTAACTTCGATATTAATTATGACAGTTAATGGTAACATCGTTACTAATTATGACAAGTAACTGTAATTTGGATACAAATTATGGCAGGTAACTGTAACTTCGATACTAATTATGACAGGTAACAGTAACTTCGATACTAATTATGACAAGTAACTGTAACTTCGATACTAATTATGACAGGTAACTGTAACTTCGATACTAATTATGACAAGTAACTCTAACTTCATTACAAATTATGACAAGTAACTGTAATTTCGATACAAATTATGGCAGGTAACTGTAACTTCGTTACTATTAATGGCAGGTAACTGTAATTTCGATACAAATTATGGCAGGTAACAGTAACTTCGATACTAATTATGACAGGCAACTGTAACTTCGATACTAATTATGACAGGTAACTGTAACATTGTTACAAATTATGACAAGTAACTGTAATTTCGATACAAAATATGGCAGGTAACTGTAACTTCGATACTAATTATGACAGGTTACAGTTACCTCGATACTAATTATGACAAGTAAGTGTAACTTCGATACTAATTATGACGGGTAACTGAAACTTCGATACTAATTATGACTAGTAACTCTAACTTCGTTACTAATTAGGACAAGTAACTGTAATTTTGATAAAAAATTATGGCAGGTAACTGTAACTTCGATATTAATTATGACAGGTAACAGTAACTTGGATACTAATTATGACAAGTAACTCTAATTTCGATTCTAATTATGGCAGGTAACTGTATCTCCGTTATTTATTTTGACAAGTAACTGTAATTTCGATACTAATTATGACAGGTAACAGTAACTTCGTTACTAATTATGACAAGTAACTGTAATTTCGATACAAATTATGACAGGTAACTGCAACTTCGTTACAAATTACGACAAGTAACTGTAATTTCGATACAAATTATGTCAGGTAACAGTAACTTCGATACTAATTATGACAGGTAACTGTAACTTCAATACTTATTATGACAAGTAACTGTAATTTCGATACAAATTATGGCAGGTAACTGTAACTTCGATACTAATTATGACAGGTAACTGTAACTTCGATAATAATTATGACAGGTAACTGTAACTTCGATACTAATTATGACAGGTAACTGTAACTTCCATACTAATTATGACAAGTAACTGTAACTTCGTTACTAATTATGACAAGTAACTGTAATTTCGATACAAATTTTGGCAGGTAACTGTAACTTCGTTACTAATTATGACAAGTAACTGTACTTTCGAAACAAATGATGGCAGGTAACTGTAACTTCGATACTAATTATGACAAGTAACTCTAACTTCGTTACTTATTATGACAAGTAACTGTAATTTTGATTATAATTATGGTTGGTAACTGTAACTTCGTTACTAATTATGACAAGTAACTGTAATTTCGATACAAATTATGGCAGGTAACTGTAACTTCGATACTAATTATGACAGGTAACAGTATCTTCGATACTAATGATGACAGAAAACAGTAACTTCGATACTAATTATGGCAGGTAACAGTAACTTCGATACTAATTATGGCAGGCAACTGTAACTTCGATACTAATTATGACAGTTAACTGTAACTTCGTTAATAATTATGAAAAGTAACTGTAAATTCGATACAAATTATGGCAGGTAACAGTAACTTCGATATTAATTATGACAGGTAACAGTAACATCGATACTAATTATGACAAGTTACTGTAATTTCGATACTAATTATGGCAGGTAACAGTAACTTCGATACTAATTATGACAAGTAACAGTAACTTCGATACTAATTATGACAAGTAACTGTAACTTCGATATTAATTATGACAGTTAATGGTAACATCGTTATTAATTATGACAAGTAACTGTAATTTGGATACAAATTATGGCAGGTAACTGTAACTTCGATACTAATTATGACAGGTAACAGTAACTTCGATACTAATTATGACAAGTAACTGCAACTTCGATACTAATTATGACAGGTAACTGTAACTTCGATACTAATTATGACAAGTAACTCTAACTTCATTACAAATTATGACAAGTAACTGTAATTTCGATACAAATTATGGCAGGTAACTATAACTTCGTTACTATTAATGGCAGGTAACTGTAATTTCGATACAAATTATGGCAGGTAACAGTAACTTCGATACTAATTATGACAGGCAACTGTAACTTCGATACTAATTATGACAGGTAACTGTAACATTGTTACAAATTATGACAAGTAACTGTAATTTCGATACAAATTATGGCAGGTAACTGTAACTTCGATACTAATTATGACAGGTTACAGTTACCTCGATACTAATTATGACAAGTAAGTGTAACTTCGATACTAATTATGACGGGTAACTGAAACTTCGATACTAATTATGACTAGTAACTCTAACTTCGTTACTAATTAGGACAAGTAACTGTAATTTTGATAAAAAATTATGGCAGGTAACTGTAACTTCGATATTAATTATGACAGGTAACAGTAACTTGGATACTAATTATGACAAGTAACTCTAATTTCGATTCTAATTATGGCAGGTAACTGTATCTCCGTTATTTATTTTGACAAGTAACTGTAATTTCGATACTAATTATGACAGGTAACAGTAACTTCGTTACTAATTATGACAAGTAACTGTAATTTCGATACAAATTATGGCAGGTAACTGTAACTTCGATACTAATTATGACAGGTAACAGTATCTTCGATACTAATGATGACAGAAAACAGTAACTTCGATACTAATTATGGCAGGTAACAGTAACTTCGATACTAATTATGGCAGGCAACTGTAACTTCGATACTAATTATGACAGTTAACTGTAACTTCGTTAATAATTATGAAAAGTAACTGTAAATTCGATACAAATTATGGCAGGTAACAGTAACTTCGATATTAATTATGACAGGTAACAGTAACATCGATACTAATTATGACAAGTTACTGTAATTTCGATACTAATTATGGCAGGTAACAGTAACTTCGATACTAATTATGACAAGTAACAGTAACTTCGATACTAATTATGACAAGTAACTGTAACTTCGATATTAATTATGACAGTTAATGGTAACATCGTTACTAATTATGACAAGTAACTGTAATTTGGATACAAATTATGGCAGGTAACTGTAACTTCGATACTAATTATGACAGGTAACAGTAACTTCGATACTAATTATGACAAGTAACTTTAACTTCGATACTAATTATGACAGGTAACTGTAACTTCGATACTAATTATGACAAGTAACTCTAACTTCATTACAAATTATGACAAGTAACTGTAATTTCGATACAAATTATGGCAGGTAACTATAACTTCGTTACTATTAATGGCAGGTAACTGTAATTTCGATACAAATTATGGCAGGTAACAGTAACTTCGATACTAATTATGACAGGCAACTGTAACTTCGATACTAATTATGACAGGTAACTGTAACATTGTTACAAATTATGACAAGTAACTGTAATTTCGATACAAATTATGGCAGGTAACTGTAACTTCGATACTAATTATGACAGGTTACAGTTACCTCGATACTAATTATGACAAGTAAGTGTAACTTCGATACTAATTATGACGGGTAACTGAAACTTCGATACTAATTATGACTAGTAACTCTAACTTCGTTACTAATTAGGACAAGTAACTGTAATTTTGATAAAAAATTATGGCAGGTAACTGTAACTTCGATATTAATTATGACAGGTAACAGTAACTTGGATACTAATTATGACAAGTAACTCTAATTTCGATTCTAATTATGGCAGGTAACTGTATCTCCGTTATTTATTTTGACAAGTAACTGTAATTTCGATACTAATTATGACAGGTAACAGTAACTTCGTTACTAATTATGACAAGTAACTGTAATTTCGATACAAATTATGACAGGTAACTGCAACTTCGTTACAAATTACGACAAGTAACTGTAATTTCGATACAAATTATGTCAGGTAACAGTAACTTCGATACTAATTATGACAGGTAACTGTAACTTCAATACTTATTATGACAAGTAACTGTAATTTCGATACAAATTATGTCAGGTAACTGTAACTTCGATACTAATTATGACAGGTAACTGTAACTTCGATAATAATTATGACAGGTAACTGTAACTTCGATACTAATTATGACAGGTAACTGTAACTTCCATACTAATTATGACAAGTAACTGTAACTTCGTTACTAATTATGACAAGTAACTGTAATTTCGATACAAATTTTGGCAGGTAACTGTAACTTCGTTACTAATTATGACAAGTAACTGTACTTTCGAAACAAATGATGGCAGGTAACTGTAACTTCGATACTAATTATGACAAGTAACTCTAACTTCGTTACTTATTATGACAAGTAACTGTAATTTTGATTTAAAAAAATATGGCAGGTAACTGTAACTTCGATACTTATTATGACAGGTAACAGTAACTTCGATACTAATTATGACAGGTAACTGTAACTTCGTTACTAATTATGACAAGTAACTGTAATATCGATTATAATTATGGTTGGTAACTGTAACTTCGTTACTAATTATGACAAGTAACTGTAATTTCGATACAAATTATGGCAGGTAACTGTAACTTCGATACTAATTATGACAGGTAACAGTATCTTCGATACTAATGATGACAGAAAACAGTAACTTCGATACTAATTATGGCAGGTAACAGTAACTTCGATACTAATTATGGCAGGCAACTGTAACTTCGATACTAATTATGACAGTTAACTGTAACTTCGTTAATAATTATGAAAAGTAACTGTAAATTCGATACAAATTATGGCAGGTAACAGTAACTTCGATATTAATTATGACAGGTAACAGTAACATCGATACTAATTATGACAAGTTACTGTAATTTCGATACTAATTATGGCAGGTAACAGTAACTTCGATACTAATTATGACAAGTAACAGTAACTTCGATACTAATTATGACAAGTAACTGTAACTTCGATATTAATTATGACAGTTAATGGTAACATCGTTACTAATTATGACAAGTAACAGTAATTTGGATACAAATTATGGCAGGTAACTGTAACTTCGATACTAATTATGACAGGTAACAGTAACTTCGATACTAATTATGACAAGTAACTGTAACTTCGATACTAATTATGACAGGTAACTGTAACTTCGATACTAATTATGACAAGTAACTCTAACTTCATTACAACTTATGACAAGTAACTGTAATTTCGATACAAATTATGGCAGGTAACTGTAACTTCGTTACTATTAATGGCAGGTAACTGTAATTTCGATACAAATTATGGCAGGTAACAGTAACTTCGATACTAATTATGACAGGCAACTGTAACTTCGATACTAATTATGACAGGTAACTGTAACATTGTTACAAATTATGACAAGTAACTGTAATTTCGATACAAATTATGGCAGGTAACTGTAACTTCGATACTAATTATGACAGGTTACAGTTACCTCGATACTAATTATGACAAGTAAGTGTAACTTCGATACTAATTATGACGGGTAACTGAAACTTCGATACTAATTATGACTAGTAACTCTAACTTCGTTACTAATTAGGACAAGTAACTGTAATTTTGATAAAAAATTATGGCAGGTAACTGTAACTTCGATATTAATTATGACAGGTAACACTAACTTGGATACTAATTATGACAAGTAACTCTAATTTCGATTCTAATTATGGCAGGTAACTGTATCTCCGTTATTTATTTTGACAAGTAACTGTAATTTCGATACTAATTATGACAGGTAACAGTAACTTCGTTACTAATTATGACAAGTAACTGTAATTTCGATACAAATTATGACAGGTAACTGCAACTTCGTTACAAATTACGACAAGTAACTGTAATTTCGATACAAATTATGTCAGGTAACAGTAACTTCGATACTAATTATGACAGGTAACTGTAACTTCAATACTTATTATGACAAGTAACTGTAATTTCGATACAAATTATGGCAGGTAACTGTAACTTCGATACTAATTATGACAGGTAACTGTAACTTCGATAATAATTATGACAGGTAACTGTAACTTCGATACTAATTATGACAGGTAACTGTAACTTCCATACTAATTATCACAAGTAACTGTAACTTCGTTACTAATTATGACAAGTAACTGTAATTTCGATACAAATTTTGGCAGGTAACTGTAACTTCGTTACTAATTATGACAAGAAACAGGAACTTCGTTTCTAATTATGACAGGAAATTGTAACTTCGATACTAAATATGACAGGTAATTGTAACTTCGATTCTAATTATGACAGGTAACTGTAACTTCAATACTAATTATGACAGGTAACTGTAACTTCGCTACTAATTATGACAGGTAACTGTAACTTCGTTACTAATTATGACAAGTAACTGTAATTTCGATACAAATTATGGCAGGTAACAGTAACTTCGATACTAATTATGACAGGTAATTGTAACTTCGATACTAATTATGACAGGTAACAGTTACTTCGATAGTAATTATGACAAGTAACAGTAACTTCGATACTAATTATGACAGGTAACTGTAACTTCGATACTAATTATGACAGGTAACTGTAACTTCGATACTAATTATGACAAGTAACTCTAACTTCATTACAAATTATGACAAGTAACTGTAATTTCGATACAAATTATGGCAGGTAACTGTAACTTCGTTACTATTTATGGCAGGTAACTGTAATTTCGATACAAATTATGGCAGGTAACAATAACTGCGATACTTATTATGACAGGCAACTGTAACTTCGATACTAATTATGACAGGTAACTGTAACTTCGTTACTAATTATGACAAGAAACTGTAATTTCGATACAAATTATGGCAGATAACTATAAGTTCAACACTAATTATGACAGGTAACAGTAACTTCGATACTAATTATGACAGAAAACAGTAACTTCGATACTTATTATGACAGGTAACAGTAACTTCGATACTAATTATGGCAGGTTACTGTAACTACGATACTAATTATGACAGTTAACTCTAACTTCGTTGCTAATTATGACAAGTAACTGTAATTTCGATACAAATTATGGCAGGTAACTGTAACTTCGATACTAATTATGACAAGTAACAGTCACTTCGATACTAATAATGACAAGTAACTGTAACTTCGAAACTAATTATGACAGGTAACTGTAACTTCGATACTAATTATGACAGGTAACAGTAACTTCGATACTAATTATGACCTGTAACTGTAACTACGATACTAAATATGACAAGTAACAGTAACTTCGATACTAATTATGACCTGTAACTGTAATTTCGATACAAATTATGGCAGGTAACTGTAACATCGATACTAATTACGACAGGTTAAAGTAACCTCGATACTAATTATGACAAGTAAGTGTAACTTCGATACTAATTATGACGGGTAACTGAAACATCGATACTAATTATGACTAGTAACTCTAACGTCGTTACTAATTAGAACAAGTAACTGTAATTTTGATTAAAAATTATGGCAGGTAACTGTAACTTCGATACTAATTATGACAGGTAACAGATACTTCGATACTAATTATGACAAGTAACTATAATTTCGATTCTAATTATGGCAGGTAACTGTAACTTCGTTACTAATTTTGACAAGTAACTGTAATTTCGATTCTAATTATGGCAGGTAACTGTAACATCGTTACTAATTATGACAAGTAACTGTAATTTTGATAAAAAATTATGGCAGGTAACTGTAACTTCGATACTAATTATGACCTGTAACTGTAACTACGATACTAAATATGACAAGTAACAGTAACTTCGATACTAATTATGACCTGTAACTGTAATTTCGATACAAATTATGGCAGGTAACTGTAACATCGATACTAATTACGACAGGTTAAAGTAACCTCGATACTAATTATGACAAGTAAGTGTAACTTCGATACTAATTATGACGGGTAACTGAAACATCGATACTAATTATGACTAGTAACTCTAACGTCGTTACTAATTAGGACAAGTAACTGTAATTTTGATAAAAAATTATGGCAGGTAACTGTAACTTCGATACTAATTATGACAGGTAACAGTAACTTCGATATTAATTGTGACAAGTAACTGTAATTTCGATTCTAATTATGGCAGGTAACTGTAACTTCGTTACTAATTATGACAGGTAACAGTAACTTCGATAGTAATTATGACAAGTAACAGTAACTTCGATACTTATTATGACAGGTATCAGTAACTTCGATACTAATTATGACAGGTAACTGTAACTTCGATACTAATTAAGACAGGTAACTGTAACTTCGATACTAATTATGACAAGTAACTGTACCTTCGTTACTAATTATGACAAGTAACTGTAATTTCGATACAAATTATGGCAGGGAACAGTTACTTCGATACTAATTATGACAGGTAACTGTAACTTCTATACTAATTATGACAGGTTACTGTAACTTCGTTACTAATTATGACAAGTAACTGTACTTTCGAAACAAATGATGGCAGGTAACTGCAACTTCGATACTAATTATGACAAGGAACTGTAATTTCGATACAAATTATGACAAGTAACTGTAACTTCGATACTTATTATGACAGGTAACTGTAACTTCGATACAAATTATGACAAGTAACTCTAACTTCATTGCAAATTATGACAAGTAACTGTAATTTCGATACAAATTATGGCAGGTTGCTGTAACTTCGTTACTAATTATGGCAGGTAACTGTAATTTCGATACAAATTATGCAGGTAACTGTAACTTCTATACTAGTTATGACAGGTAACTGTAACTTCGATACTAATTATGACAAGTAACTCTAACTTCGTTACATATTATGACAAGTAACTGTAATTTTGATTTAAAAAAATATGGCAGGTAACTGTAACTTCAATATTTATTATGACAGGTAACAGTAACTTCGATACTAATTATGACAGGTAACTGTAACTTCGTTACTAATTATGACAAGTAACTGTAATATCGATTATAATTATGGTTGGTAACTGTAACTTCGTTACTAATTATGACAAGTAACTGTAATTTCGATACAAATTATGGCAGGTAACTGTAACTTCGATACTAATTATGACAGGTAACAGTATCTTCGATACTAATGATGACAGAAAACAGTAACTTCGATACTAATTATGGCAGGTAACAGTAACTTCGATACTAATTATGGCAGGCAACTGTAACTTCGATACTAATTATGACAGTTAACTGTAACTTCGTTAATAATTATGAAAAGTAACTGTAAATTCGATACAAATTATGGCAGGTAACAGTAACTTCGATATTAATTATGACAGGTAACAGTAACATCGATACTAATTATGACAAGTTACTGTAATTTCGATACTAATTATGGCAGGTATCAGTAACTTCGATACTAATTATGACAAGTAACAGTAACTTCGTTACTAATTATGACAAGTAACTGTAACTTCGATACTAATTATGACAGGTAATGGTAACATCGTTACTAATTATGACAAGTAACTGTAATTTGGATACAAATTATGGCAGGTAACTGTAACTTCGATACTAATTATGACAGGTAACAGTAACTTCGATACTTATTATGACAAGTAACTGTAACTTCGATACTAATTATGACAGGTAACTGTAACTTCGATACTAATTATGACAAGTAACTCTAACTTCATTACAAATTATGACAAGTAACTGTAATTTCGATACAAATTATGGCAGGTAACTGTAACTTTGTTACTATTAATGGCAGGTAACTGTAATTTCGATACAAATTATGGCAGGTAACAGTAACTTCGATACTAATTATGACAGGCAACTGTAACTTCGATACTAATTATGACAGGTAACTGTAACATTGTTACAAATTATGACAAGTAACTGTAATTTCGATACAAATTATGGCAGGTAACTGTAACTTCGATACTAATTATGACAGGTTACAGTTACCTCGATACTAATTATGACAAGTAAGTGTAACTTCGATACTAATTATGACGGGTAACTGAAACTTCGATACTAATTATGACTAGTAACTCTAACTTCGTTACTAATTAGGACAAGTAACTGTAATTTTGATAAAAAATTATGGCAGGTAACTGTAACTTCGATATTAATTATGACAGGTAACAGTAACTTGGATACTAATTATGACAAATAACTCTAATTTCGATTCTAATTATGGCAGGTAACTGTATCTCCGTTATTAATTTTGACAAGTAACTGTAATTTCGATACTAATTATGACAGGTAACAGTAACTTCGTTACTAATTATGACAAGTAACTGTAATTTCGATACAAATTATGACAGGTAACTGTAACTTCGTTACAAATTATGACAAGTAACTGTAATTTCGATACAAATTATGTCAGGTAACAGTAACTTCGATACTAATTATGACAGGTAACTGTAACTTCAATACTTATTATGACAAGTAACTGTAATTTCGATACAAATTATGGCAGGTAACTGTAACTTCGATACTAATTATGACAGGTAACAGTAACATAGATAGTAATTATGACAAGTAACAGTAACTTCGATACTAATTATGACAGGTAACTGTAACTTCGATAATAATTATGACATGTAACTGTAACTTCGATACTAATTATGACAGGTAACTGTAACTTCCATACTAATTATGACAAGTAACTGTAACTTCGTTACTAATTATGACAAGAAACAGGAACTTCGTTTCTAATTATGACAGGAAATTGTAACTTCGATACTAAATATGACAGGTAATTGTAACTTCGATTCTAATTATGACAGGTAACTGTAACTTCGATACTAATTATTACAGGTAACTGTAACTTCGCTACTAATTATGACAGGTAACTGTAACTTCGTTACTAATTATGACAAGTAACTGTAATTTCGATACAAATTATGGCAGGTAACAGTAACTTCGATGCTAATTATGACAGGTAATTGTAACTTCGATACTAATTATGACAGGTAACAGTAACTTCGATAGTAATTATGACAAGTAACAGTAACTTCGATACTAATTATGACAGGTAACTGTAACTTCGATACTAATTATGACAGGAAACTGTAACTTCGATTCTAATTATGACAGGTAACTGTAACTTCGATACTAATTATGGCAAAAAACAGTAACTTCGATACTAATTATGACAGGTAACTGTAACATCGATACTAATTATGACAAGTAACTCTAACTTCATTACAAATTATGAAAAGTAACTGTAATTTCGATACAAATTATGGCAGGTAACAGTAACTTCGTTACTATTTATGGCAGGTAACTGTAATTTCGATACAAATTATGTCAGGTAACAGTAACTTCGATACTAATTATGACAGGTAACTGTAACTTCAATACTTATTATGACAAGTAACTGTAATTTCGATACAAATTATGGCAGGTAACTGTAACAATGTTACAAATTATGACAAGTAACTGTAATTTCGATACAAATTATGGCAGGTATCTGTAACTTCGATACTAATTATGACAGGTTACATTTATCTGGATACTAATTTTGACAAGTAAGTGTAACTTCGATACTAATTATGACGGGTAACTGAAACTTCGATACTAATTATGACTAGTAACTCTGAATTCGTTACTAATTAGGACAAGTAACTGTAATTTTGATAAAAAATTATGGCAGGTAACTGTAACTTCGATACTAATTATGACAGGTAACAGTAACTTGGATACTAATTATGACAAGTAACTCTAATTTGGATTCTAATTATGGCAGGTAACTGTAACTCCGTTATTAATTTTGACAAGTAACTGTAATTTCGATACTAATTATGACAGGTAACTGTAACTGCGATACTAATTATGACAGGTAACAGTTACTTCGATACTAATTATGACAAGTAACTGTAACTTCGATACTAATTATGACAGGTAACTGTAACTTCGATACTAATTATGACAAGTAACTCTAACTTCATTACAAATTATGACAAGTAACTGTAATTTCGATACAAATTATGGCAGGTAACAGTAATTTCGATACTTATTATGGCAGGGAACAGTTACTTCGATACTAATTATGACAGGTAACTCTAATTTCGATTCTAATTATGGCAGGTAACTGTATCTCCGTTATTTATTTTGACAAGTAACTGTAATTTCGATACTAATTATGACAGGTAACAGTAACTTCGTTACTAATTATGACAAGTAACTGTAATTTCGATACAAATTATGTCAGGTAACAGTAACTTCGATACTAATTATGACAGGTAACTGTAACTTCAATACTTATTATGACAAGTAACTGTAATTTCGATACAAATTATGGCAGGTAACTGTAACTTCGATACTAATTATGACAGGTAACTGTAACTTCGATAATAATTATGACAGGTAACTGTAACTTCGATACTAATTATGACAGGTAACTGTAACTTCCATACTAATTATGACAAGTAACTGTAACTTCGTTACTAATTATGACAAGTAACTGTAATTTCGATACAAATTTTGGCAGGTAACTGTAACTTCGTTACTAATTATGACAAGTAACTGTACTTTCGAAACAAATGATGGCAGGTAACTGTAACTTCGATACTAATTATGACAAGTATTTCTAACTTCGTTACTTATTATGACAAGTAACTGTAATTTTGATTATAATTATGGTTGGTAACTGTAACTTCGTTACTAATTATGACAAGTAACTGTAATTTCGATACAAATTATGGCAGGTAACTGTAACTTCGATACTAATTATGACAGGTAACAGTATCTTCGATACTAATGATGACAGAAAACAGTAACTTCGATACTAATTATGGCAGGTAACAGTAACTTCGATACTAATTATGGCAGCCAACTGTAACTTCGATACTAATTATGACAGTTAACTGTAACTTCGTTAATAATTATGAAAAGTAACTGTAAATTCGATACAAATTATGGCAGGTAACAGTAACTTCGATATTAATTATGAAAGGTAACAGTAACATCGATACTAATTATGACAAGTTACTGTAATTTCGATACTAATTATGGCAGGTAACAGTAACTTCGATACTAATTATGACAAGTAACAGTAACTTCGATACTAATTATGACAAGTAACTGTAACTTCGATATTAATTATGACAGTTAATGGTAACATCGTTACTAATTATGACAAGTAACTGTAATTTGGATACAAATTATGGCAGGTAACTGTAACTTCGATACTAATTATGACAGGTAACAGTAACTTCGATACTAATTATGACAAGTAACTGTAACTTCGATACTAATTATGACAGGTAACTGTAACTTCGATACTAATTATGACAAGTAACTCTAACTTCATTACAAATTATGACAAGTAACTGTAATTTCGATACAAATTATGGCAGGTAACTATAACTTCGTTACTATTAATGACAGGTAACTGTAATTTCGATAAAAATTATGGCAGGTAACAGTAACTTCGATACTAATTATGACAGGCAACTGTAACTTCGATACTAATTATGACAGGTAACTGTAACATTGTTACAAATTATGACAAGTAACTGTAATTTCGATACAAATTATGGCAGGTAACTGTAACTTCGATACTAATTATGACAGGTTACAGTTACCTCGATACTAATTATGACAAGTAAGTGTAACTTCGATACTAATTATGACGGGTAACTGAAACTTCGATACTAGTTATGACTAGTAACTCTAACTTCGTTACTAATTAGGACAAGTAACTGTAATTTTGATAAAAAATTATGGCAGGTAACTGTAACTTCGATATTAATTATGACAGGTAACAGTAACTTGGATACTAATTATGACAAGTAACTCTAATTTCGATTCTAATTATGGCAGGTAACTGTATCTCCGTTATTTATTTTGACAAGTAACTGTAATTTCGATACTAATTATGACAGGTAACAGTAACTTCGTTACTAATTATGACAAGTAACTGTAATTTCGATACAAATTATGACAGGTAACTGCAACTTCGTTACAAATTACGACAAGTAACTGTAATTTCGATACAAATTATGTCAGGTAACAGTAACTTCGATACTAATTATGACAGGTAACTGTAACTTCAATACTTATTATGACAAGTAACTGTAATTTCGATACAAATTATGTCAGGTAACTGTAACTTCGATACTAATTATGACAGGTAACTGTAACTTCGATAATAATTATGACAGGTAACTGTAACTTCGATACTAATTATGACAGGTAACTGTAACTTCCATACTAATTATGACAAGTAACTGTAACTTCGTTACTAATTATGACAAGTAACTGTAATTTCGATACAAATTTTGGCAGGTAACTGTAACTTCGTTACTAATTATGACAAGTAACTGTACTTTCGAAACAAATGATGGCAGGTAACTGTAACTTCGATACTAATTATGACAAGTAACTCTAACTTCGTTACTTATTATGACAAGTAACTGTAATTTTGATTAAAAAAAATATGGCAGGTAACTGTAACTTCGATACTTATTATGACAGGTAACAGTAACTTCGATACTAATTATGACAGGTAACTGTAACTTCGTTACTAATTATGACAAGTAACTGTAATATCGATTATAATTATGGTTGGTAACTGTAACTTCGTTACTAATTATGACAAGTAACTGTAATTTCGATACAAATTATGGCAGGTAACTGTAACATCGATACTAATTATGACAGGTAACAGTATCTTCGATACTAATGATGACAGAAAACAGTAACTTCGATACTAATTATGGCAGGTAACAGTAACTTCGATACTAATTATGGCAGGCAACTGTAACTTCGATACTAATTATGACAGTTAACTGTAACTTCGTTAATAATTATGAAAAGTAACTGTAAATTCGAAACAAATTATGGCAGGTAACAGTAACTTCGATATTAATTATGACAGGTAACAGTAACATCGATACTAATTATGACAAGTTACTGTAATTTCGATACTAATTATGGCAGGTAACAGTAACTTCGATACTAATTATGACAAGTAACAGTAACTTCGATACTAATTATGACAAGTAACTGTAACTTCGATATTAATTATGACAGTTAATGGTAACATCGTTACTAATTATGACAAGTAACTGTAATTTGGATACAAATTATGGCAGGTAACTGTAACTTCGATACTAATTATGACAGGTAACAGTAACTTCGATACTAATTATGACAAGTAACTGTAACTTCGATACTAATGATGACAGGTAACTGTAACTTCGATACTAATTATGACAAGTAACTCTAACTTCATTACAACTTATGAAAAGTAACTGTAATTTCGATACAAATTATGGCAGGTAACTGTAACTTCGTTACTATTAATGGCAGGTAACTGTAATTTCGATACAAATTATGGCAGGTAACAGTAACTTCGATACTAATTATGACAGGCAACTGTAACTTCGATACTAATTATGACAGGTAACTGTAACATTGTTACAAATTATGACAAGTAACTGTAATTTCGATACAAATTATGGCAGGTAACTGTAACTTCGATACTAATTATGACAGGTTACAGTTACCTCGATACTAATTATGACAAGTAAGTGTAACTTCGATACTAATTATGACGGGTAACTGAAACTTCGATACTAATTATGACTAGTAACTCTAACTTCGTTACTAATTAGGACAAGTAACTGTAATTTTGATAAAAAATTATGGCAGGTAACTGTAACTTCGATATTAATTATGACAGGTAACACTAACTTGGATACTAATTATGGCAAGTAACTCTAATTTCGATTCTAATTATGGCAGGTAACTGTATCTCCGTTATTTATTTTGACAAGTAACTGTAATTTCGATACTAATTATGACAGGTAACAGTAACTTCGTTACTAATTATGACAAGTAACTGTAATTTCGATACAAATTATGACAGGTAACTGCAACTTCGTTACAAATTACGACAAGTAACTGTAATTTCGATACAAATTATGTCAGGTAACAGTAACTTCGATACTAATTATGACAGGTAACTGTAACTTCAATACTTATTATGACAAGTAACTGTAATTTCGATACAAATTATGGCAGGTAACTGTAACTTCGATACTAATTATGACAGGTAACTGTAACTTCGATAATAATTATGACAGGTAACTGTAACTTCGATACTAATTATGACAGGTAACTGTAACTTCCATACTAATTATCACAAGTAACTGTAACTTCGTTACTAATTATGACAAGTAACTGTAATTTCGATACAAATTTTGGCAGGTAACTGTAACTTCGTTACTAATTATGACAAGAAACAGGAACTTCGTTTCTAATTATGACAGGAAATTGTAACTTCGATACTAAATATGACAGGTAATTGTAACTTCGATTCTAATTATGACAGGTAACTGTAACTTCAATACTAATTATGACAGGTAACTGTAACTTCGCTACTAATTATGACAGGTAACTGTAACTTCGTTACTAATTATGACAAGTAACTGTAATTTCGATACAAATTATGGCAGGTAACAGTAACTTCGATACTAATTATGACAGGTAATTGTAACTTCGATACTAATTATGACAGGTAACAGTTACTTCGATAGTAATTATGACAAGTAACAGTAACTTCGATACTAATTATGACAGGTAACTGTAACTTCGATACTAATTATGACAGGTAACTGTAACTTCGATACTAATTATGACAAGTAACTCTAACTTCATTACAAATTATGACAAGTAACTGTAATTTCGATACAAATTATGGCAGGTAACTGTAACTTCGTTACTATTTATGGCAGGTAACTGTAATTTCGATACAAATTATGGCAGGTAACAATAACT
The DNA here is from genome assembly GCA_946902985.2 of Meconema thalassinum. Taxonomy (NCBI): domain Eukaryota; kingdom Metazoa; phylum Arthropoda; class Insecta; order Orthoptera; family Tettigoniidae; genus Meconema; species Meconema thalassinum. The sequence continues at coordinate 1,171,405,377 of OX336388.2, read as the reverse complement.
GCGATACTTATTATGACAGGCAACTGTAACTTCGATACTAATTATGACAGGTAACTGTAACTTCGTTACTAATTATGACAAGAAACTGTAATTTCGATACAAATTATGGCAGATAACTATAAGTTCAACACTAATTATGACAGGTAACAGTAACTTCGATACTAATTATGACAGAAAACAGTAACTTCGATACTTATTATGACAGGTAACAGTAACTTCGATACTAATTATGGCAGGTTACTGTAACTACGATACTAATTATGACAGTTAACTCTAACTTCGTTGCTAATTATGACAAGTAACTGTAATTTCGATACGAATTATGGCAGGTAACTGTAACTTCGATACTAATTATGACAGGTAACAGTAACATCGATACTAATTATGACCTGTAACTGTAACTTCGATACTAATTATGACAGGTAACTGTAACTCCGTTACAAATTATGACAAGTAACTGTAATTTCGATACAAATTATGGCAGGTAACTGTAACTTCGATACTAATTAAGACAGGTAACAGTAACTTCGATACTAATTATGACAAGTAACAGTCACTTCGATACTAATAATGACAAGTAACTGTAACTTCGAAACTAATTATGACAGGTAACTGTAACTTCGATACTAATTATGACAGGTAACAGTAACTTCGATACTAATTATGACCTGTAACTGTAACTACGATACTAAATATGACAAGTAACAGTAACTTCGATACTAATTATGACCTTTAACTGTAATTTCGATACAAATTATGGCAGGTAACTGTAACATCGATACTAATTACGACAGGTTAAAGTAACCTCGATACTAATTATGACAAGTAAGTGTAACTTCGATACTAATTATGACGGGTAACTGAAACATCGATACTAATTATGACTAGTAACTCTAACGTCGTTACTAATTAGGACAAGTAACTGTAATTTTGATTAAAAATTATGGCAGGTAACTGTAACTTCGATACTAATTATGACAGGTAACAGATACTTCGATACTAATTATGACAAGTAACTATAATTTCGATTCTAATTATGGCAGGTAACTGTAACTTCGTTACTAATTTTGACAAGTAACTGTAATTTCGATTCTAATTAAGGCAGGTAACTGTAACATCGTTACTAATTATGACAAGTAACTGTAATTTTGATAAAAAATTATGGCAGGTAACTGTAACTTCGATACTAATTATGACAGGTAACAGTAACTTCGATATTAATTGTGACAAGTAACTGTAATTTCGATTCTAATTATGGCAGGTAACTGTAACTTCGTTACTAATTATGACAGGTAACAGTAACTTCGATACTAATTATGACAGTTAACAGTAACTTCGTTACTAATTATGACAAGTAACTGTAATTTCGATACAAATTATGACAGGTAACTGTAACTTCGTTACTAATTATGAAAGGTAACAGTAACTTCGATAGTAATTATGACAAGTAACAGTAACTTCGATACTTATTATGACAGGTATCAGTAACTTCGATACTAATTATGACAGGTAACTGTAACTTCGATACTAATTAAGACAGGTAACTGTAACTTCGATACTAATTATGACAAGTAACTGTAACTTCGTTACTAATTATGACAAGTAACTGTAATTTCGATACAAATTATGGTAGGGAACAGTCACTTCGATACTAATTATGACAGGTAACTGTAACTTCTATACTAATTATGACAGGTTACTGTAACTTCGTTACTAATTATGACAAGTAACTGTACTTTCGAAACAAATGATGGCAGGTAACTGCAACTTCGATACTAATTATGACAAGGAACTGTAATTTCGATACAAATTATGACAGGTAACAGTAACTTCGTTACTAATTATGGCATGTAACTGTAATTTCGATACAAATTATGGCAGGTAACAGTTACTTCGATACTAATTATGACAGTTAACATATACTTCGATACTAATTATGACAAGTAACTGTAACATCGTTACTAATTATGACAAGTAACAGTAACATCGATACTAATTATGACAAGTAACAGTTACTTCAATACAAATTATGACATGTAACAATAACTTCGATACTAATTATGACAGGTAATTGTAACATCGTTACTAATTATGACAAGTAACTGTAATTTCGATACAAATTATGACAAGTAACTGTAACTTCGATACTTATTATGACAGGTAACTGTAACTTCGATACAAATTATGACAAGTAACTCTAACTTCATTGCAAATTATGACAAGTAACTGTAATTTCGATACAAATTATGGCAGGTTGCTGTAACTTCGTTACTAATTATGGCAGGTAACTGTAATTTCGATACAAATTATGGCAGGTAACAGTAACTTCTATACTAGTTATGACAGGTAACTGTAACTTCGATACTAATTATGACAAGTAACTCTACCTTCGTTACTTATTATGACAAGTAACTGTAATTTTGATTTAAAAAAATATGGCAGGTAACTGTAACTTCAATATTTATTATGACAGGTAACAGTAACTTCGATACTAATTATGACAGGTAACTGTAACTTCGTTACTAATTATGACAAGTAACTGTAATATCGATTATAATTATGGTTGGTAACTGTAACTTCGTTACTAATTATGACAAGTAACTGTAATTTCGATACAAATTATGGCAGGTAACTGTAACTTCGATACTAATTATGACAGGTAACAGTATCTTCGATACTAATGATGACAGAAAACAGTAACTTCGATACTAATTATGGCAGGTAACAGTAACTTCGATACTAATTATGGCAGGCAACTGTAACTTCGATACTAATTATGACAGTTAACTGTAACTTCGTTAATAATTATGAAAAGTAACTGTAAATTCGATACAAATTATGGCAGGTAACAGTAACTTCGATATTAATTATGACAGGTAACAGTAACATCGATACTAATTATGACAAGTTACTGTAATTTCGATACTAATTATGGCAGGTAACAGTAACTTCGATACTAATTATGACAAGTAACAGTAACTTCGATACTAATTATGACAAGTAACTGTAACTTCGATACTAATTATGACAGGTAATGGTAACATCGTTACTAATTATGACAAGTAACTGTAATTTGGATACAAATTATGGCAGGTAACTGTAACTTCGATACTAATTATGACAGGTAACAGTAACTTCGATACTTATTATGACAAGTAACTGTAACTTCGATACTAATTATGACAGGTAACTGTAACTTCGATACTAATTATGACAAGTAACTCTAACTTCATTACAAATTATGACAAGTAACTGTAATTTCGATACAAATTATGGCAGGTAACTGTAACTTTGTTACTATTAATGGCAGGTAACTGTAATTTCGATACAAATTATGGCAGGTAACAGTAACTTCGATACTAATTATGACAGGCAACTGTAACTTCGATACTAATTATGACAGGTAACTGTAACATTGTTACAAATTATGACAAGTAACTGTAATTTCGATACAAATTATGGCAGGTAACTGTAACTTCGATACTAATTATGACAGGTTACAGTTACCTCGATACTAATTATGACAAGTAAGTGTAACTTCGATACTAATTATGACGGGTAACTGAAACTTCGATACTAATTATGACTAGTAACTCTAACTTCGTTACTAATTAGGACAAGTAACTGTAATTTTGATAAAAAATTATGGCAGGTAACTGTAACTTCGATATTAATTATGACAGGTAACAGTAACATGGATACTAATTATGACAAGTAACTCTAATTTCGATTCTAATTATGGCAGGTAACTGTATCTCCGTTATTAATTTTGACAAGTAACTGTAATTTCGATACTAATTATGACAGGAAACAGTAACTTCGTTACTAATTATGACAAGTAACTGTAATTTCGATACAAATTATGACAGGTAACTGTAACTTCGTTACAAATTATGACAAGTAACTGTAATTTCGATTCAAATTATGTCAGGTAACAGTAACTTCGATACTAATTATGACAGGTAACTGTAACTTCAATACTTATTATGACAAGTAACTGTAATTTCGATACAAATTATGGCAGGTAACTGTAACTTCGATACTAATTATGACAGGTAACAGTAACATAGATAGTAATTATGACAAGTAACAGTAACTTCGATACTAATTATGACAGGTAACTGTAACTTCGATAATAATTATGACATGTAACTGTAACTTCGATACTAATTATGACAGGTAACTGTAACTTCCATACTAATTATGACAAGTAACTGTAACTTCGTTACTAATTATGACAAGAAACAGGAACTTCGTTTCTAATTATGACAGGAAATTGTAACTTCGATACTAAATATGACAGGTAATTGTAACTTCGATTCTAATTATGACAGGTAACTGTAACTTCGATACTAATTATTACAGGTAACTGTAACTTCGCTACTAATTATGACAGGTAACTGTAACTTCGTTACTAATTATGACAAGTAACTGTAATTTCGATACAAATTATGGCAGGTAACAGTAACTTCGATGCTAATTATGACAGGTAATTGTAACTTCGATACTAATTATGACAGGTAACAGTAACTTCGATAGTAATTATGACAAGTAACAGTAACTTCGATACTAATTATGACAGGTAACTGTAACTTCGATACTAATTATGACAGGTAACTGTAACTTCGATTCTAATTATGACAGGTAACTGTAACTTCGATACTAATTATGGCAAAAAACAGTAACTTCGATACTAATTATGACAGGTAACTGTAACATCGATACTAATTATGACAAGTAACTCTAACTTCATTACAAATTATGAAAAGTAACTGTAATTTCGATACAAATTATGGCAGGTAACAGTAACTTCGTTACTATTTATGGCAGGTAACTGTAATTTCGATACAAATTATGTCAGGTAACAGTAACTTCGATACTAATTATGACAGGTAACTGTAACTTCAATACTTATTATGACAAGTAACTGTAATTTCGATACAAATTATGGCAGGTAACTGTAACAATGTTACAAATTATGACAAGTAACTGTAATTTCGATACAAATTATGGCAGGTAACTGTAACTTCGATACTAATTATGACAGGTTACATTTATCTGGATACTAATTTTGACAAGTAAGTGTAACTTCGATACTAATTATGACGGGTAACTGAAACTTCGATACTAATTATGACTAGTAACTCTGAATTCGTTACTAATTAGGACAAGTAACTGTAATTTTGATAAAAAATTATGGCAGGTAACTGTAACTTCGATACTAATTATGACAGGTAACAGTAACTTGGATACTAATTATGACAAGTAACTCTAATTTGGATTCTAATTATGGCAGGTAACTGTAACTCCGTTATTAATTTTGACAAGTAACTGTAATTTCGATACTAATTATGACAGGTAACTGTAACTGCGATACTAATTATGACAGGTAACAGTTACTTCGATACTAATTATGACAAGTAACTGTAACTTCGATACTAATTATGACAGGTAACTGTAACTTCGATACTAATTATGACATGTAACTCTAACTTCATTACAAATTATGACAAGTAACTGTAATTTCGATACAAATTATGGCAGGTAACAGTAATTTCGATACTTATTATGACAGGCAACTGTAACTTCGATACTGATTATGACAGGTAACTGTAACTTCGTTACTAATTATGACAAGAAACTGTAATTTCGATACAAATTATGGCAGATAACTGTAAGTTCAACACTAATTATGACAGGTAACAGTAACTTCGATACTAATTATGACAAAAAACAGTAACTTCGATACTTATTATGACAGGCAACAGTAACTTCGATACTAATTATGGCAGGTAACTGTAACTACGATACTAATTATGACAGTTAACTCTAACTTCGTTGCTCATTATGACAAGTAACTGTAATTTCGATACGAATTATGGCAGGTAACTGTAACTTCGATACTAATTCTTTACAGGTAACAGTAACTTCGATACTAATTATGACCTGTAACTGTAACTTCGATACTAATTATGACAAGTAACTGTTATTTCGATACAAATTATGGCAGGTAACTGTAACTTCGATACTAATTAAGACAGGTAACAGTAACTTCGATACTTATTATGACAGTTAACTGTAACTTCGTTACTAATTATGAAAAGTAACTGTAATTTCGATACAAATTATGGCAGGTAACTGTAATTTCGATACTAATTATGGCAGGTAACAGTAACTTCGATACTAATTATGACAAGTAACAGTAACTTCGACACTAATTATGACAAGTAACTGTAACTTCGATACTAATTATGACAGGTAATTGTAACATCGTTACTAATTATGACAAGTAACTGTAATTTGGATACAAATTATGGCAGGTAACTGTAACTTCGATACTAATTATGACAGGTAACAGTAACTTCGATACTAATTATGACAAGTAACTGTAACTTCGATACTAATTATGACAGGTAACTGTAACTTCGATACTAATTATGACAAGTAACTCTAACTTCATTACAAATTATGACAAGTAACAGTAATTTCGATACAAATTATGGCAGGTAACTGTAACTTCGTTACTATTAATGGCAGGTAACTGTAATTTCGATACAAATTATGGCAGGTAACAGTAACTTCGATACTAATTATGACAGGCAACTGTAACATCGATACTAATTATGACAGGAAACTGTAACATTGTTACAAATTATGACAAGTAACTGTAAATTCAATACAAATTATGGCAGGTAACTGTAACTTCGATACTAATTATGACAGGTAACAGTAACTTAGATACTAACTATGGCAAAAAACAGTAACTTCGATACTAATTATGGCAGGTAACAGTAACTTCGATACAAATTATGGCAGGTAACTGTAACTTCGATACTAATTATGACAGGTAACAGTAACTTCGATACTAATTATGACAAGTAACTCTAATTTCGATTCTAATTATGGCAGGTAACTGTAACTTCGTTATTAATTTTGTCAAGTAACTGTAATTTCGATACTAATTATGACAGGTAACAGTAACTTCGTTACTAATTATGACAAGTAACTGTAATTTCGATACAAATTATGACAGGTAACTGTAACTTCGTTACTAATTATGACAAGTAACTGTAATTTCGATACAAATTATGTCAGGTAACAGTAACTTCGATACTAATTATGACAGGTAACTGTAACTTCAATACTTATTATGACAAGTAACTGTAATTTCGATACAAATTATGGCAGGTAACTGTAACTTCGATACTAATTATGACAGGTAACAGTAACTTCGATAGTAATTATGACAAGTAACAGTAACTTCGATACTAATTATGACAGGTAACTGTAACTTCGATAGTAATTATGACAGGTAACTGTAACTTCGATACTAATTAGGACAGGTAACTGTAACTTCCATACTAATTATGACAAGTAACTGTAACTTCGTTACTAATTATGACCTGTAACTGTAATTTCGATACAAATTATGGCAGGTAACTGTAACTTCGATACTAATTACGACAGGTTACTGTAACCTCGATACTATATATGACAAGTTAGTGTAACTTCGATACTAATTATGACGGGTAACTGAAACTTCGATACTAATTATGACTAGTAACTCTAACTTCGTTACTAATTATGACAAGTAACTGTAATTTCGATACAAATTTTGGCAGGTTACTGTAACTTCGTTACTAATTATGACAAGAAACAGGAACTTCGTTTCTAATTATGACAGGAAACTGTAACTTCGATACTAATTATGACAGGTAACTGTAACTTCGATACTAATTATGACAGGTAACTGTAACATCGTTACTAATTATGACAAGTAACTGTAATTTCGATACAAATTTTGGCAGGTTACTGTAACTTCGTTACTAATTATGACAAGAAACAGGAACTTCGTTTCTAATTATGACAGGAAACTGTAACTTCGATACTAAATATGACAGGTAACTGTAACTTCGATTCTAATTGTGACAGGTAACTGTAACTTCGATACTAATTATGACAGGTAACTGTAACTTCGCTACTAATTATGACAGGTAACTGTAACTTCGTTACTAATTATGACAAGTAACTGTAATTTCGATACAAATTATGGCAGGTAACAGTAACTTCGATACTAATTATGACAGGTAACTGTAACTTCGATACTAATTATGACAGGTAACAGTAACTTCGATAGTAATTATGACAAGTAACAGTAACTTCGATACTAAATATGACAGGTAACTGTAACTTCGATACTAATTATCACAGGTAACTGTACCTTCGATTCTAATTATGACAGGTAACTGTAACTTAGATACTAATTATGGCAAAAAACAGTAACTTCGATACTAATTATGACAGGTAACTGTAACTTCGATACTAATTATGACAAGTAACTCTAACTTCATTACAAATTATGACAAGTAACTGTATTTTCGATACAAATTATGGCAGGTAACAGTAATTTCGATACTTATTATGACAGGCAACTGTAACTTCGATACTGATTATGACAGGTAACTGTAACTTCGTTACTAATTATGACAAGAAACTGTAATTTCGATACAAATTATGGCAGATAACTGTAAGTTCAACACTAATTATGACAGGTAACAGTAACTTCGATACTAATTATGACAGAAAATAGTAACTTCGATACTTATTATGACAGGTAACAGTAACTTCGATACTAATTATGGCAGGTAACTGTAACTACGATACTAATTATGACAGTTAACTCTAACTTCGTTGCTAATTATGACAAGTAACTGTAACTTCGATACTAATTATTACAGGTAACAGTAACTTCGATACTAATTATGACCTGTAACTGTAACTTCGATACTAATTATGACAAGTAACTGTAATTTCGATACAAATTATGGCAGGTAACTGTAACTTCGATACTATTTATGACAGGTAACTGTAACTTCGATACTAATTATGACAAGTAACAGTAACTTCGATACTAATTATGACAAGTAACTGTAACTTCGAAACTAATTATGACAGGTAACTGTAACTTCGATACTAATTATGACAGGTAACAGTAACTTCGATACTAATTATGACCTGTAACTGTAACTACGATACTAATTATGACAAGTAACAGTAACTTCGATACTAATTATGACCTGTAACAGTAATTTCGATTCTAATTATGGCAGGTAACTGTAACATCGTTACTAATTACGACAAGTAACTGTAATTTTGATTAAAAAATTATGGCAGGTAACTGTAACTTCGATACTAATTATGACAGGTAACAGTAACTTCGATACTAATTGTGACAAGTAACTGTAATTTCGATTCTAATTATGGCAGGTAACTGTAACTTCGTTACTAATTATGACAGGTAACAGTAACTTCGATACTAATTATGACAGGTAACAGTAACTTCGTTACTAATTATGACAAGTAACTGTAATTTCGATACAAATTATGACAGGTAACTGTAACTTCGTTACTAATTATGACAAGTAACTGTAATTTCGATACAAATTATGTCAGGTAACTGTAACTTCGATACTAATTATGACAGGTAACAGTAACTTCGATAGTAATTATGACAAGTAACAGTAACTTCGATACTTATTATGACAGGTATCAGTAACTTCGATACTAATTATGACAGGTAACTGTGACTTCGATACTAATTATGACAGGTAACTGTAACTTCGATACTAGTTATGACAAGTAACTGTAACTTCGTTACTAATTATGACAAGTAACTGTAATTTCGATACAAATTAGGGCAGGGTACAGTTACTTCGATACTAATTATGACAGGTAACTGTAACTTCTATACTAATTATGACAGGTAACTGTAACTTCGTTACTAATTATGACAAGTAACTGTACTTTCGAAACAAATGATGGCAGGTAACTGTAACTTCGATACTAATTATGACAAGGAACTGTAATTTCGATACAAATTATGACAGGTAACAGTAACTTCGTTACTAATTATGGCATGTAACTGTAATTTCGATACAAATTATGGCAGGTAACAGTTACTTCGATACTAATTATGACAGGTAACTGTAACTTCTATACCAATTATGACAGGCAACTGTAACTTCGTTACTAATTATGACAAGTAACTGTACTTTCGATGCAAATGATGGCAGGTAACTGTAACTTCGATACTAATTATGACAGGTAACAGTAACTTCGATACTAATTATAGCAAAAAACAGTAACTTCGATACTAATTATGACAGGTAACAGTATCTTCGATACTAATTATGGCAGGTTACTGTAACTTCGATACAAATTATGGCAGGTAACTGTAACTTCGATTCAAATTATGACAAGTAACTGTAACTTCGTTACTAATTATGACAGGTAACTTCGATACTAATTATGACAGGTAACAGTAACTTCGATACTAATTATGACAAGGAACTGTAATTTCGATACAAATGATGGCAGGTAACTGTACTTTCGATACAAATGATGACAGGTAACTGTAACTTCGATACTATTTAAGACAGGAAACTAAACTTTCGATACAAATGATGGCAGGTACAGTAACTTCGATACTAATTATGGCAAAAAACAGTAACTTCGATACTAATTATGGCAGGTAACTGTAACTTCGTTACTAATTATGACAAGTAACTATACTTTCGATACAAATGATGGCAGGTAACTGTAACTTCGATACTAATTATGACAGGTAACAGTAACTTCGATACTAATTATGGCAAAAAACAGTAACTTCGATACTAATTATTGCAGGTAACAGTAACTTCGATACTAATTATGGCAGGTAACTGTAACTTCGATACTATTTATGACAGGTAACAGTAATTTCGATACTAATTATGACAAGTAACTGTAACTTCGATACTAATTATGACAGGTAACTGTAACTTCGTTACTAATTATGACAAGTAACTGTAATTTCGATACAAATTATGGCAGGTAACTGTAACTGCGATACTAATTATGACAGGTAACAGTAACTTCGATACTAATTATGACAAGTAACAGTTACTTCGATACTAATTATGACAAGTAACTGTAACCTCGAAACTAATTATGACAGGTAACTGTAACATCGTTACTAATTATGACAAGTAACTCTAACTTCATTACAAATTATGACAAGTAACTGTAATTTCGATACAAATTATGGCAGGTTACTGTAACTTCGTTACTAATTATGGCAGGTAACTGTAATTTCGATACAAATTATGACAAGTAACTGTAACTTCGATACTAATTATGACAGGTAACAGTATCTTCGATACTAATGATGACAGAAAACAGTAACTTCGATACTAATTATGGCAGGTAACAGTAACTTCGATACTAATTAAGGCAGGCAACTGTAACTTCGATACTAATTATGACAGTTAACTTTAACTTCGTTACTAATTATGAAAAGTAACTGTAATTTCGATACAAATTATGGCAGGTAACGGTAACTTCGTTATTAATTATGACAAGTTACTGTAATTTCGATACAAATTATGGCAGGTAACTGTAACTTCGATACTAATTATGACAGGTAACAGTAACTTAGATAGTAATTATGACAAGTAACAGTAACTTCGTTACTAATTATGACAGGTAACTGTAACTTCGACACTAATTATGACAAGTAAATGTAACTTCGTTACTAATTATGACAAGTAACTGTAATTTCGATACAAATTTTGGCAGGTAACTGTAACTTCGTTACTAATTATGACAAGAAACAGGAACTTCGTTTCTAATTATGACAGGAAACTGTAACTTCGATACTAAATATGACAGGTAACTGTAACTTCGATTCTAATTGTGACAGGTAACTGTAACTTCGATACTAATTATGACAGGTAACTGTAACTTCGCTACTAATTATGACAGGTAACAGTTACTTCGATAGTAATTATGACAAGTAACAGTAACTTCGATACTAATTATGACAGGTAACTGTAACTTCGATACTAATTATCGCAGGTAACTGTAACTTCGATTCTAATTATGACAGGTAACTGTAACTTCGATACTAATTATGGCAAAAAACAGTAACTTCGATACTAATTATGACAGGTAACTGTAACTTCGATACTAATTATGACAAGTAACTCTAACTTCATTACAAATTATGACAAGTAACTGTAATTTCGTTACAAATTATGGCAGGTAACAGTAATTTCGATACTTATTATGACAGGCAACTGTAACTTCGATACTGATTATGACAGGTAACTGTAACTTCGTTACTAATTATGACAAGAAACTGTAATTTCGATACAAATTATGGCAGATAACTGTAAGTTCAACACTAATTATGACAGGTAACAGTAACTTCGATACTAATTATGACAAAAAACAGTAACTTCGATACTTATTATGACAGGCAACAGTAACTTCGATACTAATTATGGCAGGTAACTGTAACTACGATACTAATTATGACAGTTAACTCTAACTTCGTTGCTCATTATGACAAGTAACTGTAATTTCGATACGAATTATGGCAGGTAACTGTAACTTCGATACTAATTTTTTACAGGTAACAGTAACTTCGATACTAATTATGACCTGTAACTGTAACTTCGATACTAATTATGACAAGTAACTGTTATTTCGATACAAATTATGGCAGGTAACTGTAACTTCGATACTTATTAAGACAGGTAACAGTAACTTCGATACTAATTATGACAGTTAACTGTAACTTCGTTACTAATTATGAAAAGTAACTGTAATTTCGATACAAATTATGGCAGGTAACTGTAATTTCGATACTAATTATGGCAGGTAACAGTAACTTCGATACTAATTATGACAAGTAACAGTAACTTCGACACTAATTATGACAAGTAACAGTAACTTCGATACTAATTATGACAGGTAATTGTAACATCGTTACTAATTATGACAAGTAACTGTAATTTGGATACAAATTATGGCAGGTAACTGTAACTTCGATACTAATTATGACAGGTAACAGTAACTTCGATACTAATTATGACAAGTAACTGTAACTTCGATACTAATTATGACAGGTAACTGTAACTTCGATACTAATTATGACAAGTAACTCTAACTTCATTACAAATTATGACAAGTAACTGTAATTTCGATACAAATTATGGCAGGTAACTGTAACTTCGTTACTATTAATGGCAGGTAACTGTAATTTCGATACAAATTATGGCAGGTAACAGTAACTTCGATACTAATTATGACAGGCAACTGTAACATCGATACTAATTATGACAGGAAACTGTAACATTGTTACAAATTATGACAAGTAACTGTAATTTCAATACAAATTATGGCAGGTAACTGTAACTTCGATACTAATTATGACAGATTACAGTAACCTCGATACTAATTATGACAAGTAAGTGTAACTTCGATACTAATTATGACTAGTATCTCTAACTTCGTTACTAATTAGGACAAGTAACTCTAATTTTGATAAAAAATTATGACAGGAAACTGTAACTTCGATACTAATTATGACAGGTAACAGTAACTTCGATACTAATTATGACAAGTAACTCTAATTTCGATTCTAATTATGGCAGGTAACTGTAACTTCGTTATTAATTATGACAAGTAACTGTAATTTCGATACTAATTATGACAGTTAACAGTAACTTCGTTACTAATTATGACAAGTAACGGTAATTTCGATACAAATTATGACAGGTAACTGTAACTTCGTTACTAATTATGACAAGTAACTGTAATTTCGATACAAATTATGTCAGGTAACAGTAACTTCGATACTAATTATGACAGGTAACTGTAACTTCAATACTTATTATGACAAGTAACTGTAATTTCGATACAAATTATGGCAGGTAACTGTAACTTCGATACTAATTATGACAGGTAACAGTAACTTCGATAGTAATTATGACAAGTAACAGTAACTTCGATACTAATTATGACAGGTAACTGTAACTTCGATAGTAATTATGACAGGTAACTGTAACTTCGATACTAATTAGGACAGGTAACTGTAATTTCCATACTAATTATGACAAGTAACTGTAACTTCGTTACTAATTATGACCTGTAACTGTAATTTCGATACAAATTATGGCAGGTAACTGTAACTTCGATACTAATTACGACAGGTTACTGTAACCTCGATACTAATTATGACAAGTTAGTGTAACTTCGATGCTAATTATGACGGGTAACTGAAACTTCGATACTAATTATGACTAGTAACTCTAACTTCGTTACTAATTATGAGAAGTAACTGTAATTTCGATACAAATTTTGGCAAGTTACTGTAACTTCGTTACAAATTATGACAAGAAACAGGAACTTCGTTTCTAATTATGACAGGAAACTGTAACTTCGTTACTAATTATGACAGGTAACTGTAACTTCGATACTAATTATGACAGGTAACTGTAACTTCGTTACTAATTATGACAAGTAACTGTAATTTCGATACAAATTTTGGCAGGTTACTGTAACTTCGTTACTAATTATGACAAGAAACAGGAACTTCGTTTCTAATTATGACAGGAAACTGTAACTTCGATACTAAATATGACAGGTAACTGTAACTTCGATTCTAATTGTGACAGGTAACTGTAACTTCGATACTAATTATGACAAGTAACTGTAATTTCGATACAAATTATGGCAGGTAACAGTAACTTCGATACTAATTATGACAGGTAACTGTAACTTCGATACTAATTATGACAGGTAACAGTAACTTCGATAGTAATTATGACAAGTAACAGTAACTTCGATACTAATTATGACAGGTAACAGTAACTTCGATAGTAATTATGACAAGTAACAGTAACTTCGATACTAAATATGACAGGTAACTGTAACTTCGATACTAATTATGGCAAAAAACAGTAACTTCGATACTAATTATGACAGGTAACTGTAACTTCGATACTAATTATGACAAGTAACTCTAACTTCATTACAAATTATGACAAGTAACTGTATTTTCGATACAAATTATGGCAGGTAACAGTAATTTCGATACTTATTATGACAGGCAACTGTAACTTCGATACTGATTATGACAGGTAACTGTAACTTCGTTACTAATTATGACAAGAAACTGTAATTTCGATACAAATTATGGCAGATAACTGTAAGTTCAACACTAATTATGACAGGTAACAGTAACTTCGATACTAATTATGACAGAAAACAGTAACTTCGATACTTATTATGACAGGTAACAGTAACTTCGATACTAATTATGGCAGGTAACTGTAACTACGATTCTAATTATGACAGTTAACTCTAACTTCGTTGCTAATTATGACAAGTAACTGTAACTTCGATACTAATTATTACAGGTAACAGTAACTTCGATACTAATTATGACCTGTAACTGTAACTTCGATACTAATTATGACAAGTAACTGTAATTTCGATACAAATTATGGCAGGTAACTGTAACTTCGATACTAATTAAGACAGGTAACTGTAACTTCGATACTAATTATGACAAGTAACAGTAACTTCGATACTAATTATGACAAGTAACTGTAACTTCGAAACTAATTATGACAGGTAACTGTAACTTCGATACTAATTATGACAGGTAACAGTAACTTCGATACTAATTATGACCTGTAACTGTAACTACGATACTAATTATGACAAGTAACAGTAACTTCGATACTAATTATGACCTGTAACTGTAATTTCGATTCTAATTATGGCAGGTAACTTTAACATCGTTACTAATTACGACAAGTAACTGTAATTTTGATAAAAAAATTATGGCAGGTAACTGTAACTTCGATACTAATTATGACAGGTAACAGTAACTTCGATACTAATTGTGACAAGTAACTGTAATTTCGATTCTAATTATGGCAGGTAACTGTAACTTCGTTACTAATTATGACAGGTAACAGTAACTTCGATACTAATTATGACAGGTAACAGTAACTTCGTTACTAATTAAGACAAGTAACTGTAATTTCGATACAAATTATGACAGGTAACTGTAACTTCGTTACTAATTATGACAAGTAACTGTAATTTCGATACAAATTATGTCAGGTAACTGTAACTTCGATACTAATTATGACAGGTAACAGTAACTTCGATAGTAATTATGACAAGTAACAGTAACTTCGATACTTATTATGACAGGTATCAGTAACTTCGATACTAATTATGACAGGTAACTGTGACTTCGATACTAATTAGGACAGGTAACTGTAACTTCGATACTAATTATGACAAGTAACTGTAACTTCGTTACTAATTATGGCATGTAACTGTAATTTCGATACAAATTATGGCAGGTAACAGTTACTTCGATACTAATTATGACAGGTAACTGTAACTTCTATACCAATTATGACAGGTAACTGTAACTTCGTTACTAATTATGACAAGTAACTGTACTTTCGATGCAAATGATGGCAGGTAACTGTAACTTCGATACTAATTATGACAGGTAACAGTAACTTCGATACTAATTATAGCAAAAAACAGTAACTTCGATACTAATTATGACAGGTAACAGTATCTTCGATACTAATTATGGCAGGTTACTGTAACTTCGATACTAATTATGGCAGGTAACTGTAACTTCGATACAAATTATGACAAGTAACTGTAACTTCGTTACTAATTATGACAGGTAACTGTAACTTCGATACTAATTATGACAGGTAACAGTAATTTCGGTACTAATTATGACAAGGAACTGTAATTTCGATACAAATGAGGCAGGTAACTGTACATTCGATACAAATGATGACAGGTAACTGTAACTTCGATACTAATTAAGACAGGAAACTGTACTTTCGATACAAATGATGGCAGGTACAGTAACTTCGATACTAATTATGGCAAAAACAGTAACTTCGATACTAATTATGGCAGGTAACTGTAATTTCGATACAAATTATTACAAGTAACTGTAACTTCGATACTAATTATGACAGGTAACAGTATCTTCGATACTAATGATGACAGAAAACAGTAACTTCGATACTAATTATGGCAGGTAACAGTAACTTCGATACTAATTATGGCAGGCAACTGTAACTTCGATACTAATTATGACAGTTAACTATAACTTCGTTACTAATTATGAAAAGTAACTGTAATTTCGATACAAATTATGGCAGGTAACGGTAACTTCGTTATTAATCATGAAAAGTTACTGTAATTTCGATACAAATTATGGCAGGTAACTGTAACTTCGATATTAATTATGACAGGTAACAGTATCTTCGATACTAATTATGACAAGTAACTGTAACTTCGTTACTAATTATGACAAGTAACTGTAATTTCGATACAAATTATGGCAGGGAACAGTTACTTCGATACTAATTAAGACAGGAAACTGTACTTTCGATACATATGATGGCAGGTACAGTAACTTCGATACTAATTATGGCAAAAAACAGTAACTTCGATACTAATTATGGCAGGTAACTGTAACTTCGTTACTAATTATGACAAGTTACTGTAATTTCGATACAAATTATGGCAGGTAACTGTAACTTCGATATTAATTATGACAGGTAACAGTAACTTCGATACTAATTATGACAAGTAACTGTAACATAGTTACTAATTATGACAAGTAACAGTAACTTCGATACTAATTATGACAAGTAACAGTTACTTCGATACTAATTATGACAAGTAACAGTAACTTCGATACTAATTATGACAGGTAATTGTAACATCGTTAATAATTATGACAAGTAACTGTAATTTTGATACAAATTATGACAAGTAACTGTAACTTCGATACTAATTATGTCATGTAACTGTAACTTCGATACTAATTATGACAAGTAACTCTAACTTCATTACAAATTATGACAAGTAACTGTAATTTCGATACAAATTATGGCAGGTTACTGTAACTTCGTTACTAAATATGGCAGGTAACTGTAATTTCGATACAAATTATGACAAGTAACTGTAATATTGATTTAAAAAAAATATGGCAGGTAACTGTAACTTCGATACTTATTATGACAGGTAACAGTAACCTCGATACTAATTATGACATGTAACTGTAACTTCGTTACTAATTATGACAAGTAACTGTAATATCGATTATAATTATGGATGGTAACTGTAACTTCGTTACTAGATATGACAAGGAACTGTAATTTCGATACAAATTATGACAGGTAACTGTAACTTCGATACTAATTATGACAGGTAACAGTTTCTTCGATACTAATGATGACAGAAAACAGTAACTTCGATACTAATTATGGCAGGTAACAGTAACTTCGATACTAATTATGGCAGGCAACTGTAACTTCGATACTAATTATGACAGTTAACTGTCACTTCGTTACTAATTATGAAAAATAACTGTAATTTCGATACAAATTATGGCAGGTAACGGTAACTTCGTTATTAATTATGAGTGGTAACAGTAACTTCGATACTAATTATGACAAGTTACTGTAACTTGGATACTAATTATGACAGGTAACTGTAACTTCGTTACTAATTATGTCAAGTAACTGTATTTCGATACAAATTATGGCAGGTAACTGTAATTTCGATACTAATTATGGCAGGTAACATTAACTTCGATACTAATTATGACAAGTAATAGTAACTTCGATACTAATTATGACAAGTAACTGTGACTTCGATACTAATTATGACAGGTAATTGTAACATCGTTACTAATTATGACAAGTAACTGTAATTTGGATACAAATTATGGCAGGTAACTGTAACTTCGATACTATTTATGACAGGTAACAGTAACTTCGATACTAATTATGACAAGTAACTGTAATTTGGATACAAATTAAGGCAGGTAACTGTAACTTCGATACTAATTATGACAGGTAACAGTAACTTCGATACTAATTATGACAAGTTACTGTAACTTCGTTACTAATTATGTCAAGTAACTGTATTTCGATACATATTATGGCAGGTAACTGTAATTTCGATACTAATTATGGCAGGTAACTGTAACTTCGATACTAATTATGACAGGTAACAGTAACTTCGATACTAATTATGACAAGTAACTGTAACTTCGATACTAATTATGACAGGCAACTGTAACTTCGATACTAATTATGACAGGTAACTGTAACATTGTTACAAATTATGACAAGTAACTGTAATTTCGATACAAATTATGGCAGGTAACTGTAACTTCAATACTAATTATGACAGGTTACAGTAACCTCGATACTAATTTAGACAAGTAACTGTAACTTCGATACTAATTATGACGGGTAAATGAAACTTCGATACTAATTATGACTAGTAACTCTAATTTCGTTACTAATTAGGACAAGTAACTGTAATTTTGATAAAAAATTATGGCAGGTAACTGTAACTTCGATACTAATTATGACAGGTAACAGTAACTTGGATACTAATTATGACAAGTAACTCTAATTTGGATTCTAATTATGGCAGGTAACTGTAACTCCGTTATTAATTTTGACAAGTAACTGTAATTTCGATACTAATTATGACAGGTAACTGTAACTGCGATACTAATTATGACAGGTAACAGTTACTTCGATACTAATTATGACAAGTAACTGTAACTTCGATACTAATTATGACAGGTAACTGTAACTTCGATACTAATTATGACATGTAACTCTAACTTCATTACAAATTATGACAAGTAACTGTAATTTCGATACAAATTATGGCAGGTAACAGTAATTTCGATACTTATTATGACAGGCAACTGTAACTTCGATACTGATTATGACAGGTAACTGTAACTTCGTTACTAATTATGACAAGAAACTGTAATTTCGATACAAATTATGGCAGATAACTGTAAGTTCAACACTAATTATGACAGGTAACAGTAACTTCGATACTAATTATGACAAAAAACAGTAACTTCGATACTTATTATGACAGGCAACAGTAACTTCGATACTAATTATGGCAGGTAACTGTAACTACGATACTAATTATGACAGTTAACTCTAACTTCGTTGCTCATTATGACAAGTAACTGTAATTTCGATACGAATTATGGCAGGTAACTGTAACTTCGATACTAATTCTTTACAGGTAACAGTAACTTCGATACTAATTATGACCTGTAACTGTAACTTCGATACTAATTATGACAAGTAACTGTTATTTCGATACAAATTATGGCAGGTAACTGTAACTTCGATACTAATTAAGACAGGTAACAGTAACTTCGATACTTATTATGACAGTTAACTGTAACTTCGTTACTAATTATGAAAAGTAACTGTAATTTCGATACAAATTATGGCAGGTAACTGTAATTTCGATACTAATTATGGCAGGTAACAGTAACTTCGATACTAATTATGACAAGTAACAGTAACTTCGACACTAATTATGACAAGTAACTGTAACTTCGATACTAATTATGACAGGTAATTGTAACATCGTTACTAATTATGACAAGTAACTGTAATTTGGATACAAATTATGGCAGGTAACTGTAACTTCGATACTAATTATGACAGGTAACAGTAACTTCGATACTAATTATGACAAGTAACTGTAACTTCGATAC
Source organism: Meconema thalassinum (assembly GCA_946902985.2). Classification (NCBI taxonomy): domain Eukaryota; kingdom Metazoa; phylum Arthropoda; class Insecta; order Orthoptera; family Tettigoniidae; genus Meconema; species Meconema thalassinum. Next base: position 1,171,384,934 of record OX336388.2, on the reverse strand, counting down.
TAATTATGACAGGTAACTGTAACTTCGATACTAATTATGACAAGTAACTCTAACTTCATTACAAATTATGACAAGTAACAGTAATTTCGATACAAATTATGGCAGGTAACTGTAACTTCGTTACTATTAATGGCAGGTAACTGTAATTTCGATACAAATTATGGCAGGTAACAGTAACTTCGATACTAATTATGACAGGCAACTGTAACATCGATACTAATTATGACAGGAAACTGTAACATTGTTACAAATTATGACAAGTAACTGTAAATTCAATACAAATTATGGCAGGTAACTGTAACTTCGATACTAATTATGACAGGTAACAGTAACTTAGATACTAACTATGGCAAAAAACAGTAACTTCGATACTAATTATGGCAGGTAACAGTAACTTCGATACAAATTATGGCAGGTAACTGTAACTTCGATACTAATTATGACAGGTAACAGTAACTTCGATACTAATTATGACAAGTAACTCTAATTTCGATTCTAATTATGGCAGGTAACTGTAACTTCGTTATTAATTTTGTCAAGTAACTGTAATTTCGATACTAATTATGACAGGTAACAGTAACTTCGTTACTAATTATGACAAGTAACTGTAATTTCGATACAAATTATGACAGGTAACTGTAACTTCGTTACTAATTATGACAAGTAACTGTAATTTCGATACAAATTATGTCAGGTAACAGTAACTTCGATACTAATTATGACAGGTAACTGTAACTTCAATACTTATTATGACAAGTAACTGTAATTTCGATACAAATTATGGCAGGTAACTGTAACTTCGATACTAATTATGACAGGTAACAGTAACTTCGATAGTAATTATGACAAGTAACAGTAACTTCGATACTAATTATGACAGGTAACTGTAACTTCGATAGTAATTATGACAGGTAACTGTAACTTCGATACTAATTAGGACAGGTAACTGTAACTTCCATACTAATTATGACAAGTAACTGTAACTTCGTTACTAATTATGACCTGTAACTGTAATTTCGATACAAATTATGGCAGGTAACTGTAACTTCGATACTAATTACGACAGGTTACTGTAACCTCGATACTATATATGACAAGTTAGTGTAACTTCGATACTAATTATGACGGGTAACTGAAACTTCGATACTAATTATGACTAGTAACTCTAACTTCGTTACTAATTATGACAAGTAACTGTAATTTCGATACAAATTTTGGCAGGTTACTGTAACTTCGTTACTAATTATGACAAGAAACAGGAACTTCGTTTCTAATTATGACAGGAAACTGTAACTTCGATACTAATTATGACAGGTAACTGTAACTTCGATACTAATTATGACAGGTAACTGTAACATCGTTACTAATTATGACAAGTAACTGTAATTTCGATACAAATTTTGGCAGGTTACTGTAACTTCGTTACTAATTATGACAAGAAACAGGAACTTCGTTTCTAATTATGACAGGAAACTGTAACTTCGATACTAAATATGACAGGTAACTGTAACTTCGATTCTAATTGTGACAGGTAACTGTAACTTCGATACTAATTATGACAGGTAACTGTAACTTCGCTACTAATTATGACAGGTAACTGTAACTTCGTTACTAATTATGACAAGTAACTGTAATTTCGATACAAATTATGGCAGGTAACAGTAACTTCGATACTAATTATGACAGGTAACTGTAACTTCGATACTAATTATGACAGGTAACAGTAACTTCGATAGTAATTATGACAAGTAACAGTAACTTCGATACTAAATATGACAGGTAACTGTAACTTCGATACTAATTATCACAGGTAACTGTACCTTCGATTCTAATTATGACAGGTAACTGTAACTTAGATACTAATTATGGCAAAAAACAGTAACTTCGATACTAATTATGACAGGTAACTGTAACTTCGATACTAATTATGACAAGTAACTCTAACTTCATTACAAATTATGACAAGTAACTGTATTTTCGATACAAATTATGGCAGGTAACAGTAATTTCGATACTTATTATGACAGGCAACTGTAACTTCGATACTGATTATGACAGGTAACTGTAACTTCGTTACTAATTATGACAAGAAACTGTAATTTCGATACAAATTATGGCAGATAACTGTAAGTTCAACACTAATTATGACAGGTAACAGTAACTTCGATACTAATTATGACAGAAAATAGTAACTTCGATACTTATTATGACAGGTAACAGTAACTTCGATACTAATTATGGCAGGTAACTGTAACTACGATACTAATTATGACAGTTAACTCTAACTTCGTTGCTAATTATGACAAGTAACTGTAACTTCGATACTAATTATTACAGGTAACAGTAACTTCGATACTAATTATGACCTGTAACTGTAACTTCGATACTAATTATGACAAGTAACTGTAATTTCGATACAAATTATGGCAGGTAACTGTAACTTCGATACTATTTATGACAGGTAACTGTAACTTCGATACTAATTATGACAAGTAACAGTAACTTCGATACTAATTATGACAAGTAACTGTAACTTCGAAACTAATTATGACAGGTAACTGTAACTTCGATACTAATTATGACAGGTAACAGTAACTTCGATACTAATTATGACCTGTAACTGTAACTACGATACTAATTATGACAAGTAACAGTAACTTCGATACTAATTATGACCTGTAACAGTAATTTCGATTCTAATTATGGCAGGTAACTGTAACATCGTTACTAATTACGACAAGTAACTGTAATTTTGATTAAAAAATTATGGCAGGTAACTGTAACTTCGATACTAATTATGACAGGTAACAGTAACTTCGATACTAATTGTGACAAGTAACTGTAATTTCGATTCTAATTATGGCAGTAACTGTAACTTCGTTACTAATTATGACAGGTAACAGTAACTTCGATACTAATTATGACAGGTAACAGTAACTTCGTTACTAATTATGACAAGTAACTGTAATTTCGATACAAATTATGACAGGTAACTGTAACTTCGTTACTAATTATGACAAGTAACTGTAATTTCGATACAAATTATGTCAGGTAACTGTAACTTCGATACTAATTATGACAGGTAACAATAACTTCGATAGTAATTATGACAAGTAACAGTAACTTCGATACTTATTATGACAGGTATCAGTAACTTCGATACTAATTATGACAGGTAACTGTGACTTCGATACTAATTATGACAGGTAACTGTAACTTCGATACTAGTTATGACAAGTAACTGTAACTTCGTTACTAATTATGACAAGTAACTGTAATTTCGATACAAATTAGGGCAGGGTACAGTTACTTCGATACTAATTATGACAGGTAACTGTAACTTCTATACTAATTATGACAGGTAACTGTAACTTCGTTACTAATTATGACAAGTAACTGTACTTTCGAAACAAATGATGGCAGGTAACTGTAACTTCGATACTAATTATGACAAGGAACTGTAATTTCGATACAAATTATGACAGGTAACAGTAACTTCGTTACTAATTATGGCATGTAACTGTAATTTCGATACAAATTATGGCAGGTAACAGTTACTTCGATACTAATTATGACAGGTAACTGTAACTTCTATACCAATTATGACAGGCAACTGTAACTTCGTTACTAATTATGACAAGTAACTGTACTTTCGATGCAAATGATGGCAGGTAACTGTAACTTAGATACTAATTATGACAGGTAACAGTAACTTCGATACTAATTATAGCAAAAAACAGTAACTTCGATACTAATTATGACAGGTAACAGTATCTTCGATACTAATTATGGCAGGTTACTGTAACTTCGATACAAATTATGGCAGGTAACTGTAACTTCGATTCAAATTATGACAAGTAACTGTAACTTCGTTACTAATTATGACAGGTAACTTCGATACTAATTATGACAGGTAACAGTAACTTCGATACTAATTATGACAAGGAACTGTAATTTCGATACAAATGATGGCAGGTAACTGTACTTTCGATACAAATGATGACAGGTAACTGTAACTTCGATACTATTTAAGACAGGAAACTAAACTTTCGATACAAATGATGGCAGGTACAGTAACTTCGATACTAATTATGGCAAAAAACAGTAACTTCGATACTAATTATGGCAGGTAACTGTAACTTCGTTACTAATTATGACAAGTAACTATACTTTCGATACAAATGATGGCAGGTAACTGTAACTTCGATACTAATTATGACAGGTAACAGTAACTTCGATACTAATTATGGCAAAAAACAGTAACTTCGATACTAATTATTGCAGGTAACAGTAACTTCGATACTAATTATGGCAGGTAACTGTAACTTCGATACTATTTATGACAGGTAACAGTAATTTCGATACTAATTATGACAAGTAACTGTAACTTCGATACTAATTATGACAGGTAACTGTAACTTCGTTACTAATTATGACAAGTAACTGTAATTTCGATACAAATTATGGCAGGTAACTGTAACTGCGATACTAATTATGACAGGTAACAGTAACTTCGATACTAATTATGACAAGTAACAGTTACTTCGATACTAATTATGACAAGTAACTGTAACCTCGAAACTAATTATGACAGGTAACTGTAACATCGTTACTAATTATGACAAGTAACTCTAACTTCATTACAAATTATGACAAGTAACTGTAATTTCGATACAAATTATGGCAGGTTACTGTAACTTCGTTACTAATTATGGCAGGTAACTGTAATTTCGATACAAATTATGACAAGTAACTGTAACTTCGATACTAATTATGACAGGTAACAGTATCTTCGATACTAATGATGACAGAAAACAGTAACTTCGATACTAATTATGGCAGGTAACAGTAACTTCGATACTAATTAAGGCAGGCAACTGTAACTTCGATACTAATTATGACAGTTAACTTTAACTTCGTTACTAATTATGAAAAGTAACTGTAATTTCGATACAAATTATGGCAGGTAACGGTAACTTCGTTATTAATTATGACAAGTTACTGTAATTTCGATACAAATTATGGCAGGTAACTGTAACTTCGATACTAATTATGACAGGTAACAGTAACTTAGATAGTAATTATGACAAGTAACAGTAACTTCGTTACTAATTATGACAGGTAACTGTAACTTCGACACTAATTATGACAAGTAAATGTAACTTCGTTACTAATTATGACAAGTAACTGTAATTTCGATACAAATTTTGGCAGGTAACTGTAACTTCGTTACTAATTATGACAAGAAACAGGAACTTCGTTTCTAATTATGACAGGAAACTGTAACTTCGATACTAAATATGACAGGTAACTGTAACTTCGATTCTAATTGTGACAGGTAACTGTAACTTCGATACTAATTATGACAGGTAACTGTAACTTCGCTACTAATTATGACAGGTAACAGTTACTTCGATAGTAATTATGACAAGTAACAGTAACTTCGATACTAATTATGACAGGTAACTGTAACTTCGATACTAATTATCGCAGGTAACTGTAACTTCGATTCTAATTATGACAGGTAACTGTAACTTCGATACTAATTATGGCAAAAAACAGTAACTTCGATACTAATTATGACAGGTAACTGTAACTTCGATACTAATTATGACAAGTAACTCTAACTTCATTACAAATTATGACAAGTAACTGTAATTTCGTTACAAATTATGGCAGGTAACAGTAATTTCGATACTTATTATGACAGGCAACTGTAACTTCGATACTGATTATGACAGGTAACTGTAACTTCGTTACTAATTATGACAAGAAACTGTAATTTCGATACAAATTATGGCAGATAACTGTAAGTTCAACACTAATTATGACAGGTAACAGTAACTTCGATACTAATTATGACAAAAAACAGTAACTTCGATACTTATTATGACAGGCAACAGTAACTTCGATACTAATTATGGCAGGTAACTGTAACTACGATACTAATTATGACAGTTAACTCTAACTTCGTTGCTCATTATGACAAGTAACTGTAATTTCGATACGAATTATGGCAGGTAACTGTAACTTCGATACTAATTTTTTACAGGTAACAGTAACTTCGATACTAATTATGACCTGTAACTGTAACTTCGATACTAATTATGACAAGTAACTGTTATTTCGATACAAATTATGGCAGGTAACTGTAACTTCGATACTTATTAAGACAGGTAACAGTAACTTCGATACTAATTATGACAGTTAACTGTAACTTCGTTACTAATTATGAAAAGTAACTGTAATTTCGATACAAATTATGGCAGGTAACTGTAATTTCGATACTAATTATGGCAGGTAACAGTAACTTCGATACTAATTATGACAAGTAACAGTAACTTCGACACTAATTATGACAAGTAACAGTAACTTCGATACTAATTATGACAGGTAATTGTAACATCGTTACTAATTATGACAAGTAACTGTAATTTGGATACAAATTATGGCAGGTAACTGTAACTTCGATACTAATTATGACAGGTAACAGTAACTTCGATACTAATTATGACAAGTAACTGTAACTTCGATACTAATTATGACAGGTAACTGTAACTTCGATACTAATTATGACAAGTAACTCTAACTTCATTACAAATTATGACAAGTAACTGTAATTTCGATACAAATTATGGCAGGTAACTGTAACTTCGTTACTATTAATGGCAGGTAACTGTAATTTCGATACAAATTATGGCAGGTAACAGTAACTTCGATACTAATTATGACAGGCAACTGTAACATCGATACTAATTATGACAGGAAACTGTAACATTGTTACAAATTATGACAAGTAACTGTAATTTCAATACAAATTATGGCAGGTAACTGTAACTTCGATACTAATTATGACAGATTACAGTAACCTCGATACTAATTATGACAAGTAAGTGTAACTTCGATACTAATTATGACTAGTATCTCTAACTTCGTTACTAATTAGGACAAGTAACTCTAATTTTGATAAAAAATTATGACAGGAAACTGTAACTTCGATACTAATTATGACAGGTAACAGTAACTTCGATACTAATTATGACAAGTAACTCTAATTTCGATTCTAATTATGGCAGGTAACTGTAACTTCGTTATTAATTATGACAAGTAACTGTAATTTCGATACTAATTATGACAGTTAACAGTAACTTCGTTACTAATTATGACAAGTAACGGTAATTTCGATACAAATTATGACAGGTAACTGTAACTTCGTTACTAATTATGACAAGTAACTGTAATTTCGATACAAATTATGTCAGGTAACAGTAACTTCGATACTAATTATGACAGGTAACTGTAACTTCAATACTTATTATGACAAGTAACTGTAATTTCGATACAAATTATGGCAGGTAACTGTAACTTCGATACTAATTATGACAGGTAACAGTAACTTCGATAGTAATTATGACAAGTAACAGTAACTTCGATACTAATTATGACAGGTAACTGTAACTTCGATAGTAATTATCACAGGTAACTGTAACTTCGATACTAATTAGGACAGGTAACTGTAACTTCCATACTAATTATGACAAGTAACTGTAACTTCGTTACTAATTATGACCTGTAACTGTAATTTCGATACAAATTATGGCAGGTAACTGTAACTTCGATACTAATTACGACAGGTTACTGTAACCTCGATACTAATTATGACAAGTTAGTGTAACTTCGATGCTAATTATGACGGGTAACTGAAACTTCGATACTAATTATGACTAGTAACTCTAACTTCGTTACTAATTATGACAAGTAACTGTAATTTCGATACAAATTTTGGCAAGTTACTGTAACTTCGTTACAAATTATGACAAGAAACAGGAACTTCGTTTCTAATTATGACAGGAAACTGTAACTTCGTTACTAATTATGACAGGTAACTGTAACTTCGATACTAATTATGACAGGTAACTGTAACTTCGTTACTAATTATGACAAGTAACTGTAATTTCGATACAAATTTTGGCAGGTTACTGTAACTTCGTTACTAATTATGACAAGAAACAGGAACTTCGTTTCTAATTATGACAGGAAACTGTAACTTCGATACTAAATATGACAGGTAACTGTAACTTCGATTCTAATTGTGACAGGTAACTGTAACTTCGATACTAATTATGACAAGTAACTGTAATTTCGATACAAATTATGGCAGGTAACAGTAACTTCGATACTAATTATGACAGGTAACTGTAACTTCGATACTAATTATGACAGGTAACAGTAACTTCGATAGTAATTATGACAAGTAACAGTAACTTCGATACTAATTATGACAGGTAACAGTAACTTCGATAGTAATTATGACAAGTAACAGTAACTTCGATACTAAATATGACAGGTAACTGTAACTTCGATACTAATTATGGCAAAAAACAGTAACTTCGATACTAATTATGACAGGTAACTGTAACTTCGATACTAATTATGACAAGTAACTCTAACTTCATTACAAATTATGACAAGTAACTGTATTTTCGATACAAATTATGGCAGGTAACAGTAATTTCGATACTTATTATGACAGGCAACTGTAACTTCGATACTGATTATGACAGGTAACTGTAACTTCGTTACTAATTATGACAAGAAACTGTAATTTCGATACAAATTATGGCAGATAACTGTAAGTTCAACACTAATTATGACAGGTAACAGTAACTTCGATACTAATTATGACAGAAAACAGTAACTTCGATACTTATTATGACAGGTAACAGTAACTTCGATACTAATTATGGCAGGTAACTGTAACTACGATTCTAATTATGACAGTTAACTCTAACTTCGTTGCTAATTATGACAAGTAACTGTAACTTCGATACTAATTATTACAGGTAACAGTAACTTCGATACTAATTATGACCTGTAACTGTAACTTCGATACTAATTATGACAAGTAACTGTAATTTCGATACAAATTATGGCAGGTAACTGTAACTTCGATACTAATTAAGACAGGTAACTGTAACTTCGATACTAATTATGACAAGTAACAGTAACTTCGATACTAATTATGACAAGTAACTGTAACTTCGAAACTAATTATGACAGGTAACTGTAACTTCGATACTAATTATGACAGGTAACAGTAACTTCGATACTAATTATGACCTGTAACTGTAACTACGATACTAATTATGACAAGTAACAGTAACTTCGATACTAATTATGACCTGTAACTGTAATTTCGATTCTAATTATGGCAGGTAACTTTAACATCGTTACTAATTACGACAAGTAACTGTAATTTTGATAAAAAAATTATGGCAGGTAACTGTAACTTCGATACTAATTATGACAGGTAACAGTAACTTCGATACTAATTGTGACAAGTAACTGTAATTTCGATTCTAATTATGGCAGGTAACTGTAACTTCGTTACTAATTATGACAGGTAACAGTAACTTCGATACTAATTATGACAGGTAACAGTAACTTCGTTACTAATTAAGACAAGTAACTGTAATTTCGATACAAATTATGACAGGTAACTGTAACTTCGTTACTAATTATGACAAGTAACTGTAATTTCGATACAAATTATGTCAGGTAACTGTAACTTCGATACTAATTATGACAGGTAACAGTAACTTCGATAGTAATTATGACAAGTAACAGTAACTTCGATACTTATTATGACAGGTATCAGTAACTTCGATACTAATTATGACAGGTAACTGTGACTTCGATACTAATTAGGACAGGTAACTGTAACTTCGATACTAATTATGACAAGTAACTGTAACTTCGTTACTAATTATGGCATGTAACTGTAATTTCGATACAAATTATGGCAGGTAACAGTTACTTCGATACTAATTATGACAGGTAACTGTAACTTCTATACCAATTATGACAGGTAACTGTAACTTCGTTACTAATTATGACAAGTAACTGTACTTTCGATGCAAATGATGGCAGGTAACTGTAACTTCGATACTAATTATGACAGGTAACAGTAACTTCGATACTAATTATAGCAAAAAACAGTAACTTCGATACTAATTATGACAGGTAACAGTATCTTCGATACTAATTATGGCAGGTTACTGTAACTTCGATACAAATTATGGCAGGTAACTGTAACTTCGATTCAAATTATGACAAGTAACTGTAACTTCGTTACTAATTATGACAGGTAACTTCGATACTAATTATGACAGGTAACAGTAACTTCGATACTAATTATGACAAGGAACTGTAATTTCGATACAAATGATGGCAGGTAACTGTACTTTCGATACAAATGATGACAGGTAACTGTAACTTCGATACTATTTAAGACAGGAAACTAAACTTTCGATACAAATGATGGCAGGTACAGTAACTTCGATACTAATTATGGCAAAAAACAGTAACTTCGATACTAATTATGGCAGGTAACTGTAACTTCGTTACTAATTATGACAAGTAACTATACTTTCGATACAAATGATGGCAGGTAACTGTAACTTCGATACTAATTATGACAGGTAACAGTAACTTCGATACTAATTATGGCAAAAAACAGTAACTTCGATACTAATTATTGCAGGTAACAGTAACTTCGATACTAATTATGGCAGGTAACTGTAACTTCGATACTATTTATGACAGGTAACAGTAATTTCGATACTAATTATGACAAGTAACTGTAACTTCGATACTAATTATGACAGGTAACTGTAACTTCGTTACTAATTATGACAAGTAACTGTAATTTCGATACAAATTATGGCAGGTAACTGTAACTGCGATACTAATTATGACAGGTAACAGTAACTTCGATACTAATTATGACAAGTAACAGTTACTTCGATACTAATTATGACAAGTAACTGTAACCTCGAAACTAATTATGACAGGTAACTGTAACATCGTTACTAATTATGACAAGTAACTCTAACTTCATTACAAATTATGACAAGTAACTGTAATTTCGATACAAATTATGGCAGGTTACTGTAACTTCGTTACTAATTATGGCAGGTAACTGTAATTTCGATACAAATTATGACAAGTAACTGTAACTTCGATACTAATTATGACAGGTAACAGTATCTTCGATACTAATGATGACAGAAAACAGTAACTTCGATACTAATTATGGCAGGTAACAGTAACTTCGATACTAATTAAGGCAGGCAACTGTAACTTCGATACTAATTATGACAGTTAACTTTAACTTCGTTACTAATTATGAAAAGTAACTGTAATTTCGATACAAATTATGGCAGGTAACGGTAACTTCGTTATTAATTATGACAAGTTACTGTAATTTCGATACAAATTATGGCAGGTAACTGTAACTTCGATACTAATTATGACAGGTAACAGTAACTTAGATAGTAATTATGACAAGTAACAGTAACTTCGTTACTAATTATGACAGGTAACTGTAACTTCGACACTAATTATGACAAGTAAATGTAACTTCGTTACTAATTATGACAAGTAACTGTAATTTCGATACAAATTTTGGCAGGTAACTGTAACTTCGTTACTAATTATGACAAGAAACAGGAACTTCGTTTCTAATTATGACAGGAAACTGTAACTTCGATACTAAATATGACAGGTAACTGTAACTTCGATTCTAATTGTGACAGGTAACTGTAACTTCGATACTAATTATGACAGGTAACTGTAACTTCGCTACTAATTATGACAGGTAACAGTTACTTCGATAGTAATTATGACAAGTAACAGTAACTTCGATACTAATTATGACAGGTAACTGTAACTTCGATACTAATTATCGCAGGTAACTGTAACTTCGATTCTAATTATGACAGGTAACTGTAACTTCGATACTAATTATGGCAAAAAACAGTAACTTCGATACTAATTATGACAGGTAACTGTAACTTCGATACTAATTATGACAAGTAACTCTAACTTCATTACAAATTATGACAAGTAACTGTAATTTCGTTACAAATTATGGCAGGTAACAGTAATTTCGATACTTATTATGACAGGCAACTGTAACTTCGATACTGATTATGACAGGTAACTGTAACTTCGTTACTAATTATGACAAGAAACTGTAATTTCGATACAAATTATGGCAGATAACTGTAAGTTCAACACTAATTATGACAGGTAACAGTAACTTCGATACTAATTATGACAAAAAACAGTAACTTCGATACTTATTATGACAGGCAACAGTAACTTCGATACTAATTATGGCAGGTAACTGTAACTACGATACTAATTATGACAGTTAACTCTAACTTCGTTGCTCATTATGACAAGTAACTGTAATTTCGATACGAATTATGGCAGGTAACTGTAACTTCGATACTAATTTTTTACAGGTAACAGTAACTTCGATACTAATTATGACCTGTAACTGTAACTTCGATACTAATTATGACAAGTAACTGTTATTTCGATACAAATTATGGCAGGTAACTGTAACTTCGATACTTATTAAGACAGGTAACAGTAACTTCGATACTAATTATGACAGTTAACTGTAACTTCGTTACTAATTATGAAAAGTAACTGTAATTTCGATACAAATTATGGCAGGTAACTGTAATTTCGATACTAATTATGGCAGGTAACAGTAACTTCGATACTAATTATGACAAGTAACAGTAACTTCGACACTAATTATGACAAGTAACAGTAACTTCGATACTAATTATGACAGGTAATTGTAACATCGTTACTAATTATGACAAGTAACTGTAATTTGGATACAAATTATGGCAGGTAACTGTAACTTCGATACTAATTATGACAGGTAACAGTAACTTCGATACTAATTATGACAAGTAACTGTAACTTCGATACTAATTATGACAGGTAACTGTAACTTCGATACTAATTATGACAAGTAACTCTAACTTCATTACAAATTATGACAAGTAACTGTAATTTCGATACAAATTATGGCAGGTAACTGTAACTTCGTTACTATTAATGGCAGGTAACTGTAATTTCGATACAAATTATGGCAGGTAACAGTAACTTCGATACTAATTATGACAGGCAACTGTAACATCGATACTAATTATGACAGGAAACTGTAACATTGTTACAAATTATGACAAGTAACTGTAATTTCAATACAAATTATGGCAGGTAACTGTAACTTCGATACTAATTATGACAGATTACAGTAACCTCGATACTAATTATGACAAGTAAGTGTAACTTCGATACTAATTATGACTAGTATCTCTAACTTCGTTACTAATTAGGACAAGTAACTCTAATTTTGATAAAAAATTATGACAGGAAACTGTAACTTCGATACTAATTATGACAGGTAACAGTAACTTCGATACTAATTATGACAAGTAACTCTAATTTCGATTCTAATTATGGCAGGTAACTGTAACTTCGTTATTAATTATGACAAGTAACTGTAATTTCGATACTAATTATGACAGTTAACAGTAACTTCGTTACTAATTATGACAAGTAACGGTAATTTCGATACAAATTATGACAGGTAACTGTAACTTCGTTACTAATTATGACAAGTAACTGTAATTTCGATACAAATTATGTCAGGTAACAGTAACTTCGATACTAATTATGACAGGTAACTGTAACTTCAATACTTATTATGACAAGTAACTGTAATTTCGATACAAATTATGGCAGGTAACTGTAACTTCGATACTAATTATGACAGGTAACAGTAACTTCGATAGTAATTATGACAAGTAACAGTAACTTCGATACTAATTATGACAGGTAACTGTAACTTCGATAGTAATTATCACAGGTAACTGTAACTTCGATACTAATTAGGACAGGTAACTGTAACTTCCATACTAATTATGACAAGTAACTGTAACTTCGTTACTAATTATGACCTGTAACTGTAATTTCGATACAAATTATGGCAGGTAACTGTAACTTCGATACTAATTACGACAGGTTACTGTAACCTCGATACTAATTATGACAAGTTAGTGTAACTTCGATGCTAATTATGACGGGTAACTGAAACTTCGATACTAATTATGACTAGTAACTCTAACTTCGTTACTAATTATGACAAGTAACTGTAATTTCGATACAAATTTTGGCAAGTTACTGTAACTTCGTTACAAATTATGACAAGAAACAGGAACTTCGTTTCTAATTATGACAGGAAACTGTAACTTCGTTACTAATTATGACAGGTAACTGTAACTTCGATACTAATTATGACAGGTAACTGTAACTTCGTTACTAATTATGACAAGTAACTGTAATTTCGATACAAATTTTGGCAGGTTACTGTAACTTCGTTACTAATTATGACAAGAAACAGGAACTTCGTTTCTAATTATGACAGGAAACTGTAACTTCGATACTAAATATGACAGGTAACTGTAACTTCGATTCTAATTGTGACAGGTAACTGTAACTTCGATACTAATTATGACAAGTAACTGTAATTTCGATACAAATTATGGCAGGTAACAGTAACTTCGATACTAATTATGACAGGTAACTGTAACTTCGATACTAATTATGACAGGTAACAGTAACTTCGATAGTAATTATGACAAGTAACAGTAACTTCGATACTAATTATGACAGGTAACAGTAACTTCGATAGTAATTATGACAAGTAACAGTAACTTCGATACTAAATATGACAGGTAACTGTAACTTCGATACTAATTATGGCAAAAAACAGTAACTTCGATACTAATTATGACAGGTAACTGTAACTTCGATACTAATTATGACAAGTAACTCTAACTTCATTACAAATTATGACAAGTAACTGTATTTTCGATACAAATTATGGCAGGTAACAGTAATTTCGATACTTATTATGACAGGCAACTGTAACTTCGATACTGATTATGACAGGTAACTGTAACTTCGTTACTAATTATGACAAGAAACTGTAATTTCGATACAAATTATGGCAGATAACTGTAAGTTCAACACTAATTATGACAGGTAACAGTAACTTCGATACTAATTATGACAGAAAACAGTAACTTCGATACTTATTATGACAGGTAACAGTAACTTCGATACTAATTATGGCAGGTAACTGTAACTACGATTCTAATTATGACAGTTAACTCTAACTTCGTTGCTAATTATGACAAGTAACTGTAACTTCGATACTAATTATTACAGGTAACAGTAACTTCGATACTAATTATGACCTGTAACTGTAACTTCGATACTAATTATGACAAGTAACTGTAATTTCGATACAAATTATGGCAGGTAACTGTAACTTCGATACTAATTAAGACAGGTAACTGTAACTTCGATACTAATTATGACAAGTAACAGTAACTTCGATACTAATTATGACAAGTAACTGTAACTTCGAAACTAATTATGACAGGTAACTGTAACTTCGATACTAATTATGACAGGTAACAGTAACTTCGATACTAATTATGACCTGTAACTGTAACTACGATACTAATTATGACAAGTAACAGTAACTTCGATACTAATTATGACCTGTAACTGTAATTTCGATTCTAATTATGGCAGGTAACTTTAACATCGTTACTAATTACGACAAGTAACTGTAATTTTGATAAAAAAATTATGGCAGGTAACTGTAACTTCGATACTAATTATGACAGGTAACAGTAACTTCGATACTAATTGTGACAAGTAACTGTAATTTCGATTCTAATTATGGCAGGTAACTGTAACTTCGTTACTAATTATGACAGGTAACAGTAACTTCGATACTAATTATGACAGGTAACAGTAACTTCGTTACTAATTAAGACAAGTAACTGTAATTTCGATACAAATTATGACAGGTAACTGTAACTTCGTTACTAATTATGACAAGTAACTGTAATTTCGATACAAATTATGTCAGGTAACTGTAACTTCGATACTAATTATGACAGGTAACAGTAACTTCGATAGTAATTATGACAAGTAACAGTAACTTCGATACTTATTATGACAGGTATCAGTAACTTCGATACTAATTATGACAGGTAACTGTGACTTCGATACTAATTAGGACAGGTAACTGTAACTTCGATACTAATTATGACAAGTAACTGTAACTTCGTTACTAATTATGGCATGTAACTGTAATTTCGATACAAATTATGGCAGGTAACAGTTACTTCGATACTAATTATGACAGGTAACTGTAACTTCTATACCAATTATGACAGGTAACTGTAACTTCGTTACTAATTATGACAAGTAACTGTACTTTCGATGCAAATGATGGCAGGTAACTGTAACTTCGATACTAATTATGACAGGTAACAGTAACTTCGATACTAATTATAGCAAAAAACAGTAACTTCGATACTAATTATGACAGGTAACAGTATCTTCGATACTAATTATGGCAGGTTACTGTAACTTCGATACTAATTATGGCAGGTAACTGTAACTTCGATACAAATTATGACAAGTAACTGTAACTTCGTTACTAATTATGACAGGTAACTGTAACTTCGATACTAATTATGACAGGTAACAGTAATTTCGGTACTAATTATGACAAGGAACTGTAATTTCGATACAAATGAGGCAGGTAACTGTACATTCGATACAAATGATGACAGGTAACTGTAACTTCGATACTAATTAAGACAGGAAACTGTACTTTCGATACAAATGATGGCAGGTACAGTAACTTCGATACTAATTATGGCAAAAACAGTAACTTCGATACTAATTATGGCAGGTAACTGTAATTTCGATACAAATTATTACAAGTAACTGTAACTTCGATACTAATTATGACAGGTAACAGTATCTTCGATACTAATGATGACAGAAAACAGTAACTTCGATACTAATTATGGCAGGTAACAGTAACTTCGATACTAATTATGGCAGGCAACTGTAACTTCGATACTAATTATGACAGTTAACTGTAACTTCGTTACTAATTATGAAAAGTAACTGTAATTTCGATACAAATTATGGCAGGTAACGGTAACTTCGTTATTAATCATGAAAAGTTACTGTAATTTCGATACAAATTATGGCAGGTAACTGTAACTTCGATATTAATTATGACAGGTAACAGTATCTTCGATACTAATTATGACAAGTAACTGTAACTTCGTTACTAATTATGACAAGTAACTGTAATTTCGATACAAATTATGGCAGGGAACAGTTACTTCGATACTAATTAAGACAGGAAACTGTACTTTCGATACATATGATGGCAGGTACAGTAACTTCGATACTAATTATGGCAAAAAACAGTAACTTCGATACTAATTATGGCAGGTAACTGTAACTTCGTTACTAATTATGACAAGTTACTGTAATTTCGATACAAATTATGGCAGGTAACTGTAACTTCGATATTAATTATGACAGGTAACAGTAACTTCGATACTAATTATGACAAGTAACTGTAACATAGTTACTAATTATGACAAGTAACAGTAACTTCGATACTAATTATGACAAGTAACAGTTACTTCGATACTAATTATGACAAGTAACAGTAACTTCGATACTAATTATGACAGGTAATTGTAACATCGTTAATAATTATGACAAGTAACTGTAATTTTGATACAAATTATGACAAGTAACTGTAACTTCGATACTAATTATGTCATGTAACTGTAACTTCGATACTAATTATGACAAGTAACTCTAACTTCATTACAAATTATGACAAGTAACTGTAATTTCGATACAAATTATGGCAGGTTACTGTAACTTCGTTACTAAATATGGCAGGTAACTGTAATTTCGATACAAATTATGGCAGGTAACACTAACTTCGATACTAGTTATGACAGGTAACTGTAACTTCGATACTAATTATGACAAGTAACTCTAACTTCGTTACTAATTATGACAAGTAACTGTAATATTGATTTAAAAAAAATATGGCAGGTAACTGTAACTTCGATACTTATTATGACAGGTAACAGTAACCTCGATACTAATTATGACAGGTAACTGTAACTTCGTTACTAATTATGACAAGTAACTGTAATATCGATTATAATTATGGATGGTAACTGTAACTTCGTTACTAGATATGACAAGGAACTGTAATTTCGATACAAATTATGACAGGTAACTGTAACTTCGATACTAATTATGACAGGTAACAGTTTCTTCGATACTAATGATGACAGAAAACAGTAACTTCGATACTAATTATGGCAGGTAACAGTAACTTCGATACTAATTATGGCAGGCAACTGTAACTTCGATACTAATTATGACAGTTAACTGTCACTTCGTTACTAATTATGAAAAATAACTGTAATTTCGATACAAATTATAGTAGGTAACGGTAACTTCGTTATTAATTATGAGTGGTAACAGTAACTTCGATACTAATTATGACAAGTTACTGTAACTTGGATACTAATTATGACAGGTAACTGTAACTTCGTTACTAATTATGTCAAGTAACTGTATTTCGATACAAATTATGGCAGGTAACTGTAATTTCGATACTAATTATGGCAGGTAACATTAACTTCGATACTAATTATGACAAGTAACAGTAACTTCGATACTAATTATGACAAGTAACTGTGACTTCGATACTAATTATGACAGGTAATTGTAACATCGTTACTAATTATGACAAGTAACTGTAATTTGGATACAAATTATGGCAGGTAACTGTAACTTCGATACTATTTATGACAGGTAACAGTAACTTCGATACTAATTATGACAAGTAACTGTAATTTGGATACAAATTAAGGCAGGTAACTGTAACTTCGATACTAATTATGACAGGTAACAGTAACTTCGATACTAATTATGACAAGTTACTGTAACTTCGTTACTAATTATGTCAAGTAACTGTATTTCGATACATATTATGGCAGGTAACTGTAATTTCGATACTAATTATGGCAGGTAACTGTAACTTCGATACTAATTATGACAGGTAACAGTAACTTCGATACTAATTATGACAAGTAACTGTAACTTCGATACTAATTATGACAGGCAACTGTAACTTCGATACTAATTATGACAGGTAACTGTAACATTGTTACAAATTATGACAAGTAACTGTAATTTCGATACAAATTATGGCAGGTAACTGTAACTTCAATACTAATTATGACAGGTTACAGTAACCTCGATACTAATTTAGACAAGTAACTGTAACTTCGATACTAATTATGACGGGTAAATGAAACTTCGATACTAATTATGACTAGTAACTCTAATTTCGTTACTAATTAGGACAAGTAACTGTAATTTTGATAAAAAATTATGGCAGGTAACTGTAACTTCGATACTAATTATGACAGGTAACAGTAACTTCGATACTAATTATGACAAGTAAATCTAATTTCGATTCTAATTATGGCAGGTAACTGTAACTTCGTTATTAATTTTGACAAGTAACTGTAATTTCGATACTAATTATGACAGGTAACAGTAACTTCGTTACTAATTATGACAAGTAACTGTAATTTCGATACAAATTATGTCAGGTAACTGTAACTTCGTTACTAATTATGACAAGTAGCTGTAATTTCGATACAAATTATGTCAGGTAACAGTAACTTCGATACTAATTATGACAGGTAACTGTAACTTCAATACTTATTATGACAAGTAACTGTAATTTCGATACAAATTATGGCACGTAACTGTAACTTCGATACTAATTATGACAGGTAACAGTAACTTCGATAGTAATTATGACAAGTAACAGTAACTTCGATAATAATTATGACAGGTAACTGTAACTTCGATACTAATTATGACAGGTAACTGCAACTTCGATACTAATTATGACAGGTAACTGTAACTTCCATACTAATTATGACAAGTAACTGTAGCTTCGTTACTAATTATGACAAGTAACTGTAATTTCGATACAAATTTTGGCAGGTAACTGTAACTTCGTTACTAATTATGACAGGAAAAAGGAACTTCGTTTCAAATTATGACAGGAAACTGTAACTTCGATACTAAATATGACAGGTAACTGTAACTTCGATTCTAATTATGACAGGTAACTGTAACTTCGATACTAATTATGACAAGTAACTGTAACTTCGCTACTAATTATGACAGGTAACTGTAACTTCGTTACTAATTATGACAAGTAACTGTAATTTCGATACAAATTATGGCAGGTAACAGTAACTTCGATATTAATTATGACAGGTAACTGTAACTTCGATAATAGTTATGACAAGGAACTGTAATTTCGATACAAATTATGGCAGGTAACAGTAACTTCGATACTAATTATGACAGAAAACAGTAACTTCAATACTAATTATGACAGGTAACAGTATCTTCGATACTAATTATGGCAGGCAACTGTAACTTCGATACTAATGATGACAATTAACTGTAACATCGTTACTAATTAAGACAAGAAACTGTAATTTCGATACAAATTTTGGCAGATAACTGTAAGTTCAACACTAATTATGACAGGTAACAGTAACTTCGATACTAATTATGACAGAAAACAGTAACTTCGATACTTATTATGACAGGTAACAGTAACTTCGATACAAATTATGGCAGGTAACTGTAACTACGATACTAATTATGACAGTTAACTCTAACTTCGTTGCTAATTATGACAAGTAACTGTAATTTCGATACGAATTATGGCAGGTAACTGTAACTTCGATACTAATAATGACAGGAAACAGAAACTTCGATACTAATTATGACCTGTAACTGTCACTTCGATACTAATTATGACAGGTAACTGTAACTCCGTTACAAATTATGACAAGTAACTGTAATTTCGATACAAATTATGGCAGGTAACTGTAACTTCGATACTAATTAAGACAGGTAACAGTAACTTCGATACTAATTATGACAAGTAACAGTAACTTCGATACTAATAATGACAAGTAACTGTAACTTCGAAACTAATTATGACAGGTAACTGTAACTTCGATACTAATTATGACAGGTAACAGTAACTTCGATACTAATTATGACCTGTAACTGTAACTACGATACTAATTATGACAAGTAACAGTAACTTCGATACTAATTATGACCTGTAACTGTAATTTCGATACAAATTATGGCAGGTAACTGTAACTTCGATACTAATTACGACAGGTTAGAGTAACCTCGATACTAATTATGACAAGTAAGTGTAACTTCGATACTAATTATGACGGGTAACTGAAACTTCGATACTAATTATGACTAGTAACTCTAACTTCGTTACTAATAAGGACAAGTAACTGTAATTTTGATTTAAAATTATGGCAGGTAACTGTAACTTCGATACTAATTATGACAGGTAACAGTAACTTCGATACTAAATATGACAAGTAACTATAATTTCGATTCTAATTATGGCAGGTAACTGTAACTTCGTTACTAATTTTGACAAGTAACTGTAATTTCGATTCTAATTATGGCAGGTAACTGTAACTTCGTTACTAATTACGACAGGTAACAATAACTTCGATACTAATTATGACAGGTAACAGTAACTTCGTTACTAATTATGACAAGTAACTGTAATTTCGATACAAATTATGACAGGTAACTGTAACTTCGTTACTAATTATGACAAGTAACTGTAATTTCGATACAAATTATGTCAGGTAACTGTAACTTCGATACTAATTATGACAGGTAACAGTAACTTCGATAGTAATTATGACAAGTAACAGTAACTTCGATACTTATTATGACAGGTATCAGCAACTTCGATACTAATTATGACAGGTAACTGTAACTTCGATACTAATTATGACAGGTAACTGTAACTTCGATACTAATTATGACAAGTAACTGTAACTTCGTTACTAATTATGACAAGTAACTGTAATTTCGATACAAATTATGGCAGGGAACAGTTACATCGGTACTAATTATGACAGGTAACTGTAACTTCTATATTAATTATGACAGGTAACTGTAACTTCGTTACTAATTATGACAAGTAACTGTACTTTCGAAACAAATGATGGCAGGTAACTGTAACTTCGATACTAATTATGACAAGGAACTGTAATTTCGACACAAATTATGAAAGGTAACAGTAACTTCGTTACTAATTATGGCATGTAACTGTAATTTCGATACAAATTATGGCAGGTAACAGTTACTTCGATACTAATTATGACAGATAACTGTAACATCTATACCAATTATGACAGGCAACTGTATCTTCGTTACTAATTATGACAAGTAACTGTACTTTCGATACAAATTATGGCAGGTAACTGTAACTTCGATACTAATTATGACAGGTAACAGTAACTTCGATACTAATTATAGCAAAAAACAGTAACTTCGATACTCTAATTATGACAGGTAACAGTATCTTCGATACTAATTATGGCAGGTTACTGTAACTTCGATACTAATTATGGCAGGTAACTGTAACTTCGATACAAATTATGACAAGTAACTGTAACTTCGTTACTAATTATGGCAGATAACTGTAACTTCGATACTAATTATGACAGGTAACAGTTACTTCGATACTAATTATGACAAGGAACTGTAATTTCGATACAAATGATGGCAGGTAACTGTACATTCGATACAAATGATGACAGGTAACTGTAACTTCGATACTAATTATGACAGGAAACTGTACTTTCGATACAAATGATGGCAGGTACAGTAACTTCGATACTAATTATGGCAAAAAACAGTAACTTCGATACTAATTATGGCAGGTAACTGTAATTTCGTTACTAATTATGACAAGTAACTGTACTTTCGATACAAATGATGGCAGGTAACTGTAACTTCGATACTAATTATGACAGGTAACTGTAACTTCGATACTAATTATGGCAAAAAACAGTAACTTCGATACTAATTATGGCAGGTGACAGTATCTTCGATACTAATTATGGCAGGTAACTGTAACTTCGATACTAATTATGACAGGTAACAGTAACTTCGATACTAATTATGACAAGTAACTGTAACTTCGATACTAATTATGACAGGTAACTGTAACTTCGTTACTAATTATGGCAAGTAACTGTAACTTCGATACAAATTATGGCAGGTAACTGTAACTGCGATACTAATTATGGCAGATAACTGTAACTGCGATACTAATTATGACAGGTAACAGTAACTTCGATACTAATTATGACAAGTAACAGTTACTTCGATACTAATTATGACAAGTAACTGTAACTTCGAAACTAATTATGACAAGTAACTGTAACTTCGATACAAATTATGGCAGGTAACTGTAACTGCGATACTAATTATAACAGGTAACAGTAACTTCGATACTAATTATGACAAGTAACAGTTACTTCGATACTAATTATGACAAGTAACTGTAACTTCGAAACTAATTATGACAGGTAACTGTAACATCGTTACTAATTATGACAAGTTTCTGTAATTTCGATACAAATTATGGCAGGTAACTGTAACTTCGATATTTATTATGACAGGTAACAGTAACTTCGATTCTAATTATGACAAGTAACTGTAACATCGTTACTAATTATGACAAGTAACAGTAACTTCGATACTAATTATGACAAGTAACAGTTACTTCGATAATAATTATGAGAAAGTAACAGTAACTTCGATACTAATTATGACAGGTAATTGTAACATCGTTACTAATTATGACAAGTAACTATAATTTCGATACAAATTATGACAAGTAACTGTAACTTCGATACTAATTATGACAGGTAACTGTAACTTCGATACTAATTATGACAAGTAACTCTGACTTCATTACAAATTATGACAAGTAACTGTAATTTCGATACAAATTATGGCAGGTTACTGTAACTTCGTTACTAATTATGGCAGGTAACTGTAATTTCGATACAAATTATGGCAGGTAACAGTAACTTCGATACTAGTTATGACAGGTAACTGAAGCTTCGATACTAATTATGACAAGTAACTCTAACTTCGTTACTAATTATGACAAGTAACTGTAATTTTGATTAAAAAAATATGGCAGGTGACTGTAACTTCGATACTTATTATGACAGGTAACAGTAACTTCGATACTAATTATGGCAGGTAGCAGTAACTTCGATACTAATTATGGCAGGCAACTGTAACTTCGATACTAATTATGACAGGTAACTGTAACTTCGTTACTAATTATGATAAGTAACTGTCATTTCGATACAAATTATGGCAGGTAACAGTAACTTCGATACTAATTATGACAGGTAATTGTAACTTCGATACTAATTATGACAGGTAACAGTAACTTCAATAGTAATTATGACAAGTAACAGTAACTTCGATACTAATTATGACAGGTAACTGTAACTTCGATACTAATTATGACAGGTAACTGTAACTTCGATTCTAATTATGACAGGTAACTGTAACTTCGATACTAATTATGGCAAAAAACAGTAACTTCGATACTGATTATGACAGGTAACTGTAACATCGATACTAATTATGACAAGTAACTCTAACTTCATTACAAATTATGACAAGTAACTGTAATTTCGATACTAATTATGACTAGTAACTCTAACTTCGTTTCTAATTATGACAGGAAACTGTAACTTCGATACTAAATATGACAGGTAATTGTAACTTCGATTCTAATTATGACAGGTAACTGTAACTTCGATACTAATTATGACAGGTAACTGTAACCTCGCTAGTAATTATGACAGGTAACTGTAACTTCGATACTAATTATGACAGGTAACTGTAACTTCGATACTAATTATGACAGGTAACTGTAACTTCGATTCTAATTATGACAGGTAACTGTAACTTCGATACTAATTATGGCAAAAAACAGTAACTTCGATACTAATTATGACAGGTAACTGTAACTTCGATACTAATTATGACAAGTAACTCTAACTTCATTACAAATTATGACAAGTAACTGTAATTTCGATACAAATTATGGCAGGTAACTGTAACATCGTTACTATTTATGGTAGGTAACTGTAATTTCGATACAAATTATGGCAGGTAACAATAACTTCGATACTTATTATGACAGGCAACTGTAACTTCGATACTAATGATGACAGGTAACTGTAACTTCGTTACTAATTATGGCAAGAAACTGTAATTTCGATACAAATTATGGCAGATAACTGTAAGTTCAACACTAATTATGACAGGTAACAGTAACTTCGATTCTAATTATGACAGAAAACAGTAACTTCGATACTTATTATGACAGGTAACAGTAACTTCGATACTAATTATGGCAGGTACCTGTAACTACGATACTAATTATAACAGTTAACTCTAACTTCGTTGCTAGTTATGACAAGTAACTGTAATTTCGATACGAATTAAGCAGGTAACTGTAACTTCGATACTAATTCTGACAGGTAACAGTAACATCGATACTAATTATGACCTGTAACTGTAACTTCGATACTAACTATGACAGGTAACTGTAACTCCGTTACAAATTATGACAAGTACTGTAATTTCGATACAAATTATGGCAGGTAACTGTAACTTCGATACTAATTATGACAGGTAACAGTAACTTCGATACTAATTATGACAAGTAACAGTAACTTCGATACTAATAATGACAAGTAACTGTAACTTCGAAATTAATTATGACAGGTAACTGTAACTTCGATACTAATTATGACAGGTAACAGTAACTTCGATACTAATTATGACCTGTAACTGTAACTACGATACTAATTATGACAAGTAACAGTAACTTCGATACTAATTATGACCTGCAACTGTAATTTCGATACAAATATGGCAGGTAACTGTAACTTCGATACTAATTACGACAGGTTAAAGTAACCTCGATACTAATTATGACAAGTAAGTGTAACTTCGATACTAATTATGACGGGTAACTGAAACTTCGATACTAATTATGACTAGTAACTCTAACTTCGTTACTAATTAGGACAAGTAACTGTAATTTTGATTAAAAATTATGGCAGGTAACTGTAACTTCGATACTAATTATGACAGGTAACAGTAACTTCGATACTAATTATCACAAGTAACTATAATTTCGATTCTAATTATGGCAGGTAACTGTAACTTCGTTACTAATTTTGACAAGTAACTGTAATTTCGATTCTAATTATGGCAGGTAACTGTAACATCGTTACTAATTATGACAAGTACTGTAATTTCGATACAAATTATGGCAGGTAACTGTAACTTCGATACTAATTAAGACAGGTAACAGTAACTTCGATACTAATTATGACAGGTAACAGTAACTTCGATACTAATTGTGACATGTAACTGTAATTTCGATTCTAATTATGGCAGGTAACTGTAACTTCGTTACTAATTATGACAGGTAACAGTAACTTCGATACTAATTATGACAGTTAACAGTAACTTCGTTACTAATTATGACAAGTAACTGTAATTACGATACAAATTATGACAGGTAACTGTAACTTCGTTACAAATTATGACAGGTAACAGTAACTTCGATAGTAATTATGACAAGTAACAGTAACTTCGATACTTATTATGACAGGTATCAGTAACTTCGATACTAATTATGGCAGGTAACTGTAACTTCGATACTAATTATGACAGGTAACTGTAACTTCGATACTAATTATGACAAGTAACTGTAACTTCGTTACTAATTATGACAAGTAACTGTAATTTCGATACAAATTATGGCAGGGAACAGTTACTTCGATACTAATTATGACAGGTAACTGTAACTTCTATACTAATTATGACAGGTAACTGTAACTTCGTTACTAATTATGACAAGTAACTGTACTTTCGAAACAAATGATGGCAGGTAACTGTAACTTCGATACTAATTATGAAAAGGAACTGTAATTTCGATACAAATTATGACAGGTAACAGTAACTTCGTTACTAATTATGGCATGTAACTGTAATTTCGATACAAATTATGGCAGGGAACAGTTACTTCGATACTAATTATGACAGGTAACTGTAACTTCTATACCAATTATGACACGTAACTGTAACTTCGTTACTAATTATGACAAGTAACTGTACTTTCGATACAAATGATGGCAGGTAACTGTAATTTCGATACTAATTATGACAGGTAACAATAACTTCGATACTAATTATAGCAAAAAACAGTAACTTCGATACTAATTATTACAGGTAACAGTATCTTCGATACTAATTATGGCAGGTTACTGTAACTTCGATATTAATTATGGCAGGTAACTGTAACTTCGATACAAATTATGACAAGTAACTGTAACTTCGTTACTAATTATGACAGGTAACCGTAACTTCGATACTAATCATGACAGGTAACAGTAACTTCGATACTAATTATGACAAGGAACGGTAATTTCGATACAAATGATGGCAGGTAACTGTACTTTCGATACAAATGATGACAGGTAACTGTAACTTCGATACTAATTATGACAGGAAACTGTACTTTCGATACAAATGATGGCAGGTACAGTAACTTCGATACTAATTATGGCAAAAAACAGTAACTTCGATACTAATTAGGGCAGGTAACTGTAACTTCGTTACTAATTATGACAAGTAACTGTACTTTCGATACAAATGATGGCAGGTAACTGTAACTTCGATACTAATTATGACAGGTAACAGTATCTTAGATACTAACTATGGCAAAAAACAGTAACTTCGATACTAATTATGGCAGGTAACAGTAACTTCGATACTAATTATGGCAGGTAACTGTTACTTCGATACTAATTATGACAGGTAACAGTAACTTCGATACTTATTATGACAAGTAACTGTAACTTCGATACTATTATGACAGGTAACTGTAACTTCGTTACTAATTATGGCAAGTAACTGTAATTTCGTAACAAATTATGGCAGGTAACTGTAACTTCGAAACTAATTATGACAGGTAACTGTAACATCGTTACTAATTATGACAAGTGACTGTAATTTCGATACAAATTATGGCAGGTAACTGTAACTTCGATATTAATTATGACAGGTAACAGTAACTTCGATACTAATTATGACAAGTAACTGTAACATCGTTACTAATTATGACAAGTAACAGTAACTTCGATACTAATTATGACAAGTAACAGTTACTTCGATACTAATTATGACAAGTAACAGTAACTTCGATACTAATTATGACAGGTAATTGTAACATCGTTACTAATTATGACAAGTAACTGTAATTTCGATACAAATTATGACAAGTTACTGTAACTTCGATTCTAATTATGACAGGTAATTGTAACATAGTTACTAATTATGACAAGTAACTGTAATTTGGATACAAATTATGGCCGGTAACTGTAACTTCGATACTAATTATGACAGGTAACAGTAACTTCGATACTAATTATGACAAGTAACTGTAACTTCGATACTAATTATGACAGGTAACTGTAACTTCGATACTAATTATGACAAGTAACTCTAACTTCATTACAAATTATGACAAGTTACTGTAACTTCGATACTAATTATGACAGGTAATTGTAACATCGTTACTAATTATGACAAGTAACTGTAATTTGGATACAAATTATGGCAGGTAACTGTAACTTCGATACTAATTATGGCAGGTAACAGTAACTTCGATACTAATTATGACAGGCAACTCTAACATCGATACTAATTATGACAGGAAACTAACATTGTTACAAATTATGACAAGTAACTGTAATTTCGATACAAATTATGGCAGGTAACTGTAACTTCGATACTAATTATGACAGGTTACAATAACCTCGATACTAATTATGACAAGTAAGTGTAACTTCGATACTAATTATGACTAGTAACTCTATCTTCGTTACTAATTAGAACAAGTAACTGTAATTTTGATAAAAAATTATGGCAGGTAACTGTACCTTCGATACTAATTATGACAGGTAACAGTTACTTCGATACTAATTATGACAAGTAACTCTAATTTCGATTCTAATTATGGCAGGTAACTGTAACTTCGTTATTAATTTTGACAAGTAACTGTAATTTCGATACTAATTATGACAGGTAACAGTAACTTCGTTACTAATTACGACAAGTAACTGTAATTTCGATACAAATTATGACAGGTAACTGTAACTTCGTTACTAATTATGACAAGTAACTGTAATTTCGATACAAATTATGTCAGGTAACAGTAACTTCGATACTAATTATGACCGGTAATTGTAACTTCAATACTTATTATGACAAGTAACTGTAATTTCGATACAAATTATTGCAGGTAACTGTAACTTCGATACTAATTATGACAGGTAACAGTAACTTCGATAGTAATTATGACAAGTAACAGTAACTTCGATACTAATTATGACAGGTAACTGTAACTTCGATAGTCATTATGACAGGTAACTGTAACTTCGATACTAATTATGACAGGTAACTGTAACTTCCATACTAATTATGACAAGTAACTGTAACTTCGTTACGAATTATGACCTGTAACTGTAATTTCGATACAAATTATGTCAGGTAACTGTTACTTCGATACTAATTACGACAGGTTACAGTAACCTCGATACTAATTATGACAAGTTAGTGTAACTTCGATACTAATTATGACGGGTAACTGAAACTTCGATACTAATTATGACTAGTAACTCTAACTTCGTTATTAATTAGGACAAGTAACTGTAATTTTGATTAAAAATTATGGCAGGTAACTGTAACTTCGATACTAATTATGACAAGTAACAGTAACTTCGATACTAATTATGACAGGTAACTGTAACTTCAATACTTATTGTGACAAGTAACTGTAATTTCGATACAAATTATGGCAGGTAACTGTAACTTCGATACTAATTACGACAGGTTAAAGTAACCTCGATACTAATTATGACAAGTAAGTGTAACTTCGATACTAATTATGACGGGTAACTGAAACTTCGATACTAATTATGACTAGTAACTCTAACTTCGTTACTAATTAGGACAAGTAACTGTAATTTTGATTAAAAATTATGGCAGGTAACTGTAACTTCGATACTAATTATGACAGGTAACAGTAACTTCGATACTAATTATGACAAGTAACTATAATTTCGATTCTAATTATGGCAGGTAACTGTAACTTCGTTACTAATTTTGACAAGTAACTGTAATTTCGATTCTAATTATGGCAGGTAACTGTAACTTCGTTACTAATTATGACAAGTAACTGTAATTTTGATAAAAATTATGGCAGGTAACTGTAACTTCGATACTAATTATGACAGGTAACAGTAACTTCGATACTAATTGTGACAAGTAACTGTAATTTCGATTCTAATTATGGCAGGTAACTGTAACTTCATACTAATTATGACAAGTAACTGTACTTTCGATACAAATGATGGCAGGTAACTGTAACTTCGATACTAATTATGACAGGTAACAGTAACTTCGATACTAATTATAGCAAAAAACAGTAACTTCGATACTAATTATTACAGGTAACAGTATCTTCGATACTAATTATGGCAGGTTACTGTAACTTCGATACTAATTATGGCAGGTAACTGTAACTTCGATACAAATTATGACAAGTAACTGTAACTTCGTTACTAATTATGACAGGTAACTGTAACTTCGATACTAATTATGACAGGAAACAGTAACTTCGATACTAATTATGACAAGGAACGGTAATTTCGATACAAATGATGGCAGGTAACTGTACTTTCGATACAAATGATGACAGGTAACTGTAACTTCGATACTAATTATGACAGGAAACTGTACTTTCGATACAAATGATGGCAGGTACAGTAACTTCGATACAAATGATGGCAGGTAACTGTAACTTCGATACTAATTATGACAGGTAACAGTAACTTAGATACTAACTATGGCAAAAAACAGTAACTTCGATACTAATTATGGCAGGTAACAGTAACTTCGATACTAATTATGGCAGGTAACTGTTACTTCGATACTAATTATGACAGGTAACAGTAACTTCGATACTAATTATTACAAGTAACTGTAACTTCGATACTAATTATGACAGGTAACTGTAACTTCGTTACTAATTATGGCAAGTAACAGTAATTTCGATACAAATTATGACAGGTAACTGTAACTTCGTTACTAATTATGACAAGTAACTGTAATTTCGATACAAATTATGTCAGGTAACAGTAACTTCGATACTAATTATGACAAGTAACTGTAACTTCGTTACTAATTAAGACAAGTAACTGTAATTTCGATACAAATTATGGCAGGGAACAGTTACTTCGATACTAATTATGACAGGTAACTGTAACTTCTATACTAATTATGACAGGTAACTGTAACTTCGTTACTAATTATGACAAGTAAGTGTACTTTCGAAACAAATGATGGCAGGTAACTGTAACTTCGATACTAATTATGAAAAGGAACTGTAATTTCGATACAAATTATGACAGGTAACAGTAACTTCGTTACTAATTATGGCATGTAACTGTAATTTCGATACAAATTATGGCAGGGAACAGTTACTTCGATACTAATTATGACAGGTAACTGTAACTTCTATACCAATTATGACACGTAACTGTAACTTCGTTACTAATTATGACAAGTAACTGTACTTTCGATACAAATGATGGCAGGTAACTGTAACTTCGATACTAATTATGACAGGTAACAGTAACTTCGATACTAATTATAGCAAAAAACAGTAACTTCGATACTAATTATTACAGGTAACAGTATCTTCGATACTAATTATGGCAGGTTACTGTAACTTCGATATTAATTATGGCAGGTAACTGTAACTTCGATACAAATTATGACAAGTAACTGTAACTTCGTTACTAATTATGACAGGTAACCGTAACTTCGATACTAATCATGACAGGTAACAGTAACTTCGATACTAATTATGACAAGGAACGGTAATTTCGATACAAATGATGGCAGGTAACTGTACTTTCGATACAAATGATGACAGGTAACTGTAACTTCGATACTAATTATGACAGGAAACTGTACTTTCGATACAAATGATGGCAGGTACAGTAACTTCGATACTAATTATGGCAAAAAACAGTAACTTCGATACTAATTCGGGCAGGTAACTGTAACTTCGTTACTAATTATGACAAGTAACTGTACTTTCGATACAAATGATGGCAGGTAACTGTAACTTCGATACTAATTATGACAGGTAACAGTATCTTAGATACTAACTATGGCAAAAAACAGTAACTTCGATACTAATTATGGCAGGTAACAGTAACTTCGATACTAATTATGGCAGGTAACTGTTACTTCGATACTAATTATGACAGGTAACAGTAACTTCGATACTAATTATGACAAGTAACTGTAACTTCGATACTAATTATGACAGGTAACTGTAACTTCGTTACTAATTATGGCAAGTAACTGTAATTTCGTAACAAATTATGGCAGGTAACTGTAACTGCGATACTAATTATGACAGGTAACAATAACTTCGATACTAATTATGACAAGTAACAGTTACTTCGATACTAATCATGACAAGTAACTATAACTTCGAAACTAATTATGAGCGGTAACTGTAACATCGTTACTAATTATGACAAGTGACTGTAATTTCGATACAAATTATGGCAGGTAACTGTAACTTCGATATTAATTATGACAGGTAACAGTAACTTCGATACTAATTATGACAAGTAACTGTAACATCGTTACTAATTATGACAAGTAACAGTAACTTCGATACTAATTATGACAAGTAACAGTTACTTCGATACTAATTATGACAAGTAACAGTAACTTCGATACTAATTATGACAGGTAATTGTAACATCGTTACTAATTATGACAAGTAACTGTAATTTCGATACAAATTATGACAAGTTACTGTAACTTCGATAC
Source organism: Meconema thalassinum (assembly GCA_946902985.2). Lineage (NCBI taxonomy): Eukaryota > Metazoa > Arthropoda > Insecta > Orthoptera > Tettigoniidae > Meconema > Meconema thalassinum. Next base: position 1,171,352,237 of record OX336388.2, on the reverse strand, counting down.
TAATTATGACAGGTAATTGTAACATAGTTACTAATTATGACAAGTAACTGTAATTTGGATACAAATTATGGCAGGTAACTGTAACTTCGATACTAATTATGACAGGTAACAGTAACTTCGATACTAATTATGACAAGTAACTGTAACTTCGATACTAATTATGACAGGTAACTGTAACTTCGATACTAATTATGACAAGTAACTCTAACTTCATTACAAATTATGACAAGTTACTGTAACTTCGATACTAATTATGACAGGTAATTGTAACATCGTTACTAATTATGACAAGTAACTGTAATTTGGATACAAATTATGGCAGGTAACTGTAACTTCGATACTAATTATGGCAGGTAACAGTAACTTCGATACTAATTATGACAGGCAACTGTAACATCGATACTAATTATGACAGGAAACTAACATTGTTACAAATTATGACAAGTAACTGTAATTTCGATACAAATTATGGCAGGTAACTGTAACTTCGATACTAATTATGACAGGTTACAATAACCTCGATACTAATTATGACAAGTAAGTGTAACTTCGATACTAATTATGACTAGTAACTCTAACTTCGTTACTAATTAGAACAAGTAACTGTAATTTTGATAAAAAATTATGGCAGGTAACTGTACCTTCGATACTAATTATGACAGGTAACAGTAACTTCGATACTAATTATGACAAGTAACTCTAATTTCGATTCTAATTATGGCAGGTAACTGTAACTTCGTTATTAATTTTGACAAGTAACTGTAATTTCGATACTAATTATGACAGGTAACAGTAACTTCGTTACTAATTACGACAAGTAACTGTAATTTCGATACAAATTATGACAGGTAACTGTAACTTCGTTACTAATTATGACAAGTAACTGTAATTTCGATACAAATTATGTCAGGTAACAGTAACTTCGATACTAATTATGACAGGTAATTGTAACTTCAATACTTATTATGACAAGTAACTGTAATTTCGATACAAATTATGGCAGGTAACTGTAACTTCGATACTAATTATGACAGGTAACAGTAACTTCGATAGTAATTATGACAAGTAACAGTAACTTCGATACTAATTATGACAGGTAACTGTAACTTCGATAGTCATTATGACAGGTAACTGTAACTTCGATACTAATTATGACAGGTAACTGTAACTTCCATACTAATTATGACAAGTAACTGTAACTTCGTTACGAATTATGACCTGTAACTGTAATTTCGATACAAATTATGGCAGGTAACTGTTACTTCGATACTAATTACGACAGGTTACAGTAACCTCGATACTAATTATGACAAGTTAGTGTAACTTCGATACTAATTATGACGGGTAACTGAAACTTCGATACTAATTATGACTAGTAACTCTAACTTCGTTACTAATTAGGACAAGTAACTGTAATTTTGATTAAAAATTATGGCAGGTAACTGTAACTTCGATACTAATTATGACAGGTAACAGTAACTTCGATACTAATTATGACAGGTAACTGTAACTTCAATACTTATTGTGACAAGTAACTGTAATTTCGATACAAATTATGGCAGGTAACTGTAACTTCGATACTAATTACGACAGGTTAAAGTAACCTCGATACTAATTATGACAAGTAAGTGTAACTTCGATACTAATTATGACGGGTAACTGAAACTTCGATACTAATTATGACTAGTAACTCTAACTTCGTTACTAATTAGGACAAGTAACTGTAATTTTGATTAAAAATTATGGCAGGTAACTGTAACTTCGATACTAATTATGACAGGTAACAGTAACTTCGATACTAATTATGACAAGTAACTATAATTTCGATTCTAATTATGGCAGGTAACTGTAAGTTCGTTACTAATTTTGACAAGTAACTGTAATTTCGATTCTAATTATGGCAGGTAACTGTAACATCGTTACTAATTATGACAAGTAACTGTAATTTTGATAAAAATTATGGCAGGTAACTGTAACTTCGATACTAATTATGACAGGTAACAGTAACTTCGATACTAATTGTGACAAGTAACTGTAATTTCGATTCTAATTATGGCAGGTAACTGTAACTTCGTTACTAATTATGACAGGTAACAGTAACTTCGATACTAATTATGACAGTTAACAGTAACTTCGTTACTAATTATGACAAGTAATTGTAATTTCGATACAAATTATGACAGGTAACTGTAACTTCGTTACTAATTATGACAGGTAACAGTAACTTCGATAGTAATTATGACAAGTAACAGTAACTTCGATACTTAGTATGACAGGTATCAGTAACATCGATACTAATTATGACAGGTAACTGTAACTTCGATACTAATTATGACAGGTAACTGTAACTTCGATACTAATCATGACAAGTAACTGTAACTTCGTTACTAATTATGACAAGTAACTGTAATTTCGATACAAATTATGGCAGGGAACAGTTACTTCGATACTAATTATGACAGGTAACTGTAACTTCGTTACTAATTATGACAAGTAATTGTACTTTCGAAACAAATGATGGCAGGTAACTGTAACTTCGATACTAATTATGACAAGGAACTGTAATTTCGATACAAATTATGACAGGTAACAGTAACTTCGTTACTAATTATGGCATGTAACTGTAATTTCGATACAAATTATGGCAGGTAACAGTTACTTCGATACTAATTATGACAGGTAACTGTAACTTCTATACCAATTATGACACGTAACTGTAACTTCGTTACTAATTATGACATGTAACTGTACTTTCGATACAAATGATGGCAGGTAACTGTAACTTCGATACTAATTATGACAGGTAACAGTAACTTCGATACTAATTATAGCAAAAAACAGTAACTTCGATACTAATTATTACAGGTAACAGTATCTTCGATACTAATTATGGCAGGTTACTGTAACTTCGATACTAATTATGGCAGGTAACTGTAACTTCGATACAAATTATGACAAGTAACTGTAACTTCGTTACTTATTATGACAGGTAACTGTAACTTCGATACTAATTATGACAGGAAACAGTAACTTCGATACTAATTATGACAAGGAACGGTAATTTCGATACAAATGATGGCAGGTAACTGTACTTTCGATACAAATGATGACAGGTAACTGTAACTTCGTTACTAATTATGACAGGAAACTGTACTTTCGATACAAATGATGGCAGGAACAGTAACTTCGATACAAATGATGGCAGGTAACTGTAACATTGATACTAATTATGACAGGTAACAGTAACTTAGATACTAACTATGGCAAAAAACAGTAACTTCGATACTAATTATGGCAGGTAACAGTAACTTCGATACTAATTATGACAGGTAATTGTAACTTCAATACTTATTATGACAAGTAACTGTAATTTCGATACAAATTATGGCAGGTAACTGTAACTTCGATACTAATTATGACAGGTAACAGTAACTTCGATAGTAATTATGACAAGTAACAGTAACTTCGATACTAATTATGACAGGTAACTGTAACTTCGATAGTCATTATGACAGGTAACTGTAACTTCGATACTAATTATGACAGGTAACTGTAACTTCCATACTAATTATGACAAGTAACTGTAACTTCGTTACGAATTATGACCTGTAACTCTAATTTCGATACAAATTATGGCAGGTAACTCTTACTTCGATACTAATTACGACAGGTTACAGTAACCTCGATACTAATTATGACAAGTTAGTGTAACTTCGATACTAATTATGACGGGTAACTGAAACTTCGATACTAATTATGACTAGTAACTCTAACTTCGTTATTAATTAGGACAAGTAACTGTAATTTTGATTAAAAATTATGGCTGGTAACTGTAACTTCGATACTAATTATGACAAGTAACAGTAACTTCGATACTAATTATGACAGGTAACTGTAACTTCAATACTTATTGTGACAAGTAACTGTAATTTCGATACAAATTATGGCAGGTAACTGTAACTTCGATACTAATTACGACAGGTTAAAGTAACCTCGATACTAATTATGACAAGTAAGTGTAACTTCGATACTAATTATGACGGGTAACTGAAACTTCGATACTAATTATGACTAGTAACTCTAACTTCGTTACTAATTAGGACAAGTAACAGTAATTTTGATTAAAAATTATGGCAGGTAACTGTAACTTCGTTACTAATTATGACAGGTAACAGTAACTTCGATACTAATTATGACAAGTAACTATAATTTCGATTCTAATTATGGCACGTAACTGTAACTTCGTTACTAATTTTGACAAGTAACTGTAATTTCGATTCTAATTATGGCAGGTAACTTTAACATCGTTACTAATTATGACAAGTAACTGTAATTTTGATAAAAATTATGGCAGGTAACTGTAACTTCGATACTAATTATGACAGGTAACAGTAACTTCGATACTAATTGTGAAAAGTAACTGTAATTTCGATTCTAATTATGGCAGGTAACTGTAACTTCGTTACTAATTATGACAGGTAACAGTAACTTCGATACTAATTATGACAGTTAACAGTAACTTCGTTACTAATTATGACAAGTAATTGTAATTTCGATACAAATTATGACAGGTAACTGTAACTTCGTTACTAATTATGACAGGTAACAGTAACTTCGATAGTAATTATGACAAGTAACAGTAACTTCGATACTTATTATGACAGGTATCAGTAACTTCGATACTAATTATGACAGGTAACTGTAACTTCGATACTAATTATGACAGGTAACTGTAACTTCGATACTAATCATGACAAGTAACTGTAACTTCGTTACTAATTATGACAAGTAACTGTAATTTCGATACAAATTATGGCAGGGAACAGTTACTTCGATACTAATTATGACAGGTAACTGTAACTTCGTTACTAATTATGACAAGTAACTGTACTTTCGAAACAAATGATGACAGGTAACTGTAACTTCGATACTAATTATGACAAGGAACTGTAATTTCGATACAAATTATGACAGGTAACAGTAACTTCGTTACTAATTATGGCATGTAACTGTAATTTCGATACAAATTATGGCAGGTAACAGTTACTTCGATACTAATTATGACAGGTAACTGTAACTTCTATACCAATTATGACACGTAACTGTAACTTCGTTACTAATTATGACAAGTAACTGTACTTTCGATACAAATTATGGCAGGTACAGTAACTTCGATACAAATGATGGCAGGTAACTGTAACTTCGATACTAATTATGACAGGTAACAGTAACTTAGATACTAACTATGGCAAAAAACAGTAACTTCGATACTAATTATGGCAGGTAACAGTAACTTCGATACTAATTATGGCAGGTAACTGTTACTTCGATACTAATTATGACAGGTAACAGTAACTTCGATACTAATTATTACAAGTAACTGTAACTTCGTTACTAATTATGACAGGTAACTGTAACTTCGATACTAATTATGACAGGTAACAGTAACTTCGATACTAATTATAGCAAAAAACAGTAACTTCGATACTAATTATTACAGGTAACAGTATCTTCGATACTAATTATGGCAGGTTACTGTAACTTCGATACTAATTATGGCAGGTAACTGTAACTTCGATACAAATTATGACAAGTAACTGTAACTTCGTTACTAATTATGACAGGTAACTGTAACTTCGATACTAATTATGACAGGAAACAGTAACTTCGATACTAATTATGACAAGGAACGGTAATTTCGATACAAATGATGGCAGGTAACTGTACATTCGATACAAATGATGACAGGTAACTGTAACTTCGATACTAATTATGACAGGAAACTGTACTTTCGATACAAATTATGGCAGGTACAGTAACTTCGATACAAATGATGGCAGGTAACTGTAACTTCGATACTAATTATGACAGGTAACAGTAACTTAGATACTAACTATGGCAAAAAACAGTAACTTCGATACTAATTATGGCAGGTAACAGTAACTTCGATACTAATTATGGCAGGTAACTGTTACTTCGATACTAATTATGACAGGTAACAGTAACTTCGATACTAATTATTACAAGTAACTGTAACTTCGATACTAATTATGACAGGTAACTGTAACTTCGTTACTAATTATGGCAAGTAACTGTAATTTCGTAACAAATTATGGCAGGTAACTGTAACTGCGATACTAATTATGACAAGTAACTGTAACATCGTTACTAATTATGACAAGTAACAGTAACTTCGATACTAATTATGACAAGTAACAGTTACTTCGATACTAATTATGACAAGTAACAGTAACTTCGATACTAATTATGACAGGTAATTGTAACATCGTTACTAATTATGACAAGTAACTGTAATTTCGATACAAATTATGACAAGTTACTGTAACTTCGATACTAATTATGACAGGTAATTGTAACATCGTTACTAATTATGACAAGTAACTGTAATTTGGATACAAATTATGGCAGGTAACTGTAACTTCGATACTAATTATGACAGGTAACAGTAACTTCGATACTAATTATGACAAGTAACTGTAACTTCGATACTAATTATGACAGGTAACTGTAACTTCGATACAAATTATGACAAGTAACTCTAACTTCATTACAAATTATGACAAGTAACTGTAATTTCGATACAAATTATGGCAGGTAACTGTAACTTCGTTACTATTAATGGCAGGTTACTGTAATTTCGAAACAAATTATGGCAGGTAACAGTAACTTCGATACTAATTATGACAGGCAACTCTAACATCGATACTAATTATGACAGGAATCTGTAACATTGTTACAAATTATGACAAGTAACTGTAATTTCGATACAAATTATGGCAAGTAACTGTAACTTCGATACTAGTTATGACAGGTTACAATAACCTCGATACTAATTATGACAAGTAAGTGTAACTTCGATACTAATTATGACTAGTAACTCTAACTTCGTTACTAATTAGGACAAGTAACTGTAATTTTGATAAAAAATTATGGCAGGTAACTGTAACTTCGATACAAATTATGACAGGTAACAGTAACTTCGATACTAATTATGACAAGTAACTCTAATTTCGATTCTAATTATGGCAGGTAACTGTAACTTCGTTATTAATTTTGAAAAATAACTGTAATTTCGATACTAATTATGACAGGTAACAGTAACTTCATTACTAATTACGACAAGTAACTGTAATTTCGATACAAATTATGACAGGTAACTGTAACTTCGTTACTAATTATGACAAGTAACTGTAATTTCGATACAAATTATGTCAGGTAACAGTAACTTCGATACTAATTATGACAGGTAATTGTAACTTCAATACTTATTATGACAAGTAACTGTAATTTCGATACAAATTATGGCAGGTAACTGTAACTTCGATACTAATTATGACAGGTAACAGTAACTTCGATAGTAATTATGACAAGTAACAGTAACTTCGATACTAATTATGACAGGTAACTGTAACTTCGATAGTCATTATGACAGGTAACTGTAACTTCGATACTAATTATGACAGGTAACTGTAACTTCCATACTAATCATGACAAGTAACTGTAACTTCGTTACGAATTATGACCTGTAACTGTAATTTCGATACAAATTATGGCAGGTAACTGTTACTTCGATACTAATTACGACAGGTTACAGTAACTTCGATACTAATTATGACAAGTTAGTGTAACTTCGATACTAATTATGACGGGTAACTGAAACTTCGATACTAATTATGACTAGTAACTCTAACTTCGTTATTAATTAGGACAAGTAACTGTAATTTTGATTAAAAATTATGGCAGGTAACTGTAACTTCGATACTAATTATGACAAGTAACAGTAACGTCGATACTAATTATGACAGGTAACTGTAACTTCAATACTTATTGTGACAAGTAACTGTAATTTCGATACAAATTATGGCAGGTAACTGTAACTTCGATACTAATTACGACAGGTTAAAGTAACCTCGATACTAATTATGACAAGTAAGTGTAACTTCGATACTAATTATGGCGGGTAACTGAAACTTCGATACTAATTATGACTAGTAACTCTAACTTCGTTACTAATTAGGACAAGTAACTGTAATTTTGATTAAAAATTATGGCAGGTAACTGTAACTTCGATACTAATTATGACAGGTAACAGTAACTTCGATACTAATTATGACAAGTAACTATAATTTCGATTCTAATTATGGCAGGTAACTGAAACTTCGTTACTAATTTTGACAACTAACTGTAATTTCGATTCTAATTATGGCAGGTAACTGTAACATCGTTTCTAATTATGACAAGTAACTGTAATTTTGATAAAAATTATGGCAGGTAACTGTAACTTCGATACTAATTATGACAGGTAACAGTAACTTCGATACTAATTGTGACAAGTAACTGTAATTTCGATTCTAATTATGGCAGGTAACTGTAACTTCGTTACTAATTATGACAGGTAACAGTAACTTCGATACTAATTATGACAGTTAACAGTAACTTCGTTACTAATTATGACAAGTAACTGTAATTTCGATACAAATTATTACAGGTAACTGTAACTTCGTTACTAATTATGACAGGTAACAGTAACATCGATAGTAATTATGACAAGTAACAGTAACTTCGATACTTATTATGACAGGTATCAGTAACTTCGATACTAATTATGACAGGTAACTGTAACTTCGATACTAATTATGACAGGTAACTGTAACTTCGATACTAATTATGACAAGTAACTGTAACTTCGTTACTAATTATGACAAGTAACTGTAATTTCGATACAAATTATGGCAGTGAACAGTTACTTCGATACTAATTATGACAGGTAACTGTAACTTCTATACTAATTATGACAGGTAACTGTAACTTCGTTACTAATTATGACAAGTAACTGTACTTACGAAACAAATGATGGCAGGTAACTGTAACTTCGATACTAATTATGACAAGGAACTGTAATTTCGATACAAATTATGACAGGTAACAGTAACTTCGTTACTAATTATGGCTTGTAACTGTAATTTCGATACAAATTATGGCAGGTAACAGTTACTTCGATACTAATTATGACAGGTAACTGTAACTTCGTTACTAATTATGACAAGTAACAGTACTTTCGATACATATGATGGCAGGTAACTGTAACTTCGATACTAATTATGTCAGGTAACAGTAACTTCGATACTAATTATAGCAAAAAACAGTAACTTCGATACTAATTATTACAGGTAACAGTATCTTCGATACTAATTATGGCAGGTTACTGTAACTTCGATACTAATTATGGCAGGTAACTGTAACTTCGATACAAATTATGACAAGTAACTGTAAATTCGTTACTAATTATGACAGGTAACTGTAACTTCGATACTAATTATGACAGGTAACAGTAACTTCGATACTAATTATGACAAGGAACGGTAATTTCGATACAAATGATGGCAGGTAACTGTACTTTCGATACAAATGATGACAGGTAACTGTAACTTCGATACTAATTATGACAGGAAACTGTACTTTCGATACAAATGATGGCAGGTACAGTAACTTCGATACTAATTATGGCAAAAAACAGTAACTTCGATACTAATTAGGGCAGGTAACTGTAACTTCGTAACTAATTATGACAAGTAACTGTACTTTCGATACAAATGATGGCAGGTAACTGTAACTTCGATACTAATTATGACAGGTAACAGTAACGTAGATACTAACTATGGCAAAAAACAGTAACTTCGATACTAATTATGGCAGGTAACAGTAACTTCGATACTAATTATGGCAGGTAACTGTTACTTCGATACTAATTATGACAGGTAACAGTAACTTCGATACTAATTATGACAAGTAACTGTAACTTCGATACTAATTATGACAGGTAACTGTAACTTCGTTACTAATTATGGCAAGTAACTGTAATTTCGTAACAAATTGTGGCAGGTAACTGTAACTGCGATACTAATTATGACAGGTAACAGTAACTTCGATACTAATTATGACAAGTAACAGTTACTTCGATACTAATCATGACAAGTAACTGTAACTTCGAAACTAATTATGACAGGTAACTGTAACATCGTTACTAATTATGACAAGTGACTGTAATTTCGATACTAATTATGACAGGTAACTGTAACTTCGTTACTAATTATGACAGGTAACAGTAACTTCGATACTAATTATGACAGTTAACAGTAACTTCGTTACTAATTATGACAAGTAACTGTAATTTCGATACAAATTATTACAGGTAACTGTAACTTCGTTACTAATTATGACAGGTAACAGTAACATCGATAGTAATTATGACAAGTAACAGTAACTTCGATACTTATTATGACAGGTATCAGTAACTTCGATACTAATTATGACAGGTAACTGTAACTTCGATACTAATTATGACAGGTAACTGTAACTTCGATACTAATTATGACAAGTAACTGTAACTTCGTTACTAATTATGACAAGTAACTGTAATTTCGATACAAATTATGGCAGTGAACAGTTACTTCGATACTAATTATGACAGGTAACTGTAACTTCTATACTAATTATGACAGGTAACTGTAACTTCGTTACTAATTATGACAAGTAACTGTACTTACGAAACAAATGATGGCAGGTAACTGTAACTTCGATACTAATTATGACAAGGAACTGTAATTTCGATACAAATTATGACAGGTAACAGTAACTTCGTTACTAATTATGGCTTGTAACTGTAATTTCGATACAAATTATGGCAGGTAACAGTTACTTCGATACTAATTATGACAGGTAACTGTATCTTCTATACCAATTATGACACGTAACTGTAACTTCGTTACTAATTATGACAAGTAACAGTACTTTCGATACATATGATGGCAGGTAACTGTAACTTCGATACTAATTATGACAGGTAACAGTAACTTCGATACTAATTATAGCAAAAAACAGTAACTTCGATACTAATTATTACAGGTAACAGTATCTTCGATACTAATTATGGCAGGTTACTGTAACTTCGATACTAATTATGGCAGGTAACTGTAACTTCGATACAAATTATGACAAGTAACTGTAACTTCGTTACTAATTATGACAGGTAACTGTAACTTCGATACTAATTATGACAGGTTACAGTAACTTCGATACTAATTATGACAAGGAACGGTAATTTCGATACAAATGATGGCAGGTAACTGTACTTTCGATACAAATGATGACAGGTAACTGTAACTTCGATACTAATTATGACAGGAAACTGTACTTTCGATACAAATAATGGCAGGTACAGTAACTTCGATACTAATTATGGCAAAAAACAGTAACTTCGATACTAATTAGGGCAGGTAACTGTAACTTCGTTACTAATTATGACAAGTAACTGTACTTTCGATACAAATGATGGCAGGTAACTGTAACTTCGATACTAATTATGACAGGTAACAGTAACGTAGATACTAACTATGGCAAAAAACTGTAACTTCGATACTAATTATGGCAGGTAACAGTAACTTCGATACTAATTATGGCAGGTAACTGTTACTTCGATACTAATTATGACAGGTAACAGTAACTTCGATACTAATTATGACAAGTAACTGTAACTTCGATACTAATTATGACAGGTAACTGTAACTTCGTTACTAATTATGGCAAGTAACTGTAATTTCGTAACAAATTGTGGCAGGTAACTGTAACTGCGATACTAATTATGACAGGTAACAGCAACTTCGATACTAATTATGACAAGTAACAGTTACTTCGATACTAATCATGACAAGTAACTGTAACTTCGATAGTCATTATGACAGGTAACTGTAACTTCGATACTAATTATGACAGGTAACTGTAACTTCCATACTAATTATGACAAGTAACTGTAACTTCGTTACGAATTATGACCTGTAACTGTAATTTCGATACAAATTATGGCAGGTAACTGTTACTTCGATACTAATTATGACAGGTAACAGTAACTTCGATAGTAATTATGACAAGTAACAGTAACTTCGATACTAATTATGACAGGTAACTGTAACTTCGATAGTCATTATGACAGGTAACTGTAACTTCGATACTAATTATGACAGGTAACTGTAACTTCCATACTAATTATGACAAGTAACTGTAACTTCGTTACGAATTATGACCTGTAACTGTAATTTCGATACAAATTATGGCAGGTAACTGTTACTTCGATACTAATTACGACAGGTTACAGTAACCTCGATACTAATTATGACAAGTTAGTGTAACTTCGATACTTATTATGACGGGTAACTGAAACTTCGATACTAATTATGACTAGTAACTCTAACTTCGTTATTAATTAGGACAAGTAACTGTAATTTTGATTAAAAATTATGGCAGGTAACTGTAACTTCGATACTAATTATGACAAGTAACAGTAACTTCGATACTAATTATGACAGGTAACTGTAACTTCAATACTTATTGTGACAAGTAACTGTAATTTCGATACAAATTATGGCAGGTAACTGTAACTTCGATACTAATTACGACAGGTTAAAGTAACCTCGATACTAATTATGACAAGTAAGTGTAACTTCGATACTAATTATGACGGGTAACTGAAACTTCGATACTAATTATGACTAGTAACTCTAACTTCGTTACTAATTAGGACAAGTAACTGTAATTTTGATTAAAAATTATGGCAGGTAACTGTAACATCGATACTAATTATGACAGGTAACAGTAACTTCGATACTAATTATGACAAGTAACTATAATTTCGATTCTAATTATGGCAGGTAACTGTAAGTTCGTTACTAATTTTGACAAGTAACTGTAATTTCGATTCTAATTATGGCAGGTAACTGTAACATCGTTACTAATTATGACAAGTAACTGTAATTTTGATAAAAATTATGGCAGGTAACTGTAACTTCGATACTAATTATGACAAGTAATTGTAATTTCGATACAAATTATGACAGGTAACTGTAACTTCGTTACTAATTATGAGAGGTAACAGTAATTTCGATACTAATTGTGACAAGTAACTGTAATTTCGATTCTAATTATGGCAGGTAACTGTAACTTCGTTACTAATTATGACAGGTAACAGTAACTTCGATACTAATTATGACAGTTAACAGTAACTTCGTTACTAATTATGACAAGTAATTGTAATTTCGATACAAATTATGACAGGTAACTGTAACTTCGTTACTAATTATGACAGGTAACAGTAACTTCGATAGTAATTATGACAAGTAACAGTAACTTCGATACTTATTTGACAGGTAACTGTAACTTCGATACTAATCATGACAAGTAACTGTAACTTCGTTACTAATTATGACAAGTAACTGTAATTTCGATACAAATTATGGCAGGGAACAGTTACTTCGATACTAATTATGACAGGTAACTGTAACTTCGTTACTAATTATGACAAGTAATTGTACTTTCGAAACAAATGATGGCAGGTAACTGTAACTTCGATACTAATTATGACAAGGAACTGTAATTTCGATACAAATTATGACAGGTAACAGTAACTTCGTTACTAATTATGGCATGTAACTGTAATTTCGATACAAATTATGGCAGGTAACAGTTACTTCGATACTAATTATGACAGGTAACTGTAACTTCTATACCAATTATGACACGTAACTGTAACTTCGTTACTAATTATGACAAGTAACTGTACTTTCGATACAAATGATGGCAGGTAACTGTAACGTCGATACTAATTATGACAGGTAACAGTAACTTCGATACTAATTATAGCAAAAAACAGTAACTTCGATACTAATTATTACAGGTAACAGTATCTTCGATACTAATTATGGCAAGTTACTGTAACTTCGATACTAATTATGGCAGGTAACTGTAACTTCGATACAAATTATGACAAGTAACTGTAACTTCGTTACTTATTATGACAGGTAACTGTAACTTCGATACTAATTATGACAGGAAACAGTAACTTCGATACTAATTATGACAAGGAACGGTAATTTCGATACAAATGATGGCAGGTAACTGTACTTTCGATACAAATGATGACAGGTAACTGTAACTTCGTTACTAATTATGACAGGAAACTGTACTTTCGATACAAATGATGGCAGGTACAGTAACTTCGATACAAATGATGGCAGGTAACTGTAACTTTGATACTAATTATGACAGGTAACAGTAACTTAGATACTAACTATGGCAAAAAACAGTAACTTCGATACTAATTATGGCAGGTAACAGTAACTTCGATACTAATTATGACAGGTAATTGTAACTTCAATACTTATTATGACAAGTAACTGTAATTTCGATACAAATTATGGCAGGTAACTGTAACTTCGATACTAATTATGACAGGTAACAGTAACTTCGATAGTAATTATGACAAGTAACAGTAACTTCGATACTAATTATGACAGGTAACTGTAACTTCGATAGTCATTATGACAGGTAACTGTAACTTCGATACTAATTATGACAGGTAACTGTAACTTCCATACTAATTATGACAAGTAACTGTAACTTCGTTACGAATTATGACCTGTAACTGTAATTTCGATACAAATTATGGCAGGTAACTCTTACTTCGATACTAATTACGACAGGTTACAGTAACCTCGATACTAATTATGACAAGTTAGTGTAACTTCGATACTAATTATGACGGGTAACTGAAACTTCGATACTAATTATGACTAGTAACTCTAACTTCGTTATTAATTAGGACAAGTAACTGTAATTTTGATTAAAAATTATGGCAGGTAACTGTGACTTCGATACTAATTATGACAAGTAACAGTAACTTCGATACTAATTATGACAGGTAACTGTAACTTCAATACTTATTGTGACAAGTAACTGTAATTTCGATACAAATTATGGCAGGTAACTGTAACTTCGATACTAATTACGACAGGTTAAAGTAACCTCGATACTAATTATGACAAGTAAGTGTAACTTCGATACTAATTATGACGGGTAACTGAAACTTCGATACTAATTATGACTAGTAACTCTAACTTCGTTACTAATTAGGACAAGTAACAGTAATTTTGATTAAAAATTATGGCAGGTAACTGTAACTTCGTTACTAATTATGACAGGTAACAGTAACTTCGATACTAATTATGACAAGTAACTATAATTTCGATTCTAATTATGGCAGGTAACTGTAACTTCGTTACTAATTTTGACAAGTAACTGTAATTTCGATTCTAATTATGGCAGGTAACTTAAACATCGTTACTAATTATGACAAGTAACTGTAATTTTGATAAAAATTATGGCAGGTAACTGTAACTTCGATACTAATTATGACAGGTAACAGTAACTTCGATACTAATTGTGACAAGTAACTGTAATTTCGATTCTAATTATGGCAGGTAACTGTAACTTCGTTACTAATTATGACAGGTAACAGTAACTTCGATACTAATTATGACAGTTTACAGTAACTTCGTTACTAATTATGACAAGTAATTGTAATTTCGATACAAATTATGACAGGTAACTGTAACTTCGTTACTAATTATGACAGGTAACAGTAACTTCGATAGTAATTATGTCAAGTAACAGTAACTTCGATACTTATTATGACAGGTATCAGTAACTTCGATACTAATTATGACAGGTAACTGTAACTTCGATACTAATTATGACAGGTAACTGTAACTTCGATACTAATCATGACAAGTAACTGTAACTTCGTTACTAATTATGACAAGTAACTGTAATTTCGATACAAATTATGGCAGGGAACAGTTACTTCGATACTAATTATGACAGGTAACTGTAACTTCGTTACTAATTATGACAAGTAAATGTACTTTCGAAACAAATGATGACAGGTAACTGTAACTTCGATACTAATTATGACAAGGAACTGTAATTTCGATACAAATTATGACAGGTAACAGTAACTTCGTTACTAATTATGGCATGTAACTGTAATTTCGATACAAATTATGGCAGGTAACAGTTACTTCGATACTAATTATGACAGGTAACTGTAACTTCTATACCAATTATGACACGTAACTGTAACTTCGTTACTAATTATGACAAGTAACTGTACTTTCGATACAAATGATGGCAGGTAACTGTAACTTCGATACTAATTATGACAGGTAACAGTAACTTCGATACTAATTATAGCAAAAAACAGTAACTTCGATACTAATTATTACAGGTAACAGTATCTTCGATACTAATTATGGCAGGTTACTGTAACTTCGATACTAATTATGGCAGGTAACTGTAACTTCGATACAAATTATGACAAGTAACTGTAACTTCGTTACTAATTATGACAGGTAACTGTAACTTCGATACTAATTATGACAGGAAACAGTAACTTCGATACTAATTATGACAAGGAACGGTAATTTCGATACAAATGATGGCAGGTAACTGTACTTTCGATACAAATGATGACAGGTAACTGTAACTTCGATACTAATTATGACAGGAAACTGTACTTTCGATACAAATTATGGCAGGTACAGTAACTTCGATACAAATGATGGCAGGTAACTGTAACTTCGATACTAATTATGACAGGTAACAGTAACTTAGATACTAACTATGGCAAAAAACAGTAACTTCGATACTAATTATGGCAGGTAACAGTAACTTCGATACTAATTATGGCAGGTAACTGTTACTTCGATACTAATTATGACAGGTAACAGTAACTTCGATACTAATTATTACAAGTAACTGTAACTTCGATACTAATTATGACAGGTAACTGTAACTTCGTTACTAATTATGGCAAGTAACTGTAATTTCGTAACAAATTATGGCAGGTAACTGTAACTGCGATACTAATTATGACAAGTAACTGTAACATCGTTACTAATTATGACAAGTAACAGTAACTTCGATACTAATTATGACAAGTAACAGTTACTTCGATACTAATTATGACAAGTAACAGTAACTTCGATACTAATTATGACAGGTAATTGTAACATCGTTACTAATTATGACAAG
Source organism: Meconema thalassinum (assembly GCA_946902985.2). Classification (NCBI taxonomy): domain Eukaryota; kingdom Metazoa; phylum Arthropoda; class Insecta; order Orthoptera; family Tettigoniidae; genus Meconema; species Meconema thalassinum. Next base: position 1,171,335,296 of record OX336388.2, on the reverse strand, counting down.
TAACTGTAATTTCGATACAAATTATGACAAGTTACTGTAACTTCGATACTAATTATGACAGGTAATTGTAACATCGTTACTAATTATGACAAGTAACTGTAATTTGGATACAAATTATGGCAGGTAACTGTAACTTCGATACTAATTATGACAGGTAACAGTAACTTCGATACTAATTATGACAAGTAACTGTAACTTCGATACTAATTATGACAGGTAACTGTAACTTCGATACAAATTATGACAAGTAACTCTAACTTCATTACAAATTATGACAAGTAACTGTAATTTCGATACAAATTATGGCAGGTAACTGTAACTTCGTTACTATTAATGGCAGGTTACTGTAATTTCGAAACAAATTATGGCAGGTAACAGTAACTTCGATACTAATTATGACAGGCAACTCTAACATCGATACTAATTATGACAGGAATCTGTAACATTGTTACAAATTATGACAAGTAACTGTAATTTCGATAAAAATTATGGCAAGTAACTGTAACTTCGATACTAGTTATGACAGGTTACAATAACCTCGATACTAATTATGACAAGTAAGTGTAACTTCGATACTAATTATGACTAGTAACTCTAACTTCGTTACTAATTAGGACAAGTAACTGTAAATTTGATAAAAAATTATGGCAGGTAACTGTAACTTCGATACAAATTATGACAGGTAACAGTAACTTCGATACTAATTATGACAAGTAACTCTAATTTCGATTCTAATTATGGCAGGTAACTGTAACTTCGTTATTAATTTTGAAAAATAACTGTAATTTCGATACTAATTATGACAGGTAACAGTAACTTCATTACTAATTACGACAAGTAACTGTAATTTCGATACAAATTATGACAGGTAACTGTAACTTCGTTACTAATTATGACAAGTAACTGTAATTTCGATACAAATTATGTCAGGTAACAGTAACTTCGATACTAATTATGACAGGTAATTGTAACTTCAATACTTATTATGACAAGTAACTGTAATTTCGATACAAATTATGGCAGGTAACTGTAACTTCGATACTAATTATGACAGGTAACAGTAACTTCGATAGTAATTATGACAAGTAACAGTAACTTCGATACTAATTATGACAGGTAACTGTAACTTCGATAGTCATTATGACAGGTAACTGTAACTTCGATACTAATTATGACAGGTAACTGTAACTTCCATACTAATCATGACAAGTAACTGTAACTTCGTTACGAATTATGACCTGTAACTGTAATTTCGATACAAATTATGGCAGGTAACTGTTACTTCGATACTAATTACGACAGGTTACAGTAACTTCGATACTAATTATGACAAGTTAGTGTAACTTCGATACTAATTATGACGGGTAACTGAAACTTCGATACTAATTATGACTAGTAACTCTAACTTTGTAATTAATTAGGACAAGTAACTGTAATTTTGATTAAAAATTATGGCAGGTAACTGTAACTTCGATACTAATTATGACAAGTAACAGTAACGTCGATACTAATTATGACAGGTAACTGTAACTTCAATACTTATTGTGACAAGTAACTGTAATTTCGATACAAATTATGGCAGGTAACTGTAACTTCGATACTAATTACGACAGGTTAAAGTAACCTCGATACTAATTATGACAAGTAAGTGTAACTTCGATACTAATTATGGCGGGTAACTGAAACTTCGATACTAATTATGACTAGTAACTCTAACTTCGTTACTAATTAGGACAAGTAACTGTAATTTTGATTAAAAATTATGGCAGGTAACTGTAACTTCGATACTAATTATGACAGGTAACAGTAACTTCGATACTAATTATGACAAGTAACTATAATTTCGATTCTAATTATGGCAGGTAACTGAAACTTCGTTACTAATTTTGACAAGTAACTGTAATTTCGATTCTAATTATGGCAGGTAACTGTAACATCGTTTCTAATTATGACAAGTAACTGTAATTTTGATAAAAATTATGGCAGGTAACTGTAACTTCGATACTAATTATGACAGGTAACAGTAACTTCGATACTAATTGTGACAAGTAACTGTAATTTCGATTCTAATTATGGCAGGTAACTGTAACTTCGTTACTAATTATGACAGGTAACAGTAACTTCGATACTAATTATGACAGTTAACAGTAACTTCGTTACTAATTATGACAAGTAACTGTAATTTCGATACAAATTATTACAGGTAACTGTAACTTCGTTACTAATTATGACAGGTAACAGTAACATCGATAGTAATTATGACAAGTAACAGTAACTTCGATACTTATTATGACAGGTATCAGTAACTTCGATACTAATTATGACAGGTAACTGTAACTTCGATACTAATTATGACAGGTAACTGTAACTTCGATACTAATTATGACAAGTAACTGTAACTTCGTTACTAATTATGACAAGTAACTGTAATTTCGATACAAATTATGGCAGTGAACAGTTACTTCGATACTAATTATGACAGGTAACTGTAACTTCTATACTAATTATGACAGGTAACTGTAACTTCGTTACTAATTATGACAAGTAACTGTACTTACGAAACAAATGATGGCAGGTAACTGTAACTTCGATACTAATTATGACAAGGAACTGTAATTTCGATACAAATTATGACAGGTAACAGTAACTTCGTTACTAATTATGGCTTGTAACTGTAATTTCGATACAAATTATGGCAGGTAACAGTTACTTCGATACTAATTATGACAGGTAACTGTAACTTCTATACCAATTATGACACGTAACTGTAACTTCGTTACTAATTATGACAAGTAACAGTACTTTCGATACATATGATGGCAGGTAACTGTAACTTCGATACTAATTATGACAGGTAACAGTAACTTCGATACTAATTATAGCAAAAAACAGTAACTTCGATACTAATTATTACAGGTAACAGTATCTTCGATACTAATTATGGCAGGTTACTGTAACTTCGATACTAATTATGGCAGGTAACTGTAACTTCGATACAAATTATGACAAGTAACTGTAACTTCGTTACTAATTATGACAGGTAACTGTAACTTCGATACTAATTATGACAGGTAACAGTAACTTCGATACTAATTATGACAAGGAACGGTAATTTCGATACAAATGATGGCAGGTAACTGTACTTTCGATACAAATGATGACAGGTAACTGTAACTTCGATACTAATTATGACAGGAAACTGTACTTTCGATACAAATGATGGCAGGTACAGTAACTTCGATACTAATTATGGCAAAAAACAGTAACTTCGATACTAATTAGGGCAGGTAACTGTAACTTCGTTACTAATTATGACAAGTAACTGTACTTTCGATACAAATGATGGCAGGTAACTGTAACTTCGATACTAATTATGACAGGTAACAGTAACGTAGATACTAACTATGGCAAAAAACAGTAACTTCGATACTAATTATGGCAGGTAACAGTAACTTCGATACTAATTATGGCAGGTAACTGTTACTTCGATACTAATTATGACAGGTAACAGTAACTTCGATACTAATTATGACAAGTAACTGTAACTTCGATACTAATTATGACAGGTAACTGTAACTTCGTTACTAATTATGGCAAGTAACTGTAATTTCGTAACAAATTGTGGCAGGTAACTGTCACTGCGATACTAATTATGACAGGTAACAGTAACTTCGATACTAATTATGACAAGTAACAGTTTCTTCGATACTAATCATGACAAGTAACTGTAACTTCGAAACTAATTATGACAGGTAACTGTAACATCGTTACTAATTATGACAAGTGACTGTAATTTCGATACAAATTATGGCAGGTAACTGTAACTTCGATATTAATTATGACAGGTAACAGTAACTTCGATACTAATTATGACAAGTAACTGTAACATCGTTACTAATTATGACAAGTAACAGTATCTTCGATACTAATTATGACAAGTAACAGTTACTTCGATACTAATTATGACAAGTAACAGTAACTTCGATACTAATTATGACAGGTAATTGTAACATCGTTACTAATTATGACAAGTAACTGTAATTTCGATACAAATTATGTCAAGTTACTGTAACTTCGATACTAATTATGACAAGTAACTGTAACATCGTTACTAATTATGACAAATAACTGTAATTTGGATACAAATTATGGCAGGTAACTGTAACTTCGTTACTAATTATGGCAAGTAACTGTAATTTCGTAACAAATTATGGCAGGTAACTGTAACTGCGATACTAATTATGACAGGTAACAGTAACTTCGATACTAATTATGACAAGTAACAGTTACTTCGATACTAATTATGACAGGTAACTGTAACTTCGATAGTCATTATGTCAGGTAACTGTAACTTCGATACTAATTATGACAGGTAACTGTATCTTCCATACTAATTATGACAAGTAACTGTAACTTCGTTACGAATTATGACCTGTAACTGTAATTTCGATACAAATTATGGCAGGTAACTGTTACTTCGATACTAATTACGACAGGTTACAGTAACCTCGATACTAATTATGACAAGTTAGTGTAACTTCGATACTAATTATGACGGGTAACTGAAACTTCGATACTAATTATGACTAGTAACGCTAACTTCGTTATTAATTAGGACAAGTAACTGTAATTTTGATTAAAAATTATGGCAGGTAACTGTAACTTCGATACTAATTATGACAAGTAACAGTAACTTCGATACTAATTATGACAGGTAACTGTAACTTCAATACTTATTGTGACAAGTAACTGTAATTTCGATACAAATTATGGCAGGTAACTGTAACTTCGATACTAATTACGACAGGTTTTAGTAACCTCGATACTAATTATGACAAGTAAGTGTAACTTCGATACTAATTATGACGGGTAACTGAAACTTCGATACTAATTATGACTAGTAACTCTAACTTCGTTACTAATTAGGACAAGTAACTGTAATTTTGATTAAAAATTATGGCAGGTAACTGTAACTTCGATACTAATTATGACAGGTAACAGTAACTTCGATACTAATTATGACAAGTAACTATAATTTCGATTCTAATTATGGCAGGTAACTGTAACTTCGTTACTAATTTTGACAAGTAACTGTAATTTCAATTCTAATTATGGCAGGTAACTGTAACATCGTTACTAATTATGACAAGTAACTGTAATTTTGATAAAAATTATGGCAGGTAACTGTAACTTCGATACTAATTATGACAGGTAACAGTAACTTCGATACTAATTGTGACAAGTAACTGTAATTTCGATTCTAATTATGCAGGTAACTGTAACTTCGTTACTAATTATGACAGGTAACAGTAACTTCGATACTAATTATGACAGTTAACAGTAACTTCGTTACTAATTATGACAAGTAATTGTAATTTCGATACAAATTATGACAGGTAACTGTAACTTCGTTACTAATTATGACAGGTAACAGTAACTTCGATAGTAATTATGACAAGTAACAGTAACTTCGATACTTATTATGACAGGTATCAGTAACTTCGATACTAATTATGACAGGTAACTGTAACTTCGATACTAATTATGACAGGTAACTGTAACTTCGATACTAATCATGACAAGTAACTGTAACTTCGTTACTAATTATGACAAGTAACTGTAATTTCGATACAAATTATGGCAGGGAACAGTTACTTCGATACTAATTATGACAGGTAACTGTAACTTCGTTACTAATTATGACAAGTAACTGTACTTTCGAAACAAATGATGGCAGGTAACTGTAACTTCGATACTAATTATGACATGGAACTGTAATTTCGATACAAATTATGACAGGTAACAGTAACTTCGTTACTAATTATGGCATGTAACTGTAATTTCGATACAAATTATGGCAGGTAACAGTTACTTCGATACTAATTATGACAGGTAACTGTAACTTCTATACCAATTATGACACGTAACTGTAACTTCGTTACTAATTATGACAAGTAACTGTACTTTCGATACAAATGATGGCAGGTAACTGTAACTTCGATACTAATTATGACAGGTAACAGTAACTTCGATACTAATTATAGCAAAAAACAGTAACTTCGATACTAATTATTACAGGTAACAGTATCTTCGATACTAATTATGGCAGGTTACTGTAACTTCGATACTAATTATGGCAGGTAACTGTAACTTCGATACAAATTATGACAAGTAACTGTAACTTCGTTACTAATTATGACAGGTAACTGTAACTTCGATACTAATTATGAAAGGAAACAGTAACTTCGATACTAATTATGACAAGGAACGGTAATTTCGATACAAATGATGGCAGGTAACTGTACTTTCGATACAAATGATGACAGGTAACTGTAACTTCGATACTAATTATGACAGGAAACTGTACTTTCGATACAAATGATGGCAGGTACAGTAACTTCGATACTAATTATGGCAAAAAACAGTAACTTCGATACTAATTAGGGCAGGTAACAGTAACTTCGTTACTAATTATGACAAGTAACTGTACTTTCGATAAGAATGATGGCAGGTAACTGTAACTTCGATACTAATTATGACAGGTAACAGTAACTTAGATACTAACTATGGCAAAAAACAGTAACTTCGATACTAATTATGGCAGGTAACAGTAACTTCGATACTAATTATGGCAGGTAACTGTTACTTCGATACTAATTATGACAGGTAACAGTAACTTCGATACTAATTATTACAAGTAACTGTAACTTCGATAGTAATTATGACAGGTAACTGTAACTTCGTTACTAATTATGGCAAGTAACTGTAATTTCGTAACAAATTATGGCAGGTAACTGTAACTGCGATACTAATTATGACAAGTAACTGTAACATCGTTACTAATTATGACAAGTAACAGTAACTTCGATACTAATTATGACAAGTAACAGGTACTTCGATACTAATTATGACAAGTAACAGTAACTTCGATACTAATTATGACAGGTAATTGTAACATCGTTACTAATTATGACAAGTAACTGTAATTTCGATACAAATTATGACAAGTTACTGTAACTTCGATACTAATTATGACAGGTAATTGTAACATCGTTACTAATTATGACAAGTAACTGTAATTTGGATACAAATTATGGCAGGTAACTGTAACTTCGATACTAATTATGACAGGTAACAGTAACTTCGATACTAATTATGACAAGTAACTGTAACTTCGATACTAATTATGACAGGTAACTGTAACTTCGATACAAATTATGACAAGTAACTCTAACTTCATTACAAATTATGACAAGTAACTGTAATTTCGATACAAATTATGGCAGGTAACTGTAACTTCGTTACTATTAATGGCAGGTTACTGTAATTTCGAAACAAATTATGGCAGGTAACAGTAACTTCGATACTAATTATGACAGGCAACTCTAACATCGATACTAATTATGACAGGAAACTGTAACATTGTTACAAATTATGACAAGTAACTGTAATTTCGATACAAATTATGGCATGTAACTGTAACTTCGATACTAATTATGACAGGTTACAATAACCTCGATACTAATTATGACAAGTAAGTGTAACTTCGATACTAATTATGACTAGTAACTCTAACTTCGTTACTAATTAGGACAAGTAACTGTAATTTTGATAAAAAATTATGGCAGGTAAATGTAACTTCGATACTAATTATGACAGGTAACAGTAACTTCGATACTAATTATGACAGGTAACAGTAACTTCGATACTAATTATGACAGTTAACAGTAACTTCGTTACTAATTATGACAAGTAACTGTAATTTCGATACTAATTATGACAGGTAACAGTAACTTCGTTACTAATTATGACAAGTAATTGTAATTTCGATACAAATTATGACAGGTAACTGTAACTTCGTTACCAATTATGACAGGTAACAGTAACTTCGATAGTAATTATGACAAGTAACAGTAACTTCGATACTTATTATGACAGGTATCAGTAACATCGATACTAATTATGACAGGTAACTGTAACTTCGATACTAATTATGACAGGTAACTGTAACTTCGATACTAATCATGACAAGTAACTGTAACTTCGTTACTAATTATGACAAGTAACTGTAATTTCGATACAAATTATGGCAGGGAACAGTTACTTCGATACTAATTATGACAGGTAACTGTAACTTCGTTACTAATTATGACAAGTAACTGTACTTTCGAAACAAATGATGGCAGGTAACTGTAACTTCGATACTAATTATGACAAGGAACTGAAATTTCGATACAAATTATGACAGGTAACAGTAACTTCGTTACTAATTATGGCATGTAACTGTAATTTCGATACAAATTATGGCAGGTAACAGTTACTTCGATACTAATTATGACAGGTAACTGTAACTTCAATACCAATTATGACACGTAACTGTAACTTCGTTACTAATTATGACAAGTAACTGTACTTTCGATACAAATGATGGCAGGTAACTGTAACTTCGATACTAATTATGACAGGTAACAGTAACTTCGATACTAATTATAGCAAAAAACAGTAACTTCGATACTAATTATTACAGGTAACAGTATCTTCGATACTAATTATGGCAGGTTACTGTAACTTCGATACTAATTATGGCAGGTAACTGTAACTTCGATACAAATTATGACAAGTAACTGTAACTTCGTTACTAATTATGACAGGTAACTGTAACTTCGATACTAATTATGACAGGAAACAGTAACTTCGATACTAATTATGACAAGGAACGGTAATTTCGATACAAATGATGGCAGGTAACTGTACTTTCGATACAAATGATGACAGGTAACTGTAACTTCGATACTAATTATGACAGGAAACTGTACTTTCGATACAAATGATGGCAGGTACAGTAACTTCGATACAAATGATGGCAGGTAACTGTAACTTTGATACTAATTATGACAGGTAACAGTAACTTAGATACTAACTATGGCAAAAAACAGTAACTTCGATACTAATTATGGCAGGTAACAGTAACTTCGATACTAATTATGACAGGTAATTGTAACTTCAATACTTATTATGACAAGTAACTGTAATTTCGATACAAATTATGGCAGGTAACTGTAACTTCGATACTAATTATGACAGGTAACAGTAACTTCGATAGTAATTATGACAAGTAAGAGTAACTTCGATACTAATTATGACAGGTAACTGTAACTTCGATAGTCATTATGACAGGTAACTGTAACTTCGATACTAATTATGACAGGTAACTGTAACTTCCATACTAATTATGACAAGTAACTGTAACTTCGTTACGAATTATGACCTGTAACTGTAATTTCGATACAAATTATGGCAGGTAACTGTTACCTCGATACTAATTACGACAGGTTACAGTAACCTCGATACTAATTCTGACAAGTTAGTGTAACTTCGATACTAATTATGACGGGTAACGGAAACTTCGATACTAATTATGACTAGTAACTCTAACTTCGTTATTAATTAGGACAAGTAACTGTAATTTTGATTAAAAATTATGGCAGGTAACTGTAACTTCGATACTAATTATGACAAGTAACAGTAACTTCGATACTAATTATGACAGGTAACTGTAACTTCAATACTTATTGTGACAAGTAACTGTAATTTCGATACAAATTATGGCAGGTAACTGTAACTTCGATACTAATTACGACAGGTTAAAGTAACCTCGATACTAATTATGACAAGTAAGTGTAACTTCGATACTAATTATGACGGGTAACTGAAACTTCGATACTAATTATGACTAGTAACTCTAACTTCGTTACTAATTAGGACAAGTAACTGTAATTTTGATTAAAAATTATGGCAGGTAACTGTAACTTCGATACTAATTATGACAGGTAACAGTAACTTCGATACTAATTATGACAAGTAACTATAATTTCGATTCTAATTATGGCAGGTAACTGTAACTTCGTTACTAATTTTGACAAGTAACTGTAATTTCGATTCTAATTATGGCAGGTAACTGTAACATCGTTACTAATTATGACAAGTAACTGTAATTTTGATAAAAATTATGGCAGGTAACTGTAACTTCGATACTAATTATGACAGGTAACAGTAACTTCGATACTAATTGTGACAAGTAACTGTAATTTCGATTCTAATTATGGCAGGTAACTGTAACTTCGTTACTAATTATGACAGGTAACAGTAACTTCGATACTAATTATGACAGTTAACAGTAACTTCGTTACTAATTATGACAAGTAATTGTAATTTCGATACAAATTATGACAGGCAACTGTAACTTCGTTACTAATTATGACAGGTAACAGTAACTTCGATAGTAATTATGACAAGTAACAGTAACTTCGATACTTATTATGACAGGTATCAGTAACTTCGATACTAATTATGACAGGTAACTGTAACTTCGATACTAATTATGACAGGTAACTGTAACTTCGATACTAATCATGACAAGTAACTGTAACTTCGTTACTAATTATGACAAGTAACTGTAATTTCGATACAAATTATGGCAGGGAACAGTTACTTCGATACTAATTATGACAGGTAACTGTAACTTCGTTACTAATTATGACAAGTAACTGTACTTTCGAAACAAATGATGGCAGGTAACTGTAACTTCGATACTAATTATGACAAGGAACTGTAATTTCGATACAAATTATGACAGGTAACAGTAACTTCGTTACTAATTATGGCATGTAACTGTAATTTCGATACAAATTATGGCAGGTAACAGTTACTTCGATACTAATTATGACAGGTAACTGTAACTTCTATACCAATTATGACACGTAACTGTAACTTCGTTACTAATTATGACAAGTAACTGTACTTTCGATACAAATGATGGCAGGTAACTGTAACTTCGATACTAATTATGACAGGTAACAGTATCTTCGATACTAATTATGGCAGGTTACTGTAACTTCGATACTAATTATGGCAGGTAACTGTAACTTCGATACAAATTATGACAAGTAACTGTAACTTCGTTACTAATTATGACAGGTAACTGTAACATCGTTACTAATTATGACAAGTAACTGTAATTTCGATACAAATTATGACAAGTTACTGTAACTTCGATACTAATTATGACAGGTAATTGTAACATCGTTACTAATTATGACAAGTAACTGTAACTTCGATGCTAATTATGACAGGAAACAGTAACTTCGATACTAATTATGACAAGGAACGGTAATTTCGATACAAATGATGGCAGGTAACTGTACTTTCGATACAAATGATGGCAGGTAACTGTAACTTCGATACTAATTATGACAGGTAACAGTATCTTCGATACTAATTATGGCAGGTTACTGTAACTTCGATACTAATTATGGCAGGTAACTGTAACTTCGATACAAATTATGACAAGTAACTGTAACTTCGTTACTAATTATGACAGGTAACTGTAACTTCGTTACTAATTATGGCAGGTAACTGTAACTTCGATGCTAATTATGACAGGAAACAGTAACTTCGATACTAATTATGACAAGGAACGGTAATTTCGATACAAATGATGGCAGGTAACTGTACTTTCGATACAAATGATGACAGGTAACTGTAACTTCGATACTAATTATGACAGGAAACTGTACTTTCGATACAAATGATGGCAGGTACAGTAACTTCGATACAAATGATGGCAGGTAACTGTAACTTCGATACTAATTATGACAGGTAACAGTAACTTAGATACTAACTATGGCAAAAAACAGTAACTTCGATACTAATTATGGCAGGTAACAGTAACTTCGATACTAATTATGGCAGGTAACTGTTACTTCGATACTAATTATGACAGGTAACAGTAACTTCGATACTAATTATTACAAGTAACTGTAACTTCGATACTAATTATGACAGGTAACTGTAACTTCGTTACTAATTATGGCAAGTAACTGTAATTTCGTAACAAATTATGGCAGGTAACTGTAACTGCGATACTAATTATGACAAGTAACTGTAACATCGTTACTAATTATGACAAGTAACAGTAACTTCGATACTAATTATGACAAGTAACAGTTACTTCGATACTAATTATGACAAGTAACAGTAACTTCGATACTAATTATGACAGGTAATTGTAACATCGTTACTAATTATGACAAGTAACTGTAATTTCGATACAAATTATGACAAGTTACTGTAACTTCGATACTAATTATGACAGGTAATTGTAACATCGTTACTAATTATGACAAGTAACTGTAATTTGGATACAAATTATGGCAGGTAACTGTAACTTCGATACTAATTATGACAGGTAACAGTAACTTCGATACTAATTATGACAAGTAACTGTAACTTCGATACTAATTATGACAGGTAACTGTAACTTCGATACAAATTATGACAAGTAACTCTAACTTCATTACAAATTATGACAAGTAACTGTAATTTCGATACAAATTATGGCAGGTAACTGTAACTTCGTTACTATTAATGGCAGGTTACTGTAATTTCGAAACAAATTATGGCAGGTAACAGTAACTTCGATACTAATTATGACAGGCAACTCTAACATCGATACTAATTATGACAGGAATCTGTAACATTGTTACAAATTATGACAAGTAACTGTAATTTCGATACAAATTATGGCAAGTAACTGTAACTTCGATACTAATTATGACAGGTTACAATAACCTCGATACTAATTATGACAAGTAAGTGTAACTTCGATACTAATTATGACTAGTAACTCTAACTTCGTTACTAATTAGGACAAGTAACTGTAATTTTGATAAAAAATTATGGCAGGTAACTGTAACTTCGATACTAATTATGACAGGTAACAGTAACTTCGATACTAATTATGACAAGTAACTCTAATTTCGATTCTAATTTTGGCAGGTAACTGTAACTTCGTTATTAATTTTGACAAGTAACTGTAATTTCGATACTAATTATGACAGGTAACAGTAACTTCGTTACTAATTACGACAAGTAACTGTAATTTCGATACAAATTATGACAGGTAACTGTAACTTCGTTACTAATTATGACAAGTAACTGTAATTTCGATACAAATTATGTCAGGTAACAGTAACTTCGATACTAATTATGACAGGTAATTGTAACTTCAATACTTATTATGACAAGTAACTGTAATTTCGATACAAATTATGGCAGGTAACTGTAACTTCGATACTAATTATGACAGGTAACAGTAACTTCGATAGTAATTATGACAAGTAATAGTAACTTCGATACTAATTATGACAGGTAACTGTAACTTCGATAGTCATTATGACAGGTAACTGTAACTTCGATACTAATTATGACAGGTAACTGTAACTTCCATACTAATTATGACAAGTAACTGTAACTTCGTTACGAATTATGACCTGTAACTGTAATTTCGATACAAATTATGGCAGGTAACTGTTACTTCGATACTAATTACGACAGGTTACAGTAACTTCGATACTAATTATGACAAGTTAGTGTAACTTCGATACTAATTATGACGGGTAACTGAAACTTCGATACTAATTATGACTAGTAACTCTAACTTCGTTATTAATTAGGACAAGTAACTGTAATTTTGATTAAAAATTATGGCAGGTAACTGTAACTTCGATACTAATTATGACAAGTAACAGTAACGTCGATACTAATTATGACAGGTAACTCTAACTTCAATACGGTACTTATTGTGACAAGTAACTGTAATTTCGATACAAATTATGGCAGGTAACTGTAACTTCGATACTAATTACGACAGGTTAAAGTAACCTCGATACTAATTATGACAAGTAAGTGTAACTTCGATACTAATTATGGCGGGTAACTGAAACTTCGATACTAATTATGACTAGTAACTCTAACTTCGTTACTAATTAGGACAAGTAACTGTAATTTTGATTAAAAATTATGGCAGGTAACTGTAACTTCGATACTAATTATGACAGGTAACAGTAACTTCGATACTAATTATGACAAGTAACTATAATTTCGATTCTAATTATGGCAGGTAACTGTAACTTCGTTACTAATTTTGACAAGTAACTGTAATTTCGATTCTAATTATGGCAGGTAACTGTAACATCGTTTCTAATTATGACAAGTAACTGTAATTTTGATAAAAATTATGGCAGGTAACTGTAACTTCGATACTAATTATGACAGGTAACAGTAACTTCGATACTAATTGTGACAAGTAACTGTAATTTCGATTCTAATTATGGCAGGTAACTGTAACATCGTTACTAATTATGACAGGTAACAGTAACTTCGATACTAATTATGACAGTTAACAGTAACTTCGTTACTAATTATGACAAGTAACTGTAATTTCGATACAAATTATTACAGGTAACTGTAACTTCGTTACTAATTATGACAGGTAACAGTAACATCGATAGTAATTATGACAAGTAACAGTAACTTCGATAATTATTATGACAGGTATCAGTAACTTCGATACTAATTATGACAGGTAACTGTAACTTCGATACTAATTATGACAGGTAACTGTAACTTCGATACTAATTATGACAAGTAACTGTAACTTCGTTACTAATTATGACAAGTAACTGTAATTTGGATACAAATTATGGCAGGGAACAGTTACTTCGATACTAATTATGACAGGTAACTGTAACTTCTATACCAATTATGACACGTAACTGTAACTTCGTTACTAATTATGACAAGTAACAGTACTTTCGATACAAATGATGGCAGGTAACTGTAACTTCGATACTAATTATGACAGGTAACAGTAACTTCGATACTAATTATAGCAAAAAACAGTAACTTCGATACTAATTATTACAGGTAACAGTATCTTCGATACTAATTATGGCAGGTTACTGTAACTTCGATACTAATTATGGCAGGTAACTGTAACTTCGATACAAATTATGACAAGTAACTGTAACTTCGTTACTAATTATGACAGGTAACTGTAACTTTGATACTAATTATGACAGGTAACAGTAACTTCGAAACTAATTATGACAGGTAACTGTAACATCGTTACTAATTATGACAAGTGACTGTAATTTCGATACAAATTATGGCAGGTAACTGTAACTTCGATATTAATTATGACAGGTAACAGATACTTCGATACTAATTATGACAAGTAACTGTAACATCGTTACTAATTATGACAAGTAACAGTATCTTCGATACTAATTATGACAAGTAACAGTTACTTCGATACTAATTATGACAAGTAACAGTAACTTCGATACTAATTATAACAGGTAATTGTAACATCGTTACTAATTATGACAAGTAACTGTAATTTCGATACAAATTATGTCAAGTTACTGTAACTTCGATACTAATTATGAAAAGTAACTGTAACATCGTTACTAATTATGACAAGTAACTGTAATTTGGATACAAATTATGGCAGGTAACTGTAACTTCGTTACTAATTATGGCAAGTAACTGTAATTTCGTAACAAATTATGGCAGGTAACTGTAACTGCGATACTAATTATGACAGGTAACAGTAACTTCGATACTAATTATGACAAGTAACAGTTACTTCGATACTAATTATGACAGGTAACTGTAACTTCGATAGTCATTATGTCAGGTAACTGTAACTTCGATACTAATTATGACAGGTAACTGTATCTTCCATACTAATTATGACAAGTAACTGTAACTTCGTTACGAATTATGACCTGTAACTGTAATTTCGATACAAATTATGGCAGGTAACTGTTACTTCGATACTAATTACGACAGGTTACAGTAACCTCGATACTAATTATGACAAGTTAGTGTAACTTCGATACTAATTATGACGGGTAACTGAAACTTCGATACTAATTATGACTAGTAACTCTAACTTCGTTATTAATTAGGACAAGTAACTGTAATTTTGATTAAAAATTATGGCAGGTAACTGTAACTTCGATACTAATTATGACAAGTAACAGTAACTTCGATACTAATTATGACAGGTAACTGTAACTTCAATACTTATTGTGACATGTAACTGTAATTTCGATACAAATTATGGCAGGTAACTGTAACTTCGATACTAATTACGACAGGTTAAAGTAACCTCGATACTAATTATGACAAGTAAGTGTAACTTCGATACTAATTATGACGGGTAACTGAAACTTCGATACTAATTATGACTAGTAACTCTAACTTCGTTACTAATTAGGACAAGTAACTGTAATTTTGATTAAAAATTATGGCAGGTAACTGTAACTTCGATACTAATTATGACAGGTAACAGTAACTTCGATACTAATTATGACAAGTAACTATAATTTCGATTCTAATTATGGCAGGTAACTGTAACTTCGTTACTAATTTTGACAAGTAACTGTAATTTCGATTCTAATTATGGCAGGTAACTGTAACATCGTTACTAATTATGACAAGTAACTGTAATTTTGATAAAAATTATGGCAGGTAACTGTAACTTCGATACTAATTATGACAGGTAACAGTAACTTCGATACTAATTGTGACAAGTAACTGTAATTTCGATTCTAATTATGGCAGGTAACTGTAACTTCGTTACTAATTATGACAGGTAACAGTAACTTCGATACTAATTATGACAGTTAACAGTAACTTCGTTACTAATTATGACAAGTAATTGTAATTTCGATACAAATTATGACAGGTAACTGTAACTTCGTTACTAATTATGACAGGTAACAGTAACTTCGATAGTAATTATGACAAGTAACAGTAACTTCGATACTTATTATGACAGGTATCAGTAACTTCGATACTAATTATGACAGGTAACTGTAACTTCGATACTAATTATGACAGGTAACTGTAACTTCGATACTAATCATGACAAGTAACTGTAACTTCGTTACTAATTATGACAAGTAACTGTAATTTCGATACAAATTATGGCAGGGAACAGTTACTTCGATACTAATTATGACAGGTTACTGTAACTTCGTTACTAATTATGACAAGTAACTGTACTTTCGAAACAAATGATGGCAGGTAACTGTAACTTCGATACTAATTATGACAAGGAACTGTAATTTCGATACAAATTATGACAGGTAACAGTAACTTCGTTACTAATTATGGCATGTAACTGTAATTTTGATACAAATTATGGCAGGTAACAGTTACTTCGATACTAATTATGACAGGTAACTGTAACTTCTATACCAATTATGACACGTAACTGTAACTTCGTTACTAATTATGACAAGTAACTGTACTTTCGATACAAATGATGGCAGGAAACTGTAACATCGATACTAATTATGACAGGTAACAGTAACTTCGATACTAATTATAGCAAAAAACAGTAACTTCGATACTAATTATTACAGGTAACAGTATCTTCGATACTAATTATGGCAGGTTACTGTAACTTCGATACTAATTATGGCAGGTAACTGTAACTTCGATACAAATTATGACAAGTAACTGTAACTTCGTTACTAATTATGAAAGGTAACTGTAACTTCGATACTAATTATGACAGGAAACAGTAACTTCGATACTAATTATGACAAGGAACGGTAATTTCGATACAAATGATGGCAGGTAACTGTACTATCGATACAAATGATGACAGGTAACTGTAACTTCGATACTAATTATGACAGGAAACTGTACTTTCGATACAAATGATGGCAGGTACAGTAACTTCGATACTAATTATGGCAAAAAACAGTAACTTCGATACTAATTAGGGCAGGTAACAGTAACTTCGTTACTAATTATGACAAGTAACTGTACTTTCGATACAAATGATGGCAGGTAACTGTAACTTCGATACTAATTATGACAGGTAACAGTAACTTAGATACTAACTATGGCAAAAAACAGTAACTTCGATACTAATTATGGCAGGTAACAGTAACTTCGATACTAATTATGGCAGATAACTGTTACTTCGATACTAATTATGACAGGTAACAGTAACTTCGATACTAATTATTACAAGTAACTGTAACTTCGATACTAATTATGACAGGTAACTGTAACTTCGTTACTAATTATGGCAAGTAACTGTAATTTCGTAACAAATTATGGCAGGTAACTGTAACTGCGATACTAATTATGACAAGTAACTGTAACATCGTTACTAATTATGACAAGTAACAGTAACTTCGATACTAATTATGACAAGTAACAGTTACTTCGATACTAATTATGACAAGTAACAGTAACTTCGATACTAATTATGACAGGTAATTGTAACATCGTTACTAATTATGACAAGTAACTGTAATTTCGATACAAATTATGACAAGTTACTGTAACTTCGATACTAATTATGACAGGTAATTGTAACATCGTTACTAATTATGACAAGTAACTGTAATTTGGATACAA
This sequence comes from Meconema thalassinum, assembly GCA_946902985.2. NCBI lineage: Eukaryota > Metazoa > Arthropoda > Insecta > Orthoptera > Tettigoniidae > Meconema > Meconema thalassinum. The sequence continues at coordinate 1,171,317,005 of OX336388.2, read as the reverse complement.
ATTATGGCAGGTAACTGTAACTTCGATACTAATTATGACAGGTAACAGTAACTTCGATACTAATTATGACAAGTAACTGTAACTTCGATACTAATTATGACAGGTAACTGTAACTTCGATACAAATCATGACAAGTAACTCTAACTTCATTACAAATTATGACAAGTAACTGTAATTTCGATACAAATTATGGCAGGTAACTGTAACTTCGTTACTATTAATGGCAGGTTACTGTAATTTCGAAACAAATTATGGCAGGTAACAGTAACTTCGATACTAATTATGACAGGCAACTCTAACATCGATACTAATTATGACAGGAAACTGTAACATTGTTACAAATTATGACAAGTAACTGTAATTTCGATACAAATTATGGCATGTAACTGTAACTTCGATACTAATTATGACAGGTTACAATAACCTCGATACTAATTATGACAAGTAAGTGTAACTTCGATACTAATTATGACTAGTAACTCTAACTTCGTTACTAATTAGGACAAGTAACTGTAATTTTGATAAAAAATTATGGCAGGTAACTGTAACTTCGATACTAATTATGACAGGTAACAGTAACTTCGATACTAATTATGACAAGTAACTCTAATTTCGATTCTAATTATGGCAGGTAACTGTAACTTCGTTATTAATTTTGACAAGTAACTGTAATTTCGATACTAATTATGACAGGTAACAGTAACTTCGTTACTAATTACGACAAGTAACTGTAATTTCGATACAAATTATGACAGGTAACTGTAACTTCGTTACTAATTATGACAAGTAACTGTAATTTCGATACAAATTATGTCAGGTAACAGTAACTTCGATACTAATTATGACAGGTAATTGTAACTTCAATACTTATTATGACAAGTAACTGTAATTTCGATACAAATTATGGCAGGTAACTGTAACTTCGATACTAATTATGACAGGTAACAGTAACTTCGATAGTAATTATGACAAGTAACAGTAACTTCGATACTAATTATGACAGGTAACTGTAACTTCGATAGTCATTATGACAGGTAACTGTAACTTCGATACTAATTATGACAGTTAACTGTAACTTCCATACTAATTATGACAAGTAACTGTAACTTCGTTACGAATTATGACCTGTAACTGTAATTTCGATACAAATTATGGCAGGTAACTGTTACTTCGATACTAATTACGACAGGTTACAGTAACTTCGATACTAATTATGACAAGTTAGTGTAACTTCGATACTAATTATGACGGGTAACTGAAACTTCGATACTAATTATGACTAGTAACTCTAACTTCGTTATTAATTAGGACAAGTAACTGTAATTTTGATTAAAAATTATGGCAGGTAACTGTAACTTCGATACTAATTATGACAAGTAACAGTAACGTCGATACTAATTATGACAGGTAACTGTAACTTCAATACTTATTGTGACAAGTAACTGTAATTTCGATACAAATTATGGCAGGTAACTGTTACTTCGATACTAATTACGACAGGTTAAAGTAACCTCGATACTAATTATGACAAGTAAGTGTAACTTCGATACTAATTATGGCGGGTAACTGAAACTTCGATACTAATTATGACTAGTAACTCTAACTTCGTTACTAATTAGGACAAGTAACTGTAATTTTGATTAAAAATTATGGCAGGTAACTGTAACTTCGATACTAATTATGACAGGTAACAGTAACTTCGATACTAATTATGACAAGTAACTATAATTTCGATTCTAATTATGGCAGGTAACTGTAACTTCGTTACTAATTTTGACAAGTAACTGTAATTTCGATTCTAATTATGGCAGGTAATTGTAACATCGTTTCTAATTATGACAAGTAACTGTAATTTTGATAAAAATTATGGCAGGTAACTGTAACTTCGATACTAATTATGACAGGTAACAGTAACTTCGATACTAATTATGACAGTTAAGAGTAACTTCGTTACTAATTATGACAAGTAACTGTAATTTCGATACAAATTATTACAGGTAACTGTAACTTCGTTACTAATTATGACAGGTAACAGTAACATCGATAGTAATTATGACAAGTAACAGTAACTTCGATACTTATTATGACAGGTATCAGTAACTTCGATACTAATTATGACAGGTAACTGTAACTTCGATACTAATTATGACAGGTAACTGTAACTTCGATACTAATTATGACAAGTAACTGTAACTTCGTTACTAATTATGACAAGTAACTGTAATTTCGATACAAATTATGGCAGGGAACAGTTACTTCGATACTAATTATGACAGGTAACTGTAACTTCTATACTAATTATGACAGGTAACTGTAACTTCGTTACTAATTATGACAAGTAACTGTACTTACGAAACAAATGATGGCAGGTAACTGTAACTTCGATACTAATTATGACAAGGAACTGTAATTTCGATACAAATTATGACAGGTAACAGTAACTTCGTTACAAATTATGGCTTGTAACTGTAATTTCGATACAAATTATGGCAGGTAACAGTTACTTCGATACTAATTATGACAGGTAACTGTAACTTCTATACCAATTATGACACGTAACTGTAACTTCGTTACTAATTATGACAAGTAACAGTACTTTCGATACAAATGATGGCAGGTAACTGTAACTTCGATACTAATTATGACAGGTAACAGTAACTTCGATACTAATTATAGCAAAAAACAGTAACTTCGATACTAATTATTACAGGTAACAGTATCTTCGATACTAATTATGGCAGGTTACTGTAACTTCGATACTAATTATGGCAGGTAACTGTAACTTCGATACAAATTATGACAAGTAACTGTAACTTCGTTACTAATTATGACAGGTAACTGTAACTTCGATACTAATTAATACAGGTAACAGTAACTTCGATACTAATTATGACAAGGAACGGTAATTTCGATACAAATGATGGCAGGTAACTGTACTTTCGATACAAATGATGACAGGTAACTGTAACTTCGATACTAATTATGACAGGAAACTGTACTTTTGATACAAATGATGGCAGGTACAGTAACTTCGATACTAATTATGGCAAAAAACAGTAACTTCGATACTAATTAGGGCAGGTAACTGTAACTTCGTTACTAATTATGACAAGTAACTCTACTTTCGATACAAATGATGGCAGGTAACTGTAACTTCGATACTAATTATGACAGGTAACAGTAACTTATATACTAACTATGGCAAAAAACAGTAACTTCGATACTAATTATGGCAGGTAACAGTAACTTCGATACTAATTATGGCAGGTAACTGTTACTTCGATACTAATTATGACAGGTAACAGTAACTTCGATACTAATTATGACAAGTAACTGTAACTTCGATACTAATTATGACAGGTAACTGTAACTTCGTTACTAATTATGGCAAGTAACTGTAATTTCGTAACAAATTATGGCAGGTAACTGTAACTGCGATACTAATTATGACAGGTAACAGTAACTTCGATACTAATTATGACAAGTAACAGTTACTTCGATACTAATCATGACAAGTAACTGTAACTTCGAAACTAATTATGACAGGTAACTGTAACATCGTTACTAATTATGACAAGTGACTGTAATTTCGATACAAATTATGGCAGGTAACTGTAACTTCGATATTAATTATGACAGGTAACAGTAACTTCGATACTAATTATGACAAGTAACTGTAACATCGTTACTAATTATGACAAGTAACAGTATCTTCGATACTAATTATGACAAGTAACAGTTACTTCGATACTAATTATGACAAGTAACAGTAACTTCGATACTAATTATGACAGGTAATTGTAACATCGTTACTAATTATGACAAGTAACTGTATTTTCGATACAAATTATGTCAAGTTACTGTAACATCGATACTAATTATGACAAGTAACTGTAACATCGTTACTAATTATGACAAGTAACTGTAATTTGGATACAAATTATGGCAGGTAACTGTAACTTCGTTACTAATTATGGCAAGTAACTGTAATTTCGTAACAAATTATGGCAGGTAACTGTAACTGCGATACTAATTATGACAGGTAACAGTAACTTCGATACTAATTATGACAAGTAACAGTTACTTCGATACTAATTATGACAGGTAACTGTAACATCGATAGTCATTATGACAGGTAACTGTAACTTCGATACTAATTATGACAGGTAACTGTATCTTCCATACTAATTATGACAAGTAACTGTAACTTCGTTACGAATTATGACCTGTAACTGTAATTTCGATACAAATTATGGCAGGTAACTGTTACTTCGATACTAATTACGACAGGTTACAGTAACCTCGATACTAATTATGACAAGTTAGTGTAACTTCGATACTAATTATGACGGGTAACTGAAACTTCGATACTAATTATGACTAGTAACTCTAACTTCGTTATTAATTAGGACAAGTAACTGTAATTTTGATTAAAAATTATGGCAGGTAACTGTAACGTCGATACTAATTATGACAAGTAACAGTAACTTCGATACTAATTATGACAGGTAACTGTAACTTCAATACTTATTGTGACAAGTAACTGTAATTTCGATACAAATTATGGCAGGTAACTGTAACTTCGATACTAATTACGACAGGTTAAAGTAACCTCGATACTAATTATGACAAGTAAGTGTAACTTCGATACTAATTATGACGGGTAACTGAAACTTCGATACTAATTATGACTAGTAACTCTAACTTCGTTACTAATTAGGACAAGTAACTGTAATTTTGATTAAAAATTATGGCAGGTAACTGTAACTTCGATACTAATTATGACAGGTAACAGTAACTTCGATACTAATTATGACAAGTAACTATAATTTCGATTCTTATTATGGCAGGTAACTGTAACTTCGTTACTAATTTTGACAAGTAACTGTAATTTCGATTCTAATTATGGCAGGTAACTGTAACATCGTTACTAATTATGACAAGTAACAGTAATTTTGATAAAAATTATGGCTGGTAACTGTAACTTCGATACTAATTATGACAGGTAACAGTAACTTCGATACTAATTGTGACAAGTAACTGTAATTTCGATTCTAATTATGGCAGGTAACTGTAACTTCGTTACTAATTATGACAGGTAACAGTAACTTCGATACTAATTATGACAGTTAACAGTAACTTCGTTACTAATTATGACAAGTAATTGTAATTTCGATACAAATTATGACAGGTAACTGTAACTTCGTTACTAATTATGACAAGTAAATGTAATTTGGATACAAATTATGGCAGGTAACTGTAACTTCGATACTAATTATGGCAGGTAACAGTAACTTCGATACTAATTATGACAGGCAACTGTAACATCGATACTAATTATGACAGGAAACTAACATTGTTACAAATTATGACAAGTAACTGTAATTTCGATACAAATTATGAAAGGTAACTGTAACTTCGATACTAATTACGACAGGTTAAAGTAACCTCGATACTAATTATGACAAGTAAGTTTAACTTCGATACTAATTATGGCGGGTAACTGAAACTTCGATACTAATTATGACTAGTAACTCTAACTTCGTTACTAATTAGGACAAGTAACTGTAATTTTGATTAAAAATTATGGCAGGTAACTGTAACTTCGATACTAATTATGACAGGTAACAGTAACTTCGATACTAATTATGACAAGTAACTATAATTTCGATTCTAATTATGGCAGGTAACTGTAACTTCGTTACTAATTTTGACAAGTAACTGTAATTTCGATTCTAATTATGGCAGGTAACTGTAACATCGTTTCTAATTATGACAAGTAACTGTAATTTTGATAAAAATTATGGCAGGTAACTGTAACTTCGATACTAATTATGACAGGTAACAGTAACTTCGATACTAATTGTGACAAGTAACTGTAATTTCGATTCTAATTATGGCAGGTAACTGTAACTTCGTTACTAATTATGACAGGTAACAGTAACTTCGATACTAATTATGACAGTTAAGAGTAACTTCGTTACTAATTATGACAAGTAACTGTAATTTCGATACAAATTATTACAGGTAACTGTAACTTCGTTACTAATTATGACAGGTAACAGTAACATCGATAGTAATTATGACAAGTAACAGTAACTTCGATACTTATTATGACAGGTATCAGTAACTTCGATACTAATTATGACAGGTAACTGTAACTTCGATACTAATTATGACAGGTAACTGTAACTTCGATACTAATTATGACAAGTAACTGTAACTTCGTTACTAATTATGACAAGTAACTGTAATTTCGATACAAAATATGGCAGGGAACAGTTACTTCGATACTAATTATGACAGGTAACTGTAACTTCTATACTAATTATGACAGGTAACTGTAACTTCGTTACTAATTATGACAAGTAACTGTACTTACGAAACAAATGATGGCAGGTAACTGTAACTTCGATACTAATTATGACAAGGAACTGTAATTTCGATACAAATTATGACAGGTAACAGTAACTTCGTTACAAATTATGGCTTGTAACTGTAATTTCGATACAAATTATGGCAGGTAACAGTTACTTCGATACTAATTATGACAGGTAACTGTATCTTCTATACCAATTATGACACGTAACTGTAACTTCGTTACTAATTATGACAAGTAACAGTACTTTCGATACAAATGATGGCAGGTAACTGTAACTTCGATACTAATTATGACAGGGAACAGTAACTTCGATACTAATTATAGCAAAAAACAGTAACTTCGATACTAATTATTACAGGTAACAGTATCTTCGATACTAATTATGGCAGGTTACTGTAACTTCGATACTAATTATGGCAGGTAACTGTAACTTCGATACAAATTATGACAAGTAACTGTAACTTCGTTACTAATTATGACAGGTAACTGTAACTTCGATACTAATTATGACAGGTAACAGTAACTTCGATACTAATTATGACAAGGAACGGTAATTTCGATACAAATGATGGCAGGTAACTGTACTTTCGATACAAATGATGACAGGTAACTGTAACTTCGATACTAATTATGACAGGAAACTGTACTTTCGATACAAATGATGGCAGGTACAGTAACTTCGATACTAATTATGGCAAAAAACAGTAACTTCGATACTAATTAGGGCAGGTAACTGTAACTTCGTTACTAATTATGACAAGTAACTGTACTTTCGATACAAATGATGGCAGGTAACTGTAACTTCGATACTAATTATGACAGGTAACAGTAACTTAGATACTACCTATGGCAAAAAACAGTAACTTCGATACTAATTATGGCAGGTAACAGTAACTTCGATACTAATTATGGCAGGTAACTGTTACTTCGATACTAATTATGACAGGTAACAGTAACTTCGATACTAATTATGACAAGTAACTGTAACTTCGATACTAATTATGACAGGTAACTGTAACTTCGTTACTAATTATGGCAAGTAACTGTAATTTCGTAACAAATTATGGCAGGTAACTGTAACTGCGATACTAATTATGACAGGTAACAGTAACTTCGATACTAATTATGACAAGTAACAGTTACTTCGATACTAATCATGACAAGTAACTGTAACTTCGAAACTAATTATGACAGGTAACTGTAACATCGTTACTAATTATGACAAGTGACTGTAATTTCGATACAAATTATGGCAGGTAACTGTAACTTCGATATTAATTATGACAGGTAACAGTAACTTCGATACTAATTATGACAAGTAACTGTAACATCGTTACTAATTATGACAAGTAACAGTATCTTCGATACTAATTATGACAATTAACAGTTACTTCGATACTAATTATGACAAGTAACAGTAACTTCGACACTAATTATGACAGGTAATTGTAACATCGTTACTAATTATGACAAGTAACTGTATTTTCGATACAAATTATGTCAAGTTACTGTAACTTCGATACTAATTATGACAAGTAACTGTAACATCGTTACTAATTATGACAAGTAACTGTAATTTGGATACAAATTATGGCAGGTAACTGTAACTTCGTTACTAATTATGGCGAGTAACTGTAATTTCGTAACAAATTATGGCAGGTAACTGTAACTGCGATACTAATTATGACAGGTAACAGTAACTTCGATACTAATTATGACAAGTAACAGTTACTTCGATACTAATTATGACAGGTAACTGTAACATCGATAGTCATTATGACAGGTAACTGTAACTTCGATACTAATTATGACAGGTAACTGTATCTTCCATACTAATTATGACAAGTAACTGTAACTTCGTTACGAATTATGACCTGTAACTGTAATTTCGATACAAATTATGGCAGGTAACTGTTATTTCGATACTAATTACGACAGGTTACAGTAACCTCGATACTAATTATGACAAGTTAGTGTAACTTCGATACTAATTATGACGGGTAACTGAAACTTCGATACTAATTATGACTAGTAACTCTAACTTCGTTATTAATTAGGACAAGTAACTGTAATTTTGATTATAAATTATGGCAGGTAACTGTAACGTCGATACTAATTATGACAAGTAACAGTAACTTCGATACTAATTATGACAGGTAACTGTAACTTCAATACTTATTGTGACAAGTAACTGTAATTTCGATACAAATTATGGCAGGTAACTGTAACTTCGATACTAATTACGACAGGTTAAAGTAACCTCGATACTAATTATGACAAGTAAGTGTAACTTCGATACAAATTATGACGGGTAACTGAAACTTCGATACTAATTATGACTAGTAACTCTAACTTCGTTACTAATTAGGACAAGTAACTGTAATTTTGATTAAAAATTATGGCAGGTAACTGTAACTTCGATACTAATTATGACAGGTAACAGTAACTTCGATACTAATTATGACAAGTAACTATAATTTCGATTCTTATTATGGCAGGTAACTGTAACTTCGTTACTAATTTTGACAAGTAACTGTAATTTCGATTCTAATTATGGCAGGTAACTGTAACATCGTTACTAATTATGACAAGTAACAGTAATTTTGATAAAAATTATGGCAGGTAACTGTAACTTCGTTACTAATTATGACAAGTAATTGTAATTTCGATACAAATTATGACAGGTAACTGTAACTTCGTTACTAATTATGACAAGTAAATGTAATTTGGATACAAATTATGGCAGGTAACTGTAACTTCGATACTAATTATGGCAGGTAACAGTAACTTCGATACTAATTATGACAGGCAACTGTAACATCGATACTAATTATGACAGGAAACTAACATTGTTACAAATTATGACAAGTAACTGTAATTTCGATACAAATTATGGCAGGTAACTGTAACTTCGATACTAATTACGACAGGTTAAAGTAACCTCGATACTAATTATGACAAGTAAGTGTAACTTCGATACTAATTATGACGGGTAACTGAAACTTCGATACTAATTATGACTAGTAACTCTAACTTCGTTACTAATTAGGACAAGTAACAGTAATTTTGATTAAAAATTATGGCAGGTAACTGTAACTTCGATACTAATAATGACAGGTAACAGTAACTTCGATACTAATTATGACAAGTAACTATAATTTCGATTCTAATTATGGCAGGTAACTGTAACTTCGTTACTAATTTTGACAAGTAACTGTAATTTCGATTCAAATTATGGCAGGTAACTGTAACATCGTTACTAATTATGACAAGTAACTGTAATTTTGATAAAAATTATGGCAGGTAACTGTAACTTCGATACTAATTATGACAGGTAACAGTAACTTCGATACTAATTGTGACAAGTAACTGTAATTTCGATTCTAATTATGGCAGGTAACGGTAACTTCGTTACTAATTATGACAGGTAACAGTAACTTCGATACTAATTATGACAGTTAACAGTAACTTCGTTACTAATTATGACAAGTAATTGTAATTTCGATACAAATTATGACAGGTAACTGTAACTTCGTTACTAATTATGACAGGTAACAGTAACTTCGATAGTAATTATGACAAGTAACAGTAACTTCGATACTTATTATGACAGGTATCAGTAACTTCGATACTAATTATGACAGGTAACTGTAACTTCGATACTAATTATGACAGGTAACTGTAACTTCGATACTAATCATGACAAGTAACTGTAACTTCGTTACTAATTATGACAAGTAACTGTAATTTCGATACAAATTATGGCAGGGAACAGTTACTTCGATACTAATTATGACAGGTAACTGTAACTTCGTTACTAATTATGACAAGTAACTGTACTTTCGAAACAAATGATGGCAGGTAACTGTAACTTCGATACTAATTATGACAAGGAACTGTAATTTCGATACAAATTATGACAGGTAACAGTAACTTCGTTACTAATTATGGCATGTAACTGTAATTTCGATACAAATTATGGCAGGTAACAGTTACTTCGATACTAATTATGACAGGTAACTGTAACTTCTATACCAATTATGACACGTAACTGTAACTTCGTTACTAATTATTACAAGTAACTGTACTTTCGATACAAATGATGGCAGGTAACTGTAACTTCGATACTATTTATGACAGGTAACAGTAACTTCGATACTAATTATAGCAAAAAACAGTAACTTCGATACTAATTATTACAGGTAACAGTATCTTCGATACTAATTATGGCAGGTTACTGTAACTTCGATACTAATTATGGCAGGTAACTGTAACTTCGATACAAATTATGACAAGTAACTGTAACTTCGTTACTAATTATGACAGGTAACTGTAACTTCGATACTAATTATGACAGGAAACAGTAACTTCGATACTAATTATGACAAGGAACGGTAATTTCGATACAAATGATGGCAGGTAACTGTACTTTCGATACAAATGATGACAGGTAACTGTAACTTCGATACTAATTATGACAGGAAACTGTACTTTCGATACAAATGATGGCAGGTACAGTAACTTCGATACAAATGATGGCAGGTAACTGTAACTTCGATACTAATTATGACAGGTAACAGTAACTTAGATACTAACTATGGCAAAAAAAAATAACTTCGATACTAATTATGGCAGGTAACAGTAACTTCGATACTAATTATGGCAGGTAACTGTTACTTCGATACTAATTATGACAGGTAACAGTAACGTCGATACTAATTATTACAAGTAACTGTAACTTCGATACTAATTATGACAGGTAACTGTAACTTCGTTACTAATTATGGCAAGTAACTGTAATTTCGTAACAAATTATGGCAGGTAACTGTAACTGCGATACTAATTATGACAAGTAACTGTAACATCGTTACTAATTATGACAAGTAACAGTAACTTCGATACTAATTATGACAAGTAACAGTTACTTCGATACTAATTATGACAAGTAACAGTAACTTCGATACTAATTATGACAGGTAATTGTAACATCGTTACTAATTATGACAAGTAACTGTAATTTCGATACAAATTATGACAAGTTACTGTAACTTCGATACTAATTATGACAGGTAATTGTAACATCGTTACTAATTATGACAAGTAACTGTAATTTGGATACAAATTATGGCAGGTAACTGTAACTTCGATACTAATTATGACAGGTAACAGTAACTTCGATACTAATTATGACAAGTAACTGTAACTTCGATACTAATTATGACAGGTAACTGTAACTTCGATACAAATTATGACAAGTAACTCTAACTTCATTACAAATTATGACAAGTAACTGTAATTTCGATACAAATTATGGCAGGTAACTGTAACTTCGTTACTATTAATGGCAGGTTACTGTAATTTCGAAACAAATTATGGCAGGTAACAGTAACTTCGATACTAATTATGACAGGCAACTCTAACATCGATACTAATTATGACAGGAATCTGTAACATTGTTACAAATTATGACAAGTAACTGTAATTTCGATACAAATTATGGCAAGTAACTGTAACTTCGATACTAATTATGACAGGTTACAATAACCTCGATACTAATTATGACAAGTAAGTGTAACTTCGATACTAATTATGACTAGTAACTCTAACTTCCTTACTAATTAGGACAAGTAACTGTAATTTTGATAAAAAATTATGGCAGGTAACTGTAACTTCGATACTAATTATGACAGGTAACAGTAACTTCGATACTAATTATGACAAGTAACTCTAATTTCGATTCTAATTATGGCAGGTAACTGTAACTTCGTTATTAATTTTGACAAGTAACTGTAATTTCGATACTAATTATGACAGGTAACAGTAACTTCATTACTAATTACGACAAGTAACTGTAATTTCGATACAAATTGTGACAGGTAACTGTAACTTCGTTACTAATTATGACAAGTAACTGTAATTTCGATACAAATTATGTCAGGTAACAGTAACTTCGATACTAATTATGACAGGTAATTGTAACTTCAATACTTATTATGACAAGTAACTGTAATTTCGATACAAATTATGGCAGGTAACTGTAACTTCGATACTAATTATGACAGGTAACAGTAACTTCGATAGTAATTATGACAAGTAACAGTAACTTCGATACTAATTATGACAGGTAACTGTAACTTCGATAGTCATTATGACAGGTAACTGTAACTTCGATACTAATTATGACAGGTAACTGTAACTTCCATACTAATTATGACAAGTAACTGTAACTTCGTTACGAATTATGACCTGTAACTGTAATTTCGATACAAATTATGGCAGGTAACTGTTACTTCGATACTAATTACGACAGGTTACAGTAACTTCGATACTAATTATGACAAGTTAGTGTAACATCGATACTAATTATGACGGGTAACTGAAACTTCGATACTAATTATGACTAGTAACTCTAACTTCGTTATTAATTAGGACAAGTAACTGTAATTTTGATTAAAAATTATGGCAGGTAACTGTAACTTCGATACTAATTATGACAAGTAACAGTAACGTCGATACTAATTATGATAGGTAACTGTAACTTCAATACTTATTGTGACAAGTAACTGTAATTTCGATACAAATTATGGCAGGTAACTGTAACTTCGATACTAATTACGACAGGCTAAAGTAACCTCGATACTAATTATGACAAGTAAGTGTAACTTCGATACTAATAATGGCGGGTAACTGAAACTTCGATACTAATTATGACTAGTAACTCTAACTTCGTTACTAATTAGGACAAGTAACTGTAATTTTGATTAAAAATTATGGCAGGTAACTGTAACTTCGATACTAATTATGACAGGTAACAGTAACTTCGATACTAATTATGACAAGTAACTATAATTTCGATTCTAATTATGGCAGGTAACTGTAACTTCGTTACTAATTTTGACAAGTAACTGTAATTTCGATTCTAATTATGGCAGGTAACTGTAACATCGTTTCTAATTATGACAAGTAACTGTAATTTTGATAAAAATTATGGCAGGTAACTGTAACTTCGATACTAATTATGACAGGTAACAGTAACTTCGATACTAATTGTGACAAGTAACTGTAATTTCGATTCTAATTATGGCAGGTAACTGTAACTTCGTTACTAATTATGACAGGTAACAGTAACTTCGATACTAATTATGACAGTTAACAGTAACTTCGTTACTAATTATGACAAGTAACTGTAATTTCGATACAAATTATTACAGGTAACTGTAACTTCGTTACTAATTATGACAGGTAACAGTAACATCGATAGTAATTATGACAAGTAACAGTAACTTCGATACTTATTATGACAGGTATCAGTAACTTCGATACTAATTATGACAGGTAACTGTAACTTCGATACTAATTATGACAGGTAACTGTAACTTCGATACTAATTATGACAAGTAACTGTAACTTCGTTACTAATTATGACAAGTAACTGTAATTTCGATACAAATTATGGCAGGGAACAGTTACTTCGATACTAATTATGACAGGTAACTGTAACTTCGTTACTAATTATGACAAGTAACTGTACTTACGAAACAAATGATGGCAGGTAACTGTAACTTCGATACTAATTATGACAAGGAACTGTAATTTCGATACAAATTATGACAGGTAACAGTAACTTCGTTACTAATTATGGCTTGTAACTGTAATTTCGATACAAATTATGGCAGGTAACAGTTACTTCGATACTAATTATGACAGGTAACTGTAACTTCTATACTAATTACGACAGGTTAAAGTAACCTCGATACTAATTATGACAAGTAAGTGTAACTTCGATACTAATTATGACGGGTAACTGAAACTTCGATACTAATTATGACTAGTAACTCTAACTTCGTTACTAATTAGGACAAGTAACTGTAATTGTGATTAAAAATTATGGCAGGTAACTGTAACTTCGATACTAATTATGACAGGTAACAGTAACTTCGATACTAATTATGACAAGTAACTATAATTTCGATTCTAATTATGGCAGGTAACTGTAACTTCGTTACTAATTTTGACAAGTAACTATAATTTCGATTCTAATTATGGCAGGTAACTGTAACATCGTTACTAATTATGACAAGTAACTGTAATTTTGATAAAAATTATGGCAGGTAACTGTAACTTCGATACTAATTATGACAGGTAACAGTAACTTCGATACTAATTGTGACAAGTATCTGTAATTTCGATTCTAATTATGGCAGGTAACTGTAACTTCGTTACTAATTATGACAGGTAACAGTAACATCGATACTAATTATGACAGTTAACAGTAACTTCGTTACTAATTATGACAAGTAATTGTAATTTCGATACAAATTATGACAGGTAACTGTAACTTCGTTACTAATTATGACAGGTAACAGTAACTTCGATAGTAATTATGACAAGTAACAGTAACTTCGATACTTATTATGACAGGTATCAGTAACTTCGATACTAATTATGACAGGTAACTGTAACTTCGATACTAATTATGACAGGTAACTGTAACTTCGATACTAATCATGACAAGTAACTGTAACTTCGTTACTAATTATGACAAGTAACTGTAATTTCGATACAAATTATGGCAGGGAACAGTTACTTCGATACTAATTATGACAGGTAACTGTAACTTCGTTACTAATTATGACAAGTAACTGTACTTTCGAAACAAATGATGGCAGGTAACTGTAACTTCGATACTAATTATGACAAGGAACTGTAATTTCGATACAAATTATGACAGGTAACAGTAACTTCGTTACTAATTATGGCATGTAACTGTAATTTCGATACAAATTATGGCAGGTAACAGTTACTTCGATACTAATTATGACAGGTAACTGTAACTTCTATACCAATTATGACACGTAACTGTAACTTCGTTACTAATTATGACAAGTAACTGTACTTTCGATACAAATGATGGCAGGTAACTGTAACTTCGATACTAATTATGACAGGTAACAGTAACTTCGATACTAATTATAGCAAAAAACAGTAACTTCGATACTAATTATTACAGGTAACAGTATCTTCGATACTAATTATGGCAGGTTACTGTAACTTCGATACTAATTATGGCAGGTAACTGTAACTTCGATACAAATTATGACAAGTAACTGTAACTTCGTTACTAATTATGACAGGTAACTGTAACTTCGATACTAATTATGACAGGAAACAGTAACTTCGATACTAATTATGACAAGGAACGGTAATTTCGATACAAATGATGGCAGGTAACTGTACTTTCGATACAAATGATGACAGGTAACTGTAACTTCGATACTAATTATGACAGGAAACTGTACTTTCGATACAAATGATGGCAGGTACAGTAACTTCGATACAAATGATGGCAGGTAACTGTAACTTCGATACTAATTATGACAGGTAACAGTAACTTAGATACTAACTATGGCAAAAAACAGTAACTTCGATACTAATTATGGCAGGTAACAGTAACTTCGATACTAATTATGGCAGGTAACTGTTACTTCGATACTAATTATGACAGGTAACAGTAACTTCGATACTAATTATTACAAGTAACTGTAACTTCGATACTAATTATGACAGGTAACTGTAACTTCGTTACTAATTATGGCAAGTAACTGTAATTTCGATACAAATTATGACAGGTAACTGTAACTTCATTACTAATTATGACAAGTAACTGTAATTTCGATACAAATTATGTCAGGTAACAGTAACTTCGATACTAATTATGACAAGTAACTGTAACTTCGTTACTAATTATGACAAGTAACTGTAATTTCGATACAAATTATGGCAGGGAACATTTACTTCGATACTAATTATGACAGGTAACTGTACCTTCTATACTAATTATGACAGGTAACTGTAACTTCGTTACTAATTATGACAAGTAACTGTACTTTCGAAACAAATGATGGCAGGTAACTGTAACTTCGATACTAATTATGACAAGGAACTGTAATTTCGATACAAATTATGACAGGTAACAGTAACTTCGTTACTAATTATGGCATGTAACTGTAATTTCGATACAAATTATGGCAGGGAACAGTTACTTCGATACTAATTATGACAGGTAACTGTAACTTCTATACCAATTATGACACGTAACTGTAACTTCGTTACTAATTATGACAAGTAACTGTACTTTCGATACAAATGATGGCAGGTAACTGTAACTTCGATACTAATTATGACAGGTAACAGTAACTTCGATACTAATTATAGCAAAAAACAGTAACTTCGATATTAATTGTGACAAGTAACTGTAATTTCGATTCTAATTATGGCAGGTAACTGTAACTTCGTTACTAATTATGACAGGTAACAGTAACTTCGATACTAATTATGACAGTTAAGAGTAACTTCGTTACTAATTATGACAAGTAACTGTAATTTCGATACAAATTATTACAGGTAACTGTAACTTCGTTACTAATTATGACAGGTAACAGTAACATCGATAGTAATTATGACAAGTAACAGTAACTTCGATAATTATTATGACAGGTATCAGTAACTTCGATACTAATTATGACAGGTAACTGTAACTTCGATACTAATTATGACAGGTAACTGTAACTTCGATACTAATTATGACAAGTAACTGTAACTTCGTTACTAATTATGACAAGTAACTGTAATTTCGATACAAATTATGGCAGGGAACAGTTACTTCGATACTAATTATGACAGGTAACTGTAACTTCTATACTAATTATGACAGGTAACTGTAACTTCGTTACTAATTATGACAAGTAACTGTACTTACGAAACACATGATGGCAGGTAACTGTAACTTCGATACTAATTATGACAAGGAACTGTAATTTCGATACAAATTATGACAGGTAACAGTAACTTCGTTACAAATTATGGCTTGTAACTGTAATTTCGATACAAATTATGGCAGGTAACAGTTACTTCGATACTAATTATGACAGGTAACTGTAACTTCTATACCAATTATGACACGTAACTGTAACTTCGTTACTAATTATGACAAGTAACAGTACTTTCGATACAAATGATGGCAGGTAACTGTAACTTCGATACTAATTATGACAGGTAACAGTAACTTCGATACTAATTATAGCAAAAAACAGTAACTTCGATACTAATTATTACAGGTAACAGTATCTTCGATACTAATTATGGCAGGTTACTGTAACTTCGATACTAATTATGGCAGGTAACTGTAACTTCGATACAAATTATGACAAGTAACTGTAACTTCGTTACTAATTATGACAGGTAACTGTAACTTCGATACTAATTATGACAGGTAACAGTAACTTCGATACTAATTATGACAAGGAACGGTAATTTCGATACAAATGATGGCAGGTAACTGTACTTTCGATACAAATGATGACAGGTAACTGTAACTTCGATACTAATTATGACAGGAAACTGTACTTTCGATACAAATGATGGCAGGTACAGTAACTTCGATACTAATCATGGCAAAAAACAGTAACTTCGATACTAATTAGGGCAGGTAACTGTAACTTCGTTACTAATTATGACAAGTAACTGTACTTTCGATACAAATGATGCCAGGTAACTGTAACTTCGATACTAATTATGACAGGTAACAGTAACTTAGATACTAACTATGGCAAAAAACAGTAACTTCGATACTAATTATGGCAGGTAACAGTAACTTCGATACTAATTATGGCAGGTAACTGTTACTTCGATACTAATTATGACAGGTAACAGTAACTTCGATACTAATTATGACAAGTAACTGTAACTTCGATACTAATTATGACAGGTAACTGTAACTTCATTACTAATTATGGCAAGTAACTGTAATTTCGTAACAAATTATGGCAGGTAACTGTAACTGCGATACTAATTATGACAGGTAACAGTAACTTCGATACTAATTATGACAAGTAACAGTTACTTCGATACTAATCATGACAAGTAACTGTAACTTCGAAACTAATTATGACAGGTAACTGTAACATCGTTACTAATTATGACAAGTGACTGTAATTTCGATACAAATTATGGCAGGTAACTGTAACTTCGATATTAATTATGACAGGTAACAGTAACTTCGATACTAATTATGACAAGTAACTGTAACATCGTTACTAATTATGACAAGTAACAGTATCTTCGATACTAATTATGACAAGTAACAGTTACTTCGATACTAATTATGACAAGTAACAGTAACTTCGATACTAATTATGACAGGTAATTGTAACATCGTTACTAATTATGACAAGTAACTGTATTTTCGATACAAATTATGTCAAGTTACTGTAACTTCGATACTAATTATGACAAGTAACTGTAACATCGTTACTAATTATGACAAGTAACTGTAATTTGGATACAAATTATGGCAGGTAACTGTAACTTCGTTACTAATTATGGCAAGTAACTGTAATTTCGTAACAAATTATGGCAGGTAACTGTAACTGCGATACTAATTATGACAGGTAACAGTAACTTCGATACTAATTATGACAAGTAACAGTTACTTCGATACTAATTATGACAGGTAACTGTAACATCGATAGTCATTATGACAGGTAACTGTAACTTCGATACTAATTATGACAGGTAACTGTATCTTCCATACTAATTATGACAAGTAACTGTAACTTCGTTACGAATTATGACCTGTAACTGTAATTTCGATACAAATTATGGCAGGTAACTGTTACTTCGATACTAATTACGACAGGTTACAGTAACTTCGATACTAATTATGACAAGTTAGTGTAACTTCGATACTAATTATGACGGGTAACTGAAACTTCGATACTAATTATGACTAGTAACTCTAACTTCGTTATTAATTAGGACAAGTAACTGTAATTTTGATTAAAAATTATGGCAGGTAACTGTAACGTCGATACTAATTATGACAAGTAACAGTAACTTCGATACTAATTATGACAGGTAACTGTAACTTCAATACTTATTGTGACAAGTAACTGTAATTTCGATACAAATTATGGCAGGTAACTGTAACTTCGATACTAATTACGACAGGTTAAAGTAACCTCGATACTAATTATGACAAGTAAGTGTAACTTCGATACTAATTATGACGGGTAACTGAAACTTCGATACTAATTATGACTAGTAACTCTAACTTCGTTACTAATTAGGACAAGTAACTGTAATTTTGATTAAAAATTATGGCAGGTAACTGTAACTTCGATACTAATTATGACAGGTAACAGTAACTTCGATACTAATTATGACAAGTAACTATAATTTCGATTCTTATTATGGCAGGTAACTGTAACTTCGTTACTAATTTTGACAAGTAACTGTAATTTCGATTCTAATTATGGCAGGTAACTGTAACATCGTTACTAATTATGACAAGTAACAGTAATTTTGATAAAAATTATGGCAGGTAACTGTAACTTCGATACTAATTATGACAGGTAACAGTAACTTCGATACTAATTGTGACAAGTAACTGTAATTTCGATTCTAATTATGGCAGGTAACTGTAACATCGTTACTAATTATGACAGGTAACAGTAACTTCGATACTAATTATGACAGTTAACAGTAACTTCGTTACTAATTATGACAAGTAATTGTAATTTCGATACAAATTATGACAGGTAACTGTAACTTCGTTACTAATTATGACAAGTAAATGTAATTTGGATACAAATTATGGCAGGTAACTGTAACTTCGATACTAATTATGGCAGGTAACAGTAACTTCGATACTAATTATGACAGGCAACTGTAACATCGATACTAATTATGACAGGAAACTAACATTGTTACAAATTATGACAAGTAACTGTAATTTCGATACAAATTATGGCAGGTAACTGTAACTTCGATACTAATTACGACAGGTTAAAGTAACCTCGATACTAATTATGACAAGTAAGTGTAATTTCGATACTAATTATGACGGGTAACTGAAACTTCGATACTAATTATGACTAGTAACTCTAACTTCGTTACTAATTAGGACAAGTAACAGTAATTTTGATTAAAAATTATGGCAGGTAACTGTAACTTCGATACTAATTATGACAGGTAACAGTAACTTCGATACTAATTATGACAAGTAACTATAATTTCGATTCTAATTATGGCAGGTAACTGTAACTTCGTTACTAATTTTGACAAGTAACTGTAATTTCGATTCTAATTATGGCAGGTAACTGTAACATCGTTACTAATTATGACAAGTAACTGTAATTTTGATAAAAATTATGGCAGGTAACTGTAACTTCGATACTAATTATGACAGGTAACAGTAACTTCGATACTAATTGTGACAAGTAACTGTAATTTCGATTCTAATTATGGCAGGTAACTGTAACTTCGTTACTAATTATGACAAGGAACTGTAATTTCGATACAAATTATGACAGGTAACAGTAACTTCGTTACTAATTATGGCATGTAACTGTAATTTCGATACAAATTATGGCAGGGAACAGTTACTTCGATACTAATTATGACAGGTAACTGTAACTTCGTTACTAATTATGACAAGTAACTGTACTTTCGAAACAAATGATGGCAGGTAACTGTAACTTCGATACTAATTATGACAAGGAACTGTAATTTCGATACAAATTATGACAGGTAACAGTAACTTCGTTACTAATTATGGCATGTAACTGTAATTTCGATACAAATTATGGCAGGTAACAGTTACTTCGATACTAATTATGACAGGTAACTGTAACTTCTATACCAATTATGACACGTAACTGTAACTTCGTTACTAATTATGACAAGTAACTGTACTTTCGATACAAATGATGGCAGGTAACTGTAACTTCGATACTATTTATGACAGGTAACAGTAACTTCGATACTAATTATAGCAAAAAACAGTAACTACGATACTAATTATTACAGGTAACAGTATCTTCGATACTAATTATGGCAGGTTACTGTAACTTCGATACTAATTATGGCAGGTAACTGTAACTTCGATACAAATTATGACAAGTAACTGTAACTTCGTTACTAATTATGACAGGTAACTGTAACTTCGATACTAATTATGACAGGAAACAGTAACTTCGATACTAATTATGACAAGGAACGGTAATTTCGATACAAATGATGGCAGGTAACTGTACTTTCGATACAAATGATGACAGGTAACTGTAACTTCGATACTAATTATGACAGGAAACTGTACTTTCGATACAAATGATGGCAGGTACAGTAACTTCGATACAAATGATGGCAGGTAACTGTAACTTCGATACTAATTATGACAGGTAACAGTAACTTAGATACTAACTATGGCAAAAAACAGTAACTTCGATACTAATTATGGCAGGTAACAATAACTTCGATACTAATTATGGTAGGTAACTGTTACTTCGATACTAATTATGACAGGTAACAGTAACGTCGATACTAATTATTACAAGTAACTGTAACTTCGATACTAATTATGACAGGTAACTGTAACTTCGTTACAAATTATGGCAAGTAACTGTAATTTCGTAACAAATTATGGCAGGTAACTGTAACTGCGATACTAATTATGACAAGTAACTGTAACATCGTTACTAATTATGACAAGTAACAGTAACTTCGATACTAATTATGACAAGTAACAGTTACTTCGATACTAATTATGACAAGTAACAGTAACTTCGATACTAATTATGACAGGTAATTGTAACATCGTTACTAATTATGACAAGTAACTGTAATTTCGATACAAATTATGACAAGTTACTGTAACTTCGATACTAATTATGACAGGTAATTGTAACATCGTTACTAATTATGACAAGTAACTGTAATTTGGATACAAATTATGGCAGGTAACTGTAACTTCGATACTAATTATGACAGGTAACAGTAACTTCGATACTAATTATGACAAGTAACTGTAACTTCGATACTAATTATGACAGGTAACGGTAACTTCGATACAAATTATGACAAGTAACTCTAACTTCATTACAAATTATGACAAGTAACTGTAATTTCGATACAAATTATGGCAGGTAACTGTAACTTCGTTACTATTAATGGCAGGTTACTGTAATTTCGAAACAAATTATGGCAGGTAACAGTAACTTCGATACTAATTATGACAGGCAACTCTAACATCGATACTAATTATGACAGGAATCTGTAACATTGTTACAAATTATGACAAGTAACTGTAATTTCGATACAAATTATGGCAAGTAACTGTAACTTCGATACTAATTATGACAGGTTACAATAACCTCGATACTAATTATGACAAGTAAGTGTAACTTCGATACTAATTATGACTAGTAACTCTAACTTCGTTACTAATTAGGACAAGTAACTGTAATTTTGATAAAAAATTATGGCAGGTAACTGTAACTTCGATACTCATTATGACAGGTAACAGTAACTTCGATACTAATTATGACAAGTAACTCTAATTTCGATTCTAATTATGGCAGGTAACTGTAACTTCGTTATTAATTTTGACAAGTAACTGTAATTTCGATACTAATTATGACAGGTAACAGTAACTTCATTACTAATTACGACAAGTAACTGTAATTTCGATACAAATTATGACAGGTAACTGTAACTTCGTTACTAATTATGACAAGTAACTGTAATTTCGATACAAATTATGTCAGGTAACAGTAACTTCGATACTAATTATGACAGGTAATTGTAACTTCAATACTTATTATGACAAGTAACTGTAATTTCGATACAAATTATGGCAGGTAACTGTAACTTCGATACTAATTATGACAGGTAACAGTAACTTCGATAGTAATTATGACAAGTAACAGTAACTTCGATACTAATTATGACAGGTAACTGTAACTTCGATAGTCATTATGACAGGTAACTGTAACTTCGATACTAATTATGACAGGTAACTGTAACTTCCATACTAATTATGACAAGTAACTGTAACTTCGTTACGAATTATAACCTGTAACTGTAATTTCGATACAAATTATGGCAGGTAACTGTTACTTCGATACTAATTACGACAGGTTACAGTAACTTCGATACTAATTATGACAAGTTAGTGTAACATCGATACTAATTATGACGGGTAACTGAAACTTCGATACTAATTATGACTAGTAACTCTAACTTCGTTATTAATTAGGACAAGTAACTGTAATTTTGATTAAAAATTATGGCAGGTAACTGTAACTTCGATACTAATTATGACAAGTAACAGTAACGTCGATACTAATTATGATAGGTAACTGTAACTTCAATACTTATTGTGACAAGTAACTGTAATTTCGATACAAATTATGGCAGGTAACTGTAACTTCGATACTAATTACGACAGGTTAAAGTAACCTCGATACTAATTATGACAAGTAAGTGTAACTTCGATACTAATTATGGCGGGTAACTGAAACTTCGATACTAATTATGACTAGTAACTCTAACTTCGTTACTAATTAGGACAAGTAACTGTAATTTTGATTAAAAATTATGGCAGGTAACTGTAACTTCGATACTAATTATGACAGGTAA
The DNA here is from genome assembly GCA_946902985.2 of Meconema thalassinum. NCBI lineage: Eukaryota > Metazoa > Arthropoda > Insecta > Orthoptera > Tettigoniidae > Meconema > Meconema thalassinum. Next base: position 1,171,293,145 of record OX336388.2, on the reverse strand, counting down.
CAGTAACTTCGATACTAATTATGACAAGTAACTATAATTTCGATTCTAATTATGGCAGGTAACTGTAACTTCGTTACTAATTTTGACAAGTAACTGTAATTTCGATTCTAATTATGGCAGGTAACTGTAACATCGTTTCTAATTATGACAAGTAACTGTAATTTTGATAAAAATTATGGCAGGTAACTGTAACTTCGATACTAATTATGACAGGTAACAGTAACTTCGATACTAATTGTGACAAGTAACTGTAATTTCGATTCTAATTATGGCAGGTAACTGTAACTTCGTTACTAATTATGACAGGTAACAGTAACTTCGATACTAATTATGACAGTTAACAGTAACTTCGTTACTAATTATGACAAGTAACTGTAATTTCGATACAAATTATTACAGGTAACTGTAACTTCGTTACTAATTATGACAGGTAACAGTAACATCGATAGTAATTATGACAAGTAACAGTAACTTCGATACTTATTATGACAGGTATCAGTAACTTCGATACTAATTATGACAGGTAACTGTAACTTCGATACTAATTATGACAGGTAACTGTAACTTCGATACTAATTATGACAAGTAACTGTAACTTCGTTACTAATTATGACAAGTAACTGTAATTTCGATACAAATTATGGCAGGGAACAGTTACTTCGATACTAATTATGACAGGTAACTGTAACTTCTATACTAATTATGACAGGTAACTGTAACTTCGTTACTAATTATGACAAGTAACTGTACTTACGAAACAAATGATGGCAGGTAACTGTAACTTCGATACTAATTATGACAAGGAACTGTAATTTCGATACAAATTATGACAGGTAACAGTAACTTCGTTACTAATTATGGCTTGTAACTGTAATTTCGAAACAAATTATGGCAGGTAACAGTTACTTCGATACTAATTATGACAGGTAACTGTAACTTCTATACTAATTACGACAGGTTAAAGTAACCTCGATACTAATTATGACAAGTAAGTGTAACTTCGATACTAATTATGACGGGTAACTGAAACTTCGATACTAATTATGACTAGTAACTCTAACTTCGTTACTAATTAGGACAAGTAACTGTAATTTTGATTAAAAATTATGGCAGGTAACTGTAACTTCGATACTAATTATGACAGGTAACAGTAACTTCGATACTAATTATGACAAGTAACTATAATTTCGATTCTAATTATGGCAGGTAACTGTAACTTCGTTACTAATTTTGACAAGTAACTGTAATTTCGATTCTAATTATGGCAGGTAACTGTAACATCGTTACTAATTATGACAAGTAACTGTAATTTTGATAAAAATTATGGCAGGTAACTGTAACTTCGATACTAATTATGACAGGTAACAGTAACTTCGATACTAATTGTGACAAGTAACTGTAATTTCGATTCTAATTATGGCAGGTAACTGTAACTTCGTTACTAATTATGACAGGTAACAGTAACATCGATACTAATTATGACAGTTAACAGTAACTTCGTTACTAATTATGACAAGTAATTGTAATTTCGATACAAATTATGACAGGTAACTGTAACTTCGTTACTAATTATGACAGGTAACAGTAACTTCGATAGTAATTATGACAAGTAACAGTAACTTCGATACTTATTATGACAGGTATCAGTAACTTCGATACTAATTATGACAGGTAACTGTAACTTCGATACTAATTATGACAGGTAACTGTAACTTCGATACTAATCATGACAAGTAACTGTAACTTCGTTACTAATTATGACAAGTAACTGTAATTTCGATACAAATTATGGCAGGGAACAGTTACTTCGATACTAATTATGACAGGTAACTGTAACTTCGTTACTAATTATGACAAGTAACTGTACTTTCGAAACAAATGATGGCAGGTAACTGTAACATCGATACTAATTATGACAAGGAACTGTAATTTCGATACAAATTATGACAGGTAACAGTAACTTCGTTACTAATTATGGCATGTAACTGTAATTTCGATACAAATTATGGCAGGTAACAGTTACTTCGATACTAATTATGACAGGTAACTGTAACTTCTATACCAATTATGACACGTAACTGTAACTTCGTTACTAATTATGACAAGTAACTGTACTTTCGATACAAATGATGGCAGGTAACTGTAACTTCGATACTAATTATGACAGGTAACAGTAACTTCGATACTAATTATAGCAAAAAACAGTAACTTCGATACTAATTATTACAGGTAACAGTATCTTCGATACTAATTATGGCAGGTTACTGTAACTTCGATACTAATTATGGCAGGTAACTGTAACTTCGATACAAATTATGACAAGTAACTGTAACTTCGTTACTAATTATGACAGGTAACTGTAACTTCGATATTAATTATGACAGGAAACAGTAACTTCGATACTAATTATGACAAGGAACGGTAATTTCGATACAAATGATGGCAGGTAACTGTACTTTCGATACAAATGATGACAGGTAACTGTATCTTCGATACTAATTATGACAGGAAACTGTACTTTCGATACAAATGATGGCAGGTACAGTAACTTCGATACAAATGATGGCAGGTAACTGTAACTTCGATACTAATTATGACAGGTAACAGTAACTTAGATACTAACTATGGCAAAAAACAGTAACTTCGATACTAATTATGGCAGGTAACAGTAACTTCGATACTAATTATGGCAGGTAACTGTTACTTCGATACTAATTATGACAGGTAACAGTAACTTCGATACTAATTATTACAAGTAACTGTAACTTCGATACTAATTATGACAGGTAACTGTAACTTCGTTACTAATTATGGCAAGTAACTGTAATTTCGATACAAATTATGACAGGTAACTGTAACTTCATTACTAATTATGACAAGTAACTGTAATTTCGATACAAATTATGTCAGGTAACAGTAACTTCGATACTAATTATGACAAGTAACTGTAACTTCGTTACTAATTATGACAAGTAACTGTAATTTCGATACAAATTATGGCAGGGAACAGTTACTTCGATACTAATTATGACAGGTAACTGTAACTTCTATACTAATTATGACAGGTAACTGTAACTTCGTTACTAATTATGACAAGTAACTGTACTTTCGAAACAAATGATGGCAGGTAACTGTAACTTCGATACTAATTATGACAAGGAACTGTAATTTCAATACAAATTATGACAGGTAACAGTAACTTCGTTACTAATTATGGCATGTAACTGTAATTTCGATACAAATTATGGCAGGGAACAGTTACTTCGATACTAATTATGACAGGTAACTGTAACTTCTATACCAATTATGACACGTAACTGTAACTTCGTTACTAATTATGACAAGTAACTGTACTTTCGATACAAATGATGGCAGGTAACTGTAACTTCGATACTAATTATGACAGGTAACAGTAACTTCGATACTAATTATAGCAAAAACAGTAACTTCGATACTAATTGTGACAAGTAACTGTAATTTCGATTCTAATTATGGCAGGTAACTGTAACTTCGTTACTAATTATGACAGGTAACAGTAACTTCGATACTAATTATGACAGTTAACAGTAACTTCGTTACTAATTATGACAAGTAACTGTAATTTCGATACAAATTATTACAGGTAACTGTAACTTCGTTACTAATTATGACAGGTAACAGTAACATCGATAGTAATTATGACAAGTAACAGTAACTTCGATACTTATTATGACAGGTATCAGTAACTTCGATACTAATTATGACAGGTAACTGTAACTTCGATACTAATTATGACAGGTAACTGTAACTTCGATACTAATTATGACAAGTAACTGTAACTTCGTTACTAATTATGACAAGTAACTGTAATTTCAATACAAATTATGGCAGGGAACAGTTACTTCGATACTAATTATGACAGGTAACTGTAACTTCTATACTAATTATGACAGGTAACTGTAACTTCGTTACTAATTATGACAAGTAACTGTACTTACGAAACAAATGATGGCAGGTAACTGTAACTTCGATACTAATTATGACAAGGAACTGTAATTTCGATACAAATTATGACAGGTAACAGTAACTTCGTTACAAATTATGGCTTGTAACTGTAATTTCGATACAAATTATGGCAGGTAACAGTTACTTCGATACTAATTATGACAGGTAACTGTAACTTCTATACCAATTATGACACGTAACTGTAACTTCGTTACTAATTATGACAAGTAACAGTACTTTCGATACAAATGATGGCAGGTAACTGTAACTTCGATACTAATTATGACAGGTAACAGTAACTTCGATACTAATTATAGCAAAAAACAGTAACTTCGATACTAATTATTACAGGTAACAGTATCGTCGATACTAATTATGGCAGGTTACTGTAACTTCGATACTAATTATGGCAGGTAACTGTAACTTCGATACTAATTATGACAGGTAACAGTAACTTCGATACTAATTATGACAAGGAACGGTAATTTCGATACAAATGATGGCAGGTAACTGTACTTTCGATACAAATGATGACAGGTAACTGTAACTTCGATACTAATTATGACAGGAAACTGTACTTTCGATACAAATGATGGCAGGTACAGTAACTTCGATACTAATTATGGCAAAAAACAGTAACTTCGATACTAATTAGGGCAGGTAACTGTAACTTCGTTACTAATTATGACAAGTAACTGTACTTTCGATACAAATGATGGCAGGTAACTGTAACTTCGATACTAATTATGACAGGTAACAGTAACTTAGATACTAACTATGGCAAAAAACAGTAACTTCGATACTAATTATGGCAGGTAACAGTAACTTCGATACTAATTATGGCAGGTAACTGTTACTTCGATACTAATTATGACAGGTAACAGTAACTTCGATACTAATTATGACAAGTAACTGTAACTTCGATACTAATTATGACAGGTAACTGTAACTTCGTTACTAATTATGGCAAGTAACTGTAATTTCGTAACAAATTATGGCAGGTAACTGTAACTGCGATACTAATTATGATAGGTAACAGTAACTTCGATACTAATTATGACAAGTAACAGTTACTTCGATACTAATCATGACAAGTAACTGTAACTTCGAAACTAATTATGACAGGTAACTGTAACATCGTTACTAATTATGACAAGTGACTGTAATTTCGATACAAATTATGGCAGGTAACTGTAACTTCGATATTAATTATGACAGGTAACAGTAACTTCGATACTAATTATGACAAGTAACTGTAACATCGTTACTAATTATGACAAGTAACAGTATCTTCGATACTAATTATGACAAGTAACAGTTACTTCGATACTAATTATGACAAGTAACAGTAACTTCGATACTAATTATGACAGGTAATTGTAACATCGTTACTAATTATGACAAGTAACTGTATTTTCGATACAAATTATGTCAAGTTACTGTAACTTCGATACTAATTATGACAAGTAACTGTAACATCGTTACTAATTATGACAAGTAACTGTAATTTGGATACAAATTATGGCAGGTAACTGTAACTTCGTTACTAATTATGGCAAGTAACTGTAATTTCGTAACAAATTATGGCAGGTAACTGTAACTGCGATACTAATTATGACAGGTAACAGTAACTTCGATACTAATTATGACAAGTAACAGTTACTTCGATACTAATTATGACAGGTAACTGTAACTTCGATAGTCATTATGACAGGTAACTGTAACTTCGATACTAATTATGACAGGTAACTGTATCTTCCATACTAATTATGACAAGTAACTGTAACTTCGTTACGAATTATGACCTGTAACTGTAATTTCGATACAAATTATGGCAGGTAACTGTTACTTCGATACTAATTACGACAGGTTACAGTAACCTCGATACTAATTATGACAAGTTAGTGTAACTTCGATACTAATTATGACGGGTAACTGAAACTTCGATACTAATTATGACTAGTAACTCTAACTTCGTTATTAATTAGGACAAGTAACTGTAATTTTGATTAAAAATTATGGCAGGTAACTGTAACGTCGATACTAATTATGACAAGTAACAGTAACTTCGATACTAATTATGACAGGTAACTGTAACTTCAATACTTATTGTGACAAGTAACTGTAATTTCGATACAAATTATGGCAGGTAACTGTAACTTCGATACTAATTACGACAGGTTAAAGTAACCTCGATACTAATTATGACAAGTAAGTGTAACTTCGATACTAATTTTGACGGGTAACTGAAACTTCGATACTAATTATGACTAGTAACTCTAACTTCGTTACTAATTAGGACAAGTAACTGTAATTTTGATTAAAAATTATGGCAGGTAACTGTAACTTCGATACTAATTATGACAGGTAACAGTAACTTCGATACTAATTATGACAAGTAACTATAATTTCGATTCTTATTATGGCAGGTAACTGTAACTTCGTTACTAATTTTGACAAGTAACTGTAATTTCGATTCTAATTATGGCAGGTAACTGTAACATCGTTACTAATTATGACAAGTAACTGTAATTTTGATAAAAATTATGGCAGGTAACTGTAACTTCGATACTAATTATGACAGGTAACAGTAACTTCGATACTAATTGTGACAAGTAACTGTAATTTCGATTCTAATTATGGCAGGTAACTGTAACTTCGTTACTAATTATGACAGGTAACAGTAACTTCGATACTAATTATGACAGTTAACAGTAACTTCGTTACTAATTATGACAAGTAATTGTAATTTCGATACAAATTATGACAGGTAACTGTAACTTCGTTACTAATTATGACAGGTAACAGTAACTTCGATAGTAATTATGACAAGTAACAGTAACTTCGATACTTATTATGACAGGTATCAGTAACTTCGATACTAATTATGACAGGTAACTGTAACTTCGATACTAATTATGACAGGTAACTGTAACTTCGATACTAATCATGACAAGTAACTGTAACTTCGTTACTAATTATGACAAGTAACTGTAATTTCGATACAAATTATGGCAGGGAACAGTTACTTCGATACTAATTATGACAGGTAACTGTAACTTCGTTACTAATTATGAAAAGTAACTGTACTTTCGAAACAAATGATGGCAGGTAACTGTAACTTCGATACTAATTATGACAAGGAACTGTAATTTCGATACAAATTATGACAGGTAACAGTAACTTCGTTACTAATTATGGCATGTAACTGTAATTTCGATACAAATTATGGCAGGTAACAGTTACTTCGATACTAATTATGACAGGTAACTGTAACTTCTATACCAATTATGACACGTAACTGTAACTTCGTTACTAATTATGACAAGTAACTGTACTTTCGATACAAATGATGGCAGGTAACTGTAACTTCGATACTAATTATGACAGGTAACAGTAACTTCGATACTAATTATAGCAAAAAACAGTAACTTCGATACTAATTATTACAGGTAACAGTATCTTCGATACTAATTATGGCAGGTTACTGTAACTTCGATACTGATTATGGCAGGTAACTGTAACTTCGATACAAATTATGACAAGTAACTGTAACTTCGTTACTAAGTATGACAGGTAACTGTAACTTCGATACTAATTATGACAGGAAACAGTAACTTCGATACTAATTATGACAAGGAACGGTAATTTCGATACAAATGATGGCAGGTAACTGTACTTTCGATACAAATGATGACAGGTAACTGTAACTTCGATACTAATTATGACAGGAAACTGTACTTTCGATACAAATGATGGCAGGTACAGTAACTTCGATACTAATTATGGCAAAAAACAGTAACATCGATACTAATTAGGGCAGGTAACAGTAACTTCGTTACTAATTATGACAAGTAACTGTACTTTCGATACAAATGATGGCAGGTAACTGTAACTTCGATACTAAATATGACAGGTAACAGTAACTTAGATACTAACTATGGCAAAAAACAGTAACTTCGATACTAATTATGGCAGGTAACAGTAACTTCGATACTAATTATGGCAGGTAACTGTTACTTCGATACTAATTATGACAGGTAACAGTAACTTCGATACTAATTATTACAAGTAACTGTAACTTCGATACTAATTATGACAGGTAACTGTAACTTCGTTACTAATTATGGCAAGTAACTGTAATTTCGTAACAAATTATGGCAGGTAACTGTAACTGCGATACTAATTATGACATGTAACTGTAACATCGTTACTAATTATGACAAGTAACAGTAACTTCGATACTAATTATGACAAGTAACAGTTACTTCGATACTAATTATGACAAGTAACAGTAACTTCGATACTAATTATGACAGGTAATTGTAACATCGTTACTAATTATGACAAGTAACTGTAATTTCGATACAAATTATGACAAGTTACTGTAACTTCGATACTAATTATGACAGGTAATTGTAACATCGTTACTAATTATGACAAGTAACTGTAATTTGGATACAAATTATGGCAGGTAACTGTAACTTCGATACTAATTATGACAGGTAACAGTAACTTCGATACTAATTATGACAAGTAACTGTAACTTCGATACTAATTATGACAGGTAACTGTAACTTCGATACAAATTATGACAAGTAACTCTAACTTCATTACAAATTATGACAAGTAACTGTAATTTCGATACAAATTATGGCAGGTAACTGTAACTTCGTTACTATTAATGGCAGGTTACTGTAATTTCGAAACAAATTATGGCAGGTAACAGTAACTTCGATACTAATTATGACAGGCAACTCTACCATCGATACTAATTATGACAGGAAACTGTAACATTGTTACAAATTATGACAAGTAACTGTAATTTCGATACAAATTATGGCAAGTAACTGTAACTTCGATACTAATTATGACAGGTTACAATAACCTCGATACTAATTATGACAAGTAAGTGTAACTTCGATACTAATTATGACTAGTAACTCTAACTTCGTTACTAATTAGGACAAGTAACTGTAATTTTGATAAAAAATTGTGGCAGGTAACTGTAACTTCGATACTAATTATGACAGGTAACAGTAACTTCGATACTAATTATGACAAGTAACTCTAATTTCGATTCTAATTATGGCAGGTAACTGTAACTTCGTTATTAATTTTGACAAGTAACAGTAACTTCGATACTAATTATGACAGGTAACTGTAACTTCGATAGTCATTATGACAGGTAACTGTAACTTCGATACTAATTATGACAGGTAACTGTAACTTCCATACTAATTATGACAAGTAACTGTAACTTCGTTACGAATTATGACCTGTAACTGTAATTTCGATACAAATTATGGCAGGTAACTGTTACTTCGATACTAATTACGACAGGTTACAGTAACTTCGATACTAATTATGACAAGTTAGTGTAACTTCGATACTAATTATGACGGGTAACTGAAACTTCGATACTAATTATGACTAGTAACTCTAACTTCGTTATTAATTAGGACAAGTAACTGTAATTTTGATTAAAAATTATGGCAGGTAACTGTAACTTCGATACTAATTATGACAAGTAACTATAATTTCGATTCTAATTATGGCAGGTAACTGTAACTTGGTTACTAATTTTGACAAGTAACTGTAATTTAGATTCTAATTATGGCAGGTAACTGTAACATCGTTTCTAATTATGACAAGTAACTGTAATTTTGATAAAAAGTATGGCAGGTAACTGTAACTTCGATACTAATGATGACAGGTAACAGTAACTTCGATACTAATTGTGACAAGTAACTGTAATTTCGATTCTAATTATGGCAGGTAACTGTAACTTCGTTACTAATTATGACAGGTAACAGTAACTTCGATACTAATTATGACAGTTAACAGTAACTTCGTTACTAATTATGACAAGTAACTGTAATTTCGATACAAATTATGACAGGTAACTGTAACTTCGTTACTAATTATGACAGGTAACAGTAACATCGATAGTAATTATGACAAGTAACAGTAACTTCGATACTTATTATGACAGGTATCAGTAACTTCGATACTAATTATGACAGGTAACTGTAACTTCGATACTAATTATGACAGGTAACTGTAACTTCGATACTAATTATGACAAGTAACTGTAACTTCGTTACTAATTATGACAAGTAACTGTAATTTCGATACAAATTATGGCAGGGAACAGTTACTTTGATACTAATTATGACAGGTAACTGTAACTTCTATACTAATTATGACAGGTAACTGTAACTTCGTTACTAATTATGACAAGTAACTGTACTTACGAAACAAATGATGGCAGGTAACTGTAACTTCGATACTAATTATGACAAGGAACTGTAATTTCGATACAAATTATGACAGGTAACAGTAACTTCGTTACTAATTATGGCTTGTAACTGTAATTTCGATACAAATTATGGCAGGTAACAGTTACTTCGATACTAATTATGACAGGTAACTGTAACTTCTATACCAATTATGACACGTAACTGTAACTTCGTTACTAATTATGACAAGTAACTGTACTTTCGATACAAATGATGGCAGGTAACTGTAACTTCGATACTAATTATGACAGGTAACAGTAACTTCGATACTAATTATAGCAAAAAACAGTAACTTCGATACTAATTATTACAGGTAACAGTATCTTCGATACTAATTATGGCAGGTTACTGTAACTTCGATACTAATTATGGCAGGTAACTGTAAATTCGATACAAATTATGACAAGTAACTGTAACTTCGTTACTAGTTATGACAGGTAACTGTAACTTCGATACTAATTATGACAGGTAACAGTAACTTCGATACTAATTATGACAAGGAACGGTAATTTCGATACAAATGATGGCAGGTAACTGTACTTTCGATACAAATGATGACAGGTAACTGTAACTTCGATACTAATTATGACAGGAAACTGTACTTTCGATACAAATGATGGCAGGTACAGTAACTTCGATACTAATTATGGCAAAAAACAGTAACTTCGATACTAATTAGGGCAGGTAACTGTAACTTCGTTACTAATTATGACAAGTAACTGTACTTTCGATACAAATGATGGCAGGTAACTGTAACTTCGATACTAATTATGACAGGTAACAGTAACTTAGATACTAACTATGGCAAAAAACAGTAACTTCGATACTAATTATGGCAGGTAACAGTAACTTCGATGCTAATTATGGCAGGTAACTGTTACTTCGATATTAATTATGACAGGTAACAGTAACTTCGATACTAATTATGACAAGTAACTGTAACTTCGATACTAATTATGACAGGTAACTGTAACTTCGTTACTAATTATGGCAAGTAACTGTAATTTCGTAACAAATTATGGCAGGTAACTGTAACTGCGATACGAATTATGACAGGTAACAGTAACTTCGATACTAATTATGACAAGTAACAGTTACTTCGATACTAATCATGACAAGTAACTGTAACTTCGAAACTAATTATGACAGGTAACTGTAACATTGTTACTAATTATGACAAGTGACTGTAATTTCGATACAAATTATGGCAGGTAACTGTAACTTCGATATTAATTATGACAGGTAACAGTAACTTCGATACTAATTATGACAAGTAACTGTAACATCGTTACTAATTATGACAAATAACAGTATCTTCGATACTAATTATGACAAGTAACAGTTACTTCGATACTAATTATGACAAGTAACAGTAACTTCGATACTAATTATGACAGGTAATTGTAACATCGTTACTAATTATGACAAGTAACTGTAATTTCGATACAAATTATGTCAAGTTACTGTAACTTCGATACTAATTATGACAGGTAATTGTAACATCGTTACTAATTATGACAAGTAACTGTAATTTGGATACAAATTATGGCAGGTAACTGTAACTTCGATACTAATTATGACAGGTAACTGTAACTTCGATACTAATTATGACAAGTAACTCTAACTTCATTACAAATTATGACAAGTAACTGTAATTTCGATACAAATTATGGCAGGTAACTGTAACTTCGTTACTATTACTGGCAAGTTACTGTAATTTCGAAACAAATTATGGCAGGTAACAGTAACTTCGATACTAATTATGACAGGCAACTGTAACATCGATACTAATTATGACAGGAAACTGTAACATTGTTACAAATTATGACAAGTCACTGTAATTTCGATACAAATTATGGCAGGTAACTGT